>JAECWS010000151.1:0-4800000 GCA_018150905.1 Drosophila ambigua | reverse complement strand
GTGGCCAGTCATTTGGTGCCGCTAAGTTCTTTGGTGCTTGGCACTCTCGGGGACTGTCGCTGCAATTACCAGCACATATGTATGTACATACATATGCATATGCCCATCAAATCTATCCCCAAACACAACGAATCAAGCAATTTATTCATCATCATCGCCATCATTATCATTTGCTGCCCGGCTCGACGGAGAAACAAAAACATTTTTGTATGTTAGAGATTCAAATTTAAGTGAACTTCAATCAACCTTATCAGGCAGTCGGTACTCATGATCAGGCCTTCCACCCAAAACATCAGCGATTAAAACCCGATCAAACACCCTCTCCGCCACACGAGTGCGAGCAGTGCGTACTACGTACATATATTATATATATTACCCTGCCCGGACTACACTGACGTCATGGGGCCGGTGCCAGGCCGGGGAACGTGCTCTGCTAATCTGAGTGTGCCTGCAAAACGATTGCCTTAGACCCGTCTGTGGCATGTCGTTGACAAAAACCGAAACAAAACAAAACAAAATAAAAATCAAATAAAAGAAATAAAAACTTCAATACTTCAATCAATGTCTCACTCGAACGAAGCGAAAGAAGCGAACGACACACGAGGGTCCGATGCCAGACGGGTTTGCATGATTTATGACTCCAGCGGACAGGCAGGCAGGCAATCGGCAATCAGGTGGCACAGGAGCGGAATGCACTGGCCAGTGGCTAGTGGCTAATGGCAGAGAGCTTCAGCTAATTGCAGGCTCCATTAAAGTTCATTAATTCAAAGGCAAATATGGCAGCACTTGGACTTGCACTTGGAAACATTTCGATCATCATTCTGAGAGCCACACATCATTCAATTTTGTATCTTTCATTTTTATTGATTTGCTGTTGCATTATCTCTCGCTGCGTGACACTTGATCACCCTTATGCGACGCAACTCCGCTCCTGCAGCCTTATGCTGTGCTGCGTGAGAGTTGGGCCACAGAGATTAGAGCTAACAAACCGCACGAATATTTATTTTATTTTTGGAGTAGGAGCAGTCCAAGTCCAAGCCCAAGTCGTCGCAAGCGCCAACATATATTAATCTTGATTTGTTTGTATTTTGATTACTGCAAATGAAATTAGCGGCAAGCGCTAATCGATGCATTAGCTCTGATTGCGACTTGGCGGCACTCGTTCTTGGCCCACGTCGTCTGTTCTAGCCCCGTCTGTGCCGACTGTCCCTTCACTGCCTTCCAGTATCTGTGGCATAAATAATTAAAAACTGCAGCCCAGCGTAAGTTTGTGCAGGAACTAGCTCCTAATTGCTTTCATAACAAGTCAATTAAGTAGGCTTTCTGCGGGGCAGGGACAGACAGCTGTCTGTCGCTATATAAAGAGTCCTGCCTGCTGCAGAGCACTCCACTGTCGTTGCATTATGTGGCGCTGGCTGCGGTTCCTGCGACGCGATCAGCCGCTGAGCGTTTACTTCTTTGCCGTGCCGCGCCTCAGTCTGGAAATCATGGGCTACTGGCCAATTGGCGAGCACCTGCCCATCCGTTCGATTGTGCACTTTCTGATACTGTCCATTGGCGTGGTCACCGAGCTGCACGCGGGCATTGCGTTTCTGCGCCAGGCCCAGGTCACCCTGGCCCTGGAGACGCTCTGTCCGGCCGGCACCTCCGCCGTCACGCTGCTCAAAATGCTGCTGATGCTGCGCTACCGTCGGGATCTGGCCAACATGTGGAAGCGGCTGCGACAGATGATCTTCGAGGAGGGCCTGAACAGGCCCCGACAGCGGGCCATCATGCACGAGCATTCGGTGATGGCGGCGCGCATCAATTTCTGGCCCCTGTCCACGGGCTTCTTCACCTGCACCACCTACAACCTGAAGCCGCTGCTCATTGCCCTGGTGCTGTATGTGCGCGATCCCGACCAGCCGCTGCTCTGGAACACACCCTTCAACATGACGTGAGTGCGGCTGCTGGCATTTGGTTTGGCCACTTCTAAACTACTCCTGTGGAGCACTCCCACACAGAATGCCACAGCTGCTGCTCGGTGCTCCGTTCTTTCCGCTGACCTACGCCTTTATCGCCTACACGGGCTACGTGACCATCTTCATGTTCGGCGGCTGCGATGGCTTCTACTTCGAGTTCTGCGCCCACATCTCGTCCCTCTTTCAGTCCCTCCAGGAGGAGATGCGTGCCATCTTTCGCCCCCACGCAGGTACGAAGACCATTCAATCCACCCGGGAACTATTCACAATTCCCCCCTGAATGCCTGTGTTTATACCCGAAGCATACGTAAAGCTGACGCCGGCCGAGTGCGTGCTACTGGAGCTGCAGCTGCGGGACATAATCATCAGGCAGAATGCCATCTTCGAGCTGACGAGTTGCTTCAGGAAACGCTATGCGATCATTACGCTGGCGCACTTCGTGTCCGCGGGCCTGGTCATCGGGTTCAGCATCTTCAATCTGCTGACCGTTGGCAACAACAGCCTGGGCGCCCTGCTCTATGTGGCCTACACGGTGGCCGCCCTCAGCCAGCTGCTCGTCTACTGCTACGGCGGCACTCTGGTGGCCGAGAGTGTGAGTATGCGCCCCGGAGATGATATATAATTATCATTAACTTGGCTCCCGCGATGAATCTTCGCTCATGCAGAGCGTTGAGCTGTCCCGTGTGACGGCCGCCTGTCCCTGGACTCTGTGCGCGCCCAGGCAGCGTCGCATTATTCTGCTGCTTATACTGCGATCCCAGCGAGCGCCGACCATGGCGGTGCCGTTCTTCTCGCCATCACTGTCCACATTTGCATCGGTTAGTCATCCGATGAACATTTGCACTCACACTTTGAATCGCATTAATCGTATGTTTGTGTACTCTGGCAGATACTGCAGACGTCTGGCTCCATTATTGCATTTTCCAAGTCCTTTCAATAGTTGGGCAGCGTAAGGGGAAGGCGAATCATATGAGCGAGTGTAGAAACGCGTGGAGTAGCGAATCGAAAGTATTTAACTGACTAGCGAGTAGTAGCATTAGCGAGTGGCAGCAGCGAATATCGCGTAGCGAGTAGAATTCGCTAGTGGCAGTATAGAATATCAGTAGCGAGTATAAGTGGTGGCATTTATCGAATACAGTAGCATCTAGGAGTAGCGAGTCGTGTTTGACCAGCGAGTAGTTTTAAACATTAAGTAACATGCAACATATCCCCAGTCGAGCCCACACATTTACCTTTCATCACACATTACACCAGCTGCTAGCAACTCAACAACTCAGGATTGTTAGTGCGATCGTAGCCACTGATTAAATGATTCCACAAGTGATGCAAAGAGCAGTTACGGTAGGAGTGGAGTGTGCCCTACTCCAATCCTTTTTTTCGGCTTGCCGTATCAGATGTTTTCATTAATTACGCGCCGAGTGGCACAGCCATAGCCATAGCTAGACACGCAACTGGTCTCAGGCCTCAGGGCTCTGGCAACGGGGCATCCAGGTGACAGTACGGCCCGGTAGCTGGCGGACTGAAAATGTCGACACCGGAGGAGGACCAGCACGAGCACGAGGCGCCGGAACGGCCCAGTTTCTGGGAGCGGCACGAGTTCAAGTTCTACAAGTACGGCCACATTTACGCCGTCATCTACGGGCAGGTGGTCATCGACTATGTGCCCCAGCAGCCGATTCGACGGGGTCTGAAGGCGCTGCTGATCGCCTACGGCCATGTGCTCAGCCTGCTACTGATCGTGGTCCTGCCGGGCTACTTTGTCTATCACTTCCGCACCCTCACCGAGACGCACGATCGGCGCATGCAGCTAATGCTGTACGTGAGCTTCGCGAACACGGCCATCAAGTATGCGACGGTGATCGTGACCTACGTGGCCAATACGGTGCACTTTGAGGCCATCAACTACCGGTGCACGGTGCAGCGGCAGCGGCTGGAGACGGCCTTCGCGGACGCGCCGAGGCAGCCGAAGCGCAGCTTCGAGTTCTTCATGTACTTCAAGTTCTGCCTGATCAATCTGATGATGCTCGTGCAGGTGGGCGGCATATGTGCGCTGTACAGCGCCTCGGACGGGCCCTCGGTCCGCCAGGTGCGCCTGCACTTCGCCATCTACGCCTTTGTGCTGTGGAACTACACGGAGAACATGGCCGATTACTTTTACTTTGTGAATGGCAGCGTCCTCAAGTACTACCGCCAGCTGCACCTGCAGCTGTCCGCCCTGCGCCGCCAGCTGGCCGGGCTGCGGCCGGGCGGCATGCGGATGCAGCACTGCTGTCGGATGAGCGACCGCCTGGAGGCGTTGCGCCACCGTTTCGGCCAGATACACAGCCTGTACACGGAGAGCTTTCGGATGCACCAGTTCCAGCTGCTGGGCCTCGTGCTGAGCACGCTGATCAACAATCTGACCAACTTCTATGCCATCTTCAATATGCTGGCCAAGCAGTCGCTCGAGGAGATCAGCTGCCCGATCGTCATTGGGTGCGTGTATGCCACGGGCTTCTACATCGACACCTACATCGTGACCCTGCTCAACGAGCACATCAAGCAGGAGCTCGAGGGATTCGCCCTCACGCTGCGCACCTTTGCCGAGCCTCCAGCCACCGCGGAGCAGCGGCTGACCCAGCAGGTAATCATCATCAAAGGTGCGCATAGAAGGCCAGGGATTGTGTAGTATGCTCTCTTCCGCACAGATCGAAGACTTCTCCCTGGAGCTGCTGAGGTGCCGACCGCCCCTGCTCTGTGGCCTGCTCAACTTTGACCGGCGCCTGGTCTATCTCATAGCCGCCACAGCCTTCTCCTACTTCATCACCCTGGTGCAGTTCGATTTGTATCTGCGCAAGCGGTCCTGAGCCTTGACCTAGGGATGGACATGGCAAGCATGGATAGCATGAGGTGTGCCCTCGCTATGATCAGCAGCAGCCTGTCCTGTGGCACTACAATCATGCAGCTGGAATGTATGCATCAATCAGCACTCAATCGCCAGCAATTCCCCTTCAATATAGCTAATTAACTGACAATATCTTTCTAAATGGATCTCTGGTCGAGTGGTCGAGTCAGGTGACACGAATCCTGCCAATGGCCAGCCATAGCCGCTGCTTACGGCACACACTTGAAGCTTAATTTACGTACATTTATATGAACTCTTATTTGCATTTGATAAACGCTTAGAACCCAATAAATTAAGGCTTTCAGAACGAGTTCCATAGAGTCAATGAGCCAATAGTTTCCGCCTGTTTTCCGCAGATATTTCTTATGGCAGCTAAAGGATTTAATGGTGTCGGCACATTGGGATTTGTGTGCGCTGCTGAGTGCACAAATAATGATGGAAGCGCACATTAAAATATTCAGAAATCAAATTTTAATTGTAAATTGGAAAAATCTCGCATCAAAGCAGGCGCCACTCGAATATTGAAGGCCATTGGGCGTAGTGGGTCTTAGAAAAACGAAGACCGGGGCTTAATGGCCTGCCCAGAGAGTGGCTGCATCTTCGGTCTGCAAGTCTCTCTAGAACTAATCCACAACCCGCGCTCAAAATCGGTGACTGTTTTCATTTTATTGTTTTTATTGTTTGAGTATCAAATGCCCAAAAGTGCAGCAGCATTAAAATGCCCATCAGCGGCAGCTTTTGTGTGTACAATGCTGAAAGGCAAGCAAAATGATTCGTTTTAGGCCATTCAACGATAATTAAAATGATTTTCTTACGCAAAAGTTGTGCTCCAAGCAGGACGGATCCTGGCTGTTCGGTTTAATCCACAGATTGGCCTTTGACAAATAATTTCTAAATATTGTAATGGGGAGCATCCTGTGCCTTCATCCTGTGGTCAGACGAGTAGGGTTAAAGCTTAGTTTGGTTGGTGGTTTTCGGTCTCAACATTATCCTCCACGTTCGCTCTGAGCGTCGTTCGGACTTCCATGCTATAGCAGGGCTGATTGGCGCCTTCCTCAGCCTCGCTTTCAGCCACCTTCGACCAGACTTTGCTTGTTGTTTTTTCCGCAGCATCAAAGAGTTTCATGCGATTGCCCGGCAACTTCGAGCGGTAGGTGACAAAGTATACAGAGGCATCGGCATCGGCATCGGCTTTATTATTATCGGTATCAGCCATTGACTCCAGCGTCTCCTGTGGCTTGGCCGCAGCCATCTCGATGGCTTCCACTTTATCGACAGAAATTCCCTGCTCCATCTGCGGCGTGTTTGATTCTATTTCGAGACATTCGGCCAGATCGAATTCCGCTTGAATGGGCGTCTTAATCGGTTCGCCCAACTCCACTTGACGTTCGGTCTGCACTGAGTCCTGTTGCTCGTGTGTGCCAGGACTGAACAACTCTGCACTATCCATATGCGGATCGTGGTTGCGGTTGCTGAATGTGGCTGGATTCGTCTGAGCTTCCGACTCAAATGCAGCCTTGCCCTTGCCCTCGTTCTGCAGATAAACTTTCGCAAATATTGCCGGAGTATCGTGCAGCTGGGGCTCCACCTGTTCCAGTTCCTGTACCTGGGCTCGCTCCGCAGCCGTATTTTGATATTTTTTCCAGCCGTTGCCGAGCCGCGTGGCCAGGCCATCCGCATCGGGTGAGCCATTCGGGCAGAATAGCTTGGACAGACCCTCGCGTGTTAGGTAGGAGTAATCGACAAATGTTTTCACTGTCATCTGATAGCCGGACTCAGTCGCAGCCAGTCCGTTGCCGTTGCCGCTGGCAGGCAGTTTGGCTGATCCAAGGGCATTCCTTTCGATCAACAGATCCCCGTCGATGTGTCTCTGCGGCATGGCGTCACTCGTATTCTTTCCGTAATTGTGCGCAGGCCTATCCCTGCCTTTTTGTACATTTGCCGGACTTTGAGCAACTTTGGCTTTGCTCTCCATTTGCGAAGCCATTCGCAGCCAGGGACCTAGGGGAGCAGAACTGTCGCTGGGCTTGGGGGACAGGCCGGAGGTGGGTTGCCTGTTTGGGTGCACACTGTACAGCGATATAGATCTGGAATGCTTGGGTGCCCGCACGGTTATGTTTTGGACGCGTCGCTCGGTGGAAGGCACCTTCTTCAGGGGACTGGGGCCGCTGCCCGACGCACTCCTCTTGGCTGGCTTCCTGGCGGTCAGCTGCTGTCGGCTGCTATTGTCCAGTTTGATATTTTTGTTGTCGATCCTCTCGAACCACTTGACTGCTGACTTCACATCCACGCCTGGCTCGCCGGCCAGATCCCTCTGAAAGCGCTTTGCTGGCGCTGGCACTGGCACTGGCGGTGGCTTAACCGAGAACGTCCGCGATTGGGACGCCTTGATCGACGGCTGACTGTTGGAGCCAAAGAGCTTGACGTTGCTCGGACAACGATCGACGTTCAGCTGCGGCCTGGAAGACTGCACTCGAATGCGACGGTAGGACCTTGTGCCGGCATTCTCCGGTATGTTTATGCGAATGGCACTCACTGTGCTTTCCAGCGGCACGCTCTGGCGCTGCTCCTTCCGGCGCAGCTTGCGCATGAGCTTCTCGCGCGTGGCCTGCATGTCGCCGGCATTCAGCGTGGTCACAACTCGCCGCATGGTGGAGGAACACGTGCGCAGGGCAATGGTGGACGGGGCCGCACACAATGTGGTTGAAGAGTCGCTGGCTCGTGGCGCCTCACGCGGTGGCTGCTGCTGCCGCTGCCTGACTGGCAGCCGCGATGCAGCGAGCATTGTTTTCGATGCACTTCTCAGTATGGCCGGCACACACGGCGTTATAGAGTGGCTTGATGCCGTTTCGCGTGCGGCCAGTGGCTTCGCTTTCGCTTCGGACTTGCTGTCCCGGCTCGCATGAAAGCCCGGTCTGGGCCTGAGCTGGATCTGCCTGAGCACCCGCTGCAAGGGGCCATCGTTGTTGGATCGCTCTGGGGTCTGGCGGTCCGACTTCATGGCGAATTTGTCTGCAGAAGAAAGGCACAAGTGCACATAAGGACCCCCGCCCACATGCTGTTTGTTACGGCTGGCTCTTACGGAAGTGTCGAATGCGCTTCGATCCAAACGATCGCCGAATCTGACTGAAAAGTCCCAGCTTCAGCGTCTTTGTGGCCATATTTGCAAGTAATTTGTTCTGTGTTCAACCGAAAATTTTGCACCTTTGTCGAAAAAATTGAGTTTTGTTTTGCTGACAATTTTGGTTTGGTTGTTTTTGATTTGATTTGATGTGTGGTGGAGCCGAATTGTCTACTGTACTTGAAGGCTAAAAACTGACTGCAGATCCAGTGCCTTCTGGAAACGTTTTTGTTTCCTTTCTCCGATGAATTTTTGTTTGTGCCCCAGCGAGTCGACAAATAAAGTTACATATTGCATGATATTACGTAGATTAATTTCGGTTTATTTCATGGGTGTTTTTTTTTTCGTTTGTTTGTGGGTGTGTGTGTGTGAGGTGTGGGGGTCGAGTAATTTCATCTGCCGATGAACAAGTTACATTTCACATACGATAGTACATAATGATAGCTTTTGTCACATTAGCGGCCCTTCTAGTCGGCTCTCGTCTCTCTCTCTCTCTCACGCTCTCGCGCTCTCTGTGATGGATGTCTCTGGAGTATTGTACATATGTATGTATTGGTTGTTGCTGTACTCGTGTGTTTGTGTGTGTGTGTGTCTCTGTGTGCTTATTATGTCCTGCATGTTTTCCGCGCCTGCAGCCCCCGTTTGATCTTCTACGTTTCTCTCTGACGAAGGTTACCCTACCCCAGCCCCACCCCACCCCACCCGATGTGAACGAACACACAAACATAGCAAAAACCAAACCAAATTGCATTTCATTTGAGGCTAAGACGCGTCGCGAAGTTTTGGTTGACTATCGGCACAAAACCATTGCCTACTTTTAAGGGGCAAACACCATTGAAAAGTCCATTGCCTACTTTGGAGGGCAGTGAATGGGCAGAGAAGACAATATGCTTGAGCGTGTGTGTGTGTGCGTGTGTGCTTGCGTGCGGACTATAACTGCACTGGTTCCCGTATAGGTATATGCATGCATGTATGTATGTATATTTTGATCGATATTCGATAACAACAACGAAAAGAAAAGGCACAATTTTGATGAAACGCTTTCCTATGCATGTAAGTATGCGTATGCGTGTGGGCGCGTGGCTTGTGTGGGTGTGGGTGTGGATGTGTGTGTGCGCACATAAGTAATGTTTTTTTCTTCTTATTTTTGTTTGTTTGTAAATTGATAAGGAAAATCCTTTGATTTTTGTTTTTATAGCAGCTCTCTGCCCTAAGTTTAGTCCTTATTTAGCTGATAGGTTTTTGTTTTGTTTTTGGTTTTTGGGTTTTTGCTAGTAAAATTCTTGCATACGAATCTAAGGCTAGGTCGAAGAGTGATTCCGGGCGTCAGGCTCTCTATATAGTAGTAGTTGTAGTAGTATTAGTATGTTAGGGATCTCTGCAGTCGAAAGAATTAATTCAATTACAGATTGTTAAGCTAGGAATTGTTTCACGCGAGTGTGCTGGCCAACACTCTGCTACGACGAGTATTGTATTTTGAGCGCCGAGGTTTAGAGCAAACAAAAGTCATTTACTAAAACTAGTATGTATTGTATGTAGGTATGTATGTAAGTATGTATCTTCCACCCTGTCAAGCGGCTTATAGTTTTTCTTTTTATCTAACTTACATATCTTCTTTTTTTTGCTCTTTGCTTGCAAGAGTTTGTTGTATGTATGTATGTATCTCTGTTTGTGTCAGTGGGTGTGTGTGTGTGTGATTGATTAAGAAGTTTTCATTTGTTTGAATTTTTATTTTGTTTATTATATATAAGGTTCTCTCATCTCATCTTCGTTTTTGTTTTGTTTCTTAGGGGGGGATGTTGTTTGTTTTTCTTTTCTTTTTTTTATTTCTTTGTAGATTTGAAATTATCATCATATATTTATCTCCCTCCTCCTCTCTCTCCGTCTCTCTCTCTTTCTTTCGCTTTTTGTTTTGTTTTCGTAGGTTTGTTAAATATAAAAAAAAATTATAATGAATTTCCATTCTTGTGTTTTAATTAGTATGTAGGTGTGTATGTATGTATATATATTTAAAATAATATCCGACTATAGATGCAGCTGCTGCTGCTTGTGACGTCGTCGACAATTTCGAAATTTACAAAAATTTATAAAACATACACAAAAAAATGATTCATTTAAGATTAAGAGGATAAGAGAAACTCGGACCAGATAATAATAAAGTAATAATAGTTATACAAAAAAAAAATATAATTAATTCATATTTATATGCATATTCGTATTCCATATTCAATATTCAGAATAATAGTATTTAACACTCAACGTTGAATTTTGCTAAATTTTCTTCTTCTTTTTGTTTTGTTTTCTTGATCAAATTTCGGTAGCAATTTTATTTAATTGCATGTATGTATGTACGTATATTTATGTATGTGTTTTTGTGTCTGTCTGTGTCTGTGTGTGTTTGTGTGTGTGTGCGTTTGCTATAATTCGTAAATTGATTTATATAAATTAATCAGCAAATATATAGATATCTAAATTGAGTTCCAGCCGGACCATCCATCCATCCATCTATAATCTGGCGGCTCCTCCACATTTACTGCTTTTGCATTGCGATTTTCCCCCTCCATACGCGCATTTCTCTTCCATTAACCCTTGTGTATTCTGCGTGTGTGTGTGTGTGTGTATAAAATTAGACCTCAACTGCCATCCATGTATCATTTTGTGTGTGTGTGTGTATTTCTATATACTATATTTGTTTTATAGATTGTTAAATATACAATATATATTTATATTCAAATCAACGCGACAACAAATTGCTTTTCTTCTCTTCACACTTTTCACTCTCTCTCGCTCTTTCGAGGGAGGGAACTTTTATCTCCTTAGTTATTCCTTTGCTGCAGTTTACAATAGGTATGTGTGTGCGTGTGTGTGTGGGGGGTACGTGTGGCGTGTATATATAGTAAAATGACTTTGTAGACGCGTTTCAAAGGATCTCATCTCGCGCATGGTTGCGGACTATTTGTTAAATGTAACACACATAGCAATATGTGTGTGTGTGTGTGTGTGAATGAACATGGATTTTATATATGTTTTTGTATGTATGTATATGAGAAACTAGCTTCCATTAGTTTCTTTTATTTTGCATTCTTTTGTATTTATACGCAGATCTTTTATTGATTTTTATTATGTTTTGTTTTGTTTTTGTTTTTGTTTTTCGTTTATATAGTGTTTTGTTTTTTGTTTTTTTTTGTGTTGCTTGTAGGCAAAGGCGAGTGGGAAAAATTACATACATCTAACAACAAATGCACCAACGTGTTTCATCCTTTCATCGTATTCAATAATCATTATTCATAATCATATTCATCCGTATCATAATCGTTAATCGTAAATCGTAAATCGTAGACCGTTAGCGTCAGTGTCCCCCGACTACAGTAATCGTGTGCAATCGTTCAACTGTAACTGTAAGCGCAACCGTGTAGATGTACGTGTGTATTCCAGACGTGTAATTCCGGATGTACCATTCTACAGGCTACTTTGAATCATTGTCAATCAACCCCCTACCGTCAGCTATTAAACACTGTCGTACTTAAATTACAATTATACATTTCATTGCATAATCATCATCATCATCATTATCATAATCATGGGTGCCGTACATATGTATGTGCTGCACATGCATGTATGTATATGTATATATATATATATATATATTTATATATATCAAAAAACACATTATTCTTCAACATAACTAACTCGCTATAACTCTTGGCTCTCGTATATAAACATCAACATAAAACAAACAACATTCTAGCGCTTAACGAACGTTTCTAAGCATTTGCTTATCGATTTCTGCATCCTGCCATCTGCCATCCGCCTTCTACTTCCTTCTGCTGCCTTCTGCTAATGCTCTCCTGCTATCCAGCTGCCATCTACCACCATCTGCATCTGCTTGCTGCTCTCTGTTTTATGCCATCATAATCAGATCTTAAATATATAAGTGTTTGTGTGGGTGTGTGTATATATATTATATTTCGCTTTGTTTCTGCTTAACCTTTCTCCAAACTTTGTTCTAACTAAAAACTATACACCTTTGTCCGCTTCAGTTGAACATCATAATCATCATCATCATCGTCATCATCTTCATTGATCGTCATCATCTATAATCCGTCCATGGGGGCTGTCGTCACTGTGCTGTCTGCTTTGCTTTAGCTTTCGCTCTGCTCTGTTCTTTTCTCCTGCTCGCTACACGATGCCAAATGCTTTGCTCTGATGTTCCTCCTCCACTTAAACATATGTACGTTCCACTAAGCGGCGTACATCTATCTAACCATCCAAATACATATTTTGGACAATTTTTGTTTGTTTATTTTTGCTACATTAAGTTGGCTGCTGCGGCTGCGTCAATTTTGTTGTGGTTGTTGTTTGTTGTTGTTGCTGTTCTTAAGTCAATCGTCAAGTGTAACAAGTCGTGTGTGTGTGTGTGTGTCCGTGTCCTGTTTTGTGTTCGTCGTCATTTGTATTCGTTTTTGTTAATTATTTTGTGATGCATAATCATCAGTGCGGCGTTTTCTGTTGCGGTTGATTTGTTGTTGCTGTATTTGTTGTTCTCGAGACTGGTCGACAACGTACTCGAGGCGGCAGTGTCCATGTTGTTGTGGCTGTTGGTCATAGAGATTCCTTCGAAGGTACCCAAATGGTTGGTCCCGACTGAGACCAAATCATTGACTTCACTTTGCTATATATCTCCTCAATGGTGTCGCCTTGGACAACGCCTGTAAATTTAAATGTAAATGCAAATTAGACTTTGAATTGCCTCGAATAATTTCCCAAACTTACCCGTAAAGTATTCGCCAAACTCCTGCTCCATTTTAATCGCACGCTCATAAGTCTTCTTGGCCTGTTCCTCGGTCATGCGACGGTTCATCTCCCTGAATCATTTCGATTGGATATGCACAATTATCACAGCTATTCTACATAGATTAATTTGTGGGATTTACTCACATCACAGAGTCCACCGATTTGGGTTTGATGAAAACGGCAACCGGATAGAGTTGGGCCACCTGCAGCCGCTTGATGGCATTGCCCGACACGTCCAGAATACAGTGTTTGCCCTTCTCTGCCACCTCGCGCACACTGGCCACCGAGGTGCCATACAAATTATCATTGTACTGGCCCGCCTCGATGAACAGATGGTTCTGTATGTCGCGCTCCATTTGTTCGCGCGAGGAGACAAAGTGATAGTCCCGTCCATCCACCTCGTATTCGCGCTTGGGTCGCGTGGTGTCTGAAATCAGATCAGATCGGATTTGAGATTAGATTCGCGCTCAGAGATTATTGCTGAAGGAGCTAGGGGGGCTCTCTCTCGCAACTTACGTGGCACACAAGATCCAAACTTCTCGGGATATTCAGATATTAGATCGTCGTTGATGCGATCCTTCAGCGGTCCCAGTATGATGACGGGACGCGTATAGTTGATGGATAAACGCTGCACGGCCTCGTACGACAGCACGTTCTCCTCGGAGGCTGCAAAGTATGGCAAAGCATTCGAATTAGGGGGCTTTTGTCGTGCACGTGTGCGCCAAATCATCAACAAAGTGTTCTAAATGAGTTGGGGTCTGGATGTGGGAATCTGGGTATAGTTTGGGCTTGGGCTTGGGATTTTGGGTTGTTGGATTTGGGTTCGGGTATCTACAAATCAACAGAATTTCTTTTTGTTTTTTAATGTTTTAATCTAGGAATACATACGAAAAGAGATGGGATAGATCGATAGATAGCTTGGGATAAAGAGTTAAGATAGATAGATGGGTACAGATCATTTCGTATATTGGGTTGTGCTCATTGTTGTCTCTACGGATTATCGGGAGGCGGGGTGGTATCTCTAAACAGAATCGTAAAAGCTCTCCGCATATACAACAAGTAACAAAAGTTCTTTATTTACTTAATCTTGAATCGCAAACTCAATTAGCAAATCATAATTAAGTTGAGTACAGTATTGGTCTCGCTGATTGGAAATAGTTGGCACAACTGGTCAATGGTCAATGTTCCCAGAAATTAAATGCCTGTCAGTACTCCTCATAGAACTTTTCAATAGAACTTTAGTTCCCAAGGCACTACCTTTAGAAAGTCCCCGGAAATATCCCTTCAAACTATTGCATGTAATATTTAAAAGAATTTTCAATCGACAAGTTTTTACAGCTGCACTTTTTGCTGGAAGATTTTCCAGTATTTTCATTAGTTTAGCATCAAATATACTGCGTCATACACACGACATGTATGTTGTTTTTCAATTCTTAGTTTCTTTTGTCTGTGTCTGTGGGAGCTGTTCTAGGGAGCCCATTTTTGGCTCTAGTTATTTTTGGGTAAATTCCCCCCAACAGTTTAAACAGTTTCCAATGAGCGAGCATCTACTGTACACATAGCTGGGGCTGGGGCTGGGGTCGGGGATAAGCTCAGGAAATTGAGCAAGTGAAATAAATGTTCTACGTTAGTGAGGTAAGTTTGTCGAGTTCAAACGAGGCTTGGGGTGCAAGGAACACTGGGCACGGGGTACGGGGCAACCCTAAGCTGTGTGGCAGGGGGCTGGGCAGGGCTGAATGGGGCTTAAGAAAATATGCATAATAATATATGGAATATTTATTATAGAAATCGAAACTAATACCGGAAAATCAGAATGTAAATGTAAATGCAAAAACTGTGAAAAATGCCAAAAATGGTTACATCTACACACTGATGTACGGATATATGTATACATACATATATATATATATATATAGATAATGAACATACATACGTTACGTTATACATTCTACGATATAGGATGGGTTATATGGGGTACGATATGGGGTAAGGTGATCGAACTACGGGGGGAGGGAAATCAACTACGTACGGGTGGGACACACACTGTATGATGTATGATTACATTTACACAAGTTACATACTACATACACACTACATGACATCATGATGTTTACATACATGGCACACACACAATACATACTTACGACACAACATAAACATAATGTTTTTGTATGTGTGTGCGTGTATTTTTTGAGTGTGTTTTTTTGTTTATTGATGTATAAAATATTATAAATAGGATCATTTCTGATGATAATTAGCTGCTGATCTGAGCTTAGATTAGCTTAAATGAGAATTTCCCTTCGGGAGGGGGGATGCTTCTCGAGTTCTCGACTGGGAGACACACACACAATCAAAGCCCCGCGTATTTCGTGGGGTTTTACCATGAGATATAACGTTGGGCTGGGTATGGGTTGGTGGTTATTCATTTTACTCACTCTGTTGGTGTTCACGCGCGGTTCTGTTCGGTTCTGTTGCGGTTCGTTTCGCCGATGGACTTACAAAATTTACAGGGACAAAAACGGAGTGGGATCCTCCCCGCCCTCTGGAGGATCTACACCTCACAGAGAAGACTCAGTCAGTGCAAAAATAAGACTTGTTTTGCTCACACAATTTATACAATTTGTTTATTTCAGATTTCAGGAGTTTTCAGGAGCTGAGGCTGGCTCTCTCCCCCACACCCCTCACCCACACCGGAGAATACATTGCGAGAGATTCGGGCAGGGGGGATACACACATATCTTATCGGAAAGAGGCTTTTGTTCCTTATAGAAGAGTTCTTTATTTTTTTGTTTGCTATTCCTAAGGCGGGGGGCTCATCAAATCAAAAACAAAAATGATTGTCGTTTGGTGAGAGAGGACGTCATGCAACACGACACACGAGCAACAATACTGAATACTGACTGATGTGTGTTAAGGTGATGTGGGGCTCAAAATCAAAATCAAAACAAAACAACGTCTACTGCGGCAGTACGGAAACAGAATGCAGAATGCAGAATATGCCAAAAAGCCACTACTCAAGTGTTCTTTCAATTCATTCTTTGACTTTGCTTTTCCTTGGGGGATTTAATTATATTTTTGTTTTGTTTAACTGCTGATTGGTCTGGTAGGTGATTTTCTATGGGCAAACGATACAAAGTGTGTGCTCAGGGTGGCTGGGTGTGTGTGTGTGTGTGTGTGTGTGTGAAGTGTTCCAGGGGTGAAGGTTCACAAAACTAATTTGCTACGGACTGAACGCGTCATTCGATGCTAAAGAATTATTCAACAGTTCACAAAAGTCTAAAAAAACAAATCATAAAAAATTAAAAGGATTTTACCCTTAGGTTCTAAGAAAAGATAGACAGAGAGAGAGAGGGAGGGAGAGCGCGAGAGATTCCTCAAGGGATTCCCAGGACTAAAACGTTTCGGGGAATATGCATTTTCAGAAAGTGGGTGAAACGTAAGCATAAGCAGGGAGTTCTAGAGCTGATCTATAGGAAGATACGTGGTGGCAACTGCTTCTCTTTAATTTAGTTTAGCAAACCCGCCCAATACTTTTGGATTCCGAATATTTTAGGCCCCATTAGATAACTATATCCTATGAATATCTGGCAGGATTTAGAAATGTTCTTCTTCTTTTCAAAATGTTTGCTTCTTTCTACACAGAAATCACAATGCGATAGAGATGGATATATAAAGTGGAGAAAGAGACAGAGAGACGGATAGACAGAGAGAGAGAGAGAGCAAGAGCGATAGAGTGAGACAGCATGAGAGTGACAGACAAAGCAAGAGATAGGCAAAACTCAAAGAAAGAACGAAAAAAAAGGAACGAACAAAAACATAATCAGAGGAATAGGAATATAGTAGATCTTGCAAAAATTTTGGATTTCTTTGTATTCAGAACTAAAAAAAAATATATATTTTTAAAATTTCATTCATATTTTTTGTTTTGTTTTACAGAAAGAAAAAAAAATCGTTTCACTAGTATTTTCTTTAAAATTGTTTTTGTTTAAAAAAAAAAATTATATATTGGTTGGTTTTTCTTTAAATATATAGTAGTATATATTTTTATTGCTGTTGGTTTTTGGTTGATTTTGTATTTTTTTTTGCTTGTTTTTGGTTTTTTGTATTTTTCAGTTGCTCGACTTACGATAGTCAGCATCGCTATTCTCCAAGTAGATCAGAGTTATCTGCTCCATATCGGGTAACTCCACTCTGTAGATAATCTCGCCTGACGTTTCGTTCGTATATGTGATGTACGATGTACGGTGTACGATGTACGATGTACGAGGGG
This sequence comes from Drosophila ambigua, assembly GCA_018150905.1. Lineage (NCBI taxonomy): Eukaryota > Metazoa > Arthropoda > Insecta > Diptera > Drosophilidae > Drosophila > Drosophila ambigua. The sequence goes on along the minus strand of JAECWS010000151.1, from coordinate 4,782,970 downwards.
GATTGTTGATACACAGATATACAGAAGAATTTAGTAGTAGTCGAATATTTTGTTGTTGATTGCAGTTTCGATCGGAGGGTCGAAGGACGGTGGAGCGAATGGTGCGGAGCGGAGCGGAGCGCATGGTGGTATACAAATATATGTGTATATTTATATATATGTATATATATTTATATATCGGTTGTCATTTTGGATTGTTGATTGGTTTAGTTTGTTGGTTGGTTGGTTGGTTGGTTGGTAGGTTGATTGGTAGATTGGTTGGTTGGTTGTTCATTTGTTGTAGAGATCAATATATATTTAGAAGATATATAGATATATGTATGGTTTATGTTTTAGATCAGTAGAAATTTTCGTGATTTTAAAAACAAAGATTGTAACGAAATCAAATATTGTTTGGTTTGTTGGTGTTTTGTTGTTGTTGTTGTTGTTCCAGATAGATCATTTATATATATATATATACATTGTATATATTATATATAGATAGAGTTATAAGAGAGGTTCGATTTAGCGAGCGAGCGAGACAGAGAGAGAGAGAGAGAGAGAGTGGCAGACAGAGTAGGACACGTGAAACGAACGTTTAGATTCGATGACGCACACAGCACAGTAGCAGTAGATATATAGTAGTAGATATAGTAGTAGTAGTAGAAGTAATAGTAGCAGATTGATTCGTAGACAAAACAGTTGTTTTGAGGATAGTAGTAGCAGTAGTAGTAGTAGTAGTAGTAGTAGTGGGAAACACAGGAAGTAGTTCAGAAGTAGTTTCACACAGACACAGGGGGTTGGTTGATTGATTGATTGGTTGGTTGGTTGGTTGGTTAAAAGAAGTATCAAAAAGAAAAAGAAGAACAGAAATACCAAAGAGATTAACAACAGATCGAATCGATTATATTGTAGTTGTATTTTTCAAGTCTTTTACTGGCTGAGTGCGTGAGTAGTGCGTGGAACTTGGTGGTTTTTCTTTTTTGTCTGATTTATAGTAGATGTTTCTCTGGCGAGGGGAGAGAGAGAGCTGTTTTGCGTGTTCGAATGTGATTTAAGGAGAATGTTTTGAGGAGCGACAAAGAGAGTAAGCGAGAGATTGAAGAGATCGAGATCTGATTGTCAATCGAGAAAATAAATACAAATTTGCAAATCGAAAAGAAAACGTGAACAACTTTGGGAACTTCTTCATCGGTGGCTTGTCGTTTGGAGATGTTTAAAATATATATATATATATGAATATATATTATGTAGCATGTAGTATGTGTGTGTGTATGCATACATAGATATAGATCATAATTCATCACTCCGCCGACTATGTATTTTTATTGTAGAATCTAGACGATTCTCTATGCTCAGTATTTATGTAGACACACACACGCTGATGGCGTACATTCCACATACACATACAGATAAGATACGGATACATACGGATGATGTATTCCATTCAAGCTATACATATGGCATACATATATGTACGGTATATACATATGTGTGTATGTATGTACATTTAAATGAGTCGAGTATTTTATTTAGAATTATCTATTCATCCACACATCGAGTCCGAGTCCGAGTCGAGTCGAATCGAATCGAGTGTGTGAAAAAACATTGAAACACGACGTCCATATACATAAGGATATATAATGCGATAAATAATAACGCTTATCGAAAGTTTGATGCGATAGATTATCGTTTATCGGTATGTTTAGATGTCCGCATGGATGTACCGGATGTACAGGGATGGACATGGATGTATGCGCATGTTCAAATCAAACAGAATCAATACAGAAACGGAAAAATAAAATCCAAACCCAAATAGTTGTAACCAAACCCTGCATGGTATGTAGTTCCCTAAGCGATGTCTTGCCTGGTGTGTGTGCACATCGTAGGATTCATATTGGGCTTTGTACTGAAAGAGCACAGAACAAGGGCCTGGATGATGTAGAATCAGGTGTCGGTACGGCCCTGCTGCCTCTCACTTGCACGCACCAATGTTCCGTTTTGCCTGCTGCTGTAGCTTCATACCTTAAGATTTATATTAAAATATCTTTTAATTTTCATCAATGCCCCAATACATCAGTAAAGTCTGATGTTTAATCAAAACATAACTGATGTACATTTGATGTAAACTAAAATTGCAAGCACATGTACCACTGATGTAGACTTTTCTGCTACACCTGAGTTTACAGGCAATGCAATTTGACGCGTACCCGACATCGCAATTAAGGAACTATAGCCATGGAGGATTAGATATTGGCCCGAAAATATATTGTATAATATTTGGATGTACATATACACAGGGGGTATCAACGAGTATGTAATGCGAAGATGTATAATGTAACAAGTGAACATGGAACACACACAACAGTATGTATTCATGTGGAGAGATGAAGGTTCGTATGCACAACAGGAGCATGTAGTCTGTGTGTGTAGCGACATGGTGATGTACAGGTGAGCGTATATATATATGTATTTATAATGTAGAAAACGAAAAACTAATATGTACTGATGTATGCATGTATGTAGATATCCATGTACGAGTATGTAAGGCATATGTAAAATGTAAAATTGAATGTTAGCATTTGGTTGGGGGGCGGGGGGGTTCTATGTTATGTTCTATGTACGAGTAGATGTAGATGTAAATGTAAATGTAAATGTATATTGAATGTTGATGTGGATATTCTCAGATTTAAATAGTGGCTTGAATGAATGTAAATATATGCATATAGCAGCAGATATATATGTGAGTGGTATATATGTAGTATATATAGTAGTATAGTATAGTATAGTATATAGTATATAGTATTTAGTATATATTCTTCTATCGAGTACATACCTCCTTCAGCATTGGCATCGTCTTGTGTGTAGCAAAGCATAAAAGCTAGAAAAATGAAGAGAAAAAACAAAAGGAGAAACCAAAAAGAGAGGAGAGAAACGTAGTGAGAGAGAGAGAGAGAGTTAGAGTTAGACAGAGAGGGAAGAGAAGAGAATCAAGAGAGAAGGAGAGAGAGAAAAAAGAGAGAATGTTTTGGTCAGATTAAAACAGAAGTGGCAGTGGACGATCGTTTCGTTTACGATACGATACTATTATTAATAAATATAGTAGTAGTAGTAGTAAAATTGTATATCTTTTTGTTTTTGTTTTGTTTGGTTGCTGCTTAAATATGATGTCCCCGAATGGTTCTTCTGGCATATTTGATGTACGCTTGATGTACCACGGATAACGCAAACGGAATATAACTATCTCGGCTCTGGCGGTACACGTCATAGGATCGTCATCCTGTCGTCCTATCTCTAAATGGTTCTCCTTGCATTGCCTGCACTGCTTTGGATGCACATGCAAATGTGGTGCTGGAGAAGAACTATCTAGATTTCTGGAAGATTTCTCTAAGAATTCTTACAAAGGAAAACCCAAGATGGTTTTCCCCAAAATCTTCTGCGTGGGTTCAGCGACTAAAAGAACTATCCCTAGATGGTTTCCTTAACTCTGATGTGCACGTGACGTAAAGAACCATTTCGGGACATGCTAATGCAGTTACGGGTGTCCTTGGGTGTCGTCTTCTATGGAGCGCGATGAGAAAGAGGATCGATCGAGACAAAATTGATGAAAGCAGCCTGAACATTGGTGGAGGGGACATTGGTGGACACACATAGAGTCAGGTGTTTAAGTAGTGTAGAGAGAACAGCAGTAAGTAGTACGTTTGAGAACGTTTAGGTAGCAGGAGAGAAAGCATTTTAAATTAACCGAAAATATCATTTTGATGATGATTTTCCTAAATGATGTAATATCTGAATAGGATGTACAATGTGATGTATGTGTGTGTGTGTGTGTGCCGCTGAAGGACACACTCTGTTGGGGAGCTCGAGGTCACCAGTGTACAGAATTACAGAACAGTTTAGCGCCCAAAGACTAATACTTTACTTATACGATTGTTTAGGCATGTACAAAATGATCCCCATGAGCGATGATACGACAGATGGATAGATAGTACTATTGCCTTGCACAAAACTAGCTAACGGTTTAGTTATAGCCCATAGCTTAATCCATACAAAGTGCAGGTATGTACATGTGTGTGTGTGTTCGTGTTTACCAACACTAGACGGTTTGATAGAGAGAGAGAAGGAAAGAAACAGAGCGGAGAACCGAAAGCCCCAGAATATATCCAAAAGATATATATGTGCAATATATATATATATGCCCATGTTGTAGGTAACCGCTCTCCAAGCGGCAACTATCTGGATGCGTCGTTAATGTGAGGATGCACTTACGTTGCGGTTCATTGGCCTGATTGTTGTTGACACTATTTATGTCTATCTCGCTGGTGCTGCTCACAACTCCATTGACTTTGGAACCAGATCGGCAGGGATTCACCAGGGATTGGCAATGTGTGCGTGTGTGTAACGGTACGGTAAGTGTATGTGTGTGATGTGGTTTGGTTCATCATCGATCGATCGATCGATCGGTTGTTCATCCAAGGTCGGGCACAGATGTAGTTTGGGTTGGTAGTTTTGTAGATTTTGTATGAGCAGTGTACACGTATTGGACATCACATCGTTGGACAGTTGTGTGAATGGTTTCGGAACGGGGATAACGGGGAACATGTAAAATATGAAAATAAACAGAAACATAAACATAAATTATGTAAAATGATTAACAAAAAACACAAAACAAAACAAATCATTTAATTAATGAAACAACAAACCAAAGGGCATCAAATAAATATTTAACTTTCAATATAAATCCAGAAATTAATTAAATGGAATACAATTTAGCCACAAAAGATAGTTCCAGTTCACTTGTGATGTACATTTGATGTAAAACTTTTGTGGCTAAAATGGATAAATGGAGGAAAAAGCGAAAACAGGAAACAAATGACAATAAAAAAAAATAAATATAAAAGGGATAAAAAAGGTTTTTTTTTTTTTAGCTGATGTACATTTGATGTACAAGACTATGGGATCTCCTCTTTTTTTGGCTGAGGATTGTGCATGTTTTTTTGTTTGTGCTTTCACAGAAGATTTCGCTCATCCAACAACAACAACAAATCTCTTCTCCAGTCACACACACACACACACGCGCAGAAACCCTTTCACACATTACACCCACACATTCCGGCACACCCACAGAAGCACACACACCCACACAGGCACAGACACGCACACACACACACACACTCAATGTTTCAATAGAGAGAGAGAAAGAGACAGAGTGGTATAGTGGTAGAGTGAGAGAGAGAGAGTGGCTAAGAGACAAAGCAACAGCGTCAGAGCGGGATCTTTTGGAGCCTTAAGTTTTAAACAACAATTAACTAGTTAAATTATATCCGCCTTTCGAGTTTAGATAGATGTTAGATGCATATGCCACACGCGCAGCAAAGCATCTTCTTCGAGTATTTACTGTAGTGTCGGTAGAGAGACGAGAGACGAGGGACAGACACGGCCACGGGCACGGCTGGCTTGGCTTTACTGTCTGTCTGGCTGGTTGGCTGACTTCCCCATTGGTTGGTTGGTTGGTTGGTTTGTTGGTTTGTTGCCCCAGTTCGATTGTCTACTTACGCTCTTGGTCGCTGCCATCTTCATTCTTCTCATCGCGACTCTTCATAAACGGAAATTTGCGCGAGAATGTGAAATTCTTTTTCTTTCGATCCAGTGTCGATTGCTGCAAAAAAGAAAAACAAACGACAATAATACGAGGTTCAAATATTTCACTTTAAATGAATAATAAAACAGGCATTCAGCTGGGGCCAGGCAGTGCGTTGTAAGAATACTATTCAAATTGTTAGGGCTCAACCGCTCAACGGAATTTGGCACTGGAATCCATTTTGGAATACTTAAATCGTTGGATACATTATTTAGATATTTTTTTCTGATTTATTATTTGTAATTCAAAGCCTCCTATTCAGTCTTCCAGAGCTCTGTCTCGTCGAAAGCAAATTCCTTTCTTTAAACGTAATTTACTTTAATTTGGAAGCGCTTACTGTTGCAACGCACTGTTGTCTCTGGCCTGGTGTGACTCTGGGATTGCTCACCTTATCGAGATTGTTGTTGGCCGCCGCATGTCCCTGGAACTTGACGCTACGATCCCGTGCCCGCATTTTGCGCTCCCAGCGCCTCTTCGATGGCACAATACCGATCTGTTCGTCCTCATTGTCGCCCAAGACGCGTCGCGCCTGCCACCACTCATCATCGGAGGCATTCGTCACGTGCAGGATGTCGCCATGCTTAAAGGGCAATCCCCGCGAGGGCAAGCCATCGTCCCGATTCGGATCGTAGTCGAACAGGGCCCGAACATATAGCGAACGCTTCTGGGTGGTGCGCAGCAAAGTGCCCGAACCGCCAGCCCCGAGAGCGGCTTGCTGTTTCAGCTCCTGAATGCGTGCCTCAAAGCGATTATACTCCTCGGGTCGGTACTGTGCCACCAAGGTGACAACGCCGCCAGATGTCTGTCACAAGCAAAAAGAGCAAGAGAAAGAAGACACAATTTAATTTATAATAAACATTTTGTGAGTGGGCAGGGGAGAGAACTGGAACTCACTTTAAGCGCCTGGGCGGCCTCCTCGTGCGTGGCATGCGTCAGATTGGCATTGTTGACGCTGAGCAGCTGGTCGCCACGCTTCAGCTCAGAGCCCAGATCCGCTGGCCCGCCGGCCAGTATAAACGACACATAGATCCCTTGGCCATCCTCGCCGCCAACAATATTGAAGCCCAGTCCCTGCGGGCCCTTCTGTATGGTGATGGTGCGCGGTTCTCTGTGGAGCACAAAGGAAATAATCATCAAAGTATTAAAATGGATGATGACGGGGTAGGAGGCGGGATTTGGCTCACCTGGTTATATCCTCGGTGCTGACGGCGCGCGGTGTGCCAGGTGGGACAGCGGCCAGTACATTCGTGGAAGCATATCTCGAGCCGGGCTCTAAGATGGGATTGGATTGGTTTTGGGATTGATTTTCGATTATCGTTTGATGTTTGTTTATTTGCCACACACAAGAGAGTTTTGAGGAATGAGAATTAATTATTAAACAAATGAGATAGAGAGACAGAGACGAGAGACAGAAAGACAAGAGATAGAAACAGTAAGAGAGAGCAACAGAGAAAGTTAAAGGTTATTTAAAGACATCTGACGGGGGGGCTACCCTGCCCCAAACAAAAGGGCAGATATTTCATAGATCAAAATAATCTTGGTGAAAGAAGAGAGACAGCGAAACAGAGACAAGGACCAAGAGAGAGAGAGAGAGACGTAACAAAAGCACAAAAACAAAAGGAACACGCAACGAAGAGTGAGTGAAGCAGATAGATAAGATAGAGACAGAGAGAGAGGGCGTAAGAGAGACAACAAAAGCATAGACTAAGAGAGACAGAGGGAAAACATAGAGAAAGACAAAAAAAAAGAAGAAGAAACAGAACGCGGAACACAACACAAAAATGAAAGCAAAATAGTTTTAGTTTTTTTTTTTTGTATATATCCACTTCCTAACCCACACCCCACCCTCCCCTCTCCACACACACCGACACACAAGCACCCACACCCACAAACGCGCACACACAGACACAGCACACCCACACACACACACACTCACAACAGGCACACACAAAATAAATGCAACAAATATATTCAAATATAAAAGAGAGAGAGAAAGAGATCGATTGATCCGATAGATCAAGAGAACACACAACTCTAGCGATTAATAATCGATTGGCACAAAATATCAACAGCACACGCGCGAGCACTAACAGGGGGAAGCGCGGCTTGGGCAAGCCTTACGTGGGGGCTGGCTACCTGAAGGACTGAACGTGTAGGCGGCTACAGGGAGAGTGTGGGTGGTTGTGGCTGGCTGGGTGGGTAGGTGGGTGGGTGGTTTCTGGAGCTAATAGTAGCACGATCTAGGGGGTGGTGGGGGCAGCAGCAGCATAGCGCTGCGTCTCCACGACAACAACAACAACACGAAATCGTTTCGCAGTTAGCAGCAATACGGCGGGGTAGGGTGGGGGGGCTATAGGCAATAGGCGTAGAGGCTGGAGGCTGGAGATTACGTTGTGTTCTAAATGGATGATTGATTCGACAGGAGAGTGATTGAAACAGATGGAAGAAGGAAATTGTATAGATGGCATAGATGAATGAACGATTGGCTCATATGAAAGAGAAGTGAAAATAATAAAATGTTAGCTGTGTGATGGGGGTTGGGGGGTTGGTTGAAAAAATAAAATATAAATAAATCGCTTACGGCGCGGCAGGGGCGGTGGTGATTGGGAACGTATTGTGTTGGATTGTTCAGCATTATTAACAAGCATTGGCATAGCATTCTTATAGAAGGAGGAGGCTGGGCCACCGGCAGATGCAGAAGCAGAAGCATTTGTTGCTGCAACTGCAACTGATGTCTGGCTGCCATTGCCATTGCCACTGCCACTGCCACTGCTGCTGTTGATTGTATTATTATTATTGTTATTATTATTATTCGTATTGTTGTGACTGTAGCTGTGACTGTGGCTATTGGCATTGCCTAAGCTGCTGATTAAATTGCTACTGTTGTTGCTTGTGGTGTTGCTTGTGGTGTGGTTGCTGTTGCTGTTGTTGATTGTGGTACTTGTTGTGGTGCTTGCAATGACTGATGCTGTGGCTGTGGCTGATGCTGAGACATTTACGGATGCTGGTGGGACTGATGGTAGTGATGCTGCTGCTGCGGCTGCGGCTGCTGCTGCTACTGCTGTTGATGAATCAACAACCGTTTGTCCAACACTTGTAAGCGCACCTGTCGACTGAGAGTTCACTTGTTGCTGCTGCTCCTTCACTTGGCTTTGGCTTTGGCTCGTCGCCAGCTGGGATTGTGACTGTGATAGCTGCTGTTGCTGCTGCTGTAATCCTCCAGCACCAGCAGCTGCCGCTGTTGCTGCCGCTCCTGCTGCCACTCCCGTTGTGGATCCTCCAGACTGCGAAGCACTGCTGGTCAAATGCTGCGTCTTTCCCACAATAAGCGTCACTTTATCCGTGATGGATTTCAATGTGGCCACCGCCAGTTCGTGCGTTACATTCTCCAGGTTCTTTTCGCTCTACAAAACAAAACGAAAAGTCGAAACATTAGCTAAGGGCTCTAGATAGTATTGCTGCGATCTACGATATACGTTACCCCATTGGTGCGCACTGCTATTAGCTTATCGCCTATGGAGAGACGTCCATCCACTTGGGCCGCACCGCCGTCCATTAGCTTCGTCACATAGATGCCATTGTCGCCCGGTATATGCTGATTGCCAATGCCACCGGCTATGGAGAAGCCCAGACCCTTGCCGCCCTTGACCAGATCGATTTCAATCACCTTTGACCCGCCCGCTGAACCACTGTCACGGACATCGCCAGCGGCGGCTCCTGCTCCTGCTGGAGATGTGGCCGCTGTGGCTGTGGCTGTTCCACGTTTTCGCTTAACGTGCAATTTGACCGCATTGCCAGCCCTTTTGAGCGCCTCCACGGCCGAGGCGTGCGGCACATCCACCACAGAGACATCGTTCACGGAGACAATGATGTCGTTGATGCTCAAGCGACCATCGGCGGCCGCTGCACCGCCGGATATAAGCTTGGTGATGTATATGGATGTGTCCGTGCCAATGTGCGGATTGTCCGTGCCGCCGGCAATGGAGAAGCCCAGGCCAGAGTTGCCACGCTCCAATTGTATATCCTCGTACAGCCAGCTATCATCGCCATTCACCTACAACAGCATTGAGACAGAGAGCGAGATTAGTTATGCAGTTAACAACAGTTGTACACGGCTGTTATACAAATTAAAACAAATGCTGCATGGATTATGGTTGCACATTCGAATGAAGCATCGTTTAACGCTTAGAATGAGGCTGCAAGGCAGCGCATCTGCCGATGCATCATCCATGTTCATATACACATACATATGTATTTTATACATATTCACAGTGAGCCAAAAAAAACCATCAGTATGCAAAACAAAAACTTTTAATATTAAATTTTTAATTTTAATTGCATTTTTTATTTATTGCTGATGCAGCAGCCAGCAAAAAAAAAAAAGCGTGAAAATTAAAGCCGACAAAACTCGCGCAATCGTATGGCAAAATTCATATATAAATATTATATTATGAGTATGAAATATACATATGGTTTTTGGCTGTAAAAGTCTCGCTTTTCGAAGGCTTGTAAAGGCTTTTTTTAAGTAAAGATTTCAATTTATTTTAAATCAAATATCACTCGTTTTTAAGAGTTCGTTTAGTGTTGGATAAAGGCTCTTTTGCAAGTCCGTTTAAGACAGATTATACGATAAGTTTCGTTTCGTTTAGCAATTGTTTTTGTTTTATCCACTGGGTATGAACAGATATGTAGTATGCTTAAATCGTTGGTATGTGAGTGTTTGCGTTAGTGTAAGTTTTATGTGCGAATGTGTGAGTGTACAATGTGTGCAATTAACGGATTAAATGAATTACAAATACATCCCTGAAATGTTTGGCCTTTGGCTATGCGCCTGCAAGCCCTTGGCGAAGGTATTGCAAGTGCGCTCGGGGCATCTTTTCATACTTGGAGCACACTTATTGCTTGCAACACCTTCTTTTCGGTTAGGTTAGGGCAATAAAATACGAAATACGAGTACAAGTACACAAAAATCACAATAAACATTGGACACAAGTTGGACAGCGAACAAGAGACAACAAACAGAGAGCAACAAATGCGTTTGCGATAATGCGTATGGCGGACAGATGGGGGGCTGCTGGGGCTCCCTTCCATCAACACTTTTTCTTTCCTTACCTTTGCCGATGACGCCCTGTGTAGCTGTTGTTTGTTTGTTGTTGATTTTTATTGTTTTTTTTTTTTTGGTTTTGCAAAGAGTGTTGCAAGAAGAAAAAGGAGAAGAATGGGGTTTTTTTAGTGCATTTTGCATAGGAAATATATGAAATTTTCAGACACCTCCCGCGCGGAATTCCACTTAAATCTTAACCCACAACCCCACAAGAAGTCGTTGCACAAGCGAATGCTGCGCCAAGAGAATGCCCAAGAATGGTACAAAAACAACATACATGTCCTGTGCATGATGCGGCACCTAGAGTTCTGCTTTTAAGGGTTTTTGTTGCTGTTGCTATTACTGTTATTGAGCCGAAAACTCGGCCAAAACTGCTGCTTTAAAACCATGTCAATGTATTATTGCATCTCTGGTATTCCATCCATTGCACATTCACATTTTGTTTTTGTTTTTTGTTGTTGTTGTTTTTCTCAATTAACAGGCTTACCCCAAAATGGCAACAAAATCTTGCAACACATTTTCATGATGTTGGGGGGAGAGGCTGTGGCAGGGGCCTGGTCTGATGCTGCTGCCTGGTTATGGCATCGTTAAATGAGTTCAATTGATTAGCAGCCAAGTGTAAATGAATTCATCAACCGCATTAACCCCAAAAACAGAGAAACATACAGAGAGAGAGAGAAAGAGACACACAAAATACGGAGAGAGAAAACAGCTGCCGAAGCGTAAGTGCAGTGCAAAAGTGGGAGTGTACTTCTGCCTCTCCGCTTTCCTCTTATTAGTTCCTACAAAATATAGCTCCAATTAACCCACTGAGACCTGGGTCAAGTTACTTTTTCGTTGCCTAGGAAGGCCCAGCCAGCTAGCATAGCAATATTCCCATCGAAATGGCAAAAGTTTCACTTCTTTGCTGGCGGAACCCATTTACTTATTTTTCAGATAATTTTACTGCTCTTCTGCAGAGACTATTGATACTGCCTTTCCACTTATTCTATTGCTGCTCTAGAGAATAATTTTTCAAACTTTTCAGATTATTCTACGCCGATAAACCACCAAATTTTTGTTCCAAAAAAAACCCCAAATCGGAAACGAGTCAATAGCTAAACATTCCAATTGTTTGAACATCCGATTGGGGGCATTGGCAGAAACACATTCAAACCGATTTCCAGCAGAAAGATTTCAAAGAAGAACCCGAACCCAAAACCATTTTCTTAGGGTTCCGTACCCCACGGTCTCCGGCATTCGTGCCGAGTGTCTTATAAGCCACTTCCGTTCGACGGTTTTTACTCTATTTAAAAATAAAAAAAGAGTAAATTATAAATAGGTAAAAATTACATCATAAAGTTAACAATCGGAACATCTATCAAGTGAGAGGGAGAGCTTGCGAAGGGGTGGCAGTGGAGGAGAACCCTAACACAAGCCGAAACGAAACGAAACCAAACCGAAGAAAACCACCAAGAAGCAAAAAACACGCAGCAAACATTAACGAGGCCAAAACAAGGTGGCATGGCAGCGACAGGGGGCAGGGCACATGCCAAGAAAAGAAAGAAAAGGCGACAGAAACAGCAAACTTTCAAAGGTTCGAAGCTTTAGATACCCTTCCACTCATATATATCTCTGCCAGATATAACCCTTTAGCTTTCAATTAACAGAACAGATAAATATGGAAAATAAACAATTTGAGTGAATTTCTTGGCTGCTAAATCAGAATATCCCCACAAATTCTAAGGGCAACCACAGAAGCACACCCTTGAAAATTATAGCCAACTGGCACTGCGTACTGGGGCAGAGAGTCGTCATAGAATCATATCGCCAGCAATCGCCAGCTATATCTTATCTATGATAAACTTAGGAACTATGCTGTGGCTTAAAACCCGCCCACTGGCACTGGCCCTGTCACTGTAAGGAGGAAGTGTAAAGCAGAACCGCAACCGCAACGACGGCAGATAAAATTCTTGAGCAATCCCCAACCCCCCAACAGCACAGTGGTGGCAAGCAACATTGAGACGGTACAGGCTACGCTGCAGAGAGGCGTTGCAATTCCAGAAAAACTGATTGCCAAAATGCCAGTCACGTGTCAGCGTTACAATAATGAAGAGCTCAATGGGAAAGCTCTAGAGAAATTAGTCTGCCCTTTAAATTAATTTTCAATCGTAACGAATTCGCTTATGGCAACATTTGAACAGCGACTCAATCTATGAAATGATAAGAGTGTCAGGTGTAAGGGAATGCTCTCTCCACTCTGCCACTCTTTCATTCCTCCCTTTCTCTCTAGATATTCGTCACAACTTGAGTGTTTTGATATTTACATTGAAATCAAAACTGAATTACCAGAAATACCAAAGCAATCCCGTAACCAGCCCCAGGGTTAAATATTATTTGATTTTGCATTCAAAGCAGATCTCCAATACGCCAGCCTTTTGCCTTCGAGTCTATAATCAAATGCTATTTAATCCGCATTTGCACTCCCTACACACTAAACAGATACAGCAGATACATACTACACATGCTCGTGCGTAGATAGACACATGCAATGTGCAGTCTGTGCGTGTTTAATCAACAATTTACTGGGCAATATTACCCCCTTCAGGACTATACGAGTATCAGAAGATGCGCACAGCGCACATCAGTTAGGTTTCGATAGGCAAATTTCGAGTGGAGAAGGCAATCAATTTCATGGAGTAAATTATACATATTTGGAACTAGAAGTCTGAGAAAAATTTGAGATTTAGCAAAGCGACAGTTAGAGACAATTCTTTACATAATATTTCCTTTATGGAAATGCTCAGAAGAGGATTGAATATATCTTGATAATATTTTAACGCAATATAACTATACTGTTCCTCATCCTGTTCTATGACTGGGGAGTATTAGCCAATCAGTACAGATACTACGGGCTGCACAATGCACACTTGCACACTTCATTGATCCAATAAATATCCGGTAAGATTGCCCCGAAAAGGGGGAGTGAATAGCGAGAGGGGGCATGTTGTGATATAAGGTTGTGGGTGGATGACGTGATGATCGGCACCAGTTGAGACGAGACGAGACGAGTCGAGACACCTGCGCAAATCCAAACGGAAACCGAAAACCATATAAAATTATGGTTTCCAATATGTAAACCTTGTCCTTCGGTTTCTGTTTTGTGTTTGGACGTGCGTTTTGTTTACAATTTTTGTTCATGGAATATAGATGCAAACATCTGTTGAAAACCCATCATACCCTGCGATTTGGCAAAAAGGGTATGCCAACAAAGCTGTTGGAGACATTCGCTCGTCGTTTAATGGGTGGGTGGGCGAGAGAAAGATAGAAAAGCAGAGCAGAGAGTGAGAGAGAGAGAGAGAGCGAGAGATTGGGAACAGTAAGAGAAGAGCAGCGGCGTTACGCCTGCGCTGAATACGCCAAAGATTAAGGGCACCGAGAGAGCAAGCTAAAGAACAGAAGAATAAGAAGAAGAAAAACCGTTGCTTGGGAGCAGCAGCATTAGCCAAGAGAGAGAGAGAGAGTGGGCAAGGCGAATGCAAAGATGACGCACTCCCATTTCCCACCCTCTCCACTCTCCATTTATGCTGTCTGGGTGGCTGGCAAATTGTTATAAATAAACCATGGAATCATCCGTCTATATAGAGCACAGATGCCAAAAAGCTGCGCCCGCCACACACACACACACACAACCACCCCCCAAGAACAGCTACACCACCCCACAACACCCCACCCCACCCCATTGAACGGATATTGCATAAAATATATAATCTCTATATGTAAATTATAGAGATATATTTTAGATATATACTATTATTGTATAGTGTGTGGGTTTTTCTAGATCTATGTGTAGATTTTGTTGTGCTTTTACCGAATCCAAATTGAAGAGCGATGAAACCTTCTTGATGAAGCCACCGCCGCCGCTACCGCCGCCGCTGGCACTATCCTGGCGCTTCTTTTTGCGTGTCGTCATGGCTGGGATGCGGGGTCAGAGCTTAGCTTTAGCCTAAGTGTTCTCTTAAGCTCTTGCTCTTTCCACACAAACACACACCACGCACTAGACACACACACACACACTGACAAATGCCGGGCGTGCGGTTTGTGTCTGGGTTGTCTTCTCTTTAAAAGTTCTCTTTGCCGGGAACGTTGCCTCTTTTTATTTTGTTCAAGTATTTACTGTTGTTGTTGTTGCTTGCTGTTTGCTGATTATTCAACCAATTTAAAGGCTTTTCATTTACTGTAACTGCTGCCGCCACGCACTAGATAAACAGAGAGATTCACACGCATCGAATATTAATTTTGATTCACTATATATATCCATATAGCCCACAGCACTGTTACTGGCGATCTCCCCGACAGACGCTGACCGAGTGTCACAGAAAATAATATTCACACACAATAAAAAAAAAACACCAAACGAGCGCGGCAGCGGCTTTTCTCTCGCTCTGTCCGTCCGTCCGACGGTGAGCGAATGGAATGTTAAATACAACAGTGCGGCCGCCCGCCGCTACTGTTCTGCTGGCGCGCCGCTTGAGCGTGAGAGAGAGTGAGAGCGTCGCCTTCTAATCACTCTCCCACACATACGTAAGCGCTCATATGCATGTGTGTGCTCGCTTCGAATTATTTATTTATTTGTTTCTACAGTAAATGGCAAATAAAAAAAGAACTGTAAGCAGCGGCACGCTCTCTACCGCCCTCTCTCACTGCTACTTGTGGCTATTTTTTGCGCTTTACGTTGAACACACACACGCAACACACATATTGACAGTCACATTCCAATGGATATGTGTGTGTGTGTGTGTGAGCTAATGTTAAAAGTTTTGTTGCTCTTGCTGGATAGCACGAATTGCACTTTGTTTGTGTTTCTGTTTTGGTATTTTACTTTGCGTGCACTTTCGCTTCGCTTCCCTTCGCCGCGTCGCGGTTCTTGTTTCTGTTTTTGGTTTAGCGGCCGCTTTCCAGGTCACTCGCGGACATGCATGTCTGTGACTCCTATTTGGCACTAGAATTCGTCGCGCAGGTATTTCACACGCACACACATGCACCACCACACATGCAAATGTGTTCTAGCCCTAGCTCCTCTGTCTCTCTTTGCTGCGTCTTCGCGTCTTGTTTTGTTGGCATTTTCCTCGGCCAGCTAGAGCTGGGAGAGCGATCGATTGATGGCTGGATGGTGGGGGGCTGGTGAGTCAGCCATCACTATCACATATCGCAACTATCGCCAGCACGTCTGGTACACTTTCTGCCGCCTGGCAATGCCACTACCACCGCTCGTTTTCTGGCTAGGCAGCCACTCCCGCTGGAACTTACTAAATAGCGACCTGCGACGCTCTCGACTGACTCGACACACACGAAAATGTTTTACATTTTAATACACGGCCCCTGACGAATGCCCGCACGCAAAAAAACAAAATAACAAAAAAACACACCCAACCAAAAGAGAGACCGACGAACTAAAATGAGAGTTGTACAATACTGACTGTGCACCGATTTGCAGCACTGATCTCCAGCACTGATCGATAGCGATCATTAGAGTTGCCTATCGATACATCGAAACTCCAGCTGCAGAGGCAATCGATAGACGATCTTGGCTCGCATTTGAAATGAATGGCGGAAAAAGAGACCAAAATTCAAAAAAAACAAAGCAACGGATATTAGATAAAACGAAATACAAACCATACAGCATGGAAATAATAAATGCAAATAACAATTACCAAACAAAACGTATATTTTTTTATTGATATCTTACAAAACAGTTTACTCCTGTTTTTATTTGTTTTTGGGAAGAACAAAAAGCATTAATGTAACAAAAATCATGCAAAAACTTAAGATTAATTTTCAAAAATGTAAGGAACAATTAGCAGATTATAAAATAGAAAAAATGATTGGCAGTCCTGAAGAAGATCTCGATTTGCTCTGGATTTACGTAAATTTGGAAACCGCTTCGCAATTTGCTGATCAACAAAATCCAAGGCAAATCCATATCTTTCTCGGGAACGGAACGCATAAAATGTGATTTGAGGCCAAAAGCTCGCTTAACATTGATTTTTGTTTTAGTTCACCAACACTCGCCCGTCCATCCGCTGCCGGAAACGGAAATGAGCCAAGCGTCGGCCCCTCAAACAAGCGCTGGCGTTAGCACCTTAACGTAACGGTTCATTTAAAAAGAGAGTGTAACAGAGCGAGAGAACAAGAGCTGGGCTGGAGTGGGATGGGGCAAAGAGAAATAAAGTGGCAATTTATGAGAGACTGTGAGAGAGGGGGGCGCCAAATTAAGTACAGCAAACGGTTTCTCCCACTTCCCCTTCTGTTTCTTATTTAGCAGCTCTGCTTCCGCTCTAGGCGGCTCTCTCTCCCTCTCACTCCTCTGCCCTCTCCCAACCATTAAATGGACTCAAAAGCGCGCTTAAGCATTTTATGCCGGTGAGGGCGCTGCTGCTGCTGCAACAAAGCACTGTCGCTGTGGCTGCGTTTCGTTTTGTTGTTGTTCATGTTGTTGTTGTTGGCAGTGGATTGGTGTTGGTTTTGGTGTTGATGTAGACTGTGCATGTGGATGATGCATTGTGGGTTGGGGTATGTCTGTATCTGTATCTGTGTGTGTTGTGTCCATGTGTTAGTTCCAGCAATCGCCTTGGGAATGGCTAACAAGTTAAAATTGCATCGACTTACGGTCTGGGACCCGCTCCTGGCCGATGTCGTGGACTGTGACTGCGGTAGCTGCTGCTGCTGTTGCTGCTGCTGGGGAGATCGGGTGCTGCGCACCTGCTGTTGATTCTCGGCCGGCAAATCCTTGCCATTCTCCGTGTCCGATTCAATGCGCATGCGCTGGTTCTGTGTGATAGATAGATAAACGGATAGATTGTTAGTTGGTTAGATCCAGAAACGAATTGATCATCCCATGTTTAACACCCCATGTGTATCACCCACCCAACCACCCACTCCTACTCCTCCTCCTTGCACTTACATTGGCGCAGCAGCAGGCATACCGCGACCCACCGCCACCCCCAGACTCCTTTTTCTCCTCTTTCTTTTCCAGCGCACGCGATTGATGTTGCTGTTGCTGCTGCAACATTGGTTGCTGTTGCTGCTGCTGCTGCGGTGCTGCCGTCAGCTGCTGCCTACGACGTCGGCGCATGCGCACCGGCGACCGGGCGCCCATATAATTGGAGAATCGGCGTCGCGAGTGCCGCACAATCGACACCCAGTCAATCATTTTGATTTGCTTGTTTATTAACACTGGTTTTCAACTCAAAACGGTTCTACAAAAATCGGTGGTCAACGTTTCCTGCTTTTTGTTGTGCTTTTGTTTGTTTTGTTTTTCTTTTTGTTTGGTTTTCTACAAAGTTTACTTTGTGCGTTTCATTTTTTGTTTGGTTTTTTGGTTCTTTAGAGACAGAGAAAGAATAAAATATGTTGCTCTGTTGTTAGCTGTAATCGACGAAGAGAGGCAGAGAGTAACGTATGCAAAAGTTCTGCTTTGATTTGCTATCTTGGCGGGAGAGCAAGAGAACCAACCTCTCAGTTGAATCAAAGCTTTTTCTGATCTTGGCTTGCGGGCGACAGAGAGAGAGAGAGAGTTTGGAAAGATCCGTTGCCACTGCTTTCCGTGGGAGAGTTCTGCTGACTTCAGTGTGAGTGAGAGGAAACGATGCGAAAGTTCAGTGGGTGGAAGATTTTTTGTTTTTGCTACTCAGCCATCGCTGGCAGAGACAAAATCTACGCTGGGCTTATGCTTTCCGCTGCTTTCACTGGTGGGAAGAGTAAGTTCCTTTACCAAAAGATAACAAACACCAGTGTAAATCCTGCAAAGCCAACGCAAAATCCCGCTATCAAAGCGGGGGAGAGCAGCAACCCAGCAGAGTCCTGCTTCTTCCCTTGGGCGCTGGGAGCTGGTTGGTTGGTGGGCGGGAGGCCGAAACGATAGCAACAAGTTCCACAGCCTGGAATGCTGCGGGAATGTCTCAAAGCGAATTGGAAGGTCGCCCCAGTTGCCCTGACATCTCTATCGTGCGAGTGTATCTGTATCTGAATGTACATATGCATACATACATATGTGGGTACATATGCATGTATTTATGTACGAGTGTTTGTATGTGGCGCCTTTCTCTCTCCCCTCTCTCTCACTCTCAGGGAACGCACATCACATGGAAATCTGTTTGCCATTTCAATTTTTTGCTACTCAGTGTACGCTGGTTCAGTCAAGTAATTGCTTGTTCTCTCTCTCTCTCTCTGTCATCCCACCCACACACACACAGGCACACGAACATGCACACTCCTCGTAGTATTCTACCCCAAGGCCTTGCCAGTTGCTAGTGAGAGATCCCCACCCCCCTTCGAAAGCTGTTTTTTTGTGTTTTTTTTTGTTTACAGTTGGATGAAACATCTGTGCGCCACACTGCCAAATAGAAATTGTTGTTTCTGTTGCTGTTGCTGTCTTGGCATAGATCAAATGTTGCAGACTTTCGTCCCCTCCGCCGGGCCGTTGCTGCCCCACTGCTGCATACACTCACCCCTGCGCCCAACCCAATATCTGCTCTGTAACCCTAACAGTAATTAATATTGGAACCCCTTTAACTTTCTAACTAAAAGCGCAGCTGAAATGATTTTAGTTTGAATGGATTTTTGGCCAACTTTTAAATGAAATCAAAATTAGTTCTGATAAACAATTTATTCGTTAGCAGAACATGTGGCAGATATGATGGAAAACATGTGAAAGCGAGGCAAATATTCTAATTAAATACTCCAAAATCAAAATTAAACGAACGCCGAATGAACTAATTTTCGGGCTGAACCTGCGGGAGCGATAAACTTTCCAGCTTTATTCCAGCTAGCAACCATCTCGAGCTGTGCATCATAACGATGTTCCCCCAACTGAAAGGCACGGGGCCCCAACATATGCATTAATGGTCAAGCAGATGGTTTTTGGGTGTCCCTAAACGATATTTGGCACAAAGGCAGCAAGACAGCAAGGAACGGAAGGGTACAGGTATGCAAGGAGAAGACGTACAACGTAGGGAATGTCTAAAAGACAAAAAAACAGAAGTAAAAAAAAAAGAGAAAAAGCTGCCAAAATAAATAGATTGATATATTGTTGGTTCTGGTCGTTTCTTGTTATTTCTTGTTGCTTTAACGATGTTTTCGAATGCCAGGCGTCGGGTCGGGTCGGACTTGTCCGTCAGACATGAATGAAAAACTCGGAACCAAATGCACAGAGTGAGCGAGTGGAGCGGTGGGAGGAGAGTTAATGAAAACAAGCAAAAAGCAAAAGCAAAACACACAGCGCAAAACATACTAAAAAAGTTAAGAGAATATTGAACAGGCGGCAGACTGCCCTGAGGCAGTGCCGGACACACGGGCCAGGCGTATACGTAATATTTGGAAACCTGCCTGAAACAATGCCCAATACCCCCCAGCCCCCCCGCCTGACCGCATAGCACACTTTCCGCCTGCTGTTGTTGTTCTTCTTTCTTATATTTTTTCTTTTCTTTTTTTTTGTGGACAAATTTTGTCTTACAAATTATGTAAAATGTTTGCATTTTGGCGCCAAAAAAAAAGGAGTTGGGTGGGGGATTGAGCGGACATGAATGATGGACACGCAAATGCCGGGCCCAACCACCTCACGCTTCTACAGAGAAAGAGAGAGGGAGAGGGAGAGAGAGAGAGTCGTCGAGCGGTGGCAGGAAGAAGTTTCAGGCGGGGAGACACGCGATAGCTGACCGATGGGCAATAGTGGCCATAATACAAGGGTTAAAACCGCATCAGATGCGTTGACCGTTACACACACACACACACACAAGCACACACACACACCCAAGACACACACTTCTAAAAACAACAAAGAAATAGCAGCCGAAGTGTAGTCGAAGTAGTCGAAGTCGAATCAAAGGTAAAACGAAGAGACGTGCCACAGGAAATGGCAGACAGATAGACAGACAGACAGGCAGACAAAACAGACGACGCGCGCGCCGCTATGCAAAGTTAAATGCGACTCGACACGTCGACAGCACGACTGTTACTACCGCCTGCCGCCTGCCTGCCTTCTATAAGTATCGCCGCCTCGCGCCTCTCGCCTCGCCTCGCCTCTCGTCTCGTCTCCCATTCGCCAGCCATCGCCATCGGAATCGAATCGCACATCATGGCAACCAGCCACCCAACCCCACCCCCGCAGCCAGGGAGCATGCCAGACGACCCTCCCCCACCACCCACCGACAGCCCACACCCCACACCAAATAACCGAAAGCACCAAAACGTTCGCTCGGCGTCGCCAGGCAAAACAAAAGACTCAACAAAAACAACAACAAGAAATGGCAAGGGGGGGGAAGTGGGAGAGAAAATGGAAAAAAAAGTCGACAGCAGAACCTGGGGTAATCGTTCATTGGTTGGGGCCGGCCCACCACACCCCCCCCCCTTCGGGCGCTGATAACAGCATCCCCATGGATCCTGCCAGCAGATGCGTTCCACTGTGCACCCAGATGTGGGTAGAGCGTACAGCCTGTCTACCGTTTAACCGGTAGCACCCACGTTCGCAGTTCGCAGTTTGCCATTTCCCATTTACCGATTTCTAACATTTCGCCATCGTTCAGCGTTCATCGTTTATCGTGCAGTACGCATGTCCCGGGCGGGAAACGAAACGGGACGCTTGTTGGGAAGCAAACAAGGCAGGCAGACAGGCGAATGAGCGTGGGACGTGACCAGAAGGAGAAGCAAGCCACCCACACAGAGAGAGGGAGAGAGTGAGACAGTGAGAGAGAGAGCAATAGGTTGTAAATCTGAACCTTTGTCTCAGCTTTTTAATGTGTACCGTATGTACGTACATATGTATGTAAATATGTACATGGGCCACACAGCCAGGCGCCAGCCAAGAGGCCACGACCCGCAGGATACCCCTTCAAAGCTGATCTGAGCTACGAGCTACGAGCTACGATTGATCCGATCCGAAGCGATCCGCAACAAAATATAATTGAAGAATCTCTGATTTCTTTAAGTCAAAATTTAATTTTTTTCAAAGCAAAAATTGCATTTATGCAAAGGATTCAATTATATCTGACATTCCCAGCTAATAGTCGAATTAATTATTTTGATTTTGCAATTTTTTTATTCATGTTTAATTAGGTTTCGAGTGTGCCTTAATCCTTGCCTGTATCCCTGCTAATGTTTGCTTTCAGTTTGAGTTTGAGATTGATGCTGCCTAAGCTGGCACCATTGGCACGTGCAGCGCATAGCCATGGGAAAGGAAATGGGCATTGGTGGGTGCGGGAGGGAGGGGGATAAGCGTTGTCATAGCCACCACTTGAAGCCCCATCCATGGACAACCTCGAGTGCGGACATTCAACTGGATGGATGGATGGGGATCTGACTCTACTCACTCGTATTCGCACGCGCCTTCTCCTTCAGCCCACTCTTTGCACTTAGACATGTTCAAGAGATTTCAATTAGCTCAGCTCTGGCTGAAACAATTGTAGTGGGTGGGGGGAGGACCTAGTTAGCCTTAAGAGCAACAAATCGAGCAAGTGTGCCCCTAACCCTACCCCTAACCCTACCCCAACCCATTAACCCATTTAATTGAGCTGCAAACTGCAGAGGGGAAACTTTTTGAATTAGCTGCAGAATATTTCTAAGAATTTCATCTCCTGCCCAGCCAACCGAGGGCAGCTGCTGCATGACGCGTCAGCCGTGTAACCGCACTGCTCGCAGGGAAGAATGATTTAATTACGAGTTCCCTGGAAAGTTTCCGATATTAACAAGTGCAGCTATAATTCGCAGCCAGCCAGGCGCCAGCCCAATGAGAAAAACTGAAATTAGCAAAGGATATTGTTAAGGCAAAAATCAGCTTCAGAACTCAACTGAACTCAACTCAATCGTTGCAGGGCGAGTCTGGCGAGGGTGAAGCAGAAAGAATTCTTTCCTTATTATTTATCTCGACTCATTCGTTCGCTTTCTAAGCTGCTCTCCGCTGTCCTTACACGAGAACTAACTCTTTGTAAACTCAATCTAAAACAATGTCTCCTGTTGCTCTTTGCCACTAATGCTGCAACAGCTACAAGTAACTTCAGAGTACACGCAAAGTAAGTGCCCAGTGGCTGCATGTGCCAAAAAGTATTTCCAATAATTCAAGACTAAATTGCATTAAAACCAACTGGGCTAGAACTCATCTCAGAAATGCTCTTGAAATGCTTTCAAGTGAAATTAAACAAAAGCTGAACGAACATGAACTGAATCACTCGATTCTATGTACAAATGTGCGCTTAGATTTTAATGCAACAAAAAGCTTAGATATAGCAGAGTTATCCACTCATAAATGATGTACGTATATGTCTGGTATAATGTATGATGTATGTATGGCATGGTATGGCATGGATAATGTATAATGTGTAATGTATCTTACCAAAATCTCTTCCAATTCACTTTTAAATGTTCTGCTGAGGGCCTCGGCATGCGCTTGGGCATTTGTATTGATATTATTCACGATTTGATTTTGATTGAGTGCTGATTGATTTGTCTGATTGGATGATGCATCGTTGGTAAACTCATAGACGCAATTGCGATTTAAATTTGTTGTTGTTGTCTTTATAAACTGTGTGGCATAGTTTCAGGAAATGGTAATAGTAGTACAAGTAGTAGTAGTAGTAGTAGTAGTAGTAGTAGTAGTAAGCATGGAGTGGAAGAAGAGAAGAATATATAGAGAACAGTATAGAGTAGGGCAGACAGCTGATATGGCAGAGCAGTTATTGTTTGTTCAGTTATAGCATATAGAAGTGCGAGTATTAAAAGCAATAGCCAAATGATGGAGTCGCATAATGCAAACAGAAACCATAAAAAACCAGCAATAATTAATCGTGAAATGAAATGATGAAATGAAATGTAATGGAAATTTGGAAATTTTGGTAAACGGAAATCTGAAATTGAATGTTTTTATGGTACTCCTTCTTTCCTTGCATCACTTACACAACCTCCAACCCAAAATAAACAAAAAATCACACACTGCATATACATATATTATATATATATACATATATATACTTTTTTTTCTATATGGCTTGGCACTTACATCGGCTATCTTAACGGCCTGACCATCCTTCTCCCATTTGGTTGCTATCTGCAAGGTCTCTGCTGTCTTTTGCTGTATGCTCTTTGAGTCATCCAATAAGGTCAATTCATAGAATTCTTGTATATCTGCAAATAAACAAAATAAAACACACAATTAACAATTAATTAAATGCCAGCGAAAATGTATCCTAAATTTCAACGAAAATTTATCTTAAATGCAAAACTTAATTGCAAAACTTAAATCTAAGCAAACATTCATCATACCCATATCCCCACATATATAGGATTCTAAACTTGATCTGCGTATTACCTAGCATTAAAAGTACTTGTAAGCCAGATGTTCATAGAGCCGAATGGCCCTCAATTCTGGCTCTAATAAACATCCGATATTTATTATTTCTAAGACTAATTGCTAGATTTAAATGCAAGCTTGTTGAATGTGTCCTTAAGATATTTGCACATTTGTATATATCTTTGGTTTCACAAGGCAAACATTTACACACATAAATATACGCATCTTTGAATGGAATTGAATTGCATTTTCGTATTATATTTATTATTATTGTTATCTTTGAATCGTCTATGATTTTTTGAATGCAATTTAATTGAATTTTATTATTATATTTCTTATTTATTATTATTGTATTATTATTGTATTATTATTGTATTATTCTATGAATTAATTTTCCAATAGAAATGTTTTAGTTTTTCAAGAATAGCTAACATTTCTTATGCATACAGTTTGCCAAGCATTCGGAAGATGTTTTCATTTGATTATTTCTGCACATGGAACCAGTTGAGGAACAGCATGTATCGGAGTAAGTACCAGGAAAGCCTCTTTTGCCTCTAATTCAAGCTATTTCAAATATAATTTAGTGGGCCGCTTCAAGGGCATTCCAGAGACAGCATAAAACATAATTTTATACTATAAACTCATTACTATTTAGCACATAATAAATGTGTCCCAATAAATATTGTTCCATGGTTAAGTAAAATATTCTTTTTCCATTAATTTAAGAGAAGTCGGATCCCATCCATCGGTTTGAACAGAAACAAATCCTTGCATATGTTTCCATTGAGACGTTAATTCTTAGTCCTATGCAAACAAATTGTAGCCATGGAAAAGAAAACTTTGGAGCGGTCATGGGGATGTGCTCAACGATCGCCACAGAGGCGGATCTGCCGTCGTACAGGCTGCTGGACTTGGCAGGCTACGGACCAATGGTAGAGGTCCAGGGAACGCGGCCTGCCGAGCATGGCCACCAGATCGGGCTTGTTAATATCCATTGTGTGTCCATGAGCTGTGCGCTGCTCATCAGCGACTCGTCAGCGTAGTGCCAGCGTTACCCGAAGCCTTCGATGATCCTTCCGCAGAGTCATTTGCTCTTGTTAGACTTTGTTTGGCACATCCTGACATCCAATTTTAGCTTCCCAGTGTCTGCAAGCAAGAAAACTCATGAGTTTTGTGTTCGAATACGATTAATATTAATTGAGTTACTTACCCAACGGGCACGAGTAAGCCCTGAAGAATAGTCATCCATCCATCTGCTTTAGGGATCTGCTTGGAGGCCACTCGGAAAACTTAGATTATCCCCTTTTACTTATAACTGAAGCGAACTGAAGAAGAGAAGCGATGAAGAGACACCGAGAATATCCCCCCATTATCCCGCATTTAAGCCACCCAATCCAACAGCACGACAACAGACAGCCCGACAGCAGACAGCAGACAGCAGACAGCCGGATTAGAGATTCCTGATTCTTGAGTAAACAATGAGTGCGCCACAACAATGGCAGCGCTGAGTGGCCCAAGTGGCAACGTGGTTAATAAAGTTGAAATCATTGAATACAGATAACGTTCGACGTGGAATGCATCCGAATGAATAAATAAACAGCAGCGCTAACGGGGCTACGTAGACCACCACCCACCACCCCCACGAGACTTGCAGGCAGGCAGGCAGCGCCACCCAGGGATGTGGAGGAGTCTGGAACATAAGTTCCGCCCATGCGGTTGTGACACTCACTTGAAACTTTGCTCCACCGAGAGACTGCCAGCCTGAGATTCGGAGAGTGTTAAACAATACCAGCTACCTTTTGAGCTGCACACTTTTGGCGAATTGTTTGAGCAACAAAAAACACTTCTGGCAGTTAATTAACAGAAAACTTTTCCCCCTGAGCAAAGAAAATAACTAAAATATGTAGAAGTTTCTACTCTGACAAAACTCATCAATATACAGATGTGGATTATGCAGAACTTAGCCATGGAACATTAAATTAAATAATAAAAAAATAATAAATAAATAAAAAAATAAATTAAATTAAAATAATAATTGAAAATAATAATAACAGCTAAAATGAATCTTAATTAATACTTAATAAATAATTAATAAATAATTAATAAACCAAGCCCAAGTCTGCTACGTGCGAATTCCAGGCAGAAATGCAATCGACCGAGGGAAGCTGCTGCATGACGCGCGGCGCGTGTAACCGAACTGGTCGTGAACAGGCAGGAAAGTTACACAAGTGGTAGGGTAGGAAAATTAGAGCTAAACACAGCTAAGTAAAAGGGAGCTAAATGTGCAAATAATAATTATAAATAATTAATTATTATTAAAATTATAATAAGCCAATTGGCTGGCTTTTTAAACCAGAAAAAGTTTCTTAAAACAGAGAATTATTACTAAACAATTTCCATAAGGAAATTCTAGTTCTAACTTCTCGTTTCGGTTTCGAAGGTTTCTTTTGCAAGTGATTCGCACACCCAGAGAACACTCTTGTTCAGCCTTAAGCAAGTGTCACAATCACGCGCTCATCTCTAGCTAGCGTTGATTATTGAAAAAGCTCTCTCTCCCGCTCGCTCCCGCTCTCTCGCTCTCTAGTTGCTGGCTCCCCCGCTGGGTGCTGCTGGATGGCAAGTGCGCTGGTGCGGCAGCAACGGCAGGCAGCGGAAATCAGGCAACTGTCAGAATGCATCTCAAATGCACACATTTCAATGCGCACTGACGCCGGGCACTGACAGCGGGCCCGATCCACCATGATGCCCCATGCCCCCATCTACACAGCCAGTCCCAGCGCCAATATGTTTTGTACTCGAGTGGCCTAAATGGGGGAACGGAATCGAAACGAATCGAATCGCATAGAACCGAACCGAACAGAACAGCACAGCAAAGAGCCGAAGCGCGCCTGAACTTTACAGAAACTGAACAAACAGGCAGAAACGAAATCCATGGCGCCCATTTAATTTCCTGTTCACGACAGCGCCACTTGCCAGCAAAAAAAAAAATATATCTGAGGAAAGCGAATGGGCATCGAAGGGGGGAACGGGAAAAGGAAAGCATTGGAGCATTGAATTCCAAGCGGTCCTATAGCGTAATACATACATATTTATATATATATGTGTATGTGTATGAAATGGGTTCTCCCCATTGAAATGTTCATCGTACATAACATACGAGCCTGTGTAGACACTGTGGCGGTACAGGAACAGGACACGGACCCGGCCCGGACCCCGACACGGACCCCGACAAGGACCCCCTGCTGTTGTTGGCTGCCTAACACAGGCATGTACTTATCGTAATGCTGTCTGCATGTAAGTTTTTCCGATGCAAACAGCGCAGGAAATGTTTGAATTTATTGGGCAACTTGCAGCTGGCTATGGCCTCCATCCTAAATTAACGAAAAGCCTAAACGAATTATCTGAATTATCTCACTGCGAGCGAGCTATCGCGGGGCACGTGAGACCCATTGAATATCATTTAAAAGTGGTTTTATTTTATTTTGAACATAAGACAAAAATTGTGTGTGCCGTTATGCAATCGATTGGGAGCCACTGGAACCCAAAATGAGTTATCGAATGCTTTTGCTTGGGAATGTTTCCCATGGATTCCTGCCTGCCTGCTGGCGCTTTGTGTTGCCAACATTTCTGCTTTTCTCAGCCGAATGCCAATGTCATAGCAGGGAAGGGAAGGTGAGCTCTGGGTGGCTCTGCTGCTGGCCAACAACAGATGATGAAACTCAATCTACCTCTTCCACGCCCTTTGGCCCCCATCGCTTGCCCTCTGCCGCTTTGAGGAGGCTCCTGAAAATCGATACCCAGGCCCCCAGATGTGTGTGTGTGTGCTGAAGAGTCCAGGTCTCAGCCGGAGATAAACCGAATGCTAGGCCAATTAAATTCGGATTTTGGCCTGCACATGCTAACCCAGCCCCACCGCCACCCCCACCCACCCACTCATTCATCATTTTCTGTTTCCTGTGGCCTCTGGCTTCCACTTTTGGCTTTCGCTCGAGTGTCAATTGTTGGCATGAACTTTAAGCATCTCCGCTTACAAAAGGTGTACCTGTGTGTGTGTGTGTGTGTGTGTGTGTTGGGGCTGCTCCTGTGAGCAAAAAAAGAGCCAAATTCCTTGACTACAAATTGCTTGCTTTTTTTATTTTTTTTTTCTAATTTTGCAGCTTAAAATTGACAAACTTTATTTAGATTTTGGGTCTGTTTTAGTGCAGTGTTTTTAGTGTGTAAATTGAGGCGAAGATAAGCCTCGAAACTACCGCTCTCACGCCCTCTCTCTCTCTATCTCTCTGTAACTCTTGCACTCAATTTGCTCAATTTAAGTTGAAAACTCATTTCATTTATTTGGCATTCCTTTATCAGCTACGACAAGTACACAGGGGCGCAAGTGCCACTCCATCAGCTTGCTCAAGAAAGCAAGAAAATTAGGCATTCCAAGTGGGGTGCTTCGAGCCTGCATTATCTCTCTCTCTCTCTCGCATGTGCAACTCTGGACAACAAACGAAATGAAATGGTTGCACAGGGAATTCTCATTTCTCATTCTACTTTCGAGCTTCGGTTGTTGCCCAAAGCCGCTCAAATCTCCAAACACTTCACTTCAAAGGGAGCAGGCAAAGAAAAACCATTATTCGTCATGGAACTAGCAGCTTAAATCGCACCACAAGCAGACAGTTTTCTCGTGCAGTTGCTGCAATGAGCATTGAGATGCAAAGTGTCAATTGGAGCCCGCCCCCCACACCCCAAAAGCCTCTGCAATCGGTAAGCTGCTTCGAACGGGA
Source organism: Drosophila ambigua (assembly GCA_018150905.1). Taxonomy (NCBI): domain Eukaryota; kingdom Metazoa; phylum Arthropoda; class Insecta; order Diptera; family Drosophilidae; genus Drosophila; species Drosophila ambigua. The sequence goes on along the minus strand of JAECWS010000151.1, from coordinate 4,754,159 downwards.
CTCACTGGCAAATAGAGGGAAGAGCAGAAAGGGGAGGGCAGGGCAGGGCTTACCTCAAGCCACAAACTGATTTCTCATGCAGTTGATGCCCATGTCAGGCGATTGGAAATTCTTTAAACAAGTAGTGGGTGGGAGGGGGAGTGGTGGAGAGACTGAGTCTGTGGCTCTGTGGCTAATGCCATGTTAATTATTTCCATAGAGTCTATTCACACTCACACGCATGCAAATAAAAAGCTCTTATTCTCCCCCCACTTCTTGCTCCACTTTAGCCATGTGCTCCTCTGTGGCTCTTCCTGCGTGTGTTTGTCATTCGTTTAATATTTCTGACACGACAAGAGCACACAGCACAACTGTAACAATGTTTATACGCACACGACAACACAATTCCATGTGCCATGTGTATGCCCCCCACACCACCCCCCCTGAATTCACAAAATGACATCCTTATTGGACATGATAAGTAGGAGTACATTTGCAGAACTTTTGTCTTGCCTTGAAGTATGTGCACATGCATATACATTTGCATATGTAAGAATAATATTAAATATAATTTAATAGTAAATATAATTCTACAAAAATATAATTTAATAGTAAATATAATTTAATAATAAATATAATTCAATAATAAATATAATTCAATAATAAATATAATTCAATAATAAATATAATTTAATAGTAAATATAATGCAATATTAAATATAATTTAATAATAAATATGATTTTATAATAAATATAATTTAATAATAAATATTGATTGATTACAATTTATGTAACGAAAAAAATTAAAATTTGCATCGCAATATAAAGTATACAAAAAACATATAAAGGATAAAAATAACTACAGCAATACGTACAAAAAAAACTTTAAAATATAAATTAAAACCAATAAAAACAGAATAAATAAAAGCTGCACAAAATAAGGCACTTGTGTACTTACTAAAAACATATAATAAATAAATATATAATATAATAATAAATATAATAAATAAAAATATTAACAGCATCATAATTAGCCCTATATAAATATTATTTTATTTAAGATAAATTTCACAATGCTATTAATACTTTGCTAAATATTTTAATTCATATTTAATCTCAATTAGAAATTAAGCAATTAAGGAACAGGCAGCTTCAGCAAACTTTGTATTTTATTTATTATTATTTATTATTTATTAATATTTAAAGACTATGCAGTTTTGGAGCATTATGTGGATTGTTATTAATGCTTAAAATTAAAGATATTTATGGAAAAAATCACGTTTGGCCTTGATTTACACAACTTAAGGATAATTACGAATTAAAATATAGAAAATAGAAAATATAGAAAAATCTTCACAAAATGGTCTTTCGTATAAACGGAAACAAACAGGAGTAACAGTAACAGTGACAGAGAGGACAGCAAGAGAGTGAGAGAGAAGGTATCCCCAACAAAGTGCCGCAAAGAAGAACAGGCAACAACAAAGTGAGAAATATACAAGGAGAAGAAAAAGGGGAAGGCAGAGGAAGCATCAGTAACAAAGTAAGAGGGGGGAAGGAAGAAGCACCACGTGGAGAAGGTATCGACTCGAAACGTTAGGATATGGTGGGGGCTGCAAAACGGATTATGCAACTGCTGGCTGACAGGGCACGCGGCATCGGCATCGGCATCGGTGGCGGCACACAGTGGTTACCCCATGAGAATGATGACGATGACAATGATGATGATGCCACACAGTACAGAGGAGACAGGGCACGGGCACTGCCATAGACAGTGAGCGAGCAAACTTTTGCAAATTATACAACAGGCAAAACTAAGGAAAGAGAGTCCCACAGAGCAGACACAATGGCCGGCCGCCTGCCCCTCAAAATGGATGGATACCCGGCAACGAATGTCAGAGGTTCTACCCCCACCTCCCCCTCCCACTTACAGCCCAAATACTACTGTTGCCCGGTGGGGTGGCGAGGGGGAGCACACTCTAGCGACAAGCTGCGACCGTGACTGCGCTGCTCTGCTCTGCCTGGGCTGTGTTTTGACCCAAATCCTATGCAATATTATCGCGCTCTCCCGCCCTCTCTCTCCCACTCTCTCTGTTCTTCTGGCTGTTTTCGTTGTTGTGTTTTGCTTCGCTGTCAAGTGGAAATAATTTCAAGCCCAAAAGAAGAATAGAAATGAAAAGACGACCACCAAATATCGATTGGACGATAGGCAGGGGCAGACCGGAACAACTACTAACGGGATCTTTTTGCAGTGCGATAAATCCATGCACAAAAAACACACAAGAAAAGATTTTGGATTGGATTTCATATCTAAAAGAAAAGGTGTCGAACAATCCAACGATAATTCGATGTTTAAATCGATCAAATCAGCAGAAATAAAATGTCATTTTATATTATAACATCAATAGAGATCGATTATAGATCGATTTCGATTGAAATAAATTACTTGTAGATGCCAAAATCCATAGAGAATATGTCCCATGATTTGTTGCATAGAATCATTGAAGGGAGAGCCAGAGCCCTGTGCTTATTTTAATTATTTTCTAATATAACTTAACATTAAATATTCTAATTATGGAGCCAGTCGGGGCAGATTACTCACCTAACAGCGCTTGAAACAAGCGAGACTTAAATATGCGTATAACGCGTTCGATTGCAATACGCAGCGCTCGATCCTGCGGCTCGGAGAGTCGGGCATGGTAATCCTCGAGCAGTTCCAGAGCGCGATGAGCTTCTGCAAGTGAGCGAACAAAAATAGGGAAAATGCATTTAATAAAGTGAATTAATATTACTTAATATGGGAAGCAAATAAAATAGAGATTTTCTGCAATAAACGATCCTTAGTTCCCTGCCATTTTGTGCCCAGCTTCTTGTTTCCCCCCCACCCAACTCATTTTCCGTACTTTGTATATCCGCAATGCGTTCGTCTTCCTCCTGGCTTTGTCCCAGCTCCAGGCCGGCCTCGCCAAACACCGTTGACCAGAAGCCCCGCTGCTCTGCTGCCAGGCCGGGCGCCTCCGCCGGCTGAGAGGAGCGCTGCTTTGGCTTGGGCTTGGCCTTCTTTGGCGTGGCGGCGGCGGCCAACTGCTGCTCGGACTGCGACTTCGCTAGGCTCTCGCGCTCCAGGGTCTCGATCATGGCCCGGAAACGACTCAGCTCCATGCGCAGGCTGTCGGCGCTGTTGCGACTCGAGGAGGAGGGCGAGGCGGACAGCAGCAGGCGGGAGCGGGCGGCACCTGCGCAGGGTGACGCCTCCCATTCGTCGCGCGAGGCATCGCTCTCGGATTTCTCGAAATAGCCGGACTCCACATCCGGTGTCCGCTGCTCGGCGGCCGTCGAGGAGAGCATGTGGCCGTACTCGAGCAGATCCTGGGCCGAGTAGAAGCATTCGATCGACTCGCGTACACTGTCACGCAGCGAGGAGGGACACTTGAGGGGCGTCAGTTCCTGCTCCTGCTCCAGTTCTGGTTCCGGTTCCGCTTCAGCACTCTGCAGCACAAATCCAGGCTGCTGCTCGCTCACCAATGTTGCTATGGTTGAGGCTTCGCCGTCTTTGACATCGATTTGTTCTGGCATTTCTATGGCTTCCTCAGCAGTTTGCAGCAAGACAACCACCGGAGCGGGGGCTGGGGCTGTGTCTATGCGCTCCTCCTTCGGCTTCTGCACTGGCAGCAGGGATTCTTCCTCCTCCGGTTCTGCCTCATCATCGGCTGGCGAGGAATCCTCCTCCTCCTCCTCCACCTCATCATCGTCGTCGTGAAAAGTCTTGTCATCGCTGCTGAGCAAACCCTCGTTGGGATCGCTGCTCTTCTCACGCTCAGAGCCCGAGTCCGTGTCCGAATTCATTCTCAAAGCCAAGCCACCACTCTTCAGGTCGAACCACCGCACTGAACTGCGTCCGACCCAGAGTCTTTTGCCATATAATATCCCCAATATATCGCCGGTGCAGCCAATAAATCAATAAAGATTGACTAAAATTACGTACGCCTTTTGAGCTGAGCTTCTGTATTCTGTGTTCTTAGCACAGTTCTTCTGCTCGTTATTTAAGTATAGTTTTTGCCCCCTTTCGGGGCTCATTTCTACAGCCCCAACACACACATTTCTCGCCCTGTGTCTGGGGCTGGGGCCTGGTGTCGTCTCTCTGTCATCTGTCGCATTGCCAAAATAAAATAAAAATTAAACACATAATTTATTATTATGGTCGCGAGTCGCACAATTTTGATTATACACCACACGACATTATAACAAATCAAAATCTGTGCACTCTGCCTGTGTACTTTTTACTACTCAATGGATATATAGTTTTACAGCTGTAGCTGTAGCTGTATCTGTATCTGTGGCAGCACGCGTCAGACGCCGACGTTGACCTTCACTCTGTACATTTGTGGCGAGGCTGCTGCTGTTTGGCAATCTCTGCCCTCCTCCGCTCCGAATAGTTGTCGCTGTCTCTTGAATTGCCTTTTTCTGATGACTCAAAATGAGTATATTGAGAAATATATTCCAAATTCACTTTCCAATTTTACTGTTTTGCCAGCTAGGCCCACGGCAATGGCTATGCCCCGACCCAAGGGGAAGCCTTTCCAACACAACGCAAAGAAGAGTTATTAGAGGGATTTGTCTTGACCTTTCCGAGATGTACAAGTCACTTGAAAATTTATGTAAAACATTTTTTAAGTATTCCTTTTAAGTATTTCCACGTTTAAACACTAAATTATGTGCTTGAAACGAATGCATTAATCATCAGACCCATTTTGGCCCTTGTATTTGTTTTCCTGTTTCCTATTTATTTCCCTTTTGTTTACTATTTCTTGAGGCTTTTGCTTGCTGCTGCCATACGAATAAGCATAATAAACAAACGCTGCCAAAGATCGGAAATCTGATCAGCCAAGGAAAGGGTCGAAAAGGAAGCGGACAGGCAGACCAAGTCATAATGCTTACTCAGAATTTGAAACCCAAACGAATGAATGCGTGAGTGAGTGTTTTGAGAGCATACAAAAAATACAGACACACATACGTACGTATACTCCCCCAAGAGTGCCTGAGAAAACTGCGGTACAGCTCTCGAGATTATAATAATATTTTTGTTATTATACGATAAATATTATTAAAAAGAAACTATTCAAGAGGGATATGTATAACCCCCAAGAGGGAATCACAGATACGCATTTAATGCTTCAATTATATTCAACCCAAATACATACATACATAAGTACATAAGTGGCTGCTCCATGGATCATAGAATACAAAATTAAAAATTAAAAATTAAATTAAGGCACGCAAAAAACAATCATTAAATTGGTAAAGTAAATTGAAATGATGCCAAAGAACAGACTTGGTATGGAATCTAAAATATATTTCATTTATAAAAAAAAAAGACAAACCACATCCTTATAACGGATATCCATGTATTTCTTTTCAAACCCCAATTAACACAATTTAATAAAGCAAGCTGCAACAACAACAAAAGTTTTTTAATTGCCCACATACTTTCCCGTTGCTGCATCTGCATGCTGTACACTTTTCGTTGCAGAAAACTTTAAGCGAAGCGCATGCCACCCACAGATACCCCCCACATAAGCTCCTTTGCGGGTGGGCTGGCATAGGGATTACTGTAGGGGTAGCGGGTCTCGGCACTGTATTCAAACTCGCACTGGACTTTCCAGGTAATGCTCTCGCAGCGACAGCACGAGATTCCCGTGAATGATGAAAACCACCAGGCAAGGAGCGAGAGATAGAGCTCTCCGGATGATGAGGATGGGTATGGGGATGGGGAAAGGCAGGGAACGAATACTCGTATACAGAAACAGACACAAATGGCAAATGGCAACAGCATTTCCGTGCTTTACTACGGGCTACGAGTATTTAGCTTACCTTGCTTTTTCACTGGCATTCTGTGGCTGTGGCTGTTGCTGTTGCAGTTTCTGCTATGGCTATGGCTATGGCTATGGATGCTGGTGGCTGTGGTGGCTGTGGCGGCGGCGGCTGCGGCAGCGCTGGCGGTGGTGCTGCAGCAGGAGCTTTGAGTGTAGTCCAATGCTGCCGTAATCTGTATAGCGTATGCCGTAATTTTGAGTATATTTTCTTTCCACAGTTGTGTTTCGTCGTACGCGTCGTATGTGCAGTGGAGTGTATGGGGGGGGCACTTATCAAGATATAGACATTAATATGGCTTATCCCTCGCTTTTACGATTATTGAATTGGATTGGATTGGATTAATTTCGTGTTGCACGCACCGCAACTGCTCATTCCATGAATGAATTTCGGTGTCGTGTTTTGGTTTTGCTTTTGTTTTGTTTTGTGTCTTGTTTTATGTACAAAATATACCGTGTCGTCGTTTTTCTTCTGTTCTTTTTTTTTTGGCTTTCAATCGAAGTTTCTTTTGGAGATTTCTTTCAGTAGTTTTGTTGTGTTTTTTTTTTTGGTTTTTTTGTGTGCGTTCTCGGGAAACTCTCTCTCACATTTCTTGTTTGTATGTATAAGCTCTCGCGATTTTTGGCTCTATCTCTATATCTCTCTCTCTCGCGCTTAGAGATCTGTTCTGGCCATTACACTGTACAACAACACACAAAACAACAACAACAAAAATATGCACACTACGTCTCTGACGGCAGGCACTCAACTCTCATACTCATTTGATCGCTTCTTTCCTTTTCGATTTGCTTCGATTTTGCATGTGGATTTCACTTCATTCCGTCACCATCTAAAAGGCAAAGGCAATAGCTGTTTTAATTAAATATTTTTTATAGTGTTACGTACATACAAGTATATAAAAGTATATAAAAAATAAAACAAAATTAAAACTCTCTCAGAGAAGAGAGCTCAGCTTTGCTGGGTAATTGAAAACACACACCCGCAACAAGGCTTTTGTTATTATTATGATTACTGGGAATCTGTGGAAAATTCTCATTATACAGTACCAGTAATGGTTATATGGAATTACGGGAAGAGGACACTATTTTCCTAGAATTCTTGGAGCAGCAATAATCCTTATTTCCTATTAAATATTTGACTTTGTGAATGAGTTTCAAAGTTCTCGTCCCACATTTTGATGACTAACAAATAAAGATTGCCTTAGGGGCTACATTTGGCAAATGTTTCATTCATTCTACTCCACAAATTGTATCAAAGAAATGCGAAAAAATGTTTAGAGAAACTACAACATAAACTAAAAATATTTGAAAAGATATCGCAAGAGAAACATTTAGTTCCAATGAAAACAATTTCAATGTTTTAGGACCAACGAATTCTTCAAGGTTTTGCGGAACATTAAAAAATGCTTTTAGTAGTGCTCGAAATCTAAACAGATTCCATTTGATTTTGTAATTGTTTCTGAGTCTTATTTGCAATCAACAAACAAATTTCAATTAGTTTTCAAGCTGTTTTCTGTGCTTGTTTTTTTCGTTAGAGGTTTTGGGGAACACACCGGCGATTGTATAATCATACAAAAAAAAAATATACAAAAAAAATTGCAATTTCTGACACACACACACACAGTGGCGTTGGCAGTGGGACACCAACACAAATGCAATTTAATGCGCTTCCGATTGCATTTGTCTCGACGACAACGACGCTGACGCTGACGCTGGTGGCAACAGCGAAAACTGTATTTTGTATTTATTTAGACAGAGAAGAAACAGAGGGGGGTTAGGGTTGGGCAGCAGGGAGAACTCATATTTTGAGAAAATGTCGCGTCGATGTCGAAATTCTCGGTCGTCCCGAACAAAATATTTTGTTTGTCCGAGTCGAGATCGTTTCACGGCGGCGGGCTATTGTTGTGCTTTTGGCTTTTATTTTAGTTCGTTTTGCTTGGTTTTGGTTTTTCTTTTATTTTATTTGCGTTTCGTTTTGCTTGGTGTTTCTTATATTTTATTATTTTCGTTTTGCTCTGATTTTACATATTGTAGGTGTGTTTGTGTGTGTGTGTGTTTTGGCTGCTCTAAATAATCTATTTCACTCGTTTTCGTACACCAGATGAAAATTCAAAATTGCACATTCTTTTGGGCGGAAAGTTGAAATTGTCCTGTTCACGCATTGGCAGAAAGTTCAACATGTCACAAGCACATTTGATGGCACCGCACCGTTCGTTACTTGTTACATGTACAGGTGCAATCACACGTCGCAGCAGACACCGCTCCTTCGCACACGCTCCACAAATGCTCAGTTCAATGCTCAAAGCTCATCACACACACCCTCACCCCCTCACCGAAAAAAAATGACTGAAGCAACGGTGCTTTGCTCTAGCTTCTGCTTCTGCTGCCGCTGCTGCTCAGCTGCTTCTTTCCGCTCTCTTTGTCTCTCTCACGAGAGAGCGAGCCAACCAACGGTTATTCTCAGTCGTCGTTTGCTTGCCCAATGCCTGTATGACACTTGCTGAAACATTATTGACCGAACGGATAAAGGCTATGAAATGACTATAAGTTCTCTTTTCTAGGGCAATGGAATAGTAGCTGAAATATTTTAGTCCAAAAGATTAAAAATCCACTGACGAATCTTGCATTGATGGCCAGATAATTCCTATGCCTCAGCGTGGAAATAATTTCGCGACTAAGTTTGCTTGTTGTTCTCACTCTGAATTAAGTTCTAGGTGAGTGTCATACGGGCATTTAAATTAGCGTTGCATGTGTGCGTTCCCGCCTGTGTGTGAGTTTAATGGATGTCATGCCTGCTGCTCCTTCTGTATTAGAGTTGATGGACAAGACAGCTTGAGGGGGAGGGTAGGGAGGGCAACCTTGCCTTGGCTAATGTATTTTAGCTTCATTATTAGCTGGCTCACTCAACCACTCGTAAAAGCACTAACGGCAACACACACACACAAACACAGAGGCAGAGACACACACACACACACTAACACGCAATCCCCGACAGGGACAAACTTTGATTAATATTGTGACGCATATTACTTAAAACAATCGAATTGCCAGTGGGGTCAATATACACATGGCAGGCACTGTGTCTATCAAGTGCCTAGCCAGCGAGAGACAGCGAGAGAGAGAGAGAAAGCAGCCCAAAGAGAGCAGCCTATTGGGCATGAACGAGGGAACGGGACAGCGTGCAATAACAAGAATAAGAACAAGAAGAATCAGAAGAAGAAGAAGAAGTAGAAGCAGCGGTAACGACGATGGCAACGGTAAAGTTCAATCACCTTTTGAGGCATTACGTACCGGTTATTACGGTTATTATTATTATCCTCCGGCAATGCTATAAATCATAAATGAACTACCGTTTCATTGTGTACATGCGTATGTATATACCTATGTATACATGAATATATATGTATGTAAATTTCCATACATTATGTACTAGAGTATGTGCGTCATTTGTTTGCTATTTTTAATGTGTTTTGGGAGCTCTTTTATTTAGACATCAGGACGTATAATTAAATGTGTCCGTGTGATGTGTGTTCGTGTGTGTGTGTATTGCCTATTTTTATGGTGTACGCACACAGACCCACAAAAAAAACACACGTGCGCTGCAGGAGATGCAGGTGCGAGCGCAGAAAAGTATGCTTCACACTTACAGGACAGCAGCAGCCCCATATGCAATAAATATTCAAACACACGCACACACACACACACACATATCTATTATCCGTTACACGGATTGATGTTCGCCTGGGCGCCTCCTGACCTTGACATGTCGCGTGGCTTGGTCTTTTTATCTTTGGTGGTGGCGGTGGTGGTGTTGCCACTGTCCGTCCATCCGACAGTTTCGTTAAAACCCGAAATTGGGTCGAACCGTAACCGTAAGCGATGTGTGTACGTAAGTAAGCCTTTGCCTCAGATAAACGTAATTAATTATTGAAGAGAGCAGAGGGCCAGAAGAGAGACAGACGGAGCGAGCATAATTATGCCTTTGCAGTCCCGTACCACGCGCACGCCAGAACGCTACATTACTTAGTATTAGTGTTATTTATAGACCAGGCCACAAAAAAAGATGAAACTGAATAATACATACTATGTACATACATATATGTATGCAAAACAGAACAAGGCAGAGAGAGAGAGGGATAATGAGAGCCGATTTGCTCTTGTTTTATTGTAAAATTATTAATACAAATATTTGGCGATGCTCTGCTCTGCTCCGACACGCATACTGATGAATGATCTGTCTCTGCTCCTCTCACCCACACATACACTCAACAAAAAAAAAAAACCGCTCACTCTCCACCACGCTGCTGATGCTGCCAAGTCCGTTTGAATTATAAACGCTCCACTGACACTGCTGCAGCAGCAGCACAACATGAATACCGATGTGTGCGTGCAATTGCAGTTTAAATACTAAATTTCACATAAATCACACTCATACACGTGCAAAAAAAAGCACACATACACAACATGAACACGAACACTGCGCTAGTTTTGCCGTTAAATTGCTTGCGGCGGCTGATGTGCAGTGCAGTGTAACTGTCACCTCTCTTCACACACACACACACACACACACAGCCGCAGATACATGTGCATGTAATTATTTGATTTTCCTGGTTCTTTTTTTTATATACGAGAATATATTTGCGCTGCCGCACAGGAACAACATCCCTTACAATTACAACAACCCACATGGACATTGCATACACACACACACACACACACACACAATGTACATATGTATATGTATTACATATTTTTCAAAAAAACCAACAAAAAAAGCCACGCACTGAACTCCAAAAACGGTACTGCGTGTGTGTGCTGTGTTGGTCTCTACATATTATCCTGGGCGGACGCCTCGAAACGGTGGAGCGCGTGTATCAAGGCGGGGGAGACCGACCTTTTGAATTTTACTGATTTTCCGTATTTCCCCTGCGCCCAGCATTCGATTGCAGGACACGAGAGCGCTTTGGCACTGCTAGACGGGCGCACTATTTCTATTTGCAGACACACTCACTGGCAAAAAAGGACATGCGTTGGATGTTATCGAATAATATTGATATATGTATATATATATCCTCCTTCTTTGATAATATATTTGTAGATGATATTTTTTTCGGCGAAAATATCAAAATCGTTATTTTTGGCATATAATTAACGAACTTGTCTAAATTTGGGAAAACTCCGACATTATTTCTGTTTTCTGTTGTTGTCCCCACTTTCACTACTGGGCGGCAAGGCCGTTTAATGGGGATATTCAATATATCGATATACGGCGATATTTTTTAGACTGGCAAACAAATGTTGCCAATTTCATTTGTCAGCTGTGATGTTTGAAGTTCATAGATGTTGCAAGGCGGCAAAATATAGATGTTGCCGCAACGTAAGGCAGAGCAACGATGCAACAAACATGATGACATGTGTGTGGCATACAAATATCATTCAAGAAAATCTGCACCAGATACCGCCAGCTTTTGATTCTACTTATCGATGCGCATGGTTGGTAAATATCGGTATTTTTGTGCGATAAGCGAAACTCATCGGTGTGTTATTTTGAAAATAGTAATATATTAGCGGCGGTAAATTCGAATTTACTGTTTCATTTGTACATTTCCAATGTAGTTGAATATCGACTATTAAGAAGAATTGGCCCGAATATAATGAACGAAGTAGTGTAATTGCTACGCCCAAGGAGATCATTTACTGTCACTAATAAGAAAAACCAAAATTTTAAATGGAAATAATGTAGTAGCGCACCCCTGTTTAAAGATTGCATTTATTTTGGTTTCGTTCCAAATAGCTTCAAGCCAACATCAGGATCATATATTTACGTATATATTATTATTATATACACGGGACTAGAACACTGAAGTTGTACTGGTGGCTTTTGTGGGTCGTGTCGTCGTCCCTCCTCCAAATGGCCCACAGACATGGCACGGTGGCTGGCAGAGGGGGGAAATTTAGCCCCGGCAATTGTCTTGTTCCATTGAGAGGCATGTCCAATTTGTGGAAGTTTGCACAGTCGAACGGGGGGTGTGTCTTGTGTGTGCGCGGGTCAGCTCAACCGCAGACACATCAAAAAAATATTCTTACATGATAATTTTTTAAAAATAGTTTTAACAGTAGGACATTGGGTGCAGGCAGCCGCAAGACGGCGAAGGGAAGCGAAGGAGTGTCCTGTCCTTTCGGTCCGCTGACGGCTGCCAAAATGGAAGCTTCCTCTCCGGCCTTACATGTCGTTCGCACCATGCTTCTGCAGAATCTGGGCGAAGCGCTGTGTGATTAGGAGCGATGTGTCGATGAAGCGGTCCACGCAATTGCTCAGACACGTCTCTGTGGCACTGTCCAGCTTGGCGCTGGGCTTTCCAATGCACTTCTCCCAGCAAATCTCATTGAACTCGTGTATCTGTGGGATTGGCATTGGCATTAGATCAGTTTCATCAGATTGGGGCGCTCCTGCAACATAACATAACATACCTGTGCGTTGACCTGCGCCTTCTGTTTTTCCATCATCAGGAACTCCTGCAGCTCCTTGTCGTTGCTGGTCAAGTCGGTCTCGAAATCTGACATCTTGGCTCGGTTGTTGTGGGCGCTTCACGTTTAGTTTTCAGTTAACAAGAGTGTCACAATAATTGAATTCTAATTTGTGGTTTTAAGGTTATATAAATGCTTTCGGTATGGCTGTAGTTGTAGTGTTGCCACACTGTTCGCCGATGGCAAGTGCCAGGGCTGCTATGTTAGTGCTGTAAAATGCTGTAGCGTATATAATTATATTAAATATTAATATGAATTTTTTACAAATTATACGATTTTATTATAAATACTAAGATGCTAAGGTACGAAGAGAATAATATCTAAATTTAGACCATTTCTCAGCAACATGGGAAATCAGTTAGCAACATTGTTGTGCAACTTTGGCACGGAATGAGCAACAATCTGCATACCTTGGGAAAATGGATTTTTAATGGATGGAGAAATTTTAACGAAATTTTGCAGCTTACTGGTACCAATATTAGGAATCGGACCGAAACAAATGTATTTACAGATAACAAATCATATGCATAAATTCATAGCAGCTTGGAACAAAACATTTAACACCAATTCAAAGACATAAGGTATACAAAAGTACAAACGCATTGAAGAACCTTTCTTGACCAGCAACATTTACGTTTTATGCTTTGGCGGTTTTTGTTTGAACCTTTTTATGAAAATAATGCAATAATAAGGAATTTTGAAAACTTGCCAGTCTTGTAGAAAATGTACGTATCTATCGGATAAAACTATCTGATAGTCTCAAAACCATCGATAGTAGAGGCTAGCAGCAAAATATCGATACTATCGACAGTGCCCTCTTTGGCTGGACACCTCTATTAAAAACATTAAAAATATTTGTGTGTGATTTGCTGCAATAGTGTTTTCGTTCGTGCTTTTTTTGGCTCGCGGATGATGATGCCTCCACTGACTCTGCCTCCTGCGCGCTCATAGGCGATGCAATAAAATTAATAAAACCCTGCAATCGGGCAAAGTAAATAAAGGAACGGCATCAACGCATCGAATCGAACGTATATTTTTTTTTGTTTAATTTAAGCTTTAATTTGTTGCGCTTCTATTTCGGTGTCGATTTCGGTTTTTGTTTTTTGTTGTCGCTGCAGAGTTGAAGTTAAAGTTGAAAGTTAAGTTCTGCTGCTGGCCCATTTCTATTCTGGGGCCGCGCGCGTATACCAACTGCTGACGCTGCGCGTAAAGGCGGGCAACAGCGACCGGGGACGGTTCCCATTTTGGATGCAAAATAGTGCACAGAGTGCCACCGACGACGACGGTGACCAGAGCCAAGGACAGCAGTGTTGGGGACGGGACGGACCATGGATGACAGCAGCAGTGGGCGTACATCGTTGGGGGACAACGCCAGTTTGACGAACAACTCGCTGAACAGCGGCACCTCCAGCCAGAGCATCCATCAGGACGATGGCTTCATTCACGTCTACAACTACAAGAGCAAAGAGCTCGATCGCTTCTCGCCGCTCATGCTCTGCGAGGAGATCTGCACAGCCATGTGCCGCCAACTGGAAATCCTGCCCACGGCCCAGCTGCTCTTCGGCATTCGCGAGCATCTCGGTACGCGTCGTTCGTCGCGGGCCCAGCTGCTCAGCTACGGGCACAGTTGGGTGCTGCCGGGCGAGAAGCTGAGCTGCCATGTCCGGTACTGCTTTCGCATGCGCTTCCGCGTGCCCGAGCTGGACAGCCAGCTGGACAGGATTGATGCGCACGGTCACGAGTATCTCTACTGGCAGATGCGCTTCGACAATCTGCACGAGCACATCGCTGAGATCCGGTATCCGGAGCACAAGGATAAGGTGACGGGGCTGGCCGTCATGGACATGCTGATCGACCTGAAGGAGCAGCAATTGTCGGCCCGCGCCATCGAGGGTGCGGTGCGGCAGTACCTGCCCAAGAGCCTGTGGAATGCGCACTTCTTTTTCGTGGGTCCCAAGATCTGCGAGTATTTCCGCAAGCTCAGCGAAAACTCCAGCAGTACGCCGGCCCAGCTGAAGTGGCACTACATCCATCAGATCTGCCACCTGGCCCCCACCTACATGACCGAACAGTTTACGGCCGTGGTCGAGCATTTGCCCAACGAGGATCCGCCCAGTGGCATGGGCGGCACTGGCATGATCGCCGGCGGCAGCAATAGCGGTGCCAGCATGGCCAGCTCCACCTGCACAGCCACCACCACACTGACCACCGGCTGCAGCTCCAGCACCAACACACTCTCCACCTTGGCCACCAACAACAACGTTCACACGGCCAGGAGCAATGGAAAGCGCAGTAAATCGCGTGGAGCCCAGAGCTCGGGCATTGCTGTCTATGTGCGATTGTGGCCACACGATTCACCCGAACCGGGATTAAAGGTGGCGCGTGTCACATCAGAGGCCACGCTTAAGGTACGAAAAAAAAAAACATCTTCCTTCCCGTCCACCCGTCGCCAGCCCCTTCTCTCGCTGCTGCTTCAATTAGCATTTGTGTCTGGCTATTTGAAATATTTGCGAGATTATTTACATGCAAACGTGCCCACCCCACCGCACACAAAAACAGAAGAAAAAAAAACATCTTCATTTATGGATTAATCCAAAATTATTTCCAATTTTGTGGCAATTTATTTTTGAATACAAAAATCGTTCTGCGTGAGGGGCGGACTTAAATCATTTCTTAGGCTCCCCCCACAGCATGGAATCTGTATCCATTTCAGACCTGACACCACTAAACTACTGAATATTTTGTTTGAAGATTTTTCAAATAAATGCCATTATAATATGTTCTAGATTTAGCACACTGCACCAGTGCAAGTTCGCACATTGCTGCTTAGCTGATGAGCTGTAAACTCGCCCCATTTATTTAGCATTACTATTTAGTTTTTATCAGCAGGCTTATTTAGCTCCGCTCTCAGCTAGTGTGTGCTCGAGACCTAATAGATTTTTTAATTTACACATTCCTCAGGGATTTTCAAGCACACACAAAATTCATGCCTTTTGGAATATATTGCAATATAATTTTTCAAGGATTTTCAAGGATTTTATGTTCACTCAAAATTCATGCATTTCGTTACAAAACTTGAGCTGGACAGCATTTTTTTTTTTTTTAAACAAATATTTTAAATATATTTATTGTATTTTTTGTTCATTGAAAATTATTTTTTAATTACTGACTAAATTACTTTTGGGACTCATTTTGACATAAATTAGATGTTTCTACAGAAACATTAAGAAACGATAAAGCGCTAAGCGGAATTATACGAGCTTAAGAAACATACGTCAACAATAAAAAACCCAATCGATAGACGTGGGTTTTACTAGGATTCCTTAAAAAAAAAAGTGAAGATATTGAGGATGGAAAAAACCCGCATTCTGGTTGAAAGAAGAATATACTAGACTTGCGGGAATAGGTCTTGGAAAGAGTCAATCAAAGTTCGTCATGCACATGCAATGCATGTTGTTGTTTTTAATTGCATTTTGCACCTTTCTTTGGAGTTATTTTTACTAACAACAGATAGAGGATACAAAAAAACAGGGAACAGGAGAGATGGCAGAAGGAAGTAAAGTCGAGAGATTCTGCCTTTTTTGCTCGGCTTATCCTCCACATAGAGTACTATATCAGCAGCCCAAACTGCTGTACGAATGCCACGTGCCCAACTCTTAAGCCTGAACGTAATTCTAATCAAGAATCTTTGTGCAAAATCCAACTGTAAGGCACACACAATTTCCGATTCGAACGGAGAACTTGTAATCTGCCGCTCCTATGGCGGCGGGTGTAGAAACGGAAATACAAATATAAATAAATGCCACACAAGAGCCTGCCCTTCTTATCATTACCGCAAGAAAAGAGAAGTGGAAGTTATAATAATAAAAAATTGAAACCGCTCATGGCACTTGTTGCCTTTTTTTTCTCTTGTTTTTATTGTGTATTTATGTTGTTGTTGTTGTTGTTGTTATTTTGCAGTGGATTCTGGTGGGCGGCGTGGAAGGTATATTTATGATCTCAAAAATCAATGATACCGATGTACGTCTGGAAATTGTCGGCCTGCCCAAGGGTTATGTGATGCATTTTCATACCGAAAAGGAAATGAAATCGTTCATCTCTTATTTGGGTATATACATAAGGTGAGTGTGCCACCCCAGCCAATCCGCCGCTGTTCATCGTATCGGAATTTAATGGCATTTGGAATACTTTTTCATTTTTCTTCGATAGATTGACTGTTAAATGGATGCAGGATCTGTGCCATACGTATCGCACACCATCGCTGGAGGAGCTGAGCAATCTGTGCTGTCATGGCCCCATCGGTGGCAATTATTCGCTGATGAAGCTGCACGAGAATGGCGACAAGTGCGGCAACTATATCGTGCGGCAATGTGATCGGGAGTACAATACCTACTACATTGACATCAACACGAGAATGTATGTGGCAGCCCTCGTTATCTTGCATTTTCTTATTTATAACCCACCCCGCCCACAGCTCAGACCCCGCCCCGCTTTATCCTGCTGTACTCGAGCGCTTTTGTTTGAAACCCAAGGCGGGCGGTGTTTGCTTTCGACCTTCTCATTTGTCATATAGAACATTCCGAGCAGATCAAATGAAGAGTTACGCTCGGAATCTTCAGTTCAAATATGTGATAATCATGTGGATTATTTTTTAAATTGATTTTCGGTGGAAAAAAAAACCAACCACCTTTATTTATTTATTTTGCACATTTGAGTATATCGGCTAGGCTTTTTATCACTCTCTCTTTTTATTTCTGTTTCTGCTGAATTATATATAGAATTTGAGTTACTGTACTGCATATCAGAGACTTATTCGAATGAGCCTAAACGACGCTTAAGGTACTTTAACTGGCGTTTGTTTGCTGGCAAATGAAATGCACATAATCTTTTGTAGGAGAGAATCCCCTGGCATGTTATCAAGTTCACACGATCTGTTGCCTCACAGATCTGTTTCTTGATTAGAAAACTTCTTTGTATTAAGCCCCTCTCCCAGTTGAATGCCTTTCCCATGAGCAAAGTAAACACTGCATAAAATTCTAAAGCCGCCTCATGCACACGACATGTATTTTGTTATGGATTCTATGTTTCAGCATGGCCTCTGCATGGGCCCGGCCCTTAGGCTACAATTTCAATGTATTTTTGTGCCTTAAATAAAGCCCAAAATTAATGTGTAATTTTATTTTCAGCACGGGCCGCAACACCGACCACGAACGCTGCAAAACGGAAACATTGAAGATCCTGCGCAAGGACGGACAGTGGGTGCTGTACTACAATGAGGGCCAGCACACGTTTCTCGATCTGCTGGAGCTGGCCCAGTTTATACCGGCCAACGGGCCGGACCGCTTGCGTGTGCCCGCATCCAAGTACGACAAGCCGCCGCTGTTGCTGTTGTGCTTGCCGAAAAATCTGAAAGCCAAAAAGACTGACATGGAGCTGAACGAAGCGGAGCTGCTGAGCCGCAATCCGCAGATCTTCAATCCCAAAACGGATCTGCAATGGTATCCAGGTGAGGTGGCGAGACGGGCTTTAAAATCAAAAACAAATCACAAACTTTTGCTATTTCTTGTGGCGCAGACTCGATAACGCTCAGCGAGGATGGCATGATGTTCACAATGCGCGGCGATTGGATACAGCAGAGCCTGGTGAAGGATGTGTCCGTGACCATGAAGATGCTGAAGAACGATGGCAATTTCATGGAGTTCTTCAAGCTGGCCCAATCCTGGAGCCTCATCCAGTCGCCGCAGTTCATCAAGCTGTACGGCTTGACCCTCTCCGATCCATACACCATGGTGATGGAGTACTCACGGTATGGCCCGCTCAACAAGTTCCTGCTGGAGAAGCGCGATGCGGTGACGCTCCACTGTCTGCTCGATCTGATGCACGGCCTGGTGCGGGGCATACACTATCTGGAGGATAACAAAATAATACACAGCTATATACGCTGCAGTAATTTGTATGTGACCAAATTTGATCCAGAGAGTTCCCGGCTCGATGCCAAGATCAGTGATCCCGGCTATCCGCGACCCTACAAAGAATCTGAGTGAGTCACGAAATCGCAAAAACGGAGCTCTACTAGGCACCCAAAACCAACCAAATTCAACCAAATTCAACCATTCGCTCATTCTGTCAGTGTTTGAAATATTTACAATTCAATTCTCATTGCTCGGCAGACTGCAGGCTGCTGCTGATGAATATCACAAGTCACAGCAGCAGCAGCAGACAGTAAAGCAACGAATAGAACTTATGAATACCCACAGAAAGTGGCAGCAGCAGCAGCAACAGCTCAGATAGCAACTAGAAACGAAAGATATCTTGTAAATGTGCTTTGAAGTGTTCCGAATTTATTTATCAATGCGCTGGCACTCACACAGATGCATGCCTAATGGCATGGTGCGACTTCCAATGAAGCTTCTGTTTGGTTTATTTCCCTTAGCAAGTACCTTTACCCGTACTCAGTCAGTGAGCTTATGATTTCTGTAGAGTTTATAAAGATCTGTTTATCTGTTAACCTTTTTTTTGGCTACAACTATCATGCATATCTCTTTTCGTACACCTCCACTGGAGGGGCGCACACTGCAGGCAGAATGGTTATTCCCATATTACAAATAAGTGCTAAGTTAGGGTATCCAGGGTAGGGTATGTGCTCACCTTTCCTTGCTTGCCTGCTGCTGCTCAGTTAACTTTTGCCACATCCCACTGTAAGCGCTCAAAACACTGTAATGCAGTCGTAAAATTTAAAGCCATCAATCCACTCGCTCTCTGGCCCACAGTTCGCCGTGGATACCCGTCAAATACTACAAGAATCTGCAGGCGGCCAAACAGGATCTGGGCACACAGCTGTGGGCGTTTGCCACCACCATCTATGAGATATTCTCGCGCTGCAAGCGTGATCTGCGAACGGTTAGGCAGGAGGAGCTGCTGAGGAATCGCAGGCAGGACTGCCACATATTGCCACCACTCGAGGCGGATCTGTGCCCCCAGCAAATATACGAAACCATTATGGATGGCTGGAGCGACAATGCGGAGAAGCGTTTCAGCCATCACGACATCTTTTCGCGTCTCAATTCCATTATATTGGACACACAGCACAACTATGCGGCGGTGCCGGAAGCCATACCAAGTGAGTTCGGCCACTGCCATTCAAATATCCATTTGGAAACAAAACTAACAATTAAAACCCCTTTTTTTGCCTTTATGTAGATGGTGCAGATGTGCCAAATTACAATCATGATTGTGTGCATGCGCTGGATGTGCAGAATATGCCGCAGGTCCTCATGCTGACTGACTGTCGTGTGATTTATAGTCCACAGAATATTATTGGCAAGGGCCACTATGGCATCGTTTTCAGGGGCACCATCGACTATGATAACCGGGAGCGTCCGTCCGAGAATGTGGCCATCAAGAAGCTAAACACCATGCAGGTAACGGAGGACTTTCAGCGTGAGATCGTCATCATGCGCAATCTGGATCATCCGAATGTTGTTAAATTCAAATACTGGGACAACAACACGCACAGCATCATAATGGAGTATCTGGACAGCTCGTTTGATGTCTATCTGCGCTACAAAGCACCAGATTTGACCACAAATCGACTGCTGCGCTTCGCCGTTGAGATAGCCCAGGGCATGAATTACTTGTCCGAAAAGGGTCTGATACATCGCGATTTGGCTGCGCGCAACATACTGGTGGATCGCAAGAGTCACATCGACTTGGACCGACTCAAGATCTCGGACTTCGGCCTGGCACAGTTCGCCAACTCTGAGGGCTACTACTATGCCAAAAGTAAACGGGACATACCCATCAAATGGTAAGTGGGCCAGCACCCCCCCGTAAAACTTCTGTCCGCCCTGCTCACACACTTTCGTTTCGCCTTTAGGTATTCACCGGAGGCCACCAACACCTGTAAATTCTCATCGTATTCGGATGTGTGGAGCTACGGCGTAACGCTCTACGAGATGTTCACACACGGCGAGGTGCCCAATCTGGTGCCGCAGCAAGATAACAATGATGATTTCATCTTGCGCCTTAACAATGGCGAAAGGTCAGTGCGAAATACATAAATTTATATTTTTTGAAAATATATATATCGCTTTATGTATACATTTTTATTGAGAAAAAGGTCAGACAATTAATGTCATGTTTTTTTGTATGGCTATAGATTACCACAGCCGCCCGGCTGCACGGATTTTGTGTACAACGAACTGATGCTGGCCTGCTGGAATGCCATTCCACGTGCCCGCCCCACATTTAGTCGAATTATAGAGATTATCAATGCCGAAATAGGTAATATTGCTGCGGGCACAAGTAAGGGCAGTGCAACAACGGCAGCCGAAACATAATCAAGAAGCACATCACTGGGGGCGCATGATCTACGAGCAGCAGTAGCAGTAGCAGCAGCAGCCAGAGCAGCTGTTGAATGAGAGTCGAAACCGAAAGTGTTCTGAACACGAAATGTTTTACATGCTAATCGATATATTTAGAGATCTAAAAGTTTTATTAAGCTATTAGCATTTAAATGTGTACGTTTTTAAAAAACACAAATCAAAGCCCCTCCACACACACACTTGACGAAACCTCTGAAGGTTTTTTTTAAACTGTAATTCTTAAATGTTTAATGTCGGACACCGGACCGCTGTCCCGTTTATTCTACACAACTTTTAGGTTTTATAACCAAGACCCGGCCCCCCCTCAGAATATTACTAAACAAATTCTCAATCCATTGTGTTATATTTTAGCTAACTTTGTTAAATATTGTTAAGCTTGTGCGTCATATAATAATAATAATAATAGTAATATATATACATATATTTTTTTAAATTAATTGATTAGTGTTTTAATGACTAAATGTAGGATTGTACATAAGTACCTATGCTATTCAATTGAGTCTAAGCTTTAAACATGTGCAAATCCTATACATAAAAAATAATATAATATATAAATTAAATTTAAAATTGTGTATGTTATGCCTATGTTTGTGTGCTTGTGTCGTCTGTACTGGTGGTCTGTCCCACCATTAATGTACAGACTTTTAATTGTTTTACACAATGATGCGAATGCGACTCTAAGATTAATTTACAGGCATAAATAAAAATAAAAACAATGTGCACATATAGTTATTAAGGGGTGTTATTGTCAATTAATGTTGATCCAAATGCCATTTTAAGTCAATATCAAAAGAAAACACACAGCAAAAGAAACGAATAAAATAATACATAAATGTATGTAATCTATTGTACTATATTTACAAAAAAAAAAACAAACCACAACTATACTGCATATTCTGATCAATATACAAGCAGGGTATATGCACCACCACACCCACTGGCACAATAACTTATTATTGATGTTAACTAAACGGATATTTTCTAAATAAATCAAATTTTCGTACGTGTTTAAATGCTCGGAATATTTGTCTTTGCATCTACCTTTTATTTTGTATTATTATTTCAGGAACCAAAGCCAGAGCAGCAAGACCTGCTAGTCTCAGCTCAAAGACTGTTTGGCTAATTAAAAATAAATCTTGAAGAAGCCTTTTGGCCCTTACGCACAAGACTGAAAGAGAGCGCAACATCTGATTGCACTCTTCGCTACCACTGAGAGTTTTTATGGTCCCTTTTTTCCGCGTTTATTAGTTATTAGTAATAAATGCCATAAACAAAAGGACTAAAAATTATCCACTAATTATGCAGTACATTATGGAAATATATTATAGAGGAATATATATTTTTATTTATTTGTTTTTTTTTTCGATTTTTATCTATATAATTTTTGCTTAAATATTACATATAGAATGTGTATAATAGCGGCATAAAATAGCCAGTATAATCAAGAAATTTGTTTTATACGAAATTACAAGTTCAAGCATCAAACTTTAAAGGGCCTGGATGCCTGTGCTAAAAGTGACCCCAAAAATATGTATTTAATTCCTGCATTGTATATCTCGGGCACAGGATGACCCCTCTATATTTCTATGATGAATTTCATTTAATGCTATTTATACCTAATCTATTTGTCTTGTTCTGCATACCTTAAGTCTTTTGTTGCCACTCATGATCGGTCAATCATTTTGAACATAATCGAGGCTTAAATTACGTTAAATTTTGGGCTGAATTTTAAGTTAATTACTAAGTTTAAAACATTTAAATACAATAGTCTAGGGTAAAACAGATGAAAGGAGTAGCTTAAATACCAAAATATTACCTTGTCGATCCTCCAATTGAAATCCAGAGTCAGGTTCCCCAGGCTGCCCGTAGTCGTATCAGAAGAATGGCTTATGGCTGAAACTACGCCTCCCCGGATGCTAGGAGCTTTCGGCATTCTTCTTCTTGAGCGTCTCCATGACCCCAGCAAAGTCGGCCGTCTTCTTTTTGGCCGATTTCGGCGTGGATGTCTGGCTGCGTACCCGCATCTGCGTGGGCGCCACATCGTCGCTGAAATCAAAGTCATTCGCCTTCTGCGGTCTGTGGAAGTAAACCATGTTATATCTGTGGAAGTGCTAACGTCTGTGGTGCTGCACTTACTCCTGCTCAATGGCATCGGTGGCCTGCTCCAGCTCTTTGCTATTCCCCCCAGAACTGGCGTCCGGCGAGGGTGCCCGCCGGCCGGGGAATTGCCACTGTAACTCCGGTATATTACCAGCCTCGAGCATTAGATAGTAGCTCTCCAATTCCTCGGCATTCGCTGAGAACTTGTCTGCCGTTGTGGCTGGCTCTACATCGGTTGCCATTGTTAAATTATGTTTCCTACTTCCTATTTCTGTGGCTTGGCTTGGGGGTATTATATTCTTCTTATGTTTATTTACGCGCACGCTGGATTCGATAGCCTCCTGGAAGCATCTCTGCGCAAGTGCTGGAAACCGGTCAAAGCCACGCATGCAATGGAGCGCGTTTTTTGAAGGGATCATTCCATGTGGTGGTGTGGTGTGTTGCTGCTTCTACTGCCGTTTAACGGCATCTTTGCCATTTGGCTCGGCATTCCTCTCCGTGAGCGGCGTTCTTTCATCAGAATTGGCGCCCGGCGAGGGTTCGGGTGCCTGCCGACCAGGGCATTGCCACTTCAACTCCAGTATATTACTAGCCTCGAGCATTCGATAGTAAACCTCCAGTTCCTCAGCATTTCTGGCTTTTCTAATTGCTGGTTCTTTTGCCATTTTAATTTTTAATTTATTATTCTGCCTTTTGCTTGGGTATTTGTGTTGTTGTTGCTTATATGCGCACACCGCTCGTGTCGATAGCTTTCAGAATCAACTCTGCGTCAGTGGTGCTGCAAACCGGCCAAAATGATGTCTGAAGCGCGCTATTTGAAATGAAATTCGTTTTTACACGCAAACAAAAACACATTTTGGAATCGATCCACAGAAATGCTTGGAATGACAGAAGGAAAGATGGAAAATAAGATTGAATATGTGCCAGTCGAGTGGATGAATTGGCAGGGTATTAAAACTTAAAACGGGTTCCATTGTTGGGAGTGCCAAAAACGTAGCTAAGCTGTCAACAAAAGCTGCTATTTGTCGATGGCTTTAATATTTCTCCAATAAACAAAAGACAGGCCAGGCATAAGGCAAGCTTTGGAAAGATAAAGATAATTCCCAATGGACTTCGCTTCCCATTGCCATGCCCAGAGAAATTTCAAGCTTAAACAAAAACTCAAGTTGCTCAAAGCGTAGCGCAGCCGAACCACAGATAAGAATTGCCCCGAACACGACACGGCACAATCAAATGAAAGCGTGGAATATTTTGGTTTTACTTTTATTTATTTACTTTTGTGATTACTAAATTCTTAGAACTTTATTCAAAATCTTTCCCCCCCACGCATGCATTCATCGCCCATCTCCACGTTGTCCTCACGCGCGCTCTCTCTCTCTCTCTCTATCTCATATATCCAACTGATATCCTGGATCTGGAGGGATCCCAGAGGTGTGTCATATATATCCACAACCGATTACGATTACCGGATACATCCACTCTCCCTCTCTCTCTCTCTCTCACTCACGTTCTTTCTTTCGTTCGTTCTCTCTCTCGCTCGCTCGCTCTTACAGCTTGCATCTTGCACTTTTCGTTCTATATAGCTTACAGATACATACATATACATAAGTATTATTAATATTGTTGTTGCTGTTGGTTGTTGTTGGTTGGTTGTTTGTTTGTTTGTTTGTTTTTTGTTTGTTTTTGTTGTTTTTGTTTTGTTTTGTTTTTGTATACTCGTATATAAAAAAGAATAATTATACATATTCATTAATAATAAATCCATAATAATTAAAAACACACAATTTGATTGCAAGAAAGAATTTCTACAATACGTAATTAAATACGGATACATCCTGATCGTTGGTATTGCCACCCCCACCCCCGCCGCCACCGCCGCCGCCGCCACCACCTCCACCACGATTCGAAGACCCTGAAGATTTATTCGAGCCATGTGCGGCAATGGTCAGCTGATTGGTCTGATGTATAACCGATGTGATGTCGCTTTGCGATGCAGATATATCCTTGCTGGTGAGCACATCCGAACTGCTCGAGCCGGACGAGATGTGGCGCTCGGTGATGCCGTACTGTATCGGCTGATAGCCGTGACTGGGATTGTACGTGGCCGAGTATGGCATATATATGGGGGGATTCGGCAGCGGCCCAATGTCGCTGGTGATGCTCTCCGTGTCCGCATGACTGAGCGCATGCTGGCCGTGCGTATGCGGATGCTGCTGTTGCTGCTGCTGCTGATGGGGATTGAGTGAGCGTAGATTGGGATTGCGCTCATCGTTCACCACATAATAGCACTGTTCGGAGAAGGTCAGCTTATTGACCGTATGCTTGATGTAATTGTTGCGCAGCATCGCCGACACAATGCGTCGCGCCTCCCTTCGATCCTGCACATCCTCGACATTCTCCAGCACCCAATTGACAGCATCGGCGCCAATGAACGCATTCGGTATGGTTATCTTCAGCCACATGCGATCACGGATCTCCAGGCCGCTGTCTGGCTTCGTCATGGCCTTGACTATCTCCTCGAGATTGTTCTGGTCGAGCCGCTCCTTAATCGGCTCCGGTATATCGGCAATAATACTGTCGTGCGAGGTTAGCGCCTGGGTGTGCGCCACCCAGGCACCGGGATCGATCGGCCGCACCGGCTCCGTGCGCGGTATGGTAAAGTAACCCTTGGGATTTGGGTCCCAGCACTTGGCCACCACCAGCTTGATGGGTCCCGGCTTCTGTACGACCTCACGCAGCACACGCACCGCCTCATCGTTGGTCATATTCTCGAAATTCACATCGTTCACCTGGAGTATCATGTCGCCCGGCTCGATGCGGCCATCCAGTGCAACGGCCCCGCCCTTCATGATGCTGCCCACATAGATGCCGCCGTCGCCGCCACGATTCGATTGGCCAACAATCGAGATGCCCAGAAAATTGACGGCCTCCATGTTGATCGAGACGGTGATGATGTTCAGGGACATGGTCGAGTCGGTTATCGAGCTGTATGAGGAGGTACGCGACATGCTGGGCGCTCGCTTTTTGCGTCGCTGCGGCTTCTTGCGCACCTGCAGCCGCTGCACGCTGCTGTAGTCGGTCATGTCACGGTCCAGCGTCAGCTCCGATTCGGTGCCAAAGAGGCTGGTCGAGTCGAGATCGCTCGATAGCACCGATGCCGATTGATATGTGAGCGGTGGCGGCTGTAGCATCTGATTGTTGATTAGACCGCCGCCGGACAGCTTCTGTTGTTGCTGCTGCTGCTGCAGGTGCTGCTGATGTTGCTGCTGTTGCTGCTGGTGCTGTTGATGCTGCTGCTGCTGCTGTTGCTGCTGTTGCAGGGCAAGATGCGTGCGGACATTGGCCCGGCCGAGGCCAACCATTTCGCATTCGCTGGTGGGCAGCTCTGAGCAGTTGTCCGACTGATTGGTGCCGTCGGCGGAGACCAGCCAGGAGACGACGCGGCCATTGAAGCAAGGCAAGATGGTGGCATCGTCGGCGATCTCCTCCTTGACGACACCAAAGTCGGCGTCCATTGACTTGAAGAAATACTTGTAGTTGTTGTTCTGTTTATTGAGCACCAGCTTGAAGTCCTTGAGGGTTACCTGCGACGAGGGTATGGGTATTTTCACCAAATAGGGGGTGGTCTCATCGTCAATATGATAAATGACTTTCGTCTCTTGTCCATTTGGTCTATCTGTATCCATCGCGCCTGCCTGTTGTTGCTGCTGCTGCTGCTGCCGCTGCTACTGCTGCTGTTGATGCTGTTGTTGTTACTGCACTGCAGCCTGCCTGGCTCTAATCGGGTCTATTGTCTCTCTCTCTCTCTCTTTCTCTCACTTAATAAATTCGTGCGATTTATTTTGCCGTTTTTTGCAGCGATGATTCTGCTGCTTCTGCTGCCCGATGATATTATTTATGCCTTAAACACACTCTTTTCCCTTTGCACAAATTTGTATACTTTTTCATGTGTGCGTCGGCTCGGCACGGCACTCTACTCCAACTCCAACTCCACTCCTCCCAACACACTCCACAACTCCAAAACTCCACACTCCACTCGCTGCTGCTGTTGCTGCCCCTCTGCCTCTCTGCTTCCGACTCTGCTTGCTTTTTGGGTTGGGTGTCAATGGAAGAACTGCAGCTCCTCCTCCATTTGAATAAAAAGCACAACAGCCTCGGCCTCAGCAATTGGCAAGGTAGCGTATTTGAGTTTAATTTTTATCGCTTTTCATTGATGGCTCACAATTCGGGGGGCGGTTAGCAACAAAAGATTAACCGAATAACAAAAAAACAGCTCGAAATTCACTTTTTGTCGTAGTTTTGTAGGGATGTAAAAAAAAGCATCGCTTTACAAGTCTCATCTCCAACCGATGTCTTTCATATCGATAGCACTTCATCTAGACACCTACGCCGGTGATTTTTCACAACAACGGCGTCATAAAACTAAAGGCCTTGAATGAACAAGGTTTTCATAGGCCAAGGTTTATTTAGAAATGAACAAAGTAATTTTAATTGACACATTATTTTTGTTTTTATTGAGTTTTCATCAATTTGATGCATATGACTCTCATAAATATACCAAAATGTATCTGCCCATTTTCAAAATATACCGATGAAATTTATATTCCACAATTTTGATATTCTATTGCTAGACTAGCTAATGGATACATCGCGTAGCGTTACCACCCCATTTGGCAACATATCGAGCAGGAGGATGTCTGTAATCGATTTGTGTCTTGATAAATATTAAATTTATAAAATTTAAAACTAAATGAATCCAATAGGATTGTTCTTTTAACAATTTGACAATCTTATAGAAATTGATTAGCTTGTCCAATACAATTAATATGTGTTTGAATCTTTTTTAATTCTTTGCATGCAACTGTTTTTAAAAAATATTGTACTTTTATAATTAATATAACTAATTTTAAAAATTTGTCGCATAAAATATTTTTATGTTAGAAAACTTAAATTATTTAGTCTATTTTTTATTATATATGGGTATTCCCGCAAGCCTACGCTTTTACCATATTTTTTTTCTTTTACTTTTATTACCTTTATATTTCCTTAACTTTTTTTTCAACAAGACAAGTTAAATTATATCATGTATTATTTATATGACTTCAAATGTCCATAAATTACATATTTATTTTGGAAATAATTTTGAGATTTAAAATTTCCAGAATCTCCACCCAACTGGATTGAATACGATAACATTGTGTGATTTCTGTTTATTTATTAGTATAATGGGGGTATGGGGTTCGTTCTCCAGTTAAATGTACAATCAATTAAATTACACTCCTCTCTTTATTCCAGTGTAGATGTAGACAGACGCTAATATATACGGGTTACATACGATTTACACAACTAAATTCCATTCAAAAGAATGATTTATAGTATAATTTTGACTTAATCAAAATTGATAAGAAAACAATTGAAATAATTCTTCTTCTTTTTGTTATTTAAATTATCGCCAAAAATACATTTTACATATTATTATAAGTCAAAAGGATCCACACTCTATGGTGGATGAGGGGCCAAAAAATGGGTCGGACTCTCAAACAACTCTTAGAGAAAAAATATATGTGTGTGGTGGCTGTGGGTGTGGGGAGAGGGCGAGGGCGGGGCGGGGGAGGTGTTTACATATCTTATATAGCAAGTAATTATTATTTAATATTAAAATGATACATATTTCAGTATGTAATCATGCATTGTCCGGAACCAGGGATTGCTAAAATTATAATCGCTATCGTTATCGCGCCATCGTTCTCGTTTCGTCGTCTCCTCATTCGCTTCCTTCCCCACACTTGTTGCAAGTACCCTGAACACACCCGGAACGATTCTTTATCTCGTATTCTGTGTGTGCTACTGCATCGTCTTCTGATTTTTCTTCTGTTAAATCTAGAAATATGCTTGGTTTGTATATATATATATATATATACTTATATATGTAAATATCTGATAAAAGTATGTGTAATGTGTGTGTGTGTGTGAGTTTGTGTGAGAGTGTTTGTGTGTGTGGCAAAAACACCAACCAGCTAATAATTATGCTAAAGCAACTATTAAAAACTAATGTAATCCGATCTCGACATACAAAAAAAAAAAACATTATACATTCTACATTCTTTTATACCGGGGGATATATGTTCCTTCTCTGGGACGATCTCCACTTTCATTCTGCCTTCGTTTTTATAGTACATTTGATTCCATCTCCATCTGCTGGGCTCGCTCTGGTCGCTGCCCTTGGTCCTACTTTGAGTTGACCATCTCCACCAATTGGCTGTTCAGATTCAGCGTGTCCACAATGTCCAGCAATATTTCGACATCCTTCATGCAGGCCACCGTCTCGGGGGCGCCCATCAGATTGACATGCTTGCCATCGATGTTCGCATAGAAGCATCGATTCTTGAATATAATGGCCCGATCGTACGGCACCCGGCACTTGCTACGATCGACCACCAGGCGACGGAAGAGCACACACGATGGCTGATACTTGTGGCGATCCTCTTCGGGTATATTGTACACCTTCAGATCGCCCGTGAATATGGTCATTGTCTGGCGCTGCATAAGCGTCGGCGACACCTTATATAGCGTCACCTTGCTGCTCCACTTGACCGACGGCATCTTGATGCGTGCCGCCACATTTGCCAGCTTGACGAGCGGCAGCTCCAGTAGCGTACGCTGGTGACGCGTCTTTTCGGGCACCTCACGGGGCTTGCTGATCACATGCCATGTCTCGTAGCAGGTGATCTTCTTGATAACGCGGCCGTCCTCCTCACGCACTGTGGTTGTCTCTGGCGGAAAGTATTTTGGCTTCTTCTTCACCTTGTTCTCGTTCTCATTCTCCACCTCGTCTTCGTCCTCGTCATGGTCATCGGCCTCATCGGCATCGGTATCCTGATCTTTGACGGCAGCGGCAGCGGTAGCCTTGTTCTCTTTGCTGTAACGCTGCTGCGCGGAAGCATTCGCATTGATGGGCGGCTTCTTGAAGCTCTCCTCATTGCCCTCGCCCAGCAGCTTGGACAACTTGCGATCTCTACTGTTTGTGGTGGCATTCGAAGAGAGTATGGGACGACGTGCCGTATATTTCGCTGTGGCAGCTGACGCGGCCGCCTGGCCTCCTCGATTGGGTGCAGCAGTTGCTGTAGCAGCAGCAGCAGCAGCAGCTGGTACCACACGGCGTGCTGCAACTGGCGGGGATGGTGATAGGGATAGGTCACCCTCACTCTCATCGAGATCTAGATCAATATCGGCCTCATCATCTTCCTCAGTATCCACGTCAGTGGGATACAGCTCCTTGCCCATGCTCAGCAGCGGCTTAATGGGCTTTGCCTTTTTGCCCATCTCCGCATTGAGTATACGGGGACGCGGTTTGGCCTGGGCCTGGTTCTGGTTCTGATTCTGATTCTGGCTGACGGTCTGCTGCGTTTGCGATTGCTGTTGCTGCTTCCTGTTGTACGTGGCCGATGCCTTGACCCGTTTGGGCGGACTAACAGCGCCCTGCGGTGAGTTGTTATTACTTGTCGGACTCGTTGCGGAGGTGGGCATTGCTGCTGATGCCGAACCCGTGGTAGCTCTATCGCCGACGAGTATGTTCCGTGTCCTGGGACGACCCACCGACAATTTCTTGCTGGCGGCATTCAAAGTGCTCGACGTGGCATTATTTGTGCGACTGATGAGCACATCATCCTGGTTGATAATGTCATGGATATTCACAATCGTGAATGTGGGCACATCCTCGATCATCTTGCTGCCGCCGCCGTCTCTCTCCGCCGCAGCGGCAGCCACCACCTTGCCGCTGGTATTCCTGGACGCTGCCGTTCCTGCTGTGCTGTTGCTGCTATTCAACTTGATGGCCGTCGCGGCTGTCGGCCGCTGTTTGTTGATCAGTGCCCCTGCCGTCGCCGATGTGGGTCCCGTGCGCACACCACTGTTGCTGCCGGTACTGCTGCCAACGAGCGTCTTGGCTCTGCCCACAGGCGCAGCAGTTGTGGGCTTGCTGCTGCCGCCACCGTTGATCACTGGTACACTGCGATTGGCGCCGCCTGCTGACAAAACCATGCGCTTGCGTGCCACCGGACTGTCTGTGGCATCTTCCAGCTTGCGCTTTGCGACTCCCTCCGAGCCCGGGGTCAGACTGCTGCGATTGGCCATGGACACTGACATGGTGCGGCGCAACTGCTGCAGATTGGTCGTATTCCGTCCGGCACTCGACGTGAGCTTGGACTGGGCCGCACTGGCGGCAGGGGAGGCGGCGGCGGCGCTGGCAGCCGATGCATTTGCCGATTTGGGTGGACGTCCACGTCCACGCTTCACGGGCTGCACTGGCGTCGGTAATTTCTCGTGACGTATCTCCTCCTGGTACTCATCCTCGCTCATATCGTCATCATCATCGTCATCGGATTTGTGCATCTGCGGATTGTAGGCCACATCGTTGAGCTCATCATCGTTGTCCTCGTCCAGATCGAGCAGATCATGCATATCGTGGTATTTGGTGGTGGTGGTGGGATAGACCTTCGAATTGGAGCTGCCGCGCTGCTGGCGCGACGAGGGTGTGTCGCCGCTGGCCAGGGAGGCCAGGTACTTTGGTGTGACCACGTCCTCGCTGGCATACTTGGGATTCGGCTTGATGGAGCGACGCGAACGGCTGGCGGCAATCGTCGGCGGCGGTGAGACCGACACCAATTGCGAAACCTTCGTTTGTTTGTACATTTTCGGTGTTTTGGGACTGATGATCTCCTGCGTCTGTGTCGCCCTACGACCGGTTAGGGTCCGGCGTATTGTGGGGGTAGCCAGCGGACTGAGATGCTTGGCCGCTGGTGTGGCGGCTGCCGGTGGTACTGCCGAATTGCGTCGCTTGGCGGCCAGGCCCGGTCCCGTCAACCTTTTGGCGGGCTGTATTGTTGATGCCAATGCCGCTGATGGTGTTGGCCTCCGTGTGGGATGGGGTGTGACGACCACCGTATCCCCCTTGGATTGCCGCAACCGCCTGGCGGCAACCACAGCTGCTGGAGGTGACAGCTTGTCCTTTTCTACGGCAGCCCGCTGACGCGCTTTGCTGCCAACAACGATCTCTGTCGAAATGGTCGTAGCCCGTTGAGAGGTGCGCGTCGCGCGTCGTGGGCTGTCGGCGCTTGGTAGGGCGGCAATGGCGACGTTTCTATGTGGTATGGTTCGAACTTTATTCGATTTAACGGCTGCTGCTCCTGCTGCTCCAGTGGCGGCCACCGATGGTTGATAACCTTCCCTCAGATTCTTCACGTATACAATGCACGTACGAGTCTTTCCTGTCTCAGCATCCGTCTTTTTTCCAGCTGGCATCTTTCATGGGGTCCCTGCAATGCAATGCAGATAGAGAGAGAGATCGGTTTGGAAATATTATCTTAATTTTTTTGTTCTAAATGCTCTAATATTCTACAGATATGCATATATGCATATGTGCGTGTGTGTTTGTGTGTGCAGGCAGTAGGCAATAGGCAACGCAACGGCATCTCTGCTGTTGCCTACGGGTATTTCAGCTCTGGCAACTCTGGCGCCTATTTTCGTCACTTTTTGGTGGCTCTGCTGCGCTCTCCTCTCCACACGCATTAGGGGAATTTACGTTGATTTTTTTCGCGCGCCAGTTGTAGACATACATACACACACACGCACATGTATATTAATGTAATTTAAATAGTAAATAATAATGAATTGAATGTTGTTTTGTCTACTTACAGGAATGGCTTTACATTTTTTCAGGTTTTGTTTTCGCTTAATGCTTATTTTTCTTCTCTCGCCTCTTTCGGTCGTACTTTCACTACACAGGGAGCGAGCTGGAGCAGAATTTTCGATTGCGTGGGATAAATACGTCCCTGTTCAGCACCTATGCTGTCCGCTTTTTTATTTATTTTTTGTATTCTTAACGCTTGCGTGTGGTAAATGGGTTTTCAGTGTTTTTTTTTTTTTTGCTTTTTGTTTTTATTATTGCCTCGTCCCGATTTAGTGCAACTGTAGCTGGTAACTGCGCTGAACGCAATAGAGAGCAGTAGCGTTTATCGCAGTAGTGGCAATGTAGTGGCAGCCCCGAAAGAGAGTGACGACAATGGCGATGTTTTTCTACCCAACTGTACCACTCACACACACGCACCCCGTTGTTGTTGTTGCGGTTGGCTGTTTGAGCAGCTAATTCGTTTTTTTTTTATTTCACCGCGAAAAGCGATTGCAATAAAAATAATTTAGCACTTGGTTTTTTATATTTTACCGATTTACTCGCACTGTCAATTTTCGCGCTTTAATTTTTTTCACTCGGAGGGGAACAAAAAATCTACAGCAATACAGTTGAATGCCATCTGATGAGTGTGAGAGAGAGCACAGCACAGAACGAAATGAAAAGAGAGGACGGAAATGCAGTGTTGCAGGTCGAGGCTGGGCTGCTGGCAGTGCTGGTAAACGCCAAGCTGCGGTAAAACCGGTCACACTATTTAATTCCCCTCTTCCAACCCCCTCCAGAAGATGCACTAAATGCTAAATACAAATACACTTGATTTGAACAGGCTTAGCCTGATCTTGAGGCTGGGTTCCGTTTATTACACATTTACTTCATTTGGTTTCGCAATGTCCTTAGAATACTCCACTCCACTCCATTACTTCGTCAACGCAGATGGCTGGGGGCAGCGGAACTTGGCCATTTCCACCTCCGCTTCGGCGAAGCTGAATCGGTTGAAGGAGAAGTATTCGGGAACTTTGTAGCCGCCGGATGCTGAAGCGCCTGGACCCACTGGCGCCGATGTTGGTTTGACGCAGTTGCTGCTGAGGCCCGTCACTTTGGTGCTGGGCTGGGGAGCACCTGCTCCACCGCTGCGTCCTGCTGGATTGGAGCCGCCCTTGATTTGGGTGTAGCAACGGCACATTACCGGCCCGACAGTTCGTGAGCGTGAATACATTTTTGGGCCCAAACTGACGAAACTTTCAACCAAAATATTCACGTAATCGTATCAAAATCAACAACAATGCAATGGCAGTGCTCGGCAAGGCCAGGGAGAAGTGACCAACACTGACAACCGCACTGGTCTGGCCACACTAAAGGGCACACTGATATTTCAAAACAAACTGGAAATATATCACTAAATTAGGTTTAATCTGGACATTATATGGCTATTTTCTTTTCTTGAGTTTAGGCTGCGCCTTGCCGTAGTGCTGGTCGATGTTGGAAACGGGCGCGCGTTTCTTCTGCTTGCGTTCCTCGTTGTTTTTGCTTCGACACTTGACACTGGCCGCACCAGCTTGATTTTTGCCCAGTTGATGAAACTTCTTTCGCTCCTCCCGTATGTTCTTCAGACGCTGGCGTTCGTCCTTCAGTTCCTTGTAGTTTCTGGCAGCTTTCTTTGGAGGCTTGGCGCCGAGCTTGATCAGTTGGAAAATCTCCATTTTGCGCTTGTTCTTGGTCACACGCTGATTGTTCATGGCAAAGTTGAGCACCTCATGTCGGGCCTTTTTGATGTCGAACTCTGGGTTAGTGCCAGCAGCAGCAGAGTCCTTGCGGGGTCTCCTTTGTCCAGCTTCAGATGTTTCTTGCCGTTTGTCTGACATCGACTTGGTTGACTTCGGCTGGTATTGCGGCTCCTGGAACACCAATGCCTTAAAGTCGCAGCTGGCCTGGTTCTTCTGAGCCGCAAGTGCAGCCCGTGTTGGCACGGGCTTGAAATCTTCGCTGATGTTCATGGTGAACACCTAGGCCAATCCAATACAATTCGTTCAGTCCAAAAAGTAAATAAACTCAAACCAAAATCAGCATGCCATGTGAACAGTGTGACCGCGGACTTAACGATAAAATATAACGTCAGCCCCTCAGAAATATACCGAAATATACCTTTTCATGCTCATAATAAACCGTAAAATACTGAAAAATTTGGGCCCATCCCAATCATTAATCAAAGATCCATTTCCCCGATTTTGATATTCCGTTTAATATTACTAGCTAGCTGGGACTCTCCGCCCTAAACAAAGAATTTTATCTGATAGATACATAAATTTTCTACAAGATTGGCATGTTTTCAAAAGTCCTTTTTATTGTATTACTTACATATTAAGGTTCAAACAAAAACCACATAAAACGAATGTGACGTCGTTTTGTGGCGCTGTCAGACTCGTGCAATGAATTTAGTTTAGGATTGGCTAGTTTTCAGAACTATTTTTAATGCGATTGTTTAGATAATAGGGTTCAAACAAAAACGGCCAAAGCATATAACGTAAATGTTGACTAAATGTGACGTCAGTGTTGCTGGTCAGCTACATATTTATGTAAAATTCGACAGAGACCTCTAGCGTGGAAATGTGCACGTGCAAGTAGGGTAATTTTTTACCTAGAAAAAGTAACGGATTTGGCAAAATAAAATTAAGCAACGACCACAAGTCGGAGGATTAACTTAGTTCTGGAAATCAGTTAAAGACATGACAGGTAAAGTCAACGTGGGACTGAATCTGATCATATTCCGAGACAGAAGGAGGACTACAAGCAGCCGTTTTATCTGATCATGGACGATTACCACTCGCCCCAACTGGCCACAGAGGATCAGCACAGCAAATGGATCCCTGAAAAAGGTGCTGCATCAAAGCTCAAAGCTCAAAGCTGTAGAGATTCGAAGACTCTTTAGCTATGTGTAGAGTATGTAAAAAGAAAAAACACAAGTCAAGTCGCAGCTTTGTGGTTAAAAAAAATAGAATTAATATTCAAAAACATTTTTTACACATTTTGTACTTAAAGATAACAAAAAAAAAAAAGCAAAAACTAAAAGTAAAAGAACGAAATTCGTAATGAGCTCCCTAAGTTTCTAGATACTAGAAGATAAATTGATAATCGACTCAAAAGATAATGGTTATTCATGCACACATACATACACATGTACATGTGTATATGTTAGGTAGGCATACGCGTAGATATCGGTTGGATTGATTGGTTATATTATAAGCCTAGTTTTGTTCTACAAGCTAAAGCAATGGCACTAAAACTAATCAAAAAAAAAACACATATATATATCCATGTATGGACAGGGGACTGTGGGGCAGGGGGCATGGGGCAAGTGATCTGGGGGACCATGGAATATAAATATAAATATCCTCGGGTGTAGGGGCTAAAGCTAATTTGTGCCTTGGAGCAGCGTCGACAGGGAGGAGGCGCCCCCTCAGACCGACTTTATGAGGCGATCCTGTCGCTCAAAGAGCTTCGTCTTATTCGCCAGCGTCTCGGCGGCGGTGGCAATGACACCGTGTGTGCTGTTGGCAGCGGCTGTCGCCGCCTCCGTGGCCAGCTTGTCCTGGGTGAGGGTGGCGAGGCACTCGCGGAAGGCCAGCAGAAACTCGTCGGCATTCTCGCGACTGAAGCACATGGGCGGCTTTAGCTTGATCACATTGTCATTGGGCCCGTCCGAGCTGACCAGCACCTGGTGCAGCTGCTTCATCCGATTGACCAGCCAGCGGGCGGACTTGGTGTCCGGTGTGCGTCCCTCCCGCTCCTTCACCAGCTCAATGCCCACGAACAGTCCCACGCCGCGCACATCGCCGATGCACTCGAACTCCTGCTTGAGGTGGCTGCACTCGCGCAGCAGGTAGTCGCCCATCTGGAGGGCATTCTGCTGCAGTCCCTCCTGGTCGATGACCCGCATCACGGCATTGGCAATCGCACAGGAGACCGGATTGCCGCCGTACGTATTGAAGTAGGCCACTCCGGTGGCATGGAAGGCCTGCGCTATCTCCTGGGTGGTGACCACAGCGCCCACGGGATGCCCGTTGCCCATCGGCTTGGCCACGCACACGATGTCCGGCACAACGTTCTGCGTCTCGAAGGCCCAGTAGTGGGTGCCCACGCGACCGAAGCCCACCTGCACCTCGTCGGCGATGCAGAGGCCGCCCGTGGAGCGTACGGCATCGTAAACGGCCCGGAAGTAGCCGGCCGGTGGCAGAATCTGGCCGCCGCAGCTCTGCAGGCTCTCGGCTATGAAGGCGGCCACGCCCTGGCCCTTGGCCAACTGGCGCTGGCATATCTCCTCGATGGGCTGGGCGTAGAGCGCGCCCAGATCCGCATTCGGGTACATCTTGTCCGTGAACTGGCCGCCGTAGGTGTCCGGGCAGGGGGCCACGTGCACATAGTCGGGCTTCTTCTCGCCGCCCGGCTGGTTGAACTTGTACGGCGACACCTCCATCACCGCCTGCAGATGTCCATGGTAGGCACTAAAACAGAGACAGAGATAGAGAGAGAAAGGTAAGCATCATGCCGCATTGGAGGCAGTGGGGGGGCATTCTTTGATCGACTTACTGGTCGAGGGTGATCACATCCTGGCGCTTGGTGAAGTTACGGGCCAGCCGCAGTGCCAAGTCATTGGCCTCCGAGCCGGAGTTGACGAAAAAGCACACGGACAGTGGCTCCGGCATCTTGCTGGTCAGCGTCTGGGCGCACTGCACCAGCTCGTCGTGCAGGAAGCGATTGTTCGTCGATATGGTGGCCATCTGCAGGGCGCCGGCACGCACCACCTCTGGATGGCAGTGACCCACTGCAAAAAGAACACAAAAAATGGAATTAGTTTTCGAAAGAATACAAAAATAAATTTAGAAATAATATATTAATTAAAAAATTTAAAATTAAATAATTAAAAAATTAAATAGTTAAAAAAAAAAAATAATTTAAAAATTAAATAATATATTTAATGAGTGAAATTAAATAGAATTCACTTTGATTTGAATAAAAATGCATTAAAAAGTATTTTTAATGCAGCCTACATTTAATCTACACAAAAAAAAACACTTAAAAAAATATAATTTATGAAATTTGTTAGAAATATATATTATTATTTTTTATTTATTTGTATTATTTAATTAAATGTATTTAATTTCAATATTTTCATATTAATATTTAATACTTTAAAATAAATAAAATAAATTTTTAAGAAAAATATTTCATTTAAATAAGAAAATATTCAATTGATTTATATATGAAATATATTTAATTTAAATATAGAAAATATGCGTAAATCAAAAATTAAATTGAAGTATGAAAAATATTGATATAAAGTATTTTCATCATAAAATTATTTAAGCGAAAAGATTTGCTTAAAATGCAGTCAATCCTCAGTTTCATGCCCCGTGCTCTGCTATCACCAATTGCAGTGCCATTTAGGCCATCGAGCTCAACTGTACTTTTGCCACTAGCCCCCAAACGAGCGAATTCCAGTCAGTGCGAGACTCTCCTCGCCTGTCCCATGGTCAAACTTGAGTGAAACTAAACTGAAGTGCGTAATCAGCGCAACCAAAGATAGAAAACAGAACAGAAAATAATACACTTGGGTCCCCCACTATCAACTAGACTGTGGGTAGGAGTACGAGCAGAAGGCTGCGCGGCAGGGCGGGTGGCAGGGGGGGAGCCAGCGAAACACACAGGGAAAAACGTGTAGGAATCGCGTGCGCTTCACGTGATACTCGGCTATCAGGGATGGGGCTACCACAACGAGCAGTCTTATCGCTGCTGGCGAATCCAAATCCAAATTGGAACCACACAAACACAGGCACCAAAACCACCAATACAGTGGCGGAGGCAAAGTGAGAATGTGAGGGCGCGAGAGCCAAGTTGGGGGCTGCATACACGTATATTTATTGTACATTTGTTGACCCCCAAAAAACTACGTAATCAGTCAACAGCCGGGTAGTGGACCGACATCGACCCAGTGGCCAGTGGCCAGTCAGTCCCCCAAGTGGCTTATCGTCGATCCGTAGCTGTCGAATTGGATTGGATTGGATCGGATCGCATCGGCTGCCGGGGCCTGACGCGCTCTACTTGGACCCGGGCCTGTCTGCTTGGCCCGTCCGCCACCTCACATTAGTGGCACTCGAAAAAGAACAACAAATTTATTTTCGGTGCCACACAATCGCCAGCATCGATGCGCAAACGATGCGATAACGCCCCCAAGGTGGATCGTGGGACGTGGGTCGTCCACCGTGTTCACGTGTATTATTTAATTTATTTTTAGGCATGCACACGAATGGTGACACCATCCAACGGGCCACAGTTAAGCGATCTATTAGCCAGGTTTTTGCGCTAATCTGCAGGCACTTTAAGTGATAGGTTTTGATAAATATTTTTGGGATTTTGGGCTGGGACTAGACCAAAAGTTATTGCTTCGATTGAGCTGTTGACTGGCTTGGGATTTAACTTTTAGAAGATTTTCCTTCATTGAATTTTTTGCAGCTTCTCCGCTCAAAGGAAGTTTC
Source organism: Drosophila ambigua (assembly GCA_018150905.1). NCBI lineage: Eukaryota > Metazoa > Arthropoda > Insecta > Diptera > Drosophilidae > Drosophila > Drosophila ambigua. The sequence goes on along the minus strand of JAECWS010000151.1, from coordinate 4,715,086 downwards.
TGCAGTAAATTCAAAGAATTTTTAGGAATAAAAAAAGAGGCCTCAAGGCTCATAGCTCTAAAAATTATCTAAAATATTTTAAGAAATTATCTCCATGGCGGAAAATGCAGCCAGAAGTACCTAAAGTATTTCCAGCAATAATCTCTTAGATGTGAGTTCCTTCGGGCATAATTTTCCGTGTGGTTCGGTGTACAATGTATCGAAATTTTCTTTGCTTTTCGCAATATCATCGTCGTTTCTACACAGTCAAATCTGTGTGCTTATGGGGAGGGGGCGAACGTGTATGAAGATCTATGGGCTGGCTGGCTGGCTGGCTGTTTGTACGACTTTTCTCGACCCACACACATCCAGAAAGAGACAGCGAGTGAGAGAGAGAGAGCGAGAGAGCGAGCGATAGATGTGTTTTTCTGATTATCTATACAGAATTTTCCACTCGCAATGGATGTATGTACAGAGCCATCAGCTGATTGCATGAAGGGGCAGCCCACAGCCCACAGCTCGCTGCTACATGCTACAAATCCAACAAATATTGAAACTAGACTAGAGACGGATGTGGAATGGGCATGAGACTGGGACTTGGACGGGGACTGTACGCACTATGGGACAAATGCATGCATTGGCTTTAGCTGATTGTTTGCCTATGGGCTGGCTGGCTGGCTGGCTGGGCTATCTCAAGTACATTTCCATTCGGCACGAGACGTTCACATGTTGCTCGACGCCCCGCGGATGATAACGGCGGAGGACGGGCCCGTTTCCAGTGCGGATTGGCCCTGTCCAATAGTGCCAGTAGCTGGTCGGAAAAGTGGCACGAGATTACAAAGAACGTGGCGATCACAAAGCGTGCGTACGTACGTCCGTCCGGCCAGTCGTCGTCTTGCTCGAGTTTCATAATAGCAATAAACAAGCTTCGCCTCGAGTTGTTGTTCTCACTTCAATGGATGGATGGGGGTATGGGTGCTGGGCGGCCAACACGTGTGCACCTTCATCGTGCATAGAGTAGTTCTAGTTTCTGTTATTGATTTGTTGTGCTATGGGGCCCTGAGAATTTTGTTTCACGTTGCACGGGTTACATAAAGCTCTTCCTACGCAGGTGTGATCGTACGATCGCTGCGCGTAAATAGCAAATGGGTCAGGTCAATTGATCTTGGAGAACTTTGACTGATCAAAGCGTATACCCAATGATTGATTGTATTTGCTGGCTGTGGGGCTGATTGGGAGACTAAACTGTGCCAACTGCAAGCTAAATGCCTTTTGGATTCAAGTTATCACCAGTAGAAATCTCAAAACTATTTATAACCAAATGCGCTATCACAAAAATCAGCTAAAAACAGCAGGAAAAAAAAGGAAAAATTAAAAAAAAAAAATTTATACACACAAATAAAATGTAATTAATTTTTGAGCATTTCAGCATTATCAGCAGCCAAAGTTATAGCATGTTGGGGCCGATTTGGTGCATTGTCCAAACGCTTGTTGCTCTATAAATAGTACAGAGGGAATGGGAATGTGGGGGGGATGGTCTTATCACTTCTCCCCCCCCTGCCCAGCAGTTGATATTTCCATACGATTCGCAATGCCAACGTCCGCTGGATTCCCGCTTGTAACCACCCACCCCGCCCCCAGCTCTTATCAACGATGACAGCATAAATCGAGTGCAAAAAACAAAAAAACATCAACAACAAAAACAACATCAATCAAACATATGAAAAGTGCTGTGGAAAAACAAAAACCTTGCTGCCGGAGCACACCTGTTGCTGCCACCAATATCTCTGTCTACTATCTGGCAGGTTGTGGGTCATTTCTGGGGGTTCTGATTTCGGCTTTGGCTTGCCAAATTGTAAATTGTAAAAATTGTAAAATTCAATGGAAAATTTCCGTAAACAAACAGGTTGGGCGTCGTTCGTTATTGCGTCAAATTGGCAAATTTGTCCGCAGAGCAGAGCAGACGTCAATCTGCATACATACAATACATACATACATATGTATGTATGTAAGTTGTTGTGCTTGCACCCACCGGACTGCATCGGATCTGACCGGACAACGCTGCCATATGCCATCTGGCATCTGCCGTATGGAATATACGCAAATGTATATTTGAATTACTTTTGCTCGATTTTTGGCATGTTATTGCTTTTGTCTTAATCATCAGTTATTGTTGCTACGTGCTACGGGGGCCGCCTGCCTACTGTGCGTTAAGCCACTGTGTCGGGGCCCGAAATCCGGCTGAGGGCAGGCCCGGCGATGGGCCCCGGATCCAGATCTCAGGCGTTGCGACCTGTGTCGGGGCCCGAAAATATCATTATGACCGGGGGGTGCCCGGTCTCGGTCTCGGTCCCGGTCCCAGACCCACAACAACGACAGCATCTAAAATCAGACACAGACACACAGTAAGCAGCACACTTGGCAATTGACTTTGATAAGGCTGACTCAGTACGACGTCGCATTCGTTATGACGGGGGGACAACACAACACAACACAGCACAACGGAGAAACGAAACGAAACTCAATCGGGGCCGGGGCCTGAACATGCCTCTGATGTCTGGGCCTTTTGTACTCTACTCTGATGTAGCTGGCAGCAACCTTGAACTTGGCTGCCAAATACACTCGCCCTCGCCCTGTCTCTCCCTCTCTCTCTCTGCCCCTCTTTGGCGTGCACTTTGCATCCAAAAAAGATGCAGCTGGGCGTGCGCCACTAATCTGCGGCATAAACAGAGAAGCAATCGCTCTGCTCTCTCTCTCTCTCTACGCGCATCATTCGAAATTCTGGCTGAATGATTGGGCCCCGTTTGCCAGCTAAATATATTGTATTTGGATAGATCTGTCAGTTTAACTGGATTCACTTACCATGTGCCACATTGTTGATGCAGTCCAGATAGCGTGTGCCTTCCTCATCGAACATATACTGGCCCTGTCCGCGCACTATTTTCAGTGGATCAGAGCGATAGAAGAGCTGGCAGGCTTGCCTGGAAAAAAGGGCAGGCGATTAAAGAATAAAGCGAATTAATTAGGTGCTTGCAAAGATACGTAAAACTAGGCCACTTGCGTCAAATTACAAAGTGTGGCTAATAAAAATAAATGACGCATCTGAATCTGCGACTGTACTCTGTCTAGGCAGGTGGGGCCTAGGATCGGATCCATAACTCGCACTCGTACCTGTGTGATATTTTTCGCATTCCCACTGCGATTATCGTGTTTGTGTTAGCCGAACAAATAGAACAAAAGGCGATCTGCAATTGTTTGGCTTGCAATGTTTGATAAACATTTTACGAGGGGTGTGGACTGTGGTGTGGAGTGGGCACTGTACTTAAGGCAAACAAAGCCATAATAAACCCGATTTATAACCGCTTAAACAATCATTTGAAGTGTATGAAATACGAACTTCTTGGCTGCTTTGAATATGCACTTTAATGTTGCTCTTTGTGCGCAGTTTCTGAGCCATTTCCTGGGGGAAACCTTTGATTCAAATTCTCAAATTGCTTCCATAATATGGGTTTATGGTGAGGTTTTCGGACGCTGCTTGTTTTTTGTTTTTTTTTTTGCTTTTGTTGCCAAGCGTTGAAAAATAATCAATAGCTAAAGAGCCAAAAATAAATGAATGGCGGCGTGGCGTCTACTTTTGGGCCAAAAAAGTTTTCAACGTTTGTTGTTGCTGCTGTTGCACGTGGCAACCGAAAGGGAGAGCAACACAGCAGAGCAAAGCAGAGACGAGCCCGAAGAGCAGACGCGACGCGATGAGTGTGTGCCGTGCCTCGGTTGGGGGATGCCATGCCCGCCCGCTTGACCTTGACAGCCAAACGGAACTCAAGGGAAGGTCGGCCAGCACAACAATGGGGCAGGATGTGCAGGCTAATAAGACGACCAAGCGGAAGGAGGCTGCACTGCTTGTCTCAAAGGATATACGAGTTATATGACTACCCACCCAGAGGGGGGGAGAGGTGTTTGGGGGGGCCACTTACCCTATATGTTTGTTTCTCAGCTTGATGGTCTCCGTCTTGGACAGCTGTTCGCTGGCCACCACCGCCACCGACTTTGATTGCTCTTGTGCGAAAGGCATTTTTGAAAATAATGATTTTTGTATTGGATTTGATTTGATTTGATTTAAATTAAGTTTCGGAATTTCGCGCACTTTTGCTGGAGTAAGCTGGAGTAGCGTTAGCAAATCGCAAACTGCAAACTGCAACTGTAACTGTAGATGCAAGTGGGCAACTGTTAGGCTGTTGTTATCCCGGCAAAAGGATATGTGGCACTGATTGTGGTGGGATGATTATCGCTGGCTAAAGGCACGGGACGCCTTCACGTCTTTGGGTGCTTGGAAATTGTCGCCGAATGACAAATTCTATGCGAGAGTGTAGCATTTTTATAACAGGGCCACTGTCGAGCGCTGTTGTTGCTGTCGCGCTGCTGTTGCTGCAGCCGGCTGCTTATGGCAGGCACTGTACTGTTGTTGTTGTCTGCCTGCTAGCAGTCTGTTATCGCTGACACTGCTGTTGCTGCTGCTGCTGTTAGAATTGCCACTGTTACTATTGCTGCTGATTCTCTCTCTCTGTCTCTCTCTGTCGCTCTCTCTACGTGTGTGTGTGCGAGCATTTGAGTGGGAGTGTGTGCGCCGCGCACAAAGTATATTAAGTGAAAGGTAAGCCGCCCAATACCAAAGAGTCCACTGAAACTGGAACTTCCTTACCCTCTATTTAATGAACCTTGGACCTGTGTACGTGTGTGTGTGTGTGTGTGTAAGTGTTACTGTAAATGTATCGCACGACATCATGCACGTGACTCGACCGTTCTGCTACTATCACTATTCCTCTCTCCACCAATCACACGCTCCCTCTCACAATCTCACGCTCAATCTCTTCGCTTGGTGTGTGTGAGCATTCCTCTGCGATAGCACACAGACAGGAATTTGGCGCAACGAACGTGCATGGGGCCAGAGCAAGGTGCATTTACACAAGGTGCAGCCACTGCCAGAGGACGCTCGTGCGCGTGGCTTCGAATCCAACAAAATCAAGAAGCTAAGCCTCAGTGGCATCAAATAAATCAAAAATGCATGGTTCATGGATGGATGTATAAGCTATGCATAAATATGCAATTGGAAAACAAGTTGGCATTCGACTTGGCTCACTTGTCTAATTTGAAGCACAGATATTTATGTAGGAGGCGCACCATCGATAGCGACAATTCAAGCATACATTCGACATATCGTCAATCTTCCATCTCTAGCAGAGTGACGAGTGACTTTGTGTTTTAGCTTAATTTTCATTACTTATTTTTTCAAATTGAAAATGAACGAAATGAACGAAATGGATAGCAGCAGCGATAGCAGCAGCAGCAGCAGCTGCAATGTGGGCATCAAACGTCCACACGAAGGGGAAGGAGACTCCACCAATACCAAAGATGATGGGCCCAAGGAGATGAAGCGCTTGCGTGAGGAGCTGCCCGGAACTCTGGGGTCAGCTGTGGACCCGATGTCCACTTCGCTGCAGTTAGTTCAGGAGATGCAGAACGAGGTTGTTCCCTCGAATTATGGGGACGTTGTGGAGGAAACTGTGGAGCTAGGAGGCGAGACTAAAGAGGAGCTGCCCGAAACTCTGGGGTCAGCTGTGGATCAGATGTCCACGTCTAACTCGCTGCAGTCAGTTCAGAAGATGCAGAACGAGACTTCTGACTCTGATGATCAGGACAGTGATGCCGAGGAGCTGCCCGGAACTCTGGGATTAGATGTGGACCCGATGTCCACGTCTACATCGTTGCAGTCAGTTCAGAAGATGCAGAACGAGACTTCTGACTCTGATGATCAGGACAGTGATGCCGAGGAGCTGCCCGGAACTCTGGGATTAGATGTGGACCCGATGTCCACGTCTACTTCGCTCCAGTCAGTTCAGAAGATGCAGAACGAGACTTCTGACTCTGATGATCAGGACAGTGATGCCGAGGAGCTGCCTGGAACTCTGGGATTAGATGTGGACCCGATGTCCACGTCTACTTCGTTGCAGTCAGTCCAGAATATGCAGAACGAGGTTGTTTACTGGAATTATGAGGACGTTGTGGAGGAAACTGTGGAGCTAGGGGGGGAACCTAACGAGGAGCTGCCCGGAACTCTGGGATTAGATGTGGATCAGATGTCCACGTGCACTTCGTTGCAGTCATCCCCATCGGATGGTGAGGACTATGTTTCGGCGGATGTTGACGAAGGCCCCGTCTACGCAGCTATAAACGAGCAGGACCAGAACATGGACAGCGAAAATGAAGGCGAGGAAAACCCAAATCCAAGCACCCAAGGCAAAAAGGGCTGGAAGCGCTGCTTGCTGCAGTAATTGAACTCACTTAAATGGAAATCATTGCGTTACTTTTTCTTTGGTTTTGTGAAAAATAAACCCGCCAAGGAAACATATAGACATAAACATATAACATTTCCAGGTTATGGAGCCCTTTTAGATGGGCCAAAGACTCGCTGGTGGCCGCCCAGCCTCGCCTCTCGCTAGTCCTACTCGTTCTCTCTTGGCAGCGGTGACCTGTCTGCTTCCTCCCGCTACTCATTCTCGTTCTTCCATGGTGGCTGACGAGCCACAATCCGTCTTGTCATAGAGCAGAATGTTCTTCGCTACCATTCCCCATTTCTGCCCATACACTCCCAATGTGGGGGGCACGTATTGTCCTGCATGGTTCAGCGTCCTCGTCCCGCAATAGAAGTAGTCCATGCCCCCTCCCATACAGCTATAGCCAGTTATTGTTCATAAATTAATTATTTCTAAAAGGAAAACGCAGCTGATTTAACAGTGTGCCCGTTCGATGGCTGGTTACACTGGCAAAGTAGTCAACCGTTTTGCTGTCGGAATATTTTATTCAGTCTCACATTTGGACAGATACGGAGTAAATTCAGTTTCTGATTTTCAGCTGTGGGAACCAACTGCAGCCAGTGACGGTCCACGGTTTACCTAAGCTACTTACCTCTCCGCTGCTGCAGTTTCTGACGGCCAACATGGGCTTGGAGGACGAAGTCTTGCTGATGCAGGAGACGCTGGGCCAGATATCAGCGTCGAGCGATGGTTCGCGAACCGAAGAGGCCTTGGATGTGCTGGAGGCCCTGCAGAGGCTGGACATCGACCTGGATATGCTGGTAGAAACGCGCATCGGCAGGACTGTCAACGAGCTGCGCAGGAGCAGCCAGGACCACAACGTGGTTACCCTGTGCAGGATCCTGTTGAAGAAATGGAAACGCTTCCTGGCCAGCCCGTCCCCAGCCACAGCCTCAGCCGCAGTCTCGGACCCAGCCAACTGCACAGCCGCCGCCAATCAGAGCTCCAGTTCCAGCTGTGAGATGTCTGGCAGTAGCAGTAGCAGCAGCAGCAGTTCCTCCTCTGACGTCAAGGGCGAGGAGAAGGTTCCCGTGGCATTCGACGACATGACGGATGCCGTGCGCTTGAAGTGCCGCGAAATGCTGACCGCAGCGCTGAAGGTCGGTCCAGTGGCCGAAGGTTGCGCCGAGCCCGAGCAAAAGGCCGCCGAGCTGGAGGATGTCATCTACTCGGAGTTCCAGAAAACGGACACAAAGTACAAGAATCGCATTCGATCGCGTGTGTCCAATCTGAAGGATCCGAAGAATCCTGTACTGAGCAGGCATTTCCTGTGCGGCGCCATCTCTGCCGAGCAGCTGGCCAAAATGACGCCCGAGGAGATGGCCAGTGAGGAGTTGAAGAAGCTGCGCGAGAAGTTCGTCCGGGAGGCCATCAACGCTGCCCAGCTGGCCATCGTGCAGGAAACCACTGCAGATGTCTTCGATTGCGACAACTGCGAGCAGCCGTCGAGCCCATGAGCCCTGCGGCAACATGCGGCGCAAGCGGCTCAAACTTCACACTGTAACACTGTAACTCACGTATCCACGTATCCATGCATCCATGTATCCAAATAGCAACCCCCCTCACACACACATTCCACTATTCCATTGTAATGACAGCCAGAGAGGCAATGGCAATAAACATTAACTGTTGATAGCCCCAAACTCGATGGTGCTCTGCAATTATTAGGCATAGCTTACGCATCCATTCATGGACAAAATATTTTGTAATTCTGTTGTACGTTATACTCCGTAGATTAGCAATAACTTTCGCTTTCTTCACCTATTTTTCAGTACTCTTAGGGTGAATTATTTTTGGTTTTGTTTTATTTCGGCTCCAGCATCTTTGTCAGTGTTTTCCCACAACTCTATAGAGTTTTACGAGTTGTCGCCAGCTGCCATGGGTGCAGCTTAACTCTACTGCTTCTCACCTGAGACTTGACTTCACTTAGCTTGCCAAAAATTACTTATGGATTCACAGCAGCGAACAGTTCGGCCCACCTATCCATTCCGGTTTGACCTAAGCCATAAGTTAGGATACGCCTAATACGATCCACACACAAAAACACATGTTTTCACTTTGGTTCTACTTGAGTGCTTTTATACCTGTTCAGTGGCAGCGCAACAGCATGTTAACAGACTGTTGCCGTTGTGTCTGCACGCTCGCTGTTACGGCGCTCTGTTGTCTCCAGCTGACTCTCTCCACACGGCATTCACCGTAAGCTGGCACGTAGGATGCAAATTAATTACGCTGTAACTCGCGATGTAAATAAATTTGAAGTATATGTATAGTCGCACTCGACAGATATTGGGAGGCTTGGGATGCTTCTTTGGAGATTTACTAATTATACGCCCTTCGGCAGACAATAAATATCTACAGGCGATACATGCTGTAGTAATCCAACTAAAAGTAATTAAATAATCACAATACATTTATGCGGTTATGTTGCCATTATGAACTGCCAGAGCACGATGGACAAATTGAGCACTGAAAAGTGTCAGGTAAATGAAGCAGTCCAACTGTGGTGGTGCAACGAGGGACGAGTGGCGGTTACACTCCTCCCTTTTTTAAGGCATGCAGGACACACGTATAACGAGTGGCATACTATACTCCTTTTGCTGTGTGGTTTTATTCACTGGGAATGTACATAGTTATGGGCAGATTCTCGATAAATACTTATTATTACATTTAACATTGAACTAGAAATTGAGGCACACAGCAAAACATTAACATTGAGCTTAACATTAAAATAAACCATAAACCATAAAGAATAAATACGAAACGTGTAGGAAATGCTTTGGAGCTGGTGGGTGGAGGAGCTAGCTATAGACTATTTACGGCACAAGTCGTGCATTCGCATCATCGCCTGCGTAGTCTCCCCCGAATTGTCCGCCTGTGGGGGTATCATCGTCAATGTCTGCCACCAGGATGTCCGGCACCTGCCTGCCGCCTCCTCCTGCTTTCCGTCCGTTGTCCAGCGTGTGTAGTTCGCTTGCCTGCGGACGAAAAAGTGGGATCAGTTAGGCAGAAAAGTCGTGGGAGCAGCTCGACGCACTCTGGAGTTTTCGAGTAGCAGCTCGGTAGCCATTTGCGAGCCTGAGCTGGACGTCTGTTTTGGTCGTAGCAGTCGCTGGAAAACAGTCGGCATGCCAAATTGCTGAGCCGCAAAGGAGGACGAGGCGCTGGTGGTGCCCGTCTCATTGCTGCTGTGGCTGGACGCCATCCCCTCCATCCCGTTGATGCCGACGCTGGCCTCAGTCCTTTCATGATCGATGAACGCTTTGCCGTCGATCGTCGACAGCGGATTCTGGAAATGGAGGTTAATGTTGAGATCCCTGTGGCCGCGCTGCCGCCACTGATAGTACATGTACCCAAGTCCGGCTGCCAGCGAGCCCACCACCAGCACCAGTAGGGCCATCAGCCACCTGTGGATGGAGGAGCCACTGGACGGGGGTCTGTCCTGCCTGCTGGCGCCCACTTCCAGTTCGTTGAAGGTGCCATGGGGACAGCGTTCGCCCTCGGCCACCACCTGGCTGCCGCACATGCACTCGTAGCCGTAGTCGGCCAGGATGCACATGCCGTGGCAGTGCGAGTGGTGGCACGGATTGGTCGCTGGCATCGGCTGCCTCGATCTGCCGGCCACCACTATGTCCTGGGCATTGAGCACATTCAGATTGATCGACTTGCAGATCCGCTCGCCGTAGAGGCGACACCGCACCGCCTCCTTGGAGCCCAGATTGACAATGTACGCGTGATTCTCGTAGATGCTCAGCCCCGAGGGCTGCTTCAGGGCATGGGACTTCTGCAGCATTATCTCGGGCCTGCGATGCGGCCCCGTGCCGGAGCGTGACCTGTAGCTGATCCGCTCGAGGGTGCGGCTGTGCATGTCCAGGTAGTAGAGCTGCTGCTGATGCGGATCGAGGGCCAGGGCCGTCATATAGCTGTCCTTTTTGTGCAGCATCAGCTCCTTGTGGCTGCCGTCCAGACGGGCCACATGCAGCTCGGCGCTGGCATGCCCAAAGCCCTCCAGTCGCATGGCAATGTAGAACAGTCGCCCATGGTAGCCATCGATGGCCAGGTGCCGGAGGTGCATGTGTGTCTTCACCTGGAGAATACGGCCGCACATGCGGGCGGGGAAGCTGCAGGCGTAGATCTCCTGCGAGGCACTGCCACCGGCCAGGACATACACATTGCCGGTGGCCCAGTCGACGGCCAGCTTGGTGGGCGCTGGCACCGCCAGGGCACGCACAACGAGACGGCGACGCAGATCCACCTGATAGACGACACCCTGCTCCTCGCTGGAGAAGTAGCCCATCTGCCGTTCCATGTCCACATCGAAGCCATCGATGCGCGAGTCATTGGCCGACCAGGCCAGCTGCAGCATCATCGGCTGCTCGCTGAGATTCCGCACCTCGTTGTAGCTGCTGAAGAGCAGCGTGGCGCCCGCCTGGAGGCTCTTGCAGCTGACCCGATCCTGGCGCAGCATAAAGTCCGCATGGCACTGGCACTGGTACCCGCCGAGGGTGTTCTCGCATATCTGGGCGCAGGGCTGGCCGTCCAGGCACTCGTTCACATCCACACAGCTGCGCTGATCCGTGTCCAGGCGATAGCCATCGAAGCAGGAGCACACGGCGCCCGCTGGAGTGGCACGGCACTTGTGCTGGCACACCGGACGCCCGCCGCCAGAGACGGTGCTGGCCCGGCAGGCTGACGCACACTGCGGCCCCTCGTCATTGCCGTTCTGGCAGTCGGGGAAGCTGTTGCACACCCGCGACATGTCCACGCACTCGCCATCCTGGCAGTCGAACAGATGGGGCCGGCAGGCACGCCGCGCCGTGGTCCAGGGCTGGCTCAGTGTCTGATTCTGGATCTTGTCGCAGGCTTCCTCGTCGCTGCCATCGAGACAGTCCTTGGCCCGGTCGCAGCGGAACTCCTTGCGTATGCACTGCTTGCCGCTGCGGCACTGGAACTCATTGATGCTGCACATGTCCCCACAATCGGCCTCGTCCTCGCCGCGCGGGCACTCGGCGGTGCCGTTGCAGCGCACAGCCGGATCCAGGCACAGCTTCAGATTGCTGGCACACTGATAGAGCTGGGCGCCACAGGAGACGTTCGCCGTCGACTGGCCATGTTCGCCGCAATTGAGCTCGTCCGAGAGATCGCCACAGTCGTTGTGGCCATCGCAGACGAGTCGCCTGTCCAGGCACTGGCCCAACAGGCAGCGATGCATATCCGCCGGACACTGACGCTGGCCGCACTTGTCGTGCTCATCGGAGGCATCGCTGCAGTCGATCCGGCCGTCGCATTCCCAGCTGCCGGCTATGCAGGCGCCGTTGCTGCACTGGAACATGCCCGCGTCACAGCTGGCGGGTGAGTCGCATTTGGCCGCCGCCTCGTCCGTGTTGTCGCCGCAATCGTTTTTGCCATCGCACATGAGGCTCTGGTCCACACACTTGCCATTGTCGCAGGCCATCTGATGGGCGTGGCAGCTTTTGGTTTTATCTGCGACGAGAGAGGGAGAGAGAAATAGTTAAAGAATCATTTGGATTCGGATTGGGGAGGGGATTTACCAAACTGCGAACAATGCAGCTCATCGGAATTGTCGGGGCAATCCTTGTGGCCGTCGCAACGCTTCTCCTTGTCCACACAGTCCTCGGCATTGTGGCAGGCAAACTGGCGGGCACCGCACATGACCTTTGGCCTGGTCTTGTGCCCCTCGTCGCAGTCCTGCTCATCGGAACGATCCACACAATCCTGCCGGCCATTGCAGCGATGGGCCAGGGTCAGGCACTCGCCGCTGCTGCGGCAACGGAACTCACAGTCGAGCGCCTCCAGGCAGGAGCGATTGCTGGCATCGCGATAGACAAAGCCCACGGGACAGAGGCAGGTGGCTGCCAGTTGGCCCACGCCCACACAAATGTGCGAACAGCCGCCATTCTGATGCTGACAGGGATGCTGGTGGTGCTGCTGCTGCTGCTCCTCCCCGATGCTCACACTGGCCGCCAGGGCGAGACGCCAGGGTGCCACCCCCATGGACAGGGGATACTGGCCATCGCTGCCTCCTGTTGGCACCACATCGATCCGCTTGCGTGGCCCCATGTTGCTCTTGTGGGCCCAGTAAATGGACGCGGAGCCCAGCTCACTCCAGAACAGATCCTGATGCACCAGGGCCAGGCTGTAGGGACGCCGCAGCTTGCCGCGGAACATCATCGACTGCGTCTGGTGGTAGTCCGTGTACCTGATCATTCCCATATCGCTGTCCGACCAGTACAGCGTATGCTTCTCATAGTCGGCGGCCATCTTGATGTCGTCGTCGCCCAGCTCATCCTCGAAGACATGCGTCGGCGTGCCCATGCCGCTCAGCGGCAGCCTGTCGATGTAGGTGTGCCTGCGCCCCTTGAGCGCCACATACAGATAACCCTCCGCGGGCATCACACTCAGGCCAATGGGCGACTCCTGGCCGGCAAAGAAACGGATGAGGGCACGGTGTCGCGTGGAAAAGGAGTACAGCTCCACGACGCGTCGCTCGGCATCCGACCAGTACAGATTCTGGCTGAGATGGTCGAAGGCCAGGGCACTCACATTGCCCAGATTCGTGGGGATTAGAGTCCTCAGTGGCTGGCTGTGTCCCTGTGCCTGGCCCGGCTGATACTCCACAATGATGTGCCGCTCATTGTCGGCTATGATGAGGGTGCCGTTGACGCTGTTGTAGACCATCTCGCTGATGACACAGTCCAGGGCATGGCTGGCACTCACCACATGCCGGCCAAAGGCCGTGTGCTCGATCTCCAGCAGGTACTGGCCCACGCCCACAAACAGTCGCTGGCGCTTCACCGTCTGCATGCAGCGCTGCTGATCGGGCGCCAGTAGCATGCCGTCCGGACAGGCGCAGCTGTGGCCGCCCGCCGCCGGCTCGGACAGCAGGCAGAGGTGCGAGCATCGGGCTGTGGAACAGGCATTGGGCGTCTGCGGCTGCTTGGCCGGATGATAGATGTGCACCGCATAGATGGTGCGATCTTTGGCCAGGACACGGTGCTGCTTGCCGGAGTGCTTGTGACAGGCATGGATGCTCTTGGTGCCCCAGTCCGACCAGTACAGCTGATCCTCGTACACGGCGAGGCCGTACGGATGCTTCAGCATGCCGTCGAGCACGGTGCGACGGCCGGTGCCATCGGGCCGGACCGTCTGGACACTGCCCAGCTTGGCGTCCACCCAGTAGATCCTCTGCTGGTGCATATCCAAGGCGATGCCGTTCGGCCAGTGTATGTTGTCGCTGACAATCGGCGTGGAGCGCGCCCCATCCATGGAGGCGCGCACAATCATCGGCTTGATGCCCCAATCGGTCCAGAACATTTGGCCGCGCTGCGGCCACAGGGCCAGGCCACGCGGCTGGTGCACATCCTCCGAGACGAGAACCACACAGTTGTGTGCATCGTGCGAGCAGACGGCAATATGTCGCATCACATTATCCGAAAAGTAAATGTTCTGCGTGAGCCAGTCCACGGCCAGATCCTCGGGTGCGTCGAGGCCAGAGGTCAGCAGAATCTCGGCATGGCTGCCATCCGAATTGGCCTTGACAATGCTCTCGGCCTCGTTCTGAATGTTCGTCCAGTAGATGTGGCTGCCATCGTACGCCACGCCAATCACTTTGCTCAGATTCCCGGCCACCTGGTAGACGTGCGGCCTGTTCCAGTGGCTGCTCCCCCTTCCGCTGCCCAGTTTCATGCCCATGACGTTCATCTGGGTGGTGTAGAGCAGCAGGGGATGGGATGTTTCGCTGCCAGTCGTGTCCGTTGCACGACAAGTGCGATTGTCCCGGGCCAGCTGGTAGCCGGGATCGCAGAGGCAACGATAGCCACCGGAGGTGTTCTCACAGCTCTGGCTGCACAGCTCCGGCTCGCTCTCCTGGCACTCGTCAATGTCCTCGCACTTGTTCCGTAGCTTGGCCAGCCGAAAGCCCGCCGGACAATAGCACTGCGCACCGTCGACGGGCATCATGTGGCAGGTGGCGCCGGGCGGGCACGTCTTGCTGCTGCAATCCGGCTTGCTGTGGCACGCTTCGAACTCATCGCTGTCATCCGAACAGTCGCTGTGGCCGTCACACACTTTGGCCAGCGGCAGGCAATGCTCCTTGTTGCGGCACATGAACTTTCCCATCTGCGGCTGGCAGAGATCCACTAGGAGAGCAATAGAAACAGATAGATATGTGGGTGTAGGCACAGGCACAGGCGTGGAGTCCCTGTTGTCATCTTACCGCAACCATGCTCATCGCTGCCATCGCCACAGTCGTCGACGCCGTCGCAGAGCCACTGCTTACGCTGCAGGCAGCGACCATTGGGACAGAGATGACCCTTGCAACTGGCCAGCGATTGTGAGCTGCAGCCGGCCAGCTCGTCCGAACTGTCCGCACAGTCTGACTTGCCGTCGCACTGGAACTCGATGGGTATGCAGCTGCGATCCCGTTGGCACATGTACTGGCTGGAGCTGCAATTGCGCGCAGGCAGCTGCTTGCGGTAGATGCTGCCGAAGCGCGTGGACACTGGACAATTGAGCTCATCCTCACCGCCGGGGCAGTTGTCGATGCCGTTGCATTTTAGTTCTGCTGCCAGGCAGGCTCCATGTGGCTGGGCGCACGGGAACCAATGCGGTTCCCGGCACAGCTTGTAGTCTGAAACGAAAGCGAGGTTATGTTGAAGGTTAGGCCAACGGTAGTGGGGAAAATGGCGTCGCATCGCCCCATACCGCAATCCAATTCATCTGTGGCATCGGTGCAGTCGCTTCGTCCGTCACACATCTTCGCCTGTAAGATGCAGCTACCGTCCCTGCACTGGAATTGTTCTTCATCGCACCGCGTGTTCGCTGGTCCCGACGCGGCGGCAGCAAGCGTACAGAAAATGAGCAGCAACATTGCCAGACGGCACCACCAAATTGGGCGGCTGGACAACTGCGGGTGACGTTTCCTTCGCACATTTTTGCAATTGGAACTTGTTGTAGTTGTGGTTGCGGTGCTCCCGTTACAGTTACCGTTCCCGTGGCATACGGTTTTCGTGTGAGAGGTTAGGTTGAGCATTCTCATGGTGCGCCCCACGGCCAATTATTTCACTCCGCTGGGGGTGCAAACAGGTGCCAACGCACATTCAACACACAAATTATAACGATTTACTTATGATACTTTTATTCACGTGATGTAACAAATAAACGAAACAAAAAAAATGAACAGAAAATGGCTTGCAGCTGGAAGAGCCGAAAGCGAATTGAACGAGAAAATTCTTTGGAATTTCAAAGTCTGGAAAACCAGCAAGCGATCACGCCAGCTTGGAAGGGATCCGTTAGAATAGTGTGACCGCTGTTGGCGAAAATACTAAACGCGTTGCGTACGGCGTTTTTACATAATCGAAAAGTTACAAAATACAAATAAATAAACAAAGGAAATTAACTAATTGTCCATTAACAAGGGGGCGATTTTGATCCCTGCTGATACTGAAGGAGCATCTCATCGACGACTTGCTGCAATATTTTCGTGCCCTCCTCCAGTGGCGGCGACATAATCCTCTCCAGCAGCTCCAAATCGAACAGCGGCTGGATCAGATTTCGCTTCATGGCAAACGCTGGCATCATAATATCGAACCGACGGCAGCCAAACTTGTTCTTCAGTGGCGGCACGCAAATACGATTCTCTACGATTTCATTGTCTTCCAGATCATCCCAGTGCCAGTAGTTGACAAACTTTTCCACATCTTCGTAGAGGCTGCCCCGCTCTTGGGCCGGCTTCCAGACCTTCTTGCCCTTGGGTGTCTTCTTTGGGCGCGGTTTGTATTTGCGTTTCGGCGGTGGCGACGATGTGCGATCGGACTCGGGCTTTCGTTCCTCCACATTGAATTTCTGCTCCCAAAGCGCCTGCACCTTCTGCAGTGACCTGCGCTCGGTGCGCGTCAGTTCATTCAGATTATTATAAAGGCTGGACATAATATCGCCCACCACGTCCGCGCAGAAGGCGCGCGATTCGGGTATCCAGATTTCCTGGTTGCGGGGATTCCGCTTCCTCTTTCGCGTTGGACTCGAGACGCTCGGCTGTGTCTCTTGTTGTGGCGCCTCAGCGGGGGGCTCGGCTTTCGCCGCTGCTGTCTTCGCAGGCTCCTTTTTTATGTTTTTTGAAACTGCTACCACTGCATCCTTTTTTGTAGCTTTTGTTTTTCTAACTTTTGCAACTGCCTCCTTTTTGATTCGCTTTCCCACTGCCGACGGTTTCAATTTTGCGCGGATCACATTTTTCATTTCCTTTAGCATTTCTGCCTGTGGCTCCTTCTTTAAGTTTAGCGGAACTCGTTCGGCCATTTCCCGCAGCCATATGCTTTTCCATGGCATTTTAATTGCAATTTTAAGTTATTTCATTTCAGTTTGCCAATTGGATAAACAGTGTGCACACACCGTATGGCACGATCAGCTGATCTGATTCGCCTGGTGTGGCAGCGCCAGCAGTGGCAGCGCCGATCTTGATTTAAATTCAAATTCAAATCGAAAGGGATTGAATTGCAGCAGCTAACAAGCAACAATTAATCATTGCGGCAGTGATGTGATGTCATCCACAGCGCTGGCGTTGGCGATTGCAATGCGAAACCGAAACCGAAACCCCAACTCAATGACCCATTGCATTAATTAATAACGGTCGGACACGGACACCTCACCAGGTACCTGGAGGGGCCAAACTTTGTGGATTTATGAGCGACGACATATAAACAAGACCAAAGCATTTGAGCCGGCGCGACCGCCAAATGTCATAAAACCAAAAACCAGAAGAGCGCATTTAAAGCAATATATATCTGAATAGTACGAGTATAATTAAGGTAAGAGAGCCGCCGCCCCGCCAGCGCAAGCGCAAGCGCGACAAGCTTCCAGCTGGCAGCGTTTCACACGCCGTAGGGGGCGTGCCGCAGTAATAAAAAATAAAACAAAACGAAACGGAACAAACACAGCAAACAACTGCATATGGCAGGGCAGGGCAGAGCAGAGCAGACGTGGTTTTTCCATGGCTAACCAATTTGGGGACGGATGAGTTTGTTTTGTGTGTCGTGGGATACCAAAAAAACACGATGAACATTTCTAAGCATTTTGGTGTCTTCCCGCCCGCCTGACTGACTGCCTGTTGAGTAATGGGCCATGTCCGTTGACATGCCGTGGCAAGGCGTTAAAATTAGTTGTAAAAAAAAAGAGAAAGAAAATAATTTTTGGGTGCACAATATAATTCAGTCTAGAAGCGTATAAAAAGTAGAGACGCCAGCAGTGTGGCCAACAGTTGTTCGTCGACATCCCATCGGTGCATACAAATCTGAATCCTCGCCCAGAAACTCCCCAACTCCAAAGCAAAACAATGGCAAGTACCGGCAGGACATTCGTCGCTCAATAAATATTTTATTCCCGCACCTACAGAACTCCATCACGTTGCTCGTCGTTGTGGCTGCCTCCGGCCTGGTGGCAATGTGCGCCGCCGATGTCTCCCACTTGTCGCGCAGCTACTTGCCGCCGCAGAGCGTTGGCTACAATGGCGGCTACAGCGGCGGCTACACGGGCTACAACTCGGGCGGCTACTCCGCATATCCAACGTACTCGAACGGCGGCGGCTACTACTCCGGCTCCGGCTCCGGCTCAAGCTATGCTTCACCGCTCATCTCGTCCAGCTACAGGAGCTATGTGGTGCCGCAGTATACGGCCGGCTATGCAGCGCCCTCGAGCAGCTATCTGCCGGCGAACACCGGCTACTCCGGCTACAATGGCCTGGACACCAAGTACGCCAGCAACGGCGGCTACGTCTACTAGTCGGACTGGCAGGCGCACCTGGCCAGCCAGGCATGCAGCCAGGAGGCATCCAAGCGGCAAAGGCATCCACTCGGCGCAGGCATATTAATCTATTCCCTTTTTTTAAGCTATTTTTTTTGTGCAATAAAAAAATAAAGGTCATACTTGAAAATATATTTTAATATCTTTATTTGTTTATATTTATTTATTTATATTTATTTATTTATAAATCAGATCAAATCAGATCCTGGGGCCAGCCTCTCGTCGTGCTCAGTTCGTCGAATGAATCATTCTGGCGACAGGATGACAACAGCGAGAGCAGCGACATTTCTGGTTGGAATCTACCGGAATGCGACGAGTTCTGACCACAAAATGTGCCAAAAGTAGCCGACAGCCGCAGAATTAAATCAGCTAGAAATCTGAATATTTACTTACACTCAAAGCATTGGCTGCACTTAGCTTGGATTGCTGATTGCACCCCATCCGATCCAATCCAATCCGATCCGAGCTTCTTCCGGACTGAAACTGGGCCCTGGCTCTGGGAGTTACTGCCATTGCCATTGCTGCAGTTCTGCTTCCGGGAACTCCTGTAATGAATTCATTGAATTGGTCAGACGTTAATGAATCGCCTCAAGAGTTTGAATTGAATTTGCTTCCTTTCAGGCGAAAAAGAGCAAAGTTTGGGGCTATCAACCGTTAATGTTTATTGCCATTGCCTCTCTGGCTGTCGTTACAATGGAATAGTGGAATGTGTGTGTGAGGGGGGTTGCTATTTGGATACATGGATGCATGGGTAAGTGGATACGTGAGTTACAGTGTTACAGTGTGAAGTTTGAGCCGCATGTTGCCGCAGGGCTCATGGGCTCGACGGCTGCTCGCAGTTGTCGCAATCGAAGACATCTGCAGTGGTTTCCTGCACGATGGCCAGCTGGGCAGCGTTGATGGCCTCCCGGACGAACTTCTCGCGCAGCTTCTTCAACTCCTCACTGGCCATCTCCTCGGGCGTCATTTTGGCCAGCTGCTCGGCAGAGATGGCGCCGCACAGGAAATGCCTGCTCAGTACAGGATTCTTCGGATCCTTCAGATTGGACACACGCGATCGAATGCGATTCTTGTACTTTGTGTCCGTTTTCTGGAACTCCGAGTAGATGACCTCCTCCAGCTCGGCGGCCTTTTGCTCGGGCTCGGCGCAACCTTCGGCCACTGGACCGACCTTCAGCGCTGCGGTCAGCATTTCGCGGCACTTCAAGCGCACGGCATCCGTCATGTCGTCGAAGGGCACGGGAACCTTCTCCTCGCCCTTGACCCCAGAGGAGGAACTGCTGCTGCTGCTGCTGCTACTGCCAGACATCTCGCAGCTGGAACTGGAGCTCTGATTGGCGGCGGCTGTGCAGTTGGCTGGGTCCGAGGCTGGGGCTGAGGCTGAGGCTGTGGCTGGGGACGGGCTGGCCAGGAAGCGTTTCCATTTCTTCAACAGGATCCTGCACAGGGTAACCACGTTGTGGTCCTGGCTGCTCCTGCGCAGCTCGTTGACAGTCCTGCCGATGCGCGTTTCTACCAGCATATCCAGGTCGATGTCCAGCCTCTGCAGGGCCTCCAGCACATCCAGGGCCTCTTCGGTTCGCGAACCATCGCTCGACGCTGATATCTGGCTCAGCGTCTCCTGCATCAGCAAGACTTCGTCCTCCAAGCCCATGTTGGCCGTCAGAAACTGCAGCAGCGGAGAGGTAAGTAGCTTAGGTAAACCGTGGACGGTCGCTGGCTGCAGTTGGTTCCCACAACTAAAAAGCAGAAACTGAATTTACTCCGTATCTGTCCAAATGTGAGACTGAATAAAATATTCCGACAGCAAAACGGTTGACTACTTTGCCAATGTGACCAGCCATCGAACGGGCACACTGTTAAATCAGCTGCGTTTTCCTTTTAGAAATAATTAATTTATGAGCAATTACTGGCTATAGCTGTATGGGAGGGGGCATGGACTAATTCTATTGCGGGATGAGGACGCTGAACCATGCAGGTCGATACGTGCCCCCCGCATTGGGAGTGGATGGGCAGAAATGGGGAATGGTAGCGAAGAAAATTCTGCTCTATGACAAGACGGATTGTTGCTCGTCAGCCACCATGGAAGAACGAGAATGAGTAGCGGGAGGAAGCAGACAGGTCACCGCTGCCAAGAGAGAACGAGTAGGACTAGCGAGAGGAAGCAGGCGAGGCTGGGCGGCCACCAGCGAGTCTTTGGCCTATCTAAAAGGGCTCCATAACCTGGAAAGTGAGTTCCACTCAATATGTTTCCTTGGCGGGTTTATTTTTCACAAAACCAAAGAAAAAGTAACGCAATTATTTCCATTTAAGTGAGTTCAATTACTGCAGCAAGCAGCGCTTCCAGCCCTTTTTGCCTTGGGTGCTTGGATTTGGGTTTTCCTCGCCTTCATTTTCGCTGTCCATGTTCTGGTCCTGCTCGTTTATAGCTGCGTAGACGGGGCCTTCGTCAACATCCGCCGAAACATAGTCTTCACCATCAGATAGGGATGACTGCAACGAAGTGCACGTGGACATCTGATCCACATCTAATCCCAGAGTTCCGGGCAGCTCCTCGGCATCACTGTCCTGATCATCAGAGTCAGTAGCCTCGTTCTGCATATTCAGAACTGACTGCAACGATGTAGACGTGGACATCGGGTCCACATCTAATCCCAGAGTTCCGGGCAGCTCCTCGGCATCACTGTCCTGATCATCAGAGTCAGTAGCCTCGTTCTGCATATTCAGAACTGACTGCAACGATGTAGACGTGGACATCGGGTCCACATCTAATCCCAGAGTCCCAGGCAGCTCCTCGGCATCACTGTCCTGATCATCAGAGTCAGAAGTCTCGTTCTGCATCTCCTGAACTGACTGCAATGAAGTAGACGTGGACATCGGGTCCACATCTAATCCCAGAGTCCCAGGCAGCTCCTCGGCATCACTGTCCTGATCATCAGAGTCAGAAGTCTCGTTCTGAATCTTCTGAACTGACTGCAACATAGTAGACGTGGACATCGGGTCCACATCTAATCCCAGAGTCCCAGGCAGCTCCTCGGCATCACTGTCCTGATCATCAGAGTCAGAAGTCTCGTTCTGCATCTTCTGAACTGACTGCAATGAAGTAGACGTGGACATCTGATCCACAGCTGACCCCAGAGTTTCGGGCAGCTCCTCTTTAGTCTCGCCTCCTAGCTCCACAGTTTCCTCCACAACGTCCTCATAATTTGAGGCAACAACCTCGTTCTGCATCTCCTGAACTAACTGCAGCGAAGTGGACATCTGGTCCACAGCTGACCCCAGAGTTTCGGGCAGCTCCTCACGCAAGCGCTTCATCTCCTTCGGCCCATCATCTTTGGTATTGGTGGAGTCTCCTTCCCCTTCGTGTGGACGTTTGATGCCCACATTGCAGCTGCTGCTGCTGCTGCTATCGCTGCTGCTATCCATTTCGTTCATTGCGTTCATTTTCAATTTGAAAAAATAAGTAATGAAAATTAAGCTAAAACTCAAAGTCACTCGTCACTCTGCTAGAGATGGAAGATTGACGATACATTCGACAGTATGCTTGAATTGTCGCTATCGATGGTGCGCCTCCTACATAAATATCTGTGCTTCAAATTAGACAAGTGAGCCAAGTCGAATGCCAACTTGTTTTCCAATTGCATATTTATGCATAGCTTATACATCCATCCATGAACCATGCATTTTTGATTTATTTGATGCCACTGAGGCTTAGCTTCTTGATTTTGTTGGATTCGCAGCATCCTCTGGCAGTGGCTGCACCTTCTGTAAATGCACCTTGCTCTGGCCCCATGCACGCTCGTTGCGCCAAATCCCTGTCTGTGTGATTGGTGCTATCCCAGAGCAGCTATATGCCATAAACTGCCACACTTCCTTCACGTTTTATCTAAAGATATGCACACAGATTTAAAGATTTGTTCACAGATTTATTCCACACTTAAATAACTTAAATCTTGGGAGGTTTCTATTGTGCAAGGGAACTGCCAATTGGTTTATTTTCTGTCAGCGCAGCTCCGCCGATTCCTCCGAAGACTCCTTCATAATCATATGCTGCAGACGAACGTACTCCTCCAGGCTGCGAGTGTCCTCCTGAATATCAGCCTTCAAGGCATTCTGAACAGCAACACGAGATGGATCAGACGGAGAAAATGGCATTGAGATGGATGTATTTTCGGCTTACCCAGTCGCTGCTCAGTGCCGCCGTCAAGTGGCGGCATTCGTGGACCTTGTCTCGCAGTATATCCATGTCCATATCGAGTTGGGATCGGCGTGCCCGCACCCGCTCTCCGGCAAGGGCATCACGCGTATCTTCCAAGCTTTGATGAGCAACAGCCTTGGCCTCCATTTCCCCCTATTTATGCTCTGGCAGAGTTGAAACGGGAGTACTACGCAATTTAATTACTTATTTAAAAACTAATTCGCGTAGCGAAAGGCAAAGTTTTGTCGTCTGGCAGCAGCGATAGTTTTTGTTTTATTGTTGCCAATAGATATCGCCAGCGATGGCAGTGGGACGAACAATTTGGGCAAATAATAGGATAGAAAAGAAGTCAGTGGCAGCCAATTGCAATCCAATTGCATTGTTTTGGATTCCTAAGAGCTACAAAATATTCTGCAGGACTGGCAAAATGATTGAATTCTGCACACAAGTGGCACAGTGTGACCAGGCAGCAGTCAGCAGTTCGGTTCGGGTTCGGGGTCTGCCAACCTATTTACAGGTTAATTCGAATAAACAAAAATGTCTTTTATTTTATTTCAGATGTGCACAAATCGAGCAGGTCACTTCAATTGCCAGGGCGAGTGGAAAGGCTTTCCACCGGTCACCGCTTTCATGACGGAACGAGTAGGATTAGCGAGAGGAAACAGGCGAGGCTGCGCGGCCACCAGCGAGTCCTGCGCAGCGACAATTGCTCTCACATCCAAGGAGGCTCCGAGCTTCTGGTGCGCGTCGAAGCCCATGGCCACCACCCAACGGCTAGCGAGGTAACTTCAACTAAATAAGAAATAATAATAGCAATAATAATTCTTTCCCGATGCATCGCGATGGCAGATGGCCCAGCCGTCGAAACTCTTAACTCGACCCTTGGCTGCAGTAAATGAACGGCGCACACGCTTATTAAATCAATCGCTTTATTTCCAGTGTTACAAAAAAAAAAAAGAATAAGTTGGATAGAATCGTTTGGTTAGTATCTGGCATCCGTACAAGTGATTGATAGCTTAAACCTTTACCCCATTGCATTGTGAGATCCGTTTCAGTGCCTCAGGCGGTATTCATACCCGCCGTTGGAGGCATAGCGAGTAGCTCCCGAGTGGCCATGTCCGTAGCTGCTGCTGCTGCTGCTGCCAGACGAGGAGGACGAGGAGTAACCACCAGCTGCATGACCCGAGCCGGTTGAGTAGCGAGCCGGCGACGAGTAGCTGACATGGGATGCGGCTGGCGCGGCATAGCTACGACTCGATCCGTGTGAGACGGCGGGCGCGGAGTAGCGCTGATGGGACACGGACGGACCAGCGTAGGACGAGCCAGCATTGCTGTAGCTTCTGTGGGAGGCCGTTGGCGCCAAGTACTGTCTGGATGGAGCGGCCACAGGTGCGGAGTAGCTGGCATGAGAGGCGGCAGGCGCTGAGTAGCTGGCATGAGAGGCGGCAGGCGCTGAGTAGCTGCTGTGGGAGACCGGAGCCAGATACTGTCGTGATGGAGCCGCTGGCGCCGCGTGCGATCGGATCGCATAGGTGGCCGAGGGCGCTGCGTAATGGCCCGCGGAGGAGCTGGAGGCAGCCGTGTTGTAGGTGCTGCGGGCATTGGACTGCGGCGGCAGGTAGCTGCTGCCCAAAGGACTGGCCATGGCCGCAGAGGTCACGGCCAGGAGCACGGCGGTGCAGGCCACAAACGAGTGCTGTCCAAGAACAAAACGGATTGAGTCGCTGGCACGGATCTCTGCAGTGTGGCGATGTGTGCGATATTTACCATGATGATTCAGCTGATGGTCTGAGGTTGGCTGGGTGCTTCCCGTGATGGGGTAGCTGGAACTGATGCCAGCGGTGGCATGAGCCGACACTTTTATAGAGACGCCGAACAAAAGGTGCGAGTGTGCGAGTACAAATCTTCAATCGACGCCCAGACAAAAAACAAGTGAGCCACGTTGGATAAATGGAAAGATAGATAGATAGATACGCGAATTACGAGTCACAAGTAGAGGCAGCAAAAATATTAGAACGAAACGAAACGATCGGAAACGACAACGGAATGGATTGCTGCTGGCTACAACAAGAGCCGATGATTAGAGCTTCGCTGGCTTGGCCAGTGGATGGCCAGTTGGTTACACTGTGCAACAGGTTTGGGTTCGTAGGCAGGGAAATACGCGAACGATGAAGAAGATTTTCATATAGGAATATATATGCAAGTAGATCTGCTGGCACTCATATAGAACACAAAAAAAATATATAAAAACAAATATGTGAATCCCTTTAGAGCACAGGACGGCACTGTGCATGGGAACAGATTTCGGGCAGCGCAGCGTAAGGACTTCGTGTGGTGCCGTTATTCTGCCCGGCAGAGAAACTTCTGCCCTGCTGACGTAGCGGCAGAGAAAGAAGCTTCGGGCTATGCTCGCCTGCCTCAGCGGCAGAGATGCATTCGTGTCCGTTCTCTTCGAAACATTTTATTGGGATTCCAAGCACCGCACGAGCATGCTGTACAGTGGAACCCAAAAATGATGCTGTCCAGTGTTGATGAAAGAATGGCGCGATTGGTGACTTGTCGTAGACTTTATTTATTTTGAGCGTTTATTTTTAACCATGTCTGACCATTTCGGAAGTCACCGACGCCGCTGCCACTGCCACGAAAGTGTAATTAATGATGCGAGGGAGCAGCAGCAGCAGACTTTGAGATTCCCGAGATCGTGGAACGTGAAACAAGTAATCCAATCCAATACAATCCAATCCGGCGCCCCCCATTGCACCGCCATTGGACAGGCCGCGTCTAAAAGCGACGATTACTCACAATCCTACACATTAATTATAATAAACACTCTCGGACACGTATACGTATCTTCTCCTGCTGCTGCCGCCTCCTCCTCCACCCATTAGGCAGTGCTCGTTGGCCGCCAAGTGCTTAAATATTTTGCGTGAGCTTATATAATTAAAACAAAAGGCCAACAAGCGAAGCCAAAGGGGGGAGCAGTAAATCCAATCAAATAAAAGTATTAGCCACGAAAGAAAGCTGCCTGGTTGGCAGTGTCGAAGCCACAAATACTCTGGCTGGATGCAGCTCTGGCATCATACGGTTCCATCGGATGCAGACCAATATTATTATAAAACAAAGACGATTACTTAGTTGCGGAGCCCTTTCTTAAGTGTCAGGAATGCCCTATAGAATTATAATCCAATTCCATCTGCAGAGTATTCATTTATCCATCCAGTAATAATTTATGTTTTTACTCTCGTTACGCGTAATGGAATAATTCTTTGGGTATCAGTTCTCCATTGGCTGCAAAAGTGAGTGGATGGGCTGGAAGAATCGACTCAGAAGCGTTGGGAGTTTCGCTTGGAATTTTTTGTATTTAAAAACATCGTTTTACTTATGTATGTCTGCGTGTGTATATCTAGGGACCCTTGGCCAGACTCTTCTGCTGCGAATCCTTGGCGTATGCCACAAAGAGAATGTTGTGCTTGCTGGCTATGGGCTTGCCAACGACCTTCTGCTCCTCGTCATGCCGCACATGCAGGCCGGGCGACGCCAGGCTAATGCTGCCCACTATCTGGCCCGGCTTGATGTAATAGTTCTGGCCCAGCGTCGTCGGACGGTGTTCGTAGATTGGCAGATATCGCATCGGCTCTGCCTCCGCCTCCGCCTCCTCGATGATGAGCTTCGGCCTGACTGTGGTTGGAGTCGCGCCTGCGCCGGCTGCGTGTGGCCCGCCCAGGGCCAGCAGTGGCAGGCACATGGAGAGTGCCACAAGGAGTCGCACGGAGTGCATCCTGCGCTTATGTAATGTGCAACGTATGTGTGCTGGTGTCTGCGGGCAGTGCCTCAATGCGGTTCTGCTGTCGGTCAGCTGCATTCTTATATTTATCCCCCCCAGATGGCAGGTGGCATTCTGGTGCACCAGGAAGATCTCTCTCATTCGTTCTCTCTCCCTCTCTTCCTCTCTGAGCTCGCTTTTGTTCAGCTTCTGGGTCCGCGCTTTTTGGCCCCTGTCTTCCATTGTATTTCGTGCCTTTTGCATTGTCCGTTTTGGCCATAACAAGTTTTGGACATTAACCCGATTTCGATTTCGCACTAAGAGATACTTTTTGATACATAAATGAATGTGGCTATATACATATATATATATAATGCACACGCGATGTCTCCATTCACAGCAAAAGATGCAAAATACATTATTATATATTATTATATCCAGTCATATACTTATGTACATTTGTTTGGTTGTTTGGCACTTGCCTGACGACAAAAATATTCGCATGTTTGCGGCCGACTGCTCTGCTGAGTTATTCGGTTCGATTTGTATAATTAATAAGTTTCGCTAATGGCAAATAAATGTTTGAGAAAACATATTTATTGTTTTTATTCGCTATACTTATGGATTTATAATTAGTTTTAGCCAGCGGTCTTTTATCTATGAATATTGATTATGCAGCGCAGTGGCATGAAATATTATGAGCTATTTTGGGATATCGTTGAGCACGAAAATTACTCACATTTCTATGTAATTGTATTTAATGGAAGTGAAAGAAGCTGGAAAAAGCTAGATGCAATTGGGATTGCAATTGCAATGAGCAGCCATAGCCAGAAACCCGCCAGATGATCAGTTCAGCCGCAAGAACCAACAGCAGCAGGAGACAGTAACATAACACAACAACGGCTGAAAGAAAGAGAGCGAACAGCAGCTTTCGAGAATGGTGCTCAGCCACCCACACACACCGACACACACCTACATAGGTGAGCAGAAGCCGAAGGCAACGAGAGAGAGAGTCAAACTGCGAGAGAGGAAGTCCCGTTGAACCGAAAGCTAACTTTGAGCGCCGGCTGGGGATCGAGTGGCTTGGCAGTGAGCAAAAGCGTGCCCAGGAATTCTCTCAGATATATGTACATATGTAGCCAACCACGAACGTTTACACAGTCACAAATAGTTTAATACACTTAATGGACATGGACACTTTCTTTTTGATGTGCACCAGCGCCCAGGCTGCACTGCGCCGCACAGCTGCTTGCAGCCGGATAAGGCAACTCTGCCAAGTTCTTCCCTGGAACATGCTGAGCACTGTGTCCGTACCCATAGCCCAAGAAACTATGTTGAAAAGTTCAATTATTTGATTTCGATATATTTAAAAAAAAAAAATGTGCTTGCTTGGGTTCGGGGATTCGATGTCGTCTAATAGACGTAGCCACCATTGGTGCCGTAGGTGGTGTCGATGCCAGAGTATCCGCTCACCACGGCAGGAGCGCGGTAAGTTGAGACGGCAGGGGCCGAGTAGGTGGACACCGCTGGAACGGAGTAGGTCCTTACAACAGCGGGTGCGGTGTAAGCGCTTACAACAGCGGGCGCGGTGTAAGCCCTTACAACAGCGGGCGCGGTGTAAGCCCTTACCACGGCGGGCGCGGTGTAGGAGCTCTTGACCACAGCGGGCGCGGTGTAAGTCCTTACCACAGCGGGCGCGGTGTAGGAGCTCTTGACCACAGCGGCGGGGGCAGTGTATGTGTTCGTGTAGGAAGTGACGGCTGGAGAGGAGTAGGTCCTGGTCACCACGGGAGCGGAGTATGAGGCAGCAGCCACAGCGGCGGGCTGGGCGTAGCTCTCCTCAGCGGTGCTCTCGGCAGGTGCGACATACGACTCGCTGTTGTAGGTGGCGGCAGGCACCGAGTACGACTCGCTGTTGGAGGCGGCAGGTGCGACATACGATTCGCTGTTGTAGGTGGCGGCAGGTGCCGAGTATGACTCGCTGTTGGATGTGTCGGCGGCGACAGGTGCGACATACGACTCGCTGTTGGAGGTGGCGGCAGGTACCGAGTACGACTCGCTGTTGTAGGTGGCAGCTGCAGCTTCCGCGGGGGCAGAGAAGGACGACTCCGAGGCGAAGGAGGCGGACTCGGCGGGTGCCGACTGGTAGGACTCGTAGCTGGTGGAGGCGGCACCTGAGCGGGGCGGCAGATAGGTGTTGCTCAGGTGGCTGACATCGGCGGCGGCCAGGGCCACGAGGGCGAGCGAGAGAACGGCGAAGAGTTGCTGCGGAAGAGTTGCGGTTAGGCCAAAGGATCGTGCAGGAGCGCTGCTGAGGCGGAGGTGGCTGGGGGTGGGCTTACCATGTTGCTGGAACCAAAGACGGGAGAGTACTAGCTGAATGTCACAGACCTGAAGATATTTATAGGCGAAATTCGTTGGCCCAACTTGATATACGAATGTCAAAAGGCGCTTGGACCGAGAACCAGAACAAATGCGAGAGGTTTTCTGAATACAAAAGACCATAAACTATATCGCCTATAGTCGTACGTATACATACGTATGCCTGCCTGCCTGCCTGTCCCATGGCTTCTATGTGCCGTGCCATATACACCCGTAAATAAATAACTTAAAAAAAAAAAGAAATAATAATGAAACATTTCGTCTGAATTAAGTTCCCATTCTCCAGCAGTGACGATGACTCGCCAAGCTCATTAGCCGCCCATAATATTCCGAAATTGTGTTCCTCTTTTCGCTGCTTCTCTTCTGGGTTCTTACTGGCTGCGGGCAGCAGCGGGCCCGGGGTGTGGCGACGCTGAAATTGTATAACTCGTTACTGGAGAGTGCCAGGTACCCCCCATTCATAAGTCGACTGCCCATACCCCGTCACCTGCTCATCTCCGGGGCCTTCCATCCATCCATCCAACCGTGCAACATCATCCATCAAAACGAAAGCAAAAGCCCAGAATATTAAACGCTCGAGTAATTTATCATTTTGAGGGAATTACCTTTGCTGCAATATCTTTTGAAGGCTTTCAAAGTGCACAAAGAATTCGTACCTTAACCATAGCAATAAATTGAACGCCAGACAACAATTTTATAGTCGCAGCTTCTTTATTAAACTCTTTGCAATTGAATTGTGTTGTTTCTGCTGCTTATGCGCCGCCGCCCAGGCTGTCCTTGTCGTGGTGGCAGCCCTTCCTTTTAGGCCCCCGGCTGCTGCAAGCGCGACTCATTGGACATCAGAGTGAAGAGCAACGAGTCGACGGCATTCGTGCAGCCCGACGAGAGCTTGTGCAGATCCTCAGTGGACACGTGCATGTCCAGTTTGCGCAGGACGCACTGATTGAAGATTTGCCAGTTCAAGAAGTTCAGCGCCAGGCTATAGCACGGCGAGTAGTTGTTGAGGTCGTCGAGTCCCGGCAGTATCTTGTTGAAAATATTTGCCACGTGCACGGCGTCGCACAGCTGTCGGCTGTTGCGGTAAGTCTGCTGGATGCCCTTGTTCTGAAGCCACACGTCCAGGGAGACGCGCTCCTCAGCGCTCAAGTCACGGATGCTGGACATATTTCACGCCTTTTTCGATTTACAATCACAATTGCAGAGCCAGTAAACTGAATTTGGTGTGCCTGTCAGTAAGTTTTCTCAATTCCTTTTTTTTTCGCTGAGAATCAAATGCAACCTTGCTGAGAATGACAACTAGTTGTTATCGATAGTGACATTACCTAATTGCTTCGCGATATTTTACTTGCTACAAAATTCTGGGGTTTCTTTTTTAATTTGAAATATATTTAAATCCAATTTAATAGCATTACGAGTGTAATTCGTTAATTAGGGAACGTGCGACATTTGTAACCCAACTATCGATATCAGTAGCGATAGTTTAGCTTTCATCCGGTTGCGCAATTTGTTGTTGTTTTGCATACGCAATATTGTCTGAGCTTTCTGCGTTGTTTCTCCTCCTAATACGCTGCAACAACTGCACTGCAGGTAATTTCCACCTTTCATTCATATTTTAAAAACTTTTCTCGAAGTAAACAAAACAAACGCAGCTGTCTGCGCAGTGTAACCGTTGGGCATGCACTGCACCAGCTCTGGTCACACTCGGCCGCAAGCACATGTTCAGCTGGCCAAAACATTTTCGTATCTGCGGATTTCAGTTGTGATTAGAAAATAACTTAGTAAATACATTTGAATATACGAAAATAAAGTTTCCATTAAAGAAATATAATTATTAATAACTCAGCAAATACGTGTGCACATGTATTTATGTTGTTGCAGCTCATTGATGTGTTATTTTGATGTGAAATCAGTTTATGGCAGCCGATTCGGAACGTGTAGCTCTATTTGGCAAGTATTGGCGTAGCGCAGTGCTCTAAAATTTAAAGTTTAAATGGAATTTCGTTTGAAAGTCTTTCTTTTGTTTTATTATTTTATTGGTAAACAGGTTTGTACGTGAAAACAAAAGGTAACTGTGTGCTAAAACTAATTGGTGCTAGAAATTGGCTAAGTAACAGTAAGTGAGATGTCCGATGAAACGATCTGCGCTCAACGTTCGCCCCAACAGGATCCAGGACGATCCACAACTCGATGCGAGTTCGGACATCTGCTGGGACATCCGTGCACACAGCAACTCAGTGCTTCTCGTAGACATACCCGCCATTGGCGGCGTATTCCGTGCCGATCTGGCTCGTGATCGGTGCCACCTGGGCCTGGGCTGCTGGTGCAAAGGACACCTGCTGTTGCTGCTGCTGCACGGGAGCGTAGGACACTTGTGGCGCATACTGAACGATTGGCTGGGCCTGGGCCTGGGCCTGGACCTGTGACTGAATCTGGATGGGTGCAGGCGCTGCTGCTGGCTGAGCGGGCACAAACGATTGCTGGAACTGCACCTCAGCTGGAGCTGCAACTGGAGCCGAGTAAGTTGTCTGCTGCACAATTGGAGCAATGGGCGCCTGGTAGCTGTAGCCACTGTACTGCTGCTGAATCTGGACTGGGGCTGGAGCTACAGCCTGCTGAACTGGCTCTGGCAACGAGATCGGAGGCTGTGCAATGGCAACGGGAGCGGTGTAGGTCTGCTGAGCAACAGGCGCGGCAACAGGAGCAGGAGCCGAGTATGTTTGTTCCTGAATCACTGGCGCAGGCGCAGAGTACGTCGTCTGTTGCTGTACAGGAGCAGGAGCCGAGTATGTTTGTTCTTGAACCACTGGCGCAGGAGCGGAGTAAGTCTGCTGGATGACTGGTGCTGCCGAGAAGGTCTGTTGCTGTACAGGAGCAGGAGCCGAGTATGTCTGTTCCTGAATCACAGGCGCAGGCGCAGAGTACGTCGTCTGTTGCTGCACAGGAGCGGCAGGAGCGTAGGACACTTGTGGCGCATACTGAACGATTGGCTGAGCCTGGGCCTGGGCCTGGACCTGGACCTGTGACTGAATCTGGATGGGTGCAGGCGCTGCTGCTGGCGGAGCGGGCACAAACGATTGCTGGAACTGAACTTCTGGAGCTTGAGCTGCAACTGGAGCCGAGTAAGTTGTCTGTTGAACGACAGGAGCAGGAGCGGAGTAAGTCTGCTGGATGACTGGGGCTGCCGAGAAGGTCTGTTGCTGTACTGGAGCAGGAGCGGGATATGAATAGGCTTGTTCCTGAATCACTGGCGCGGGAGCCGAGTATGTCTGTTCCTGAATCACGGGCGCAGGAGCCGAGTAACTCTGCTGAACCACAGGCGCAGGTGCAGAGTACGTCGTCTGTTGCTGTACAGGAGCAGGAGCAGAGTATGTCTGTTCCTGAATGACTGGCGCAGGAGCGGAGTAAGTCTGCTGGATGACTGGAGCTGCCGAGAAGGTCTGTTGCTGTACAGGAGCAGGAGCCGAGTATGTTT
Organism: Drosophila ambigua; assembly: GCA_018150905.1. Classification (NCBI taxonomy): domain Eukaryota; kingdom Metazoa; phylum Arthropoda; class Insecta; order Diptera; family Drosophilidae; genus Drosophila; species Drosophila ambigua. The sequence continues at coordinate 4,683,107 of JAECWS010000151.1, read as the reverse complement.
GTTCCTGAATCACTGGCGGGGGAGCAGAGTAGCTCTGCTGAACCACTAGCGCAGGCGCAGAGTAGCTCTGCTGAATCACAGGACCAAGAGCAGGAGCCGCGTAAGACTGCTGCACAACTGGCGCTGGCGCAGCAACTACTGGCTCTGGGGCATTGTATGTGGTCTGCTGCTGCACCGTCGTCTCCACAATTGGCTCGGCAGCGGGCACGAACTGCTGCTGGACAGGTGTCGTTGGAGGCAGGTAGGCATTTTGCACCGCCGTTTGGGTGGCAACAATTGGCTTGGGCGACTCATAGATCACTTGGGGAGCTGGCGCGGGGGCAGGGATCGGTTCCTGCACTTGGACAGGAGCCGGAGCGGGCAGAGAGATTGGAACTGGAGCAGGAGCGGGTGCAGGGGCTGGGATAGAGACCTGGACTGCAGCTGGAACTGGAACGGCAGACTGATATTGTCCGCCCGACTGAATGGAGAAGCTGGCCAACGGGATGGACGCCTGAATGGACTCCACCTGGGGGTATGATTGCACCTGGATCTGATTCTGATTCTGGTATTGGGTCTGGCTCTGGGTCTGGGCGATCTGCTGGTAGTTCTGGCTGGCGGAGAGCTCCTTCTGGGGCAGCGGGGGCAGGTAGTTGCGGTTCGATTGCAGCAGTTGACTCACATCCGGACGGGCCTGAACGAGGGCCACGCTGCAGCAGCAGGCAGCGAGAACGATAAGGGCAAAAGGTTTCTGCAGAGAGCGAAAGGAAACCAACGAGAAAACAAAACAGTTAACACTTTTCACAAGAACAAAAATCAAGAAAAAAATAATAAAAACACTGGGGTAAGGGAAGGGATGTGGCTGGTGGCTGATGAGCTGCTGGATGGTGACTTACCATCTTCACTTAGGTCACAAAAGGCTCGACGAGAAGGAGGTACTACTGCACCAAACGAACGAGACGAATAAACTGATGCCCAGCTAAGAGCTCCGTCGCGCATTTATAGTTTACAGAGAGATTTAGCCGCTTAATTGGCTTGGTCCGCCGCTCATGCAAATGCTGGCAAATGGTGGCAAATGTTGGCAGCTGGCGGTGGATGGCGGTGGACGGAAGATGACAGCTGCTGCCATCGCAGTAAGGTCAAGGGGGGGACACACGCGGCATCATGCTAATGCAGACGACCAATAATGAAATCATGCAAAACACATTTCATTTTGGGTGCTGATTAATAAATGACCAAAACGCACGATGCTCGGCCCATGCCAACAATGGCACAATGGCCCCAAGCAGCCCCAACTAAGAGCCATGCAGAGAGGAGGCTTAAATCCCAAGCTGATAACACAACCGGAGCAAAAAGCGAACACAAACTGTGCAAAAATTGTATAAATATTTATCAGTCAGTGGGCATGGGCTGCTTGGGGCACTAACTGGACCAACTGCACCCAGCTGTTCGGCTTTAGGTGTGCATCAGGGCAATTGACACCTGCGATGGGTGGATGGCTGGTTGGGTGGAAGCGTAGCGAACGAAGTGCATTGACTGGAAACTGCATGGGAGATGCCATTGATGGGTGTTGCAGCGATTGGCTGTTGGGCTGTGTAGATTGCGGGTGGGTGGGCAAATATGTGGATAGAAAATTCAGAAGAGATCTACAAGATTTAAATAAATAAATAAATAAATATTGAGTGTAGGAGAATGTGATTCGAGCATAGCCAAAGCAAAGTATTTGAGTGTGAATTAAATATAGGATTAAAGATGGAATATAGAATTAAATGAAATAAATATATGAATATAAATATATAAGTATAAATATATAAATATAAATATATAAGTATAAATATATAAGTATAAATATATAACAAATACATGGCATAGGCTGGGATGTTCCCCTATGGGCGAACATTTTTTTTTTGGTACACGATTCTTTGAGGGTGGATCTTAAATTATTGTTAAGTTTGTTGGCCTTTAAGAATCTTATTCTTTATATTGTCCATGCCATGCTGTGATAGTTTGAGGATAGAGGATGGGATAGGAAAAAGTCCTAAAATAAGTTAGAATAAGTGTAGGATTTGGAAAAATTGGGTAATTCAATTCTCATTAATTAATTAATAATTATAATAATAATAATAATTATCACAATTAATACGCTTTGGAACAATTAAATAAGAAAACATATAATACTAAAAAAAGTTATTAACTAGCATAGGAGCCGAAGGCCCCGAAGGCTGAAGGCATGATTAAAGTTAAAGTATTAAAGTTCATCTTAATATAAATGGTGATAATGGTGGTACTTATGGTAGCATGCGTAAGGCATACACGGAGCGAATTTTGTAGATTAAAGCAGAGTATATATCCGTAAAATAAATACAAGTAAATATGCCAAAACGTTGCCAAGTTTGTGCAAGTTTCGCTTAGAACAATTAGCCTTAAAACTAGAACCATGAGACAAAGAATTAAAAAAGTAGACGTATTTAAATTGGGATAAAGATTTACTGTATTTATTTATTGGAATCAAATAATGATATATTAATTATAATTAAAATTATAGATAGGTATATTTGGACTTTACTGCACTGCCTGAAATATTTCCCACATTTGTCAGCAATGATTAGCATTTAAGTAAAGGCAGCAAAGTTGCCCCATGCAGTGGCAGAGCTGTGCCCTGCCCAGCCCAACCTTCGCACATTTGCAACGGCCCATAAGTTACGCATGATTTGGGGGCCCCCTGCGATTGTTCACGGTGGATCTTGATGCCGATAATTATAATTTATGCGAGCGCTGCGCAGGCGTGTTTCATAGATAAATACATCGATTATGCGGCGGCTTACAAATGCGAAGAGCCCAAAAAATTGAATCATTGTATTACTCTGTTGGGCGATAATCGAAGGAGATATCCGAGGCGGTTGGACAGACACGCGCCTCACCAACAATCAGCCACGAAAATTGAGTTAAAAAAAAATTAGAAACAAAGCCAAAGCCAAAATGGAAATAGAAAATGTCAAGTTGAAGGGCCCGGGCCCGGGCACAGTTTGTCTTAATTATGACTAATGGTTGTGCGAACAGCCTCCAACTTCATATTCAACGGCAGCTCCATCTTCATCTCCATCTTCATCTACATCGGATCGGCCCGGCTGGCATGGTAACTCTTGTGCGTACAAATTAAAATCAAGCTGCATAAATATTCAAAAAGGAGAGGCACAAGAAGAAACCAACAAACAACAAACAAAAATTGCAACAATCTTATGAATCGAATTGGATAACTTGAACAATGGAACTGTGGAAAAGTGGCCACAAGCAAAATGATTTGCATAAAACAAATGGCCAAAAAAGGTTTAAAGCTGCAAAACGATCAGCCCCAAACTCAGACTGGAGAATCGCCAGAGATGGCAGTTGGGAGTGGGTGGAATGGGATTAGATGCGATCAAAAGGGAAGGCCTCTGAGCAGATACGCAAATAAACATATTTACCCCGTCCCCCCGTCTTTGATAGTCCCTTGTAAATCCATAAAAATGGCAGCTATAAAACTAAGTAAAATCTTGCACAAAAACAAAAATAAACAAAAGCAAAAAACCAAAAATCGTTCCAACAAATAAATAAATAATTCAGTGGGGACATGAAGCAAAAAAAAGATGAATCGGAATTAACAAAGTCATTGTTTGTGCCTAAAACGAATCTTTTGATTACAATTTATGCGATCTTTGAATGGGAAAGCCAGCCCATAAAGGGGCATGTGAATACATTTCAAATACTCGTACTGAATACTCGCACGAATCGAATTGAAAAAGATTTTTCCGTGCCCTAAGTACTAGGCTATTTATTTATTATTTATTAATTTATTTATTTTAAATTAACAAATTAATGCTAATACGGCAGAGTATATAATTAAAATTAAAAGCAACAATAATAGGTAGAAAAAGGGAAGAACAATGATTATAATTAATTAACATTAATTATTATTTATTCTATTATTATTATTATTGTTAGTTCTTTTGATTTTAGTCATTATAATTACCAATTAGAAGATATGTTAATTTATATAATTGAAAATGATTGGGAAAATTATAAAATTATGAAATAACATAAATAAAAAATTAATAATAAATAAATAAAATAAATAATAAATTAAATAAAATTATAAAATAAGTAAATGTAATAATTTATTAATCAGAGCGATAAATAGTTTGGAGTTTAACTAGTGGAAAATTCATGCAAAGTTGCTACACAGATCCAGCACATTTCGTCTAAATTGTGACCAAATTCAGTCTGATTAAATTACATTATATCCCAACAAATGTTGTTAGTGGGTAGAACATTGAACTGCAGAACGCTATGGATCCACAGATACAGATATGATATATTGGTTTTACTTACAGAAAACTATGATAAAAATTCAGCCGCAATGGGCCGTAGATTGATCGACTTCTCCATTAAAGAATGAATATTTATTGCACTCTTGCTCCATGGCTCTTCAAATCAAACACAATTTCTTTCTATATTAAAATATATAAAATATATATATATATATAATATATACATATATATATATATAGGAATTATAAAGAAATTACTTGCCTACTTCTCAGTTGATTTATTTCACGCATATTTATTTTTAGATTTGACTCTTCTGCAGTTGTGTGTCGGAAACTGGTCTTAGATTAAAAATATAAAATGTATAAAAAGGCTGCGCCAATATTCAGTATATTTCCACTAGCAAAGTTCTGTCTTGGAAAGTTCTTCAATTATCATTATAGAAATGTCCCAATCGCTGGCCAATTAGCATATGTAAATGTGTAGCCCCAGCCAGGGCTATTCCCGTCACTTCTTTGCACCAAAGACTATGCTATGGGCCTTTGTGATTGCTGATGCCAAAAAGATAGTTTGGCGATCCTAGACACAGACGGAGGTAGGTGGCCTGCCACCTACTAATCTCCTTTTGGCCCAACTTTTATCGCCCCAGAGCCAATAAATTATGTATTCAATTGACTGATTTGATGACTGCAAACATGTTTCTGTTCACAGGGGGGGCGGCAGGCCAAGCAGCGACACAGTGTCTCTCGTTTATGGATATCTGTCAGCTCTTTGTCAGCTCTCCATTAGCATAAAGACAAACCATGTTGTCTGTCTCGCGTTTATGCCCATAAACCAAAAAAAAAAAAATAGAAATAAAAACAAAAAAACTTGTTGCTGTTGATACACAAAAAATGGTTAATAATTTATAATGAACTTGTCGACTGCCTCGGCGCTGCCTCGGCGCTGCTCGTGACTGCTCGTGTCTGCTCTTCTATGCTCGTCGCTGCTCGTCTCTCTGCTCTTCTTGTGCCATTCGCATGGGGGGGCCCTATAAAACCCTCGTTACTCACTTGGCCCGCTGATAGACATAGCCGCCATTCGTGCCGTAGATGGTGTCGCCGCTTTGGGGCGTCTCTGTGCTTGGCCGCTGCTCCTCCTTCTGCGGCTCTGCTTGCTGCTCCTCCACCTCCTCCATGTTTTTCTCCGGCTCGTCAGCGTATGGCTGCTGGGGTCCGGGCCCCCCAAAGCCGCCTCCGAACTGCTGGAATGGATTGGCGCCCTGTGGCGGTGGTCCCCCAAAGCCGTTGGGCACATTAAAGCCCGCGTAATTTTGCTGGAAGGGCGACTGCGAGCCGGGTATGGGCAGGCCCTGGTTCGTCAGGTAATCGGGTGGGAAGGGGCCGCCCTGGCCGGGGAAGGGGCCATTTGGTGTCGGGAAAGGACCTCCCTGTCCGGCGAATGGTGGTGGGCCTCCTTGTCCGGGGAAGGGCTGGCCTCCTTGTCCGGGAAATGGTCCTTCCTGTCCTGGAAAAGGTCCTGCCTGTCCTGGAAAAGGTCCTCCTTGTCCTGGGAAAGGACCTCCTTGTCCTGGGAATGCACCTCCCTGCCCTGGGAAAGGTCCTCCCTGCCCTGGGAACGGACCTCCCTGTCCTGGAAAAGGTCCTCCCTGTCCTAGAAATGGAGCTCCCTGCGGCTGGAACGTGGAGCCCTGTCCGGGGAAGGGGAATGGGCCGCCACCCTGGCCACCATTCGGGAACGGGCCACCCTGTGGCGGTTGTTGGATGGCCGCATTCGGTGGACCGCTGCCAAACGGATTGCCACTGGGATTGGCTCCGCCGAAGCCAAAGTACGGCGGATAGATGGGCAGCGGGAAGTTGGGTGGCTGGGCGGGCGGCGGCGGCACATTGTTGCCCGTGGGCACCGCGTAGCCCGGCGGCAGCGGCAGACCCACGCTCGGATAGAAGCCATTGGACGGGTCATTCGCGTGACCCTCCGCAACGCGTTCGCGGGGCAACTCCTGGTGATCCGCGGACTGGGGAGGCAACTGCTCCTCCTCCGGTGGCGTGGGCGGTATGTAGTCCTTGGGCAGGTGGCTGACATCGCATCTGCCGAGCAGCGGCAGGAGCGGCAGAGCCAGGATTAGTGGCCACAGTTGCATCTTCGGGGGCTTCGACGGGCACTGTGCGGCCTCGGCCCGCGCCGTGGCCACTTATAAGACTTTTGTTCCACTGGCCGTTTGGGGCGCTTACATAAACTGCTCTCCGTTCCGGCTTCGTCTTCGTCTACGGCTTTGGCTATGGCTTTGGCTATGGCTTTTGGGTTCATTTCACTTTCCATTTCGCGAACGGAAATTGCTTTGCATCACAATACAAAGAAAAAGGTTCCATAAATAGTCTCGCCCCCCCCTGGGGTGTGGCTGGGGTATGGACTAAACCATAAAAATTAATTAGGCAGGCAGACTTTACGAAAAATAACCGAAAATAAATATAATATGCAGCCAATGAATGTCCGAAATAATATTTGAATAAATCGCTGGCAAGCGAAAGAAATCATTTCTATGGAGTGCAAAGAAAGGCGAGTGATGGCTGGAGCTTTTGGCAGATGGAAAGGACAAAAGCACACTGGGCATATCAATTTTAATTTCTGCAGGAATAAATGCAATTCGAAATGCAATGAAGAGCAGCAGGAAGAGAGCAGAATGCAACCATGTGAAAGTCTCCTTTAAGCAACAAACACCGCTAATAATTGAGAGCTTTAGAGCTTTATAAGTACAGTTGCTAAAAGCTTCAACTAGTTAAAGCTCTCACAAATATTACACTAAATATATTACATATTAGTTTTTTTTTTGGAACCTCCAACAGCAAAAAAACCACATCAACTTTTTCCACAAAGTTCGCTTTTTACCCCCTCTTGCAAGCTTTTAATGCCCGCAAGGCTTTTATGCTGAGAAACCCAGACTTACAAACAACCCCTCCTCAAAAGCTGGCTGGCCAAAGCACAAAAGCTCCGCCAAGCTTCACAGCATAAAAGCTCACGTTTAAGCGCCGCATGTAACCCAACCAAAACCCAACACAAAACTCGGCAATCATTAACTTTTTGTTGTTAAAACTTTTGTCGTTTACTTTGTTACTCGAAACAAAAAAAAAAAAATGTAAAATGTAAAAACAGAAATGCACACAAAGAAGAAGAGTTATTTACATTGGATCAGTTTTTGCTCAGCTTCCTACTTCCTGTAGACATAGCCACCGTTGGAGGCATACTGGGTGCCGCCGGCCGAGGGGGCCGAGTAGCTCACAGATGGGACGGAGTACGACTGCTGGACAGCCGGGGCGGAGTACGACTGCTGGACAGCCGGGGCGGAGTACGACTGCTGGACAGCCGGACGGGAGTAGCTAATGGATGGGGCCGAGTAGCTGACCGATGGAGCAGCATAAGTCTGCTGGACAGCTGGGGCCGAGTAGCTCACAGATGGGGCCGAGTACGACTGCTGGACAACCGGACGGGAGTAGCTGACCGATGGAGCCGCGTATGAGTTCTGGACAGGTGGCAGATACTCGTTGGTGGGGGCAACATAGCTCTGCTGCTGCTGGATGGCTGGCGCGGAGTACGTCTGCTGCTGGATGGCTGGCGCGGAGTACGTCTGCTGCTGGTAAGCCGGAACCGAGTAGGTCTGCTGGATGGCCGGGGCGGAGTAGCTGACCGATGGAGCCGCGTATGAGTTCTGAACAGGTGGCAGATACTCGTTGGTGGGTGGCAGGTACTGGCTCAGGTGGCTCACATCGGCGGCCGCGCAGGCGAACAGGGCGAACACAATGAGGAATTTCTGCAACACAAAGCACACAAAACACATTACAAAAAGCACTTCAGCAAAAACAAAACAAAACAAAAAGAATACTAAAATATAATGGTAAAAAAAAAAAATAAAAAAAAAAAAAATAGCCCATGAAAACAAATAGTTTTTTTTATTGGTGGGCTAGGAGCAGGCACTGACCATGTTGGGATTATGGCTGATAGTGACTGAACTGACGGGGGCGACTGTGCTGGACGAGCTAGAGGCTGAGACTGATGCCGGTCCCTAGAGCTGACTGCCAATTTATAGGCAGAAGAGTCAAAGAAAATCCCCCACAGTGGAAGACTTGCAGCGGAGGCAGCAGAAGCAGCAGCAGCAGCAAAGAAGCGAAGCGGCAGCAGCAGCAGAAGTCGCGCTGCTACATATAAATTTTAAAGGCGAACAGCAACTGTCAGTAAAGAGATGAAGGAAAAATAGCAACAAACAAAAGTGAAATATAAATTTAATTTAACATAAACCAAATTAAGAAAAAGGTAAAAAAAAAAAAAACAAAACAAAATCACAAACTCGTAAACAAGTTTAACTCATTTACAATATTTTTCCGCAACGGGTTTCGGCACGGGCAATGGGCATGGGATGGGGCATCATCAGGGCAACCTGGCAACGGGGCATCAAGCAACGGGGTAACGGGGCTCACCACTTTGGGACACCTTTTGGGTGGGGTAGGGGTATGGGTCTTCAATCAAGCCGATTAACAGGAGGGAACGGGAACGAAGCCCGCCCCTCGCGCATGGGTTTTGTTTTTGTTTTGGTTTTTTTTTTTGGGTTTTTATTTGGTTTTGTTTTGTTTGTGTGCGTGTGTGTGTTGTCTCGGTTGTGGGTTCCGCTAATTAACATTCAATTTAACACTTTATGGGCACACATGTACATATGTATGTGAAAGCCCCCAACCTTTGGGGTTGACCGCAGAAATGGGGCTACGGCGAAGCCAGCATGAACCCACAGCGGAAAGATTCATCCAAATGGCCTTGCCTGACAGCCAGATTGATTGCATCCCCAGAACGAGAGGCCGGTTCGATCCGTGCCGACCTGAGCTGAGTCAAGCACTTTCTAAAAAGCCATCAAGAAGACGCTCCCCAACGGATGCGATGCGATGCGATCCGTGGATGGGGTGGCCTTGAGAATGCCTTAGAGTTACGAGCGGCATGGCGAGCTTTACATAATAATCATGAGCAATACCGGTATGTATGACTCCAGTCGGGCAGCCAGCCAGGGCAGTCGGGCAGATCAACTTTTACTTTGGCCACCGCCAGCGCCAGCGCCATCGCCAGTGCAGATGCCCATGAACTTGAAATGGAACTGGCACTCCAGCGGAAGGGTATAAATGGGGGGCGGGGTGGCATGACAGCATGTTGCATGTTGAGTTTGTGGTGCGTGAGAGCTGCTGCCAAGCGGTAACTGTAGAATCACGATGATCAGGTTAATGATGAGATCACACGGCCACAGGGGACAGCTGGCAGAGAGGGACACGGGGAGGTAACTGTGTTCTGTGTGAAATATTAAAAGATTTCGTAACAAAAATATCATGGCTGCGATCCTGTTTGGTGATCACGAACAAAACTTGAACAAGTGAGAGAGGGATTAGGGATTGTGTTTTACATTTGGCATTTGCAAGCAGTTGGAAACATTATGCGAGTAAATTAAATCTCCACTAGCGATTCGTTTAGTCAATTTACTTTAAGCGTTGCGTAATTAATCCCCGAATTAGTGCGCGTCACAGGCCGCTCAACACGTAAATGTAACTGCCCTCTCTCAGCATTGCAGGCGAGAGAGCTTCGCTCTGTCACAATTATTACCTGCGACGCAGTTGCCATTTGTACCTTTCTCTTTCTAACACACACACTCACCATGGCAGAGACGTGCGCTCTTACACTCTCGCTCCTTGGATCCTCTCTGAGCGAGTCTGTCATTACACACGCTCTCTCTTTCTCACGCTCGCTCTCACACATTACACATACGACAGGAGCAACTGTAAATCGGGCAGATGAAACATGCACGAACGTGAAAAAAGCCAACAGTGCTAATTACACTGAGAACAATTCCAAGTAACAAAAAGATCGAAATACACTGAGAATAATATACGAGTGTGTTTGTAAATAAACCCATTATGTATTTATTTATATTTATTTTGGAACAAACACTAAAAACTTAGTACACATAGCCGCCGTTGGTTGCATACTGAGTGTCTTGACCAGACGAGGAAGCGGACGCGGAGGAGGAGGCAACGGATGTGTAGCTGGCCCCCAGCAGGTGAGTGGGCGTGACAGTGTTGCCACCAATGGCCACGGGCACATGGGTCTCGGCATTGAACTCCTCGATGCCGTTCGATTCGGGCTCCTGGTAGAGCTGGGCAGGTGCTATCTCGCTGCCAGTGGCCGCTGCCTGGCCATAACCACTGAGGGACTCCGCGCGGAACGGAGCCACAAGCTGCGTGCTGCTGACAGCCTCACCCTGGGCATTGGCATACACGACGGACTCACGAGCTGGCGCCACAAGCTGCTTGCTGATCACAGTCTGACCTTGAACGTAGGCGGGAATCAGATCGGCTGCCTGATAGCTGCCGGCAGACGTGGCAGCCACTGAGGAGCCGCCTGCAGCGGGGGCCTGCACCGCCGTTGCCAGTGTCTGGGTGTAGCTGTACTGGACAGCGGGAGCAGACTGGACAGCAGCTGTCTGGTACTCAGCCGGCTGGTAGGAGCTCGAATCGCCACCTGGAATGATGGTCTCCTGCTGCTGCTGCTGCTGTGCCTGGCCATACTGGTAGTGCGCCTGACGAGCAGCCTCTGGGATGAACTGCTCGGGCGTGTAGCTGTCCCCACCGATGCTGGGCACAGTCTGAGGCACAGAGGACTCCACCTCCGCCTGAGCTGAAGTGAGCTTCAGCTGGGCGGGTGTGTACTGAGCAGGCTGATAGGAGCTCGAATCTCCACCGGGAATGATGGTCTCCTGCTGCTGCTGCTGCTGCTCCTGGACATACTTGTAGTGAGCCTCGCGATCGGCCTCTGGAATGAACTGCTCGGGCGTATAGCTGTCCGCTCCGATGCTCTGGGGAACAGCCTCGGCATCGACTTGCTCAGCGGACCGCAAATGAGCGGGGGTATAGCTGCTGGAGTCGCCGCCAAGGATTTGTTGAGCGGGCTGGTACGAGCTGGAGTCGCCCCCGGGAACCACTTCGGCGGATTGGGTCTGAGCAGAGGCTACCCTGAGGTTTGCTGGAGTATATTCCGCGGGCTGGTACGAGCTGGAGTCGCCACCAGGAACCACTTCGGCCGATTGAGTCTGAACGGAGGATACTCTGAGGTTTGCTGGAGTATATTCCGCGGGCTGGTACGAGCTGGAGTCGCCCCCGGGAACCACTTCGGCGGATTGGGTCTGAGCAGAGGCTACCCTGAGGTTTGCTGGAGTATATTCCGCGGGCTGGTACGAGCTGGAGTCGCCACCAGGAACCACTTCGGCCGATTGAGTCTGAACGGAGGATACTCTGAGGTTTGCTGGAGTATATTCCGCGGGCTGGTACGAGCTGGAGTCGCCACCAGGAACCACTTCGGCCGATTGAGTCTGAACGGAGGCTACCCTGAGGATTGCTGGAGTATATTCCGCGGGCTGGTACGAGCTGGAGTCGCCGCCAGGAACCACTTCGGCGGATTGGGACTCAATGGAGGCTACTCTGAGGTTTGCTGGAGTATATTCCGCGGGCTGGTATGAGCTGGAGTCGCCACCAGGAACCACTTCGGCGGATTGAGTCTGAACGGAGGATAATCTGAGGTTTGCTGGAGTATATTCCGCGGGCTGGTACGAGCTGGAGTCGCCACCAGGAACCACTTCGGCGGATTGGGTCTGATCAGAGGATAGTCTGAGGTTTGCTGGAGTATATTCCGCGGGCTGGTACGAGCTGGAGTCGCCCCCGGGAACCACTTCGGCGGATTGGGTCTGAACGGAGGCTACTCTGAGGTTTGCTGGAGTATATTCCGCGGGCTGGTACGAGCTGGAGTCGCCGCCAGGAACCACTTCGGCGGACTGAGACTCAATGGAGGTGACCTTCAGATGGGCTGGGATCAGCTCTTCAGGCTGATAGCTGCTCGAATCGCCACCCGGCACCACCGAAGCGGCCGAGTACGATGAGGAGGAGGAGGAGGATGATGAGGAGGAGGTCAGTCCATAGCCGCCATCTGCGGCGAGACCCAGCTTGAGGTGACTGACATCAGCCGCCACGTGGGCCACAAAAGCCAGAGCAATGACGTACGAGATTTGCTGAAAGAAAGCGAGAGGAAAATGGGGAGGCATTAGAATTGGAATTGGAATTGAAATGGAAATGGAAATGGGAGTGGAAGGGAGAGTCTGAACGGCGGTGGTTCCCCCATTGTAGAACCGAAACTTACCATGTTTGGTCTGAATCTGTTAATGTTGAGAGGGGCGTTTCAGGTTTTTATACCCCGCACAAAGGAGGCTTAGGGCCTATGCTAATTGGAGTTTCTGTTTTGGTTTCCGTACGAATCATTTCTCAGTCTTCTTTCAGTCTTGCCATATTTTAGTTTCTTGCTTGATTTTTATTATTAAATTTTTGTTTTAAATTAAAATTTGCATAGCTAACATAACAAAAGGTGAGATGAGATGCGATGAGCCAGAGATGTGTGAGCAGAGATGTGAGCAGAGATGTGATCTTATCCGCTCGATCCCGTCTCGTATTCAACTTGATTAGAACCTCGCCAGCTGCGTTTGGCCTTTCCATCAATTAAACATTTTGGTCTGTCTCCGTCTCCCCCTCTCGGCTGCCATCTATTGATAGCTCTCTAATAAGTCGCTAAATGGAGTCACTGATTAGCGCCTGGCAAGTTCAGCCGGGTGTCATAATCGGCTTGCATCGACTGGCAGCCAGTTCCACTCCACTCCACGCCACGCCACTCCACGCACTCGCCCCACACGTCCGTCCATTGTCTGTCCGCTAATTGGGCCCCAAGACATCAATCGATGGATACTTAAACGCACATTGAATGCTGGCTATTAGGCGACTGCTCAATCAAAATATGATTTATACACGTACAAGTGTACACATGTATTTCTGTATTTATTTGTCTCTCTTATTGTGCATTTAATGGCGCGTGCGGCATGAACTTGTGTGCTACCCTGTTTGAGTATTTGTAGAGAATAAAGGTGGCTATAAAGTAAAGCTAAAGCTAAAAGTAGCTCTTAGCTTAATGCTTCTGATAAGTAGAGCAAAAGGTAGATTCCTATATATTTTTCACCCCATTTTTAATGCACCCTCAACGAGTACAATTAATTGTACCCTGCCATCTCACAGGGTATTTTGATAGTTCTTTTAATATCCAATATTCTCGGCTAGATTTTCATTGTCTAGCATAATTAACGATCGTTGAACTGGGCGGCGGCGGCAGCGTTGAGAACTCGTTTATGCAACAAAAAACTGTTTTGAATTTTTTTTATTGATTTGTTTTGCTGCTCAGCTTCAATCATTAAAATTGGGTTTTATATTTGCATTATGTAAAAATAAATTTGTATAATATTAATTTGATTCATTATTAATACTATTAATATTAATTCATTAATATTAAATTTAAAAATAATACCAGATAAATTCGCTATGTTTTTATTTGCATAAACTAAATTCATGTAAATTCCATAATCTCGCTGATATTCGCAGATAAATATCAAAAAAAAGTTACCCAACATTAATTCAACTGGTAATTTGGTTACCCATTTCTTTTTGATTATATTTCCTTAATTATTCCATTCGTACGATATTATTTGTGTTTATGTTTTGATCAGCATCCCATCCAGCGCCCTCTCTCCATGACGTCAAGCTCCACTATTACCTCATAAATATGCAATTGGCGGTGCTCAAACCCCCCAATCAACATTCGCATGCAAATAATCCATGGTTCTAGAAACAGTTTTTTGTTTGTTTTTTTGTTGGGTGGGGACAGAGAGCTTTCTGTCACAGTCTGAATCACTGTGAGTGGCAGAGATTCTTCAGAGGTTTTTGGGTTTTGGGATAACCAAAAACTGGTTTCCGCGTGATGAACTTTTGGGCCTGTCTGCCTCCACAAATAAAACAACAACAACAGCACACAAAATATATATCAGAGTGCTAATGCGATCGTGTCTGCGGGCCTTAATTACATTATGAAAATTTATGCTTTAGGTTGTGTAATTAAAAAAAAAAACCCAAAGACCAAAAAAAAGAATACACAATCAAATAGAATTCAGGCAACAAATTCATGAAGCCACTTCCAGTTTCCAAGTGTGTGTTAGGGATATGCTGAATTGATTAGCTTTATGTAAAATAAGTTTAAGACTTTGCCCACAAATCAGGTTGGACCACAAAAGATTTATAATTATAGTGCGATCAGTAATATAAATATAAACATATATGTGGCAGGTATGTGGAGTTTGCCTGTCCGCTGTTATTGTCAAACAATAGATCAAGTTTATATATCTAGTATACTCGCATAGTCATTTATTGGATAAACAATTCGTCAGACAAACTTGTTGCTGCTGGCTGCGGAATTCAGGAACTCAATTTAGGCAGAGATTCTTTCAATTATATTTGCTTACAGTGCGAATATAATTTGCTAGCTGCTGCAATTATTTTGAGTTAATATTTGACAACTTCTTTTGGCTGTGCCTTGACGATTCGACGCTGGGTAAACATGCGTGAAATATGCGCTAAATAAATGAGAAACAAATGCATCAGAGGCTGCTGACTGAACTTAACTGCTTTTTAATAGAATAATTCTGCATGATCTTTGAGAGCTGTTCGCTTTGTAGAGCTCTTCAGCGTGTGCTTCACATTTGCTCATTTTGCTGTCTCTTTGACAGGTGCAAATGTTCGCCTTGAGGTCGCCGCAGCTGGGCCTCGGCAGGCAGTGACCATAAAACAATTGCGGAACAAGGCGACACACGCGACAAATTGTTTGGCCCAACAACAGGCTGCAGAGCCATCCAAAATGATGTCTCAGAGGCTGGCTTTGTGCTGGCTCCAGAGGGGGGCTCCACTGTATACACACCGTGCATGTTGGCATGCAATGGACCAGCTACGAGTATTTGCCAAAAATATTTTTGCCACGTCTTGGCCTGAACCAAAACCAAACCAAAACCAAAACCGAACCAAAGCCGAGCCGAACCAACGCTGATTGTTTGCCCCGGCAGCAGGCAGCGAACGTTCACAAAGATAAATACGACAAGTGCCGGCGATGAGCTCTTAAATAACATTTGTCAAATTGCAGTAGTGCAGTGTTTAACATTTTGCAAACACAACAAAAACAAAAACTCTTTCAAAAGTGATGTACACAGGCTGACGCTGTGGCTGTGTGTTGCAACTTGCTCCGCCGGGCTGCGGCGCTGCCTTGGCTGGGTGTGGACTGTAGGAGAACGAACTACGAGCAGGCGATCAGGGGGGAGGTTTACACACTTGTTTACAGCAATTGATTGCAGCCATAAAGCACTTCTGCATTGAATGGATTAGCTCATAAAATAAATATTAGATCTACATGCCACAATCAGTGCTGACTGTTCCTCTTAAAGCCAAAACCTGGCAGCTTGAACTTCAAATCAAAATGCAATAATTACACAAAATTCAGCTACATTCGATTTTATAAATTTGTTTCGTTCTTTAATAATTGATTTTAATATTTATTTTAATATTTTAATATTTTTTTATTTGAATTTTAATATATAAAATCGAAATTATTAATAATAATAATTTAATATAATTTAAATAATTTTAATAATAATTTTAATAATTAATTTTAATATTTACGTTAATATTTTGATATTTATTTTAATATTTTTATATTCATTTTAATATTTTAATTTTGAATTTAAAACTTAAAAATCGAATTTATTTATAGTCTCTATCGTTGTGTGCTCCCAATGCCCGATATTTGTCTGGCCCCCAGTCAAGATCATCGCGGACATATGGCAAATATATGCTCGGCGCTCAATGCTAGATCAGCATGAATGCCCAGCCACATTGAGCCACGTATCGAGTGTCGAGTGTATGTATATTGGTAATGCAAATTTCGCCCGAGAGTTGCCAAAGGGCAAACACAAAAAAATGCACGGCTTAATTGTTCAGATAAACATCAGCGCATGGAAAGGCATTTTCGAATCGAAATTTCCCCGATCTAAAAACTATTCAGGCAGCCAATCCAAGAGCCCTCCGTGTTAGCCCATTAATCTGTGTGTTCCAATTAATTTTGTATCCAAATGCACGCATTGAAACCGAAAGTCAGGGGTCGGGGATTTCTTTTGCTTTTTGTTACCATCATTATTGTTAATTCGTCAAAAACGACGAGAAAAATCAATCTAGGCGAAGGTCCACCGATCGGATTGCTGGGTACGAGTGCTGCATGCTCTCAGTGTGAGCTGTTTTTGGGGGTACCTGCTCGAAATTTGCGTTCAACTCGAGTGCAAACAGGCACGGATCCAGTCCACACCGGACCCTGACCTTCCGCGACGAAGAGCGAAACGTGCCAAAGTGCGGCTCGAAATGCAATTAAATTTTAATCATTGTTTTACAGCCGCATAATCCCTGAAAAGTGAAGGGCATTGGCAGGAAGTCGCACCATGGGCTTATGCTGCGCTGCAAAAAATCAATGCAGTGGGCTAATAGCTGCTAGATGGAGCCACCAGTAACTGCTGAAAATTAGTACAATATCTTGCAATGGATTTGCTAAGCAAAGAAAGATTCCTTTGGCCCATGCGCTAAATCTTTGGCCACTTGCCGCATAATAATGCCATCGTCTGCAATGACATCTGCCATAAATTGTGCCGCATGTGCGGCAGGGTAGGGGGAGTGGAAATCTCGGCTCGCAAACTAGTTTGATGAACTCAGCCCAGTCCATGCCCAAGCCAAGTAGCTGATGGTCGCGGGGTAAAACAACTTATTTTATTTATTTATTTCTTTATTTTTGCTGATCGCGTAATTTGCTCAGCAATTACAAAATCAAGTTTTCCCCCAGCCACAGCTGGTAGTTTCGATTACTTGGACACTTGTTCGGCGGGCAGGCCCGGCCAGGCATGAAGATCGATGCGGGATCCCACTCTGATTGGCATAATTAGTGGCGTTTTTGCTGTCATCGCTGATTGTGCCGCGAAATGTCATACAATTTGTCAATTGATTTTACGATCGAGCAGCACAAAGTGCTGGGCACAACTGCGTGAGACCAATCGATGGCGTAGCCGGACAATATGCACGCCCAACCGCCACTAAGTGCAGCTTAAGGTGGCTCAAACTTTTAATTGGGACAATCTTTTATTCCTCATCAATTATGTACGTTCTGAGTTGGTTGTTGAAGAGTTTTTTATTTTGCTTAATTTATCCCATTTTTTAATGGGAAATAATATATGAGCATGGACGTGTAGTTGGTTAATGAAATTAAATAAAAATAAATTTAAAATAATATGCTTATATTTTTCCACTTAATCTGTTTCAAAAATAATATAATAATAATATAATAATTTTTGCATAATATTTTGCATTGTTTCAGCGCAGATTTCCATCTCCATAGAGTATTCATTCTTCGCTGCGCCTTTTATTCGCCCCAAACACTTTTTGTTCACACACTTGAGCAGTTTTTTTTTGTTATTTATTCTGCTTTTTTTTTGGGTATTTATTATTATGATTTATGAAGTGAGGCTGCGGCTGAGGCGCCTTAGTTGGTCAGTCGTCAGTCAGCGGGGGAATCCCATTGACGTAGCCGCCGTGGTGCAAGTTCCTGCCTGTGATTAGCATAATTTTGGCTATAATTAAATAATTTTTGTCTGCTAGCCATCGATTTTGTGGCACTATTATTTTTACGCCTGCGGAAAGGCTTGAAGAAATTCTAGGAAAAATGTTTTTGCTAGGAGCAGCATAGAGGGAGTAATACGAGTAGCCTGCCTCTGTGCCAGAAGTAAATAAATACAAATAAATGTAAGTAAAATAAAGACTCCAAATATTATAGGAATTTGCTTAAATATATTTATTTACTTTAGATTTGAATTTTAATGTTTAATTTTCTAGTGCGCCCCAAAAACAGGCAACAGTTTTTTGCTCTTGCGTCATACCTCACCGTTGCCGCCCAAATGTAGGCAGCATCTTTTGATGTCTTCAGGACCTGTTTCTGCTGTCTATTAGTGTGCCAGGAGCAATGGCTGTTCTCTCATTTCTTAGCTGTCAGCCCTGCTAGCCCCTGGACCCCGTTCCAATTTGGCCAAGTAGCTGCGGTAGTAAAATAAGAAAATGGTTGCCTACTTTCAGGAGGGACCATTAAAAATTAAGAAAATATCAAACAAATAAACTATCTGCTGGCTGGCTGACAGAATGGCAAGCATGAGGTTGCTGTGGCTGTGGGTTGCTGCATAAGTAAAAGGACACTAAAATATTATGTGCACATGTGACACAAGCCAACCAACCCCACCCCCACACCCACCCCATGACAAGACAGCAATGAAGATGACAACGATGACGACGACGATGATGATGACGATGATGGGACAGCGACAAACAGCCACAAATAAAAACAAAAAAAAAGTATTCAACTTGGCAAGGCCTCCAGCCCAAAGCAATCAAGTAAAATGAGGTGCAGCCCCGCCCCCACCCAACCCACCTTTCAGAGAAAGCCCAAAAATAATCACAAGGCGACAAAATGTTGCATATAATGCGGCTGCTTAGCGAGGGACCATAAAATGCCTCAAGGCACAAGAATCCGGACACGGACCAGCATCAGCATCAGGATCAGCAGCAAGCAGCAGCACTGCCTCACTGATTGATGGCTTGATGGATTGCTGGCTGGCTGGCTGGCTGGATGGATGGGTTCGTGTTAATTATTTTGCTAAAATAATGCAGCAACAACGACAAAATTTTTGACAAAATTTGATGCGATGCCGTCGCCGCTCTCTGCACGCCCTAAAAAACAAAAAAATAAATAGAAAAACAAAATACTGAAATGAAAAATCGCAATTTCCTGAGCTCCGCTGATAACCGCCGGCTACAAAAAAAAGAAGAAAAAAATAGAGAAACATTTTCTATATAGCAAAAATAAAAGCGGACAATAAAGAGCGGACGACAGCGTCGCCGTCGTCGTCGTCGGCTTAATGAGTGACGGGCGGTCATATTAGATGACGATGCGATGTGTCAGTGTGGGTGTGTGAGTGGGTGTGTGTGTGTTTGTATTGGTGTTGCTGTTGCTGAGTTATGGCACATTAAGCTCAGCTGCGGCTGCTCTGGGAGAGAGAGAAAGCTGCCCATGCACACATACAAACATAGGTGTGTGTCGCTCTCGGTGTGTGTGTGTGTGTGCGCCTTCCCTCCCTCTTCTTTTTTGTATTTTGGGTGATTTTCTGCACTCTTCCCTGCTCGCTGGCATTTGCATTATTCATGTGCGGACAGGGGACAGGGACAGGGGAGAGAGCGCCGCGGTAGTTTTATTTTAAAGCCCAAACGTTCATAAAAACCAATCCCCAGACAAGTGCAGTTTGCTGTCGCAGCAGCCAGGAGGGGGTGGTATACCCTATAATTGAGCAATAATCGGTTAATATCGCTTGACTGCGTAGCGCAGAAAGTCACTCGTGTATGGCCAATATTTATGGACGAGCCCACAAATTTGCAGCCAGTTTTTGTTGCAGTTTTCTACAGTTATTGGATCGTCTGTGCACTCGCGAATGATATTTTTATATGCCTCCAAAGGCAGGGGGAACTGTTTGCAGCAGGATCCAAAGACAGACAACAGATCAGCTGCCCCACAAAGGGCGCTGCCTTTGCGCATTTTACACTTGGGAAATTTCCAGCGCAGTTTCCATATTTTATATGTATATATTTTATATATATTACAAGCACTAAGAACAAATTTTTTTGGCATCATGAACAGCCACTGGAATTCATATTTAAACTCAAAACTTTTTTAGTAAAAAATCCAATAGCTGAGAACCAGTAAGAAGCCTAAACGCCATTCCACATTACACAGTAAATGAAAATTACACAATTAAATAAATAAATATAAATACATTTAACGGTTTATGTTGTGTGACTAGTGCATTAATTTATAAGAAACATTCTTGACGCACTAGGAAATAAGTAAATAAATAAATTCCGAAATACAAATAAATTGCATTTAATTAATGTATGCACATGCAGGTACCTTAATTAATGAATTTCAGTAGCTATGACTAAGTTCAAATTTGATTTTGCATTGCAGCCAAACCAAATGGTAAATAAACAAAATGTCTGGCTTAAAAGCAGACAGCGGCTTTACTTATTTTTAATACATTTTAATACAATTTTTATTTGATTTGAATTAATTTTGTTGTTTATTTGTTATTGTTATTTTATTGTTCAATTTTAATTCTAATTTTCTATTTTATTTATTTATTTTAACTTTTTTCTTTATTTATTTTAATTTATTTATTTTATTTTATTTATAATTTATTTATTTGTCGTTTCAACTTTTGTTCTTTATTTAGTTTTATTTTTTCTTTATTTTATTTTTTTAACTTTTTTCGTTATTTATTTTAGATTTATTTATTTATTTTGTATTTTAATCTTTTTCTTTATTTATTTATTTTTTTTTTTTTACTTCTTTTCTTGGAGCGACTTAAAAGAGCAACTACAACTGAGAAAAACAATCAAATAAATAATTAATTAATTGAATTAATTGCTAATTTTTCCTACAGCTTCTACGTACCAGAACTTCCCGTAGATCCATTCGCAAGTCTCTCCATTCGCATTCCCGTTAGAGTTAGGGTATTCTCTGGTCTCCCATTGAGCCATCGCCGCCAAGTGAAAGCCTCTTTCTTTGCTCTCTCCTCTCCCCCAACACGCCCACTGAACCGCCATTCTTGTTGCATTTTACGTTCGCTGGCTGAACGCTTTTGATGGCTTTTTTGGGGTCCCTGCCCAAACGTCCGCCAGTACGTCCGTCCGTCCGTCCGTCGTGTGTTGATGCTGATGACAGCAGAAGACGAGCGAGAGAGAGAGTAGAGAGAGAGAGAGAGAGAGAGACATCTTCGCTGACGTGCGGGGCCCGGCCCGGCCCGGCCCGTCATGATGAAGTTGTCGTTCATCGCAAATGATGAAACCAGGAGCTACGGCCTGGGCCCTGGCACGGCTAGGGGTAGGGCTGGGGGTGCGGCTGCGGGTTGCTCTGCTCGTTAATTTTCCTTTAAGTCAAGTTGCTTGACAATCTTCCCAGGCAGCCAGGCAACAGCCAGGCAACAGCCAACAGCAGGGGAAACAAGAGAAAAAAAGTGTTATAAATTGCATTTAGTGTCGGGGCACGTCATTGCTGATTTGTTATGGCTGCCACAGGCTAACGGACGGGCTCCAGGCAAAAGGTCAACCTCAAGGCATTAACAATGGCTTCTGTCCCCGGCCAAAAGTCCCTGCTAGCTGCAGATCAGATCGGATCCTGCTGCTCCAGCTCCAGCTGCTGCTCCAGCTGCTGCTCCCCCGCTGCATATGCAAATTGTGTGTTTGGAAATGATGCGATGCGTTCTGGAATTTGGAATTGTTTACAAATTTCCTACAAAACGGCTAGGCGGGCTAGAGAGGCGCAGAGCAACAGAGAGACAGAGAAGGGATTGGGACTGCGACTGGGACTGGGTGGCGGGAGAGGCCAGCAGGCAGGCCTAGATATGCTAAAATAAAACTCCAAGTCATAAACTAAAGACTTTGTTTACAAATTAAATGCAGCATGCAACAAGCGACATCTTCATCCACATCCGCAGATGCACAGATGCACAGGGAGAGGGAGAGGGAGAGGGAGAGAGCCACAAAGCCTGTCCATGGGCAGCCTCTGTCTGTCCTGCAGTGGATCTGTCCGCTGGTAGATATGCGACTGCAGATACAGGATGGGCTCTGCTCGGCTGCTCTTCTGCTTATGAATGCGCTGGAGACTCTACACACACCATTCCCCCCCCCCACCAAGCTCCTCCTGGGCCTCCTGCTCCTGGCGCTTGGGTGTGATGTGTCCGTCCCACTGTCTGCTCCCCCCCTCTCTGTTGCTGCCCCGCCCAGAACTTTATGCCTACGGTATGCAAAGCAGTCCGGCCACGGCACAAGGCACAGTCCAAGCCGCAGCTACATGTGTTTTACATGAATTTTAAATGATATGTTAAATAAAAATGCGCAGCTAAACAGCCCAAGGCACCGCCGACCAGCAACAGCAGCAGCAGCAGGAGAGGAACCAGCAAGCACAGTGACTGCGACGAGTGCGTGGACACCGCATGAGCACAGATACACGCAGGGGGACACACACAGCACACCACACGAACAGTGGGACACAATTAGGGAGACTTTGGGAGCCACCTTTTGGGGGAAAATAAACTAAAAAATAAAAATAATTAAAGTTATGCATCGGAGTATACTGTCGTGGAATCATACATATCTATCATACTCTATACACATTACCCCACGCACAGATTTCCTGTCAGACGATGCCAGGAAATTTCCTGTAATTCTTCGAACATTTTATTTATCACAATTCTAATTATTGGGACATTAATTACAGCAACATTTAACTCTTGGTTGGGAGCTTGAATGGGTCTTGCAATTAATTTATTATCTTTTATCCCCCTACTAAGAGATCTTCGCTGCCAACAACGCCCACAAATTGCCACAATTTTTGTAAATTAAATACCTGGAAATTCTTGTTTATAATTCTTTAATACGAGAATTAAGCCAGTAATTATTAGCATAAAGATATATACCCTCCAAAGCTGAAACTCTGCGCAGTAAACTTCAGGCAACTTTTTTCACATTTTTTTAAATTTATTTATTATTTTTTGTATTTATTTATTTATTATTACTTATTATTAATTTATTTTTTACTTTTTATTTGTTGTATTTATGTATTTATTTATTTATTATTATTTATTTATGAGTTGTTTTATTTATTTATTATTATTATTTATATATATTTTTTTAATTTATTATTTTTAAATTTAGTTTTTAATTTATTAATATTCTAATATTTATTTATTTATTTTTTATTGTTTTATTTATTTATTTATCTTTATTTTGTATTATACCATAATTTGCCTGCTTTTGCTGGAAATTTTTGCAAACTTTATGACTGCACGCGGACCCACTGTGCGGCAGGGGCTGGGTGGGTGAGTGGGCAGGGAGCTGGCCCTGGTACTGGCGTAAAACCTGGCCAAAAACTATGCAAAGTTTATGCGAATCCAAAATATTTGCACTGGGCATGCGCATGCGCAGCAAACTCAATTGTTCAAATACATTTAGATACTCGTATATATAAAATATATCTTAAATGCAGGCAGAAAGGAGAAGCAGCAGCGGCCAGGGGGGCAGGGGCAGAAAACTGGGCGCTGCTGCGGCAGCCAACGGCAAAGACGGAGTGCGACTGGGACTGGGACTGGGACTGTTGGATGCCGCTTGGCCTGCTTGGCCGCTGCCTCCTGATGCTATCAATTCAAAGTCAAATGGGGGGACAACAAAACAAATCGGCGCTGCATCTATAATGAGCCAGAGACAGGACCAGGCCCTGGCCCAGGCAGAGGCAGTGCGGCCAGGCCCCAAGACGGAATTGATGAGAGCAGCAGAGCACATGGCCAAGGGGCGCAGGTTCAGCTACAGCTACAGCTACAGGATGGGACGGGCCACAGTTTTGACTTGCATGTGCCTCATTGAGTTGTTCGGCTGCCCCAGACGCAGGCACGACCCGGCCATAGGGACACCCACCCAACACACGAACGCATTGCCCTGCCCCGGGCCCTGAGCCAAGTGGCTCGCATTATTCCAGTTCCTAGTCGCAGTCGCAGTTGCAGTTGCAGCCCTCAGCCCGCTCGCTGCACTGATTGCAGAAATTGTTGAATGCCGCACAATTGAATGCAATGGCCCGGTCGCGGCTCCATAAATGTCTTTATTATGATCCTGAGTAGTTTGGGCCAATTTGTGGACAGGCAACTGACACAAGCACTGGCTGGTAGAGGACAGGACAGGACAGCCAGTGTAGCAGCTGCTCGGGGGGCTTAAGGGTCAGCAAAGCGAGGCTATAGCTGGAGCTGGAAGTAGAGCTATAGCTGGAGATATGTTTCCCCAGTTCTCCCCAGCTCACCATATAAATTTCATAATTATTTGTGCAGCTTTTTGGCACTCTGGGCTCGCTTGACTACTGTCAGAAATAATCCCGGAATTGTCTAGCAGCAGCAGCAGCACAATTGATCTTGATCTAATCGGCCATTCTGTGGGTCACCAAGCAGGCAGAATAACTGTGCCAACACAGCCAACTGGAGGCTCGACACCTACAGCACAGGGGGCCAAGGGGGCAGCCAGATAGACAGGCAGACAGACAGACACCAAGGCAGAAAGGCAGCAACGAGCGGCAGAGCCACAGCCGAAAAACAACGAGCTGCAAGTCGCGGCAGACGAAGGCAAATCAGGCATTAAATTGCTCATGTGGCGGCCGACAATTTCTTTAAACACAGAGTTTTGGCTTTTGGCGTTGGCGTTGGGGCAGCGGTGCAGTCGGGCCCGAGTTGGTAATAGAAAAGGATTTGACTCGATTGAACACCCGAATTTGCAATTTTCGAGTTAGGCCTCGGTTGCGCCCCCCAAAACGTGGTGAGGGCGGGGCGGGGCAAAACAAAAATGTGGTGGGCGGTGAGCTGAAATTATAGCCCAAGCTCAAGCAAGTGGAAGAGGTAGACAGACAGACAGACAGACGAAGGTTCTTTTTTTTTGTTTCTTCTGTTTTTTGTTGTATTTTTTGGGGCCATCTCCTGGCTAAAGCACTTAACACGTCAACACGGTCGCTGGCGCTGTTTTCCCAAGCCCAAAAGGAAAAGCCAAACGTTGGTAGCAGAAGGGTGGAGGGGGCTGGGGAAGGGGTAGGGGCAATGCAGATTTGATTGAGGCAGAAACGACGCTGGGTTGCTCTCTCTCTCCCTCTGTCTCTCGCTTTGCAGGAGGCAGACACAAGAAGAGGTTCAAACTCGAAGAAAAATTTAATATTTGATGGAGAAAAATATTTGAAAATATTTGAAAAATATTTAAACATATTTAAAAATAATGCTAAATATATTTCTTTTATATTAAACAAAAATTGAGAAGGAAAAACTAACACTGTGCCAAGCCCAAGCCCCAAAACCAAGCCCCTTCCCAATGGCAGGCTGCACACACTTCCTCCCTTCAGCTGTTCCTGGCCGCCTGCTGGAGTTCTGGTGTCTGGTGCCTGGCTCTGGCTCTGGCATATCGATAAAAAACAATGTTGGGCTATTTTCCTTATGCTGACATGATTACCCGGAGCTTAGCAGCTGCCGCTGTGGAGCTGCCGGCTGTGCAGTTGCCGGCTGTCGAATGTTCTGCGCTGATTGTAGCTGCAAGAGAGCTGCAAGAGCTGCGAGCTGCGAGCTGCAAGAGCTGTTCTGCTACTCGCATGTTCCATGCCCATATAGATCGATAAGATTGCACCCAAGATTGTGCCACAGAGGGGAGAGAGGCAGAGGCAGTGGCAGTGGGTGAGTGGCTGAGGCTGAGGCAGTGGCAGGCTGCAGCGCTGGCTGCTTGTGTATCGATTATTATCTGCTGTGGCAGCAATCGATCGTGATCGATCGTGGCAGCAGCCGAAAAACCCTACGTACATTTATCCAAGTATTCCCTTAGGTTTACGTTGAGTTCTTCCACTCGAAAAACAATTCAAAATCTCTCGCCACGTTGCTCCACAATTGAAATAAATCGAGACAAAATTCACACAACAGAAACTCTGTGCTGGCAGCAAGATGTCTGCTTCCTCCAGCTCCCGCTCCAGCTCCACATCCACATCGATCTCCCCAGCCGCCGCCCACACCATCGACAATGTGAATCGCTGCATCTGCGATGGCCTTGTTAAGGCAGCCGGTGGCATGGCCATTGGTGGCAGCGTCTCCCTGCTCTTCCTGCGGCGTCGTCGCTGGCCGCTCTGGCTTGGGGCAGGATATGGCATTGGACTGGCCTATCGCAACTGCCTGAAGGACCTGAAGCAAGTGCAGTTGAAGTGAAGCAGCAGCAGCAGTCCCGCCCCAACAGACTCTCTCTCCTTCTCCACGAATGCCATAGTCCACCTCGGCAGGCTTTGCACAAGGCCTGCGGCGTTGGCTGTGGCTGCCAGTCGAGAGCGAGGGTGCCGTCACACTTCAGGCTAAGCTGCTCGCAAATAAAGCCAACAAATCAAAAATATTTGCGTGCTTTTCCTTGGTTTTCGGGGGGCAGCCAGCGATCAGCTGGCAAGGGGCTGTAGTGAGCGCAGATTAATTGAGTTAAATGTGATGTGAATAATCAGAGAGTGCTCCGCCTCAACCTGCTGACAATAAATGCTGCAGCAAATCCACAAAAAAACAAATGAAACCAAGCCCTAAATTGTTGCATTCGCCGCTGAAAATCCAGAGTGCCAGAGTGCGCTCGGCAATCAGCAATATATTTAATCGAATCGCTGGCATCGACACCTATTTGAGGCACAAAACTCATTTCCACAGTGGGGCTTTTATGTTCACCGATCGGCGGGCCAATCGCTGCGCCGTTCAAGGGCTCTGAGCGCTGAGTCTGAGCTCTGAGCCTCAGTCTGATCTGTGCGCTGGAGGCCGCATAAATGCAATCGCCATCGCCGCCTAATACCGTTGGCAGGTCTGGTGCTAATGCGACAAGTCCACAAAAAAATATGCCCAAAAGCAGCTTCTTGGAAAGCGCAGCAGCAGCAGGGGCAGCAGCAGGGGCAGAGCCAGACGAATATTTCGATGCATTGGCAGTGATATGAAGTCGCAGGCAGCGGCGCATCGCATCGCATCGAATTCAGTTCGCTTCCGAGGCAACGCTGCATAATCTGCCACTCTCCATCGACGCTTGAGCAAGGGGAGACCGAACCCCAGACCGAGCCCCAGACCGAGCCCGAGCCAGTGGCCAGTAAGAGTCCAAGTTGCGGCTGCAGATTGTGTAGCACGGTCAGCAATTATAATATATACAAAATCCATTGCGGTTCACAGGTCAAATGTAGAAATTGAGATAGATCTGCAAAGAGACAGAGAGGGAGAGAGGGAGGGAGAGGGAGCGAGCGACTGGGACGTGCAGCTGGAGGCTGGATTTGGTTCATTGGCAGCTTTGCACGTTGTCCCTCGTCCCGCGTCCGTCGTCTTCATCGTCGTCATCGACATCGTCATCGTCGATCAATGCTCAGCCTGTAGCGCCGCAGCCCATGCCTATCAAGATATGGAGCCTGCCCGGGTCGGGCTCTGTCCCCTGTCCCCTGTCCCTGCCCCTGTCCCATCTCCCCTCTCCCCTTTTCGAACGGCAATCGTGATCGACTCGAACTCCAGCCATTGGCTACCATTCCATTGGGGCCCCAGAATTCGGCAGCAATTTTTCTTCTTTTCTTTTTTTTTTTTTTTTTTTGGTTTTTTTTTTCTTTTTGGTTTTTTTTGCTCTTTTAGCAGTGGAGCCTAGGCATACACGATATCCGATGCGGCGACAGATTCGTTTTGGGGCAGCTACGCAGCCAGCAGGCTAGAGATGAGCAAAAGGAAGCTGCGCTGCGGATTCAGACGGGATTTGGCACTGAGGAAAGTGCGCTGGAAATTTGCAGCTTGTTTTACTTCGCCTAAAAAGTGCTGCAAGTGCAGCAGTTGCAGGCGTTGCTCTGGTGGTGTCAATTATGCCAAAGATGCCCGCTCATTGCATTCAACTCTGCCTCTCCTGCTGGGGATTTGGGCTCACACGCACAAGCTCGTTATCGTTCGCCGGCTCGACCCAATGCTCTTGCAGCAGTTCCAGCAGCTAAGCTGCATGTGCCCAGCACTAGCCAGGGCCAATTGTTCAGGCCTCAGGCACACACACAGACACACAGACAGAGAGGCATAGGAGACACCCAAGCCTAGACCCTGCCCGTCCACTCGAAGCTCTTCGGGTCTCCACGTTTAATAAGCAATTTTGATTTGGAGCAGATTGTGTGACGACCGAACGAGCGGCCAAGGACTGTGCGCTGGCTGCTGGCTGCTTGCAGCTTGCAGCTAGGTTGCATGCCACGGCTGCCGCTTGGCTACTGAGAGAAGGCCGGACCTGGCTCTGGACTTGCACTTGACTTTGTCGCTGACCCGCGCAAAGATTTTTAACTGCAACTTGTTGCCTTTCTGCGCCACTGGGGTCCACGGGGTCTGCGCTGCTGATACTGTTTACATGGAACTTGTACTGATTGCTTCTAGTCATGCCCCCGATGTGCAGATTTTCAATTTGGTGATAAGCTCCGCAGGCAACAGGCTAAAGGCTGCAGGCAGCAGGCTGCAGGCTTTAGTTTTCGCAGAGCTCATTTTCGCTGGAATTGCCTGAATTTTTATTGAATTTTAATTGGCCGTTGAGGGATGTGTGCTCGAAGTTCACGCTGCCCTGGGTGTCAACTTTGAACCCAGCGAAGAGCCGAAGAACCTTCAAGCCAACATGTGCCTGATGGGCAAGCCCCAACCCTGGCCCTTACCCTTAACCCCCTCTAGCTGCATGCCAAAGGAGCCAACGAAATGGGAAAGGTTCCCAAGAAAATTTAGATCAATTTTCCTAATTTACTTGAGCTTCAGCGATTGCGTGTCGTGGCGTGAAAAACGGCACTTGAGAAACGGGCTGGTGGGGGCAGGCAACAAAAAATTCCTTAACCGCAAAAAAATACAAAAAAAAAATAGACCCAGAAGAGAAGACTCGCAGCAGCAGGGGGAGCAGCAGGAGAAGGAAGAGCAGGCAAAGAAAAATAAATCACGACTCAAGTTTCGAAAGCGCGAAACTGTTACCAAAGCACTTAAACTTAAATTGGCCAAAGCGACGACTCTCGGCCGAGCCGAACATTCGGAACATGGTAAGCTGAGAGCTGAGAAGAAGCCGAGAAGAGGCTGAGAAGAGGCTGAGCGGAGGCTGTGGCTCTGCGCTGCTGATCTACTCGTACCCAGAGCTGCCACCAGTTGCCCCGCACGGCTTGGCAGCGCAGGCGTGGTGCGGTGGGGGCTGGGTAGTGCAGTTCTAAATTAGAAATAGTGTAGATAGATACGCCAATAGAATTTATAGCGACTCGCTCTCGCTAGCTCGCTCTCTGCTGACTGCGTTCTGCGTTGCAGCGTCATGATCATGCCCTGGTCAGGTTAATTTTGGGCACGACCAGGCCAGCCCATGTAGCCCATGTGGATGACGATGACGATGATGATGGCAACGCACGAAGGCAGAAAGGTACTCACTTCTCCTGCTGCTGCTGCTGCTGCTCCTCCTGCTCCCCACTTCCACTTCCATTTCCAGTGCTGCGCTGTGGTGGAGGCTCGCGAAACGTGCCCATGGATCGCAGCTTAAGTTTAATGGAACCAATTGAAGATATTTTGTGGGCAAGTGATAAAGTCGTATGCCCAGTTGGTGGGTGCCTTCTCCGCTGCCAACCTGCCGCTGCTGCTGCTGCTCTCCTCTGATCTTGTCCTGTTGCATTTTCCATCAACAACTTTGGAGTTGCCAGTCGCCTGTTGCCAGTTGCAGCTCGGCCTGGCTTCACGAACCCATTAAATGATGCGTAAGAAGCCCAACGTGATCATGCGTCAGGCCAGGGAGGGGCGAGTGGGGGGGCAGATCACACGATGCTGATACGCAGAGAGGAACCACAGCCAAAAGCCCGGCAAGAAATCAGCGTGAAAATTGCCCACTGCCACAGAGAGTGAAGTGAACCCTGCCACCTACCCATGCCCCAGCCTACCCCCCCCTCGCCATTGCTGAGTTATGTGAAAATTGCGGAAGAATTTCGTGCGGCGGCTTGTTAGTGGAAGTGCAAGAAGTAAGCAAGGAAAACCCAAGCCCAAAGCAAAGCAAAGCAAAGCAAACTCCCGACTAAACTAAAGTAAACCAACATTGGGCCAAGTCCACAGTTACAGCCACAGCCACAGCCAATTGGGCAGCAATCAGTGGGGCTGAGAGCGTGAGAGCAGGGGGGTGTGAGTGGGTGAATGGCAAGCAATGGGAAGTGGGTGATTCCCCCACCAAAAGCAACACACACACCTAAATTAGCCTGCACTTTTCCCACTATATTTAAATGTAAAAAGAAACTGCTGAAAATTGTTTTGTATTTATTTGTTTATATATATTATAATACATATTAGTATATATATTATTATACATATTATTACATATATTATTATTTATTATTATTTGTTTTATTATTTATATTATATTTCGTTATAATTTTGTCTTTTTGTGTGTCAGCTACAACGGCGGGAAGCTGCTTTGGGTAAGTGCCATAAATCTGGGCAGTAAAGTTAATTGAAACTTGCCTTTTGTTTAAATGTAGAAACTGTCTTTAGGCAGTACAACAATTAAGTTATTTATTTATTATTAAAATTAGGAAAAATAGAAAAAGATTTCCAGTGAAATCTAGCAATATATTTATTTATTTTACTTACTTACTTATATTTTACTTACATATTTGTTATGTAAGCTTAAAGGACTTTACTTATTCTTTACTCTTAATTTGGTTGTTTGTTTTGTTTTTATTTCTATTTAAATATTTATTATAAGCATTCATATGTACATCTTTATTTGTTTTTATAACTATTTTTATATTCAATTTAGCTGATACCTATATTTTTTTTAATTTAGCAACTATCTTTAGGCAGTACAACAATTAAATTATTTATTTATTTATTATATTAAATTGAGAGCAATAGAAAAAGTTTGCAGTGAAATCTGGCAATATATTTTACCTCTTTTGTCTGTTAGCTTAAAGGACTTTATTTATTTGTTTTAATTGCGTTTTTATTTGTTTTGTTTTCATAATTATTTTAAATATTATAAACATTCATATATATTCAATTTAATTTGTTTCTATAAATATTTATATAACAAATTTAATAGTCTATAAATGCAAACTTTGTGTGCTAATTGGAGAGTGTTCCTCTTTTTGTGTCCCTTTGGCACAAGTTTTATTTTTTTTTATTGCTGGCTTACATTTTTAAATTAATTTCTGAATTTCGATCTTCGATCATCTCTTGCTGCACTCCGCTGCATGGGCTCGCTGCTAAATATCTTGTCAGATGTATTGCCTCGACACTGCCGCGGTGAAATCTTTTTTCTCAGTTGCTGCTGCCGCAGCTTTACCGCTGCCGCTGCTGGCTGCTGCTGCTGGCTGTTTGTGACGTCACGCTTCCGCTGCCAGCCAATCAATCAAAGGGCCGTCAGCCTCATCGTCTTTTGTCTTCCACTTCCACTTGCAGTGTCTTCTGGCCCGGCCTGCCCGTCTGCGGCTTTCCTTATTTATTTTGGCTCATTTTTACGCTTTATGCACTGGCACCCGTCCCGTCCTGCCCTGCCCCGCCCTGCCTGACATCACATCGCCCTCTGCTTGGCCCTCTGGTGCTCCTCCCTCCCCCCGGCGACCCTCTTTTGTGTGTGTGCTTTCTGTTTTGCTGCTTTGCTGCTCTGCTGTCTTCTTTCTTTCTGCTGTCTTTGTCTGCCTTCGCGCTGTTGGCCATTAAATTTGATACCCACTTATTTGGCCAATAAAATTAACCTACCTCAACTTGTTTGGCCTTCATCATAAAGGTAGAAGAGGCCACAGAGCAGGCTGAGAGAGAGCAGGGAGTGAGAGCGACAGCAAGCGAAGGGGGTGGCACTTTGTTCAAGCATTTTGGGCTCTGCTCTTGGCCATAATGTCGAACACACATGTGTGTGTGAGTGTGTGTGTGTGTGTGTGTGCAAGTGCGTGTCAGTCTGTGTGTTTGGCTGTGTGTGCTACGAAGATGGTTGGTTGCTGCCGCTGCTGCTGCTGCTGCTGGTTGCAACTTCCTGAACAAATCAGCAGAAGCAAAAAACCTAAGAGAAAGAATTTACACACGTTAAACAGGGCAGACAACAACCAGCCATACATACATTAATTATTCATATTTTTATATTTTTATTTTATGTAGAATGTTACAGTTGAAAAATATATGTATAAAATATTAACACATATTATTTGGATATTATTAATTAATTATTAGTAATATATTAACATTAATTTTAATATATGTATTAAAATTATATTTTTATTTTATGTAGAATATTTCAGCTAAAAAATATATACATATATATAAAATATTAAAAATTATAACATATGTATGTATATTATTATTAATAATATTAATTAATTATTATATTTTTATTTTATGTAGAATATTTCAGTTAAGAAAAAAATATATAAAATACTATTAATATTATTTTTAGTAATATTAATTAAGCATTAATAAAATATAAATAGTATATTAAATCGTAAAATTCATAAAATAGTAAAAATATTAACCAAGTCCGTTGATATTTTGTGGCATATTTTCCGCGGAGTATTTGAGGCGAATATCCGCATTCAAATTCCCCTTCTGAAGCTCTGCCAAATCATTTCTGCCGGTAGACCGCACCTCGCCAGGCCCCAGCTGGCCCCATCTTATTTGTGCAGATCCTTCACTCGATTCCTCTTTTTGGGGAGAGCGAGAGAGAGAGACAGGGAGAGAGCGAGAGAGGGAGAGAGAGAGAGAGGTGAAAAACGCATTGAAAGCGCGCAAATAAATTAGCGGCCGCAAAGTGTTGACATTTATTGTCAAGCCAAGCCCCAAAAAAAGGAACAGAAACCGAAACCGAAACCGATACGGAATTCCCCCCAGTGCCAGCAGTTGCAACAAGATACGCGTCGCACGTTGCACGTTGCACGCTGCACGCTGCACATTGCCGCACGCTGTTGGTCAATTTCAATTTATTGCAACAAGTGACAATCGGGTTAAATGTGAACGGCGGGGCGGCGCGGTGCGGTGCGAGGAGTGTGGCCCCCAAAACGCGAAGGCAAAAGGCAAAAGGCGAATGTGAATGGGAATTGGGACTGGCAGTGGAAATGGGGAATGGAATTGGGGACTGGACAATACGTACGAGAAGAAGCCAGAAGAAGCGCTGCCAGAGGAGGATCGCATCAGTGGCAGCCAAAGGCAGGGCCGTGGCAGTCCGCTTGCTCCGCTTTAATTGGTCATTGGAGCAAGGGGAAGTGACGCGCACAACGTCCAAATTGTCGCCCCTTTTATAGTTTGGATTCGTTTCGATTTCAGATCGTTTCAGTTGCGTTCTGCAGCGCTGCAATTTGATTTTTGGCTTGAATTCAGTTCGGGCTCAGGCCTCCTCTCCTCCTTTCCAAGGGCTCCTGGCCGCGTCGTCTGCCGCCCCCTCGAGGTGCCGATACCCCCTGGTCCTTGAGCTGCCATCGTTTCAGTTCCACTTGTCGCAGCTTCTGCATTGAGGGACTGGGTGAGTGATGTCTGCTCTGCCTCTGCCTCTCCGCTTTCCACCGCTCTTTTAGGTAATTTTCATTTATTTTTTTATATATTTTTTATATTTATTTATATGCCACTTTAGATCTGGCCATTTTATTTTTTATTTTATTTTATGTTATATTATATTATTTTATATTATATTATATTATATTATATTATATTATATTATATTATATTATATTATATTATATTATATTATATTATATTATATTATATTATATTATATTATATTATATTCTATTTTATTATATTATATTATATTATATTATATATATTTTATATTATATTATAATTATTTTAAAGTTTTCTCATGCTCTGCTTTTCGGCTCATTTTCCTCTTAAACTCTTTGGTTGACTTCCCCAAAAAGGATCAAAAATAAATCGAATTCTCTTCATGGCACTCCCACCCACTTCTTGCTTAATTCTGCTGCTTCCTTTTCCACTTTCTTTGCCTATTTTTGTGCCGCTTTCTTTTATTTTAATTCGTTTCTTCGCCAGCTGTTTGCTGTGTGCTTCTAATTCCTTTGCTGCTTTCTTTGTATCTGCCTTTTATTTTCTTCCCCCGTTCATCTGTCTCCTTCTTCCTCTCTCTCTCTCCATCGCTCTCTCTCTCTCTCTCCTTCCGTATCTTTCTTTTCTCTGCTCAGCGTAGCGTGGCGCAACGGCAAAGCCCCTGCCCCGCTACCCAAATTTGGGCCGAACGCGTTGCAAGTTGCAAGTTGCCCGTTTTCAAGGCAATTAAAATTTTGCACCAAACAGGGGCCGGCCTCTACTTTTCTACTCGTCCTCTGCTCTCGCTCTCTCTCCCTCTCTCTCTCTCTTGCTGTCTCTCTCCCGCTCTCTCCCAGTGTGTCTTTGTGGAGGCTTCTCGCTGCCTAAATAAGTCAAGTGTTGCACCGACAACACCGACAGTGGCCAGCACGGCCGCAAAGTGCCAGCCAAATGGGCGTATGAAATGCAATTAAATTAAATTTGCAGTTGCAAGTGTCCAGGGCGGAGTTCCCTCCGGCACAGTGGGCACAGGGGGGACACGGGGTACTGGGCCAGTTGCTGCCACAACCTGTCATAATGGTCAATGTCAATTTCACATAATTAACATTTAATTGAAAAGTTTAAGCAACAGCAGAAGGGGAATGGGCTGCCATCAAAGGGAATCGAGCGGGCGGAGCTGGAAAGGGGCAGGCTGGGACAGGGCAGCAGCAGCAGCTTGTGGGCAGCTAAGGGTGGGGCGGGGGCTCAGCTCTATTAGGGCTGTTGCCGGAGTAGATCATTCAAATTATCACCGAAAAGCAGAGGCTAGTTTCTGTGGCTTTGTTTGAGGCCTGAACTTTGCAGCAACTTTTGAGCTTTTTATTTATTTTCTTTGTTTTCTTTTCTTTTTATTTCTTTCCTTTAAAAACCCAGCGAATAATTAGCCAAATAATATCCGCACACCTTTGCACACTTTCAGCTGATTGCCGCAGGGTTTTTTCTTTTTGCTGCTTTTATTTTGTTTTATTTTATTTTCAATGCCAGGCAGCAGGCTCTGTCTCCGTCTCCTTTGGCTGTCCCTCTCTCGCTCTATCTATGCCATCTATCTGCCGCTTTATCTGTCTGCAACTATTTTCTTTGCCTGTATTTTTTGTGTGTGTTTTTTTTTGTGTTTTTCTTTTTGGATTCTGTCGGTGGGCTTTGTAGCCCGTGGCAGCCAGTGTTCGCTCCGTCTATTGAAATGTCCGTCAAGGGCCCTCCAAAATGTTTTATAGCCAATTATAGTTGTCAATGTGTGCAGTAGTGTGTGTGTGAGTGTGTGTGTGGCAGGCGGCAGCTCTTGTTGCAACATTTTCGCATGAGTTTTCAGGTCTCCCCTTTCGGGCAGCCTTCTCTCCGATAAGAATTGATAAGCAGGCGGCCCACCCACCCACTGACAGGCCATATGTGAGCCTCCCGCTCTCTCTCCCCCCAGCTCTCTCTGAGGCCCTCCCCCCTCTGCGCTCGCTGATTTTAAAAGGTTTTCCATGTTGAAGCGATAAAATGGCAAAAAATTGAATAACTGACAGAGTCAAGGGAGCGAGAGAGAGAGAGAGAGCGCGTCTCATGGAGTTTCATTGCTGGCTGGGCACATGCGGGGGGGTGGGGGTGGCGGTGTTCCGATTTGGTAAATCGATAGCCTCCGGCTGCGGCTCTCCGGCAGAGAGAGTGAGAGAGAGAGGGGAAGGGAGCGAGCGCGGGGGGTAAATCCAAAATCCAAAAACCAAATCAGCGAAGCTTAAAAACAAAAGCGGCAAAAGTCAGGCGGCCATGGGATTAATTCGCATTTTCGCGCGTTTCTTGGCAGCTTAAGAAGAGCCATCGCCACCCGCACCCAGCCGCACCCGCAACCACCCACTTCCCCCTGCCCGCAGAGTACCCACACGCCAAGCGGGAATACCCCTGACAGCTGGAAGAAAACCACTTTGGGCCAACAGCCAGCCAACAGCCGCCACTTTGTTTACAGAAATTATGCAAAGCATGCAATTGCTTTAATTTTTCGACTTCTTTTCAGGCAAACCCCGCACCGCGCACCCAGCACCGAGAACCCCCCACCCCACCTGCAAAGATTTTCTTTTTATTTTTTTGGTGGGTCACCTTTTGCATGCCCTCACTGCAGCAGGGCTACCATGGCACTCATTGGAACGAACCCCGTGGAAATATGCCCTAAAAATAATCCAAGCTAAAACTTTGGAATTCGCTGCCAAATTTCACGTGGAACGTATAGTATAGGACTTGTTGCGACCTGCGCGGAGGGCTTTAATTTCTGTTAAGTAATAAATTTAATGCCTGGCTGGGGCGCGCTGCGGTTAGGGGTGCGAAAGGGCGGGCAGAAGAAGGCCGAAGAACTGCCAGCCCCCAGGCCATTGGCAATGCCTCACTGACCCAGGTAAGAGGCGGCAGCAAAGGTAACAGGCAACGAGAGAGCAGCAGGAGAGAGAGCAGGGGTAGAGCAGGGAGACAGCTGGGGTAGAGCAGGGGGAGCAAGATCTGGAAGAGAGCGGGCAAAGATAAACCTGGAATTTTGTGGGTTCCTTTCTTTGTTGCAGTTTGTGTTTTATTCCCCTCGCTCCGCGATCAACGAACGCGGCATAAAATTTTAAAATTTGTGCCAATTTGTAAGCAGATCACACAAAAATATTCAAACTATTTCCTGTCCCTCCTTTTCCTTCCTAAATTAATTGTTTCAAATAAAAAAGGATTTTCAATGATTTTAAATACTTAATTTTTCGTTTTCTTCTCTGCATTTCTGCTGAGGAACTAAGCAAGAATGAGCTGAAGCTTTTATCTGTCAGCTTTGGCACTCAAGGAATAATTTGATTATTTAATTATTTTATCCTGCAACTTGCACCTTTTAAGTCTTTCATTCAATATCCGTTTAAAGCTTCCACGCCGCAGCCATATTAATTATTGATTGTCTAACTTTAAGGCTGGGCTTTCCAAGTGGAATTGTGTGCGTATCCGGGCGGCCTTTTGCAGCCTCAGCCCCGAGCAGAGGTTGGCTGGGCGTATTATAGCGGCGCGTCGCTGGTGACTCCACTGCACAAGAACAACAAAAGTTATGCTACAATTCATGCATGAAACGTGAACCCGAAACGCAGCCATATCCCATGCCCCCAACCCCAGCAGCTGCCGCTTGATGCGAGGCTAACCGCAAGCCAGGGAGGGGGTGGTGAATGGAGCCTCCTAAATGGTCCAGGATGCCAAGGACTGAGACGCGAACTCTCTCTCTGTCTCTCTTAATATTATGCACTGAGCAGCGATTGGGGCTTGGAATATATACAAAAATAATTAATTAAATAAATATTATATTAATTATAAATTTCTTTCACTTATTTATATTTTTTTTCTTACCTTATTTTCTCTTCCTGTTGCTGTTTGTTTATGTAAATCAAATGCAAACCGTTTTCAGGCATACCCTTACTAAAGCTAACCGACTGCAACAATCAGCTGTTGCATCAGCTGCTTATCAGCTGTTGCCTGCTGCTTTCTTCGCTTTGCTGTTTGCTGTTTGTCGTTTGATTTTCATTATTTTTGCTGCTGCATCATAAGCCAACTGGCCATGTGGCATTTGATGGCCAATAAACGTACAGTGCCAGGCATAAATATATATGCATTGAAGGGGGGAGAACTTGGTTCTCTTTGGTTCCCATTTCTCGCTGTGTAGTTTTAGCAGCCGAGCCGCAGCCTTTATCGAAACCCTCAGCGTCTCAGCGGCCTCCAATCAAACGCACGCAGGCGAAAGCATTTGAAGCTTTTCTAATGAGCGCCACAAACTGCCAAAGCCGCTGCCAGTGCCGCTGCCGCCGCTGCCTGGCTGCTTGCCACGGGCGCATTTATTGCAACTTCAATAAATTTTTGACTTGATTACGCACAGAGCGAAATTAATCGTGGGCATACGTCATGCGGCATGCCCCAACTGCAGCCAGGCCAAGGTACCCGGGCAATTCCAATTAAGAGCAGAGAGAACTCAGCCCCGACTCCCGGCGCGCAGACCATCGGCATCTATCGGTTGAGTGGTGTGTGCGAGTGTGGCTGGAAGTTCTAGGAAATTATTCACACTCATTAACATATTTACACCTAAAAACGAACTCTGACAAATGACAAAGAGGCGTTGGGGCCTCTGAGCCGCCGCCGCCGTCGTCGTAACCCCACAGGCAGGCAGAGGCAGACAGGCGCTTGGTTTTGGTGTTTATCCAGTTCTCAATTAGACAAACGAGTGAAGCCACCACCCGAACCGAGGCGAACCGCAGCGATCCTCCTGTCAACTGACAGCCAAAGGCGGGCTAGCGAAAAAGCCATACAAAAAATGCCAGTGGATCGCTCTGCCTGCCAAAAACGAATACGTGTCGCACAGGGTCTTGCAGCCGACTGTGGCAGTGGCTGTGGCAGATGGAGCGGCATAAGTTACAGCCAGAGACGATTACGATTAATGAGCAGGCACTTAAAACATTTTACACGGCACGCGCTCTACGCAGCGCTTCGGCTGGACTGGCCCCTGGCCCTGGATCTGGCTGGACCTGCACTTGGCATTAAGTTGTCCAACACCTGCCCAGTGGGCAAAGCGAACGGGCCAGGTCCAGGTCCAGGGCCTCTGCCTGATTGCCAATTTGTTGTTAGCCAAGTTTAGCATTCGCATTTGTCTCTGTAAATCCCAGGCTCGGCTCGCGAAGAGCAATGCACCTTGCACCAGCAGCACCAGCACCAGCAGCAGCACCAATTAAGTTACGCTCTAAGGTCGCACAACTAATACCCTCTACACGTCCCACGTCCCACGTGCCGCTCCGCCGCTCTGTCTCCGGCTCTGTTGTGACAGATTTGCCCATTGACAGGGCCTTAATGGATTAACATTTGTCAGTGTCGTGTTAGGCCAACACAACAATGCCCGCCAGCTGGCAGAAGTCGATCCAGAGGCAGAGGCAGGCGGCAGGCGGCAGTGGCAACATCTTATTTGCATATTGCATCTGGCTGGCGATCATCGGCAGAGCAAAGCCCCAGGCGGCAGCTTAACAGTGGGAGAGAGGGAGAGAGCAGGAGAGCAGCAAACCAAAGATTTTCAAGCTTAAAACGGTAACAAAATTATTATGCAAAATATCTTTTATCTTTAATGATTTAATTTGATAGATTTAAGAAATAATAATAATAATAAAATAATTAGTGCGCTGGCCAGCTGCTCCACCGAGATGGCGCCGCACAGGAAGCTGCTGCGCAGTCCCCGATTCCGCGGATCCTGCAGACTGGACACACGCGATCGAATGCGCTGCTTGTACTTTCTGTCCGTTTGGTTGAACTCCGCGTAGCTGGCGGCCTCCAGCTCGGCGGCCTTTTGCTCGGACTTCAGGGCGCTGCACAGCATTTTGTAGCACTTGAAGCGCACGGCCTCCGACATGTCAGCCGTCTTGGAGCTGCTGCAGCTACTGTTGAGCATCTCAAAGCTGTAGCAGCTGCTGCTGTAGCTCAAGCAGTTGGAGTTCGAGCAGTTTGAGCTCAAGCAGTTGGAGCTCAAGTAGATTGAGCTCAAGCAGTTGGAACCCGAGCAGTTGGAACTCGAGCAGTGTGAGCTCTCCTTGGGCAAGATTCCGAGCAACTCCAAAGCTTTCTCCGGACTCAGCAGTTGCGTGGCCACCAACCAAAAGTGTTAAAGACACGTGTCGAGACACGCAAAAAAAATCAATATACGAATATACACATCAATATAAATCTTGCACAGACGACTTAACCACCAGTATCTGATCAATGCAGCAATATATGTAGCTGCGATCCATGCGTTGATTTAAACACAAAATAAAAAAAAGAAATATATAAAAGTTTGTGCAGAGAAAAAAATATTTGTGATTTGTGGCATGTGCAGGAGTTTTTCGATTATTGTTATTGTTATTATTTATATATAAATATGGCTTATGTTTGCTGTTTCAACTCAAAGTCTTCGGCACGGCCATGGGCTGCAGTTGGGACCCCATTCTACGATTTGGTTGGGTGAAAAATTGCTGCGTTAATCTGAAACTTGTCTGACACAATCAACAAATTTAGTTACAGTCTGTCTCATTAGTTAACCGACAGGCAAAGGCAGCAGAAGTAGGAGGAGGAGGAGAAGGAGAAGGCAGATTGGTTCTAAGTAATGGAACGGGCCTGAGCATGGGCCTGGGCATGGACTCAGGCCTACGCCTCGCCTGGCAAGGGGCGAAATTGCATTTGTAGACGCACTTTAACGCAGTGGTGGGGAGTGGGAAGGGGTGGGGGGCTGCTTCAAAGTGAATAACTTGCGGCACGCTAAACTCGTATTAATTTTAATGATATAATATGAAGAGACACGCTAAATTGTTTACAAGCCGATGGGGCTGGGGCGGGCAGGGGGCGTTGACGGTGGCGGAGGCTCAGGGCCCAGCGGCCAGCACCCAGCGCCGCCAGACAGCCCAGACTCGAGGCTCAGCCATGATTATAGCAGATGAGTGAGGTGAGTTCTTCTCTCTCTCACTCACTCTCACTCACTCTCCCTCTCTCTCCCTCTCTCTTGGTGCTCATTAACATTTTTAATTTTATTTTATTTAATTATACAGAAGTTTATTGCTTCCGTCGTGCCGATGCGTTACCTCTGCCGCAGCTCCAGAGGCCCCAAGCGAGTCCAAGAGCCGCGTTAAGCTGCGAACCAACAGACTCAGACTCAGACCCGCAGACACAGCCACAGCCACAGACCCACAGAGCGCGTTGCTGGCTGGCAAGAAGCGCTGTTTTATAAATTATAGTTAAGAGCTGATTACACGCACTATAAACGTTTTAAAGTTCGCACCAGTCTGCGCAGGGGCACCAGTTCGAGGGGGCTCGCTCGCAAGTGTTTAGGTCCTCTAATTGATTGGCCGCCGGCTCTGCGAGTGCGGTTGCCATGGGTAGCCATGGCTGGATTGGGCTCTGGGCATATGGTTTACGATGCCTTTGTGTGTTTACGGGCACTTATCAGTCGTCGTCTCTCAGTCAGCACATTATACAAATTAATTAGCCCTGCCTCATTACAAGCCCCTGCACACAACACTTGACTGCAGCCGCCACACAACTAATTCCATCATGACACAGCCACACACACACACACAGCACACATACATATACACACATACTTGTGTATATATACAGTATGTATTTACAATGTACATTGCACATTTTCCGCTGTTAAATGTCTCATAAATTCATCAGCACAAAACTTAGCACAAACCAAAGTGAAGCAAAAATTGTGCAAAAAAAGGAATTTTGCTTAATTAAATAATAATATATAAAATATAATATAATAGAATAGAATTTAATAAAATATATAATATAATATTATAATTAATTTTAATTATTCGAAGAACTTCTTTAAAAATAATAATTCTTTATGCACAATTAATTTTAATTGTTTAAAGCACTTTGTTAAGTGAATTTATTTTGAATTTAAATTTATTTGCCACAAATGTAATTAATTGATTTATTTACTTATTTATTTATTTATATATTTTACTTATTTATTTAAGCTCAAATTCTGTGCTTTAATTTGGTAACTTTCAGTTAATTTCGAGTGCAAAAAAAAAGTAAGAGACGAGCCTGCAATTGTGTTGATCATTTTCTGCTGCTCAGGCGATTGCTTTGAAGGAAAAGTTGCCCTCTTTCTTTCCTTTCTTTCTCTTAGAATCCCCCTGGAATACTCTCCAGTGCTTCCTTTGCTGCCTGAAAATAAAATATAAATTCGTTTTTGTGCATAAAGTTGATCGATGCAGCTACCAGAGATTTAGCATCGCTCCTGCACCAGCCAGAACCAAGGGGAATATTTTATTTGGAGCCCAGCGCCCATCGAGCTGCCTAGCGATTCTTCTTGGCGAGATTGAGCCTGCCCTCTCCCCGCTTCAGGGAGAACTCGGTGCTCATCAGCTTGTAGAGCACCGTCTCTATGGCACACGCCTGGCCCACAGCCAGCTCCTTGAGCTCCGCCAGGGACAGACTGAGATCGAGTTTCCGCAGGACCCTATCGTTGAAGATCTGCCAGTTGTTGAGCATAAGTTTCGTGCTGCACCGGGGCGTGTACACCTGCAGATCCACCAGTTGGGGATGGATTTTCTTGAAGATTTTCGCCACCGGAAAAGCATCGCGCAGCTCGTTTCTGGTGCGATGGTTCAGTTGGATGTTGTGCTCCTCGAGCCACGCAGTTAACATCAGGCGATCCTCCTCGTCCAATACACGAAAACTTGACATGACCAGTGGGGGGATTGTTCCTGGGATTATTTTTGGATTGCTGCGAATGCAAATTGTAGCCGAAAATTGGAATTTAGTTTTGGATTTAATTCGGAATTTGTGTGGAATTTGTGTGTCGTCGTGTGACTGCTGACGAAAAGCCAATGGGGCAGGCTTGAAAATAAGCAGCTGAATGTGGGAGAATATTCTTTAATTAATTT
Source organism: Drosophila ambigua (assembly GCA_018150905.1). Classification (NCBI taxonomy): domain Eukaryota; kingdom Metazoa; phylum Arthropoda; class Insecta; order Diptera; family Drosophilidae; genus Drosophila; species Drosophila ambigua. Next base: position 4,640,786 of record JAECWS010000151.1, on the reverse strand, counting down.
TACATCGGAGCTCCTCGTGGGAAGAACCTCGCTAGCCACAAACCATCCCAGGAAACGTGTCAAGCGAAATGCCAGAAGTTAAATGAACTCCTCATGCACACATACACACACACGTACGTACGTATATTGAAATCCCTGACTAGACATAAATCCAACGTGGCATTTATATAGTAAAAGCCCAAAGCCAGGCCGGGCCGGGCCGGGCCGGGGCGAGTGACAGACAGGGCCAAAATAAACCCAAAGCCAGTTGGGGCACATGGGGCAGCAGGATGAAGGACGAGGCCATTGTTAGCGGTTACACTCCACAGCCTCAGTCTCAGTCTCCGCTGCCTCCCTGTGCCTCTCCTCCCCATCAGTCCTTGTGTACGTAATACGTCTAACGGTTTGTCGGTCTGCTGCCGCTTCATCAATTCAGTCCATGTCCAAGTCCACGTCCAGGTCCGACCATGAGCAGCCGAACAGAAACAAAACATCAACTGGAGGCAATGGCAACCGGGGGCAACGGGCAACGGCAGACGAACGCGGGCGACATTTCCACATTTCCATTTGAATAATTTAGACATTTTCGTTGATGAATAACCGAAAGCACATTGATAGATATTCACTCGCATCCTCCTGCTGCTGCTGCTGCTCCTCCTCCTGCTTCTCCTTCTCTCTCAGCAGTCTCTGCAGCTTGTGTGTGGCTCCCCATGCCTCCTCCTCCTCCTCCTTCTCCCATTTACGCAGTCCGACATGCCCGCACATATGTATTTGTATTTGTATATGCATCTCCATATATGTATCTATATCCCTATCCATATAGTCGTAGGGATGTGCTCTGCCTGTCTGTCTAGAGTCAAGTGGCAGCCTGGCCCATGAGAGTCCAAGTTTTTGTTTTACATTTTCAGCTGTTCAACTCTGCAGCTTAAAGTAATTTCCAAATAAGTTTTAGGCAGTATAAAAACTATAAAATTGGCAGCAAAATGTGCAGCAATAAATAAGCAAAAAAGCTGAAGCTGAATTTCGCAGGGAAAATGGTCAGAGGTGGCAATAACTAAAAAAATAAATAAAAGAATAAATGAATAACAAAATAAATAATTAATAAATGAGTAAATAAAATAACGAAAAACTCTGCATTGGTTAGCAATAATACTAGAGAAGAGAGCTGATCGTCTGGGACTCGGCCAAATGATTTGGCAGCTTTCCTGGTGCATGGAATCCGGCAATGCGTCAAAGTGTAAGCCAAAAGTATTCCAATTTCGCCATAGACCTCGCCCTTATAGTCATCGATACTGCTGTAATTGAGGAGCCTCATCAGAGCATTTCAGATTGAGTTGCTGCATATGAATGCAGACCATTTATTACATAAAGCTGACAGTGGATAGCACTGTGCCACAAATGAGACGCTTTTGAGTGTACTTTGCGCGAGACAAAATTCAAATTACTTAGTGCAATATAAAATAGAGTACAATTACCACAAAAATCGTACACAATTTTAATTATTAGCAGCTTATTTTGTTACGAATAGATGGCACTAGCAAGTTCATGACTAAAAATAATAATAACATACCAATAAAAGCAAAAGTTGAAGCAACATTTAAAATGTTAGCAAACTTCAACTTTGAGTCGCTATATCCTCAGATATATCCATGCTATCACCTCCAATCAAAATACCCGTTAAAGGTAATACAATTTTGCTGTCAATCTATTACTTTTTGTGGTTACACGCGCTGCAGATTTTAAGTACAAATTATGAGAGTGAGCAGTCACCTAATGGCAGTTTTTGAATTTAAAAAAAAAATGTTCAGGGTGTATTTGCAAATTCTAAGTATGAGAAAGTGCTCCACGCATCTCGGCCCACAACCTAATTTTTGTCTCGTGCAAAGAACATTGTAGCAGAAAATCATGTACCAAAAATTCAAATCTAAAATCAAAGAGCAAAGCAAGCAACGAGAAATTGTTTGTGGGAAAAGTCTCTCAGATATATTCAACTTTATTCAAACAGAAAAGGTGAGAGGGTAGTCTGGGTAATCTGCAACAAGTAAAACATATTTTCTTTGTGAGACTTTACGAGTTAGTTCTTCTGTGTAAAATGGCGCTCAACATTAGCCATCAGGCGGTGGAGGATGTTGTTAAGCTGGTGGCTATGAAAACCCAACAAATGGAGGAACAATTGCAGAACGCTGATGACAAAACTTACCATAAGATCATTGCGGAAGCTGCCAAGATTAAGGCCTATCTGCAAAAGCTGCTCTCCTATCTGGTTGATGACTAGAGCCCACATTTGGCCACATGCAGCTACGCAGACAAAGGCCATCCATCCATCCATGCAGACAAGATACAAACAACAAGGCAGCCGGCACGAGGGCATCCAAATTAAATAAACTCTCTTCTACTCGTAAGTTGAATGCCACAAATGGCTTGTCAAATCAGAAAGCTGCTAAAGTTTATTCCTGCAGATACAATGCGCATGGGATGGGCCAAGGAAGCCTTTTTTGTTTGAGTGCATTAATAAATTCAACGTGTGCTGCTAGCTGGGGTACGGTACCTATGGCTCTGGCTAACCAATAAAGCTGATTATTCACATACATATGTGTATCAGTTGTTTTCTTTGCCAATATGCCTGTGTCCATTCAAAAATTCCATTTCATTTGCAATGTGTGATTTTCTGCTCCACTCGACTGCTTACAACTCCGCCTACACACTGCAGCTACACACTGCTTGGCTTGTCGCTGCTAATTTACTGTTATGACATCAGCTAGCAAGCAGGCAGCAAGCAAGGAGCAAGCAGCAGAAGCATCAGCAGCAGCATGTTTGTGTTTTCGTTTGTGTCGCGCTCTCTGCTGAGGTTAAGTCGAAGGTTAAGGTGGGAACTGGAAACTGGGAATTGCTTGTAATTGTTCTTGTTTGGCGCTGACGCTGATGCTGATGCTGCTGATGCTGACGTTGTCCGAAGCGCGCCTGTTTAAATGTTTGTCAAAGGAAAAAGACGTGTCAACTGGCGCCGTTGTTGCTGTTTGGTGTTCCCGCACCACCACTCCACCACTCCACTGCTTGCTCTCTCTCCCGCTCTGCCGTTCAGCCGCTGTGCTGTGCTCTCATCTCCGGTATCCTCTACGAGGCGACAGGTCCCAGACACGGAACCAAAGACAAAGAAAAATGGTCCACGTTTCATTGGGGGATTTTCTTGCTTTTTGTTGTTGCTGCTATTGGGGTGTACCCTGTGGATATTTGTGGAGTACAAGGATCTGCTGTATGCCTGGGTAAGTACGTAACAGATGTAAGAGCGGCAGCCAAGAGGCTTCCAGCACAGAATTTCGTAATCCTTGTGCAAGATTTTGGGGCTAAGCAGTTGCTGAGTACTCCCAAAGTCGGGAATAGCTTTTGCATATTTTCGATATGGGCTCTGGCTGTGGGGCCTGTGTTTTGGTGCTTCTGGTGTTGGCAAGGCAACGAGCAGGATAAAATCCGCTGTTTACATTCTCTAATTTCGCTTGTTCATTGTCCAGCGAAGCGTTTCGCGTGCATCACCCCAAACCAGCAGCAACTCAGACTCTGCCACACCCCACCACCCCCCTAAACTGGGGAAAAATGTTGGAAGAAAAACGAAAAAAAAAGTGAACTTTGTTTGGCCAGTTGACCAACAGAGACCGCTGGAGAAATTAAGCCGAGTATCCATATCCGTTGTCTCAACTGCAGGCCCGGCTCATGCCCCATCCCCTGCCATCGGCCATGGGGTTTTTCTTTCCTTTCGTTTCGTTTGGCCGTGGGGGAAAGCATCTTCTCTTTGCTTTTCATTTGGCTGCCCTGCGCCGGGCAAGAGATTTCAAAGTAATGTTACATCAACTGGAAAACACTTGCACATACTCGCACACAGAGCCTGCCTCCGCCTGTCTCTCGGGCTCTCTCACAGGAGACTACTCGCAGACCAAGCGATATCCCATTCACATGGTACGCCCGTGCAGGCAGGCAGGCAGGCAGCACCTGCTGACATCTCCTGGCAAATTCTCGCCTTTGTTCTTCTGCCTCAGTCAGCATTTTGCAAGCAGGCGGGCGGGCAAGCAGGCGGGCAAGCAGTCGGGCAAGCAGGCGGGCAAGCAGGCGGGCGGACAGGCGCAAAGTTTGCAAGTACATGGATAGATATATCGATGTGCGGCTACTACTGCTTACTCGTACATCTATATATATATATATGGATACAACTGAAACTGTTTCGATTCTGCTGGGCCTGGACCGAAGTGGAAATGCACTTGTTTCTGGCTGAAGTTCTTGGCTGAAGTTTCCATATTTGTGGAGAATTATTCCTTGAATTAATTGCCAGTTTTCCAGGGGGTATATAGTGGGATGGCTCCCCCCGAAGATTGTTGTAACTGAGAACTGTTTGAATTGTTATTTTTTTGTGTTACAATTTTTATAGTTTTCCAAGCAGAGTTCACGCACTTTTTGCGCTTTATTTTTGCAGCATTTTTTAATATAATAAATATTTTTATTTGCTTCAATTTGTGTAGAGACTTTTAATATATAGAAAATTGGTTGGCCTCCAGCATTAAGTGTATTATTTTCTGGCGCAGGTTTGCACGATGCAAAGACTGCTAAAAATAATGTAATAATTTCTGGGCTGTGTCTTGCTTTTCTTTTAAGGCAAAAACTTAGTCCAAATAATCGACTTGCTCAGCTGCCATTTCTGGGCTCAAGAAGTTCTGAGGGCTGAGCAAAAGTTGGCCACTGAAATGCCGTTGACAAGCGCATGTGTTGGCCAAGTTTGTGTTGCTTTCGCTGTCTTTTTTTTTTGCAGTAATAAAAGCGCAGAGCACACTGACTGCCTTGTCATTGTCTCTAATTCGCACAAATGAAAAAAATGTAAACGAATTTCCACTGTTCATTAACTCGCTGCCCCCCCGTCGCCCGCTGGAGACACACTTGTGCCATTGAGTCGCCGTTGTTGGACATGTTGCAAGCCCCAGCTCCAGCCCCACAGCCAGCACTGCGACTGCTGCAAGCACCAGGGACTCTCGGCAACATGATGCTATTTTTATTAGCCTGACACACAGCATGGCTCTGGCTCTGGCTCTGGCTTGTTGCGGCCAACCAACAGCCAGCCCGAAAGGTCAAAGTTGTTAGTCAAGTTCAAGGCGTGAGAAATAAAACAAAGCGCCCAAAGTGGGTGAGCAAATTCATAACAAAAACAGCAGCAACCAAAACCACAAAAAGTGCGCATTTGTAGGTGGAAACTGGCGCAACTTGGGAGTATTTTTGAGCATTCTGGAGTGCAGCTATTACGAATACAATTCAGATTTTTCAGGCTCTAAATGTAGCGCAATCAATTAGCAGTGGCTGCTGCCTATATGGCGCACATTCTAACAAATAAGTAGCAAATAAATAAATAAATAACAAATAAAAAACTGCTGCACAGGATTAGAAAAGAAAGTCTAAGAAATTAAAAGAAAATCAATTCTAGCGATGAATTTTATTTGCTGAATGAACTGATAAAAACTGATATTTGGTGGTCTGAACTTGAAGGTTTCCAGAAAGAAAGGAAGAAAGAAACATAAATCAAATAAAAAATTGCCATGGACAATCCAGTGCATAAAGAACTTAAAAAATAAATGCATTCAATGCAAATCCTGAACGTGCAGCTGGAAGGCGTGGATGCAAATGATGTTGAGACATATGCCAAGATTATTGAAGTGTTTGCACTTCTGGTTCAATTAGCAGAGGCAGAGTGTCCTGAGAGCCAGCAATAGAAGAAGCCGCAGAAACAGACACCAGCCAAGAAGTAGATGCCACAGGCAATCGCCATCGAAATGTGTAATCAAATTATAAATCAAAAATTATGTCAACAGATATGCGAAGGAAGCACAGAAAAGGCAGCACAGAGGCCCACAAAAATCCCACCAGCAGCTGCAAGGGCAGAAGAAATTCAGTTTGTTGCCTGGGCGCTGCTTAAGGAAATAAAAATATAAGGCAAAGCTCTCTGCGCTGCCACTCTTCCGTATTTAAATTAATTTCAATTAATTTTAATGCCCATTCTGTGCAGCGCTAAGGAGACAGCTGTGCTACTTGTGTGGATGCAATAAATAAATCAGTAATCGATGAAGAAAAGTCGCATATGATGTGGAGTTGAGTCAAGACATCTCTTGAATGATTCCTTGAATGCTTTATTTAATGCCCCTTTTAATAGCCAAACCCATAAACATTTCTTTATTTATTTAATTGTATATTTATTTGCGATTAATGACTTAAATTTGTAGCTGCAGCTTGCACCTGTTTAGCCCGCGTATTTGTGCTTTCGTTTGGGCCGCTTCAGTGGCACTCCACGGAGTGCCTGGCGGCATCAGCATATTTGTGGGACGTGTGCCGTGCCTCCAAACTGCCCCAAAAACAGTTCACATTACAAAACCAATTTGGGCGCTATCGTTTTCAGTTTGCAGTTTGTTTTTCCTTTTTTTTTCGTTGCTGTTTAAACTGTCAAAAAAGAAAAAGCCCAAAAGGTGCCAGCCGCAGCTCCCTGCCCCTGAGCCGTGGTGTGAAGAGCAGGAGGCGGTGGCGGTTGCTGTTGCTGGATGAGGATGAGGAGCAGGCTGTGCGGCAAACAGGTCGCAGCTGCATGTGGCATCGTTGGGGCCTCTGGGGGCCTCTGCAGTGGACTCAAGTCGAGTGCCGATCATGCTCTCAGCTCACGCAAAATAGTCGTGCACGATTCGCTTCGTGATTTTGTGTAACGAAGCGCCCAAAAAAATCTTTCTATATATATTTACTATATATATATATATATCTAGTTGGATAGTTAAAGATTTGGGCAGGGCAGAGGGCGGCTGGGGGCTGGGGGGACGAGCATCTCATGACCAAAATGAAACCAACAAAATAACAAAGCAAAATACGCTGGAAATTCATCTTGTCGCTGCCCAGTGCCAAGCCAGAGCCAGGCCAGAGTCAGGCCAGAGCCAGGCCAGAGCCGGTGCCGCATTCGTAGCCGGTGCCAGTGCCCTGAACTGGACTTGGCCTGCCACTTGGATGTGTGCACTGCCCTGAACCAGAATCCCCAGATTCTGTTTGTGTCTGCCTTCGTCCCTCTTCCTGCGATCTGCTGCGGTTCTGTTTCTGTTTCTGGGGCGACACTTGTGCATCATTTTGGTGACCCTTTTGCCCTTACAATTACGCAGGGTCAATGCAATTGGCGAGACTGGCTGATTCCCATTTAATATTTACTCAGTTAAATATTTATTTTGAAATTTCTAACAGCTAAAAAAATTCCCATAAATAAAACAATTTTTAATTGCATTATTTGTATTATTTGTGGCACTTTCTTGGCTGGAAAGCTTAGCGTGGAAGCTGCATAAGCGACGAAAACTGCTCCCCATTGCTGGTTTTGTGGGGCAGCGTTCCCAGCGTCGCTTCCCCGCCATTCCCCGCCCTGCCATTCCCTGCCATTCGCTGCTCCAAGTGTATTCCCAGTTCGTGATGTTCGATTGATCGAGACGCGTCTCCCTTGGCCTGCGCCTGCGCCTGGCTGGCAGAGTGTTTTGTCTTACCTTGAAAATCGCTGACTACTCACAGAGCAAACTGCTACGGTGGTCGATGTTGTTCGCTGGGCCTGGCCTGGCCTGCGACTTCCTTCTGGGGTCGTCGCTGCCGCTGCTGCTGCTGCTGCTGCTTCGTGTCTCATCGCTTGGGAGACTCATCTGGAGAGCAGCCATCTATGTCTATGTTGTCTCCGACTCGGACTTGGACTTGGACCTGCACTTGGACACAGACTGAGACGCAGATGGAGATGGAGACTGCGAGTGCTGAGGCTCAGTCCAAATGCCTGCCAGTTATTTGCTCCCATTGTTCGCAGTTCGTGGCTCAATATTGCGTCGTCGTTTGGCCGCCCCCAGCCCTCCCCCCTCTCTGGGTGGGTTCTTGGGCTGTTCTTTGGGGGGCAGGCGGCTGCAGCATACGGGGGAACGACGCACGCCAGCTTTCGTTTTTCGTGTCCTGCGTTCGCCCCGAGTCTTTTGTCTTATTTGATTTATGAGTTTTATTGTTGGCTCTCCGCTGGTGCTGGTTGCTGTTGCTGCTGTTGCTCTCTGCTGCTGCTGCTGCTGCTCTCTGCTGCAGCTCTGACTCCTCCGATCCTCCCCAGCTCTGGCGCTGTTCAGTGTTTGGTTTTTTGTTTTGTTTTTTGGGGCACAAGTAGCGTGCTTTGATTTCCCCCATGCACTTGGCCCCGTCATGTTGATGTCTTTCCTTGCTCTCTGCTGTTGCTGTTGCTGTTGCTCTTCCTTTTCCCTTTTTCCTGCTGCTGCCAAATTTGGTCTTTGACCAAGCTTCATGTTCGTCTGGCCCCGATCCGTCTCTGGCCATAGATCATTGGCAGCCCTTCGATCGCGGCGGCTGGCAGACAAGTGCGACTCCACTCGACTCGACTCGGCTCGGCTCAGTTGCGTGGGCGTGGGAAAAATGTTGCCAACTAATTAGGCAATTGACAAGGAGCCACAGCAGCAGGAAGAGCAGGAGCAGCAGGAAGAGCAGGAGACAGCAGGGGACAGCAGCAGACTGAGAAGCAGCAGCCGAGCATCAATCGATTTATGTGGCTTTGGGTGTTGCCGCCAAGTGCAGGGATTAAACTCGAATATATTGAGGCAGGTTGCGTTCCACTCACGGCTCAGGTGTGGCCATAATACGAGCGTGATTAATGGGCTTAAAGTAAAAGGAATGGGTTGGAAATATGGGCTAAGTTTAGCCTTAATAATAATATTAATATATTTATGTAATATAATATAATATAATAAAATATAAAATAATATAATGTAATATAAAATAAAATAATATATTATTTTTATTATGAGTTGCGCAGCGTATTAATATCAATATTAATATATAATTATTATTATTATTAATGCATAGTAATATTATAGTATTAGTATTATTATCAATATTATTATTGTGTATTAATTATTAATATTATTATTAAGTATTCAGCCAGCAAATATTGAGTTGGTTTTTGGCACCATTTTTGTAGGCTCTTTCTGTTTGTGGTCTCTGAACAATTGCAGAAATCTGTCCTCGATAATTTATAGAAAATAATTAACAGACTTAACAAGCTTTATAGCAGCTAAAAAGCGGAGAAAGAGAAGCAGAGAAAGAGAGAGAGAGAGAGATGAAGAGAGTGAGAGAGGGAAGCCCTCGAGCACATTTACTCCTCCAAAAAGTTCAGAAAAAAATCACCCAAGGGCAAACTTCACTTGAATTGAGGCGGAAGATTCGCAGATGGAAGCTCCCCGGCAGATAATTTCTCCCTCTCTCTCTCCCTCTCTCTCTCCCTCTCTCTCTCCGTCTCTCTTCGGGGTTCCCTTGTGGCTTTTCATTTAGTTTTTCCCAATTGATTTAAAGGGACGCCAGAGATATCTGCAGTTCCAGCTAATCGCCAAATCTTTGACTGTCAGCTGCGACGATAAACAGAGAGGGGCAGGGGGAGAGAGAGGGAGAGAGGGAAGGTGAGAGGGAGGGAGAGAGGCAGGGGGAGAGGCAGGATGAGAGGCAGGGAGACAGCGGAAGAGAGAGATCTCCATGTAGTCGTTCACTCTGTCCATGTCCATGTCCATGTCGCTGTCGCTGTCTCGACTGTTACTCTCTCTCTCTTCTCTCTGGCTGTCTCCTCTCTGGCAGTCTCCTCTCTGGCAGTCTCCTCTCTGTCTCTCTCCTCTCTGTCTCTCTCCTCTCTGGCTGTGCCAAGTGTCAAGCTGCAATGAGCAGCGCGCTGGTCCGTCGAGCGGTCTGCAGTTCGTCAGCTCTGCAGGCTCAGGCTGAGGCTCAGGCTCAGGATCAGGTGAAGTCCCAGCGCTGAATAATAAATAATTGTGCAGCAAAAGTTGTGCGTGTTTTGGCTTTTGCTTAGCTTGGCCATTGAGGCATTTGTATGTGGCAGAGAGTGGCAGAGTGTGGCTTTGGGTTTCCTTTTTCCTTTTTGTTTCTTTTTGTTGTCGCTTTTCCAGGGTACTCTGCGACGCTATTCTGATTGGGATCGGACAACGGAATGGTACAACCACGACGGCGGCGCGTTCCCGATTCGCATTCAATTCGCTTCCTCGTTCTCAGTTCTCCGTTCTCAGTTCTCCATTCTGCGTTCTCTGTTCGGGCCTCTCGTCGTCGTCGTCGTCGTCTCTCGTCTCGCTGCGAATTAAGCTGTTGACACATAACATCATGTCGCACTTGTCTGCTGGCACAAATCTCGCCAGGTGAGTGGAAACGCGCGCGCAACATGAGCCCAAAAGTCAGCCTCCAGCCTCCAGCCTCCAGCCTCGGACCCAGCCCCAACCACAGCTACAGCCTCAGCCTCAGTGCCAGTGCCAGAGCTGGGGAGTCACAGTTTTGTCCCGGAGCAAACACACACAAAAAGAGGCACCATGTCGAGTGCAACAACAGCGGCTACAACTGCCACAACAGCCACAAAAGTCGTCGTCGTCGTCGTCGTCGTCGTCGTCGTCGTCGTCGTGGTGGACTAACAACAGGCGGGCTCTGGCCTGAGTAGGAAATCGGACCATGAAGATGACGACGCTGGTCAAAAGCTTTTGGGCAAATCTTGCGGCATGTTGTCGCTGTTGTTGCAGTTGTTGCTGTTGTTGCAGTCGCTGCCCATGACCACGACAACGCTGCCACAGCGAGCCACGAACAACATTGAACGATGCGATGCAACGCGACGCTGGCAATTTGTGATTGGATTTTGTGGCAAACTGTTGACTGAGAACCGAACCCCAGCCCGGCACTGCCCTGTCCCTGCCCTGCCCTGTCTCAGCCTGCAACGATCATCAAATCGTTTCGCCATACGACACAGAATGGCCATAAAGTTGGTTTTGTTTGGGACGTACCTGGCACGGGGACCGGCACCGGGGACCTGTCATCGGTCGCCGAAAGGGAACTCTATTGGGCTGCCAGTGCGCACTTCATTCAGCACTCAAGAGGGACAGGGAGAGAGCTCCAGAGAGAGCTCCATAGAGCGGCTATATATTGGATTGCATAAAGATTTTCCCGGACTTGGTCTGCAGCCCCAAAGAAAATCTTTGCAGGCTTTTTCCGGCGATCTTTTCGGTGCTGCAGCAGCGCCGAACTGTTTCTCTTATGTGGCGAGGCTTTTCAGGCAGTCAATAAGGGATAAAGGGATGAGGGATGAGGGATAAGGGCAGGCTGCTGGGCTTGCATCACTCATACGCCTTGTGGCCGGACGAGGGGCCATGTGGCTGTGGCTGTGGCCTGTGGCTGTGTGGGGGCGCTACTGCTGGCGGAAGTCGCCATTTTTGTTTTCTGGCCAGCAGCAGCCCCGGCATCATCAATTCCCGCTGACACGTCATCCATCTTGGGCAGGGGCCTGGGAGCTGGGAGCTGGAAAGTGCAGGCAGGAGAGCACAACGCACACAGCGTGGGGTGGGGTGGGTGCAGGCAGAGCGTGAGAGAGCAGAAGGCCTGCGGCAAAAGTCCTTTAAACGACCTCTGGCGCCAAAATGCTGCGACCCCTAACCAGCAACAAACAAGCAGCAGAGGGAGGAGCGAGCAGAGGCGGGAGGCAGCAGAGGCTGGAGGCAGCAACTGGGGAGCCGTAGTCCGCACAAGATTAGAAAATTCGACGTTGTGCAGCAGGCAAAATTAAAATGGCGACGAGGCACGTCAGGAGCAGCAGCAGCATCAAACAGGGGGGAGGGGGGATGGTGGATGGGGGAGACCCAGCGGTGGACAGGCCGCATCACGAATGCAAGGATGTGTTGGGGCATGTGGGGGGAGCTGAGGGTACATGGCGGCACACTGTGGGGACTCGTCCCAGGGCTGCTGCAGCCATTAAAATCCACAGCTGCCTCGGCACTTGGCCAGGACGGGCAGGCAGGCAGGGAGGGAGGGGAGGGAGTAGCAGCACGTAAAATGGTCGTCGGCGTTTGCAACGCACGCAAGGACATTTGAAGGATAAAGTCGCGTGCAGTGCAGCAGCAGCAGCAGCAGCTGCACTGAGCTGCCGTTACTTGGCATACGAAATAAACCTGCCACACCAGACCCCCTACCACACCCCTCGAGCCATAGTTGCATGCTACCAGCCACCCCCCCACCCCTGCCCTGCTGGAGCCTGGTGTGTGTGTGTGTGTGGCTGGGGGCAGGGGCGGCAGCGGAAGCGCGACTAAAGTAGTAGAAAAATTGAGTAGTAAATAAATGATAAACGAAAATAAAATGCAAGGACTCGCCAGCCCCCTCTCCCTGCCTCACACACACACACACACACACACACACACACGTGGCTCTCTGACAGGATTACAAGAATGCTCGAAGGACCAACAATGCCTGGCTTTATAGAGCGTGTGGGCGGCGTGGGCGGTGGGGCTGCTGCAAGGGACTGTGTTGTGGCAAGCACATGCTTGCTGCAGAATACTCGCAACACTGCAAGGGGCTGGCCTGGGGGCTGTCCTGCTTCACCCTCTCAGCGTTGCTGCTGCTTTCCCCTGCTTTCCGCTGCTTGCTGCTGCTTTCCACTGCTTGCTGCAGTTTTTGGTGGCAACTAAATTCACATTTGTTGTTACTGTCGGCGTAGCCAGCCCCCAGATAGACACTGCCAGGCACTGAAACGGCCCATCCATGCACACAGTCACCCAGGCCCCCCTAGCCAGCCCCTAGCCCAGCCCCTAGCCAGCGCCTAGCCAGCCCCTAGCCCACCCCCAGCTGTTACCTTGCCGAACATCCTAGAAAAACAAAGAGCCAAACATTGTGAACATCTTTGCACTTCTGGCAGATCTGCTGCCCTATGCGAGGGGCATATGCGACCCAGCTGCATGGCTGAGGCCTCTGCAAGTTCCCACTGGGTCCGGGGGCAAAGAGCTGCAAGAACGGGCAGCTGATGGTCTTCTGCTTCCACTGAGTGGCATTTGGTAGCTGTCCATGCACACTCGTATTTATGCGTAAATAATGGAAATTTTTATTTTTTATTTCTATTTTTATTTTTATTTTATTTATAATTTAAATTTTTAATATATATGTATTTTTATTTTAAATTTTTAATCTATATTTTTATTTTTATTTTATACTTTTAATTTTCATTTTTAATTTGTATATTTTAGTCTAAATTGTTATTTTTAATTTATTATTTTTATATCTATTTCAATTTTTCTATTTTTATTTTTAATTTTCATTTTCATTGTGCAACTGATTGAATTTTAAATCTCTTAAATTCACATTTGATGTCTGTTAATATATTCTGCCATTCCTGCATATTGTCTGCATCGCTAGTGCATCTCCCTTATCGGTCTGTGATTGTGTGAGCTGCTGCTGCTGTCCAACGTCGAATTTGTTTAAAATAACAAGCAAATGCCACACACCTCCGTGCCATGGCCATGCCCATGCCCGTTCCTCGCCAGCGACTCCCCGGGGAGTGGCATGCAAAGGCAACAGAAATAGTGCCAAAAAGTGGCCAAGAACTGACCCAATGCAACGCCAATTTTTGCCATGCAAATTGTCGCCTGAGTCGCCTGAGTCGCCTGAGTGCCACCCGCAACAGTTCGGAGCCCCAGAAGCAAACCCCAAAACAGCAAAGGGAACTGCTGTGTGTTATGAAGCAATTCGGTTAATTAAGGTTGTTGGCCTTCTGCCGTAATAATGATCGCAGTACGAGAGTGCTGCCAGCTCAAAATAAATTAAATTCAATTTTCGAAGCATTCTGCCCATGCCCAGGAAACATTTTCATGGCTCAACTCTGGTGCTGACCTCTCTGCTGCTGCTGCACAGAGCCGCAGAGCCAACGGTAATCAGTGCCACATAACGCACTCAGCGGTGGGGCAGCAGCAGCGGCAACTGCAGCGACTGCAACTGAGTGCTGAGAGTGGACCAGTCCTAGGCCCAGATCTAAGTCCAAAAACCCCACCGAACCCAAAACGGCAGACTCTGCAAATTCTGTTGCCGACTGAAGTGAAACGCGCCACGCAAAAATCACAAAAAATCGTGCGTGCCCTTAAGACGCTCATAAAAAACGGCAAAACAGCAAACGGGCGAAATGGCAAAATGGGTGAAGCGAGTGGGAACAGTGGGGCAGGGGCCTCGGCCTGCCCAGAACCACTAAAAATGTTTTGCTTAGGCAACCGAAAAAAAAGAAAATGCATCGAAGTGGATTTACTTAGTTGAATGGCCAGCAAGATGCAGGCTGTGGGCATACCCAGGGCCAGAGGCTTGCGTGAAGCGTACCCCAGTTGGGCTTAAATGAGAGCACATAAATAATAATTAATTTTATTTATTTTAATTTTAATAATTATTTATATTATTATTTATTTAAGAATTATTTCCTTATGCGTGGAAATTTATGCAGCCATGAAACCTAACTATTTGCTTGCAGCTGCGTAAAGGTTTGGGAGTAATAAAATAAAGTAAATAAATAAATAAAATAATAAATTAATATATTTATTTTTATTTATTTTATTTTTATTTAATTTTTATTTCATTTGCTGTCCAACGCAATGCGAGCATGCCCATTGTACCCTGCCTAGCAAATACTTTGAACTGAGGTCGCCATTGGCGCAGTGAGCGTTGGGGGCTGGGGTGGGTGGGTAATGCAGTGCGGCCTGCTTGTACAGAGAGAGAGGGGGACTGGGACTGGGGCCCCGTACTGCTGCACGTAAGGCACGACTTTTTATTATGCTTTACGTTCTTGGCTCTCGCGATGGGGCCAACGGCGCCCACCCGCCTGCGCTTTTTGTCTGCGCCCTCCCACTACCCTGCGCCTAAGCGGAGGAATCGCTACGAAAATCTGCGCATTTTTCGACGATCCCCATTGCCCATTGGAATGCATAAGAAACACACAGACACACACACAGCACAAATAAAAGGGGCAACGTGAGGCAGAAAAGAAGAGCAGCAGCAGGCAGCCAGCGAGCGATAGAAAGGGAGAGACAGGGAGTGGGAGAGAGGGAGTGGGACAGGGAGCGGGAAAATAGTGCAGCGAATGTCATTCGCAATGCTCGCTTTCCCGCTCGCAGATCTCCCAGCAAACGATCGCAAGTTTATGGCGCCCGCAACTTGCAACGAAACAACAACAAAAATATACAACAAATGGAGAGAAAAGAAGAGGGAGGAGTAGGAGAAGAAGGGGGAGAAGGAGTAGGAGGAACAGGAGGAGCAGGCAAAAATGTAAACAGAAAATTGAATGCAGTATTCCCCACTGCCCCGCATCGCTGAAGTTGCAATGGGTTTTTGGGTTACTGCTCGTACCCAGATATGATATGGAATGATATGATATGGTTATGGCTATGCTAATCAGCAGGAGAAGCAGCAGAAGCAGCAGAGCTGTGCCAAATGGAATAGGAACTCCCCCAGAGTACTCCTCGTACTCGTCTATGTACAACTCTCAGGCTCTCAGCAAATTAATATTTACTCTTCCATTTAGTTGCCAAAATTAATAACTAGCAGTGCGATTTGTATCCATACAATTCCATGGCAATTCCATGCTCGAATTACGCTTTGAGTGGCACATTTTTCTATTAGAATTATTGTTAGGTGGCTGCCTTTAGGAAGCAACAAAATTATACATATATATATTATATTTATATTATATATTTTATGTGTCAAAATATGACCTGAGGTGGGGCTACAAAATTTCCAAAACCCTGCAAATTGGCCAACCCAATCCAAATATCGGCTTACAATTTTTTCTGCTTATATATGAAATATTTAGCGTTCATTTTTTAAGTTATTAAATGTAAAAAACTACTTTCTGTTTTCTTGCTATAAATATATAAAATATATATAAAATAAATCCAGATTCCGGAATAGAAAAAGCTAACAAATAAATTTATTGGACAATTTTCTGGCATTTTCTTTGTGCAATAAATAGTTTAATATGTTAGCGACACTTTGTGGCTAAACTTGCAGCAAGAAACAGTTTGCTTATAGCGGCTAAAAATACAGCAAAAAATGACACAAAAAATGCCCATAAAAAAAATAGAAAAAAAGTGACCTTGCTGCTTATTTGAAACAGGCTTTCACATTAAAGTTAATGCAATTATTTACCCATAAATAAACTCATAGAGAGCAAATTATGGGCACAAAAGATTGAGGACTTGTGTGTTTAATTCTGGCTTAATATATTTTGGGCCATTCAAGAAATTTCCTACGATGTGTTATAATAATGTTGCAGCCTGTTGTGATTGTTATATTTATGCATGGGGTGCCCCCAATGCAGTACCCCCGCCTGGGGTCATATGTTTCAGGAGTAATAAAGCAGCTTCGAGCAGCAGCAGCAGCTCTGAGTCTCATTTAATCCGACTATCGACTGCCATTAAACCGCATTGCATGACTTGCTAAGCGCTGCTCGACCTACGACAATAATCATTGTACGATTAATGCCAGCACACATACACACATAGATATGTATGCCTGCACGTGTATGTGTGTGTGTGTGGCTGCCACGCGACGCTTGCAATATCTGCAATCTCTGACAGCAGCAGCAGCCAAATATATAATTGGAATTAGCGTTAATTAAAAAGGAACATGGCGAAAAACGCGCCACCGGACAAAGGAAATACCCGCTGCAAATTCACCTGTAAAAGGGGGTTGTGGGGGCGCCCCCCCTCCCCCCTTGCGGTGTTGGCTGCATGCGGGTGCCTGCCATTCAATCAATATCCATCCAGAGCTTGTCAAAGTGCGCTGCCTCTACCCCTTACCCCTTACCCCTTAGTCCTTTACCCCATCTCCACCCTTTGCTTTTCCTTTTCCGGCTATGTGCATGTGACCAGCATCGCCATATGTAAAAAAAACCCAAGCGACTGTGCCCAATATCCAGCAGCTATATGGCTATATCCTGCACCTATAGCTCGATTTTTGTCGCCCATACATATCGGCCCAGCCATGCCACGCCCATGCATGTGAACGCCTCCACCAATTTGATTGGCCAACGCTGCCAGCGCCCACACAAAAAGCGAACAAAAAACAACAACAAAAGCAACAGAAACAGCAAAGAAACAAAAAAGAAAAATAATAAAGAAAATAAAAGAAAAATGAAGGAAAACAATTATTCGTTTTTGCATGGCGAATAAAAAAAAAGTTCCAGCTGTATGCCCTATAAAATGGGGCTTGGGTCCCTGCACTATGCAGCGGAATGTGGCAGCTAAATGAGCAATAAAAGAATTAAAATATAAATTTATAAATTCTGGCTGATGCAGTGAAGGGAATTCACATGAAGGATTATTTATGGGCATACAACATTATGCATATAATAATTATAATAATTAATATTCCACTGAAGAAGTGTGGAATAAAACAAAGTCAAAGATTTAATTGGAATTTAATTTGCTGGCATATGCCAGAACATTCCGTGTTCCTTGCAATAATTACAATAGTCCTATTACATATTAGATTTCCCCCCAAATATCCCCTGATATGGTTACACGTAACACCTTAACGCAGCCAATTTGTAAGACTTTTCTTATATTTTTCACTATTATTATATTATTCTTATGTTTTTTATTATTATTATATGATTCTTATATTATTTTATAATTATTATTTTATCTTATTAAATTTTTTTTAAACATGCATATTCCTATTAAAGTTCATAGTTAGCAGATAATTGTTAATTAATTAAAATAAATAAATAAAAGTTATTCTTAATTTTGGTAGCTACTTTCAAGGAAAAGAACTGAGTGCTGTGTGTGGAGAAATTATATGCATAATTCACATTAATTTACATTTAAATTTGGCAATTTATGTGCCCATTTATCGATACATAAATGCATCTATAAATGCAGTTTACGCTCAACATTTTACAGATCGATAAATGCATAAATATAAATATATAAATAAATATAAATATAAAGAGCATTTTCTAGTTGTGTGAAAAATGATGTATGCCATCTCTGTCATTCCTTCAGTTTTTTGCATATTGCTTGCACTTTGTGTTTTTTTTTCCCCCCTTCTTCTATTTTTTTCGCCCCTTCTTCTTTTTTTTTGCTCTCCTTCACACACCGAAATGGACATTTTTTAATTCTTCTTTCTTCAGCTGCTTCGGCTTCGGCTTCAATTTTCTTTCTGTTATTTTTTTTTTGTCTGCTTTTTGTTGCTAATCAAAAAGCATAACAGGAAGAAGGCAGCAGGCAGCACCCACCCGATGGCTGGCCCCCCACATATGGGGGTGGCACGAGGCGCATAACTATGTGCATATATCTGTGCCAGAGACACCCTGCAGCACTCTGCACAGCCACAGCCACATCCACAGCCACAGCCACATCCACATCCTGGTTATGTTTGCAGTCGAATAAACAGCATCAATTCATCACACATGCAACAACAGCAACAAAATGGCGCCACCAGGCCCAGAACGAGGACAGAGCCCAAGCCGGAGCCGGAGCCGTAGCCGAAGCCGTGGCCGTGGATATATAGCGCACACCCAATCCCACCCAATGCTTAGATGCCAGCACACACAGTCCACAGCCCCACCCACCCCACCAACAAGACAACAAAAAGTGCAACCCAATGCTGCTGCTGTTGCTGCTGCTGCTGCTGCTGCTGGTTGGGTGGCAAGCAGCCCCAAAGCTCGCAGCACTAAATCAACATTTCACTTTGATGAATGATGACCAATGTCCAGGCGCGGGTGTCCACGCCGATAGAGTCCTGTGCGCGGCCCAGTCCTGGCCCCACACCCACCACGTGAAGGCGCCGCAGCGCAGCGCAGCATGCAACATTCACAGCACACAACAGCAACAGCAGCAACAGCAGCAGCAAAAAGTGAATGAATAAAGGAATGGAAAAAAGGAATGGAAAATATCGCCGGGTAAAAATGGCAAAACAAGCAGAAAACTGGAAAAACTGTTGGGCGCAGCAACACTCACACACATGGGGAGCGGGGAGCGGGTGGGCAGGGAGCGGTCAGGGGTTGGGGTGGGGGTGCAAGCAGTAAAGATAGGAAACAAAAAATTGTGCAGAAGAGGAGGCTGAAAATAGACACGAACACTAATCGAATTATTGCCACTGCAGAGGAGCTGCAGCCCATGTGCCCACTGCCCCCCCACTAACCACCCCACACCCACATGGCCACCTCTTCTAACCCACTGCAGTTGTCCTGCTCGCTCGCGCTCGCTCACCCTCTCTTCTTGCACACACACATGTGGAGCAGCAGAGAGAGAGATGGACGGAGACTCGTTGCAGAAAAAAATACGAGCAGTGCTTCCTCTTTTCTTGCTTTGTAATTAAAAAGAAAAAGAAGCAGTGGAGAAGCAGTGGTGAAGCAAAGGAGAAGCAATGGAGAAGCAGTGGCGAAGCAGTGGAGATTCGAGCAGCAGGCAGATGTCCTGCCAGCAGGGAGCTGGGGCAGGGTGGTGCATGGATGGATACTGGGTGGCACCCAATGCATATGCATATGGATATGGATATGGATGCGTGGCTGTTGCTCTCTCTCTCTCTCTCTTTCTCTCTCTCTGTGTGTGCGAGTCGCCTATCGATGCGATGCTGACCAACCAAAATCGAACAGAGTCGAGAGCTCTCTGGCCACATAACCCCAAAAATATGTAGCACCCAGAAAGTAGTGGGAAGAGCGGCGCAATGGAAGTCAACGGGTGGGTGGGGACAGGGCAGGGCGTTGCAGTGCAGTGTTCCTTATGTGTACCGCAATAAACAAAAAATATCCGAACATAAATTAAAAACGTCTGCGACAGAATCGCAAAAAACTGAAACGAAGCAAAAGCCAAGGCAGCGACACAGCCGCAGCCACCCACAAGCCACCCATCAGCCACCCATCAGCCACCCACGGACCCCACACAGAGGAGCGAACGCTCCTCGCGCGCTCTCTCCCTCTCTCGCTCCCTCGCTTAGTCGCTAATCAATGCAGTGGGGGTGGAGAGCCATTGGCAGCTTCCCTCCAGCCCTGCCTGAGCCGCTGCCTCGTTAAAAATTCCCCGCCACGCCCCGCCCCACCCCACTTTTAGTGCCCATATTTCCACGCCAATTAGCTGCTAAATCTTATTCTGATTGAAGGATTAAATTTGCCAGTCAGCAAATATATTTAGCAAATATTTCCAGCAGCCAAGGATACAAAATAAATCCACACAAAAATCAATCAAGTAAGCAATAAAATAAAATAAATAAATACAAAATAAAATAAATAAATACAAAATGAAAATAAATAAAATCAATCAAGTAAGCTCTGGCTGCCTGCCCTGCCTGCCTGCTGTCACTTGCACACGCACAAATCCCAGTTTAGTTCAGAACACATTCTCGGCTTTATTGGCAGCACACACAAAAAAACAACAACAACAAAAAAAACAATAAAATTAAATTAAATTAAAAATTAGAGTTTAGAGATTGAAAAATGCCTGCCATTCGCGAGTTGAACTACGAGCAGCGTCAGAGCTTGCAGCAGTGGCTGCAGAAGTATCAGGTGGCGCTGGACCACCGCACACGCACCCAGCTGAGCGACGCCTTTGCGGTGGCGAAGCTCTTCGAGCAGGTGCATCCCGGCCTGATCGACTTCAGGGGCTATGTGTCGCGCAGCAGCGTGGCGCTGAAGAAACTCAATTGGCACATCTTCAATTTGCGGACACTGAAGCGCATGAACATGAGCCTCAGCCCGCGGGAGCTGCAGGGGCTGGCGCGCGGCAATGGCTGGGCACTCGAGACGCTGCTCTACAAGCTGATGATGACCGATGACGTGGCAGCGCGAGCCGAGGGCGGACAGGAGGCGGCACCAACCGGCGGCATATCCAACTAAAAGAGCGACAGGTACATGGCATAATTCCAATTTCTAATTTTTAAACCTATTTTAATGTTAAATGCACTTCATTTTGTCTTGCAGAACTGCTGCAAAAATTAATTCACATGGGAAAAATGTTTTTTCTTCGGCTTTGAAAATTAATAAACATATTTAAGTCAATTAAATCTGAAAATCTGTTAAGCTGGCAAAATGAGATGGAAAGTTCGCTCTTTGCACTGCTTGCTGGGCCCCTTGGCCAACTCAATTCACAGCAAAGACAGCAGTGCAAGTCTCCCAGCGAAGACAATCCAAGGAGCTGTGGCGAGGAGTGGAGAGTGCAGAACATGTGCCACATGAATGGGAATGGTGGATGGATGTTGCTGCTGCTGCTGCTGAAAATGTCATCAGTGCGCGTGTTGTTGCTGCTGCTGCTGCTGTTGCTGTTGCTGCAGTCAATTGCATTGCAACATTTCATTTTCTGATATGAAAGATTTAAAGTTTGCAACATAAAAATGTCACGTTTTTCATGGTCGCCACAAGACCGACAACCGACAACCGCCAACCGCCAAGCGACTCCAAGCCATGTTGAACTTTTCTTGCCGGTTGCTGCTGCTGCTGCTGCTGCTGCAATGTTGTTAGTGCGCATGTGCAGCAGCATTTGTAGCAGACCTCCTGTGCTCCCCCCGCATCCTGCTGACGCTGCGCTCTTCCTCGTTGGCTCTCCTCCTCCTCCTCCGCCTCATCGCTGCTCTCCAGCTAACTTTTGCCAGTCTATTTATGTTACAATTTGGTGGCTGCCAAGCGAAAAAATGTTGCCAACTTTGCGTTTGCTTTTGCTTTTGTTGTTGCCCCCCAACCACTGCCCCCTGCACCCTGCACCCACCGCGCTGTGTATACCCTTGCAGCAGGTGTCAAATATTTTGCAATGCCTTTGGGAATTTTACAGAATTATTTTGGCGCAGGCAAAGCCATGGGAGATCCATTATTTATTTATTTTCTTATTTATTTCTTATTTCTTATTTATTTATTTATTTATTACATTTATCTGCCCATATTTAAAGCTGCTTTTTGTAAGGGTATCACAGCATTCGGCTGTGTGCAGCTTTGCCTTGTTTTTTTTCATTTGTTTTGATTTTTTTTCGGGCTTGTTTGACAATGCGCGTCGTGACATCTGCCAAGGCTCAGGCTCAGGCGAATGCTGCGCCGTGGCTGCCAGGGGGGAGGGGGAGGGGGTGGGCTGCCTTGTGGGTGCATAGCTGAGAAACGAGTTCCCCCCATGCCACATGCCACATGCATGTGCCCGATTCTTATTAATTTGGCAGAACAGTTGACGCAGTCATCGTCCACTGTGTACGCACATCTCGTGGGCATCTCGCTGCATCTGCATGGCCTGAACCCTGTGTCCTCGCTTCCTCTCTCTCTCTGCCCCGCTCTCTCTCTCTCTCTGGACTTGGCTGGCTTCATAAATTTTTATTGCCTCACTGAGGGGCACTTTGACTGGGAATCAGGCTGCAGCTTCAGCTCTGCCAGAGACTGCGACTCAGCCTTAGACTCAGACTTCGACTGCGACTCGAGGCTGAGGTTGAGCCACAGGCCGAGATTCCACTGATATGAGTTGGTAGGCAGCCAGCAGCCAGATGAGCCATCGGGACAGTAGCCCAGCCCCACCAGGCAGACGGCGACGACGACGACGACGAGCAAAGATTTCGTTTCGTTTTGTCACAAATTAAACACGTTTTTCCGCAGAACCTAATGAATAAACAAGCCCACAAGCGAGCCCACAAATGAATGAGAGCGGCCAGGGCGAACCATCGCCACGACTGGCAGATGCTCTGCGGGCTCCGCGAGAGCTGTGGCTTATGGTAATTAAAACTGAATAGGCGATTCCCTGCGGCACACATTTCTGGCTATGGCAGAGCGCGACTGCGGCAGAGTTCTGCCCCTTTCCCTGGCTAATATTAAGGAGCAAATGGCCGAATGTTGCGCGGTGCAGCGCCCTCCAAACTCCTGCCACTGAAGCGGCCCATTAAAATGTAGCTTCAGCAGCCAAATGGGATTCCATTCCCCGGCATTCCGTTCTGGAACATTTTGAGGCTTAATTTCGAGCTGGCCACGCCCACAGCCACAGCCACTGCCCCAGCCATGTGGGGCAATCAGCCAGTGCCAAGCCAAACCACTTTCATCCTGAGAGCCTGCGAGCAGGGAGCCAGTGGCCTGCAACTACCTTTCGATGACATACATAAGTGTTAATTGAACATGCCACACTCACACGGCTGTCCAGGTGCGAGTGAATGTTGCTGCTTGCAACATGCTGTTGCCTTGTTGCAATTACGCACTTCTAATGCAATTTCAATAATTGGGCATCAAATTTATGGGGCGACACTGCAGCGATGTTGCAACAAATTACGAAGTGCGAACATCCCACAGTGCGGGGAGCGAATCATCATCATCAGCAGCAGGAGGAGCAGCACCCGGAGAAGGAGCTGCCAGCTCCAACTGCAATTATTTCTATTAAAAATATATATACAAAAAAATATGCAAGAGCGGAGACTTTTTTGTTGCTGCGTTGGTTCGGGCTGCCTGCACAAATATGAAAATTCGCAAAACATTTTCTCCATGCAAAAATATTTCTCTTTGCTCCGCTGTGCGCCTGTTTTTGCTGTTGCTCCCCTTTCCTCTTTCCTCCTTGCTCTTGCTTACTTTACTTTACTTTATAATTGTGCTCGATTTGCATGCGAGTGGAGTCGCTTCGAGTCGAGTCGAGGCGATGCGATGCGCACATGAAATTCTATTAGGCCACAACATTTCGCAATTGCGTGCTGATTGCCGGTTGCAAGTGCCACAGCAGCAGCAGCAGCAGCAGCCAGCAGCAGAAGAAGGCCTAAAGGCAGCCTAGAGATGAGCAGCACTCACGGGACAGCGGCAGTCTTGGCCACTCCACTAAATATATGGGAACAAGAGGCCCAGCAAAGTCCCAGAAATACTCACGACACTGCCAAGACTCCCATTTGAAGCTTGAAGAATCGAATGAGTCAACAAGCTCACGCTGCCATCGCCTGCAATGCGCTGTAGGCCTTGGTAGCCGCTTGGCCAATAGCCAAAAGGGATGAAGCGAAAACCCTCGAGGGTCTGCCGCTGCCGGTGCTGCTTTGCATGCACGGGATTATTAGTTACGGCCGCCTGAACGCATTTTGCGTTTCAAATGGAATGGAGAGCCCCGCTCCCCCGCAGCAGCCAACGCTGCACCATTTATTAATAATTTTAATTAACACTAGAATTATGTTTTGCGCGTAATTATGCGAAACGCGACAACAAAAAGATTCCGCGACCAAAGATCCAATGAATGCCGTGCTGCGAGTTCAAGCTGGAGCTGGCGAGCATGTGTATGCAAAGTAGAGCTCCCCCAAGAGTAGTAGCTCCTCCCGCTGCCCTCTCTGGTCTGGCCAATTAAGGTGTGCAAGCCGCGAACCCTGGGCCAAACCGCCCACTTTCCTTTTTCAAGCTGCCGCCCGGCAAGCCGCTGGACTCGCAGCTGAAGCTGCATCAGAATCCGCGCATTAGGCGGGAGTTAGGCGGGGCAGGCAAGCGGAACTAATCCAATCCCAGGAAGCCCCTGCCAGCCACTGTCGTATAATCAGAAGCATAATGCAATCGCCACTGGTGCCCCAATCAATGATTGCTGACTCTCTCTCCCTCTCCCCCCTCTCGCTGTGGCAGTGTCTGAGCCGCTGGGAACTCAGGGAATTAAGGCAGCTCCACGTAGGTGCTGCCTGCTTTGTTTCTGGGCAATTAAAAGTCACTTGAAAATGGTATTCAAAGTGATAAGGCCATGCGCCCGCACCCAGGCCTGCGGCTTGTGTTTGGGTGTTTGATTAATTGCGTTTACTATTTAAGTAATTTAATTCGAGGCTGCTCTCTGTGCTTCCAAAATTATGCGAGGCTGTCAAAATTGTGTGCCAATATTTGAATGCAATAAATAAATATTTGGCAGTGTGATTGTTGGCTAATTAAACAAATAAATAATTAATAATAGATATTACAAAAATAAATAGTAATAACTAAATAAAATTATTAATAAATAATAATATATAAATAAAATAATAAAATAAATCAATAATTAATAATAAATAGTAATTAAGAAATAATAATAAATAAGTAAAATAATAAAATAAACAAATAAAAACTTATAAAAAATTAATAATAATAAATAAATAAAATAAATAAATAAAAGCTAATAAATAATTAATAATTAACCTATGCAGCGATAATGAAAAGATGACAAAAAATGGTTAAAATATTCCTTGAAAAAAATAATTATTAGCTATTAATTATTATTATTAATTATTATTATTAATTATAAAATTTTAGTTATTAATTATTATTATTAATTACTATTATTATTAAATAAGAGTTTGGGGCGTTGATTAAACATTTTGTGCAGATTTATATATTTATGTATTATTATTTAAGCCAGGCCATACGTGCCATGGCTCGCAGGGGGAGGGGGGGAGGGGGCAGGCCTTTTGCCCATCTAATGACAACATAATTACTTTGCGCGAAAACGTTTCGCCGCGCAGCCAAATGAAATGTGGCCCAGGAACCGTTTTAATTGCAGTTCAAAGCGAGAGAGGAGCAGAAACACTGGGCGGGAAATGGTAGGGGGGGTGGAAATAGAAAATAGAATGTTGTCCAACTGTGAGAGGATGTTGCCGCCCACGTTGGAGGGTGGCCTCTGAGCCTCTGCGCCTCTGAGCAGCGTTCCAGTTGCAGCAGTTGCCACAGCCGAAAAGTGCGTACAGGCAGGCAGGGCGGGGAGGAGGCGGCATGTGGCACGGGCCACGGGCCACGAGGAACGGCAACAATCCAGTTAACAGTAATTGCTGGCGCGTCGTGTTTTCGGACCACCAATGGATTGATTAACTACGTGTTCGATATTTCAGCTCCCCTCCCCCCCCAGCCAGTGCTCTTCCTGCGCTGCCCCCCCCTGCCACTCCTGTGCTGCCCACCTCCAGCTGTGTCACTTTGGTATTGATGATGTGGCCCGAGCCCAAGTGTTCCACTCCATTCCGACTGCTTGCGAACTGCTTGCGTTGAGCAGCGCAGCGCAACGCAGTGCAGTGCAACGCAAGTCCAAATCAAATTTACTATAATGACCACTCAAATGGACAGCGTAATGGGGCATGCAGCGCAGCAGAGAGGAGCTGAAGCTGGAGACAGCGACAGCAACGGCGACAGCGACAGCGACAGGGAAAGAGAAAGGCCCCCAAACGGAGCTTTGCAGCAGCAGCGGCGGAAAGTGGGCGAAATACTTGCAGCAGCGGCTGAAAGAGAAGCTAATGGCAGTTGGCTGGTGTTGCGTGCATTTGACATTGTGGCATGGAGCATGCAGCATGCAGCATGGGGCACTCGCTGGCAGTGCAGTGTGGAGTGGGCAGGCTTACAAGATGGAAATGCTGACGAGGCCTGTGGGCGATTGCCCCAGCAGCATGCTGATCAAAATGGAGCACAAATTTGTGCTCCAAGATTAGATAAGAGAGATAAGATAATGTGCTTGGGAATACTAAGCAGCAGTAGCAGGGGAATGAGTGCTGCATGGCGGCAGGGGAGGGCGACTCCAATCGATAGATGTATTTTTTAATTATTTACAGGCAGTCAACAGAAGGCGCTCGACTGCCAGAAGGTCCGGCAATTAAATGATTGAGCTGCTGTAGAATTTATACAAAGCGACGAGCAGCGCAGAAAAATCGCACAAAACAATGAGGAAACATCAATGGATCTCGCACATAAAAGATGGGAGGTGGGAGATGGTAGAGCGGTGCCAGCGGGTGCCTTAATTAAATGTTTAGCCAAAGTGATTAACTAAATAGAGTGCTAGGAAATGGGACTAAAACGAGGTATGTTCAGCTGGAAATAAATGCATATAAATAATAAATAAATAAATAATCTCACTGCACTGCACTATGGGGAAAATTCCAATTTTTCGGGTATTAATTAATAACTTTTAAACTAAGCAAGATTTTTCGATGCGGTTTTTTGATTAATGTTATGTACACCCCTAGAAACATTTTTGGAAAAGTAGGCGTGTTACCGCCCACAGATTAAAAAAAAAAATTTATTTTTTAATAATATTAAAAATTGGAATATCTTCATTAATATTTATTGACTATAATACTCCTTTATACATAAAAATAAAGTCTTACTTTTGGAAAAACTTAATTTCGATGAAATTCAGGAGCTAAAGAAACAATAGTTGATATTAATAGAAATTTTCTTAATTTTTTCTTAATTCGTCTTCGAAATCCTCAAAAGTTTGATATGGGCCTTCAATTTCACATAATAGGAGTATTTAAAAATAGATGGGAAGGGACAGGCTTTTATGCTTGCTGCTTGAATCAACAAAGAGACATTGCTCTTGAGTTTTTTATAGAGCTGCTGCTTGTTTTTGTTAGCTCCTACTCCTTTCAACAAGTAAGCCAACTTTGGATGACCAATTTGTCGATTATTGTTCCTATTTGAGTAGCTTTTGCATAATTTTTCTGTGCTCATTAACCAATTTTAATGCTTTTTTTAAATTTTTTTTGTTCCTCATGCATTTTTTCCATTTTACATACAAATTTTGGCAAAACATTTGAGTTTTGCTCTTTAAATATAACACATGTTTTAAAACATGAACGTTTCTATTAAATCTACTCTTAAAAAAATCAAGAAAAGCAATTTCTTGGTTGGATTTGCCTTTTTCCTTGCCCCATACATCAAACCGATCCGCGAATGAAAACTCGAAGTCCCTTGCAAAAAACTAATTTGCGCAGTTAGTGCGGAAAAGTGCACATTGAGACAAACTGCCTTTAAATCAAAATTAATAGTTCTACGACATACAATTGGACGTACACTTATGGACCCTTCTGGACTTTTTATATGTCTCCACGAACTTGAAATATATTTCCAAGAAATGTGCTTTAAGAACGTTTTCTACGTTTACAAAATATTAATAGAACACGCACAACTACATAGTATTATCACAACCATTACATAGTTAAAACCCGTGTGATTGCTATCCTTTTTAAATTTCACAAAAAGAATGTTTCGCGTTTGAATAGTGGCATTTTGAAAATAGGCTGCACAAATATTGTAATCTTAAAGCAAGTGCTTCTCTACAGCAACAGCTGACTTTAACAGCTGTTAAACTTAACAGTTCTCTGTTATATAACATTTTTGGTATAGGACTTTACAGTTTGAAGTTTTCTTAATATGTTACCAAAAAAAAACAACCAATTTTAATACTTTGAGAAAATGACTAAATACCCGAAAAATGGGAATTTTCCCCATAGTGCACTGTAGGGAGGGAAAATGCAAGAAAAAAGTACTCAAAAAATATTCCATAAATATAATACAATAGTAAGCAATAAATAATAAAATAATAAATAATAATAATCATAAATAATAAATAATATTAATACAGTCAATAATAGTTTAATAATATAATAATATATAATTAATATTAATCAATTAAATAATCAATTCTGTTTAATATATTGATAATAATATAACATAATAATATAATACAGGCAACATGCACAGGCATTTAAATGAAACCCAAAAACATGTAACCAGAATTATTTGAGGAATGCACGAGACGCGTGAAATGAGTTGTACGGGGTAGCTGGGGTATCATATACCCGATCATATTCGCAGAATGTTAATAGGCCCTCCATCCCCCTGATAGATTAAGCCAAATGCAAGGGATTCCAGCAAGTCCCATAAATTGCGTGGCCCCGAGGCGCTGCTACCTCAGTGGCAGGTGCCACAGATGGGGAACCAGCAGCAGCAGCAGAAGGGTTCAGTTCACGATTGATGGGGGCATGTGTGTGGTGTGTGCTGCCCCATACTTGCACTCTTTTGGGGTCCGGTCCACGCAAGTGATTGGCATTTGTTTTGGCTGCCGTGCGCCGAGGATTTCGCACCTCGGCGCGGGGTCACAGGCACGCACATCTCTCCAGCAAGCAGCAGCTGCAAGCAGAGTGCAAGCAGAGTGCAAGCAGAGTGCAAGCAGAGTGCAAGCAGAGCAGGTATGGCATCGGTGTAGGCTCCTTATGAGTAGTTGTCTGGCAACAACTTAATTGAATGTTGTTGGCGTTGCTTTGGGGCACCGAGGGGCTACCAGCTGCTTATCGCAGTGCAATTAATTCCAACGATTTGCTTAGCTGTAAAATGTGTAACAAGGGAAGGCACCCCATGCCGAAAATACCCAAATATATCCCATATCCAGATCAAGGGGCACCGCAAAGAGTAATTTTTGTAGCGGTTTTTGGGGTTCGATTTGAGTTGCGGTTTCGTTTTCGGTTCGGTTCGGTTCGGTTTCGGTTGCCTGTCAACCGGCAACAACGAAACGTAAATCAAGAAATTTGCTTAACCCACGCGCCATCAACTCTGAGGGTCCCCCCACCCCTCCGCTCTTGCACTACGCTAACCCTAAACCGATCCGCGATCCGCGATCCCCGATCTTCCTTCCATTTGCCCTGAACAGGTGGCGCACACAACGCCGCATGCGCTCTCTTTGCATATCAAACTGCTGCGGGAATGGAATGGAAATGGAAATGGGCTGGCGGGCATACGGGGGAATGATACGGTATACGGTATATGGTACAAGGGGGGGAATGGGGGAATCGGTACGGTATCGGGGCGCATGCGCCGTCTGGCAGTCAGTCCGCTGTCTGCGCTGCCTGCGCTGCTGTCCCTCGTGTCCACTGAGTTGCCATAAAGCACAATGGGTGGTAAATTGAAGCTTTCAACTTGTTGCTGTCTGTTGTTGCTCTTGTTGCATGCCCCACCCCGCCCCTGCCACTCTTCTGATTTCAATTCGTTGGCGGCGCGGCTGTTTTGACAATGTGCGCCGCTTTAATTGGAGCCGTGTCATTAAGCGCACGCAATAAGAAAATCTGACAAAACGCCAGGTGAGCTGAGGCCTCAGAGCGGCATGAAAGTGGCACGAGGATGGGGCCTTAAAAATCATTAAATGGATTCGGTCCATGAGGAAATGCAGCAACAAACTTGGCCAGAACTACAACTAAACCCACTCTCCGGCTGTCTCTGGCTGGGGCAGAGAACTGCAGCAACTGGGGCACACATAGAGCGTTGTATGGGAATTATTCAGATCGAAGATAAACCCCAAAATATCTATAAAGTGCGCAGTTTGATGGTGAAAAACTGATCACAAAAAGATCATGTCACAGGGCAGTCGTGGCCGAGCGGTTAAGGCGTCTGACTAGAAATCAGATTCCCTCTGGGAGCGTAGGTTCGAATCCTACCGACTGCGGATACTCAACGAAGTTCGCTTCCTTTTTTGCTGCAGTGTAAAATATAATATTTAGTGGCACAATTTATTGATAAACATTTGATGTTGTGCCCTGCCCGTGGCCAGTTGGTTGGGTGGCAGAGTTCGCTGTGGCCCTGCCAAGTGTCTCGACTCGACAGCTGTTGGCTGCTGTTGCTGCTTCTAATCTCTGAGTGTTTTATTTATGGATCATTCGATTATGTCTCTTTCTAATTCATCACGGAAATGAAGAGCCCAAAAGGGAGGGGGGCCACCACCCATCCCACTCTGATTAGACTTCCTCTTGGCTGATTCCCTTCCCTTCCCCAATTCCTTCTCGCTCATGCTCTCCGTGGATTGAATCCCTTCTGTTTTCCGTGCCAGCGCCAGATTCTTCCTGAAGGAAAAGTCGCGCGCTGTAAATAAATAAAATAAAATTTCCTGCCACTTGGGCGATAAGCAACAAAACTTTTCCTGCAAGCCACCACCACCCGCCACCCACGTCGCCACCGCCACCCAAAAGTCAATGCAAAAGTTTCGACAGGTCTCAGCATTTCAGGCCGCCGCCGAGGCAACAGTCAGCAGTCAACATCCAACAGTCAGTGTGGGTGGCTCTGTGTGTAGGTTGGCTGGGTGGCATAAAGCCAGTGAAATTGTCGCCACAAAAGTTCTGGAGGGTCTGCTGCTGCCTCGCCACCCTGCCTTCCACCCAGTGGCCTTTGGCCTTTGCCGCTTCATGGCCCGTGCACCCCAGGGTATATTTCAGTCGTGCCAATGGGGCAGAGAACGATCTGTTTTGTCGCTGCACGAAGCAGTGCAAGAGGCAAGCCAAAGGCAGGAATAATCTACAGTATCCTTCCTCCCAAAGGGTATTCCCAGGGTCGGTTATATCAGCTGTACGCTAACCCATGGCTGTTATTGTTACTGTTACTTTTTGTTGTTGTTGTTGCTGTTGTTGCTCGAGGCGAGAGGCTCTGCTCTGCTTCGCTTCCTTTTTGGCAGGCGCCGCCGTTATGTCTCGCAAAAGTTTCAAGAAACCGGTTCCGTTGCGCTCCGCCTCTCACCCACTCTCTCTCCCATACTCTCTCTCCCACACTCACTCCCTAACTCTCTCTCACTCCCTAGCTCTCTCTCACTCCCTAACTCTCTCTCACTCACGCCCCCTCTCCTGCTCGCTCGCGGGCAGAACTTTCTATGTCATATTTGGCTGTGTCTGTGTGTCTGTCTGTCTGAGTGTGTGTGTGCAATTCGTTTTGATATAATTTATTGTAAAATTATTTCCGTTTTGCTGTTACTTTGTGGCCGGTTGCCTGCCCGAAAAGCCACAAAACAAAACAAAAACAAAAAACAGCCGAAAAAATGTGCAGAGAGAGAGGGAAAAGTGGTGAAAAGGATGAGCTGAGAAGGGGAGGGGTGGCTACGGCGGGCAAGTGAAAAAAAAAACGTGGCCCATCAAAGGGCCATTTAATTGGCGTCTATTTATGTCATCGCAGATAGCGGCAGATCGCACCGATCGGCCGCAGAGATCGTGAGTGACAAACCAAAAGCTGCCACGACACACAAGACACACACACCGACACACACACCCATGGAGGAACTGCCTCTGACTCCATTCAGCTGGCACGTAGAATCCAATCCAGGCCAGAGCGGATCTCGCCGGGCCTCGAAACAATGAAAATTGATATTGAGGGAAATCTTAAAGGCCGCAATCACCGCTATCGAGCAACTCCTCTCATTACGCATATGGAATACAATTTTAACTCCAAGCGCCGACCAGGTTCCCAGTGCCCCAGCGGTCAGATCAAGCAACGCAGCTCCACTGTGACGTTGCCTCGACCCTGGCCCTGGCCCTGGCTTTGGCTTTGGCCCTGGCCACCAAGGTCTGTCCATCATTATGTCAACGCTCTGAATGCGCATGTCAATCAAGATGAAGTGCCGCTGATATGTCCATCTCGGGCCCGCAGACTCCAACAGCAACAGCAACTGCAACTTCGACTGCGAGTCGAACCGAACTCCGTTTCAGGCTGAGGGCCTGCTGATTGCCCTGCCCTGGGAATTGGTCTCTGGTGGGCCATGCCCTCGAACCAGCAGCGAAAGTTGCCTCAACGTTGATGTCTGCAAGTGAGAAAAGAAAAGTAAACGAAGGAAAAGAAAAGAATTTCCAAGCAAACAGAATTAATACGTGGATTTTCGAATAGCTTTTAATACTTTGCTGAATGGGTTATATGGAAATGAATATTATTATTATTATTATCCATCCATCAGGCGACATCCCTTTGGGCAGAATATTTACAATTAATTTGGAGTAATTATCATGCCAGAGAACAACGCACAAAAGTGTTGTGCAACTCAAGCGGAACTGGCAATAAAATATTTAAATATTAATATTAATATTAAAATCAAGACAGCTCCAAATATGCCCATGAAAGTTCCTGTGAAACGAAGCTGTTACTTGTCAATCATCAGGCAAATGAAGTCGCTGCACTATGTGATGGCGGACATCAAGGCCACTCGCTCAGTGTCGATGGTTTGTTGGTGATTTTTGTTCCAAAAGAAAAAGGGAAATTTATAGGAAATGTTGGGGCAACTTTCGCTGCTTTGTTGCCACAATATTTGTGAGTATTTGCCGATTTTATTCCATTACATTTGATGCCCATAACTATTTCTTGAGCTGAACACTGCTTTGGCTTCTCTGACTGGCCCCAAAAGTCGGCGGGATAATCGTCCATGCAGAGGGATGCGAGCAGATGCACATCGCGTGGATTTATGGCCGCTTTGAGCAGGAGCTTTGAATTGCTTACATCCTTTGATGATGGCCTCTCACTCATTTCGATTTATGAGAGAATCTCACCAAGAAACGTTTCCGTAGCCTCGGGGCTCAGGGTTCTGGCTCTAGCTCTGGTCCTGGTCCTGGTCCTGGTCCTGGCCCTGGCCCTGGCCACTGCCTCAGTCCATTCCCTCCTCTCTACGCCGCTCCGCTTGCACTTGCACCGAGGTACGGCGAGTATTTTATTATTTCGTGCAATAATTTTTTATTGTTTTGCTGGGCAAGTTGATCCTGGCGTTGGCCCTTAACGAACACAACAGTTCCTTCATCCGTTCTCATACATACATATATATATATATTTTCTTTTTTTTCGTTTTTCCTTTTTCGTCCACTTTCAATTGTTCTGTTCTGCAGCCCCTGCCCCTGCCCCTGCCAGCGACGGCCCCAGCCGGCAGGCAACGTTCTACGCTTGATATTTATTTGTTGTATGTTGGGCTATAAACGTGAAATTTACTGCGGAATGTCATTTAAAGTACAAACATTCTGCACTCTCTCTCCGCTCCGCTCTGCTATCTCCGCCTCAAGCTCTCTGCTCCCTCTCTCCCCCTCTCTTGTGTTATTTGTTGTGTTTGTCTGCTCTGGTGGGGCTCTTTTTTTCGGGGATATATTTACTTGTATTTGCCGAGGGCCCCGACTAACGGTTCCTATGCACGCCAAATGACGCCGCTGTCGATGTTCTCGCGACACTGAGTCAAAGTTTTGATACCCCGTAGAGCCCATAGAATCCGCCTCCAGTTGGTAGAAGTGTGCAGCAGGCGAAAGGCCATTCCGATCTGACAAATATCATTTAATTGCAATCTAGCTAGTGATATATTTTATTTGATATATTTCATTTTAATATAAAATATTATTATTTATTTTTTTAATTTTATTTATTTTATTTTTCATGCTCTTTTGCAAGCCAAAACAATAATTTTCCACAGCATTTGCAGGGTATCCCCTGGTCGTTGCATTGGTGGTTGCATTTCCCACTTGCCTTATTTTTTTTGGTAGCATTTATTTTGTTGGTTCTGTCGTATTTTATAATCCTTTTCCTCTTTTCGGTTCGACGGGGCACGGTGAAGGCATTTTGTCTGTTTCGCCCCCCGCCTGTCACCCTGTCCCCTGCCAAACTCCTTTTCCGGATCGCTCCACGGCTCTCTCGCTCGCACTGGGCGTTTGTCATTATGTGGCCTGCTTCCGGATTATATTTTCGGCAGGAATTTTCTGTTTATTTGCACGTCTTAGCAGCTGTCGCCGTTACACACGACCGCCCTGGTGGCCAGGAGCCAGCAACCAGCAACCAGGAGCGACCCTCTGCACCCTTGAGTCCGCCTGTCCCGCCCCACCCACGCTGGCGTACACCATTAATTTCGCCAAGTGGCCTAATGCCGTTCCACTAAGTGCGGCTAATCAACTGCCAACACAAAAAACCAAATAAACAAAAATAAAATAAAAGAAAGAGAAGAGAAAAGATAGTACAAGTAGAAATGTTGTGGAGTGCCGGGCAGGGCGGGGCGGGAACTGAAGCAGGAGTAGAAGATTCAAATCTGAAACGGATGTCCCTGGCTTGCTCCGGCCAAAAGGACACGGCGCTGAAGGCGCTCTCCAGAAATTAATTATTAAGGCCGAAATATGTATGCGCCCAGATATGAAATAAACTGTCTCTGTCTCCGGGGCTTGCTCTCGTTGGATTTGCACGTGGATCCACCTTCATGTTTCGTCCTCGTCCCTGGCCATCTGTCTGTCTCGCTGTCTGCCCCCTTTGCCGCCCACAGCCCCACCCACACCGACACCGACACCTGACCTCTGCTGGGCCACGTTTTGTGGGTGTCTTTGATTTAGCCTTTGTGCTCCGCTGTGGCTGTTAACCGTAGGGCTTGGGGCTGGTTTTGGCCCTGTACGGGCTGGAATCTTGATTGGGCAGAGTATCTGCATATGAGAATAAATGTATGGCACAGCTACAGATGAATGTTGGAATGTTTCTGCGTAAATTGTCGAGAAAATAATATCAAAAATAAAAATAACAAAAACAACAAAAAGCTACGCGCTGCATCGCAGTCGGTAGGATTCGAACCTACGCTCCCAGAGGGAATCTGATTTCTAGTCAGACGCCTTAACCGCTCGGCCACGACTGCTTGGTGCGTTCGGGAGGCTGTCCAATATGAATGCGGGCTATATGCAGCTATTTGTTGGATCTATTTATAGACGGGCAAGGATTTAAATACGTAAGTCCTATAAGTCCTGGTTTTGGGAGTAATAAATATAGATACGTAAATGTGTGCTGGAATATGTACAGGTGTATATAAGTGTGTATTATGTGTGCATTAGCTGATTATGTAATTAAATGATATCTACACATCACGCTCTCTCAAGCCTGCTCGCTCTTTTTCATGCATCAGCTGTCAGATGTGTGAAGATAATGTGTGTAGGTATGTAAGCGTACATATGTATTATAGTATGTATTATAGTTAATATTATAAAATTGGCTAGCAGCCTTAAAGCCTGGCCTAAGCCTATGAAGAGATTTAAGATACGAGCAATAAATACATATACTGGCTATTTATTTATTTATATTATATTTATATATTATTTATTTATTTATATTGGCTATTTATTGTAAGTTCCACTCACTGCCATTTGGGTTCCTCTTGCTCTTTCTCTCTCTTTCTTAACTTACGTTCCACTCGCTGGCTTTATATCCAACGCGATCCACACGGCTCTTTCGGCTTGTACTCCAATAAGTTTTGGTTGTTTCCATCGTAGATCACACAAACACCTCTACATATGCACGCAATGGTACAAATAACTTTGGCGCCCTCCCCCTCTAATTCCCAACGATTGCTATGCTCCTCTCGCTCTTTTTCGTGCAGCGACGCACTCTGTGCGAGTGTGACGCATTGATGACGCGCACATTGTGTGCGTATGTTCATCATTCCAGAGCGAGGGCAACGTTTTAGCAGCATCGAAGTTGGCGGAAGCTTCAGGAACTTATTGGCAGGAAGAGCCTGGAATTTCCTCGAGCCTGGCTTTGTTCCGGGCAGGCGCTGATCCAGGCCCAACCCTTAAGTGACGGCCCAAGCCCGAGTAGTTTAACTGACCGTGTGGCCTAACGGATAAGGCGTCGGACTTCGGATCCGAAGATTGCAGGTTCGAATCCTGTCACGGTCGTCGCTTCGTTTTTGCCCAAGGATAGGAGTTCGCATAATTGCAAATCTCTTTTTTTTGTTTACTTTTTATTTGTGTTTATTCATGTCATTTGGCTGGCCAATTGGCTGGCAATATTTTATGGCTAACGAAATCGGTTAAGGGGAACAGGATGAAGGATATGAGAGGTATGCTCAGCCCTCCTCCCCCTCATCTACTTTAACACAAACCCGCACAAAACTGCATTGAATATATTTGCTATGCCTTTAATTTGCGCTACCATTTGCCAGGTTTCCCTTTCTCTAGGATGGAACTGATGCACTTTCCTCCCAAGGAAGAAATTCCGCTTTGGTGCATATATTTTCTCCTTGCCGTTGCTTTTAATATTTATGCCGAGACTTCGAGATCTGTATGGCAGTCGTGGCCGAGTGGTTAAGGCGTCTGACTCGAAATCAGATTCCCTCTGGGAGCGTAGGTTCGAGTCCTACCGGCTGCGCGCTCATGTTGGCGTTGGGTTTGGTTTGGACTCCAACAATTACTTTTTGCCATTTTTCATTTGAAAGTTTATACAAATTTCTATAATTTACGCAGCAACATACATTCATCTGTATCTGTGCGCAGTGCCATGAATTTAAATACAAAACAAAAACTTGTGTGCACTTTTTGGAGTTTCCTTAATATTTATTGCTATTAATTTGTCTAATTAAATGCGCAGGTTTCACTTGCATTGACATTGAAATTTTCTAAATATGTGAATGATTGCTTAGAACTAATCTGCATGTAAATCTGCGCATA
The DNA here is from genome assembly GCA_018150905.1 of Drosophila ambigua. Lineage (NCBI taxonomy): Eukaryota > Metazoa > Arthropoda > Insecta > Diptera > Drosophilidae > Drosophila > Drosophila ambigua. Next base: position 4,604,069 of record JAECWS010000151.1, on the reverse strand, counting down.
AATCAGCGTGGAAATAGCTTACAATTGGCAAGCTCGAATTATTCTTAAATATTCTGTGCAGGCATCAGACGCTGTGCTCTCTGCCCAGTTTGTTCAGAAAACTTGCCATTTGTTTTCCTATTAATCTTATATTATTTATTATTATATTAATCGCCAATGGAATCCGTTTCTGTGGAAATGTCTGCATCGTATACTTAATATTTTAAGCAGATTTTGGAACTAAATTTGAAGCAAGTAACTGCTGAGATTTGGCAATGGAAACCAACCCAAAATTGCCACAAAAAAGGTAAGCCTCATCCCCCTGGAGTAGGGGTGTCCCTGCCCAGCCGCATGGCTATTTGCGGGCCCCTTTTCGTTGGCATCTCTGGCCTGCTCCGTTCTGCTTTGGCTGCCATATTTATCCAATTTAATTCGAAGTCAAATTTAAGTTTAGTTTTGCGAAAAAAAAAGGACTGAGGCGGTGAGTGGCTGGGGGGGTGGAATTCTTTGGCTTATGCATATGTTTCGTTTCGTTTTTTTTTTGCTGCTGCTTTTTCCCCAGCGGTTTCCCAATTAGGAGACAACAAGTTTATTCAGCCATCACATGGAGCTATATACACAGCCGCACCCGCACCCCCACCCCACAGATACCCCTGCATGTGTGTGCACTGTACATATATAGATGGCTTGGACCTTTACCAACATCATATCCTGTTTAATTACGATTTTCCTGTGGTCGCGTAGCGTTAAAACCAGCCACAGTACCAGTCCAAGCAGCAGCAGCAGTCCCAGTCCGCGCCCCCGGTGCCTTCAGCCACAGCTCCTGCCCCCGCCTCCGCGCTCTGCCATTTTCCAATTCAATTATTATGGATAGAAATGGTTGATGGTGGGATTGGGCGGAGGGCTGACCAGGAGGAAACTAAGTTCGTTTGATACGTGAAAAAAAATGAAATGAAAAAAGAAAATGGGAAGTACATAAATGCCCACGACATTGGGTGCATGTGAAGCATATTGGTTGGCTCTCACCCCACCCCCACTAGCCACCCCCCCTCACCAGTACAGCGCTTCCCCACGTTCTGCTCTGTGTAGTTTTCTGCTCAGGGGATATCGCAGGCGGGGCATAAGCGGCCAGGTGAATGGGCTGGCACGCGGCTGACATTTGACTGTCAGTTAGTCGATATTGGCACATGAATATATTATATCCGAACGGACACCACTGTCACATAAGCAAGGGCCAGCTTAGCGGCCAGCTAAATATTATTTAATAGCGTTTATTCCCTGGGCATAGATTTTCTATGCCCCTCAACTGTGGGCAGTTTTATTTTCCATTTAAATTGCGATTCGCTTTAATGGATTTATGCCCCAAATAAATGTGGAGTGTTGCTCCGCCTTTGCCCAGGGTATAGCCCACATCGATCAGTGTTGATTTTTTAGCTGCTGCCGCTGCTGCTGCCGCTGATTGAGACTTCACTTTTTTGCAATCTATGGCAAATTGATGAACACAACACACACACACACACAGCACATACATGTGCACACGCACACACACACACACACATGCACATGCAGCTAGAGTGAGAAAGGCAGCGTGGGAGAGCGAGTGGGAGAGAGCGAGCGAGTGGGAGCGAGCACAGTGCGGAGTAATTAACGTGCACACGCGGCACATAAGCAACCCCCTGCCGCAGAACTGCCCCACCCCGCACCCCACCCACTCGCCCGTGCCATGCAGCAGCAGCAGCAGCAGCCACCACCTCGCGGCTTCGGGTGGGTGGCTGTGGGCAGGATGCGGACGCATGCAAATCGCAGCGCAAGGCGCACATGGGCGTCACCGTTTGGTCAGCGTGTCCTGCTGCCACGGCTGCCACGGCTGCCCCAGCTGCTGTGGACTGTGGACTGTGGACTGTGGCTGCTGTTGCTGCGTTTTTTTGCAGCGCTGCATTCGCCCTGCGATTGGTTGCGGCTTTTGGCCATATCGATGAGGCCCACCCCCAAAACGGGGCAGGCAGCAGACCCAGCGACACGCGGACACGCGGACAGCGGCAGTGCCACAAAAAGCGACATTCATCAAGCGCTGGGGGAGGCGCCGCCCCTGTGCACAAACTGCAGTGCACACAAAATGGGGGCTGCACTTTACCCTTAGCGAGCGCCCAGACGGCCGCAGCCACCCTGCCAGCCTGCCAAGCCTCCGGATAGGCCCAGAAAATGTGCAACAGCCCAGCAGTCGCATCAGCGAGACGGTGACCATTTTTTGGGCATTTAATGAATCCATTTCGAAGCACAATTAAAGGCACAGCCGAGGCCACACATCAGACATGCAAAAATTCAAATTCAAACACAGAAAAACAAAAATCTGCCGCATAGGAATGCGGCATGGAGTGGCGCCAGCCATCCACGTGCACGTGGGGCCACACACGTTCTTGGCCGGAATTTAATTTTGATAAAGGTACAAAATATTGACGATACATCAGAGACGGATCAGCCGGAGATGGAGTTAGCAGCAGGTAGCCGGGAGCCGGCAGCCCCGTCTGCTTGTCTGCGGCACAGCAAAAAAGAGAGGAATGAAAGGGAGTGGAAAGGAGTGGCACAAAAAAAAAACTCCAATGTGTGGAACTACTCAAGGGCCGCCAGCAGCCAGTGGCTCACAACGAACTGCCAAATACTCTAATGGCGAGTGAGATCTTTGCATGCGAAGGCGCCACAAAGAGTCTGCCTCCTGCTGCCCGCAGCTCTGCACATTAATCCATTATTTATGTGGCACTGCCAGCCGCAGCGAAGCCCAGCACATAGTCGATCCACTCCGTCGCCGGCATCAGTCAGTCAGTCAGTCCATCGGCAGCTGAGGAGCAGCAAAAGAGCAAGCACACGGCTGGCATATTTTTATGGAATATATATGCCACCCAGCCCCCTGCCGCTTGTCGCGGAACAAAGAGACTTTTTTACGTTAACAAAATTTTTGCAAAGTTTTCTGTGTGCTGTTTTTTTTTGTGTGTTTGGTTTGTTTTACTTCCTTCGCTATATTTTTGGTTGGGCGGCAGAGCCAAGGAGGAGCCGCATAGTCACAGCGAGAAAAAAGTGAAACGCAAATACGGGAATACATAAAACGAGAGCGCCGCAGGAGGGGACAGGAGCCAGGACAGGGGACAGTACAGGGAGCCAAAGGCAAAGCAAATGTCCGCATTCGCGCCTCCTGCTGCCCCACCCACCGGGCCAGCTACACAATTTCAGATCGGACGGACGGAGCCCTCCCTATGTGAGTAATCGGGCGTCCATGTACATATACATATCCGTAAATGTCAGACGACATCACGCTTCAGTGGACACACTGACGATGGCGATGGCGATGGCCAGGCGACGCCTGATGGAGGCGCCTCCTGACGCTGACCAGACCCAGACCCAGACCGGACCCCCTGCCACTGCCCGCCCTTCGCATGCCACATGCCAAATGCCACCTGCCCGCAAAATATTGGCGCAAAACATTAAAGGGGGGGGGAGGGAGACAGCCAGTCCGGTCTGGTCTACAGTTTGAATTATTTGAAACAATATCCTTTAAAAAAATGCGATACAATTTCAAACGATGATGACAAAAAATCAGAACAGAACAGGCTCAGACTCAGAGCCAGAGCCAGAGCCAGGCCAGGTAGCCGCAGGAGCCAGAGCCAGGAGCCAGCAAAAGAGCCAAGGGGCAGGAGCCAGAGTCAGCGCCAGAGCCAGACAGGTGTTTGTCAGGGTCTGCGCTGTGGGTTGCGGGGCTCGTCTGCTGCTCTTATCACAACAGCAACAACAGCAACAACAACAACAACAGCGACAGAAAATAAGACTGAGCAGAAGGAAAAGTGGCCCATGGCCCATGGCCATATGAGGGCTGTGTAATAGCAAAAGCAATAACCAAACAAAAGCTTTTGGCCAAGTCATTGACCGAAGTTTAGCGACTTGCTAAGCACACGAGGAGAGCGGATGGGGCAGACGCTTAAAGAGTTAGCCACTGAATAGAATTTTATGATGCGCCGGCACACGGATGTCCGGCCACACGGCTATTGGCCATTGGCCCTGCCCGATAAACAGGCCCCGAAAATGTACAAATAATAACATTAAATAGCAGTGGGAATATGCAGGAGGCTGTGCCTTTGAGACGTTGCAACGCAAGCAGATACATTGCAGCCGCTAGCTGCAATTGTTAATCGGTCTCTGGGGGCATTTGGTTGAAAGTTTCGGCTGCAACTCCCACTGGCAGCAGCTTGCCAAAGCCGCAAAACTTCTTGGAGCGACGAGCTGCGTGCTTGGCCATTTCTAATGGCCATTCATTTGTCTTGGCCAGCAGCAGCAGCTGCTGCCGGAGAGCCGGAGTGACAAACGAGAGACCTGAAAAAGAAATGCTGCAGACATGCAAAGTTCCCTTTTGGGGCGGCTGAGTGTCTTGGAGTGCGGCTAGCCGCGGCCAACAATGGAAATGGCTCAATCAATTAGGCAGCTGTCATAATGCAGTCTGTCCCCACCCCTCCCCCTCTCCCAGCCAGCACAATAAAAACAATAAAAAAGCCTCTGCTTAGCTTTGCACTGCATGTTGCTGCAACATCAATAAGGGGCAGCCACAGCAACAGTCGCAGTCGCAGTCGCAGCCGCAGCACACAGAAGATGCGTGCCCCGTGCAGTTGAGCTCCATCTCGTATCTTATGTGATGAAATTTATGCTTAATTAAAAGCGACACAGGCGACACAAGCAACGCACAACGCGTTCAGCCAGATAAAGCAGGCTCCAAGCAGGCACCAAGCAGGCTCCAAGCAGACACCAAGCTGGCTTCAAGCAGTCTCCAAGCAGGCTCTCCATACAGCTCGCGCTCTCTCTCTGCCTCTCTCTCTCTTTGTGTGCTGCTGGGATCGCTGGCAGCAGCACTCCAGAGGCGAGACTTTGAGCATCGTCTGCGAGTGTTCGTTTGGGTTTCGCGGCTCGCGCACAATTAATGCGATTTTGAAACGCACAGATCGCACCGGTACTGCACTGCGCGAACTGGGGGGGAGGAAGCAACGCAGTCTTTTTGGCAGCAGGCAGATGGGAAAACTATTAAAGATGGCTAGGGGCACTGGTGACAGGTAGGTGACAGGTATAATTCGAGCTTATGCTCTGATTTATTTATGTATATTTGGGGGATTTCTTTATCAATCAGCTGCCTGCTGGAAGGCCTCTCTTCCGAGCTCTCTGCTCCCGCATTTACTTCCATTGAGCGAGCGAACTAATCCTTTCGCCTGCCCATTGAACCTGCCCCAATGCCAGTGATTGCCTGCTTTTTATTTGTCATTTATTGCCATTTATTTAGGATTTGCTCATCCAACTTTATGGCCAGCCTTCTACCATTCAAGCAGTTCATTTGGGAATGCTGCGGAATGTTCCTTGTTCTTGATCTGATAATTCGCTCAGTGCACAAAGATTGAGACTCCGTTTGGTGGCCTGTGACTGTGGCCTGTGGCCTGTGTCTGAGCCTGGGCCTGGCCTGTTGGCTGACTGGTCCCACTAATTCAATTAAAGACGAGGCCAAGACAACGCACGCATGTTGAATGGCACGATGGATGAACGTCCGAAAAGCGCTGCCACAATGTGAGGCACAACAAGGCAACCAAATGAGAGGCGTCTGTGCAGAGGAGTGCTGCGGGGCTGCGGGGGGGAACTGGATGCTAACAGCGTTGAGAGAAAGGCCTCACGTTGCGATGCGAGGCTTCATTTTTGTTTTGGCTGCAATCCAGGGTTTGGTTTGCACTCATTAGTCTCCCACAACGTGAATTAAGATAATCTGTGGTAGGAGCAGCAACAACAACAACAACAACAACGGCTTCAACTTGCACTTGGAGTTGGTTCTGGGTCTGGGTCTTGGAATCGAAGCTGCACTTGGAGCTGGAGCTGAAGCTGAAGCTGGGACTGGAGCTGTGGCTGTGGCTGGGGGTTGGGCGCTTGTTGTGCAAATGAATTGTTGCTGATTTCGTTTGAACGATTAGCGCCAAGTGGAGGCAGCTCCTCTCTGCTCTCAATGGCTGGCACTCTGTGGCACTCTGAGGCACTCTGAGGCACTCTCCGTGGCACTCTCTGTGGCTCCCACTTCGATCTGTCTGGCCGGGAGATTCGGATTTGGGTGGACGGCAGCCAAATGCAAATGGAAATGGCCTCCAGCATGCTTAGCAATTAGACTAATTGCATGGCCCCAGCCCACAGTCCAGCCGCAGCGGACCCTCCCCGCGCCCCAACCCCCCTCCCACCCAACTCCTGCTTCAGCAGCTCCCACTTGTGCTCCAGTTTCATCCATTTGGCATTTCCGTTGTTTTGCTGTCTGCTTTTGTGTGTGTGTGTGTGTGTAGGAGGGGGGGAGGGGGGGTGCTGGGGTGCCTTCCACCTGAATTGCGGGCATTGCGCATACGCACTGTGCACCCGTGCACCCTGCAGCATGCGCCTATTGCAATATATGCCTGCAGATTGGTCAGTTCAAACTGACATCCGCTGGGCGCACCCGATTCCCATGCCACATGCCACATGGCCCTTGCCACATGCCACATGCCACACTCGCTTGATGGCTCTGTGCATGCGTCGTCGTTGTCGTCGTCGCAGTACTCCGCTGTGGCACGGGGGCAGCTTAGGCCAGGCCACCCAGTGGTGCAACACACCAGTAGCAACAGCAACAGCAGCAGCAGCAGCAATAGCAACAGCAGCAGTGGCAGTGGCAAGGGTAAGGTGCCAGCAGCAGCGTCAGTAGCAACGCCTTCGCATCAACCCGGACACCCGCTCCCACACCCACACCCACACCCACAATGGGGCCCTAATACTCCTTTTCGGGCGTGAGAGTGTGAGCGTGGCAAAGGGTAACTACTCGCATGCGGCAGGGTTACGTGATTCGCTCATGCAGCTTGTTGCTGGTTCCTTGGCTGATCTTTAGCTTCCATTCCGTGCGGAAAACAGAACTGTTACTGTGTGGGGATTGCAGCACATGGAAATACATTAAATTATTAATTAACTTCTACCTAAATAAATCTCCAATTTATTCAGTCGTTTCTACATACTTACATATTTGCATTTGTATGTGCTCAGCGCTGTTAACACTCCAGATTTATAGCTTAAGCCTGTTAGCGCTCTCCATCGAAGCTCTGTTAACGCTCTCCATTAACAGCTTACTTTTAGCGATCGTCATTAACATCTCTGCTGCCGCTATCCATTAACAGCTCTGCTGCTGCTATCCATTAACATAGCTCTGCTACCGCTCTCCGCTGACAGCACAGCTCACTGTTAGCGCTCTCTGCCAGCGCTCTCTCACGATCCACGCGGCTTTCGAGCAGCCTTAGGACTTGTAGCGAAATCTACATAAGATTGTACATACATATGTACACACATGTTCACATTTCTGGGCATATTCCGCCTAAAGAAATCTCCCCCGAAAGAGTATTCGCAGTTCTCAGTTGATATCCTCGATAAGCTGTTGGCCCTGCCTCTGCCCCTGCCTCTGCTCCTGTAGCTTAGTTCATTTTTTTGTTTTGTTTTTTTGTGTGTGTGTGTGGGGCAGTCATCAACGTTGGCAACAACAACAGCAACAATCCTTCAGCTGCAGCATGCTGCATGCGTTCAAGTGTGTGTGTGTGTTGTGTGTGTGTGTGTAATGGGTGCCGGGTCCCTTTCAGTGTAGTTTTCCTTTTGGGTTTGCGCCCTCTGTAGTAGCTGCCGCTGCTGCCGCTGCTGTTGTGCTGCCTGTCTGCCAGCCAGGATGCCCTTTTTCCCCGGTGCCTGCCACTGCCACTTCCTCCTGCTGCTACCCCCCACTTCGCTGCTCCTGCCCTTTCTGCTGCTATTTCTGCTGCCTTTTGGCCTGATGATTAATCGAATTAGTTTTTCTTTTTTGTGTGTGTTTCCCTTCTGCCGCTGCCCCCCCAGTGCCGCTTTCTTGCTCCTGTTTTTGCGCTTTCCCTGTGCAGCACACGCTCTTTTCATTTACATTTTCTTTTGCACTTTTCCGCATTCCGCATTCCTGTGCCCTGCTCCTTTGCCGGGGCTCTTCCCCCCAGCCCCCAGCCGCCTGCCGCCTGCTGCCTGCTGCCCGGACCGTTGCATACATTTGTGCGCAGACTTCTGTCCGAAGCGTAGGTGATGGCTCAGTGTGTGTGTGTGTGTGTGGCAGTGGCAGTGGCAGGGCCAACTGACCAACTGCGTCCGGTTGGCAATTTTTTGGCAATGCTGTAGATGCTTTCTGCCCCCCCCCACCACCCCCACCCATCAGACAAGGCGGCAGGCAAAGAGCGCCCGGGCAGAGCAAAGTGGGAAAACAAGCGAAACAAAAACGAAATTTTCATCCTGACGAAATGAAAGCCTCGGCCTGTTGCCAGCAGAGCGGCAGGCACAAGGGGCTTGGGGGTGGCCAGGGGGGGCGGATTGCTGGGTGGGTGGTGGGTGGCAGGCAATGCCTGTATTGCGCTGCCTTTTGGGGCAATAACTGCAAATTGCATGGGCGGCACTCAATTTCTTCCATCTCCTGCATGCCCTGCCCTCGCTTGCCCCGCTCTGGCTTGAATTCTTTTTTTTTTTGGTGTTTCATTTGATTTGCGTTCTCCTTGTTGTCTCTCTCTCTGTCTCTCGCTCTGTCTGTGTGTGTGTGTGTGGCAAACGCAATAAGAGCATCAAAGTGCAGCACACACACACACACACACACACACACACTCGCAGCCACTCAGCCAGTTGCAGCCTCCCGGTAGGTTTTCATTTTCATTTTCATTCCATTTGCACAATTTTCGTTTCGTTTCTTTCTTGTTTCTTTTTTGTATTTCCTTTGAGCATTTTTTGCTGTTGTTGTTGTTGCTCTCCGGCCCGCTCTGGCCTGTCACTGCCAGCGAATGACTGTTGCATAAACGTAGTCTTTGTGTTGTCCTTGTTGCACGTGGAGCAGCCAGCAGCCGCCGTGTGTGTGTGTGTGTGTGTGTGTTGGTGTGTGCTGTTGCCGCCCCCTTTGGTGCCGTGCAGTTTGTGCAGCCTCCGCCATCGATTGGCATCGGTCCAGCAGTCCGTCAGCCCCATCAGCCTGCCGCTCCACGCGCATATGTGGGCATGGGGCATGGGGCAAACGCTGCTGCACAGCAAATTATAATGCAACTAATTGCGTGCCCCCCCACCACACCCCCCTCCACCCCATCCAGGGGCGGGATGTGCCACTGAAATCTGAAAGGGCATTCGCGGCAAGAATTTAAAGTGCAGAAACTTCCAAGGCTCTTTGCACACAAAAAACAACAAAAAAGAGGAGAAAAAGGGAAAAGGGGAAAAGGGGAAAAGGGGAGAGATAAGACAGGGGCGGGAAAATTCCTGTGCAGCAGCCAAGATGCTGCAGGGGGCTGTGGTGGGGGCTGTGTGGGCGGTTGGAAAGTGTGGAAACGTGCTAAGCACATTTCATGCAGCTAAGTAAGGATATTAATATGCGTCCTTGCTTGCCACACGCACCAAAGGACACAGGGGTGCAACTAGGGGCAACGCGGGGCGAGTGCGGGGAGGGGGAGGGGGACAAGAGGGATTTGGGGCATAACTGCAAAGGGTCCTGGCCACTTTTGCGTTTCGTTTCGTTTCGTCGTGTGGCAAGCAAATGAAATTGCAATGAAAATGAAAATCTAACGACGACGAGGACGAGGGGTGGGGATGGGGAGGGGAGACGAGGACGAGGGGAGACGACGACGCACCGCAAACAAAAAATACAACAGCAACAAAAAGTGGGGTAAAAAATGAGACGATATCCTTGAAACATAAAACCAAGGCAGGCTCCAGGGTGCCACGAGGGGCGAGAGGGTGGGTAGGGGGGGTAGGGTGCAAACTCAAGGAATGCAGGCCGCTGACACCAACAGCAACAACAACAACAACAACAACTGCAACAAGAACTAAAGCCCCGCAAAAGGACTTGGGGTAAGCAGGATCCTTGCCGCATGCTGCCGTCTCCCTCCGTGGAACATCATTCATTTCGCCCCTCGTGCCGGGGGATTAAGGTTATTTCAAGGATGCCGCTGCTGCTGCTGCCACAAATTTCCCCCAACCCACACACACACACACACACATACACACAGCCCAAAGGGGTGCGCGTAACGAGGGCGTGGCGGGGCAGGCGAAGACCTACAAATGCAGCTGCAGAAAAATTCTCCTTTTGCGCGTAAACATCATCAAAATTCATCAATCTCTGCCAAAAACTTGTGAAAAACTTCCTCCCCTCTCCCCCTGCACCAACAGCCACCCAAAAAAAAACCATAACAAAAAAGCATGGCAGGAAAGTGCAACGCAAAGGAAGCGTAAAAGGCGATGCTCGCAACTAGCTGCTGCCCCGCAAATGTGCGGATTTAATAGGCGCAGCAGCAGTTCAGATTATTAATTATTACTTATTTTATTTTATATTTTTATATATTATATTTTAATTTAATTTTATTCATATTTATTTTGTTTATTTTTATTTAATTTATTTTTATTTTATTAATTTTAATTATATATATTTTTATTTTATTTATTTTTAAAATTTAAATTACTTTAGAAAAATAGTTAAAAGATTTGACGATTTTTGCGATGTGTAAATTGGCTTGCAATTGGGTGTCCTGGCCTGTCCCGTCCCATTTATTATGCACAGCCCAGGCACGTCTAGAATATCGCCCCAAAAATTGTTATTCTATTTTTCAACATTACACGTGCATTTTTCACTTGTAACTAAAATTTTAAAGTGAAATTAAAATACAAAAATTACAAATTAAAATCAATTAAAATCAATAATTTAAAGTTCCTGAAATAAGTAATTTTATGTTGGCTGCAGCTTCTATGGCAGCACAGGAAGCGGGGACACTTTCTTGTTATTTTTCACATGACTGCAAATGGAGTAAAAATGTAGAAAACTTCCACTGAATCCCGCCCTAACTATGGCACATATGTATATATTTATTTATTTATTTATTTATATATATTTCTTATATGGCTCTTATATGGCATTTATGCAGTACTGCAGCCCACGTATTTTAGGCCGCTTTGTGGGCATTGCTTTGTATCCCATGACCCATTATGCCATAGGCATGTAGCAGTGTTCGCTGTCGATCGTTCTCATGGTTCATCAACCGAAAACGTTTCCATTTCATATTGAAAAAGTATCGGATAATATCAGATATCAAAATGAACAACTTGCGACGTTCCTTTTGGCTGCACAGCGCAGTGAGTTCTCTTTGCCACGAGGCATAGCGAGTGACATAAGTACGAGGATCAGGGATTTTGATGTGGGACATCCACAAATACCTCAAAAACAAATGGCAGCTGTGGAAAAATTGTAAATCCAATGGGAAGGCCTTTTGGTCAAAGGAATGTCTGAGCAAAGCAAGTGAAAGGACTTTCCACGCCCAGCACATACATATAGCCATAGTCCTAGAGGATCTACTGCATTAATGTAAATAAATAAATGTAAATAAATAATAAAAATAAATAAATAAATAAATACTCTCCACCTCCATCCAAGGCAGCCTAAACAGCATATGCTCTGGGCGTACCCTCTCGTAATGTCATTCGGAATGGCTATAAGATGTGTGCCTGGTGGAGAGGGTGGCAGGGAAAGGGGGGAGCAACCCAAGCAGTGGGTTGCAGATGGGGGAAAAACGGCAATCAGGGGGCAAGGTGGCGGAGAGCAGGGCTAACGGGGGGGAGAGAGAAATACATTTTGGCATTTAAGCGCAACGACGCGTGCAGCACGCAGGACTACGACGAGGACGCCGAGGACGACGTAGACGAAGACGAAGACTTCAGCGAAGACGATGAAGACGACGACAAGAATCCTGCTGCAGCTGCAGCTGCCTCCGCCTTCGTCCGTTCTGTCCGCTCCGTCCGCTCCGTCCGTGCTGATGAGCCTGATGAAGGACATGCCGACCCACGCGCCTTGGCATTTTCCGTCCTGTATGCCACTGCTCCTCCGCCAGCCACCAGCCACCAGCCACCACACTCTCCCTCGTTGCCGCTGCCGCTGCTCAGCGATAACCTCAATTTTTGGCACCCTGGCCAACAAACATCCTGCCCCAGCCCCCTGCCCTGCCACACACCAGTCGATCCTGCAACACAGATTTTATGCCCAGCTCCTTGCAGTTTTCTTTTCTTTTCTTTTGCTTTAGTTCCGCTGGTCTCTCCCATTTTTTTTGTGTACTTATTTTGCTCTTTGGGTTTTTTTCTTGCGCTTTTCGCTTGGCGTTCTTTATTTTCTCGGGCTGATAAAACTCTTTTCATTTTGTTGTTTGTTGGCCCGTCCGCTGCGTCCCGTTTCCCTTAACGCTTTTAACAGTAATGACGAAAAAGTGTCAGCGTCCTCGACTCGAAGGATAATAACAAGCATGGACAAGGCATAGTCAGAGCGGCGAGGGGAGGAGAGGAGCGGAGCAGTCGATGCCATTTGCCACCCCCAACCCACTCGTTCCCTGAGCCTTTTCTTGGCGGGTTTCTCAGCCAGCCAGCCAGCTCCTTCTGCTGCTGCTTCTGCCTCGTCTTTGTTCTTGTGCTGGGCCTGCTGCCGCCTTGCCCGGTCTGCTGCAACGACAACGAGTTGATGTTCTTAATTGATGAAGAAATTTGGGCTGGCATCAAAAATGGCAGACTGGCAGCGAAGCAGCGAAAGAAGGTTTGCAGCTTGCGACTAGGGGAGTACCCCCTGAGCCGATGCTGCCCGTTACATGATTGGCAGTGGCTCTATAATATAATATAATATAATAATATATTTATAATCTATATGGTTTATAGCTAGGAGAGGAATGGAGCGGCCTTTGGCTGTGCGAATATTCAAGCGATTTCTGTCAGATATTTCCAGGACTTAACCACAACATGAGCGCCTGGATTCTTCAGAGTATGTAGTATAAATATATACAGAGTATATATATATTTATGTAGTTTATATATTTCTACAGTACATCACTCAATTATAATTCACATATTAAATGGCATTGCCAAGGCTGCCTGCTGCAGCAGCATGCCCTGCGGCAGGCGGCCAGTGCCTGGGTACCCTAAGCAGAAATAAAAGAATGCCACAGCGAAATGAACAAGAAAGTGAGCATCGGGAAAATATGCACTAAAGATTGGCTGAGACTGTCACTGGGTTGGGGTGTGGGGCAGGGGCTGGCTGTGGCTTGTGTGAGGCGCCTCAATACTGGACTGAGGCAGCCAAATGGCTTCTGTTACTCGGTAGAGCTTCATCAGTTAGACAAACGAAAATTGGCACAACATTTTATGTGTATAAGTATTTATAAGTGCATGCAAGTGCATGTGTCTGTGTGACTGAGATATGATTGGAAAGACTTGGGGAGCAGGGGACATGCCCAGCTACGTTGCCAAGCAAAAGGGCACAAACTTGAGCTGCTAATTCTGGCTTAAATTAAGCAAAAACAAATGCTTCATTCCGCTCTTTTACGCACTCGAAACGCAGTCGGTAGGACTCGAACCTACGCTCCCAGAGGGAATCTGATTTCTAGTCAGACGCCTTAACCGCTCGGCCACGACTGCTTGCCGGTATGTCAGTCAATCCAGCTGCAATCACAGCGCTGCCATGCAATCAATCACGGCATATTGATTATTTATAGATCAATGGGGCTTGAGATATGACACGGGCAAGTGGCTGCGGCAGCGCTCAAAGAGAACTTCGACTATCGCATTGGCTGCTTAATTTACTTCTATTGAAACCCATCCAATCGGCGCAGAACTGGCAGTTGGATAAGATTATTATTCAGATTGTTTTACTGTGATTCAGGGTAAGATCTCTGGCCAGTTCCCGATGGCATGGAACACCTTTGAGTGGTTGACTCTCGCGAAGATCCACTGCCATGGCAGCTGTCCTGCCACTTCACTGAGTTTTTTTTGCTGCCCTGAAACGGCAGACAGGCTCAAAGATGGCTCGAACGCCTGCCCAAGATTTATGGGAGCCCGTTCTACTCTTTTTGGCTTTGTTCTCGACTGCTTTACACTGTTGCATGCAGCTAATATTTTTATTGCATTTATATTGAACATTTCCGGCGTGCTACATTCAAGTATTTCAGCACAATTAATGCGCTCTTCGTTGTTTGATTTTTTAAGCAGCGTTTCCCCATCAACAGCAACGCCTCAAGCAGTGCATCCTTGCCGGCGGCCAACTGTTCCTGCTGCTGCTTTGTGGTTCCATATTTTGCAGCACACGCTGACTGAAACTGCGCCCGTTATTTTCTGGCAAAGTCACACTGCTTGCTGCTGCCTGCATCAGCGTTTGGGTTCACTCGTCCTGGCTGCAGCTTGTGGCAGAGTTGCGCCACTGGCAGAACGTCACTGAATGCGGAAAGGTCTCCCAGCCACAGGTCCAATGTCGGCTGCTGCAAGTACTGCAATGGCCGCAAAGCACACATCACGGCAACAAATAAAATTTGGAGCGAGTTTTCGTGACTTAAATTCAAAACTAATTTTATTGGCTGCCATAATTAAACAACCAATCGAAGCAGCAAATAAATCCCGTGCACATATCATAAATAGCTTTAGGGTTGAAGCCTCGAGGCTGCATCCAGCTGCCAGGGCATGCGGAATTCGTCTTGCGTTGCCTTTGGCCTCTCTCTGCTCGTTGTGGATTTGCTCAGTTGTTTCTTGCTGCTCGCAGTTTCAATTTCACACAAATTCTGCCTAATCTATGTAAATGCGATTAAACGCTTTCCGAAATCAGCCTGGCCCCAAGGATGGCCACAGCAGACAGCAGGCAGGAGGCAGGAGACAGCAGGCAGGGCAGAGGCTGCACCCGGGAACCAGTCCTCATTTTCAGGTTTAATGGGCAAAGCGTTAATGAACACGAAGTGGAACGACGCTGACGATGACGACGGCTCAGGCCAGGCCAGGCCAGCAAGGTGGCCCCCAAAAGCTGGAGGATGACTCTCCGGCTGTGTGGCTGGCTGTCTGTGTTCTGTTTTGTGGTCGAAGCAGGACTCTTGCGTGGCAATGCTCAGATGGAGCGGACAATGCGCATGCGCAACGCATGTGTCTTGTTTGATTTGAAGATTTCATGGAAATTTCTGGCAGCAGCCAAACTCCAGCGCAGAGTCTTGCGGACAGGCAGTGGGGCAGCCGATGCAGCGCTGGAGTGGGGCAAGGCACTGAAGTGGTAGCTGTGGCTGTTGCCGTTTGCTGTTGCTGCATCTGAAAGTCGGAGGAGCTGCATTCAATTTATGAACTGGCAACTGGCACACAACTTAATTACACATTCGTCCAATTAAAGTGTGCAAAATGCAATTCATCATCAGCGCTGACCAGAGCAGAGCAGAGCGGAGCAGAGAACTGAGAGCTGAATGCTGAGAGCTGCGACTGAGGCGGCTCAGCTATGCCCCGTTATGGCTGTGGCTTTGAGCCAAGTTCTAACTGCAATTAAATGCATTGCAGGTGCTGCAGCTGTAGCCTCCCGTAGGTCTCCCCGCCAGAGCGGCAGCAACTCGTTCGTTTCACATGCAAGCGGCGCGTTAAATGCCCCCCCCCTGCCAAACACTTCCTACGAGTGTATGCAAAAATGCACCACACACACACACACGTACACACATGTGTGTGCATGTGTGGCATGCAGCATTTCGTTGTGCACTGCAGCAGGCTGCCATTTAAATGTACCGATATAATGTGAGGCGACTCCGCGCGCGACTCTCTTGGCGACTCAATCAATCGACTGCACTGCACCGATTGCATGCTGACAGCAGCTGCTGCCCGAAATGGAGTGGATCAGCGCTCTGCTTGGCTCCTCCCCTCTCCACCCTCTCCCCCTGCCAACCCACCCCAGCGGAGAGTGCGTGAAAGTGAAATTTAAGCAGTGCATTGCTGCCATTCCATTTCCCATTCGATCTGCAGCAAACAATTAAAAACCGATCAGAAATCTTTTAGCCTCGGAAATTGAATAAATAATTTGTATTTTCCTTTTCTTTGCATTCACTTGGGATGCAACCCTCGGCCGTAGCACTTTGTGATGCAATCGCTTGGGGCAGAAGTCCATTATAAAACCATTCACTCGCCGTTTATCAAGATCAGCCCCCGCCAAATAGAACCACTTAATGGAGAGCCCCCCAATGCCCTGCCCTACTAAGTAGAGCGCGTAGAATGCGGCTAACTAATTGCGAAAGCAAACAGCGCGGACTCCACGCCACACCACTCCATGCAACTCCATGCCACTCCATGCCACGTAGCACTGTCATTAGTCCTGCCGTTTATGATTGAACAATCAAACACACCTCCCCAATACGCCCACGGCCTGTGGGCCTGCCGCTCGCTTCAGTCCCCAACCCCTCCCTGAATACGAGTATCTCCAGAGTATCTGCACAGTGCCAGTGCGCGGCCGTTAGACGCACTCTGCTGCTAATTACAGAGCAGCGACGCTCTGCGCATGGAGTGGGACACACGTAGGTGCGTCTGGCAGTCCATTCATTAAATTAATCGCGGCTTGCAGCAAGCAGTGCGTCCTCAGAACTGGAGACGCTTCCGCCTTGCCATTGCGCAGCCGCAACCGCAGCCGCAGCTTTAATTGCCGCCTGGGCAACGTCTCTGGGCTGCGTGGGCACAAATGGCAAGCAGTCAATAAATTTACGCAGCTACAGCTGCACTTGGGCACATAAATAACTGCGCTATATAGCACACTGCTTGCCTAGCATTCACAGAGAGTTCAATGCAAGCAAAGCAGGGGAATAGTTGGAATTATGAACTGCTTATCCGGCTATGCAGTCAATCGTTTCACGCACTTCATCAGCAGCAGCAGCAGGAGAGTGCGAACAATCGCTGCGAATTGGCGAATTGTCTTAACAAATGGCAGAACACCCCAACAAACCAAATCCAAGCTCCCAGCCACCAGCTCCCAACTCCCATCAGCAACTGCAACTGCAACACTCCTCGCCCCGCCACTCCACTCAAGTCAAGACAAACTCCAGTGAACTGAACTGAACTGAGCTGAATGCCTGTCTTAAGGTTTCCGCTTGGATTGAGTTATTAATTATGTTCCGTACTCTGCCACATCTTCTTGCCTGCTGGAGTCCTCCACCTCCCCTTTGCGTGGCACAGCTACAAGCAGCGATAGGTGGGTACTCCACTCCCCCCCCACTCACCACTCCTCTCTCCGTGTTCTGTGTGTTCTCTATTCATTTCTGTTTTCATTTCGTTTCTCCTTTCTTCTGCAGCCCATGTCCGTGTCCGTGTCCGTGTCCAAAGTTCGGTGCGAGCTCAAATGAATGTGGTAAGCAAAACATTAACTTGGCCGTCATTATTGTTGGCTCGAAGCGAATTACGTTCTTTAAGTGAGAAAAATTGCAATTTAATCGCGATTATGATGCGCCTGATGATGGGCTGGGCTGGGCTGGCACTCTGGCATGGGGATGGGCAACGTACTGCTGCTGCTTGTTGCATGTCGCACTGCTTGAGATTGGCTGGAGCCGACAATGAGGCGAGGAAAGCTACGCAGGAATCAACGTACAAGCTGATCTAACAAATCGGCTGACAAATGGCTTGACACAGACACTGCCACAGATCACATGGAGAATTGTCACAGAAAAGTGCGCAGAAATTATGGAAGGAACTGCTTTGCAATCCGAGGCAGTGGAAGGTGCAGCACATCGTGGGACATGGTGGGAGATTGAACTTCGGGGCTAGCCATAAACCATACTCAAGATAAACCCAACAACCCCCCGCCCATTTATTTTCCGTTTGTATGTAGCCCAAGTGCTGCGCTTATTCACGGTCAATTTATATGCGTTTAATAAGCTATTTCTGCACCCCACCCTGGGCTGTAGCACTCGCCCACAGTGCCCCTTGCCCCAGTTGGCAGTCCCCAATGGTGCCCCAAGCCCCGCCTGGCCAACGAAAAACCCATGTCAGTGCGTTTAATTTAACTTTTTCTATTAAATTGCACCCTGGACCCCAATGCATTTGTCACGGCAGCAAAGTCAGAGCATCCTTGAAGGACACTGACATTCTTGCAGCTTCCTCTTTACACCTCCCCTCTCTCTGGCTCTCGCTCTCTCCGCTCAGTTAGCTCCCCTTTTTGTATTTCCAGCTAACGCCATTTAAGCGCTGCGTCATTGTGTGACATTTCGCGCGGTGGCCACATGGCGTGGGGTTGTAGGGTTAGGGTTAGGGGTAGCAGGCTGCAGAGATGCAAGCGGAGTCGTGTGGCTGTTTAAGTTTGCTTTGCCTTACTTAACTTAACCTCCAGTCAGCCAGCCAGCCAGCCAGTCAGCCAACCCCCTCACTCACACACACACATAGAAAACTTTTAACCCATTTTGCACAAACAAACAGACAAGCAAACGCCAAACGACAGTAGGGCTAACAAATTGGGTCAACATGGCTGCATGTTGGCCAAAATGGAGATGTTGATGGCCAAGTGCGGCTGGGGGTGTGGGTGTGGGTGCGGGTGTCAGTGGAAAGGGGAAAGTGTTAAGGGGAGTGTGGTGCATGGGGTCTGTGTCTTGAAGTTTTATTTATTCTATTTCATTCCATTTCAACTGCTTGACCTTTGGAGTGAAGTTCCCACAATGTTGCCCTGAAGTGGTGTGCTGAGTGCAGTCAAGCAGGGGGCAATGGCAATCCCTATGCAAGCAGAGGCGGCAAGCAGTGATCTACATACGTATGTGTGATACTTGCAAGCTGCTCATTAGCACTCAGGCAGAAAGCATTCGCCACGTGGGCACGGCAACTGCCACGGCAATGTGTAAAATTCAGCACTAAAACTAATCTAAAACCATCTAAATCCAGATATTGCCTCACAGTAATTAGCCTGAAGTTAATGATCGCAATAGCTCCTTTGTGACTGTCGCATAAACGGCAGCAAAGAAGCCATCAAGCAGTGGATAGACCACAAATTAAATGCCGTACAAAAAAAAATTTAAATAAGTTATAACAAAAAAGCAGCGAAAACAAACGACTACATAAGGATATTCTTTACATGATGGCACAATAAAATTCGCAACTGAACTGTATAGTGTATACACCCCTCACCCCTGCACCCCTGCCCACCACATGTCTCTTTTTGCACACTTTGCAACCACCACTCAAAGCCAAGCACGAAGATGTTGGGCCAAAACGCCGGCCAGCTAGCTGAAAATTGCTTTGCCCAAGGGCGTTAACTTGGTAGCTTCCTTCCCATGTCATTTGCACACTGACAAGTTATTAATTAAAGTAAGTTGGCCATAAGTCCCACCCTTCCCCCCGCCCCCCTCTCCCCGCTCACTTTGTATCGGCACAAAATCAATCTATTTCGGTGTTCGGCGTTCGGCGTGCCCATTCTGGCTGCCAGGGCCCGCAGGGGGCTGCCACAATGAATGGCCAGGCAATGCGGATCGCATGGAAGATGATCCAAAGAGCTTCGTAATATATTTTATTCTCGTGCCAGACCAGGCACAATGAACCGGAACAGCCCAGCCGCAGGGAAGAGGCGCACAGAGCTGAACTGATTTGAACCGAGCTGTGTGGAGTGACCGCCCGCATGTCTCATGTCGCATGTCGCATTGAAAATAAAATAAAATAAAATAAAATCTCATTCACCTGTCGTCCGCCCATGTATCCGTCCCCTGGCTGGCTCCAGCCTCTCAGCCACTGCGAGCGTGGAGCGTGGGTGGAGCGTGTGTGGGTGGGCTGGCTCAGGCATGTCCTGGCCAGAGTTCAAATACGACAACGATGCGGTCTGAGGGCGCTCGCAAAACAAACGAAACTTAATTAACAAAAGGAAAAAACGTATGGGGAATGGTCGGAGGGGGGAGTGCAAGGACCAGTACACCGTTACACCAGTACACCGTTACCGGTTCGGTTCGGTTCAGTTACGGATTCGGTTTTTTCCGTTTGTTTCTCGTGTGTCTGTGTGTGTGTGTGTGTCGATTTTCGGTTGCCTGTTCGCTTATGTCTATGACTGGCTGGCACTGTCCTTTCTCTCCCTCTCTTCCTCTCTCTCTCTCTCTCTCTCTCTCTGTCTGGTTATCCGGTTATCCTCTTCCGAGGCGAACTATATCAATGCGTATCTATTGGTTATGTACTTTGTGGTGTGCGGGGGGGGCGGGCAGGTGGGGCTGCTACACATGCAAAGCGTTCTGCTTTTTTGGGTCCTTTTGTCCCTGTCGTCTACGGCTACGGCGATGGCTATGGCTATGTGTTTTTTTGGGCCCATAATCGATGGCCCGTTCCCAGCCCTCACACTCGATTCGAGTTTTGGGGTTCAGGTTTCGGGGGCTCTGCCGAATTTATTGCATTTTGTGTTTGTTTAGAGCGATTGCCATGTCGCGATGTATTTGCAAATGAATTCGATTCGAGACAACACACACACACACACACACACACGCAAAGGTACAGTTGTGCTCGTCCAGGTTAGTTTTTGGCAATCGGCTGGCTGGCACTGGACATACCTACGTACCACATCCTGTGACTCTCTCGTGTGGCTGGCCTGGATGTGTGCCCACAGCTGTATGCATATTGATTCATATTCCCAGTAGTTGCGTGAAAGGGAAATGGCAGTGGCCTCTGTCTGGGTTTTCTTTTTGATGGAAGATTCCTTAATGCGGCAAACATAACGAAGTGCAGAATGGAAAATTTATTGCTTGAAATTGCTGCTAAAATGTTTCCAGTTTAATTCCAGAATCATCAACGTAATTCCTAATTGCAGATTAAATTCCAAGAAAGTTATTCCATCAGAAGTTTGTCTATTATTTAAAGCATTTAAAGCAAATCATTTAAAGCTGTTTCATATTTCATAAGCAAAATACCCCTCCAGTCAGCTCTCTCCTCTATATGTTGCTATGTGCCAAGTGTTCAATGGATAGATCACAAACCAAATAGATCAAAGTTTAATGTCGCAATTATGTATCCAATGCCACCCCACTCTAGACCTCGTTCTAGTGTTAAGGCCATCTTTTTGTGGCCATTCAGCTATGCAGCTTGCATTCTGCCCTGATCTCTACACAGATCACTTCCATTACCCTGTTCTGGCCATGTCTGCTCTGCGAATTACGCCCTTGGTTTTTGGTTCCAAGCCCATCTATATCGCAGCACCATAATACAGCATACATACATACATATATATTATATATTATACATATATTCCACATACCTAATGCCCTCCAGTGGTAATCCCCCCCATTTATCCATAATGCCTAAGGCTAACATTTATGCACAAAATTCTGCGTAATTAACCCGAAAAATATGAACAGAGAGCCGACTGCGGTACGAGCAACATATTAACCAGGCTCCCCCCATTCTCCTTCCCACACACACACACACGATTAGTTTGCTGCCAGCCTCTCATCGCAGCTCTAATACCAAAAAAAAAAAGAAAAACAAACAAAAAAAACAAGGAAAAACATTTCACCAAACGAAGCGCCGGACAGTGCTCTCTGGCAGCGACGTCGCGTCTATGTTCGCGTTGACGTCGACGTCGATGCTGCGTCAGTTGGCTGTTAACAAGCTTAAAGCCTCATTTATGCAGTTATGTTCCACCCCCTCCGCACCGACCAACACACACACATACGTAATCCCTTACGCACACACACACACACACACTCTCTACTGCTTTCTCTCTTTCACTCTCTCTTGCACTCTCTCTCGCTCTGTTTCTCTCTTACAAATGTGCTTCATCAATATCCTTTGCTTTTTGCACACACAAAAAAAACAACAACAACAACAAAAAAAGGAAAGCAAAAACAAAAACTTTAGAGGGGATGACGACGTGCAGTAGGTGCACTAACACACACACACACACACAGACACAGGCCCCAACACTCCACAATGCCGCCCATCAATAATCCCCAAAAATTTTTACAGGAAAGGTCGACGCTGGCGTCGGCAGCAGCAGCGGCTTTTTACGCGGCATGTCCGAAGCAGAGACGAGAAGCAGTCCAAAGAAGCAGCAGGAGCAGCACAAAAACAGCAACAGCAACAGAGCAACAGAGAGGAAGAGCAACGAGAGCGTGGGGAAGGGGAAGGGGGTGCCGGTGTCGGTGTCGTGTCGTGTCCCTAGCCCTGGCTTCATGCATGTCGTGTCCAGCCGTTTGAACCAATCCTAACTAGCGCCTCTTTTGCGTGGGTGTGTTGCAGGCGTAGGCGTGGCCAGTCGGCCGAACTGCGGCTGCGGCTATCATACAGCGCCAGCGACGGTGCGTGCAGAGGCGCAGGCCGAAGGTCTGTGGCGGCACTGTGGAATGGAGGTGTAAGGGCAAGGGAATGGACACACACACACACACACACATACATGGTGAAAGACAGTCAGACAGAGTGCAGGGCATGCAGAGGCAAGGGCGCCCCAAAAGCAGTGCAGTCAAACGTTGTCGAACCCTCCCCACCTGCCCACCTACCACTTACTGTCGTCGTCGTCGTCGTACTGTCGCTCTCTCTCGCATTCGGTCTGGCTCTCTTACGCCTAACAGCTGGTCAGCATTGCAAAAAGTTTTTGCGCTCGAGCAACGGCACTTGACTCGACTCCAACTGCACGCGCTCACGTCACGTCACGTTCGGTGCGACTAACTAACTCTCTCTCTCTGTCTCTCTCCCCCTACTGCTTGCCTTGGTGATGCTCTCTTTGGGCTTTATTGCTGTTGCGCTCCTGTTGTGACTCTCTTTGGGCGCCTGCCTTTGCATTTGAATGCTTCTTGAGGGCTCTCTTTGGGCTTTGCATTTTGCTGCTACTGCCGCTGCTGCTGCTTGCGCTGACGCCGACTGCGCGGCTAGGCTTGAGTGAAACTTCAGTTGCAGCAGTTGCGCTCTCTCTCTATCTCCTTCTCTTTGGCAGAGCGCGCTCTCTTGAGCTTTTGCTGCAGTTTGCTGCTCTTTGCTGCTGCTGCTGCTGCTGCAGCAACACGAAATGTTGCAAGTGTTGCCATGTGCCACATACGTCCTCTCTCTATCTCGCTTGCTGTCTCATTCTCCTTTGTTGTGTTTATGCGTTTTTTCGAGTTGCTAGAAAAAACTTCTCACCCCCTAAAACTATCCCCACCCCTACCCCTTACACTACCCTACTCCCCCCATTAGTGCCACCTCTTAGGCAACCCTTGTGGCAGTCAAATTACATGCACGTAACGGCACTTGGAATCAATTTGGCGCCTCATCGATAATGCAGGAGTCCTCCCCACCCCCTGCCACACTTTAACAAAACAAAATGGCGCCCATCAGTCAAAAACAACAGTTTAGTGCCCTCTTAAGCGGTGCCCTCGCCCCCGCTATGCACCATGCACGAAGCTTTTCTTTAATTCATTTTTTAATGGCACAACAATTTGGGAAATTTCTTATTTACTTTCGAGTGGTTTTTTTTCAGCAACTTTTTGTGCACTGCCAAATTGCTGTCACCCCCCCAAACACACACACACACACACAGAGACACAACCGAGCCCCTAGGAAGCTCCAAGCAACCCCAATGCCTGCTGCAGCTCCTGCCACTCCACCTGCCATGTTGACTGTCGAATTATTTTGATGTCAGACCGGCGAAAAAATAAATAAACTATTAATTTGCCTTAATCGACATGAAGAGTCGGCAAATAAACACATTTGGGCAACCCATGCCCCCACACACCCCCTCCTGGCATGTGGCACGTTGCACACAGAACACACTGTCCAACGGGGGAACACAATGGCAGCGGCGGATCCAATGGCAGGCGGCAGGCAGCAGGGAATGAAGTACCGCTTACTATTTATATACAAATTCTAGATAAATAATTTATGGAAAAATTGCAAGCATCGATTGTTGTTGTCGGCTTACGTGGCGGGCGCAGGAAGGGCAGCAAGCGGGATATTGCTGCTATTATTTCCCACCCCCCCATTCATTCATTTATTTTTGCCAATTATTTCACTCTTGAGTTGCATAAAGGGAACTTCGTTCATTAAATGCTTGTTGAATGGGTTCGCAGTGTACAATAGATGGGCGGAAACATTGTGTTCGTATAATGGAAAGCAGCAAAACAAATAGCTGAAAATCCATGCAAAATATAGACACAATAAATGCCCCAAATATAAGACCGAATGCTGCTGCAAGCAAGCGATCGAATTATTTTTGATGGCTACTTTCTATCATATGGCCAATGGACTTGCCCTTGCTGCAGTCGGGAATATATCTCAGCATACATAGGCTGTCAGAAAATAGTATTATCAGACTCCGTTAGGCAGAATTGTTAAATTTGATTTCTAATTTCCCATTTCGAGTTCGTTCAAAATTTACAAGTTCCCCGAAAAATATTAAGCAGCGCGAAAATGTCTTCGTTTTGGCAATTGAACTACCAGCAGTGCCAGACGCTGGATCTGTGGCTGCAGACCTACGGCGTGCTGCTGAACCATCGGACACGGCACGAGTTCAGCGACGTTCTGCCGGTGGCGCGACTCTTCAACAAGGTGCATCCCGGACGCGTGAACCTCAGCAGATATGTGTCCCGCAACAGCGTGGCGCTGAAGACAATCAACTGGCGCATTTTCAATGCCAGGGTGCTGAAGAAAATGAAGATGGGCCTGACCCAAGCGGACGAGGATAAGCTGGCCAGGGGCGTGGAGTGGATCCAGGATGCGCTCCTCTACCAGCTGATGCTGACGGCTGTGGAGTGCGTGCCTGTCTTCCCTGGCAGCACTGCGCCCAAAACCAAAAAGAATATTAAAAGTGACACCTAAATAGGCCTGGGCAATGGGCAAACTGCTGCTGGACTTACAGGATGCCAACAAGATTCTGGTCAAGTGGATGATTTCGTCTTTCTTTCTGTGGATTGAGCTGCAGAATTGCCCAGCCCCGATTTAATCGCAAAATATGTAAATTTGCTGGAACGGCGGCCAAGGAAAAAGGAAAACCCTAAAGGATATTCACGAGATTGCAAATACTTGGCAAAGCTTCTTTTTATTCCCCGCACATCTGGCTGCCGGATGAAAGTTTTGCAAGCAAGTTCCATAAAGGTTAAGTGGCAGTGTCAAGGAAATCTGTCAAAGGCAAAAAATTATGTTTGTTCCTCGCGCGAATTGCTGGAAATTATCAGCCACAATTTAACTTGGATGCAGGTGAAATATTATTTATTTTAGCATGAATATTTAGCTTATTTATTTACTTAAACATTTATTTTAGTTGCAGAAGAAAGCTTACAGGAGCTGGCTGAGTGCTTTGAGCTAAAGGAAATTATTAGGCAAAATAAAAAAAGCAAAAATATTAGTGCAAAAAATTAAATAATCAAAGTCATTGTCTGTGCAAAGTATTTGCTGTTTTTTCAACGAGTAGACAGAGGCAGATAAATACATATAAACGAGTATTATTAATCTATGAATGATATCAATCAGCGTTCGAGTCAAGTCCGTGCCATCTGTGGGTCTGCTGGTCCTTCGATTGCTTTGGCATTAAAAATTCAAAAATGCCAAAATTCAAAATTCGAATTATATTTATCTGTACGAGAACTAATTTCCTCTCAATGTGAGAGTCTTGGCATGTATATTTCGACTGCTAGAATTAAATGCTTTTCATTGTTGAAGAACTATTTGCCACCTGGCAGCCAGGACGCGCCTCCCAACTGCATAGAGCCCTTTGGGGGGGCTGGCTGCTGTCTGTTGCTGGCCGTTGAATGGCTTTGTCCAACAACTAATTAAATGAAATTACACAGGGGTAATGCATTTTTCGTGTATTGACCAACAGCTGGACAAGCAAACAGTGAAAACCACTCGCTGGGCAGGGACAGGGACAGAGACGGAGACAGAGCGAGGTTCCAGTAGGGACACAGGACACACAGGACATGCAGAGAGACAGACTGTCAGAAGGCTGGCTCTGGCTGTGGGTGTGGGTGTGGGTTGGGGTCTGGGGTGGCTCTGGGTTCATGCAAAAGAGCAGCAGCGCATACCTGCGGGTAAAGCTGCAAAATGCTGCATGCTGCTGGATGGGGAAGGGGGTGGGTGCCAGTGGGAGGGCTGGCTGCTGGGAGAGACGAGTGCAAACTAAACCAAGTCTCCGAAGGCAGCAACTTAACGCTTCAATAAATTTTCGTAGCCATGTCGCTGCAGCCATCAATAAGGTCCTTGTGCACGCAGCTCCCCCCCTCCATTGGGTGGTTGGGTGGCTGGTTGGGGGGTCCACCTACTTGGTCTCCTTTGGCACGGAAATGCGTTAAGTTTGCGCTGCAGCACGTGATGCTGCTAAGCCAAAGCTGCCACACAACGGCACGCAGGGAACCCTGAAAACGAAAGATTGCCGGCGGAATGAAGTGGGCAAAGCGGGGCATTGGGAATAGAGTGCAGTGCAGTGCTCCACCCCAGACATCAGCCCACAGCCAACAGCCACGGCCCCATCCGCACCACCCACCAGCCACCATCAACGACCGACCCACTGAGCCACCGAGAGCGATAAGAAGGACAAAAATTAATGGAATTTCTGCCTGTTTTTGCAGTACCCTAAAATCCACGCAGACCCATGGCTGGGCTGCCTCGAACAGCCGCCAACGTTGGCAGCGGCGAGCGAATGGAATTAAAGAAAACAGTTGGGAGTGCAGGATCCATGGCCTGCTCCAGGCACAGCAGAGAAGCTGATCAATTGCTCCATGGGTGCCCACAACCAGCAGCACCAGATCCATGTCGTAGCCGTTCCCTGTTCAGTGCATTCACTGCGCGAATTTTGGAGCAGTTCTCAGCAGTTCAGCACCAGATCCATGCTCATCCCTGGCTGGTACCCGCCAGATGCTCGTGGCCACGGGCAGTGCCACTTCTGTGGCCACTTCTGTCCAGCGTCTCGCGTTTCGCTGGGCACACAAAATGTTTGGCCATTGCTGGGCAGAGTTTTACCAGCGCCTTTTGGAATTTTTGCATGCAGCAAGGAACGCATCTGCCACAGGCCTTCAATTGAATCGCTTTTCTTGGCGAGTTTCCGCGATTTACGAATGGATTTCCATTTAATTATTGTTTATTATTATTATAGCTTATTATTATAATTTATTATTATTTATTATTATTAGTATTTATTATTATTATTATTATTATTATTAATTTAGTATTACTTATTATTATTATTGCTTATTATTCTTATTTATTATTATTATTGTTTATTATTTTTAAATTTTATTATAATTATTATTTATTATTATTGCTTATTCGTATAATTTTGTATTGCTTATTATTATTTATTATTTATTATTATTATTACTATTTATTTTATTATAAATTATTATTTATTATTATATTATTTTTGCATTCTTCTTTTGACATTATTTTCGCTCTTGTAAGTTCTCCTCATTTGCATTGTTTCGTTGTTTTGCACTTACCAAAAAGGTTATTAATTATTATTATTCTTTTTATTATTATTTTATCCATATCCTAAGCCGGAAGCAGCTTAGTTCCTTGGCCGTTGCTCCCTTCGATCTTGCACGTTTCTGGCTCCGTTTTTATTTATCCCTTGCCCCTAAATTGTTCTTGCAGCCTTCGTTCTCTCTCATTCGAATTGGTTGCCTTTCCTGCTCACATGATTCCCGCTTTAATTATCCTCATTTTCAGGGCTTCCTTGTAATTCTCCTCACTTCCATTATGCCCCGAGAATTCCCTTTATTTATATATTTCCATTGCGCTGTTCGCTGTCACTTCTTGCATTTCTTTATTTCCATCATTTCTTCCCGCTGCTTTTGCTCTTTTCCAGGGCATGCAGCGCGTCGCCATTGCTGCCACTTGATTTGCTCGTTTCCTTGGCCTTTTGCTTGAGCTCCTTGGGCCTGCTACCCCACCCCCAGCCCCAGCGCCAGCCATCTATATGGTGCCCCACCGCCGCCCCAATCCATTTTCCCTGGAGATGTGTCGGGCTGCTCGCTGCTGCTGCTGCTGCTGCAGCTGCTTTTGGGGGCTCTTTTCGGTGGCTGCTTCCTTGGGCTGCTTTTCAGTTCAGTTTGTTTTTACGACGAGGTTGGCGCAAAAAACAACACACACACACACACACACACAGGCGAGCAAGGAAAGGCTGAAAAGGAAGTAAAAACTCAGTGAAGGAGGTGGAGCAGGCGGTGGCGGTTTTGTCCCTGGCTTTTTTTGGGGGGGAGCGGGTGGAGTGGCAAACATCGTTTTTGGCTCCTGACTCCATCAGCGTCAGCGTCTCCGACGCGTCGTTGTACGTGTCCTGGCAGCTGCTGGCTGCAGTTTTCCTTCGCGCCCATCGACTCCTACTGCTCCCGCGCCCGCGCCCTCTTCTCACCCCACCTCTCCAGCCCGCCCTTCGCTTTACTTGCCTCAGTCTTTGCCTGCCATTTTCCCCTGCCTGCCCCACTGCGCCGCTTCTTCTGCCACTCTTCTGCTCCTCTATAAAATGCTTTTTTTGTTCTCGTTTCTTTTGGCCATCGTTTACGTCGGCAATTTTGCAGTTGATTGCAATTTTTCGGGGGCTGCGCCATTTTTTTTAGAGTCAACCCAACGCCCACCCAGCGCCCACTCAACCTTCCAGCCCGCCCTGAGCCACTCTCGACGCTGCAGCAGCCTCCATCCAGCACCCCGCCTCGGTGCCCTGTCTATGTCGCCGTTCCCTTGTTTTCCGGGGGGCTGCGCTCCCCTTCGGCTACGTGACATTGCGTATACGTCCAGTGCGCCTACAGTTTTCGGCTCCTTGGGCTGCTGCAAACTTTTTAGCCCCTTCCCATTTTGGGCAGAATGGACAGCAGAGTGCTGGCAGGGGGGTGGGCCAGGGGATTGGCTGGGGGTGTGGGGCAGACTAACATTATTTTCAATTAGGGCGCCGCGGCAAACATAGTTTATCATCAAGTTGACGCGACGCTGTCAGTGCTTATAAATAATCGACTCGAGCGGCCATTTTGGCCAAGGCTCGTTCTTCCTGCTGCCTGCTGCTCCTCCTCCGCCCTGCTGCTGCCACTGCCTTCCCGTTGGATTTTCTCCGCCCGCGCACAGCATAAATTTTGGATGCAATCTCCAGCAAGAGCGAGCGAAAGACAAACTCAGACTAAGGCACATAAAAATAGCAGACAACAAAACAACAACAACAACAACAAATACATATATAAAATGCCAAAAACCGAAGGGAAATATATAGAAAAAAACAACAAAAAAACAAAAACAATGCAGCGCTGCACACACGACACACACACACACATGTGGCACGCCTCCTGCTGCCGCCCACTGCGTGTTGTGAGGAAAACTAAAAGTTTTTGCCATGTCACGTCATTCGTTGGGCTGGGCTTTGGCTTTGGCGTTGGCTCTCCATGGCCGCCGCCTGCTTCAGGTTCTACAGCTCCTCTTTTTTTTTTGTCGGCACATTTACGCCCAAAACACACACACACTGGGAGTTCATAGAGAGAAAGAGATAGTGACAGAGAGAGAGAGAAGAAGAGCAAGAGGAGGAGCAGTGGCAGCGGCAGCGGCAGGCTACCGGGTCCAGGGTCCAGGCAAGAGACATTTGTCACGTGATGGATTGCAATGGGAGTGACATTTTTATTTCACTGATGGACGACAGCGCACGAAATGAAGCGCAGGATGAGCTCTGCACCGAAGGAGGAGGAGAAGCAGCAGCAGCCAAAGCAAAAGCAAAACCAGTGGTTAGGGGTTCGTGGTTCGGGGTCAGGGGTCAGGGAGGAGTGGGAGTGGCCTGCCAAAGGACATGCAGCCACAGTAGAATGGACACGGGGAAGTCAAGCTTAAAACAAGACGCACCCAAACGGAAGCTGCAACAGCGACACACACACACACACACACAGAGAAGAGAGTGGATGAGCAGGGGAAGGGGTGAAAAAAGAGAGGGAATATATTCCCAGCCCCGTAGCCAGCACCAGCGGCTAATCCCAGTGCAGCATCGAACAGCCTTTGACGTAACATGCCCAAAAGTCTGACAGGTAAAATTCGTACAAATTCCTGCTAGTTGCTTTGCTTCAAGTAAATTATTATTGGGCAGAAGCGAAACCCCCAACGCCGGGCACTGACACAGCTGCTCCCTGGGCGACCACAGAAAACTGTGCCAGATCCAGATCCATAGCTCATAACGCATATCGCTTGGCCCTTTTGGCATGCACCACGTGAATTATTCTGGAATATTTATCAGCTGTGCAGCAGCATCGACACGCTGATCCCGGACTTGTCTTTGCTGAGATCCGCCAGAGACGCGTCTGACTTGTCCGAGAGTCTGGCCCAGGGCTGTGTCTCCCGCAGCTGGTTGCGAGTGCGGCAGTCCACTTGGATGTGCCACTCCTGCAGCCACTTGGCCAGCGTCCCTACAACAAATATTTCCACATTGCTCAGCAGACTCAAACATTTAAAAACAGTTTTAATTTTTGCTAAATAAATAGCCTAGAAACTATTAGCCTTTATTTAAATATTTTATTTATTTATTTATATATTTTTTAGTAATATTTTAGCCAAGGGAATACGTTGCTGTTGCCATTCTTTGGCAGTGCTTTCACCCGTTCAAAATGCAACACTTTATCAGCAGCCTGTGCTGCAGAGCTAAGACAAAGCTAGGCTAAGACTTGCCGGAATCAGTTTGGTAACAGCGCAACTTGGGGATATCTTGTGGCAGCAATGACCGCAGACACTGGCAGCCACAGCCCCAGTCCTCAGCTTGCAGCCCAGTCACAGAGCGCAGCTTGCAAATGATTTGCCAGCCTTAAATTTGGTTTGCATTTGGGGTACGCGCACGAGTTCATTAGGCGAGGCAGCCCACAAATGAGGCTGTCAGCGGAGGCGCACATGGCTGGCAGGGTGGCAGGGTGGCCTGTCGTCTGTGGAGCTCTAGCAGTTGCACTGCAATTGTCTTGCTGTCGCATCCCAGTCCCAGTCCCAGTCCCAGCGCCAGCCCCCAAATGATGACAGCAGTCCGAGGGCTGCCGTTTGCCGTCTGCCAAAATGAGCAGCCTCAAGCCCCCCGCCCGCACAGCCGTCTACCGATTTGCAGTTCGGTTAGAAAATATTTAAATTGTTGTCTGAACAAAAATAAAAGAGGAGCAAAACGAAGGAAGTAATCGGTCTGGCCCCGAGCAGCGTCCCTTTTGTTTTCGGGAACTCAATTGGAGTCAGGCAGCAGGACAAGCGCCGGCCAGGAGTGTGTCCGAGGGGCTATGTATGTGGCTATAAAGTGCACCACTCCCCTGATGGACAGCAGCCAACTCTTGTGTTCGAACAACAAAGATGCCCGTGCATCGATTCGCATTTCGTCTGCGTCCTTGTGATTTGGCTAATCATTTGGAGCAGGGCTCTAATTTGCACTGAGGCTGCACAATGGCTGGGCCCAAAGCGGACACATCCATTAGGGTTCAAGGCGAAACAGCTGAACGTATTTTAGACATATTTTCCAAGCCAAAGCAAAGGCCCAAATCGAACAAAGAGTGGCTGGGGGAATGCACCGAAAAGTATGTGTATTCATGGCCATTATTGGCATAAGAAAACATTTACTGGGCAAAATGTCTGCTCGCATACGAGACAGAATCCACAGTGGAGAAACTGTTGCAATATTCCAGCCCAGTTGCGGCAGCTTCAACAGAGGGAAAATGCAGCTGAAGCAGCTGACAAATATTTTCCCCAGTTGAACCTCACAAAGGTACACAAAAAGCTGAGCTGTTCCAGTGTAAGTCGATATCCAAATGCTTTTGACTAAGCATAAACCATTCCGGGCAGAATAAGTGCATATATTTTTGCACAAAAATAAATGCCACAATGCTGTTGGCCTTTTCAGGCAACCAGCAACCATTTAATTCGGGCAATGGCTGCAGAATTTACTCCGCACTTTACTTTATGGCTGCAGCAAATGCAGGTCAAACGGGGAATAGTTCTTTGCTTTACTTTACTTTACTTTACTTTACTTCTAAATATAAAAATACAAGCTGCAAAAAGTGTTCTGCCTTTTGCTTTTAAAGCGTTGCAGGATTTATTTTAATAATACAAAATATTTATTTTTGAAGCTATTTGCAGACGCTTGAGCTACGGAGTTAACATATCCAATCCAATGAGTAGCCTTGGGCCAAGAAAAGTGTCTCTAATTCCAGTCAAATTAAATCATTGCCCAAGCAAAAATGCAACTTGCAAAATTATACAAAAAATAATACAAATATTAGAGAAAAATTGTGTAGCATTTTTTGTACTGCTATGAGAAGTAGAGTAGAATTTAGTAGCTATAAAAATTAAAAATACAAGAGAAAAAAAACATATAATTAAAGTAAGGTAAAGTCGCACAGTTATAGAATTTCTTTGAATCAGAGCATGCAAAAAAAAGCTTTGAGCCTTGTGGAAAAATAAGGAAATTGAAATATTGAATGCTAAATAAAAGGAAACTCTAAGGGGAGTCACTCTAATGCTCAGCTGGGAAATAGATTTCTGCTGCTAAAAATATATATTCTATGCCCAAATAAATGCAAGCTGCGTTTAAGATCACCTACGATAAAAGTCGCATAAAAAACAGAAACAAAAGCTGCAGCCGGCATGCAACAAGCCAAGAAAAAGCCACGTAGAATATAGTTTTATGAGGCTTTGGACTCCAACTATTGCTGATCTAATGGGAGTCAATAAAATAAAATAAAATAAATAAAAATAAATAAAATAAAATTAAATAAAAACTTAAAGCAAGCGAAAAGTTGTTCAACTTCCAACAGAAATCAGTCAGAAATCAGTCTGTGGCATAGCTGCGGCCACGGAATATTAAACTACATTCATGCGGCACATTAGCTGCACGGAAAGTATCTCAATCGCAATCTGTGCGCTGTGCAGCATCTGCGGCTGCATTCTTTCGCAGCTCTTGGCTGAAAGCGAAAGCGAAAGTGTTCCAGTGGGGTGGCGGGGCAGCGAAACCGCAGACAAGTGGCATACATACATACATACATATATATTTTATTATTCCTTCACACACACGGATACACATGTCTGTATGTAGCGGGTGTCGCCGAGCAGCGAGCTTAAGCTGCATCCGCTTGCAGCAGCTACCTACATTTTATTTGATTTCATTATGTTAAAAAGTTGTTCAAGAGTGAATCATGCTTCAGCAGGGGGGTGGGCAGGGGTAGGGGTGGGGTGTGGTGTGGCAAGGTTGCAGGCAAAGTCGTTGTTCTTCTTTCAGTTGTTGTTGCAGCAGCAGCAGCAGCAGCAGACAGCGAGCAGACAGAACCCAAGGACGTCAGACGGCAGCCAAAAGGGGTGAGCGGTGGGGTGGAGGTACCTAAGTCTGGGTTCTGAGCGAACAAATGAGACACACACACACACAGCATCCCAGGATGCTACAAGAGAGCGAGCGAGAGGCTGGATGGGTTGGGGGGGAACAACTGCAGTCGACAGCATTTTATTATCCTTATTTAAGTTTGAAACTTATTGCAAAGTGGGAAACTGCAAAACTCTCAATGTCTGTCTCTCTTCCTCTCACTGAGCCACCCCACCACCCACTCTCCCGCTCCCGCTCCCGCTCATCCTCCTCCTTCCCGCTGGCACTAAAAATATGGAAAACTTTGCAGACAACGCCAGACAACCAGCGCCACCAACAAAAGCAACAACAACAGCAGCAGCAGCAGGAGGAGCAGCAGCAGGAGGTCTATGGCTGGTGGGGGGGGTCAGGCATGCGGGCGGGAATGTAGGTTGAGCTGCTGCCGGAGAAAGGCTTAAGTGCGAGCAGGAGAATGGCCAAGGACGTTGCTCAAGTTGCTCGCGAAAACAGCTGCGACGTCGTTGCTGGCACAGTGGTGCCAAGTCCATTGAGCAGCAGCGCAGAACAAATTTTATTTTTTAATTTAATGAATTTCTTGATTCATTTGGGAATTTAAATTTTAGTTTTTTGAGTGCTTCAAATGTGCAGCAAATATTTTTATAGTTAATAAATTAATAAATAAAATAAATAAATGCAATAAATTAAGAAATGAACTAAATAAATAAAATAAATTAATAAATAAATTAATACATAAATTAAATAAATAAATAAATTCAATAAATTATGAAATGAACTAAATAAATAAAATAAATTAATAAATTAATTAATAAATAAATAAAATAAATTAATAAATAAATAAATTAAATAAAAGAAATCTCAGCCCAAAGCGAATATTTGAATTTCAAGCAAAATATTTAGTAAAATTTATATGCCATGGAAATGGTTTAAATATTAAATAAATTACTAAATTAAATAATAAATATTCTTAGAAAAACTAAACCACAAATGGGCTTTATTTAAATACTGTTTGGGGCATAAAATAAGTGCCTTAGTTCGAGCTTTTACTTGCGCCAATTCGCAGCAATGTTCCCAGGCACTTGCCACTGGCATCCTTTTGCTCAGAGCGGAGATCTTTGGCCAGCTCTTCGGCAGATCGCAGCCAGCTCTTGTGGCTTTATATATTCCATATTTATTGTACAAGTTTTCATTTGCTGCCGCAGCACTGTGCAATGTCTGGCACTGCGCTGGCTGGCATTCAAATAAAAAAGAGTTATATACACACTCAGACTCGCAGACTGGAGACGCGCACTCACAAGAGCATGCTTTACGGCTGTATATATGTGCATCACATGCCACTATATACACACACACATATAATATCCAGATACACATACTCCTGCAGAGAGCGAGAGAGAGGAGGGATGTGTGCTGTGTGTGCTGTGCTGTGTGCAAAGAGCAGCTTGGAATGCATTGTGGCCACCGCATTTGGGGCAAATAGTTTTTGCTCCAGTTTGAACTTTAAGACAAAGTTTTCCCACACACACACACACAGAGAGCAAAAGTGAGATGGAAGGGGAGAGTGAGCTGGTTGGCGGAAAGGTTTTTCGACAACTTTAACCGAAGGTCGTTGTGCCAGTAAAAGTTTTTCGGGACAAGTTCAATTATTATGCCAGAGACTTTCCGAGCAGCAGCCACCACTGCCTCACATCGCTCGCTCTCCCTCACTCTCCCTCGCTCTTCTACTTAACAAAAGAATATTTGCAACATTTTCAAGGCTATGCAACGGTTCCAGGCAACTTAAACCCGCATACATATTTAACCAGGCACTCCCAGGCACTTGTCAATCCGATTCTGGGCCCGAGAGCGGCAGCACCATCGATTCCAATTGACCACAAAAGTCGCTTCCTCTGCGAGTCATAACTTTGCGACAATTTAACAAGCCCCCAAAAGCCGCAAAGGCCAGAGCCAGAGCCAAGAAGAACACACTGCCAATCGGCTTCAAATGGTAAACGGCTTGGGCCACGTTTACACTGCACCACAAAAGGAGTTGCCCCTGAGGGCAGACCGCCAGTTGGCTGGTTCCCCTTTGCGCTCTGAAAAGTACTTGCCAAAATTTTAAAATCTCTCCAAATTTAAGCAGCTGAATTGCAACACTGCTGCGCTGGAATTCAAGGCATTAGCCAACACTGGCAGGGATGCTTTTCGCTGCTGCCTGCCTGCTGCTGCTTCTGACAGTGTAAACGTCGCTTGGAAGCGTGTCTGAGCGCAGATATTGCGGCAGGTTAGCAATTCTCCGGGCTCAACGCCACCGCCACCATTCGGTGCTCCATCTCCATCTTCGGGGCAATACAAACCCATGTAATGTCCATGCACAAACCGCACAGCAATTGCCGCAGCAGCAACACAAGCGGCGGCAGCAGCAGCAGATGCAGCAAATAACAGCAGCAGCAGCAGCAATAAAAAGTACAAGCAAAACCGTTCGATATGCGAAGTGCAGGATACCCCCCACCCGTGCCACCTGCCGATTTGATGGCTGCAAATTGTGTGCCTGACCTCTATTAATTCGGAATTTAATCCTATGAAACGTACACAGGCCGGAGCCATGCTTAAATAAATGTTTTTTCCCCCTATTTATGCGTGAATTAAATGCATTAAATTGAATGCTTTTCTTTGCGAAATAAATGTTTAAAAATCAGGTATTATTCTGTCATATATGCCACGTTTACAGGGTACGTGCAACAGCAACAACAGTTGAGTGAAATGCCTTGACATTGCGTGTGTGGATCTGGCCTCTGCTGCTGCTGTTGCTGCTGCTGCTGTTGCTGCTGAGGGTAATTGGCGTGCGGTGGCCACAGGAGAAGCAGCGGAAGAAGATGATGTCTGACAAGCAGAGAGATGCAAAGAGAGCGCTGAGAGGTGAGCGGTGAGCGCTGAGGCCCGTTGAGGCTCTGGGAGACGCAACAAACGCGTTAGCAATGCAATTTATGTGCGTTTAGACGCATATTTTGCCAATTAAATATTGCGATAAAGCATGCAGCCCATACCAGCCTATGTGCAGCCTCTCCACAGTGCAGCAGCACACGCATGCACAGGTGAGGCACACACAGAGTGGGGCACACACAGAGTTGGGGGCAAGCAGCAGCCCCACTGATAAATGCCGCTGATAGCGTTGCTGACGTTCGCAATTTGGTTGAAATTTATTTGGAGACTGCCGAACGTTGCGTCGTCGCCTCGTTTGTTGTTGTTGCTGTAGTTGTTGTTGTTGTTGTTGTTGTAGTTGTTGAACATTTTATAGTTATTGTTGGTGTTGGTGTTACTTGGCGTAAATAAATAAATAATTAAAATAGTAAATAAATAAAATAGATGCATACAAAATTAATAATTAAATAATAAATAATTATTGTATAATATATTTTGTGTATTTGCAGCTGTTTTTATTAAAAATTTGTCAAAGTATTGTTGTAGTAGTTTTTGTCGTTGTAATTTGCTTTTTTGTGTCAGTTATTATTATTATTTATTTATTTATTATTATAATTTATTTAGTTTTTGTGTTGTAAATTGTTTCCTTTTTGTTGCTGAAGATTCTTGTTGAAATTTCAGTGCAATTATTGCGCTGCTGTGGAAGAAATTGTAACCAATATTTTCCATATTTAATATTTAATGTAATTTAATGTAACCAATATAATAATATTTATAATATTTTAAGTTTGAATTTATATTTATTTTTGTATTTATATGTATACAAATATATATTATATTTATATTTAATATATATCTGGTTCTTGAGTTCTTCAGTATTTTTATATGCAATAAATTTAATATTTAATATATTCATTTATTTATTTATTTAATATATTTATTTTCTAGCTATTCCCTCTGCAGTTTATCATAATTGTTACTGCAGTATTTGTTGGCTTCCTTTTTTCTGTTGTTGCTGTTTTGGCGATTGTGCAACGCACTTTGTGCGTTTTCAAACCGACATTCATTCAATTAAGTCCCAGCAGAGCACAGCACAGCACAGCTCGTGTATTCGCTGAGCGCGGAGTTTGTCTTCGTGGAGTCTTTGCTGGCCAGGAGGAGGCTGCACGCACCGCGCTGTCCGCTGCTGCTGCCAATGTCTGCCGCCGCTTTTGTCATTGTCCGAATTCTCCAGTTTTGTTGTCTGCCTGTCAAATGGTGCAATTGGCCAATAGTCGTGCATACCCTATGCTCGCGGGTATGCTGGCAACGCGAATGCTCTAAAACAAATCCAGCTTCAAAAATATGTGATAAATCATGAAGAACTATTTTTGCTTTATGCACAAAAAATGCTGCATTAATGCTACCCACTCTGCACCCTGCACTTTACTCTAGAGTATTCAGATTGCAGCGTTTGGCGTGAAACTAAAATGTTGCCTTGTGGCAAGCGGCTGACAAAACATTTGACAAGCGATCGCCGTTCGGCAACATGTTGCCGCAACATTCAGTTGCCCCATTCGCCGGTGCAGGCCAAAAAGAAAAATCATTTCATTCTCTATGACACAAATGCAGCGGCGATATTCAAATCCTTGGCAGCCCCAAACTGACACACTGCCCCAAACGACAACCACGCGGCAGGCTGCTGGGCTGCTGCATCTGCGGCTCGCAACTCTGGCTAAAACCGAAGCTGAAGACGTTGAAATGTTGCGCATTTTGATGGTTGATATGCGCATTTGGGCAACAACACGTCAGCCTGACCAAAAAAACAACCAAACAAAAACTAAAGTATATATACAGAAATGTGGTTGAGTTCATAAATGGCCAAAACAATTTCTCGGCGTATGCAAACAAGCACAACGACTGGCTGACTGACTGACTGGCTGACTGACTGACTGACTGGACTACTCGTCGATTGTGGATGGCTTCTGCAGCAAGCTGAAAAATGTGCACAACCAAAATTACACAATTAGCAGCAGATGCAAAACAATTGTTGGCATATATAATAAATATATACATGCATATTTAAAAATATATGCATACATATTTAATAAATAATAATAAATAAATTCATAAAAATAATAAATAAAATAAATAATAATTTAATAAATATATGCATAGATATTAATATAAATACATAAATATATACATAAGTATTTAATAAATATAATAATTGATAAAATAAATAATAAATATATATATACATATTTAATAAATATACGCATACATATTTAATAGATATGTAAATGCATATTTAATAAATAATAATAAATAAAAATAAAAAAATAAATACATATATGCA
Source organism: Drosophila ambigua (assembly GCA_018150905.1). NCBI lineage: Eukaryota > Metazoa > Arthropoda > Insecta > Diptera > Drosophilidae > Drosophila > Drosophila ambigua. The sequence continues at coordinate 4,565,790 of JAECWS010000151.1, read as the reverse complement.
TATGCATATTTAATACACATACACATTTAATAAATATACGCATACACATTTAATAAATAATAAAAAATTGAATAATAATAATAAGAAAATAAAAAAATTAAATAAATGATAAATAATAATTTTATAAATATATTCATAGATATTTAATAAATAGATGCATAGATATTTAATAAGTATATACATACATATTTAATAAATAATAGTAAATAAAATAATTAATAAATAATGATTTAATAAATATATACATTGTTTAATAAATATAAACATGCATATTTAGCATTGGTCTTACGGATCAAAGACCGACTGCCAGTTTTGTGCGTAGGAAAACTCTCCAGCAGTTCCTGCGCATATATTGTGCCATTTATGGCATTCCAAATCAACTATTTAACGCCAGCAGCACCCCCCAACCACTGTATATAGCAACTGTGTCATGGCAGCCTGACACTTTTGCTGCTGTGGCACACAAAGGAACTTAGCTCAACCTTTGCACATTTATTGGGTGATTACAAATTAAATGTTTAGTTTTTAGATCGAATTACTTTACACATAAATATTTATACTCTGCGAAGGGCACTAGTCGACGCTGTGGGGCTGGTGGAACTGATCCTCACGCATCAGCAGGCTGTAGTCGGCGACCATTAGATCGTAGAGCAGCGACTCGACGGCACCCTCGGCGCCCCTGGCCAGCTGCTGCATGTCCGCCAGTGTGATGTCCATATTGAGCTTGTTCAGCACACGTATATTGAAGATCTGCCAGTTCTCGACCATCCGGGCCACACTGCTGCGCGGCGTGTAGCTGTGCAGATCGACCACCTCGGGGTGGATCTTCTCGAAGACCCTGGCAATGGCCAGGGCATCGCGGAACTGATTCCGTGTGTGGCGATCCAGCTTGATGTCGTGCGTCGCCAGCCAATGGCTCAGCATCACGTGCTCCATGTCGTTCAATTTTGAGAGGCGCGACACGTGCCCCTCATCCATTTTGTTTCCAAAAGAATTACTTGAAATTTTACAGCAAATTCCCAAAAGCTACAGAGGCAAAGGAGCAGTCTGTGACATTTGAGCAAACGAACACTTGAAGTTCCCAAAGGGAAATACTCTTTGATTTGGTCGCGATGTTCAGGCAATGATCCAGGAATTGCTGTTGTTGTTGTCCTGGGGAAAAAATAAAAAATAAATAAATTGAAAGATTTTTGAGCAGTTTTCTGGGTTTCTGTTTTTCTGTTAGCTGCCCCGGAACCACGAACCCTTGCAGCATAATTTGCGGCTCATCAGAGGAAGAATTTACCAGCCATGCCAGGCCCTGTCCCTGGCTCTGTCCCTAGCCCCATCCCTAGCCCTATCCCTAACCCTCCCGCTAGCCCCCTCCCTGTTCTGCATTCTTCTTGCTCATTCCGCCTTGTATCATTTGGCTATTAAGAATTTTTCATAATTAGAATGTAATCGCAGTCGGTTAAAAGACTCCAACTCCGTGCAGACTCCAATTAAATGCATGAAAACGAAAAGCGAACGAAAAAATACAAAACACCCCGATGGCAAAGGGGGAAGGGAGGAACAACAACAAAAAATATGAAAATTAGCTGTGGCCCCCAACAATGACGATTTGCGTAGCATAATCCGCGCTGGAAAATTATGCAAAAAGTGTGAGAGAGAGAGAGAGGGGTAGAGAGAGGGGTAAAGAGAGGGGGAGAGTCTAGTCTCTCCCCCAGAAGAGCCAACTTCTATTTATCATAATTGAGGCGGCAATTAAAATGGAGTGTAGGGGATGTGCCAGGCAGTGGCTGGATCTGTGGCGCGGTAGAGCGGGAACTGATACACCGATCCCCGTTCCCCGTTCCCCGAAGCTCCCACTTAATCCAAATCGAAAGCCTCCATCCATCCATCCATCCATCCGTCCAGCCATATTGAAAGTAATTTTAATGGTTTCGTTGTCGAGGCCCTGAACATCGTTTTAATGCTCAGCTCAGCTCACCTCACCGCCACCTGCAGCTCCCCGCGCAGAGTAAATAATTCAATTTATTTTGCTTGTGCGGAGTTTGGTTCTCTGTGTTCGAAAATGAAATTAAATTAAAAATGCATTTTGGGCGAGCAAATGAATTAAGCCATCATTCGTCCCAGTCGCAGTCGCAGTCGTCACGCAGCAAACTGCAGCTAAAGGCTGCAAGAAATGGCCAAAAACGTGTTGAAAGCCATGTGTGGCATGATGGCCTGGACCCTCAAAGGGGGTACCACAGTTCGCTGTCTCTCCGAGTCTCCCAGTCGCAGTTCCAGTCCCGCTTTGCACATCCCCATCCCCACTGCCACACACACCTTGGCGTGTCAGTTTCACGTGCAGTGGCAAAAGGTAATTCATCTTGTTCCCAGTTCCCATTCCTCCTGCCCCAGCCCCAGCCCCAGCCACCTGAGAGCCTCGTGGCCATTGGGGAATGAGGATGTGTTCAATTTCGCTTGGCCTGCGGCTAATTAAATGGCCAGCGCTCAGGCATTTTAATGCTTTTGATATTTTCATATAATAATTTCAAGCAAAAAGATGAGCAGAGCACACAACGCAGTCGGTAGGATTCGAACCTACGCTCCCAGAGGGAATCTGATTTCTAGTCAGACGCCTTAACCGCTCGGCCACGACTGCTACGCTGACACTCCACTCCCCCAACCCATCGATGGGCCAATGCCTGCCTCTAGTTATACGATCCGTCCATAAATAGATCATTCATAATTTAGGCAAATGCTCGCAATAGATATGGCAGACTGCATGGACGATTGTCTGTGAGTAATCTTCCACTTAAAGATAAGTTCGAGTGAAGGAATTTTGGTTTTGGTTTCAATTAAAGTATTCTTGATAAGCGAAAGAATTCTCTATAATCGCAGCTCACAGATATATCTGTTCCCTGGCTGTGCCAAGCAACATAATTCCCGCAGCGACTAAAATTTGCTGTTACAGAACTGCTTTGCTTTCACTGACAGTAATTATAGTCCGACTGGGTAAACGTTTGAGCTGCAATTTGTATCATAAAAAACTTCTACACATATCAAATTGTCCAAACAAATAAAGCCTGCTTGTGCATGTTAAAATAATATTCGCTTCTAGCTAGTAGCTACTGAGAATTGCCGCCTCAACAACGCACTCTGTGCGCCACATTGTCGTGTACCAAGCAGTATCAAGCTGTCACAAACTGTACCAAGTTGTACCAAGCTGTGCCAAGCAGTACCAAGCTATTGCGTTGACTGAAAATCTCCAAACAAAATTCCAATTGGGAATACTTCTTCCTTAAAGGATCGCATAAGGCAGAGCACACACAAGTTAAAAAAAAAAAACAGATGGCCTAGCAAACTATCAACAAAAATAAAACAAAATTGCATGCATCCAATGGACTCCAACAAAGGCAATGCTCAAAGAAATATTCACCGGGTTAATCGAACATTTCGAACTAAGGCAAATCTCTTCCATACACACATATATTAATTAGCACATACATATATATATTTTAATATATTATATTGCATTAATTAATGCATTTATAAAACGATTTATGTACTCACACGTCGTAGCCAAAGTTATCCTTTATTCCATGGATCCAACACAAACATAATTACTACGTACATATGCATGTACATATGTATGTTTAGATTAAGCCTGGGTTTTTAGTTGATATCTAATTGGTTTATTCAAGGCTTTGGGAGGATGCAAGAGGTCCGGCGAATCCAGCGTGTGGCATGTCCAATTATGTCAGCAGCACTGAACAATTCGCTCTAATGGCTGCAAAATACTTATTATAAAAGCTCCAATGCATATATACAAACACAGCACATACATACATATATCCAGACATACATATATACCTTACATACATATTGTGCGTTTTTAATTGAAGTAAAGCCGATCAAAGCTGAACGATCGCAGAGCTATATATTTCTTTTTTGCATTGGCTGTTCACGATCTGTGGAAGATTCAGCAATTTGTGGCCTTCTTCTTGTTTACTTTTGAATACTCAGCTGCCACACACAGAGAGAGTTTGAATCAGCAAAAGTCAACTGGATATCGATACGCATTTGGATCGACTTATTGCTGGCTGCTGCTTCGCTCTGCACAGGCAGAGGCAGAAGCAGAAGCAGAGCTTTTGCCGAGCTTTAGCGTAGGGCGCGCTTCAGCGCTTAAGCTGCACTGCTTTCAAATAGCCTGCTCTGCTCTGCATTGATCTGCTTGCTTGCAAATAAATCTATTTGCTGCAAGTCAAAGCAATTAATTAGCTTTATGTCTATGCACTTATCTACATTGTTTGCACGTCTTATCCGCAATCAACACTCTCCAGGCAGCCATTAAGCCAGCAACAATTCGCACTGATCGAACGCCATTCATCATCTTAACCATTTTATAGATTCAATGATTAATCTCTGGGTAGATCTGATCGCAACAGCGGCAAGCAGTCAGCAGCCAGCAAGCAGCCAGCAGCAACCAGCCAGCAGCTAACCAGTGCCCCGGTCTGCCCTGCCCATATCCATTATCCCATTCCGATTGGCAATTCCCATTCAAGCCGAACAACGAACTCCGATCAGAGCGTAATCAATTACATGACCACGCACATTGGCTTTGATCATTTGGTTATTCGACAAAAAAAAAAAACACAAGAGAAAAAATATAAACAAAAACACTTTCAACCAGAGCCGACTTTGGTGACAATGCGTTGCAGATAGCCCACCCCCTGCACCCAGCCACCCTGCACCTTTGCCCACTCCGATCAATGCAATCGCGATATCGATAACCGAGCTCCCCAGCCCCAAAGCTGCTGCTGCTGCTGCAGTTTTTAATGTGCACCTTTTGTTCTGTGGCAATTGCAACTGAAAACTTGCAACTCGAATTGAACCAAGAGGAGGAGCAGGGGAGCCCATTGAGCGGTGGGGGAGGGGGGGCATATGGTGGAGGGCAGGGAATGGGGTGTACAGAGGTACAACGACTACTGGCTGCCGAAATGTCAAATGCCAGGCCATATTTCTTAAACGCCAAATACTTTTTGACATAATAGTCCAATTACCTTATCGCGCCGATCTGAGATGCGGTCGCCGTTGCAGTTTCTCGTTGTTCATGTGGTTGTTGCAGTTGTTGTCGCCGCCGACACCGCCACCATTGATGCAGCAGCAGCAACAGCAGCAGCAGCACTCGGCTGTAGCCAGAGCTGCAGATGGAGAGCCACAGCCAGAGCCAGAGCCAGAGCTGGAAACGGAGATGGAGATGGAGCTGGGGCAGGAACAGTGGCAGCAACTGTGCGATTATTTATGGCGATCAATGTTCGTGGGCCCAGTAGCAGAAATTCCATTTAAATTGCGTACAACAACAACAACTAAAGCAGCAAAAAAAAACAACTACAGCAACAATAACAACAACAACATCGAGTACAGGGCCGTGGCAACAACAATTGTTTTTATGGTAGCCAGCGTTGGCGGCGGTGCCTCTGAAGCGGCAGCCGAACACAAGCCCAACAACAGATACAACAACAACAACAAAAACAAAAACAAAACAAAAAACATATATACGGGAACCCAAAAGGCACAGCAAGCCGTAGCCAAGTCAGAGCCGAGCCAAAGACGAAGGAAACCGCCGAAAGAAAGTGCGCAGTGGATCGAGTATCGCATCTGGCGGGTTTCAGTTGGCTTTAATTAACATGCAGATAATGCAAATACATGCAAATGAAGGCAATCTAATATTTAATATACATATTTTATATATTATATTTCATTTAATATATTATATTTAATTTACATGTATATTCAATTTAATATAATATATTTAATTTATATTAATATTTATATTTAATTCAATATATTAAATTAAATTTATTTTTATTTAATTTAATATATTATATTTAATTTATATACATATTTCATTTAATTTAATATATTATATTTCATTCATATTTCTATTTAATTTAATATTTAATTTAGATTTAATGGAATATATCATATTTAATTTCTATTCATATTTAATTTAAGATATTATATTTATTTAATATTTGTATTTAATTGAATATATTATATTTAATGTTTATTTTTATTTAATTAAATACATTATATATCATTTTTATTTATATTTAATTTAATATATTATATTTAATGCAATATATATTTTTTGAAATATATTTATATTTAATTTAATATATTTAGTAAAGAAAAAGGCACTCAGCTATGTGCATTTATAATTTATACTCAATAAAAACAAACCAAACTCTTAAGTGTTTTATCTTTTGGCTTACATTGACAGCCAATGTGCAGAAGAGTGGGCATGAAATTAATCGGCTTATATTTAATAATTTATTTAAATTTAGTACTCAACTTTATTCCTCTGCGAGCTGCGCCGCATTATTTGTATTTGCATATAACTGGCCCGATTTATGGCCAGTTGCTTCCACGCTCTTTTAGCCTTTTTGCAGCCAAACAGCGTGGAGTGTGGAGTGGCCGCATCATTGGCAATTGGGCGGAAGGAACACCTTCAGAAGATCCCATGCTCAACATCTGTTTAGGGCAGGACAATCGATTTGGCGCAAAGTGTTGGACACACACACACACACAGATACACGGCCAGCAGATAGATGTGCAGATACTTAGATACTCTCGCTGTGGCCAGCTCAGAGATACACTCGGGACGGTGATGGGGTTGGGCACGGGGAGGCTTTCATTCGGTCAGTTGTAAATGAGTCTCAAGGGTCGTCGTCGTAGTCGTCTGGCTGGAGCGGAGCGGAGCAGAGCGGAGTTCTGCCCGCGCCCGTAATATGTCTTGTTGCTTGTTTGACAGTTGTTGTTGCTCGACTTGGCCTGGCCTGGCCTGGCCTGGCTTACGGATGTGTGGCTCCTGTTGCTGTGGTGGCAGTTTGCCTTGTGGCATGAACAATCGTAGTTATATTTTTAAACGCAACTACGCGCTGCACACAGCCATCCAGCCAGCCGATATTGATCTTATTTCAATATGCCAGCCTCCTTCTGGCTTCTGTCTCAGAGCTTCTGCCAATTGCAGGACTCCTGCCTGCCTGCCTGCCTGCCTGCTCCGCTTTTAATTTGCTGCTGCGCTTTAGCCGCACACGTCTCGTCTGTCCCCAGCTGCACGTTGCACGTTGCATGGTGCCGTGGTGCCAGTGCCACTGCCAGTTGCAATTTCCTTGTGGCAGTTCACTTGAGTGCAGTTGACGTTGCCACTAGTTTGGGGGATCGCACCTAGGCCTCATTCTCATTCTCAATCCCAGCCTCTCGCTCATCGTCAGCCTCTCCTGTTGCCACTGCCGCTGTGTCGGCTTTTCCGTCATTGATCTTGCCCCTTCTGCGCCGCCTCTTTTTTTTCTTTTTAGTTTATTTTCAATTGTCAACTTGATCTGAGGGTGTTTTTCGGGCTACCGTTCCCCCCCAGCACCACTCGCTTTGATTTAGTAAACTGTAATTACAGTCGCGCCAGAGAAGCTGCAGCCAGCAACCCAATTTCCAGACGGAGCAGGGATTACTTGGCATATGTCTGCTGGAATATCCATGGATAAATATGAGTATTTATTGTATTCGAATGCGAATAATTAGCTGCACAAATTAATTGCTACGCTGGCAGCCAAGAACATTTACTGGCTGCCACTTGCAGCATTTATTTAGTCGGAAATTGCCCAAAATCCGTTCGTCACTCATCAATTTGACACCAGGATGCACGTTTCCATGGCAGAGCCACTCTATAAATTGCATCAGCACTTTGGCCAGTGGCAGTACCCGAAGCCTAGTGGGACTCCATCGGCTGGACAAACTGGTTACAGGCCATAACTATAACAATAACAAATTAGCATCGCATGCTCTGCGGCGATTAATTTGGCTGTGCAGCGCTGGGCTCTCGGCTGCTCAGCTTTTCCTTTTCCTTACGAGCATTGTTTGTAGCTCATTAAGAAAATTTTGCGCGCTTCGACGACGACAAACGCCAGAGCCAGAGCCAAAGCCAATGCCGACAAAGGAGCGAGAGCAGAGGAGAGGAGCGGAGAGTGGTGGCCTGGCATGGCATGGCCTATGGTAGGCATAATTTGAGGCCAAAATCGCACACAGTTTATGCAAATCAGCTAAAGCGAAAATTGCGAATCGGAAAAAGGCATTTTGGCATGCGAGTGTAATTTTCAATTGGCAACAAGTGGCAAGGCAAGCAGCAGAGCTACCTACCACCACCGACTTTATGCCAGTGACGTCATTGCTCTGATATTCAAAAGTCTCTCGCTGTTTGCCATTTATGTTGCAATTTTAATATTTATTTTGTTTCTGGCATTCAACGTTTGAAACGTTTGCACATTTCACTGGAAGTAAAAAAGAGCCCGTTGCTGTGCGACTTTGTCGAGAGCGTCTCAGATTCAAATATTCGGATTCTGTTTTGTTTTTTTTCCAGCCTCGCCTTGCCGCTGGTGTGGCCTGCCTCCTTGGCAGCGGTTCGCTTTATTTTTTTGTGAGTTCTCAGCAAATCTTTTGTGTAATTGGAAGCGAAATGTTGGCGGGCACAAAACGGTTTGAACCGTCGCCCACTTGACAGTCGGCGTGGGAAATGCGAACACCCCAAGACGCGGCACAGTGGGCGGATGCTGCACAAAGAACGGCCATGTAATAAATACAGTATATTTGGGGTACTATGCTCAACTAGTTACTCTATATATTTACATGTATAAAATACAAATTATGATTTACTTCTCTGCGTCGTATACTTAATTTTTGTAGATACTTTACGTGATTACTTTTTCCTTACATTGCCAGCGTAAAATATTGTTGCAGAAATTACATAAAAACAAAGGCAAGAAAATTCAGAAAAGCTAAGAAAAAATTGAAAATTGAAAAACCATAAAAGTTAATGAAAGAAACATTCAGAAATATAAACAAAAGTGTGCCCAAAAGTTTGAATTTATTTTTAAATTATTTATTGTGTATTTATTTATTTAAACTTCGATCCAAGTGCCACAAGACTTAATTATTATTTTATTATTACTACTGTTATTAATTATTATTTATTTTATTATTATTTTTTATTAAAATTATATTGTTTTAATGTTGTACATAATAAGATCAATACTAAACACTTTTTTTGCATGTGTAAACATATCGTGTTTGATTTATTTTATGCTACATACATATTAATTAAATTGATTTATGTATTTAACTTTAATTGCTATTTTTTGTTTATACATTTTTTTTAAATTTATTTTATTTTTTTATTTATTTAATGTATTTATTTATTTTGTATTTATTTATTTTATGTTTATTATTTATTTTATTTATTATAAATCGCATCTTGCCTCAGATTCCATAGCTAAAACTATGCATAAGTCATTCAAATAAAATATAATATATATAAATATATTAAAATAATTAAATAAAAAATAAATGAATAAATATTAATATAAATAAATATATATAAAATTATAAGCTAAATAAAATACCCCTCACAATGAATCTGACTCCTGTCGTGGCACTGTTTTGGTGCCACAGTGCAGCGCAGCGTGCTAAGCTTGTTGAATGAAATGGAATACATTTTTAGCCGAATTGCCACTTTTGGCACTCTCCCCGCTCCCCCAGCACCTCTCTCTCTCTCTCTCGCTTAGCACCCGCACATGCTACAATGGCAACGGCTTCTGGCAGGCAGAGCATGTGGCAGCTGCGCATTTGCATCAGCTCCACACTCGACTCGACTCGACTCCACTCCACTCCACGCTGCCTGCCGTCATCCATGGGATTAATCTCTCTTTCTCTCTCCCCCCAGGATTAAGGCTAGCAGCCGCAGCCGGCCCAGCTGCGTTTTTAACTTCTGCTGTTGCTGCTGCTGCTGCTGTTGCCCCTTGCTACATGCAACGTGAGCTGTGTGCCACACTCAATAATTTGCCCGCTGCTCTGCTTGTTCGTTTGCTCCGATCTCCTCTTACCCACTGCCCCTGCCCAGGCCCCTGCCCCAGCCACTGTTGTGACTCGCATTCGCCGCTTATCTCGGCTACGGCTTCGCCTTCGACTTTGCCTCGCGCCGCTCTGCCACTCTGCCACTCTGCGGCTCGTTTTCATGTCTTTATTTATAATTTTATTGATAAAATTGACATTAATCGCGCGTTTAAGATGATTTTTATCGCCTTGCGTGCAAATTGCTTACAATTTTTCCTCTTTGCGCCCCAAAACAAGTAAACTGCGAAACGTTTCTGCTGCACTTTTGTTGCCAGATCTTTTTTCTTTGCTTCGCACTGGCGCGCTGTTTTTTTTTTTGCTTGGCCTTTAAGTGTTGAGGTGCGAGTGATTATTGGATTTGACAGGCTCAACAGAACACAACCGGAACCTGTCACAAAAAGCCACAAACCAAATGTGGAGGGGGGCATCCTTTTGATGATCATTTGGACGCACACAAAAAATAACTGAATGGAAAAAAATTAAATTTATTTGCATAATTAAGAGAGAGAATAATGGTTTACATGCAGAGCGGAGTTCGAGTACTTTCTGGCAGCAGAACTTGCAGGAAATTCCAGGCAACGCTCCTCTGGGTTGTGGCTCTGATTGGGGCTCCCCTTTGGAATTAAGTTCTTAGTTTGAGCTATTAATTGATATCAAACTATGTCGAATAGTGCTTCGATTTATTAGCCCAGCTGACTTTGATTATTTCCTAGTATTTTCAGGGGCAAGTGATATTTATTTATTTTATTTATTACTTATTTTATTTTTGTATTTATTTAGTTTATTTATTATTTATTTATTTTATTATTTATTTATTAAGTTTATTTTTTATTTATTTTTGTATTTATTTATTTATTTTATTTATTATTTACTTTTTTATTTTTATTTATCTTTTATTTTATTAATTTTAAATCGTAATTACCTCAGTTGCCATAGCTAAAAGTGTGCATAAATCTTTCAAATAAAATGCCCAAAAATACGCTTCAGTTATTTCTCCGATCTCCGACTCTTCCAGCTCAATTTTCGGCCATTCCGCGATGGCCAATTACCCATGCGAAATTCTGTTTAAATGCCAGACCGACAAAGAAGTAAATGCAAATGCAAATGCAAATACAAAACAAATCCATAAATATTCGGCATGCAGAAGAAAAAACTTTATGATTTTATTGTGTATCCGCCACGTCCGCCACATCCGCAGTGAAAGGAATATTTCAGCGGAAAATCAATGCCAGATATACTTACAGATATATATGTACATATATATATATTCCTATTCCCTATTTTTACAGGACGTTGCCCCACTCCCATCCCGTCCCATCCCGTCCCACGAACCCCTCTTGAGCAATGCCATTTTTCGGTTTGATATATGAAATGCGTTTGTTGCCTCGTTCGCTTCACTTTGGGGCAAAGCATTTTCCCACATTAATTTTCCTAATTTCGAAAGCCAGCCCACACACGCGCAGGGGGGGTGTGGCAAGTGGGGGGGTGTGTAGGGGGGGAGGTGTTATGCCACAGAGCTCTGACTGCATCCCCGCAGGACAGCGCAGAACTATTTATCAATGCTGAAACATTTCAAATACATTCTGCGTTTTTAGAGCAGGAAGAGACCAGCCAGGGCAGGCAGCGGGACAGGCAAGGAGTCGGAGCTGCTGCAACCAGGACACACACACACACAGAGAGACAGACACAGACACAGCGACAGTACACAGAGGCAATGCGACATGGCAAGATTATGATGGAGATCCCTTTGCACTGCCTGCCACTGGCTTCGGCTTCGGCCACGGCTGCCGCTCCGGCTACGGCTCCGGCTCCCCCATCGCATTCCCTGTCAAATGAAGCGGCAAAAAAGTAGCTGCAAAATGAAATATGCCAGCGACGTCTCCATCGCCCATTGCCCACTGCCATCTACATTTTTGGCCCCCAATGTGCGTCCGTCCTGTTTGCTGCTGCTGCTGCTGCTCCTCCTGCTCCTGCTGCTGGCTGCTAAGACAACTGGCGGCGCATTAAATGACGCCCCAGCGACATCTTACGCAATGGTCGAATAGCCGATAGTTCCAGCAGTTCGCACTATTAGGGATGGCAGATTAAAGGCAACAAACGGGAGGGAATTTTTATATGCCAGACGAATCTAGGAATTTCCGATGCATTTTATTCTGTGAATTAATTAACTAAATCAATGTTTGGACTATTTTAATAATTAGTCGCTCTGCAAATTCACAATTAAGTACACAAAGGAACCTAAAACTAGCAACAAACTGGAAAACAAAAATGTTTTTGGCAATTTCAAAGTTAAAGAAAATTAAAACTCTACAGTTTTAGCTGACTTGCACTTTGGGGCGCTATAACTTCTTTGATATAAATCCCATCAACGCGTCTCAAGTACCCTGTGAAAGGTCGTACAATTCTCTATTTAACTTGCTATTTTTTGTTTAACTGAAAATTGCATGTGGAAAGTTATAAGAAGTACGCAAGGTCAACAAGTTGCAGTTTTTAATTTAAAAAAAATTAAAATAAATAAAATGATAAATAAAATAAATAAAAATAAAATAAAATATTTTTGTGCTCATTTTTTGCCAAGTTGATTAAAACTTCGATTGAGTTCACAGCAGTTCCCATACAGATTGGTTAGTTTTGGCCTTCTCGTGTCACGCTGCCTTCACGCAGCACCAGAGTTGCCCTTTTAAGATTTTTCCCGCTGTCTCTGCATCTCTCTCTCTCCCCTTTCTGTCTCCCTGTGTGTGTGTGTGGAGAACGCATAGAAAATTGCATTTCGCCTGCTGCAAAATATTTCACTTTAGAGGACAAACAGGTCACAGGCTGACTTTTGCAGTCATGCACACACGCACATGCAAACCCAGGCAGTCAGCAAGCAGGCGGCAGGCGGCAGGGGGCAGGAGGGTTGCCCTAACCATTTAGTATGCAGCTGGCGTACGGCTAAAGGGGGGCGGAAACTTTTTGGCGCGTCTCGGCCAACAAACGCATGCATTTATCCGCCCAAAAGCGAGGGGAAAAACGTCCCCGAAGCACGTAAATAAATCTTAAAATTGTAAAACCCGCAAAAGCGAGCAGGAGAGTGGGTGCTGGAGAGCGAACGAGAGGGTGGCTGTGGGTGTGCAGGGGGAGGTGTAACTCCTCTCTCTCTGTGGATCTGTCGCCATTTTGCGATGTGTTTTGCCGCCATTGCCGCAGCAAATTACGCAAGGCAAGGCGTCGTAGTCGTCGCAGTCGTCGCAGTCGTCGTCTTCGTGCTTGTACTCCACATCCTGGTCCTGGTCCTGGTCCTAGTGCTGGCTCCCTTCTGCTGCTCGTCGTCTCAGTTCAACTAACGTTTGTCCTTGGCATGTCCTTTGGCGCGCTTTTGTGCATTTAAACCGACAACGGGATCTGTCTGTGTGTCTGTGTGTGTGTGTGCCCAGAGAGCTGAGACGACGGCAAAATGCAGTCATTACTGAAAATTGGTTTTGGGGCTAACGCACTTGCACATTTCATGGCTATGAAGAGCAGAGCTGTGTGGGTTCGGGGGGTGGGGGCGCTACCCCACCAGGGCGCCCAGGGAATGGATTGCCACAGAGTGAGCCCTGGCCAAGGGGGGGTAGCAGCTGGGCGGTGAGGGGTATACAAAAAATGCGTCGTTTCAAAAGTTTACTTCTCGCATATTTTTCTTCAAATTGCATGCGATTTTTACTTGTTTGCCACGCCGCCATCTTTTTTGGCGCCTTGTGCTGCGTGGGTGGATGGTTTCAGGGAATGCATATATGTATGTATGTATCTGGGTGCTGCAGTGCCACACAGTGTGGCATGCCACTGATGAACTGGCAGACTCTTCAGATTTTTGTGTACTTTTAAAATAAATCAATCAGCAACTGAAATCAGAAATTAATGCTGAGCCTTTCTTTGTGTTTGTAAGTCTCTGTGCCCAAGCATAGATAGTACATGGAGGGGGAACTCTCAGTGCAGGTCTTGGATCTTCCCAGTGCTTCCCAGCTGATTAGCTGATTAGTTCAGCATTTGGCAGCACTTTGAGACAGGGACAGGAACAGGGGACAGGAGCAGGGAGTACTGTATGTTTTGGGGCATGGCATGGCATTACCTTGGCGCTTGTTGCTGTTTCTGCTGCATGCTCCTGCCGCACACACGCATCGCATCGCATATTTTCAACGATTTGTTACGCTCCCACGACCCCTACCCCTCCACCCCACCCCCCTGCAACAGTCCACTGCCACCCACTGTAATCGCATGTGGTTTGTCAGGCTTCCCAACCACCATCCCCATTTCTTTTGGGTGCTCTTCTTTTTGGGTCGTGAAGGTAAGACCGAAAAAGAGACAATGAAATGGCAGCAAACGCATAGAAATGGAGATAAAGAGAGGGACGGAGACACAGAGAAAGAGAAAGCGCAATAAAGAAGAGTGGGTGCGGTGAGTGGGGGAGAGGAAGGGAGACTAATGTGGGGATTACAAGGATTTACTAATGCAATTGCATGTGGCACTGCTTGCACCTCTTGCACTGCTTACACTGCTCGCAGCCAGCTCAGAGCACACCCGCCCACCCACACACCCACACACCAACGCTGTGCCGTGCGTTGCGTGTGCGGCTAATGCTTTCTGCTCCAGCCATAAATATCTATTAATTATATGCACTTACACGGCTCCCACAAATATTCGCTTATATTTTTTTTATTTTATTTTATTTTATGTCACTTGCAACAATATCAACGAACACAGTGGTTTTTTCTTGCGACCTACTAAATCCGTACAACAATATTGGTAGATCCAAGCGAGCCTTTGGGTGTCAGTCTGCGACCTTTCAGGTGTTAGCTCCAGCTCACCAGCCAATGATAACAGCTCGAAGCTCACCGACTGACATCCGAACGCATGCCTGGATTTACCAGTATTTTTGTATACAGCTCGAACGACATGCAATTTATTTTGTTGTTGCCAAAATTCTTCTGTTGACTCCTTGTTTAATTAGCGAAATGCTCCAGAAGCCTTCTACTGCAAGAGCTAGTCCTTAATAAATGAAAATAAATAAATATAAATAAATAAATATAATTTAAAATAAATAAATAAATATAAATAAATAAATATAAATATAAATATAATAAATATAAATATATTTCAGGTCTAGTGATATTTTACCTGTCGATTACTGGCGGCACTACTCGACTGGCTTAGCATCCTGCAAGCATCCTGTTCCAAGCAGCCTGCCCTGCTGTTTATATTTCGATTAAACATATTTTCCATATTTTTTTTTGGTTTCAGCCAAGAACTCTTACCCGACATTCGCGTTCACGTTCACTCGCTCCACAGCCGTCAGCATCAGCTGGTAGAGGAGCGCATCCTGGATCCACTCCACGCCCCTGGCCAGCTTATCCTCGTCCGCTTGGGTCAGGCCCATGTTCATTTTCTTCAGCGCTCTGGCATTGAAAATGCGCCAGTTGATTGTCTTCAGCGCCACGCTGTTGCGGGACACATATCTGCTGAGGTTCACGCGTCCGGGATGCACCTTGTTGAAGAGTCGCGCCACCGGCAGAACGTCGCTGAACTGGTGACGTGTCCGATGGTTCAGCAGCACGCCGTAGGTCTGCAGCCACAGATCCAGCGTCTGGCACTGCTGGTAGTTCAATGGCCGAAGGGAGCACATTTTGCAGTGAATTAATTTTGTTTTTTGGGAACTTATTTAATTTGGAGAGAAGTCGAAATTGTAAATATTTTGGGTGGGGCAGAAGCAAATAATTTTGACAGCAGCTTTGCAATGAATTATTGATGGACATGTTTTTGTTTTGAGCAGCTACTAAAATCAGCCCAAAAAAAGGCTATTAAAGGGCAGCAGAAGAAGGGATTTAAAAACCCTGTAAAGTAGCTAAATTTATTATTAATCAGCCTGTGTGTCTCCTCAGCTGTTTGTTATGAAGGAAAAAAATCAGAGGGAATTCTTTCAGCTGCACTCGAAAGCCCGAATTGTGTGGGCCATGAGTGATCGTAGAAATTGGCAGATGCTGCACAAAATATATATAAATAAATAGTAAATACTACCACAATACTACCAAACAACAACAAATAAAATTAAAATAAATAAAATAAAAAATAAAATAAATGGCAAGTACAATAAACGAATATTGATGCATGTAAAATATGGTTTATAAATAAGATAATTAATTGTAATCGTAACTATAAATCTTCTGCGACGCGGGCATAAAAAATAAGTTTTACTTGTTCTAAAAATAAAAATAAATTCAATCCAATATTTAGCTGAAAAATACGTTTAGCAATGGCAAAAAGGCTTGAGCTGTCTATCTTGGTCAGTAGCAATTATCGCTTGGCCTGCAAGTACGTAACGCAACGCAACGCAATGCAACGCTACGTAACGTATCGGGGCAGCAGCACATCCTAATTAAATCAGTTCAAGTTGGCAGCGCCAACCGTGTGCGCTGCTGCCAAGTCATTATGAGCCACGAGAATTGGTTCGGGGGTTTTTCCTTCTAATTTTCTTTTAGCACTTTTTTTTTTGAGCTGTTCTGGCCACGTTTTGAGGGTCTGGTAGATAGCCTGCCTGCCTGCCTGACTGCTTGAATTTCACACTTAAGAGGCCAAAGGGTAAACGCGAAAAGAAGCGAGCAAAAAAAAACCAAAACGAGTAAAATGCCCAAACTGCTGATGGAAGGTTCTGTTGCCGTTCTGTTGCTGTTTCTGTTCCTTTCCTTTCTGTTCTGTCTGCTATTAAAAAGCGATTTTGGAGGCAACCAAAACCCAGCCAGCAGCTCTCGTGTTCTCACTGGTGTTCCCTTGCTGCCACTGCCACTGCCCCCTGGTTAATTTTGCAACCTACCAGATTGATTTCGCGCGTAAATTTATGCGCACTTTATTGCACATTTCTGCAAGTACGTTCGCCAGTACCCCCAGTGGCCCCCAGTGCCCACAGCGACTCGGGCATAGAGCCGCAGTGCATTTTCCCAGCCGCCCCAAAAGATTTTCCAGGCACGTCGGCAGCTGGCCAAGCAGATAAGCCCAGCCGCTTGGACTTGCACTTGGACTTGCACTTGGACTTGGACTGCCACTGGGGCTGGTGCCGGTGCTGGTGCAGCAGTCTGGCTTGGGGCAACGTATTTTATTTGGAGCAGTTGGCCTGACGAAAGGCAAGAGAGCGGGAAGGAGAGGCTGCGGCCCGGCACGACTGTCCAAATGCGAAAGGTCAATTGATGCTGCTGCTGCGGCCGATAGGCAGTGGCTGGCCCGCTGCTACCACGCTGCTGCAAGGGCATGCCAGGCCTTTGCTTTCCTTTTGCTATCTATTTTGAATTGTTCCAGTGCAGGGAATGCCCAGCGACAAGCAGCGTCTATGGGGTATAATTTGGATTTAAATTTAAATTCATTTAAATTAAATGTAAAAAAATAAATATAAATAAAAATCTGAATTTGGTATACCAAAAGTCTATGCTTAAAAGGCTGAGCCAGCTGGTCCAGCTGCCCACTAAAATGTGCCCATTGGAAGTGTCGAAATTGTCGCTTTGTTTTTTTGTTTTATTTGCAAAAAAAAAAAAAAAAAAAAAGAAATAAAATAAATAAATCAGAATTCGGTATACCAAAAGTCTATGCCCAACAAAAGTCTATGCTTTTGGTTGCCACTTAAATGTTTCCATTGCAAGTGTCGAAATTTTCGCATTGGTTATTTTTTTTTTTTTTTTTTAACACGCGCCTCCTGCAATTAAGATCATCTTTAAATTGGCTGGCCAGTGGGAACGTAATTACTCTTTTGTTTTGCAGGCAGAGGAACTCTATTAGCAGGCAGGGGGAGGAGAGAGAGAGATGCAGCGGCTGGCTGCCCATTGGATGCGCTGGCAGATGCCTGCCCAAAGGAAAGCCTTTTGTATCGATATATTAATCGATAAGCAGCCGGAGCACAACAAAAGGCAAATACACTTTTGGGGCCACACTGTTTGGCAGGCATCACGAAACGTTTTTACTGGGCGCCCCACCCACCCACCACCCCCTCCCAGCACATAAATATTCGAGATATATGTAAATAAATAAAGAGACACAAACATGCTCGTGCGCCCCCGCCCACACATGCATTCAAACACTCACATATTTTATTCATACACTCAAACACACACCTACACCTAGACCCACACCCTACACCTAGACCCGAACCCTACACCTGAGACAGACAGCCAGCTGCTTGTCTTTTATTTGAATACCCTTTCAAAGGGTAAGGGCATGTCAATCATTTACACAGAATTTTTAGAAAATTTTTAGAAGAATTTTTAGAAGAATTTTTAGAGAATTTTTAGAAGAGTTTTTAGAAGAATTTTTAGAGAATTTTCGGAAGAATTTTTATAAGTTTTTTTTGAAGAATTTTTAGAAGAATTTTTAGAGAATATTTAAAATAATTTTTAGAGAATTTTTAGAAGAATATTTAGGAGAATTCTTTGAAGAATTTTCAGAGAATTCTTTGAATAATTTTCCCCTTTAGATCAAAGATTTTACTGGGCCAAAAGGCTATACAAGAAGGAGACAAACAACTGCCGTTTCCGAGTTAATCAACTCCACTCAATCAACCCAATATGGGCATCCCACAGCCCTTATTATGAGCAGCAATAGGCGTGGGAGTGGGAGTGCCCCGACTATGGCAAAGTGCATCAAAGGCTGCGACTAAGCTCGCCGCGTGCCTGTCGTTATTTGCTGCATATTTTCGCACCTGCAATAAGCAACGCCACGCCCCCCCAGGAAGGCATATCCTATATCCCATATACCCCATATGCCAGGCGGCTCCGCTCCTCCGCTCCTGCTGCATCGAGACAACATGGATAAAATAAATATTAAACGGCCTTCCCTGTGCTCAGTTCTCGTTTTCGTTCTCGTGCTCGTTGTGTTCCGCTTTGTTCTGTTCTCGGCTTTCAGTTCTATTTGACTTGGGCCACACACACACACACAGAGGTTCCTTGAAGGTGGAGGATGAGTGTGTGTGTGTGTCGGTGTATATCCTGCATATCCTGTGTATCCAAATTGCAACCACACCAACAACAAACAAACAGAACTACCCATCAAACCAGGCACCCCCGCACAGCCCATGCTCCACCCTGTCATTCCATGTACCATGCCTGGGGGGGTGCTTGGGTGGTGCTGGTTGGGGGGCCCTGGGTGGCCGCCTTAAAAGTCAAAAGTAAAAACAAGTCAATTTACGTCAAGCACTTTTGCTATAAAGGATATTAGAGCAGAAATACAACAACGACATGCCAGCATTTCCGACATGTAGGCGTCGACTGGCGGCGCCGTTAGAGGCACGTGGTGCGGCTGCCACGGGGCGTGGCGGGGGAAACAGCATGATTCCGAATGCAACTGCCATTTGCGAGTCGCTGGCGACCATTTTGGCTCTGCAAGCGTCGCCTCTGTGTGTGTAGGGTGGCACTGTGGGGAATGGGGGTGGCATTGCATGCATGTCATTTGTACCCTGCCAGGCCGCGTGCATTGGGGCATTGTTGGGTGGCACTGGCTGAGGGGAGTTTTCTCCTCTCTCTCTCTCTCGTTCTCTCCGCTGCTTTTTTTTTTGTTCGTTTGTGCATCTTGCAACGTGCGAGCAGCAGGGCTGCAGTGGCAAACAAAATGGCAGTCGGCTGCACTCCAAGAAAATAAACCCCGCAATTTTGTGACAATTTTCCCGCACAACTTTTGAGTGCTGCCCAGAAATTCTGTGCACCGATTTTGGGCCTGGCTTTTCGTGCAGTGCACGGACTGTTTGCGTTTTCGTAGGCGCAGAAGAGTTTTTAAACAGTTTTCGGGCGGAAATTGCGTTGCCATTAGGCGAAACGAACGCAAGCGGCAATGGCAGGACGAGCCGAGACCTACCCCAAAACCACGCAAAAGAAAATGGCAAGTCAAGCAAAATAAAAGCAGCCAAAGAAAAGAACAGAACAGAAAAATGAGAAGTAATACAACCCCCAGCAACGAGCAGTAGGTTGTACCAAGACATCGCCCCACACACCCCCATTCCCCCGCGCAGAACCAGCAGCAAACGGGAACCCTAACCTACCGCAACGCATTTTAGCCTGGCTAAGGGTAGTTTTTTTTGTTCCTTTGTTTTTCCTTGTGTCCTTCTTGGTTGCCCGCTTTGCGTGCCTCTTCGTTTTTGCTTGTATTTATGCTTTGGTTTCAGCCAAAACAATTTAATACATTACATTTTGCTGGCATTTCCATTTACTTTGCTTTTGGCCTGGCCCTGCCTGGCTTGGCCTGTCCCTCCTGCTTCCTGTGGCTCTCTCGCACGCACCACCAACACGCAACTGAAAGGGGGGCTGTGGGGTGTGTATTGTGGGGTGCTGACTGCGCAGTTTTCCACCCATAAATAACGTCATAATGTCCTCGTTTTCGTCTTTATTCCTATCCTCTGCTCTGCTCTGCGAACAACCCAAAGACGCTGTCTGCTTGAGCTTCAGCTTGAGCTTGAGAGGCATGCCTCTTGGTGGTGGCTGCTGGGAGCTGGCATGGTGCAGCATGATTATGGGGACAGATCACTGAGGTGAGCATGGAAAGCGCTTTGCCGAGAGCATTAAATGAATTAATACAACTTTACTTTACCCAAGGTCACGCCGTGAAGCCGTCGAAGCAAGTGGCGGCAAAAAAAACACACGGAACATAAGCTGCTGGGAAAAAGGAAAAAGTGAAAATGTGTATGTCTGTGTGTGTGTGTTTGAAGTAAATAAAGCTGCAAGTACTTAATGGGTGCGAATTATCACAGGGAGAGCGCGATTATGGGTGCACCATGGGAATAAAAAAGAGGAAACAAACTGAGTGCAGTTCAAAGTTCATAGTTGAAGATTATAGTTGGCAGATATTTGTTAATTCATTGAAATAAATAAAAGTAAGAGGTGCGCTAATCAAAGCCGATTATGGGATGCAAATAATAATATTTTTATTATTATTATTATTATTATTATTATTATTAGTATTATTATTAATAATAATAATATTAATGTTGAAGATGCAACACCAATCCTATCATGAGGTATAATAGTTATTATTATTATTAGTATTATTATTACTATTATTTTTTTTTACTATTATTATTATTATTATCAGTATTATTATTATTATTAATAATAATATTAATGTTGAATATTATGTGTATCATGTATCATGTGGCATGCTGGTGTCCTTTTGTGCAGCCCAATTCTAGCCTGAGACTTCCTTTGATTAGTGCTCATAACAGAACACCGAGAGATAAGTACACAGCAATTTTTATATTTATAAATAGCTTTAAATATGGATGCCATTATACAAATGGAAGTATATTTAATGAAAATTTGACAGTGCAAAGTTGCAAATATTTTATCTAAATATATTTCCTATTTAAGGTAAAGATGTACATAAATATTAAGATTTAATATACATGTATTAATATTATTAATATCATATTTGCTGCGTATTTTATATATGTATATAATATTTATTTATCTATTTAAATGTATTTATTTATATATATTTATATTTAAATATTTATATTTATTTCTAATTCCTTTATTGCTTTGTGTGTTTCTTTTTGCAATGCCCTTTTTCCCTCAGCGTTCCTCTTCCCTGTACTCCGAGGCTGATGCTCATCTCATCTATGAGTAGTCTGAAGTCTGACTGCGTTTCGCTTTGCGACAAAATCTTCACAAATATCACTGCGACTGAGCACATTATGGGCAGCAGATGATGATGATGATTCCCTTCTATATATTTGCATATTCCGATGTTATTTTCTCTCTGCTGATTGATTCGAGTTCGCCATGAAAACTTAAACCCTTACTCGGAGTTCCTGACTCGTAAACGCCACAAAACTGCACACCGTTGAAGGCTCATAATTAATTTAAACAAATGGAAATCATTTTGACGAGCACACAAATAAATATACGATGTTAGCATGGCAGCGAGTGGGTGGAGAACTGTGCAGGGAGAGCGCAGCCCTGGAATGGGTTAGTGGCGGGGCGGGAGTGCTGGGAGTGGGAATGGGAATGGGAATGGCTGGTGGGTAGTGCTGATGTAGTCGACTTTTCGAAAATGAATGCCGTGTGCAGATGTCCTGCCAATCAATGGATACGCTTCAATAAACACATACATCGCAGTTTCAGTTGCAGCCACAGCCCAGTGGGTGGTGGTGGCTCAAGCTGCTGGGTCTGTGGGTGGCTCTGTGGATTGGCCTGTGGCACCACTACAGCACACACACACACACACACACACATATGCAAAGAGGCAGCACATAGCGGGCATTCGATTGGTGTGGGCAGGGGGTAGGGCCGGGGCCGGGGCTGTGGCCCCCTGTAAAAATTTGCAGCACGAACAAATCGTAAAAATTATTGAAAAAAAAGAAATCGAACAAAAAAAAAATACAAGCAAAGAAAAACGAGGCAAAAAGCAAGCAGCTAAAAACTATCCGAAATAGAGGGAGCAAAAGGACGAGCGAGCGAGACGGCGGCGAGCATGTGTAGCAAGAGCAGGCCAGGAGGCGGTGAGCGAAAGCGAGAGAGAGGAAAACAAATTAAAAAATTGTTGAAAGAGGCAGCACACTAAAAAGAAAATAGAAGAAGAAAACTAAGGGAAGAAGCAGCAGAAATAGGTTCAGGGGGGGGGAGAAGAGTGCGAAAGAGCAAGCAAGACAGAGGCAGTGAGGGAGAGAGAGTGGGAGTGGGAGAGAGTGAGAGAGAGAGCGGCACTGAAAGCACTTGGCTGCTTCATTTATTGATGTGTAGCGAGTATCCCTATGATTGCCTTTTCACAAAAACTATAAACCTCCCACTGCCACCCCACCTGCTGGTACACCCACCCCACCCCACCCCTCCTACACCCACCCTCTGATATCCTCTTGTACACTGATTGCTTCATTTTTTATACTTCATCCTGTTCCTCTATGCCTCCCAAAATATCTGCCACCCACTCAACATTTTGTTTCGCAACACACACACACACACACACACAGCCAGAGAGAAAGATGAAGAAAAATATGGAGAGGAACCCATAGAGTAGGGGGGGCAGGGGCTTCCAACGAGCATAGTGCACATTTCTGTCTGTCTGCTTTCTTCTACTTCTTTTTGGAATATTCTTTTGCCATTCTTAATTAAAAATCGGCACACACGAGCTGCCGCTCAGCAAATGCCTGCCAACCAATAAAACCAATGCTAAAAAGAAGATCAATGGTTGAAGATTGCATTTATTGTACACACATAAGGAGAGGAGCATCAATAACAAACAAAAAATCAAACAAAAATAAATAAAACAAAAATTAAACAAAAATAAATAAAACAAAAATAAATCAAGCAAAAATAAATTAAACAAACAAAAAATCAAACAAAAATAAATAAAAGCAAAAATAAATCTAAGCAAACAAAAATCAAACACAAAATAAATCAAACAAACAAAAATCAAACAAAAATCAATGCCAAGCAAATAATTCAGACCTAAAATAAATAATTTTGAGGGCTATCAAAGCAGCATTTTTTTTGTCACTAGAACTCACAAACAGCAAACTGCAGCAGACATCAAAGAAACGCACGCTGGAAGTGGAAAGCTGCCCGAGAGAAGCTGCCCGAGAGACGCTGCCCCCGCAGCTATCCACGTGTGGCCTTTTGCTAAGTTTCTTTGTCCATCAAAACCACACAAATCAAACACAATATATGCACACGTGTATTTACATATATTTATGGTACATAGCATATCTATATCCGGTGCCAGGGACGTGTGTGCTGCAGAGACAAAGGAGAGCAAACTATTGATGCACCAAAAAGTCATTTGAAAGTCGCACAAAACTCTGAAAGGGACAGTGCTCGAAGCGGAGGGGAGAGGGAGGGAGAATGTAAAGCTGGAGTGGGGGTGCGGGAAGGGGGCTGGATAGCAGGTAAAGAAAAGAAAATCCATTCAAAGGAAACGCACTTGTCAAAAGCGAAAGACAGGGAGTGAGCGCTGGCGCGTGGCAGCATGGGAGTCAGGGAACTGAGTTTGAATGTGGCATGTGGCAAGTTGCATGCTGCTGTCACTGCAAAAATTGGAACTCAGCTCTGGAGCGGAGAACATCAATGAGTGGAGATTACCGCGAAAGATTGCCAGCCCTTTGGCTTATAATTCATTTGTATAAAAATTAGTCAGTGAGGGGATTTTGTTCGCTTGCAAACAAATGCTTCTGGTTGTTCAGTTAACATGAACTGTGACTAGCGCAATAAAAATAAGTTCATACTTGTAGCGTTAGGATAAAGCATGAAATAAATACATGAAATAAATACATTTCTTGGCTCATTGCTGCAGAGTATTGTATGGAAAAGTAAGTCTTTAAGGCACACTCGAAGCTTCCATACGGTGCAGATATTTTTTGGAAACTACTTAATGCAACTAGAAAATTAAAAAAAAGAGAATACACTGAAATCCACTTAAATTAGAGCCAATTTCATCTGCTGTTGCTCTAATTACTGAATATTTTACAGGGTATAATAAAGTAACAATAAAAATGGTCACGCAGTTTTCATTTTAACACAAAACAATTTGTATATTTAATTCATTTAACAGCTTAAAATTTATAGAACATCGTCTTAATTATTTAATTCCAATATTGTATGTTTATTTGTTTGTTTTCACTTTGACTTTTAGACATCCGCTGACACCAAAATTTTCATTGCAAATAGATTTTTGATTTACCATTTTATATTTATTTTAAGCGGAACGGTTAATATAAAAATATAATATAAAAATTAAAACCACAGATTCTAGTTTCAAAGAATCTAATATATTAAAACTTTGTGAGAGTTCCAATTGTATATTCTACTAAAAAATATTTACTAATTAATTAATTCGGCGAATAAAACGCAAATTTATTTTAATATATATTCTTCAATATTATGTTCCATAATTCCCAATTTATTTTTTATCTTTATCTAAGCTTCAGATTAATAAAACATACAAATAATATATGTATAATAATATAATATAATAGCTGATTGCTAACATCCCATGCAAAATCACAATTCTGCTTATTTATTCTCTTGCCATTATTCATCAATGATTCCCCAGCATAACTATATATAAATTACCAGCTATGTATAATGCAAATGGGAAATGTGTATGCTGCTGCTCCCCAGCTAATCATTCGCACAGAATTTCGGGTCAGCGCGCCAGAAAGTATGCAATAGGGAAAGTTTTTCGTTGGTTGTATGCCCCAGCAGCAGCAGGCAGCAGGCAGCCCTGCCAATAATGAGACCAGGCCGAGAGGGTAACATTAGAGGGCACATGTACATATGTCTGTATGTGTGTGTGTATGTGCTCGTGAAAAGCGCATCGAAAATGGCAACAAAGGACACACACACACAGCCAGAGCAGAGTGTAAGAGAGACAGGGAGAGAGAGAGACTAAGGAGACACACAGAAACGGGCGTGAAAAATAAAATGTCAAAAGTGTTTACGTTGTCTCTTACCCATTCTGAAGTACATATGTATGTATGTATATGCAAGCTCTTGCCGCTCTTCGGCTGTATATATATCTGTGATATCTATGGAATAGAAAAATTGTTATAGCAGGCGGTAGGAACAGTACCAGAGGCAGAGCCAGAGCCAGGAGCAGGCGCAGGGGATGCCGGGCCCAGCATTCATTATATGCAACAACATCAGAATGTTGTCGACGTGGCAAAAGACGCAACGCGATGGCAAGCGATGGGAAGCGATGCGATGGGGATGCGACGCAGGACGCCAAACGCGACAGCCATAACACTAAAAACTAACAGCAACAAAAACTACACCAACAACTCCTGCTATATGGAATAAACCCCACCCAGCCTCGCAGGACTCTTTGCCAGCAAAAACTTACACACAATGAGGACAACAACGACAACGACGACGACGACGACGACGACAAACGACGTTGGAGACGGCGACAAAGCTACAACAACAACAACAACACCAAGAACAACTCACCAACGGCATATACACCAACAATATCAGCCAAAAATACAACAACAACAACAACAATGCAAACAAAAAATCGACCAAATTTTTTGGCAAGCAAACAAAAATATTTTCCACTGAGCAGCCGTAAAAAAAAAGATGTGAAAAAAGGAGCAAAATAAACCGTACATAAAACTAAATAAGTAACATAGTGTGGAGGGGTGGAGGGGAGGGGTTTGGCAGGGGTGCGGGTGGATAAAAAGAAGCTCAAAAATGATGGCAGCAGCAGAGCCGAGAGAACAGCCAGGCAGCGCAGGAAAATGCCAGAAGATAACCAGAGAGCCAAACAGCCAAACATTACAGGGTAACCATGCAGCACGACGATCGAGATATACTCTAGGGTGGCGCCAGGAAGCTGAATAGTTTTTTTTTGATTGGTATGCCGCTCAAGGCAAGGTAATGCACTCAAATTAGGTAATGCACAGAATATCCAGCACTAAAATATGTATTATTATTATTATATATTATTATGTACTATTAATGTTAAGGGAGAGAAGAAATCTGCGAACAGAATGCGAACCCAGCAGATACTTTCTAATGACTCAAAATAGAATCAAAATAAAATATTTTATATATAATTATATAATTAAGAAAAAGACCCATGGAAGATGGAATTTCCCGGCACATTCCTATACACCAAATATACCAAAGACCAGACTGCCCATGGCAGAATTCGCATTGAAGATATCACCCTATATACATATATGTATATATCATATCGCAGATCGGAACAGTTACAAAATTAACACACATTACCGTAACCAAAAGAAATACAAAAAAAAAACATAAATAAAAATAAAAAGAACAGCAAACGAAAGGTGAAATGAGAGTCCGGTTGAGTAACCCCTTTTGCGACAGTAGTAGGAGGAGGAGGAGGAGGAGTACAGTACCCGTGGCCCCCCTCTTATTTCTGGCCAACTGCCATGACTAACCCAACTATTCCGCCCCCCGCCACCCCCTCGTTGCTTTCTTTGCTTCTTTCTTTTGTGCGACGTTCGATGAAGGCTACTGCTGCTGGCTGAGTGGCGGTGGGGAGGGGAGGGGACGGCGTAAGGGCATGGCAAAACAACAGCCAGCGACATCGCAGCCTACGTCTGCGTCAGCAGAGCAGAGCACGGCAGAGTTCTGGCGTCATCATCAGCGTCGTCGTTGGACAGCAGAAAAATGGCAGTTATCGGCGCCAATGCATGCCACACACACACACACACACGCACACTCACACACACGCACAAGCTGTGACTGTGACTGTGACTATTCAGCTGGGTAATGTGACTGTGACTGTGACTGCGGCTAGTGTGACGAGAGTAACGGTGACTTGGGCCACGTGACCAAAAAGCGAAGCGCGCTGGGCAAAAGTTTCGGCACACAAAAAAAAAAGAAAAGGGACCGAACGCAACGCGACGCAACCGAAGAACAGAACGCAGCAGCGAAAACGAACAAAAACAACAAAAACGAAATGCCAGCTTCGCTGCTGCCTGCTGCTGCCCAATGGGTCTCTCACCCTCACTCTCTCACGCTCTCACGCTCTCTCATTCACACACACACACACACTCGTGCGCTCAAAGCTCGCTGCTGCTGCTGCTGCTGGCTGCTGCTGACTGCACTGTGTGCAATGCTTCTGCTGGCGCTGCCTCTGCCGCTGCCTTTGCCGCTGCCTTTTGCCTCTGCCTCTGCCGTTTGCTGTCGAAAGAGGGCGATTTTTGCTGTTTCTCCTTGCCCACCCCCCCACACTCTCCGCGCCTGTCCAGCCACTACTCCGGCTGTTTGTTTCGTTTTTGCTTTGAACGCAGCACAAAACAAAAGCAACAACAAAAGCAGTAACAAAGCACAAGGAAATTTTTTGTTGTGTTTTTTTTCTGTTGTTTTTTGTTTTTTTTTTTTTGCAGCTGCTGCCAATTGTTTTTGGCCAATCACAACGTAGTGCAGCGTCGCATGTGGGCGGGGCCTAAAAATGCAACCCCCGCCAACCGACAGCCCGTTGGCACCGTGGCCAGGCCACCCGGTGCTGCAGGTGGACGGCAGCGCTCTGCCACCTCTGCCACTGCCACTGCCACTGCCGTCCTCTGCTGGTTGTCCAAAAAATTTTTTGACCTAAGCCCAAAATACAAAAAATAAAACAAAACCAAAAAAAATGACCACGTAAATGGAATGAGGGGGCGAGTGCGAGTTGCATGTGGAGCTTGACAAAGTGCGGGTGGGGGGCTGTGTGTGTGTGGAGAGATCTCCTCTAATCGAAGACAGTAATGGGTGCAAGGGGGGTGGTCAGGGCTAAGCAGATGGCAGAGGGTACAAGTTTATTTTTGCATTTTATTTGCGTAGGAAAGTTGCATATTTAAGCAATAAAAAATAGGCAAAATTATCTAAAAATAAAAACAATTTTATAGCTTATAATATAGTTTAATTTATAATAATTTGGAATAACATTTTTAGTTGTTAAAATTGTACAAACATAAATTACACAAACAAATTCTTTACCAAATTGCTGTGAATATATTTCAAGAAATGTTTAAAAATGCAAAAAAATATAAAAAAAATAAAAAAATATCAACCAAAAATGCATGCCAAAATTGATATTCCTCTTAATTTTTGCTTGGGTATTTTTCTTGGTTAAACCAAAAGCGGGAGACATTAGCCAACTGCCAAAGATTCCCAAGTATTATTTATTCAGACTTGTGCAAACACTTTAAATGCTTTAAATCTTTAATAAAAATGAAGTTAAGAGTTCAGCCCAAAAGTTGAAGCAAAGTTTTCCATTTTTGTTGTGTTGGATTTGCTTGCTTTTATTTTGCCTTGCTGTTGTTGTTGTTGTTGTTTGTGTGTTGGTTTTAAATTTGTAGCTCGCGACTTTTCCGCTGGCGTAAAGTTTTCACTTTCCTTTGGTGGGGTGAGAAGCACAAAAAACTACTTGACGCCATCTTGCACGAGTATGAGTGTGTTTGTGTGTGCGTTTGAAAGTCAAAGAAAAGTGCCAACAATTGCAGCAGCAGCAACAACAACACAGTGCAACTGCAGCGGTAACAATCTGTGAGCCGCAATGAAAAGCGTCTGCGGAGTGGTGGCGGCGGAAACACTTGAAGTTTTCCGCCAACAATGAGACAATAAAGTTGAAGACACCCCCCACCCACCAATATGATTAACAAATGGAGCTGTGAAGTGAGCGAATTTAATTGTTTTATTTTAGAAATTAAATGCAAGCAGCCCAGAGATCTTTCGCTCATCTAATAATTATTTACAGCTCCAAAGAATTATTCGTAGCGCTCGCTAAATGACTGCAAGAATATACATATGTATGTATGTTGGGCAGACCGGAAACAAATCCACAAATGCATGCAAATTAGCCATCTTTAATGCCATCCACAGGCAGCGAGACAAAGAGCCAAAGGAGCCAAAGAAGCGAAGGGAGCAGCCCGAAAAATGCAAGGCAAGCCAACATTTTATTTGCAGCTATTTTTGCGCACAATTTAATGCCATTTTTATGCGCTTAATGTGTGCACAGATATCTGCACTATATATATATAGATATATGTGCGAGTGGGTTTGCATATAAGACAGCGCAAGTTTCAGCAGATATAGCGACCGAGAGACAGAGAAAGGGAGAGAGTGAAAGTTGCTCCTTTTCTTGCATTTTGCTCTATTTGTTGTGTGTGTGTGTGGCACTCAGACACTTGCAGATACATTATATTATATATATATATATATTTAGATATATATATTTATGTGTGTGTGTGTGTGTGTGGCTGTGTGGCCATATATCGGTGGCAAAGTTTTCAATTTCGCTTTCAACATAAATATGCTGCAGAGGAGCTCGAGTCGAGTCGAGTCGACTCGCTTGTTGCCACTCACTCGCCCCCGGACCCCGCCCCCGCCCTCTCTCACTCTCTCTTGCCATTTGTTCCGTTTTTCGTTGAACGTTTGCTCTTGGCCCCGCTGGATGTTTGTCTGCATTATGACCCACTTAAGTGGCTTTATTACGAAGGTTACAAAACTTTGGCCAGGCTTCCGCTTCGGCTGCCGCTGCTGCTGCTGCTGCTGCTTCTGCTGATATGGAGATGCAGTCTGATATCAACCGACAAGAAGTTTTTAACTTGATTTAATGAGTTTTAATTGCCGCCGCTGCCCCCCCCCTCAAGTGTGTTAATTAATTTGAGCTCTTTCCTCTGACGCTTTGACGTGGCACTGCCAAAGCACCCACCCAACCCAGCCCAGCTGATCGGGCCACATGCATCTGGCAGATACATCAACTATCTTTGCATGCCATGTCATCGCCAGCAGCAGCAGAAGCGGCAGCAGCGGCAGCCGCCTGTCTGTCATACCTGCACAAATTGTTATTCTGCTCATCATACGCTCTCTGACTCGTACTCGTATCTAAATATTCGTATCGTATTTATGCAGCTTACACCCGCACATACAACAATATCCTTAATAAAACTGTCAATCAAGCGCCAGGCACCAGGCAGGGGCACAGGAGACAGTGGCTGTTGGCCGGGGGGCTGGGCGGGGGGGTGTGCCCAACGCAAACTGGAACGACATTTAGAATAGAGCCAACAAGACTGTCAAAGTTCTTCCGCCTTCCAGCTGGCACCGTACCCCAAAAAAAAGACGAGCCAATAAAACTTGCCAGAACAAGCCAAAGGTTGAGTCAATAAATAATACCATAGGCCCATTGAATAGGTCTGGGAAATACATAAATATTACCAGTATAGATTGTAAATATTTATGTAAATATTATTAGACATTTTACAGCCCATTATTTAAGGATTAAACCAAAGAGAATATAATAAATATAATATAATGTTATATAATATAATATAATATAACATATATATAATAATAATATAATATATAATATAATATAATACAATATAACATATATTTATATTTATTTATAATATATTATTATAATATAATGTAATGTAATATAATATATATTTATTTATTTTCATTTATTTACTTATTATATATTATATTATTATGTACTGTGTACAGTCGCAAGTGTCCTCAAAGTCCTTTACTCTAAAGCTGATTTTTAATTTGTAGTTTAAATTTGTAGTTTAATTTGTAGCTTTGCCGGCCTTAGTTCCCTTGCTCTCAGCCCTTTCCCCATGAAAATCTGCGGCAAAATATCAGAACTTATCAGCTGCGAAAAGCCTTTGAATTAATTGAATTCTTTAAAATATTCATTGGCCTGGCAAGCAATAAAAACAAAAATAAAACAAATTAATCATCAAATATCTGTCACAATTTCAAGTAACTTGTGGCTAATTAAATATCAGCTGCCCAGCAGCGTATGCCATGACCAAAGCTATTTTAATGTGTGGGATAGGCATCCAGTTCATATCGTTGCCATTCGAAAAAAACTACGACGCGGAAGTGGGGACCCATTGGGTCCTAGCAGCATCATCAGCTTCGTGCTGCGAGTTTTTCTGTTTTTATTATCATCTGATTTTCAGTCTCAGGTTTTATTATTCATTTATCTTATTATATTCAATATACAAGTATTTTTTTAATTTTTTGTTATTGTGTTTCGAGCAGTGTCTAAATTGTTGCATCATTTGTTGCTATTGCTGGGTTATTGCAGCTTACGGACACCCGAATTAATTGCTTAAAGAATTTCATACTAATTCTGGACGTTGATATGCAATGACTTCAACATCAAGTGGCCCATGCGACACCAAACCGCAGCCCAATCGACCGAGCGGCGCTGCCGCATGACGCGCGACGCGTGTGACCGAACCGATCGCAGGATGCAGGAAAGCCTACATAAGCCTACCATATATTCAAGCAAAATTAGAGCTAAACACAACTCAATGGGCTAAGGGCTAAACATGCAAAGATAGCTAAGAAATAGAACTAATTACGGGAAGGTTAGAAGAGCAAGGGAATTAATGGTGCATATTACATGTTTTTGAATGCATTTATTAAATAAATAAATATTAATTTTAAATTAATATTAATTAATTATTTAATATCAAATAAATTGTATTTATTTATTAAATGCCATGTGTTTCTTTTTGGTTCTCTTGGCTGGCAGTGGTTGAGGCAGCTGCTGGCTGCTCGTCTCCTCCCAAGTTTGAGGGCTACGTGGGGCAGCTTTTTGTGACTTATTTCTGACTGCTACAGCTGACAGATACCTCGTTGCTTTCGTAGCCTGGCAAACTTCTTGGGCATAATCATAACATCCTGCCATATGCAAAGGGTATGCCCAAGCAAAGCCCTTTGCCAATCAATGGCTTGCCTGTAGAGCAGCTGGCAGTGGCCCGGCACCCCCCTGGCACCCCCCCGGCCCACCTCTGATTTCATTGCTTGTGTCATTTGGCAAATTGATTTCATTTGAGGACACCTGACAGGCAGTTTTCCCAGACGCCGCTGTCGTCGAATATTTGTTTAGCGTCAAGTGAAAGTTTTTCCAGCATGTACATATGTATTTATATATTGTATGTATGTATAGATGTATTGTATGTATGGCTGATTGTTTCTTAGTGATTTGTTTTTGTTTTTAGGGGGCTGTTAGTGGGTCTGGCAGGGGTGCTGCTGGCGGATCTTGGGGGCAAGTCATTTCACTCGCTTTGTGGGCCTCTCTTTCAGTTGTCAGCAGCATGTTGCTAGGAGCCATGTTGACGCTAATTAGACACTCAATAAGTGTGTGGGTCTGCCCCTGCACGGCCTGCCCCTGCGGCTTATTAATGGAGTGGCAGGCAGTTGGAGCTGCAGAGCTGGAGAGCTGGAGGCAGGCAGGCAGGCAGCACAGCCAGTTGTGGTTGGATGTCGGCAAATAACAAAAGGCAAAGCATTTTTGCTACACTGGCAACATGTTGCAGGTAGCTTGTTGCCACTGCCGCTGCTGCTGCTGCTGTTGTGGCTCCTTTTTGTCGTCTTCATCTGGTTTTGGTTGTGCCCTGCGGCATTGGCGGCGGCGGCATGTGAACAGCAGAATGTGTCATGTTGTTCTTGTACCCCGTTGTTGCTGTTGTTGCTGTTGTTGTTCGCGCAATCGATTTGTTGTTGGTGTTCAATTAATTGCACTCAATGGCAATGCTGCAAGTTCAGCTACTGTTCAGCTGTTCTGCGGCACACGCTCCCCTCTCCCTTGGCGCTGGGGCATAATGAATCTCCAGAGCAGCCAGCACAGGCCGCAGATTTGGGACATACCCACCGAACCAGCCTTCGATTTCTGCCCAAAACTATGCACAGCTTTGGCTTTATGTGTCTCAGCTTACAAGTCATTTAAGCATGGAATATTTTAACCTTATTTATTATTATATTTATTCACACATTAATCGATCGTTTGCGGCACAGCCTGCACTGCCCCAAGCCTCACTGCGATTTTTACACAAAGTGTATTTAGTGCTGCGGCTTGGACTTGCTGCTGCTGTTGTGCCTGGCGCCAGGCGACGATCGTTCAGCGAATTGAAAGCGACGGCGGCATTGAAGATGAACCACAACCGGCACCGGCAGCCCCAGCCCCAGCCACCCGCTCCGCCACAGATTACAATCAGCCAGCAACAAATTACAATTTATATAGAAAAATAAATTTGTACTATTTGCCCCCCGTCCCTCCCTGTGCCAGCCGCTTGTACCGCCTCGCGGGGTGGTCCGTCCTCAAAACAAAAACAGAAGAAACAAAAAAAATGTTTTCTTAATGCTGCGCCTGTCCCTGTCCCTGTGTCATTGTTCGCTTTTGGGCTGGCCAAGACATGGCAGAGATATTCCCCGCGATGAGTATTAAGTTTGGGAATCTGCTGGCTGGCTGGCTGGCTGGCAGTTGCCGCCCAGTGTCACAGGCTGAATGTTGATTTCCATTGATCTTTTGCCTGAGTCACAGCCCAGGAGCAGCGACTCCATTAGGAGCAGCTATCTGTCTGCCCCCAAAGGGAAGATGCTTTTTAATTAGCCAGCAACAAGCAGCAGCGGCAGCGGCAGACAAAGAAAATCCCAAATGCCCGAAATCAAACAGCAACAACAACAAGCGGCATATAAGTAGGCGGC
Organism: Drosophila ambigua; assembly: GCA_018150905.1. Lineage (NCBI taxonomy): Eukaryota > Metazoa > Arthropoda > Insecta > Diptera > Drosophilidae > Drosophila > Drosophila ambigua. The sequence continues at coordinate 4,531,939 of JAECWS010000151.1, read as the reverse complement.
AGTGGAGAGAAGATTTACCCAGCAAGAAGGTGCTGCCCCAAAATGCTGCAAGCGAAATGAGGCGACGAAACACGAAACCAAGATAGAATGCGCGCGGTGGGCTGTGCACAGGGAGGCACGGGGAGGCAGGCATTCCCAGCCACTTGCCACTTGCCACTTTCTGCTTTCAACCAAAAGACAACTTCATTTTTGTTGTTGTTCCACTGTCTGCCGCAAGGCGGATGGCGGATGGCGGCTGGTGGCTGCTGGCTGGCGGGGGGTCATGCAAAAGTGTTAATGGCGGCTAATAAGGCGAGGCAAAGGACGAACCCAAAACGGGCAGACAGCAGGGAGGGTGGCAGCGCGCGGGGCACACAGACGGTGCGGGTGCGGGTGCGGGTGCGGGTGAGGGGGTGCGGGTGACGGTGACGCAGACAGAGATGGTGGCAAAGACAAAGTCAGGGAGGCGGAACGCCGCCGAATGACATTAACAAGCGTGATAACAAAAAATAAAATATAAAAAGAAAAAATAAAGTAAAGTAAAATAAAGATGAAGACGTTGGCAAAAGGGCGTGAAAAAATAAAAAGAAAGAAAACGCAGAAGGGAAGCGGAATTTGCAAAACGTAGAAGAAAAAAAAAAAACGTTGAGTTGGCTGGCTGGAAGGTACAGCCTGAAAATGTGGGAGAAAGTTCTGCAAGAAATACAAGAGAAAAAAAAGAATTGCAAATGGCAGAAAAGGTGCTGGAAAAAATGCAGAAACAAGCGCGCAAAAAATGGAACATTAAGGTGCATTTAATTGAAGCAAAAGGAATTGCGCGAAAAGGAATGCTCTAAATATAAAAAAATAAATAAACAGTAAAAAGAATTTTTAAAGCAAAAATAAAGCAGCTTAAAAAAGGAAGGTATTCAAACGCAGTCGGTAGGATTCGAACCTACGCTCCCAGAGGGAATCTGATTTCTAGTCAGACGCCTTAACCGCTCGGCCACGACTGCTTTTGCTCGGATGCTGTCTAACGAGCTTGAAAGCTTTACGCTTAACTGCTGCATGGAGATTTTCGATTTTCTATTTCTGAAAATTCCACAAAGCTGCACTAAAGAAACATGATAAAATATTTAATAAATTAATAATGGAAAAACTAAATTAAATAAATAAGAATAATAATATAATAGATAATCATAAACATGATCAAATATTTGTTAAATTAATAATGGAAACATTTATATAAATAAATAAGAATAATAAAATAATAAACATGATCAAATATTTTTTAAATTAATAATGTAAATATTTAATTAAATAAATAAGAATTATAATATATAATACAATATAATATATAATAATAATAATGATAAAGTGTGGCATAAAGAATCTTCATTTTGCGGCATTTTGCTCGCTCTTTAATTCCAACAAAATTTCACATATAGTAACTAATTATCGTTTGCATCGGAGGTGACTTTCACAATATAAAATACAAGCAGACTTTAGGGTTGGGTGCGAACATCATTCCGATGCCAATTGATATGGAGGAACTTTCGAGTAATACCAAGCACATAAATGTCGAAATATGTTTGTTGTCCAAAAGCAGATCAAAACTATTTATCACGGGTGCAGGTATCGGTATGGGCAAACATAAGATCTGAAATGCTGCGCAGAAAAATAGAAACCCACAGAGGGTACAAAGTAAAAACTAAAAACTAAAAAACAAAAATAAAAGCACACACCACACACACACAACTAAAATTTTTGCACAAAAATTGTTGACCTTTTTTGGTTCATTGACTTGCGAGCGAGCGCTGCTCTGGTATACCCCTACCCCTACCCCTAGTGAGCAGCTGTCTCTATAAACCTATCTATCCATCTAACTATCTATCAAATTTGCTTAAATTTTAATTTTTTGGCTAACAAGATTTTTGGTTTCTTTTGGCCAGCTGCTGCTGCTGCTGCTGCTGCTGCCACATAAAAATTAATTAAAAATCATAAAAGAAAGCGCCGTTAGCATTAGGCTGGTATCTTGTAGCTGGCATTGTAGCTAGTGGGGGGGTGTGGGGTGTGGGGTGATGCGGAGGGGTGTAAGTTCAATGTATCTGCTAGATACACGCACTTGCTGCAAAGTTGAATCAACTTTTGTTTCCAGTTCAACGCTCTACGCACTCTTACGTGCGCCAGCAGAATACGCTTTCGAGCAGACACATCGAATGGCAGATGGATAAGGCAGATGCATGGCATAACTGTTTGGTCCTATCATAAATAATATTGAGTAATTAAAAGTAGCCCAAAATATGGCAGCAAAACCGAAAAACGTATTTTTTAATGAGAACATTTAAGCGCCCCACGTAGCTTTGTGGTCCCTTTACAAGGATATGAAATAATATTGGCGAAATGTCAAGCACAGAGACCGTTACTTACGGTTGAGTTTTATTTTGAGCGAACAAAATAAAAATCATGCTTATATAATTATTATTTTTGAGCTCAATTTTTTTGTTTAGAAATAATGATTAAAGTTTTTTAAATTACTCAAAAATAATAATAATAAGAAATTGCAAAAGACACAAAGATTTTGGTGTCATACATTTTTTTGTATGTCTATGTCTATAAGTATGTATTTTTTTTTATTAAAGAAAAAAATAATAATCATTATTTACGGTGCCTGGTCTTATGAATTAATTCAACTAATGGAATTTTTATATATTATTATTTATTTATTTTTTATTATTGCATTCATTTATTTTTTAATTTATTTTTTATTATTATATTTATTTATTATATTTATTTTTTAATTTATTTTATATTATTGTATTTATTTATTTTATTTATTTTTAATACTGCTAAAAGAAAATAATATATTTTTATAGCTTTATGGATGTGTAACTTCGATGATTTTCAACAGCAAATAATACCAACTAAATGCACGACATACTTCTGGCATTATGTCTATATTCTATACACATTCAAACCAAATTTCCTGTTCTGCGCTAGTGTGTGCACACTTTGGCAAGCCTCTGCCTCAAGCTGCTGCCAATAGACGTTCTTTAAGGTACATTCGCAGCTGTCAGATACACACGCACAAATGCGTGCTGAGCGCGTCACACGGCGCGCTCAGCCTTGACAATGAAAATACACCCAAAAATAGAGTACAACAAAACAAAACAAAACAAAACAAAAGAGAAAACCAAAAACCAAAAGGGCAGCCGGTTTCAGGTCTACGGCCTCGGTTTTTGGCTCCTTCGGGTCGATGCCGCATCGGTCGCCTTGAGTGCGTCGCTCTCGTTCAGGGTTCAAAGTACTTCGATATATATATATTTGTGTGTGCATATATAGTGGTGAAAATAATCAATAAATGAACTGCAAGACGCCAACACAGACACAGACACAGCCAGAGCCAGAGCCAGAGCCACGGACCAGGCACAAGACATTTTTGGCTGGCATCTAATTAGAAATTTAAGGCAAGGATTCTGCTGTGCTGTGCTGCCTGCCGCCTTCGCTGTCTATTATTTTAGCATTGCTCAAAATAATCATTTATCTTCTTAATCGCTGCTTGTCAAGCCGCCGCCAGTCGAGAGGTTCTCCTTCAGTCAGGATGGCGAGGAGCACCGAGGAGCACCGAGACGCCGCGAGACCCGCGAGACCCGCTGGAGACTGGCTCGGTGAGAAGGAGGACGCCTTGGCAGCTGCCAAATGTTTTGTCTGCCGTCGTCTCCTCCATCGTCTGCGTTTACTCTGCCGTTAAATTAGAGGCAACTAAAACTATGCAGCGGGGTATCTGTCTAAAGCTGCCACACTTCACTCATTCCCCCCTGCCCCTGACACAGCGTCGACCCCTTTGCCAGCATGAACCTCGGCAGGCTTTTGCCGTATTTTTGGACACTTTTTCGCAGCGTCTTCCTTTTGCATTCTTCACAAAAATTGCCATTTAATTTGGGCATAACAACGACAGGACATCCATATTTGTGGTAACAAGCCGCAGCGCGGTTAAGGAGCCATCGAAATGGCCTGCAAATAAATAAATTATTATTATATAAATTATATTCCTCACTGCAGCTGCTCTCTGATCTCCAGTTTTAGCCTTTGGGGAAAGTATTCGATACCATAATTTTATTTTATTTAATTTCGGCATTGCCAAACAATATTCTATTTTCCCTTGGCATTTTCTGCCAGTGCATTTTGCTTTTGCGTTGTCGTAGGCGCTGAATAAATATTTTAAACAGTTTTTGGGGGCGGCAATGGCCGGGCACAAGCTACCCCCAATAAAAGAAAATGAAGTTAAATAAATGTAGAAAATTAAGGGAAAAGGAAACAGACCCTGCAGATCCATTTTATATGCCAAAAATTAATGATAACTAGGGGAAAATATGCTAGCAGCTCCATCGGTTAATATTTATATATTATATTATATTAATTAAAAAATAATGAAAAAGAAAAATGAAGCTTTAAGTTGCCAATTTTCTAAAATGAAATTGAAATTATCTTCGCATTTATCTAACCTGTAATAGGAGTATTTTTGCTGCCACCTGAACTTATCTGTAGATGAAAGATAGTTCCAAGAGAAAGATTGGAAATGCTTATGCGGTACCTTCGTTCATATTTTTGTACGTTGTGGTTTGCTATTTATATTGCTAGCCTAACAATGAAAATAACGAAATTTGCTGCCTGAAAATAAATAGTTTTATTTTCCAGCAGGATAAATGCCCGTTTTGAAATTTTTTCATTCGTTTTAGCAGCTCTTCTGGCACTCAGAATAAGGCCTAAACATTCACTTTCATACGGCAGATACATGTGTAAATATGATGCGTGATTTATGAGCTTTAATTGATCGTTTATTGATCACAAAAATAAACTTTTTGGTGGAAAAAAAAAACAATTGGGTGCTAATTATGCCAAAAGTGATCGCAGCCTGCAATTTAATAGCAGCCCTCGCATAAATCTATGCATGAATAATCCTATGAAGGGTGGGCCCTATCAAGGCCATTGGCCGGCTGGCAGTTACCGAAGCAGTCGTGGCCGAGCGGTTAAGGCGTCTGACTAGAAATCAGATTCCCTCTGGGAGCGTAGGTTCGAATCCTACCGACTGCGATTGGAGTGCAGCTTTTTTTTTTATTTGAAAATTAATACAATTTATAATGACTTTTCGCTGGAACATACATATGTACCTGTGTACAGTGCCATAAATTTATTTTCGCATGCAAATCCACGCGAAAATCCCATGTGAGCCCTCGGGGAAAGAGTTTATATGATATCTGAGCAGCTCGAAGCCACTACCGACTGCGTTATGAGCCCAATATTCTTAGTCTATCGTTCCCTGTCCCTGTGTTTTTTTTTTTTAATATTTGCGACTGACTTTACTGACCCAAGAAAATAATCATAGCAGAGAGAAGCAAATTGGCAATGTAATTAACCCCATATTGATTGAATTTTAAAGGCTTTTAAGGCACCGTGCCGTGCCACCCGCCGAGCTTTAAGCCGCAGCAGCAGCAAGTTCGCAAAAATTCGCCAGTGATGGACCCAGAAATGGACGCTACATTGGATCATTGACCCGCCCGGCTCCGTGGCAGACGAAGAAGTGTTTCCAGAGATGCCAAACGAGTGATAGACAGGCGACGACGAGCGACGACAACTTGCGCAAATCGACGACAGAAATCAGAGCAACGCATGAAGACAACAAAAAAAGCAACAAAATTCGCAAAACCCAAAAAGAAAAGAAACAAAAAAAAAAAGTAAAGAGATGGCAAGAAATGGGCAAATGTTAGATACGCGTATCTGTTGGTTTGATTTCGGTTGTTGCTGGCGGTTGTTGCTGCCCAGAGATAAACGACCGCACAAAACCGAAAGACTTTGACCCAAATTCGGCTCAAAGCCTGCGTTGATTAATCGACTTTTGCGCTGCTGCTGCTCATCTGCACAGATACCCAACAAAAATCCAGCGAAATAGAATTCGCACAGCTGCACGGCAGGCCCAGGCCCACAGAGCCAGACCCAAGTCCGAACTAATTGAGGAAATCGAATGTAAAATTATGTGAGCAGCAAGCCAAAACAGAGAGGCACAAAAAATATTCGCACACAGCCGTGACGCATGCATCTAATTTATGTATCTGATAGATGCGCGAATACTCCACACGGACTTCACACGAAACCCCCCACAAAAAAAAAAAAAAAAAGAGTTTTTGACCTTCTTCGGGTCCACACAAATTTTCACTTTTGGCCAAGCCCCCCACCCCACCCCGCCTTGCTATTATGTCGAAATCCCACCTTCTGCTGTTCGACTCGCCCGATTTCATATTTGCAATCCAACTCGAAACTGCGAACTCCGCTGCCTGGCACCGATTCCATCTGTCCGATACCTGGAAATCGTCTCAATTCGAGCAGAGTTGGCTGTAATTATGTCGGCAATACCTCGTAACTGCTGGACAAATGTGGGCCAAAACGGCAGACACCACGAGCAGATCCACCCGAGAACTAAGCCAAAAAGTGGCTACAGGTGTGCTGAGCTGCGACACTCGCTGAGCCAATTTTGGAGATCTAATTGCTGACCATAAATGGAAGATACGGAAATGAATTTATTGGGTTTATTTTACTAATTTTATATATTTAATTTCAATTTAATTTGTATTTATTTTATTTATTTATTTCATCATTTTTATTATGAGAATTATAATTATAATAATTATTATAATTATTATTATATAAGCTATAATTTTAATCCAAATGCGTGCCAAGTTTTAATGGTACTTTAATGCCTTTTAAAATTTTATCTGCTAGACTTTTAAGGTGCAAACATAACACAGAACAAAATAATTAAAATTAAAAATTAAAATCTAATTTAAAAAAATAAAATAAAAAATACAACAAATTTAAATTATTTAATTTATGCTACGAACGATCAAACCCTAATGGGTATTTATTAGATAAATAAATAATTTGTGTCTATTTTTGGAATAAAGCTTTTTAACATTTCATAGACCGTAAACCCTGGAGCGTAGATCGTAGACAGTAGATCGTAGTGAGTGTCATTAAATAACAGCTAAACAACTGGGCTCTAAAATGTATTTACATTTAATAAATAAAATCAACTAAACGAGTTGCACATGCGGCAAAAGTTTTGTGGCTCCATTTCAATGGGCTGCTGCCAGCACACACTCTATAAGTCACAAGTTAAACGCTTGAACTGGCCACGCCCCCGAAAATAGGGCAGACTGCAAACGAGTCAGAGGAAGAGGCGCGAGGCGGAGGCAGAAAAGCGTCCCAAAAGGAGGGCTAGTGGGGGGAGGGATGGCTGGCTGAGTCAACTTGGGGGAAGTGCAAAATGTTGAGGAATCATTTGCATAAAATAATTTTGCGTGTTTTGAGTAAATAAATTACAGAACAAGTGTAGGGCAGCCGCAGAAAGACACAGAGCGAGCGAGCGAGTGAGCGGCGAACTGGAGAAGAAGTGGTAACCGATATGGCCATGGAATACCGGCCACAGATACAGCTACAGATACAAATAAAGCTGCATATATACTATATTTATTTATATACATATGTATGTGCATGGGGGCAATGGCAAAAGTTTTTCTTCAGCTGTCTAAATGGAGTTGTGCAGACAAAAGATACAAATGTAACCACATAGCATGGCCCTGCACCCACCACTTGCATCCACCATTCATGCATCTATGCGGGGAGTGGACATGCCACCGCCTATCCTATCGTATCTCCTCCCATCCTATCCTATCCCTCCGATCCTTGGTAACATGTCGTTGAGCAATTAATAACGGATTATGAGGCGACGACGACGACTCCCACTAGCGTTGACAATGCGCAGAAAAAAAAATGCCATAAATAAAGGCAAAAATGACGAGAGAGCAAAATAGGTGGGATAAGCCCTCTGACGGCATCTTTGAGATTCACACTCTTGCGGACAAAGAATACAAGATATAAAAATACAACAACAACAAGAAAAGCGAGTGCACAAAAAACCAGCGAGTAAATACAAACAGTAACGAGTTCATTCGGACTCTCGAGATACCCGCTACAAAGGGGGGATTTTTAATCAAAGAAAAATCCCATGAAATTATTTATACTTAAAAAATAGTTCATAATTAATGGATATTGCGTGCATCAGCGATCTGTCAAATAAAACGGAAATAAAAAATTAAAAAATAAAAATAAATAAATAGAAATAAAATAAATCAAAACCCATGCATGCTTCTGCCTAATAACTCTTGAATTATTGGAATGTTAGTAAGTTTTATTTAATTAATTAATCGCTTTATTTCGACCATTTTGAAGCGGCTACATTTCTGGCATTAAATCACATTCGCATCGCTGGCTCGACATGCCCTCTGTGGCGCACTCTGCTGGCTGCGGGGTATAATAAAAGTAACGCATATCTTTGCGCTACAAATGTATCTTTCATCATTGGCTCTACTCCCCTGCCCCTGCCCCTAGCCCCACCCCCCAGCCTGGCACTGCACTGCACTGCTTTGCTTTTCTTTTTGACGGCTCTGGGCGCTCGCTACCCTTGGCGCTGGGTGCCAGGCTTTTAAGCTGATGAAAAGGAAAATTCCCGACCATTCAAAGTCCAAAGTTTTCTTTCTTTTGAGACGTGCTTTCTCCTCCTGCTGCTCCTCCTTCTACCCACCCACTCGATTTTCGTTTTTATTTTTTTGTTTGTTTCTTTTTTATATTTATTTTTTTTTTTGTTGGCTGATGGCAGGATTTCTTGTGAAAAGCGTAAAAATTGCTGTAGATTAGCCTCGGTGACGGCCACGGCGACGGCGACGACATTGTTGGCTGCTCTGCATTGAGTTGGGGGACATCGCATATGAGTGTTGGGCATTCAAAAAACTCCAAAGTTCGCGCTGCAACTGGTAGCCGAATGGAGCGGCAGAAGCATTCATTTGCTGGGGAAAATAGAGTACATGTGGCATGTGGCATTGGCTTGGATTTGGCAACTAAAAATAGGGGAAATGGAAAAAAGAATTTAAAAGAAGGCATTTAATTTAATGCGCGCTTTGGCGCTCGAATTTGTGTCTAGGAATAATTTTCTTTGCCTCAGAGAACTTCGATTAGAATTTATGAGTCCACCTGCTCATAGCTCTAAATCCATGCCATAGCCAGCCTCCCTTCCCCCCTCAGTTCTACGAATTTTCCATCTTCAGTTCTGCTGCCAAGAAACCTTTTGCATAATTCCTTAAATTATAAAATAAAAACAAGCAACAAAAAAAAAACGAAATAAAAGGTATATGGAAATTCCACAGCTGGGGACCGCGAGCACCTCACTCCTTGTCAGCTCCCACGCCCCCACCCACCCCTGTCAAGCCAACCCTGTCAAGTAAATTCTATTACAATTTTCTTATATTTCTTTTGTTGTTGTTGCTGTTTTTGTTGTTGCTGTTCCGTCTCATTTTATGTGCGTCGTGTGATTTTTTTTTGTTTTTTTCGCAATTTTTCGTTGTTATTTTTGGTTGATTTTTTTTGTTTATGTGAAGCTCTCTCAAGTGCAATATGCAGGCCTCACCGTGTTCTGCTCCCTACCCCCCCTGTCCGTGCCTCTGCCCCCAGTCGCAACTCTGTCCCATTCTTTTTAGTATCCTTTTGGCTCTGGGTCTCCCTCTCTATGGCTGGCTTCATGTATTTTTTATCTAAATGCCCCAAAGGCATTCTTTTGCAGCATAGACAAAGTCCTGGCGCTGTTGCGCTGCTTCTACTCATCCGAGAAAAACAAAAAAAAAACAACAAAAAAATACGCCAAGAAAATAACGCAGTTTCTGTTGTTGTTGTTGCTGGTTTTTGTTTTTGTTGTATTTTCTTTTTTTTTTTGTGACTTGCAACAGAAGTTGGGGAAAAAGTTGCAAAGACGGCAAAAGTCATGCGCCAGAGAGCTCCTGAAGGACGCATCAAGGAGACACACTGTGGCAGCAGTTGTTCTCCCCCCCCCCGCCCACTACCCACTCCCCTGCTTTCACTCTATCGCTCTGCACTGCACTGTACCCCCCCGCATCCTATCTCTTTCTGGCCGCTTCATCATCATTAGCGCCCTCCCAAAAAAAGAAAAAAAAAGAAACGAAAATAAAATGCAAAAATAAAATAAAAATAAAATGCAACACACACAAAAAGAAATGCCGAAATATGCTTAGGGTTAAGTGTTCCCGTTAGAGGTAACAGGCAGCTGGAGGCACACAACGGCACCCTGCCTCGTGCCACCAACTGTACGCTGTCCCTCCTGCTGCTCCTGCTCCTGCTGCTCCTGTTCTTTGTGAGGGCAGTGGCCACAAAAATGCAACATCGCCCTCACCATCACCATCACCATCAGCATCGCCCTCGCAATTGTCACGGCCCTAATCCAAAGGTTCTTTTGGCTGCCCAGGGATAACGGTGCACCAGGATATGCCCGAATCCACACACCGTCCATTGTTTGACCCCCGCCAAGGCACAGTTCTTACACACAAAAACCTTTGGCATAAGCGGGAAGAGCCCGACTAAGGAATACCCTAAGCCAAAGCGAGCACAAACAATTTTTCACTAAATAAAAATGTGCCCTGGATTTTCCCAGCACAAAAAGTAATTCCTAGGCAGCACCAAAAGTAATTCCAACTGCTTGAAATCATCGCTTAAATAGGCTTATGATTTAATCAATGCATTAAACAGGGGTGCAGCCAGTCTTTGCCAATTATTTTTCATTAATTTAATGCACGCGCCATCCATGGCCATCAATGGCAAAAGGGTATAAAAAGCAGGCGAATATTTTAAGCAATTTCGGGCTCAAGTCCCCCACAGCCAGCCACATCAAAAAGGAGCGTGAAAGGAGGCGGCGCAGTTCAATGCACCTCAATATCTAAAACCCAAAAAAAACACAGAAAAAATAAAAACCAGAAAAAAAAACCGTATATAAAATTCTGAAGAAGAAAACAAAAATAAGCAGGGAAGGCCTCACACGCACACTTGTAGCCAGTGTGTGTGTGTGTGTTTGTGTGTGTGTTATTTATTGCGACACAAAGGACTCTTGCAGGGAGACAGACGTTCAATGTCCTGCAGCCCGAAAACGGGCTAATAAAATGTGACGAGCGTAACGCAAAACGCAACGCGAATTGAAAACTTAGCTGCTGCTGTGGCAGGACACATGGCTAGCACACACACACACAGAGCCAGCGAGAGATACTGTGGCAGCACACGCAGGACATTGACACCCGAAAAATAAAATATAATAAAAATAAAAAAAAAAAAAAAAAAAAGCGCCTGCGAGCCGAAAAGTCCGAAGCCCTACGAAGACGCCGACGAAACTGCCGACAAAAGCGAAGCCCAAAAAGCCAATCCCTCTCGCAGGACATGGCCAGAACGGGACACAGGACACGGGACACGGGACACGTGTGCGTGTCGACAAAGCACACACACACACACACACACACAGAGAGAGGAATACAGACAAGAGTCTGTTGCCTGTTGGATTATCCCCTGGCCCAAAACGTCATCGGGCCCCTGGCCGAGCCTGGTGTCTGGGAGTGCATTGAACCTGCCACTGCCCCAGCCACAGCCGCTCGTCTTCGTTTCGTCGGTTCTTCGGCTTCTTCTTCGTCCTCTCCTTCAGCTGGGCGTAAATCAAAATGTGAGTGCCCTGGGTGCTGTGGCTGTGGCTGTCCTGCCACAGTGCCAATGGGCAACAGCTGATGATGTGTCCTGGCCATTGCGTATACGCAGTGGGGAACCCTCGTTGTCGCCTCCGGCCCGTGAGCGCGCGCGGGGTGGGAGGGAGGGGGATCGGGCCTAAAGTTCGTTGAACGTTTTCGTGTTGCTGTTGTTCCTGGGTTCTGTTTGGTGTTCTTCTTCTCTGGGATGTTCTCATGCTTCAAGTTGATGTTTGCCGCGTCTCAAGTTGGTAATTCCATTTGTGGCGGCTGCCGGTTCCAGGACAGCTGCATGAGGCAAGCAACAAACCAACACACACACACACACGCACACACATTTCGGGGAATTCATGTGCAATTTCAAGGGCATTTGAATTTGGGTGAATTGGAATTTAATAATAATAATAATAATTTAATAAAATAATATAATAATATATTAATATAATATAATAATAATAATTGAATAATAATATAATAAAATGTAATAATTTAATTATAAAATAATAATATAATATAACAATAATTTAATAATAATGTAATAAATAATCATTTAATATTAATATAATTTAATAATAATAATAATTGAATAATGAAATAATAATATAATATAATGATAATTTAATAATAAAATAATAATATAAAATAATAATAATTTAATAATAATAATAATTTTAAAAGAATAATTTAAAAAAGTCAAAATTCAAATTAAAATAGATAAAAATTCAACGGAGAAGTTTTTCGTGCTAAATAATATTCACATAAAGCTCCCAAGAACTGTTCTATTTCTTTTTGAAGTATCATAAAATATAAGCACAGAAAATGGTACATAAATAAATTCTCTTTCGATCTGCTTCGATCTCAGGGTTTATGATAAAAATTCTGTTATCAACGGCAAAGTTTTTTGTGCCAAATTATATTCAAATAAAGCTCCTAAGCAATGCTCTGTTTTTGTTAAAAGTATCAGAGAATACGAGCACAGAAAATGGCTATATAAATAAATTCTCCTTCGATCTCAGGGTTTATGCTCTGCTTTCTCGAGACTTCATCCAAGGCATACAACTGATACTGCTGCCATTTAAACAACTTGGGGATATTAATCCAAGGGATACAACTGAGCTTGCAGCCATTCATTGCCATGCCATGTATATTTTTTAGAGCCTTAAAACAGCTTCCAAAACTAGCTAAAAAATTAACAAACACTCGCAACGAATTTCCGAAATACAAAATAAAGCTTGAAATAAAATACAAATTATGCCCATTGACTGCATGGAATATTTGTTCGCCATTTACGAACAGTTTATCATTGTCATTGGATTACGCCAGGGAAGTCTGCTCTGACCAAAAAATATAAAGCCATAATTTATAGGAATTTGTTTGCAGGCAACTTTCTTTTTCTTTTGAACATCTTTTGGGCATCTTTTGGCCATCATTTTCCATGTAGTTTTTGCTAGCCGAGAGCAGAAGACGCCGCCGCCTGTCCAGCTCAATCAAAGATGGGCAATCGGCAGGCGGCGTCATCAAGCAGCAACAACAAAAAGCCACTTGGATTGGGATTGGATCGCCGCAGATGGAGATTCAGATGCAGCGACTCAAGTTGGGAAGTTGGGAAGTTGGACGGACAAAACGACCACCAAAACGACGACAACGACATGCAAATAATCTTCATATGTGTGTTGTGTGTCGCTTGGTTGAGCATTGTTAAGATCGGTATCTGCTGCAGAGGGGGCGCAGAAGTCGGCCTGAATAAAGCAGTCAGTTGGCGAGTCGGTAATACATTTCTCTTCAACTCCCTGCTCGGCTGTGGCGCTGGGGCAACAATCTAGTTTGGCTGCACTTAATTTCAGCGCTTAACAGACAATTAAAATCCAATTAATTCTGACGTTTATTATGCTAAGCCGACTGTGGACAGAGGAGCCCAGCCAGCCAGTCAGCCAGCCAGCCAGCTAGCCTTCGGACCGACAGTCTCCACATAAATTCAAACTCCCAGCCTCCCGGTACCCACAGTGCTACGAGTAGTTCTTCTTTTTCTAGTAGTTCTTCATGCTGCCGCCGCCGCCTTCGCCCCTCTGCCTGCACTGTCTAAAAAACTTGCTCCTCTGCCTCATGTGAGCAGCAGCAGCAAAAAAAGTTCCCTGCTGCACCGAGAAAAGTTTCCGCTTGCAGCCAGCCAGCCAGCCAGCCACATGTTGATTTGTACATGGGCTGAGGCATGAAAGAGTCCAATAAATCTTTCAATTTGGTATGCCAATTGGCAGGGATTACATTACGGAACAACAAAACAGGCTCAAACAAACGTGCATCTTATTTGGTTGTTGTTGAATGATTTTCTGCAGGGCTTGGGCGCCCCAAAGTATGCTAGGCGCTGGCCTCTTAATAAACTATGCCCAACAACAAAATGCACCAAAATGTATATAAAAGTATCATAAAAAATACCTGCGTCGGATGCGGATGAGTGAGCATTTGCAGGCTGTCGAAAAAGTGGCCGGCACGACCCCAAACCACAAGCGAAAGGCAGACAGGACACATTTCGGGCCTTTCTTCCTTTCTTTTTTTTGGTTTTTTTGGGGGGTCGATATACCCATACGCACACACACACACCAATGCCAGACGGAAGGGCAAAACGAAAGTAAAGGAAAGCCAGCCAACAAAATAATTTGTACAAAAATAAAAGCAGCCGAAAAAGATACCCGTGGAGAGAGAGGTTCAAAGCAAGGTTCAACGAACCCGAGAGCCCGTCAACCCGAGAACCCGACGAGTCGGCAGTAAACGTAAATAATTTGTGCGTATTGCCAGTGCTAGTATTGGTGCGTATCTATGTCTGTGTGTGTGTGTGTGGTTGTGTGCGGCGGGGTCGTCTACGCATTGCCAGACAAAACAGCAAACACACAAAAAATGCAAACGAGGCGACAAACAAAAAACTTGCGGACAACAAATACCTACAGACATACGGATTATAAATTCTACAACTAGGAAATTGAATTAAATCAAAATTAAACAAATTGAAACATTCGCTTCCATGGTTTACAAGATAAAAGATAAAGATATATTTGTGAATTTATTAAAAGGCAATAAAAAGGCAATGTAGATGGAAAAAAAAAAAGATATTTGTACCCGCAGCCGGTAGGATTCGAACCTACGCTCCCAGAGGGAATCTGATTTCGAGTCAGACGCCTTAACCACTCGGCCACGACTGCTATTTGGAGTGTCCGCAGCCAGACTTTGTTCCAGATCAGATCAGAATTGAATGCTAAAAGATATTAAATTCGATTGATCATAAATGATTAAAATGCAGCTGGAATTTAACCATTAAAGCTAAGACTAAATGACGAAGACTATTGGGTCGGTCAATGGCCCTTTCATTTACATCTGCAATATAAGTACAGAACCAAATTTACGAAAATGTACGAAAATAAGGGAAATAAATAAGGAAAATAAATCTTTATGGACGGTCAAATGATTTATTTTTTATTATTTATTAATTTTATCTGTACACATTTTAAAAATATAAAATTCAAGCAATTAAATTGTAACTATATTTATTTCATTTTTTTTATATTTATCTACACACAATTCAATAATATAAAATTCAAATAATTATATTGTTACTATATGTTTAACTTATTTATTATATTGATTCCATACTAAATATGAAACCATTTAAATTATAGAATATATTCTTTCTTCATAATAATGTTATTGTTAAGCAATATAAATAATAAAAAAAAACAAAAAGGACGGTATTATGGAACACCGATAATTCGCAGCCGGTAGGATTCGAACCTACGCTCCCAGAGGGAATCTGATTTCGAGTCAGACGCCTTAACCACTCGGCCACGACTGCTTGCTGCGTTGGTGTGTCAGAAAATATATATAGAGGTCTTAAGCAGGCAACAGGCTATAGCTGACTAATTTAATGCTTATCCTTGCGGTTGCCTTTAGGCCAAAAACAAATGTTCTTATACAAAAAAGAGAGGCCAAATAAATAAACAGGAATAAAGTTGAAAAAAAAGTTACTTTATGTTCGACCGTGACAGGACTCGAACCTGCAATCTTCGGATCCGAAGTCCGACGCCTTATCCATTAGGCCACACGGTCAGTTGTTCTACGAGCGTTCCGTTTCAAATAAAACCCGCGCGGTGGTCGAGAACTGGGTATGAGAATGTGCTTCTGGCTTTAGCGTGGGATTACCATGACGTGGAGGTGCGAAGGCTTAAGCAGAAGGGTGGGTTAAAAAAGAAAGTACCCAGCGGGGTGGGTAAAACTAGTGCAGCTTCTTCCTCTTTGTTGAGATATTCATATATATATTTTTTGAATATATTTTAGCTGCACTTCAGATCGACCCGAACCGCGCTGCGTCATCACATGAAATAGAGGGAGAGGGGGAGATATGGCAAGGGCCAATGCCTCACAAACTGCTTGCCACCCAGCGAATGGTAACGGCAGTGTCAGCGGCATGCGGCGGGGTGGGGGAACAGTTATTTACACCATTATTGTGTTAGGTCATGATTATTTTATCAAGAAGAAGCTGCAATAAAAACGCTGTTGGCTGTGGCCCATCCACACCCGCACTCGCCACTCGCCGCCCACCCAGCCAGAAGGCTGGCATCGTCGACGCTTCTTGGACGAATCTTTTTTTTTTTTTGGTTTCGTTTGGGGGGGCTACTCAAGTGTTTTACTTTTTTGGGTCTGCTTAAATATTACGAGTGTGTGTGTGTGTGTGTGTGTGTTACTTTTGGATCGATAATTTCTGTCTGCGCCAAACGCATTTACGGGCTTAATACCATATGTACATATGTATGTATGTATGTATGTATGCATATGTGTAACGTATGTATGTGACTTTGTTTTCGGGTTTTCTGTCTACTTATGGGCTGGATTAAATGTGGGGGACAACAAATTTTTGGGCAACACACAAAAAAATAAAACGAATGCGGGGAAATACATAAAAATACATAAGTACTTACATATGTATGAATGTACGTAAAGCATAGCATATACATATAGCGTGGTTGCATTCTGAAGTTAGTGCGAATTTTCATATAATATTATAATTATTATTTTATTATTATATATTATTTATTATATTATTATTATTATACAATATAACATTATAATAATAATAACCTTTCATTTGTTCCTTGAAATCCATTTAAATGTTGACACATTAGTCAAAATAAATGCCACTGGCATTTATAATAATTACATAATATTATATAATTATGTATAGTTTGAATAATAAAAGAAAAAACATATAAAAATAAATTATAGAGCCTGTTTGAGCGCAGAAGGAAGGCCGCCATGGCAACAGCATGCGTACGTATCCGTGTTCAGAGCCTGATAATTATGATACTGATGATAATTAACATCTTTCTGTTGGTGTGCGGTTCATAATTGCAATTGTAGCACATATACATGTGAGTGAGTGAGACAGACACAGCGGACAGTGCTGTAAAAGGTTCAACCAGACAACCTTTTGCTTGAATAATATTTTCCTGCGTCAATATTAAATTAAGTTAAATTACTTTACCGGCCAAAATATTAATCGCTGCAACATTTAATGAAATAAACTTAAAGGGGCTTAAATCGAATGGCGTTTTTGGATGCGTTTTGCAACACTGCTGGCGCAACCTTTCGCGCAAAACATGCAGTAGAATATGCCCATGCCCACACACGGCAAAAGATCACAGAGAAAGGCAAAATAATACAATAGAAACTAAGACAAAAAGCGACTTAGTTTTGGGTAAGTCATAGCTGATTAGGACACAAATATATCGTGCCAGAACGATACTAATCACTGGATAGGACAAAAGCACTTACCATCACCATTGTGTGGCGTCTATCGGTTTCGTCCCCACACTAATGAGAAGAAACAAATGTCAGATCGGAGCATTTCCAATGGCAAGCGGCACCGAAAAGGGAACGGAAGACTCGCGCGTTATTAAATCGGAGAAATTTCAAAGTGAACCAATGGATAATACCCCATTGTCAGTGAAGCGGTCGGGACGCACCAGTCCGAGTGTTACGCCGTACCTGCTGTGCGGCACAGTTCGGCGCCGCTCGCTGAGCGGCGAATCGAGCTCGGACTCGTCGGACTCCAATCATACGTGGGACCACAAGCGAGGCGGCATTAACAGCAAGCGCTTGCACAAGGTGCGTGCCGCGGCCATGCGACGAGAGGTGCGCCGTTCACGCTCGTCCAGCGGCTCGTCCAACGCCAGCGAATCGCCGCCATCCAACGAGAAGGCGACTGATGGTAACGTGCTGGTAAAGCGCATCAGTCCCGCCACAAAGCGCGTTAAGGTCGCGCCTTTTGCCTTAGAATCGAGCATCCCGAAGTCTGGTTCGGACACCAACAATAAGGGCGCCGCACAGCTTAAGCAGGGGAATGTCATCAATCTTAATTTTAGCGGAAAGCCATCTGAGATCAATGGCAACTCACGTGCTGCCAACGAGCCGGCACGCCGCGTTCCTGGTAAGCCGAAAGCTGCTTTCGCTCCCAAGCAAACTCTGGGTGCCAAAGCCCACAAGCAAAAGGAGCAATAGATCGTGCGAGTAACTCTAGTAAGTACACAGCAATCCCCGATGGGTTCTTGTCCAATAATTTGAATGTTTTTGCATGCAGAAAGATGACACAGCCGCCGACGAGAATGGGACATGCAAGGCAAATGGCGCGAGTGGCTCTGCCACACATCAATAATAAATTCAATGCTGGCATTTCAAATGCCACACATGAAACATATACCACAATATACTCGTCGAAGTAGCATTAAGCTGTGCGCCAAATAAATTTAATCAAAACCAAACATGAAATGTAACAAGAATACGCACAATATTAAGGCTGTAATTAAGGCTATAAAAATGGGGTGAAATGTGCGGGTTCTTAGGCCAGGCATAAAGACGATGATGCGCCTCGAAATGGTACAGGAAACGTTAGCCCAGGGACCAGTAAAAATGCATCGAAATACAGAATGTGCTGCAAGTTAAACAAATATTTAATTGTTTTTGCATTTGTATTTGTATTTGTGCTTTTTGTTTTTTTTTTTGCTTTGCTAATCAGCTGTTGACGACATGTTCATCGCTTGGCAGCACTTTTTTCTCACCAATGCGCGAGCATTGGAGCTACCAATAAAAAATATACTACCAATATAAGAAAGAGTTGTCCAAGTCACAAATTAAATTTAAATTTAAATTTAATTAAAGCAATGGAATGGCGAATTGAATTAAAGATCACGCGAAATTTAATATGTGAATTACTTTGTCGTCTCGCGGCCAAGCGGCTGAAGGTGCACGTGCCCAACTTTGGCATTAGATTCAGCAGAATCAGAAGCGGGCAAGCTGATCGAAAACTAATACTTAATTTGAGTGAAATAAATTTATTTGAATTTTCTAACGAAGTAACATTAATATCGGTGGCCAAGATGGCGATGGCGACAATTGATTGTCAAACCCATGACTAGTGAAAATCTGCCACGACATTCATTTCACAATTTTAAAAGCAGAAAGCAAGAAGTTCGTGTTCCAAAAATGTCTAATACACAAACACGAAGGGGAAAAGGTGTGTATGTTGCCCCATTAATTGCTGGAACATTATGGCATATATATATATATATATTTATAGTATCCATTGGCTGGACACACTCAGTCATCTCGTCAGCAGAATTAGCTCAAGGACAGGCTGGTGAGTGCACTTAATCCAGTCGCTTGGTTGTTGCACAATTTGATCGTTTTTAAATGCAGATAACTGAATGAGACACTGGCACACACTGCACAAAACAAAAACGCAGCACAGATTCACATTGTCTGGGGGCAAAAAGGAGAATTAGTTCGCGTACATTCAGGTGTGCATGTGGCCCATTAATTGCTGGCACATTGTGGCCCAATAATTGGCTGCTCTTTAACACACAGAAGGAGAAAGGAAACAATACCGATGAACTAAGGACTTGCCCACAAAAAACACACACGAAGCGCGACTGCGTCAGCTCAAGTCGCCGTCGAAGTATTATAAAAATATAATATATATATATTTATATTTTATATATATAAAACATAAGACGTTTTTCCAAATTTATCACATAAATTAAAACATTTGCTGTAATAGTTTATGCACTTTTAAATTTGGCAAGCGATAAAAATGATTACAAAAAAAATGTCCAGCCAAAGTTTCTACGTTTCTGCATTTCGCTCTCTATAAAATAATTATTTGTAGGTCCTGGGACTATCTGGGCTGTTGCTTCCGAAACTTGGAACTTGCTTTACCACTTGGAGCTGGCGATGGAGATGGCGAGCAGAGGTGTTAAATTCAGGCAAACATCCATTAATCACGAACCCAAGGAATTAGTGAGGGGGGGCCACGGCCACGGCCACCCACTGCAGGAGCCACTGCTCTTTGGATTGTTTTGACCAGGAGCTGGCATGGCAAAGGGTGGGTGGGTTGCCGGTTGCCCGAAGCATTGTTACCGTCCCATTTGCGAACCATCAATAATAACGCAATGTGGCAATGTGGCAATGGGCAATGTGCAACACAGGAGAGCTGACAGAATTAGTTGCAGAAATTTATTTATGACTCTTTGTTGGGTCGCCAGCGATTGGGCGGGCTGCTGCCTCTTGTTGTTTGGTTTTTGTGGGCATTGTTACCAGCCAGCCAGCCAGCCATGGAGCAGGCACTGCCTCTTGGTGCCCCGGCGGCTCACCTGTGCTCTGCTGATTTATGGCGCCCCCCCGAATAGTGCTGCCAATAATTGGCCATAGACCAAGCCAGGCCCAAAAGAATAGACCCAAACTTTTGGCTCCATCGCGAATGCACTGAATGTTGATTTTTGTACAAGCCATGGGACATGGCCAGGCAGGGGCTGGCTCTTGACTGCAGCGAACCAAAAATTGTAGGTGCTTTCCCCTTGCAGTAACACAGATCTAGCAGTGGGTTTAATCAAGAAAATAAACTCCAGCCATTGGAGGCTGTTAATGCTGTAAAACTTTACATGTAGAAATTATCTCAGTTTCTCTGATTTATGCAGGGATGTGGCGAAGAATTTCAATAAATATAAATATGATATAAAATAATAATAAAATAATAATACAAACATAATAATATAATATATACATACATATACATATAAATTATGCAAGAAAATTAAATTATTACAATCATAAATAGTTCTTATTTATAATATAATAATAATTATAATATGTAATATTTTTTGCATATATTTTCAGATATGCACCTGCATATAGTTTAAATATTTTATAAAATGAAAATGAAAATTATTTCTGTTTTATAAAAATCCATAAAGATTGTAGACTAAAATGTTCAGCCTTGTAGCTCTGGCTGTAAACATAAAAATTGTAATTGAGAGGATTAATCCAAGCCTAATAAGTGTGTAAATAAGTAGGTAAAGCTAAAATTAGCAGAGAATTTTAAGCGCTTGGAATGAAGGTCTGCAAATTTTAGGCGCTCAGAATTCGAATATTTGGCAATTAAATGAGAATATATGAAAATATAATGAGAATTAAAGAAAAATGTAATAAAAAACGAAGGGTATTATTTTAATATATTATATTAATTTTATATTATCATATTATATTATTATGGCTATTGCTTATATATTATATATTATATATATATATATTATAAATTATATTATTATGATTATTATATTAATATATTATATATAAATATATTACTTGCCCCAAAAAAAGAGTATACTTTGCCACACAGCCAAGTCACTTTCTTAGCTTTGATTTTCGTTTGCCCATAACGTTTTTTTGATGTGATCTCTGCATTTGTTAATTGCAGGAATGTTAATTGCTGCTTATTCCATTAGGTTATTTATTTATTTATTTTACTGCAGCATTCAAATAAATCGCAGCAACGACGGGCTAAGCCCACAGTCGTAATATCCGTCTATAATTTTCTTTAGTGGATTTTCTCTTATTGTGTGTTTTTTTTTCTTTTTTATGTACAATACATACACATGCACATATGTACATATATATTTTTCTATGTTTTTTTTTTTTTGGGTTTGTCATGGCCATGGCAGAAATCTCATTAAGTTTTACATGCAACGAACAACTGACATGCAAACTGCATTCGCAGAGAGATGGAGAGAGAGAGAGCGGGAGGACCAGGGAAATGGCCAGGCCAACATGAGGCAAGAGCGACCCGAAGACCCGCAGACCAGAGCAGCAGGGGAACAGAGGGAACAGTGCAACTCGGTTGCCAAGTGCGTGGCCACGGCACAGTGGCAAAGGCGAGGCTGATTAGCATATTACCATGTAATTAGATAGTTTGTAATTAATTTTAATTGTAGCCGGACCGGCTGACTGACGTGCTCTTCGCACTTTCCCAAGCCCAGCCACAAAATGCTGCAAACAAAAAGAACGCTGGCTGGGCATTGCGAAAACTTCACTGAATTGTCTCAACTGTCAGTGCATCAATCAATTGGCCATGGCAGAGTGTGGCAAATATTTCATATAAATTATGAATCAGCAGGCAGCAGGCAGCAGGTACATGCATATGTACATGTATTTATGTACCTTCTGCCGCTTCAATTGATCGCTGAATATTTGATGGCAACAGTCAAGTAAACAATACGGGTAAATGTTGTGGTTTTTAGTTGGCAGAGGGGCAGGCAGGCAGGCAGCCAAAGAAGGTCCACCAGGTCCATGGGCTGCTGCACTACCTCCCGCGCTCTCTCTCTCTCTCTGTGTGTCTTGCTCTGGGTACGTCCATTCGCACAAAACCGAAATAAATAATTGATGAAACAGCAAAGCGCACGTAGGGATTTCAGAGACCTCCCTGCAACAACTCCACAGCCAGGAGCAGCCAGGAGCAGCCAGCAGGAGCAGCAGCAGCAGCTCTAGTTGCTGCTCGAACTCCCTTTTAGCTGCACACTCGCACTCCCTCCCTCTTCCACTCCAACTCCCTCCCTCTTTCTCCCTGTAAAGCTCCCTCTAAGCCCCACAATGCTCACTGTTTTTGCTGTTCCTCCAGCTACAGCTGTTTTTCAAAGCAAAAACCATCTCTCTGGCCTACGACGCATGATGTTGGCTCCGTGTGTGCCATGTGCACTCGCTATATACATATCTATATATATATATATATATGGGGGGGGGATAGTGTTTATATATATATATGCGATATATATTCCTGTACGTGCGCACTTATCGATTTTCTGCTTGAAAAACGTTAAGCGAAATGCGCCCAAAGCGACGTACCCGGTTAAGTTTGGTCCGGCCGGGGCCAGGACTGCTGCTAGGACTAGGACCAGGCGCAGTCCCCCCCCCTGCAAAAACCACCATAACCCTACACATGCATATATGCCACAAAGGGACAAAGGGTTGCCAGGGCCACATTAGAAGGCGACTACCGGCACCGCACCACCCCCCACCAGCGCCCAGCAAGCAGCGTCTGAGTGTATGGGCTGGCTGGCAGTGTGTGTGTGTGTGTGTGTGTGGGAGGTGGCAACAATAGGCGTGTTTCGTAGGCGGTCTTCCTTTTCGTCCACTTTTTGGTCCTCTCGTCATCGTCAAAAAAGAACCCAAAAAAAATAAAAAAATATACAAAAATTGGAAAAAAAAATAAATAGAAAAAGTTTTCATAAAAATAAACAACAAAAAACTTGGCATATAAATCAACAACAAATAAGCGAACGCAATTAAATAAGCAATCAGGAAATTAGTTTAAAAAAATATGCAAATAAAACATAAAACAAATAAATAAATAATGTTTAAATCAAAAAGAAGGATATGTATTTTGAGTAATCCTTTAATCATCTGATTTAGCACATAAATAATGTTTAATTCGAGAAGAAGAATATTTTTTTATTTATTTATATTTAATTTTATTTATTTTTTATTTTATTTTTCTATTTTATTTATTTTTATTTTCTTTGTTTAATCATTTGATTTTATTTGATATTCTCATGCCGTAAAATAAAATAAAATCCAAAAAGAATAAACTTTTTAACACACTGAGAACTTACAAAGAAAGAAGGAAAGAAGGATCGCTTATCCACCTAACTAGATTTAGATCTGGATGTTTAAAGGCATAACGAAAAGTCGGCAAGAAGTATCAGATATGCCCACAATTAAAGTCTAATCCCCAATGAACACCATGCCCAACTGCACAGTGGATGCGCCGTGCCATCAACAAATACAAATACCGATAAGCAAATGTGTGTGTTGTTAACTTAATTCCCGGCAAACTTTCCATAGGCCACACATCACAGCTGAATGGCAGGGTGCAGGGACAGGAGCAGGGACAGGAGCAGGGACAGGGACAGGAGCAGGGACAGAAGCAGGAGCAGGGAACGAACATGAGACAGCGCCATGACGAGTTGGACAGAAGGGCAAATACAGAGCGCGGGACAGAGAGGAGAGTGTGTCCAGCCAATGGATATATATATGTACATATGTGCCATATATAAGTATGTACATATATCTTCATATAACTATAGAAACAACCACATGCACCCCACACACACAGTGCGTTTCAGCAGTGGAATATAAAGAGCAAAAGATACGAAAACGAAACTCAAACTCAGCGAAAAGATGGCAAAGATCCAAACTGAAATTATAAATAATAAAAATAAAAATAAATAAATAATAATATCAGGTAATAATTAAATAAAAATATATTAAAAATGAAAGGAAAGTAATTAAAGCAAAAGAATATAAAAATAGTTGCTACAAAATCTCCATTGGATATAAAACACAGTGAACTAAATATTATAAATAAATATGTAAAATATTAAATTGGTGGGAATTATATTTAATACAAAATATTAAATTGGTTGGAAATATATTTAATTTAGGTATGAAAATTTGTAATTCCATATGAAATATATTTATTTGCACTCTAGGACATAGAGGAGCGTGCGTACAAAGCCAATCCTTTCTGCAGCATATTAATTCTCTGAAATGGCTACAATTCGAGCATATGCAACAAATAATAAATATAAATAAATAATGCAAATAATAAATAATAATAATAAAATAAATAAAAGTGGCAGAATAAATCCAAAATTGATGTAGTCAGAATAGAAAACTGAGCACCAGTTGGAGTACCTCTTGGATCTTCAAATTTGTAAGCTAAGAAGTGAAGGCCATTTGGCAACTTTGTGATTATTTATATTTATTATTTTATTTATTTATTTATGTTTATTATTTATATTTTATTTATTTATATTTATTATTTTATTTATCTATTTATGTTTATTATTATTTATATTTCATTTATTTATTTATTAATGTATATTTAATTATTTATATTTATTATTTTATTTATCTATTTAGGTTTATTATTTATATTTTATTTATTTGTATTTATTGTTTTACTTATTAGTTTATATTTTTTATATTTTTAGCCCCCGAATGCATGCGCAACAAGGCCTTTAGGCAGCTCTTAGTTTTTGTGTTCCCCTTTGTTCTATTAATGAAACGCACTGTACTAACTATCCGTGAGTTCATGCGATGTGAAACGGCCTGTGTGTTGTCTGCGTGTGCGGCGGTGCTGTGCGTTGCATGTCTGCCCCCAAAAAAACACACACAGACAGGCTGAGAGACGGACGGAGTGGGATCTAGACATCCCTAGACCTAAGTTGCATGAACTTCACTTTACTTCGCATTTTGGAGCTGAGCTGAGCTGGGCTGTGTGTGGCTGGCTGTTGGGTGGGTGTATGGGTGGGCGCCTACCCAAAAGCGAGTCAAAACAAAACACCAAAAATGGGGGAATGACAGCAGAAGAGAGTGTGGCAATAGACGAACGAAGCGAAGAATGAAACGCAGTGCAGAGCGCACACACACACACATGCACATGCATATCCATGCAGGGGGCTCAGGGACGAAGGACACGCAGGACACCCAATGGCCACACACACACACGAAGAGAAGAGGCGGCCAAGCCCAAAGGCCCGGCTTGGATGCCGCCATTTTACTGCGTCCTGCACACACACACACACAGCCCTCAAACCGCCACCCACACACACACACACACACCCCCCTTTGTGCACATTTGTGCTGCACTGTGAGTGGAGAGAGGGAGAGCGAGAGAGAGAGAGGGTGAGAGCGAGAGCGAGAGAGAGAAAGAGTGGCGGCAGACGGACGGACGGACGGACAAAGGACGAAGGACCTAGAGTTGATTGCGAGCGAAGCAGAAATTTCCGACCTATCGCATGCAGTATCCTCGTTGCGTTTCCCTTTCCCCCAAGCCCAAGCCCAACCCCAACCCCAGCACTCGCCCACCTATGCATGCGTGTGTGCAAAACCTAAGCCCACCCAAACTCCCATCGAAAACTCCCCCGCAGAACCCAACCCTTAGCCAGTGCAGGAGCGAGCGAGCGAGTGAGCGACACATAGACAGAGCCCAGGCCAGGACTCATCCTGTCCGAGCCTGCTTTTTAGTTTTCTGTGTGTGTTTTTTTCGGTGGGTCTGTGTGTGCGGTGCGGGGGGGCTGGTGCGGGAGTGGGGTGTGAGCATTCCTTGACTCGTACTCGTACTCGGACTCTGTGTGCGATATCAATTAAGGATACGTACAGCTCACTGTACGGGCTCTCCTGCCTGCCCTGCCCTGCCCTGCTGCCTGCCCTGCCACGGCCCTCGGCTTGGCTCTCTATCTCTCTGCTCCGATTTCTCGCTATTTTAGAGGATTTTTTGGTAGCGATAGGCAGACCAGGGTCCAGCACTCCCACGCCCACGCCCACCGACAAAACTTTGTTCAATGCTGCAATGGACAGGACAGCAGCCTGGCAGCCTGGCAGCCTTGGAGCAAGCGAGAGCGATGCAGAGTTGCATGTGCGTGTGCGTCGCTGTGTGCATTCGTGTGTGTGTGTGTGTGTGTGTGTGGGTGTGTGTGTGTGGGTTGGTCTGAGGGGGGATTGGGGCCCTAATGGAAATTGGTTTTATGCATGTTGGCTTTTGTTTATTTTTACAATTTTGATGATGTTTTGCTGAATGCGATGCGAGTGGCATCCCTGCCCCCTGCCCCACCAGCCCCACACAAAAACCAAACCAAAAAGCAACAACAACAAAAAGTAGAACCGAATGGACATGTCTCTAGGCTGGTTCTTGCCTCTCTTTTACTCCTACAACCTAACTGTCTCTCTCCCTCTGTGTGTGTGTGTGTTTTGGGTTTTTTTTTTAACTTTTTTTTTGGGTGTTGACTGTACTTCCGGACATTGCATTACATTTCGTACTTGTTTTGCCTCCCCACTTTCTCCGCTACGCTGTTTTCTATCTTTCTCTGGACTCTGTGTGTGTGTGTGCATTTTTTTTTTTGCTTTTTCTTTTCTTTTGGAGCCCATTTCGATTAGCTTTCAAACACACACAAAATGGCGCAGTTCGGTAGAGAGAGAGCCCGATGCAAATGTAACGCTGATATTTGCAGGCCTTTTTTGTTTGGTGTGGAACTGTACCTGGAATAAACATGAACAAATATTGACAGCGCTGGCATAGAAGACAAGGCACAAAATGGTAGCTCAACCAGTCAGACTCTGAGGAATTCTTTGGGGGACAAATACTAACGAATTAATATACCATCAAATGGGAGCCCAAGTTCCAACGTGTTAAAGTTCTTACTGTTCGCTGAAGCGCACAAAAACGAAAGAAGAAAGTTCTTCAAATATATGTAGCTAGCTCACGCAAAAGCTCATTGCTCTAGCATTTGGAGTGCTCGCAGGCCAGGTGTTCAAGCAGCCACATGATTTATATTTAGTTAATTCAGGCTATAATAATGATGCAATCGGTACTTGGTAGTTCGAATTCTTTCATTTATAATTTCATTCAATCTAATTCCTTTTTTAATATTTAATTTAATATTTTTAATATTTAATTTAAATATTTTTTTAATTTAAAATTGTTTAAATGTGTTCTTAGAGCCAAATGATTTATATTTAGTTAATTCTGGCCATAACTATAATAATGATAATAATAATGATCGATACCTGGAAATTATAATTCTTTCGTTTATAATTTCATTCAGTCTTAATATTTTTTTTAATATATAATTTAAATATTTTTTAAATTTAAAATTGTTTAATTGTATTAAAGATTAAAGAACTGATTAGTTTTGTTAATTCTGGCTATAAACAAAATATAAATGGTACTTGGAAATTAAAATTCTTTCGTTTATAATTTGATTCATTCCTAATTACCAATTTAAATATTTAACTTATATTTTTTTTTAATTTTTAATTATTTTATTTAATTAATACACAGATATTCGTTATATTTCTGCTGCTACGGATATGTAGTATCTTTAAATATTTTCTATGCATATATCCAAGCCCTTACCTTGCCCCTGTGCCACCTTTTGGCGCAGAGAGAGAGAGAGAGATGGATCTGCCAATACTCCTGCTTCGCTGGCTGGTATGACTGTACAGGAATCAGGTGTCTAGGCAACCATTTATCCGTATATATTCCATGCTGAAAAATAAAACTAGAAATGCTCTGTAACACACACACACACACACAAAAGAAACAACAAAAAAAAAAGCGCATGCAAAGGCTCAGGTAAAAGGTAAAATGAGAGTTGACCAGAACGAAAGAAAGGCCAGGTACAAGCGGTATAAAAGAGACACACACACAGCTGATAGTTGGTCTGGCGGGTGGGTGGAGGACTTGTAACGATTAATAGCCATAGTTATGGCCGTGGCCAAGCCCCGAGCAGCCGACAGGACCACCACCCCTCTTCCACCCTCTTCCGTCACACGGCCTCGCCTTTGTCTGCCGATAAAAAAAACCCCCCCACACACACACACACACAGGGGCCACATACACCTCACGAACATCGCACTTTGCATATGCGTTTTAGCATGTGGCCTGCCAAATGCACCCACTCACATTTTCCGGAAAAACAAAATCGACACAGACACAGCAGAGAGGGAGAGCAAGAGAGCGAGAAGGGCAACAAAAAATAAAAAATAAAACTAAAAACACAACAGACACAAAAAAAAAAAAAAAAAAAAAGAATACAAACAATATTCTTTTAGGTTCGACATTTGACTGCCCAGAGTCCTGTGTCCTGTGTGTCCTGTGTCCAGGGGCCTCAATCTACCAGAATCTCAGTATATATATCCCATATGCACATATGGACAGAGGCAAGCACCCAATCAGAGGCGGGAGAAAGGTTTCGGTTTCAGCTTTTTTGGGGGGTGTGGCCAACACACACACACACACACACAGACAGACACACACGAAAAAAAGGATCCACAAAAAAGAGGACACACACACACATTTTTTTTCCCTTCAATCTGCACACAGACCCGAGGGGTATGAGTGGACATGCTGGACATGGACCAACGGGCAAGGGTTATGCACATCAAAAAAGCCGCACAGCCACCCACATATCGAGGGGACCCGCAGCTCCTGCCCAAAAACTTCTACCAAACACCAAATGATTGACAACTGCAGTCGGTGGCACGGTTAGGCTGGGGGCCAGACAACAGTTTGATGTTGCCGAATTTTCTAGAATTTGTTGGCATATTTTTTTTGGTGCGACTTTTTGTTGGTTGGTTAATTTTTGGGAACATTTTTTAGACAAGTTTTGATTATATTTTGGAAAACTTCTCGAGCAACTAAAAAACAAAACAAAAAGTACACGCAATTGGTCAAAGGTTACCAGGGCGACGTATCAACACGAATTGTCTTCCGCATCCTCAGATTTGTGGCCAATCATTCAGCCAAGTTCCACTTGAGCATCTTGGAGAAATGCAGGCCCAATCAACCGTAAAACTAACCGAGAAGTTAATGCTCGTACAGCCGCCAATTAAATGGAAAAATATGCACTGGAATTTCTACAAAATTACTTGACTTAATTCAGAATTGCTCAAATTAAAGGAAATCTATGTTATTTGTATTTTCTCGTTTTCTACGAACATTCAACATGTGCGTCTTTTCCATTGAGCTGCTACAACAGCATTCAAGAGCACAGCATTCGAAGCATTCAGCCCGTCGTCTGTGAGGTAAGAACTATTTCGAATTTTATTTCGAATTTTAAACCAATCAAATTGAAAATAAATCCATATTCCATTTCCTTGCAGGTCTAAAAATTCAGGAAAACAGTGGGGCATACCAGGAGAAGAATCAACAGCTGAACACATTGTAAACACTTCTGAATGTCAAGAAGAATAAAGCGTGCGAAATGGTAACCACTTTTGAATTACAGTAACACTATTGGGGCGAGCCTGTGGGAGTGCCACAAGAATCAGGCCAACGTCAAGGCGAATGTAGAGAAAATAGTCCATAGATTAAATTGTAGGATTAAAGAAAAGCAGGCAGAGATCAGCAATCAAAGAAAGATATTTCCATCCAGAACCAATAACCTTGAAGAAGAACATTACGATCCAAGATGTAAAAACTAAGGAGCAGGAAAAATTAAATAGCATAAAATAAAAACATGACCGAGCAAGTGGCGCAGCAAGTGAATCAATCGGAAGCCAGAGCAGGGGATCAACCCAAGACATCGATGACAGTCAACACCTTCCGTCAGATACTCTGATGCAGCGATCAGCATATCTCCCAAAAATCGGAAAACCCTCTTCGACTAAATTGCATTAACCATTAATTGAAGACGTGCTACATTTATTTTTTAAAATTTTTTATTAATTTTTCGTTTTTTCATTTTTATTTTTGTATTTATTTCTTATTTTTTCCTTTAAAAAAAAATAATTATTTCATGAAATCCAAAAAAAAATTACTTTAAGTTTTTGCTTTTCTGTGTTTCCTTGTGTCTTTGATTTTTGTTTGCATTCTAATTTAGCTGTTTTTGTTTTGTTTTTTGGGTGGAAAAAATGTATTAATTACTGTACATAATTTTTTCATTGAGAACTGCTCTTGAAATGTCCACAAATTCAAGCCACTACGTTTAGTTTTTGTTTTGTTTTTTTTTTTTGTATAAATATATATTGTATGTGTTTATTTATTGATTTTTCTATCGATTTTTTTGTGATTTTATTGTTGGTTTTTTTTTCAAAAATTACTAATAGCTTAAAGGCTTCTTGTTTGGTTAAAAAAAGGGTTCAAGTAAAACCATCTGCTTATCAAAGGGGACTCAGACACAACCCAGGCAAAGCTCAAGTGTCAATCGATAATTTATCGAAATGGAACTAAATTATTTTAAAGTCAATTTTGTAATAAAATGTAAATAAGTCAAATAAGTCGATACTTTATCGAGCTTTAAAAAAAATTTTTTTTTTATCAAATTTTGTGAAATGAAATAATGATCGAAATCAAATGCTTGTATTAATCAATCCATGAAGCTAGTTATCGATTATTAATCGCCTGCCCTCAGCCGTAATAAATCATGGCTGAAATGTAAATATGATCAATTTAATTTGTAACTAAAATGTCAAATCGATGAATAATCGATGAAGCGATGAAAAAAAAAAATATTAAAAAAAACACCTTTCCATTTCTGGCACACGACGTTGCCCTCGCCATCGAATGCTCCTCCGATTTACGCTCGTTTCTAAGGGTTAATGTTGTGGGGTGTGGTTTATTCAGTTGCGATTACTATACAAATACAAATATATGTATAGCGAGATATATATATATATGCATAGATATAGATGTCGGGAGAAGGGCTTTGAAAGCCCCGAACACCCTAACGGACCCCATACAAATTGATTGAAATCAAATCAAATTGAAATCATTGGGTAGTTCGGATACATGTATTGTGGTATATAATTTTATAACGAATGGTTCCCACTCTTTCTCTTTCTCTCTCTGTGTGTCCTCCTTCCATATCTTACTGAGTTCTCTTCGATATTCTTCCATCATTCGTACTGATCATCCCCGGATCTCGATCGCTTAAGTTTAGAGGAGGAAACAAAAATTGGTTATCCCGCCCGAGACACAAAAAAAAAAATTATTTATAACATTTTCTTCTCTTAGTTTTTATGTTTTCTTTCGTGTTTTTTTTTTGTTTCTTTAGAGTTTTAATATATGCCCATGCATTGTTTTTACCCCACCCGCCCTACAACTCCAGTCGCTGTCCCCGTCACGCACCCATCGCAAAGATCATCCTGCCATCCATTATCATTTCGTGTTTTTTGTTTTGTTTTATTTCATTTCGTCGTGCTTCGTTCAAGGCTATGATAAGGCGCCGGCGATGACATGGATTCAGTCTTCGACAGCATACTTCTGGGTCCACTCACGGGCATTGCGTATGGCCTCCGCCTCATTGACCTTCCAGAGCTCGGCCACATCGTTGGCCAGGGGATCATCGGGATTGGGTGCACTGAGCAGAGCCTGAATTGACAGCAGAATCGTGCGAATCTGCAGCGCTGGACTCCACTTGTCCTTGAGCACATCCAAACAGATACGGCCCAAGCGATCGATATTGGGATGATAGATTTTCGTTATAAAGCGCACCTTTGGGGCCGACATCGGATAGTCCTCGGGCAGAAAGAGTTCCAGCTTGAAGACGCCACCCTCGAAGGGAGAGTCATTGGGCCCGGTGACGATCACATGGAAATAACGAGCATTATTCTCATCCGGAATGGCATTAATCCCAGGCACCGGCTCCTGCATCAGGCGCTGTGTCTCCTTGATTATACGACGTGGCAGACTCGACATTTTCTCTTCTGCTTTCCTTCAACTTTTTCCAGCTTCTTCTAGGTGGGCTTCCTTCTGCTATGCGCTGCGTCTATCCTATACTCCTTCTACTTTAAAGATGTTTGGCTCTCTGTGTGTGTGTGTTCTGTAAAAGGTACAATCAAAAGTAGAGAGGAGAAAATTGTTTGAGATACGTGAAATACAAATAAATTTTCTTGTTGCTGCAATGAAAATATGTTCAAGGACGCAGCTTGCTGGTGGTGGTGGCTGGTAGCTGGTGGCTGGTGCTTGTTTGTGTGTTGTGGGTTGTGTGGGTTGTGTGGGTTGGGTTGCTTTCACTTTCCTTCAAGCAAGTGGAAACTTTTGTTGTGCAGCTAAAGTTGATGGCATTTTGCATGCCCCCACAAAGATAACGCCTCTATTTTAACGCTTTATTTTGTTTACAGTACTGACCTGTTTTGTACCTCTTAAAGTGACTAAAAGTCACAGTCGAATATTCGTTTTAATTTTTTCTATTTTCCTAATATTGCATATTATTTGTCGACTTCAATTTCTAGAATCTTCGATTCCAGCTGCAAGGCCTACCCCGTTTATTCCTTTCGTTTGGTTCTAGATCTGCCTGTCTACTGGCATTTTAAATTGAGGTTCCCACTAGCAGCCGACACATCTGACAGACTCTGCTCATTCGAATCATTTATAAGCATTTAATGTGGTCCCAAAAACTCCTACAAAGAAAAGCCTCATAAAAGTGTAATCTGAACCATAAACCAGTATTTTGTTGCACAGTGTAATCGGTCGGTCACACTGCCCATATGACGCACAATGGCACAAACAGACGGAAGACGAGACAGGCGAGCGCGCGCACGCCCCACTGTGTGCATGCGGAATATGGCCGGTTGTCAAGAGACCAGGCGCAGAGGGGTGCTCCATACGTCACGGAAAGGGGGCTGGGGGGCGACGAGCGTGTGGTTGAAACAAGAAGCGGGGCGGGGGAAATTTCCAGAAGAAAATGCACAAAATTTTAGAAATTCTAACCAATTTTTGCAACACTTAGTGTGTGTGTGTGTGTGTGTGTGAGAGTTGGGCTCTTTGTTGTATTAAAATTTATTGATTTCTTTTTGGGTGACACACGCACATTGGGCCCACACATACACCGACAGACCATACGCGCGCGCGACAAAAACCCAAAGCATGGTCATTGCGGGAGGGTGTGCAGGTGCTGTCGTTGAGGTAGAATGCGCCACAGTGGCATGCCACAAAATCAATAATATTACACCAATTTGGCTAAACACCTAATAAGAATTTTAACACCAAAATGAACCATATTTCTCGCGTAGCAGAACGCACGCATACTCTCTCTCTCTCACACACACACACACACATAGGCACACATGGCCTGAGGCAGAGACGCGCACAAAAAAGACAAGAACAAAAGAAGACAAAGAAAGAGAACAAGCAATTTTGCAGGAAAATAAAGATTTTTGCAAATTAATTAAGCACAAGAACAAAAAACCTCAAAAATAAGCAACGCACAAACAATTTTTCGTATGCAGAACACACACACCAGCACAGAGCACACACAAACACACCTTTGGGGGGCAGATTTGTTAAGCCGCTGTCGGTTTTTATCAACTTTATGTAGCAAATTTTTGCGTAAAATGCGCGTTTACTTTGCTGGCCGCCACCTCCAACACGTCGTCCACGTTCTGCCTTATGTTCTTTTGCACTTTTACACTGAATTTCGTAGTTTTAGAGAGAAAAACAATGATTTTTCTCTATAATGGGATTTGCAAGTGAAACAAGAAAAAAAAAATGAACGGGGTGGAACAAAAGTTGGCACACTCACAGGGTTCTCGAGATAGGGTTCTTGCCAACGATAATCTTATTCGATTTATACGGCCCTTTCGGTAGATTTGGTTAATTTTTCAATTTGTTGCAGGCAGAGTTCGCTCCACCACAAAAAATTATGAATGTCGAACACACTCGAAAAAAAATTGTAGACGTTGCCGTTGTATGCGCGTATGCGTGTGACTAATCTTTGTATGTGTTGTATGCGTGTGAGCGGCAATGTCAGTGGCGCAGAGTTGCCAGCTTACCAGATGCGAGCTGGGTGAAAATTAATCGGCTGTTATTTCAGTTATGTAACAGCTAGAAAGTAAAATTTTATTTTTCACAGATAACGCTTGAATTATGCTAGCTATTTATAGCATTAGATTTAATTTTCCCATGTACTTTTATAAGTTGTCCATGTAGGCAAGCTGAATGGCTTGACAACCCTATTGCCAAGCGGCTGTCAAATGTGCGGCAAATTCATAGCATTCAGCTTTCCGACACGATGCAAGACGGTGTTTAGCACAGACCAGCTTTTCGTTTGGCAGTCGGCTCTTTTGCAAAACGGCGCGCGAAAAATAACTGAAAGCGAAAATTGTCGAAAATTGCTGGAATTTAGTGTTGTTTTTATGTGCGGATGTGCTCAAGTGATAATTAACTTGTTATTTGTTATTATTTCGTTTGGAAAACCGGATAACTGCTTGCAATGGTAAATTTGTCTCAATAATGTTCCGTTCTTCATGCAGCTTGTGCAGCGCTCCTTGACCGGCTCGGCGCATTGAGTCCAAAATGTATAGATTTGCTATACATATGTTGTTTTTGTTATGTTATGAAGTTAAACAACTAGATTCCCCTCGCTACACCCACTTTTTGGTCATTATATTCCTTTCGGCAAAGTCAAGCAACCAGTGAGACACCTTGGCAGGGCTAGCTGGGCCAGAGCGAGAGCGAACATACATACTGTATGTATGTACACATGTGCAGCACATACGGGCATGATACATGCAAAACAAAACAAAAAACGTTTGGTCCCCTCTGTTTGGTCAATTTACAATTTGACACCAACACCGAAACAAAAGCAACGAACGTAAAAAAGAACAACAAATTGACAATTTTGTGTAATCATTATTAATGCGTTTTAAGTGCCATACCGGTATTGGGCAGTGAGGGAGAGAAGAGGCTGGTCATAAACGCACACACACTAATACGCATATCAGCATAGCCACACACACACATGCACGCTCGCATGCGGACATGCACATATTTGCCTGCAATGCCCAATTGGACGCACAAGAAGCAGCAGAAAAACGGCAAAAAACTATACAAAAAAACAACAACAAAAATACCAACAGGCCATTGAGACAGGCGGCTGCTCTTGCCTCTCGCTCTGGCGCTCGCCTGCACCACACACCACACCGCCTGCTGCCTATTTGCAATGCAATCGAGCGAGCGCACGACGACACAACGACAACGACGACGCGTCCGCTGCGCGCACAAATACGAATGATAAATAGCTGCGTGTGTGTGTGGTGTGTGTGGTTGTTGCTGTTTCTTTTTATCTCGCTTCACACAACACACACACATACACACACACCCGAATCGTGCGGCGCGTGCACATTGAAAAAGGGCAACAGCAACAACAAGCAGAGGCAGCCATATGCATTCACACACACACATATGTACGATCTGTTTTTAGGCTGTGGGGCAACAACTGTAAAGTAAACCCAACCCACAAGGCCCATTTGCTCGGATCCAAGCGTGAGTGAGAGCGAGAAACGTGATATAGTGAGAGTGAGAGCGAACAACTTGACTCTCTGCTGCAACTGCGCTGCCGCCTGTTCACGCAGCTATCGATACGTGCCCGTGTTGCCTGTGTGTGTGTGTGTGTTTGTGTAGGGGATGTCCGATAGTGTAGGAGGGTGCATCTAAAGGGGAGGGGTGTGCTGGTGCTGGTGCTGGTGGCTGCGACCTTTACTTGCTCTTGAGATGCAGCTGTTTAACGACATTTGTTTTACTTACTTTCTACGGAAGACAGCTGATCATTTCAGTGGGTGGGTGGTTGTGGTGGAGGTGGAGGTGGGTGTGGGCTAAGAAGCAGCGCATGAGAGCCAGCTAATAATAGAGCAAAGTGCTAGGAATGATGTTGATGATGAGAGATGTTTACGAAGCGGAAGATATTGCCTCAAAAGTTTCATAAGTTTTGCTCGGAACTAATTCAAATATTTTTATAGCCCTGAATCAATGTCCTAAAGGCTTTGGATGAGACTATTTCCGGTTTTGCCTCATCCAAAGGATGTTCAACAATATGCTTCAGATAATAATGCAACAAATAAAGTAAATAATAATAATATAAAACAAAATATTCATAATAAAATAAGAAATAAAATAATATTCCTGAAAAAAAAAGTGGGGACACATTCAGAAAAT
The DNA here is from genome assembly GCA_018150905.1 of Drosophila ambigua. Classification (NCBI taxonomy): domain Eukaryota; kingdom Metazoa; phylum Arthropoda; class Insecta; order Diptera; family Drosophilidae; genus Drosophila; species Drosophila ambigua. The sequence goes on along the minus strand of JAECWS010000151.1, from coordinate 4,495,552 downwards.
ACTTGGAAAAACAGTATAAAGCTGAAATAAAACAAATTCGAAACTAAAACTAAGCTGAAACGCCTCATCTGCGAACATACCAGATATTTCCTCTGGAAACTCGATACTCTGCAGATTTCGTTGAGCTTTTAAAATCACCTTTAATAAGAGTATTTTTAAGGAACTGCGACAGTTGGTTTAATGTTTATTAAAATGTTTCTAGAAAGGCACAATTTCGTTTTAAGTTCATTTTATCCAGAATCTCTCTTGGCTGGATGGGATGGAAATAAGCAAATCATTTCCGAATAAAATGGTTTCTTAGATTGCGTTAAGCGCTCGACGTGCACCCTAGAAGGTGCCACAACAGAGCTGCCATGAAAATAAATCCACCCTCCTGCTCGTAGGCAAATGTTTGCCTGTCTACGCCATGTTTTAACTATGGCAGCAGGGATGGGATGCGTTTTCGCTTGCAATGGAAAGTTTTGGTAGTTTGAATAGTTGAGGATTGCAGCCATTTAAATATACATATAAATGATTTACAAGGATGCTTGGTACTTGGAGGTTTCTAATGGGACGCCTGCAATTTCTGCTCTTTGGTCTGGCGCGTGGACGATAGCTGTTCGATGTGCCGCTTGCTCTTGCTAAATGCCATCACACTTTTGCGTCTAAATTAATTTAATTTGCATCTTTTGCAGTCACTTAATGAGGATTCGATTTCGGAGAGATATCACAATGCTGGAAGCTGTGAAAATTTGGACTGCGACCACGCGAGTCCCTGGCGCATGCGCACATCATGAAAGAACCATCAAGCATCGGTAAGTCGAAAGTTTTCCAAGCATATAAGTCCCATAAGTATCCTCTGATGATGGTAATGATGCCAGTATTCGCACATATCTAGCGATATATTGAATTGAATTTCATATGAAAGTAAACCAGACATATATGGAAATTACTTTAATTTGTTTCATAAATAATTTGGTAAAGATATTGCCCATCCCTCCCCCACGTTTCACACAACGTGCGACACATTCAACCCTTTCGTTTATTTTGGCAACAATTATCGGCAACCAATCCGCGGAATGTTGCCAGCCGCATGCTGCCAAAGGAGAGCAACATTGCTGTGGGCAACATGCCCAAGCCAAAAAATTCACTCTGCTCATTTACTCTTTGGCCCTGCAGCACCTCCCGAGTGCATCTCAAGAGAGTGTGCCTGTGTGTGTGTGTGTGTGTGTGTAGCTCGGCTCGCGCTCGCGCTCGCCGCTCTCTTCCTCTGTTGCTCTTGAGACCCAAAACGCAACGAACAAAACGAGCAAAACAAAAAATGCAAAAATACCAACAAAAAAAATGTTGTTTTGCTTCATTCTTTTTTTTGTTTTTTGTTGCTGTCGAAGTGCAAGGGATTTCGGTGGGTGGCGTGTTTTTCAGTAGTGCTAGGGGGTGGGGTGGTTTTAGCGAGGTGATGGGTGGTGGGGTGGGGGGGGGTACAGGGTTAGACGCACGCAAAAACTGAAACAAATATATAAAAGCGAAACGACAGAGCGGCGCGGTGCGGTGACGATACGTGTGCGGGGGGGTGGGTGTGAGCAAGGGGCAGGCGGAAAGTGTCCGTTAGTCATTAGGCGGCGTCAGCATTAACGTCAACGCCAGCGTCGCGTCGCCTCGCTGTTTATCTGAATGTAGCGACTGTTATCCTTCTGTTAAAGCAGCTGCTATCAGTTCTGCAGAGCGTGCATAAACTGTGGCAATGTTAAAGTTTGTGTTGCTTACGCTTTTGAGGCTTTTGAAGATCCTGTTGCAGAGTTCTGCATGTTTTTGTGCCCCTTAGGGTTACTGTTAAACGTACTGCTATGTTATTTTAAAGATATGCCAAGCGTATGTTAATGGGCAGGTTAAACCTTTGGCATGAGCTGCCTGTAATTATTTATTTAGAATTATTTAGAGTCCGAATATGGAAGATTTATGTATGTTACATCCTATTTTATGTCTGCTATAAATGCTTTTGGTAGGGCCCATGTTAAGCGTTCTGCTATGTGCTCTGTTAGGTCTTATGTTATGCATTTTGCTGTTTATTTTCTTTCTCTCACGGTAACTGTGCTGTTATTGTTGGCTCTTAAAAACTTCTGTTTTTTCCATTATCCATTAATGTTGTGGTTATTTCTTTTCGGATTTGCTGATTTTATTTATTTACTGCTAATATATTAATATTAATTATATTAATTAATATATTGACAATGTTAACTTTTATGTTATTCGATCTTGCTCTCAAATGTCCCTTTTAGCGCGCCTCTGTTAAATCGACTCTTCCACTGTTAATGTTAATGTTATCATTACATTTGCTCACTGCTGTTGCTGCTGTTAATCTGGCCGTAATTTGTATGTTAATTCATCTGTTAATGTTTCTGTTAGTTCGCCTCCTACTGTTATGGCCAACCCCTGTTAAGCTCCCTGTTACTGCCTGTTACTGATCCTCCTGATCCTTTGCGGCCAGTATCCTGCCACAATGCTCCTGCTACAGTGGCTGTTATTGCTCACACGTTGCGGCGGGTGCAACAGACTTGGCCTCGTCTGGTGTGGGTGGTGTGTGCAGGGCTGGAAGGACGTACGGACGCCTAGTGGGCGGCTGAAAGGAACAAAGGAAACCCTTGGCAACGCAGGCCAACAAAAAAGAAGAAGCAGACGCAAAAAAATATCAAGAAGAACCCAGCGAGAGAAGCACAAGAAGGAGACGAAGAAGGCGACGACGAGAACGAAGCCGAAACGAAGGAAAGCCGAACGACACAACAAAGGGCGTGCGGTTGGGTGGGGGCGGGTGGCAGCACCCCTGTGTCTGTGTGTGTGTGTGTGTGGGTGGAAAATTGCGTCCTGTCGGCCGCTTTTTGGTCTGAGCGGGGTGCTGCGATTGCGGGGGGGTGCAGCAGCAGCAGCAGCAGCATAGGCTGTGTGTGTGTGTGTGTGTGTGTGTGGTGCGGCGTGTGGTTTGAGGCGCCACTGAAGTTGTTGTTTGTTGTCGTTGTCGCCTTTTTTTTTTGGAGTCAATGTCTGGGTTTTTCTCACTCCCTCTCTCTCTCTCTCTCTCAGTCTCAGTCTATGACTGTGTGTGTCTGTGTGTGTGTGGCGACTGCGTGCAGACAGTGGCAAAGTCCTAGACCCTGCCACATATTTACCCCTTATCCTCGCAATGCGTTTTGTTTTGGGGCAAGTGCCCCATGCCGCATGTCGTTTGGGGGACGGGCCGGGCCGGCCCGGGACGGCTGTGCGGAGGTTGGCGTAGAGTCGTCGTCGCATTTTCGATTTTATTGAGCAAACAACGAATTTTCAAATAAAAACAAAAACCACGATAAAAGCGAAGCAACACAACAAAAAAAAAAACAAAACAAAACTGAAAAATAAGAAACAAACACATAAATGCGGGACGGGGTGGGGTGCGGTGCGGTGGGGGCGGTTAAATATTATTGTGGCTGGGTTGTAGGCTGTGTGTGCTGAGGGGGGTGGGGGGTGCGGGCAATGTTTGGGAAAAACTTTGATGCCCCATGAAAGGAAAGGAAAAAAGGACGAGCTTGGATTTTTTCAGCTGCCTCACAGCCGATCCAGCAATTGCTCTGAAACTTCACACTGTTATCCACAGAGGCTCTCAAACTGTAATCAGCAGCTGCTCTCAAGGGTTGTTGCTTCCTGTGTACGAGTGCTGGAAAGGGAAGCGAGCTTTCGCTGTTAAAAGGCTTTCCAGTCCGTTTCATATGCCAAAAGCTTCTTTGTGCTGATCAGATCAGACAGTTACTCTAACAGAGAGCTGCTCCAGCCATAAGCCCTTAGCTAAGGGTTGCGTTGCTCAAAGCTCAAGAGTAGAGAGATGATCAGAGGGAGAGCAGGTTTTAGCGCACTTACAATAACAGCTTTTAAGCCATTACATTGCTCGCCTGGGAATAGAGCCTTGTGGCCGATCAAGCAGTCTGTGTAGCAGTGTAGAAGAAACTGTATGAACAGTTTCGTGATCAAGCAGTTGCTGTGCCAGGAATAGCTGCGATAAAATGCACAGCTTGTCAGCCTTTTAACATGGTTCACCTAAGACAGTGCTGCTCAAAGCTTCCCAGAGCACGCCAGAGAGCGAGAGAGAGAGCTTGACTTACAACCCTCACAGTTTTGAGTTCATTTCCTTGTTGCTTCTCTTACCCTGATCAGCCAATGAACATCAAACAGTGATAATACAGTTTCAGCAGCTCAGGCAGGGCAGTGCAGACAAAACTGAACAATCCCACAAAAATTATTCAAAGCAAAAATGATTAGCGATTGCTGTAGACTCTACAAGTGTGGAGTACCTGAATAAAAGTTTCTTTCGTTTGAATATCAAAAACTTAAATGAAGTTCAGAACTTCACACATCATTAACGACAAAAGAATTAAGATATGGGCACTGGGAATGGGAAAGAAACTCTTTTTGGTATATTTATATTATGTGTGGACAGTGTAGCCAATATCCAACTACTATATGACATTGTAGCTGTCTGTGTTATAATAGTTCCATTCTTTTCTTCGACTCCAAGTATACAAAGTACCCATACATTTTTACACATAACTTGTATCCAAATATTGAAAATAATAGAACCTGTAAGCGATCGTTTGTGCCCTAAAAACACTCACTAAAATTATTAAGCTAAGGATTGCAATTGCAAAATTAATATATCTATTTATTTTAATATAAAATTGCAGCCAACAAAAAATAACGTTTGATGGATCATAAGGATATGTAGAGCAAATTATTCTTTCGTCTTCTTCGGCCTCCCTGCCGCCCCGCGTTCATCTGCTCTACCCTTCTCTTTGTTTGGTTCTGCCTATTTTAATTTATGTATAATTCTGTTTTACTTCTATTTCCATGTGTGCGAAATCTTCTTCGGCCCCAAAAATTGTTTCTTCTTGTTTCTTTTTTTTTTTGTGAATTTTTTGCAAACTTTTTTTTGCACGCTCGCACACACACACACACACAGGGAGACAGCGAGCGAGCGAGCGGCGGATCTTATTGAGTGTGTTGTGTTCTGTGTGTGTGTGTGTGAGGGAGATGGTTGGGGCTCGCGGCTGGTTGCCAGCTAAAAAAGAGCGCACGCTGGCGGGAGAGTAAGCGACGCAGGTGTATTGGTATGTGTGTGTGTGTGGGAGAGCGCGCGCCGCTGATAAAATTCGCAAACAAAAGAGAATTCGCAAAAACAGTTTAAGAATTCGCAAACGTGCTCTCACTCGCTCGCTCTCTTTGTGTGTGTGTGTGTGTGTGTGTGTGGCATTTCAATGCGTGGCGCTTTTTGGTGCTGGTGCGGGCGCAACATGTTGCTGGCAACAATCCGTACTGTATGCTGGCTGTGGAGGATCTACCTCTCTCACTCCCACTGGGACACACACACACACACACACACACTGGCTCTCCCTGTCTCTGTCTAGCTTTGACCAATGCAACTTTTGCACTACTCCCTCGCTGCCTCTCGCTCTCACTCCACGACTGAGTGTTGGAGTGTGTGTGTGTGTGTGTGCTGACCCCCCCACCACCCCCGCACCCGTTTTGCTGCTGCTGCTGTTCCCTCTCTTTACTTCTTTTGATTTTTTTTATTTTTTTTTGCATTTGCCAATTCTCACTCTGTGTCTGTGCTCTGCATGTGTGTGTGTGTGTGTTTGATTTGGTTTTTTGGCTGGCTTTTGTTTGGAGCGCAGTGGACGCTGACGGCTCTGCCAGTGTATCAGCCTCTGCCACTGCTGCCGCACACTGACGACTGACTGGACTCTCTGCTCTGACGCTCTCCAGCGCGTCTCTGCCAGCGTCTCTGCCATCGCACCGCACTGTCCGTTGTTGTCGTTGTTGCCGCCACCAGTCGTCCGTCAGTGGGTCTATTCATTCGGTTGTATCGCTTGCTCCTCGTCTCGTCGTCGCCTGCTCTGTGAGTGCTCAGTGCCCCCCCCTCTCCTTGCCATCACCCTCACAGCCCAACCAGCAAATTAAATCAACCAAAAATTCGCAAAAAAAAAAAAACCCCTTCCCCAACCCCCACAAACCGTTAAAAACGCGCCAAAAAAATATTACAAAAATTATCAATAATTTTCTAAATGTGTGTGACATTTTTTTCAAGTTCAAATTACACGAAAAACTTGCATAAATGACCCTAAAATAAAAGAAATAATTTTAAAAAATATATTCGCACATTTTTCCAACTAAATTTAAGCCCAAAAACAGTTTAAAAATATTCCATAAAATATAAAAGAAATGCCTATTTATTTTAAAAATATCTACCAACAATTTTATTTGTTGCAAAAGCACCTCAAACACGTTGCTAAAATTCATGCAAAAAAAGTTTGCCAAAAAATATTGTAGAAAATTTCTCTTTGGAAAGATCGTTGTGTGGTGTAGTGGAGGCAGGGGGAAGGGATCACTCTCTCCTCTCTCTCTCTGTCGGTCGTTCTTTTTTGCGGAGCCATTTCTTAATAGTTTCTCGCAGTTATTGCCCCTTTAGCAATCGTGAAAATAAAACTGAAAAGCGTACTTAATGTGTCTTAATATTTTGAGTCGTTCGTGAAATTTTCCTTGTAGCTGCAAACGAAAGGAAACTAATGGAAAATGTGCATAGAATTGTTTAGGAAAATAGAACTATGCCCTTTGAAAGGGCCGTGTGTATTTTCATTGAAAATAAAATTACAAAAAATAGGGAAAATTTTGGGGAAGCAGCCACGTGACTCCACGTGACTCTTTGATTTCAAAAGATTTTCGGCAAAGGGAGTTCTATATAAATTGGGATTAGTTTTGGTATTATTTGGTATCGCGTCGATTAAATTGCAGCCTCGTTTTCACTTTCATTAAATTAATAAATTCGTTTATTAATATATTATTTCCGTAATGGCTTAAGAACTTTCCATTTCACTGCAGGAAGTTGCATTTTTATTGAAAATATTCCATTTTGAATTCTTTAAATTTTGGCTACCAGAACTCCATAGATTTAAAATATAACCCAAAGTTCCTTGGGCACTGAAAATCCCTAAACTACTTCAAAGAATACTCTGGCTGTAAAAACAATATTTTCTTGAAATTCCCATTCAAAAAGCTTTTCATAAATTCTTGGAAAATGCTTCAAAAATGTAAACCCCCCCCCCCATTCATCATTTCTTAGGGAAATTCCCAAGAAAATGTCCTTTACGGAAATGATCTTGAAAATGTTTTTGTATTTTGTTGAGTGATTTTCGGAAGAAGAGCGCGCGCCATTGCCAATTTCTCTCAAAAATATTTGCTCTCTCTCTCACTCAGGCCTATTGCAGTGCAATCGGCGTCAAAGTCGGCGTTGTCGTGCGCGTCGACTGCGCTGCTTCAATGCGTTTTGCGCTTTGAGCTTTTCCACTCAGCTTTTGAGCGGAGTTTCGGTGGCTTCTTCTTTTTCATTTTTTTTGTTGTCGTTTTCTTTTTTGCATTCTGCGTGGCTCTCTTTGGGTTGTATGTGCCTGTGCCTGTGTGTGTGTGTGTGTGAGCCTGTCGCGCTGCCGCTGTTGGCGTCGCGCCTCCTGGCCAAAAAATGTGAATCGCCGCGTCGCTGCCGCCGCCACTGCCGTAGTGCCGCGCTGCGGTCCGGCAACGTAAACGTATCGAAAACGTATTGAATCATAACAGATCCGCACGTTGTCGCGCACGTACGCAGCCCGCGGAAGAAGCATCCTCTATCTCTCTCTGACGACGGCTGACAATACGGCAAACAAAACAACATCTCAAGACAACAATTTTTTGCAACACACACACCACACTCCTCCGGCACACACTCCAAACAACAACAACAACAACAACAAACAAAAAACATCAACAAATTTCACCAATCAACAAAATCAACCAGCGCGAAAAAGGGATTTTTTGGCTGTCCAAAAAATTTCCCCCCATTGGAATGCAAGTTTTTACTTGAAACAAAAAAAAAGAAAAGTAATTTCCAAAAATTTCTATAAAAAAAATAAATAAAAGAAATTTCGCGGCGCGTAAACGTATTTCAAGCTGTATTTTTTTCTAGTGTTTTTCATATTTTTTTTGCTGTACATTTTCCTGTAAAGAATATTATTTGAGCGAGCACACGAAAGGAAAAGTGTGCGTGGAAAATAGCCTGGAAAATTTGTATATGGAAGAATGGCTACAAAATATTCAAAGTGCTTGAAAGTGCAAACAAAACACACACACAAAAAAAAACCAAAGAAAAAACCTAGAAAAACCCTGGAAAACTCTAGAAAATTACTCTAAAAACAAATGCCTAAAAAATGGAGCTTCTGGTTTCTTACGCATCCTTCTGAATGATCAGGGAACTTGAGTTTGGGTTAGGTTTTTGTACAAAAGGATCCTGCTGCACATACCTCAAATTTCTGTGCGCCAAAAGAGCGAAAGAATGAGCGTGAATGGGAGAGTGGAGCGGCTGATTTGGATTTGCCGTCGGAATAATGGGATTCCCAGTAGTTGCTCCAGTAGTTATTTTCGCTGTGGAAAACTTGAGGCTGTTCTCTGAGGAAATTTGTGCCCTCTTTTTGCATTGAAGAATTCCATTCCCAATTTGTGCAAGGAGTTCGTTTTGCTTCAGCCAAATCCCAGTACAGTTTTAGAAAAGAAAACATCTGGAATGAAGTGTCTGCATGTGTGTGTTTCCATAGATCTTTGAGAATTTATTTGAAGCAAAACTTCTGTTCCGCTAAAGAACAAACTGAAAGAGTTTAAGAAGATCTATCAGTAGATCGTGTGACAAATATTTTATGGATAGTAATGTGAACATTGAAGAATATTAAAGGATAGTTTGGATAGTAATTTCACACAAAGTTTTCTTAGATATATCTCATATATTCGATTTGGTAGATCTCTGTTAAAATGAATTGCAAATAGGGAGAACAAATTATGTATAAATTTCACTGATTGTTTTTGTATTTTTTATAATTGCAAATCTTTCAATTAAGACAGAAAAATGTTCTATTGTTTCATGCATAATTTCCAAGTATTTTTTTTTTTTAATATTTTGTTTTGACTAAAGTTCGGCAATTCCTTTTCGTATTCCTTAGAATATATTTCCTTTGATGCACATTTCAAGATCATGGGCTCTCGCTGCACCCCACGCGCATTCTTTGGTACCCTCTCCAGGGGTGTGGGGGGGTTTCAAAACTTTAACCGAAAACATATGGCAGACATTAAGCCCATGCTGCTGCCGATATGATATGTTGCACATTTTGGATATATTACGCATACGCCGCATTGACCATTGGGCGAATGATAGAGAGGGGCGCCAGCTGCACTGGGCACTTCCCCTCTCGCTCTATTTCTCTGTGAGCTTTGAGTGAAAGAGCGGTTAAGAGATGACTCAAGCTGCATTCGCAGTCGCTGTCGCTGCCTCGGTCGCTGCTGCCGATGCGGGCAGCGGGCATTGCTGCGTTTTTGGTCGTTGTCGTCGTCGCTCTTTGCCGAAGCGCGTGCGGCGCTCTTAGGCACACACACACACACACACACAGCCAGGCACAGGCACAGCCATAGACATAGACATGGCCATAGACACACGCAGAGCTTGCATGTTCGTGTCTCGGCTACGCTACGAACCGACGAAGGTGCGCTTCTCGCTCTCTGTCTCTCTCTCTTTAGTTTTTTGCTTTGCTGCCTGCTGACGCTGCTCCTGCTGCTCTGCCACTAGCACTGCTGCCGCTGCTTGCTTGCTGCTCGCTGCTCCTGCCTCTGCTGACGCCGCTCTGCCACTGCCTGGCTCTAATGCTGGTTCTGTCGGCTTTGGACTTTCGCAGAGATTTCACACGCGATGCGATTGCAGTTCTTGCAGATACTTTCATACGTTCGTTCGTGTTTATTTTTGTTTGGACTTGCAGCGCGCGCCGCCACACGGCCATACGGGGCACAATACCAGAGCCGCAGCAGCAGCAGCAGCGACGAATGCACCATCCTCGCAGCCTCAAAAGCCAGGAAATATTATTATTTTAATTTCATTGTCAAAAATCATTTTCCGAAATACATAGTTTTGTTTTCCAACATTTCTTCGGTTCCATCGTTGCGCGCGCGTTGTGTTGTGAGTGCTTTTTCCCCAACAAAAAGGAAACCCCCACAAAAAATACATCCAACAAATTTACAACTCAGAACTAAAGATAAAGCTAAAGAAAGACTTGAATATTCGTTTAAAAGATGCCAACAAATTATTGCAATAATTATCTCAAAAAAAAAAATATTATAGCCAATAAATTCCTGCAAGCAAAGTCTTTCTGATTCTTTTTTTTGTTGTAATTTTTTTCAAGTGTCAAAAAGTAGTTCTGATATTCGAAAAAAAATCCTTATATTCCATATTCCATGTATTTATTTCAGGCATAAACTCGAAACACAATAAAACAAAACAACCAAAATGTTTTATATAAATATTATTATCAACAAAAATAAATAATAAAAAAATTGTAAAACAACAAAAAGGAAAGCAAGAAAACAAAATTTAACACGATCAAATTCAACAGCAAACAAGAAAAATTCTACAACTAAACAAAAATTTGGTTCAACAATGCAACAGCAACAACTACACCAACAACAACAACAACAACAAAAACCAGAGCAACAACACCAACAACTTCAACAACAGCAACAGCAACCACTACAACAGCAACAACAAAATCAACAACCAAATGAAACACATCAAAGCGGCATTCTTCATGTGTGTGTGTGAACAACCAAACAACAACAACTACAACACAACAACAACCAAACAACCACTAAACAAACAACCATTAAAAATTTAGAAAAACTTACAACTTTTTAGACAATTTTTTGGGGAGCGACAAAATACAAAAGTCAAGAAAAGTAAACCGAAAATCTATCAAATTCATTTTGTGAACCGAAAACTGAAACTGCAAACAAATTCGTATAATTTTATTCGTTATCGACATGCTCTAAGGGTTGTGTGTGTTTTTTTTCTGAAAAACATTTCCGTATTTTTCGATTGCAACAATTTTTTCCAAGTGAAAACATTTTTCGTGCGAACATAATACAAAAATATAAAAAAAACAACAAAACAAAACCAAATACAACCAACAAACAAATTCAATTCTTTTCGATAAGCAAAATTTTCACACAAAACCCAAAAATCCAAGATTCAGCTTCAATGCAACAAGCAACAAGAAAAGGAGAAGCAGAAACAACAGCAGCAACAGCAGCTGTATCAAAAACCACAAAAAGAAGAGCAAACACTGAAACAACGTTTTGAAACTGCGGTGTTTGTCGTTTATGGTGAGTGTTGCCGCATTTTTAATTTTTTACGTGCAAAATGTTGTTAAAGGAGGCAACAGAATCTTCCATTTGAGCCGCAATAAATGTTGGGGTCTTAAGTTATTCCAAGAAAAGGATTTCCAGGGTCTAAGAAAATTTAACTCCATAGATTTCTGCGTAACCTTGTGGAAAAATTCTTTTATATTTCTTGGAGCGAGTTTTTGTACGGAATTTTTGTTGGTTTGAAATTCGAGCCTAGAAATATGCATAGAATGTGCTGTGAAAATAATAAAACAAACGCGCACTGACACATTGTAAGATAATCTCTATTTATTTTCTCATAATTTGTATCAGAATTCAAGCATTTTATTTGTTTTATAATTATTGCAAGTGGAAGGAAGTGTTTTTTCCTAGAATTACAAGCTACAATCTATGATAGGAAAGCTTCTCTCTAGCTTGAATTTCTGTGTTTGATTCATAAATATTTACAAGTAAATTGTAGAAAATTGAGCTCTACAGTCCCTCTGTTCGTTCGGGTTCTTTGGGTTACTCCTTGTGGAGAAAATATGAGCATCTTGTTTACAAGTGATAATTTTCAAAGCTTATGCCAATGCCATTTATCCACCTGATTCGTGTGCCTTGTGGAATGTTTTCTTTCCTTTTAACGTAAACTAATGCTTGAATAATCCAGCAAGTGAGTGAAAGAAAAGGAATTTAAGGGAGTTATGACATCTAGAATGCATTTCCCCAGAAGCGCGAATTTCCACAGAAAAAAATGTAAGTCCCCCTCTAACCATGGCGGGTGAGACCGTCAACTTTTTTCGTTTCTTTTCTTTTCTTATTATTGAACTTCCCGTTCCAGCAACCGGATGTGCTTTTCGATCAAATTTGCTGAATTTTATCAAATATGTAATATGGAAATGCATTTTTCTGGGCCACACACAAAACTGCAAAAATCAACAGAATTTGTGGAATCAATAAAAAAATACGCAAAGCTAAGTGCTTGGTCAGAGATTGTCAGCAGAGAGAGAGACAGCCAGACAGAGAGAGGGTCGAACAAATAGAACAGAGCGGGAGTGGGAGAGGAGTAACTTGGGGTAACTTCCGGCGCCAAGCGCGCGGAACAGAGGCGCCATCTCTTCAGAAACTGCAGTTGGGTCTTCGAAATGTCTGAGTAGTCAGGGGGGCCGCAGAACACTATCTTTCAAGTGTGGCAACAGCTAGAATTCTGGAATTTCGCTTAATTTAATAAAGGAATGTGTTTGTAAAAACTCTAGGGGCTATGCACATCAAGCAGCATTTATTGTTCAGGTGTTAAGAGAATATATAATGTAAGAGGAAATACTACTTTACAGAAACGGAAATGTTTTAGTGGTACCATGGGATCAGAACAGCTCGTACTTGAATAGCTCCTTTTTTGGCTACATAAATGTTGAAGTGTCTACCCAAAAGTATCCTCAAAGATTTTCCTCGAATCTTTCCATGGCTATACAACACTTGCACACTGACCAACACTAAGAGTGAGCACACAGAAATGCAATGCTTTTCTTTTCTACCGTCTTATCATATTCGAAACAATTTTTGTAAGATTTAACCAACAAATTTGAGTGGAACATTGACACACACTCCCACCCGCCACTGACCAGCACCGAGAATAGACTCTGCATATTTACCAACACTTGAAATGGGCTGCTGCAGCAACGCCATGAAGCCCACATGCATCATGCCTCAATTGTTTCAAGGCAACTGCTGATTTTCTTTTTGCCCCATGCCCCCTCCCCATCTCAGGCGGAGCCTGCAATTTTGTAGCAATTATAAATATTTATAAGTAAAGGGGTAATGCGATACTCCCTCCCTGATGCCGCCCGGTACCCACGCTGCGGGTGGTAGGTAGGTGGTGGTCCCTCTCTGTCATAAAGTTTCTCTGATTCCGATTCTGATTGTGATTATTTTTCCTTTGTTCTTTTCTTTCTTCTCTTGTTGTTGCGCAGGCGCAACCTTGTTGCAATTAGGCATTTCTGCGGCCATCGAGAGAGATATTTCTTTGCGCTATTATTTAAATGGAATATTATTTGTTTCTATGCCCGAAATATTCATTTCGTTTGCATTTCCATTTCATTTAATTTTCGTTGCTGTGTTTCCTTTTTTGTTGCAATTTTTATTAGAACTTTTGCGTAATTGCGTTTTGGCTTTTGCTCTGTATTATTGTTTTTTTGTAAATTATTTTACATGTGTGTAGCTGTGTCTGCCCCTGCCTATGTGTGTGTGTGTGTGTGTGTGTCTGTGCAACTAATGAGCAACTGCCGGTCGCGGCTTGCTTGCCGCAGAAATTATTAACTCATTATGGGGTCTCCTCTCCGGGTGTTTTAAGTGCCTCCAAGTCTCCAGCCTGCTTTTGTTTTTTTTTCTGTTTTTTTTTTTTGCATTTATTTTTTAATGGCTTGCGTGAATTTTTTTTGTGTTTTGTTTGTTTGTTGCTGTTGTTGTTAGTGCACCTTATTTGCTGTGGCAATTGAATTGAAGGTGCAACATTGTTGGAGGACGCGTTTTTATTTTTCTTTGCTGCTGCTGCGTCTGTTTCAGCTGCCCGAATAAATGGGAAATAAGTGCATTTCATAGCCTATGCATAGTGTTGGTCAATGGCGGTGCTAGTGTTGGTCAATGCGTATTACAGTGTTGCTTATGCGTAACAAAGTAGTTTAGAAAATGAAACGAAGATTTCTTAGTGCTTACTTTAAGAGTTAGTCCATACAAAAAACAGTGTTGATCAATGCAGATAGTAATGTGGGTTAATGTAGCAAATATTATATTAATATAGAATATAATATAATACACTATAATAGTGTTGTTCAATTCAAGTTGAATATGCAAGATTTGCCCTGTTGCTAAGCACCTGTCAGTGTTGGTCAAGGAGATGCGCTTCAGGTTTTCCCTGCAAATAACTCTTTCGAATTTATTTCAGTTTTGGCCTCTATGGCAACTCGCACCTGCAGCAGCATCCAATCCTGCAGTCCTCCGACCCCCAAAGCCCCAAACCCCCTGCTCGCAATCCCTGAGGTTTTGGCTTGGCCAAAAGTCTAGACAAATCAATATAATCCAGACGGCAAATGGCCAATATAAAAAGAAGTGCACATGCATGCATGAGTAACAAAAATATTACGCATACGCTGTGACTGAATTCAATATACCCCTGCCAGCCCATCCCCCCCAATCCAGCCATCTATACGCCCGTACACCTACTCCATCTATCACGCTGTCTCCCGCTCTCTCTCTCTCTCTCCCCGTGTGTGTGTGTGAGTGGATAAACTGCAGCAAATTAAACAATTTTTAGATTTCCTCAACAAGTTTTCCCATTCAGATGTTGTTTTTTGGGGCAGCAGCAGCATCGCTTTTGCGTACCTTTCTTTGGTTTGTGTTTTGTTTGGTTTTTGTAACCGTCTGTCTGCAGCAGCAGCACACAAATATACATGCCATGTCCTATGTGTATATATATGTATTACGTATTCTATATACAATATAAACGTCTATATTTGCATTTGACAAAATAAGTGCATGAGGCGCAAGAACGAGAGCCAACGAACCAAACAGCCCAAACGAAAGAATCCAAAAAGGAAGGCCAACCCAACAGAGACCAAAGCTTAAGCCCGATGCTTGGAATACCCTTGAAATATCCTCCAAATGATTAACTAATATTAGACATTAGCGACTATACTGCTACGATCTGATGATGGCTAAGCTTTTAATCGATATTTCCAGCGCTCAAAACTTCAAAATTCAAACATTTTCTGGGCATGCAAATACGTTTTATATTTGGAAATGAAATGGGAAAGGCTTGTGGCTATTAATTTATTTATTTATTTTTTTATATTAATTAGCATTTATTGCCAGACGAAATCCTTGAGAATATTCAGTCATAGAATTCCGTAAAAAATACTTTCCGGGGTTCAAAGGTGTGCTCCTGCAGCGTCTTCCAACTGAAGCCAAATGAGAGTACCCTTCTGTAAGTAGGGTATAAAAATGCCGTTAAATGTTCCACAGGACACACAGACAGAGCAAGAGAGAGGGAGCGGGAGAGTGAGAGAGAGGGGACGCCCGTCAATTGCAAAAGTAAAAACAACAAGAAATACAAGCAAAATGCTTGCGGTTATCGAGAGGGTTGAGAGACAGAGACAGAAAGAGTGAAGGAGAGTGAGAGGGAGAGAGGGCGGATGGACTGCAGAAGAGTAAGCAAAGTGGGCGGGAGAGAGAGAGAGAGCGTGAGAGAGGGCGGTGGGAGACGAAGAGGAATGTAATTTGGCGGCGCTTTCGTTTTTTTTTCCTCCTTTTCGTTTCTTTTTCTCGGCATTTCGCCGAAAACTCGCACTTCAATTAATCAGACGCTGCAGTCGACGTTGCCGTCACCGTCGCAGTCTCTGGATGGAGTGGCGGATGGTCTAACCCCCCGCCACTGCCACCCCCCGTCCCATGTCGGGCCATAGCTATGCCCCAGCCCTCTCCTGCTCCCTCTCTCCCACTCGTGGTTCTTGCAAGTGCAAGCGCCGTCCTGTTTCTGGACTTCGTTTTTGTCAGGACCTCACACAAACACACGTATACATATATATATATATATGTATATACTATAATATATAATGTACTATAAAAAGGGGTTCAAACATTTGTAAGCTTCGTTTTTCTATGCTTCCTTTTTTTTCGGGGATTTTGTGTTTGCTTTTGTGTTGGGTTTTCTGCATCTGGAATTTTTCTTGTTCTCTCGTTTCATTTTATTCTAAGCCTGCACGTGCCCCTGTGTGTGTGTGTGTGTGTGTGTACAGTTGCGTTTTTCCTATATGCAAGTAAAATAGAAGTAAAATTAGCAGTAAGTAAAAGAAAATTACAGAGGCAACTGGCCTATCTGTTAATGCTAAAAGATTTCGTTAAATTTTTCTCTTGATTCTTTTTTCGATTTCTATCTAGAGCTAACATGCAGCAGTGCTTCTCGGTCGATTGTGCATTTCTCTTCCTCTCCTCACTCTCTTTTTGTTCTCCTTGTTTTTGGTGTCGCATTTTGCTCGCCCTGAATATTCCAGTACAGCCGCCAGAAAGGCGCCAGGCCTAGGGCTGTTAACTCTCGTATTTCCTGTGGCTGCTCGTTGGAAAGAAAAGTGGATCCCATTGCTGGCTGTAGGTATTTATTTTTGCAAACGGAAACTGTTCAAAACAATTGAGCAGCAACCGAAATGTAAATGGAAATTAATGGGCAAATATTGGAAATATTTAATGAAAGCTTAAAATATTATATCAAATATTATCCATTTACAAGTTTCTTATTGTAGATATTTTGTGGGTATTTATGTGGATTATTCCACGCATTTGTTGGCCACATTCCACGCAGTTTGCAGGCCAAGTGTCAGCTAACTTTGCTGCAAGTGGCGATCCTTCTCTTTAATATTCTCTAGCCTCTGCTTCACACTCCTTTCTCGCTCTGGCTCACCCTCTCTCCGCTCTGCCCTGCCCTGCCCATAGATCAGTTGATGTGGCTCACTTGGCTACCGGTTTTTGCCTTCACAGATCAATTATGATATAATTATCTTTTGCACTATTGACAGCCACCGAAGGGGCCCCACGGAGCTCTGTCTGTCTGTCTGACTGTCTGCCTATCCCTCTTCCCTGTCTGTCTGTCTGCTGCTGCTGCTGCCTCGTCTGGTGGCAAGTGAAATGCGCGCATGCGCACAAGTGTTGCTTGTCATTATGTTAATTGCATTTAAGCGCCAACAACTGCCTGGAAAGCGTAGAGCCCCCCCCCAACCGCCCGAAAACAGAGAAGACTGTGGCACAAGCAGCAGGCAAAGAGCTGCCACAGAAGAAGCCACGAAGAGCAGACGCAGATGCAGATGCAGACGCAGAGGGTAGACAGCGAGACACAGCGAAGATGCAGACAGACAGACAGACGGAGAGAGAGAGAGAGACGGAGAGCTTTTATTATATTAACTTGCTGCTGCATATAATTGATGATGATTAAATCAATGCTACCGCAATGCGCGCCTTCCATCTTCCTTAACCCCTTTGTGCGACTGCTCTGCCCGGGTCCCCATCCCTGCCTTAACCCCACACACACACGCACCTGAGAGGCTGGAAGCGTGCGCTCTCCTCTCACTCTCTTTTCCTTTGGTTGTTTTTTTTGGCTGTTTTTTTTTTTTTCATCACAGTTTCAGGTTTCGTCATCAGTGCTGCTCTTCCTCCTGCTTCCCCTTCTGCCCGGTGCATCGGCTTCCATCTGCTCTTTTATTATGCAATCGTATAGGTGGCGCTGGGGGGGGAGGCACCGTCGCATCCCTCATGCCAAAGTAACTCGGGATCCCGATCCGCATGAGAATGAAGATTTTTGCACGAGCATCTGTGAGTGTTTCTATTCTGTCATTATGCGTGCAATTATTCCCAAGATTATTCCTGTTTTTATTGAATATTTCTACTACTATTAGGATGATATTTCTATTTAAATTTGAATGTTCCATCTGCTAAAATTATGTTTATATTTTGGGTACGATTCCAGCATTCTTTTTCTATTGGAACTCCGCCTATTGCTTCCTCGATTTGCAGCTTCAGAGCCCAAAATGATATTTCCATTCTACTATTTCCGTTTCCAAAATGTATCTGCCGATTCTACCTGTTTTTGTTTCCATTTTCGTTAGCTTTTCCCATTTGGAATCTGCCTGGCATTTTCCCCCCTTTTTATACCCGCACTCAAACAGAGCTAAGGGGTCAATATTAGAGCGCCTAGATCTCAGAGACTGTACGAGCTAGAGCAACCAAATTTTGTTATCAGACTTATGTGATATCTCACTGCTTCTAGACCACGCTACTCATTCTCCCTCTCGCTCGCACCCAGTGCAGTGCGTGACCCTTGCGGAGAAGCTGTATAATCTACATTGTGTATGTAGAATCTGCATGTTAGATATAGAATATACATTGTAGATGTAGATAAAAATTCTACATAAATCCAAAGCCCACGAATTTATATACTGACTGAAGTAGAGTCGCGTCCACAGAAACGACTCGCAATGTTCCCTCTCGTTTGGTTAATTTTTGCGCTGCATTTGCCCAAAAAAAAACACAAAAACAACAGCAACAAAATGCTTGCAGGTGGCAATGGAAATTTGTCGAAAATATAAATTGCATTTCACTTTGAATTTCGGTGCGGCGGCATTTCTTTATTTTCGGTGAGGCGGACGTGGGACAGGGGGCCCTCACTCTTTCTGGAGAACCGCTGTGTGTGTGTGTGTGTGTGTGTGTGTGTCTGATCCTGCGAAGTGGTTCCCGGTTTCTACCCCTTGCTAGTATTCCTGGTGTTCCTGCGTCTGGTTGTCGGTTCCTGGCGTTCCATCATTACGAGTATCATTCGGTGTCCCGTCCGTCTGTCGTGTCGTGTCTGTGTTTTTGGGCTGTTTGTCTGACTACGCTTTACGCTCTAAATACGCCAAAGATAATCAACGAAAACAAACAGACGACGGGGCAGAGTGCCAGAGACGCAACGCAACGCGACGCGACGAGTGGCGTGGCGTGGCGTGGAGTGGAGTGGTGCCCCGGCGACAGGGTCAGGTGTATAAATTGCACAAATATATCCCCCTCATCCTCAATTCAAGCAGCCATCCTCTGGTTATATACTAAAATAAATATATACTCGGCATGCATACATATGTATATTATATATATGTATGCATTTATGTGTAGGAAAGTAAGAAAAGGGGGAACTCCATGCCTCGTTGCTTCTGCTGACGTTTTTTCTTCATTTTTGCATTCATTTTTTATGTGTGTTTTTTTTTTTTGGGTATTTTTTTGGGGTTGGTTCTGTTGCGTTTTTTTAGGGTCCCAAAATCGTCGTCTCGAAGGGTTGAGACAACCGTCGGACTATATATAGTGGAATGATGGTGAAATGGAAGCAAAAAACAAGACAAAAAAACACAAGAAAAATGTTCCAGAAATATGAAATTGTTCTTAGGCGTATTGGGCAGATCGGGCAGCAATGTTAAATGGCAAAAACCACATAGAAAATGCAGTAGCATCCAGGAACGGAATAACAGGCCACGGGCTCTTTCAGTCACAGAAAAATAAAGTTTATGGAATTTACAAAGAAATATATACAGCAAATAAACATAATAAATAAAGTAAATTAAATAAATAATAAAAAAATAAATAAAAATAAATTTATAGACAGTAAATAAACATAATAAATAAAGTGCAGTAAATAAATATAATACAAAAATAAATAAAAATAAATTTATACGCTGTAAATAAACATAGAGAAATAATAAAAGACTAAATACAAAAAAATGTATACACGCTAAATAAACATAAATAATATATAATAAAAAAATAAATAAAAATCAATTTATGCGCAGTAAATAAATATAATAAATAAAGTGCATTAAATAAATTTAACTTAATATTTAATTATATTAAATAATTAAATTAATACAAAAATATTTCTATGTCCATAAATGTAGGGATAATTTTTGTAGGGCAAAGTGTACTCTACACTTCACAAACTACAGCAAAGGAAAATGTAGGAATAGCCACAGGAGTAGGATCATCAATTGGAGCAAAACATTAGGCCATAAATAGTAGAAATATTAATACCTAAAAATGTATTTCCTTTAACCTAAGATTAACAATAGCTGGCAGCAAATGTGTCCAAAAATCGTACTAAAATAAGCTTCGAAGAAAGAATGAGCGGGGTGAGGAAGAGTAGCGCACATGCAGGGGTCCCTGGGTCCCTGGGTAAAGGAGAGTGAGAGCTAGCGGGTGTTGCAAGAGAGAGAGAGCGACAGAGAGCGGGTGGGGGTGGGGGTGTTGCAAAAATTAGGACAAAAAGAATCAAGCGAATTTTTGAGCGGGTGTTGATATTTCTTTTCTCATGGTGCCATCATCATCGTCATCATCATCGCCGCTGCTGCCTGCCTGCTCCTTGGTGGAGGTTTTTTTACTCGCGATATATACACGTCTGTATAAGGAGTAGCCCACACACAAATGTTTTAATTTTTTAAAGCTCATTGCAACGTTATTTTTTTTTTATTCGGGTTGATTTCTTTTTTTTTGTTTTGGTGTGGTTTTTTTGGGGGGGTTCTTCTTGCATCTGTTTATGCAATATAATTCGTAGTATATTCTCCTCAGTTTTGCCTGTGCTCCCCGCCACTTGGCTCCCTGTGTTTGCCTCGTGTCTCCGCTGCCCCCTGCCTAACCCGCTTGCCTCCACTGCTCCCCGTTTTCGCATTTCCCTACCTTTCCTTTTGCTTCTTGCGTCTTGTTCGCGCGCTTTTTTTTTTGCACATTTATTTTTTGGCAATAAGCTTTTTTCCAAATGCCGCAGGGTTGCATGTGCATTAATGCTCGTTGCATGTGTGTGTGTGTGTGTGTGTGTGTGTGAGGTAGGGGGTGCTATGCAATTTTTACCCTCATTTTGCATTCGCAAAAACTTTTTTAACTTTCTTTTATTGGTTTTTTTTTTTTTTTTTGGGGTATTTTTTCTATTTCAGAGCTTTACTTTGAAGCATTGCATTTGGATTGGAGGGGCACTGCAGTGGGGGTTGGCTGGGGGGGTTTGGGTATAGCTAGCAAAATTAATATTGCATAATGATTATAAGGTTCTGTGATCTTCCCTCCCGATTCTGTGTACTTGCCAAATCTGTGCTTATATTTCTTATGGCATAAAACGTTTCTACACTCGCACTTCCCATTCCGAGTTGGAAGCAGAAATTTCTGGCTCTGGCTCTGGCACTGGCACGGAATAAAAACCCAATATAATAACATATATAGAAAAAGGAGCACAGTCTGTCTGGATGCCTCAAACCCCTGGCCAAAAAACCACCTCGGTTTTGTAACACATTTTGCCCTCTCCTGTGTGTGTGTGTGTGTGTAGCATTTTTCGGGGGTTCAACACACAGGAACAGGACAAAATGCCACAACCAGGACCCAGGACCCAGCACCAGGACCAGCACCAGGACCGAAACGTACCTCTCTCTCTCTGCCCATGCTTTATATTTCATTTATATATTTCGTTTCGTTTCTTTATTCTTTATTCCTTATTCCTTGTTCTTTGCTGCGTTTTTTCGGGTATATACATATATAAATACACATATATATATATATATATATATGTGGATATATATTTTACATATATATCGCTTGCATTTTTTGTGTGTGTTTTGATACCCTAACCATTTGAGTGGTTTGTCGGCATAATGCTCCTACAAATGGCAGATGTTTTTTGTAGATTTTATCACAGATCCAGCGGCATTCATAGACAGAATTGTGGGGGCACTAAAAATGCAGTCGAGCAGTGGCAAAGGGATACGCGCTTGCCCATTAAGTCTAAAAATATTAAAGTATTAAAATAGCCCAAAAATTAATGTGACTTGCAACCAAAAATATGCTAAAAAGTGGACTTATTTTTATTTAATCCGTAAACATTTATTTAATTTTTGTCTACAATTATAAATTGAAATAATAATACAGTGGGGGAGCCGTTTGCTGGTTTGTACTGCCCATGGGAACGAGAGTGTTATATAAGCGATGGCTTCGAGCTGGAAAATCTATTAACATTAATTATTATTATTTTTTAATTTTTTACTTATTTATTATTTTACATTTAATAATATTATGTTAAATATAAATTTAGATCAACTGCTCTAATAACACCAAATATTATATATTTATTATATTTCATGCAGTATGTAGTGTATGTAATGCTTCGGCTTTAAAAATTCCCTCTATTTATATTTTGTTGGCGAAATTTTTTGGCAATTGGTTTTTTGGTTGTTTCTTGTTGTATTTGTTGTGTTGTGTTGTGTCGTGGCTGTTGCTCATCGTTCCAGCGTGTTTTTTTTCGGGGTTGACTGCAATTGCATTCTGGTGGCGCCCCCCGCCCCCGGCAACTGCTTTGCCTTGCCCATGTTCCGTGGGCTGCCTCGTACCACTGCTACCCCGTACTTGTGTGGCATTGCACTGCGCTGTTTGTACTCCTTTCTCGGTGCTACCTTCTGCTCCCCATGCTGCCGCCCTGCTGTCCCCCTGCTGCCCTGGCATTCGCGTACATCTTTCTGCCGCCGCCGCCGCCGCCGCCTGCTGCATTGCGTTTTGAAGTGGAACGCGCGCTGCGTCTGGCCTTCAAAAAAGGCCTCGCTGCTCATCAACCATCATCATCATCAACAAAACAACAACAACAAAATACCATCCAGCAACGTGTGAAGGGGAAAGAAGCTTTGTTTTTTTTTTCCTTGTTTTTTTTTTGGGAATTTTTGTAGTAAATTTTTTGTTGCGTTGCATTTCAGTCTGGTGTTTATTTTTTTGGGTAATTTTATTTGTTGCACACACACACACACACACACACACAGGGGCTCACGCACTTCCGGAATACAAAAAAAAAAAAAATACACGGCAAAAAAAGAGTTAAATGGGAGAGTTTATTAGCCCCCGACGACAGCAGCAACGTTGACAGTGGGACAGCAAAGCAGAGAGAGAGAGAGAGACAGGACAGCCGGCGTCGTTTTTGCCGTTATCTCGCGTTCATCGCGACATCAGCGTGGACAGAAGGAACCCAGCAGCGCAGCAGGCAAGGGGAACAGGCAGTGGCAGGGCATTAAGGGGGAACGGGGGACACATGTTCCGCGTTTCGTTTCGTTTTTTGTATTTTTGGGACTTTTTCGCGCACTTGTCGCCGCATTTTTAACGATATTTTCTGCCGTATTTTGAGTCTCGTTTGCATCTGCTGCACAATTTTCTTATGCTTTGTTTTTTCGGTGATGTGGGGAGGAGGGATAGAACGGGAGAGGGAGCGGGAGAGAGAGACGGAGAGCTGATGTGCGTGACACGCAAGATCTTTTTAATATATTTTTTCCCTTCTTTTTCTGTGATTTCTCCCTCCCTCTCTCTCTCTCTCGCTCGCTGCTCTCTGAGTTGTCTCTCCTGCGAGCGAAGAGAGTTTATGCTTTCTTCTAAGCTGCTACTGCTGCTGCTGCTGCTGCTGCTGCTGCTGCGCTGCTGCTCTCTTCCAGAGTGGACAGCAATATTTGGGCTTTCATAGTTCCTTTTTTTTTTGCGTCTGCTTGTTGCTCGTGACACGTGATCGTGGAGCGCGTGCTGGAACGTTCCTTAAGCTGCTCTGCTCTGCTGTGCTCTCTCTCTCTCTCCGTTCTACTGTTATTTCCCCCCTGCATAAAAGGCTTATCAGGCTGCGACCCCAAAGGCGGCCCCTCATGTCGTTGATGTGACAGCCAAGACAAATCGACTTTGACAGGCGGCAGTGCGCCATACAACAGCAGCAGCAGCAGCAGCCACAAAGCCAGCTCATTATCATGTTGAGGCATCAAGCCATCATCATCATCATCATCGTCATCATCATCATTATTATGAGCAGCTGTATTGCACCTTGTGTGCTTTGTTTGCTTGTGTGTGGCAGGTTCTTCGCGGCTTTTGATGACGACACAAAAGACAGAAAGTCAAACAAATTTAAGCGGAGATGCAGCAGCAAAGCTTTTGGGCAAAAGTAAACACCTACGAGAGGGAGAAAGCGGGGGAGAGAGAGGATATGGATAAGGAAAATGATTAGGATCAGCATCAGGTGTAATCAGGTGTCAGAACTACGAAAATTTGTGTCCCAGAGTCTGCCGAAATTTACTCGTGTCACGCGTAATGCAGCAGTGCCCCTCGGTTGGTTTTTTAAAAACTTGTTATAAAAGCATAATAAATGAGCGCACCCACAACATCTCACAGTTGGCACTCCCCCACCCCCCTCCCAGGCGCTGCTCTCCCCCGCAGAACAGGCAATCGGGAAATCAAGAGCTTTATGCCCAGCATTTGCTTGAGATGCCCATCCATCCATTGCTGTGCAACCAAAAAGGAAACAACACAAAAAAAAGTGACCACACCTTGGGGGCAAGCCAACCTGCCACTGGTTAACACTTGATTAGTTGTGTCGCCCCATCACCCCGTCAGCCCGTCAGCCCATCAGCAGCACCATCAGCGTCAGGCTCAGCCTCAGCATCAGCATCAGCATCATTTTGTGCCCCCAAGGACGAGCCTTATCCTGTGCCGCCCTCCCTCCCCCCCCCCCCCCCCCTGTCTGCTTGTCTGTTTTTCTGTGTGTATTTTCTCTGTTTTCGTGTTACTGTCAGCCTCATCTGCTCTCAGGGGCAGCGACATGAATGCGACGCACTTCGACGACCTTTCATTATCTTTGCAGAAGCAGCAGTGAGTCCTGCGCCACCCACACCGCCCCTCATCTGTGTATCTCTCTGTGTGCCCTGAGTCCTTTGTTCACAGAGCAAGCATTGCTGTTCCTGTTGTTGTTGCCACTGTGTTGTTGTCAGCGTCGCGCGCTCGCTTGTCACCAAAGCGAGAGAGAGAGGAGAAACCTTTTTTGAAAATTGCGTGAGTTAGTTGCAACATCAGTGGCAGAAACAGCAGCAGCATCGGGGCGTCAGGATCAAAGGAGCTACCTCGACGTGTGTGCGAGGGTATGCTGTGTTCTGCCTCATTTGGAACATATTTTTATTGCATTTATTATATTTAATTTAATGGCCAGTCGCAACTCTCCACTGCTAAGCCACACTGGGAGCGCGGAGATGTTTTCTTCCTTTGTTTTATTAGGGTATACCCCAGTCGACTATAGCTCTCTCTCTCGTCCTCTCTCTTATAATTTTTTTGTGTTGTTTTCCTTTCTTTTCGTTTTTTTTTTTTTTGCGTGCGTTGTAAGTTTTTCTGTGTTTTATTTTCGCCTCATTTTTTGTTGTTAGAAAAAACTTCCCGGCGGGTCGCAAAAAAAAAAAGAAAAAAAAAAAAAGGAGAAGTGCGTCAGAAGTGCACTTCAACAAGGCGCAAGGAGGTGCCGGGTGCAGAACGCAATGTGCAACATGCAGCGACAAACAACACAAAAGTGTTGTGTGTGTGTGTGTGTGTGTGTGTGTCCCGTCCCGTCTCGTGCCGCTGCGTCCGCCTCCTTGGGCATCCCGTCTTGTGTGCTTTGAGGCCCTTTGTAGTTTTGCCGACTCCGTGTGCGTGTGTGTGTGTGTGTGTGTGCGGAGTCCTTTGGCATTGCCTACTTGTAGGCGCACTAAAATGCGTTTATGCATAATTTTGCAGCGCCCCCCCATTGGTCCGTCCCATCATGCACTCTGCTCCGCCGCCACCTTTTGACATTTTCTAATTGCAGTTTGGCCACAAGAGCGTTTCTGCCACATAAATTATTATTAATTATTGCAAACAAGAGCCCACTCCTCCCCCTCCTCCTTGCGCTCTTTTGTGCGTTCCACATATCGATTGCCCAAGTGGCAAACGGTTGGGGCAGGGGGGGTGCTGGGGTGCTGTCGCCTAAAATGCGTGCTCAAGTGTGTGCGAACAGAAAGGAATCAAACACACACACACAGCCACACACAAAGGACACACGCTTGAATCACAAGTGAGACACAAAACTCCTTCAAAATAAAAAAAAAAATATAAAAAAAAAACTCAAGCAGCGAGAAAAAAAAAAAGATAGATCGGAGTCGTGAGGGGAGGGCAGCCACGAGAAGTGCCAGATTATGAGGCGCAGTCTACGCAAGTTTCTTTCTGCTAGTCCGCTTTCCCCTTCACCCTCAGCAAAGTTGAACCAGAGTTCAAAGGTAACCATTTCGTAGCACTGGCTATGAGGAAATACATAAATATAAACTACAGACAGCAGCAGCGAAACTGCATGGGAAATGCAGCTGCAATTTGTAGATGGAATTATGTTTGTATTTTATTTCATTTTTCTAATTAAATTGAATATAAATGGAACGATATGTGAACATATGTAGGAGGAGCAGCTTAACTGACACCAAACAAAAAAATATATAAAAATTTCGTGGAAAAATCAACGCTCGGTCAATGAACTGAACTTAATTATTCTTGCTTTTAGTTACGGCATATTTATTGGGAAAACCCCGTCGTGACAAGCTTGCTCAAATTTAGCCAGAAAAACTCTGATGTGTGAGAAAACGAAACAAGGAAAAACTATGCACCAATTTCCCATGAAATCTGGCTCTGGAAACGAATGCCAAATGAGTCACTAAGCAGCCAACAGTGTTGTCTAACGCCAGTGTTGACCAGTGTTGGACACGGTGAACTTTTGCTTTTTGCATTGTCTTTGGCTGATAATTCTGGTGAAGACCAAAAACATTTGTTGATGCGATGATGCCACATTGCATTTTCGCTGACATTCCCCCCCCCTCCCCTGTGGAAGCCGGCTGCAACGATGCAACGGGTGTCGATGTGTCGGTTGGGGGAGGGTGGTTGGGGGGGTCTCGGTATCATATTCGCCGTCCGCTGACGTTGACGGTTTTTGTATTTTTTTTTTTTTTTTGCATTTGTATTGCTTTTGTTCTTGTTGCAATTGCAGTTTGCACCCGCTGCAATTGTTGTTCTCCTTTTGGACTGGCCACCGGCCAGTGTGCTTCGACTTCAACTTCGACTTCTCCTTCTTCATATTTTTCGCAGCCTTTATTTGTTGTTGTTGTTGTTGTTTGGTTGTTTGTGTATGTTTTTGCCTATGTGTTTTTCCAGGAATTCCGTCACTGATACTGGCCATATGCAAAAAAAATTATACGAGTGCCGCCGCAGACACACAAAACAGAAAAAGCTAAAAAAGAAAAAAAAATTATTGCTGCATTTTTCACAACGTCATTTTCTGGAATACAAAAACAAAAAGAAGGAAAATAACAACAAAAAACGGAATACAAAAATTATTGTTTGTTGTACAAAAATTTATGCAAATATTGCAGACTCGTTCAAGAAAAGAAACTTTATAATTATGTGGAGGGGTCAGCGAGACGCGACTGTCATTCAATCGGGCAGTCCCTCAGTCCCTCAGTCAGTCAGTCAGTCAGCCCGTCGTCAGTCCATCAGTTTGTCATTTTGCGGCTTTCCAAACAAATTGAGCATGTAAAATGGGTTTGGTTATTCGTGGACAGAAAAGGGTGAAAGCCAAATGATTAGATGAGGGACAGGCCCAAGACTCAATGGGAGCTGAAAAAAAAACCTCATGCCATAGCCTAGCCTAAACCTTTTCTTAATCTCAATGATTGTTCTTATTTATACTTGATATTTGTTTACTTGACTTGTTCTTTCGTTCTAATATTTAATTTTAAATTAATTATTAGTCCAAATATATTTAATTCAAGCTTGGAACTTCTCTCTGCCATTGTTCCTTTCCTTTGATTTCGTTTGAAATTTAAAGAAGGTTTTGTATCGCGTTCCTATTTTGTATTTGTTTTGTGGCTTCTTTAATTTGTTTGCAATATTTTATACATGTCTCCTGCGCCTCCTCCTTGCCTGCATATAACACTCTTAAAAATGTTGAGATGCCGTGACATTTGTCCGTTTATATCCAATGACTTGGCCTGCCAGTCAGTCGATTGCCGTCTAAAATTTCATAAATTCAAACGAATTTTGTCGCCCAGGCAGCAGAAGAGGCAGCAAAGAAAGAAAGAAAAAACAGAAAGAAAAAGAGTTGAAGTAAACATTCCTCAAGTTCTAATAAAACATTGTCACTTGAGGAGGGGAAACAGGAGAACAGCCGCAGCAGGAGAAGGAGAGCAGAGCGATCGTACGAGGAGGCATGGGCGCATTTTGTAATACTCTATACAAGGGGTAGCATAGAAAATGTATGTCATAGGGACTCCCTTAGAGCGATAAATTTTTTAAATAAGTCAAGTGGATTTTCTCGTTTTTTATTTATTTTATAAGAGCGAATGATCGGTGCTTAGCTTTAAAGCATTAATACAATTATAAGGAAATAAATCTAGCTATTTGTATGTAGAATAAAAATAATATACAATCGATTTTGATCGATAACTTCAGATAACATTTCGATTTATAGCCACAGTTCCATTAATTAACATTCTTTGATTAGATACAATCGAATATATTCGATAACTTAAAATAATATTTCGATAACATCAAAATATTTATCGATAAAATATTAAAGACTGGACGATAGCGTTCGATAACTTAAAATAATATTTCGATAACATAAAAAACTTAAATATAAATATTTTATCGATAAAAAATAATTGCTTAATATTAATTAGCATATTCTTTGGTAATATAAAATCGATTATGTTCGATAGCTTGAAATCAATGCCCGATAACGTTCCAAAAAACAAAATATAAATCGATAACTTTCCGATAACATGACAGAATTGTATTTTACTGTATTTTACCAATAATTTAAATACAGCTGAAATGCACTGAAATACATGCACGATATTCACCCGATATTACCGATACGCGATATACAAGTGTATGTGAAGCGTCGTCTTTTGTAGGATAAAGCAAACTCCGTTTCTTGGTGTATTCTTCAGTTTTTCTTCTTCATTTCGATTATTGTTATTGCATAAATTTATTGTCAACGTTTTTCTGTGTGTCACGCATGGCAACAATTGCAGTGGCAGCAGCAGCAGCAGGAGCAGGAGGAAGCACGTCGTCCTTGCCCGTGTTTTGAGCAGTAGTTGTCCTTATCATACAATTACTAGGCAGAGTGCTCTCCACTCCGCGGAGGCAGAGAACCGACCGCAATGGATGGGCGGGCAGAAAGAGATGGCAACAGGGGCGATGGGTGGGGGGTAGAGACGGGCGAGACAGATAAAATAAATGGAAAATGTGCACAAAAGAAAACGAAATTAAAAACGCAAGACGCAAAAACCAAGAGACAACAAAATTTTATGTACCCTCCTGCAGCTCCAGCTCGAGCTCCTCTCTCTCTCTTTCACTCACTCTGGGGTCGTACCTTTCCCCCCATTCAAATTCCTTGTGCCTCATTCTCCATTCCCCTTGTTGCATTCGCCAGCCCCCGTACCGCCAGTGCCCCGCAGTGTGTTTTCACCTGCAACGGAATATGCAACTTGCGACTGTTTTGAGGGCTTTTTCCCTGTTCCTGTGCTTCTTCTTCTGCTTCTTCTCCCCTTTCCCCCCATTCTTTTTTTGTTGTATTTTATTTTTATTTTATTTTTGTGTGTTTCCTTCGTTTGGCTTGTCCTGAGGCCCCAGAGGATTAACCCCTGGCAGGACACTGGGGTGCCCACAATCGGAGGAGTTTACTTTTTTTTTTTTTTTCGGTAATTTCGAAGAATATTTTGGAAATATAATAAGTGGCCATAAAGAGTAAACACCTCTGAACATATATCAATATATATTAATGGTTAGTTTTGCCAAGATATCGCTAGTCCCTAAACATGAACACAAATTATATTTTTATGCATAAAATATTGATTGAAATTAGCTAATTTTTTTTTTTTTATTAGTTTCAATTGATTTTGATCGATTGCCTGCGTTGACTTTCTGCTTATTCCTTAAAGGTTATAATAAAATAAATAAAAAAAATAAAAAGTAAATAAAATCCTAAATAAAATAAAATAATAAATAAAATAAAATTATAAATAAAATAAATAGATAAATAAAACAATAAATAAAATAAATAGATAAATAAAATAATAAATAAAATAAAATAATAATTAAAATAAAAGAAATAGATAAATAGTTTCATTCTTACCAAATCTCAGCAAAGTCTGGAAAAAATACTACTCCAAGAATTACCGAAAGGCAAATGGAAGTGGCAGTATCAGAAGGGATGCCAGAAAAGTGGTTCCAATAAATAATATAAATAAATTAATAAATAAAGTAAATTTAATGGAATCGAAAAAAAAAAAACCACTTCAAGGGTTGACAAATCTTTGCTTGAAAAAGGTATAAAAATCTGCATTTTTGTGCAAGGCAGCGCCCCCACACAAGGGTTAAAAAAAGTGTGTCGATTGTGTGTGTGTGTGTGTGTGGGGGGTGGCTCTTGGGTGCAAAGGCTCGTATCTTTAGCCCTGTCTGCAGTTGCAAGTTGGCCTGTTGGCGACTGTTGCAACTGTTGATGCAACACTCACTCAGCCAGACAACCAGGCAAACAGCTGTGCGCAGACATTTTAAGCAGCCTGTCTGACTGTCTCTCTGTCTGTCTGTCTGCCTGTCTGAATCACACACACAAATATATGTATATATACCAAATATATATGCACATAATATATACATTTATGTACATGGCGAGTGTGCTGCATAAAAGTCTTCTTGTCTAGGCATAGAATTGCTTTGCGTCTCGCTGTCTGACTCTTGTCTGACTCCCTGTCCGACTGTCTGAATGTCTGGGCATTGGTTTAACTGTCTCTCCATTCTCTCTCTCTCTCTCTGCCTTCTCTCTCCCTTCTCCATGTCTGTCTGACTACTGTCTATCGTTGTTGCGCCCAGAACCCCTGCCCCCGTGTCTTTCGCCATTTGAGCCTGCTTTTTGTCTGTTTTGTTGCCCGCTAACTGGAGCTTATCATGGCATTCTATGCCATTCGATTGCTTAGGTAATTAAAGTTTAAATGAGATCTAGCAAGATCAAGCAGTGCACGTGTCGTGCTGCAGCACACCTCGGCTGGCAGCAGGCATCGGAAATTCCTCTAATTAATTGTGCCAGCAAACACCTTTTATATGCTTCCTTTATCCTTTCAACACACACACATTAAAGCGGAAACTGATGCGCAAATCTTAGCCACGTTGTTTTGCGCGTATTATTTTCCGCTTGCAGCCAAAAGGCTTTGAACTTGAACTTTTCCATGAGCGTATAATCAGACAGGCAAAGCAACCTACTTATGGCTGCGGAAGCCGCAGCCAGCAGCCGGCAGCCAGCACTAGCAGCAAAAAGGAAAAGCGGAAAAAGTGGAAACTTTTTCAATGCCACACCGAGAGGGAGCGGGAGCGAGAGCGAGCGAGAGACTGACGCAAGTCAGTGCCCAATGCCTGTGTCTGCGTCTGTCCCTGTCCCTGACTCTGACTCTGAATATTCTTCCCTCACATCATCATCATCGTCATCATCATTTTCATCTTATTCTTGCGGCTGATTAAAATATGCAAAAGTGTGGAACGAAATGCCAAGACAGCGGCACGGACAGACGGACGACTGATGACGTTATTCAAGCCAAAACTGTTGCCGAAAACCTTGAACAAAAAAAACATATAAAGCATTTAATTATTAAAGTTGTTAGTTTGCTGTTAAATTACCTGATGGACGTGGATTTATTTGTGTGAAAATACAGTCCCCAAAGGAGCAAGCAAAAATAGCTTTAAAAACTTTTTTAAAATATAAACAATTATGAAAGTTGTTAAGTAAATACAAAAATATGCCAGCTGTATTTTGTTGGGGATTTCTAGATAATTATTTGATTTATTTATATTTTTATTTATTTTAGTTATATTTTTATTTATTTTATTTATATTTTTATTTAATTTACTTATATTTTTATTTATTTTATTTATATTTTTATTTAATTTATTTATAATTTTATTTGTATTTTTATTTATTTATTTTTATTTATTTTATTTATATTATTATTTATTTTATTTGCTTTATAAATCCCTAAAATAAGCTTGCTAGCAGGTAAAAAAACAAACTCAAAACATGCCATTCAACTTTTGCTCCTCCCACAAAAGAGCCCTGTGCAACGCGTCGTGCAACAGCTCCCCTCAGTCAAAACCCAATCAGACCAAATGAAATACAGCCTGGAAGGCCCACGGGGTATCCGCCAGTCGCTACACAAACAGCCCAAATAGTCGTCATAATTCCAAAAGTTTACTTGACTTTTGTTGCT
This sequence comes from Drosophila ambigua, assembly GCA_018150905.1. NCBI lineage: Eukaryota > Metazoa > Arthropoda > Insecta > Diptera > Drosophilidae > Drosophila > Drosophila ambigua. Next base: position 4,463,696 of record JAECWS010000151.1, on the reverse strand, counting down.
CTGCTGTGACTTTTGTGTGTGTGTGTGTGTGTGTGTTTTTGCAACGTCATAATTAAGCGTCATGCCACATGTTGCAGCAGCAGTCAAAACTTTTGCCATATAGCACACACACACACACACACAAACACACACAGGGCTTTCTCTTGTGTTAATTTCACCAAAACATTCTCTCTCTATGTGTGTGTGTGTGTGTGGGGCACTTGAGGCAACAACGCAGACAGTTTACAGACTTTTTGAGACAACAACAACACAAAACAAACAACCGAACGAGCAACTGTGTGGCATTGCCATTCAACTTTTGCCTCTTGCCGCTGCCACTGCCGCTTGTCTTTAGAGCAGAACACCCCCCCACACAGCCCCCCCTCACAACAAGAACAACATTCATTTGGGGTAATTAAAATAGTGAAAGTTTTCTGCCATCTCTCTCTTGCTCTCTCTCGCTCGTATTTGCACTCACTTTGTGACATTTGCCATAGCCTACATTTAAGCAAAATTAACCAAAATTTGTGCATGTAATTAAGGCAGGCCCCAGCCCCCCAGGCTCCCACACATTAAAGTTGCTAGAAAGTGACAGAATTTATGTAGAAATACTTGAATAAGATTATGCTTAAGAATTATAGCAAATGGGCACCAGAACGAGATATTTTAATGGAGAATTTTTGCGATGATACTTTTCCATATAAAGAATTATTTTTAAAGATTTAATATACAATATATAAAGAATTATTTTTAAAGGTTTAATATATAATATATAAAGAATTATTTTTAAAGGTTTAATATATAATATATAAAGACATATTTTTAATGGCTTAATATATAATATATAAAGAATGATTTTTAAAGGTTTAATATATAATACACAAAGAATTATTTTTAAAGTTTTAATATATAAAATAATTGCTGGAACATGATTTATAATAAAATTTGTATCTTCCTCTGCTTGCAGCATATTCTTCAAAATTCCAAATTTCAACGAAGAAGAAAGCGTGTAAAACTCAAAGAGAAACCAACAAAAAAACAAACAACAACAACAACAAAAAGGAAACCAAAAATCTAAATGCAAATCTCGGCAACAAATCGAAAGGCAACTCTAGAAGAAACCACACAACACGCTACAACTCTGGCAGTGCTCTCTGGCTATAAATAAATACAAATAAAAAAAACAAGCAAGAACAAAACGAAAACGATAACGAAAACACTCTCTAAAAGCCCCATCTCTCTCACACACACACACACAAAATACGCACTATCTCCCTCCCACACACACACACAAACGAGAAAGGAAAACATTAAGCAACAAACCAAGGACCAATTAAATGTTTATGGAACAGCAACAGCAGCAGCAGCAGCAGCAACAACTCTTCAAATAAAAAACCAAAATAAAATAAAAACTATTTTCATCTGTTTTTGGGGCTACTCTGTGAAAGAAAAAAAAACAAAACAAAAAGAAGGAAAACGAAAAACAAAACAAGGAAAGAAACACTCTCATTAAGACTTAGTCTCTGTCTCCGTCTCCGTCTCTGTCTCTCTTTTATCTCTCTCTTTCGAAACGATTTCTATTTCGGCCACAAAACAGTGTTGTAAAACAGCCCCATTAACAATATTTCGGTGTGCAAAAATTTCGAAATAAAAATTAGAGTTTTTTGAACAAAACAAAATAACAACAGCAACAACAGCGACAACAACAGCAACTGCAGCAGCGACAACAACACACAAGCAACAACAGCAAAAGCAAAAGCAAGCCAACAACCAGAGAAAAAGAACGAAAAAGTAAAAGGAAACAACACCAGAAATACAGAAAAACACAAGTAACAAACAACAATTGCAACAACAACAACAAATACAAAAACATAACAAAAACAAGCGACGTAAACGACGGCCCCCAGGACAAAAATCAATTGCAAAAATTGAAACTTATGGATTGCTGGACGGGTAACGCCCGACTGGCGAGTGTTTTAGTTTAAGGTAAGTTTTTCCCACTCAAATATAATTCAACATTTAATGCAACAAATTATATAAAACAATGGAAGATTTTTACTTATTTTCTTACTTTTATTATTTGAAAATTATGATGGAAGGAAATTTTTGGCCATGTTTCTTTTTGGACATGATTTTGATGAAAAAATCAAACAACAAAAATAGATAAAAATATTTTAAGACTAGAAAGAAATATAACTATAACTTGTTTGACATCATAAGTTAGGAAAGATCATGAAACAAATGTGGAAACCATATCATAATGGTTGAAGGGATTTTGTTGTTATGGGAATGTGGAATAATGGCAACTGATAATAAATAAATAAAATAAAAAATAAATAAATAATATACAAAATAAATAAATAAAATACAAAATAAATAAATAATAAATAAAATACAAAATAAATAAATAATAAATAAAAAAATAAATAATAAATAAAAAAATAAATAATAAATAAAAAAATAAATAATAAATAAAATATAAGTAATAATTAATTAAAAAGAGTAAAGACTAAAAAAACAGGAATTAATAGCCACACTTTGATTGCAAATGTATTAAAATTAACGTAAAAATAATATAATATTCCACAAATAACTGCCAGGCCCACTCGATCCAATAGATCGCGCACTCGGCAGCAGGCAGACTGCCATTGAAATGTGCCCCGAGTCTGAACAAAAGCAGAAGTGGGCAGGCACACTGATCCTCTCTGCGCTCTAATGACTGCGTTTTGCATAACGATTTGAAGGGTACCAAACATTAGAAGGAATAACGCACACGGGCCAGGGCAAACAGGGGCGGGGCCCAACAAAAAAACGATTACTCTTTGTTGGGGGGAAGGGTTGTTGGCCAGCAGCTGTCAATCAAAGAAAAGAAACGAAACGAAACAACAACGAGTCAACCGAGTGCTTTGACAGCCATGAAACATGACAGACTGACGACGATGACGGCCATGTGACTGTGTTTGTGCTTGGAGCTTTTTTTCTTCGGATTTTAGCTAATTTTGGAAACTGCAATTAACGCATAGACGTACGTACGTACAGAGCGGCACGGAGAGAGAGAGGTTTTTGGGCTAATTAAAACAATTTCGCAATTGTGCAAAATTTTCAATTTAAAAACTGCAAACAAACAAAAAAAAAGCAACGAACCTTCACAGACAGAGCGCCATGTTTGAGTACACACACACACACACAAGCACACAATTGTTTGACAGCAAACACACACACACACACACACAGAACGCTTTTTTCTCTGCGGTTTATTTTGTTTGGTACGATCATTTTTTTTTTGTGTATTTTTTTTTTTAGCATTCACTTACCCCATTGTCGAAGCGCAGACGACGTCGCTTTACTTCCGCTTCGATCAACGCCGAAAACCCAACCCAAAAACAATAGCAACAACCACAGCTTTTGGCTTCTCTCCCTCCCTCTCCCTCCCTCTCTCTCTCTCCCTCTCTTGTTGGTCTTCTCTGCTCATTATGATCCCATATGCAATGCGACCTTGGCCTTCAAAAATCACAAATCACCAAAAAGAAGAACAGCGAAAAAAAAAAAAAATAAAAATTGTGCAAATAATTTTTGCATTCTTTTTTCATTTTGCATGGGCTTTGTTTGCAGCACACACAACAGCGAAAAAAAAGAAAGGCTTTTGATGGAGTATTTTTTCGGTTGAAGCGGCAAAGGGGCAAATGCAAGCCAGGACACATGTGGCGCCCCCAAGAGCCACTCGCTTGTGCTCGTATTTTTGTGCCCAGGGCTTGCAGCTTATAGCACTGAATATATTTATGTTTTAAGCAAATCTTTTCTATATCTAGAACAGAGTTTTATTTAGTTATTTTATTAAATCAAAAACTTATGGCAAAAAGCAGCAAAAAGCATTCGGAAACGGCTGAAACTTCTGGGAATGAGAATAAAAAAAAAACAAAAAACTAAACTAAAAATTAAAACAGAAAAAAAATCATTCTCAATGTTGTCTATAGAGTGCCACATCCAGATACTCAGGACTCGACTCGGCTGATCAGATGTGCACCCTGCTCTTTCTCTCTCTCTCTCTTGATCTCTTTCCCAGCGTGGCTTAGCAGTAACGGATGATCCATTATGTCCGGCATCGCAGCGACTCTTTTTGTACGCAGTGCAGTGCAAGCAGTGCAGTATCATGGGGTAATGCATGCAGTGCAGTCATTACCCCATGCTACGCTATGAGAAACCGTTTTCTTCTATTCATTGCTCCATCTCCCAGTTCTCCCAGTTCCCAGGGTCATTAATGAAACACTTAGCACCCCGTATGACAAAAATGAAGGCCTAATTCAATGAAATGGCAAAAATACAAAAAAATAAATAGTCAAGAGAGAAAGAGAAACAAAGGCAAAGGCAAAGGCTATTTCTATTGATTGAATGTGAAGACACAAGCGAGTGAGACAAGGAGAGAGATAGAGAGAGAGAGGGGGAGAGAGAGAGGTAGAGAGAGAGAGTAGTGGCAGTTGGCAAAGTGAAATGCAATGACGACGATGTACAGGAAAGTGCAAAAACACAGTTACAGCTTACATAATTATGTGCAATTTATGCGGCAACGTGACAAATCAATTTGACTTTACCTCAATTCGGTTTTTCCTGCTTCTCAGGCAAGAGTCTGACTCTGACTCTCAGTCTGAGTCTCTGCCTCACTTTCTGCTGCTCCCTGCCGCTCTCTCTCTTTGCAGCGTTGACAACCAGCCAGCCAGCCAGCTAACTGTCTGTCTCTCTGTCTGTTGAAGTTTTTGAGATGAAACTCAATACTGGTAGCACTTGGTGTGCTGTACTGTGCTCTGTTGTTGCAACGTTTCGGCCAGCCTCTAGTAAGTTTCGCACGCTCAATTCTGTGGCACACAGAACCGCTATCATGACTTGGCCTAAACCAAACAACAACAGCAACAGCAACAAAAATAAGTACCACAAGTAGTTGCAGAACTTCCATAGAATTCTATGCCGTTTGAGGGAAAATAAAGTTGCATTTGCCGGCTGGATTGTTGCCCCCCACTCCCACTCCACTCCTTTGCGATCATTTAATGGCAGAATCTAATTAGATGCGAATTATTGGAAAGTTATTTTCTGCTCCTTTAAGCAACTAAAAATTACAAATAAACCATTTTAAGTGTTGCTCATCGAATGCCAATTTTCCTACGCTTTTTCTTCAGTTTTTTCCGCATTCTTTTTGCTCCCATTTTGCGTGTGTGTGTGTGTATGTTTATTACGCATACGCCACCGCGTGTTTGCGTGTTAAACTTTTAATACGCTCGCTCTCCGTTCAAATATCACAACGCACGCGGCGTTGCATTCATAAGTTGCCTTTTATTTTTCTTTTCTTCTCTTATATTTTTTTATTTTTTTTTTATGTAATTCCTGCTATATCTTCTGGTGTTGTTTTTGCTGTTTTATCGAAAATGCGTGCTCAGCTAAGCAAAGAAATACTGAAATGCTCACGACGTTGCAACGTGCAATTTGTAACGCATGTGGCGCCCCAATCATAAGGTGGGCCGTACGTACCGAACATGTGCGAGATTATAGCACACAGCCAGCCGATAAATAGAGCTCTGGTTGGGCACTCGCTTGTGCTCACATTGCTGCAGATTATTAGCCTTTAATAAACTCTCTCTCTCTCGCAGCGTGGCTTAGCAGCAGTAAATTATTAATAATTTTATTATTGCAGCTAACTTTCATGGCTCATCTGCTGGCCATAGCTTTCTTGGAAATACTGCTGCCCTTGAGCTATTTAAATACAATGCCCGGAGCTCACAGGCAAATTAGTTGCGGGGGTCAGCCGTTCGTTGGGTCACCACTTGATTGATTTGCTGCTAATTGAAACCATTTCGCCCGTCAAAGTTCAATCAATTTTAAATGCGTGCAAAAAGGTTTATTAGGGGCTGGGGGGGCCTTTACCCTTGACTGCTAGGCCACGCTGGGATAGAGCGAGAGAGAGAGGGAGAGAGCGAGAGTGTGGCCCGCTAGCGCCTGCTTTTGGCGGAAGTGATTAATAAGCAAAGTGAGGCAGCAGCAGCAGACAACAAAAGAACTTAAGAGAATGCAACAAATGCAAATCCCAATAAAGAGAGAGGGAGAGGGAGAGAGAGAGAGAGAGACGCAGTGAGAGCTTGCGCATGCAACGCCTGCTGCGGGCACCCTAAAAACGAACTAAAACTCTTTCCCCTCCCCTGTCGATGTTGTGCGCTGTGCGCTTTCGTGTGTGTTATCGCTGTGGCATTGCAACAACTACAAACTATAAAGCAATTATATGCAACGCTCCCCACCACCCGCACCGGCACCCGCAGCCGCGTCAGTGCGTCTTGCACCCACCACCCACGTGGCGCCCACTTATTTGCTTTGGGTTGGGGCATGGCTTGGCCTGGGGTTGGGGTTGGGGTGGCCAAATCGCATTTTGCGTGCATCAATTATTGCGCATTTCTCAGTTTGCGTTGTTCAATTTTTTCTTCTTCTTCTTCTTCTACTACTACTTCTTCTTCTTCTTCTGTGCTTGCGTTTTTCTTTTTCTTGTTGCTTTATTTTATTATTTCGCTGTGTGTGGCTCTTGCCTTTTATCTGACAGCCGCCGCCGCCTGTTGTTGTACAATTTTAATGCATAACACCCAGCGACTGAATAGCAACCATAAGAAAAAACAACAACAACAAAAAGAGCTAGGGGTACGCGGGGCACACACAGAAATACTCGCAATCCATGCCGAGCGGCTTGCATAATGCTGGGCTTTGGCAATGCGTAAGATTTCCAGAATATTTGGGTGCCAATAATTGAGGAGGTTCTGTCGCTCAGTGAGGGCTGCCCCTCCGTTTCGCTTGACACACAAATCTCTACCGACATTTCTCAGTATTTCTCCATAATAATCCACACAAAATATATTTAAATTATGTTTTTAATTTGTTTTTAGATTTTTTATTCATATTTTCGTTGGACTTTTATTTTTTTGTTAGCTATTGCTGAATTTTCTTTCATTCGCTCTAAGTAAAATTCGCAACCAAAATTGAATACCTAATTTATGCAGATATTTAGTGTGTGTTTATTTTTCTAGAGCTACAAATCCAAGTCCAGGCAGTAAGTCTATGAAAATGGATAAAATATTAGGCAGCTAAATAAATGGGAAATAATTTGGAGAAATAGAAAAATTAAAATGAAAAAAAAACTAAAGCGCATGGGAGCTGTGATTTTTCATTGCCTTCTACCAGGGCAATGGGCTTTAGCTTTAGTTATGCCCCTGTCTCTGCCTCTGCCTCTGCCTCTCCCGCTAAGTCTGCCCCTGCCTCTGCCTTTAGCTACAGCTCTCGTTCTGCCTTTAGCTCTACCTCTACCTTCACCTGTGCCTTCTCTCACCTCTTACCTTCCAAAACCTCTCTCCTTCCAAAACCTCTCTCTTACCCTTCAATACATTTTCCCTGATTTGCCACACCATTCATTGCGTATGCGTGTGAGAAACAGAAGTGCGGTGTGTGTGCGGTGTGTGTGGTGTGTGCGTGTGTTGCTTTTTGGTTGCTGCTGCTGCTGCGTGACACATTGTGTGACTGAGTTTTTCAGCTAATGGCCAAAGCAACAACAACAACAAAACAACAGCAAATTTTCGAGGGAACTGCACTGCACTGCACTGCACTGCTTGCTGCTGAAAAATGTTGACATGCAAGTGCCAGCAAGCAGCACCCCAGTCCAGTGCAAGTCTCTGACCCATTGGCAATTAGCATTTTGGATGGAGTTGCATTTTATATTTTTTTAACCAAAAACGAAACAAAACAAAAAAAAAAACCAAAGAAAAAAACATATAAACTATACAGACACGTACATACATATACATATATGTATATCTGTGTGTGTGTGTGTGTATATATCGCATATATAAAATGGTTATATCTGATCGTTGTTTTTGGTGTACAGTTTGCAGCTAAAGTTTGCGTGTTCTGCCGCTGCCGTTCTCAGAGGTGTCTCTGTGTGTGTGTCGGTCTGTCTGTGTGCCTGTGTGTGTGTTCGTAATTGTGGATTAATTATAGCCAAGGACCCCACAAGATACAAATAAAGATACAAAATGTATCTCGTATCTCTGGCTATGTGTGCAATTTCCGTCCATTGGGGCACACACAGAACAAGGTTAATTCAGTTAGCCATTGTATCTGTGTCGGTATCTGTAGCTGTATCTGTATCTGTATCGGTGTGTTGTATCTGTATCTACTACTGCCTGCCTGCACCCCCTGCCTGCCTGCCCGCTCGTACGCTTATTCGTTTGTTTGTTGTTTTAATTACGCTTTCAACTTACATAATCATTTCCACTGATGAACACGCACACCACACACACACACACACACACACACACTTATAACAGAGCATCAGAGTCCCGTCTATTATTCGCCATGGACTGGCAAAGGGAAGGCCTTACGCTTGGAATACTTACACTGCCCAACCCCCACAGATCGATCTGGGCTATGAGTTGTGGTAGAGATCTATTCGTATTTTCATTAGTTCCAATTGACCGAGGGGCGCTGCTGCATAACGTTTCTCTTTTCGATGCATTCTTAGTGGGATTGCAATATTTTTAACGTTTCCATTGTTACCCAACTGGCAAAAATTCAACGAAAGCAACCAGCCGAGGGGCGCTGCTGCAGAGCGCGTGAAACGTTTCATTCGAATTTTCTCTTGCTCACAGAGTTTATTTATTTGGAAGCCATTTGGAATCCCTGCACCGATCTGCCTTCGTCTGGTGATTTATATTTTGCTGCCTAAAGTTTGTGCAAATGCACTATACCCTATGAAAAAAAGGGTATACATGTCTTTTGCCAACCTAAACCCCGTTAGGTTTTCTTTCTGGGTGACAATTTTTGGTTCTTTGTTTCTTGCTTTGTGGCTGCCGCCTGTGGCTCTTCTTGTTTTATGGCATTTGATTTTCGTTTGGAAGAGCCCACGAAAAAAAAAAAAAAAAGGAAAATAATGCAAATAAAATAAACCAAAAAGAAGTTCACATGAACAATCCGGTTTATTTTTTTTTTGGTTTTAGAAATTGAGAAACAGAGAAAAAAGCGAAGCAAGCGAAGGAGAAGCCGCTTCAACATTTATTTATTATTGTATTTTTATATTATTTTAGTTTGTGGGCTGCGAAGTTTGAAGCGCACTTTTTAAGCTGTTTATGCTGTTGGGCTGAAGGGCAGGGGGAGGGCTTATAGAGGCAGGAATGGCATAATAACTCCACCAACAAAATGAATGACACCTTGTGAGGTTCCGGAAACGCAACAGCCGAGCGATGGATGCTGCTGCTGCATGACGCGTGATCTTTGTAGGCCAGTGTTGGCAAGGCTAAGGGCAGTGCTGTAGGGCGTGTCCACAAAATATTAAATATTTAACACTAATATTTAATTTAATTTATTTATTTGTTTATATTCAATATTCACGATTTCTCATTTAAATATTTAAATATTTTTAGTGTTTCCATAAACGACTCTTTTGGGTTTTCAAACGCTTCCAAAACTTTCCTGCAACCCGATAAATGTTTATGTTTTATTCAAATAATCTTCTGATTTGTGTGTGCTAAGAAGGTCTTTCTTTGAAATGTTTTGTGAAAGAAAGGCTTGACCTTTTTGTCCATGTCACCAGCAGCGCTCGACAAAATGCTTCTCTTTTTTTTTTTTTGGCGGCAATTAGAAAACGAATTTCACCGACAGAGAGGGAGACTGAGCAAAAAGCGGCACCAGCGACCGCTTCTTCGTTTTGACCATTGCAAAATGTGTGTTCCCATGACTTTGGGCCAAAATGGTGGCAAAAACAAAAAAATGCAAAAAAAAAGATGGTAAAAGAGAACTTTCGAAAGTTGAGACAGAAACAACAACAGACGAAGAAGCCGCCGCCGCCGTCGCCGCCTCGAAATGAATATAAAAAAAAGTAGAAAAAAATGCATAAATTTGGCATAAATAATGCCCTCACCTAAGCAACACCTCCCCCGGGGTGGGTTGGTGGATCATAGGCATGCCCACCCCCTCACGACTCTGAAGCGTTGAAAAATGATGGCAACTCTCACAAAGCGCCAAGCGACTGATCTCTCTGTGTTTGGAGCCAAAGAGAGCGAAAGAAATATGGTGTGTGGGGGGTGAACGATAAAAGTGGAGCGAGCGGCGAAGGATGGGGAGGGAGGAGCAAGGCGTGAAAGATCGATTGTTGAATGCGGGCGTTATTTTTTTAAATCAGCGAAGGAGGCAGAGAGCGCAAGGGCAGCGCAGCAACAGAAAAAGAGTCGAAAATGCGAGCGAAAGTAAAAGTTGGACAGATATTCAAATAAACCAGGGCTGTACCTGTGTACATTTATTTATGTTTAAAGACTCGTAACAATAATCGAATTCATATGCTGCCTGCCACTTTATTTTATTATTATTTATTATTTATTATTTTTTAGATCTTAAAATATGTCTGTATAAATTGCTGGGGATATTCTTTTGCAACTTTAAAACATTTTTTAATGCAATTTGCACTGCATACATTTCGATAATATTTCTATAATATTTCTCCCATTTCTAAGGGGACTTATGGCAAATAACTAAATTAAATAAACTTCTAATATGCCCCAACTAAACGTATAATGAAAGACTGCATTAAATACACCTCCGATTAAACTGCTTACGGATTACCAATTAAAAGCAAAATAAATAGTTTCCAGGCAGCCATTTAATTAATTTCGCCAAAGTTAGAACCAAACAAACCCAACATCAAATGATTAATAAAATTCTTCTATGCTGAGGCCTAAACAAAAAAAAAAATTCGCGAGTCTATTGAACTTTAGTGGCGCGCAAAAAGATCCCAAAAATCGAAAAGGTTCATTGAACCGCGCGGCGGCCACAACAAAAACTATGAAAGAGATCAACGACACGCACTAAAATGTGTTCAAGCAGCCAGACAGAGACGGCCATAGAGAAAAACGTCGGCGACAGGCAGAGCACTTCAATAGGCCTCAAAACCATGCAAAAAAAAAAAGAGGCAGCGGCAGCGGCACGCACAAAATTCGCAAAAGTCAATGAACTCTGCGGCGACGGGCCAATGTTCTGTTCTCTTTCAGCAACACACAAAACACAGCTGAGAAATTCGCAATCACACACAGCACACAATCACACAATCGAAAAAAAAGTGCGTAAGCGTACGGGCTCACGCACCGCAAAGAAAACAACAAAGGCAAATGTATGGCAAACGCAAAATGCAAAGAAAATGTTGCCAAAAATTAAGCCTTGGCCTGCTCTCGCTCACGGCCTCATCTGGTCTCTCTCTCTCTCGCTCTCTCTCTGTCAACATTTTTCAAAGTCAAGTTGAAGAGCAGCGAGCGCCGCCGTGAGCGACGACGTGTGTGCGTGTGTGTCTCTGTCTGTGTTTTTGCGATATTTTGTGCAAATTCTCTTTTTAACGCCGTGGCGTCTTCCGCTCTCTTGTTGCGTACCGTACGCTCGCTCGCTCGCTCGCTCTCTCTCTCTCTCTCTCTGTCATTCTTCTAATCGCTTGCCTGCTCGCTCGCACGCTTTACCGCTGGCCGTTCGCTTACGCAATTTCGCGTATGTTTGCCAAACACCAAGCTAAATTAAACTACAAAAAAAAAAATAAATGTATAGATAGAAGCAAACGCTTTTTTTTCTTTCTTTCTTTTGTTGCTGGTTTCGTTTATCAGTCACACTTGACATTTTCGTTTCGGGTGGGGGATATCTCTATGTATGTATTCGCACATAATTAAGAATATACATATGTACAGACACATGTATGTATGCAAGATACATAGCAGTGGGAGCTGGGTATCCGAAATTCTAATAAAAAAAACATATTTTTAATGCGGATCAGTGCAATGAAACCCAAAACAAAATTCATGATATTTTACTTTGGATATTCATCAAGCCAGAGGAATTTAATAAAGAGAAAGAGCCATTAAGGGAAAACCCTTAAAAAAATCAGTAAAAACTTATTTAAAAATTCAGCTAAGAATTTAGCTAAATGGAACAAATTTTTAGTCCCCCTAAAGCTAAGGAAAAATTAAAAAGAGAAATGAAAGTACATAATTATGTGAATATGTATATGTACATAGGTACACCTCTTCCACTTCCACTAATTTCCAAATAAATCCAATGCCAATATGCGGTTTATTTAAATTTTAAATACCTAAAAAAAATAACTCTCTAATTGCGAACTTCTTTTAATGTTTATAACAGAATGCATAATTTTGGGCCTATGATTGTTTGCTGCATGAAATAAACATAGGTATACAATATTATAAAATAATATAAAATAATAATAAAATAATATAAAGTAATAATAATAAAATAATATAAAGTAATAATAATAAAATAATAATATAAATAAAATAAAATTCAATAATAAAAATATATGTACATTCATTTCCACATTTACGATACCTTTTTTTTTTGTTATCGCAGCCAAAAAACGAAATAAAGAGCGAGAGAGTGTGACAGTGGAACAGGCACGTACGCACTGTTTTCGATGCATGAAAATAGCAAGAAACCCAAAAATAAAAAAATACAGCAGCAACAATTATAACAAACAAATAGCAGACAAAACTATATCAACAAATCGGAACTTAAGGAGCAAAAAGTTCTTCAAACACGGAAATGATCTCTCGCAATTGATTCGCACTCAAAGAGATCACAGTGCCAGCATTATTTTTGGGTACAGTTTTTATTGCTCAAGAAGATCAAGCTGCAGGAACATCGTGTTGTTAGTTTTCTGATTCACTTTTGACATTCGGCGAATGGCATGAAAAAGTATCTTGCCGCTGTCAGCTGTCCGTCCCAGACCTTTTGGCTTTTCAGCATTGCAACAGCGAAAATGCAAGCGCTGCAATATCATTAATCAATGACAGGTTCTCCTTACATTTCCACAGTCCCATGGATTTCCAAATGTATGCGAAATTTGTCTTCCGCATTTGCAACAAAAAAAAAAAAAAAAATATTCCTTGTCTAGGAGGGGCGGGGGTAAACATATGTTATCTGTATCTGTTAGATTTCGTATGTAGGTCAAACGCAGGCACAACAACAACAACAAAAAATGGCAAACAAAATGTGCAAAAAAAATTCGCACGCACAAAAACAACAAAATAAAATCAACATGGAAGAGCCGGTACGCGCCGGGGGCCGCCGAAAGCCGGCTGCGTAGATTGCGTATACGCAATGTGTGTCAAGGACAGATATGTGCGAATTTTTATAGTTCCTCTGTCCGCTGCCAGCCTGCCTCTCTCTGTACCCCTCTCTCTCTCTCTCTCTCTCACTCACGCAAAATGTTGAGAAATATTTTATTTTGTTTTTTGTGTTCAGCTAAAATTAAACCCAAGAACAACAACAGGAACAATGGCAACGCACCTACTGAACTAATTTGCTCAGTGCCAGAGTGTGCGTGTAGATTGCGTGTGAATGTGCGTATCTGTGTAGATAGCATTGAATTTGAGCTGTGCGCGACACCAACACACAGCCAGCAGGGCCCGGCTAGAAACACTTTGTTTGTTGTTGTTTCTTTTTGCGTTTTTTTTTTTTTTTTATGTGCCATTTCGTCTCTGGGTTTTCGCAACTATTCGCAATTCACGCCCACGGTCAAGCCAAAGGTCAGGCCCACAGATGCGAGGGGTACCCACAGAGCCCAAAAATGAGCAATTTTACGTACGTATGTATGTACTTATATGTATGTATATGCTGGTATAATTTTCTCTATTTTTTTTGTAGTTTTAATTTCGCCATGAAATTAAGTTGTGGCAGAAACTGTAAAACTATTTGAGAAATGCTCTAATTATTGAGTTAAAGCTAAAGTGAAGCATCACGCGTCATGCGGCAGTGCTCATCGTTTTGAGTAATATTTTCAAAGAATTTTAAAATTGAGAAATATCTTTGATTGGATTTTCATCGAGTTTTATTTCGCCAGAAATGTTGCATACCCCATAGAAAAGTCTAGTTGCCTTTTTGGCCCCATGGTTAGGGTATTATTTTGCACACACAGATACACTGCTTCGTCTGTGTGTGTGTTTTGCTAACTGTCCAGCGCAAGCAGCTGTGCTTCTGGGTTCCTCACTCTCTCTCTCTTTGTTGCTCTTCCTCTCTGCCCTACGTCACTCTCCCTCTCCCACTCTATCTCCCTCTCTATCTGCCTCTCTATCCCTGTCTATGTATGCCAAATTTCCAATTGGGTCGCACGCACAAGATACTTTTTTTTTATTTTTATTTTTGCGAATTTCAGTGTTTGCTTGTATTTGTGTGTGTGTGTGTGTGAGCACCGCGTTGATCGCGGAAACGAAACAAAAACTTTTGTTGTTGCTGCCGCTGCCGCTGCTGCTGCTGCTGTTGCCGTCTCTCCGTCTCTCTCTATCTATCTGTATCTGTATCTGAGTGCGAAACACAGCCGAACGCATTGCGTAATCGGCGCTGTACTTTTGCCTAGCGTTCAGAGCGGCTTGACAACACACAACAAAAGTCAGCGACAGCAAACAAACAAACAAAAACAACAAAAAAAACCTAGCAGAAGGGACAGTCAGGGGTGGGGGCATTAAGCTAGTTAATGCCACTAAGTTTAGCGGCAGCTTTGGGCTAGTTAGCGCCTCACGGAAATGTGTGCTTGCATTTTGTATGCGAGTCGCTAGACACGCGTAGATCTCCATTAACAGATGTGCAGATACAAAGATACTTCATTTTGGAGATGTGTGCGCTAAGGCTTCATAACTGTAAAATGATCACGCTCTTGCACTTGGAACTTTTTCAGCTTATTTCTATTTTATTTGTATTTATTTCTATTTTATTTGTATTTATTTCTATTATTTCCATTTAAAACTGAATTAAATCTTGAATTAATCTTCAAAGATTAAACTATAATCTATCCATGTGCAGAGGGGCTACCTTTGTCATGCTACCACGCAAATGCAGAGCAATGCACCAAAAATTTAGAAGTCAATTTGCAATGACGGCCAAAAGATACAACGCAATGCTGCGCCCTGACGTCGGGCAATGACGCTGGCGCCGCCCCCACCACGTCCTAGCTGAAATGTTTTTCCTGTGCGTAAGCGGCTGTATATTTAGAAGAAAATAAAAGGAAAAGATACAGCTACATATACATATAGATAGCTACGAAATGGCGGTAACACTGCTGCCAGTGGATGACTCAAAGCAGCAGCCACGAATTGAATTAGCAAAAAAAATTAAATTAAATACAAAAAACGATGAGTGGCACTGACAAAGCCAGTAGTAGGTGATTAAGATGGTGGCAGCGGGTTCGGAGGCCAAAAAGTTTTATAAGTTTTTCAGCACGGGCAGGGGGAACAGAGAGCTGCAGAAAGTTTTTCAGAAATTATGCAGTAAGGGCAAGAGAGAGAGCGAGGGGGAGAGACACGAACAATCCTTGAATGGGAAAACATTAATGCAACATTAAGAAATGCAAAAAGATTAGACAAAGATCATGGAAACTTTTCAAGGAACACCAGGATAATGAGCGAGTTAATAATTATAGATGTTCGGGGCAATAAAAAGGAAGCTGCGACGATGCAAGAACTTTTATTGCGGAATATATATATAAGTATTTTCCAAGAGGCAGCATTTATAGCATTTCATCAAAATGTTGGCCAGCAAACAGCAAAAGGGAATTCCAAAAGTGTTTCCCACGGGAAGCGTGACATATTTTGGATTTTCATATATTTGCATGTGGAATATATGTATTTAAATGGGGAATATATGTATTTAAATAGGGAATATATGTATTTAAATATGAAATATCTTAGATACATGATATTAAGATTAAAATTATTAATATATGGCCCTTTTATAAGCGATAAATGGCCAGATTTTAAGCCAAAGAGTAGAAGAGTGAAATTTTAGCTTTGTTTTGCTTCAATTCCTTCAGAAATCTATCTGGAAATCTGGCTATAATATTGCAAATAAATTATTTGCCTTAAAGAACTATGCAACTGAATCCTTTTGGGAAAGAAATCTGCCCACTCCAGCTCAAGATCTCCAGCAGCCTCAGAACAGGTAGAATGCGAAAATGTTCGCATAAATTCCGCATCAAAAACAAAAAACTGCCCATAGAGAACTTTTTTGTAAGAATTCCCCAAAAGAAATAACGATCGTCACATAGGCAGAAACAAAAACAAAGCTGCCCGGAGAGGCATTCGCTTGATTTTTGCTTTTTTTGTACAGTTGTTTCAGGCTGTTCTGTTGTTGTTTTTGTGTGTTTCTTCTGCTGCTGCTGCTGCTGTTTCTTTCATGCTCTATGCGGAATCGAAATGTGTTTCTGTTGCTGTTGCTGTGTCTGTGTTTCTTCCTCTGTTTCTTCTTTTAATTTCATTTGCGAAATTAGCGAATTTTTTGCGCTGTTTGTTTGTGTGTGTGTTTTGTCTTTGGGGGCAAACGCACAAAAGCGCGTTAGGAATCAGTAAAACGAGGCAACGAAAATAAGAACAAGAAGTAGTGGAAGAGGCAGAGGGAGCGGAATAGGGAGAGGAATAAGTAACAGAAGAGCTCTGTCCCCAAAATTTAGGTCAAATGCTCAACTGCCGCAGCTGACGGCGCTGTCGACAGCGACAGCGCTGCTCTGCTGCGTGTCGATTGGCAGCACACTATTTAATTCTTTTTTTTGTGTGCGAATTTGTATGCCCTAGAGAGGCTGGCTATGATACATTACCATGCGCATATGTATTCCAATTAATTCAATTAATTAATGCCAGTAAAATGCATACAAAATAAAACATCGAGTCCGCACCCAAACCACAAAAATCCGAAAATTAAATGTTGCCTTAAACAATTTTTTATTTCTTTTTCAATTTCATTTATAATTATTACTTTATATTAATATATTATATTATTATAATATATTATATATTATATTATTTTATTATATTTCTATATTATATTATTCTTTTTTTTATATACATTTTTTTTATATTTTATTAATAATTGTAGCATTAATTTTTGGGTAATAGCAAAAATAAAAAAATAAAATATATAAATTATGCTTCATCGATCTTTCAAACAGACTCTCTCTCAATGCAGCATCAGTTCATTGCTTGTCATAGGG
This sequence comes from Drosophila ambigua, assembly GCA_018150905.1. Lineage (NCBI taxonomy): Eukaryota > Metazoa > Arthropoda > Insecta > Diptera > Drosophilidae > Drosophila > Drosophila ambigua. The sequence continues at coordinate 4,446,679 of JAECWS010000151.1, read as the reverse complement.
TATCAACTGATGCGACCCCCCCTAAGCTGGCTTTACTTTTTTTTTGCTGTGTTTTTTTGCGTTTGCTGATTTCATTTATCTTTTTTGGGGTTTTCTGCGTGCGGCTTTAGTTGTGTGTCTGTGTTAATGTTTTATTAGCTATTTTGTTGTAGTTGTGGCATTGTGGCTAACTAACGGTTCATCAAAACGGTGCCCACTCCCCTGTGCGAAGCGAGGCAGTCCCCCAAAAGGCAGCAGCAACAGCAGCAACAGCATGCCTCATAAATAAAATGGGAAATAATGAAATAAATATTAGAGTTAAATAGCACCAAAAAAAAAGGCTTCATTTACGGGCGAAATGTTCGAGGGGAGGGTAAAGTTGAAGCTATTTTCTTACAGCTCGTAGAATGTGTTTTAATTTTCCTTTTAAAGTTTAAGTTTTAAGATTTGGAGTGTACATATGTACATATACATATGTATATTAAATACTTCTAGTAGGTATATTTGATAGCCATTTGGTAGCATTTAAAGTCTGCATTTATATTTTGGATAGTATTTCATTTTGCGTTTCATACAGTTTTTTATTGCAACTTTTAATTCTTTTCCTGGCACAGTAGAAACTCACAAAAAGAACTCTTACAAATTTGAATTTTTTGTAGAAATTATAACTGGCCATTTTTAATTTATTAAACTGAAGGTTGGGTTCAGAAATCATTTTCTGCAGAAAAAAACGTGCCTCAAATTAAATTTTTAACTCCCAAAAATTAGAGCTACTTCCCTGCCCGGGTTCCCTCCCTCTCAGGGCTACCTACTACTTTTTGAGATTATATTTTATTATATTATTTCATATAATATAAATAATATAATATTAATTTATATAATATGAATTATGTATATTATATTATTTTATATTATAATAAATTAATATATTTATATTATTTTATGTAATAATAAATATATATAACAAATTCTCGGCCCAAACTGTATCAAACTTTCCTCGCTCAATTTCCATTAATTTGCAACTCAAATTAATTTCGAAAAACTCTACAAAAAATCGATTGCCTAATCTAACACTTGATTAAAATTAATTTTTGCGTTCTTGTGACATTTACTTGTTTTTGTAGTGCAATCAATTTGGAAAAGAAATACATGGATGCATTTTAAAACAAGTTAAAACAATTAAGAGAGAATTAAGAAGCCACCACAGACGTGCAGCAAAGGGTGAAAGGGGGTTGTCAAAGGGGGTTGTCAAAGGGTTTTCTTTGTCAGATTGTGTCGAACGCCACCGATGGCTAGATGCCAATTGGTTTGCACACTTGACTTGCGATCGCCTTTGATCGATTTCTTGGCCCTCTTCCTGGGCTTGAGACTCTTCTTCTGCTTGATTGAGGACTTGCCAGTGGTGTTGGTGGCAATGCTGCCACTGGAGTGGAATCCTGTGCCCGAACTGGATGCACTTGACTTGGGCTCTTGGTCCTTGGCGCTGCCACTCTTGCGTGTCCTCTTCTTCAAGCGTCTGCGTTTTCTCAGCTTCTTGGCGGGAATGCTAACGGCCGACAGGATGCGGCGCAAGGATGCCGCCGATCTCTTGATCAACGGCGGCAACAGCGTGCGTATCCTGCGCCCAGACGCCGGCGACACGCGCACACTTTTCGACGGCAGACTCTGGGTGGCGGCACTCTTCGGCGACAGACTGCGCATGTTGTCGTACTTGGGCTTCTTGGCGTTCAGCTGGGCCTTCAGCCTGGTGGGCTTGGGCGTCGGCTTGTAGGCCTCCACCGTGTACATCGTCTGGCCGTTGGTGGCCGCCGCGCAGCGGCCCAAGGTCCAGAGACCGTGTCGCTCCTTCTCAAAGGCCCGATAGATGAGGTGACGCGGCACTGGAATGGGCAGCTCGGCATGGCGTTGCTGGCACACAAAAAAATAGATTTTAATCATTAGGATTTCGCTCTCGCTCTCTCTCTCTCTCTCTCAGTTCAAGGGACATACCGAATCGTAGAGCTGTCGCTGTCTAGTGCTCAGCTTGGGCCAGTGTATGGCCGCCCGCTCGAGGCCCTCATCGATGCTGCAGTTGTGCATGATGCACACCTCCCGCACACAGTTGTAGAACTGCAGCGGACTCGCATCGTCGGGCCGGAATCGTCCCAGCGCCTTGATCAGCCTTGCCCGCTGGTCTTTGCGCTCGTTCTCCGGCACCGCCGCCGCCGCACTTGTCACTTTCCCACCCACCCGCAGCTGCGGCTGTTCGTTTGCCATCGTTTTGGCTTTTGTTGGAATATTTTGCGTATGTTTTTGCACACTGAGAATTTAAGGGAGAACAAAACGAATTATTTCAGAGACGACAAATTTTGTGCTACGTTTTGTGTGTGTCTATTTCGGAGTAGAACTGTGAATGGCAATGCAAAGGTTAGATGAAATGAAAGCAGGCGGGGGAGTGCTTCGTTTTGGGGAAAACCACAAGGCTGGAAATCAGTGCTGGAAAATGCTAGATTTGCATGCAAAAAACGCAACTGGCGCAAGTCATTAATCAACGGTTAAAATTCATTTAAAAGCTGCAAAGTTCGCTTCAAAAAATGTAATTTTACTTAAATAAAATACTTATGTAAATGCAGACTGCGAGCTGCCGTTGCTGCCTGCTGGCACTCGAATCAATCAATCAAATTGTTGTATCAATTTTGGCTGCAATGTAAATGCAGATCCATTGTCCACTGCCATCCACATAACAGCTGCTCCTCAGTCTCTCTCTCGCGGTCACTCTCCCGCGCACTGCTTATCTTACTCTTCATTCGTTCCAGCTCTCATTGTTCCGCTGAGCTGTGTGTGTGCGTGTGTGTGTGTGTTTATTTTTTGCACACTTGAGCGAGCTTTGAGCTTAACCTTGGAACATGTGTGTGCGCCGATTCTTTTTCTGCTCTCCCTCACTCTTTCCCTCTCGCTTTTTCGCTTGCCGATCTAACTCCCTGTCTCACTCTAACAAGTTCTAACACGTTTTGCGCGTGCGCCACATCGAATGCAGTCGAAAGCGGAAAAGGGAATGCGAATGAATGTCACAAAGCGGCAAAGCAAAAGCAACAAATAAGCAAAGGGTGGGGGAATTATGTTTAGACGGCAGTTCGATTTTACAGATCTAAGAAGCAAAAGATATACAGAAAGGAAAGGAGAGAACTTTTAATAAAATCTAAATTAAAAATTAAATTAAATTAAATTTGTTTTAGTGTGCCAAAAACTGTTGTGCAAGCTCCGAAATAAACTCTAAAAATGTAGAATTAATGGTCGAATAAGGCGAGGGGGCGTAGAGCACTCGGGTCTAGCTGGATGGGATGGGACGTCGAATGCCAGGTCTGGTCTGGCGTAGATATTGATGGCCAAAAAAGGTCTGGCGGGCTCCCAAGATCAGTTTATAATTTAAAATTTAAAATTTTAGCGAGACAGACTTGTTGTCTCATGGCAGGTAAATTGTTCACTCACTTTCGTTGCGGTTCATCCTGCATAACTATGAAAAAGAGCTTCATCTTCATGCTGCCACGAACTTCGATCTCTGCCGCCCACAAACCTCCCTCTGTACTCTCATTCACTCATAGAGCTCTGCCCCCAAAAACAGTTAGGCCTATGGCATGCCAGAATTAGCCATTAAAAAGCTGCTGCAATTTCTGAAAGTTAAAAAGAAATTCCGCAATGAAAAGCTCAACTATATTTTATATTCAGCTGAATATTTGTATTTTCGGGGCTTTGATTTAAATAAATTTATTCCGCATATATTTACATTAAGCTATAGAATCGTCTGGAATATAGAAGATAGCTCTGGAATATATCGTTTGCTGCGGGAATGTTCCTACAATTAGCAATCCCTTCGAAGACATTTATTTAGGGTTGCAGAAATATCTCTCTGCTAATCCAAGTGGTTCCCACTAGGGTTTCCTTTTTTGGGATGCTCCCAAAGAAAATGATGCCAGAAATACTCGCAAGTTCCTTGGATCAATCCAGACTCAAGGATACCTCCAAACCGCCCAGAAAATGTCTCCTTATTGGGACCATGGGTCTCTGGCTTGCACCCTCTCCACTTTTGGCATTTATTTCCTAGCAATGGGTGTTGTTGAGGCCCTCCCCCCCGCTGACTTGTTTGTGTCCATGGGCTAAATGGCAGCCGGAAAAATGGCAGCCAATGGGTTAAACGTGTAGGCACAAGGCAAGGCCTCTCCCTCGCACCGCTTGCACGGGCGGGGTGCAAACTATTTGCCATCCCGCACACACACACACACACAGACACAACACACACAAGCACAGAGACACGCACTGGAGGCGGCAGCCGAAGCCAACCCTTACCGCCGCTGCGTGACGCTGCTGAAGCAGTAGAACCAACCCCTACCTACCCTCTACCTACCTTTCAGCCGTTCTACCTTCCTACCCTTGTGCTCTCAGCCACCCCCTACGACGCCGAACGGAGGGGGTGGGGGGAGCCATTCGTTCGACCATTAAATGCGTTTCAGCCAAAGAAAAGAAAGAGGAATAGCAATAAGCAACTGAGAAAAGGGGGAAAAGGAAAGAGAAAGAGCCACAGCCACAGTCAGGGCAAGCAGTCAGTGTGTGTGTGTGAGTGTCAGTGTGTGTGTGTGTGTGTATTTCTCTAGGTCCTGCTGTGTTGTCCTTAGCTGAAATTGAGCTACCCCTACTGCCTGCTGCCTGCTGCCTACCCCATTCCACATCCTTTGCTATCCGCACACACAAGCACACAGGCAGAGACACGCAAAAACCATACCACGCCTACTCTTTGACCTACACTGAAACAAAACTCGCATGCAGCTGCCGAACAAAAACATTTGCAAATAGCAAAAATTACAGAAATTCGTCAGCTAAGCTGCCTGCTACGACGATGAATTTTTCACACTGCTGCAGGGCTCAAGATTGATTTTGAGCGGGAATTATTCCTCAATGATGCACTATAGAAAGTGCAATATAATTTTAGAATCTTCTAACTTTTAGTTAGAGTTTTATTATATTTATTTATTTTATTTTTTAATTTATTTATTTTTTATTTATTTTATTTTGTACTTTATTTAGTTTGTATTTTATTTATTTGATTTATTTAGTTTGTATTTTATTTATTTATTTTTTATTTATTTTATTTTTTACTCTATTTAGTTTGTATTTTATTTATTTATTATTTATTTTATTTCTTTTGTATTTTATGAATTTATTTTCTTATTTACTTTGTTTAGTTTGTATTTTATTTGTTTAGTTTGTATTTTATTTATTTATTATTTATTTTATTTATTTATTTTGTATTTTATTTATTTATTTTATTTTTTACTTTATTTAGTTTGTATTTTATTTATTATTTTATTTTATTATTTTTTATTTTATTTATATATTTAGTCTGCAAGCTTCAAGTGATAAACTAAAGCTACAGCGGACCAGCCTAAATCGCAATCCAAGCGACCGAGGTGCGCTGCTGCATGCCGTATGGTGACAGCTAAACGAGCGAAATTCGCATACAAAAAATGCAAATACTAATTGGGGGGAATAGAATAAATGATGCAGCTACAAAAAACGAACTTCTGGGCCATTTTGGGCATGGAACTATCAGAGTTTTGTACGCCAAATATGCCATAGCTCGCAGCTCTCCTATGAGTTATATTTTTAAATATTTTTATATATTCCCCATCGTTCCTCCCATTGGTTTACGCGCTCCTTTTTGGCTGCAGTGTAATTTTGTGAGCCTTGTTTTCGGGCTTTGCGTGTTTTGTGTGTGTTGCTGTGGATGAGGATTTGAGGGGGGCTGGGGCTCTGGGGCTGTACAACAAATATTTGGACTATTGCTAGACATTCAATATGCACACACACACACAGAGAGTGCCTGTGTTACCTGCACTTTGCCATCCCCAGCCCCCCCACCTAGGCCCTACTTAAACCCTAAACACACCCCACACACACCGCACACATTTTCCACATTCTGCAATCAATTTGTAGGCGTGTGCATGTGCGTCCCACAGCAACAGAACAGAACAGGGCCAAAAGCAGCGGCCATTGGAATGAAGTTATAGTATAGTCCCAGCCCTAGACACAAGTGCATTATACATATCCATATATATATACGTATATACACATGTGTGTGTGTGTGGTGTGGTGTGGCATGTGCATCTCCCTTTTGGCACCGAACGAATCGCTGGAGCGTGTAGTGTGTGCCAGAGCGAGATGGGCTCAGCAGGGTTGGAATGGGTTGGCATTGGTGTGTGTGCTGCACTCTATGTGCGTGTGTGTGTGTGTGTGTCTCGTGTGAAAATATGTTTTCTTTCATTTTTTTTTTATTATTATTTTTTTTTTTTTTTTACACAATTTGCATTTGCGCAAAAAGTGCAAAAGTTGACACACGCAAAACCCGGGCAGCTTATTAGTGTCAATGTGTGTGCACACACACGGGTCTCTATAAGTATCTCCCTCTGTCCGTGTGTGTGTGTGTGTGTATGGACGCCATTTTGCTGGCCAGTTTACCCTACTCCCTACTCGTATTTTTTTTTTTTTATTATTTCTTTCTTTTTTATTTATAATTTTATTTGTATTTTCTTTTAGTTTTTTTCCCGCTCCTATTTTTTGTTTGTTTGTGCACTTAATGAAATTCTTTTTCAACCTACTCCTCGCTCTCTCTCTCTCACCATTACTAACCATCCTCCTCTCTCTCTCTCGTTGCAGGTGAGTCGCAGCTTTTTATTTATTAATGGATTTTTCATTTACCCTTGAGAAATGGAAGGGACAACACAAACTTGACGTCACCCAATGGACAAAAACAACAACAAAAAAGAAAAATTCGTAATACTCTGTTAAAGGAAAAGGAAATAGGGATAAATGGGTGGCAGTTGGGGGGGGTGTCGTTAAAAGGTAAATGCACAAAAAAAAAATGTTGGGGGCGGCGGCGCGGCTGTAAATCAATTGAAAATAATTTGTTCGTTTTCGTTTCGTTTCGTTTGCTTTTGTTAATGAAAATCGAATTGATCCATTGATTCCAAAGTTAATTGGCAACACCCCCCCCCGTACCCTCCCCTAGCAATGGCAATGAGTTAATTGCATTTTAGGATATAGTTGGAGAATTTTGGGAAATTAATTTGAGGGCTATAGAGACATGCCAGACGGGCCTGGCGCCATTAGAAATAATATATAAAATATTAGAAATAATAAGCAATAAGTAGAGAATCGAGTGTGCATGGGCATTAGCGGGGAGAGTGTTCAAACGGTCTGACTGTACGTCCAGGGAGGATCAGCCAACATCAGGGATGTCGGAAGCAGCTGTAAGTCTCAGCTGGGCTTCCACTTCATAAAGTCTAAGCTTCTAAAACGTAGCATCCCCATGAAGAGCACGAAATAAATCTTTGTTCAGCACTTCAACTCATGCTTTGGGGTGTCATCTGTTCCATGGAATATCCTCCTCCAGATCCTCCCTAAAAGAAATAGAATCAGCACTAAAATAAATTGTTATTCTCCCCCCGCTCCTACCCTAAAATATCAACAGAAATTGCTGGCTCATGTATGTAGGAGGATGCCTCTTGAAGGTCTTGATTTTTTGTTGTGTGTGTGTGTGTGCAAGTCAACAAACAAAAAGCCAAAAGAAGTGCAAGAATTTTTAGACTGCAGAAGCAGCCGCAAAGAATGACGAGAGGCGAGGATCGAGGATCCGACTGTAATCGAAAGAGTTGCAGAAAATAACAAACTAAAACAAATAAACATAAAACAAAGTAGCAGTCAAGCAGCAGCAGCAGCAGCAGCAACCTAAAATACCCTTTCCATCCAGCGATTGAATTTCGATCAGAAATGTGAATATGCTCGTGTTGGTGTAGGGTATTATGCGGAGAGACTGCACTGAGAATTGCCTTGAAATTCGATTCAAACTGAAATTAAGGCCTAATAATATCTTTCAGGCAGCGCGGGCCCAGCTCTAAGCACAGAACGTGACAAGAGTTCACAGAAATCAGTTTTTTTTTTTTCTGTTTGTGTTCCTGCTGCTCTTCTCTCGCTCTCTATCTCTGGGTGTTGCAAGTGTTGCGCTTTTGGCATGACGGAATGGGGGCCCCCAGCTGCAACCCACGAAAGATTGGAGCAGAGCAGAGCCACAGCCACAGCGCAGCACCTACACTTTTGCCCCGAAAGCTACATGGCAACCTCCTACTGACTCTTCCAGCTTCCAGCATGCACAGCATCTTGAGTCTCCCCCCATACCCTTTCCCCATTTGTGGGGAGTAGAACAATTAAAAGTTGTTTAGAATTTGATTAGCATTACATTTGGCTTCAATTAGAATGCAGAAAAAGTTCTGTATGAAAATTAAACGAATTAAACAAAAGAAATAAACGCGTGATGCGGCAGCACACCTCTGCTGTGCAGTGTCTGAGTGGTGCATTTTGCATTGATTTGATTTTCCTTGACAGCATTATATAACATGATCATGCTGGCAATTTCTTCAAAAAAAATCGATAACACATCGATTTTAATCGGTTTTTTTTCGTTATATCGATAGATTATATATTTCTAGTCTAGGGAATGTTTTGGTTTTTTTACAGTAATTAAACTGTGCTTCATTTACTGTTATTTTTTATTTATTTATTTTTAATTTATTTATTTTTAATTTATTTATTTTTATTTATTTATTATTATTTATTTATTTATTTTGTATTTATTTATTTTTAATTAACTTATTTATTTTTAAAGTTTCCCATCGATAAATGTTTCGATTAATTGCCATTTTAATCGTTTCTCTGCCTGTGTTAGGGCATTCTGTGTGCCGTATTCTTCTAATTCCAAGTCTCCTTATGTCTGAAGCTGCTGCTGCTGCAGCATCTGCTGTTGTTGTTGTTGTTGCTGCTGTTGCAGTCGGCTGCTGCCAGCGTCGTTCACTTTGGTTTTGCTGCACGCAGAGCACGCATTTTCAGCGTGAAATGCAATTTCTGCGCCAGAGGAATTTCAATTGTGTTGGTGTGGCCACAGGGGGGGTCGGTGCAGGGCAAAGTGGGAGTGTAGAAATGAGTTGAGTGGGGCGGAGTGGGGGAGGGAAGTGCAGGCTCGGGCTTGGGCCTTGGACTCGGCTCTGCGTATGTGTATAATTTGGTTTCCTTTTGCCGGTTTGAAAACTCCCGCAACAAAACGGATGGATGATGGGCCCCCAGTCAGTCTCGCTTCTCTACGGTTCTTCGTTTCTCGATCTCCGAGTCTGAGTCGCAGTCTCCAGAGTCGCCGCTGCTGCCTCTTTGGGTGCTCAGTTCGTCAGTTTGTCAGTCAGTCAAACGCACGACGCTCACGCAGTAGATCACGCAACTGTGCCAGAAGGAGACAGAGTCAGAGAGAGAGTGAGTGAGTGAGAGATGCTCTCTGTATGATTTCCGTAGACTGGAGACTGGCGTTTTGGGGCCCCCACCCGCCTTCTTCTGCTGCCAATTTTTGCAGACCAGCCATCGCATTCCTGTCTTCAGCTTCGGCTTTGGCTTCATCTGCAGCTACTTCTACTTTTCCAGCTCTTCCACTACTTGTTTTCCTGTGTGTGTTTTTCTTCTGGCTTTTTTTTATGTTTTCTATTTTTATTTTTTTTTTAATGTTAGTTGAACTTGGAGGCCAAAGCAAATTGCAGTTCTACACAATTTCCAAGACGTCAAAAATCTATTGTTGCTCTGTTTTGCTTGCTGTTTGCTGAAGTAAGCCCCAGCCCCAGCCCCACGCCCGCCCCCCTGTAGCGGGGTTGTAGCCCCGTAAGAGAACTAACCAGAAACAGCAGCGCATCTCTCTGCTGGGCATCTTGATAAGCAAATCAAAGTGGAGCATGTGAAGAGAATTCTCCGCAGCTGAAGCTCAAACAGAATTTGTATGGCGAATCGTAATTTGTGTCACGGTTGCATAGATCTTTGATCCACAATATAATTGCAATGGCAATTTGTATATTTATTTATTATTTTATTTATTTTATTTTTATTTATTATTTTATTTATTTTATTTTTATTTATTATTTTATTTATTTTATTTTTATTTATCATTTTATTTATTTTATTTTTATTTATTATTTTATTTTTATTTATTATTTTATTTTTATTTATTGTTTTATTTATTTTATTTGTTATTTTGTTTATTTTATTTTTATTTATTGTTTTATTTATTATTTTGTTTATTTTATTTTTATTTATATTACTAGATTTAATTTTTGACAGGCCGCTGCGCAAGTCTGTTACCTTCAATTGATTTTTTTTGATTCATTTTGAGTGTTATTTTTATTTTTTAATTTGTATTTAATTTTGAGTTTAATTTTAATTATTCTGTGAAAAATCCTGCAGCTACCAGCCATGGATTATACATTTTCCAGCTACTTTTGCTGCACCCAATGAGATTTTTTTGTTTGTTTTATTATTGTTACTGGATAATCCATCTGCTGCGGTTATTATCCCTAATAATTTAAGCACTTCTTGCTTTATGTTTTATTTTCTGTATTTTTGAACATCCTTAAGTCGATTTGTTAACCTTTTCCCCTAGGGCCGCACGTTGTTGAGCTGGCCCCCCCGCATACCCTAAAACCCATTGACCTTTCGCATTTTCTCAATTAAAATTCATTATGCATTATCCCCTTTGTCCATTGTGCACGCGTCGCGTCTCTTTCCGATACTTGTTTATATGCTCGTATATATTTTATTTATCATATTTGTGGCGTTTCTTCTACTCTTCTTTTGTTGTTGTTGTTGAAGTTGCAATTAAAATAATTACGATAATTATATGGTAACAGTTTGCCCCGCGCCCAAAGGACCTTTGTGGCGGGAATACCCTTGGTGCGGCAACCCTTTCTTTCACTGTCGCTTCCTGCCTGTCGCCCGGCCACATTATTTTATTATTTATTTTATAGATTCCCTGGCATTTGTCGCCCAGACATGCGACAGAGCCCAGAGCCCAGAGCCAGAGCGAATTACGCAGAAATTGCCATGAAAATTGCACGATTTTGACCCTATCTTTTGAGTACATTCCGGCAGGTCCTTCAGCTCCTGCTCCTGTTCCTCCTCTTGCTCCTTTTATATAGAATGCTTAACCCCCTAAACAGGGTCGGCAGCTCTCTCTGGTCACATAATTAGCCCCTGAGTAAATAATTAACATAAGTGGCAGCAGCAGCAGCAAAAACACAAAAAAAAAAAAGGCAGCTGGAACGTGCCAGCGCTGGAACGAGTATTTCCACAAGGCACGCGTCTGCCAACTACAAGTATATGGTATATATATATATATATACATATATGTACATATGTATATACACCTTCTTTTTTTTTTTGGCAACTACTCCTTGTTGTATCTTTGATTCGCTTCGTGTTTGCGCCTTGTTTTTCAGCTTGTTCTTTTTTATTATCCTTATCCCCACATCTGCCTGCAGGTCATTTCTGCATATAAATCGATAATTTGCATGTGCTTGGTCAGAACGCAGGGGGGGGGATTAAGCTTTGTTTTTGGCAGGTGAAAGCAGCGAAGAGAAGACGGGGAAAATGCCATATATTTTAAGGGATTTTGTTGTGCTTAGAGGCAAGCAAATTGAAATAAATCCGCTTGCGTGTGCAGCATGCAGCAGCGCCCATCGGTTGCAAAATATTTCATGCTGCTACGGCAAACAAAACTCATCATCCACCAACAAAAATTTGATCGAAATTGTGTTACAATTGAACGGGCAGCGCTTCCCTCCAAGGCAAGGCGTCTCTCTGCCCTGAAGTTCAATTCGCTGTCCCCGTCCCCCCGGTTTCAATACTGTGCCACTTCCTTCTGTGGTTTGCGCCCTGCAACTGGTCAAACCACAAATAACTGCAGGTCCAAGACACACACAAACAGAACAAAACAGAACAAAAACAAAACAAAAAACATACAAAATAAAAACTGAAACGGCCCAAAAGGCTAAGCAAAAACTGCCGCTGTCCGCTGGTGTCTGTCTGTGGCTACTCTTTTATTTTGTTGCCCAGAGTGTGGTCTCCAGCGTTCTCCGCTTTTTTTTTTTGTTTCGTTCTTGACTTCAGCTCCTTTTTGGACCACAATCAATGCCTGGCTATTTCTTTGGCCTCTTTTTTGTTCAGCTTGGGCTGGGTTTTGGTTTTGGGGCCATCTGGCCTGGCCATTGTCTTTGCACCGTTTTGGCCTGCCTGACTGACTGACTGGACTGGACCTGGACCTGGACCTGGACTGTTGTGTGTGGTCAGTGTTCGGGTTTGGCTGCCACTCTCTGGTCTGGTCCCCGAGTTGATTACTTAATTCTATTGATGACGTTTTGACTGATTGCCTTATGAGCTTTCACTTTTTTTCTTTCTTTTTCTTTTTTTTGCTTTTTTTTTGTTGTGTGTGTGCACTGCGTTTCGCAGTTATTAACTGCTGCTGCTGCTGCCGTATGAATTATTCATGCAACAACCACAAGGCGCACACTTTGTTGCCGCCTTGCTGCACTTTTTGCTGCTGCTTTGGGACTTCATCAACGTTGAACGTTCATCTTGGTCTTGGTCTTGGTCTTGGCTTTGTCTCTCCGTTTTTTTTTCTTCTCTTTTTTAAGTCCTCGTCTTGGGGCTGCTCGGGCACTCTGCTGCTCTCGTTAAACGTTTCAATTGACATTGCTGATTACACTGGACAGCACGGACAGGCCTTGCATTTTTTGTTGCATTTCTTTTCGGGCTCTTAATTAAAGAAATATTTTGCTGATACTTCAGACAGTTGATTGTTCAACGTGCAACGCAGGGGGAGCATTTTTTTGTACTGTGAAGCTGCGTACCAAAAGGCATTTAGAAATTTTAACAGCTGGAAATTAATTCGATTTTTTTTATTAGAAATTTTTTAAAGAATTTTTAATGCAGATTATTTTTAGTATTTTTACAGTATTTAATTCTAGTGCTAATATATATTTTTGTTTAATTCTTAAAGCCAAGTTTTATCAGAATTCTTTTTCATAAATTAGTTTCTTGTATTTTATTTTTTAGTGTCTCTTGTTTGTATATTTTTGTATAATTTTTTTGTGGTATTTATAGAAAATTTAGTGCAATTTTTTTCATCAAATTAACAAACAAAAAAATGTTTGGTTATTTTTATAGCATTTTAATTAAATTAATTTAATTAATTTAAATAATTTAATTTGATTTTTGTTTCTTGCGCATTTTATTTCGTGTTTAAAAGACTTGCCTTGCCTCAGCCTTGGCCACGCCCTCAACTTTGTTGCTTAGTGTTTACCGCTAGATGACTTTATTAACGCCACTGGTGGCAACATCATCATCATGCAGCAGCAGCAGCAGCAGCCGTAGCAGCCGCAGCAGCATGATCGCGGTCCAGCAGCATTATCATCATCATCATCATCGTCGTTGTCGTCGTCGCTCAACTGTGTCCCGTGTCCGTACGGCCGTCCGTCCAATCAAAGCCGCCGACAAAAGTTCCGCACTCGAGCGGGCGGACGGACAGACGGAGCGACGGACCCGACGTCCGACACGGCGGAGCGCATGATTTAGTGTCAGGCAAGGCGAATTCCTTCACACCTGCTAAAGTCTCTCTGTCATGTCAATAATGTCGAAAATGCAACACTGCCACAGCAGCAGCAGCAACAGCAACAGCAGCAACATCTCTGTGTCTCTCCAGCTCTTTCCCTCCACAGCCTCCCAGCTCTTTCTCACTCTGTGTGTCTTTGTCTCTCTCTTGCTGCTGGTGATACCTGATAATGATGTGACAAAACAGCGGTTGACTCTGCCCCGCGGGCGAATTGTGGCACAGCAGAAGAACCGAACCCACCATCGCCACATCGCCTAAAGGATGATGCCCAAAGACAGGGAGGCACTGCCAGCCGTGTGCTGCAGACAACAACAGGCCCCACATTTTGGCCTTCTTTGGGGACCCAGGCACGTCGTCGTCGTTGCCTGTCATTAACGTGATTTTTGTTGTTGTTGCTGCTGTTGTTGTTGTGTTTTTTTTGCTGGTTTATTTTGTTGGTGTTATGCGTTATTACGCGTGCGCGCAACGCTTTTCCTGAAGGAGTGCTGCAGTGTGGTGTGGCTTGGGGTCGGGTCTCTTCTCCTGGCGATATCTCCCAGCAGCTCCACGTTAAGCTAAAGTGACACTTTGACAGCGATGCGTGATAAACGACAAAAGGCAACACTCCTCTCCTGCTGCTGCTGCTGCTTCTGCTGCTGCTGCTGTTGTTGTTATTTTGGTTCCTGTTTGTTGCTTGTCATTGGGGGAGTCAAAGATACATAAATAACGCCAGGTACCCCAAAAAAATAACCATGATTCGCGGGGGTCACAGTTTTTTTTTTGTTTTTTTCGGGGTTAAATGAAATTTTGCAGTTGCTGGAGAAGCTGCAAAGTTGGAGAAAGTTTCGCAGCAAGCGAAGCAGTGCTGGGATGAGTGTTGTTCAACACTGATTTTGGTGTTGTTAAACTCTGAAGTCTTGAAGTAGTGTTGGTAAATGTGCGCAACACTGAACACAGCTGTCAGAAAATAAATCATCCGTCTCTCTCGTTCTACAAATTCTCAGAAGAAGGCAACTTTTGTGCGCTGTTCAACACTGATTTTGTGATTTTTAGCTGATGTGATTTGCAGTTGCAAATCTGCTGAATGCTGTCGCTAGTTGCATTTTCCAGCACTGTTTAAAGCGCTGTTTAACACTGTTTCTGTGATTTAAAAGTTTTGCACTCCTTTCTCACTTCTCTCTCCACTGCCAGCTTCTGCTGCTGCTGCTGCTGCTGCTGCTGCTCCCTATCCTATCCTCCTTGCCATTCCCACATCTGCCCCTTCTAGACCTGACAAAGCGTCCACTGGAGTCGCATAAAAATGTTAGATGCAAGCAAATAAAAAGAAATAAAACCAACAAAAAACCAAACACAAAACATGCCGTGAGACAAGCACTGTGCGGGGTGGGCTGGCGGCAGGGGGGATAGAATTGCTTGCTGGAGGAGGCTGATGGGGAGGGCGGGCCCGGGTCGGGCACGGGCACACACAGTGGTCGCGTTTTAAAACGCGAACAAAACGCGTGGGCGCGCACAATAGAGTTGTTGCTGTTGCTGTTGCTGTTGTATGTTCGCTGCGTTGCGTTGCATTGCGTTTTGTCGGAGTCGGAGTCGACTCTGCGATCCGCGGAGTCTGTCGGCTGCGCCGCTGGATTTTGACATTTTCTAACACGCGCCTGCCAAGCGGCATAAAAATTGACATATTATAATGTCATGGCGTTCCCGATTTGCGCCACTGCGTCCAACAACATGGCTGTAGCAAAACAATTACAACAACTGCAGCAGCAGCAGCAACAACAGCAGCAACAGCAACAACAACTAGCAAAATCTCTCAATCCGTCAGCAGCAAGCAACAAGAAGAAAAAAAAGAGTCTGCGTGGGTGGGCAAAAGGCCTAGGCCCAGGCTCAGGCGCAGGCGCGCAGATTCGCAAAAAGTTTTGTTCCAAGTTTTGTTCGTTGTCGGTTTTGTGTGTGTTTGTGTCTGTCTCCGTGTCTGTGTGTGTTTTGACACATTTGTTAGCCCGTAGCAAAATCCTTGAACCACAAAACCCAACGAATGGGAGATGCATTTTGAAATGGAGCTAAAAGAAAACTTTAATGGAAATTCCGAATTTAATAAAATTAAATTACAAAAAAAAACTTACTTCTTATTTCTATTAAAAAAATTAAAAATAAAATAAATAAAAATAAAAAATAAAATAAGAAATAAAATAAAAATAAGAATTAAAAATGATTTATAATATATAAATCGTAAAGAGAAATTTGCTGCTGATATATACATATATGATATATTATGAATGAAATATTAATAAAAGAATATTCCATGTTTCCGCAACGTTTTCCCTTCACATTGATTTAATTACTTAACATTAGCATTTATAACTCTGATTTGCGGTCCCTGGAAACTCGAGCAATTTACAGTCAGAACCCATGCACTATATATAATATGTTTACTATATATATGTATGTTTTGGCACATGCATAAATATATTTTTGATCTGCATCAATATAGCCATTTCCGTGTTGTCTCAGTAACATTAAAGTCGCTTCAATCGCATCATTATTATAGCATGCTGCAAAGAAGTTTCCCATCGCTTCCCAACTCTCTTTCTCTCCCAGCGTGGCTTAGCATTTTTGAAATTAAATTTTTTGCTAATATTTCCGAATGTTAGAGAACAGTTTCTTGGGTCTTTCTTTTGGTTAGATGCAAGCCATAAAATATTTTGCGATAATTTGCAATGCACAAAGAAAATTCTCTGCCAGTGAATGCACCCAAGTCGTGGGTGAGAGATTATAGAAACAGCTGCAGCAACTGCATTGAAGATAATCCTGATATCTGCTGCCCGCTGAGTACTACTCGTACTTGTACCCGTACCCGTGCTCGTATGTGAGTAGGTCAACACTTTTCTGTGACACAAAAATTGGCCAGCCCACAGAGCAAAGAGCAGAGCGCAGAGCTCTCCTTTCGGCCGCACACACCACGCACTTCCTTAGCTCTGTGTTAGCTGTGTGTTTGTTTGTTTATTTGTTTGTATTTTTTTCGGTGTGCGTTTCTTTTTTTTGTGGCAGCAACCACAGCCAGAGCAATTGAGGCAACGTCCGTCGGAGTGGAGTGGATTGGAGTTTGAGTTCAGTTGTTGTCTTTATCAGATTGTTGCAATTTTTCTGTTGTTCAATGTCTCGTTGCTGTTGCTGTTGTTGCTGTTGTTGCCACACAGCCCGCACTCTCTATGAAAGATCTTTATCATGAGGCGCTTTTTTCGTTGTTGTAGGTACGCTTTTGGTTTGCCTCCTCCCGAACAAAATGCGAAACATGGCAGAAAAACATGTAATGAAAATTATGACAAGCCAAAATCCGCCAGAAAGAGAGAGCGAGGAGGCAAAATTGTAATATGAAAAAACCAAATACAACAACAACAACAACAAAAAAATGTATAATTCAATGGAAAATTGCGCCCACACACGCCTCTCACCAACAGCACACAACAATTGTTGTTGTTGTTGTTGTTGTTATCGCAGCAACAAAAACCAAAAGCGGAAAGCGTCGTTGTTCAATGTTGTCACAGTTCTTTTTTGTTTTCCTGTTGTGTTTTGTGTTTGTTTTTTATTTTTGTGGCATTCTTTTCATATTTCATTTGACAAACATTTTTTTTTTTCGTTTTGATGGATTTGTGCATCGAAATGTTTGATGTTCAAAGCGATCTTGATAGCTGAATAGATCAACGGATTGCCAGTGCCAGTCCATTTAATGTGTAGAGTGGAGCAAGGAGGCAGATCCATAGGCGAGGGATATTCATGGGAATATTAAACAGAAGATCAATAAATAAATACATAATAAAAATATAAAAATAAATATAAAATAAATAAATAAAAGATTAAATCGATGGCAGCTCAGTGATCAAAACTTCCCAAGATGTTCAGCAAGATTATAGACTTTAAAACTGATGCATCCAATGAACATAGCGATCAGTTTTTAAACCTAGACGTAACCCCAGTAAGCCTCATATTCCCAGTGACCATTTCTGCCTGCCCTCTAAATGTTATTTTCTTTAATGATCAAGTGATCACTATGCACACAAAAATATTTCGTTCAGTTGCTGAGTTGCTGAGGATCGTTTAAACGATCAATCGCACACGGACACGACATCGACGATTGATACGGACATCAGGCGAAATTTGTTTCCAGAGTAACTTCACTTCACTTCAGTTCAGTTCAATTCACCTCACCTCACTTCACTCTTTCTCTGCCCAATTCGCATGGCAATTGATCAACGGATCGCATCGAATCGAATTGAATCGAATTGAATCGATTAATGATCATTACAAATTACACCTTGCCACAACACATTCTCTGTGCGCTGTCTTCGATTCGTTTCAAAGAGCACGATCATGTTGCATGTAGCTATTCCTCTCTCTCTCGATCTGCATCTCTACCCCCTCTGTCTCTACCTCTTTGCTGGCTCTTTGGCAGTGTCTGTTTTGCCTTTGCTGTGCGCATTTTAACATAATTACCATGATTTCTAACCGACTTTTAATTGAATTAAAATACGAACAAGCTGCAAATGCTGCATAATAATAAATTGCCGTCGATTGACGATCGTTAGCAGTCGTCAGAGGCAAAGTGGCCAGGGGGACTGCCAACTGGGAGGGCGACTGTTGGGTGGGGGGGGGGGTGGACTGACTGTGAGAGCAAAAGCGAAAGTTGCGTTCGCCAAATTGGCCAAGATCGCATCAGCAGCTAAAGAGATCACTCCGTTCTCCTCTGTGTGTCTCTCTCTCTCTCTGTCTCTGTCTCTCTTTCTCTCTGTCTCTCTCTGTCTAAGTGATCTCTGTCGCCGGTAGTCTGGGGCTGTCGGTCGTCCTGCATTTGACTGTTTTGTTGCTGTAAATTAAGATCGTGCGATTAGCGCTGACAGCGGATCGATCCCCCTGGCTCTCTTTTTTTTTTTTTTTTTCTTTTCTGTTGTTGTTTTTCTTTTTCGGGGAGAGCTTTCTACATTTTTAATGAGCATTTCAGCTGCACCATCGATCGTGAGCCACAGGCAACAGCCACATCTCTCTATCCACAAGCATAGATCCATCCACAGATCCATCCACAGATCCATCCATCCATCCACCAATACCTGTTCTGCCCTGTCCTCTCCTGCGTCTCTCTGTGCAGCGTGTGCGTGTGTGTGCGTGTGTGGGTGGACTGTGGCACTCAGAAAACATGCCAAGGGAGAGGGTTTTGTTCTCATCTTTTGGTTTTGGTCTTACTGCCATCAGAGAATTATGCAACGCACCAAGCGGCAGGGCTGCCTGCCTGTCTGGGCAGTCCTGAAATGGGAATATTCGCAGCTTGAATTCAATTCAATTCTGCGTGGCAGTTTATTTTTATGTCTACAAGGAGGTATAGAATTCGATTCTTAACACACAAAAAAAGCTGCAATTTCCAGCTGATTAATAAATATAATAAATAATAAATATATATAATATAAAAATATATTATTATAATATAATATATATATTTAATATAATATATATGTATATTTAATATAATAATATGATATATTAAATAATATACTAATATTTATTTATGTTTTTTGTCTTAAGGCAATTATTCTGTTCATTTATTTATTTTTTTTTTTTTAGATATTTCCTGTTTCTTTTTTGGGTCTTCAAAGTCAGCCAATGTAAAATCATTCCCCGACACTCTCAAAGCTTTAAGCGGCTATCACTGCATTACGTATTCCCACAGCAGATTCTCTTGTGAGGTTCATCTCTAAGAAGTCTATTTTCTATCTGTTAAATTCTTCATGAGTCATAAAACTTAAGCCTGAGTCTGGGCGTTGAAGCACTTGTTAAATGCTAAACGCTAATAACTCCCTTTGCTTTAAGCTTCAATATTTATAGCATAAAGATCCCAAAAGTCCTGTGAGCTCTCATTGCATTTATTCTCCCAACATTCTTCAGTTCGATTCTTAGGGTATTCTCCATTTCGTTTCATGCACATTTCATGCTTCTCCGGTGTCTGCTCCGCTCTGCCCCCAAAATGTTGTTGGCTCTGCTTGTTGGGGTTGGGGCTTTTGTGCGGGTGCCGGTGCGGGTGCGGGTGTGCAAGCGATGCCTTGACTCAGGTCGCGATCGTTGTCGTCTGGTCGTCCCAGCCTTTACATCAGCATCAGCCTCCTTTTTGGAGGCCTGTGGTCGCTTGGTTGGTCGGGTTGGTCGGGTCTGTGGCTGTACTCGTGGTAGTATGTCGGGGTCCGTTGTTAATTTGCGTTTTGTTGCGTTTGTTGTTGCTGTTGCTAGTTGCTGTAGTTGTAGTTGTTGCTTGCTGGTTTGCTGGCTGGCAAATTGTTACACGCGTTGCCTGCTTTGATGTCTTTATGGGTTTTGAATTTAGTGTTTGCGCCCGTCTTTGCCTTTGCCTTTTGCCTTTGCCTTTTGCCGTTGCCTTTGCCCCGCGTCTCCAGCGAACAATCGTGACTGCAATTCCGAGGGCTTGGTGGCATGATCAGGTGGGGGGAGGGGAGGGGAGCGACAAGAGTCGTAGTCGTCGTAGTTCGCCCCCCAAAAAGACATAATCAAATGTGGACAAAATTATTGAGCAATTTAGTTTTACTTTATGGAGCAATTGCCATGGCAGGCAGAGGCAGCAGGATGGGTTCCTCTGCTGGTTCTCTGGCTTTGCATTTTTATGTCCGCACTCCAAGAGAGTTGAGGGGCATATTCGACTTGTGGCAAAAGTGGATGTGTGTAACGCAGAGAAGGAAACGTTTCCGAACCCACTAAGCATAGAGGATCAAAGTAGAGTCGCGTCCAAAGAAGCGACTCACACGTTCCTTCTCGTTTTTTTTGTTTTTATTTTTGTTTTCTGTGCCGTTGGTGTTGATGCCCCGAAAAGTCTGTGGCATCATCATCATCATCCGCAGCAGCATCCACAGCATCCAAAGTCCCATCCTGCAGCGCGTTTAGTTTATGTTTATGCGGTAAATGGCATTAATGGATTTATAGATGCACGTTCTCCTCCACGAGAGCTTTGCTCCTTCAGCTCTCCTGGGCTTGGGCTTGGGGGGGTCGAGATGCAGCCTTGTTTGCGCTTAGTTTTGATTAGGATTTATGTGGAGCACATGGTGGGGGCAAAGCCAAGGCAAAGGCAGCCAAAAGCATCTCAACTGTTTCCATGTGCAAAAAGGGAGTGAAGAGGAACGCAACTATTTCCAAGCGGGCGACAAAAACTGCTTCAATCATGATGCATGTACTTCTGCTAATAATTTCACCTTAGGATGAAAATCAATGAACCAAATGACTTCAATCAGCACATGCACGAAGAAATTTCACAAATTTGCTTTTAAAGGTTTTAAGTGTATTACCAATCATGATTGAGAAGTATATTTGAGCGGACAGGGACATTTGTATATCATTGATACTCAGAATAAAAATAAATCCATGAAAAAAGTGATCAATCAAGTCTTCAATCATGATTGATGGCCATTTAATGCCATATTATGAACATATTGTATTTGTATGAACAGATTTTGCATATAAACTGCCATCAATCATCATCAATCAAGACGATACTTTTTTTGTGGCATTCAATCAAGCTATTAAAAAAGCAATGGATTTAGCTATGTACATGTGAATGAAGCATCTACCAATCAATCACTTCAATCATACCTTTCTTAGCTCCAAAAAGTAGCAAACAATTTGGCAACGCGTCAAAGAATTCTCCCCAACTAAAGTCACAAAACATATTCCATGCGCAAATTCAATAAAACCCAGGCGAATGCAATGGCCACTCAATCAATCAATCAAACAAATATCAACCAATGGGACAGCGAGGAGAGGTTCTTCTCTCAAACATGAAGCTATCGCCGCCGAGGTCAATGCAGCTCATTAGCAAAAGTTCAGACATTAAGAGTCTCAATCAAAACGAATGCATCCATTTATGTCAATCACAAGAGGTGCACGAGGCAGTTGTGGGAGAGGCAGTGAAAGAGAGAGAGAGAGAGAGGGAGTAGGAGAGCGAGAGAGCTGACCTTTCGATGGGGCTCCCACACATAAGAAATTTGATTGATAGTTGCATTGAGTTGGCCAATCCCCCCATAAGAGCTGCCCCCAAGGGATGTATGCAGACGTAGATGTTGTTGCTCCCCCCCATCTACCATGCACCATGACAAAGTAGTTTGTCCATTATTACCCCCGCACCCTCGAATCCGGCAAGACACTTCCAAGCCCCATTCCGGCACTCGCCAGGGAGAGGAACGTTCTTGTGGCATGGGCCGTGTGCCGTGCCCCGTTTTCGAGGCACCTTTTCCTTTGGCTGGTTTTTTGCCCTTTGGCCAAAAACTGTCGCAACTCATCAATTTTCATTCACTGGCCATGGCCAATGGACGCCTTGGACGGCTTTGGGACTATTATTCACGCCTAGGCGACGGGTTCCCGTGGCTCCATCCTCCATCCACCACATCACTCTCTTCTCTCTCTCTGTGTGTCTCCCCATGCTCTTTTCTGCATTTTGACGTTAAGCCAGAGCAATGAATGCTTTTAGCTGAAAACTGAGTAATTGAGTGACAATTAAGTTATTTCTAGACGAACAAGCCCCAGCCCCGCCGATCGTTGTCCGTGTCCGCGTCTGCGTCTGCGTCGTCGATGCTGTTGCCAGTCCTTGGCCAACTGGTTGAACAGTCCTCTGCCTCTTGGCCTGGCTTTTTCTTCTATATATTTTCTTTTCTCTTTTCTTTTTATTTTTTTTATGAATTATTACCAAGTTCATATCTCAATTATGAGTGCCGCTGGTTAGCCACAGTGGCTCAAGAGGCTGTCGGGAAAGGCTTGTCGTTGGGGGGGGTGCCAAATAAAAATAAAATAAAGTTATTGGTTTTATTTGGAATTATTTTAACAAACTTAATTTGAATTTGGCTATAAATAAATTTTTAAAATTTATTATCTTGGTCATATTTTAATGAATTTTCCATTTTTGGTACTGGTTTGCCAGCCCTCCATCATTTTCACATTTAAATATAGAAAGTTCAATAAATTACAGCTTAAATATATTATTAATATAATATTAAATATTCAAATTTCTCAACATATTTTCTGGTTTTTCTATAACTTTTCGTTGCAAGTTTCCAACAATTGAATCCACGTTTAATTTTAAAATAAATTAATATTCTGTACAGAATTCCACCACATAGCACATTTTCCCCTATTCAAATTTAATAATTTCTGTACCACTGTGCGAACTGTGTTCTGCTTCCTCTGCTTTTGCTATGCAGAGAGAGCAGAGCCGAGCCTCCGCCGATCACCCTCTCGCACACTCATTCTCTCTCTAGCATCTGTGAGTGAGATTAATCGCAGCTTTGACAGGCGCTGGTTTTGCTGCTGCATTTCGATTTTTTGTTCCCTGCAGCTCCGCGCATGATTAAGCATGCGTCGGGGTGCGAGGGAGAGGTGCTCAGTGCCCCGACCGTTTGCTGCCGCCTTTGACATTATCACCAAAAGAGCCGACCGACCGCTGAACCGATGCTGAAGGTGATGCTGCCGTCAGTTGCTGCGCAGTCGCGCAAAGTCGGCGCAGCCGTCGTCAAGTTTTGAGTTCGAGTCAATCATTGCTTGCAACTTTACCGCTCCATATGCTGCTGCTGCCGCTGCTAGTTCCTACTCCACCCCATCATCATTAATAGTCAAATGCTTAAAGCTCTTTTCTGTTTCTCTCACTGTTTCGGTTACCCTTTCGCATGGGGTAGAGGATAAGATGTGATCCCACATGGCAAACCTTTGCCACAATCGATCATTCCACAAAAAAGAGTATTTACTGCTTTGGCTCAAAGCTTTAGTCTTTCCTTTATTTTCGTCTTTTTTTTTTTGCTATTGTGGTCGCTTTTTTTGTGGCTTGCACTTTGATGTTTTGGTTTTGTTTTTGTTTTTGTTTTTTTGTCGGTTGATTTTGGTGAACTTTAACATCGCTTATGTCAAATTATGTCTTCATTTTGTTCAGTTGAGGGCGTGGTGCCGTTCTGTCTGTCTGCTGGCACCTCCCCCCACCCCCCTCCATCCCAGCTCTTCCTTGATTTATGGCAAAAAGTGCATTTGGCGGCGGCTTGTTTTTGTTTACGCTCTTGGCCTGCGCTGCCTGACAAATTTGCTGCAATTTTCTTCCCTTTTTGAAATATTACGCATTACTCAGTGTGTGTGTGTGGGTGAGGCTGTGCCTGGTAGTGTGGTGGGGGGAATGGAAGGGCGCACTGCTCGGGTTTTATGACAAATTGCACAAGAGCCGCCGCGCGAACTTGAGAAAACAAATGCGATAGAAAAACATGCAAAAAAGTTGAGCACTGCAATAACAACAACAAAAGCGCAGCGAAGCTTTGGATACCCTTTTGTAGAATTTCTTACCATGGATATAAATAATTGCCAGCCCATGACATTTGCACAGGCTATATAGAGCTTCGATCTTGTGCATTGCATAAAGCATAAGAGCAGCATAAGAGCTACAATGGAGCTGCAAGTTCTCGATGTCGCGAGCTGTGCAAACATCAAAACAAAATCATAATACCCTACCAAAAGCCAGAGCTAGAGCCAGAGCCAGAGCGCGATATGAAAAGCACAGCCGACAGCCGCCAAACGACAATAACAACAGAAACAGCAAAAGCAACAACAACAACAAAGTGCAGGAAGCGGTGAAGTGGGCCAAACGGGGGGGAGGGCATGGCATGGTGCGGCAGTGGCAGCGGCAGAGGGGGGGGCAGCGTGGAGCGTGTGCGTATGCATTTGACGCTGCCAACGCGTCGCTGTCGTTGTTGTCGTGCATTACATAAGCCGCAGCCGCCGCATATCGTTTCCGCCAAAAGCGCCCACACACACACACACACCCAGCCACAGTGGGTCAAGAGGTGATCGCTGAAAAATGATAAACCACAAAAATTATATAAAAAAAAAAACAACAACGAAATATAAGAAAATATAACCAAACAATTTGTGTAGGAACAAAAATGTGTGCCTGTGTGTGCGGGGGAATATTATTTATGCATTTGGGCAAAAAAAAAAACAATTGCAATATTTTCAATATTTAAAATGATATTGTCTTGCAATTGAATATAATTTGTTAACATTTCTTTTGCAATTACAAATCTATTTGAAATAGTTTGGAAATCTATTTAATTGGTTGTACGCCCACACCCACTGTGCGGAAGACGCAGCCAGCACTCTCGTTCGTCCCTCTGTGTGTGTGTGTGCGTGTGTGCATTCTCTCACAGCTTTTGTGCACTCGTTCTCGTTTTCGTTTCGCACACTCTCCACCACACCGCACCCGCACCGCACCACTCTCTGCGCTCACTGCGTGCCCATGCCCAAGCCCAAGCCCATGCCCTCTCTCTCGCTCGCTCGCTCGCTCTTTTGGTAAATCTGTCCCTGTCTAACGATCGCATTGCGCATTGCGTTGCGCATCAGAACAACGCTCGACCTTGACAGTGAAAATTCAATGGCAGCGACGCGAACGCTGCCGTTAACGCTGGCTGCGCGACGACTGCGACGCGTTTGCAATTGACGACCAGGCAAATACGTATGTATTTTGTACCATGTGTGTGTGTGTGTGTGTGTATATAGCCGTTATATATGGTTATATACATATTTACACTAGTTTTTGCAATTTGTAGAACTCAAACATTTTTGCGTATGTTACGAACCGAATGGCTGTTTGTTCTAATAATACAATACCCTCTAATAAAGGGTATTCGGTTGGTGTGTTGGTATTCTGGTAGCATACAAACCCTGCGCCTGAGCTTAAAGCTTTCAGGCTTTCAAAGATCGGATGCTTGCCCAAAACTTCAAACATAATTAAATCGAATATTTAAAAATCGAAATGGGTTCATAATACATACATATATCAAATATAGTTTACATTGCAATTACATTTTGGCATTGACTGCATCGATCTGGTTTGAGTGTATCAAAAGCTTCGGCTCATGGCAGAGAGAGCCTTCCCTGCTGCTCGCTTTTTTTTTTTTTTTGTTGCTCCCTCAGACTTTTTGTTGTTGTTGGTGTCGACTTTAGGTGCATTCGCCGCACGACCTTGAACATGGTATTTTTTTTTTCTTCCCCCCCACCCTACTCGCAATTGGCAGCGTGCGCACTGAAAATACACAAACAAAAACAAAAAAACACCCAACTGTACATAGATATATAGGAATGTACGTATATATGTATGTACATAGTATGTATGTATTTACATAAGTAGAAAGTCTTTGCCGTTTTACACTTTCAAATAGTTTTTCTCGATCGAATTTGAGATGGGGCGCGCGCCCCAGGCGTTATCACGAAACGGCACCCACCCACACATAACCATTACTGTACATACTGTACATACATACATCGAAGAATATAATCAAAGCTGGGCCTACTGTTACTCGCATTTTAATAATGATAATAATAAATTCTATTAAATAGTTTTCAATCTTAAAAGTGTTCTTAAATA
Source organism: Drosophila ambigua (assembly GCA_018150905.1). Lineage (NCBI taxonomy): Eukaryota > Metazoa > Arthropoda > Insecta > Diptera > Drosophilidae > Drosophila > Drosophila ambigua. The sequence continues at coordinate 4,420,787 of JAECWS010000151.1, read as the reverse complement.
TTTCCTGCTTAAATATCAGTCCCATTAGTGTTTGTTTCACACTTCATTTGCTTCCAATGGAGTTACCGCTCAAATCTTAGCTTATTTTTATCTCTTTTGTAATCTATTTAAGTTTAACCCTTAATCCACACAGAGTACTCCTGGCACCCCCGCTCACTGCTTTCTACTCTTATCTTCTTTCTCCACTTTTCCGTCTAGAATTTAGAATGCTGATTCCCATTCTCCTAGTCGTATTTTGTGCACATAATTCCACAATATTCCCACAGTGCCGATTGATCTGCAAGGGTATCAAAGGATTCCCTTTCACGTTTCGCGTTTCCCGTTTGATGTTTGAGTTTTTGGGGCGAAAAATAGCTCACAAAATAAAAACCGTACCGCATTTGTATAAAAATTGTGCTTGGCAATGAAATTTGTTGGCCGCTTGGTCGCCGAGCAGGGGGGGGCAGGGTGTGTGGGTGTGTGTGCCGGGTAACGGGTGGTGGGTGGTGGGGTGTGCGGTAATGGGGTTTTCTCTAAGCAACATTTGCGAGTACGTGCGAGATTCGAATGATTTTTGCTGGGTTTTTTTTTTCGGGGCATTGGTTTTTGTTGCTGATTTCGCCTAGAAAATTTCAACAATTTGTGTGCACTTTCTTTTGTTTGCGAGCAAACTGTTTGACGGTGTGTTTGCCGGTGCCGTGGCGCGGTCTGGTGCGGTGGAGCGGTGGGGGCGTGTTGGCAACAGCTGCTTTTGGCGTTCGCTGTCGTTGGCTGCCAATGGGTTAAGTTTTCAAGGGCACGCGCGTGCTTGCGCGGAATGGAATGGTCACGGCCAGTGGATGGAGGAGGGTGCGCTGTGGTCGGGGGGGGGGTAAGAACTGTACATATTATACACGCGCTCTCTCGCCCTCCCTCTCCCTCTCTCTCAGTCACTGTCTTCGCACGTCTAACGCGATCAGTTACACTTGCCAGTCGCACAGACACACACACACACACACACAAACGCATAACCATTCCCTCTCAGCGCTGGCGACTTGTTCTCTTGCTCTCTCTCGCACGCGTTTGGCCTTGCACTTACGCTGCGTTTCGACGCTACGCCGACGCCAGCAAGCAGCGAACAGCAACCGCTCTGCACTTCCGCACACACGACAAGCGAGGCGACGGCAAGCCCACGACGTCGCCTCGTCGGCCCCCGAACAGCTGACGAAGCGTGGCAGCCAAATGCCACCTCTCTCTCTCTCTCTCACTCTCTCGCTTACGCTTGCACGCTGCTTGCTGCTGTTGCCTACTCTCTTGCTCGCTCTACATCTCAACGGCGGCAAATGCAGCGAAAAGTGAAAAGCTTGCAAAAAGAATGTTAGAATCAGTGCTGACGCTGCCAAAAATAGCTAAACCATTCTAGCTAGAAAATAGAAAATTAAAACCAATGCAATTAATTATCAGCACAGATTTTTGCATAGAGTTTGTGATATATTTAATAGAACAAAATATTATTAATTGTAGTTTTAGGATTAAAAGTTCTCCAAAAAAATTAGATGGTTATTTCATTATTAAATGAAAATTAAATGCTACAAAATCAATTTCCTGCGTGTCAAACAGATTAAAGTCCAAATTTCATATTATAGAGCTGCACCCACTGGAGCCCACTCTACTGTGTGTTCAGATTTGCTGGCCATTTTTGCGCACTGGCATCGCATCACTGGCTAGAACGAGCCAACACAGAGCTGGCTGCAGCTGCGTTTGCCGTCGTCGCTGCTGCTGCTGCTGCTGCGGCTGCGGCTGCCCATCGTCAATTTTTATTTCATTTATTTTGTTGTTGCTTTTGCTGCTATTGCTATTTTTTTTTTTTTTTTTTCTGTGTGTTGTGTGTGTGTTTTTTTTGTTGTTTTTGTTTTTGCTCTATCGTTACTCGTTTTCATTTCGCTGCTGCGGTTTCAGTTGTCATTTTACTACGGCCGCTGTTAGTTAGTTATTTGTGTGCGTCGTCGTTGCCCGTGTGCCCGTGTGCCCGTCCGTTGCAGTTGTCGTTGCAGTCGCCGTCCGCGTCGCTGTTGCACCCAGCAGCGCTGACGTTGCATATGAAGTTTGGGCCACGCACTACGTACCCCCCCCCCTCCCAACATCCCACATTCAGCTCCTCCCCCCGCCCATTTCCCTGCCCGAGAACTGCATCCGCAGCAGCAGCAGCAGCCACATCCGCTTCCTGGGCCTGCGCAGGCGTTTAAGCCTCTGTTACACGATACATTTAATGGCGACAGTTTCTTAGAAAATACCAAATAATATATCTACCACTTCCGATTCAAGATTTGAAAATTCCCTTGGCTTTTTTTTTTTGTAATATTTTCTACTGCATTTCTGCAGCGGCTGCTGTTGCATTGCCATGCACCTTTTGTGCGCCAGATCCACCCTCAATCGGATTATTCCATTGGGAGAATGCAGCCCTTAAGTGTTTGGCAATGCAACAAATACCACGCGCGTGCCACAGTGCGTCCCTTTCTGGTGTTGCTGCTGCTGTTGCATTGTTGGAGCGATCTTTTCAAGGCTACACGCGTATTCGTCGTCCCCAACGCCTGCCAGCGCAGCACAGCGTCGCTGCTGCTGCTGCTGCTGCCGTCGTCGTCGTCATCGCGTCTGCGTCGCGTCTACGTGTTCAAAAGCAAAAATTCCTTGCAGTTCGTGCTCCCTTCATAATTTCCCACAAATTATTCCCCAAAACATTTATTTTATTTATTTTTTTTTTGTTCGGTAACTTTTTTTTCGCCTGTTGCTGCTCGTTTTTGTGTAATTTACATAGCGCACAAAATATCAACAAAAACAACAACCAAATAAATAAATAAATAAATATATATTATTAATGAGAGTTGAAGAAAAAAACACATGTTGAAAAAGAATTAAAAAGAAAAGTAAAGAAAGAAAGAAAAGCGGCCAAGAAATTCGGAAAAATACTACGGGAAAAGCGGAACAGCTACCTTTTCCCTAACCTTGTTTTGGGTTTCAGTGCGCACACACACATATATATATATACATACATACATATATATATATATATATATTTTATTACCACACAAAACTATTATTATTATTAATAATTATTTTACTTTGACGCTGCCCGCTGCATACAGCACACAGGGTGAGTGGCGACTCGCGAGAGTCAAGATCTTATCGTATTGCATGTGGCACACATGGCGTATGCGTCATCATTCATGCGGATGGATAGCACACATCACGCATACGCAGTGTGTGTATGTGTGTGTGCATGGCCTCAATTTAGATGCAAGTTCAAGGTGGAATTTATTGAAAGAAGAAAGAACACAGATAGAGACGCCTATAGATAGATAGAACCCTCTTGGGTCTTAACAGCGGTACAGTACCCACACCAGCAGCAGTAACCCAGCCAGTGCTGCCCATCAGAAATGCTGCTGCCCCTATTTCGTCACTTGATTTTTCTGCAAAGTAAATAAATAAATCAAATAATATATTGTTTGGGGAAATCTTTCAATTTCAATTCTTGCATATAAAATACAAACCTGCTGCCAATTAAAGGAGAAAATGTATGGCTCGATCTATAGCCAAAAGAAAGCAAAAATGCTGTGGGATTACCCTAACCCTGCCATACATGCATTGTGTTCACTTGATTTATGCATGTCTCAATGTATTTTTGTACTTACATATTGTATATTATTTATTTATTTATTTATTTGTTGAATTCTTGGTGTATTTGTTTGTTTGTTCCTTTCGGTGGCAGACTTTCTGTCGTGCACAGAAAACTGCCTTGAACTGTGCGACCAATATGAAATTTGTGTGCTTTATTTTGTTGTTGCTACTCGCATTGCCATGATGATTATTTGATATTATTATTATTATTATTATTATTGCCGGCTTTGGTGGCTTTATCAGTCATTGTGCCTGTGCCATTATCACTGCTCGCCGTAAAAGCCATAAAACAAAAGCAAAAACCGAAAATTATATGAAATTTAAAATCGCCTCAGAATTCAATTAGAAACCAAACCCAAAATTTCCAGCAGCAGCAGCGTAGAAATTTTGGTTGGAAATTGCATGTGCAAGTGGCTTTTGGCGATAAACGCAGACAGAGGCGTCGACAGCGACAGCAGGCAGGCAGCAGCAGCAGCAGCAGGCAGCGATAGCAGCAGCAGCCAAAGTTGGAAGTCTCTTTGGAAGTGTCTTGAGATAAGGCGAGAAGGCACAAAGTGCGCTTTTTGGTCGTCGGCGTCGTCATGTGGGAGGAGCAGCACCTAGCCCACTGGAGGGAAGAGCAGGGCATGCGTGTGTGATAAGCCAAGACCGTTAGGGGAATGGGAAGTACAGATAGATAGAGCGAAAGAGACTGATGAAGAGGGCACATAGAACACAGTTCAGGGGTATGCGGCGCGGATTCTCATTGGAATACATTTTGAGAGTCCAAAATATTATCAAAATAATTCCATGCCGAGCATAATTACCAACATTAAAGGAATTTACCTTTAGCAGCTGTTTTTTCTTCCCTTAAAAATCACTTCTAATATTCAAAGATCTTGGTAAATGGTATCCCATAGTCGCATAGATTTTTTTTTACTCTATTTTTTTTTTTGTTGTTGCTATTGTTTGTTGTAGTATTTCTGCTCTGCTTAATGCAGCGCAACGAATTGCGGCGAGCGGCAAAAAAGCTTTTCATCAGCCCCCACAAGCAACGTACAAGGCAACAACAACAACAACAACACACCCAGGCACACACCGCAACGTGGCAGTCACAGCAACAAGAGCAGCAAAAACATTTTCCCACGATTTGACTACGGCGACGATGACGTTCGTCACCTAAAGAGAGAGAGATAGATAGCTAGAGAGGGAGAGAGGGAGGGAGGGTGAGGGAGAGCCACCAGCCCCTCCCAATTACAGGCCTTCCCTCTGCTGCCCGCGACGCTTCTCCAGCGCCGCTTGAGCTGTGATGAGGAGGCCCGCCTCTCCCACTCACGGGACTCATCAAAATGCAAACGCCTTTCCATTCTTCTTCCTCCCTACCTTTTCCTACTCTTTCCGATCATTTTGCCCGTACAATCTCTTTCGCATTTTGCCTGGATGGGGAGGGGGGAGGGGTACGGGAGGATCATGTATTTCCCTTTGGTTATGCCAAAAGTTTTGGGAAAAGGAAAGGAAAAGCTTGAAAATATTGCAGGGAGAATGAAAACTAGAGCAAACGTTGCTGGCCCTTTGGTCGATCATTCAACGCTTTTTCATGGCTAATTTACATGCAATGCATCGATTATTCATCGATCGTATATCGATGCGTGTGATTCATCGATATTGAGGCAATCCAATGATCACTTTTTAGGGATTTTTCTGTTCTTTCGTAGAGCCACAGAGCCGCAGAACCATTCGCCTGCACACGACGCTTATTCACGCTTACCTTCACCGCTCAGCGCGCTCCGCTTATTGCCAACCCCCGTGTAGCCCTCGCTTCCTCCCTCCCTCCCTACCACCATCCCACCCTAGTCGTCATTCACTTAAAATGGGTGTGGGAAAGTGGGCGGAGCAAAAAAAAAATGGTGTCTGTGTTGTCATCGTCATGGCATGGTCCGTGTTGGCAGGCCAGGCAGGCAGGCGGCAGGCGGCGGCGTTGCCCGTCAACGCTCTTCGTGTTTGTTGTTTGTTTGTTAGCTTTTGTTGCCACCTCTCTCTTTCTCTTTCCTACTCCACTCTCTACCCGCTATCACTCACTCTATCGCTCTTTCGCTTGTAATTGCATTTGTAATATAAATAAAATAAAATGCAGCTGAGGGCACTTTATTGCACCACATAGAAATGGTTGTTAGCTTTTCTTTTTTTTTTGGTTTTTTTTTGGAGACCATGCGACACGCGTTCTTAAATTGAATGTGTTTCAAGTATCTCCCACACTTCCCCCATTTCAGTCACACGCCTTCTTTGCCTTTCTCTCTCTCTACTCTCTTGAAAGTTGTGGTCAGACTTTTTGGCAAGCCCAAAATCGAAGCAAAGTCAAAAGATTTGGCCCTGAAAAAATATGCCTGACGCTGCAGCGAAACTCTCTTTTCCATTGTGGCTTAGCCACATTCGAAATGATCTAGGGGAGTAACCATTAAGCGACTGCAATCGCAACTTTCAATGTGCAACAATCGTTTTTTTTTTTTTTTTTTTTATTAGCACCACTCGCAAGGTCAGAACTCCGCGCTCCAGCGGAATCGAAGTTGCCAGTTCTAGAACTCGCTGTAGTAATGCTGTACTGTGGCTGTCATTATGAATGGGTTTAATCAATTTTTGCAGAGTGGGAATGAGAAAGAGCGAGGGAGAGAGAGGAGAAGGCCATTGTGTTGAACGGGGGCTCGCGGCTCTCTGACAGGTCGCGCAAGTGTTTGCACTTGACTCCGCGCCATCGGCTGCCATTATATGTCTTGGGCTGTGGGCATTCATTCTACCAATCCTATGCCCATTCCCATTCCGATTTCGATTCCGTTTCCAATGCTGAATTGAATTGCCGCTTAATTGCAGAGCAGCAGGCCCCGACCGACCGACCGACCGACCATTCCAATCCATTCCCCCCCCAACACATGTGGTTAGGGTCCATTATTTGCCCAGCCAGCCCCGATCCATAGATGATGGCTGCAGAAATCGCACTGCAGTCCAGTGTTACAATGGTGCTGTCGGCACAGCTTTTGTGGGGCACCGCCTGATTGATTGTCTATTAATAAGAGTTGCCATCTCTTCATCTGTTGCCTTCCAACCGAAATTAACTTCTTTCCTCTGTTCATTTCTTTTCATTGCAGGTGAGTTCTAGTCGTACGAGTAGCAGTAGCTCTAACTGAACGTGTAATTTGGGTAAGCCTCAGACTTTTCCCCTTAATGATTAAGACGGCAAAAACGACATTAGCTGTTGGGTTTTCTGTTTTTTGAGGCGACTGTACTTTGATTTGTTGTAACAAAATTTTCAAAAGGGAAATATGATAGCCACACTGCAGACATTTAACGATGAAATCCTAATAAAATGTATCGAAAGGCTAAGCCACACTGGGAAAGAGAAAGAGTTCAAGCTGCTTCTGCATGCTCGTTGCACCGCTCTCACTCTCTAATGAAATATTTTCATGCAGAAAAAAAACGACTCCTTACTGCTAAGACACACTGTGAAAGAAAGCAAGAGGCAGAGCGACTTCTGCCCAACTTCTGTTATATTTTTAAATGTAATTCATTATCTTCCATAAGTAATGCTATCATCAAGAGATTTAATGCCTCACAAAAAATGATCGATTCATGCGCATATCAAAGGATCCCCCCCGTTCGATCGTATCCTCAAGAGCTGAACTCCTGAAAAAAGCTCATTAATTCCCCCCTGTGTGGTTAGGTCGAGGATCTCTTGCCCATCAATTTCTGTTTCTGTTTTCGGTTTTCGGTTTTTTTTTTTTTGGCCAGCTGCAAAATTGTTCTTTGAAATTCGCGCGTGCCAAAAATAAATTTCAACTTAAACTCGAAACAAAAACAAAAGCGATGATAATGGCCAGTGGCAGGAGCAGGAGCAGTCTTCCGCCGGGCGAGCTCCTTTCATTATGTTGCGATGTTACCTGCTGACTTCTGTTTCGTTTCGTTTCGGCTTTTTATGGCCCGGTCGAGACGGGGGGGAACCCTTCCTCCATTAATTTCATTGCCCTTGGCAGCTGTTTGGTTGTCGTTTCGTTTTGTTGACCCAAATTTTCTTAACTGAAGATTTCTATCAGTTTGAGGCTGGCTTGCAAATTTGTTTATATGTACATACATATGTATATCGATCGCGTGGATCCGTACAGTTTTAGGGGTGCTGCAACCCTGTGTCTGTCTCTCGCTCTCTCTCTCTCTCGTTGTCTCTCGCGGCTAGTGAAAGTTTGTTGGCGCGTGGCATTCCAGAGAGCAGACAGCTTTTAGCTAACTGTTAAATGAAAGGTGACCGTTAGGTGCTTAACCCTTTGTTCCCCTTTGTTCGTACCGTGAGCGATCAATTAATCAGCAGGAAGTGCAGCACGAGATCTATAGATAACCGTTAACTTTACAGTTTGTTTGCCCAAATTGCAAGTGAAAGTTGTGCCTCTGCTTCGCAGTCGGCAGGGGTGGCATCTGTTCCAAAAAGGGTTGTTCCAGTTTTCGTTGTGTCCATCAGGGGCTCACCTATTGTTCAGGGATACGTTTAAAGGATGCAGCTCTTCTCACTAACAGTGAAAGACAGTTAACTGTTTACTGTTTGATGGCCTCACTGGAATTGATTAAAGCTAAAATAACTGTTCCATTAGTTCCACTGTTTCGCTGCACAAATTTACCCTAAACGAATTGACATTGACACTTTCAGAAATTCAGAATATAGTCGAAGTGCAAAAAAATATATCTCTGGCAATTAAATTGAAAATATTCTCAGTTCACCGTTAAATTGTCTCAGTGAAAGGCACGCACACACACACACACACCAACACATGTGTGCACATGCCATTACCATTCCGTTCCATTCCTTGGCAATCCAATTTGGGTGCTGGACATGTTAAAAGCATTAATCAATCATATAGCAAAAATATATATATGTATGTATGTATGTATTTTTTGTTATTGCCTTGATCTGGGGCGTTATCTCAGTTAATGAAGCATAATTTGTAACCAAACTTCAATGAGAGACAGCGAGAGAGTGCCACTGAGATAGAGGGAGAGGGACAGACTCTGAGAGGACGATTCATCTTTTAATTACCGCGTTGAAAGGCAACATTTTTCATCGCCACATCGATGGGTGCAGACACACACACACACATCTCTCTCTCTCTCTCTTTCTTCCACTCCCACTTTTTCTTTTTTTTTTGTACTATCTCACTCTTTGGCATAGCGGCTATCTCGCTCTAACGTTGCATTGCTTAAGCTGAATGGTTAACCCACGCATGCCTGAGCAATTTAGTGTGTTAAGGCTTTTGCACTAAAATAAATCTACAGCGATTTGTTTGTTTGCACAAGCCTCTCTGCTTTGCCTGCCCTCTCTCTACACAGCCCGACCCGCCCCGCCCCCATCTCTCTTTCGCTCTCCGTTAACGGCCCGCGGGGCCTACACTAAATATAACAGTCTTTTGCTGTGTGTGTCGCTCCCTGCCGCTCTGCCCCTCGCCAGGAGTGTTATTTATCATAAAAAATTGCTCAGATTTGTTTTGCGACGGGCAAAGACATGACGCTCATTTGTTAGAGCAACGGGCAACAGCAACAGCAAGAAAACAAAAATAAAAATAAAACCAGCAACGGCTGCGCGCGCTCCGAAAGCTTTCTCTCTTTTCGTTGGGCCTGCAGTTGGAGAGTTGCATTACTCTAACTGCATACTACACGCACTACTCCATTCAGTCCTCGTTCAATGCAGCTTCAGAATGTGTTCTCTTTCCTGGCTACCCATTAGCAGGGGCTGGCTGGGTATGCTAAGCTTAGCAGATTTCCTGGATGCTCTCTTCCTTAGAAATTCAAAATGTATCACACTTAGGGTATCAAAACGTTCGGTTATGCCTGCACTTCTTGTGCTGCTCCTGCTTGCTGCTGCTGCTGGTTCTGCTGCCACGGCCCAAAGTTCAACGCAAATATAATCTGTCAAATAATTTATCAGTGTTTGCTGATGATGATGATGCTCGGCAGAGGTGATCTCTACCCTCCCTCCCCCCTCCCCACTCCACCTTTACGCTTTTGGCATGTTCTAAAGTTCATTTCATTTGTGTGGTGGCTTCTGTGAAGAGGATGGCATGACGATGATGAAGCAAGCAGGCGGCGGAGCAGCAACAGCAGGAGATGCACTTTTCGCATTGAACTGCCCTTCTGTTTGCACATGCTCACAAAAGGTAGAGACGCGCTCTGAGCGTCGCGGCAGAAGATTAGGAAGCATCGATGTTATTCAGCTTCGGGCCTCTGCTTTTGTTTACACTGCAGGCAAATACTCTAGGGCTGTGCGCTCTCCCTCTCTCTGTCTTTGCGCTCTGATATTTTTGCATTCAACGCAACGAAGAGCTGAGCAAGCGCATACAGTGCGGTCTAGAACTATAAGGCCATTCAAAGCCTTGCAGCTGAGCAATTCATCAACTTTAAATAAACATTAATCAACTGATTTTTAATCAGAAATGCATTGATTTACACACATGCATACTCCAAAGGACTGTAACTACTTTTGTGCATCTCATTGTAAGCCGGGATCTGTGTTTTTGTTTTTGTTTTTGCTTTCTTGATTCCTTTGCCGAATGCTGCTTAATGTCGCTGACTTCATTCAGATTCCTTATGCTGGCTGCTCTCTGGCTCTGCCTCTGCCGCTGCCTTGGGATCATAACGTTTCATTCGTATGTGCTCTGCTCTGCTCTGCTCTCTCGCTTGCGCTGACTGCATTCGCTTTGCGTTCGGCTGCCGCCTGCGTTGCTGTTTATCGCTGCCTGGTCTGATACTCTGCCAACGCCGACTGCAAGGAACGTTTCGTTTCATTCCATTCCATTATGTGGGATTCCTCGCGTGGTTCTGCCGCGGCTGTGCGCGCTGACTGCATTTATTTTGATTTTGATTCCCCATTGCCCTGCACTGCACTGCACTGCTTTGCCTTTGCCTTTGCATTTGCTCTGTTGTCACCCCGTCTCTGTTGCTCTCGTTTGCTGAATGCTTTCAATTGTTTGTTGTGGCTTTTTGGCTTCGATCAACATCAGCATCATCGGCATGCACTTCTCATGTGTGTGTGTGTGTGTGCGAGTGTGTGTGTTTATAAGTTTGCATAAGTGTGTGTTTGCTCTCAAACAGAAACGATTAAATTATCTCAAGGTTACACGCGCGCACTGCTTTTTCTTGCTGTTGTTGTTGTTGTTGTTTCTGTTGCTACTTCTTTGCCCTGTGGTGCCTCTCTCTCTCTCACTCTGTGCTCTGATATTTTTGCATGCATTGCACATCTCTGCTCTCTCTCTTCCTTGATCTAAAGTTCCTTTTAAACGTTCACTTTTCTACCGATGATATTTTTCATTTCAACTAAAATTTTCAGCATTTGCCATTTTGTTGCATAAACCCCATGCCTATTTCCACGCATCAAATTGTCGGTGATGCAACCGGCAGTTTTAAGCTTCGAGAATTCTGCTCTCTGCCTGGTCTTTCTTTTTTTTGTTATTTTTTTGCTGTTCTTTTTTTTATGGCCCTGTGGCCCTGCCCTACAGACCCAAAAACCAACAACGGAAGCTGCAAAGGGAATCCGCAAAACAAAAAAAAAACGGTTCTACATCAGGGTCTCTCGGGTCGTCTCCCTCTCCAGCCATCCAGCCACCTGATGTGTTCGTTGTTCGCTTTATGCTTTTGTGTGGAGCCTTGCCCTTTTGGCTCATCGATTTATCGTTGGTTAACCTGGCAATCGGCATCGGAATCAAAATCGTGCCTACTGCTGCCGCCTGCCTTCGCTGTGTGTGAATTATGATATTACAAGGTGGCTGCTGTTCGCTGTTCCCTGTTCAACATGTTGCTGGTCACGTGCTCTTTTGATATTGAGCGGCAACAGGTGTTATTGCCTGCTGGCCGCCGACGCCGCCTCATGTGATTGCCGCAGAGATTTGTGTTTATTGCAAGAGCTGCTACATTTTTAATGGCCTTTTGGCGGCAGCGGCAGGAACTGAACAAGTTTGTGGTAGCAACAGTTAAACGATGGAGGGATCTATAAGGGTATTTAAGACGACCAGTAGCCGCTCGCTTAGGTGACATTTAATTTTATTTAAATTCTTTGATTTTTTTAAATATGTTTCCTAGGCCACAAAACAGAAAAGGAAAATATCAATACCTTGGAAATAATAAAAATAATAATACCTTCAGCTGCAGCAACAAGTCACAAAGCAACTTGCAGCAGCTGCCCCACAATTGATAAGAATAACAGCAAGCAGCAGCAGCAGCAGCATGTGGCAGACACAACCGAAAGAAAGAAATAAATATTTCAAGTGCATGCCACATTCCCAAGAAGCAAATGCAAAAATACAAAAAAAAAGAACAAGCATTAACAATGACTAGGAAAGGACTTGGGAAGTGTGTTGTGGCCCATTCCCATGCCCATTCCAGCCAGAGTTGACACCTACGCGTGAAAACGATTCACACACTGCAAGAAAATGCATTTTAGCTGATTTTTCTGATGAAAATATGACAGAAATTATTATGATTGTAATTATGATTGAAATCGTTGCAGCAGCTGTTTCAACGTTTCAAACGAATCTGCAGCAATGCATTTTTTCTATCGATTAATTTGGCTTAAGATCGATAAATGCTTTGCTTTGATCACTGATAAATCGAGCTCTACCTAAGAATATAGAAGCTGCATTCAGCTCAGCTGCATCAGATCACAGCTAAAATAATTTAATATATTTTTGCGAAATTAATCGATAATGATATCGATCACTTGCTACGAGTAATACTAATACTACTACTAATACGATTTCTTCGGTACATTTATTAGTGCTGTCTGAGAATCTGGCATCGGTTTCGGGTGCTTGCATTGGGTGTTGCATTTTGCTAACGATGCGCGCGTGTCAACAACACGTTGTTGTTGCTGTTGCTGCAACAAATGTTGCTCCTGTTGCTGGTGGTGCTGCTGTTGCTGTTGTCGTTTGTATCATTAGTCAAAAGAAACCAAGTCAGAGACTGGCAATCAGCAGGCCCGTATGTTGGCCAAATCAATTGCAAGTTGCAGTTGCAGGAGTAGCCGCTGCTGTTGCTGCTGTTGCTGCTGCAGCTGTTGCTGCTGCTGTTGCTGCTGCTGCTGCTGCTGTTGCTGCTGCTGTTGATTGTGTCAACGACAAGAGCAACACAGCAGCAACAATAGACTTAAGTCTAGGCATGATTCATGGACATGGCGATGCAGCTTTTTTCCATTTGTGCCAAGGAGGAGGAGGAGAAGTAGCAGTAGAGAGGGTCGGCTCGGGTCTGGCGATGCAACACCCACACACAGAGCAGAGCAGAGCAAAGATGTGCAGCACAGGAAAACAACAAAAGCAACGGCAGCAACACACACGCTAATTGTGTGTGAAAGCAGAAACTCCTTGCAACATTTGCTCATACGCCCACGTGTCCAAATCGAGGAGAGAGGGAGCCTACAATTTCCATTTGGCATTTTCCCCCTGTGGCATTTCCCTGGCATATTTAGCATTCGCACACACACACACAGGGAACGACGCGACAAACGCAATCATAACCATAAAAAGTCTCTCATTTTCTTGCGTATCACTTTTTGGTGGGCTCTGTTTTTTTTTTCCTTTATTTTTTGGGGGCTATTTTGAATGAGAAAAGCGCCAACCAGCCAGCCGCTTTTGGTCAGAGCGTGGCCATAAAAGGAGCTTGTAAGTGCTACTGTTTTCCAGCAGCATCAGCATCAGGCCGAGTGCAAAACGGTAAAAATACCGCATAATTTACGCAGGAAAAACAGTCGCGCCACCATCGCCGTGCCACCAAATGCCACATGCGCGAGTATGGTAAAAAATACTATAATGCTGCAAGAAACAAACCAAAAAATGCGAATGCGAATGCGCGAATGCGCTTTTCACTTTTTTCACAAATGGCCATGCAAATTACAAGACACATTAGCTCTCTTCGCGCTCGCCCTCTCCCTCTCCTGTCTCTCACTCTTTCTGTCTTAGTTTTTGTGGCAATCCTACGCCTAACCCCAAAAATGGGAGCAACAACAACAAAACGGAAATGCAACGTAGCCAAACGACAAAAAATGTGTTTACAGCAGCTGCCACAGCAGCAGCAGCAGCAGCCAAGTACAAGCCACCGAAATGGTTGGTTTCTGGCCAGAGTTGTCACCCATTTGGCATAGAGAAATGTTCCATAAGCGAAAGCCATACAGCTACGCATTTTTTGGCAGCACTGCTGCTGATGTCTGAGCGTCAGTCCCATGTGAAGGTTGAATGGAAGCGATTCTTAGCCTTTGCAGCAGGAGGCTGACAACCCTGGCTACTTATTAGCGAGCGACAGCAGCAGCAGCAGCAGTGGCATAGAGTCCAAGACTGCGACTGGGACTGGGACTTTGCGTTGCACGTTTCTTGTCGTTTTGGAGCGTTTGGAATGTTTAGTTAACCGTAAACAGAGTCGCAATGCGCCCGCGCCATTTTGGCATTGATTGCTGACCAAATGCACACACACACAGCAAACACACACACAGAGAGAGACGACGACGACGACGACGTATCCTCTGGATGCGAGTGGCGTAGAGAGTCAGTGGAGCGTGAATAACATTTGGTAATCATGGCACAAACACGAAAATGCATTAACCAAAATTGTGATCATAAATTTTCAATCGACACGCGGCGGGTGCTGTACCCACTGTACCCCCCTACCTGCCCCCTGCTGCCAGCAGTCTCTGCGCCTCTATGAATGAAAGAGAGAGAGAGAGACTCGCGGTGGGAATGGGGGAAACTGGACTACGGCCAGCAGAAGACGGAAGACTTTTTTTTTCTATTTTTTTTTGTTTTTTTTTGAGACTATCTAAACCGAGTATTTCTCCTCTCTTTGGGCCTAAAGCATTTGCTGTTGCAGCTGCACACACATTCTTGGCCAGAGAAAGTTTTTGTTGCACAAGTGGCAGGCAGCAGCAGGCAGCAGCCTCCTCACATTCGCAGTTGCCTGTTGCTTGTTGCTGCTTTGCTGTTTGGGTCAGTTAAATGGCAAAGGCTGTGCCTTGCCTTCGCCTTCGCCTTAGCGGCCGCATGGGGCAGAAGTGGAGTGCTGCCAGTGCGAGAGTGCGATGCGTGGGTGTTGCCACAACACTCTGCCGCAAGCGGCGAGGGACCGAGCCCACAAAAATGATGATGGCCTAAGAGGCATCCAAGAGATCGAAACAAAAATAGAAATAATGCGAAATAAAGGGATATTGAAAGGTGGAAAAGAGTTTGATTCGCTTTCCGAAGCTGGAGAGATGTGTCCTTTCGCTGAGGGGAACATTTTTTTTGGGTATAACCAATCAAGATGCTGCTGGTGCAACAAAGCCATGAAAAACTTAGTGGAACAGCGGAATGGAACACACCATGGAACAGTGGAATGGAACACTTATTAATCATCGGGAACTGAATCCCATTTGTGCTTGAATATTTAAGAAGATTGTTAAAATTAATCACTCGTGTTTGCTGTGTCCAGGAGTACTCACAGCCACTACCATTATCTTTCAGCTATCTAGATAGATTTCCATTAAAAGCCCATGATGTTCCTTTGATATGTCCTCGCTCTCGCTCTCTTCCTCTTCCGCACTCTCTGTTCTTTTCTGTCTCCCTTTACCCATCAGTCATTCACTTCACTCCACTCCACTTCCACTTCCACTTCATTCCTCTCATTCATTCAGTGCGTTAAGCTCTGCCCTCAACGCCCTCACAGCTCACGGCTTAATCAAAGCAATTTGTTGCAAGAGTTTAACTCTGGCCGAATCCTTGTTGCCACAAAAATAAAACCCAAAAGCCAAACGGCAGAAGAGTTTCAGGGCTTAGTGGCGTGGCATTGGCATATGCCTCATGTTTTTGTCAATTGTTTCTCTCGCTCTGCCACTATCTCCGGGTTTTTTGGTGGACTCTGCTTCCCTTTTTTTTCTTCCTTTTTTTTTGGGTGTGTGATTTTTTTTTTGTGTAAATTCTTCCAAAAATTTCTAGTGAATGTTGCACCTCCTGCTGCTGCTGCTGCTGCTGGATGTTGCCTGCTCTGCTGCTGCTGCTGCATGTTGTTGTTGCTGTTGTTGTTATGTATGTGTTTGTACAACGCCTTGAATGCGGCTTCTGTTGTCGGTTGTCGTTAGCCTGTTGCCTGGCTCTTGTTGCTGCTGCTGCTGCTGCTGGCCTTTGCTGTTGTTGCTCTTGTTTCAGCATTCCTCACTTTGGCCCACACACTCATGTGGCACACACACACACACACACACACAGATACAGATACACAGAGATACACAGATACAGCTACAGATGGAAGCGATAAAAATTTATTGAGCCGAGGCCTCTGGCCTGCTGCTGCTGCCACTGCCACTGGTGCTGCTGCTGCTGCTGTTGCGGGGTCTCAGCTTTCAGCTTCAATTTCTGTGTTCTCCTTTATACCCTTTTTTGGCCAGCAAGGGTAGCCTCTACCTGCCACACACACACAAACACACAGCAGAGTAGTAGACTTTGCCGCAAAAGTGTATCAAAAGCTTCGGCCTGTTGCCTCTGTCTCTCTGTCTCTGTCTCTGTCTCTTCCTCTGTCTCGCATTTTTTTGGGATTGTTGCAGCCGTTGTTTATTTTTATTGTTGCCCCAAAGAGAGGTGTTGTGTGCGGCTCCTCGTGCTGTGGCAAGTTGTTGTTGCTGCTGTTGCTGTTGCTGCGTCTCAAAATCAATTGAGTTTAACTGCTTTTAATTTACTTGGAATTTGTGCGGCTTTAATGGATTTATGTCGGCTTATATGTTGGCTCTCAGTGGCTGTTGCTGTTGCAGGTTGTTTGCTGCCGCTGCTGCTGTATATATGGCAACAGTTAATGCTGCTGCTGTGGCATGTTCTTCTTGCTGCTGCCACACACACAACAATATTAAAATTTATCATGTGCTAAAAACTTATCAATTAAATATATGCATAACATTGTTCCAGCTTTATGGAGCTGAGCTCTCTTGTTGCTGGTTGCTGGCTGCTGCTGTTGCTGCTCTTGCCCGGCAGCAACATCAATCAAAATGCAAGCAACTTGCAGCCGTGCAACTTGATGTCGCGCGCAGCAATTTAGACATGCCTTGCCATGTTATTAACTAATTACAGGCGACTAATCTAAAAGGCCGCCACAGAAAGAACAGGTGCCCCATGCCCATGCATCATGCCGCAGCCCAACAGCAGCAGCAACAGCAGCAACAGCAGCAGCAGCAGCAGCTGCCTAATGAAAAGTGACATCTTGGCCACGACCAGGCCTAAACTGTCAACGTCTCTTGGCCCGAGCTTTTGTCTCTGTGTCTCTCTCTGTGTGTCGCCTCTCCTTTTTTGCATAATCTGCCCCCCGCCACCCCCCTTATGCATGTCTTGTCATTCGTCATTCTCCTGCTGCTGTTGCTGCTGCTGTTGCTGCTTTTGTGGCATGCTGCATGGGGATCTCGCTCAGGTGCATGGCCGCCAGCAGGGATAGAATAGAGAGACGATGTCGCCTCGCAGCCTCTCGGCCCACCCGCTAGACGATGGCAGTGGGGTGTGTGGGGTGTGGGGGGGGGTAGACACATGGAACACATGTTGCACTTGTCTCTCAATTCCTCTATAGCTTGTGGCACGCACTTGTTGCACATCACTCGCTGTGAGCTGTCTGTCTGTTGTTGCCTCTTGTTGCCGGAAGCGGATTCTGTGTTAATTACAAAAGAACTCCTTTCTCTCTCCCTCTCGCTCTCGCTCTATCAATGATTATGTTGCTGCTGCTGTTGGTGCCTCATGTTGCTGCTGTTGCTGTTGCAACTTCTGTTGCGTTGACATGCGTTGCTAAACGTGCCGCCGCCGGACACCCCACAACATACAAGCAAGAGAGCGAGAGAGGAGAGGAGAGGAGCAGAGAGAGAGGGGGGCACACGGACTGGATTTCCTTTCGGGCTGACATTGCGGCTTGTGGCATGGCGAATGTGGCTGCAAGATTATGAAAATTAGATATACAAATCAGCAAAAGGCGAACGGATGTGCCGCTGCCTGCCCGTTTGCCTGCCACTGCCTGGCTGCCCCATCATGTGGCATCAACATTTTGATGCGTACAAGATCAAACAAGCAAGATGCAAACGATCGTTGGCTCTGCTGCCCGCCGCCGCCTCCTCCAGTCCACAGATGCAACGATTCGAGGATGCTCCAGCAGCTACATGCCACAAGCTGCATCTGTGGCAGGCAGGCAGGCAGGCAGCATGACCACAGCATTTAATGCCTCGCAACAAAATCAAAAATTCCGAAAGGTTTCCCCTCAGCGAAAGGATATAGAAAAGCTGCCTGCAGGACAGCGGCAGGCCAGGGGCAGGCCGGGGGCACAACATGCAAAATGTTGCTGCGGGTCAGGGTCGAGCGATGTTGCAACTACATTTTTGGGCTCTCAGCTGTGGCTTTTTCTGGCTGGTTTCTGTTTTTCTTCTGCTGCTTTCTGATGCTTTTGGCTGCATGTTACTTTCGACAGTCGCTGCTGTTGCTGTTGCTGCTGCTGTCGCTGCTGTTGCTGCTGCTGCTGCTGCTGCTGCTGCTGTTGCTGTTGTTGCTGTCGCTGCTGTTGCTGCTGCTGCTGCTCTGGCTGCTGCCTGTCGCCTGCGTAAATTGCTTACCAATCAAATGGCACTCGAGAGCGGCAGCCAGCGAGCCAGAGCGAGAGGCCTCTCGCGGAAATTGCTTGAAACGGAAATGTGCTCCTCCGCTGCTGCCTCCGCTGCTGCCGCTGCTGCTGCTCCGCGGGTTTTGCCAATTTCATGTCATTCGTTGACAACGCACAACGGATATTGTTTAGTATTTTGCATAAAAGTTTATTTAAAAGTCGCTTTGCCGTTGCCGTTTTGCCGTTTTTTCTTTGTAGGTTAGAAGGAAGTTGTCGCTTGGCAGCAGTACCCCCCCAAGACCCCCCCAACACCCCAGCTGAGACGCCTCCGGAGACTCCTCCCCTGGGTTTTTGGCCACATGTTGCGGCAGGTCTGGGCGCCTTGTGCCTGGACCCCTCTGGGGGGCATGGCTTAATTATAGTCTTTTGGCCTTGTGCATTTGCCAGGCGCCGCCACACAGCAACAGCCACAGCAACGTGCAACGTGCAACGTGCAACTTGCAACTTGCAACAACTGTGGCATCGTCCGATTTTCGGCCACGCCCACTCCACACACTATTTGCTTTTTGGGGCCTGCGGTTGCACTTTGTATCTTTCCGTCTTTTGTTTTTTTTTTTGTTCTTTTTTTTTTGGGCGGTTTCTTTTGGAATTCTTCGTTTGTGTTTCTGTTTTTTCTCTGACTTTGAAACCGCTGCCTGCCCCTTGTGCCCCTTGGTGACTGCTGCTTTTTCGGGGGCGTGGCCAAAGACGCGGCAGAATAAAACCCCAAGCAGCAGCAGCAGCAGAGGAGTTGCAGCAGGGCAAATGTCTCTCGGGGGAGAAAGTACGACGCGAGGCTCACTGAGGCAAAGGGCAAGACACATTTCGGCATTAAATATATATAGAAAATATATATATGTATATATATTGACACGCAAAATGATCTGCAGATAGTTGGCTTGATTTTTATTCAACTGCTGCGGCTGCTTCTCCACTTAACACTTAACCAAAAGAAGGCTGGTCCCGCGCTCGGGCTTAGCAGATCTGTTGCTCGCTGATGGTTGGTTGGTTGGTCTGGGCCAACTTTAATATGCACTTACCTGTCAGATCATTAAAGTAAAAATTGATTTTCTAACTTGCAACGATTTTTGCATTAACAATTAGTCGTCGTCGTCGTCGTCGTGCTGGAACCAGAGAGAGAGCGAGCGAGAGAGGGGAACCGTTCACCATGGAGAGGCCTCATCGTGTTATTAATTAACAATGCCACACCAGGCAGGCGCATTTAAGACATTAATTGCCCGAACCGGTTCACTTTAACGTTCTTTTGGAGCCAGTGTGCCTGCCTGCCTGCCCAGTGCTGTGTGCAGCTCACAGCTGGCAGTAGGGGGGTACGACGACGACGCCTCAATCAATCTAGCAAATTGTCGCCCAGTTCATTCCTCAGTCTCAGCCGCAGCCGCAGCCTCACTCTTTGTCTCAGCCTCATTCTCATTCACATTCTGCGATCTTTGTCTCGACAATATTGAACACCAATATGAATAGAGTGTTTCCCTCTGCCTTCTTTCGCTGATCTTGGGCCAAGATCTCCTGGGCATACATCTCTTGAGGCTTATGCTCTCTAATTATGACAACTACGCAGCTGTGCGTGCTCACGTGCTTTTCTAATTAGACAACGACTACGACTACGACGAGGACGAGGACGAGATCGGGAACTGGGAACGAGAGCTGGAGCTGGAGCGAGGACGGGCTTGTGGCCCCTAGAGAGTGAGCGAGAGATTGACAATAAACGATAAAGCCGTCGCCATCATCTCCTCATCGTCGTCATCATCGACGGACGCAAATTGACAATCAGAGCATTAGGCTCAGCTCTGCTCTGCGCTGTGGTGCTGCCAACTCGATTGAATAGAGCGCAAGAGTAAAATAAATCAATTTGAAAATATATAGCGATAAATAATCGATTAGTTATCGAACGATTCTTAAAGTTGTTATCGAAATGCAGATTACTAAAGTAAAGTCTAAAGTGTAATACATTTTGATCGCATTTGTATTATCGATAACTTTACATTTATCGATAATTTATGAAATTGAAATCAAATTTAATCGAATATCTGGAATGGGAACTTTATCGATCGATAGCAACGTATCAACGTATCGATTATCGTTATTGATATTTATCGATTTCGATATGCACTGCTCTCATTGCGCCTCGTTTTTGTTGGCTCTCAGTCAACTTTCACCATTTTGATTGGAAAAGAAATTTACCAAAATTTATCATTCGCCTGAAAAGTTGAGAGAGAGAGAGAGAGAGAAGGAGAGGAAAAATGAAACGAGTTGGCAGCACCGTTTGCCATTTGTGGCACACCCACTGCTGCCGCCTGCCGCCTGCTCCTGCTGTGGCAGTTGCCACCCCACCCCACCCCACCCCAACCGGCACGCCTCCCCTCCAGCTGTAGCTGGAAGTTGTGGCAGCACAGGCACACGCCCACTGCAAGCGCTCGCTGAGCTTTAATGCGTTTTCATTTAACACAAGACGGAGACGGGGCCAAGACGCCGCCACGACGGCGTTTGGGGCCAGGCTTGTTAGGCCACAGCCATCCAGCCATCCAGCCAGCCAGCGCTGTGTGTGCGTGAACACCTCCCACTTGGAAATCTAATATAGAGCCTGGCTGCGAGTGCAGCGTGGCTCCTTGGCGCTGCCTCTGCTACCGATTTGTATACCCTTGCCGCTGCGGCAATGCATATTCCATATTCCATAATTGATCAAAAGGCAGCATATCCATGCGACGCTTTCTTTGTGGAAACACGATTCACATTCAATCGAATTGAGTTACTTGCACGTTTGTCTGCTGCTGCTGCTGCTGCGACTCGACTGATTGCAATTTAGTTTGCAATGCTCTCCAGATTAACTTTCAAATGTTCCCCCCCCAACACCCCCACCCGCACCCATTCGATGCTACTCAGATGACAAGAGACTCGGTTAAAGTTGGCCCTGGAATTGACTGCTCGAAAGGTTGAATTTTGTGTGGCCAGCAAGCCCTGAGCCTCTGATGCTGCAGAATCAATCGAAGACAGGGCACAGGCCTGCGCCACAGGCCATCAAAGAAGCGTATTTAATATTCGTCGCATTTTTATTCACATTTTTGTTTTTTATTTTATTTTATTTATTTTTTTGCGCATTTTTACGCTGGCTTTTTCGCTTCCGCATGCCTGAACCAATTATATAGAGTATATATGTGTGGATGTGTGTATGTGTGCAGCATATGTATATCAATATTTTGCAGCTCGTTGCTCCGCACACACATTAATAACGCATCCCACAACCCACCCTCTAATTGCATTTTTTTCTCTTGGTCTTTTGCCTTTTAATCGAATTTTCCACCTTTCAGAACGATGAGCATTTTCGATAAAGCCTTAACTATTTCGCTCTCGAAATGCGCGTACATGTATGTGTGTGTGTGTGTGTGCGCCTTTTTTTGGGGGCACCCCGATAAGTGCAGCAACAGCGGCTGGGGCTGGGGCTGGGGCTGTGGCTGTGGCTGTGGCAGAGTTGTCTGCATCTTTAGAAAGTGCTTCCGCATTTGTGGTGCGCCTTCACACACTCCTGCCACAAAAAGTTATGTGCTTAGATTAGCGGGTGTGTGCTAATGTCTGAGTCTCAGTCTCAGTCTCAGTCTGGGCCTAGACCTAGGTCCATGCCTCGCCTCCTCGTTGTTGTTTGGTGTTGTATGGGTCACTCTTTATCTAGCTATCGAATGCGAATGCGAACGCCGACGACGATGGCGGCTTAATGAAACCCATAACTTTTGACTTTTCCAGAGCGAACGGAGAGAGACCAAAATACCAACAGATGACGACGCCTTATTGGGGTCATGCGAAAGGTGCTGATTGCTAATCCCATCCCAACCCAAACACTGACCAAAAGTTTGTTTTACTCTGAGGGCTTGGGGGGGTTTTACACCTCAACAAACTAATGCAAGGGTTCGAAATTGTTGGAAAAATATTTAAAGGGAAAAACGATGGTTTTTGTTTGCTCAAGGATGCCCAGAAGATTATTCTCTACTCACATTGCAAAGCTAGGGACAAGCAGACAGTCAGCTACCATTAAAAAAATATTAAAAAAAAAATATAAAATATAAAAAATAAAGTAAAATATAAAATATGTCATACAAAGTGAGGATTTAAAATACTATCATAGCGGAATATCATACCAAAATATACCCTAAGTGTGGTAGCAAAATAACCAGAGGGTGGATCTATCAATATGGGTGGGGGTATTAAAATACCAACAGCATTCCAATAAGTTACAAAAATATATCAGTAGTGTGGTATTAAAATACTAACATTGTGTTACAAAAATATTAAAACAGTGCATACAAAAAATACGCTAAAAATACTTAAAATACCAATGCTGATAATATTTTAATTATTATTTAATTTGAGTTGCACTAAAAACAAATAAATCTATAATTAAAATTTTCATTATTATATACAATTAATTCGTATTTATTTATATTTATTTGAATTTTTTCTATAATTAAAATTGCATTGAATACTTTAGCAACTTTCTCCTTACAAATATCTGCCCGAAGGATAGTCCAAAACTTGTCATTTATTTTCCCATAAACATAGTATATGGCATTTATTTACATAGTATATAATACTCCCACAAATATGCAAGCCCAATTAATAATTGAATCTTTTGGCTTCCTTTCTCTTTTCATTGCAGGTGAGTTTTCGCTGTTTGGTTTTGTTTTATTTGCGCGCGACGACTTCAATTAGCAATTGAGATTATTTCGACTCACAGAAGCAGGTAAAAAACAAAGAAAAAAAGCAAATGCCTTAAATAGCAAGTCCCCCAACGAAACAGAAACATTTTTCCATAACAATTTATACATGTATAGTATGTGTGTGTGTGCATGGATGCATGCCACATATAGATGCATATTCCGCTGGCTGATTTGGCTAAAGGCTGTCACATTTTCCTACGTTGCGCCGCTGCAGTTAGGCTGCAAAGAGAAATGACCACAAAATGTGAACATAAATCAACACAATGGCCAAAATGCCTCTGCTGCTGCTGTTGCTGTTGCTGCAGCCGCCAAAAGGTGTGGAGACCCAAGCAGCAACGTGCAACAGCAACAGCAGAGGCAGCCGCGTCAGCATATGAAAATGTAAATTTCACATGGGAAAAACAAGCCGCGGGGGATGACAATTTGCTGTTGTTGCCGCTGCCGCTGCCGCCGCCGATGCTTGATGCTGATGCTGACTCAAAACAGTTGCAAAGTTGTTGCTGAATTAATAAACTTGCAACTGGCGGCGGCAAAAGGCTGCAGCTTCAGCTTGGCGGTGGCTTTTGTGAAAATGCCGCCAAATGCCTATTTTGATGTTGTTGCTGTTGCTGCTGCTGCTGCTGCTGCTGCCGCTGTGGTTGTGCCTCAAAGCCAAACGATACGCATTGAAAATGAACGAAACAAAATTGAAATCTGACACCAAAAGAATTGACAGAAAACACACACAAAACATAGCGCCCATGCACAGCGAGAAATTGGCCAAACTAATTAGGGAAATTGCTGCAAAAATAATAATGAAGATAATGCAGGGAATACTCTATGGCACAGCTCTGTTAAAAGTACAGGCACAAGTCAGCCATTACGCGGTTAATTATTGGAATAAATATAGCCAAGGCAAAGGCACACATTCGCTGCGAAGGGCCTCGAAATATGGACTCAAAGGCAGACTGAATTTCCGTTTCATTAGCCATCAACTTACACATCGCATTTGTATAACACAAAATCGAATTCAGAGTCAGATTCAGATAGCGATCCATGAGATATGTATTTGTTTTTGTCAAGTGTGCCACAGCCACACAGAACCAGAAGAAACTTCAGTTCACAGGCATCACTGGCAGCAGCAGCAGCAGCAGCAGCAGCAATGGCTTTTTGGGTGACTTCCAGACTTGGTTTTTGACCAAGCAACAAAAATGCAAATTCAATGAATGCCCATTCGAATCCGAAACGATCCCCCTGCCTGCTCTGCTCTGGCCTGGCCTGCAAATCCAACTCCCAAACGTGACTCAAATTGCTTTTAAATTGTTTTAGCCAGCAATAAACGAACGAGCAGTCCCAGCAGTTCCAGCAGCCAGCGAGAGTTTTAGCCTGATATTTTTGTTGTGGTGTTGCTTTTCGTATTCCTGCGCCCAGCAGCTGTTGGTCCAAATATTTGCCTTGCCATATATTTTTTGTTGTTTTGTTTTGGTTTTGTTTTTCCCGCCAGGCAATTGAAATGTCCCAGTGTCCATAGAAAATGTTTCGTTTTGGCCATGGCTATGGCTATGACTATGGCTCTGTGCCTGATCTTAATTTCCATTGAAGTGGCCCTCCCCTGCATCTCCATCACCATATCGGGTGTGGAGAAAACAAAGCCAAAGCCAACAGCAACAAGCATATGAATATCTGTTAATTGTACAAATATGTTCGGGGGCTCTATTACATCGGCCATACAAAGATTTAAGATTTCCTTTATATATTTCTGTGCCTCTGGGTTTTTGTTTTTGTGCCAATGCTTAATTGCCCTGCGGGGGCGGAGCACTTCTGTGGCACGGCCTGCCTGGTGCGGTGCGCTGCGGTGCAGCAGTTGCTGCCACACGGAGCCTGCGTGAGTAATTTGTCTCTGGAGTTTTTTTTTTGCATTTTGCATTTCCGTTTTGGCTTTGGCTTCAGGTTCGTTTGTTGGTTTCGTTTTCTTTTCCTTTTTGTTATTTTTTTTGTTTGGAGATTATTGGGCATAGATTATTCGCTTGTGGTTATTCGTGGTTATTATTATGTAAATTTGTGTAAATGCTTCGCCAATTGCCGGCCGCTTATCGCCCCCCAAAAATGGTTAACAATGTCGTAAGAGAACGGGAATATCATTTGCAGCCAATATGCAAATCCAATTTTGGGTGGTAAATCAATACTCAGGGAATATCAGTGTTTAATGAGCATTTTCTGGTATTTTATTTAGCTAAGGCTGCCAAAGAAAGTATATCAGGCATGCATGCCGAATATATGTATTGTTTTTGGGAATTTAATTTAAATTTCATGGCCAATAGTCCGAGGCATTAGTTCGTTTATATCCCTTTGGAATATTTAGTCAATTGTTGCCATATTAAAAATCAGTTAGCGAGCGATTAAAGTCCTTTGGTTTTATTTTTTAGCACTTTATTATTATTATTATTAGTATTATTATTTTTTTCATTTATTATTTATTTAGTATTATTTGTTTAGTATTATTTTTTTATTTATTATTATTTTTGTTAATTATTATTTTATTTATTTATTATTTTTTTCATTTATTAATTATTGATTATTTTTGTTATTATTTATTTATTTATTATTATTACTTATTATTTTTTTCTAGATGCATTTTGTTTAGTATTTATTTTAGTATTGATTTTTATACAAGAAATAATAATTATTCATGATTTATAGTATTATTATTGCTATTATTTATTTGGTATATTTTGTATCGTATTTCGCAGTTGCGTATTCTACTATATTCCAGAGAAAACTTTGGTTTTATTATTTAATATATTATAATAATAATTTTTGGTATCATTATTTACTATAGTATTTTTTGGGTATTTTTTGTAAGCTGAAAATCTTTGAAGATAAGTAACTTTCAGATGATTTTCTGCATCATTTTCGATGCCTAATTGCTTCTCTGTGTAGCACTTTACTCATGGAAAATGTTGTGCCCGAGTATTGACCATGCCATATCCATTATCTAATGGGGGAATACTGCCTAGGTATTTGGTTTTCCACCATCAATGTGCTAGGCGTAGTTCTTTCATATTTGGTTGGTATTTTTTCCCCCCAGACCCGTGGCAATTCCTCAAAATTGTTTCGCTCCCTCGCTGTCTCTTGGGGTTTCTTTTTTGTGGTGTTGTTGGTGCTGGTGGAAAAAGATTTATGAACCAAAGCCGGGTATTCGATGCTTTGGCATGGACATGGGAGTACATTCACCGACAAGAGACATGAACTCCGCTTTGTGGCACGCCTGTCCCGTCCCTAATGACAACGGTGGCAGCTACTGGCTTCTGTTTTTGGTGTCCAAGTTGGCAGTCGGCAATCGGGGAGTCTGGCAGTCCGGCAGTCGGAGTAGAGTAGATGTGTTGCCCCTGCTGGCAATTACTTAATTTGCACTTGACTATTGTTGCTCCTCCATCCTGCTACGGCCTCCACGTCTCTCTCTCTCTCCCCTCTCTCTCTGCGTGTCTGTGTGTGTGTTTGGGGTGTAAATCAAGTCCGAGACCCTGACGCTGACTATAAGTTGGCGCGGCGTTCGCTACTGAAGCAGAAAATTACTTTCATCATAATTTAAAGTTACTTATGACCACAGCAGCAGCAGCAGTTGCAGCCGTTGCACTGGCACTGGCAACAACGAGTTGCACTGCTTGTGCCGTGGTTTGGTGTGGCTGCGGTTGCCCCTTTTTTTTTTTTTTAGCTTGGCTTTGCTTTGCTACTGCTGCCGCCTGATTGTCTTAGGCTAAGCACAAATTGAAAAATCATCTAGCCGAACCGAACTAAACCAGGATGTGCCACGAACGAACGGAGGTGCGCCCCCCCAAACAGCAGACGCTGCGGCCCAGGGCCCCCAACACTGCGCTGCACTGCACTGCACTGAAGGCCAAAGCCAAAGCCAAACATTTGCACGTCAAACAAAGTGGCAGTGAAATAACAAAATTATGTTGGCAGATTTGTGGCGACGGCAGGCAATGGAAATTATTGCAGCAGGAACAGAAACGGCAGCAGCAGCAACAGCAGCAGCAGCTCTTCGTGTCGCCTCCACTTGCCACAGTAGAGGAGTAGCAGCAGCAGCAGGGAGAGGCAGAGGCAGATCCACAGATCCATAATTGCTATGTGGTGGTCCCTACTGCTGCTGCTGCTGCTGCTGCAGTTTAAGTTACTGTTCGTTGCAGTTGCAACTTGCAATGTGGTTTTTCTTTTCGTTTCTCTTCTCTTCTTTGCCTTCGTTTTGTGTTGTTGCCTGGTGACGCTTTGCCGCATATGAATGATGTGGCGTGGGCTTCCTCTGTGCCTTGGGCGGGGGGAGGGCTCCAATTCTAACCGAGCTTAGAGCCCCGCCTGGGTGCAGTTTTTCGGGCCAACAAATTACACATAAGCGAAAGGACTCTCGACACGAGCAGGCGCATAAATTTTACTTAATTTGAGTTGCAGTTGCAGTTGGGGAGCTAAGTGAGGCCACCAGCCATAACAATGCCACAGTGCCACAATGCCACAGTGCCACATGCCACATACCACTCGGTGGCCCGAGTACCCTGCGCTGGCCAACCGTTTCTTTAGTCTCGAATGCCAGTCGCGTCCACAATCAAGTCAAGTGTTTATTTGTTTATGCGAATTTTCTTTTACTTTACTTTACTTTGCTTTGCTTTTGTTTTGTTTTTGCTTTTGGTTTTGGGTTTTTTTTGTTTTGTTTTCTACTCAAACCCGTAAGCGGAGCAAGCGCTTGCAGCGCGAGCTGCATCTGGATCTGGATCTGAAGAGAGTCTCCGCTCAGGTGAGTGGCTGCTGGTGGCTGCTGGTGGTCCATTCCTCGTTGCTGGCGTTCCATTCGTGCGTTTTTGCCTGCCGCAATTAGCGTGTGGGCTGTGGTTAGTGGGTGGCTGATGGGAGTGGGTGAGGCAGGGGCGGTGGAAGAGAGGGAGTCAAGTGGTAGGGGCAGGGGTGGGGGCAGCAGTGAAAGTCGAGGCACGAGGCTCCTTTTTTTGCATCCATTCATTCCTTTGTAATGTTTCCAGCAGTTCCATTTTATTCCATTTGTCTCTGTTCCATTCCATTTTGTTCCATTCCACTTTGTTCCACTCCACTATATTCCACTCCATTTTGTTCCCTTCCACTCTGCTCTATTCCCTATTGTTTGCTTCGCTTCGTTCCTGTATCATTCCGTTCCAGTGCCAAATGAACACCTGTTGCCTTTGTTGGATCTTGAACCGGTTCCTTGCCAGATGCAGTGCGGTGCGGTGCGTTGCGGTTTTCGAGCTCGTTAGTTAATTCAAAGCTGTAAATATTATAACAGAGCGCGTTCCATTATTGTATTAGCCACAGATTGGGAAATGGCGGCGACCAGCTGCGAGAGGGGAGAGCAATGCAGCTACACACAGAAACAGATGCAGGCTTCGATGGAAATTTCAAGGAAAATGCTTCAACAAATTCAGGAATCGCATGAGATGGATGGATGGATGCAAGCAGCTCCTCCACTCTGCGCAGTGGAAGTCATTTTGACAGCGTTCGGCCATTCCCATTCCCATTCCCATTACCATTCGTATTCGCATTCGCATTCGCGTCTCCGATCTCCTCTCTTTTTGTATATTTTTAGAAGCGGTTTTCCTGCTTTCCCGCAGCCTCGTTCCGCTCCTCGGCCCCTCGCACTATTTTAAGGCTATGAAAATTGGCTTAAAAAAATGACGGACTGACGGACAGACGGACAGAAACAACTCCTTAAAGTTATTTCAAATTAAAATGGAAATTTTCAACGTTTTTTTTTTTTCTCTGCCGTCGCCGTCGCCGTCGTCGTGTGTGTGTGATTGATGTGGGTTAATTTGGTTTTATTTGTGGCAGGCCGAGCGGGGTTAATGGTGGGGCCAGCAGTGGGTTAAGCTCGGTGGCTGGTGGGGAGGAGCAACGGTAATTGGTGGCCAAAAACCTGGCGTTGAAAAGTGGGATATTCAGAGCAGCAGCGGCTGAAAAATGGATGGCATAAGTGAGAGATAAAAGTGAATGGTGGAATGATTGGAATGGTGTGGTGTGGTGTGCTGGTGGAATGGTGAAATAGGGGCGGCCATGGATATCAAATTTAAAACAAAATGAAACGGAGATCGAATGGGGCGGAAGGCAAAGACAGCTGCTTAGCCAAATGGCAAAAGGAAACACAAATGCAGCAAAAGAAAGTTTCAAGCTGCAAAAAGAGAACACAGAGGAAATAGATGGGCATAGAAAAAGGCCTAAAACGTAAGGGAAGTTGCATAAATGACGTGTGAAACACAGGGAAAGAAACACTGGAGCTGGTGACCAAGATCTGTGCAGACTCCGAGTGCAGATCGTTCCCTTGGGTGATGGAAATATCACGTATTCCATTTTGAACAAATTCTTCTGCTTTCAAATGATAGTTCCACAGATTCCACTGTTCCCATTGTAAATTAAAAATTAAAAAATTAGATATTTCGTTTGCCATTCACTTATGGGTTTCATTTCCGCAAGTTTCACAGATTCCACTGTTCCAAATATATTTTGCCTTCATTTCACTTTCGTTTATGGAATATTTGAGCAGTGCGCCGATTTACATTATTCGATGAATTTGCCTCTGAATGTGAAGGATGTTTCTGCCACTCCCCCCACTACCTCCCACTCCCCCCTCCCTCCACGCTCTCTGCCTGTCTGTCTGTGTGTCATTTGATTTGTTGTGATTTTGTTGCTGGTTGTAGTTTGTTCACATTACTCATACGCCATGTTGCACACAACAAAAGGCGCGTATAAAATAACAGATTTATGCCTGCGTTGCAGCCAATGACACGCCAATTAGCCCGCCGCCATCGCTGCAGCAGCAACAACAGCAGCTGGCTGCCACAAGAAGCTTGCCACAACAGCAACAACAGCAGCAACAACAGCAGCAGCAGCCGCCACAAGAAGCTTGCAAATAAAGCTTTGACATTTTTATGATGCTAAGCGGAGTCGCAAAATAAAGGCTTGACTGGCACAAGGGGACGGGGTAGGTAGGACTGGGCGAGCTGTGGTGCGAGGGTGTGGCAGAGCAGGGGAGGGGTACGTCGGGGGGGAGGGGGCGCTGTCGAAAATCTTGTGGCAGCTGCAGCGTCTGACCTTTGCATGTGCCGCAGAGTCGGAATTGAGTTTGACAGCTGCTGGGGCGACACGATCCGATTGCGATTTCGATTGCGATTTCGATCGCTCTTTGACCTTAATACGCGCCAGCTGTGCGCGCGTCAACACCCCCGAAACACACACACAAAATACGAGGGGGGAACATAATGCTGGAAAATAGACATGGGATATATGGGCTATGGGATACACCTACCCCCCTCCACACACCCAGCCATTGTCATTTGACACCTAATGCGGTGGTGGGCAGGCGGTGTGGGGCGGGGCGGGGCACACACACGCATAATAAGCGCTCAATAAATGTGCAGCACCCGCTGGCAATGGCAACAGCAACAACAGCAACAAGCAGCAGCCGCAGCCGCAGCAGCCACTGTGCGTGCGGCAACATGGAAAATGCATGTGGCATACAACCAAAGCACTGCCTGCGCTCCCCCACCAACCCTCCCTCTCTCACCGTCTGTCTCTTGGCCTTTTTGTAATCAACGGGGCAATCTCATTAATAAATTGCACTGCATGCAACATGTTGCATGTTGTTGCTGCTGCTGTTGCTGCCGCAACATTAATTGGCTGCTTAGAGAGAGGCTGACAAGGCGAGCTGCCCCGCCGCCACTGGCCCCGTGGGTACAGTGAGTGCCCGCTAATTAGAAAAAAGTGGGCGCCCATAAGCGACCTCCACATGGATGCTCAAGCATCTTTTTTTTCTCTCGCGAATTTATAGAGATTTATTTTTTTCTCGAATATAAAGAGTTACTTTTCTGTTTTTTTTTTTGGGAGTTTAAACAAATTTTTTGGGCAGTTTCTGGAGCAGAGATAATGCTCCTGCCCCTCCACACTAAATTAGCAAAATAATATTCCCAAATTCCGCACAGCAGAATCTTCACAGAATCCGCAACAGAATGGCACAAAGCATTCGAAGAATTACTCAAAGACGCCTCACAGGAATTGCTCAGCATGCCGCAGCATCCTCACAGAATTCCATCAAATATTCACTGAATCCTTGAGGTAACCTCGAACATTCCGCAGAGTACTAATTGGGAGTAGAATTCTACGAGGAAATCCTCACAGCATCCTCAAGAAAATTCTCACAGTATTCTTTATAGAATCCTGGCTGAATCTTTTACAGAATTTCTCTCAGAATCTTTAACAGAATTTCTCACAGAATCTTTTATAGAATCCTTGCTGCATCTTTTAATAAGGATTTAATAAGGATTCTATTAATTTTAATGCTCAGTCGCGCAGTCTTTTATTTTTCTTCTGGATGCTCCTACATTCTCTTTGGCGCTTTTCGCTTGTGCATCAGGGCTGGCTCCGCGTCGCTTGCCAAAGAACAAATCGCGGAGCAATGGAAGCAATGAAAAAGGGCTGAAAATAGTTGAACGTAGAGCAAATTTCCCCTAAGCAAACGAACGCACACAATTAAGTTCAAAGCTAATTTCGTTCGACGTCCTTTAGCGGCAGTTCCGGCTCGTGGCTGGCTGATGATGCCACAAATTCAGAGCGGCAGCAGCAGGCAGCCGCAACGCAAGGCCCGTGCCACATTAATTGTTGATGCATTCTCAAGGTTCCATCGGTGGCCTGGCCACTGGTTGCTGTTGATTTTCGGGGGCCTGCTAATTGATTTTTATGCACCCAAGCCGCAACAGCAGCAGCAGCAGAGCGGCAGAGAGGCAGGCAGGCGGGCGTACAACATTGCAACAAGGCGGCGGCACATATTTTAAACACAAATTACAAAGCAATAATCATAAATCTTTTTTGCGGCTCGCTGTGGCTCTGGCTCTGGTCAGAGTCTCAGGCAACATGTTGCAGCGGCACAAACATTTATCAAAAAAAAGAAACAACACACACACAGGCATGCAGTGTGTGCGTGTGTGTGTGTGTGGCAGATGTGGCAGACAAATGAGCATTGCGTGTGCCATATCAAAATATGCTGCCACTGTCCAGTGTCCAGTGTCCGATGCTGCTGCTGCTGCCACAAAATGTTGATAACTTTGTGGCAGCAACATGGCTAAAATGGAGCACGTGGCCGCCGCAGCTCAACATGACAGCAATTATGGTTGTTGCTGCTGCCTGCATCCACATGTTGCTGCTGCCTGCTGATTGCTCTTGATTAAATGCTAGTCACTCACTCGAGTGGAAACTGCTGGCTGCCTGACTGCCTGGCTGCCTGCCTGCCCCCCGGAAATTGTTTATGCCACGAGCTGCTGCTTGTTGCTGCTGCTGCTTGCTGCTGCTGCAGTCGTTTACGCACATTTCTCTGTGTGGCACAAAGCGTTTTTAGCCACTTCCTGGGGGAGAGCAGAGCAGCCGCAGCAGCAGCAGCCCAGGTGTTTTTTCTCTCTCTATTTTCTGCCTTAAACTTGATTAGGCCCCGTTGGAAATTTCCGCCGCCTTGCACTTGACCCAAACCCCAATTGTGTGGCACATTCCGCACAGCTGCAGCAGAGACAGACTCGCAGATCCACAGCGTTAGAGACAGAGCTGGGGCTGGGACTAGGGCTAGGACTCTGGCTAGGACTAGGGCTAGGACTCTGGCTTATTAAATCTCTAATGGGGCTTGAGTTGGGCGAGCGGCAGCAGAGATCGAAGCTTTTAAGGCTCCTTTTGCAAATGCTGGAGTATTGCTGGCATTGCTGCCACTGTTCTACGTTTTGCATGAGGCGAGTGCATTTTTCGCTTAATTTTGAAAATAATTCCTGCCTTGGAATTGGACTGAATGCCTGCAAAAGTACAAACAGATCGTCGAGTGCAAAGTTTTGAATGAAATAAAAACAGAAAAAGAAATGCAGAAAATGGAGAGAATTCCTGGGGAATTTTTGGAGCATTTCTGGGGCATTTCTGGAGCCTTCCTGGACGCTCGCGAAGTGCTCGTGGGCGTCAAAATCTTCAGGATTAAGAAAGATGCGATGCTGCTAGGCTTATTCGCCGCCTTCTGCTGTCTCTCCTCTCTGTCACTGTCCCTCTCCCTGCCTCCCTCCCTCCCTCTCTGTGTAGGGTATAGTTAGAATATAATTGCCAGTGCAACCGATTTGGCAGCAACGAGGTGAAGGCGAAACAACAGCAGCCGCAGCAGCAGCAGCCGCCGCATGAAAATCTTTATATGAAAATTGAAAATGATTATTGCACAATTCCAAACGAATGAACGATTGAATAACTGAATGAATGAGTGAATGAAAAGAACAACAGCAACAGCAACAACAACAGCGAACCGACAAATAGTCAAAGTTTGTCGATGTCGATGTCGAATGTCGATGCTTTGCATTCGACACGCAAAAAGCAGCAACAGCCACGGCAACAACAGCAACAGCTTTGAGGCCGTTGTTTCATCATGTGGCAGGCGCTGGGTAGGGGTAGGGGTAGTGGTGGGGGGTGGGGGGACTGCACACCGCAACAGCAACAGCAACAGCAGCGTTGCAACAATTGGCTAATAATATAAATTTTGTGGCCAACAGTGGCAGCAGCGGCGGCAGCGGCGGCGGCAACCAGCAATCGTCTCAGTCCAAGGCCCCCCCGCGTGTGTGTGCAGCTCAAACTTTGACTCTCGCTTCTTGCTGCTGGCTGCCTGCTCCCATTTCGTTGCTGGTTTTTCGGGGGGCTCTAATTTAATTGCATTTTCAATTGCTGTTGACCTGCCACTGTCACACAAGCGCTGCAGCATGCCACAGAGAGCAGCAGCAGCAGAGTGCAGCACAGTGGAGTGCAACAAGTGCTGCTGCTGCTGCTGCTGCTGGCTTATCGTTGCCACAAATAACTGCAAATTGTGTGTGCTGCACAGAAGGCAGCCCAAGAACTGTATTGTTGCAGCGGCAGCAGCTTATCTGCAGCAGCAACAGTAGTTTTTCGTGGCTGCAGTAAATCAGCTGCCACTGCAACTGTGCAACAAACTGCCAGGCAACACGCATGCGCCGCCAAAAGTCATGTTCGTGCCACAGCGGCGACACCCAGGCCATACATATCGTAGGTGGCAGCGGCACAAAGCCAACAATCTCTGGCCTTAAGTAGCACGAACCAGGCATAATAATATTTTTTTTTGCAACTATTTTCGTTGGGTTTTTTGGGCGCTTTTGTTGCGCCCTTTAGGTGTGCTGTGGCAGCCACTGGACTGGCCACAATAGAAAGCTGCGCGGCTGCTGCTCTGGCAGGAAGCAGCGCTAGAGAGAGAGAGAGAGAGAGAGCGGTAGATCCGCTTTAAATGCTTTTGAAATTTATGATCCACAGCCCAGAGCGAAATCCTTTCACCAGCAAACGCGATTAATAAATCAATAAAAAAAAAGAGGCATTCATTTATAATCATAGTTGTTGCCACAGTGAAGCTGCCTGCCTGCCCGCCTGCCTGCCTGCCTGTCGCACTTCCGCACAGTGACAAGCAGCAATTTGAGCTGGCAACACCTCGGCCTGCCTGCCACACAATGTTGCCCCCAAAGAGCAGCCACAGCGAGTGAGAGGAACAATTAAGATCTGGCCAGAGATGACCACGAATTATGCGCAGATATAAAGAAATCTAAGGCAATGCCAGGCTGCCGCTGCCGCTGCTGTTGTTGCGCAACTTATCAAAATAATCATCATTCACATCGACAAGACTGCAACATGAACACTGGTGCCGCCACCGCCACCGCCGCTGCATGCGCTGCGCAGGCAGCATTATGATAATCGCGGAACTGTGTGTCGGCAAATGTTCAAACGCGAGAGGCAGGCAGCAGGCAGGCAGCAGGCAGCATGCCACAGCCAGCAACAACAGGAGCGAAATTGCAACTGTTTTGCAGCTTGAACACCCCTACACCTAGACCCTGCCCCTGCCCCTGCATGTTGCAATTAATATTCGCGGCAGCAGCAGCAGTGCGCCGCATTACGCACCACGAGATACCCCATGCAGCCAGCAGAGGTTCGCTGCAGCAACGGAATGGGCGATGTCCTGGCCATGGCCCTGCCCCTGCCCCACCCCACCCTGGGTGCGTGCATACCCTGTGCGTGTGCGTGGCTGCTTCTGTTAGAGGGTATCACAAAAACGAGGCGCGGCTCAGGCTGCGAAAACTCAACTCAAACTCAAACGCTGAGAGCTGAACTGCATCGTGCGCCCTTCTTTTTGATTTAAAATGTGCCGCCATCGCACGTAGGCGTACTCACACGCAGTGTGCACCCCCCCTACCCCCCTGCCCCTTTGTTGCATCACTCCTTGTTGCCAGAGCAAGTGGCCCCACAGCAGCCGCTGCCTTCATCAGTCAAGTGTGTGTGTGTCTGTCTCAGAGAAAAGCTTGTTGCCGCTAGAACTGGCTGGAACATGGCAAGGATGCAACGCTGCCACAGCAACTGCCACTGCAACGTGCAACGTGCAACGGTAACTGCCACTGCCACATCCATTTGTGGCTAGCTGCGTGGGCTGCAGCAGCAGCAGCAGCAGATCATCATTGATCAGTGTCCGCTGACCATTGGCCACAGATTTGACTTTGATATCAATCACAAATTGCACTTTGAAAGCGCCAGACACAACGAGCGGAAGAATCTTAGCCGCTGTGCCCTGCCCTGCCCCAGCGATTCGTTGCACAACTTTCCCATAAGCGAACGGCCCCCCAAAGCCCCCACCCCCCCTACCGCAGATTTGCTCTGCGTGGAAATTCCTGGCCAATCAATGGACGCGCGCGCTGCTTTCTGAGGCAGTCGCCACGCCCACTGGTGGCCCACTTGGCAATTAAGTTTATAAATAAATAAATCAAATGCAAATTTCACCAGCAAACAACAACAACAACAAAATACTAGACAAAAAAAGGAAAGACTGAAGAGAGGAAGAAAGAAAGAAAAAACATGAAAGGCAAAACGGCCGCCTCTTTGTGGGTGTGACAGATGCAGGTGGGCAGGCGGGCTGCACAGGGGGAGGGATGTCGGCGCCTCAGGTGAGCGGCCAAGCATGAGTCAGGGGAAAGACAGCGAGGGAGAGAAGGGGAAACCGACTCTGCCAGAAGAAAGAAGACTGAAAATGTAGCAGCAGCCGCAGCAGCAGCAGCAGGGGGGAAGAAGAATCGTTGGCGGCTCCGTCGTCAGGGGAGCCTTAATTAGAAAATTGCTAATAACTCATGCACACGAACGAAATTTCAATATTAATGAGTTTTAAGGCAAAACGACGGGCACAAAGCAAAGGCGCCACGCCAACACATTGAAAAGGTACAACAACAACCACAACAAATATACAAAAAATTAAGAAAGGAGAAAAAACTGTAAGAACTACAACAACAGGAGCTTAAACACAACACCAAAAGAGTTTTAAACAACATTAATAATGCCAGCAATTATTATGGCAACGCCAACAACAATAACAACGACACCAACAGCAATAACAACGACACCAACAACCGTTAGAAGCAGCCCAACAAAGAATTCAACAACACCAACAAAATCTACACCAACAAAAATAACTCCAAAAGCTACACCAACAAGCAGGATCATAGATTTCATCAACAGGGATTCCACTTACAACAACTGTTCAAAAATAAATTACAACAACAGCCAGTCACCAACAAGCGCAACACCAATGGAAAATATTATACCAAAACACTCCAATATAGATGCCACTGCAATAGGCATTACAACAACGGCAACATGGATTTCAACAACACCAACAACGTCAACAACAACTGCAACGGCAACAAATTAGACAACAACAGGACCAGCAACAAAGCGCGTTTGCGGCCACAACAATTACAAGCAGCAGCATTTGGGCCCACGACGACACGGGGGTCTTTAATTGAAAAGAAGGTCTAGGACTAGCAGCGAACAGGCAGCGTTCTTGACCAGCTCTGTGCGCTGTGGGAGATCGCAGCCGCAGCACAGAAGGCACTGGAGCCCCATCCATTCGAGAGGCTGCTGGCTGCCTGTCTTACGCTCTCTCTCTCTGTCTCTGTCTCTCCTGCCGCTCATTAACTTGGCTAAAAACTCAATGGGCTGCGCACTGGGGGGACCCAAAATGAGCAGCGGCCGGGGCACCCAGCAGCATCATCGTTTTGACTGATTTAGTTGTCAGTGAGTGGCCCTGTCTCACTCGCTCATTGTGGTGCTACCTTTTGCTGCCACCAGCCACTAGCCACCAGCCACCTGCCTCCCTCTCAGCCGCCTAGTATTTTTGCGAGGCTCAACATGTGGCTCATAATTAGCATGCAAGCGGCATAAATCGCGGCAGCAGCGGCAGCGGCAGCCAGCAACAACAATTAACAGACCCAAATTGCATGCAACACAGCAGCAGCTTGTTCTCTTTTTGCGCTGTGTTTTTCCCCTCTTTTTGCTGCTGCTGCCACTATATTCGTAGTGTATATTTTTTGCACTCCAAGTTTTCCTTAGCGGCTTTCTCTTGGCTCTTTGTTTTCCCTCCAGATTTGTGCGCGCCCATGCCCTGCCGGGGCAAGCGGGTCTTACGGGTTTAATAAGCTGTTAGCCACAAGCGAAAGGTGCACTGCGTTCTGCTGTGTGGCAGCTGGAAGGGTATGCCATGGTGCGACCCTTTCGCGTTGGCCTGGCTGCGGTCGCTTGCGGGGCTGGCTACTTAGCATGCACTGCAGGCAGGCAGTCATTGACGTCTGCAACAGAACACGTAGGCAACAAACAGGCAGCGGCAGCGGCAGCGACAACAACAACTGTCAATTATATTAGTTGTTGTTACTACACACAGCGCTAATTCAAAAATCATGCGTGGGCAGCACTTGCAACAGCCAGCAGCAGCAGCAGCAGCAGCAGCAGCAACGACAGCAACAGCGGCAACAGCGGCAACAACTTGGCCGCAACATGGCCACTAGCAACTTCTCTTAATTAAGTGTCGACCTGCTGTTGCATGCAAATGTTGCATGAAAGAAAACCAAAAAAAAAAAGTCGCTCGGTCTCTGCCTGCCGCCCCCCCTCCGCGTCTTGGGCTGCGACCTTTAGCCATTGCGTGTTGGCTGCCACTTTGGCCATAATTTTCCAGCCGAACATTGGGGATTTCGTTGCTGTTGCTGTTGCTGTTTCTTTTGCCTGAATTACGGCTGTGATCTTTAACTAAATGAGCAGCGCTGCTGCTGCCACAGTGGTGGAAAAGCGCTGCTGCTACCATTCCAAGGCACTTTGTTCGCTGCAAAGTTCCCCTAAGCGAAAGGATTTATTTATTCGTAATACCAGAATGCTTCCTGTTGAGGTTCGCCTGTGAGTTTTACCCCCAGACTTGTGAGCACTGTGCCCCAGTCAGCGCCCCAAAAGTTCGCACGACTTTTCCGAGAGCTAAACAAAGAGTGTGAGAGGGAGAGCGAGCGAGCGAGCAAGCGAGACAGAGCTGGAGCTTGAGAGAAAGAGGGAAATAACAAAATGCATGCGTAATTTACGCTTTACGATCGCAATAGCTTCAGATACAGATTCTAACTCCTCTATAATATCGTTATCGAGGTCTCAGATCAAGGCTCCAAGCTGCAGGCCAAGTGCCGGAGGAGGTGCAGAGAGGCACAGTCAGTCGCTGTGGCAGAGACTGAGACTGGGACAGAGACTGGGACGGAGACTGAGACGGAGACTGCGACTGCGACTGAGATCCGTTGCATGCTGTGTGCCCGGTGCGTAGTGCAATAAATCAAAGTTTTATTTGTTGAAATAAATTCAGAGTTTATTGCTTCGTTATTATTTTTTTGGTGCCTCGATGCCTGAGATTTCCAACACCCCAGCGAACAGAGCAGCAGCAATAGAGACAGAGACAGAGGCAGAGCCAGAGACAGAGCCAGAGATGGCCGGAAATGTTTGTTGTTTTGCAGTTGGCAATTTCTTTTGGTCGCGCGGGGCCTTACCTAATTTGAGATCGTTTCGTTGATTGCCTGAATGTTGGCCTCGTCGATTAATTATTTAACCATCAATTTAATGCAAAACTGATGGCCAGAAAAAGACAGCTAGATGCCACAAAACACACACAGAGACAGAGAGAGAGCGAGAGACATGCTGCGAGAGAAAGAAAAGTTTTTAGTGGCCAACCCATAAAAGCAAACAAAAAAATGTTGAAAGTCCCACAGAGCAGCGGAGCCTGCAAATGTTTTGCTTGTTGAGAGAGAAGATTGATTTTTGTTCTTACACCATTTGGGTGGGGAACGAAAGAGTCTTTCCTGCTGGAACACAGAACATAGAGCCTAGAAATTTGGTATTTCCGCTGCGGCACGAATATATATGTTATTGATTATAGAGCTGCCTTCTATGGTTGGATTTTCGATGTGAATCAATCAAATAATGGGCAACATCTACTGCCAGTTCGCGCAGAGTTCTCTACGTGCAACTTCTCTGCATCAAGTCCCAATGTTTGCTGCAGTTGGGGTATGGCTGGGGCAGGGTACCTAAAGCACTCTCCATCTCTCAGTATTCTTTATGGCATTTATTCCATAATTTCAAACATGTCTTTTGGGATATACTCGATAACCCACAGCTTGGCAAAAATTCCGCATTAATGCCAAAATTATTATTGATTAAATTTATTGATTTATTTTTTTTTTTGATTATTTAGAAGTTATATAATTTATTTATTTAGGTGATATTTTATTTATTATTTATTTATTATTATTATTTATTTGTTATTTTTATTTATTTATTATTATTATTATTATTACTTATTTATTATTGTTATTTATTATTTATTTATTTATTATTTTTATTTATTTATTATTATTATTATTTATTTATTTTTGTGGTATTTTTGAGGTATAAATATCTTGTAGTAAATATCTTGCTAGTATTTTTATGTTCAAGTTTTTAATATTTTGTTCATGTATTTTTTATTTATTTTTTATTTTTTTTATTTAGTTTTAAACTCTAGTATACTTAACACAATTTTGGCTCTTCTATTTTAAGTATCTGCTGCAAATACATTTATTTTTTTTTATATTGAAAAATGTTTAGAAGTATTTTTTTTTGAGTGTATATTTTGTTTTTAAAGTTAATTGAAGATTAAGTCCACTTGTAATATGTTTACGGCAGACGGTGTAGTATTTACATCAAAATACTCTCACTCCTGCGCGAGTCCATCCATTTGCTGCGAAGTAATTAAATATTTAAAGGGTGTATGAGCGCCGCCTGCCACCCGTACCCGCACCTGCACCCGCACATAGCATGCACCAAACTGAGTAAACAGAAAAATAGAAAAGTTTTGGATGCATTTGTGTCGAGTCAGCGTTTTGAGTTGTGTGGAGAAACCCAGTGACACGCCTAGTCACGCCCTCAATTGCACGTTGTGTCCAGCTAGGCAGCTGCCGCCACCTCGCCAATTACCTCTTTACACCTCTCACCCAGATGGCGACCGATACAGCGCGAGAGAGAGAGAGAGAGCGCTGTGTGGAGGGGTCGCCTGGCCTGGCTTGGCTTGGCCTGGCTTGGCTTGGCTCGGTGGCAGTGACATTTGTGAACCCTGAAGCAAAAGATTTCGCAATTTGTTTGGCATTTGTGCGCAATCGCTTTGGCATTAATTGCATATAAAGAGATACCCCGATACCCCCGATACCCCGATACATGCATACACAGATACTTTTCGGATGGCAGGCAATTGCTTACGCAATTTTCAATTAGCTGCAACAGCAGCAAAATTAAGAAATTAAACGCAGTCAGCAACTAAAATTAAATTAAGTAACTGGCCAACAAGCACACACAGAACACACAGAACATAAACAAATTAAAAACTAAAAATTACAAACTAAAAACTACAAAACTAAAACACAATTTAATGTACATCTTTGTTCTTTTCTTTGTTGGTTTCGTTTGCTGTTCGGTTCGGTTGGGCTCCTGCAGCAGCGTAAGCTGTCACCGACATGGGCAGTGAGCACTACTGCTTGAGGTGGAACAATTACCAATCCAACCTGTTAGGGGTGTTTAGTCAATTACTACAAGACGGGAGCCTGGTGGACGTCACACTAGTTTGTTCAGAGGGCACATCCATCAGAGCCCATAAGGTGAGTTTCATAACCAATCAATCAATCAAACTATTTATTTATTTATCTATATATCTGTCTATAAAATATAAAAATATATATAAATATCTATCCATCCAGCTATCTTTTTTTATTGTCAATATTCTTCAAGTTAAAAATATTTAAATCAAGAAATTCCCTCTGCATTTCGTGCTGCATTTTTATTAGTTTATTTCTGTTCTTTTTTTGAATCTTTCGGATAATTCTGTTAACTCTGCCACTGCAAAAATGTTCCCCTAAGCGAGCTACCCCCCTAGACTTTTCCCCCATCATCTGTGGCACTTTCTCCCTCTCCAAAAATAAGCATTCGCATCTTTAAGATTCTCTTGCTGATTGCAGATACTTTCATTCGTAATTATGCTTAAGATTCCTTCCTCTGCGTTGCTTCTGCATTTGTATCTTTGCTGGCGGCGTAACTTTGAGTTGCATTTGTGCCCTTGAGATATTGAATCTTGTATCTTGTATCTGCTGCTTGGATTTTTGTACTCTGTAAATTTCTTGGCCTTTGCATAGCCACCCAAGAGGTAGCTGTGGCATCCCATTCGACTTTCGTGAGCTGCAAAACGGAAAACTCCAACTGTAAAATGCGGAAGCTAACGATCAAGGTCGCTGCTGCTGGCCCTGGCCCCCCCCTTCTGTCTTCGCCTGCGCTGCACTCAGTCACGCGGCGCTGCTGCCACTGGCTCTGCCTCCTGCTTTGCCTGGGAAATGCCAGCCGCATAAATTAACGCAACAGCAGCAGCAACAGCAGCAGCAGCAGCAACAACAGCAACAGCAGCAACAGCAACAAGATCAAATGCAATTTACACATTTGTCAGTAAATTGTCAACTTAACGCCGCAACACACTCTAAACGAGCCTCAGCCTCTGCCTCAGCCACAGCCTCCGCCTCAGCTTCAGCCTCCGCCTCAGCCTCTGCCTTGTTGCTAGTGCCACACTGCTGCTGCTGCTGCTGCTGCTGCTGCTGCTACCTGGCAACATGTTGACAAGGTCAGCCTCTAATAGAAATTGACTGCAATGGACCTGCCTGGTTGTCTGCCGCCTGCCTACTGACTGCTGCTGCTGCGGCTGCCACTTCCTCGCACTCGTCGCGCGCTGTAACTGCATAAATCATGCGTTTTGCCCAGAGAACAGCAACAGCGACAGCGACAAGAAAGCAAAAGCCTTGGCTGCCAGATGATCGCAGCAGTTGATACCCTCCAAAGATGGGCAGAGATACGGGAGAGAGGGAGCTGCAGGGAAGATTAAATGAGAACTAAACCTTCAAAGCACAAAATTAATGTCACAAGGCCTTCAATTGATATTTGCTGTAAGCAAAAAAAGAAAAGAAAAGCAGGAAGGCAGCCCAGATGCTACAGCTGCCGCAGAATCAACATACCCGATTCGCGGCACTGCTGAGCGAGCCAGGGTATGTTGTGGGGTATAACAGCCAACATTGTGCACACGTCTGTCAATTGAAATTCCTGTTAAATTAAGCGGAAAATATTTAACTGCGTTTACTGTTTGCTGCTGCTGCCTCTAAACAAGACTTTGGTTAAAGCAGCCGCTCCATCTTGCAGCATCGTGCTGTGTGCTGTGTGCTGTGCTGCAGCCCCACCGGCTTGATAAAGTTATTTGAATCTGCTGGCAAACTGGTAAATTGTTCAATTATAAATGTGCTGCATCTGCTGCCACCAAAACAACTGCAGAGAGGGAGTGGCGCCGCCACAGCCATTCACCAGTCACCAGTCGCCATTCCTTCTGCCTGCCACACACGAGAGAAAGAGAGAGAAGGATTCACACACACACAAACTAATTGACACTTGGGCTAATTATTTGTAATTTAGAAATCATCGGAGTGAGCGGCTTTGAGCAAGCTCCGCGCCAAATGGGAATTCCATAATAATGCATTTAAATTTAATTCAACATGCGCTCGAAAGCTCACTAAAAAGTAGTCCTCGGTCTCTCTCTCACTCTCTCTCGCTCTCTCACTCTCTCTCTCTCTGTGGCTTTTCTGCACTTACTTACATGTGCACTTCATCTGCCGCCTGCTTGGCCTGGGGCTGGGGCTGTGGCTGTGGCTGTGGCTGGGGTTTGGGCAGCGGAAA
Source organism: Drosophila ambigua (assembly GCA_018150905.1). Classification (NCBI taxonomy): domain Eukaryota; kingdom Metazoa; phylum Arthropoda; class Insecta; order Diptera; family Drosophilidae; genus Drosophila; species Drosophila ambigua. The sequence continues at coordinate 4,377,690 of JAECWS010000151.1, read as the reverse complement.
TCAACTTCATTAGGATTTCGACTAAAATCTAAATGGGGGGGGGGGATGCAGAAATGGAGACAAAATGCAAACAAACAAACAACAAACTGATGAGTTCATTTCCTTTTTAGACATTTGCTTCAAAAAAAAAAAAAAAAAAAAAAAAAAAAAACTTTGCAATTGAGAGAGAAGTAGAGAGGAGAGTGGGGAGTGGAGACTGGGCTGGACACATGTCACGATGCTTGGGCAAACTAATTAGCAAATGCTGCCAGACAGCAGACGGCTGGGCCTGGGGCGGGGGCGGGGCCGGGTCTCTGGACAACGTTTAGAAAGCAAAGAAATGGCCAGCACTGCTGCATGCCAGCGAAAGTCAAGAAAGGAAGCCAAGGATCTGTCATCATACACGCCACATGCCCGGTCATGCCCGCACCCCCCCCTGCAGCCACTGAAAACCGAATCGAATCGAATCGCAAACGAACTGAAATGAACCAAACGAAACAGAACTGTCAATTACTTTTGCATATATCCCTCAGCAGGAGCAGGTCCTGCCCGCAGGCGCCTTGGAAAACGGTCGCCCGAAACATGCGACACCAAAAAGGAGTAGCAGCAGGAGGCAGGGGCAGGGCACCACAAGGCAGAAGTGAGGAGTCCGTGTGTGACAGCGGAGGAGAGTCCTCAGCGCAGAAGGAGCAGCAGCAGTAGAACAAAAAATTGTTAAATTGATTAAAAAGCAAAGTGTCGATGAACGAGGCAATGATGACAGCAGGCAGCCAGCCAGCCAGCCAGCCAGCCAGCCAACCAGCCAGCCCATCCACTCATCCAGTCAGGAGCCAGGAGAGCGGCAGGCTCAGTGGCGAGGACACAGGACACACGACATGCAACCAGGCCAAAGTCAATTCAATGAAAAAAAAAGAGAGAGAAAGAAAAAGAAAAACACAATCCAACAACACACAAAAAAGCAACAGAAAAAAAACCAAGGGACCAGAGACCAGGCAGGCAGGCAGGGGGTGTGGCTGGGGGGGGTAGGCGCTGAGTGGATAACCAAGTGATGGTCCTGTTCCTGCATCCTGGCTGGCTGCGTCCTCCTGAAATGGAGCCCCTGCTAAATATGCTCTCATGTTCGTGTCCGTGCGATAAAAGAGTGTTGTTGTTGCTGCTGTGTGGGTGGGGGGAACGCGAGGTGCGACACAAGAGTTTAGCCGCGTGCCAAAAGGGGAGCCCAGCGAAGCGCGTGACATGCAGCAGTGCCACTCGGTCGCCTGGCAGTCGCTCTCGCTGCCCCGCAGCTGTGCGTTAAGCTCTGCGTTGAACAGCTCGTAATGTGCTTCAGAACCCTTCAATCCACCCACGTGTGTGTGTTTTTTTTTTGCTCGTGTGCAAGTGAATTTTCCTGGTTTTTTTTGCAGTTTTTTGTAGTTTTCTGTGCCACTGTGGGCTGCTGCTGCCGCCGCTGCTGTTGCCTGCCACTCGCTGCGATACTTGCAGCAGGCCACAGGCTTTTGTCCTGCTATCCAAAAAGGAGTGCGGGGGGGCGGGTCTGGCGTGCAAACGGCGTCGGCACTTTAACTCAATTTGAGGCATTTAACGTATGCTCGGTTGATATTTGATGCGATTTGAGAATCGTTCTACACAGCCTCCACCTCCACCCACGGCAGGGTGCCGGGGCGCCTCCAGGGGCTGTTTCTGTGCTGTGCTGTGCTCTCTGCCGTTTTTCTTTCCTTGCTTTGGCTTTTTTTTCCTTTTTTTCCCATCGAACGAAGCAGCCGAAAGGCAAACAAAGTGTAACAAATGTCGTTGCGGACAGGTCAAGAGTGGAGAGGCAACACTAGCGCATGTGGCATGTAGCATGTAGTACGTGGCACGTAGTCCTGTGTCCTGTGCTGCTGCTGTTGGCAAATGACTTTCAATGACTTTTTTACCCGAGAAGGCAAATTTCTGTTCAAATATTTGCAGCACCCACAAAAAAAAAAAAAGAAGGGAAAAGGAAGAGGAGAGGGGAGCAGCAAGCAAATGCCTTGCGGGTGGGAGGTGGTGGTGTGGGGGGGGCTTAGAATTTTCTCTGTTGTCTTAAGCTGATTTGTTGGCTGGCTAAGAGCCTGATTGAGTCGCACTAACTGGTGCTGCCAGCCACTGCCGCTGCCCCCTGAACATTTGAATGAATGTGTAAATTAACATGGACATTCAATGGAGAGAGAGGGAGGAAGAGAGAGAGGGAGAGAGAGCAGCAGGAGTAGGAGTAGGGGTGGGGCTGTAACGTATCGCTTGTTGTTTGTACGAGGGTTTCGATTCGGGTATAACAGGGTGTTGAACAACATGCCAGACATGCCACACGACCAACCACAGCAACAGCAACAGCAGCAGCAGCAACGATGATTGTTGTTGCTGCTGCTGCTGTCTCAGAAATATGCAAAAGCCAAACACTTAACACAACACATTTTTGACATGCAGCAGCAGAGCCCGCGCCAGAGCCCCAGTCAGTGCCAGCGAACAACTGCAGCAACTGCAACTGCAACATGACGTGACCGCCTCTATTGACAGCTGCAACAACTTGCAACATATGTCTCAGGCAGGGCAGGGACAGGGGTGGGGACCTGGGCTGGGGCCAACAAATTGCTCGCCCAATAAACATTCAAATCAATTGTTCAATAAATTGCAATTTTCGCCGTTTCTTTAAACTAAAAAAAAAAAACTAAAAACTTTTGGCATGAAAAATGTGGCCCTAACCAAAATCTCACTCTCTGGCTCTTTCGCTCTCTGTCTCTCCCGAAATAGAGTGGCATGAAAAATCACCGATTAAAGCCTGATTAAAGTCTTACAAAAAAAAATCTATTAATTAATGGCCAAGCATAGAAAATTCTGTACAAAAAATAACAAGACGCCAGCACGCCCCCAAAAACAAAACAAAATTCTTGATAAATTGATTTGCATAATTTTGTAACAAGAGATTATTAATAAAACAAAAATAGAAGCAAAAGGAAAAAATGGGTGAAACAAGGCGGCAGCAGCAGCAGCAAGCAGCAGCACAAAATGTTGCACACAAAATGCCAACTAATTGCGATTTTATGTTAACAACTTGAATCGAACAAATTGCAGGCCAAGCGAGGGAAAAACCCAAAAGGAAACTGCACCAAGCTGCACCAAACTGCAGAAAACTGCAGAAAACTGAGCCACAAATTTATCTTTCATCGCTCCATACATAATGTGGAGCAGCATTGGCGGTGGTGGTGCTGGTTCCATATTGTGGGTGTGGGCTGGGCTTAGCAATTATCATTTCATATTTTTTGGTTCGTAGCCCCCCGCTCGCTGTGGCTGTGCCTCTCCTCTGCGTATGCGTAATGTCTTGTATATTGCGCATACGCCTGTTTGCCTGTTTGCCTGCTGCCTGCTTGGTCACGTACTCGACTCGCACACCGCTAATGCATCTGGACAGGCCAAACTACAATATAATTTGATAATTAACCACATAAAATATGTAATAACTGCGATTGGGGAATTGTGAATGCGACTGCCGCCACAGCAGCAGCAGCAATCAGGTGAATGGACCCACAAAAACAAAGCAAAACAAAAACAAAAACGAAACATTCACATGCGCAAAATGTCAAATATAATGGCGGTTGATATTGGGGGGTATTTGGATGTGGATGTGGATGTAATGGCTAACCAGTAAAAAGCAAAGGAAATGAATTTTCCTTTCAGCGAAAGCTTCGTTCTGGCCTCTGTGCTCAAACGGTTCCCAAAAGTGTCCTGTGTTATATCATCGAGCCATCGATGATTGCATTAAAACACGACGTCGCCATTACGTATGCCATAATTATCAATTAGCAATCAATTGATTATATTACGACAAGCGATGGCAGCGATGGCAGCGATAGAACGGAACGGAACGTAACGTAGCGTATGGCAACGCGAGGCAAGACAATGGCCAGCAGCAAAGCGTTGAAGCAGCAACTGCAACAGAAATTGCATATCAATTTCATAGAACCGACAACGACAGCAACGACATGAGCAACATCAAAAGCACAGCAGCAGCAGCAGCCTAGCAGCAGCAGCAGCCTGGCCGCATCAGCACTAGTAGCAGCAGCAACAATAACTCGTATTTTAACTGCTGCTGCCGGCAACATTTATTATTTCTCTAGTATTTTTCTTCTGTGTGTTTATTTTGTTGTTGTTGTTGCAGCAGCAGCAGCAGCAGGCCTGGGAAAAATCTCAATAGCGGCAGCAGCAACAAAAACTGTTAATTTAAATTGGAAAATTATACAAAAATATTCAAAGCGTTTCACTGTTGTTGCTGTTGCTGTTGTTACAAGATTTTTACATTCGAAATCTCTGGCTGTTAATCTGAGCGGCTCTCAAACGTCACGTTTTCACGCGGCCAACGCGACTGCTGCTGCTGCTGCAACAAAACAGCTGCTGCTGCCACAAGTTGTTGGCCAATGGCTGTTGTTGCTGTTGCTGCTGCTGCTGCTGCAATCAACAAAAGCAATTCACGCATTCAATTAAATGCCTTCAAATGTGACTTGCCGACATTTTTCAGCTGTGCATCTGTCTGTGTGTGTGAGTGTGTTGTGTGTGTGTGTGTTGGTGTTGGCTGCTCGCATTGCAGTTCGTTGCCGTTGTGGCTGTTGCTGCTGAGGCATGCATTAAAATCGTATAAAATTGTCATGTTAATAACCAATAATTGTTAATTTACAACTCACACACCGAGCCACACACACAGCTGGCAGCTAGATACCACCACAACAACAGCAACAACAACAACAACAACAAGCGAGACAACAAAATTGCAAAATCGCAAACAGAAATCGAATTTTTATTACACTTTCGGGAAGGTTTTTCTGTTTCTAGGGCGACTATTTTGCAATTAATTTAATTTATGCTTTAGCTGTTATGTTTCATTCCATCACTCCTAACCTAAATGTGTTCTGGCGTCAGTACATTCCATTATTCCCAGCCCTCTTTTAGTGCCATTTTTCTCTATAAAGAATATGCCAAATAATAACAAATATTTTGTTTAATTCTTGTATAAATAAACCACACTTCCTTGTACCTAATTGGAACTTTTACGCTCAAGCAGTTGGTTGTTCCGGTAAAAAATGTTCGATTACCATGTTCCCTTTGCCGCTAAAAAAAAGTGTGACCAGCTTGCGCTTGTGAGTGTATCGCTGGCCCATGCAAGTCAAACAAAGTCAAACAAATGTTTTTTTTTGTTTTTGTTTTGTTGTCTGCATCTTTGGTTTCGTTTAGAGTTATTTGCCTTTAGCCTGTATTTTGGCATTTTCTGCATGTCCATTAGCATTTTTGTGGCACATTTTTTTGCCGCGATTGTTGGTCAAAAGTATTTGAAAAATGTTGATGTAGCAGCAGGGGTAACCAGCAGACAGACAGACCGACAGAGCGACACAGACGGAGTTCAGTAATGGGGAAATTTCAATGCGGAGGATGATGGAAAATTATGTAGAAAAATACACGAAAAGTGTGACCAAATCAATGGAAATACTTTCAAGAAAAGAAAACTAATAGATCCTCCATAATGGCATTGGATCGGGATGAAAGCAAAAGCTGGACCGGACCGCTCTCGCGCTTTCCCACCGCATTTCGTTCAAATTAGTTTTTGTTTTTTCTTTTCTTTTGTAGTTTTATTCATATGAATAAAACTTGTTTTAATTATATACACATCTCTTGTTAGAAAATCACCGCCACTGTCTGCTGTCCGCCGTCTGCCGCAGTGTCTCTCCAACATGCAACAAATCTTTAAATAGAAAAAAACACAGTGCAAAAAGAAAAAACAAAAGCAAAAAAAAAGTAAAAATAAAATATATATATATATAGGTTTTTTTTTATAATTAAAATTAACAACTTTTCATGTCACGACTGCCGCAACGACGACGTCGATTCAAGCCCCCTCTCCATGCGGGCGGGTGCTGCGTCTGAGCTCGAGACTTGTTGCCTGGCTATAATTATGCGCATTTTCAGCAGATTTATATCTCTTTTTCTCTCTCTCCCATTGCAAAAAGAGCGCGCGGGAGACGAGGCACAGAAAGAGATAGCGTATCTCATTAGAATTGCCAGCTGTGTTTTGTTGTGTCTGTGTGTGTGGCTTTATTATAGATAGATACTCGGTAGATACTACATGCATATAGAAACCCAACTCTGTATAGTATATAATTAGTAATTGTTGCACAAGCCGCAGCAGCAGCAGCAGCAAGCAACAAGCCCCTCCTGCACCTCCTCCAAGCATAGCACCAGCTGCTCCCCCTTGCCGTGCCGTCCAGCCCCAGTGTTGTTCTAGCAACATTTATACAAAAAGAGAGAAACGCAGGCAAAAAGCTAAATTAAAACGCAGTTTGAAGGTCAACAGCGACACGAGCTGCGTGGCCCGGCAACAAAATAGATAGACACACACACACACACATACAGCTACCGGCCACAACAGAAGCAGCCAACAGCAGCCAGCAGCAGCCAAACAAACGGCAAAACAGCAGCGGCCGTTAAGCTATGCACAAATGACGTCAGCAAACAGGAACTGAAAAGTAATCGCGCGTTGCGCATGCGTTGGCGCTGACTCGATTTTTGTTGCTTGGCAGCGATCTCTCTACCTCTCTCTCTCCCTCTCTCTCTATCTCCCTCTCTCTCCCTCTCTGGCTGGATCATTTCAGCATCAGTTTCAGAGTTTTATATGCTGGCGTGGCTTATTTGGGTAATGCTTTCTATTTTTGGGTGTTTTGGGATTGAGCAGACGCAAAAGATTAATAGCCCCCACCCTCCACCAAACAAACGAAAGATTATTCTTACGAAATATTTGCCAAATTAGCCAATCGAATTAATCACAAATTAAAACTTAAATTCATGCAGACAGCAGGACAAGGCCGAGTCCGAGCACGAGTCCGAGTCCGATCCCGAGCCTGTTGCCAGGCAGCAAATTAAAGTTAAAGAAAACTTTTTGGTGCGAGTCGCGTTTGATGTACTAAATATTGTATTAAATACACCCCGATTTTGGCACTATTCTGATCTGCAGGTATAGGCTTAAATCAGCCTCTGCTTGAGTGAATATAATATATAATATTATATGTATATAATATATTAATATAATATATAATATATAATAAATATAATAATATATAATGGGCACTCGCACTCCGACTCAGACTCAGCTATTACTGAATAATAATTTGAATTTACTTTCCGCTCGCCCAAAAATAAACAGCCGCAACGCACCCACTCTCTTTGGCTGTGTCTCCCCCCCAGCAGTGCGCCCACTTCCTGCTTTTCCACTCTGCTGCCATGAAAGCTTTGGCAAAACCTTCTCTTTTTGTTTGCTGTGGCATCGGGATCGGGGGGTCTGGGTCTGGGTCTGACTCGTTGCTAACTGATCGAATCATATCGTATTTAATGCTGCCCCCCTTCCCAGCGCTGTTGTTGCACGATCGTACTGTATGCTGCCGTGCCCATAACGGTGTCAATTAAATTATGTTGCTGGCAACATTTTACAATTTGCAACAAATTGTTAACAGCAACAACAAACACAAATCAATACGAGCCATGGCTGGTGGCTGTTTCTCCGTCTGTCGGCTCGCTGGCTTTGATTGCTAGACGCTGACCAAACAGAAACGGGGAGGGGGAAAGGTGCGTGGCACAGTGGGCGGGGACTGGTGCGGTGGATATGGAGACGTCGTACAATGCGTTTCGAGTTCCTGTATTCCTGCCTTTTGTTGCTTAGCGTGGGATAAAATATTAAGAAGAAATGGCCTTCAAAAAATAAAAATAAAATTTAAAAAAAAAACGAATCTGTTCTCTAAGCAAAGATCGCTCCACAAATTATCTTCTGCATGGCATATGTGTGTGTGTGTGTGTGTGTGTGTGTGTTTTGTCAGGTCAAGTGAATTAGGCTTCTGTGTGTTGTCCTGCTCCTCCTCCTTTTCCCTTTTTGATTTCTTTGTGGTCCCTGCTGGCCCTTCTTGTGGTCGGTCGTTCGTCTTGAATGCTTCCGGCCCCAGGTGACCACAAAGGCTGACCAGCGCAGGGCAACTTTTCGTCTCTCACGCAATTGTTAGACAAATGACAAAGGACCAGAGGCCAACAGGACAGGCAGGACCCTGGCTACTCCACACCAAAGCAGCGAGAGGGAGAGGGAGCGGTAGAGTGAGCAAGGGACGAACCTGCCAGACGGACCTTCCGGGCGTTCGTTCGTTCGTTCGTTCGCTCGAAGACCGGCGTCAGCTTTTGTGCGTGCGCAGGCAACTTTAAGGCTGTCCCCCCCATGGGATTGTGGATTGTGGATTGCGGATTGGAATGCCTAACAATCAAACACAAGAGAGAGATAGATATAGCGTACACCAGAGTTTTGCTGTGCAGTGTACACTGACCATTGGGCGGATATTATTTAGACGCTATTGTGTGGCGCCGTCTCTGCCGTTTCGCTACCTGCAATTAGCTTGCCACAGCTGCTCCCCAACCTGATCCACTGCGATCTGATCGGAGCTACTACCCAAGTATGTCTGTATGTGTGTGTGTGTGTCTCCACACACAATGCAGCCATAAATTAATTACGAATTGTGTTAACAATGCAATGCAAAAATGTAAGAGAACAAAATACAACAACAACAACAAAGAAAAGGGAGAAAAATAAAACCGCATAAATCTTTCAGAATGCGCATAAATTTTGCATTGGCGACCTTGGGCGACTGGACTGAATGCCGCTACGTAACACCAGACCAGACCCCCCACCTCCACAATACCCCACACTATGCACACACAGACACACGCACACGAACTCGTTTATCATCAGATAACGGCACCATGCCACCAACACAACTTGATAAAAAGCTCACACACAGTGAATGGTGTGTTGCTGGTGGTGGCGGGGGGGGGGAGAGCAGTGCGTAAAAGCAAAGCGGTTAAAAACGCAGCAACAGAAACGCTTCCACTTCAAGTTCAAGTTCAATGTCACGCGTGCATGCGTGTGTGTGCCAAAACTCGTTCAATCAAAGCAAACACACACACACACACACACGCACGCATTTAGTGTATGCAGAGTGAAGAGAGCGCAGAGCAAAGAGCACCAAGCAGTGAGCAGCAAGCAGCAAGCAGCGGAGCAGCGCAGAGACAAAAATAGCAACAACATACATGCATGCATACGTACGCGTACATGCATACATACATACCACATGCAAAGCATTTACCATATGCGTTTTGTGCGTTCGTTCGTATGTATTTATATCGCTTCGTTTGGCTTTTTTTTTTGTTGTTGTTTCGCTCAAATTTCGCGCGTCGCGACGCAACAAGTGGGTGATTGAAAGAGAGAGAGAGAGAGAGAGAGAGAGAGGAACGAAACGAATGAACATCGCTCAACTGGTTTGATAGTGTGACGTCATTTGTGGTGGTGCGTATGCCTTACGCACGTTTTACGCATTTTTTGTTGTTGTTGTTGTCTGGCTGTTGGGGGCGCGTCTGTGGCCGTGGTCTCGTCGAACTTGAAAAATGTGTGTGCGGTGCGTGACGATGCGTGTATGTCCGCTTGTGCCTCCGAAACAGCTGATGACGAAAGCTCGCTCTCACACGTGTGCGCTGAGCAAGGGGAATTAAGAATAAAGCTGTTCCAATCTGGATATGCAATCTAAAGCAGTGCAATGAATTGGGGGAAGTGTCTTGGCATGCGTGCCGTGTGACATGTCTTGGCATGTGGAATGAGCAAAATAGTAGAAAGTACCAGAAGTAGTAGGCAGCGAAACATGTGTTAAATGTGTGGCATCTATTTCGGATTTAGCAAAAACTTGTGATTGAATTAAAAGGCTAAAATGTGACAATTTTCAACATTGCGTGGCAGGGAGCTACAAGCCGAAAGTATTGGAGTGGCACATATTTTAGTGGAATGGATGGCTAAACAGAAGCATGGTTTGTGCAGTTACTACTGATAGCTAGGAATATACTTACAATCCATGATGAAAATACATTTGGGAAATGCTGTTAGGTGGAAGCCAAAAGATCGAATGGAATGTGTGGCTGGTATCTAAGCAGAATGAATGGTGAGCGTGTAGAAGCTATTACAGTGAATACTGCTTGTGGGCGACTTGAAATGGAAACCGTTTACCAAACACAAACACACACATACATACATACATACATACATATGTATGCATGTACTTCTATGTGCAAATTTAATTTGATTTGTTCTCCGTATTCCACTTTGCTGCGTTTTTGGTTTCAAATTCGGATTTTTCGTTTTTTTTTGTGTTTGGTGTTGTTGTCTTGCTCTCGCAAAATGTGGCTTGGACTTTAATTCCAAGGTCATCTGTCGGCGCATTAGCAACATTGCCGCTGCCTGTCTCTGTACCTGTACCTGTACCTCTCCCCTGCTCTCTTTACCACTCCACTCCTTCCACTCGAAGTCAGTCAAAATAATGACAAAGAAGCCAGCGAAGACGTTGAAACAGAAGCTCAAATAATAATTTAAATTTATTTAATGTTAAGACAAATTTAATTGGCGCTCGTTGGTAGTCCAGTGTGCAAAAGAGACGAAGGCAGATTAACGCACCTTGCTGCAACAAAAACGACAACAACAACAACAACAAAATGTATAAAAGAAGCGGAAAAAAACTACGGTATGGCGGTCGGTAATTAAGCAGAAAGAAGCCGGAGACAGCAGCAGCAGCCAGCAGGCGGCAGTAATTCCACCTTTTTGATGAGATAATTTTTCAAAATTTATTTACTTTTATATGTATTTCCCCGCCCTCCCTTACTGTGCGCTTTTTTTCCTTGCGTTTTTTTGCACTGCTTATCGTCTGCCAGCCAGCCAGCCAGCCCCCCCTCGCGCTCTCCCTCTCTCTCTTGCTGTCTTCTCTATTTCTTGTGTTAAACACCCGCAATCGCCAGCTCTCTGCTCTGCCCTCTCGCAGCGACGGCGGCGGCTGCAGAGAAGCTTTGAAAGCAATGCTGTCGCTGCTGCGTTGGTTGCGTGCGTCGTTGCTTTTCTGCTTAATGCTTTGCACGCCTTACACACACACACACACGCACGCAGACGCTCATGCACACATGCACACATGCACATTGAGTGTGTGTTCGGTTCCGCTGCGAATGCGAATGCGAATATCAAGGTCAACGTGTGATGTGTTGCCGCTGCTGCTGCTGCCCCCGCCAACGTCTATACATCATCATCAGCTCTTGTCCCCCAGCCCCCTCCCCGGCCAGCCTGCCCTTTGTCAAACACTGAAATAAGCTCCAAGAAATCATGAGAAGAGCGGCCGGCAAGCTTTCGGGGGTCGATAATGTTGATACCCTACACCAAAGCCAAGCGATCTTTTGTGTGGCCCATTTTGATACACTTTCGCGTGTGGTGAAACCTAGACGATATCCAGCTCATTAGAGACTAACGTATGTGTGGCAAAAATCATAATACCCTTGTGTCAAGGGTATAATAATTACGTCTGCGTTCGCGTTCGCGTCCGCATCGTCGCATGCGAAAGAAAGACAGCAGGCAGGCAGGCAGGCAGGCAGTGGCAGTGGCAGCAGAATACAGACAGACGAACAAAAAACGCAACTTTTGAAGCGCAGTTGTTAAATTAGAAATGCCATATTTTGAAATAAATTTATATTTTTACCCATTTTTTTCCCATTTTTTTTGTTGTTATTTTTGCTGCTGCGTTTCGAGTTGCTTGGCCATTAATCAGCTTCAGAGAATGTTATGGGAAGCAGATGCAGGGGGGCATTATTTTATTATTAATGTTAGCATCCAAAAATGGAACATTGTGCACGAATTTTAATTTCGAATATACTTTGAAAGTTTTGGGCCATATGCAAGAATATAATTATAGCTCTGGGTTAACTTTCAATTCGTCATAGATCCCCAAACTAGATGGAATATTGAATTTTGACTACGCCCCTAATCGATCATAATCGATCCATCTATCGATCTATCAACTTGAATTCTCCCCAATTAATATCCTCCGAAATGAAGGCAGGAAAAATCATGGGGATATGGCAGGGCCCGGCCCATCCTTTGATTGGGCGAGGAAAAAAATCAATAAAATTAAATTGCATAACAATCGATCGACGGGATAATCGTTGCTGGAAAATTATATAAATTTACTCGCATTATGCGAGATGCGGGCGAACAAATTGAGCAAAAAATCGAACCTAATCACAATGTTTGCACAGCTCTGGCAAATTGTCCAGCAGGCTGTGGGGTGGGCCTGGGAGAGTGGGAGGAGGCCCCAGCCCAGGCCCAGGCCGATCAGATGCAGATCCTACCCGATGCTGATGATCGTGGATCCCATGGATTGATGATGATTTCTAGCCAAAAGACTTCAAATTGTATTAAGACATAAATGCGAGTCAAAGAAGGAGAAGTGGGAGAGAGGAAGAGGAACAACAAGAACTGCAACAGAAAGAGCCGCAAGCGCCACAAACGGAATGATTGCTGGCAGTAAGAAGAACAAAAAGAAGCCAACAGAAAATCTTAAAGCCAAATGCAACGAAGCTTGAATACCCTGCTAAAGTCTGCGGGGAATTATTTCTAAACGATTCACCAGAGAGAGAGGGAAATGTGTGCAGAAAATAATCATTTAATGTGAATCAAAATTAAATCACTGCAAAGCGATTCATTTACTGCACAGATCACGGATTAATATGCGGATCTGCTCCAATGAATGGATGAACCAACCAATTCCGAGCAAAGGGAAAGGGTATGCCACAGAAGAAGAGCGAACCGAACCGAACCGCACCGAGCCGAACCTATGGCCAAGCCAAGGCGGCGGCGATATGCAAACATAATAATTTGCATATTTCGCCGCAGTGTTTGGTTTGTTGTTATTGTTGTGGCTCTCTGATGGTGGTCAAGCCACAAAATATCTATAAAAGGGAGTGCCCTCCCCCCACCATAATAGAAATGTTAGCAAGAGCAGCAGCAGAGGCAGCAGCAGAGACAGAGGCAGCAGCAGAGGCAAAGTCAAAGGCAGCGCTGGCTCCTGGGAGTGGCTGTCGGGCACTTACCAGCAGTATTTTTAGCTAAAGTTTCTCGTGCTTAAAAGCGAAATACTCTCGGCAGATACACCAATCGAATTTCCATTATTTTGATGGAAAATTCAATAAGTTTTGTGCTCCGATCTTGGCAGTTAAAAGTGTTCGAGGTGGAACTGCAGCAACTTCGCCTATATGGCCTTTGATTTGTTCCACAATCTTTATACAGTATTCCAGCAGATCTCTGGAAAAGAGAGCGGGAGAGCGGGAGAGAGGGAAGCGCTTCGTTTCGTTTAATTTTGGCTGCAACGTTCAGTTTTTGTGCTGCTTAAATTTGGGTGGAATGTTGCCGCCCACTCGGGACATGCGATCGGTTAACGCGAGTCTCACTCGCCCCCAATCCCTGTCCGAATGTCAGCAAATTTATGTTGTTGACTATTTTGCCGCAAATTACATGCAACATTTTGCAAGGAGAGCAGCAGCAGCAGAAGGAGCAGGGAGAAAGCGTTAGGAATCAAAGCCTTTGGCGTTCATTAGCTTTGGGGGCGTGCTGCCAACAGAAAGGAGCAGCAGCAAGCAGCAGTACAGCAGCAGTACAGCAAGCAAGCAGCAGCAAGCAGCAGTACAGCAAGCAGGCAGCAGCAAGCAGCAGCATCAAGCAGGCAGCAAGCAGCAGCAGCAGTGGCGCGACAGCGGCGTTCAATTAAAAGTGTTGCCAATTTGCGACGCCTCCTCCACCCTGCTCCATTGCTCCATTGCTCTGCTCTCCTTGCGCCACTCCTCCAACTCATTCTCCTCCTCCTGCTGCTGCTGCATGGAGGAGGCCTCCTCTCTTTTTTCTTGTAATCAGGAAATTCGATTTTCTTAATGCCACCAAACGATGGGGCGGGCAGGGGGGGCACTAGAGTGGTAGAGGGAGTGCAAGAAATACTGGACTCTGGAGCTGGTCCAGCACCCTGCCGCCGCTGCCGCCGCTGCCAGCACCGTCGTCTCTGACTTCTAATATGCGCGTGAATTTATTAACGCTCATTTTACGCTGTTGTTGCGATTCGGGGGCGTGTGCAGGCCGATTGCATTTTTTTAAATAAATTCTAGCACAAACGGCGCGTGACAGCAGACGCCGAGATGCAGTTGCAGTGGCACCCAAAAGGAGGAGGCGGCTGCGGCAGGAGTGCGGAGGGATGGAAGCAGCGCTCCAAGGAGCAGTTGGTGGCACTTTTTTTTGTTTGCTAGGGATGGCAGCGTGGCAGTGACGCCCTGCACATGCGTGGAATGCAACGAGCGATGCCCATAAGCAACGGGAGACATTCCAGGGAACCATTTGGGCATTGAACAGCAGTCGAATAATTATTCTGTTGCAATATTTAAGATTCTCATGAGTTTAAAGCAAAAACCAAAAACAACATGCATGTCATGTGCATGACGCGACACATTGATGCTTGAATGGCGCTCGGAATGCGGTCACAGCACGATAATCCGCAGAGAGCATGACTTAGAGAGGTTTTAGCTTTAATGTGGGCTTTGGCTTTGGCTGTGGCGATCGTGAGTATCGTTAAACCGCCGCGAACTTTATTGATTCACACTTGTGAGGCAGTCCATGAGATCATGTTTGGCATGGCATCGAATCATGCGCTTCAGTCACTTGCCCAGAGGATTCATTCAATGCTGCTGAGTGAAATGAAGTGCCTCTCTCTCCTCTCTCTCCGCTCTCACGTGACCATCTTCAGGGCAAGTGCATAGAGTGGCCCGTTCGAGGCCAAAACCTCATTAGGCTATAGCGAAATCTATATGCGAAATGGAGGCCGACGCCTTTTCAATTTGCCAGCAATAAAAATTTACAACATCGATGCAGTGGCCATGCCCCAGCCAGCCAAGCCAACCCACTGCTACGGGAGGGAGAGCGAGAGGAGGCTGCACCTAGTCCGTGGTCCGTGGGTCCGCGGATATCTGGAGATCATTGCATACCCCAAGGCGTGCATGCGCACATAAAAATCGACAGCAAATGCCGAACGAACGAGCGAACTGCACTGAGCTGAACTGGTTGCCAGTTACTTTACCAGTTACAGGCTCTCCTTCTCCTGCCGCTGCTGCCGCTGCCGCTGCTGCTGTGGCAGGCGGCATTGTCATTCGTGGCATGTTCACGCCTTGACGCCCGCAGCCAACTGGCAAAACTGGACTCCAAATTGAACTCAAACTGAATCGAACTGCAACACACTGCCAACTCTTCCTGGCTGGCTGGCCGACTGGCTGCCCATGGGGCATCGTTCGTTTGGGGCATCTTCAAAAGCGGCGGCCGTTTGGCTGCATTTGCAGAGCCAGATCGTAAATCTAATAAATGCCTGCCACAGGAGTGGGCAGCCCCAGCCGCAGCCACAGCCAAGAGAATGCATTTCTCTCTGCGCCGGCCTGCAACCATTTCCTATGCGATTATTATTCGTTTCTTAATCAATCCATCCCAGCTAGATGGCTAGATGCATCTGCCCAGCTGTCGCATCAATCGATTCGTGCATCAATCTCCTCTCGCTCTTTGCCCCTCCTTTGCCTGCTGCCCTTTGTGCTTATTTCTAATCATTTTGTGTTTGTTTGTTGTGTGCCCTTGCAGGTGGTCCTCTCGGCTTGTTCCTCGTACTTCCAGAGCCTGTTCCTGGAGCATCCCGAAAGACATCCAATTGTGATATTGAAGGACGTCCGTTTTGCCGAGCTGCAAACCCTAGTTGAATTCATGTACAAGGGCGAGGTGAACGTGCAATACTGTCAGTTGTCCGCACTGCTCAAGACAGCCGAATCACTCAAGGTGAGTGACACACATGCCTCATGCCACATGCCACATGCCCCTTAATTAATCTGCTGCTTCCACTGCTTCCCCAGGTCAAGGGTCTTGCCGAGATGACAAACCAGAATACAACGCTGCGAGAGCCGGAACGTGAACCCGATCGACTGCGTCCCCATTCGCAGGCCACCAGCGGCGGCGCCAGTGGCGGTGGCGCCCACAAGGCCGCCGACAGTCCGGCAGCAGCCCTGGATGCAGCTTCGGCAGCGACCTCAGCAGCAGCGGCAGCCACCAGCAGCAGCAGCAGCAGCTCCTCCACCTCAACCTCAGCGACAGCAACAGCAGCAGCGGCAGCTGCCACAGCAGCGGCTACAGCGGAGAGCACAGCGACCGGCGGTGGGGGTGGCAGCAGCAGCAGTAAAACATCCACATCTGCCACAGCAGCAGCGGCAGCCACAGCAGCGTCAGCAGCGGGCACAACAAGTGCCACAGCGCCTGCCGAAGAAGCGACATCCTCGTCCAGCGGCAGCCACAAGCGAGAGGCGAGCGATCGGTGCAGTCCGACGCCAGCGAAGCGGCCCACAGTCTCCGCTTCGGTGCGGATCAATCTCGATGCGGACGACGATGAGGAGGACGAGGAGGAGGAGCTGGAGGAGCAGCTGGTGCGGGGCCTGCATGTGGGCGAGGATGTGGACGACGATGTCGATGACATTGACGACGTTGGGGACGATGACGAGGACGAGGAGGAGGACACACCCATGCCGCTAGATCTCTATCAAAGACGTGACGCAGCCTCCGGCTCTGCCGCAGCAGCAGCAGCAGCCGCAGCCGCAGGCTCGGCTGTGGAGCAAAAAAATGTTGCAAGTGCGGCGACAACAGAGCAGCAGAGTGGTGGCAACACCAGCAGCAACAACAACAACCTCAGCAACAACAATAACAACAACTCCAGCAGCAGCAGCAACAACAACAACAACAACAACAACAGCGGGAGTGGAAGCGGAAGCGGAAGTGCAAGTGCCAGCGGCATCAAAGCTACCTCAATGGCTGCCTCGGCTGCCGCGGCAGCCAGCAATGGCGAAGGCATCGATCTGGCTGTGGTCGCCGTCGACGATGACGACGACGACGAGGACGACGATGTCCTGCCGCATGACGAGGACACCGACAATACACGGCACAATGCGGCTGCTGCCCATCACCACCAACAGCAACAGCATCAGCAACATCAACATCAACGTCACCGCCACGACGAGGAACCCGAGGACGACGATGTTGTCGTGGTGGGCAGCGCCTCGGCAGCAGCAGCGGCCGCAGCAGCCACAACCACAGCATCGGCGGCGGCAGCAGTGGCCCGCGATATTGCCCAAGTGCTGGCCCATCGGAGCATACGCCTGAGTCACCACCATCATCACCAGCAGCAGCAGCAGCAGCATTCGCACCACCACCAACACCACCAGCAACAGCAACAACAGCAGCAGCAGCAGCACCACCAGCAGCGGCATCACCACCACCACAACGAGGATGATGACGACGAGGACGAGACGCTGGTGGGCGCGGGTGCCCTGCCCACCATACCCAAGACCGAGATCATCGACGACGACTACGACGATGAGATGGATCTCGACGACGACGACGAGGCGGACAACAGCAGCAATGACATGGGCCTCAACATGAAGATGGGTGGCGGCGGCGGCGTCGATCTCTCCACGGGCTCCACTGTGATTCCCTCGCCACTAATCTCCTTGCCCTCGTCCTCGGCCGCAGCAGCAGCAGCAGCGGCAGCAGCAGCCGCCGTGGCAGCCGTGGAATCGCAACGCTCAACGCCCGCCGGTGGCGGCGGCGGCGGCAGTGCAACCTGCGCCTCCGATTTGAGTCTGGGTGCTGGCGGGCGTCCGGCATCGCGCAGTTCACGCGATGGCGGACCCGAGGGCAGAGCCAGCTCCAGCCTGCTGAGTCCCGGGACCGTGGCCAATCTCCTGCCAGTGCAATCGGTGCCATTGGTGAGTAGCGGAAAGATGTGGGGGAGGTGCGCGTGGGCCCCAACACTAATTGCTAATTGCGTGTCGCGTTCTTGCAGAGCCTGAAGAAGGAGATCGATTGCAGCGAGGACGATAACAGCAGTCACAGCAGACACATGCAACCGCGTTCGGCATCAGCTGGCGGCGGCCTGGGCGGCGACCTTGACTACCGCGCCTCCCACGAGTCGGTAAGTTTTGAGCACAGAATTACTATCAGAACGATTTCCAATACCCAAAAACCCCCCAACCCCACCACAAATTTGAGAATACCCCGAAAAAATAACGAAATTGGAAACAACCCCCAACCCCCACCCACCACGCCCAAAACGAAACCCAAGAACCTTCCCCTTCAGTGAATGCTTTTGCTGCTTCGATAGGTCGGGACGTCAAAGATGAATACCGAAAATCCCAACAAACAAAACAAAAACAAACAAAAATTCTAAATTCCAAAATTGCAAACAAAAACCCTCAGAGCTATGTCCCACATGCATCTGAATATCTGAATACGATCTGGCCGACATCCGAATCCCATTTCTATATAGTTTACGTAACCAATGTCTCCATATCTCTATTGCCACCCACCTAAGTATTGCTCTCTCTCTCTCTCTCTCTATCTCTCTCTGTCTGTTCTTATATATATATATACCTCTCTCTCTCCACATATATATATATATATAACTATATGCCATATTTATATATATAAAACTTAAAAAAAAAAAAAACAAAATACAAAATCTTAAAAAAACAAAAAAAAAAAAACAAAACTCAACCATATATTTTTGCTCTTCGTCGTGTTCTTTGTCTATGAATTTTTTATACATACCATATATATCCGCCCTACCAATATATATACATATATATATATATATCTATCTATATCTATATCTATATACCCTTAAATATATTCTTAACAAACAAAAAATCAATATTTTTGTCAAACGTTTTTTTTTTTGTTCAGTTTACAAAAAAAAAAAAATAATAATAATAATAATTAATATACATATCAAGTGTTAGCTGTTCAGTTTCATAGCTCTATATACATATGAATAGTAAATATTTATTTTGTTAAATGTGTAGCGCTCTCTCTCTCTCTCTCTCTACCTCTACCTCTACCTCAATATATATATATATCTCTGTCTGTCTCTCTCTCTCTCTCTCTCTATTTCACACACACTCTCTCAATGTCTATCGATCAATGTCTATGTAATTTTTGTTATTTGTAAAAAATCTATGTGTATGTAATCAATATATATATTTTGCTGTCGTATATATGTGTGTATATATATATATATCGCTCTCTCAATCTATGTGTCTATATGCTATCCAATATCCATGTACAGTCCACACAAAACACACACACACACACACTCCTAAACACTCTATGCAATAAGTTTTCGTACAGTTGATAGAACTTCTTCTGATTGTTTTTATTCTGTTCGGTTTTATTTTCATTATTTATTATATTTATTTTTATTATTTTAGTTTTTTTTTTCTTTTTTCTTTTTTGGCTTATGTTCGATTTTAGTTTGTAGTTGACTCTTTTTGTGGGCCAGCCGCACACAGACACACCTAAAACACCTTGCCACTTGCCACTTGGCAATTTCCGTTCACAATTCCCAACCTGCCCCGTACCTCTCGCTCTCTCTCTCTCTCTCTTGCCACACGTAGAATATTTTTGTTTTGTTGCTGCTTGTTTTATTTATTTACTGGCCATGTTCTCTGTTTGGAGGTGCTCTTCCCCTCACCTCCCCTCTCTGCGCTTTTCCCTTGCTTTCTATTTTAATTTAATTTTTTATTTGCTGCCATTGGCATTGCCACTGCTGTTTGTTGTTGCAGTTGCAGTTGCAGTTGCATGTTAACGACACTATAATTTTCAATATAGCTGGTGGCGAGTGGACAGGAGGCTGACCAGAGCCCCTCCTCTGTCTGGTCAATGGGAGGAATGGGAATTTAGTAGTATTCGATAAGTGGATGCTCTGTACATATCGATCGGAGTTTATTCGGGCTATTCGGGCTTTGAGGATTACTCGCAAAGGTATGCGGACCCATCCACATTATTGGATCTCCATTGAGGACAATGTTACCCCATTGATATGTGAATCAGTCTCAGTCTTCCTCTGCCCTTAAAAATGAACGTTCCCCGGAGCAGTGCCACCCCAATGCAGCATAGGGAATAGGAATTTCTTCTTCCTTTTGCTGTGCCCAATAGAGGGTATTTTATTACCCCCCTCCCCACACAGCGCCACTGCAACCACGCCATGTTCGCGTACATTTATTATTGGAGACTGTAATACAAATAAAGTACAGAACCAAATCAAATATTCCAATCAAACGATGAGTGAAATTGTCGCATGTTGCCCGCAAAAGAGCCAAAGAAAAGACAAGAATTGTGCTGGTCAATGGCGCGTGCCGTGATGTGTGGGCGGGGAGGAGGATATTCAATTTATTCACTGGTGCACACGGACACTCTTCCCTGATTTTCGCCCACAGAGTCGGCAGTCTGCAGTCTGCGCCTCCCCCCCTTGTGTGGCACTAATTTTGGCTCGAATGCAGAACGTAATGCATACTTTTGGGCAAGCGCAACTGTACTTTTGCTCAAGCGACATGGCGAAGCAGAGCGGACATAGCGACGGACAAAACAAAAACAAAAAAACTGGCGAAAACATTTAGCTTCCGGCAAAAATATATTTTCACATTACATTTTTTGTCGCTGACGCGTCAGCTCACCCCCCCACCCACCACCGAGAGCTGCTCCTGCTGCGCTCATTCTTTTTAAAACGAAAAATTTTCGTCAACAGGGATAAACACACAGAAAGAAAGAAAGAAAGAAATAAAGAAGGAGAGCAGCAAGGAAACAAAAAATAATAGAATAAAAGAAAGCATAAAGGGAATACGAGTGGCCGCTGTCGTTTTTCTTATATTTCTTAGCCCCCGACCACGCCACACCGTGTGGTGTGGCAGCGACAAAAAGTAGCAAAATAAAAGTACATGCATACATATGTACGCGGGCATGTGCAACGCACTTTGGTGCAACGCTTGACGAAGTTTAACAACAAGTGGGGGCCCGCTGACGAGTCTGTGTATGGGGATAAGTCCAGAGAGCCAGCGGCAGGAGCCAGGAGGCAGTGTGACAGGCCCCAGATGGGCCCAAAATGCAAAGAGAAAATCCCAAAAAAGCAACGAAAAGAAAAGAAAAACCAACAAGAAATATAATGCAAGTGATGAGCCAGTGTTGCACAACGCACTGACAAACAGCTGCAAGGTGTGAGATTGCTACACGTTACGCGCACTCCAAACCCTGTTGCAGCCAGCAGAGCCAAAAACTTCCATTGAAACTCCATAAATTAAATGGATTTTATTCGTAAAAAAAAATATAACAAATATTGCAGCAAAAAACTAATATTCTGCTTAAAGCAAATAACGTGGCAACGAAATGAATTTTCATATGCAAAGGCGCTCGCACTCCTCCTCTCGCTCGCTCTCGCCCTCTCCCTCTCCTATTTCAATAGCTCTCAATGCATTTCGTTAATTGCCAACGAGTGGGAGTCCGAGCACGAGTGTGCAGCATGCATCTGCATACATTTATGGAAAAGTATACAATTTCAAAAGAATATTCCATGCGCAGCCTTTATTTGTGGCAACTAGTCAAATAGCAAGCAACCAAACATGATGTGTGGCAGTGGCAGTGGCTTCTGATTTCGACACGCGAATATTCCGCGTACTTTTGTTGATGAAACACAAACAGAAACCTTTTTGATTAGGGCTGCCAGTGCCGATTGTTTTAGCATCGATGCCATAAACAAACGAAAATGTTGTACGTAAATATCACTGGGATGTTGCTGCTGCTGCTGCTGCAATTTGGATAATTATCATTGGGCCAGCTTTAATATTTATCGCAACGTATACGTGATAATTTACATAGTCTTCAGCACACTATTCCAGCTCTGCCTGTGCCTCTCCCACTCTGGCGCTGTCTTCGCTATCCCTTAGCACACGGGAACAGCGGGCACAAGCCGCGACGCACATGCATAAATTCAAATAAAAATTTATCTAAAAAAGAAAGCCCAAAAGCAGGCAGCACAACAAGCAAACAAACAAACAAACAAACAAAAAAGTGGCAGCCGCCTCGAGTATGCAGTCGGACGTTGACGCGCTGTGCTGCTCATCAGTAAACACACACACACACATACACGTATACCTGTGTGTGTGTGTGTGGGGAATGCAATTCGTTGACTCTGACTCTGATGTATTCCGGGAGCCTCTTCTAGGCCTCTCCAAGCCATTGCCGCATAATAAATACTTTTGCTTTTACACTTTCTTTTTTATTTTTTGTTTGCCTGGCTGCCTGCTTGCCACTCTCTCTCGTTCCCTCTCTGTCTCTCGCTGCCTTGCACATGCCCTTGCTGGCCCTGTCTCTAACTTCCTTTCTGGCCAGCAGCAGTCTGCAGTGTGGAAATGATTATAACGAGGCAGCAGTGCCAGCACTGGCAGAGTCGAGTAAAAAATGAGAACAAAAATCAACGCACAAAACCAACAACTTTTGCTTTCTCTTTCTTGTTGCTTTCTTTTCGCTCTCTCCCTCACACACACACATGAGTATTTAATTTTGAAACAAATGCGTTTTTTTCCTTCATTTTGTGTGTGTGTGTGTGTGTGAAGCTTTTCCCCCTGCTTTGGGGGCTTCTTCTGCTGGCTGCTGCTTTCCTCTCCTCTCTCTCTCACACTCTCTGGCCCTCCTGTGCAATTTTTTCATAGCATACCTTTAGGCTGGCCCTCAAATGTCGTGCTGCCGCTGCTGCTGTGCTTGCATTTTACGAGTCCCGTCTCCGCAGCTACGGAGACCCCCCACCCCCCATTCACAGGTCTCCCAGTCCCATCTGGGTAAGGGCTCCATCTCAGTCCTAGCAGCTCCTCAGTCCTTCTGCCCTTGTCAGCATTTGTTTGCTGTCTACATTGCGTATGCGTAATATACACACACATATATATATATATATACATTTATATATATATAGGTATACACGCAAGCCCACATGGGAGATGGAGGCATATAGAAAGCGCTCGTATGCATATTTTTTAATATTTTTATTTGGAGGCTCACAACTCGCACAACTTTTGACTGAATGCATTTAGGTAGAACACAGCCAGTGCCCCTTCCTGCCCTGCCCCGTTCAGCACTCTTACCCCAGCAGCTCTCTAAGCCCTCAGCTCTCTTACCGCTCACATCAATGCCCTGGCAACTGTCAATCATGCAGTGCGCACAACAAACAACAAAAACCGCAAACGAAAAAACCAAAAAAAAAAAAGCAAAAATACAGAAAGAAATATTTTTGTTTTTTAGCCAGCGCCAAGCGGAAATCCAAACAAATAAACTCAAAAAAAAAAACAGAGAGGAAAAGGAAAAGGAAGGGGATAGGGGATAGGGGGGTTCCAAAACGCAACAAATGCCAAAGCGAAAATATATTGCATTGTATGAGTGAGCGCCCCTCCCTCACCCACTCGCACACACACACACGCCGTCTGCTTGTCTCTTTCCCTCACGCACATTGCACATTTTATGCTACAGCAGCAGCAGCATCAGGCAGCATCCAACGTCAGCGTCCTCTGCCTCTGCCAGGGCATTGTAATCAGGGCTCGATGCGGCGCGCGCGTTGCGTTGATTGCAAAGTTTTTCAAGTGCTTTTCGGTGGGACCATTCAGTGCTGCACCCCCCACACCCTCCCTTAGCCTTGCGCAAATCCGCCTGCCCCGACCTTCGTTTGGGTTTTTATTTATTTTTGGCCGAAAAACAAAAACAAACAAAAAATGGCACAGAATGAAGCTACAAAACTGCTAATAGCCGGCACTGAAAAATGTAGTTGCGTTGCCTTGCTGCTTTCTGGTTTGCCTTTAAAAGAATAGGCTTAAAACTGGCATTGCGCACAAATTGCAAAAGAGTTTTCAAACTTAATCCTCAATGGAGCCCCCCGAACGGCCATTGATTTGCTTTTTGGCAAGAAAATAAAACTGAAATTATATTTTTGTATACAATATTTTTATGGGTGATTAAGTCTTCCAGGCAGAAAATAGAAATGCCCCAAAAAAAAAACCCTCACAAATATTCAGCGCAGCCCCAGAATAAACTGTAAATGCCACGCATTTGATTTAAAAAAATGTTTATTGGAAATGCAATTCGATATCGGCCTCTATGCTTTGCTGTCACTTCGATGGCTCAACTTCCACTTCGCCCAGACCCCACTTTAAATATCGCCCCATTGATGAGTGATCCTCATTGGCCCTGGCACTGGCACTGACTTCTACCCCCATCCTGATTGCTCGACGACGACTACTTCGATTGTTTGTTTTGTGTGGCATCACATCCAACATATTCAGACGCCGCCCCCGCCCTACCCGCGGATTTATACATATATTTTTTTTATTAAAAAAATCAGCGAAAAGAGCAGAGATTGCCGTCACCTCGCGTCTGCCTCGAAAAAATACATCCAAAGGTGCGGGGGCAGTGCAAATAAATATGCGAGTATTTACAGAGCAAAGGATAATGCAGGGGAAGCGTGGCGGCTGGCGCTATTAATGCCCCTGCCACAGAGACACAATGCGGATAGATAGAAAAGTGGACTGACGAACGGAGAGACTCCACAAATAAATGTCTTAGTGAAACAAGGCAAGGTTAGGGTATCAAAATGCTGCAGAATGCCACACGAAGTCCAGAGAAATATTCACAACTAAATACCCAACATGCAGATATATATTTGTAGCTATATATATTTGAATGCACACGCGTAGGACTCTCTGCCCGCTATGCCACTGCCACTTGGATGCCCCCCACTTCCTTCTGCTCTTGGGTCGCAAAGAGCTCGCAAAAAAAAGGAATTATAACAATACATAATAATTTGTGCAAAAATATTACGAAAAAAACAAACGAAGCGAAACGAAACGAAACGGAGAGAAATATTTGAAATAGTCGCTTCCGCTGCAACAGAGAGGCCTGCCCACCCCTTGCCCCACCCTCTGCTGCCGCTCTGTGTAGCACTTCTATGAGCTTCCGCAATATTTGCCAGATGCGTTATATGCGTCATCTATTGCGTCTATTTTTTGATTGCAATGAAAGGGACCTTCAAAAAAAACAAGCAAAAATAAATGGCAGAAAAGAAGAAAAAACCATGCAAAGTGAAAAGCCAACAAACAAACGAAAAATATATATATACTATGTGTGTATATATAAAATATATATAGAAACTCGTGCAACGTAAAAAGGCAAGGCAAAAAACCCAAGAGAGTTTTCATTAAAAATTTGCTTTTATTAAAATGATGCAGAGCAGCCGCCGCACTACGAGTGCAGGCAGCGGCAGCGGCAGCAGTGGAGGAAGCAGCTGCCAGTGGAGGAGTGTAGGAGTGTAGGAGTGTAGGGGTCGGTTCGGGTCGCCGTGGATTGAGCCCAGGCCAGGGCTAGTAGTATGAGGCCAAGTGCCGGGAAAGAGGCAAAAGCATGATGGGGAAGGGGCAAAGGGGGCGCTTTAAGCTGGCAAAACGGCATTACAAAAAAGTGCACAAGAAAAAGGCCGACGACCGTCGAAAATTTTTCGTAGAAAAAGCCCCCCAAACCCCCCAAACTGAAACTCAAACCCCAAACCCCAAACTCAAACCAAAACGAAACCAAAACCAAAACCAGACGCACATCGATCGATATTTGATTATTATTGCGACGACGACGACAGCGACGATGAGAGAGGAGTGGAGGATGGTG
This sequence comes from Drosophila ambigua, assembly GCA_018150905.1. Lineage (NCBI taxonomy): Eukaryota > Metazoa > Arthropoda > Insecta > Diptera > Drosophilidae > Drosophila > Drosophila ambigua. Next base: position 4,352,234 of record JAECWS010000151.1, on the reverse strand, counting down.
ACGACGAAGTCAGGACACAAGACGACGTCGCAGATGGAGACGGAGACACGAGCTTGCTATGGCGTTGGCGATGGCTATGACGCAGACATCGGCCAGGACATTAAATGCAATGTGGCAGGAGTCAGAGAGAGCTGCAGAGCTGGAGTGCTGGAGTGCGTCTGGCGTGGACTGAGGAAAAGCCAGATAATCATTCCATTAGGCGTAGGCTCGTTGAACCCGTCGCCAGAATCGGTTCATCGACATGAGTCGACTCGAGTCGAGTTGAGTTGAGTCGAGTCGAGTCGCTGGCCTGCCACACGAGGATGCGTCTTGAAATATGCCTACTCCAGCCGCAAGGCAGCAGCCTCTGCCCCACCCTTCTGCACATTGTGCACATTTTTGTGGTATTTTTTTATTTATTCTTTTTTTTCTTTTTTTTTTTGGTGATTTTTGTTTGGTGTTGACCCAGTTCTGTCTGGCTGTTTGGCTGTTTGGCTGTTGCCTGGACCTTGTTTGGGGGTTATTCAATAATCTCTGTTGCCGCATTTGCCAGCCAGCCGAGAGGCCAAAACTGCAATTTGCCTAATGGAAAGTTTGTTTATGTTGCTTGCCGCGCTCGTCTGTCAGTTGAGCTGCCTCAAAAGCAGCCCAAATCACGCAACATCCAGTCGACAGTCGGTCCCGCGCTGTGGATGTAAGTTACTGGTGCATTAGGCTACCAATCGCTGCTTAAAGCTTAAAGGCTGCTGCCATGACAGACATTTCAGAGTTAGGGCAAAGCTGGGACTGAGGGTGCAGCATCAATGTGGCCAGCAATGCCAGAGATTCCTTTTAATGAACATTCTCTAGGGCAGCCATTATTTATTGTATTTAAATATATTATAACCCGAAAGCCTGGGGGGTCCCTTCTACACGTTCCAACGCTTAGCCAATTAATTGTTTCTTTTCTTATTTATTTTTTTATCTTATTATATATATTTTTTTGTAAGCTTAACTGTATCTTTAAGAACTTCAACCCCTACCCAAAAGCATGCTGGACACACCACACACCCCACTCCTCCATACACACACACACACACCCCACTTTCATATCATTTGGTAGCTCTAGATTACGTACATTTTCTAGCTAACGCATGTTTCAATATAATCAATGAAGATATCGAAAACGAATACCCAGACACCCGACAAACATTTTGGCCAAGCAAAAGACCGAAGCAAAAAAAAAAAAGAAAAGAAAAACAAAATCGAATCAAACAAAATAAAGAAAATACAACAATTTTCTATTTTATTTTGCGCTTAACAAATAAATACGAAAGAAAAGAAAAAAAAGAAAACAAAAACGAAAACGAAAACCAAACCCAAACCAAAAACAAAACCAATCGACAAATCGGACAAATGAAAAAATTGTAAATTGCTGCACAAAAATTTCGAAAATATTAATCCCCAATATTAATCCCGAAATCCCACTGCCACCCACTGCCAAAAACCCCCAAAAAGAAAACAAAGAAATCTTCTTCTTTTAATTGCATTTAAATAGCTTCAAAGAAAATTCTATTCTATTTTCCTTATGTTGTTTTTTGAACTCGAACTCCAAATGTAAATGTAATATTTTTGCTAATTAAAATGTTGTCTTTGTCTTAAAACTTTGCCTCTACTTTACCGCTCTCTCGCTCTCTCTAACTCTCTGTGTCGCTCTATTGTGTCTCTGTCTATCTCTCGCTCTCTCTTACTCGATCTCTATCTGTCTCTATCCATATAAATATTATTAAATGTGTCAAACTGTGTGTTGTGCTTTTAATATTATTAATCAAATACGATACGAAAACGGAAACAGCTAAAAACCTTAAAGAAAAAAAAAAACAAACAAACAAACAAACAAAAAGAAAGAAAAACAAACAAAGAAAATTCTCCATCAAATGAAAACAAGAGAGGGGTCCAGATCTGAACGTTGTGCAATTGATAACCAAAAGTTATATATACCTCAAAAGATATATATATATATATATATGAAAAATGCATCAATCTATATAAACAAAAAACAAAATGAATCGTACTGAAGCGCTTTTGGTGTTTTTTAAGCTAATATAACAACAAAAATACTATATAAAACAAAAAAAACAAATATTACAATCAAGAAATGCAACCAAAAACAAAACAAAAATAGATATAACAAAAGCTAAATAAAAAATAAAAAAACTATAGTAAACTAAATCGAATTAACATCATACACACACACACATCACTCAAACAAACACACACACACACACACACAGAGAAAAACAAGAAACATTATACCATACAATAATAATATTAAAATAATATTTTTTTCCAAACGATATATATGTATTATCTAAATGTGGAACGCTTTTACCATAAAATCGTTCGTTCGTTGTTCGTTTATGTATATGGTAAATGTGTGTGTTCTCTTTTTCCATAAACTAAATGTCTTTCATTTTTCTCTATATACAATTATTGTTTAACGTTGATAAATGTGTGTGTCTTTTTTTTTCCATATATTACATTATATTATATTATATTCTGTTTTGTTGTATGTGGTATGATTTTTACCTAGTCAAATGTACGTTCATTTCTGAATTGTCTATAAACTAATTTCAAGCAGCTAAATGTGATCGAATCATTGATGGAATACGGGCATACAAAAGAGAATATAAAGGAATACGGGCAAACAAAATAAAATACATAGGATCGCAGGTTCAACTGTTCACCCAACTTCATTACATTCTCACACACATACAATCAATCACTCGGTGATCAGGTTCAATATCTTTGATATGGAATTGCTTCAATTCCCAGCCATTGTGTGGCTCCTATGCCTAGTACAAGCCATTCTGTATTGGTTCAGTCATTCGAAGGGTGACTGGCTTGCTCAGGATATCCCTCTAGTTTTTCTAACGGATTGTGTGCCGATTTACTATTTGCAATTGCAATTTAATAAATGTTTCAAGCATTCCAGCTTTGGTTCATCCAACAAACTACACATTCATACTACATGTTGATTCCCAATCAAAACTGGCAGAAAATATCAAGAATTGAATGAATTTATGCCCATTAATTTGGATTACTTTTCCACCTAAAAATGAACCAGGAAACAAAAGAAAGAATGAACTTGCAGTCGGTGCGCTTACTTCATTTACATTTAAATTTCCATTTACATATGTATCCTGCGAGGTTTATCACCAAAATGTATTCCATATTTTCATTTCTGTGTATGTCGCATTCCAACAATTTCTCAATGTGCTGCTCTTAATTTGTTTTTTTTTGTTTTTTTTTGTTGTACTTTTCTTACATGCTGTACTTTATCAATCTATCTGTCTATCGCTATATTTTTCTCTATTTTATTATATCTCGATGTTGTTCAAGAACGTTGTGTACTTTCGTTTAGTTGTGTTTTGTTTTGTGTTTTTTTTATGTCTTCAATTCTTTCTCTATCTCTCTCTCTCTATCTTTAACTCTCTGTCTGTCTATCTCTTTCTATTAAATAATCTAAGTCGCTCTGTCTGTGTCTCTCTAACTCACTCTATCTGTGTTTTCTTTTTGGTTTACTATATAAAACATACTCGTATGCATACATAATATATGCCTCTGTTCCATTCCATATCATTTATCGTTGTTGTGCTCTAATCAAGTTAAGAAAACCAAAACCAAAAACAAAAACCTATCAAAATTATTCAAAACGAGACGATAAATATCCCTAAAATATGATATATTATGTGTGTCTGTGTGTGTTCGTTCTGTTGTTAGATTATGTTTGGTTCTCCTCCACCGCAAAATATACTTTTGAACTACATAAATGTTGTGACTCCTGATGATGATGATGATGATGATGATGATGATGATGATGATGATGATGATCCTGTGTATACTGTATACGGCATATACTATTTTGTGTCTGAAGCTCTGTCTTTTTTCTCTAGGTATATACATACATATACATATCTATATGCGTTACGTATAGGCTATAGTGCATACTTACAATCGTCGAGCCCCACAGCCCCTCAACTCTGCCTCTGTACCACCTATGTAGGCTTAAGATACGGATACTTGATCACTCTCTGCCCCTACCCTTTACCCCCATACCTACCTACCATACATACAAACCCACAGTAACCCACGAGCCGCATTTGCCATCGGCTCAGCCAAGATGGCTGACGGCATTGCCAAGCCAAGCCAAGCTCAGAGCAGCTCAGAGGCATTGCCCGCGGCCATGTGCAGACTTCTTAGCTATGCAGCTAAACTGGATCCCAACTGACGATCCGAAATTCCGCTTAGTTTTCGTTTTCCCTCTTTACTTTTCCTCGTGTTTTTTTTTATTGTTTTTTCCCGTCTTTTTTTCCTCCGTACTTGCGTTTTGTTGCACTGTTTTGTTTTTCGTTGTGCCAAAAACTAAAAAAAAAAATCAAAAGAATGAGAATAAATTCAAAGAAAGAAAGCTAAAAAAAGAAGGTTAAGAAAACAACTGTTGATTGATTTATTTAACAACTATTTTGTGTTGATTTGATTGACATTGTCAAGAAGTTGATCTGCGTTTTTTGAACATGGCTGTGCTGAATTTGAATGACTTGTATAACCATTTCGTTGGTGCGTTTTCTTTTTTACATATTTGTTTTTCTTTTTCTGTTTTTGACATCCAACCATTTGAGTTTAAATCCTTTGTGCGAAAAAAGAGTGTGGCGTCTGCGGGCAAAAGTGGAAAGACTTCTTCAAAATATGTAGCTAAGCAAAGCGAGCAAAGGAAACCTTTGAACTTCAGATGTGTTTTATACATATTTTTTTTTGTTTTTTGTTTTTTTTTTTTTTTATTTGAGCTGTGCAAAGCAAGAAACATGATTTGGTCCCTCCACACACACAGTAATATTTACTGAGTTTGTTTTCTCCAAAGAACCCAAAATTTTGTATGTTTTTTTTCGTTTTGTTTTTTATTCAAAATTTTACCTTATTTTTTGGTTAAGCATTTATGGACATTTATGTACAGAATTATTATTATTTTAATTGTCTGGTTGGTTTTTTTTTTCGTGCGCTAATTGGCAAATCAACAAAATTCGTTCGTTCGTTATGCTTCCTGTTTATTTTTTTTCATTTTCCAAAATTTGGCAAAGAAAATTATAAGAAAAGAAAAAAGGAAAAAGAAGTATGCAAGGCGTGTGTGTGCGTGGCGAAAAGCTCTTTTTTTTCATACATTTTTGTACAGTTTTGTTGAACTTTTTTGGTCTCCGATTTTCGAATACTTTTTGTTTGCCAAGAGAAAATTACAACCGAACCCAAAGTTTTTGTTTTTGATTTGACAATCTAGTTGAAGTACGAAAAAAATTTACAAACCTTTCAACCAAATTTTTAACTTTAAAACCGAACCAAACCGAAACGAAACGAACCGAACAAGCGAACCGCGTTCCAAATTGATCAAAAACCCTTGGTCAAAGCGTCAAATTTAAGCTAAAAACCAAAAACAAAACATTTTTAATGATAAGTTTACACTAAACAAAAAATATATTAAAAACAAACAAAAAAAAACAAAACCAAACAACAAACAAAATGAAAAATATGTAAAACAAATATGAAAAAGAAAATCAAAGAAAAAAGCTTTAAACAATATTTAACGTACGATTATGTGACGTTTTTCGAACAACGCCCAAACAAAAATCGAAATTCAACTTCTTGAAAACCCAAAAAGAAAAGCAAATACCAGTAAAATACCAAAAACCATATAAATACCGAAGAAACAAAGAAAAGAAACAAATGTTAACGAAATTCTTGTAAAGCAATAAAATGAACAAACAAACAAAAAACAACAAATGAAAATACACAACGAAAGTCAAATGCTGAAACCCCCTCTTGTTTTTTGGCATCCATCCAACGGTTTGAGACATTTTTTGAAACACTCGCAGTCGAAGGTGGGTTCCGGCCCACATCCTGATCCGCACGCGGATCCTGGGGCCAGAACTCTCCACACATCGACGAGTAGTAGGGAGAGGCGCAGAGCAGCTGGAAGAGAGCGTTCCACGGCTTTGCCAGTTAGTTTTCCATTCTTCTTCTCTGATAACATGATTCATTGACTTCTGTTTTAGTTTTTACCCATTAATTTTCTTTTTTTTTTTTGTTCCTTTTTAATCTTGACAATTATTAACTTTGTACTTTGTTTATTAATTATTTTTTTTTTGTATTATTTTTCTTCTGCCTCTCTCTCACTTTTCTCTCATATACAACTAAATACTAGAGTTCAAGCGAAGAATATTTTTGTTTCTTAATTTTAAAGAGAGGTTTTTGCGAGAGCGAGAAGAGGATACAGGATGGAGAAGAAGAAGAAGAAGAAGGACACTTTCTTTGAATATATATTCTCTTATTTGAATATTGTACGATTCCTTTAAACTTTGATGATCCGATCCCTCTTTTTTAAACATATAATTTTCGTTGTCTTAGTTTTTGGAACATCCTATATATCTCTCTCTCTCTCTCTTTCTAACTCTCTCTCTCTCTCTCTCACTCTCACTCAAAAGTAAACGTATAAACCTTAAATTTTATCATTGTTATTTTTTTGTTTTTGTTTTTTAATCAATTTTTATTAAAATACCAAAAAAAAAACAAAAAAAACAAAACAAAAAATTACTAAAAATAATAGAAAATAGTTTTGCCAAAGACAAAGAAACCGAAGAAAAGCAAAAATTGTCGAGAGGAGAAGCGATAACGATAACAATAGAGATACCAAGCGAATCGATCGATTGCAAGCAAAAACTGAAACTGAAAAATACCAAAAGCAAATACCAAAAAAAAAAAAAAATACACAAAAAAATACCAAAAAAAAAGATAGCGAACCAAAACGCTAAACGTAGTAAAGAGTAAAGAAGTTGATGTTGGATTTTTGTTTGGTGTCTGTTCCAGGAAACGTCCGAATCGCCCCAGCAACACCACGCTGTTGGCATTGGCGCGGGCCTGGCCAGCTGCAGTGGCGGCAGCGGCATCGGCAGCAGTAGCACCTCTGTCGCTGCAGCCGCCGCTGCAGCCGCCGCAGCAGCAGCAGCTGCCGCCCACGAGCACCACCATCCGCCGCACACCCCGCCACCGCCGCCCATGCACATGTACCAGTGCATGTACTGCGGCGCCGCTTTCCCCAATCAGTCAAAACTCACGCGCCACCTGCTGTCGCACTCGCTGAAGACGCTCGAGTACAGGGAACCGGCGACAACCGCCCTGCTGCACTCCCATCTGCTGAGCGACCTCAACATGCCCGGTCTGCCGCCCTCGTTCGCCTTCCAGATGAACGCGGCGATGGCCGCCAGCGCCGGCGGCAGCACCGATACCCAGGAGCAGGTGGCTGCCCTGACGGCCGCCTTTGGCATCGACATGGAGGCCCTATCGCTGGCCAGCGCCGGCTGCACCTTCCAGAGCCTGACGGCCAGCTGCCTGGAGGCGGGTGCGCCGGGTGGTTCGAGCAGTCGTCTATCACTGGCGCAGGTTGTGGGCGCCTCATCCTCATCGGGCAACGGTGGCCCGGCCGGCCTACTCATGGGCAACAGCGGTGGATCTGGCGGTGGTACGGGTGCGGGTGGTGCCGGCAGCGGTGGCGGCGGCGGCGGTGGCTCATCGTCGCCCTCAACGTCGGCCGCAGCGTCGGCAGCGGCGCAGTCAGCCGGCTCGTCCGCCGCCTCGTTGCTAGGCGCGTCAAGTGATCCGAATAGTGTTGTCATGTGTAAGTTCTGTGCTAAAAGTTTTCCCGATGTTACATCACTGATCACGCATTTGTCGGTACATACAGGTGATCGACCATTTAAATGTGAGTTTTGTGGCAAAGCGTTTAAGCTGCGCCACCACATGAAAGATCATTGTCGCGTCCACACCGGTAAGTCTTGATCTCCATTGAAATATGATTAAATTAACCCTGCTTGCCCATTGTCCCCGCCCCCTCACCATTTATCACTCATCATTGTTTTGCTGTCCATCCCAAGAAAGAGCGCTCTTCGATATGCCAGCATATCACTGCCCCATGATGTTTCTGTATGTCACTTTCAAGCCTCGATAGAAAATTCTATTACATGTCTAAGACAGAGAGCTGCTTTCATATATTTTTCTACAGTGTCGGCTGTCGGCTCCTTTCATGATCTTTTACTGTAAGTAAATCCTTGAAGTTTCAGAGCAGCTCAAAGCTAAAGCCGCAAAGCTCTAAAGAAGGTCTCATCTTCGATATTCCAAACCCAATCGTAAATCTTGCGACAATTAACTCCTCTAAGTATCTTGCAATTTCCCTTTGTTGACCATTTGCTCGTCGCCACCCTTCATGCTACCCCCCCCCCCGACCTAACTGATAAATATAACCCCACTGATTACTATACAATAACGCTATAAAACAAATGTATTTCCTTGATTTCCATTGATAAAAAAAACAAAAAAACACAAAACAAAACAAAAAATGGAAATCAATTTGCAGGCGAACGACCGTTCAGATGTAATATGTGCGGGAAAACCTTCTCGCGGTCAACGATACTCAAGGCGCACGAGAAAACGCATTTTCCCAAATATGTGCGAAAGTTTTTGTCACCCAGCCCGGTCGATACAAAGGATGAGTTGCCGCAATAGTGAAACGATTTTAGTTTGTTATTAAATTATTATTATTACTACTATTACTATTATAATAATAACAATAACAACAACAACAACAACAGCAACAACAACAACAACAACAGCAACACCAACAATTTCAACTACAACAACAGCAACAACAATTGATGTGTAGAGAACATTAAGAAATATGAGTTGTAACTTTCTATAAGAAAGATTGAGGCAACAGCAAGAACTTTGACTTACTTAAGCGAGTGGATCAAGCGAGTGGCTTGGTGAATGATGCTAGAAATTCAACAACACACTAAAAACACACCAACACACACATCAATATATGTATATACCGTTAAAGCTATGTATATACATATGTATATATTTTATTAATTATGTAAACGAGCAAACAGAAGAAGTGAAATCAGAAGTGTTCTACTGAGCAAAGAGAAACTCTAGCAAATAGTAAAGAGACAGCAACACACACACCAACACACACACACACACACACACACACACAATAGAGCAGGCAGGCTATAATCATACACAAAACATACATCTATATGAACATACATATATATATATAGTATATATATATATTATATACACAATAATTATATAGCAGCATATTGTCGAATTGTTGAAGTTTATACCAAGAAGCGAACTTGTTTTTTTTTTTTTTTTGTCGAATCCAATGAGAACACACTAGTAGTAGTGTATGTGCGTGAATGATGACGATGATCAGCCGATGGATGGGATGTCTGATTAAGTGACGAGTGAGGAGAATGTTAGAGAACTTAAATTAAGTGCTGGATATCGCAGGGTGGCATCCACAGGGAGTGACCCCAGAGAATTTTGGCTGGCAAAGAGAGCGACACAGTTTTTTCTATACAATTGAACTTGAACGGGAAAACAGTTAAAGCTAATGAAAGAGGGGGGCAGAGTTGAATTGCAGCGCGAAACAGTTGTAGCAGGAATCTAATAAAACAAATATTATTATTATTATTACTATATATATATATATATGTATATATGGTATATACATATATATGCATACATATATACAACTATATATATTTTTCAAAAGTATATATAAGAGAACGTAAGACATATAGGCAAGAAAGAAAAAGAGCAAACAAAAAAAAAAATTGAAAATAAATTTACAAAAAAAGGAAAAACGTAAAAAATTGCTAACTATACATGATATAACAACAACAACAACAACAACAAAATTGATCTAATTGAATATATATATATATATGATTTAGTAATGCTAGCGATAGCGATTAACGATAACGATTAACATATACATAATGAAAAGAACAGTGAACACGTGATGTAACTTTTTAAGTAGCGCAGCAGCAGCAGAAGCCGCCGCAGCCGATGAGGATATATGTATGTATGTAGTAGGGATCATCATGAGTGTGCATGATGGCGTTGACGATGATAATAAAGAGTTAAAGTAGCTTAAAACAAAGTCCCCCCCTCCCCCACACACACACACACACACACACACAGAGAACCCTCCCCCGAAGAGTAAAAGCAAAGTGAACTGGTGACCCCGACACATACATAAAATCCACCATTACACACACCAGCAATCACCAATACAGCACCTGTAGCCTTCATTTGTGCGTCTCTGATTTGGCATTGAGCGACGAGTGAACGTAGTAAAACATACATATCCCCCCCACACACACACACACACACAGAAGACAGAAGACACAGACACAGCTGCTACTTATATAGAGGGAGAGATATATGTAGACACAGGACAGACACGATTCGATAGCGAATTGGTGGACAACAAACAGCTGTGCTAATGCTCCGCTTAGGCCCTAGTGAAAAGGAAATACACCTCCCCCTGCCCCGGCCCCGGCCCCTCACACACGCGTTTATATATACACATACAGAACTTATTATACAGTAACATATACATATATCTATATACAATATTTATATATACATATAAACCAGATGCAAGTGCAGCAGAACAGCAACACAACAATGAGGAGACATTTTTGGAATTCAGATAAAATTTGAGAAAACAAAAAACAAAAAAACAAACAAACAAAAATTAAGGCAAACAAAAATTTGCTAGGAACAGAAAAGCAACAGAAAGCAGACAGCAGCAGAAATTACATAGAATATCTGTGATCTTAACGATATTTATATAAATCTATATACATAAACAAACAAATTATATATGTATATCTATATATATATATATATATATGTGTATATGAGCAGTAGAGGGACAAGAAACACACACTAGAAATACCAACTAAGGGTAGCTGTAGAGGAAGGCATGCGGCAGCAAAACGATTGCGGATTGCAACAATATTTAGGCTCAACATTTGAGGGTTAGAAAAAGAACATCTTGAAAATTTACATACATATAGAAATTACCAAGCAACAACAAAATATACCCAAATTCTTGACGCACACAAAACACGATCCCCCCACTTCACCCAACCACACATCATTAGCAGGAAAATTATTATCGCAATACTTTTTCTGTTCCGTACCAAGTTTACTTTGCTTTGAAAACAAAACAACAAAAAATATAGCTCATCCTCTTTTTTTTTTGGCTTCATAATGAAAAAAAATTATATTAGATTTTGTGTTATTATAAACTATTCAATGAATTTTTGGCCTCTTTGGCTTAATGGGGTTAATGAAGTTCTTCCAGTTTCCATGCTACAGGAAAATCCAACGATAATGCAGACAAACCCTTTCCACCCTTTCCACTCAAGTGATTAGCCCGGCAACAACAAAACAAAGCAAACAAAGCACCAACAACAAAATGCAAATCGATCTCAAAATTATAACAAAAAAAAAAACATGAAATGAAATGAAAACAAAAATATTATCTATAAAAACAAAATACAAAGAAAGTTTGTAAAAACTTTTTGTGGTTTGGGCTAAACAGAGACACGATATGATATGATATGATATGATATGAAAGAAACAAAGGCTCGGTTGCAGCAGCGGCTTGTGCGGGGATTTTTTCATTCGATTTTTGGCAACGGATTGGGAACAGCAAAATACAAAAAATAAAATAAATAAAAACAAATAAATGGTAATAAATATTAAGAAAATGAAGCAACAAGAAAACAAAGAGAAAGCACGCTAGACAAAATTCAAAATTCTAAATTTTTAAACCAAAAAAGGAAGACAAACGAAGAAAACACAAACAAAACAAACAAAAAGAAAGCGAAACAAAAACTTTTTGGCTAACAAAGGAAACAAAACAAAACAAAAAAAAGAGGAGAAACAAACACTTTTGGATTAAACAATTTGGCTGTGATAGCATTACAAGAATAGTGAATAATTAAAGGATAAATAAAATATTTAACCACAACAACAACAACAACAAAAACCAAATATATTTGCTTTGCATTTTGGAAAAGCGAGGAGGCGTAAAGACGAAAAATTATGATGGAAATTATCGCGTTGCCATTTTTTTACTTTTGTTGTTGGCTTACTTTTCTCATGCAGTATTAGACGAGACAGGGAGACAAGAGACAGGGCGTGGACAAGGGGACTCTGGAGAAGTGGAGGGTGTAGGAGCAACAGGCATCAATTCAATAATTGTGATGTAAAACAAAAAACCAACACAGAATATCTGCATTAACAATTACTATACTATAACATAATCGAACCATTATCATAAACGAGAGTAAAGAAAACAAAATTTAACATTTAGGAACAAATAAAAAAAATGAGAGCAAAACAAAATTGTGATTTTCGGCCTTTTAGAAACAAAATTATAAACAATTAATAACGATAAACGATAATACTTACAAAATAAGTAAATGATAACCAAAAAAGAAAAGAAAAAAAACAAACCTAAAGCTTTCTCAATAATTTTAATTGCATTTCCATAGAACAAATGAAGAAGAATAAAAAAACTGAAAAATAAACGAATAAAAAAGGAAGGTTACTTTTTATTTTTGGCACAGCCAGACCAGAAAGTCTTCGCACAGCCACCAACGCACAGGAGCAACTGAGGGAAGAAATGTGAGAAATGAAAACGAAACATTCCAGAAGATGAAGAATCAAAGAAGGTTGGAAAGGGTTTGCATAGGGAATCGAATTGGGATATAGGGAAAGGGAAGGAACTTCAAGACCAACCACACACACACACACACACACATTTTTTGTCATTTTTTTTTTTATTCTATACATAAATTAATGCACTGAATATACCCCCCAAACAAAACAAAACACACTCTCACACAAAACAAATGGAAAAACCACAAACACAATGTCTTACGCTCTGTGTCTCTTAAAAACAATTTTTTTTTTCTATATATAAACACACATTTATACATATAATATATATGTATATCTGAATATATATGTATATTTAATTTAAATGTTTAAGCGAAAATGTTATTATTATTATACCAACTTATATGAAATTTATTTAGCTTTAGCAACAAAACAAAACGATTTAACTAAACAAAAAAAAAAAACAAAACAAAACAAAACAAAAAACGTGGCAACAAATTTCTATTATAATACTTTCTTTTGTTCATTTGATAAGTTTTTGAAACTTCCTTCTGTTCTGTAATGTACTATGTATTATTATTATCCTCAAACCGAACCCAACACCCACACAGCAGGCTACTAAGATGTTAAATGATTTTCAAACACACAAGAGAGAACACAATGAACTTCTTGTGGTCTATATGAGAAATAGCAAACCGAAACCCCCAGCACATTTTATCCAAAATCCAAATTAAATTCAAGTCCAAATATTGTGACCAACAAAATAAAAATAAAAAAAAACACAAAAAAAACAGTTTAAGTGGAAAAAAAAAACAAATATAAAAATAAAAAAACAGCAAATACTTTTTGGCCTTTTTTCTCCATTCAACAATCTTCATTTTGCTCATCTGATTATTATCCCATCCAAACAATTCTCATATATCATTGGAAAATTCATTGTGTAGACATTTTCATTTGCCCTCATTTATTGTATGGTGTTAATTTTTGTATGGTTTTAGTCCTAAGTTTAGTCGATAAGAATTGATTTTGCTAGCGCTTAAGTTGTGATCAAAAGTTCCTTAGTTTGGTTCCCCCATAAACATAAACGTTAGTTTTTGTTTCAGTTTTTGTTTAATTTTTAATTTTCAACAAGCCATTCAGCAAACAGCAGCAGCAACAAGAATAAAAATTTCTAACAAGTTCCTTGACAAACAGCAAAACAAAAACAAAACAAAACAAAATAAAATAATGATGCTAACCTAAAACATAGTAAACATATAGCAAAATATACAAACTACAAAATTGCCAATGGACCCCATAAAAAAAAACAAAACAAAACCAGTCACACAGTTTGTTGTTTTTTTTAAATATTTTTTTTTTTTATTAATGAATTTATTCTATATTATTTCATTGATATTCTTTTGCTTTTTGATCGATTTCTTTTTTGGTTTTTTTGTTTAGGGATTGTTGCCAGTGTTTTTTCGTGTTTCGTGTAGAAAAAGAGAGAAAAGAACTTTTGGATCAAATCAATGCTAATACAAATTTTTAGTGGAAATTTTACGAGAAAGAAAACTTTTAGGCCTAAATAGAAACGAGAGACTCCAAAATTGATTTAGCTTCGTTTTTTCGTTTTCCAAATTCGTTTATTCTTTAGACACAAATTATGCAAGAAGAAGGGACAAGGAAATCCACAAATTGTGAACATTTATTGTATATGTATATTTAAATGCACCTAACACTCAGATATGAAAAGCATATGTAACCAGATATGCGATTGTATATGAGTATCTATGCGAGTATGTAGATATTCAGCTTCAGTTGTACGATTTCTGCTTTGGGTTCATGTTCTGCCTTGAGTTCAGCACAGGACACAGGAAACGGAAACACATAGGAACTACATAATTAAAGAAAAGGAAACAAAATATCATTAGGCGTAACTGCAAAAATGCATTTTAAAGGAAACAGGAATTTAAAATTATATATACAACAACAAAAAACAAAAACAAAAAACCCAAATACAAGAAAACACCACAACAAGAAACAAGAAAAACTTGCGAAAAAAAATGACAAAAAAAGAAACATACAAATTATATTATACAGTACATTTTGGAGAGTCAAAAGTAAGGATATTTATATATGAACGTATATATAAATCGCAGACAGACAACACACAAACACACAGACATAGATACAATCCCCTCACCACCACCACCACCAACCATCACTCACCCCCCCTCTCTAAATAGGATATATATATAGACCTAGATCGAAGCTTCAACTTGTACAGCAATAATGGGTGAAGAAGTAGGATGGAACAGGAAGCAGGAGCAGGAGCAGAAGTAATTCGGAATTATAAAATAGTAAACATTTTACGCTAGAATTGCATACAAGTCGAATTTATATAAATCTATATACATACAATACATACTATACATAAATATAGTATATATATATACACCTCTATATATATATATATATTGTACTAGCAATTTTACTCATACTCAACCTACTGTAATACAAACAAACAAAAAACATTTTTAGTTCGTTTCCCACGATTCTAAAACCAAAAAACCAAAACTAAAAAATACAACAAATTGATCGCAAAAAATGAACAAAAAAAAAAAACTCAGACGAAAGCTTTGGCACAACAAAACCAATTTATAAACCAATGAAAAACATAAAATGGAATCACCACCAGAAGAAAACGAAAAACAATGAACAGAAAAGAAAAGAAAGAAAAACTAGACCAAAATTCCAAACATCCAAATTCCAACTCAAAAAACGGCTACCAAAAAGTACTACTACCAACAAATAATAATAATAATACCAACAAATTGCAAGTTTCGGCAAAAGTAAAACAAAAAAAGAGAATTTCGAGAACTTCGTTTCGGCTTTTAATTTTCGGCATAGACAACCCCCAAAACCCCACCCCCCCAAACCCAAGTTTTTGATTTAATTTTCCATTTTCAATTCTACATATAATTCTATTCAATTCTAGCAGAACAAAGTGCTCAGGGTAAACACACAGATTCTTCCAATACAATATAACTAATGAAATGAATGAACAAACAAACAAACAAACAAACAGAAAAGCAGAAGAAAAAACAGAAAAAAACGGAAAAAAACAGCAGAACGGCAAACAATATTTATATATATGCATATAGTATATCCCTCAATAAATCTATATACAACCAAATAGTATATACAACAGCAATAACAGCAGACAACAAACAACAACAAACAATAGTACCAATATTTAAACACGAATCTAATTTACAAAAAAGTGTTGAAAAAGATAAAACCATATACTTACATATAGAGTATGAAATGTGAAACAAAAGGGGAGAAGCGACAAATGACAAAACCGACAGGCAACAACCAATGGCTGCTGAGGAAAGGCTTTACAAGCGCATTACATTACGTACGATACATACAATATATAATGTTTATAAGCGATTTATATTTTGAAGCGTATTTTTTTAAATATCAACTCTAATCAACTACACAATAAACAACAACAACAACAACAACTACAAAGACAGAGAGAGAGAGCAATAAGAGGAAATAATGGGCTATACAGCTACAAAGCGGAAACCATAAACGATTATTTATACACAATCAAACAATAGTTGAAATATAAATGAATATATTTTAAAGCTTAAGCAAACTAAACAATTACAAATAATAATCACCACCCCACCCCCCACCCCCCCCAATTTACTTTCCTATTTCTTCATGTTATTTATTAAGTAAATAAATAGCTCCCAAAACCTCTCCCAAGCAAGCTTTTTCCCAGCCTCCTCCCAACCATAAATGCCTTCCTTGTTTTTCGGTTTTTTTGTTGTTGTTTTTTTTGTTAACACAGTCCTAGCAAAATGATAAATAAATAAATGAAATAAGACAAATTTACACTGAGACAAAATATGCTACAATTTCTGATGTGATGATTGGCAAGAACTAGTTGGAACTAGTTCCAGACCCATATAAGCAGGCGCATTTACCAATAGAACTTCTCCTCAAAATGACAATAAACCAAAGCAAACAGTGAACTGAAGCGGAAACTAGTTCGTGAACTAGTTCACGAACCAAACACACACACAAAAACCGAAACGAAACGAACCGAACCAAGCCACACCACAACCTAAATCAATGTTTTAAACAATCAACAATGAACTGAACCTAGTTCCAGGAACCGAACCAAGAAGCACAGAATATAGAATTTGTTACACACACACACACATACAGATTGTACATACAAATAGATAACATACTACAGAATTACAGAACCAAGTTCAAAGAACTAGTTCCAAAGCAAACAAAACCCTTGCCAGCAGCCCAACAGCAGAATTGCAGCATATACAGCATTATACATACAACGCGTAGTAAAACAGATAAATGATATATTATTGATTAACTGATTAACTGATTGATTAAACATTAAACACACACATACAGCCACAAATGTACCCTGTTGACGAATTGCCTTCTTCTACGTGAATGAATTCATTTTTACATAATCACCTACAATACAAATAAAGTAAGACCCTGATAGATCGTGCATACAAAAGTACCCCCCACAGTGCCCCTGATCGATCGAACGATAGCAACAATTATAAAATAAATAAATGAAAAAGAAGAGAAACCGATTAAAGTAAAGTTCACAAATGACAATGGAACAATTGATATTTACACACACACACACACAGAACACACACACACATTACATTACAGCTCACAGATGTTTTGCCCCGTTTTTTACAGTGTTACACCACAGATAACGTAAAACATTAAAACCAAAATCAAATAAAAACCCCAAAAAAAAAAGAGAAACGAAAGAAACGAAAGCAACGCAAGGAAATAGACCCCAGAACACAACCTGAGTTGTAGTCTATGATGGATGGCAGCAGATGATATATACAAATTGTTTGTTTGTTCCGTTTTGTGTATGTATATTGATGCGTGATACATACACATACACATATACATATACATATATTTATGTACGAGTACCACATGTGTTTCTGTTTGACAAATCCTTACTTTGAATATGCCTTTTTCTGTTTGTTAAGCGAAACTTGTAAGCGAAACAAGATCGTGACAGACGACGATCCACAATCGATCCGCCACAAACACACAGACACACACACACAGCAGAGTGAAACGCAATAAACTGAACATAAACTAGCAATTGGTTTCATCGGCGTATTGAATCAGCAATAAGAATAATAATAATTAATAAACACAAACCACTGAAACACTATTGCAAGACGCGCGTGTTAATATAAATCAAATAATAATAATAACGTGAACCATCACCAATAAACTGAATGTTTGAGTGCCAAGCTAACAATTCGAGGACAACCTGTACATACAATACTACAATACAATACAATAATGAACGAACTGAAAGTAATGAATCGTATAAACACAGACCACACACAAAGCAGAGAGTACAGAGAGCTGCCCGAGTGCCAGTGCCAGTGGCAGTGCAGGGATGTGCGTGCAGCTCAGCAGCAGCGAACTAGTTCCAAACTGCTAGACTCTGGGCCGAGAACTGTACTAAATGCCCAACTTCAAGCTCTCACACGCACATCCGCACCCACTTTTACTCACACTCTGAGTACTCTCTCGCTCTCTCTCTAATCTATAGGATCTATATATAGTATATTTTTTTTTCGACTTGATAAATGCTGGGAAAATGCTGGAAATGCGAATGAACCAAACCCATATGCTGATATATAGGAAAAAGGGCATTGTGTATATATGGAATAGTTTTGGCAGGACTCTAGAGGGTTATTAGTGCAGCAACTAAAAAGGCAGGCGACCCCGAGAACACTTTGAACTCTTACCAAATCGAAACTCCAAAGCTGCTGTTGCAGGATACGATTTTTGCACGCCCAAACAGTGCAGCAAAGTGCACTGGGAAAACGGCAGCTTGAGACAAAAAATAGAACCAATTTTTGAAGAAAGAAACCAAACCCCCAAAGGCCCAGCCCGGCCTCACTGTAAACACTGTAATGTACATTTCCAAATGCATTCACACAGGCAGACACATAAACCAACACACACACCATTTTTGATACTCTAAAATCAAGCTAAAGAATATGATATATACGCACTTACATACGATATGTATAGGTATATATATATATATATTTAGGTATAGTTAACAGATAGCAGGACATTTGGTAACCTAAACAAAACAAAACAAAAAAGCTTCAAAAGTTATAAACAATTTTTTGGTATAAGCTCAATACACCACACAGACACACACACACACAGCCACACGGAAACTCATACATATACAGAGGAGAAAAATGAAAAAAAAGAAAGCTAAAATTGTTAATACCAAAGGAAAAGAAAAACGGGGGAAAAAACTGGCTTTCGAGGCTTATTTTATATATATAACTGTCGAATATATCTATTTCGAAACAAGCAGCAGATGAACAATTTTTTTGGGTAAAATGCAAGCAAAATAAAAAAACCAAAAACGAAACAAAAAAGAAACGTAAGAAAAGTAAAAGAAGAAAAGATAAAAAAAAAACAACACTGTAGTGCCTACTCCCCCTTAAAAAGAAAAACAAAATAAAAATAAAAATAAACAACAAAAAAAAAAAACACTAAAAAATAAATATATATATATACAATACATATATACATTATACATACTAAAGTAATATTTTATAAAAACGCAGAGAGGAAAAACTAAAAAAAAAAAAAAGAAAGGAAGAAGAAAAGAAAATGCAAGGAGAGAGGATTAAAAAACGGAAATTGATGTTTTTTTGATAGTTATTTTTTTAGCGAGAGCAATGGGAGGCATTGAGATCTATATATACATATATATATATATATATAACTAAATATACATACACAACTATTATATATATATATACATTAGTATATGTTATACACACACACACAGACTCTCACACACACATTAATGCATACATACTTATGGCATGTAAAGTAATTAGTTTCTGACGAATTCCAGACAGGAGAAGAGAAAATACTAGCAGAAAACTGCAGCGAGAACGATTTTAGGCAGTTTTAGTAATACTACACACACACACACACACACACATACATATATACAACCAAATCAAACAACAAACAAAGTAGAAACAACAACAACAAAGTAGTTTTGCATATCCCAAAAAAAATAAGAAAGAGAGTGAAAGAAGCGAAAGCTAAAGAAGGAAACGATAACGATAAAGATAGAAGGATAGCAGGGAAAGCCCTCTAAAATGAAACAAAAACCCACACACAGAAAAATTTATCACAGAAATTAACTGACATAAAATTCGTTTTTAGCGAAAGAAAAACGACAAAAAAAAAAAAAGTATTTTCACAATTAAAAGCTAAATAATATTTAATAAATTTAAAAGAGGAACCCAAAAACAAGAAACAAAAAAAATAACTGAACAAACAAATGTTTCGACTTGAGCGCAAAAACGAAAGATAGACATTTTTAGCCTTCCTCCGAAATCATTTTCAAACCAATAATTTAGACAGACCCCACACAAGCGAAACAAAGACTCCCCGAGAGCTGTAGTTGTTTTTGTTTCAATTGAGTTTGAATTGAAAAAATGCAATGCAAGAAATGCAGGGGGGCGCATTCGCAAAAATAATTATATCAAATATAATCGAAACACACACACACACACACAGAAAACAGCTGAGAAATGAGAACAAATGAATAGCAAAATAATAGTTTTAGTAAACGACGGTTGAGACAAATTTTTTAAGTTCCCTATTGAGGCTCACATTCACATACATAATTTAAAATATTTTTTATAACAATTATTATTTGTTTGTTTGTAGACACTTATATTTTTTAACTATTTTCTTTAAGTTTTGAAACCTAAATCAATATGAAACCAATCGAAAACAGCTCTGGTAAAACACATAAATTGAGTATTCAAAGCATTCCAAGAAATTTGTCGATGATAATATCCGGACAAGAACAAGAGCTGTTTTCTGCCTAAAGAGAGGCGGTTGAAAGTAAACAACAACAAAACAACAACAACAACATACATATATAACAATATGAAAAACACAACCATAAATCCGATGAGTGGTAGAACAAAAACAAAAACAAAAGCAGAAGAACCAGATCAAGATCACGAACCAGAACCAGAACAAGAAGAAGAACAAATAGCTGCAATACGTTATGATTACGTCAATATGTTCCTACAATATAGACATACAAGAATACATAAATAATTTATATGAATAGATATATACTTAACTCTAACTGTAAACACAACACAAAACAATACAAAAACAAAACAGAAAAACCACAAAAAAAAATGAGAAGTAAGAAAGTTATACAATAATTAATTTAAGGCATTCCGCAAAGAGAGCCTTCACTAAGAGCAGCAGCAGCAGCAGCAGCAGCGGCAGGAGCAACTAACTAACTAAATCTAAAACTTGAACATAGATCAAAACACGAAAATATGTATGTGCGACGCGTCTAGGGGCTAGAAAACGAGCGAGTTTATCGTTTGTTTTTTAGTTCCAGCCTCGGAAATTACACATATTTAGTTTCAGTTTCAGGCTTCACTTATCCATTTTTCATTTATTCGTAGACTAAGTTGAACGATTTCCAACTATTATTTATTGAGCGAGCGGGCAAGCGCGTACGAAGTATATGCATAAAATTAATTACAAGTAATTAAATTAATTCAAGTTTAAAATTAAAATATCAAATATATAAAATACTATAAACGGCAATTTAAGTTCCAATCGATACACTTTAGTTTTCATTTATTTTTTTTATTATTATTATGATTATTATTGAATACAGTCGAAATAAGATTTTGATATTTTGTGGCTAATAAAAAACCTAAACAAACAAAAAACAAATGCAAGAAACCAACAAAAAAGACAAATAAACAAAATATATAAATAAATATATTTGATGATCATATTTTCGTTCATTATTCATTCAGTCTCATGTACATTCCACACACACTCACACACACATACACATACAGTCATACTGGAACTGGAACTAGTTCGCAACACACACACACACAACTGTACTTTGTACACTGTGTACTTTATAATGCAAGAGAGCTTGACGGGAACTCAACAGATATACAATGTATGGGAAATAACAACAAAATTATTATTAAAAAAAAGAAAACAAATAAACAAACAACAAAAAAAAAGTGAAAAACGGAAGGTTAAAAATATTACGCTAACTATATATATTTTTTTCGTAGTTGGAATGAGAATTCAGAAAACAAAAGAAAAAGCACTGAGCAAAAATAATAAATTACTTAAGAGAGAGCTCTCAAACTCAAACTCAACTCAACTCGATTCGATGCGATTCGTTTCGATTCAACTCAACTCGTTTTGGGAGTTGTTCCAATGCTGAATAACGAACCATTTAAACTAACTATACAAGAACTAAGGAGAGCAGCTTATCAGGCACCAAATAAAGAAAACAAAAACCACAAATAGAATCAATCAAGATGAATATTTTAGAATGAAATGAAATTCAATTACTTACACACACACACACACACCCAACACACTGTCGAACAAACCACAGACTCAAGCAAACATATTTTAGGCAAAAACAAACAAACAAAAAAATCGAAAGAAATAAAAAAACACGCCCAAAACATACACAAACAAATTTATAAGAAAAAAAAAAAACTATTACAAAAAAGAAAAAAGAAACAAGAAGAAGAATTAAGATGAGAAAATTATTTAAGCAAAGCAAGGCATATCATAGTTTATAACAAACAAAAACAAGAAACACACACAAGGAAAATGGCTAGAGAGCAAGCGAATAAAGTAAAGATTCTGAGAACTGATTCCCCCAGAGAACACACCAGAAAGTCAGTGCAGTGCGAGCAGAGCAACCCACAGCCACGCCCCATCCTCCCTTCAATCCACTAGCCCTCCTACAAAATCCTACTCCGAGGGCAACAGAAAAATGTATGAAGAAAAGTAAGGCTAACCGAGAGGGAATCAAGACAGCAAGCAAAAGAACTACGCAAGCAGACAAACTACAGACAAGAAAACGAGAGGTAAAAACAAATAACAAAAAACTATATAGGATCAGCAGGATCAAGAGCGCAGCAGGATCAGTCATATATAGCTAGCTATATAGTCTATGCCTAACAAAAAAAAAACAAAACAAAACAAAAGAAAAGAAAAACATTTCTAGTAGTCGGAGATCGAGAAGTAAGCGATGGAAAATGAAAGCGAAATTTGTACCCACACATACATAAGCACACGCACACACACATACGAGACCCTCTCACACACACACACGAACACACACACACACACGGAACAAATACAAATACAAACAAAGAGTAAAGAATGAAAGAATAAAGACGATGTAGCTGAAGAAGCTGAAAATGGGGGGAAAAACAAAAGCAAAAACAAAAGCAAAAACAAAAACAAAAACATGAAAAAGATGATGAAATAAAATTCTATATAAATAGAAATATTGAAAAATATTTTATGCAAAATTTGAGTTTTTATTGAATACAAAACTGGACATGGCCCAAGCCATGGAACAACAGGTACCCAGGTGCCACCCAGGTACTTTGCGAAACTGTGAGACCAAGCCCCCCAATGAGACAAAGCGCATATAACGATGCTAGAATATCGATATATGTGTATTATCTTGTTGAGGCTTTCCCATTGATTCGCAACGTACTGCCCAAAACCTACACCAAAAAAAGTACGTGTCGGAAGTGTAAGAAATTCTTGGAGTTATACCCAGAGTAGATTTATGTATAAACTTATGCTCTGGCTGCCTTCAAAACTTATTCTTCTGAAACGTACTGTACCTGAGAATAGTCTAGAATATTTCTGGATTTCCCCCACTCCCACCCACCCCTCTTTTTGTTCTAAGAAAACTTTTGTGCCCAACTGTACTCAAGCAAAAGTTGGTGCGCAGCCAACTTCAGACACGTAAGTATGCTCTTCTACTACTCCTTACGCTTCTTTTGATTTCCAATCCCACCCACTCTCCTTTCCTCCTTTCTTTCTTTCTTTACCACTACCTGTACCTGTACCTCTTTCTCTTTTCATTTCGTTTCTTTACATATGTTTTCATTTGCCAGATCTGCCAGATATATAGTCTTTCTATATGTACTTTATAGATGTGGTTTAAGTGTGTGCTTGCTTTGCTTTTAATTGTGTAGAGAGCCTTGCATGTGTTTTTACAAAACTGTCTGTAGCCCCATCACAGGATGTAGACCCTCTCCCTAAACACACACAAATACACCTACACACACCCACACACACACACAAACACATACAGCATTAAGCTAGAGGAATACCCTACCCCATAAGCAGTTTAGAAGCAAACCAAAAAAAAAATCACTTAATATTTAATAGCTAGACCAAAAGCCCGCCCAACAAATTGCGGTACCCGCCCCACAAACAAAAAAATATAAAGAAAAAACCCCCACACCCCGCCCTACCCCTGACCGCGAAACAGAACGAGGCAGCGCGACGAGCTGCCCAGCACTGTTTCGTTTAGCCAAGCGTTGACCAACACTAATGAGCCGTGTACCAAACCCTTTTTGAATGCCCCACAGCTGCTGCGGAACTTCAGCTCGCCGATGAGCGCCATGGCGGCCAGCCGCTGCCCGACGCCATTCGCCTTCCCCTTCACGCCGCTGGGCCTGAGCCTCTTCGACATTGATCCGTCCAGAATACTTAGCCTGCTGCACCATCAGACCTGGCTGGCCGAGGAGGCACTGAGGTGAGTATTAATAACACACGGAGAGAGAGTGCAAGAGAAAGTCCGTTTCTAATTGATGTTTGATGTGTGTGCAGGACTCGGGGTTTGCTGGCAGCACCCAAGGATTTCACCCACCGTTTTACCACTTTAAGCGATCTGCTGACCAAGGACTATCAGCCGGTTGTCGGTCAGTCGCCAACGACGGCCACGTCCACCGCCACGACAACGACCACGAGCCCATCGTATGCCAAGCAGACCACAACGAACCGTTCCAGCGATGTACAGTACAAACAACAGCAACAACCTCATCCTCATGCAGGATCTGCACCAGTGGGCGCTCCGGGCACCGCCTCCTCCTCGGGCGGAGTGGCGACTGCCTTCAACATGCGCTACCCCACGCCGACAGCCTTCTATCAGCAGCAGCAATCGAAGGCGGCCAAGTCCTCGCCCTCGCCCCAACAAATGGCCACCAGCTCCACCTCCACCTCCATGGCCTGCAGCATTGCCATTGAGTCCGGCAGCGGTGGCGACGACAGCTGCAAGCGCAGCTCGGCGGACAGCGACGAGGTGACCATCGTGGAGCTGCCCAGCGAGCGCAGCGCTCAGCTCTACAAGGAGTCGCTGGAGCAGCTGCTGCAGCGGCGCCGCATCACCAGCAACAGCAGCAGCAGCAGCACAGCCGGCGTGGGCCCGGCGCCGGTGAGCTGCCCGCCCACTGGCGCCGGTGGGGTCATTGTCGATGCCACCGGCCTGAGGCAGTACACGCAGCTGCTGCTGTCGGGTGCCGGCACGCCGGCCAGCTGCACGGACACCTCGAGCAGCTGCAAGGAGAAGAGCTCCTCGTCGTCTACCTCATCGACGCCGCCACCCAGCTCGTCGCTGCTGGCGCAGCATCAGCAGCTCAGCCAAATGCTGAAGAGCCCCTCGGACACGTGCTCCTCGCTGTTCAGCGGCTCGGAGCCCATCGAGGAGGAGACCCGCTGCGTCGTGTGCAACGCCCACTTTCCCAATGTGTGGCTGCTGGAGCAGCACGCCGCCCTGCAGCACCCACATGTGGGGCCCGGCGAGGAGAAGCCCTTCATCTGCGAGCAGTGCGGCCAGTCGTATCGCTACCGCAGCGCATACGCCAAGCACAAGGAGCAGAATCACCGGGCCCGCCTGCCCGCCGACAAGCTCTTCACCTGCGACGTCTGCGGCATGCAGTTCCGCTACCTGAAGAGCTTCAAGAAGCACCGCCTCAACCACGCCCTCGAGCGGCTGCACGGCAAGAAGACCATCGGAGTGGTCGGGCGCCTGGGCGGCTCCCTGTCCGTCTCCGTGTCGACTCCGGCAGCGGCGGCGGCCGCTGCATCGGCGGGCAGCGTCGTGTCCACGCAAATGGACCAGGATGTGGTGACCAGCTCCCAGGAGCCGATGCTGGCCGACGAGGGCGAGGATCTGCGGGTGAATGTTAAGCGCGAGGGCGCAGACGAGAGCTCCTCCGCCCATCCAGAGGCTGGCGGCGGCGGCGGCGGCGGCAGTGACGAGCACGAGCAGGACAACACCATCGACTCGGCGGGCATCACGATGCTCTACCAGGACAACAACTCCTCGGCCTCGGCCTCCACCAGTGCCACGGAGCCGAACATAAGCAGCTCCGATGGCATTCATAGTACAAACAAGCGGGTAAGTCGGCTGGGCCGAATGCCACTGGGCGAGCCACCCACTCACCGCTGCTGCCTCTGCCTCTCCCTTTCAGTCGCGACTGCACCACTTGGAAACGGATCCCTCCTACCCACACCACCATCACCACCACCAGCAACACCATCACCATCATCAGCAGCAGCAGCAGCAGCAGCAGCAGGGGCAGCAGGGGCAGCTGCCACCTCATCTGGGTCATCATGTCTCACTGCCAATGGCGGGCAATGCTGCGGCTGCTGCTGCCGGCTCCTCGTCGGCTGCAGCTGCCGCTGTGGCCGCGGCCAATGCCGCCGCTCAGGCGGCCAATTCCAGCTCAAACAGTGTGGGCGTGGCCAGTGGAAATATAAGCGGAGGCGGTGCCGGGTCCGCCGGCAGCGGCATCAGTTCGCTCAGCTCGCTGACGTCGCTGATCAACGCCGAACGGATACCGAACGAACAGTTCCTGGGTCTCAATCCCCAGGAGGCTTCCATACTGAACTTCTTGCGCGTCGATGCCGCCGAGCGACAGCGGGACAAGCGGTAAGATCTGCTACCATTTTGATTCCCTCTTGAGTGCGCGTAGATCACTAAATGTAATTCTGGTATATCTCTGGTATATGTCTGGTATATAGGCCGGCCACCTCACGCTTTGCATGCCCCTTCTGCGGCAAGTGCGTTCGCTCCAAGGAGAACCTCAAGCTGCACGTGCGCAAGCACACCGGCGAGCGTCCGTTTGTGTGCCTCTTCTGCGGCCGGGCCTTTGGCGGCAAGTCCGATCTGACCCGCCATCTGCGCATCCACACCGGCGAGCGGCCCTACCACTGCGAGTCGTGCGGCAAGTGCTTCGCACGGGCGGACTATCTATCGAAGCATCTCACCACCCACATTCACAATGCGCCGCGCTGAGATGAGGCGCGTAGGAGGCGGCTCCTACGCAGATAAGGAACCAGCAGTAGCAGTCACACCAACACACACACCAGCACACACCAACACACACACCAACACAGAGGCAGAAACTACAGGAAGAGCGTATATAGAAAGTTATGTATATTATTATTAAGCACAAAAGAAAAAAGAAAAAATCTCTTCTTTTTTTTTTTTTTGTGTGATATTTTTTTTTTTTTTTTTTTGGTGCAAGACAAGACAAAAAACAAAAACAAATATTGGCAATTATTAGCACGGGTATTAAAGTGTTTTAAGATCTATCTACCTACTAAATATGATATTGAATATCTAACTCTCTCTCTATACTGTATAAATACACACACACACACACACACACACATACGCACATGCATACGCGCGCGTGTGTGCGTGCAAAGGATGGTAATTGTAATTACCATAAATTGTAATTGTAATTATTTGTAGCACAAAGTTTTTCAACAAGTTCTTTGTTTTGGTTGCGATCAAACGAATTAGGTCCAAAAATATTTGAAAAAAAAAAGAAACGAATTTTGACTTACGTTTTGGTTCGTTTAAGAATGAAACTCATTTGCGCACGTAACAAACAAAAAGAAAAACGGAACAAAACAACAGAATGCAATAGCATAAAACCATAAACCGATCTACCAATATAGTCTGTATTTACTACCGAAACAAATGACGAAGAATGAAGTGAAGAGAAAGGGAAATGAAGTGAATATGTACCACAAATCTGCCGTTTATACTATACACAATAGATAAAATATATATAATTTTACATTGATTTAAAAGAGAAGCTAAACTAGCAACAATTTGTACAAAAACAAAAGCGAATCAGAAACTAATAACTAAACTAATAGTATGCGGGGAGGGCGTCCAAGGAGCGACCCACCTTCCACTAGAGTATGAAGCAATGCACAATGCAAAATGCAGAATGCAGCAAACAAATGCAATAACTGAGAGCAAACACTGTTACCTACCATAGACAACAATAAACCGAGTTGGATTTTAGTTAATATTAGTGACAAGACGACAGCAACTAAGAATCAAAAGAAAAGAAAAGAAAAGAAACCCCTGAATAGAGACAGCAGACAGAACGAAACAGAAACAGAAACCACTAAGAAACCGTTAACTAAACGTTAAAACTAAACTAAACTAAAACTGTCAGAAACTGTCAGAAACTGTCAAAAAACTGTCAAAAAACTGTCAAAAACTGTCAAAAAACTGTGCAACTGTTTGGTTTTCGTTTCAGAAGCGATTCGTTCGTGCTAGCTGAAAGCATTACATGTACCAAGATGGCTAGATTTATGAATATATATATATATTATAAAAGCTAGGCGATACAAATAGGATTTACTAACAATACAATACAATACAACAACTGCAATGTGCATGTGCAACCACCGTCAATAGTTTAATTTACAATATACAAAAATACAATATACAAAGGCAAAGGCAAAGGCAGAGGCAAATCAAAAACTAAATGAAAAACAAAACAAAACAAAAAACATATAGCAACAATTAACAATAGCAACTACAACTACAACTACAACAACACAAAACTAACTGTGATTACAACTGAAAATAATAACATTGAAGTTTTAACTGACGTAAAAGCTGAACAGGCATTAAAAACATACAAACAAACATACCTACATACATAGTTTATACATAAAGATGACAAACCAAACACACACGCTGGCAAACAATAGCAACAAAACAAATAAAAACCGAAAGTAACGAAATGTGCAATGAAACAATAAAACAAAAACCACCCCCACAACGCCCAACCAGCTCCAAAAATACGACACCAGATATTCACTTAATTGTTTATCATTTTTTTTGTATGCAACCAAAAAATTAAGCAAAACAAAGACACACACACACACACACACACATACGAAAAAAAAGCCCACACGAGACAATGGAAAACCTAAGAAGAACTTTGAACCAAGAACATCGAATTAAATTGTAAATGCAAAAACAAAGAAAAAGAAAAAAGATAAAAGGTAAAAACCGCGACACCAGCAACTCTTAAATAGGTATTATATATTGTATGCAACAGATATGTAAGCAACCATTTCCAGCAAATTTTTGTTTTGTTTGTGTATCAACTAAATGTCTAACAAATTAAGAAGAATGTTTGCCGTACCAAAAAAATTGCTGAGAATGAGGAGAATGGGAATGAGGAGCCAGCAGGAGGCAGGAGGAGGAAAATAAAAACAAAAACAAAAACAAAATATGAGAACAAATCAAAGTAAAGTGGTAGAAGTAAAGTAAATGAAAACTTTCACTGTGCCAAAAAGTTTCAAGTACCTCATAATTTAAATAAATATTAAAGAATAAAAACCAGCAACTAATTACACCGATAAACAGCCCACACAACACCAACCACTCCCTCCACACACACACACAATACACACACACACACACAATATCCTGACACCACACACACATACAATACATATATGTATATCCCCGAAACGAAATGAGTCTAGACAGAAATTGTCAAAACGTATGAATACACAGAAGCTGAAAGCGAAAATGTTAACTAAACCTAATTTATACATTTATCTGAGGAACGAGTAGCAGAGCAAGGCTGCCCAATATTTGGTAGCAGGATTTGTACGAACTGTACGATTAGAGCCAGCGCATTGGAGAGATATATCTACCCATCCACCCATCTATCTATCTATCAATCATCCACCTTGGGATACCTGCTTTCTCTTGAATATTGATTTAATTTTTGATCTGCAATTCTTTATTCTTTAACAACCACACACACACACACAGTTCTGCCTAACTTAAGTGTTCAATTGTAGTGAATATCTCTAGATATATACATATATTTTTGTGATAGTTTAACAAGTTTACTGCATCGTTTGAACTCTATTGAACTCTGAACTCTGCCCAACTCTATTTTAAAACCCATTTATTTCTATGTACATTTCGAGTGAAAAGACAAACGAGACCATTTTCTGCTTATACCACATTCAGTTCGATTGTGTGTGTCGGCATGTAAAGCATCAAAGATCAGGGCCACTAGCAAATGTTATAGTTATAGTTTTATTATTATCATTATTATTATTATTACTATTATATATTGTAGTTTTTCTTAGGCTTATAATAATTAATTTCGTGAATCGTTCGATGAATATTTTTTGATTTGGGTCTGTGTCAAAAGTGGACCTAAAGATTCAGCTTTAGTTTTCTTTTGGGTTTTCGTGCTGTTCGATTTAAATATTTTTTATTAGTTTTAGCCCACAAACAAAAACAAATGCAACAAACAAACAAAAACACTGCCTTTTGTAAACACACACACAAAAAAAGAAACCAACAACAAAAATGCAAACATTTTAAAACCCATTTTTAGGTTATTCCTCCATTTTTTTTATTTAAATATTACACACTAAATTTAATGTTTTTTTTTCTATTTTGTTAACATCACAAATGCCGCAATCTTTTTGGGGGAATAAACTTCTCTCTGTATATTTCGTTTTTATTATTTTTTCCATTTTTGTAAGCTTTGAATAAAGATTTTTTTTTAACCACAACTACAACAATCAGCTGTGAGCTATGTATGTGAATGGATTAATAAATTATAATTATTATAATTATTATTATTACAACTATGACAAATATTATTATCAATTTTTTTGGATTTATTATTTGATAGTATTTATTAATAAAGTTTTTTTGCAACGATTCTTTTTGTTGGACTTTTTCGTTTATCGGGCACATCCGTCGCACAAATTCAAAAACACATCCGATATTATCCGTCGATTTCTGACTTAATTTAAACCAAAAATCCTTAAGCTTTTCATTTCGTAGTTGAAAAATGCGCCTTAAAAAAATTGTAGGAAATTATGGTAAGGGAAATAAGCGAAATGCGAAAAACAAAAACTAAAACTAAAATTGAAAATAATACTTGAAAATTCCATTTCGATAAAAGAAAAATACTTTAGGAACACCAGACGAAGGAAAGCAATATTAACAAAATTAAAAAAGAAAACCAAAATTTAAAACCAAACTTATAGTAATTTTTTCTTAGGTGTGTGTGCAAGTAAATGTTGATACAAAAATTAAAATTAAAAAAAAAACAAAACAAAACAAAAAACAAAGCCCATAAGCGGCAGAATAACCATCAGAAACAAAACCAAAAAAAAACAAAAAACTCTTAAGGATAACAACAAATTGAATAGAAATACTTGAATTTTTTTGTGAATGTGCTGAGAAGATAGAGGAGATAGAAGGAGCAGAACAATTGATTTTAAGCCAAAAAATTGGAGGGATTCAAGACTCTTATTTCGTATATACATACATATACATATATTACAAATTTACCATATATATATATATATATATACATACGCACACATATATATATATACAGACTATGTATATGATGTGAGGGTTTTTTTTAAGGGCATTGACAACATGCAGGAAAAATACGTGTAACAGCAAATTAAATTACAAAATCCAACAACGAAAAACTTTTGGCATTAACAATTAATGCATTTTTAAATAATGATATTTATTTATATATACATAGTGTTAGGTGCCCGCAGCGACAGCGACAGCAAACAGCAACAGCGACAAGGAGATGAAGGCTAAGTGGGAATGTCCGTTGAATGTCAGATAAGAACATAAGAGAATCCAAATATTATACGATATATAGAATATATCTATATACAGATACATAAATGTACATGTGGTTTTCGGTGTCTATTACTTATATAAATAGATATATATACATTATATATACATACATCATATTATATATACATGACGTGCATATTTTGAAACAAAACAAAAACCCACAAAAAAAAAAACAAAATAGAAAATATAAATGTTGTTCATTTAACTATTAAACGGAAACAACTCAACCCAACAAATACTATATGTACTCGTAAGTATATATATATTTAAACCAACGGTATTCCCCACTCCCACACACACAACACACAAACACACACACACACTCGTAGAGAAGAGGCACCCTGTATCAGTGACTGTCCAAGATTCCATATTTTCTTTTGATTATTTTTTATTTATATTTCGAAGATTTCTAATTAAATTTCCGCTTCTCTTTCAATGAGAAATTTCTTGGAATATTCCATATAGTATATTCTTTACTCGTTTTCCAAAAGAAAGCTTCGTAGTTGAAGCTCTTTCGATTGTTTTTATAGCTGTTTCGATTATCGTTCGATGATTTTCGAATCGAATTAAATTAAAGCATTCTGCTTTACTTTTTTGACACTGTCATGGGTGCCACTGAATCGTCAAGCAAATACATGAACATTTTAATGATATAATACAAATTAAACGATAAATAAAAACTACGATTTCATGAAATCAAGACAATTTCGAGGTTTCACATGCAAAAACAAAAAACGAAAACTAACCAAAAGACATAAACAATATAATGATGTTCTATATTGTAGTAAAACTGATTTTAAGTCAATCAATTCTGTTTTCAGTGTAATTTTGTTTACGAGAACTCCATTTTATTAATCAAAAAAGTAACAAAGCAAAAAAACCAAGAGTGGAAATTTTAACTTGTCTAAAACTCAAAAAGAAAGAAAGAAAAAAAAAATAAATTGTTAACAGAAACTAACTCATGTATGTAAATACATTCAATGGAAACCATCTCGAAACTAACAAAAATATGTAACAAGAATATTTATATTGAAGCCGGCTGGAAGTGGAGAAGAGCGAAACCCAAGAAGTAAGCATAATTAACATAAAATGTAGTACATGCAATATATTTTTCGGTGTTAGGCGTCTTTTTGAGATTTTTACAGAATACCAAACAAAAGTCCCTCAAAACAAAAACCAAAAAACAAAAACCAAAACAAAAACCAAAAATCTATAAAGTAAAATATTTCATTGTTGATGTTGTGAGCAAAAACCAAATCCAAATTAAACTAAATTAAACTAAAGCAAAGCAAAAAGTAACTAAAAGTAAAATTAAACAAATGTAATTGTATTTATGTCTCTTACTCTCTCAAAAGTCTCTCTCACCTAAGCTCTAAACTTTAGCTGTCGTGTCTCTTCAAATATTTATAGAAGTTTACATAAGTCTAAGGAAGCGAGTGGGTAGTGGGTCATTCGAGATCGATGGCGATCGATGCAAAATGGAAAGAGAAGAAGAATGTTTCAAACATTGTTTTTTTTTTTTATACATAAAATACAAAACAATTTGGTGTCTACAAAATATACGAAACTTAAGGAAACTAAGCGAAAACAAAAACAAAAAACAAAACACATTTTTAGATCAAATTCAAGTGGTTTAAGTGGCAAAAAGGGCAGAGAGCAAAGCAGACAGGCGGAAAGCTACTGGTAATGGAAAATGCAAGTGGAATATTGGAAGGAAAATACTTAGCAATAATTCTGAAATGACCTCAATCAAATATTTTTTAAATTTTATATATTTTACATTTGCAAAATGAAATGAAATGAAATGAAACCTAATGTGTAAATACAACTTTAAAAAACATACAAAAAGAAATAGCGAAAAATGAATAAAAAATAATACAAAAAAAAAAACACATAAAAATGTCTCTCGAACGAACGAAGTAAGAATGTGATATTTTTCTAAGGTGTACTACAAAACAAAAACTAAAACCCAAAAAAAAAAAAACCAAGTAAACAAAACCAAAAAAAGGCAAAAAACCAGAAGAAAAACGTAAAATCAAAATCGATAAAAATCTAATGAAATATTTAACACTTTTACTGAAAACCAGAAATAGAGCAAGCCCACATAAAATAGAACAAAATGCAATAGAGACTGATTTTTTGGCATCATCATCAGCAGCAGCAGTAGCATCAGACATCACCATAAAATCATCATCAGTATCAGTGAATCAAAAAGGAAATAGCAAGTCAACAGAGAATTTCATTACAGAACTGTATAGAGAGACACAGAGCTGGGATAGCTTTGGTGAGATGGTGAGATTTGCCAAATTGGTGACCCCGAATTGATTATTCGTTTTCCTCGTTTTTGGGTTTTGTCGATTAACACATTAGGGAGAGGGATTGAGAGAGGGATGGGCATGGGAATGGGAGTGGGGATTTGTAGGGAGTTAGAGTTGGTGTGAAGAAGGGATCGGAATTAATGGAACCAATTTGGAACGCATTGCGTGGTTTAGATGTAAACGAACAAAAAAAGTGGGACTTTGAAGCAATGTTAGTGTAAGCCAGAAGCGGGAGAGTTACGACCGGGGAGGGAATGAATGATTAGGAAATGATTGGGATGCTGGGAGGAATGAGGAATGAGGAATGGAATGAGGTGCATTCGCAAAGAGTTGTAATTATTTTTGTGATAAAATCCGAAGCGCAATTTTTTTCTCCAACTGTATGGTAGAGGGTAAGTGAGGGCCAGGGGCGAGTGCAGAAGTCTGTATATAGACAGGGCGGCGGTGACAGTGAGGATAGTGTGGCTATAAGGGAATGGGAATGGGAAAGGGTAGGGATGGGATGGGATGAAGAGTATGTTTATGACGGTGCTACGAACAAAGACGTAATTGAAAATGTGATACAGTTTTTTCCTTAACCTATTTATTGAATGGATGGGAGCAGAAGAGAGCAGAGAGGGGACAGAAGAGGAGCAGGGAGAGGAGATGTGGAAACGGAAGCGGAAGGAGCTTAGCATTATACGTTAGAAGCTAAAAGATTTCTATTCACCATTTTCACCATTTTTTTATTGTTTACGGCAAAGGAAACACTGAAACGGTAACGGTAACGGAAACGGAAAGCGAAAGGCAAAGTGAAAGTGAAAGATAATTGAAAGATGGGAAAGAATGTGGCTTATGAGTTTTGCTTTTGGTTTTTTATACTTCATGGCTTCGGTTCGGTTCAACCTTCCTTCGTTGAGATCGCTGAGATAGCAAAGCAGAGACGAGACACAAAACACACACCACAAAAGCCATCAAACCACCACAGAGGAAACAACAACAACAACAAAAGCAGAGAAAAGAGCAGGCCAGAGAACGATGAAGAAAATTGTAAAAAATTTACACTTTAGGAAAATCTCTAAATTTTAAGCTTTCGGTGTTTTTAAACCAAAATGAAAATGAATATAAGCAAAAAACCAAAACGATTAAACGAGACGTCAAGAAAAAAAAACCTACAATAAACGATGGTAAAAAAAAAAAAAAAAATTAAACCACACAAAAAAAATTAGCGAAAAAACACAACAATTTATATATACATATATATATATATATATTTCGATATTTAAAATTTCATTCGGAAAGAAAAGATAAGCAAAGCAAAACATAAACAATTTTGAGCAAACTCTCGGTGTTTTAAAATTAAGCGCATGCAAAATGAAAAAAGAAAAACAAAAAAAAACTCAACACATTACACTAAACAACAAGTAACACCATTAACTTAACAACAACAACAAAAAAAGAAGGTAAAACAAAATATGGATAAGTTAAGTAAAACAGACGTAAACCAAAAACAAAAACCTCTTTCACTTTCGTGTCTTTGACTTAAAACCAAAAATTAAAACAGAAAAAACAAAACAAAAACAAAACAACAACAAATATTAAGCATATTTTTAAAATGTAATTTAGCACAACAACAAAAAAAAGTAAAGAAAAGAAAAAAATACGAAAAAAAAAAAACCATGGAAAACACAATTTTTAAACTACCAAAGTATTGATGTGTATTTGATAAACAAAATCAAAAAAAAAAGAAAAAAAGGAAAAATGAAATGAAACTAAGCAAAATTAAACGAATTATTTGTTTCTACATCTCAAATATTTCGAATCTTTACGTTTTTCGGTTTCGAATCTTGCGTTGAGAACGAGAATGAATGGAAAAGAAAACTTTTACAAAACTACGAAATGCAATGCCTGCCAAAGAATTAATGTTTTTTAATGCAAAAATGCAATGAGAAACAACAAATCAAACAAACAAAATTAAATTATATGCAAAAAAAAAAACCAAAAGCAACAACAACAACAAAAAGTTCAATAAAGCCGTTCCAATGATGAAACCAAAATGAAAACTAAGAACAAAGAACAAAAACAAGCATGACAAACAAACAAAAATCAAAACTTGTTCGCAGAGTTTTTGCGTTTCCTTATACAAGACATTTTATGAAAGAAGATAAACAACACAAAGCACGAGAACCAAGAGAAACATTCTTTTTTTTTTGCATGAAACGGTAAATAAAATATTAAAAAAAGAAAATGTGAAGAACTACGAGTATGTATTTGTCGTGTACATGACCATTTATTTGTATTAAACTAATAAAAATGAAGTGTCTATTGGTTTATTTTTTAAAATGAAACAACACCACCATTTTTATGCATTACATTATAAAAAGAAGCCACAAACAAATAAAATAAATTACAAAACCAAAACGTTTTTTTCTCACATCCCCATATTCTTTGAATTTTAATTCAAATTTGAACTTGCAGCTTTTCGTGTCCAGGGCCGAAACTTAAAAGTTCTGCGCAAAGCTTCATATCGATGACTTACCTTGAAAGTATCGCACAGAAACATCGATATTGATAATTTTGCAAGCTTAACACACACAGCCGCAAACAGATTGTTCCAGTTCATAAAGCGTGCCAACAGAATTTGCAGCAACGCGTGTGAGTGTGTGTGTGTTCAGCGCGGTTCTCTCTCCTCTCTCTCACTGTATTGCTTTTTAGTGATTGCTGGAATTCAAATTTAATTTTCGTTTGATTTCTGACGCGGCTGTGCCCGCGGTAACGGAGAATTCTCAGTGCCGAAGCTGAGAGCTCTCACAGCATTTCGCTTGCATGAATTCAGATAATTTCCGTTGAAATTATCGCACGAAAACATCGATACGGCTCATTGTGCCAACCAAAACAACCAGCAAAGATTACAAAAAACAAAAAAACGCTTTCGACATATCGATATTCAACATCCCCATCAAAAGGCGGTTCAGTCGCAAAAAAAAAGCAGCTCGCACATTTCCGCATTTCCGCACAACACGAAATAGCAGTATTATTTTGACATTACTCTTGATTTTTTTGAACGTGTATTTATGCCTGTGAAACACAATTTAGTGAGAGCATTTGAAGCAGCAGCATAACAAAACAATAATCTGAATATTCTGTGTGTCAACATTTATACACTTTGACTTTGACTTGCCGCGCGCCTGTCGCCATCCATCCCGAAGGTTCCTTCGGCAAAGCAGAACGCGAGCAAGCAGAGCAAGAAGCAGTTTCCCCCTGCACCCTCGCACCAACGCGAGTGTACGCATAAATTTCAAATTTCAAAAGGGAACCCACAAACCAGCGGAGGCGTTACAGAGGAAGAGGAATAGGCAAAGGAGAAAGGTCAGCGAACAGGAAAGGAGGAGGAGCAGCATCCAGCATGCAGAGGAGCTATGCGGATGCTTTGAGCGCCAAGGGATATCGCACCTTTGGCTTTGACACAGATGTTGAAATGGACATGGACATGGGCCACGGTCTGCTCAGACGCATCGAGAAGCGCAAAGGCGGTAAGTGTCGAGTGTGTTCCTGAGTGCAAGTGTGTGGTATGTGTGGTATGTGGTGTCTGTGGCTGTGTCTGTTCTTTCACTCTTTGTGTGCATTGACTTTTGCGCTGTACTGTGTGTCTGTGTGAACCATAATTTACTGGTCATTGTCGCTGCAGCGGTGGCGACGCCTCACAGCAGCAAGCAGAACAAAATATTTCAATGCTGACGTGACGTGACCGACGCGAGAAGTGGTATGAAGAGGCCCAGCAACACATACCGATTTGGCCAAGCAACCGCATAGGTGTGTGTGTGTGTGTCCATGTGTACATGTGTGTGTGTTTGCACTATGGGGGTGTGTATGTTGGTATTGGTGTGTGTGCAATTACTGTAATCTGTTTGGAGCGGCGTGTCAGTAACTATGCATAAATTATCCTAGGGTATTATACTCGTACGCCAATCCCTATTTGATCACCCCATGATGACGATGATAATGATGTTTTCCCATATATTATCTCTCAATTTTTCACTGTAACTGGGAATAAATTATCCCCTCTACGGGGGGGCAGTAGGGCATGGTACCCATGCCCGTATCGTATGATTATGGTTGCACGTCCTTGTTGTTGTATTACAATTATTCCAGCATATTTGAGGGGTACAATTCTGAAGAAAAGTTTTGTGAAAATAAAACCAATCTGCCGATATCTTCAGCAATGTTTTGCAGCAATATTTTGTGGTAAAAACATTTCAAATCATGATAAAATTTCCACTATAAATTTTCCACCAACATTTTGCGACAATTGCATTCTTTTACCCCCCTCCTCACTATGGTTTTTATTTCATTGTTTTTCTTGCGTTCTTAGCATATTAATTGTTAAGTTGGCAAACAAGTCAATTGGGGTGGGGGGAAAACCAACACGAACAACGCAAATACGGCATACACTCCCCAGTAAACAGAAGCAAACCATTTAGAAAATTGGTTGTACAAACATACAAACATACATACATATATGTATATGTACTTGCATACATGAGGGCCTGTCATGCAAAGGGCAGTGTACATATATATATTTGTGTGTGTGTGCTGGCACCTTTTTGGCCAATTAAACGCTGTTTGCATTCAGTCATCGCCAGCAGCCCCAGCAGCTCCAACCCAAGGGCGACCCGACACCCAAACCCAAAACAACTTCATATTAATTGTGCAGTTCGTTGCCAACGCCATGCTCTCTCTCTCTCTCTGGGGTAATCTTATCTAATGCATAGAACAACAAGTTTATTGTTTGCTCAGCTGCTGAATTTATGGATGCTTGACATACACGTGGCCTTCCAATGGTTCCGGCACAAACAAAACAAATCTCTCCCTCTTTCCACTAGCCCAAAGAGAAATTCCTCCATCGTTGACTACTCTTTCGGAGAGTGTTTGCCCGATTGCCTTAACTTTTCACATGCCCATCAATCAAACGGTCTTTAAAATCTTTTTCTCAAAGTTTTTTAAGCGTTAGAGAATACCGAAGAAGTTTAATGGCTTGAAAAATCGATAGCATGCTCGTATCATAAATATGTATTTACTATTTAATATTTACTTAATATCAAGCCACTGAATATTGGGCTTTATTGGGTATACCCATAGTCCGGTACATTTCTCTTCATGTCTCTCGAGTTGTTTTGTTCTGTTGTCTTCTCTGTTATCAGCCCTCTCCAATACTCCTTTGACATTCTTATCAATGGACTATATATAGCGTAAACAGCCACACAATGAATAACATTCAAATTCAAGTATTGTTCATAATTGGTGCTCGCAATTGCGTGGGAATTGTCGGTGAAGAAGGCTCCGTCTATTGTCCCCTTAATCTGCCATCTAGTATCTTCTTTGAGCATATTGTATTTTAGTTCAAGTGGGGTCCCATCAGTCGCCCTGTCGTCGGACATGTGTCCAATGTGCCTGAGCAATGTGTGTCCCTGTGTCGGAAAGGGGCGATATGGTGGAGGGGTACAAAATGCTCATTAGAAGCAGCTGGCTTTTGTCTGTCGTAGGCATAGGTCAGGGTTTTCCAATTAGAAACAAATAAAGAGAGAGAGCGAGAGAGAGATAGAGAGACAAATTTCCCACACATTGGCCCGATTCACCGTTATACCTTGCCCCCCCTCCCCTCCTCCACAGAGGGCCTCTGACTAAGCTTCTTAATGATTTATATGTATGTAGGTTCTGCTCTGCTCTGCCCGCTCTCTCTTCTTTGACGTCGCTCTTTGCCGGCGGCGGGCGGCTCTCTTCTGCTGTCATGCGGAAACAACTCTCTTGTTATTATTATTATATTATATGTACAATATTGCATATTGCGGTGGATAAAACTGACTGTGAAAAATCAGTATATTCCGCGGAGTCGAAACGAAAGGAAATAAAAACGCAGAGGCTTGGCTAGAGAGTTACGCAAGCCAAGCCAAGCCAAGCCAAAAATTCTGACAGTTCTTATGAAAATCAATTGTAAATCGGGAAACGGGCAAAGTGCCCAGAGTGACAGAGGAGGAGGAAGAGGAGGAGGTGGAGTGGAGCGGAGCAGACCCCCCAACGCAGCAATTAATAAGTTCGCAATTCGGTCAATAAACAAAACAGAAAGAACAAAACAAAACACAACACAGAACGGTGCCAAAAACATATAAGCACACAATCGAATAATAAATTAAAACGTATACGCGATAAGCTTTAACAGCTATAGCTATATCTATAATGATTCATATATACATACATATATGCAAATATATGCATATTGCCATTATGTACGTGTGTGTGTGTGTGAGCGGACTGCTTGCATATCCCAAAACTCGACAAATAAGGCAAATGAACTGCTCATCGACTGCGATGACTTGCATGTTGGCTCCCCCTGCCAACCACCCCGCATTGTCAACCCACGTAAAACGGAGAAGTTGAATAAACCGATTTACTTATGAAGCTATCATCCAAAGTACACACACAACACATCCAAGTTATTAGCAGCTGAACGCTATGCATACTCTTCTGGCCCTCCCTCCACTTAGACCATTTTGCCGGTTATTGTCCCTAAACGTTGCTAAGTGGTGCCAACAACTGACATGACAGGGGGGCGAGCCCCTCCCTAAATGAAAGGAAAATAACCAGAACTAGAAATTGCAGTGCCATTGTACATACATACATATGTATGTACATATATATTTGCTGAATGTGTACACATATTGTAGAGATAGGGAACACATCTTCGTTAGGTGGTATCATAAATAGATACTCATCAGCGACCTTGAATATCGATCGATATTATATTTAGATTGCTGAAAAGCATTAATTGGAATTATACATACATATGTACATATGGTATATACATTTAATGCAGTTTTGTTTGTCCAAAAAATTATTTATAATTAGCTAAAATCAGCGAGGTGAGCTTTTCCTTTTCGTTTGTGATGAGCGTGAAAGCTCTATCGACTCACACTCTCCGCTATCTTTTCACGAAGAACTAACTTTTTACCCAGTGTATAAACTTTGGATGAAAACATCTACATATATGTATACATATACATATGTATGTGCCCAGAGAGTGGTGCAAACAAGTGGCCCAAGGCAGAGTCAAACAAAGGCCAGAAAGTCACAGGGGAAACAAGCAGTGGCGCTGCGCGTACATACATACATAGATCTGTGAGAATTGCGTCGAATAGAATTTCGATCTAAATTGTCTTGCGCTACTGTGTCTCCACCCACTTGGCAGATGCCAACGGAGACTAAAAAGGTGCAGACGTCCGTTAACGTGTCCCCAGGGAAAGTGCAAATATCAGTTTGTGAAATTCCAAGAACGGGGCACTGCTGAAACCTGTCACCTGTCAAACAACAGCAAAGCCATACATACACACAATATTATTACATAAATTCCGAGCTGGAAAAACATCCAAAAATTCAAAACAGAAAAGTCCAAACAATCCACATATAGTTTCAATCATTTCGGTAATCAAAGACGATAAGGCAATCCGGTGCATTCTTTGGTGGAAAGTGCGCAGCAGCCTCTTTGAACTCTGTACGGGACCGGAGAGAGAGTCCTGCATTGGTGGTAGTGTGCTGGTGCGGTTTGGCCAGCAGCCAACTGCTGTGGGTGCGTGCATCGCGCGCAGATCCGCAGTCAGCGCTGCTCAAGATGTCGTACCGTGGAGTGCTGAGCACCTCGTCCACCTCTTCGGCGAGCAACAGCCAGGACACCGACGGCTTCGATGACTCGATTATAGTCCATCCCCAGGACGCGCCCGTCCAGCAGCCGCATCTCCATCGGCAGAAGAGCACGGGCGCCAGCAAGCTACCGACAGCGACAGCAATTAGCACGGCCCACGGTATGCGACCGACTCATCATTGTGGCTGTAAGTGAAATCCCCACCACATCTCGTATCTCACTCTGTAGTCTGCGGCCACCTTCCCCTCTATTACTCTTCTCCTTCGCACCCTGACGACAAAGTGCAGGCACTCACACATCCATAGGCATACATATCTCTTTTATTACGCTCGCTCTCGCTCTCTCTCGAATCTCGCACTCTCTGTCTCTCTGTGTAGCAGAGAGCAG
Source organism: Drosophila ambigua (assembly GCA_018150905.1). Taxonomy (NCBI): domain Eukaryota; kingdom Metazoa; phylum Arthropoda; class Insecta; order Diptera; family Drosophilidae; genus Drosophila; species Drosophila ambigua. The sequence continues at coordinate 4,310,365 of JAECWS010000151.1, read as the reverse complement.
CTGAAAGAAAGAAGGAAAACTAAAAGGCACCTTGCTCACTCTCTTGCACGCAGTCGAACTGCAACACTGTGCTACACAAGAGAGAAACAAAAAGCTCTGGTGTCAGCACTTGCATTTCGCTCTCTCTTTTGAAACGTAAGCCATGCTGATCAGTGTTGCCCAATGTTACTTTCTTCGCTGAGTCCACTGCACTCTCTCACTCTCTCTTCTCTCAGTTAACCCTTGCACACGCAGTCAAAGTGCATCACTGGCACTTTTATTGCAGCACATTTCATCATATAATTTCACTTTCTGTTCCAAGGCGGGCTTCACCTTAACTCTAAGCTAAACTATGCTGATCGGTGTAACGCAAACAGATTGTTGTTTAGTCGCCTCTCGCATCTCTCTTCACTTAATCTCCTATCGGTCCCGGTCGTCGTTTCGCGTCGTCTTGTGGGGACTTCGGCTTCACTAACCTACATAAATATGTACATATGTGTGTGTGTTTATTCGCATCTGTTTAGGGTAGTGTATTTGGCTTCCACTAAATCGCTTGATTCAGAGCTTTGCTTTGCATCAATTAAAATTTATTTTTTCCCTATGGCTTTTAATTTCTTGTTTCGGTATTGCTTCTCAGTGTTTCTCTATCTACATAATTTAAATTCGTTGTTTTTCCATGCTTTTTTATTATATTTTATATTTTTTTTTATTTCTAAACATATTATACCCTTACTTTAGCCCAAATTTTGGCACTGTAAACTAATTAGACGCTTTATCCATTCAGTTACCATAAAGTTCATTTAATTTTTTTTTATGCATCTGTTAGGGTATTCAACGCTTCGTCACACCAAGCTTGAACAGATTTCTTGTTTTTGTTTGCCAATTTGTAATTGTGCATCGCATCGAGTGGTGGATCGATAGATGATCATGTTGTTCGAGTCGAGTTCGAGTCTCCCGCTGGAAATCTCAAATCTTTGCGGCTCATTGAAGCGCCAACTCTCGCTCAGGTTACAAGCTCCAAAACGTTTTCGATCGCATTTTGAATGAACTTTAATCGCATGGACAGTGCCCATCGCCTGCGGGTGGATGTTCGGCTCTTTGGGGGCAATGTCATGGGTTACGGGCCAGTCATTGACACAGACACGCCCGACTGCACAACGCCTCTTTGTAGGTGCCACAGCTAACACTATACATTTATAATAATAATACCCCCCCATCTAACGCTATCATCCATTTAATTTTGTTGTCTGTTCTCCTCTTGCAGGTGATCTGACCGACTCGCCAGTGGAAGAAAAGGCGGTCGTTGTCGATGCTGCTGACGTGGAGCTAACCAACGAGATATCGGCTCCATATGAAGTGCCACAGTTTCCCATTGAACAGATCGAGAAGAAGCTGCAGGTCCAACGCCAGCTCAATGAGAAGTGAGTATCCAAAGACTTTTAGGCCTGTCCAAGCAACAGACAGTGGGGAATATAATCCACGCAGCAAGAAATCAAATTGCCATTCAAGAGCATTCTCTTTGGCATCATTAGCTTGTGCGTGTCGAGCATTGAGCAGCAGAGCGCCATATGAGAGCTGTTAGATTCGAATCTTGAGATATAGTTTTCAGATCTAACTGACTGACTGACTGATCTACAAGTTCATGATCAGTGGCCCTTCGATGCGCACACAAATTGATGTTGTACATCGCTCGAGTGCAAATTGTCTGAGATTAGGCACTGATCTCGTGATTAGACCTTATCAAGCATATTTATAGATGGAATGTTTTTTGACACTCGTCCGGCCAGTGTTGCGTTTCCTTAGCTTGGGATCGGGTCTAGTGTGGCGGTATTCGCACAGCTCGCAAATTTCCTGCACCATCAATAGCGTCGTAATGAAGCCGCAGCAACATCGATATGCACGCGTTGCAATTATCAGGTGAACCAGCGTTTTGGGGGGGGCGTGGGCGCGAAGGGGCGTGTGTGGCTAATCCCAGACCGTGTCTGGGAATGGAAATGGAAATGGCAATGGGAACGGGCCACTCAACGTAGACGACGCTGAACACGTTTTGATTTTGAATAGAAGTGCATTAGGCAGCGACACCGACCACCAACGGCCACGACCTCAGGGTACACCGCCACCATCGGCGGCGGGGCTTATGCCATAACGAACCACCACCACCAACCATCACCGACGGACAGGCCAGACAGGCAACGAGCCAAACAGGGTGGTCTGGACGGGGCCCTGGCCCTGGGCCTGGGCCTGCCACCAATTTGGGTTTCAGTTTTTGGATGCCGTCACTTTCAGTACAACTTGTGCATCCATATGACTTGGACAGAACGCGTCTACGCTCGAAACCAATCAAGAGGGAAGCGCGCACCGCGGCCAAGGAATTGTCCAACCTGCTACGGGACGACCTACGCTGACATTGAGCACTCATTAGACTTGATAGCACTACCTCTACCCCCAGCCAGGCAGCCAGCCAGCCAGCCAGGCAGCCTTCTTCCTGGCATGCCCTGCCCTGGCACTCCACACAAACCCTGAAAACTTATCGTTTGTTGTTCGTGTGGCACGCCAGGCGCCAAAAATTATTGCACAGCAACACCGAGCCGAAACGAAGGGGAACAAAAAGGAGGAAAAACTTACCCAACTTGCAACTGGCACTTGAAGTTTTTTTGTTTGTTAAAAGAGAATCCTGTCAAAGTTGCGCACGCCAAAATGCGAGGGGGAATGTGCCCAGAGAAAGTTTCCGCTCAAAATTAATCGTGAAACTTAAAGGTGTCATGGAATATAATACCACAGGAAGAAACTGAAACACTTTTCGTTATCATCAGCGCAGGACAATCGACTGAATTAATTTGTATTCTGACCTCCATTGAGGCACACGCAATTGGCCCAGCATTTTAGACAGGGCAATAGCACAGAATAGGGCTGGGTGCGTGCCGAGTTTCAAATTAGCGGCCTGCTGTAGAGAGCTCCACTCATAAATCAATTGGTCAATCGATCATAGCAGAGACGGGCAACTGGAAGCGCACACCTCGGAGCTGCCCGTCTGTCGTCTGCCATTTCCTGTAGGTCTCCACTGGGCGCAGGATGTCGTTCGCGGATGATAGCTATAGCTTTGGGCGCTGCTACGAGTACCAGCCAGAGGATGAGAAATGGTCAGCGGCAAGGGAACACCACTATGGAGACCCCATTCAACCTAAATCTCTTATCAAAATAAACCAAATTTTAAAATCTACTTGCAGGCAAGGTGGAACACGTCCGCCGGTGGTACCCCCGGTGCAGGTCATTCAGGGTGGCTCGATAAGCAGCAACGAGGGCAACGACTCCACCGCGGACTCGATGAAGAACGATGCGGACATTAATTTTCAGCGTGTGTCCATATCGGGTGAGGATACCAGCGGTGTGCCGCTGGAGGATCTGGAGCGGGCCTCCACACTACTGATCGAGGCACTGCGCCTGCGCAGCCACTACATGGCCATGTCCGATCAGTCCTTCCCCTCGACAACGGCACGCTTTCTCAAGACGGTGCGCCTCAAGGATCGCATCGATAATGTGCCCGTAAAGGCGGTGTCGGGTAAGTCGAGCTCTCAATTCTCCCCCCAAACGAATGAATCCCAGGAAGGAGGTTCCCAGGTTCAGTCTTTCTCCTTTGTACAGAGAGGCACCGCAGGCGCAGAAAGTGTTTATCCACATATGTATAAGACAAATGTTGTATAGCTACTCGTACTATTTCAGTGTTGTGATGCACCCAACCCCATCCAATCAATCAATCAATCAATCCTCCAGCTGTTGTGGAATCTGTATAATACAAGCCCATGATGTTGTATGTTTTGTTTCGACTGTACATTACGCGACCGGTGGCTACAGCTGCCTCCGGACAACCCTGCTGCATTTCTTTACTGCCTGCTAGCCTCAGTTGCCCCCGCCCGCTCTCTTGTCTTGTGTGTGTTTTGTCCTCCATTTCAGTTAGAAAGTTTATTTCCCCCAGCCCCCCCTCCCCAACCGATCGCATATGTATGTATGTACATATATGTATGTATGTTTTGGATACCTCTTTAGCGTTGATTTCTTTTCTTTTTTATTTCTTTCGTATCGACTATTTATTTCTCTCTATATATATTTTTCATTATTTCTTATAGACATCATACGCAATATGAGTGTAACGGGCAGACCAGGTAATGCGTGCGCACCACCCCCGCATCCCCCTACCCTACCCCATCTCACACCTAACCAACGTTACCCCCTGTTACACATTACCCGTTACTGTTTCTGTTTCTCTTTAGTTTGCTTTGCTCTTGCAATATTTTCGTTCTCGCTTTCGTAGACCTAAGCTGCAAATCTTAACTGTTAACTGTGCTGCTACTGTCTCGCTCACTCCAGCTTCAGTTCCAGCTCCAGCCCAAAGCTAACACAAAGCAGCGAGCTTTTCGTCAGACAAGCACACGCACACACACCCACACACATAGCCGCCACTCCACTTGCATGGGAGGAGAGAGATTCTCTCCCATTAAATAATGAGTACCCAGGGCCGGATCAATCCTCCACGGGGCCCTAGGAAACCATCAATTTGGGGGTTTAATAAGGGTTAATGCGGCCCTGTGAGTACTCTTAGCTACGCTTACCGCTCGCCGGTACCAATTGCCTAGGCCCTCGCTCGCTCGCTCTTCCGCTTCTCCTCTCTCGCCAGCACGCTGTCTTCTCTCAGTTTAATGACTCTCCGCCGCCGAACCATCGAAAAGCCTTGTACAAAAGGAAAGACCACCCACACCACCGCTCAACGTTGATTACTTTCGTAGACACTAGATACTAGACACTTACTTACACATCATACGGAATCCGCACGTATCCATTTGTGTGTGTCTGTAGATTCTAGTGATAACTAATACATATACCTGTCACAATATGCCCAATGAACGCCTCTGCAACTAAATGAAACTCTATTTTCAAATGGGCAACAACCACCACACACACACACGTGCGCGCACACACAACAAACGCATCAATCAGATCTGCATGTGAAGTCGTCGCAGCCGAAGGTAACGAATCCGTGGAACGTGGAGTTTCCGCCAGACGAGACCTATGTGATCAAGCCCCTCAATGGCGTCTTTCATGTGTACGAGGATGAGGTAAGAGATCCTCAACGAGATCCTACCCAAACTGCGCCTAAACGAACCTCGTCTGGTCTGATTTTCAGGAGCAAACGAAGGAGCTCAAGTTTGTGTATCCGGACATGAGCCAGTTCGTCAACGACATGCAGGTCATGTGCAATATGATTGCCGATGGGCCGCTGTAAGTACCGCTTGCCGCTTATCGCAAATTGATCCATAATTGATCTACATTTTGAACATTCGTTTCGATAGGAAATCATTTTGCTATCGCCGCCTGTGCTATTTGTCGTCCAAGTATCAGATGCATGTGCTGCTGAACGAGCTGCGTGAGCTGGCCGCTCAGAAGGCGGTGCCCCATCGGGACTTTTACAACACACGGAAGGTGGATACCCACATACATGCCGCCTCCTGCATGAACCAGAAGCACCTGCTGCGCTTCATCAAGAAGACGCTGAAGAACAGTGCCAATGAGGTGGTTACCTGCACCAATGGCCAGCCGATGACGCTGGCCCAGGTGTTCCAATCAATGAATCTGACCACATACGATCTAACTGTCGATATGCTGGACGTGCATGCCGATCGCAATACGTTCCATCGCTTCGACAAGTTCAATTCAAAGTACAATCCCATTGGCGAGTCACGTTTGAGGGAGGTGTTCCTCAAGACCGATAACTTCTTGAATGGCAAATACTTTGCACAAATTATAAAGGTATGTCCACCTACCCATCTACCTACCTACTGGTTTTGTTATAATTGGTTTGATTTGTTGTCTACCTTTGCACTTAGGAAGTGGCATTCGATCTGGAGGAGTCCAAATACCAGAATGCCGAGCTACGTCTCTCGATCTACGGCAAGTCGCCGGATGAGTGGAACAAGCTGGCCAAGTGGGCCATCGACAATGACGTGTACAGCTCGAACATACGCTGGCTGATCCAGATACCACGTCTGTTTGACATCTTCAAGTCGAACAAAATGATGAAGTCATTCCAGGAGATATTGAACAACATATTCCTGCCGCTCTTCCAGGCCACAAACAAGCCCAGCGAGCATCCCGATTTGCATCGCTTCCTTCAGTATGTGATTGGCTTCGACTCGGTGGATGACGAGTCCAAGCCCGAGAATCCACTCTTCGACAACGATGTGCCGCGGCCCGAGGAATGGACATACGAGGAGAATCCTCCATATGCCTACTATATCTACTATATGTATGCCAATATGACGGTGCTGAATAAGTTTAGACAGTGAGTGGAGATGGAGATACCCGAGGAGTCCCGGGCGTGCAATGTTAATCTTTCCGTTTGCTTTGCAGAACACGCGGCATGAACACCTTTGTGCTGCGTCCCCATTGCGGTGAGGCTGGACCCGTTCAGCATTTGGTCTGTGGCTTTCTCATGGCCGAGAACATCTCCCATGGGCTGCTGCTGCGCAAGGTGCCCGTTCTGCAGTATCTGTACTATCTGACACAGATTGGCATTGCCATGTCGCCACTGTCGAACAATTCGCTGTTCCTCAATTATCATCGCAATCCGTTGCCGGAATACTTGGCCCGCGGCCTGATCATCTCCCTCTCGACGGACGATCCCTTGCAGTTTCACTTTACCAAGGTAAGAGATAAAACAACAACGCAGCATCGAAGAACAACCTCGCTAACCATTTATCATCACCACTAGGAACCCCTCATGGAGGAGTACAGCATTGCGGCTCAGGTATGGAAGCTCAGCTCCTGCGACATGTGCGAGCTGGCCAGAAACAGTGTCATGATGAGTGGATTCACCCACAATGTGAGTGCTGCCTGCCCATACGCATACGCTGCTGCTCGATCCAAATCCAAATAAAAAACCCTTTCGACTGCATTTCAGACCAAACAACAATGGCTGGGACCGCACTACTACGAGGATGGCATCATGGGCAACGACATAACACGCACCAATGTGCCCGAAATTCGTGTCGCCTATCGCTACGAGACCCTGCTGGATGAGCTCTCAAATATATTCAAGGTGAACCAGACCTGCGGCTCAGTCAGTGAGCATTCGTAGGCCGTGTGCATGCACCGCCCCACCCCCAAAATAGCTGCTCCTATATACATATATATACAGATTTAAATAGAATATATTCAACAAATATATTTCATAATAATACAAATAATATATTTCATTTCTGTACTAATCAAATTGTAAGCGCGGCAGACCAAAATTTCAAAATATATAAAATATACCCCATACTTGGCTAATCCATATTTATAGCTAATCTACTCACAATACGAACATTGATCAACAATATTGTTTTTTATTATGCAGAAATGGAAAGGCAACGGGTCCGAGGCTATAGGCAAATGTTCTCTCCAGAAAACATGAGTATGAGTAATATTGAAAAAATAATTTTTTAAATTGTGAATCGGTCCACCCCACCCTATCACTAAAGTTGGTTTTGTTGGCTCCCAAAGGCCATGCCTTCCTAACCCTTGTGTCTTTTCGTACACAAAGCTTATTCGAATAAGCTATCGACATTAATAGGGTTTGGCAGATTTTTGACTATTCACCTGTTGCGAGTGTAGCCATTCTTCAATATGGGTACATACATATTTGTAACCGTACCATTAATTATTTGTGTTTTTGAGTTAATTTTTAAACCGTATGGCAGCTCTCGTAAAAAAGGTTTTCTGCCCATATGGCAACCTCAATGTATATCGATGATAAGGTGTATTTGTGAGTGTCAGGCGGTATTTATTACGTATAAATCCGCGGTCACACTGATAGTTTTTTTTTTGTTGTTTCCCACGGTCCCCCCCGACAATTACGACAAAGAAAATGCTGAAAATTGCTGAACAAGTGCATGAAAAATCAAACTTCTGATTGACATTCAGCCCCAAGCAGTAAGCAGAGTGGAATTTTACCGGCCACAGCCGTTAGATTCCATTTGGGGCGGCGTCATTCACTCCCCCACCCCCCACCTGCAGAGCGTGAGTGAGAGAGAGAGAAAGAGTGAGCCCAGCGCAGCGTCAGAGCGAAGAGAGCGAGAGAGAGAGTGAGAGAGGTAGCGTGAAGGAGGAAGGGGGAAGATAATGACCACCCAGAGAACACAACGAAATGCCACCAGCGCCTCCACGGAGTCCGACTACGAAACGCTCATGCAGCGTCTACATATCGGGTCTGGTGGCGGCGGTGGTGGGGGCGGCATGCGTGGCTACCAACGCTCGCCGGGGGCAATCGAGAACTTCATTCACGATGGCCAGCAGCAGATGCATCACCACCACCACCAGCAGCAGCTACAGCTACAGCAACAGCAACAGCAGCAGCAGCAGGCGCACGACTACAAGCTGTACGAGCGGGGCAACATCATAGCCGCCTCCAAGTACGCCACGCCCAAGCCCGTCGAGCAGCTGATCAACAATGGGGGAGGCAGCCCACAGATCTATGCGCCCACCGCACAGGTGCTGGGCCAACGGATCGCACCGCAGAAGCACTCGCCCGTGTACGAGAATCTCGAGTTTTACGGCCAGTTCGACTCGAATCACAAGCGCGCCCAGCCACAGAGCCCGGGCAGCCGGCAGAGCGCCATGCTGAACGATTATCTGCTGATGCAGCCGATTGGCGGCGGACGTTTCGCCCACACGCCCGTGCCCGAGACGGTGGCGGTGACTGCGTTGGCTGCTGCCCGCGAGCCACTGGAGGAGATGGTGGCGCCCATATACGAGAACATCATACCGCATTCGGGGCAGCGTGCCCAGCCGCAGGCCTCACCGGCCACGGCCACCATGTACCAGGAAATGCCGGGCAATGTGGCCACCGCCTCGTCATCCACGGGCCTGGATCTCAACGCGCTGCTCTCGTCGCCCATGCACCAGCGCAGCATAAGCACAAATAACGCGCAACATGCCACCGGCTCTGGCACGCTGGGCTCGCCGACCCAACGGTATAGGAATCTGTCGCTGCCCAGCCACTTGAGTCCCGTGCCCCCGCCCTCGTCCTCGTCGCCGTCCCCCCTGCCGATGTCCGTGTCCAAGCTGCAACAGCACACGCCCATCAAGCAGCACATGCCGCCACCACCGGCCCCACAGGCGCCGGCCGGGGGTCATGGCGTTGGCATCAATGTCTCTGTGAATCCCAACTACATTGAGGACATCAACAGCTCGGATTACGTGTGCATGACGGCCAATCTGCATCGCAATACATTGGCTGCATGCGCCAGCGGCGGCAGCGGCGTGGTGACTGGCAGAGCAGCGCCGCTGGCAACAGCAGGCGCAATGCCGCAGCGAGCCGTCCAGGAGACGCCGACAGCAGCGTCGTCAGCCACAGCAATACAATCGCTGCGTGCCACACCCATAGCGATGTCGGCACCCCTGGCGGTGGCCACATCGCCCACGCCCTCGCAGGGCAGCACAGGTATGGCATCGAAACTCCCCGCTCCCCCACCCACCCCTGCGCTAGCATATATGTATCCCTGCCACGAAACAGACTAATATCCTTTGCATTCTTTGCCCCCCTTACTAAATGCTTGCCACACGCAGCGGTCAATGCCGCGTTGCGACCCCGAAAAGGTAGGAGAGAAGAGGGAGGAGTCTCTGGGGGTTCGGGTTTTGGGTTTTGGGTTGGCAGTCTGCTCTAGCTCGTGCCTTGGCTCAACCGATTCCACACCATTCCTCAGGAATTCGATTGGTTGAGCAAAAGACACGCCACGAGACAAACAGAGAGACAGCGAGAGAGTGAGAGAGAAGTGAAGCGAAAAGCAAAAACTAATCCCTGAATTTATATGCAGGTCTAACCAAGAATCTGCTGCCGTATAGCGTGACACCGCCGCGGCCGGCTGGTCCGACAGAGGCGCAGCGTAAGATCGAGGAGCTCACACGCCAGCTGGAGGAGGAGATTGAGCAGAGCGAAGAGCATGGCGAATATTTTGGTAAGTTTATTGCAAGGAATACATTTAAAGGCCATCAATTAAGCTCTCTTTCCCCTGTAGGCATTTGCCATACGTGCGGGGAGAAGGTTAAGGGTGCCGGTCAGGCCTGCCAGGCCATGGGCAATCTGTATCACACCAATTGCTTCATTTGCTGCTCCTGCGGCCGGGCGCTGCGCGGCAAGGCCTTCTACAATGTGCATGGACGGGTCTACTGCGAGGAGGATTACATGGTAGGGCAGCCCTCCCACACCACTCAGCTTCCCTCTGCACTCTGAACTAACTCCAACCTTCTCCTGTGACCTCTTTTTTGCAGTATTCGGGCTTCCAGCAGACGGCGGAGAAGTGCGCCATTTGTGGGCATTTGATTATGGAAATGGTTTGTATATGCTGCTTGCCTACACCTCTCTCTCTGCTGCCCACTCACATCTTGCGTGTGCTCTTTGTAGATCCTGCAGGCCATGGGCAAGTCGTATCATCCGGGCTGCTTCCGTTGCTGCGTCTGCAACGAGTGCCTGGACGGTGTGCCCTTCACCGTGGATGTGGATCATAAGATATATTGTGTGAACGATTATCATCGCATGTTTGCCCCCAAGTGCGCCAGCTGTGGCAAGGGTAAGACTCTCTCTCTCTCTCCCCTTTAAGAGTTCTACTCCTCCTCATACTCCTCTTTCTGTTTGCTGTTCTCTTTGCCAGGCATCACACCCGTTGAGGGCACTGACGAGACCGTGCGCGTGGTGTCCATGGACAAGGATTTCCATGTGGACTGCTACATATGCGAGGAGTGTGGCATGCAGCTGACCGATGAGCCGGACAAGCGCTGCTATCCGTTGGATGGCCGTCTGCTGTGCCGCGGTTGTCATCTGCAGCGTCTGGCACTGCAGTCATCACCGCACACACGCCACCAGGAGCCAGTGTGTGCCTCCTATCAGTATATGGGCTAAAGTCAAGCACTACCTGCCCTGCCCTGTCTCCTCCTACTGCGCATACGCATCCAACTACTGACTGAGAGAGCGAACAAATTATTCCAATTTCAAAATATTATCTTAAACAAAATGAGAAGACAAAAACAAATGCATTTATACGACGAAAGGGTCTTTCTTTGCTTTGCTTGTGTCTGTGTTTGTGGGTGTGGGGTTTCTGTATCCTGTATCCTGTTAATGCATGAGAATCTCCAGCTGAACGAGACGCTTGTTGGTGGCCGTGGGCATGCGATAGGGCACCGTGGCCGCCATATTTGTGAGCGCCTTGGCCTTGGTACGCAAATGGCGAAGGGAGCCCTCCCTGTTGATGTTCTTCCAGTCATCCGTTTGGGTGCTGTCGCGGCTGCCAAAGGAGGACCGGCTGCCACTGCCACCCTTGAGCTTCACGTACTCCTCGTAGACGAGATCCATGGCGGCCAGCAGTATGTCGGGCAGCACTTTGGCCACCTCCGGACCGAGCCGCTTCAGATTGGCCACACACTCGTCCACCTCCGCGCAGTTGTTGGGCGTAATGCGATAATTGGCCAGCAGCTCGGTGGCCAGCTGCGAGTTCTTGTTGTGGTAATGATCGAAGAAGATGAGCAGCTGCGTGAGCATCGAGTATGTGGCCAGGACATGCGGCTCCACATCCACACGCATCACCGAACGCAGCTCGTCCAGCTGATCGATAATATGGCACAAACGATTCCGCATACTCGACTCTGCGGGCGGCTGATGCACCACCTGCGACAGCAGCGAGCACACCAAACGCATCACCTTGTCCAGCTGGCCGCCAATGAAGTACAGCTTGATGGCCGTCTCGAAATTGCTGCGATGGGCCAGCTCATCGCCCACCATGCCAGCCAGCATATACTTGTCAAAGTCCATCGTGTGAAACTGGGCAAAGATGCCGCTGCAACGAAAGCGAAACAGAGAGAGAAATGGTACCCAGAAGGATGTTGTTGTGTCCCGTGTCACTTACCTCTGGTTGGACTCGTCTGCTTCGTGGCCAAAGATCAGTTCAATCATTTCCTGGTCACAGTTCTCGACAAGCAAATCGCTGACACAGCTGAGCATCAGGCTGGTGCCATTGTCGTCCTTGAAGTGCCGCAACAGAAAGTAATACTGCATCGCCTCCGTGGTGTTGGTTAGCTCAAAGCACTTGGCATACGTCACCAGCATGCGCACCAAATTCAGACGCTTCATGGGCGCCGGATCCTTGGGATTGGTACTCAGCAGCGGCTGATGTATGGAGCTGGGTGTGCCCAGCATGTAGATCTCGTTCAGGGCAATGGCCATGTGCACGGCATGCGGACGATTTGCTTCGGTGCGGGCCAGAAACTCAATCGCCGACTCAAATTGGCCCGTCAGGACGAGTACGGTGAAGTAGAGCGGCACCTTTTCGCGTGCATTGAAGTAATTCTCGCCGTACTTCTCCAGGATGAGCCGCTGCAGGCCGCTGTAGGTGAGCTGCTCGATGTTGTACTCGCGATCGTTGTCCTGCCGCAAAATGGACAGCTGCATCCACAGGAAGTCATCGATGCTGCGCATCAGTTCCGGATGCGAGTTCTGTGGATCGCATGCCAGCGCATAGGCATACACCTGTATATGCCCAAGAAGGGAAGCAGAAAGGAGGACAAGAGACGTTTGGTACAAAGCTCATGGCATTGAATGGATTGAGAGAGAGAGAGAGAGACGTACCGCCTTCTTGTAGGGATCGGTGCAGCAGCGCAATTTGCTGTTGTACTCCAGCTTGAGGACACCCTCGAGCCGGGCATACGGATCACCCTTGATGCCCTCCTTCATCATCGCCAGCAGACGGTACAGATCCTGGCAGACGCCGGCTTCATGCAGAAATTTACACGCAGCACCCAGATCGCCGCAACGCAGACTGTAATAGACGAGCGCCCACAGCGGACGGTGGTTGTTGACATCCAGCAGGCCGACCAGAGTGCTCGGCACCACGAAAGTGATGCCCACAAATGCGTTGACCATGCTATAGGCGCTGGGTACGCCGCCGCGCTTCGCCAGCACACGATTCTCCTCGATGACAGTGTTCATGTACTGCCTGTAGCGTCGCTCCAGATAGGCGCACGCCTGCTGGACAAACTGATGGCTGGCCAGGCGCGACGTGACGGGATCTATGGTGCGCGAGGGCGTCACATTGTCGACCATGAACTGCAGCACGCTCCACATTTCAGCGATGAGCTGATTATCAAAGTTATCCGTCGCCAGCTGGGTGAACGCTGCCAGCAGGTTGGTGCGATGCCCTCGCCGGAGTTTTGACTGATTGTACGCAATTATCTCCTCGGCATACAGCTGCTGGGTGCGATTGAGCAGGGAACGCGGCATTGGATTTTCGGCCAGAATTGTGGACACAGTCTGACGCTGAACATCGGGAAATTCGTCTTGTTGGGGCCCAACCAGGGCATTCAGCAGCGACTCCTTCTCCACGCCCCACTCGGCGTAGATGCGGCGCCACTTTTGCCGCTCCACCGACTCGAAAATCTGCAAAATGTAATTGTCAGCCGTGGCAACAAGTGGCACATTCTCAAACTGATTACCCCACGATTGGTCTCATCGATCACCGACAGTATGGCGTTCTCGCGCTCGTTCTTCAGAAAGGCACGCACATCGGTGTCCGAGACGGGGTCCAGAGGCTCGAATGTCTTGCGCGCGCTCAGCGACTCGAGCTTTTGCGTCAGCTTTGGCAGATCCACGCCCTTGGAGCCAAGCAGCATGTGCCTGGGGATTGGTGGAATATAGGAAAGTATAGTTTTCCATTGAATACTATTCGTGTGATTCTTACGCCTGCAGATCGCGTGTTCCTTTGAGGGTCACACGGGAGTGAAGTTCCTGGGTGGCCTGCAGTACTTGTGAAATGGTGCGATCGACGCGCGGCATTTCGTCGTCCATTTTGGTGTAATTTGTGAGGCGCTGGGCCTGCCACAGTAGGTCACCAAACTCCATGTTCCAATGCGCTTTAGATTCGAACAAACACAATTAACATAAAATGCAAAAAAGGCGGCGTGAGCCGGCAGTGGGAATAGCTAATAGCGATGGCAGCTGGTGCCAAAATCAGAGCTGTATTTGCGCGGCAACTGAAATTTTGTACGGTAGGGGAATGCCTATCGATAGTGGTTCTGCATATTCCCGAAACAGATTTGATTAAATTGTTTGGCTGCCAATTGGCTTATTTATATAAATTTATCTGTACTAGTTTAACTTTTACAAGTGCCACAAAGCAGCATATAGATCTTCATACATAAGGCAGCTGTATTTTGGCCGTTTTTTACTCTCTGATCTGCATCAGATGCGTAAATTCATAATATCCAAAGGGCTCATTAAATTCATCGACTTTTCGCTACATGAACTGAACTACTAAAACTATCACCCCCAAAACCAATATATCGATATTTTGATTATATATTTAACATCTCTAGCAGCGAGCAGGCTACGTTTTTCGATAGACTATAGAGTATCGATAGAGAACGTAGTTTCGAAGTGCGCACCATATCAATATATATTTTTTTTGACTGCGTTTATACACAAGTGCGAGATAATTTACAGCAATCATTGATATTTTGCTGCAGTGACTGTGTCTGTTTCCCCCATTCTGTGATTGTGTGTGTCTCTGTGTACATATATTAGCAAATAAATACAAATTAGCACAACAAAATCTGAAAAGGAAAACACACACCACACACACACACACGTACGCACCCCGTCACGCGGATAAACCTTTCCACAAAACGCTGTAAGCGAAGAGAAGAATTAAGAAGCGAACCATGTCCGCCGCCGACGTTGAGACGCAGCCGCAGCAGGAGACGACAAACGGCAGCAGCAAATTCGATGTTCCCGAGATAGAACTGATCATCAAGGTGCGTTTTCTTTTGCTCATATTTACGTACTTAAATGCACACACAAGTGTGTGCATGTATTTAGCTAGGGTTTTCATTTAAATTTGCAAAAAAAAAAAAATATTTCCATGCCACAAAGTGAAAATGCAGCGCTGTCAGGCGTCAGCAGCAGCAGCAGCGTCGGCAGCGCACATGCAAAAGCAAACAAAGGCAAAAAGAACGGTGTATCAAGGTGTTTTTGAATGAGGTGTGATGGAAGTCAAGTCTCCCCCTCCCCGCTCTACCAAGTACATATGTTTATGCCCAAATGTGGCTCGCTGTCCTTTTGGGGTACGCTGCTGACTGAAAAGATTCACTGCAAAATGTTTAAACTATTGTAAGAGTGCTCTTTGGCAATGCGTCACTTTGAATAAATACACCTTGAAACCGCCGCTGTTTCTGGCCACTACGGTTTCTCCCTCTGCTCTGCTCTTCTGCTTCTTCATCTTCCATGTTTGTGTGTGTGTCACATGAAACAGAATTATATATATTCATTATGTCCATTTCATTTCTTCTTTTGGGTTTTATTTGCCTTTTGCCAGAGTCAGCAGCGCGCCCAGAGCCAGAGCTTCTCCCCCTTTATCATCAGCCATCTCTTTCACGCCCCCCCTTTTGTGTGAGTTTTGTTTTTTTTTTTTGTGGTTTCTAAGCATCGCCAAAACCGGTTTCCTTCTCTCCCTATCATCAACACACACACACACACATACACCATGGCCTTTCCTGTGGAGATGTGTACGCGTGTGTAAGTGTGGAAGTCTGCAACTGTGGATCGTAACGTATTTCTGTGCGGTTGGTTCTATTCTTATCTGCCCTCTTCCAAAACTCTTAATCATACTTCGCATTTGCGCCAATTGCTCAACAAATTGCTGACA
Source organism: Drosophila ambigua (assembly GCA_018150905.1). Taxonomy (NCBI): domain Eukaryota; kingdom Metazoa; phylum Arthropoda; class Insecta; order Diptera; family Drosophilidae; genus Drosophila; species Drosophila ambigua. Next base: position 4,294,667 of record JAECWS010000151.1, on the reverse strand, counting down.
CAAGACCCAAAGACGGTTCTGGATTCTCCAACAACCACTTGGCAGGAGGTTCTGTATTTATCTTTGACTGATTTCTAAATTTCTTGGGGGCATACGTCATGCCCCGATGGGGCCCATGGGGCTCGCGTTATTTGCCCAAGTAATTTGTGATTGTTTTCGGAACACACTTTGGCATTGTTGATTCTATTGGTAAGCCCGCCCCTGCGGCCTGCTCCTCTTCCGCCAACGTCCAACCATCCATCAGACCATCCCACGCCACAGGGCCGCACCTCTCTCTCGAAAAGTCTTATGGTGCATGACTAATTCTGCTCCATGAGGTCCAAAAACCCAGCCCTAGTTCCAGTCACAGTTCCAGTCCCTGTCCCAATCCAATGAGCAATAGCCCTCACCCCCACTCCCTTTTCCTGTTGACAGAGAAAGTGGATGCGAGGCGCGCACCTGTTGACTGTGGACTGTAGACTGGTTGGAGGCTTAGCACTTTTCCCAGCCAGCAGCCGAGAAGCATCTTTGACATAACCAACACGAAAAGCGCATTGGCACATGGAAAAGCCATTTCCATTTACAGCGAAAAGCAAAAAGCAGAAAAAAATAAAAGTGAAAGTTCAATTTCAGAGCGGGAAGGAAAGCAGTGGAAGCAGTGGAAGCAGCAGCAGCACTCGGAGCTGTAGTTGGGGGTTTGGGGTGATGGTGTGGCATGCCTCTCTGTTCCGCGCGTGCAGGCAACAAACAAACACAAATGGTTTTGTTGTTTCCACGGAGGGACAAAGCGCGCGCGGGGTTAGCGGCGGGGGAAAGCAGCTAACAAAACAATCATTGAACGCTAAACAGGTTTTTCTCGTGTGCAGTTTTCCGCCAACCGCCCCTTCCCCTCCCTTTGAGCCAAAACCAAAGTCTTCTCGTGCAGAGTTCGGAAATGGAGTTGGATTCGGAGTCGGAGTCATCGCCCACGCGAGATCTCAAGAGATGCCCCAAATTGGCATCGAATCAAAACAAAAGAAACAGCCAACAGCAAGGGTTGGCCAAGGGGGGGACATATATTTCCCTTGGCTAAACGATTCCGATTTGAAACGATCCTTTCTTGTACAGTATTTATATGTATATGTATGTGAGAGTATGTTTTCACGATCCACTTAAACTAATTTAAGGCCTTTTTTGTTGAGGGGGCGCCCCTTACAAACGCCAACAACGCCAACAATTGTCCAAGTTGAGGAAAATGCGCTTCTTTGTTGCCACTTAAAGCGAAGAGAGAAACTGAAGCTGTGGCTGTGGCTGTTGCATGCCATACAGCGCAGGTCAATGCAGTGGGGGGGAGTGCCAAAATTTAACACAAACAAAACAAAATTCAAATATCTCAATATTCATTCATTTAATTGTTGCTAATTTAAGACAAAATGCCAAATCCAAAAACTTACTAGAACTGCACTAGAATGTTGACCACAGCTGTACACAGCGGTGCCCAACTCAGTGTGTGTGTTTGTTGTGTTGCGTGGTGTGTTGTGTGTGACAGTTGAACCAACTGATTTGTTGTCTTCTTCACGCTTCCACGTGCTGTCTGTCAGTCAACGTAGTACACACACAGCTACATATTTATATTTAAATATGCAATGCATATGCATGTGCATGTGTGTGTGTGCGAGTGTGCAGAAAACACGCAAATATTTACCATGAATCACATCGTTTCCTCCTCATGCCCCGCCTTCGCCTTAGCTTAGTCTTAACTGTTGTTTGCTGCTGCTTCTCCCTCACTTCCTCTGCCCACCTGGACAGATTCTGCTGTTCCTTTCGCACCCCGCCCCGTCCCGCCGCCCATTGACCGTTGATCTGTTCTATTTTGCTGCTGTGGATGGCGTGTGGACTTCATTGACAAATGGCTGTTATTGTTATGCCCTTTGCGGGTGGGGAGGGTAAGCAAGGGTATGCCCATGTTGCTAAGTTGTTTGTAGCGCAGTGAATTAAACTTAATTCAACTTTAATTCTAAGCGAATGTGATACAAATCCAACTATTAAATCCCATAAAACGATTGACATTCGAGGCTATGTATAAACTCTGCGCTTTCGCGGTACCATGATTTTCTGATGTCTGCTGTCTGCCGTCTCCCATTTGGCTCTTTTGTAGTTTCGTGAATTATGTATTTATTTTGGCAAATTACTCGGACGGACGCCCTCCGTTGCTGTGGTTGGGAACCCATTAAGTCGGGCAGGAATACGTTCTGGAATGTGCTCTACAAATTGATTACCGCTCAAGTTCTCATAAATAAAAGTGGGGAGGGGTGGGCGGAAAGACCGACCCAATTAGCCCATTACCAATTCGTGGGACGGAAGATATTTATGCAAGTGTGAAACTCACGTTTATAGCACACCCAAAGCAAATATCAGGCATGGCATGCACACCCCCACACCACACCACCCCACCGCACCCGCGCCGTTCGCCCTCACTTAGTGTTGATTATATATTTTGTTTTTGTTTTTGTTGTTTTTATTATTTTGGCCATTACTTCATCACGGAGGCTTCCGCCCGTGCTTGATAAGATATCAAAATATATGTATGTATGTGCATATGTGTGTGTGTGTATGTATCTGCCACATGTGCTTGTATGTGGCCCAAAAAGAATCGGTGAAATCGGTAGAATCATCGACGTTGTGGCATATGAGGAAAAGCTCTCCTGACATGTACCCCCACCACTCGCATTCTCACTGCCATCCCCACCCCATCCCCCATTGAGGATCGTCATCATCTGAAAACGGAATGATTGCGTTCTGCAGCTGTCGGCGAACCGGTTCCAAAAATAACGCCACGCGGCGGCAGCGGCAGACAGGCAGGGAGGGGGGGTGCCCGCACGCCCGGTGCGCCGGTGCCCGCCAACAACTATTTAATTTCATTTTCGTTTTATTTATGATTTGTTGTTGCTGTGTTTCTGTTGTTGGCCCAAAGCACACCAATGCCTTTTTATTTTATTTGACTTGACTTTAGTTTTTTTTTATTTTTTTTATTTTCTTGCTACGGTTGTTTTTATCTTATCGCTGCACAACTTTACAATTGAAAGGAATACAAAGCGACATTGCTGCCAGCGATCAATATAATGGGAATTGTGAGCTAGAGATCGCAGAAGACACAGGGGACAGCGACAGCGACAGCTACAACTACAGCGCCAGCGACCCTTTCATGCAGATGTGTTATGGGCCCAATGGACAGTTGGCTGATACATTTATGCTATTTTTATTTATTTATAATAGCCGCACAGAGCAACGAGTAATCAGACCTCGAACCCTATCGTAGCAAGTTGTTTTAGATAGCATTAAATATGTTGCAATTCGTGAGAGACATAAAGATAGGATCGAGCACATAATATGGGGGATTGGTTGGGGAAAAAAAGAGAGAGCCGCACGGGGCAGATGTCTGGTATGCAATGTGTGTCCTCCCCCTTTTTTTTTTTTAGTATTTGCTAAGTTGCTTTAAAACGGGTGATCTCGGGGAATATTGCTTGAATTAATTATATCATATTATAGTTTAATAATAAGTACAAACAGACCAAACTTAGGTGTAGAATAAAATGTGTCTTAGCCAGAGCAACGTAGGGGCCCTTCCAAGCAGAACTAGTAATTTTATTTGCCACTCAACTGTGTGTGTGTGTGTGAACCCGAAGCCACAGCGTAAATACATACGTACACATATCCATAATTTGTGTATTTGCAACGAATAATTTGTTGTACAAAAATCTAAAGTTTTTATTGCCAAGAGGTGCCCCTCCTCTCCTTTGAGGTGTGTGTGTGTGTGTGGATTTTGTTTGTGGATTTTATTAGCTAGAAGTGCCCATATATGCACATAAATAAGTATGCGTGCGTGTGTGGATGTGAGTGTTCATGTGAATGGCACTTGACATTTGCTAACTGCTTTTGGTTTTGTTTTTCTGTTGCCGTCTCTTCTCTGTCCCGCTCTCTCGTCATTTCTATTTTGAAAGCGTCAAATTGCAGCAGCAGCAGCAGCAGCAACCCGCCAGATTGCCCGATCGACTGTCTGACTTGGCTGACTGACTGACTGACCTTTGCCGTTGCCGTTGCCACACATTTATTGTACAATTTGCGATTTTTGCAATTCATATTGCCAACAGTGAACTGATGAAGAAAAAGCCACAGCCACAGCCAAAGCCAAAGCAAATGGCAAATGAGGCTAAAAAGAAGATACAATACAGCAAATGTAATCCGGGTCATTCGGGAATGTGCTATGGCTGGGGACGGCACTGTAGTGTTGGTGTGTGTGTGTGTGTGTGTGTGCGCGTGCGTACGCGTGTGTGTCGCATCCAGCAGCAAAAGCACAGTTAATAACATACTCTCGGCTTTGTTAACATAAATAGAAAGAAGTAATGAAAAATAAGCACCGTTTAAGCACCAAAGCGAAATTGATACGAGCAACAAAAAAAAAAATAATAATCATCGCTTGCTGCGCTCCCACAACGCCATTGTGTGGTTGATTATGCTGCTGGCGGGGGGTCTGCGGGGGGGCCATGTGGGTTGGGTCTCTGTTAGTCTGCGGTACTGTGGGTCTGTGGCCTATTAAGCCATTAACACACAGGCCAAATGCTAATTAACTACACAGATAATGGCAAATTATTATTTAATTGTTTGGGAATTGAGGCGTGTAAAGTTTTTGGCCGGAGCTCAGCTAATGCGTTAACTATTAACGAGCTGCATCGATTAATGTTTTGGGCTGATTACAGATTACAGCTTTAGTTTAGCGATTAATTTGTAATTTAAATGGCTAGCCCTCAACCGCATTTTCAGCTCATACAAAACTTTGAATCTGTTGGTTTATTCGTTCTGTTGTTGCTGTTGTTGGTTTTGTTCTCCAGTCAACTGACTGACTGACTGCTGTGTAAAAGGCAAACAAGAATGCCGAATGCCGAATGCTGAATGCTGAATGCTTATCTAACGCACACATTGATTGCCATTGAAGTTAAGCCGGCTGTCGACAAGCAACGGCAACGGCTACAGCAACAGCAACAACGGGAAAGGCAAAGGCAGTGGCTGAAAATCGACAACTAAACCTCTCGCTCTGATGTGCTGATGATGATGTCATCGTCGTCATTTGATGAACATGTGTTGCCGCTGACTGCCTTTTGCTGCTGCTGCTGCCTGCTGCTGCTGGCCTGGCCTTGGCAGTGCACTGATGCAAACAGAATCTTACCGAGGCAAGGGGCTCTGGCTCTGAGCCCAAAACTCCACTTCCTGCCGGCAAAGAGCCTGCTCCGCCTCCGATTACTCATTCTGGCTGGCAGCGACAGAGCTCTGATCATGATGGGGTGGGTGATGATGTCACATGACTGAAATTATGCTGGAAACTTTTATTTGATTTATTTATCGGTAATTGGCGGCACGCGAAGCGACCCACCGACCGACCCACCCACCGAACTTATTATTATGCAAGCTAAATTTGTCCATTAGCCAGACAGCAGACAGCTGATTGCCGGAAAAACTATTTGACCCACATTAATGTTAATTTTCTGGTAATTTTTCCGCACAGGCCTCCACCATCGATGGACGCCGCAAGGGTGCCTGCCTGTTCTGTCAGGAGTACTTCATGGATCTGTATCTGCTGGCCGAGCTGAAGACCATCAGCCTGAAGGTGACCACAGTCGATATGCAGAAGCCGCCGCCAGATTTTCGCACCAATTTCGAGGCAACACATCCGCCCATACTGATTGACAATGGCCTGGCCATACTGGAGAACGAGAAGATCGAGCGTCACATTATGAAGAACATACCCGGCGGCTATAATCTGTTCGTGCAGGACAAGGAGGTGGCCACCCTGATCGAGAATCTGTACGTGAAGTTGAAGCTGATGCTGGTGAAGAAGGACGATGCCAAGAACAATGCCCTCATGTCGCACCTCAAGAAGATCAACGATCATTTGGCCAATCGCAATACGCGCTTCCTCACGGGCGACACCATGTGCTGCTTCGACTGTGAGCTGATGCCACGTCTCCAGCACATTCGTGTGGCCGGCAAATACTTTGTGGACTTTGAGATACCCGTAAGTGAATGTGACAAATTGCAGCATTATAATTTGATGCTAATCCCAATGATTTGCTCCTTGCAGACACACTTGACAGCGCTGTGGCGTTACATGTATCACATGTACCAGCTGGATGCCTTTACACAGTCGTGCCCGGCCGACCAGGACATCATCAATCACTACAAGCTGCAACAGGTGCGCGTCGATTCGGTTTTTCCCCTCTCTTTCTGTTTACTAATTTGAGCATCTTTCCTGCGCAGAGTCTCAAAATGAAGAAGCACGAGGAGCTGGAGACGCCCACGTTTACCACATCCATTCCAATTGATATTTCGGAGTAAATTTCCTATTAAAGCAGCAGCAGCAGCAGCAGCCCCCACACCCCAACACCCAACCCCATCCCCCCAAAACAATACATCAAACAATATTTTGGACAAGTTTACAATTAAACCCGCGATGTGTGCACCAATCGCTGATCGCTGATGTGCACACCGATCGAATGTAGCGACAACCAGGACTTATCAATTAGTGTATACCACAACCATTGATATACATAACTATCCACGCATATAATCTATACTATAAATATATACTATACATATACTATATACACCTATACTCGTGTGTAGCGAGTAAATAGCAAAAGCATAACAAAGTGTTCTTTAGCAGCCGCGTTGCCTTTCTTCAGCTATGCTTGATTAAAACACAACACCCCCCCAAAACCCCCCGCGCCCCCACTCCCACTCCCAGCCCCGCCTCGCGCCCATTCACGGGCGGCGGCGGTGTATTTTTTGTTTAATTAATTAATGAACTACATATTTGTATTTGACATACAAATAACCATATACATACATAAATATATACAATATATTAAACGATAGCTCGCAATTAGTGGTTCATCCAATGGCATTGTATAGGCCACCAACACCACCACCCCCCACCCCCCGGTCTTGGCCCATACACATATATTTTTTTTATTTGATTTAACTTTAAACTTTTGTATTCAGCAAAGGAGCTTTTAATTAATTTTTTTTTTGTGCGTGTGTGCAACCAACTAAATTATGATTTATTTGATTATTATTATTTTGATTTGATTTTTGTTTTGTTTCTTGCTCCCTGGCGTCCGTTGCCATTTTGTTCGCTTTTAATTTGTATTTTAATATTTTATAACATAAACAAAAGAAAGAAAAAAAACACACAAAAAGGCAAATGAAAAGTGGAAGATGAGGAAATGAAGAGTATTTTTTGTATTTAAGAGAAAATTACAAATAAAAAACAAAAAAAAAAACGAAACACAAAAAAGACAAAATTAAATGATGTTATTTTGTATGTGGCTTTAAAATTAAATTTACTTTTTAAGTGCCAGCACGAATCTGGGATGCAGTGGAGAGTGCACATATTGAAGGCGGGAGTACGTCTTAGATCGTTCTTTTCAGTGTGCAAAGGTCCTAAATCCTTCCTTCACTTAGTTGCTTCATGGCTCATGGCTAGACGAAGTGCCTGAACTTTGCTACGGCTCAAATCAAAGAATTAGGACGGCAGCCGGGAATATGAAATGAATACTACAGAATTTAATTTTATTTCATTTAATGAATAATATCAGAGTGTAAAATCTAATGGCTGGATACTGCAGCACTCACGTTGCCAGGCACATCCACCACTCCAGCACACGGTTTCTGCTGGCAGAAAGGAGAGGGAAATGAGCTTAGCCAGAATATTTTTGGGAGCTCTACGATTTGTTCAAAGGCCAAGACATTTGTTGGCCCAGTGAATGTCATGGGACATCATCATACATTAATGGTAGATCATGTAAAAATCAACAACAGTTTTATTTAATTTTACAAAAAAAGCTTTTCACATAACAGCAAGCACTGAACACGAGCTCTTTGGCTACTGACCAGCCCAACACGAATCAAATTGAGTGGGACGCTCGAGTGCGGTTTCCCCAGCTAGCTAGCCATTGATGGGTCCGACTGATGATGCCCTGGTTTGGGGGGAATTTTGAAGGGACGCACAAATTTGATATTCGTCTTGAGGGAGTCGGGCAGAAGGCTGGGCGGCAGCAGACAGTGCAAAAAGAGGTGGGTCAGGTAGCCGGTGATGCCCCAGATGCGGTACTGATCGACCACGAAGACGGGACCACTGTAGCCGCTGCGGAACTGCGTGTGTCGCGCCGCCTTGGGTGCCATCAGTCTGTGGAGCGGTATGCAGAAGACCTCCTCCACCTCCTCCCAGTTCAGGCGCAGCTCAGAGATGTGAAAGTCGGCCACAACGCCGACCACAGGCACAATGGCAGAGGTGCGGGGCAAATACAGGGGCTTTGCCTCCCCCCACACCTGAATGCGATCGCGCGGCAGCCCAATTTCCTCTTTTGTCTCGCGCAGCGCACAGTCCACGTAGCTTGCATCGCTTTCGTCCCGTTTGCCGCCCGGAAAGGAGATCTGGAAGCTGTGGCTGCGCAAGTGGCGGGAGCGGCGCGTATAAAGCAGCGAGATCTCGTCCCTGAAAGAAGTAAGAGAACAGCTTACGTGGTTGGAGTCACACACCTCCGGACGGGTACACATACACACGTCTGTGCCGCCACTTACGTGCCCCGTTCCTGGCAGAGAGCAATGAGCACGGAGGCCGACAGATTTTCGCGCCCATTGGGTGTCAAGGATTTGGGTCGGGGAAAGGCCGGCAGCTTGCGCATCTTCTCCATGCAGCGCTTCTGCTGCTCTGGCGACAGCAGGGCCGCATAGTCGTCGGGGGTCAACAGCTGGGCATCGGTTCGTTCGGTGGCAACAGTCGCTGTGGAGCTAAGGTGGCACATTGTTGTCCGCCACAGACGTTGCATGCGCTGGCGCGCCAAGTGTGCAGTGGCCAATGACATGACAATGATATTCAAATATTCGCCAAAGTTCGTTTAATCAAAACCAAAAATGATGTAAACAATATAGCAGCTGAAAAATCATCGATACATCGCAGTGGCTCACTATCGATGGACTGCTAATATTTCCGAATAACGTAAGCCTGATTATGATTTAATTAATTAATTAAATTTAATTAATTTAGATCAACTTTGCAACTTTTTCAATTAATTTATAACCTGTTTGGTTAGTGTCGATAGTTTAGGGGGGTTCAAACAAAATTTTTAAATTTATGAAATTTAAATTTACAATTTAGGATAAACTATATACATATGTATGTACATATAAAAAAATGTAAAAATTTAGGAAAAATGTAAGAGTGTAGTAAAAATGTAATACAAATTTAAAAAACACAAATAAAAATGTTTTCATTGCTCGCTGACAAAAGCTGACTGATATGAAAGGAATATAAATGCTCTCTGACAAAAGCTGACTGATATAAAACGAAAAATGCGAATGCTTTCTGACAAAAGCTGACTGATATAAAACTATTATTGCTCTCTGACAAAAGGTGACTGATATAAAACGAAAAATGCGAATGCTTTCTGACAAAAGCTGATTGAAACTTTTATTGCTCTCTGACAAAAGCTGACTGATATTAAACGAAAAATCACAATTGCTCTCTGACAAAAGCTAACTGATATGAAACGAGAAATTCCAATTGCTCGCTGACAAAACCTGACTGATATGAAACGACATACTATTATTGCTCGCTGACAAAAGCTGACTGATATGACGCGAAGAATTCCAATTGTTCGCTGTCTGATATGATTCAACAAAAATTGTAAATGCTCGCTGACAAAACCTGACTGATATGAAACGACATACTATTATTGCTCGCTGACAAAAGCTGCCTGATATGCATGGAAACAAATATAATTGTTCGCTGACAAAACCTGACTGATATGAAAGGATATATGATACTGTATGGTTAGTGCTACTGAGAAGAATCTGAATAATCATGAACGCTTCACTGTGGTGGCAACAATCTATCCCTGTGTCCGCCTTGGAGACCTGCAAAGAGCCGCAGCCAGAGGGGCTCTTACCATTTCGAGATCCCGAAAAGAATAATGCAAGTACTTAATCTTGCCCATCGGGGAATTCAAGAGTCAAGATCGATCCCGAAACCTGCTACAGAATTCTCCTCAAATTTGTTTTTTGTGTATAAATGTAGTTTATTTGTTGTTGTTCCATTTTTGTTTGTTGTATTCTGTCACGTGTTAAATATTAATAAATAAATTGCATTAAGTAGTATACGATTAGTGTTTGGTTTTAGAAGTTAGTTAGAGGCGCAGTAGCAGAGAGTTGTAGACGTTTCCTTGGCGATGCTGTGTCCCAAGTAGGTTTCCAAATTTGTTCATCAAATTTGCTGTCTGTCTTGTGGCTTGTGTGTTTGTTTGTTTGTTTGTCTGTGTGTTGCAAAAATATTGCGCCTGCGCTTCCGAATGGCGATCAGAAGTATATATATATATATATATATATATATATTGTATGTATATATAAATATTATTAACTTGCGTTTATTTTTATTTTGTTTAATTTTTGTTTTTGTTTTTACCTGCACTTGAAATATTTAGAATATTTTTTAGTCATTTCCATTTAGATTAATAACATACGTACGTACATACATACATATGTGTGTGGATTTCAATATTAGCTTTTTGTTCATTTGCTTTTTGCTTTGTTCATCTTTGTCTTTGTCTTCAACTTTATCTTCATTGATTTTAAATATGCAAAAATAAGCTCTCTCTATCTCTCTCTCTCGCTATTCTCTTCTTCTCGCTGCTGCCACTCGCACACTCGTTATCATTGATGTGAGATCCTGTGATCATCCCTCTCTTATATATGTATCCTCTCGCTTAACAGAAACTAGACAATGCTGAAATTATTGTTCTTCGTATTACTTTTGCTGTTTTGCTTATTGTTTTCGATTCGTCTTTACATCAAACACAAATACAGTTACTCCTATGAAAAGCGTACGTACATACATATACATATGTATATATATATGCATGCAACTCGTGTGTGTATGGCAATAATTCGATTGATCGAGAAGTGTGCTTGATTTCTTGTACATATACAGATAGTAGAATACAGAATCTTAAACATTCGCTTAACTTTGACGCTCTTAAATGCATTTTTTGTTTTGTTTTGTATTTTATTATTTTGTAGTTGTTATTTTTGCGGGTTTTGTGGTGGTTGCAGGCATGCATGGCTTTGGTTACTAAATGCTATGCTATAAATATAATTATGATATCTCCGGTATTGCAATAATAATCCATAACGGCTCTCTATACAATAAAAAATTCAACGAAATCTCAGCTTATCGCGTACATACATACATATTCCCTTATAGCGTATTTCTTTTTTGGCATAAAGTGTTTTTTGTTTTGTTTTGTTTCCTTTTCATCGAAATTATAAATGTAGTTAAAAAAATAATATTAAATACGGTAAGCCTTGGGGTTCATTTACATGGAAATCATACACATATCATATATCATAGGCCAATACGTAAATTGCTTGCCAAGTAAATTCAATCGAATGCTTAAGCTATTGTTCTACATGTGGGTAGGGGAGCTCGGGTGGAGGGGGTAGGACACAAGAGACAGTAGGTTGGGTTGAGTACTTTACACATTTGAGTACCTTGCTGAACAGTGTACTTGGACACTGAGTAACACACGCGCGCACACTCACTCACACACTCCCATCCATTCGCTCTCTCTCTCTCAAAATTCAGTCTTTTTCATATACAAAGAAGGGGCAAACGGGAACGGAAGTGAAGCCAAGCAACCAAAAAGCAAACATTAGCTGAGACGATACTGGTTACTGATTCAAATGTTGCAGTTCGATCCATTCCATCGGCTTCGTCGATTCACATCGAAACTTAATCGTTTTTGCATTGTTTCGCTTCACAGAGACATCAAATATGATTTGCAATGCTGCCTTAAAGCTGCTCAACTGCGATGTTGATCAATTTTGAGCGCGCTCATCAATTAAGAGCTCGATTTGGGATCGATTCTGGATGCAGTTTATCATCGCTCCGATCGATTTCACGCAGTTACGGGCTGCTCCTGCCAATCGAAGAGCCGTCGAGTGCATTTACAGGTTTTACAGTGCTTCCAACGGAGTGCGCGGGCGGGAGGGGGGAGCGGAGCAAGTCGTGTGTGAGCAGTTACGTATTTTTTATATATAGATTGGCGTCTCTTGGCCAGTGAGCAAACGAAACATGGACGTGGGCATGGTCTTCATCAGGATCTAAACAAAACAGAAAAAATGCATCCAATTAATGAGTCGGGGAAAATGGGAAATGCAGCCTGGCACTCACCTCGCCCACAGAGGATGACAAGAGCTTGACAATGGTATCGTGGGGCACGGCCACCACACTCTGATTGTTAATCTCGATGATGCGATGACCCACACGGACGCCGCCCCGCTCGGCGATGCCACCGCGCAGCAGACTGCAGATCTGTGCAGAAAAGAAAAGAGTCGCCCAATGAGTGGTAGAAAAAGATGGGAAGGGATTGTGCTCGTGCACGTGCACTTACCACGCCGTTCTGGACACTGAAACCCAGCTGGAAGAGGGCCTTGGGCCGCAGTATCTTCACCTCGACGACGGGGGGACAGGGCACAACGGTGAACTTGACGGCAGTTTGATTCTTGGCATTGCGTATGTAGCTCTGGCAGGTGGAGAGCGGCAGACCGACCAGGCTCATGCCATTGATGGCTATCAGCTGGTCGCCAATGTTCAGCTGGCCGCAGCGGGCAGCCGCCCCGGTGGACATTAGATTGGCAATCACGACCGTGGGCAGCATGGAGCCCCAGCCGGACTCGACGATGACAACGCCAAGGATTTCGCCCTTGGCCTTGGGCACGACCACCTCCTTCTGTAGCTCCTTCTTGGCGAATATCTCGAGCTCGTCGCCAAAGATCTCCTGGCTGTTGAGCACCTCCTGGTAGTCCATCTCCTTGGCCAGGTTCTCGTTCTCGATGCCATTGGCCTTGAGGAACTCCATGTAGGCCACCTGGAAGGCCTGCCCGATCGACTGGGCTATGAACTGGGCCTCATCGCTCTCGAACACATGGCAGATCATCTTGGGCGTGCGATTGTGCTTGCTGTGCAGCGCCTGCGAGGGCTCCTTTGGCGGCGAGCAGTCAGCTGCCTCGCCGGCCGTGGCCGCCGCCATCGAATTGGAGACATCGCCGAGCGTATTGGGACCGGGGCTGGGATTTGAATCGCCCAAACTGTTGGGCACGAACCGGCGACGGGCCATCAGCACCACCAGATCCCCGATGTCGGCTATGTAGGAAATGGTGCGCAGGGCATGGTCCATCATGATCTCCTTGAGGTCTGTGTTTAGCACCATTATCTTCTCGGTTGATATGAACAGATCCACCTCCGTGCTCGGCTGGCTCTCGCCCTCGGGCGCCTACAGCAACAAAACAGAGAGAATGCCATGAATATCTGTTCTGATTTCGGGCACAACGATTGAGTGGGGATCAACAATCGAAACGATTCTCTTACCAAAGCCTATTCAAAGGGAATGCGCAGCAGGGAACGAGAAAAGCGAACGAGAGAGTTTAGACACGAGACACACACATTTAGCATTAAAGCAATAGATAGCCTAACATTTGGGTAGGTTGGAGCTGGGCCTGCAGCTGGCACTACGTGGGTGGCTGGGGGGCAGATCACTCTGTCTGCAGCACTCACCTTGATCCGTGAGACAGCCTCTTCGGCCTGCATCATGCGCGTCGACTTGGTTGGCTGGCCCTCGCAGACGAGCTGCGTCGATCCCAGATATTTGGCTCGGAAGAGCACGCCCTCAATGAGCACTTTGGGTTCCAACAGACCTGAAGCACAGAAGGCAGAAACATGCACAAACTTTTATTAGATACGAGGCATTTATGGGTGCATATGTAGGTGTACATTGAGGCAAGCGATCGCATGCATGGGAGGCAGGAAACGTTAAGGCAGTGGCAGGCTGGCAACTCCTGGCATCTGGTGCCTGGCAAATGACGATTTTCCTTTACCCGTCTGCACAACAATCTACAAAGGATAACTCCTATCTATCTATCTATCAATTTTGTAGCTAATGCTGAGAATGAGCTTAAACACGCCTAAAACGACGTCCTTTGATAAGTTTCTAAATTAAGGAAAATATTACATATTTAATGGCAATAATTTAAATTTAAATTTAAAAATAATATTTGATTTATATTTAAATTTTAAATAAATATTTGATTTAAGTTTACTTTAAATAAATATTTAATTTAAATTTATTTTAAATTTGAATTAAGTATTTTTATATTTAAAAAAAATATATTTCATATTTGAATTAAATATTAAATAAATAGTGCCCACCAATTGAGTGTATTATATTTATATGGGTCCGTATTTAAATGGCTTTTCAATACACTTACTTATTTATGTGTTTTAAATGAAAGTGACTAATATTTAATTCCACCATTTTTGTATTTAAAAACAGTTTTAAAATATATAAATTTAATTATGATTGTGTTTCTTTTTTGCATTATGCTATTTGCTCCGAGTGTGGGCTAGATATATGCTGGAGCTGTATAAAATGTAAATATCAATCTGTGATAAATGCAGAAAAAGAAACGAAAAGTCCTACAATTCGGTAGAGTTATTTATCTATCATTAGGATAACTGCCGTACAATTCTATAATCCAGATCTGCCTATAATAAATATTTAGCACGTAGCTTTAAGCTTAAGCCTGCTGCTGCTGCTGCCTTATCGCTTCGTAGGCCACAGTAAAAACAGAGACAGAATGAGACAGAAAAGGCACATGGCACAGAGAGAGAGAGACAGAGAGAGAGAGGTAGGGGTAGGGGTAGAGGCAGACAGTGTGAAAGAGCAGGAGACAGAGACACTTACATGACACACACACATCACAAATAAATGGGTGGAAAGAAGTGTGCGGATTGCAGCGTGAAATGTTAAATATTAAATTTAGGATATTCGAGAGACAGAGAGAGAGAGGGAGAGAGATATCAGTACAAAATGGAACCACAAACAACAATGGCAGAGTAAACGAGGGGGCGTGGCGCACTCACCCTCCTTGTTGCGCGACTTGGCGGCCTTCTTGTCGCCATTCGCCGAGTCCTTGAGCGACTTAATGGATCCCGTCGGACTCTTGGTGAACTGCAGCTTCTCCGGCGAGCCGCTGATCGTTATGTCCGCCGTGCCCACGATCTGGCAAATGTCCGGCGAATTGGGCGTCAGGGAGGTGCCGATACCCTGCCGTATGGTCGCCGTCGAATAGGTCTGCGGCTTCGGATTATTGTTGTCGATGCAGCCCCCATTGAGGTGTCCATTGCTGGCTATCTCCGTTCCCTCATTGGCATTGCTATCCGGGGCCTGAGGCTGTGCGCATAAATTTCAATCGAGAATTAGTCATGGGAATACACCCCGACCCCCGCGGGTTGGCTCACCTGATCGGAAAAAAAATCCTGCTCCTCGTGCCGCTGCTGGCCCAGCAGTCGATCCGTTTCCAGATCGGTATCCGGCTCCTCCTCCAGCGCCGCTGTGGCTGTGGCGGGCGTTGGTGTGGCCGCCGCACATTTGCGCGGCACCCACACGGGCGATTCCGGTTCGGTTGGCAGCACTTCGTCGCAGAACTTGAGCTTATCCGGCTGCGTCTTGGCCCGCTGCAGGGCCGTGCGTATCTCCTTCATGGCCTCCTGGATCTCCACTGCCGCAGTGGCCGACTGCTGGACGGCACTGCCACTGCCATTGCCGCTGCCTGCTGCATAGACAGCTCCATAAAGCGATTGCTCAATGGGGCAGCAATCACTATCCACTGCTGCTGCTGCTGCTGCTGGCGCTGCTGTGACCGCCTGCTCGGCATGCACGGCTTCGTGGCTGTTCGTGTCTGGTAGTTCAATCTGCGGCGGTGTGCAGGCGGCAGGCAGTGGCAGTGGCGGCGGCGGTGGCATTGGCATTGGCAGCGAGGCAAAGTCACTTATCAGCGCCGACTGTGAGGCATCGGTTGTGACAGTCGCCAGGCTGGCACTGTTATTATATTCGTTCTCCAATCGTTCACCATTTATCGGCCCATTTGCATTGCCATTGTGCTCGTGGACGGGCTGTTGTGGCTGCTGCTGTTGTTGCTGTTGTTGCTGCTGCTGCTGTGTCTTGTCACAAATAACAGATACATTGTTCTCCGTATCGGAGGCATGGCCGCTACTAAGGCCATCCTCCAGCACGGGCATGCTCGTGTACAGCTTGCCATAGTCTGTGGGGCAGTTGATGTCATTCGACAGGCTATCCAGATCGCCGCAATTCGAATCGTAGTCCGTTGTCTCCGGCGACAGGGTAAAGTTGCGCGAATGTCGTCGCAGATTCGCCTCCAGTTCGGTGTCTGCCAGATCGCCGCTGCTGCGACTATTCGAATCGATATACAGCTCAATATCGTTGTGCTGCTCCTGATACACAGTCGGCACACAGACGCTGTGCTCACTGGGTGGCTGCTGCTGCGGAAATAGAAATGTTTCAATTGCCAGAGTCAGTGGGGCAGTGCAGTCGGTCTCACCTGCTTCTTGCTGGGCGAACGATGAACCATATAAAGCTCTTCTTTGGGTATCCTAGCCAGCCGCTGGCCAATGTATGCCTGCTCCATGGGTGTCGTTGCCGGATATTCCTGCTGCTGTTGCTGCTGCTGCTGCTAGAAGAAAACTTGCTGCATTAAGAGGAATCCCTCGCTTGTAAATCGTTGGATCTACTCACCGTATTGGGCACATCATCGCCGCTCTCTGTGGTGTAGTCCGCGAAACGCTTCTCATCATCGGGATTGGCCTTGAAGAACTCCTCCAGCACCTTGCGCGTCTCCGAGAACTCGTACAGATAATCGAATGCTGGCGTTTTCTCTCTCTCCCTTGCTGCCGCCATCCTGCTGCTGTCCTCCTCGTGATCGATCAGATCTATCAGATTGCCCGACGATGCCTTGCCGGCCACATTGTTGTTGCCCCCGCCGCCGCCGCCCCCGCTGCCGCTTGCGGTGGGCGAGACGCGCTGTGGAAAGCCTGGCGGACGTTTGCGTGAGCCGCTGTTCAATGCGGCATTAGCGGCCGCCGCCCCCGGCTGGTTGCCAAAGCGTCGTGGCGAGCCCTCGTACTCGGCTATGGGCAGCTGGCCAATCATTTTGGTCACCTTCAGTATGTCCTCCTGGCTGTCTGAGCGCATCGCCGAGGCGGCCTTGTTCATCCAGTTGGTGTCGATGTCGTCAAAGACAACAATTTCGCCATCCCGCAGGCACTGGCCATCGGCCTTGCCCACATCCGTTGGCGAACCAGGACTGGCACGACCCTGCCACAGATTGAATAGAAGGCGGAACGTAAAACATTACTTGGAGTTTCTTCTCCTGTACCAAAAGAAGCGGTTGATTCCCAGTGGCTATTAAATGTGTCTTAAAACTATTCCTTTGGACACTCTGGCAGGATTAAAGATTCGCTTAATATGTATCAAGCACCCAATGGCAAGGGGACCCCCAATCATGGTCAGTATTGGTACTGGTACATTGCAGATCTGCATGCAAATAAGAGGACCAGCAACGTGCAATGGCATTCTATATCCCCATCCCAAGGATAGCAGCAGCAGGAGGTTCCTCCTGTGTGTGTGGGAAACTAATATTTGATGCCTCCACAAATATTTACAAGCACATCCTTGAAAGTCTATGCAAAGGCGTGTCGAAACGCCATCGAACATCTACAATATTCGCTATAACTGAGAGTATATGTCGCAAATAGGCGAAAAAAAGCACAGCGCAGAATGGGAAATAATCAAAAAGAAGTTTAAGAGGGAATAGAGTTCTCTCAGTGCCTATGGCATACACCTATTACGATAATTATTATGCTGGTGCACTTTTCTGCATGCAATTGGATATCCTTTTCAAGGTTAGACAAGACCCAAGAGGAAGCTTGCGCTGTGACGAGAGACGCAACGGATAGTTGGCCAACAGGCAGCTTATTATGGGGTGCACAGAGTGGATGCCGGAGACAGAGTTAAAAGCTTCCCTACTCTACCCTTTTTGGATGCTAAAATATAGATTTTTCCCCAGAGCAAAAGGTAATTCAATTAAATTCTTACACAACGAATTTTCTTACCTGTGGCAGGGACGATTCGTGGGCATCGAACTGGCTGCCCGGACTGCGACCGACACGAATCTGATGGAGATGCGGCCGCTGGTAGTAGTAGGAGGAGCCCATCTGTCCGCCAGTT
Source organism: Drosophila ambigua (assembly GCA_018150905.1). Classification (NCBI taxonomy): domain Eukaryota; kingdom Metazoa; phylum Arthropoda; class Insecta; order Diptera; family Drosophilidae; genus Drosophila; species Drosophila ambigua. The sequence continues at coordinate 4,276,515 of JAECWS010000151.1, read as the reverse complement.
TCCCCATAGCCCATGGACAGCTGTCCGGGCGACTGGCCCTGCAGCGGTGCGTACGGCAGCTCCGAATTCAGGTCCGGTGAGTTGAGCACTGTGCTGGCGGGCGTCACATTCGGACTGCGCGTTCGCATCTCCCACACGTAGCGCTCCTGCTGCAGCGACTGCAGCTGCGGCTGTCCAAAGTTCATTTGCATCGGATTGGCCATCGAATCGTTGCTGCTGTCGCTGCAGGAATTTGAATTCATCGCCTGCATTGGGCTGGAGGGGGGGTAGATACGCTGGATGGTACGCTGGTTTGCTGCTGGAACCACAGCTGTATGGATGGACTTGGACTTGGGCTGGAACTGCAACTGCAACTGCAACTGAAACTGAATCTATGGATGCTCCGCTCCGTCTTGGATTACTGCTCTAGTGCTGCGTCCGCTGCTGTTGCTGCTGCTTCTGCTGCTGCTGCTGACATGCCTCGTTCTGAGTAGATACTGCCTAGGGGAGAGCGATAAAGGTTGGAATTAGTTGGCTCGATGATCTAACGGATGAATCACTGCAACTGCAGCAGCCCCAGCCACAGCCACAGCCCCAGCCCCAGCAAGGGACAGGTTGTTGCTGGCCAGAGAGAAATCAATGCTGGGGGTTGCACTGCTTGCTGGCTGGCTGACTGGCTGGCTGGCTGATGCTGCCAATTAACCCAATAACAAGGCCCGCGAATCGTGTCATCAAGGGACACACTAGCTGCTGTAGCCTTCATATGTCCCCCTCCCTTTCGCACTCGCTATCTGTCAGTGTGTGTGTGTGTGTGATTGCGCACGTAAACTTGGCCTCCAAATATGTTCCGCGCAGGCAAAACAAACTCGAAAGTGCAGGAAACGCAGGAGGCTGGGCTGGCTACCAGACACAACAACAAAGCCACCCACCCACTACCCGCCGTAGGTGATATTGTTGGCAGTTCGTGGAGGGGGGGTATATGTTGCAGGCTGTGTGTCTCGCCTTTGTTTTCGATTGTTTGGCACGGCACGGACGTTACTTCACCACAAACACTCGCGCACACACACACACACACATTTGGGTGTGTGTAGGGTAGGGTGTGTGTGCGTGTGTGTACATCAGCGAATTGATGCCTTTGCGCGCCTGTGTAGTTGTCGATGCGTGGTGTGTGTGTGTATTGCCATGGCATTGTTAAAAATCAATAGATTTTGCTGGTTATTTTCTTCTTTTTTTTCTGCAGCTAGTTCTTCCTGTTTCCATGAGTGGAAGAACGCCAGAGGCAGGAGCCACCCGCCGCCGCAGACTCCCGCACGCCACCCACCGGAGAACAACAACAACAAATGTAGCAACGGTTAAGACACGGTCGAGCGAACGAACGGCGGTAAAGAATCACATGCGAATGCCTGAGCGACAGCAGCATCAGGACATCATCAAGCACAACAACACCTGTCGCTAATTTACCATTTAATATTGTTTCGTGACCGTGGATGTATCGGAAATAACGGGGGAACCGTGGGAAACAACAAAAAAAAAACTCTCAATGTGACCGCGGACTTATCGATAAGATATACCCGCATGAACCTCAGAAAGATACCGAAATATACCGTAAGTATACCGAGGAACAAAAATGAATTAACCCTCCTAACCCCGCTATATTTAAAAAGCTCAACAACTTGACTAAACTGCGGAAAATATTACTGTTTCTGAACGCGCCTTGTAGCTCCATCCTGCCTTACTTACAAAACATTCATGGCTACGATATTTTTCACCTGTACTGCATTAAAACTCTTCAAGTTTCATTATTTTTTAGTGTTTCTATTTGAATATCCACTGGTCGACAATGGGCTAATCGTTCTCTGTCGGTAATCGAAAATTATATTCGATACATAGCACTAGCCCAACTATCGATGAGCTCGCAACAGCAACGCAGCCATGAGGCAGTGAAAACTTTGCTCTTTTGCAAGTATTTGCAGCACTGGCATTGGGCGGCAAATTTAAAAAGGCAGTTTAAATGTTTTAGCATTTAGAGTTTAATCGATTATATGTACCGTGTCGTGTCTGTGGTTTCAGATTCAGTTTTAGATTTGCAACATTTGCAAAATTGGAAATACAACACACACATTCTGGTTGGGGCTGTGTATACATACAAATTCGATGAGCAAAAATTGACAAGGATTTGTTTTGTTGTTGTTGTTCTTGTTGTTCTTGTTGTGTGGCAGTAAACAGTTTTCGGTAAATGTTTGGTGTTTTTTTTATTTGTATTCTCTATAGATACTACCATATAATGAAACAATGTTTCTTGTTTATGTTGAATTGCTGTATATGTTTGTTTGTTTCACTTTTAATACAATAATTACATATTAAAGTTTTGCACTATACGCTAAACTGGAAGGAATGATTGCGTTTTAATTGTTGGACATTAACTTAACAAATATTTTATGCATATTGTATTGTTTTAAACATAAGGTGGTGGAGGGGTTAAGGGTAGGGTAGGGTTGGGTAGGACAATGGATAACAATATAAATAGGTATTAAAATAATTAACTAATAGTAGATAGGAGTAGGGGGCACAGTAGTTCAGAGTTCATAGAGAGTATGATTGGTTGACTGAGTGGGGATGGTGGGGGGGTGGAAGTTCAACATAAAAATTCTTTGCGCACTTAAATATACTATTTTCTTTTTGTTTAAACATAATTTTGGTAGTTTTTGGCTTAAACTAGTTGCTCGTTTTGGTTGTGCCTAACATTAGTAAATACAATACACACCCAGCCCCGAGTGGGCGCCACTTAGATGCTACGCTACTTAATGATTATGATGTGGGGGGCGGGGAAGAGAGAGTGTGGGTCAAAAAAAAAAAAATAGAAGCGTATACGCTACGCTTCGGAAATTAAAGCTTTGTATGTTTGACCGTGTCCGTCCAGTAGTTTTGTATTGTCATCGCCTCCAGCGAATTGAGAAACGAATCATTGTCCAGGCTGTACATCTCATCGGAGTTGTCCTGCAGGAGAGACAGAGGCAAAAAGGAGGCATCATATGAAATGTGCACACAAATTGTTCGCTACGCTAATGTTGGTTGACGAATCCTTACACTCACCCGCATGGTGCTATCATCGATGTAGACACTGGAATCGGGCTCGCTCAGTGCCTGCGGCTTGTTCAGAAACCGTCGACGGTAGAGCACAATGCCAATGGTGCCCACAGTGCAGCAGATACCAAACACTGTGAAGCAAATGGCCGAAATGGCGCCAGCATCCAGGAAGTATGTACGCTGCAAGAGATGAGGTGTGGGAGGTGAGTCCAGCTGCTGCTGCAAAATGGGGGGGGGGGACTGCCTGCTCACCTGTATGGCCAGCGCCTCGGAAGAAATGTTACCCTCATCGTTGGCCCCATCATAGCCGTCGGCGACACTGGGCGCCGACGAGGCCGAGCGCGTCAGCAGACTCTTTGTGTCGCTGGAGAAGTTGATGTAGCGATTGATGTGCTTGTATTCGGCGGACAGCACCTTCGATTTGCGCGAGCGATGCTCGCTCTCGGCGCGACGCAGCTCCTCCTCTTTGTTGGCGTTCTCCAGCGTGAAGGGCGCCTTCTCGCCGTGCTCCAGCTCCAGCTCATCGGACAGCCATTCCGTGTTGATTTTCGGTGTTGAGGGTGTGGCCGATGATGTCAATGGTGTTGTCACTGTGGCAGCAGCCGCCGCAGCAGCCCCAGCAGCCGCAGCAGCCCCAGCAGCAGCGACAGCCACTGCCATTGCCACACCAGTTGTGGATGCTTCTGTGCTCGTTGTTGTTGTTGTTGTTGTGGTGGCAGCTAATGAGGACGATGATGATGAGGAGGATGCGCTGGCTGCTGTCGTTGTGGTGGTTGTTGTTCTTCGTGTTGTTGTGACTGGACTGCTGCTGCTGCTGCTGCTGTTCAGCTGCATTGTGGGCTTCAGAGTGCTGCTGCTGCTGTCATTTGTACTGCCAGAGAAAAAAAACATTAGCAGCAGCCAAAGAATGATTTGATTTGATTTCTGCCTTACCTTGTGCTGCTGCTAAAATTCGTAAAATTGTTGAGCTGCTCGGAGGTAAAATCCGCCGAGCGCTTGAACTCGTACTGAGCCACAGTCTGCTGCACTTCAGCAGCATCTGCCTGCTGCTGCTCCACCTGCTGCTGCTCCTCCTGTTCCTCTCCCTCATTTAGCAGCAGATCTTCATGCTGATCTTCCTCATCCTGATGCTCATCCTCAGCTTCATCAGCCGCATAAACAGGCGTCACAGCCGCTGCACCGGTGGTTGGCCTATTGGTCAGATCCATGATGTTGCTCTGCGTGGCCGTGGACCACGTCTGGCTGACTGTCGTCTGGTACAGCTTGGTGGTCTGCCGCGCCACAGGCTGTGTCGCCGCTGACTCCTGTGGACTGCTGGGATATGTGTGGACATGGCTGGACAGCAAGTGAACTGCAAGCGCATCCAAAGGGGAATATTCAGGCCATAAATTAAATTAAAATTGAAATGTAGTCGCTTACCGCTGAGGCAGGTTATCCAGAACCAATGTGACCACCAATAGAAAGTCATGATGCGATCCGTTCTGTGATCTTGCGACGACTGTTGGTCCCGCCAGGAAGCGCAGCAAGAGAGAGAGAGAGAGAGAGGGAGAGCATTAAGAGAGGATGAGTCAGTGGCGCATGGCCATGAGAGTACTCCACGAATTCCCATAAAATATTCCCCAATGTCCGATGAAGTCATCGCAGTTGCCTTTTCTTTTTTTTTCTTCTTTTTTTTATATACAAAAGTTTTGGTTTACATTCTGCGCAAAACGAGTTTGCGCGGAGGGGAGGGACACGCCAAAGGAATTGACCATTTTTGGGGCTGCAGCTCAGAGACAGCTCCGCCCACCCGCAGGGACTCCCAGCCTCAGCCTCAGCCACTGCATCCCCAGCCCCTGCCGAAGGTCGACGACTTCGGGGCTGGCACTGCCACTGCCACTGAGCTCAGACCCACAAAAGTCTTTCCTTCCAGTCAGTCGCATCTTCTTTTGATTATAATTTCCATACCATTTTGGGCGGGGGGATGGTTGGGGCTGTGTGGAAGATCGTGCGACCCACGCTTTTCGGGCCAAGCCAAAATAAGTTTGTAACTGTCTTAAATGGCTTTGGCCAACTACTCCCACTCGAGTGGCGCTGCCTCATCTGCCTCTGGCACTCCCCGCCCCAACCCCAACCCCCTGGCTCATCCATCCTCTCTGGGGCTTAATTGTTTTGCCGCTTTTGTTCTGGCCAACAAGACAAGCCAACAAAGGCAGTACGCAAAAAAGCAAATAAAAACGTAAGAAACAGCCAGAGAGAGGGAGAGAGGGAGAGGCGAGAGTGTGTATGCGACTATGGGGATACCCCGCAACAGCAGCAGCAGGGGTCTCATTTAGTCACAAAACTGCAGAGCAAAATACAGGAAATCATTAAATCAATTAACATTCGAAAAGGATTCTTCCATAAAAAAACCAAATATTTATGCCTGTAAAAGCCACTCAAAAATAAACCCCAAATGCAATGTTCTGCAGCTCTAAATTGTGCCAGGTTTGAAATAGAAATAATTATATTCACATTATAAAAATCAATCAACTATAAAATGAAATTTGTTTAAATTTAAATTATGTTTAAATCAAAATTCCAATTACAAAACTCATACAAAGATCTGGCTAAATGTTTTCTACTTCAAATTGAAACTTATTTAAATCTACATTCAATTAAAAAGAGTAAAATCAATCAAAAGATTCTCACACCCCAAATTAAAAACAATTCTGCACATAAAATCTGTTGGCATTCCAGAACTAAAGACCAAAACGTTGACTAAGCCTCGCCTCGCCTCACCTCCTTCCCATTTGTTTTTATGTAACCCTTGGCATGCGCTCAATATACCCAGCATTGCTGTGAGCAGATTTCGAGGGTAGCCCACAAAATTAGCATTCCAATTTGGGTGTCGGGCGGACGGCTGTGAAAATACAATTTACTTGTAGTTTGTCGGTTTGCCACCAGACTTTTGGCGATTCCCTAAAGCCATGGAAACACACACAGAACCAAAAACAAAAACCAGCAGACAAAGCGCTTCCAAGCCCGTCCTAATTTGTTAAATTTGTTTGTGCTAAAAACAAAAAAAAACAATAACAACGGAAAAAAAAACCGAAACTAAAAAAGAGAATGAGAATTTTTCGCTTAAACGTTTGTATCTTTTTTTTTTTTTTGGTTCCCCCCACCCCATTTATTTGGGTTAATGGAGGGGGGTGGAGTTGAAGTCTTTAGCATCTTGAGGGACCCATAACAGGTGCTCCAACCCAACCCCAGCAACTGCCCCGAAGCCCTGATTAATATTACGTATACGCCTTTAAGCATTTGTCAGACAGACAGCTGGATGGTGGGGCACACACACACACACACATAATCGTAACTGTATGGGGGGGGGGTAGCATGAGGCGTTAAAGGTCAAACAAACACACACAGTGGCAATAATTTGCGCGCTTGCCCGCTTTTGTTTTATGCTCTATGCTGGTAGGTTTTTATGTTTTTAATGGTAATTCGAGTGGGCCATAAAGCAAAAGCCAAAACAATTGTTTAATGCCCGACAAAAACAAAAACAACAAAAAAGGTAAAGAGAAGTCACAGTCGCAGGCCACAGTCGCAGCCACAGTCGGAGCCACAGTCAGGCACAGCCTCTGGCAAAAGTTCTGCGAACCATAACGAATGACATCCATAGACACCCTCCCCCCCCCCACAAAGCCAACCCCTTGAGGCAGATGTTCTTCCCTGTGTGTGGCTGTGGGGTATGTAAATCAGCAACATCAACAGCAGCATCGTTAAACAATTTACCCACCGATGAGAGAGAGAGATGAGTTGAGATGGGATGGGATAATGAGGGGCACACATACGAGCTGTGTCTCTGGGGCACAACAAATTCAGTCATGAAATTGGACTCAAGGCTGGGCCCTGCAGTATGCAAAGCATTTCATAATAACCCCCCCAACCAAACAAAATGAGAAAAAATTAAAGAAAAAACAACAAACAACAAACAAACAACAGAAACAGAAACCAAATGCACTTTCATATGCCCCATAAAACTGGAGCAAGTGCCGCCGTCGGTCGCCACACTGCAATTAACACAAGCCACAAAAGCACACACACACAGTCACACAGAGACACACACACAGACACAATCATAGGCAAGAAACAGCATAAAGCGAAAGAAGGTAGCGACCACGCAGACTGGGCGGCATACACTTTCCTCCACTAGCTGATCATAAGTCAGGCCTAAAAATATTCCATTTAAAAGTGACAAGTGACATGTGACACTACTGTTACTTAGTGTTGGTAAACGTTTGCTTAGTGCAAGCAGTTGAAGGAGCTGCGCCAAAACGATGTCTGCAGCAGCAGCGCAGCATAAGAATATTTAATAATCATAAATAATAGTTATAAAAATAATAAAAATTAATATTAAATAATAGTTATATAAAAAATATATAATAATAATCAATAATAGTACAAAAAAAATAATAATAATAGTCAATAATAGTTATAAAAATAATAAATAATAATATTAAATAATAGTTATACAAATAATAAATAATAGTTAAGAAATAATAAATAGTATTAATAAATAATAGTTATGAAAATAAATAAATCAATAATAGTTCTAAAAATATTAAATAATAATAATAAATAAATAAATACAAAATTGTACGACCCTACCATAGGTTCTTAAATTTGCATCGCTACAATGCGTATAAAATAACTGCAGATATAGCAAGCCAAAGTTGAAGTTTTCTCACATTTTTCCAGGTTTTTTCAACATTAATATTTTTTAGAACTATATTTTGGGTCCAATTTTAGCCTTAAGCTCTTTAGTGGCATTAATATAGGCAACCCAATTTTATTTTACATCCAACAAGGCCACAGGCAGAGCCTCAGACTAAACATATTCCAAAAAGAAACAGCCAGAGCCTGCAAATTAAACGTATGACTAAAATCGTATTTATTGTTCCTGCCCACCAGGCAGAATGTCTCTCAAAATGTGGCATACCCCGGCCCGCCGTGGCATAATAATTGCAGTGCGCTGAGAGAGTGAAACGAAAACGAGGCAGGCGCTGGGTGCGGGGTGCAGGGGGCAGTGGCAGAAGCAACCTTCAAGTGCAAGCGACAAAAGCAAAATTGAAAAGGCGTCGCCGGCACAGCACAGCAGAAGGTGCAATAATTAGATGCAAACCTGCCACAAGGTGCATGCGATGGGAAAGTTCACGCTCACTTTCTACGGCACTTGCTTCCCCCCACTTGGGCCTACGCACAGAAGTAGGCCCTTGCCTGCCCTGCCCAGCCCTGCCATGGCCTGCCCTGACTTGGACTTTGAACTGGAACAAAACGAAAAAATCGAGCCAACATAGGAGCCATTGACACGGCCAGTTGTTCGTTGTTCGTTGATACACGCCCCGAGATATAACCAAAAATTCAGTATCGTTTCCAAATTTCTATTGAAAGGAACTTCGGAAAATAGTTCCCACAATTTTTGTTTTGCTCCCGAACAAATAAAAACTAAAATCCGTAACTTCAAATTGAACACCAGAAATAAATTTAATTTTTTTTCCAAATTTCGTTTTCAAAGTTTCTTGCTTCATTCCGTACTTGCATCGTGCATCGTGCATTCTCTCCATGTGCTTTCGACTCGCTTCAATTATGGCTAACAGACGGGCGGAGAGCGACGAGGAGTTCCCGCCGCCCGCGCGACGCCACTCGGAGCCAGATGCCGCGGCTCCTTCGGTCTCTTACACTGCCACTGGCACTCAAACCATTTCCAAGGTACGTTGCTGCCTGGCCTGCCCATGCATTTTGGGGCCACAATAAACCACTGCCCTTCCGCTTGCACACAGCTGTGGTGCCCGACGGCCAAGTGCGTGGACTTCCGCTACCTCAAGCGGGAGCTGTTCACCGTCGAGGAGCAGCAGTCGTTCCTCAACGACCTCAAGAGGCAGTTCCGCTGCGTGCACTTCGATGTCGAGCTGCTGCAGGACCACCTAGAGGCGCTCGCACGGGCCGGCATCGACACCCTGAACTCCGTGCAGGAGTGCATACTGATACACAAGAGCAGGGATAACAGCGCCAACGCTGCGCAGGGCGACACGCAGGAGAACGTTCGCGTCGGCGGACGGGTGGTTGGCGGCGGCGGGCCCGGATCGTACACCGAATGGCCGCTGCACTCGCTGCCCCGACTGATACCCAATCTGCGCGTGCTGAGCATCCACTGCAACATTCAGGTGCACTTCATTGAGCGCTTCACGCAGCTGGAGCTGCTGTTCATCAATGCCAGCATCTCGCAGGGCGCCATCACGGGCGTCTTCGACCGCTGCCGCCAGCTGCGGAAGCTGGTCATGCTGGAGGAGTGCGACACGCCCCTGGACCTGAGCGGCGTGATCAAGTGTCCCCTGCTGGACGCCATTTCGGTGCCCGTCAGCATATTTGCCAATCAGCGGGAACTGCTCGCCACCCTGCCCAACCAGGAGTTCATCGAGCTGACCCACTGCGCCCGCAACAGCCGCCTGACCGTCGACTGTCTGCACACCGTATTCGGCCTGAATGCCAACTACATTGCGGGCATCGAGATGAACTGTGGCTTTCTGGAGAATGGGGCGCAGGGCCTGGCGGCCATGGCCATGGGTCGGCTCAAGCGCGTCCTCAACATCCGGCTGGTCAATTGCGATTTTCGGGACGCTGCCATCGAGAGCCTCGATCTGCCGGACGTGCAGTGCTTCATTGTGCTCAACGGCTGCCACAATGTGACCAATAACCATGTGCTGGGCCTCGTCGAGCACTGTCCGCGGCTGCGGCAGCTCTATGTGCTTGGCGGCCACCGGCTGACGGGCACCCTCCTGCACGGCATCTGCCGTCTGCGCAGCGAGCACAATCCCGGCTATCCGCTGCACGTCATTGTGACCAACTGCCAGACCCTGCTCCAGAACTACAACACACTGGTGAGTGTCCATGGGACAGAGAGAGGGAGATAGCTTCGAGATTCTACACAGATTTTCTCTCCTTCCCCCTTGCAGTACGCGGAATATTGGCAGAGCAGGCGCAACATTTTGCGGGTTGAGTGCTACAACGGCAACCAAGACCTCACCTCCGATGTCCAGTTGTATTTGCGCAACAGCAGGCCTGAGCATGCCCGCGCCCACGCCCACCTGTCGCAGCATATCTTGGCTGATCTTCTTGGCTGATCCGCCGGCTGATCCGCCGGCTGTCGCCTGCGCGCGCCCTTAGATAATATTTTCGAGTTTCCAATAAAGTAAAGACAATGCCCGATGACTGTCACACACACACACACACACACGTGTCTCTTTTTTGCTTGTGCCATTTTCCGTGATTTCTATTTTGGACAGAGGCTTTTCTTTGTCTCCCCATTCAGCCTGTTAAGCCCAGCAAATCACTCAGCCCTCAGCCCTGCTCAGCCCACATGCAGGTAAGTGAAATCTCATTTGCAGCCACAATTAGTGCCCAGGGGGCGGCCCTCAAGTCTCCCAGTCGCTGCGACTAGGCATGCAAAATGCCTTCAAATGCAGAATGACTAGAGATTCAAGTGGAGAAAAGGTTTTGGCTTATCTATTTTTAATGCAGGGACTGGAAGAACCCTCTCGTTCACTCTCACTCCCTGCCATCTTTGCTATTAATTATTTCTGATTGTGAGGTGTGCTTAAAGCAGGCTTAGAAATTGTTCATCTGGCAGCGGAAGCTCTGGCATATTCGGACAGGGCACAGCGCACAGGTGAACTGAGTTATCAGCTCAGAAAAATTACAGCTGTTGCATATGGATTCTTGTAAATTCTTTAAAATGGAGCAGCAATGCCATGGATGGAGCTGTCAATATTTATCTCTCACAGCATTTTGGGTACTGCATTTGAAGCCATGCAGGAACCCACCACAAAATTCTTAATATATAATATAATAAAATAATATAATATAATATAATAATTAATTAATTAATAAAATAAATGAATAACATGAAATAATATAATACAAATAATACATATATTTCCGGCATGTTTTTCCAATTAAAAACATAAGGCAAATCTCTTAGAGCTTTTAAGTAATATAATATAATATGTAATATAAATTATAATAATAAAATAATATATATATAATAATAATATAATAATATATTAAATAAATGTAAATATTCTCTACATATGTACATATATTCTGCACATAAATTTCATAAATTTCTTTCCATTAAGCGCATTTAGTATTTACCATTAAACATTTACCATATAGCCTGCTGCATTTTCTTCATCTACCATGGTTGAGTACATGCCCCTTGCTATCTTTATTTATTGAATTTATCGTTCCATAAATGATTCATTAGTTCTTTAATTTACTGCCAGCATTATTTATTTATATTTATTTATTCCTTCTATCTAATCATTTCTACTGGCCATTCCCACCGAGTCCCACGCACTCCCCTCAGTGTGTTGTGGAGCGGAGTTGGAGCTTCGTTTACGTGTACTTGCGACTCAATTTGCGCTGTTCGGTAATATTAGAAAACGAAACATTTTTTGAGCTGCTGCTGCCAAACAATTGGCGAGCGCTGACAAGTCTTTTTTTCTTTGTGTATTTTTTTCCCCCATCATTTTTCGTAAGCCTCTTTCTGCTGCCCCTTTTCGCGCGTATATTTCACTTTCTTCTGGCTGGCGAATTGAAAAGTGAAATTCACATTACAAATTCAAGTCAATTCAATGCCCAAACAAAATAAATAAAGGCTGTGTGTGGGGCAGCAGGCAAAATCCTTTGGGCCACATTTAACATTTTATTTTATTTTGTTTTATTTTGTTTTATTTTGTTTGCTGGCAATTGCTAATGCCAGAACATTTATTTAATGCTGTTAAATTATGTGAAAACTGTAAAGTTTTTTGTTGTTTGTTTTACATGGGCCGCTGCTTGGCCTGGCGCACGAATGGCGGCTGACGAAAGTCGTAGGAGGAGCGACGAACGACCTCCGAGCGGGCGTCGCCGGATGTGGAGTTTGTGGAGTGTCGCTGGCAGGCAGCTTCGGCGTTCGAAGTGCGTCCTTGAGTCGACGAATCGCTGTCCGAATCGTTGTCTGAGCTGTGCTCCGAGCTGCGCGACGCTGTGGTGGGTGTCGGTGTGCGCCATTTCCAAACGGCCGGATCAAAGACAGCCTCCTGCTCTGGCGGCTGCTCGATCAACGCAGCATCCCGCGGACTTGTGTCCGGAGACGGCGCCGACATCTGTTCGATTTCTGTGCGTATCTGCTGGATAACCTGCTGCAGGGCATCCAGCCCCTGTCCATCCTCCGTCCGTTCGAGGGCGTTGCGCAGCCGCTGCTTTTGCTGCGCTGTCAGCGCAAAGTCTGCGCTTCGCTTTATGTCATACACATCGGCAGTCTGTGGGTTCGGTGTGATGCCAATCATGCCGAAACTTTCGAAGATCAAATTCACACAGCAGCTGTCCAGCGGTGCGCTGTCCCTGCCCAGGCAACTGGCCACCGGCACCAGCTCAATGGTGGATGATGGGCCAAGCGGTCCATCTCTGGCGACGATGCGAGCCGTCAGCGTGGTCACGGGCTGTGCCTGTGGCTGCGACTTCGTTTTGCTGTTCATTGGCATTCCCGTGGCGCTGGTCATGGTGCTGGCATCCTTGCTGCTGTTCTGCTTGAGCGTGCTCAGCCACAGCATGTCCTTCATGCGCACCCAATGCGGCAGCAGGGCCTGCGCCATGGCCGACTGTTGCTGCAGCATGGCGAACGAAGGCGTCACCTGGCAACGCTTTGTGGTTCCCAATCCCAGTCCCAATCCCAGTCCCAGTTCCTGTTGCTGCTTCTGTCTCTGGCGCTGACCCTGCTTCTGTCCCTGCTCCTGCTCCTGGCCATCTGCGCACATCTGTTGACTGTTGCGGCCAGCATAATTGCGCCAGTTATCGCTGCGCCTGGCTCTGGGCTGCTGCCGCAATGCGTGGCGTGGCTCCCTTGGCGGAAAGAGATGGCGATTGCCCAGCGAGCCACCAGAGCCACCAGAGCCACCACGATACGGCTTGTTGCTGTTGCTCGTTTCCCCATAGTTGCGCCAGACATCGTCCTGGCGCTCAGCGCCCATCATGCGGCGTCCATCGCGCTGGTGGTGCGCCGACGGCGACGAATGCTGCCGTCTGTACATTTTGCCTTGACCTGGGGGCAGGCAGCAGTGGTGTCCATTACTCCCTGCTTACGCGTATTACAACAACCCATCCCAAGCCTTTACCTAATTTACTGCTTTGAGTTATTTTCCCAGCCGTTATCCTTTTCGGCTGCTCCTTTTCCAGTTTTAATTTTAATTGTTGCCCAATTTTTGCTGCTCTTCGGAGTGAACTATTTTACTGTTTGACACTCCCGTTGACACTTTGACACACAGCACAGCACGACACGACATACCTCATACCTATCGAACGGATGGGAATAGTTTGCTCGCAGCGAGCCGATAGTTCGGGCACGATACAATCGAATCGAATCGCATGCATCGAATCGAATCGAATTGAATCCTTCTTGGGCTTTGCAATCAGCTGTCAGCTTTCAGCCTTTTGTTGATCCAATCCAATTGGATCTTTACGCCAAAAAAAAAAAAAATCTTTGGGCATTTATCATACATTTACGCAATATTTCCGCAGCAGACCACATCACCCCGCCCCGCCCTGCCCTCACCCAACAATGGTGAATGGCGCAGAAAATGCGCAGATTTCCATATGCCATAAGACCATAAAGCATACATATGTATGTACATACATATATATGTACATAATCATGTGTGTTTCTTTTTTTTTTTTTTTTGGTGTCTTTACGTTTGGGATCTCTTTTCATATTTGTGCTTCTGTCTGTTTTTTTTGTTGCTTCTTCTGTTTTTCCTATTGTTAGTGGCAACTCGGCACTATAGCTGTTGCATTGTTCGGTGTGTGGTGTGTGGTGTGTTGTGTGGCATGTGGCTGGAAGCTGCAAATCGCAATTCACAATTCACAATTCGAAATTTTACAATTGCAACCGGATATGGTCGCACAAATTCCGAAATCTCATTCCCAAACCCAAAAGCCAAAACTATGATTTCCATACATATTTTTTCACTCCCCACCGCACCCCACCACTCCCCTCCCCATCACGCTCTTCCCTTTGCCCTGTGAATGTGGCGGTACTTACAGTTTTATAGTTGCGGTTCTTCCTACTTTTCTTTCCGCACTTTACGTTTTCTCTGAGCGATCTCTGGGCGCTCGCGCTGGGCTCTCTGGGGGCTGTCCCCCTCTGCTTTGCCACTCAATGGAAGTGGCTGATGTGTCCTGCGGTTCAAACTGCAAGATAAAATGGTTGAAGATTTTATATTAGATTATTTATAAAGATATTGCTGCGTGCAGCATAAATAAGCATATGGGATATTTCGAGCGGGACCCTTTTAGGATTTATAAAGTATAAAAAAAATAATAAAAAGAAAATTAAAACTTAAAAATACAATAAAAATAAAACGGTTTTTTAATATGACAAAAATACACAATTGATCAATGAGGCAGTTCATTCATTAACCCCAAAATATAATGCAGCCAAATGGATTTTTTTGAGCAACTTGGAAAGCAAAAAGTTACAATTAAAATTATTAATTATAACAAAATGTTTACTTTTATAATAAATATCGCAAGCATATTGATAATTGCTGATTTTTAATTGATCAAACGATTAGATTATTTATTTTTATTTTTTTATTTTTTACGTTTAGGTTAGGTTTCAATAAATAAAAAAAATCGATTGACACAGAAGTTGCTTTTAGTTTAATAAAAACACTATAACTGTGGCAATATTTCCATATGATTGATTAAGAATTTTGTGCCTTGATTTTGGTTTTTGATTTTACCCAAAAATTATTTTCGTTGATTAAAAATGGAATTTTAAGCCTTTCGCACGCTAAGAATTATTGCTTGGGTTAAGCGCAGACAAATTAAAAATGTTCTATGCTTTATTTTTGATGGTTTACAAAATGAATGACAGACAGAAGCTGGAGCGTGGAGTTTCTTTCGTTTTCTACGCCGCTGCTCCAGCCCTTGCGCGATCTTTAGAACTTGAAACCGAAAAAAAAAAAATGTAATTTGGGATGGCACATGGCACGATGCTTGGTCTTGGCAGTTGCTTCGCTCCACTGCGTCCGCGGCTGCGGCTGGCTGAATCTGGCTTCAGATTCAGATTGCCCTCCGCTACCCGCAGCCCGCCGAAAAAGATTCAGTTACAGCATTTGAGGGGCAGCGTCGTAGCTGCTGCCATGGGTTTTTGGTTTTAATCAAGTTCGGTTTCTGGCTACTGCCAGGGCTAGGGCTTTTTGGTTAATTATAAAATTATTATATGTACATAATTATGATTATAATTCACTGGGCTGAGTCGAGCGACGATTACGACGCTCGTATTTTTAATGCAGTTTGATCTCCGATCTGTCTGTGATCACTGACGCCTTGGGTTGGGTTTCTTATGCAACCCCACCAGAGCAGGGAAGGGGCAATTAATTGTAATTTGGTTCACAGAAAAAAAAATAGCGACAGAGAGAGAGGGATATGAGATATGAGAACGTGCTCGAGTGTAACGTGTGCCTGAGCAGAACTTCTCTTTATAGCCATGTAGATAAATTATACCATATGTGTATATATATAAATACATTTATAAATCACAAGATATTGAAGGCCGCACCCAATAATTATTACCCGTATCGTAATGTTCGTGTTTTGCCCTTTTCACTGGCAAAGAAAGTGACAAACTTAAATGTCTGTAAACGTGTTTTTTTTTTTTGCCTCGGCGCTGCTTGTTCTGTTTTGCTTATTTTTCTTTTTATTTATTTTTTCCATTTCTATGGTACGTGCCCCGTGTGGCAGAGTGGCCAGAGCGGGCTGGCTGTTGGGCCTATTGAGGTCAGCCGTGGGAGCTCACTGCCGATTAGCTCTGGCCCCAATTTCAATTCCAATTCCGCTGCCCCGCGATGTTTGATAAGCTCACCCACCACACCACCCGCAACCCAAAAAAACGTCATCGGCTGGCAGGAGTTGGGGGTTGGGTTCTGATTATTTTGACCAGAACACGAAGCTGCCAAATGCATTGACCGCATTAAAAGAAACTTTTGAAATATTAAATACTCACTAAAGGAATTTCCATTTTAGCCATTTAAATGCTAAGCAAGAAATTAAGTTCTTTAATATAACTAAAATAAAATAGCTTTTAAATATATGCATTTGACTTTGTTTACTTATTTGATTCTAATTAGTAGGTTTTTTTATTTTATATGTTTAATATTTTAAATTTGTTTATTTATTTGACTCTAATTTGTAGGATTTTATTTTATATGTTTAATATTTGAAATTTGTTTATTTACTTGATTCTAATTAGTAGGTATTTTATTTTATATGTTTATTAATTATTTTTTTTATTAATTTTTGTTATTTATTATTTATATTCAGTAGTATTTTATTTATGTCGTATTTATTATTTATATTACTATTTATTATTTATATTCAGTAGTATTTTATTTATGTCGTATTTATTATTTATATTACTATTTATTATTTATATTCAGTAGTATTTTATTTATTTTGTATTATTGTTTTATTGTTTTATTTTTAATTTTAGTTCTTTCTTAATTAATTTATTAGTTGTTTTTAATTTCAATTTTGCTTGAATTAATTTCGCAATATTCCCACATTCTAAATTTGGATCAATTCCCTCAAATTTTTATTTACAATGCTCAAAACGAACTGTTTTTGGCCGCAAAATATAACAAACACGTGAGTGATTTGCCAAATCAAATTTTGAGCTGACAAATCAAGTCATTAAGCAGCAGCAGACAGCAGACAGCAGCTCTCCCCTCTTGAGCTACAGCTGCAGCTTCCTCAACATTTTCTTCGACAATTTCCCATCGCTCGCTTCGGTTTGTCATCTTGTTTGCCTCATGGTCGAAAAACCCCGCAACCAGAGAGGGAGAGGGAGAGATCCAACCAGAGACATCGCTGCAAGCGTTCGTTCAACTTGTTTGGCGCATTTGCAAAATACTTTGCGTCTGGCACGCCACATCCACACATCCACATCCGAGACCAAATCCGAATTCAAATCCGAATCATCATCATCCATAATGATATGGCCAATATGGCCAAGGCATGGGGCTGGAGGAGGGAGTTGGGTGCCATCGGGGGCTGGGGCTGCCAGTTAAATTAACTCAAAGCTCATGCTAAGGCCTCAAGTTAAGCTTAAACTATGTGCAAATGATCACACGAAATAAAATAAAATAAAACAAAGACTACAAAAAAAAAACAACTACGAAACTACGAATATTTGGTAAATTTTTAATAACCATAATTAAGTGTTTTGAGCATGACAGGAAATTGCATAATTTGTTAGCTATTTGCTATACCCTTCCCTCCCCCTGTCTGTCCTATACCCTGCACCCCAATCCAGATCTCTTCCTCTTCAATATGCAAATACTTGTGCCCGCGACTGTCCACTGTACAGAGTTCTGCCATATACTCGTACATAAGTACGAGCATTTGCCCATATATCACGTTCACTTGGCAATGGGAACAAAAGACATTGACGTCAGAGTGGAGCAGCCAAACACCATGTAGAGCCCCAGCCGTAGATTCTGTAGATTCCATTTGGATATTCCGTGCAGAATTTCTCAGGGGGGGAATCATTGTAACATTTCCAGAGAATAATTTATGGCAGATGAAAGCACTTCGAGTGAGGAAATTTACTCTACTATAGACAGAAGGAATACAACTGGAATTATGGTGGCGAATTTGCAAAATAATAATAAATTAAAAATTAAACAGAACTCCCTTAGGGCTGGCAATCTATCGAAAATTGATTGAGAATATTGCTGGAATTGTCGTATTTGAAATGAAATCTAAGGCATCAAAGGTACAACGAGCCTCACAAGAAATAAATAAATATAAATAATAAATAAATGCCCAACATTAATCTAAGAATTAATTGATAATTTTAGGACAACTCTATACTATGCATAAATACATATGTATGTATGTATATGCAGAAACCCCATAGCCAGCACAGCGGAGTCAGCAGGTTCTAGTTATCGTGTCTTCCCCGTCAACATGTAGTTTTATTCGGCGCTTCTCTCGCTCTCAATTTGTCGCTTTGATCAAACAGAAATGGATCGACACATTGGGCTGAAGGGAGGAGCAAAGTAGGCATCGTTCGACTGCAGATCACACGATGGACTCGAAGCCAGAAAAACAAACCAAATAATAACAAAATAACACTCAAACATAATGTGTCATTAAACAAATAATAATACAAGCAACAATTGCCAGCAAACAGACTCGAATTAAGGCTCATCATTTTAGCAAGATTTATTTTAGTTTTCATTATTATATATTAACTATTAAATATGGGTATATATGTCATATCTGCTATGGGAACTTTCAATAATATTTTTGAAAAAATAAAAATTAAATTAAATTTCCCAGGACCATTGCCATTGTTGTCTGTTTATTGATGAATTTGTTTGATGGGAAAAGAAACACATCCCAGAGTTACATTCAAATGATTATGGAAAAACCTTTCCATTTGCCACCGTTTTTCTTTTTCTTTTTTTTGGGGCAGACAATGGCTGCTGCGTATCCGCATCCCCACCGTCTAGGGTGAGCAAGGGGGGCCTCGCACACTTTTACTTTCGAGTTTTTTGGTTAATTGCACTACTTAGACAGCAGGCAGCCAGCAGCAGGCGGCGTCACTTTCCCAAACACACAATAAGAGCAGCAACAAAAAATTAAAAACTAATAATAACAATATAATAATCGCATTTTGCTTTTGAATAGCACACACAGCACACCCCACTCGTCGTGAGTGTATTCACTCCTTTTGTGAGTGAAATTCGATGGGCTACTGTGCTGCGCGGACGGGGGGGTGACATAATGGGTGGGGAGTGGGCCTGCCTGCAGAGTGTCCGGCTTCTCTCTCTGCTCTGCTCTGCTCTCTGGCTGTATGCACGGCGGCTCCTTGTAATTAATTATTGTACAATTAATTGTGTGATTAATCAATTTGCCATCTCATGTGGTGTGGGGAATCATAATGCGTTACATGATTATAAGCATAGATAATTGGTGGGAGGGGGGTGGGTTTGGCATGGAATGGAAGACCAACACACAACGAAGAAGCATCAGCAGCAGCAGCTGTAGCTGCAGCAACCCGTTCATTAGATGATAGATAAATATCGGATCGCGTATCTGCAGTTCCTGTTTGCATTTCCTATGCGGATATTAAGAGGCGAGCAGTGGAAGCGGCATGCAACCAAAGGAACGAAGCACTTCCTTCAATTTATCATGCACTGGGCCTACAAGTCAACATACTGATGTACATGTGTACATACATTTGTATGTATATTCTATATAAATAATAGAGACTTGAATGCATTGTTTATATATATTCTATATATATTTTATTTTAATTTTATTTATTTTAAAGAAATATTTTAGGCGGCATTATTCAATGTGCTAGAGTTTCTATAAATTCTATAAATTTCTATAAATTCTGTTTCCCTTAATTTTGTTTTTCTTAGCGCATCAAAAAAAAGGAAAAACTGCTTTGCCCCTCAGCTTTGTTAGCCATGCATTTCTCTTCTCTTTCTCTTGCATTTTGTGTGCCATCCACAGTCTTCAACAAAATAAGTATAAAAGGTCAGCCTTGTGCTTTGAGGGGCCCGTCCGTCAGCTGCAGCATTTATGCTATTTATAGCTCAGCCAAGGATATGGATATGGATTCATTTCAAGGTCTCCCCCAGCACCAAAGCAGCAAACAAAAGCAGAAGAGTGGAAGCAGAAGCAGACTGGACTGCTGGAGAAAATTGTGAAAAATGCTAGGGCATCATTTACGAACGAAAAGCAAAGAAAGCACTCAAGCGACACTTTTTGCACGCGTTCCGCTTTTCCGAAATAACGAAACGCACTTTTACATAAGAGACTCCAACAAAAACAAACTTAATAGTACGAGTACGTAGGGAGGTAGTAGGGAGGGGTACACATAATTTCCAGATTGATTATGATGCGACCGCGCTCCTCTGCTCTTTACCCGCCTACCCCCTACCAGCCTATGTCTGTGCGTGTGCCAGTTAGCATTTTCCAAAATAGTTTTATTTTCTTGCTTTTCTTGCTTTTGTTGTTGTATTTTTTGGCTTGCTTCCAGGGCATGTCGTATGACAAAAACGAAAAGAAAATAAAGATCAAACGATGGCAGGTATAGATATATATTCCTGCGGTAGTTCAACCTCAATCGAATAAATTGTGAGCGAGGAATAAAGTACTATTTTTTTTTAATACGAAAAAGCCATTTAACTTATTCAAAGCAACTGCACAAAAATTACTTAAATCTTGCTAACTGAGTGAGCAAATCTTTTCAATGTTGCCTGGACAACAAATAGTCTGCTGATAAAACGGCCTTCCAATAAAAACAAAATGAATCCATTGGAGCCCCTTTTGGGGGTATCTTAAGGAATATTAAAGAAAAATATGGGCACAAAAATGGAATTGATTTGAAAAGTAAAAGTAAAAGGTAAATCACCCTGGTACTACATTGATTTAAAAATGTGTGGCAAACTGGTGGTGAATTCCTTGAGTCGTCGATGCGCAATATTAATAAAAAAAACTAAAAACGAGAAGGAACGTGTGAGTCGCTTCTGGGGACGCGACTCTACTTATACCCGTACTCAGTCAGTATATACATTTTTGAGCAAAATTTTTTATAATTAAAGAAAAAAAAAAAAAATTTTACATTTTACATTTTTTTGCTACATCTGTTATCTACATCTACATCTACAATGTATATTTTACATCTAACACGTAGATTATAGATGTACCATTCATATTCTACATCTCTTTCGCTAGGGGTTGCTCGCGCACTGAACGCAGCAGAGTGTGCGAGCGAGAAGGAGATAGAGTAACGTTTCTCTTGCAGGAGGAGGCGGGGGAACCAACAGAAAATTAATTTCGTCATTCTGGCTATAATTATGATCCGATCTGATTCAGATTCGGCAATCTGGTAGATATGGGCATTCTCTATGATACTGCGTTTTTAGTTTTATCGTATCTTTAAAAATGTGTCTGCCACAGATTTTCGTCCTTTGTGGGGGCGGAAGGGGGCGGGGCGAAATTTTGAAATACACTTGTAGCAGTGTGATATCACATGAGTCTGGAAACCAAATTTGGTTTCCCTAGCTCTTATAGTCTCTGAGATCCAGGCGCTCATGAAGACGGACAGACGGACAGACGGACAGACGGACAGACGGACGGACAGACGGACATGGCTTAATCGACTCGGCTATTGATGCTGATCAAGAATATATATACTTTATGGGGTCGGAAACGTTTCCTTCTCTGCGTTGCACACATCCACTTTTACCACAAATCTAATATACCCCTTAACTCTTTTTTGAGTACGGGTATAAAAAGCCGAGTGCCACATTAAAATATTCAAATCAAAATCCAAACTCCAAAAAATAATTAATTAATATAAATATTTAAATCTGCATCATGTTAAACACTTGTTACCTAAAAACAAAATTGTAATTAATCAAAGAAAAGAAAAGTTAATTAAATAATTCATTTTAGTTACATTCCGCTTTTGTTTGAAAGTGCGGAAAACCAATCAATCGATTGATTATATGGATCATGTAATAGGTCAGAGTAAGAGTGAATTTAGTTGTTGGAAAGGTTCCAAATTGTTTCCTCGTAACGCGTATTATTCCCGAAGTGACTGGAGGCAGAGCGGGCGGCGGAGGGCGGCGGGACACATGCAGCGCTCAACATCCGCTCGGGCAACGGGTCGTATGAGTAACGTCAATTCAATTGACAGTTTAACAACAAATTACACAACAGAGATAGCAGAGCAGTGGAGCAGCAGTGCAACAGCAAGAGAGAGAGAGAGAGAGAGAGAGAGGAGGAGGCAGGCCAGGCCAGGCCATCAGGGGGTCAGACAAAGCATAGATCGAGCGCCCAGAGGGGCGACCTCATTAAATGCTGCCCGAGTGGAAAATGTAAGCTAATTATTTTTCCCTCTCGATTTTTCCAGTATTGTTGCATTTTTGCATGCGAATAGCTACGGCCGCTTGCTGTTATATAACCACCCCCCATTAAGGGTGGCAGGGGTAGGGGCAGGGGCATGACATCACACAGCAACAAAAACTAAACTGAATGCAGCCTACACCCACAGCAGCTTTGCGCTCATCGATAGATGGGGGCTTGGAATGAAAATTAAAGCAACAACACAAAAATAAACGTCTTGCCATAAATTCGTAATCGAATCTCTGCCTACACCCCACCTGCCCCTCCCCCACCCAACGAGGCATTGCGAGAGTCGCAGGTGACAAAGCGTGTAATTTATGCAAAGCCAATCAAATCAATAACAATAACAATAAAAAATAGTCCCAGCGTCCCAAGTCGACCCTCCCCCCCAGCCCTTGTGTCATCAAGTCATCAAGTGGCTGCCCCGCACGCTCTATTGTGCCTCCGCTGTGACAACACAAAATCCGCACCAACAAAGGGCACACAAAGCAAAGCAAAAAAATAAAAACTCAAAGCAAAAAAAACACAAAAAATATTTAAAAAAAACATTAAAAATTAATAATAACTTAACGTTAATGGAAATTGTTTAACTGTGAAAAAATGCAACTGCAACTGCAACTGCAAAACCTTGCAACGGTAGTTGCAGCGGCATCTGTGGCCAGCGCCAAGGCGGCTCTTTCCCATAACGATAATTATATATATTCGTACATATACAAATTCGTTTTGTTTTGTTGCTTTCTTGTTTGGCATCTGTTTTCGCCAGACGGCCCAAGACGAGTCATCTTCTCTTGTCATTGTCATTGTCAGATGAAAACGCATCCAAACGAATCATCGTCAGAGTGGCTCTGCCTGGACTGGGCAGAAGGGGGAAAGGCAATTGGAGGGATTTCAAGATCTCATATTGCGAATTCCGCAAATACCGCAAATTCCGCAAATGCACTTAATCTATGAGGGCTAAAAATTTGATGCTGCACAATAAACTCAGCGAGAGTGGGACAGAAAAAGGAACGCTTGACTTCTTCTTGTTATTATTTTTAGCTGAATTATGGGCGTGTTTTTTTCTGATATAATCCCTGGCACAACTGTAAACTGCACAGTTGCGCTGTGTACTCTAAAATGGCTCTTACAGGAGCAGCTTTTGCATAGAGTATCAAATTTCAAGCAATTGTAACGAGTCGAGGCACAAGTTGCACAAAATTCCTTTTATTTTTAAAGTGATATCTGGGCTCTGTAATTTTGCATAATTTTTCCCAGCCTAAGCTCGCTTTAATCATGGGCTTAAAATATTTATAAATACATAGATTTGTTGGGTTATTTAATAGTAAAAAAAATCATTAAATTTGGTTTTTTTTAGTGCCCGCTAAAGCTATTATTATATTTTATATATTGTATTATTATTATATATTATATATATGTATTATTATTATTATATTATTAGATTGTAAAATTTATATTTTGCCAAGCATTAAATGATCATCTTCGACACGTAAAAAGGCAATAGATAATACACATATTGAAGGCTAAAAACGTTTCAAGTCTCAATGGGCTGCTGCTGATCGATAGTGCTGTCGGTTCCTGTTTATGGTATTCCCCAGTGCCTGCTGCATACCAGTATTTGGCATTGTTTTCTTGGTCTTAATAATGGGTTGACTGGCGGGTTGGGGGGTAGGTGGAGACTCATAAATTTTCAATTTCTGGCTTTTGTGGATTGTTTTGTGGCTGACACAATTTCGCTGGCATTTCATTTGGTTTAAACAATTTTCGCATGCTGCCCGCTGCCCGCTCCACAACCATTCCATTCCGCCATGCCATTCCCCATTCCACAATTCCCATTGTGCGTTCAATAAACTAAACTATTGTTAATGTTAATCGGCTTGTTGTTGTTGTTGTTGCTTTTGTTGTTTCTGCATTTGCAATCATTGAAATTTTTTCGGAATTTTTAAGTTGTTTTGGCTGCATCACAAAGTACGATATTTGTGGCGTCTCCATTGTGTGTGTGTGGCAGTTGCATTTGGGTCAATGGGTGAAATATTTATATATGTATGTATGTATGGGGAAGGTCTACCTAGGAGCTGCCCCTCGGGCACAGTTTACAATCCGCAGAATAAGCACAAAAGTGGAAGGTCAAAAGGCGACAGCGACACGATCAAACACGATCAGACATGATCAGACACGATCTTCACAAGTTCCACGAATATTCAAAGTCAAGTTCAAAGTCGGTTCAAAGCCACAGCGAGAGATGCCAACAAGGAAGCCGCCACACAGCCAACAAATGCAAAGATCAACAACTGTATGTAGATGGGGCAGCGGCACACAGCTGCTGAGTGGCACCTGCCACCCAGCCCCACTGCCCCTGCCCCTGCCCTTCGCTTGGCTGTGAAACGGAACCGCTCTTGTAGCTTCGCGCCGCTGGCAATCAATCCACTTGACTCCGCGGCTCATTCCATGCTGTTCAATCCGTTCATCGTTCACCCTTCGCACGCGTAATGTTTAATGTTTTTTACTGTTTCGCTTTTTTTTGATTATTGTTTAAATATTTAAGTGCTGAGCCACTCCTCCTACACACCCCCCAACGCCAAACCCCCCCTAATAATAAGTTTTCTGGCCAGGCATTGACATTGGCCTAAATTTAATAAAGTTTTTTGTTTTTGTTTTGTGGTTTCGTTTCAAACACACACAGACACACAACAATTTGTTCGGAGGCTTAGAATTAAACAGATGACGCTGCATGGGACTGGGCATGGGGGATGTGACACATCTGGTTCCGCAGAAAGCTTTGATGATTTCATTTGTGGTGCTCCCTCTATCCCGATCTCTCGCCTTTTTTAATTTTACAACTGATTTTGGCCAGAAGAAGCGCACAATATGAGGAAGTCGCTGTGCCACACGGGCGGGCACGCTTCCACTAGAGGCACAGTGGCAGAGGCGGTACATGCCGCACATCTCCCCACCATCTTTGCATTATTATTTTACTTCAGCATTAGCCAAAACAATAACAGAATAAATAAGCGCAGCTTTTATCATTTATGATGCGACCAAGAGCTGCCCATCATTTAAATCCAAATAGTTCAATAAAATACAAAATAAAGAACACACCAAAGATATGTAATTAAAACAAAAACAAAAAAATGTATAAAACAGAAAAAATATATGAATAAATAAATTAATATGTAATAAAATTATTAATGTTTCAAAAGATTATATTAATAGTTCGTCAATAGTCACATTTTCGGTACAAAAATAAAATAAAACAACAGAAATACAATTTTGTAGGATTTTTCGAATAATTCATAAATTAATTATAAATATTAATATTTATGATTAATACAATTTTAATATATTAATAAAATGCATATTTTTGTATTCGTTTTTTTTTTGCATATTGTACAAAACTCTAAGAAAAAACTAAAGTGTACTGTTTCCTGTTCTGCATGTTTTTATTTTGTGTGCAACAAATGTTTCTGAAAGAAACCTCCCCACCCAGTCGCCATGCCAACGGATCGACTTGTTTGTGGCGCGAGTGTGCCACCCCGATCTGTGATTCTTTACAACAACAGGGTATCTTAGCTGAGACAACGGTGGCGTAGAGCCGACACAGAGGCCTACGGAGCCAGAGCGGAGGAGCAGAGCAGCTGATTCAGCGTCTCTCTGTTGATTCTACTTAGCGTGTGGCCCCCAATGCCCGTTCGTCCAGTCATAAACTGGTTTAGCGACTTGCACGACTTATAGAACAGAGAAACAGGGAGAAGTGTGTGTGTGTGTGTGGTAGGGGCGGGGGAAGTGGCGGCAGGTAGCAGCTGGCCGCAAGCCGCTGGCCCTGCCATGTCCCATGTCCATTTTCATATCCATTCGCATTTCCAATTTCAGCTACAGATACAACAACAAAATGTATGACAATCAGACAATTGAGGCTGCACTTGGACTTGAAATTCATTCTGACCGTGAGTCAGAGACCCCCCTAACCCACCCCCACCAAGCCAATCATCAATAGATCGAGAGAGACAGAGAGAGAGAGATAGAGCAAGAGTCGTCCTACCGCTGTCTACAAGTTCCTATTACCGATAAGATAATAGTAACAGCGACCGGTAAAAGATAACTACTGCTTAGTCAGAGCCCCCCCCGGCACCAGTCAAAGCGAGGGGCAGAGCGGGGAAGTGAGAGATGCAATAAACAATAAAAAAAAAAACGTACGTACATGGAAGCATCAGAATCAGTGCATGGCAGTTGGCAAAGTGTAAATGATTTAATATACAACCGAGGCACACACAGACAAACAGGCACACCAGGCAATTGCCAATCCAGTTAAGAAAGGCAGCTAACTGTAAAGAAAACTGCCTGCCCGTACAGCCAGCCAGCCAGCCAGCTGTAGATAAAATTTAATCGCTTATGATTGCTCATTGCGATTGTTCCATATGTGTCTGGGTTGGGATGGTGTGGCATGCAGTGCTGGGGATAAGCTCCATTTTTAGTGGCAAGTGGCAAGAGCAAATCGATCATTTAACACCCCACAGAGGCAGAGACAGAGCCAGCGGGAGAGAGAGAGACGCGCTGAGCTGGGCTGGCTGCCTTGCTTCTAATTGGCAAAAGCCTCGCTTTGGCTTTGGCATGCACATGCATGCTCGACTTAAGATGTCAGTGTGTGTGTGAGTGTGTGTGTGAGTGTTCGCTCTCTCGCTTAACGGTCGTTTATTACGAGCAGCTGTAAAGCTGCAATCGGCCACTGGTAAGCGGGGTGCATCGACTACCCCCATCTATGGAGCACCTGGAGCAAGGACCTGCTGCAGCAGCAGCAGCCAGCCAGCCCGCCCCCTCACCATGGCTCTCCTTCGTTGTTGTTTGACTTTTGCTTTATTGATTTTTAGCAGCAGGCTAACAGGCACAGACGACAGGTTCAAACACGCGCACAGGCACGCACGAGCACGCTCGGAAACGGGGGGGCGGGGGACAAAACACACCCTTGGCTGTATCTGTATTTTTGTTGTATTTGTATCTGTATCCCTGTAGCCCCTGGATACCAAGACAGTAACAGAAACAGAAACAACATCCTACAGCCAGAGTTAATTAGGTAAAAGGCGGCTCGCCTCGGCACCAAAATCAGCTAAGAACGCCGAGGGACAGGGTCCTTATACATATATTCGGCGCACAAGGATATCAGAGGGGGGGAATCAAGTTACATCACGTTCAAATGCGATTCATTTTTCGAAATGGAACTCACTTTGTGGCTCAGCAGCAGTTTATTTCGGCTGTTCGTGTTTAAACAATATTGCACACCAGGCGCGCGACACTATCAGGCCACAAGAGCACGCAAAAAACACACGGCAAAAAAATATAACACTCAGCTCTACCTTGCTGCGGCACGAACGGTATTCCAGCGACTCACTCGGCGTAACGGGCGGTTCTGTGGCAAACGACAGCTAAGCGCCATCTGTTGTTTGACGGCTACCAGTGCCAGGGTATAACTCTATTAGGTTGGGCGCCAAATCAACAATGCTGCCGTAGTTTTTGCAACGATATGGGATATCAAATCGAAAGTGAGGCCATAACTTAGCTATAAATACTAGAAATTATATTAATACTGGGGAAAGCAACCGGATAAGCATGCGTTCATACAAAAGTATATGGTTTTGATATATAATGGATTGTCGGAAATAGGCCCCTCACTGAGCTGACCCTACCTAACATACTTATGCCATTTGGTCTGCGCGATATTTCTTGCCCACCGCCATCGAGCAGTGCTGGAAATCGCTCTTGCGATAGTGGCCAATTCCAACGATAGTTCTTTGCGCCAGCGCAACACGATACCATTTACGGTATTTTACATACTTTTACCATTTTGGCGTAAAAGTCGAATTTAAAGTATATTTACGGATATTTCGGAATATAAAAGTATAGTTAATCAAGTTTCAATCTATTTTTTAAAGTAAATTTATGCACTTTTCAAAATGACCGCCAAACTCCATTTAGCGCACAAAAAATACTGAAATTTTTCGCTCTCAATTCGTGGTGGGTTTTCGAAATTTGCTCTGGAACGTCGCAATAATGAATCTGGTTGACCAGTAACAATGACGGAATGTCACCGGAGTTCACACTTATGTTTTATGCTTTGGTGGTTTTTGTTTGACCCCTATTATGTTAACAATCCAATGAAAAGGAGTTCTGAAAACTATCATTACTTGTACAAATTAATTGATGAACCGGATAAAATGATTTGTTTAGGGCTGAGAGGGCCAACTAGCTAGTAATATTAAATGGAATATCAAAATCGGATAATATCAACGTTGAATGTTTTGAAAAAACAATTGATACTATCGTAATAGTATCGGGCTCAAATAATTACTTAAAACCCATTGAAACCTTTTAGGAACTTGTCCATTGACAAAATTAGATGCCACCTGTAGATTTGTTTACAAATTTTTCTTCGTATTTTATAGCAGAAAATCCAAACATATTAAATGCGCAACGACTGTAGCTCATGATAGTCTCAACACAATCGATAGTATAGGCCAGCAGCAAAATATCGATACTATCGATAGTGCCCTCTTTGGTTTGACACCTCTAAGCTAAACGAAACAAAACGCCAAACAACAACTGGATGCAATTTCACAAATTGCTGTCGAAATCTCTGTAAAAGGTAAGATGATTGAATAAATGATGTTAATCTGAAAGTCGCATTTTGTTGGTGCTCTTCTGTGTGGATTTCCCCTCTAAAATGGCCGAATTTACCGAAATCCACACATCGCGTCACTTTTTTTTTGCTACTTTTTTTTTTTTGCGTCTGTTGCTGCCTCTGCACTGGTATTGTGCCATTGGTGTACTGCAACTCAGATGAACTGTGTCTGTGTGTGTGTGTGTGTGAATTGTGCGCTGTATTCTGTATAAGCCCTGAATGTGTACCGTCTCCCCCGCAGCATCATCGGCAGCCGGTGCTACCCCAACATTACAGATGTCCTACTTTGGCGTCTACATTCCGCCGTCCAAGGCTGGCTTCGAGGGCACCGCGGCCCAGTGTGCGGGCTCCATAGCGGCGGTGAATATCAAGCCAGTTTTAGACTCGTCATCGTCGTCGGCCACCAACAACAACACGACAGTCACAGCAGCCGCAGTAGCATTGGCAGCATCCTCGGGCGCAACAGATGATCCCCATGCGGACAACTATGAGGATCCCGAATATCCACGTAAGTGCGTTGTTTATTTGTTTCGGTTTCAGTTTTGTTTTTTACGGTGAGACGCTTGTTGCTTCCAAAGAGCGCGCGCGCGGTGTGTGCACACAGCCATGACCAAGTGTCTGTGTGTGTGTGTGAGAGCAATCCCAAGAAATTCTCGAGGTTTTCGCAGCTGTTTCGCTCGCACAGTCGATTCACCCCCCTCCCCAACAGTATCGTATCGTATCGCCCCTATATGGGCAATAAATTGTCAAGCAAAATGACACAAAATGCAATTTAATTATAGCACATGGGTAATTACAGCGCCTCGCACCCCCTTCCCAGCTACACCTATCATGTCCGCCTGTTACTTTTCACTCCGGCTTCGCGTAATCCAATTAAATGCGTTTGCCCGAGATTAACTTTGGGTCTGGAAAGCGCCCCCCACCGCCAACGCCATCAACAGGACCTTGAACTGCCTGCCTGCCCACCCAACACGAGTCACATTTTATTGTTGCCTTTTGCATTGCGTTTTTTCCCTTTCATAATATTCTTCAGTTTTCGAGTGTTATTTATAATGCCAGCTGCACAGAGAGACAGAGAGTGTGAGAGAGTGCTGCGGTGTGTGCGTATATGCGTATGCCCCGGATCCAATATTTATATATCCCCAGCTAATGTGTCGAATGCTGCCCCGGAACAATTGTGGGTTGTGCTGCTCACTCTGTCCCTGTTCCCAGTCCGCTGTTTGTTTGTTTCAGTCAAAGTGTCGTTGCCCACCAAAAAACAAAACAAAAAAAGGTGTAAAAGAATGCAGAAAATATCATAAACGAAAGGCCGACATTTTAATGCCCTTTTTTAGTAAACATATATCTTCAATTAAGTATTTTCTGTTGCTGATTTAGGTAACTTTTTTTTTTGCAACTGAAATTTGTTATATTTTTGTGCTATTATTTATACAATTAAGAGCAGATCTATGCCATCTATTTACATATATTTACTTTTGTATGTACGTTATCCAACACTGTGTGCTCTTGCTATCTCTTTTGGTGTCAATGCACTGCTTTGATTGAGTCTCTTTTTTCGCATATGAAAAATATTTCGAATTTTGGTACTACAATCGCTATGATGGGGGGGGGGCCATAAAAAGACGATACCTTGGGTACGGGGCTATCGTGAACCCATCGCCTTGATTGCTGATAACCAGCATAACAATAATAAATGACGATCTACAGCATTTCTCTGTGATATTAAATCTCAAAGAAAGAAATTCCCCTCCATAAATAATATTCTGTGGTAACGTTGGAGGAGAAAAGTCAGGCACATCCAATCGAATCAAAAACACCCTTCTGCGAAAAGGTAGGGCAATGTTGCCTGTCGGCGTTGGGTGCCAATAACTGCGTCACACGCAGCACCGCGCCACCTCTCGCATGCCACCCCGCCCCTCTCTATTCTTTTGTTGTGGTTGTTTGCTCCCTCTGTTCTGCGCATTTGGTTTTGTTTTGCTTACCACATTTCGCGCCTCATCTGGCAATCATTCCGCTCATTCGTCATTTGTCGCTTGGCCATTTCCCCACATTTTCGTTATTCTCTGGTGCCTCTCTGCCCATTCGAATGGCGTGACCAGTCGCGTCGTGTAGCGTTCAGACGCTGCTGCTGCTGCTGCCGTTTGTTAGCAGCTCAATTTATTAATGATACAACCAACCAACCAACCAACCAAACCATCCACCCACAGCCGACTCGCCACTGTGGCTGATCTTTACCGAAAAATCCAAGGCACTGGATGTGCTGCGACACTACAAGGAGGCACGACTGCGTGAGTTTCCCAATCGCGAGCAGGCAGAAAGTTACGTGCAGTTTGGCTTCGAGAGCATCGAATCATTGAAACGTTTTGGCAAGGCCAAGCCAGTCAGCAGTAAGTGGCAGACAGACAGACAGCGAGACGAGACGATTCGCATTGGCTTAGAGAAATGATCTAACGCTTTTTTCCCTTCCACAGAGCCGCTGGCAATGAGCAACAACTTTAAGCCGTCGTCGTCATCGGGATCGACAGACGGTCCATACTCAACCTCGCCCACCGCCACCGCCAGCAGTAGCAGCAACAGCAGCAGCAGCATCAGTAGCCTGGCTGCCTCCATGTCGAATATGCTGATTGTGAATCCAACCATATCGGCGCTGCCCAGCATCACCATCAATATAAGCAGCAGCAAAAGTGCCGCCAGTGTGTCGATCAATGGCAGCACTACCACAAGCAGCAACAGCAACAGTAGCAGCGGCAGCAGCAGTGGCACTGGAACTGGAACTGTGGCCAAGCATGAGTCAGGAACGAGCAGCAGCAACAGCGGCAGCGGTGAGCGTCCGCCATTCCGGGCACCCAGCAAGCAGGAGCTTGTCGAGTTCCGCAAACAGATTGAGACTGGCAATATTGAGCGCGTGCAGCGCATTGTCTGGGAGAATCCCCGATTTCTCATCAGCAATGGGGACACGCCCACCAGCCTGAAGGAGGGCTGTCGCTACAATGCCATGCACATTTGTGCGCAGGTCAATCAGGCGCGTGTCGCCGAAATGATCCTAAAGATAATCTCCGATCGCGAGTTTACACTTCAGTATGCCGGCAAGAAGGCCAACGGGGAGATGTGCGCCACCCTCAATGAGAATCTGCTCGACTACTATTTGAATATGCCGGACAAGGCGCGCGGTGAGACACCGCTACATTTTGCCGTCAAGAATGGCCATGTGGCCGTCGTTGAGGTGCTCATTTCGTATCCACAATGCAAATCGTTGGCCAACTTTGAGGGCAAAGAGCCCAAAGATGTGAGTACAGGCTGCAGCAAGGCAAAATCCCCATCTAATCTGTGTCGTTCTTCCTTAGATCATTTGTTTGCGTGCACCGCATGCCTCGCCCGAGGTTGTCAAGAAGTTGGAGCTGCTGCTGGGCGATCCGCACTATGTGCCCGTGCTGAGGTCCGTGGCCAATGAGGTGCCGCCACAGGTGGGACAGCCCTTTACGCCCAACGAGCCGCCGGTGAGTAGTCGCAGAGAAAACAGGACAATTATAAATACTAGAACTAACCACTGGGCAACTGCATGTTGCATTTAGAACTTGCAGCAAAAGGCAAACGACTGCGAGGGCCTCACCATGGACCTGACCATCAGCGCCTTGGCGGGACCCATGCCGCGCGAAAAGGCCATGCATTTCTATCGGCGCTGGAAGACGCCGCCACGCATTGGCGCCAACACCATGTCACCGCTGGCCATCTCGCCGTTTGCATCGCCCGTTAAGCTGACGCCCACCAAGTCCATTTTTAATCGCAGCTCGAACGGCAACGGAGCTGGTGGTTCGCCGCTATGTCTGGCATCCACACCGGCGGGGCGACGTACGCTCTTCAGTCCGAACAGAGCGGCCACCAGCTCGCCGAAGCCCTTGCTGATCAATGGCAAGGAATGCGAGAACAACAACAACATCAGCAACAACAACTGTTTGATCAAACGCATGGGTGGTGGCGGCGGTGGCGGAGGATTACTGGATATACCAGCCACACCGATACGTCAGCTGAAACCGGATCTATTTCTGGCCTATCGCGGTCAGGCCGAATACTCGCCCTCTGTCGATGACAGCCTGGCGGGCATCGATGCCAGCTTGCGGGACATGAGCATGAGCATCAGCATGGGCATGAACGTGTCGACGGTGTCGCAGCTGAACGACAGCTTCCGTGAGCGTCACATCAAGAACTCGGACATTGAGAAGGGCCTGGAGGTGGTCGGCCGACAGCTGGCACGCCAGGAGAATCTCGAGTGGCGCGAATACTGGGACTTTCTCGACTCCTTCGTGGACATCTCCACCGAAATGGGCCTCGAGCGACTGGAGGGCTATCTGCAGCAAAAGGCCGAACAGGCGCTGGCCTGGAATCTGGCCGAAAAGTCCGATCAGGCGTGGAATTTTGTGGCACAAATTGACGAGTATTTGGACATGGTCTCCGGCGATCACAATCAGCATAAGCATCGCAAGGGCAGGGCTGTGGCGGCGGCGGCCGCTGCTGGTGCCACCACCACCACCCAGGTGATGACGCCCTACACGTGCGTGGAGAAGTCGCTGCAGGTGTTCGCCAAGCGCATCACCAAGACGCTCATCAACAACATCGGCAACATGGTCTCCATCAATGACACCCTGCTCTGCGAGCTCAAAAGACTGAAATCGCTGATTGTCAGCTTCAAGGACGATGCCCGATTCATTAGCGTTGACTTCACCAAGGTGCACTCGCGCATCGCCCATCTGGTGGCCAGCTATGTGGCCCACTCGCAGGAGGTCAACGTTGCCATACGCCTGCAGCTGCTCCAGATGCTGCGCCGTCTCCTACAGCTGCACGACGAGCGGCGCGAGCATCTGGGCTGTGTCTGCGGCAGCCTGCTGCTGATGCTCGAACAGGCGCCGGTCCATGCCGTCCAGCTGCCCGATGCCCTCAAGACGGAGAGCCTCTGTTCGGCCGCCTGGTACACGGAGCAGTCGTGCGCCTGCATTTGGGACGCGAATCTCAGTCGAAAGACCAGTCGACGAAAGCGCACCGAATCGATGAAGCGTGCAGCAGCAGCAGCCCAGGTGCAGGATCCATCACCAGCAGTCCCCGGCTCTCCCACAGCCACAGCGGCAGCGGCAGCAGCAGCAGCTGCCAATGTTTTGCGTTCCAATGTCCAGGACTGGTCCTGGCAAAGCCGCACACACCGCAGCCGTCAAAGTAGCGACAACGACGACGAGGAGGATAGCAATGATGAGAATTCCTTTGTAAGTCCAAACCTAAGCACAAAAAATGGAATTTTTAATCAAATTCTGTTGGCCTCCCTGCACAGTACGATGCCAGTGACGTGTGGCTCCAGCAGGAGAGCAGCAGCGAGGATGAGGAGCAATTTCGCACGCCGCCAGAGCACATGTCACCGCGTGCATCCATTTTTCCAGAGCCGCCGCGCTACGAACTCTTCATCTTTGGGTAAAGCTTGAAACAAAATTCTAAAGATCGAAATTTAAACCGGAAAAAACCTTTTGCATCCTTGCAGCAAGGAGCCAACCAAGCGCGATTTGGATGTGCTGAATGCCATTTTCCATGTGGATGTGGAGAAGGAAACGCTGCCGCATGTGCATGCCTGGAAGACGGTCATGGAGAACTATCCCACAGCTGAAATGGATCTGTAAGTCATCGCTTTGTGCTTTTCCTTTGCAGTTGCAGCATTCATTCATTTTGTTTTTATTTGTTTTTGGTCACGCAGCTTCCCATCGCCAACGAATGTTCAGAAGACGCACAAGCCCGTTCTGTGGTCCGGCTCCTCCAAGCCCTTGGAGGGTAGCGGCGGCACCATGGGCAGCAAGCACAGCCACAGCCAAAGCTCGATGCATCCCAAACGCCTGTTTGGCACACCCAAACTCAATGCGGTGACCGCGTCCGGACGTCGTGGCTCTGGGCCAGGGTCAACAGCAGCAGCAGCATCGGCAGCAGGAGGAGCACCACCATCGACGCCGCCCAAGCCAGCACGCTTGCCGCGCACACCCGGCCAGCTGAATGGTGGCCTGCCAATGGCCGTCAGTGAACCCATTCAGATAACTGTGAGCCAGCCGGCTGCCGCGTCCCCAGTGCCGGCATTTGCAGCGGCTGCAGCGGCCACCGTGTCGCAGTCATTCCACACGCCGCTCAACAAGATGCGCGGCCTGTTCAGCAAGTATCGTGAGATTCGGCCAGCCTTTGAGCTGGATTCGCCGCTCATCAATATCAATGGCGGGCGACCGCCGACCAGCCGGGCATCGCTGACCTTGGACGATAGCAGTGACTAAGCCCAGCCCAGTCCACGGTCCATAGTTTTGTTCATGTTGTGCAGACGTTCGTTCAGTCGTCCCCCACACACACACACACACATACATTTAAATATAAATATAAATATATTCAAAAATATCAACAAGAAGTGGAAAGAGAGCAAAAAGTGTTTTTAAGTGTAAACTATGTTGAATTAATTGTCGTATTATATACATATTTTTTTTATACCCGTCTAAATAGCTACATTATATGTCGACTATTCCTTAATCACGATAAGATGAAACAAAGCAAAAAACAAAAGGAACACGAAACAGAAGAGAACAGAACAGAAAAGAAATCAAGTGCAGAAGAGGAGAAAGCGAGAAGTGAGTGAGAAGAGAAATTAAAAAATGTATTTTCGTTTTTGTTAACATTACTGTGAAGAAACATAAAAATAATTTAAGCATAAACAAAACATAATCAACAGTATTCATTTTTCAACACTGAATCTTCATTGGAATTTATGGCATGAATTTATGGATGGTATGTAACAACATATATACAATATATCCCCAGCCGAAATCAAGAGCTAACCCTCAAATATATAGTGTGTATATATATTTTAGCTACACTTTTGCTTAGGTATTTTTTAGCATGTTTCCTAAGAGTGTCCAAGTGCCGCTAGATCTTGCTTTTGGCTTGCATATATAACTTTATATATATAAACCACAGTTGGATTTTACACATTTGTAGTTTTGGCAGCCTTGTACGTTTGGTTTTATGCTTTCTTTTGGCATACTCCAACAACAATTTCCAATTTAAAGTCTACACATTTTTAAATCGATTTTGTGGCCATTTTATTTTTCGAAATTTTTTGAAATTAGTTTAACCAAATTTAATAATTAAATGAATTGCATTTAATTTTTATGTGAACATCTTTTAAAGTTAATTTTTGCATTTATTTGTACCAAGTTTATTTGTTCATGAGAAAAATGATTCATGTGCAAAGTTCTGCCTCAAAGTCACTCTTACATCATCAATTAGCAACAAAGAAATTTCAGATAAATGGCTAATGACATATTTGAAAACTTTTATTAGCCCAAGTGCCAAGAAAAACATGCTTAAAATTAAATTAAAAAAGAACAAAAATTCTAATTCTAAATTTTGGTTGGAATTTCAACCAACTTTTAAGAGACTTCAAATGCAGCATGTAAATGCGTAAATTAAATATGTTTACTATTTACTTTAAGCATGTACTTTTAGGCCTTAGAATTCGTGTTAAAAATGCAGCCTTGTAGCCTTAGTAGAAAGCAGCAGTTCAGGCACCGCTTAGTCTCCGCTAGCCATTTCCCATAGGTTAGATGTCTTCTGGCGCTGCTGCTTATCTTTTCAGCAGCTTTCTTTATTTCTTTGCTGAGGTGGAGGCGCCGCTGCTGGTCGTCGGTTTGATGGCTGGCTCCTCAGCGCTCAAGGGGCACTTCTTCATATTCGGTTTGTTGGTTTCTTGTGGATTGGCTCTGCCTGTTTGTGGTGCCGCAGTTTGTTTCTGTTTCTGCGTCTGTGCCTTTCTCATATTTAATTTCTGCTGCAGCTCTTGCAGCTCCTTTGTCAATTTATCGGCATTTTCCGATGTCAGTGGCTCATTTGAGTTGCCATTGAGGAGCCACTTTATTTTGGATATTCTCTTCTTTAGGAATGTACCCTGACCGGCACGATGTGATCGCGATTTTTTCTTCACCACTTCGATGGGTTGTTCGGCCATTTCTTTGGACTTTGTTGGTATTTATTTTATAAATTAAACACACACTAAACACTCTCTAGTCAGGCAGTATATATTAGCAGTTGGTCTGGTATTAATCCTTATTAATTATGTAATATATTTAAAGCAAACTTCCAGAGAGGAGGCGAGGCTGTTCCTATGCTGTTCTTGGTTTGAAATTGAATGATGCGTCTGTGCCTGTGATTCGCTTTTTGATGTTCATAATTGAGAGAGTTTATTCGGAGAGCCACCCAAAAAGATCCCAACATCAGAAGAGAGTGCGGAGAGCTGAAGGGCTCATGGCTGAAGCCCATGAAGAGCGTAAAATTTGCATTTGCGTATTTGTAAATATTTGCCATTGATTTCCGTTTGGGGCTACGCTCGAAATGCATGGATCAGCAATTACGCGGCTGTGGTGTGTGGCCTATGATGCTGTGCGCATAAACATATGTACATAGATATATGTACACAAGTAAACACATACATATGTATGTACGCACAAGCCGATTGCTGAGTAAACCCTTTTTCGTTTGTCACACTAAAGCTCCACAGCCACGGACTCCAAATTGTATTCTTTTTCATCAAAAAGTCCGTCGCCAAGGGCGTGGAGTACATGAGCAAAAAGTAGTCGCACCTTGGCATAAGCTGTCAAATAAACACCGACAGAAAGCCAGGCTGAAAGGCGTCAAACCTTTTTGGGGCATTCAAATAAATCGGAGCACAGAGCAGGACGTTTTTGCGTGTCGAATTAGTTTAATCGTTAAAGCCGCATTCGAAATAGTTTCTAAATTCCAAGTGGCAGCTGGAAATCATTTTGCAACACAATTCCGCGCTCCCAGGCCCAGCAATGCTCGGCAAACAGTTCCAGTGCAAGTCCGCAGCTGTGGCCCAGTGCCGTCTCTGCTGGCGACTCTATCGGGCGACGGCGAACCCCTGCCACATGCAGACGGTGAGTGCTGATGGTTTATGGCCACTGAGGAACGCGGCTAGTCCATTAATTAATCTCTTCCTGCAGCGCCAGTTCCGGGTGGCGGTGATTGGAGCCGCCGGCGGCATTGGCCAGCCGCTGGCGCTGCTGCTGATGACCAACAAGCTGGTGACGGAGCTGGTCGTGCACGACCTCGCGGTGACCAAGGGCTTCCGCAAGGACATCTCGCACATCGACACAGGCTGCCAGGTGACGGCGTACCACGGAGCGGGCCAGATGGAGAAGGCCATCAAGGGAGCTGACATCGTGATGATCACGGCGGGAATGCCGCGCAAGCCGGGCCAGACCCGCGACTTCCTGTTCGACACCAATGCCCCGATAGTGGCGAGGGCCGCTGCCCTGGTGTCCCAGCACTCGGCCCATGCGCTGGTGGGGATTATCACGAATCCGGTGAACGCCGTGGTGGCCGTGGCGGCGGAGGCAATGAAGCAGGCTGGAAGCTACGACCCCCGGCGGCTCTTTGGCGTGACCACGCTGGATGTGGTGCGGGCCGAGAAGTTCATCGGGGACCACATGAGCCTCCATCCGAAAAAGGTGCGCATACCCGTGATCGGTGGCCACGCCGGCACCACCATCGTGCCCATCTTCTCGCAGTGCCAGCCGCCCTTCGAGGGCGACGAGGCGTGCGTCGCGTCGATCGTTAAACGCATTCAGACCGGCGGCGATGAGGTGGTGAAGGCGAAGGCCGGAATGGGCTCCGCCACCCTGTCGATGGCGTATGCGGGCGCCCGCTTCACCAACGCCCTAATGTTGGGCCTGATCGGCGAGCCGGGTCCGCCCGAGTGCGCCTACGTGCAGTCCGACGCCACCGACTCGCCGTTCTTCGCCACGCCACTCACCTTTGGTCCCAAGGGCATTGCGAAGAACCACGGCCTGCCCGAGCTGGATGAACGCGAAAAGGCGCAGCTGAAGGTGGCCGTCGAGGCGCTGAAGAAGTCCGTCTCCAAGGGCGTTAAGTACATGGAATAAGTGTGACAGCTCTGCGCTATATAATGTAATATAAGTGACATTTCCAATCCAAGCAACCCATGGATAATTTATCGGTAACAGCATAGAGCTATCGTTCGTAAGTTTTCATTCCAAATTCAGACGTAGACGGAGAAACAACGGAGAACAAACTTAACACGAAAAAAAAACAAAATTTTAAATTCAAACAAAAATTTAATTTCGATGCGCGAAGCTTTGCGGCGGCATGCAACTGGAGCGGCGCGCAGTCTCCGCATGATTGAGGAAGTTGCGTCTATCTCCTACGAATCGATTTGCGCACGACGAATGTCCAATTTCCCGCCAGCGGCACATACTGGCGTGTGTATGCCGTGCGCGAAAAGCAGCTGATCTCGATGTCACTAGTCTCTGAACTGCAGCGAGTGCAGGAGTCATTTGAGCGACATCCGCCATCTGGGCCGCCGTCAGAAGCGCAGCGAGCGACGAGACGAGATTGGGTCGGGAAACCAGACTCTGGATGGACACATTGGTTTGTTCATCTATCCATTTCTAATCAATTGCAAACATGGAAAAGTTCTGTCATTAATTTTCACATAAAAAAAACTTTAGTTTTGCAGTGCTGCCTGATGAGTGGCACGCTCGAAGGGATGGTCTCTCGTCATGCAGGAACATTTTGCAAGTGAATAGTCATACGAAATGGTTGATTAATCGGAGCTGAGAATATGTATTTGCAGAAATCCCCAGCAGTTATCCGTCCGGGTCACAGAGAAGGCTCGAAAAGATGTTCTGTTTCTTGCAGCAACATTTTGAGAAGTGAGTGCTCATGGGCCATTGACGATTAATTGGTAATCTGACTCCCATTCCCATCTGCAGTCGCTCGCTACTCTGCTGATTGGCACTCAGTTCGATGGCGCACAAATGATTTTTACACTCGCTGACGTTCAGTCCCGAGCGAATCGGGATGCAGATGCTTTTCCAGTACGCCACACACACACACTCGCCACTTTGTGTCTCGGCTGGCGCGAAAGCGGACATTCGTCGTGCGCAGATCATTGATAGGAAATCGACGCAACGTACTCAAACCAGCCGGACATTGGGCTCCGGCTCCGGTTCCAGCTGCTCGCACTGGTCTGCCTGTTAAGCATTCAGCTCCATGCTGCTCAAGTGATTTTTACAAAATAAAACAATGGCTTCAAACGAACTGAACTTGCTCTAATTAATTGGGTAAAGGTAGCTTAGACCAGAGGCTGGCAGCGTCGTATGCGCTGTGCAGAGCGCAAAATTTCGGGCAGCGCAGTCGGCACGCGTGCAGCGTAAAGACTTCGTGTGGTTTCGTTATTCTGCTCGCCTGCTTCAGCGGCAGAGAAGCATTCGTGTGCCCTAGGCACAATTGCTCGGCTTCCGCAGCGGCAGAGCAATAAGTAACGTATTTGCTTTCGTGTCTGTGTGAGTCTCTGGGCCGACCCTCTGGCTTAGACATATCCTCCAGGAGGACGAAGCTTAGAGAAGGGGGGAAGAGAATTTTTCATTGGCGGACGCTGAGTTTTGCTTCTTTGTTTCACTTCCACGTTTCATACTTCCATCGTTCCATCGTTCTATCGGTTACTCATTTGAAATTTTTTCACTTTTCTGCCTCATCTAGGTAGCCTTTGATTCGAAATCAAACTGTCTCCTGAACCACAATAATTAGATATCAACTCCAGCTAAATTTACAAAAATTCAGTCTACAATTTCTGCTATTGTGAATTCGCGAAAAACGTCGAAAATATGGCCAGCTGCCAGGAACTGAGCTCTGACGAACAAGCGGCCTTGGACGCTTGGCTGCAGCGCTACGAAATACCGCTGACCTATCGCGATGGCCAGCAGCTCTGTGACGCACTGAAGGTGGTCAGAATGTTTAACAGGATCCTGCCCGGAGTGGTTGACCTCACTAACTACACGCCGTGCCTGAGCCTGCCGCTCAACTTCTTGAACTGGCAAATCTTCAATCAGCAGGTCCTGCGCAAACTGGACATGGGCTTGCCCCTGGAGGAGCTTGAGAAGATGGGTCAGGGATGCGTTAAAACCATTGACTTATTGCTCCACACTCTGATGATCAATGAGTCGCGCTTGAAGCAGAAAGAAGTTTAGTAGGGCAGCTTGGGCAGCGGGAAAGGGCGCAACAAACACACAAACAATGCATACATCTATTCGTTATATTCGTTATATTAAAGAATATGCGCCTGTGGAAACGTAGCTGACATTTTGCCCACTAATTCGACTTAGACCCCCCCCTAGCGAAAACCTGGCTGCGCCCTTTTTCTCTGCCAAAGCCACTCAATTCCAAGTCAGCAACGGGACTTCACTCTCTCTCTCTCTCTCGAGGTTTAACTCTCTTTCGTTGCTTCGTTCGGCTCGCAGCGCATCTATGTGGCTGTGTGTCGGTGTGAGTGTGTGACTGAGCATCGTTCTCTCACTCTCTCTTGTTGTTGCTGCTCTGTGCGGTTTCTCTGCTGCTGCGGCTGCTCAAAGTTTCGGTGTGGCTGTGCTGATCATCTGGCGGCTTTTTGGCTATGGTTATTTTTTTAAGCTTGTTTGTAATCAATCATAAAGCTAAGTAAACTGTTTTGTCAGACATAAAGTTCCCGAGCAGCAGATTCAAAATTATATTTATTTAAATTCAAAATTCTACGGCTCCCATTTATCAGCCATCAGCATGCTCCGCAACCAGCTAAAGCCCACGAATTTGGCCAAGTGTCGACTCTGCTGGCAGCTCCATCAAGCGACCACAAACCAAATGCAGATGCAGACGCAGACGGTAAGACGCTTCTTCCTATTCAGTCAATGAGGATTACCCAATCGATTCTGTCCCTCGCTCATGCAGCGCCAGTTCCGGGTGGCGGTGATTGGAGCCGCCGGCGGCATTGGCCAGCCGCTGGCGCTGCTGCTGATGACCAACAGGCTGGTGACGGAGCTGGCCCTGCACGACCTCGAGGCCACCAAGGGCTTCGGCAAGGACCTGTCGCACATCTCCACGGTGTGCAAGGTGAAGCCCTACTTCGGCGAGGACCAGATGCAGAAGGCCATCAAGGGCTCGCACGTCGTGATGATCA
The DNA here is from genome assembly GCA_018150905.1 of Drosophila ambigua. Taxonomy (NCBI): domain Eukaryota; kingdom Metazoa; phylum Arthropoda; class Insecta; order Diptera; family Drosophilidae; genus Drosophila; species Drosophila ambigua. The sequence goes on along the minus strand of JAECWS010000151.1, from coordinate 4,234,756 downwards.
CGGCGGGAATGCCGCGCAAGCCGGGCCAGACCCGCGACTTCCTGTTCGACACCAATGCCCCGATAGTGGCGAGGGCCGCTTGCCTGGTGTCCCAGCATGCGCCCAAAGCGCTGGTGGGGATCATCACGAATCCGGTGAACGCCGTGGTGGCCGTGGCGGCGGAGGCGATGAAGCAGGCGGGCAGCTACGACCCCAAGCGGCTCTTTGGGGTCACCACGCTGGATGTGGTGCGGGCGGAGAAGTTCATCGGGGAGCACATGGGCATCCATCCGTACGAGATCCGGATACCCGTGGTCGGTGGTCACGCCGGCACCACCATCGTGCCCATCTTCTCGCAGTGCCAGCCGCCCTTCAAGGGCGACGCCGAGTGCATCGCGTCGCTGGTCAAGCGCATCCAGACAGGCGGCGATGAGGTGGTGAAGGCCAAGGCCGGCAAGGGCTCCGCCACCCTGTCGATGGCCTACGCGGGCGCCCGCTTCACCAACGCCCTGCTGCGCGGCCTCAAGGGCAAGTCCTGTGCGCCCGAGTGCGCCTACGTGCAGTCCGACGCCACCGACGCCCCCTTCTTCGCCACGCCCCTCAGCTTCGGCAAGAAGGGCGTCAAGCAGAACCACGGCCTGCCCAAGATGAACGAAAGCGAGCAGAAGCAGGTGAAGGTGGCCGTCGACGCGCTCAAAAAGTCCGTCGCCAAGGGCGTGGAGTACATGAGCAAAATGTAGTTCGGCCGCTTGGAAAATTGCGGCCCTTTCGATATATAATGGATAATAATAGACAACTTTGCAGGGAAACGCTCAAAGGACTCGCCTGTGCTTTATTTTAATCAGAAATAGCAGCTTCGGGGATCGGAGCTGCTCCTTTCTGTGCATTTATTTCCTGAAACGATTACTTAAGTGAAGTTTAAGGAAGTTTCGCTATAGTCATTTCCCTTTTTTCCCCATTCTTTGTTTTGTTTCTGGACATTGTCCTGCGCTTTTCCGATCGGTTCGTTTGTGGCATGCAAATTGCAGTCCTAGTTGCAACTTTCGCTCTCTCCCAGAAATAGAGTTCTCAAACTTTCCAAAATGTTTGCTCCAAAAAAGGAGGAGCAGTACGCGAGCAAGGGAGAGATGGAGAGAGAGGTGATGGCAGCTAAAAGCGATATTAGTGCAACAAATTGTTGCAAGCAATAAAAGGGGGGAACAAGTTCGTAATGCTGGTGTCCAGTAGTACGCCTGAAAGATACCCATTCAAAAATTGGAGCACTCAGTTTGGGGCATCGTACATGCAAGGGAGGCCTCAGAGGGTAAGGGTGGAAACCTCTGTGGTTTTTGGCTAGATTTTCCAGTGAAAAATCCCAAGAATTGGTTGGCAAATCTTATCGTTAAAGGAGTAAATCGAGAACGTTATGCTCCTTACGAGTACCTAACGGAAATTGTTCAGATTTAAAAACGATATATATCAAACATTAAGAAGAAACTATCTTGCTTACCCATTTATATAATTTCTGCTGATTTTTCTTTGCCTCTGGGAAAGTTGAGTAAGTGCATCTGAATAACCTCTGTTATATATCCCTTGTGTTCGTCGAGTGCTGGGTATAGAAAAGAGCCATGAAAGCAATTACCATTAATCACACACGAACACATACAGACAAATAAACGGACAGACGAACGGACAGACGGACGGACGGACGGACACGTAGCGGACATGGAGACCGACCAGCCTCAAAGGAACATTCTTCGCCACCGATCGATCTTGGTGCGCAATGCAAAACGAGAAACTGAAACCAGAAAGTAAAGCCGTAACATCGGGCATTGCCGCAGCACTAAATACCCTTTCCAAACGATCGTATCAATGGCAGCCACATTGATTTTGCGCCAATAAATATTTCCCCCTTTTGGGCTTTCTTTTAATCTCAAAGTCCAAGATACTTTCTGCAAGGGTATGTGAAAAGGAAAAACTTTTATCGAAGCCTGGTATACCTACCGCCAGAGTGTGGGCCTTCCTTTGCGAACTGATCCTCGAGAGTCTCGCTTACTCTCAATTTCTTATTTATGAGAGTGTGCTCCCAACGATGGCAGCGTTGATACCCATTCAGCGTTGATCGTGGCTCATCGAGGGTGGATTGGACCAGAGAGGCAGCAAGCTACGCGCGGGACTAAGCAACAGAATTCGTCGCCTAAAAGGTTACAAATTAAAACTACTTATTAATATAAGCTTGAAACGAAATTACTTTAATGTTGGGTTTTCCTAAAAATCTTTTCTAGATAAAATTCGCTTTTTACTTCTTTATTTTCTTACTGTAATACAAGATTTACACGTTCCAAATAATTGGTTATGGCAATTAAGATTTGCCCCAAAACAATATAAAAAATAATACTGAAATAGAAAAAAACAGCTGACTCTCAAAGCACAGGGTTGCATTTAAAATTGAACAATAGAAAATTTTTTATTGGTTGAAGTATTTTGTACTAAAAAGTACAACAAATAATTAAAAAATTGTTTAGTTATTTAGCAATTTACATATAAATATGTAGTCAAACATGAGCCAATGCAGTAGGGTATCTTGCCTGTCGAGTTGCTGTGTCTTTTTTCGCGTTGCAGTACCTTATTTTATTTTATTTTTTTTGCTCATTCTCTGCATTTGTCAACTGAATCTGAAGAGTGGAGTGTGGTGTGGAGTGGAGGCGCCGCCAAGGGGTGAGACACTGTGGCCCAGGCCAGGCCAGGCCAGGCCGGGGCCAGACCCCAACAAATTTGTTTCAATTGCCGTTCGTTTCGCTCAGTGGTCGGGCAACTTTTCAATGGCAGGCCCGTCCTTTGACAAATGATCGCTGATAAGAAACCGAAACGAAACGAAACGAACGAACGAGAGCGAGAGAGAGAGAGCAGATATTGGAAAACAAATTGAGAGGAGAACAACTACGTGGCAGGGTGTAGAGCAGGGGGCAGGGGGCTAGGGGACAACCATAAGTGGGTCGCGATCGAGTTGCGATCCTAGGCGAGGGTCCTAGAATGAACTTCAGCGGCTGCCTTTCTCTTTGCGCCAGGTGCAAGTGCAGCAAGCGACTGAGGATCCTTGGCCAGGTTTTGTTTTTTGTTTTCTCAGGCTAAGCGTAATTTATGCTCAGAAACGGTGGGAGCGGCTGGGGAGGGGGGGAAGCTGTGAAGGGCCCCTGCCCTGCCCTGCCGACTGGCGCCAGTTGGATGAGGGCTCCTGTTGCTGCTGCTGCCGTTGCTGCTGCTTCACTTTTATCTGGCCACCGCCATCAGGGTCAACTCAATTCGGCAGTTCTTTTGTTCAGCTTTGGCTTGAGTTTTGGGTTTTTTTTTTTTTTGGTTTTTTGGGTTTTTATTTTGGGTTGGAGCTGGAGCCTTGGCTGGATCCAGTGCAGTGCAGCTCGGGCTTATTTTGCTTCGCTCTTTTTTTGCTTTTGTGTAACTTGAGAACACTTCATGTGTTGGCTGGAGCGAAAACAAAGAGCGCGCAGCCGATAGCCGGCGATAGCTGGAGAGTCTGGCAGGGGCTGGGGCCTGGACCTGGAGCTGGAGCTGGGCCGTGTCAGAAGTTCACACAAAACTTGTGAAGTTCCTTCGTCTTGTGCATCCTGGAGAGTGCTGTGTGCAAGGCGGCGCCGGAAGCTGCTCAGACAGGCGACTCTGACGAGCCTCGGCCCAAAGTTCGTTCCACCAATTAGCTGCGACCAATCCATACATCCGAAGCAGCTGCACTCCGACACAGGACTGGCCCACAAAGCTATACTAGGCACAAAGACTAGACCAAGTGTCGGGGGCAGAACGCACAACAGCAGAGAGTAGCCGATCTGGTTGATACGCTTGCAAAATGCATTTAAATGTATTGAGTACTTAAGGTTCAAATATGAGCCACAAGTCAGGGATAAAGCTGATCTTTGGCTCTAAAGTTTTCACCCAAAAACAAATTAAAATATAAATAAAGAAAAAACACAAAATAAATAAACTAAAAATAAATAAAAGTAAGTAAAGAAAAAACACACAAAATAAATAAACTAAAAATAAATAGAAGTAAAGAAAAAACACACAAAATGAATAAACTAAAACAAAATAAAAATATAGAAAAAACACACAAAATAAATAAAAGTAATGCAAAACACACACAAAATATATTAACTAAAACAAAATAAAAATATAGAAAAACACACAAAATATATTAATAATAGAATACAATATTTTTATAATAAAATTAATGAAATAAGAATTAATTTTTGATTTATGTTATAAAAATCAGGTATCAGGCTTATTTTTGATTTTGTTTGTCTTTCCATTAATACAAATTTTTGGGAATTGTTTTTGCATATTTCTGTGAAAGTTTCTTAATATTCAAATTACCCAGGGAATTATAATATAATATATTAGAAGTATATATCTCTATGTGACTTGTGCATGTATTGCTTATAACTATTATACAATACTACCCTTTGATATAAGACTATAATGAAAGGTTTAATCCTCAGTTTGAGTTTTCATTTGAAGGCCCTTTTACGCTGCTGGACATTCTACTCCATCAAAAGTCTTGAATCATCAACTCCAGTCTTATTTTAATTGCTTCTTTTTTTGGGACTAGTATTTGGAATATCTTTTTTTTGTTTATTTTTTTGATAATTCCGAAAATATAATAATCGAATAATAATAAAACGTAGATTTCGAATTGGAATAAACATAGCAACAGGCAAAATAAATAAGCCAATATCCTTTTTTTGGTGCGATGCCAAAACCCCGAAAATAGTCAGCCCTAGAAACGCACTGGTGAGGGTATAAGGGCATCGGGTAAGTCAATCTAGATGGGTCACTCACGATTACACTGGCCCATTTCGGTGGTGCCAATCAGCGGCATGCAACAACATAAACAATGAAAGGCTTTTAGTGGACAGCCACATAACCAACCAGCCACCCAACCAGCCATCGGCAGCCACACGCTAATGACCCACGCATCGATCCCCATTTTCTTGTGTGTGTGTGCATTTGGGATTTGTCCTTAGTTTAGTCCTTCAGGCAAACTGACACGAACCAGAGCTGCTGCTTGGTGTTTGCTGTTCCTGGCGCTGGTTGCTGGAATTTAGCATTGTGTGGAGCTGGAGCATTGACTGTGGCCTCCAGCGAGGCGAGCAATGTTTCTGAAACGAAAATGCCGCCAGAGAAGCCCATCCACGAGACGACACGGCGGCAGCGCGCCCGCGAAACGCTGGTCATCTTTCGACGCAGTCTCATCTATCAGACGAAGGAGTTCTTTCAAAACTCCACGCTGCACGGCGTGCGGTACATTGCCGAGACGGGCCGACCCATCGGCGAGAAGTTCATGTGGTTCTGCTTCACCTCCATTGGCGCCGTGACCGCACTGGTCATCATTATGAGTCTGTGGGAGAAGTTCCAAACGAATCCAACCATCACCGGCCTGGACACGGACTTTCACAATCAGAACGTCGTCTTTCCCACCACCGTTGTGTGCCCCGAGGCGGCCTTCGATCACGACAAATCCTATGCAGCGGTCTACAAAAGTTTGGCGTGAGCATAACAAAATATAATAAAATATAAATCTGCTTTAATTCTGCGGCTATTGGCACAGCAATTATGACGATACACGCGCCCAAATGTTTGCCCCATTCTTGGAGCTGCTCACCTCGCTGAATTTCGGTAATATACGCGACGCGAAGCTGCTGTCTGAGGCCATACCAAAGGATCAGCTGGAGGAGCACACCATCAGGCAGTGGGCCTTCGAGGGTCACATCAGCTGCGAGAACACGTTTGTCTCGTGCAAGTATCGCGACGAGGATATAGCCTGCTGCGATCACTTTGAGCCCATCTACACGGAGCACGGCTTCTGCTATGCCTTCAACAGTCGCTTCAAGTCCACAGCGGGCGAGGAGTGAGTGCATTTTATCAACATAATCGATTGATTTTCTTTTTTAAATTTTATTTCCAGCATTAATTTAATTTAATTTAATTTTTTCAGCATCAAGACGGGAGCGCCGCACGATCTGTACGAGACGGACAAAAAGTGGGCGCTCTTCTTTGTGCCCAACAGCACATCCAGGGTAAGTCCTTATTCCGTACAGGAGCAACGGGATACCACAGCAAACATAAAGCTTTCCAAATTTTATAAACAGATTTTCATATTTTCGAATGAGGAGTACTTTGGCTCGGACTTCAATGCACAGATCGACTGGTCGGAGAGCCAGCTGGTGGAGGTGCGCATCTCCAAGAAGAACACCTACACGACGGACGATGCCCGCCAGCTGTCCATTGGGCAGCGCAAGTGCATCTTCAGCGATGAGGTGAAGCTGAGCTACTTTCAGGACGACTACACCTTCTCCTCCTGCATGAAGCAGTGCCGCATGAACAAGGCCATCAAGCTCTGCAAATGCAATCCGCCCTTCTACAAGCCCATAAGTAACGGCCCCATTTCCCATGTTGGTTCAGCCGGTAACAGCTCTTGCCTTGTTTTTTTTCTTGCAGACAATGTGCCCATGTGCATGGTGAAGGATTTCGATTGCCTCGATGAGTTCAAGGCGAACATAACCAACATTAAGGACTGTCTGCAGTGTGAGCTCAGCTGCTCCAAGACGGTCTTCAACATTGACAAGCTCATTAAGATGTAAGCCTCACTCTGACTTTGCCTTTGCCTCATTTATATATACCTGAGATCATTCCTTGACCCTTCACCCTGCCTGCCTGTCTGCCCTTTGCCCAGTGTGGATCGACCCGAGAGCACGGGTGTGCTGGTGGAATTCCTCACCTGGCCCATCATTCGCTATAAGCGTGAGGTGCTCTTCGGCTGGGTGGATCTGCTGGTGTCCTTTGGCGGCATTGCCAGTCTTTTTCTTGGCTTTTCGCTGCTCTCCGGCGTTGAGATTATTTACTATTTTACGCTGCGCGCCTGCTGCATGGTCTACAAGAATCGCGTAAGTTTTAACCGCCCCGAACTTCCGCCACGGCCACTGCTCTGCGCCACTGATGCCTCTTTTCTTGTCTGTGTGTTGCAGCAAGAGCTCTACGAGATCGAGGAGCGCATTCGCAAGGAACCACCGCCATCGATTGATCTGCAGCTGCGTCTGAAGTCGCATTCAACAGTGCGTGTTGACGCCGCCCCATCGTCGGCCGTGCTGCAGGTGAAGCCCGTGGGCGAGGCTGGAGTCCAGCGCAAACATGAAACGGTTTGTCACAAAATTTCGCATTCAAGTTTTTTTTGGGTTTCGCTGAGTTTAATCCCAAACTTTTATAGAACTTTTATAATCACACGAAAAATTTGTATCGCACGCCCAAAGTGCTGCCCGATCATGGGTATGGATCCAATGCGACGAAATCATGGAAGGCAGCCGATCAGGCACAGTACATGCCCTGAGTTGCGCGTATCGAGAACAGCCCTGGCCGATAACTGTCGCGATTACAGCGATTAATCGTCATGGTAAAGCAGCCATCACACTTGGGCACACAATTTTATTCGTTTAATAGCAGCATGGCCTAGCAGCCCAAAACCCTTTGCCCATTTGCCCGTTTAGAAGTCGCCACAGAAAGTGAAATTTAATTTTAGTTTTTTTTTCTTAGCTTTTACTCAAATATTAATCGTTTATCGTGTAGAAAAAAACTAAATCAAATAAATAACCAACAATGCACAGAAATAACGAATACATATACATATATATATATTCAGATCCACACACACGCACACACAAACAGACAGAGAGTGAAATTGTTGCAGCTGGCAGAGGAATGTTCCGCCACTACGGGCGATGGATGGATTTTTCTCCCAATTAAACTTCAGTCTTCAGTGTTGCATACTTAGCGGCGGAGTTCAGTGCACTGTGGGCGTGCGGCTCCACCACCCCCAAAACGCAACGCCACAGAACAACCCAACCACAGTGAGCCAACCCCCCAACCCACTTCAACCGAATTCCCCGGCAGCCACAGTTGAGCAAAAGCGAAAAGCATTTTTCAGTTAACATCGTTGCCGGCTCATTGTTAATTCCCCAGCCATGAGCCATGAGCCATGAGCCATCAGCCACCAGCCCATCCATGCTCTAGAAAGAGATGCACAACAATGCCAGAGCAGAGCAGAAAGAAAGAGAGCGACTAAGAGAGTAAAAGAGTAAGAGAGAGAGAGAGAGTGAGAGTAATGGTTGCCAACAGGTGGGGTGGGAGTGTGCGGGCGTATGGCGGCGGTTGTAGTTGTAATTGCAGTTGTAAGCCGCGTAGTACGCGCAGAGATGTCTGGCGGGAGGCAGAGCAGCAGCAGAGGGCAAAGCAGGCGGCAAAGCTGCAGGCAAAGCAGTGGGCAAGGCAAAGCAGAGCAAGGCAAGGCAAGCAGTGAACACAGCCTGATGGCGGTGAGGTGAGGTGAGGTTACGCCAGCACTGGCATTCAGGCTCTCTGGCCCCAACCCCAACCCCTCCTCCTTGCTCTCTCCCTGGCACTTTGCATATTTCTGTGAATGAAACCGCCGGATAGTTTGTAAAAGGTAGCGGCAGGCGTGCTCTTTGTTAGCGGGCGGGCGCGGCCACTCACAGGGATTAAGATGCAGCGATCGCTGCATGCGGCCAGGTGCTGGTAGGGGGGGGAGACGCTGACTTTAAATGCGAACGCGAAAAATGGCAGCAAACACACAGAAACAAAAAACCAAAAGAAAGAAAACCAAACAAGAAGTAAAAACAATTAGGGCCTGTTAACGGTAATGTTGACGATGGAAACACACACACACACTCACATACGTACTGTACATATGCATGTGTATTTATGTACCTATGTGTGTATGTATAGTCAGGCGCATGCATAAATAAATTTAGAAAAGTTAATTGAAACAAGAGAGCGAAAAAAAACTGAAAGAGACTGTCATTGGGATGCGCCGGCCCTTGAATGCCCTTTGCAGATGCAGATTAACATATGGATAAAGGCATAGTACTGCAGCATAAAATACTCTAAAGAAATCAATTCCATTCCACGCGAACTTGCAATACTTGAAAATTCCTAATAACATTATCTAAAAAATTCATAAATGGTTGAAAATTCTCACCAAATATTAAATTAAATTAAATGCTGATACATGTGAGATATATTAATTCTACAGCTTAGAACAGAGTTCAGTTTCGATCATTAATCAAAGTTAATCACAAGCAAATATCATAGAAAATTGCTCAAATTTTCTGTAGCCCTTGATCCCAAATAAAGTCCAATGGCAAATGGATTTAATTCAGTTTCATATTTTCTACTAATTCATGATTGAGCCATCGTTTGGAGTGCCGCTTTTGACGCACTGTGGTACTGTTGTGCTGGATGCGCTTCCGCATGCCGCATGCCACATTCCGCATTCTGTTTTGTGTACTTGGGCACAGAACCACAGAGCCAGAGAACCCACCAATCAGCTTTGACTGGCTGTCCCGATGTACATACATATTTGCTTTTCAATTTGCATTTTTAAAATGGCCCATAAAAGTGTTATAAAGTCTTAATGATGTTGGCCAAAATCCAGTTGATTGCACAAAAACCAAACAAACCAAACAAAAAAAAAAACCATTTCAAACAGGTAACTAATTGTTTTTTTAGGAGGCGTAAAAAAAGGATGTTCATTTGGGTAGATAAAATCCACTTGGATTTCCCATAGATTCTGCACAGATCGTAGCATTAATTTTTCTTCAATCAGTGCTCTCCGTACAGGCGCCTGTCTCTGCCGCTGAAGGCCAGAAATGAATTAGTAAAAACGCATACAGAAATGACCATGATTGATCACGAATCCTACAAACATAATTTATGGCTTTCATAGGCGCGTTTGTCTGGCTGCTGAACGAATGCAATGTACCCTGGCATGGACTCGCGGCGGAGGCCAAAAGCAAATGACTTTGTGACTTGCGGCAAGGACAATGCGGCAGAAGGCGGCTGCTGTGGCGGCGTTGGCGCTAGTTTTTCACGCGGATACGCAATGTGCCACAGGCGGAACCGGATGCGGAGTGACTTAAAAGAAAAAAAAAAAAAAGAGGTCCATGGGCCGAAGCAAAACAAGAACAACAGCAGGCAGCAAAATGGCGGCAAACAAATGAGCAGCAGGAGCAGCAGCAGGAGCAGCAAAATGTAGGCGTACTGGGCTAACGGTGGGCGTGGCCTGACAGGCAGCTTAATTAAGATTGCAAGGATAATGTAGAAATTAAGACACAAAATACCACAAGAAGAATGAGCAAAGTTTTTAAGTCGCGTAAACTTTTCCGTGCCAGACTTTCCATCATGCCCATACCCGCACACTGCGCCTTGTCCCCAGACCCTGGGGACGTGACTGGGGGACTTGTAAGTAATTTTTTTTTCAAGCATTTTTCCGTTCAACTTCGATTAGGAAATGCCAGCAGCAGGAGCTGCAGCAGCAGCAGCTGCAGACCACAAAACATTCGATGAATTTATTGAATTAAATCTTTCAAGCACAATGCACAAGTATTTTTTGTGCCCCGAAGAAGCGATGCCAGGACCTACATATTCCATTTCCCCTTTGTTGCACAGATGACAGAGTGGCAAGTGCTCTGCTTCCGGTGGGGCACTTTGATTGCATTCGACGCCCACACCCGAAGTAGACGCCGCTCTGCACTTCCTCCTACATAGTAAAACATTGTCGTTTTGGCTCTGGCCCGCACTGAATGTTGAGTCCTGCAACATAAACATAAACTAAATGCAATGCCAAAAACAAGAAAGGAAGACCAGGCATTCCGGTATACCGGAACCTTTGATACCCTTCGTTCCAGAGCCATTGTTACGGGTGGGTTACACAAACAATCAAACTGAATATGTAATGCCAATAGCCATGGCAAATCAGGAAGAAAAACCTCTTTATTAGGGCGCTAAAAAGCTTTGCTTCCATCCTCTGGCATACTCGTACATAATTCTGATCCAATTCCTGATATATCCTCTCGCTGTGGTAGGGTATAAAAAACAAAAGTCAAGAGTCCACTTGAGTGTCCAACTGTTTGCTCGGTCCCTCTCCTGCCTGCTCTCTCTCTCTCGCTGTCACTGTGCCTGGATCCCTGGCAGTGTGTGTGTGTGCGTGTCTGTGCTTGTTGATGCGTGTGCATGTGATCTGTTTGCTGCGATTAGAAAATGATTTACACCTCTGGCAGAAGCGTCCAGCCAGAGAAGGAGTAGAGAGACACAGAAAGATAGAGAGAGCGCAGAGTAGGGGAATGGAATGGAAGGCCTGGGCGATGACTTGGCAGTGGACTTGGTGAGGACTGGTCCCCGGTCTGGACAGCAGTAGAAGAAGATGCCACAGCTACAGCTGCAGTGTGCACAGAGGAGCCGAACGGCCACTGCATTCTCGTTCTATGCAATTACACATTTTATTATTATTAACGTTAATGTCGCCCCTGGGATGATGGCACTAACGCCTGCTCCCGGCTCCACATAAAAGGCGCTTATTAATAAGAAATTGCAATAAACTACAAGACAACCCACCGCAAACTCTTCTACCTTCTCCTCTCACCCAGCGCAAGCACACACCACACACACACACACACACAAACACTCCTCTCCTATTGTGGTAATGCATCGCATATTCTATTTGTGCAAGGTATGCTCACCCTAGGCAGCCTCTCTGAACCGCTCTCACTCTAGTACTTGCATTACTGAGATGACCTCACCTTGTTAGCAGTGAGTACCCTGGCACAGGCACGCTGGCGCTTAGGCAACGACAGCTGGTGGAGAGAGCCACGCCATTCCGCGTGGAGAGAGAAGCAGCAGAAACAGCTGGCAGAAGAAAGTCACCCGCTGCTACTGCTGCTGCTGCTGCTGTTGTTGTTCTTCTTCCCCTTCCACCACTTAAGGCGCTGCTGCACCTTCTCATTGCTGGATTAAAAGTAAATCAAGCTGCCGACGTCGACGCTCCACATATTTTATTAAGCTGGAAACCAGCAATAAAGTAGGAAGGAAGCTCGCTGCCAGCTGCAGCCCGCTCGCTCTCACACACCATCGCACAGAAAGAGAGTGGAGTGCAGGCTCATGAGAGTGCACTCTCTCAGTCACTCAGTTACATTCGCCCGCTCGCTGCACAGTGGGGAGCACTAAAACAATACTTGATCTCCGACTATGCAAATTCAATTAATTTCACCAAAATTGGTTGCAACAAATAACGGATTAGTACGCAAGGGAATTCATCAAAGAAGGTACGAAAACTACTTGCAGCGCAGAGTATTTTTGCGAGTGGTAAGTATCTTTTTTGAGTGCTTTCTTCCTTGTCCCTTATTTGACATAAACTCAATTGATGTTGCATTTCATTTAATTTATTTTTCCAATATGCATTTGCACCAAGAATAAATCATAAACGAAAGGGGGTGCACATGATGCCAATTGCATTTAACAACAATCAATTGTTGTGACAGATTTCATACTTCACCCACTGTGCCACTGGCCGCCCTGCCTGTGATGGGGTTGCAGTTGGTTGTTGTAACGTAATGTTGGCACATCTCTGCTCCGCTCCGCTCTGCTCTGCCGCTGCCTCTGCTCCGGTCCGGTCCCATGCTAGAACCTTCACGCGCAAAAATACTAAAAGTCCAGTGACGCATTCAATGCGAAACGGGCAAATGGGCGCCAGCAATTATGTTTAAAGTAAAGGGGTTTCCTAGCTAAATGGATTTCTATTACGAATGCCGCCGATTCGCACCTGTTTCTCCTTCACTCTCACAAAATGTGTGTGCCTAATGCCGGTTTAACTTTTACGTTATGTTGCTGCGTATACGTAATATGCCGAAACTCTCTCTCTCTTTCTCTCGCTCTCAACCGCTCTGCTCTGCTGATGTTTGCTGAAGAGCGTAGAACGCGCGCGTCGCTAGCTGGTCTGGTAGGACTGACGTACTGCCTGCTGCTGCTGCTGCTGCATGATGTCCTCCTCCTGTAAGCGTTGTTCATGTTGTTTGTTTGTTTGTTCGCTCGTTCGTTTGTTTGTCAGACTCAGCCTCAGCCTCAGCTTGCTGCTTGTTCTTGTTCCTTCTGCACTCTATTCGCACACACATACACAAGCGCACTGGCAGGCACTGAGAGAAAAAAGCGTTATCATATTTAAAGCAGACGAAATTTTCTTCTATCGGCTTTTGACTTGGATGCATACATTCAATTTATGGTCTCCTTAGCACAGTCCACGCTTGAGATTTTCGTTTCCAATTTCAAGTTCTTAATAATTGAAATTGAGTTGTGATGCTAACTAGTAATCGGAGCTTAGGGTGAATATCTGTATGTGTAACCTTATTATTAATTCTCGCAGTTTATGTGCACACATATTTCTCACAGTGTATGCATGAGCCGCAGTTGCATGCAGCCGCAGTTGGTGCTGGTTCTGGTGCTGCTGCTGCCTGGCATCGCTGGATGGATTCGCCACTGCCAGTTGAATTTGTGTGCTGGTCGCGTGAGGACGCATCGTAGCTTGCCCGCCGCACCGAAACGGAGTTGTGTTTCTTGTTCCACGTTCGTTTCGTTTCGTTTCGGTTTCGCTCGCGATTCGCGTTTTCGATTTCGGCATTCAGAGCCAGGCTTAGAGCCAAACGACCCGAGCCCGAACCGGCACTGTGGCTTCGTGGCGGCCGATCTTCGGGGCGACAAAAAACAAACTAAAAAAATAACTAAAGAGTGAACGTTCTTACCAGTTCTGCAACAACAACAAGAACAACAACAACAACTGCATAAGCAGCAGCAGCAACAAAAAGTGAAATATTACATTTTAATTTTGTGCCTACCACCACCCTACCACCTCCCACCCAGCCCTTGAGAGCAAATGCATTTTCAGTTTCTCTCTCTCCAAATCCGAATACGAATCCCCGCATCCGTATCTGTGTCCGCGTGTGTGTGTGTGTGTGCGGTTCTTTTTTTTCCTGATTTTTGTTTTAGTGCCAAAACTAGTTTCGAGTTAATTGAATATTTTTTTTGTTCGTATTTTTTCGTATTTTCGGTCCATTCCTGCACGCTGCAGCGCGAGAGTGCAAGAGAGAGAGAGAGACGCCACGCAGAGGCAGTGGCAAGAGCCCAGACCAGAAGCTAATTTGCACAAAATGCTGTTTGATCGTCGGAACGTCGGAACGTGTCCGGCCCAGAGCAGAGAGCGCAGTTGCAGCCGAGAGTGACTTAATGTAAGTGCACCACCAACTTTCCTGGCTGGCAAGGGGGGGGCTAAATTTCTGCCAGGTTGGGCGCAGGGGGAGGGGCTGTGCAAGCATCCACAGGACGTGCGGTCACGTGGCAGCTGGCACGCCGCGCGCGCTGCAATGCAATTCCAAAAAATTAGGGCATGTCACCGCAGACTAACAAAACCGAAAGCCGAACCAACAGACACAAAAATTCACCAAAAACCACCGAAAAAAAACCAACAGGAAATCCCCTTAAAAATACACAAAAACAAAACAAAATTTGTTCAACTAAAGTTTTGGGGGCAGTTCAAACCCTGTGGCGTGGGTGTGACAAACAGACGAAAACGAAAGAGATTCTATTTATAGAAATATTATACCTGAAAAGTACTTCCCGGAGACCATAGGAGCAAGAAAATGCAGAGCTTCGATCAGCCAATGAATGTTTGATGCGTGATGGATTCGTACTGGATTCATCATTGATTGATTCGAATTATTACACTCGAAATTGCACTGGCAATTCTCCCTTTCCCCTCTATAAATGTGATTTTATTTTTGAAGCGCAACTTTTAACCCCATAACTCTTTCTGTTTGTTTGTTTTATGGCATGGCTCCTCGCTTTTCGCCTGTTCGCTCCCTTCGAGTGTTGTCGTAGAATAATAACTGTCAGAATAGTGAATACTGGTTGCCCGCTGGCACTTCTGCATTTGTGTGTTCCAGGCAGCAGCTTGTCCTCCGACCATACAAATAGCTAAGGAATCCTACGGTATATATGTATTTATATATATAAATGTATGTACAGTATATTAACAACAATAACTTGACTCGGAGCGAGCGCGCGGTGGCGCCACTCTTTTGTCTGTGTTGGCTTGCAATTGGCCCAATGTACGTGGCGCGTCCTCTGCCTGTCAGCGGTGTGGTGTGTCCTTTTGTCTAAGCCCCCTGGCCATTAGGGCCATCCAGAGTCCAATGTGTCTGTCACAATACAGAATGGATCCCTTCTAATTAAGATGAAGCAATTTCTGTACTGTACACTGTGTACAGTACTCTCCAGCAAAGAAAGAAAAGAAAACACACAATGCACAGACGGTGCGGCAACGTTGGGGCGTTGTCCGTTCAGCAGAGAGCACTGCGAGGGCATTCTAGTGGGGACTAGAGGCAATCTGAAGTGTCAGCGATCGCGAAGTGCGCTCTATCGATATCTAAAGCCAGTGTCCGGGAAGAGAAATATTCTCTGAAAGAGGCAAATAGATTAGATATCACTAATCAGATCGTCCACAAGCTACACATTGTGGAAAATATTTTACTGAGACCCTGCCCATCTCCTCTCGCTAACATTTCTTCTCGCTACTGTCTCTGCTCGCTTTCAACACACTCGCTGAATCAGTTTAGAAGTGAGAGAGAGAGAGAGGGAGCTCTTAAAGGGAATGTTCTTTCAGTCTTGCAATATATAGAAAGAATAAACCTTTCACCGTATTGCAGCATCAAACTTTTATTCGTGAGACTCTTTATTTCTGAGGCAGCTTGATGGCAAATGTAGACTTGACTCTATAAATTGTACATCTTTCTTTGCAAAGAAAATCCATAGTGCGAGAGTGGCAGAGTGGCTTGGGTGGGTTTCGCATCTGAGAGCCACTCGTCGTCAGGAGAAAAGTTTCCACTTTCTGGGTTGGTGCAGTGCAGTAGTCCTGAAATCCTGAAGCAGGTCAACACGCACTTAACCTTTCAATTAGCAAGCGAGCCTCAAGACTTTTAATTAGTTGAGGTTGGGGTTGGGGACTGGAGGTTTCTCCCTTTTTTTTTGCCCTGGAGGCAACCAAACAAGAGTGGCAGCCTCTGATTGCCCCACAAAGCGATCGATCATCAAAGGACACAGCCGCCGACGCTGAAGCTGAAGCCAAAGCCGACGCCCGCTGCCACGCACAAAAACAACAGCCCAGCCACACACAAAAAAAAAGAGTCCAGTCCAGTCCAGCCGAGAGTTACAGAGCGAATCGGGGCTACAAAAACAAAAACAACAGCCAAAACAACAACAAAAAAAGGCGGCTAAAATCCAAATGCTAAACCGTCGAAATGTTTTGGCAGCCTGCAGTGGGCACTAAAGGGGCAGCCGAAGGAGGAGGCGGCGGCGGCGACGGCACAGAAGGCGGCGACACACACTGGAGTTTGTTAGTGGCCGCCAACGCCGTCAAAGTCAACGTCAATGTCGTCCATTGTCGTCTCCTGTAATCAAGCGGCATGTGGCATATGGAAAAGGCGAAGGAGGAATGCCTGCCACAGGGGGGGTTAGGTAGGGGACTCAACAGCAGCTGGGTTAAAAAACAAACACAAAATTGGTGTGCATAAATCGGCCCGAATCTTCAAGTACTCTGCAGTTACTTTTTTTCGCTGAGTGGAATATCCGCCAAAAATATTCATGAGCCAAAGTTTTGTGAGGAATTTACCAACCAATGTTCTCGCTTGTAGCGCTTTTCGTTGTTATATCCTCTCGGTATCTGCTCGTCTCGTTATCAACGCTGCTCGCTATCAGCTCTACCGCCCCCAAGGCTTTGGCTCTATGGTTCCCCAAAAAGATCTTAAAAGCCGGAATTCCCTTCGTGAGGGTATGAAAAGGCTGGGCACTTGGTTTCTGTTTTTCTGTTCTTCTGGATCTTGTGGCCTCTCGGTGTCAGTTCTTGTTACCAACAACAACAAAATGCAAGAAGATTACCCCAAAAAAAAAAAACCGACAAGAAACACCAAAAAAAAAAAAAAGCAAAACAAAAAACTGGAGTTTGATTTCACTTATTAAGCAAAGTAATTCCCGTATATAAACGAAAGGTGCAGAAGGATGATGGGGGCCGTTGGCCAAGTGCTACTGGCCAACAAAAGCAGACCATTTTGCAGTGGAGTGCCAGTGCCAGTGCCAGTGCCTTTTTATTTTGGCCACAAGTTCTAGTTAGTACGAGGCGTGGAGCGAGTTCATAGAGCCAAAAAACCGGTCTTGGAAAGTCGTCTAAATGTTTCTCTCTCTTGGCTGTTCAACCTTTTTATCCCAGTGGAAGTCCCAGTCCCAGTCGCAGTCCCAGTCCAAGTCCCCATCCAAGTCCGAGTCCAAGACGGAGTCAATGTCGATGCTGAAGTCTCCCCAAAGTGTCTGTCTGTCTGTCTGTCTGTCTGTGTATCTTCTTCTAGCTTGTATCTGTGTGTTCATCTATGTGTGTGTGTGTGTGTGTGGGTATTCATTCCCAGTGGAATGTGTTAAAGTGTCTAAAGCTGTTTGGCCTCCCTTCCCACCAACAAGATTCGAGAGCCCCAGCTCCAGCTCCAGCTTCAGCCTTCTGCTGCTGCTGCTGTCCTGCTGCCCACCAAATCACCAAATAGAAAATGCTGAAGCAAAAGATGCTGCAAGATGAACGCATAAATGGGCACATAATTCGACTGAAGGATACCCTCTACTCTATAAAGATTTATTGATGAACCAACCCATAAAAGAATGCACTTAAAATTAGCAGAAAATAACACTACTCGACAAAACCGAACTTTTTTTTTCCTCAAGGATCCAAACCGACTTTTTTTGATAGATATGGGGCTTTAAAATTTTTTAAAGAATTGCGAACGCGATCAGGTACCAAATGTACAACCCTTTTTCGTTTGCTTTGTTCCCAATTGGCAGTTGGGCCCGCAGCCTTCAAAAAGGTATTTTTTGTTCATTTTTTCCATTTTTTAGGTTTGGTTAACGAATTTTAGCTCCAAAGTCTCTCCATAGATTTTAATGACCGATACCTTAAACGACGCCAAATTAATGCACCTCTACACAAAAAAAATAGAGAACACAGGATATAATTTTTTTTCGACTTTTCCTGAGTTTTTAAAGTCAAAATTTCGTAAATAATACCGCACAAAAATCATCATTTTTGCATTTCAATGCTTTATATTTCCCAGACGGTAAGCTGAAATCACAAAGTGTTTGGGCTTATCTTCTAGCTGTTTTAATTATCTTTTTAAAATATTAAAGTTCTTCACAACCAGAGGAAAGATACTAGAGTTATGTGAAAAAAACAAGCGCTACCTCTGAAAAAAGCTTAAAAAAAAAATACCAGTTTTCAAAAATTCTTCAAAAAAAGTTCTGCCATAGAAAAAAAAAAATATCATCAAACCATTTCTAAGCCCCAAATCTTTAATAAAAAGTTGGTTTTGTTCCTTGAGGAAAAATCGTGTTGACTAGTGTAATCAGCGATGGGAAAATTATGTCTCTAAATATTGCTGCTATAAATGGCTGAGTGAAAAGTTGTAGAAGAGGATAATCATCAATGAAATATTCACAAGAAAGCCATCAAATAAAAGCGTGTGTGAACGAGGCTCTGAGAGCTGAAGACGAGTAGAGCTTACATCGAGTAGAGCTGCTAGCGAGTACGGGCTGCTACCGAGTAGAGATGATTGCAACAGCTGATATTTCTTGCTACCAAATTTATGTCCAAATGAGCAAAGTCTGCGAAATTTTAACCATCACACAGATAAGAAATACTCTTCGAAATCCCTCAAATACAGGGTAACAATACTAAAGAGAAACGCATCATCATTGCGGCAACAGAAGAACCACAATTTGGAATACACCACCCACATCCCCCATGTATCTCCATGTATAACCCACGCCCCCCCCTTCATATCCGCTACCATATGCATTTGCCTTTCCCCACCTCGAATTCTTTTTCCTCTGACTGTTTACCATTGATCTATCGTTTATACTATCGCATCGTTTGATAGTTACGATACTTTTGGTCTTTGATTTGTGTGAATCTTGCTGTCAGCCCGTCCTCATGCAACCTCTCTCTCTCTCTCTCTCTCGCTCTGCCAGCTAATTGCCTGAGCATGAAGTCGCTTCAGCTTCATGCCCCCAAAACGAAAATTAATTTTACCAACTAAAAAAAAAAAATAAAAAAATCTACGAGTTATATGGGAAAGCAAAATTTGACTAAATTGAGTTTGAAGCTGCTTCCTGGCAGCTCTTTGGCAATGGCAAAGGCAACGGGCCCTTTAGCTCCCCCCCCCACTGCTTTGAGCCAAGCCATGCACAATCCCGTCGTCCGGCGTTTGGTCTTTGGGCTTGTTTGATGATGACATAGTATTTGCCCAAGTTAATGGGAAAATGAGAAATGAGTTAGTCTCAACGTTGCATACAGTGCATAACGAAAGTATAAGAGCATATCTAACACAGTGTGCTATCGCGTGTGATTGCCAGAAAATAATTATCTGTGGAAATGCAGTAACGGATTTGCTTTCATTCGCATGAAAACCAAAAGGAAAACGCCTAACCTCTCTACTGTCTACTCGGTACTCATATTAATTACCATTTCTACTCGCCATACGCTACACTCGCTACAAACTGCACTCGCTAAGCTCAAATAGTTTTCCTCGAAATGCTGTCTACTCGGTACTCATATTAATTACCATTTCTACTCGCCATACGCTACACTCGCTACAAACTCCACTCGCTAAGCTCAAATAGTTTTCCTAGAAATGCTGTCTACTCGGTACTCATATTAATTACCATTTCTACTCGCCATAAGCTCTACTCGCTACAAACTCCACTCGCTTAGCTCAAATAGTTTTCCTAGAAACGCCTATGCCATTAGGCAAACTCTCTTTCAGCTATGGGCACGCACTGTATGGTCCCATAACCCTTTCCTTAGCCTCATCCTCCTCAGCCTTCTTGGCCCACGGACGTCGTCATCGTCGTTGTCGTTGTTGGCCAATCGCCTGCTCGTCCGCTGGTCGCCCGCTTGTAAATGAACGTGTTCTAATGGAGTTTTTAAATAAGTAATCATTTGTTGTTGCTGGCCTGGCTGCTTGTGGCAGTGGCAGGAGTTTCATCAGCGGCCTGGGCCCCGCTCAAAGGCAAAAGGCAATCGCTTAACGGCGAATCTACAGGCTGCCCCACCTCCTAGAAAGTCAAAACAAACAGCGACTCAGGCGACCCCTGAAACTGTCTCTCAATGGCCATAGAATGCCACAAGTTTCGCGGAATAATAATTGAGAGGCAAAGGAGTAGCAGCCCCATCTAAACCAACATAAATCGACTATGAAACGGGGCTACGGATACCCACTAAATGTTGCATTAATGATTAGTTTGTTCAGCTTATTTGTTGCCTTCTTCTGTGGGTTCTGTAGTATTTGATGCCTGCATAAAGTGCCCATTGATGGACTCAGCGCTTTGCAGGGTATTCTATGTTATGGCCAAAACAAAGCTGACCACCCTGAACCGAACCGAACCGAACCGGACCATAATTGATTGTTAACTATCGTAAGAAATAAAAAAGAAAAAAAAAAGGAATCGTTGCGCCCGGCAAATGAAGGTGTTTCCCCTCGCACAATTATGGGACTCAAAAAGTGTTGCATGCGGCCGTGGCGGAAGGGGGTGCGGCGGAGTCAGCGGAATAAAGGCCATAAGTAAACCAATTAGTCGCCTTGCAATTGTAAGCCATGTCTGTCGCTGTCGTTGCACCTCCTCCTCCTCCTCCACCTCCACCAGCGCCAGCAGCGCTGCAGTGCAACTGTCGCCATTGCTGTCATTGCCAGTCCAACTCTAACCCCAAAACCTGAGCCTCAGTTCCCCAGTGGCTGCAGCGTGCCCCTTGCCCCTGCCACTGCCACTGGCACTGGCACAACTCTAGCTGCCTGGCTGGCTGCAACTTCGAACTTGCAACAAGCGAATGCGAGACTCTGCGGCTTTTGTATTTTGTAGTGTTATAAGCGCATTTGACTTTTTGCACAACGGAAAGTTCGCGTAGACTTTTTGTGGCGGGGCCGGGGGGTGTTTTGGATGGACACTGCCACACGACTGGGCAAATGCTCTACGCTGGCAGAGAGCACAGCCTGCAGAGGGTATCTGCAGGGCTAAGCGGCGAAATTTCCGACTTGCATATTTTTTGTTTGAATTGTATTTAATGTAATGTGAAAAATCGAATGCCAAAATACGCTCCCCTTCTCTTTCTTTAGTTTTTTGTTGCTTGCTTTTTTTTTTTTGCTTAAAGTTTTGCCATTGGGAAATGCATCTGACAGGGTATCCCCCAATGGTGTTCCAGTGCTCCATTGAGGCTGTGTCTTTCGATTCTTTCTGTTGCTCGAATTGCCTATTGGCCTGCCGAACCCCCCCAACCCCACGGCCACCGCTGCAGCCGACATTCGAAATTCCCGCTCAATGAAGCGCCTGCAACGCGCCTCTAAGTAATGGCAATCCGCTTTGGCTTTCAATTTGCTCTACCTACCTACCTCCCTACCCCACTCCCTCCCTGCCACTACCAAAGCTCTCTCTCTGCCTCTCACTCACTCTGCAGCGCTCTCTCTCTCCCTCTGTATCCTCATGTAGTAGCTGGGCTCTGCCTTTCCTTTCCCCGCCGTATTTTGCATATCTTGTACACATGCCCTTTGGCTTTTTTCATACCAAAAGCCCCAGATAAAGCAAGCAGAACGTGCGGCAAGACGAAGAGGAAGTGTCAGGCGCAAGGGGCAGGGGGGCATGCGAAATGGAAGAACTAGCAAGGAAACACAGCAACAAAAGACTCTGTAAACGCTACTAATGTTGCACTGTCGGCGCGGAGTGTGGCAGCGGCAGGAAGAGCCGTACATATTATTGCATTTTGTAAGCTAAGTGATTTCAACATCGTTATTTTCTGCCGCTTTTTATTTCATCTCACGGCTAAGCTTCTCTTGCGCTGCCTGCCTCCCGTTCCATTCCATTCCGTTCCGTTCCACCCACACCCACTCGTAATTATCTCAGTTCGCATGAAACTCTTGTCTCTCTTTCACTCTGTATCGAATGCAATAATCGAATCGTTCATTGAAAGGGTGTATGGCAGCAGCACAACCAACCGAGGGGCAATGCCGCATGACGCGAACCAGAATGGGGCAGCGTATAGTTGGTAATATAACTTCCTTCGAGTCCCATGTGATTCCGTTGGTTTCCTTTTTGTTCAAATCTGCAAAAATATTAAATTTAGAAAGGGGAAAAAGCTGCCTCTGTTTGTCTCCCTGAACTATTAATGCTAGAGTCAGCCGATTTCGAGTGCATAATTATATATTGATTGCTAATGTTTGTTTGTATTTTTAATGTCACATAAATAATACAAAAATGGAGAGCAGAGACAGAGTATCCCTTAGTCTATGGAATGTAAGGACTTCGTCTGCACAGACCTTCTTCTTCTACTGCTTTCTAGCTGCAAGAATATGAGAGAGGGAGGGAGAGAGAGCCAGCAGAAATTACAATGTTGATAAAAGCTAAATGGGAAAAGGCAGTGCAAAGGCTGGGTGTTGGTGGGGTGGAGGGGTTAGATGTCCATGGCTCTTAAGTGGCCTTTAAGTGTTTCGCGGTGCAGCTCCTCCCCCACTCCCTTCGCAGCTATCTGCCCCATCTCGCCCATTCGCAGACTCCACAAATCAATTGGCTTGCTCCATGCTCTCTGCTCTGGTCGAATCATTGAATACCCTACAAATATTGACAGAAAAACGAACTCAATATATAAATTAATTTCGATTTTCCTTATTTTCTTTACAGCTTAAACAAAAAACAACAACCATATGTAGGTGAAAAAAAGTTTAAAATTTTCAATAAAAATAAACGACAAAAAGTGCACAAACCGATGCTGTTAATACCCTTGCAGATGGATATAGAAACAATTTTATATTGCAAGATAGTTTTCCGATTTTTTATGCTTTTTGATCAAGTTTATTTCATATAAAATCATTTTTTTGTTTGGAGTTACCAGAGTTGATGTAACTCTCCATTATCTTTCTGCTTTATTCTTATTTTGCTTGGACAAAGATGTGAAAATTTGGCATACATTGTCCTAGCCTGAAAACTGAAATAATAAATGAAATATTTGATTATAAATCAATAACTTTTTTGCGAGATAATCCAAAGCCATTATTCTGTTCAAAATTAAATCCCCAATAAATCAGCTATTAAAATATATTAGCACTTTTGCACTTGGCTAAAACGAATCGATATATAATATATGTAAATATTTCCAGCATGATCCCACATTTTGGATCCTAAAGTTCCACGCTCCAAGCCCAATGCAGTTCTCTGCCAGAAATAGTCGAAACCTCATGACTTTACGTGCTTATATTTGTACTGAAAAATCAGTAATAAAAGACAATGTTGTTTATTTATGGGGCGGGGCTTTAAAAATGTTTTCACCATCTGCAGGGGTAATAAAAAGTATTTCCCATATATGTATGTGCCATTAAATTTGATTAAACCCATTTGCAACTAAAAAATAAAAATATAAATTAAAATCAGAAGCCAAACAAAAATCTGTGCCTCAAAAAAAGTGAAAGAAAGAGAGAGGAAAGGAGACTGAGACTCCCACTGGACATTGAATGTAACCAAAATAATAACAACAGTAGCAGCAAAAAAGCAGAAAGAGAGGGAGAGATAAACCCCTGGTATCGCCAGGTAATACACCCTAGAGGATGTGCAGTCTGCACTTCCGAAATTCGGCATACGGAGTAGGATTAGGAGTCATAGTCGTCGCTTAATTACGCAATCAAATTATATATATTTTGTGCCATTGACATTGCCGTTGAACGTGGCGTGGATCTGGAGCCAAAGTACGAGTTGAACGAACCCCGTGCCACCCGTCCAGCTGTGTGCTAGGAGGCATCGAACGCAAAACTCCGTCTCCAAATCCCAACGGGAGACAAAATTTATTAATTTCTGGTAAGTACTCGTATTTTATGTATTCATGTTGCTTGTGGAGGGGGCCAGGCCCCTCTGTCCTTTTATGTGCCATTTTTGTGTACAGTGCAGCCTCACGTAACGTTTAAAGTCAAGGGTTTTTATGGCTCGCTAATGGTGCGGCCATTGGGAGAGTAAGCTGCATACGCACGTCTTCTTATTGAAATCATCGTATAATTAAATTTAATTAAATTAATCCAACAGCAGGAGGCTGTTGGTAAGAGCCAGGGCGAGAGCAAGTTCCTTGGTATATAAAATATTTAAGATCGCAGTAGATACAGTCATTCTGCTTTCATTTATGGGTCTTAAACGAGCAGTACCAAAAATGTATTCTAGATCTAAAAAATAATTTTTAATTCCGGATGCCATTAACCCTTGAAAGTTCTCAGTATTGCACTTTCATGCCACTGCAGATGCGAGTAGTTCCCCTGTCGCTGCTTGCCACAGGTCGCGGCTAGGCCATGGAAATTCCTTTCTTTTCGCTATTCCCTCCTGTGCCACACAGTTCAATAAATACGAGCAAGGGGGGAGCCTTTGGCGTAGATGTAGGCCACTTTGTGTGGCTCTTTGAGTTAATCGCAAAAGGGTTCCGTTTTCCGAGTTGACATTCAACGTGTAGTGGGGGGGTGGGGGGTATTCAGATGCACTGAGGCTGCACATTTTTTCCAACTTTGTTTCTTGTTTTTTGTACGCAACTTTAGCCAGCAACAAAAGTCGTTTGTTGCACTTCTTTTGCGGCGCCCCCACTGCACCCACTGTGGCATATTGCTCATAAAAGTTTCATTGACTTTTGCACTAGAGTTGACTTCAATGGGGCTTTTTATTGCGGCAGCACTCGCTCTTGGCCAAGGCTTCAACCTGGGCTTCTCAGGATCTCCCTCTACAGCCATGGAATAATTATCAATTTGTACTATTTAAATGGTTCGTCTTCTGGTTTTTTATGCGCCTGTTCTACTGTTCTTCTGGCCATAAAATCAATGCCAAGAGACAACATTGTCGAGGCACTCTAACGAGGCTCCCTACTCGCCCCATACACTGCCTGCTAATCCTTCTCTAGTGAGAGAGAGAGAGAACAAAAAAAGGCACAAAATTAATCAACAATTTCCGCCATAAAAAATGCGCGACAAATTAACAGGGGATTGGGAATTGGAGAAGCCAAGAGGCGTGGCAGTTGGAGGAGTTGCAAGTCGGATCTCATTTCCACTTCATCAGCATTAAATGAGAAACAAGTGCAGACCCTACACAGATACAGATACATATGATGCAGATGCAGATGCAGATACGGATGCAGATGCAGATACTGATTGCCACCAAAGGGATACCCTCGAAGCAGTAAGAGAGCGATGGAATCAGACGCCTCTTGGCTTATATTTTATATTGATTTTTTAGTATTTTCTAATTTATCCGATCCTTACGGTTTGTTATTATTTTTTGTGGATTAAAGAATATAAATTTACTAAAATATTGTGAAAATATTAGACAAAAAAAGAAGATATAGCAAACGTGTTTTAAAATAAAATAAATAAAACTTTTAACCAAGAAAAAGAAAATATTTTCTGATATAAGAAAAATATATTTTGTTTTCTGCTATTTATTTTTTTAATTTTTTTTTTTATATTTTTGTTGTATAAAATATCAATAATACAGATACATATACAGATAATAATACAGATACAATGACGATTGATGGGTATCAAAAGTGCCAGCATCTATGCTGTTGTTGTCCGGCAACGGAGTTGAAGAATTAAATGCGAATTAAGATGCGGATTGCAATGGATATAGCGGCATTGAGGGATTGTCAGTGTTTTGTTTAATGAAATTATCAGCAATATATAACGAATGGAATCGCACATCAAGTGCGGCAATGAATGGGGCAAGTGAGGGGAGAGCGGAGAGAGTGTGAAGGGTGCCGAGTGCGGAGAGCGGCCTCGTCATTGTAATGACTTCATTTCAAATGCAAAACGCTGATGAGAATCTAAATGCCAATGATAATGAAGCTGATGAAGTCCGTTGACAGACCAAAGAGTCTCTCTCTCTCTGTGTATGTTAATTAAAAGCAATTTGCCACATGCAACAGAATGATGCAAGTGCAGCAGCAGCAGGCAGACAGAGAAGCGGTTTTGGTGCCAGGCTGCAGGATGTATCGCATTTTGCGACTTCAATATTAATGGCTGCAAAGATGAGAGAGAAGAAGAGTCCTAGAGATGCCAGAAAATCCAAGAGAATAAGCAAAGAAATCCAAGAAACTTTCATGAGAAAAAGAATACCTCCCAATAGGTATAAATATATAATATTTAATATACATATGTAGACATTTTTAGGAATTCTATTTTTAATCTAAATATGAAATATATTTATTTTAAAATTAAATATTTTGAAATCAATTTATATTTTATCATTAACAATTGGTATAAATATTAAATTTGTTTATTAAATGTCTGTACATTTATGATCTCCATTATGTTTCATAATTTTGAATACAATTACATACGTATTGTATGTACATTTGTATTTTTCTCCACCCAAACAAAATCTGGGAATTTTATTAACTTTTCTTTTTTGAATGCATTTCAATTTTTCTCTTCATTGTAGATAATTTTTGTAATGGTTTTTTTGACGTGTTTGCTTTGTGTGTTTCTGCAAGCTTTTTTACATTTAGTTTCCTTCCTGCTGAATTGGTTCCCGGTACATTAAATATTCTATAAATTAATTTAAAGCTGAGGTGAAAGATTCCCCCAAGGGAAAAATTAAATCGTATGGTTCCCATAGGTTTCCTTTCCTTTTATTGTATGTGCATATATCCCGCCCCCCCCTGCACACGCCCAAGGAAATAATCCCCCGAGAGCACAGAACAGAGGAGAACACAGAACGCATCCTAACGGACGCGAAATTAAACTTTATAATGATGTCAACGTGAAGGTACAGTGCTGCGGTGCAACAGTTGTTGCCAAGTCGGGGAGGTACTTGTAAATTTCAATTGGACCACTCCCCAAAATATCAATCAGGGAGGTAGGTGCGATTTCGATTTGTGGGCAAAAAGGCTCTAATGCACCGTCGGAAAATAAAGCAGCAGCGTTGCCTCATCAGAGCCCGTTACGGGCACACGAGGCACACGGAACGGAATCATGAATTTCTAATTGAAACCGAATGCCAGCAGCAGCAGCAGCCGACGCCACAAGCAAAAAAAAAAAACAACAAATAAAAAAAAAAGAGATCCAGAAAACGAAACGCAACGAAAAATGCGAAATGCCAATGGCAATGGGCTTGAGAGGATGCATGCCCCCAGGATTGGTGGGGGAAAGGTGCGGCGGTGGCGGTATAGCTGCAGGAATGCGTGCAACGGGCGCAGCGAATGACATTTTGTGGCAAGAAGACAAGAAGCAGGGGGAAACGGCAAAAAGGGTAGGGTAAGGGCTGCAGCAGAAGCAGAAACAGCCAACAACGAAAACGAGACGTCACTTCGGCACACGGGCCACATCCCAGACACGGACGCCGACGCGGACATGGACACGGCCACGGACAGGAGACAGGGACAGGTATAGAGGAGACAGACAGACAGGGATAGAGGCAGCGGCAGCGAGAGAGAGAAGGAGATGGCAATGGCAATGGCAACGGCAACGCTCGCCTGGCACTTGACGTATGCCAAAAGCATTTAAGCTCCGCTCCACGCATGCGCAGCGCTTCGAAGGCATTTTTTTATCCGTTCGTTTCTCATTTCTTTGTTGTTGTAGCTGCAACGTCGTCTTTTGCCTTGAGAGTATTTTGAAAAAGTACCGTTTAGGCTTAAGCCTCGTTCTCGTTCTCATTCTCGTTCTCATTCTCGTTTCCCGATGATTTCGCGATACCCTTTACTGTAGGGAAAGTATTTTTGAATCTTCTCTGAGCTTGCATGCACTCGTGAGACGGGAGGAGGCTTACTGGAGCGCGCTGCTCACAATCTCGTTCTGTGCATGAGTTTCGAGAGAGCGCTCTCTCTCTCACTCTCTTCTTGGAGGTTCGTTCGCTTGGTGCGCTTCGTCATTAGCTTTTTTTCTATGTGGGGTAGGGCATTCGTTGCTTCGTCGTGTTCTCATGTAAGTTTTTTCTTTTTTGTTGTTGTTGTTTCTCTTATATTTCTCTTCGATTTGGCTGCTTCTTTTTCCATCGCTGCTTCTTGGCTCTTTTTTGTTGTGGTTGCTCGGCTGTGGGCTACCAACCGTTTTATTTATGCGCATTTTATACGCAGCATTTTGTGCGAATGATGCGGTGAGGGGTGGGGCGGGTGGGACCAGGGACAAGGATGAGGGTTTTGAGAAGAAGTCTTCTGCCGCTGCTGCTGTTTGGGCCTCTGCTGTAAATGGCAGTGCAATTTGGCCCACGTACCCCGTACTCGTACTGATAGTCATTCGAACCTTTTTTTACTACACTGAAAATAATCCACAAGAAAGAAGCTGAAATATTTAGAGCAGTAGCTGTTACACTTTGAATAACGGGCATACAAAAAAGGGGAAATCTAACGCTAGTTTTTTTTTGTGGAATAATTTTGCAGATCATTCGAACTTAAATCGAAATGTTAGAGACTTAAAAAGAGCATTTTAATTAAAGACAAAGATATATATAAATATGTGCATTTTGAATGATTATAGCATTATAATATGATGCCAATAACATAGTCCTAGAAGCAATCAAAAGCCTAGAAAACCGAGGAGCTGAGCATCGGTTCAGAAAAGTATTTTCCCCATAATTCGTGCAACAAATTCAAAATTAAACAAATATAAAATATTCCCAATCCTCTTGTGCTTTCGCTCAGTGCATACATCTCATGCTTTACCGTATTGGACACTCGTACCACTTGGACTGACTGGGATGGCTGGACTGTTGTCTAAGCCAAGTCTGCATTTGATCTTGTGAACTCCTCTGTCTGTCATTCACAGTGTTTTATTGTTGCCAATACATGAGCGGAGCAAAGGAGAGAGACAGAGTGAGAGAGAGAGAGATGTCCCGGGCATAGGCCTAGCATTGTCATGCTGCATTATCATCATGCAGCAGCAGTGCAGCAGCAGGAGCAGCCTCCGCCGCCTCGGCTCAGCTTGAATGACTGGCCAAAGTGAGCGACAGAATGACAGACCGACTAGAGAGACTGGGTTAGCGACTCGGCTTTTCTGCTTGCCTCAGACTCAGACCCGGAACCAGAATCAGAGACAGAGACAGGGACAGAGGTTTATCCTTCGAGACTCGTACGCAGATTTATCCCCCCAGCAGCAGCACAGCACAGCAGACAATCAGCATTCAGTATGATTGCCGGTATGTGTTTGATTAACCTCCGCCATGGAATCCACTCTATTCTCATGCTCAATCTCATTCCTTTTGGTGCACTGCCCTGCCCTGCCCTGCTCCTGCTGGTTTACTGGAAATCAAAGGTTGTACTCACACGTATGATGGATCGTCAGTCATGCTTTGATATGTCGAATTTTAACTATTTATTTTTTCTTGAAACATTTTTTAATTCCAATTAAATGTGAATTAAATTAGCGAGTAGCACATAAAAAGTAACGAGTAGCAAGAAACGATTAGACAGTAGCTAGTAAAGATTAGCGCGTAGCATGTAACGAGTAACAACAAACCAGTAGCGAGTAGAATGTAACGAGTAGCAAGTAACTAGTAGCGAGTAGAATGTAACGAGTAGCAAGTAACTAGTAGCGAGAAAACTCTAATTAAGCCTTCCAACATTTGTGCCTCTCCGTTGAACATTTGACATTTATTAGTTAGGTATCTGAGGGTCGAGACACCTACTGCCACATGTTTTTACTATTTTTGATTTTATTTTGTTTTTGGCTAAGAGAGAGAGTGAGACAGAGAGAAGAGGGAGAGCTTGCTTGAAATTCGCGTCTCCTTGGGCGCACACGTTCCATTTCGTCTCCGGACAACTGACAGCTGGCATACGCGATATGCCATGTGAATGGTTCGTTGGCTCCCGCATCCACCATAGTAAATGTATGTAAATACATACATATGTAGGTATGTATGTATGTATAGGTGTACTCGTACAGACGGGCCCCACAATTTTTGGATGAACCAACTGACTGACTGACTGTCGTGTGTCCAGTGCTGTCATATCCTGTGTACTGTGTACTGTGTCCTCTGTCCCGTGTCCCAGCCGGTACAGTACTTTCCCCACTGTTGGCTTGTTTGCGGCTGCTATTTGTCTGACTTCCATTTTGCAAACATTTTAATTTTAATGAATTTATATAATCGCTTTCGTTTTGTTTTGTTTGTCTGTGCTCCTTGCATTTGTTTGATATTTCTTTTATTGTTGCATTTGTTTACTGTACCTACTATTTGCCAGCCTGCCAGTCAGTCAGCCAGCCAGCCTGCCTCCCACCCTGCCCTTCCCACTGTTTCTGTTTCACTGTCCACTCATCAGCGTGTTTGTCAACACTTTTCATACACTCTGGCAATTTGGTTTGTTGACTCGTTCCCTGTGGGTGGGGAGTCGCTCGCTGACTGCAGAACAACTGCTCCAAAACTATCAGCATTTGTTCATTGTTTGCGGCTGTGGGGAAAGAAACTAAAACAATTATTCAAAAAATAAAAGAAAAACATTTTGAGGACTACCAAAAAAAAGGCGCTGTGAAATCAATGAACATAGTGGGCGGCACAGGCATGGATTATTCTACAGACGATTGTGTTCTTGACTGGAGAAATAAGTGAACTATGAACCCATGTACCAGGGGCAGCTATAAGAAAGGAAACTGGAACGAATATCACTGGTGGAGAGCAGCAAAAGAGTAAAGCCAGCCAGGAAAACTCTCCGCTTACGGCTAAGCTACTCTGTGAGAGAGATATGCGACAATGACAGCAATGAGAGGAGCAGCAGCAGTCAGACAAGCCGTGGGATGAGCTGGAAATGGCTTCTGGGCGATCTATTCTGGGCCCCAAAAAAAAATTTTGTGTTCCATTGAAATGTATTTCCATTCGCACAACACAACACAGAAATTACAGGATATGCCCAGTGTTTATTGTTCTCTCCCTCTACTTAAATATTATTTTCGCACTGCACCGAAAAAAAACAGAGGAAAAAAGCAGCTCCCGGCGGCACGGCACTTGCTTTCCTGCTGACAGACAAGTGGAGTGGAGTGGAGTGGCGTGAAGTGTGGAACGTCCATGAAATTTTTGGTTGCGTTGGGAAGCTGCCAGCAAAGATACAAAGCTGCTGTGAGTGCCGGGCTGCCTCTTTACGTGTTTTCTTGCCAAATTTGATTTAAAATTTGTTCCCCACTGGGGGGGGCATGCAACGCACTACACTTTGTTTGTATGTAAATAATTGTATTAATTATGGCTCAAGCAAAAAAGAAAAACAAAAAACTAACCGCACAAACAAAAATGAGGAGGAGACGAGCAGAGCAGAGGTAGAGGCAGTCAGCAGGTGCCTGGCGCTTTGGGTGTGCATCCCCCTGCCCTGCCCCTGCCCCTGCCCCTGCCCGTGTTAACCGCAAATTGAAATGAATTTTGCGGTTGTTTGCAGACAGCACAAAAAATAAACACCACCAACGGACGGCAGCTCTGCTCAAACAATGCTCTCTGTGGGGCTCCCAAAGAGGCTTATAAATCAATTAATTATGCGCAATTAAACAAATAACAAAATGCCAAATGGAAACCACAAAACAAAGCTAGGAATCGGGCAGCATTCAAACGATTATTACGAATATATGTGGAAAAAGTTGTGCCAAAGCCAGCCCCACTCACAAAGCCCAGCCCAGCATCCGAATCAATCGGAAAAGTTATATCCATCTACTACATATATAGTGGAGTGCACTCGCTGTTTATATGCATTTATTTGCTGTGCATTGAAACTCTTCTGCCGCTGTCTAGACGTTGTCGATCGAGTGCACAAAAAACTAAAAGTTCTGGCCAAAAGTTTTTACTTTAGTGGGCTGAGTGCCACTCGTGTAGATCACGCTTGGCCTGGGACTGAGGCTGAGGCTGAGAGTCGACCCAATTATCAGGTGGAGTCAGGTGAAAGATACTCCATATTTAAAAATTAAAATAGATGCACTTAAAAGACCAGCAAAACGTACGCGAAATTGTGCTCTAAATGATGCAAAAAAAGAGCAGCAAAACACATCAATAAAGAGTATCTTTTGGCAACGCTCTGCAGATCCTCTTTCGAGTACTTTTCCATTTGAAAATTATTTTAGGTTGTGAGGATCCAGTCCCTGTGCCTCCATCATTTATCGTAACCGCCTCTCTAGGGTGTGTGGGCGGGGGGGTGCCAGTCGTGTGGCAGGTAACACAATTCAGTGATCAGCGATTAAATTTACTGTGAATTCATTTATAGATGTGTCTGCGTCTGCCATCCACCGGCATGCAGATGCGGATGAACCACGCCCCAGCACACTGAACACTGAACACTGCAGACTGCACCCTGCAACAAAATGCTTACAAAATGTATCCCAATCCCAGCCGGTAACGGATCCTCCACTCGAGTCCACTCCAGTTGCTTCACTTTGCGGCGAGCCCAGAGATCGGTCGCTGTTGGGTGGTCGTAAATTATTATGATTATTGGCAAAGGAGTTAATGTGCAAGAACAAGCAGCAACACAGCAACACAGCAACCCGGCAATGAAATGGGCATGGAATTGGATGGATGGCTGGTTGCTTGGACTGGGGAACAGGAACAGGAGCAGGAGCAGGCCAATCGGCAACTTGTTAGTCAACTGTGTAGACGGAGGGGCATTGGGGGATGTGTCTGTATCTATGTCTCTGTCTTTGTGTCTGTCTCTGTGTCTGTCTGGCTGTGTGTGTATATCCGTAAATAATGCCACAAAACGTGCAGCACGATCATGAACTGGCGAGGCAACTGCAACCGCAATGTTGGTATGGTAGGATGAGGATGAGGATGAGAATGAGGATGTGCCATGGGGAACTCTCTTTGGCAATTCGCGTAAAATTATAAATGAGTCTTGGGGTAGGCGTTGCCGATATCGGGAATGAAGCAGCAGCCGCAGCAGGCAGGCTGGCAGGCAGGCAGGCTGGTGGGCAGGCGTTGGAGGCATTCATTAGATGCCGGCAAGCCCGCAACGATCGCCAAAAGAAGGGAATGGAGGCATGCGGCATGCAGCATGTGGCAGCTAGTGCGAAGGAGTTACTGCTGCTGGCTGCGCTGCGCTGGCCAAATATTAATTCGTGACGCGAAAACGTTCTTTAATATTTTCTTGTTCTCTCGCGCCTTTTGGTCAGATTTGAATTGTGCCGCCACCGCCGCCTCTTCACTTCATTAGCGCCCCTGTGCCCTGAGTGCCCCGCCAAAAAATAAAAGACACACAAAAAAAAAAGAGAAGAGAAACATTTTTAACACCTCAACATGGTGGAGGGACGTGATGGGGCTATTGGATTACACCAAACAACAACAACAACAACGACAACGGCAAAAGACACAAGCAACAAGACGGAAACCGACGGCGAAACAGGAGAAGTGCTGCAGCTGCGGCACAACGAAGCAGCCAATACCCTGGAAACGGTTGAGGGAAACTTCATTTCGTGACTAGGATAATATTTGGGATTTATGCCAGCGAGTGGTGCCGAAGCGACGCCGAAAGCGAGGACAAAAAAACCCAAAAACCGTGGGGCACTGCCGCATGACAAGCGACTTTAATCTCAACGGAGATCGGTATATATATATTTATATCTATATATATATTTATAATATATAAAGTATAAATAATATACATTTTTAAAGTACAAGACCAGACAAAGAAATGTTAAAAAAAAACCAGCGCGCGTCATGCAGCAGCACACCTCGGTTTTTGCTGTGCTTGTGAAGCGAATACGCTCCAAGGCGAAAGGGGTATGGCGAGAAACGGGATGCGGATTCGCTCGGTTCACTGATAATGATCATCAATGCCATATTTAACGCCATTTAGGCAACAGGATGGGGGATGCCACATCGAGGAGGAGCAACCCATTGGAGCGAGCGGGTGGTGGAGGGGGGGAGGGGACTGGTGTAGCTTGGGGCACGCTGGCAGCTGTTGGCTGTTGAACAATGAAATGTAATGGCAATACGTGCATTTATTTATAACGGTGTAATGGACCAGAGACGACAGACAAGGAGAGGTGGGGTGGGGAGAGCAGACGAAGATATCTTGCCACAGAGAGAGAGAGAAAGAGAGTGGGGGGCAGGAGAGGCTCTTCTTCTTTTTTGGGTGGAAAGTTCGAAGCGTGAAGCGATCGAAACAAAATCTCTCAAGAAAGACACTGCCCCGCACCTCCCCACTCTCTCCCTCTCTCCCTCCCTCTCTCTCTTGTTAGCTTTTGTGGGCGTCTCAGCCGGCTCTCCCACTCCCACACTTTTCTAGTTCTGTCTCTTTCGCGCGCTCTCCCTCTCTCTCTCTCTCTGAGGAACTCCTCTTTATTTTTTTTGCGCGCGCGAAATTTATATCGTACTAAACGGCGGAGAAAAGCAAAAGAGGAAACGTGATGAACGCATTTTGTGTGGTGGGGAAACACAGCCACACAGCCACAGAGCCATGGTTGCTCCCCCCCCCTCCCCACGCCCCCCTCCCTGCTCAACAGAGCGGCGGTGACTGAGAGAGAGGAAATACTTTATGGGCATTGATAATTTGAGCCATAATGTGCAACGAAATTGACTCGCTTTAGTGCCGGCTAATTTATGTATGCCACAGGCGGAGTGCACTCACAGCAGACGGCAGACAACAGACACCAAGAGGCACTGCCGAGTGGCAACTGAGAGCCAGCGCGCCGCATTTGTTGCAACACACAATAAAGGACTTTATATGCATTTACAATATTTTGTGTGTGCAAATTGCATTGTGGGAAAATAATAATATTGCAACGGGCAGGAGTGGCAAATGCCATTTTGTGTGGCAGCAATGGGTTGCAGTGGCAACTCACAACTAGCTGGTTTTTTTTTGCGGCGGAAAATTCATGCATTTTCCTGCCTTACTTTTGCACTATTTATGGGGATTTTCTTCGCAAAAGGATCGCTGCTGACAAAGGCTGTTGCTGCTCAGCGCTGGACTTTGCTGCTTTTGCTTTTCCTTTTTTCCGTGCTGCTGCTTTTCCTGTGAAGCAGATAAGAGCAGGTCCACTGATAACTGATGCTCCTTAAGTCTCTCTATGTCCATGGAGCACAAGTTGCATCAGGCATAGGGGGAGGCAGGCAGGCAGAGTAGAAAAAATTTCTCCTGCATCTTTCTGGGATCTTTTGTGGATCGTTCCTGCTGCTGTGCAGCTTTATCTTTTTTCCATAGCTCTCAAGGAACGATCTGCTGCTAGCCAGGCTTGCCCTGAGCTTCAGCAAAATTCCTGCCAAGACTTTTCCAGCGTCGTCCCCGCAGCTTACTTAACCAAAATGACAGCTGCGTTATGATGGAAAGCTGCTCTCTGCTTGGCTTGAGCTGCCACTAAGAGCGAAATCCCAGGAGATGGATGCCTGATGGCTGATGGGCGAACGGATCTGCGGATGCTGTGCCTCATTTTGTCATATGCCAAACAATTTGCCATTGTCATGGCAGCCGCGTCTAACGCGGCGTATGCGCAATTACTTTAATTTGCCCGCCGCCTTAAACATTTTTAATGAACGTCTTCGTCTTGGCCAGCGCGGAGGGGGGGCAGCGCAGTGGGAGAGTGAGAGAGAGAGAGAGAGGCCTGGCCTGGCCTGGCTGCCAAAGTGGAGCAGCAGTAGCAGGCTGTGGCACATTAATTGTTAATGCCACAGCGATGACTTCAGCATCAGCCATGGCTATGGCTCTGGCCACGGCTTGAGCTGCAACTGCAACTGCATCTAACGGCAGCACACTGCAAATGGATGCAAACGATGACGCGGCGCGAATTGAATGATGCCTGCCCCATTGCCTGTGCAGGCAATTGTCGAGTCATTGCCCCATCTGTGGGCATGGGGATGCCACTCCATGCAGCTGGAGGATGAGAGTCGCAGGAGTGCCAGGAGTGCGCCAGGCAGCAGCAGCAGCAGCATTAGCTTCAAATCACAAAATGATTATGAAAATGGCTGCAATTTCATTTATGTACGCCCCTCAATGTTGCATCATTTATCATCGTTCTGCTGCAAATACAAAAACATTTTTCGGCGCTTTTTAGCCTGCAGAGCAGAGCCATTCCAACTGGGATTCTGGTTGAATTTTTAGCGAATATTTTCGATACTTTTCAAGGCAAGAACTTCAGCCAGATGATTGTTAAAGAGTTGCCCAGCTGAATGAACGAATGAACTTTGCATGAATGAACTGAAAAAACATTTGAAGCATTTTTTATGGATTCAACTGCCCTTTGAGTAGATGAATGAATGCTGTGTCTTAATTGTTGTAGCAGCTGAAACATTCAGCGTACCTAATTCAGAGAGTTTTGCATATGAAGCGCGTGCGAATGTTCCTGCAAAATTAATGACTGATTTATGCAGAATTTGCACGCGCATAAATTTTAAAAATTTTGTATTCAATGCTCCTTTTTTCGTTAGGACTCGAAGCAAGTGATTTTGTGATACCAAGAATATTTTCAGACTGTTTGGATTTTTGCCACAAGTTCAGACTTTTCGGGATATGCAACGACAGTTACTTCGGTTTTTATTGCCAGTGCAGTTTCGCTTGGGAGAGAATTCCCCACGGAACTCAGAAAGAAAGTTTTCTTCTTGTTAAAAAAAAATATAATAATAATTAGAACATATGCCAAAATTAAGTGGTAGGGAAAACAGAACCCCATACAGAGCGATGAAGGGCAAACAGTAAGCAAAAATAATGAGTTTAGAAAAAATAAAGTGTGTGCAGTTTTCAGCATCTATTCTGGTATATTTTTTGCACAATAATTTGTTTGGTATGTTTCCAGCTTTCTTTAGTATTTTTAATAATCTTTATGGTATACAATTTTTGGTTTTTTCTTGCATTTATTTTCATATGTTTTTTCCTTTAATTTTCTTAAGTACTTTTGTGGCGATATTTTTTCTTTGAAGTAAGCATTAATTTATTAAGTAAATAAATTATGAACTGAATTTCCAGCCAAACCAAAAAGAAGCCATTTAAATAGCAGAACATTTAAATATTATTTATTAAGCTCGAAACTCGATGAAATGTCAACCATTGCTGGTTGAAAATAACTTGCTCCAAGCAAAAACAGAAACTATTTAGGTATATTTTTTAATTTATTATTTATAGATTTATTAAAGAGAAATCGCAGCTATAGAAAGTTATAGAAGAAAGGTTTCCCTTGCCGGCCGAACTGCTTTTCGCTACTCAAGTCTCTGTTGGAATCTCTTGTGATGTTTGCTGCCTTTGCCATAAACACTTCATCGACACTTTGCCCAGTGTCCGTGCAGAGGGCCAGTTATCAGCCCACAGCCAGCTCAAAGCAACTCCCCCCAAGCCCAACCTCGAGCCCCAGCACAGCCCAAGCTCCAGCCCAAGCCCAGGCCCAGTTACATCCACGCGTCCGCTCGTCCACAGCCCAGTGTGTGCGATACATCAAACATGAGCTGCAAGCAGAGCTTATTGTTGCTGTTGGCCATTCCCCATGCCTCTCTATGGTGGCGAGGAGGCATCAGTTTCAACTCCTGCCCGCCTGTCTGCCCACCAGCCTGCCCGCCCGCCTGCCCGCCTGCTTGCTACACTTTCCTTTCAGGCCAAGAGTTGCGGAAGCGTACATTTAATTGACTTGGCGTGTTAAGCGTTGCATACCAGCACATAACAGCATTCAACCGACAAACAACTTGTGGGACGTGCAGCAGAGAGGACACTCCGACGACTGCCGACGACGACACACTTTGGCCACTTAGTGAGGGATTCCGGTGGCTCGGCTCCACAGACTGCAGTTTGGCATTCGAACAATGCCAAGTAGCTGCAAAAGTTTATTGAGCGCATCTGATTGAGGCGCATCATCATCGTCATCATCCTCATTCCCATTCTCATCATCATCAGCTGCAGCAGCTTCAGTTTCAGCTGCAGCTTCTGCTTCAGCCTCATCATCCAACGAGCGCTGGGACTGGACTTGGACTGGGCCTGGAGCTTAGCTATGCGTGGCATGGGCTTTGCCTCTGCCACTGCATCCGCTCTCTGCCCATTAGCGCTGTCACTTTTGCCTCTGGACACGCATATCATTTGCAAAAACAAAACAAAAAAACCCAAAGCCCCATGGCCCCATAGCCCCCAAACCACAAGCCACAAACAGTGGGGAAACCACAATGAAAGCGGGCAGTCATAAGCCGATTACCATCAAGCCGCGGACACGTGAACAGTGGGACAAGCGGACAGGCGGACAGACGGACAGGCGGACAGGCGGACAGGAGGACATTCGAGGTCAGGCACAGTTGGAGCCTAAGCGGCGGTTTCAGTTTCGGTTGCATTTCACCAAGAAATTTACGCGCTGCAAACTTAAGCGACAAAATCAATTAGCGGACAATGTGCGCCTTCTGCTCCCTGCTCCCTGCTCCTGCTGCCTCCTCCTGCTGCCTCCTCCTACTCCCTGCCCCCTCCTCCAATTCTGTTGATCATTTGGGAATGCCTGTTGCCTTGCTGGCTGCGCATTTATTTATTTATTCAGCTACTTTTAGTCGAAATAAATGAAGTTCCCTTCTAGAATAAAGAAATGTCCCCCCTTTGAGTTCCCTGAGGGAGAAAGTAAAGTAAAATGCTGTCAAGCTGCCCAGTTGCTGGCCACAGCCACAGCTACTGTGGTAGCTGCCACCTTTCGTGGCATAGATCGATCGCGTGTGATCTCTGTGGCATCGCTTTGGCAAGTTGTCCTCCTGTCCGTTGTCCGCTGTCCGTTGTCTGCTGTCCGTTGTGTGCTGTCCGCTGTCGGTGCTGGCAATCTAACCTTTTCTGCTGCTTTGTTGTCTGCTGTCTGTGTCTAGCACTCCGACAAGCCTCAATTAGCAGGCAGCGTGGATCCGGGCGGGGTGGGGAGCATCAGCTAACCTTGGGATTTCGTGTGTGATCCGAGATGGGAAATCAGCTGCAAGCAGCAGACAGCAAGCGAGGGAGGCAGCTTGATCTCTGACTCTAACAGCAGCTGCCCCTGCACCTGCAACTGCACCCCCTCCAAGTAATCTCCGTTGGCAGATCAATTGCTGGCTCGAGGTGTCCAGGTGTGAGGGGCCCCATAGAAAAGTGCGTGATGTGTCCGTGTCCGTGTGACGTTTGTTAATTAAATTTTAACGCAACGCACTTTTGGGTTGATTCAACCCTGGAAGTCCCCATGCGACAATCCGCCAAACAGTCATTGACTTTTGTCAGCGCGGAACCCGCCCCCACCCCCCTTGAGGGCAGGGCGTGTGAGCTTTGTCAGCGCCACTAAGTTTTGGAGTGTTACCCAGCCGGGAGCCGGGAGCCTGCTGCCTGCAGATGTGTAGCCTGGCGATGAGGAGTCGCCACTTGGCATCAAAGTATCTCTCTGGCAGCGAGGGAGAGCGAGTCGCGACCTGCCCCGGGCACAGGCCAGAGAAGGATTCGCGCCAAAGCCAAACCAAAACCCAAAGCCAAAGCCAAAGCCGTACCCAAATTCCTCGTTCCATGCCGTTTGTAGTTCGTTCTGGGGCTCTGCTGGGTGGCTGGCTGGCTGCTGCATTTTGTGTGAAGAAATGAAAACTTCGATGCTTAAAGGTT
The DNA here is from genome assembly GCA_018150905.1 of Drosophila ambigua. Taxonomy (NCBI): domain Eukaryota; kingdom Metazoa; phylum Arthropoda; class Insecta; order Diptera; family Drosophilidae; genus Drosophila; species Drosophila ambigua. Next base: position 4,195,347 of record JAECWS010000151.1, on the reverse strand, counting down.
TAACGAACTCTCCGCAATCCCCCCCCAGCCCTCCCTCCCGCTCGCGAACGAGGGGCAGGACGGGAGTATCTCTCCCCTGTCAGTCAAGCTGCTAGCCAGCAGCCAGCATCCAGGACCCCGGGATATGAGGACCACAAACGTCAACGTTTCTCTCTCTCTCTCTCTCGCTCTCTCTCTCGCTCTCTGTGTGTGTTGCTGTTGTTTTGCCTTTGACGTTTGCTGCATGCAACAAAAAAAAAACCCCAACAAAAAGAATCTGTTGGTGGGTTGGGAGTGAGGCGCGCGCTGGCAGCTGGGAGCTTACTGCCACACGCGCGCGTTGCAAGTGTAATTTTTACTTTCACCCTAGCCAGCTCCTACGCTCGCCGGGATTGGGTTTGGGTTTGGGCTTGGGTTGGGGATCTCTCCCATGTGAGCCACCGCCCTCCGCCACTTGTAGCCATGACGATGACGATGATGATGACATTCATTCATGCCCAAGAGCTACTCTTAATGGAACACACGAGCAGGGCAGGAGGCCCGGGCAGATGCTCCTTGCAGCGAGGGAAAGGATTACAACAGCAGCTTCAGTGGAGAAAGAGAGGGAGGGAGAGGAGAGAGAGGGAGGAAGAGAGAGATGTGTGTGGATGAGTGCTTGGCGCTTTGGAGAATCAATCTGGCATTGCATTTCACTTCTTTGGGCTCTCCAATGCGGCATAGAAAACGCCCTAATGAATTTCATTGGCGCATTGACCAGTGGGGGCTGGCAGCAAAGACAACTGCACTGGCGTGGCCAAGGGCCAGTGACCTTGTGACTCACCCACCACCAGCAGCAGCACACAAAGATACCACCCACCCAGCCACCCAGCCCATGCATTGGGGGAGAGGCTTAAGAAATTATGCACAAAGTAAAAGGCGCTTGAGTGCACAAAATAAAGAAGATGGAGATGGAGTTGGAGTTGGAGTTGGAGAGACGAGCCCAGGATGAAGGAAGCAAAACGTAAAAAAGGTGACCCATGCCCAATGCTAGATGCATGTGGCATGTGGCATGTGGCATTGTTCTGTGCCGAGGGGAGACAAAACAATGCAGCTGGAATGCTGCCTACTGATCCCTCCTGGGTGCACCAACCAACCCATCCAACCCAACCCGACCAACCATCCATCCATCCATGTAATTATGTGGAGCATGTGTCCCCCGGTTGTAGTTTGCTTTTCACAACAAAATTATGGGGGAGCAGCACGGATCCAGCAGCATCTTGAAGTCGTCCTGCTCCTGAGATTCTCTTGGGGTGACTTTGGATTTATTTTTTTGTATTTTTTTTTTTTGCATAATTTGCCTTCAAGTGTAAATACATTCGAGAGTTGGAGAAAACACGAGCAATAGACAGAGAGCGGGACTGAGCGCGAGAGATCTTTGACCCTCAGCCCATGAGCCCAGCAGATCCTTAAGACACTTGAGAGACTCATTAAACGGGGAAGTTTCTTGGCTGCAACTACAGCAGAGGAGAGCGTACGTGGCGTGTTTTTAATTACTAATTGGTTTGGGTGTTGGAGGCTTGCACTAAAATGCTCAGCACAATCAGACAGCGGAGCCAGGGCAAACAGTTTTCGGGCTGGGCTGCTCTCTGACCCGCTCATACGCACCAGCACCAAGAAGCGGCGCTCATCAGCTCACCCCTAAGCACGAAGGAACGCAGTAATAGAATAGGCAAACGTAAGGAATAACGGACAGCTGGATAGTGCAGACAAGAGGCACAGACAGCCCGCAGTGGAGGCTCACGAACTGCCAACAATCCTTGAATTTTTCCTTGAACTTTCGTAGAATTAGCAGAATTCCTATTTAATAAATAGAGCAACTTTTTCTTATAACTAAATTAAACTGGAATAGCCAGGAATCCCATCAAATGGCGCGATACTCGTTGCTCTTGGCTCAGCCCCAGTGGGTAGATCCCTGCAGCGCACAATACCAAGACCCCCTAGCCCCATTGATTCACCATTTAAATGAAACACTTTGTTGTCAGTTAAACGAAAACATAATAATAACATGTAAAACAATTTATTGGGAGCCGCCAGCCAGCCAGCCAGTCACTCGTCACTCGTTGCTCGTCGCTCGCCAAGTCTAGAACGGATTGCGTGTGGCACTGTTGATAACGCTGAAGTGTTCTATGTCATCGCTATCGTCGCTATCGTCGCTATTGTCGCTGTCATTGTCATTGTCATCCAGGTTGAAGCACACACGGGCACGATATTCGTGCTCGTCGTCCTCCTGCGCCTCGAATGAAACGTAGTGATGCCGCTTGGCTGCGCGCTGGCCATCGCCACGGCGGAACAGCTTCAGCAGGCTGCCAATGGTCAGCCGAAAAAGTCGAATAAAATGTTTGGCGCGCACAGGCATCATTGATCCGGTGCTAAATGGGCGGGCAGGAAAATTAATACGCACACAAAATTATGGGGGGGTTAAACTTACCTTCGACTTCCGTTTTTTTTAAATTTTGCTTCAAAATAAAAACAAGTCAACGCTGGAGAATCGAACGCCAAAGACAAAGCCAACTCTGTGTGGAAGGATAAGTGGAAAGTGATTAGAAAAGTGAAAGCGCAGCGACACTTTAGCAGGCAGCGCCCAGCGCCCGTTCAGAGCTCCATGGAGCGTCCATGGAATCCAGCGACGATTCCCAAAAGAAGCCGCTTGCTGCTGCTGGGGGGGAGGGCAGGCCAAGTGGCAAAAGAAAAACTAGCCGTGCACATGCAGCACATCCAATGAAGCTTATCAAGGGATAGAGGTGAGGGGGCGTGGAGCAGGGAGCGGGCAGCCTGGCATGGATGCAAGATAGCGCACATCATGGCTACACCTTTACACGCCTCCCCACCGCAGCACTCGCCCAGGCCACACTTCCTGCACTGCAGGCAAATTCTCATTTAAGGATGAAAGGATGCAACTTAGCTGGGGGTGGGGGGGTGGTAAACTAGCTGGGATCTGGCCCCACACGCTTCAGTGGTGTGCTGCATTTTGGTGCTTGCTTTCACTTGGGCATGTCCATGTCCGCTTTTGCTCGCACTTGTTGACAATGCAAAGGAGCGAGCAGCAGGGGCAGGACACGGACACGGACACGGACACTGCCAAGTCAATGCACCCGACCGAACAATCAACGAAAGCGAGTGACAACAAGGGAACAAGCAGAGGCAGCAGGAGAAGGAGAAGCAGAAGCAGAAACAGCACCAAAGCCAGCAGCAGAAACGGAGCGAAATCCATCAGCAAGGGGCAAGCGATGCTGCCACTCGGACACACACATTTGCCGAAGGGTTGCTGCCTCTTTGGAGGGCAGATGCTGCGCTTTGGGGGGGTTAAAACACTGGGACACTGCTCCTAATTGGTCAACACTCGCAGCGGAACTCTAGGGCAGCCAGCACCCAAAGGATCTCCACTGAAGAAAGCTACAAAAAAATAATTAAAATAAATATAAAAAACTGCGAGAATTTCGATTACTTTGTAAACTTCAAGGAAATACTGAGAAGGCATCTTCCAATGCAACTGCCCAGGAGCAGACGCTGAAGAATCTCCAAATGTGGCAGGGGCAAATGGGGAAATGGGCAAGCAGCAGCTGCGGCGGCGGCAGCAGCCAACAAACGGAAGGAGGCGAATACAATATTCGAGATATGTTTTCTAATTACTTGCTCGCACTCGTGCATCATTCGATGGATGGATGGATCTGGCAGAGGGCTGGGCAGGGGTGGGCTGCGATCTGCGACTGGAAATGGAGTCGGGCAGGCATCGTGCAGGCATCGGGTATGTCGCTGGAGTCTCGGAGGCTGAGTGAATTGGCGACACATAAATTGTAAATATGATAGAAGAACATGCAACACTTTGTGTGCTGCCTGCCTGCCAGCCTGCCAGCCTGGGGTTGCTGCTGCTACTCCACGCCCCAGCATTTCAGCATATAATTATCGCAATGCGTTTCTGTTGTTGCTGCTGCTGCTGCTGCAGCTTCTGTTGCACACGCGCCATGCAGCCATGCAGCCACGCAGCCACTCGACACTCGAGGCTGGCATTGGGGCATGGGGCAGGGAGCATGGAGCATGGAGTGTGGAGTGTGGCGAGTGGGAACGGCCTTCCTTCTGTTTACCCCATTAAAGTTCTCTTGCAGCTGCACACATTTTTTTTTTTGCTGCAGTAGCTGCCTGTCCTGCTGCCGTGCCGTGCGTGTGTCTCTAATTAAGTGCCCCCATCGGGGTCACCACAGCCACCAGCAGCAGCACAACCGCCGCCACCCAATCAATCAGCGAAAGTCACTTGAGAGAGAGAGAGAGAGCACACAGAGAGAAGACGAGCAGCAGAAGAATGAAGAAACTTAAGAGTGAGAGAAAAGGAAGCAAAGAAAGACTTCCGCCAGCATCATGGGTTGGGGGGTGGGTTGGGGGAAGCGAAGGATGCTTGATGGATTTTCCACTCTTGCCACACATGCCTCTCACCACGCTCAACCATGTGGCAACTTCACTTCACTTTCCTTTCAGCATGCAGCATGGAAAATGTGCCCCCGAGGCTGGCCACGGAAAATTATGAAAAAAACAGAGACACAAACAATCGGGCTGCAAATAACACAAACAAACGGAACAAAACTCGACCTCAAGAATGCCCCTTAATCAGGTGCAGAGCAGCAAACGAAAGTCTGGCTGGAAAAGTGCTTAAAAGTAAGCCAAGATAGTGCCACATTAATTGCAGCCTCTGAGCTACTCGTATTTGGAGTTCTTACATCAAAGAGCTGCCACAATTTGTGGCCACAACTGGCAGCAGTTAGACACTAGCGTCTGATGGAGTATTTCTTAGCACTTACCCTTAATATTTTCTTTGATTTTATTTGTTTGATTTATTTACTTGAAATATAACGAAATTCTATGGAGTGAAAATGCCTTGTGACACTTTTCTCTTTATATCGGAATTTATGAAGCGTTTTTCTTTCTGACTGCGCGTCATGCGGCAGCGCTCATCGGTTGGTCTTTGCTTCCCTTTTGGATTCAATGCACATCGCTGGGGGGAGGGGGGTAGGCAGACCTGCGACACAAGCGGACACACCCTTTGCGCTGCACGTGCCCTGATGGGTGGATCTCAAAATTGTGACACAGGCAGGCAAACTAACTAACTGAAGGGGAAAGAAAGCTTACGCACATAGCGAGTGTTGCACGTACACTCGCATGGTCTGTGGGTATGGCATAGGGCAACAGAACAGAACAGAACATAAAGTTTGCCCTACGAACGCGACGGGGAGGGGCTTTCCCCCTGCACGGGGTAGCTCAAGAGGGTCCCAGTCCCAGTTCCAGTCCTGCTTCACCCACGCCCTTTCCACTGCTTCATGCACTGCTCTACCCACGCCCTTTGCACTGCTCTACCCTCGCACCCTTGCTCACTGCTTCCTGCACTGCTTTACCCTTGCTGCCTGGTCCTTTTTTTCGCTGCTCTTCCCCTTGTTGTTGTATCTCTGGCTGTTGACAATGCCCCATGCGTTGGGGGTTTTTTGATGTTTTCCACAGTAGTCGCTCAGTACCCAAACCCTAATCTGCCCCGCCTGCAGTTTCAAGTGCACACGCGGGAGAGCTTTACAAATTCCAGAAGCAAAAAGCAGCTCACAGAGCAAGAGAGAGCCGTAGAGAGTCAGAGAGCGAGAGAGCGCAGGAGAGCAGAGCCTCGCTCTGCTGGAGAGCTCAATTCAATTTGTTGAGTAGCTAAATTTAGACGCTAATTTGGGGACCTGCTGTGTGCCCGCCGAACGCGATCGTTCGTGTCCAGTTGCCCAGTTCGCAGCCTGCAGCTCGGGTTACAGCGACAGAGCGAGAGAGAGCGAGCGAGACAGAACGAACCTCTACTCAAATTACAAATTGAATTTTTCATCTCTGTCTTTCGGCTGTTTGCCGCTGCTGCTGCTGAAAGGATCCCTGGGATCCCTTTGGTGGCCAGCCATAACTTCGATGGCATTATCCATCGTCCAACTTTATTATGTTCTTCTACCTCTGCCTCTGCCTATCCTCCTCTCTCTCTTCCTCTCTCACTGTCCTTTAGCTGCATAATAAGCTTGCCAAACCACTGACATAATCATCTGCGTGTCCAGTGGCTGTGGCCACAGCCATCGTTGCGGCTTAGACGGCCGTAAAATAGCTGAAATTATGATGAGAAGTGGCCAGCACATTCCTCGCGGAATGTTCGCTTTAAATAAGCGACCAAATGTGATCAGATTATTGCCCGCTGGCTGCTCAGAGAGCGAGTGCCGTGCAGTGCCATGGGGGATAATCCCAAAAATCACAAAATCACAAATATTAGAAGATATATATTTGTGTGCCGCTACATCCAATGTTTCGATTTATTATTATTTATTATTTAATATTATTATTTAATATTAATATTTAATATTATTATTTAACATTATTATTCAATATTATTATGTTATATTATTATTTAATATTCTTATTTAATATTTTTATTCAATATTATTATAATTTAATATTATTTTTTAATACTTATTAACATATAAATATGCCCTACTATATATCTGACTGATTAAAGCGTTAAATCCACTTCTAGTCCATCATTGTGGGTTGTACATATGTATGTACACTCGTGCTATGTACTTGCACATACGAGTCAGAGTACATAGATAAGTGCAAATCTGACATATCTGACATTTGTCTATTGCTTCCAGAGTGCAGGCTGCTCTCCTGCCGCCTCTCTCCCTGTCAGCTCTCCTGTCTGCATATCTTCGGATCGGCCATCTGGCTGGCATTTCTTAGTGCTGCTTTATTTTGCTCAATTAAATTAATGCTCAGTTAAACCTTTGCAAGAGGTGCTCAAAACAAAACAAACAAACAAGAGGAAAATGAAAAACCCTTTGGCCATGGCAGACTCAAAGTCGGGAAAGGAGTCTGCGGAGTCGGAGTCGGAGTCAGAGTCCAGGAACTTTGTTGAATTAGCGGCAATTAATCACAGCGACATGTGTGGATTGTGTGTGTGTGTGTGTGTGGCATGCTGAAAGCCGTGGCACTGAATGCGGCATTTACTTGCTGCATTCGAGCGTGCCGCCAAGCGGTCAAAGTTCCGGGAAGGTAAACCCAACCCAACCTCAACCTTCCATCCATCCATCCATCCATCCAACGACTGGCTGGCTGGCTGGCTGGCTGTGGCAGCTGCTCCTATTTGTATTTATTTTTTTTAATGGCAGCTACAACTACTCCACGAAGTCAAAGAGCTGACATTGCTGCAGGTGTACAACTATGTCTATTAAAATTCCTTGATTCCTGCCCCGATAAGAGTCGTTGAATCACAGCTACTGGCACTCACCTTTGGCTGGGATTAAGCCCATCTCTGGTGGAGAAAGGGAACAGCCAAGAGGAGCACTGCTCCAAAAGATGCCAAATATGTCAGCACAATGGGCCATCGATTATATTCAGCATTTATTTGTGAATTAAATAATTAATGTACATAATAATAATAAATTAATATAATTAATAATTGGCTTCTAGTACAAATAATTGCGCTCCTAAAATGCGTTAGAGAGACTTTTGGCACTGAATATTGTTGTGGCCTGGAGCTGAGATTTTCGTTTTCTGTTCGTCTTCGGCACAGTGGGGTAAATCTCGAAAAATAATGGCACAAATCAAAGGATTTTATGAACTAAAATGTGTAATTTTTATTATTATATGTATTATATAAATATTATCTATATACATATATTATTATTATATTATATATTTATATTTATATTAAACATATTACTCTATATTATATTCTACTGTGATTATATTATATTATATATATTATATTAGTATTTATATTATACCAAATAATATACTCAATATAATATAATAAAATATTATACAATTTCTGGCCCACTGTGCAGCGCCTGCTGCGCTCGCGCTCGCCTCGTGCTCTTCCGATCCACACGGCTCTCGAGCCACTTGTAAGCTCGAATTAATTGCGCTTCAGCCCCACCACCCCCCCGCTAGCATTGTAAACTATAGTAAAATATATATACGAGATGTGAAATCCTTCGATTAATTCTTTTACTCTGTCAGATCGATCAGACGCTGATCGTTTGGAAGATTTGCGTGATTTAAATTCGACATCTAATGAGTGGCTTTCTTTTGGCTTTCGTTTTGCTTGCAGATCGGAGCAGAGCGAGGAGTAGCATCAACCATGTGCCATGGAGAGCCTGGGCCTGGGAAGCAGACGCAACAACAGCGGCAACTCCAGCGCGGGTCCGACGACTGCCACCCCTGTGAATGCCGCCAGCAGTGCGGCAGCAGTGGGAGTGGGAGTGGGAGCAGGCGTGGGAGTGGGAGTGGTTGTGGGTGGAGGACACAGCCATCACCTGGGCAAGGTGCTGGTCCACTCGAAGATGAAGCATCAGCATCCCGCCAATCAGAACTACTACACGCAGCAGCAGACGCAACTGCAGCGACTCAAGCAGCAGCAGAAGCTCCAGCAGCAACAGCAACAACAACAGCAGCAGCAGCTGGAGGGGATTCACGGGGTGGTGGGTGTGGCTAAGCACTGCCTGCAGTTTCCGCCGCCGCCAGACTACCCGCCGCCTGCAGCAGCTGCAGCAGCAGCAGCCGCAGCCGCCTCCTCAGCGGCAACTGGCGGCGGATCAGCGTCGCTGCTGCTGGAGCGGAACGGGGGCAGAAGACAGCTGCTGCCACGCTATCCGGACCCCGATCCGGATGCCATTGAGATCTGCAACGAACAGGAGACCTCGCCGCACCACCTCAAACAGCTGGCGGCACGCCAGAGCAAGACGCTCGGCAGGATTCACAGCCACACGCATCACCACCAGCAACAGCAGCAGCAACAGCAACAGCAGCAGCATCCACTGCAGCACCACGTGCATCATGACTACTCGTACGCCTACTACGAGCCGGGAGCCGCCATGCGCCACTCGAATGTGCCCCGGCCGGAGGGAGCGGCAGCCAGCAAGGGCAGCGCCGCCTCAGCATCCGCTGCAGCGGCCGGAACATCCACCAACTCCTCGTGCTCCTCGTCCTCCGGCGAGCCGCCGCCACCCAACTCCATACGCGCCCTGCTGTCCAAGGGCAAGAAGAACAAGCAGCTCGTCTCGCCGGCCACCCTGCAGTCCTACCAGACGCGCTACCACAAGCTGGCCACCGCCTCCCGGCTGGGCCTCGGCCAGAGCGAGAACTTCTACGAGGAGATCAACGCGGCCGCCCTGCAGTCCTCCTCGGCAATCATCTCCAAGCCATTATGCGCTTCCTCCAGCCATCAGCAGCAGCAACAGCAGCAGCAGCTGAGGAGCACTGTGGGCTCCCACTCGGCGGGCTCGCTCAATCAGACGCTGGTCGAGGAGGAGCAGCGGCGCGTGCAGAGTCGCCACCACAAGATCCTGGGCGAGCTGAACCTCAGCGTGGAGGCCATGCTGATGCCGGAGAGTCCGCCCAAGGTGTTGCAGCAGCCCGGCGGCGCAGGGCCCGACAGCAACAGCAGTGCCCCACAGGAGAGCGCCACACCGCCCAAGCCCACTGTCTGCGTGACGGCGGCCAGCGGACAGCCGTCCATGCTGACGGCGCGCCTCGCCTCCACATCGGCGGACAACATCTGTGATAGCAGCGAGACTGGCAGCGGCGGCGTGGAGCAGCTGCTGCTGGCCACGCTCAAGACGGGTCCAGTGGCCACTGCCGCGGCGGTGGGAGTCACGGGCAACGCCTGCGACCTGGACAGTGGCTTCAGCGGCAGCAGCGGCGCCAGCTATATCGGCAGTCTGCGGCTCACCAAAACGCAGCACATCAAGTGCGCCCGCCAGACGCCCACAGCCTCCGCCACAATGTCCACGATGGCCACACAAAGCTGTCGATCCTTTCAGCGGGCGGCCACCGTCTACGATGAGGCGGGCATGGGCATGGCCGCGGGCAGCGGCAGCACCTTCCTTACGCGCGCCTCCTGCGGCCGTCGCATACTCAGCTGCGCCCGCATCCGAGCTGCCGAGGATCCAGGACCGAATCATCTGAATCATTTGAATTTGACTCATCGCACGGGCGTGCAGCAGCTGCTGACGCCAGCGACGACGGCGACGGAGTCGAAGGCGCGCAGCTTCTGGAACCGCAAGGGCTGGCGCAAGCTGCCCGGATTCTCCACCTCCACGTCGAGCATCAATGATGCGGGTCTGCAAGGTGAGTGGCTAAGAAATTTCAAGATTTAGATTAAGATTAAACGTCCCCTACCGGTGAGTGCCAACTGGCGCCATCTGTGGCTGGGCAGCGCGGCGCGCACATTTTTGCTGCTGCTCGCCTACACGCGGCGCTGCTGCAGCGCCATCTGCTGGGTAAAGCGATGACTTTTGCTGCTGTTTGCTTGGCGGCAGATGGCGCCTTTGCTTGATCGCACAGCTATGTTCGGGCGTTGGCCAACAGATGCCGCCAGCTGCTCTTGTTTGACGAAGGGGAGACACATTTTACTGTCCCATCTTATCGCAAGCTGCTGGCATGGCCCCCCCAGCCCGCTGTCGTGGCAGCAGTTCGTTCTTTTATTTTTATCAGCAGCTCAGTCGCATGCACAACGCGGCAGGCAGGCCAGGCAGAGAGGCAAGCAACCCAACGATCCATGATTTTTGTGTGGCACATGCTCCGGTGGCTGTGCTGAGCTGTGTGGCTTTTGCTTTTGCTTTTGCTTGGACGAACCCTCGCGTTTCGTCGGTTTGCTCGGTTGTATTTCGCGCGCCGCTCGCGCGGACTCACTGGCTGACTGGCTCTGGTCTCTGGTCTCTGACTCGAGCTCTGGGGGCTCCATTCAAATTCACATTCACGCTCGGCATTCGCTGTGGATGTGGTTTTCAGTAGAATCGATCTTGTCGGGCATGCCGCATGCTACAATTTTTTGGCTCTCGTCGTTCCAAAAACAACAACAAAAAACACAGAAAACACACAAAAAAAATACAAATAAATACAAAACACACAAAAAACATAAACTTTATTTTGTATAACAATTTTTGTTTTGGTTCTTTTGTGCAAGTGCAAAGTGGGGTGAAAAAATTAATTAATTAATTTGTTAAATCACCTGCGTCTGTGGCTCTGTATCTGAGTGTGTATCTGAGTGTGTGTGTGTGTGTGCAACTCCATCAAAAACACAACTGAAAATAAAAAAAATAATACAAAAAAGCAGCACACAGAGAAATTGTGATTGTGGCTGTGGCTGGTGGATTGCCAGCTTCCAGCTTTGAGGGAGGCGTTGACACTTGATTTGGCCTGCTACGCGCACTCGCACTTCGCACTCGATTATTGATTTATAAATAATGCCTGCCCGATGGTTGAGTTAATCAGCGAACCGATTTGTTTTTCCAAAAATTCCAACCAAATTATTAATGTGCGTCTTTGCGTCGTCGTCGTCGTCGTCGTGGGGCTATAATTAGCTCGTGCGGGTAAAAGTAATGCACGGCAAACGACCTCCCCGCCCGATCATCCATGACTAGAAAGACTAGAAGCGACAGACAGAGAGCGAGAATGGCATTTCAATTGATTAAATCCGCCCTGGATCAGCAGCAGCAGCAACAGCAGCAACACCAAACGCTGAGGCGCCACAGCAATCTGGGCCTGCCACATCAGCATGCAACAGGAGTTGTCCTTCTAAAATGTGGGTAAAAACTCAAACTACAATTTCTACTTTTACTTAATTACGAACTGAGGTAAAGCTGGACCAGCTGTTGACCAGATGATTCATTCCATGTGCCCCATAGCACACCCCACCCCTATACCTATGCCCCTGCCAGTTGCCACAATTTTAGTGTCTTGCCAAATGCTGCTTAAGCTATTTTTGTGCGTAATTTGCTATTGGATTGGAGTGACTCACTAGCAGTATGATTTGTAGTTGTTCTTGACGGGCACCAAAATAAACGATTTTCAATCTATTTATATATATACATATATATATGTATATGTATGTATGTATATTATTTTGTTTTAGATTAAATCTGTAGGAAGTGTAGATAGAAAAAGGGCAAAGTTGATACAAAAATAAATACAAAACAAAATACAGGAAGCGAATAATCCGGCATAAGCGACTTGGGGGAATAAATTAGGTGATCTGTGGCTCACTTTGGGGCATTAGCTATGCAGCTCCAACACTGCCACAGGGGGGGAGTAAGAGATACATAGCGAGATGGCTTATGGTTGAAAGTACCTGCGTGAGTAAATGCCAAGGGAAGTCCCTTCAAACAGCCGCTGAAGCATTGACCGATCGAAAGCTAACTTTAATTGCAAACAAAAGAATTAAAGCAATAATAAATGCCAGCAGAAAATATGTGCACAAATAAATAGCTTATTAATTTGTATTATTATTAAAATTACATTTAATGCTTACATTTTTAAAGAAAATAAATTAAATTAAATTTTAAAGAAAATAAATTAAATTAAATTTTAAAGAAAATAAATTAAAGTAAATTTTAAAGAAAATGAATTAAATTAAATTTAAAAGACAATAAATTAAATTTAAAAAAATAAATTAATTAAATTTTAAAGAAAATAAATGAAATTCAATTTTATAGAAAATATTTTAAAGTAAATTTTAAAAACCATAAATTAAATTAAATTTTACAGAATATAAATTAAAGTAAATTTTAAAGACAATAAATTAAATTACATTTTAAAGACAATAAATTGAATTGTAAAAATAAATAAATTAAATTTTAAAGAAAATAAATGAAATTAAATGACAGAGCAGCAGCGTAGGGGCCTTCCTTCCGGCTTGCAGTTTAGCCCAACGAAAATCTACCTAGAAAAATCTAGTGCCATATTTAAAGCAAAAAAAAACATAAGCAACAATTGTTGCACTTGCAACAAAATTAAAGGCAACACGCAGCCCACAGCACGAGTTCAAGAGCAGCAGCAACATCCATCTGACATTGGTTCAGGCAGAGGTCCGTAGTGCATTTTAGCAGCAGCGTTGGGTTGGGTTGGGTCAATGCCCAGTGACACGCACATTGTGCATCTGTATGTCTCCCTATAGAATGCGAATATACACACACAGACACACACATATATGCAGATACTTACCTCCACTCTACATTTCTCGATCATCGACAGAGACACAGGGAAGGAGAGCAGCGACAGGGAACAGGGTACGGGGGACAGAGTGCAACAGACTAACTTGAAATAAATTCGAAATAAATGCGTGTACTTAAAGCTGTCAAAGCTCTTTATTGTTGTTCATCTAGTACGTACGCGCCCTGCCTTTCCACTCTCTCCCTCGCTCACTCCCCCTCTCGCTATCCTTCTCCCTTTGCTCTGCCTGGTTTGCGCTGTGCAAAAATTAATCATCAGCAGGAGGGGGTGTTGGGCTCGCAATTAAAAACAGTACTTCAAAGTATTTATACAGATGCCTGGAGAGCACAGCCAAAAAATTAAAAAACCAAAAACAAAGCACAACAACAGTGCTGTAGTCGGCTAAGCGATACCCTAGGAGGCAGGCGTGATATGTTGGCTATTTTTCTATATAATTTTTATATTTATTTTTATGCCATTTGCCATACAATTTATTCCATTAATAGAATTTTTATTTAATTATTTTTATTATTATTATTATATGTATTATTATTATTATTATATATTATAATTTGTATTCTAATTATTATTTCGATCTGCAACAAATGTCTGCCAATATGCCCCTACCCCTACACCACCCACACACCCACACATCTGCTCTGCACACGTTTACGGGGCAAACAAATAAAAGAAAATAAATTTTAAATAGTTCTTGGGCCTCGCTCTCAATTTTTAAATTTATTTCCCTTTTTTCTCTCCCTTTCCTTCTCTTCAAATTAGTTCCTAGAATCCCATTCAATTATTCATCATAAAAATGCGAAAAAAAGAACGAAAGAAAAGAGCAAAAGAGCATGAAATAGGGAGAGAAGCAGAGACAGAGAGAGAAAGAGTCAGAGAATTATTATTGCACTTTTGTTGTGTCGAGTATTTTCCAGCTTTTGTCGCAATTGCTGTTGACTTTTGCTGCTGCCTGTTGCTGCTGCTGCCTGTTGCTGCTGTGGTCCATCATTGATGATTGTTGGGTGTCCGTTGTCGGCCTGTTGTATCCATTGCTGTATCTTCAAATATGTGTCTGGTGGCATTGTGGCATTAGCAGCGCGTGTCTGAGTGCCGCTTTAACTAAGCACTCGTTAATCAATGTCGCCACAGAGTCCCAGTGCTCAGTGCTCAGTGCCATTGCCAGTCCCCTCCCCACAATCATCATTCCAGTGCCACTGGCAATTAACTCTCGCAATGCTCACGCTGCTCTCTTTGTTTACTCCTTCATCGACATCATCAACATCAGCTGATGATACTCTGCGTACTGTGTTTATTTTCTGTTAAATATAGTTTACCCATAAGAGTGGTTATGGTGGGGGGATGCATCGTTAGATTTCGCGTTGCCTTCACTTTATTTTAAGTATTTATTTTTGCAATTTTTCCTATTTTTATTGCAGCGCAGAGTTGAGTTTTCCTTCCTTCGCTTACATTTAATGGCAATCTTTTAGCTATTATTTAGCGTTTATTGTCAGATATATTTTTGCATAATTAATCGATTGGATATCGTGCCCCTCAGCCTTTGGCTGCTCTAATGGCTCGTCGTACGTGATTTTGCCGCAATCTAAGAACAAATATTTAGACAAATATTATGATTAGCTGCACTGCAGAATCATTAACAAATGTTCGCCATAAGCCAAGCCATATTTAAGCAACAATTAAACAACTTGCGCGTGGGCTGAAAGTATTATTTGATGTTTATATTGGGCCAGCAAAAGAGTTTACTTTGTATCTTAGACCTCAATATAGCACTCGATATATATTTTATATACGTGGAAAATTATGTTACAAGTCTGTGGAGCAACGAGGAATATATATATAAACATTTCAGGAAGTAATTATAGGCACTAGCTAATATTTAAGGAAAGCAAACCCTTTTGCTGCAACGCTGCTGCACACTGTACTTGCTAGCTCTTAGCCAGGCACAAGATGAGCCATGCACATCAGCAATTTTGCGCCAGTTTGTGGCTGTCCTCCCACTGTCACTTTGTTGCCCCTTCTCTGACTCCGTTTACCATCTCCATAGCCGTCGCCGACAGCTTCCCCCTGCATTCCATTCCCCCTGCAGGCCAACTCCTTAGTCAAACTTTGGGCCAGCGACAGAGACGTAGCGGCAGCTGAGAGTTTGTCATGTACGACACGAAATTCGTGTAGCCTTTGGTGGATTGGGGTTTTCGGTTGTTGTAGTTGTTGTTTTTGTTGTTTTTGTTGTTGTTATCCCCCTACTGCTAAGTGAAAGTGTTTAGACTTTGCCTGCATCTAAAGACAAGCAGCCGAAAAACAAAAAACCCAAAGCCCAAATGCAAAAACAAATGTGCTCATTATTTAATTTTTGAAAAACAGTATTTACTTGGCACACTTTTTGCTCAGCATCGAACACACCTCGGGATGGGATCGACTGGAATGGTTGGGGATGAGGCATGGGAGTTGCAGGGTGTACACCACAGCGTATGCGCAACATTAATTAAAATTCAAACCAAAACAAAAAAAAGAGAAGGAACAGCAACAGCAACAGCCACAGCAGCGTTGTGTGTTTTTGTTGTTGTTGTTGTCTGTGGCATTTGCTGGCCAAAAATTTGCATAATAACAAACCACAACAGCAGCCAGCAGCCAGCAGCTAGCAGCCAGCAAACAATGTAACAGCCGACAATCGTCGATCTGAAACTTATCTGAAATTATAACAAACAGCCGGCCAAAACAATGCTCATACGTACTGTTGTACTTGCGGCAGCAACAACACACAAAAAAGTGCCCGAAAAAGTGCCATCGGTTAATTTCCATTCAGATATGGAAGCACTTTCGTCTGATTAGGTTTCACAGCGTTCACAGAATACTCTTTGTTGGGGGTTTGCCCATGGAAATATAAGGCACAAAATACAAATATATGTAACATTGCAACATAGAAATCTGCATTATTGACGCATGTTGCTGGATGGCCTGAAATGGCAAAGAGACTCTTTGCTTTGCTTTCAATCTCACTGCCAAAGAGGTCCCAGGCGCAGACGAGTTTTTCCTTGGGAAACGCTTTTGAAATGTCCCACAATTATGTATAAAATAAAATATAAACATAAAATCATAAACAAAACCGCATATTTAGGTATCATTAAAGAATCGATCAATATTTTCTTATTATTTAATTCTGGCATTGAATTACTATTTTTTTTTTTTAAATTAATTTCAGTTTCAATTTCAATTTTGTTTCAGTTTAGGTATATTTAGTATATATTTAGGTATCACTAAAAATCTAGTATTATTTTTTATTATTAAATTCTGGCATTATTATTTATTATTAATTTTTCTTTAAATTAATTTCCCTCGAATATTAGGAATATTTTTTTGTTTAGGTATATTTAGTAAATATATTTAGTATATATTTGGGTATCAAAAAAAAAAAAAAAATTCTGCCATTGGGTTATATTTTTTCAAAATTAATTTCCTTCGATTAATAGGAACATTTTGTATTTCAATTTCAATTATTTGTTTAGAATTTTTTTGGAGAAAAACAAATTAAATATTTATCGTTATATCGTTAAGGATATACCCTTTTGAAATGACTTTGATCTACGTGAAATTTCGTGGAAAACTTAAGCGAAACAGCTGCCTTGATGTGGGATTGCCTTGCACCAACTTCGAGCACTCGCTGTGCACGCGTTCTGCTCTTGAATTTGAGCTTAAAATTGAACGATTCTTCGAAAAACATAAGCAATTATCGCAGGTCGTATTATCCGCTCGTCAACACAAGAGATGAATGCGGCAAAATAAATGCCACACAGCAGTCGTCGCGTACTTATTGGAACAAAAGTTTGCTTAATTGCCCCACGCAATCCGCCAATCCGCGAATATTTCTTTGAGTGCAGAGCTCTCTCAGGCTCGTGTTCAGTTTTTGTGGGTTCGTTCTGCATGGAAAACTTTTACGAGTCTGTGCGGTTTGTGTGTGCTTCGAGCTCGTTCTGAATGCTGAAAATTCTGGAAATTCTCAAAATGAGAGAGAGAGCACACACGGGGAGTTAGGTAATCTCTCACTTAACTGATGAGTGGGGCAGCCGAGTTAAACTTTCAATTTTTGTGCATAATGAGTCGCGGCCTAATTAAAATTAATCCCTTCTATTGCATGAGGATTTGTTTCTACTTCTTCATTAATTTAAACAATGTTGATGAATATATTGTGGCATCTATGAATATATATGGACATATTCCCCTTTGCTAAATTTCCATTTTCGCATTTTTATTTCTTAGGAAAAAACAATTGCAACTGCAACTTACTTTTCCCATCGAAATAGCCAATCGAAATGTTAACAATTCATTGATTCTGTTGCACTTCAATTATCATTGATAATTACCAGCGTTTTATCTGAATGATTGAACAATCTGTGTGCTCATATCAAATTAACAAATGGAAATGGGCTATTTTATTTACAGCAAATGTTTCGTCCAGGAAGGAAAACTCGCACTCGCACTCGTACTCGTATCCATTGCCTTTTCCATTGAATTCTGTTCAATTTATCTGACCTGCAATTATTTTGCAATAGCTTTCGCTCCCTTCCGTCTCATCGATTTAAATTTCGAATTGTTTGCTATCGTTGAATTACTTCCCATTCCCCATTCCCCCGACCAACATACAATTTTCATGCGAAAAGTTTTCCCGGCAATGAATATTTTATTGTGTCCTGTAAATACGAGAGTATTTTCCGTTGTTTTGACCCCTCGCCCTACCCCTAACCCGCCCACTGCCACTTCCATTGAACTACAATTATTTTCACTATCAATTTGCATACGAAAAGTGTTTGCTTTTATGGCGAGTGCGAGATTCTTGTTCGCTGTCTTTCAGTCCATAAATTTTGCCAAATGAAATGTCGCTGAAAGGAAAGTGGAACCGTGTTGCCCGCTGCCCGCTGCCCGTTGTCCGCTGCTGCTCACTTGCTTGGATTCTGCTTCTGTTTCTGTACATCCATTTTGTAGGCCATGGCCAAGATGATTAATGGCCCAAAAATATACAGAAAAAAATATATGTAAATATGGCTGCGTGTTCTCTCTTCCTCTCTTCCGCTCTCCGTCTTAACTTGGCTTAGTTCGATTCGAGGCGGCGCACGCGGCGGCCAATTATCGCTGTCAATGCCAATTGAAAGCCATAAATTTGTGAGCCTCCTTTAAGAGCGAAGGCCGCAGCGCCTGCGCGCCACAGACTCCTTTGAGATCAACATTTTGCCAATTGGTTTTCGGTGTTGACACCATTAGGCCGCAGCCATTGGGGCTCACCTCACTCACGTTGCATGGATGGCCGCGTTGCATGGGTTGCTCGTGCTGGTACAGTGAATACACCCTAAGAGGGGCACTGATTGAATTTCGATATTTGGCATTTGAATGATCGATTAATTTTATATTATTTATCGACTAATTATCGATTTATTAAATGTGTACTATTATTATATTACCAAACGCTTAAAAAATGTGTATTTAGTATCGATTAATTAATGATATGTTATCGATTTTTTATCGATTTACTATTGATTAACTGTCGATTTTTGATAAATTTATTATCTTTTAATAGTAGGTTAAAAGCCTATTTATTATCGATTAATATACGATATGTCATTGATTAATTATCGATTGCTAAGTGCTGTTTATATGAGTATTACGCGTTTCAAATGCATGAAATTCAACTTATTTGAATGCAGTTTAGTTGCTAGGAGTACGAGCATAAAAGAGGAGTAAACTAGTATTGAACGATTTCTGTAGGTTCTGTGAAAAGGCGCAGAAAACATCCGAACATCTGATCCTATTCCAGGGGCGAGGATTTGGGGAATGAGAACCACCAAAGTTCTACACAATAATAATAAACCAAAACAAACAGGAATCTGCTACTAACTAACTAATGCTACTGTTTGCAGTTCAGTAAAGTTTTTCATACTTTTTTAACAATAATAATATGAGTATTAAATCCTTTCAATCGATGCAATCGATAGTTATATTTCTCTCACCCCATTTTGCATTGTATTTTCCTTTAGCTGCTGCCATTATCGGCATATTTTATTTTATTTTATGCCACTTTATGCACTGTCCACTGTTGCTCCAGTAGCCCTGAAGCGGGCTAGCTGCTCTGCTATATCTTCTATATCCTGGGAGCAATGCATCTGCAGAGGGGTAGCTGCTCTTTAATTCCTTTCTTTACGTTTTTCGGTTTCGTGTGTGTCTTTTTTTTTTGTGCTGCAGCCAATTAAAGTCACCACCAAAATAGTTGGCCAACACATCAGCCCCTGCTTAACCCCTCAGCGGACTATTGCTCCACTTTACGTGATGCAAAATACGAGAGTGAGAGAGAGATGTCTTCCCTCTGGTCTGTTGTTTGTCTTTTGTCGGTTTTGTTGCAAGAGCATTGCATGCCACTGATCCGTCGCCTGAGATTGTGTGTTCTGTCACCTACTCCCCCTACTGCTGCTACAACTGGCTCCCTTTTTTTTGTGCTTATGTTTTTTTGGCTGCTCCGCTTCAGTTGGCTGGGAGCCAGTCGGGTTAGCCGCATTGCGCATACGCACCGTTGACCCAGCCGCATTACTTTCGCCGCACAGAGCCGAAAATTGTGTGTGATTTGATTTAGAAGCGGCGCACAGTAATCTGGGGCAAACAAGTACAAGTGTACTTGTAGCCCCCTCCGTCTGCCACTGCCACTGGCCACTGGCCACTGCTGCCACTGCGTTGCCCCGCTGCCACCGCTGTCGCTTAATTAAGTTTTTATGTTCGACTGTCAGCAACTGGATTGACTTGAAATCGCCACAAAAATAATGGCAAAAAGAGCGCACGAGTGTATCGCTCTAACCAAAAAGCGTATGGCCAGCATTTTGTGGCACAAAACGTTTTTGGCACGCATTCAGCATTGCTGCATTGCTGCATTGCTGCTGCTGCGGCGATGACAGTGGGCTGCGGCTGCTGCTGATGCTGATGCCGTTGGCCCGTTGGTCAACAACATGATTTATGTGGCCAAGCGTTGAGCCTGGGCGTGGCCTAGAGCTGTGAGCCGGAAGCAGACGATGTTGGACAGACGAGCGAGGCGCGGATGATAGACATGCTCCAGACAACAACTCAGCGACACAAGCGACGACAAACAGAAACAGAAAACCGCAGCAGCAGCAACAGCAGCAGCAGCAGCGACAGCGACAGGCAGAAAACCACACAACCAAAAGATGATCGTTTCCTGCTTAGAAGTGCTCTTCAGAACACCGCGAAGCTTGCATGATCTTCTTAGGCTGCTTACTTTGTTGCAGCGAAACGAAATGCTCGCAACAAGCGTTCCTTCGCGCAAGTCCCAGAGCCAACACAAAGGTTCAGTGTGCCCCCTTAAGCGGATCTAAAGATCAAATAGAAGGAGAGTGCCTGCTGCTCTGGCACGCAGAACATTCAAAAGAAAATTCTAGCACTAAATCTGCCATTAAATTAGTGAGGTATCAGTCAAACAATTAACGCGACATCCAGACACGAAAATGAACCAATATTTAAGCATATTTACAGCAGACAAAATCACTTTTAAATACTCCACAAATTCGTAGCAAAGTTAATGCTGAATTTTGTATTCATTTTCCCTTCCATTGCTCTGTTTTGTTTGCATCTACATGGGATGGTTTTTAATCTCTCCCCCCTTTCAGGGAGCAAAAGAGAACAGAGCAGCATAAAGGGAAGCCCAAAGATCATATCATATCATATCATTTCATTGTGCCATGTCGAATGATCGCGCGTCGCAGTTCCTTTGTTGTTGGGTTAATCAATAAATCTAAACCTTTCGCTGATGCACAGCGACAGGGGATGATGGCAAAAAAAGAAAAGAGTATGAAAAAACAGCAAAAACGAAGAGCAAACGAAAGAAGTACGGGAAGAACAAACAAAAGGAAAAGAACGCCATACAAAATATGCTTTTGAATTTATGGAATATTTGTTGTATTATTTTGAACAGTCCCCTCAAAGTCGCTGAGAACTGAGACAAAAACGGGAATTAGTACAGTAATTAAAACAGAATTCGTTCAGGCATTTGCTGATATTCACATTCAAGGCAGCGTTATGTACACACAAAATGCAGGCTCTTAGGATGGCATTTGCCCATGGAAATATATCAAATATACCAGATAAAGTCAGCTGCAAAACAACCCACAGACAGCTTTAAGAAGAGGATTAACATATATATTTATTAATATATTAATATCTAATATATATATATTATTCTTAATATAATAATATATTAATTATTATATATATAATATATTAAAATAGAAAATATTAATATCTAATATAATTCATATTAATCAATATTTAATTAAATATTAATATTAATATATTAATATCTAATGTCAAAGCTCAAATTGTAATTCCCTCTTAATCGGTACCCGCCTCCCCCCCTACCCTCTAGCATTCCCTCTCCTCATTCAATTTAGACCTCAAATTAAATCCAATTTATTTTTATTTATTTGCATTCCAATTCGAATTTTACGCCTAATTGATTGAGTTGAATTTATTGAATATCAAGTATGATTAAGTATCCTATCCTGTGCATAGTTCTCCCATAGATATAGCTCTCCTATAGGTATATAAAACATAACTAGAACCACTGATTGATCTGATCTCTGGCACTGATTGCCGTGGCTGGGTGTCTGGTTGCGCTCCAACCGGATGGCAGCCTGCCCACAAAAGCAGCACCGAAAAAAATAAATCTAATAAAATGTAATCAAATGAGAAAACGCAAAAAAAAAACATCTACATCGTGTGTGTGTGTGTGTGTGTGTGTCAGGTACTCGTATTGCATAATTGATTGGGGGATTGGGGGATTGCGGACTGCCAGATTGTTGTGCGGGGGAAACAAGAATGGAATGTCCATGTAATTGCATGCCAGGTGTCATAAAGCTCTTTGCAATTTGCGTCTTGTTTTTCTCTCTCTCTCTTTTTGTTGCTAAAGCCTGCGCGAAATCCAATTTTTTGTTCGCTGTATTTTGTGGCAAGTTGCACTTTCGGTTTCGGGTTTAATTTTCGTTGTTGTTGTTGTTGTTTCTCTTGGCGGTGGCTGCCCACGCACTCTTCCGCCCGCATTCTCAGACGACGCGACGGCGACAAAAACGACAACGGGCAACGGCAGGCAACGCGGTGCAACGCGGTGCGGTGCGGTGCCGTGCGGTGCGGTGCCACTTTGTTGCTTATTTAACACAGTCTAGTGGTTCAGTTGGTCAGTTCTGGTGGCAGGCAAATTCACTTTTAATGAGAAGCCGAAAAGCGTAGCCACCAACAGCCACCATTTGGAGACTGAGAGGGAGGCTGTTGCTGGACTGCTGCTGCTGCTAGGTGCAACTCCACTCCTGCTTTTGTTGCTTTTCGTTTGTCATTAAACATAAATTTCCATGAATTAACAACTGTGGCAGCAACAGCAGCAGCGACAGCATAAAATGCAACAACAAGAGGAGCAGCCAGGCAGCAAGTCAGCCACAGGAGCAGCAGCCATGGGTACGGATTGCAGTACCGACAGCAGTTGCTGCCACCTCCACAATTCGTGGCAGGGTTGCCTTTAATACTTCCACACACATATACATACATGTTCATACATACCCTCTGGATCAGGGCATGACTTTTTTTACGCACTGAAAGCGTTTAATTCCCTTGAATTGTGAATCCCCTTTTTAGCGATTTACAAAAATTATTGCAGGGTATTCAATGCTTCGACTAACGTCAAGCCTTGACCTACAGCTACTCGTTTTTTTTTGTCGATTGTTTTCTGCACTGCACAAAAGGAAGCAAAGCAAACCCCAACGACAAAAGAGCTGAAAGCAAATAACGAACGAATTTAAATTGTACCAAAAAATGAACTGAAAAATTTACGCAAATTTACGCAAATGTTTGCGAAACGTTTCAGCAAGCAAATAATATTACGTATATGTGGATGGAACGCCACTCTTTGTGTGCTTTATTACAGCAGAAGAGAACAGCTAACGGGCGCATTAAATGCAGCAATTTAAAGCTGCAAGTTCTACAAATTGCCAGACAATTTGTGTGCCAAAAAATATTATTTTATTATTATATATTAAATATATTTTATATTTTATATATTATTATATATTTTATTATTATTCTGCTGCTGTTGCGGTCCTTGAGTTCTTTGCCCCGCTGTCAAAATCTATACCAAATGGCGAATATTGTAGGCAAATTAAACGCCCAAGTACGCGGCTCACATTTCTTTTTGTGACCCACGCAGAAGGCAGACAAATCTACAAAGTACTTTTACTGCTTTGCGCTCAAAACAAGTGCAACCCGAGGCACATATTCGCGTTTTGATGTGTTTTGTTTATGTGTTGAATTTTTTAATTAGTTTCCAAACAAATCGATCGATGGAACGGCTGACTGACTGACTGACTGACAGATGGATGCCAACAGCGGCTGCTGCTGCTGTTCACTTTTGCTTTTACGAGTTCTGGGCAAAAACCCTTCGATATCCAATAAATCGCAGCGATTTATTCCTTTGTTCTCCATGTCTGAAACGAGTCGTAACCAAGGCTCCAGTTCGGCAGTTCGGCAGTTCGCCAGTTCCATTCACAGTCACATAACCTCGACACGGGAGAGGCACTGGGCTGGCTCTGGGCTGGCTTGGGTCTCGGCTTCCCTCTTGCGATTTTGCACATTTTATTATTGTTTTCTTGTTGTTTTTCTTTGTTTTATTATGAGATTGAAACGCGTCAAAAGCACGCCTGTAACACGATCTTTTTTTAGAGAGGGCCGGGAGCGGCGGCTGGAGCGACGTGTCTCGAGCACTCGAAAACAATCTCCTCGCAGCTCTTTGGGGGTTGTGTGCCATGCAGTAAGGGTTTCTGTGTGAATGTTCTTGTAAGCTCCGCCCTCCACTCGCAGCAGCAGCAGCTTGGCGGCCTGCTTATGTCGTCTAGAAGTCTGGCATTCTGGCATGGCTCTCGTCTGTTGTCTCTCGTCTGTCGTCTGTCGTTTGGTGAGTGATTACGACACGTCGCGAGGGCAGTATCTATTTCTGTTTAATATACTTCGAGCTGTGTTACGTGGAAGGAACTTTTGAATGCTGTAATCCTGCTGCAGGATCAATAAGCAATAAGCAACTGACAAGAGCACAATTTTTAGATTTAAAATTTAAAATTAAAATTCATAAAATTAATGCCTAAAATCCGTTAGCTGCCGCTTAAATACATCTACAGCTATGAATAATATTAATTAATATCAAGCAAGCTTTCATATAATAATATAATACATATATAAATATAAAATAGAATATAATAATTTAATAATATTTAATAGTTGTGCCCTGGAATTTGTATTTTCTCGTGGCTGTGGCTGTCCCCTCTCAGTAGTCAGCGCCAGAATATTGAGTGCCAAGCAAGGATTGAGCTAGAGACAAGCTGCCAAAGCGCTCGATCCATCAATGGATCGACACATCCTGCAGCCACTTCAACGACACTTCCTCAAAGATTGCCAGGCTTTGTTGTAGATATTCGACATATTCCATCCCCTGGGGGGATGCTCTTTGCTTGCTACATGGCTGCTGCCTGCATTAAACTTCTTTAAAGTGCCCAAAAATAATTGCACTTAGCGTTGTCTTACTGTACTCAATGACTGCCATTTTTAATGCTTTAAAACCGTTGGATTTTTGCTGCTTTTTTGTTGGTTTGTGTTCTGATTTTTGGTGCCATGTCAAGTGTCCGAAAAGTTTTAAGCAAAATTTGTGGCATACGAAATTTGCGGCATGCATCAGAGAGGCGACAAGTGACACAGACTGCCGCACCGGCCGACACAAAACAAGGCAAATTAATTCTCGAAACGGCTCTTAAAGCCCGAAAGTCTGCAGTGTGCAGTCTGCAGGCCAGGGCTTAAGACCCACAAAGCCGCTCTCGAACTCTCCAACTGCCCACGAGAATATTTACTTTTAAGTGGCATGCAAGAGCCAGAATGAAAGGCAAAATCAGTTTGCATGAAATGCGATTTGCATTTTCCAGCCAAAAATGCTCAACGCAAAGGCAGAGCCGGGCAGAGCAGGGCAGAGCAGGGCAGGGCAGGGCAAACGGGGGCACACACAGGTGGGAGAAGCTGAGTGGAGGATTTTGTCCTGAAGGATGGATTACTGTTTCGATTGTTCTGATGTTCACCGCCGACGCCGCCTGCTGATGCCAGAAATAGAACGTAATTAACAGCAGGAAAATTTCACTTTTGAGCTTCCATTTTCCACAAAAACCCCGCCCCCCAAAAAAGTTGCAAAGTGCAGGCCACACAGGAGAGGGATTTATGTATGTATTGGTGTATATGCCCCTTATGTACATGCATTGTTTTGTGCGAGTTTCTGAGTGTTAGTTTGTCGAGAAGGTTGGCATGGAACGCCACAATAAACCTGAGAGCGTTAGAATTCAAGAGAAAATTCCACACGATAGTTTGGGGGTTGCTCTAGGCAAAAGTACATATGTAGGAGACCTAAGCTGTACTTTAAATATGGCAAATAATATTGGCATTATAAACTAGGAGACAAAGCCAGCTGGGTACAGTTGCATGTTGGAGATGGCAGCATGAGGCAGGAAGCTGCGGAAAGGGAAACAAATTGAGATCAATAGCAATACAAAAATATTATTTATTTTCTTTTTTGCCCGTAAATACCTTTAAATTTTGTATATTTTTAATTTAATGAATTAATTTTTTAATTTTATTTTGAATTTTCTTTTTTTGCCGGTGATTTATTTTATTAATTTTAATTTTTAATATTCTTCATTTCCCGGTAAATAACTTTATATTTTGTATGTTTTTCTTTTAATTAATTAATTTTAAATTTTCTTTTTTGCCCGTAAATACATACATATTTTGAATATTTTTAATTTAATTAATTCATTTTTAATTTATAATTTAATTTTTAATTTTTTTTTTTTACCCGTAAATAACTTTATATTTTGTATATTTTTAATTTAATTAATTCATTATTAATTTAATTTAATTTTAATTTTATTTTCGTTTTTGCCCGGTAAATAACTTTATATTTTGTATATTTTTAATTCCTATTGCAACAAACAAAAACTTGTGTGCTGCACAACCAAATTCTTCCCTGCCAAAGATCTTATTCTACTCTCAAAGTTCATAGGTGCGCGGCTCAAGATCTTTCTGCTCGAATTCTACCAATAATCTGGTATTAGAATCCAACGTGCTGCGCTCCCCATGTGTCCCAGCTGTCAGGACAGAGGCAGTGCGACTCTCACCAGCCAGCAGAGGGTATGGAAATGCGTATTACTTTTGCTCTGCTTGCATGGAGAGAGAGAGAGAGAGTGCACGAGCAGAGTGCGGGCATCCCTGCCTACCCTACCTGCCCCACCCCACCCCTAGTGCCACAACCCCTATTGGCTGTACCCATAGCTGGCTCGGTGCTGCTGGGCGCTGAGTGCAGCACTCGTTGAAAATCGCTTCAAAATAATTGAGAGCACGCGCGCTGGATTACACGAAAATTATTTTATTGCCGAACTACCAAAAACACAAACAGGGGGGGAGAGAGACAGGGGAATAAACCATTCCCTGTGCATAAGTCAAAAGGGTAAATCGGTAAGGCAACTCCATGAGTGCCATATGGACAGAGAGCGAAGCGATCCTGCGGCAGAGCATTTTTGCGGTTTAACCAAAATGGCTCAATGGCCTGGAAGTTCCAGGGAAGATACATAAATTCGATACGATACGATACGATACGATGGACACACCACCCAAAAAGCAATTGATAAATATTGATATCACTACTGTAAACAACGAAAATAGCCGCCATGGGCTCATAAATAATAATTCACTTAACGATCCACGAGATCTGAGTGCAATCTGTGTGAGTTTTAGTTCGGTGGGGTGGGGCAGCAGCAGCATGGGCAGCAGCAGGAGTAGAGGCAGCAGCACTTTTGGGTAGCAGATTGAAATTTATGGACTGCAGAGGGTTGATCCTAGGGGAAAGGCGACTCCTGATAGAGTTTAGGATCAAAATGGCAATGAAAAAGATTCACCCAATGGAGCAGCGTCTTGCCCTGAGCAAATGATTCTCAAGCGTATTTAAAGCTTTAGTTTTTGCCACAAAAAAGACTTTAACTGAGACAGCACCAACCCCGTGCCCCGCAGCACACTGAGCGCGCGAGGCTGCAACTCAAGTTTCAAGCGTTTTCCTGCTTAACGATTTTCAATCGAACGAATGAAATTAATTGTCTCCTTTTACGCTGGCTGGCTGACTGACTGGCTGACTGCCTGGCTAGCTGTCGGTGCCACTTGAATGGATGGCACCGCGCCGCGCCTTACCTTACCTTACCTCGCCTCAATGTGTGGCATCCACAACCACACCACACACGACGGTGACGGTGACGGTGATTTTGGTGCCTGCCCCGCTCGTTCACGGGTGGTCCCTCCAAAAGGTGTTAGGCACGGGCTGCCCCAACCAGCACTGCTGGTGCCGCCCGCACCCAGCACTTCACCGGCGGAGGAGCGTAACCTTAAACGTGGCAGCAAACTTAACCTTGCGCCAGGGCAGCCACACGGAGCCAAACAGCATTGTCATTGTTTACAAGTGAAAATAGTAACAGCGAGAAACAGATTTTGGGAATTGCAACAGCAGCTGCCAACGCCCTACTTTGGATTTAAGCAAATCCAAGCGCTGCCCTGCACGCTAATTGTCAGCAATTTAGACCCAGAGAGCACGATTATTAGCGTAGATATTTATGGGAGTATGTGTGCAGGGCATATGACAGCTGGTGGCACGGCAAAAGCCGCAGAGCAAACACAGGAATGGATGGCATGAACTCTCCCTTAAATCAATTCTATTCGCACATTTGGCTGGGTTGGAGAGGGACAGTTTTTGGTCAGGATACGAGATGAATACGCCTA
Source organism: Drosophila ambigua (assembly GCA_018150905.1). NCBI lineage: Eukaryota > Metazoa > Arthropoda > Insecta > Diptera > Drosophilidae > Drosophila > Drosophila ambigua. Next base: position 4,167,444 of record JAECWS010000151.1, on the reverse strand, counting down.
GCAGAGACACAGTGCTTGAGCAGTTGTGTTGGCTGACATAAACCCAGCTAGAGGGCATTATCTAGCCATCGAAGCATAAAGGAAAATATTCCAAAAGAAATATAAAACCAGCTAGAGCACACACAAAGAAATCAATTAATGTTTTATGTTTCTAGTTGTGAGAGGAATAGGAAATACTTTTTTATGAGAATTTGCTGAGATAGATTTGGATTGGAACTGGCTTAGTTGAGGAGTGCTTGGAGAGCGGCAAAACTTGGGCAAAGAGTTGGAAATTCTTGGAGCATAACTTTGGGCACAAGCTGAGTAAAATTCTGCATTTACACGCGTCATGCGGCAGCGCACCTCGTTTGCTTATTTATCTAGCATTCGTTTGTTTGAGGTTCCTCTTGCTTAGTCCAAGCATTTTGGTGTTTGCTGTTGATTTTGTTTCCAACTCTGGCAGCACACACATTCAAACTATTCGCACACACTGTAGCCTGTAGCCTGTAAATCAATTGCAACCGATCAATGGTTGCTGCTACGGGGGGTACCGGGCTACGGGCACTGTCCGCTGACCGTCAGGATCAATTAGTTAACATGAACAATTTCACGGCTCGTTTGCTGGCCGACCGAAGGGAAGCACAGAGCAGACCAGGCAAAGCAGCTAAATAAAACAGGCAGCAGCGAAGAGAGAGCAAAGAGAGCAGCAAGAGGGAAAGATAACAGAACTGAGGGAGTGGGGCATAGACGGCGCACAAAAAGTTGGTCAATGGTTGCAGCCGCGGATCGCTCGTTGCGTGTCCGAAAGACATTTTGGTGGCAACCTTAATTATTTTATGGATTCTTCCCGCACTCCCGCTCCTCATCCCATTTATTTTCCCGCTCTCTCTCTCTCTCCATCCCATATTGAGAGCCACTTGAATTAATATTTGTTGTGAGAGCAAACCATTTCCAGCTTGTTAGAATATATTTCTATTTTTTTTTTTGGCTATAGCTATATTCCAGAAGATCTTTTCAGGAATTTACAAAATTTTTAAACAAATTTTTGTATTTATTTATTTTTTTATTTTGCATCTGTCTCACGCTTGCTATCTCTCTCTCTCCCTGGCTAATGGATAAATGTATATAAATTTGTGTGCATTTTCTGGCTTTTGGTTTTTCCGCGACCTTCTCTTTGCGCCTGCACCCTCCCCGCAGCCACAGCCCCCTGTTTTTTGTTGTTGCCTTTGGCATAGAAAATGTTTTGCCAATTTACCGATTCGAATGTCCGATACACTCGACGACTCGACGGACATGAACGATGCATAGTCATAATTTCGTTTAGCCTTTTTTTTTGTTGTTTTTTTTTGTTGTTTTGTTTTGTTTTTGTGGCTGCCCCAAAGTGAGATTTATCTAAATTTTCGATACAACCTCCTGCAGCCTCCTCCTGCTCCGCTCTGTGGCCCCGCCCCCTTGTTAGCACCCCAGGGCACATAGAAAAAAAAAGAAACACAAAAAAAACCAAAGCAAAAGTTGATAAGTTGTCGTCGTCGCTTGTTGCTGTTGTTGTTGCTGTTGTTGCTTAGCTTGTTGATAGGTAATTTACATAATTACCTCAAGGCGTGTCGACCAACAATTGTATGTGGCACCTACCTAGCCCCCAGTCGCCAGTCGCCAGTCCCCAGTTCAGCTGCAAGAAGCAGCCTGCCAGAAGTCAGGGAACATCATCCAGACCACAAAGCCTCAACTCAACGACGGATGATAAGCCGCCAGAGAGCGAGCGAGAGCCAACCTGCTGCTGCTGCTGCTTCTGCTGCTGCAGTGACACCAAACAAACAACGCAACAAAACGACAAAAATTACACAGATTCTTGTGCGTCAGGGAATCGACTAGAAGCTGCCCCTTAGAAGCAGCGAAGTTCGGGGCTGGACAAAGGGTTTGGCATAAGAAATATAAGCAAGCCCAAAGGCTCGCCCTCGCTCTTTCTCTCTCTCCCAGTGTGGCTGAGCAGTGAGCGAACAGTGTGGCCAAAGGGGCAAATGAACGCGTGAAAGCAGAGCCCTGATTCTTGACTAAAACTTAGACAACAACATGCATATGGAAGTCCGGAAAAACAGCAGCAAAAGTGTAGAAATTCCACGTAAATAAAGCCTGGAGACTCTGATTGAGGGGTAGCCCTGTTTTGGCAGCCATAAACTGTGCCATGCCATGTACCGATATGCCCGAGGTGGCGCACACACTCCAAAGGGGGCATACAATTGGTAATCAAGGCATAACTATGCGGAACTGAACAGGCTCGCCGCCACAAAGGGTGCAGCAGCAGCGGCAGGGGCAGAGGCGGTGCATAAGATGGGGCCTGTCAGGGGGCACAATGAACTTTTCTGAAGAAGCAAACGTAAGAAGAAAATAAGAAGAAATCTGGTCTGCGGGTCGGTCACTGCCAGTGCCAAGTGCCACTGCAACAAATGCCAAATGCAGGCGTCCCAGTCGTAGTTGCAGTTGCACTTGCAGCTTCATGTGGCTAGAACATTCGTACTCGAGTGCACGAGCACTCATGCCGTTTATATATAGCAGCGATACTCTGAGTAGATCCATGAAATCCAAAGAGTTTGTGAGTAGAATACAAATGAGATCGAGAGGCTGCTGCTGTTGCTGCTGTGTCGCTTGTTTTCTTTGCCGTATGTAATTATAACGAGTATTTTTATCCTGGATATGCTGTTAATCCCTGCGCCCAGCAACTGTCAACACATTACAGTTGCCCACTCCTTCTCCTCCTGCTGCTGCTGCTCATTTGTGGCCCTGTGGAATGTTCAGTGAGTGGCTGCAACACAACAGAAAAATATTTTTGATTTGCTTAAAGAAGAAAATGGCACGCAAATACATAAATGTGGGCTTCAGGCACAGGCGCTATTGAGTGGAGGAGTATCTGTCGATGCTTGCGTGATTTTTGGTTCTTTCCAGGCGCATGGACCATCTATAAATACTCGCATGAAAATTACAGCGAATGCTATTTGTGGTATCCGCTGCGCCCACTGCGCCCACTGGTGTCCACTTTTGAATGCTCGTATTTGCATTGTTCTGGAAGTACTCGCATTTATTGTGGGTTTCCAATAAGACGCAGCCTTCGTGGCACGTCATTTGGCTTGATTTTGTGGAGCAGCCGCAACCGGAACGTGTCCTTGCAACGTGTGGGTGTCCATATGTCCCTGGCTGGCTGCCTGTTTGTTGTGGTTTCCGTTGTTGTTGATTCATTGCGTAAAAGAGCAATTTGTGGTTGCTTATTCTACTATGCTTATTATGCCACAAGGCATTGGCTTGCCTTCCCCCCCCCTCTGATTGCTACTGTCACACCCACATTTGGCCTCCCACTGGGGGGAGCGTGCTTTAAATGAAACACGAGGTTTTAATTGAATCGAGATTCGACAGTGGCTATTTTCGGTTTCATTTTGGCTCAGACTTCACATCGCTGGGAAGCTCTATAACTTTTTGTTCCAATATATTTCAGTACATTGAGTATATTCAGTATATTTTTGGTATATTTAGTATATTTCCTCTGGCGGGTCATGGGTTGGGGCAGGCAAACGAGTGCGTAGGTGGCTTGCAGTATATTAAGTTTATTCAGTATATTTAGTATATTTGGTAATTAAGTATTTTCAGTATATTTAGTATAAATATTTCGAATATTCAGTAAATTCAAAATATTCAAAAAATTTAGTATATTTAGTATATTCAGTATATTTAGTATATTCAGTATATTTAGTATTTTTGGTATATTAACTATTTTATGTATATTCAGTACATTTTTGGTATATTCAGTAAGTATGTTTAGTATTTTTAGTATTTTCCCTAGAGATATTCCCCATACCTCTGTGCCAGGAAAAACTCCTCCTCCTTCTGCCATTCCTCCCTGCTAGATCCGTCTTCTTCTAGGGTATTTGTAGCCTCGTGTCTGTTCCCATTCTGCTTCCAGGAAGAAAAGGATAATTGGATGGCTCGAATGTGTGCGTGTGGGCGTGGCCTGCTGCTGCTTAAGCTGTTTGCCTGCGTGTGGCTTTGCTTTGAAGCAGCAAATGGGGGACTGGGCAGCCATGGGGGCAGCAGCAGCAGCAGCAGCAGCAGCTTGGAGACTTGGCGAGTGATTTGCTTGTGCTTTTCTGCTGGTGGGTATTGTCGTTTTGCACAAGGCGCACGTGAACGATGCCCATTTGGCTGTCTTTGCCGTTCCCGTCCAGACTTGCCGCAGCCACGTGCCACAAACAATCGAATGGAAAATTTGCATCGCCCCAACAAATCATTTTCCTTGCTGCCACGCTGCCACGGCTTAAGGCCGTTTGACATTCAAATGGTCAGGCCTCAACAGGTTGTCCACAAAAAGGAGAGCGAGGGAGAGCAGCGTCTCGGCAGTGGATTGCGTGGCAAGGACTTTGCAAATCGCTTGGATTGGCCATGACAGGCAAATGGCAAAACTTTCCTTTGGCATAAATATAAATAAACGCAGAACGAGACAGAGGGCAACTCAGGCAGAAGGCATAGAGGAACCAGCGACCCATATCGAAACAGGATAGGCTTCCCACTCTCATTTTTAGCTGTGGTTATTCCACAGACTTTCGAGTAATTGTAGAGATGTTTCCCATGAGCCATTGGTTATTAATTATATTTTAATAGAAATTAAAATGCCAGCAGCAATACTTTGAGCCCATTTGTATGCCCTTCTCTAGGCTCTATTGCTTTCAGTGCTAGTCAGCCAATTCGATTTGCATGGCCCCCGACTAATTCTATTTCCTATTCCTACAGCTTCTATGGGGTATTCACCCATGCCACATTCGCTTTTGAGTGCCTCAATTCATGTATTGAGGTAACCACTTCGTATATCATTTAACAGATTGCAACATATATTTTTTGTTGTATTTGAGCGGCAAGCAGACGGCCCCGCAGCATCTGTAACCTGCGTGCCCATTCCCGGATTCTTCCCGCTGGAGCACAATCGCTGATTTCGCAATCGATTTTAATGGGTTTTCTCGGGCTGGCTTCGTTTGATATTTATCAGATGCTCCTCCAGCCCACCCCTTTCTTCCCGTTCCCGTTCCCCTGCCCTGCTATATATTTTTGGTATTGTATTGTCTGGGGCAGATGCAGCGCTGTGACCCATATCCCGTCCAAAAATTAGTTCACAGTGCACACCTTACCATTGGGGGATTTGGGGATTTGTGCGGGAATGGGTAATGGACAGGCACATTCGATGGCATTACATAATCCAGAGAGTGCATCGAGCCAGAAGCAATTCAAAGTCGATACTTTTTTCGTATTTAATTTGAATTTTTTCGTTTGTGTGTGTTTCTGTTATCTTAATGAGCAAAGCTACTTAGGTCTTAATGTGGAAAATATTTGGGTTACCTCCCTCCAGCAGCCTCCCACTCCTACTCCACCTCCAGGGTCTCCTACTCCTGCTCGGCCCTAGTACTTGACGCTCATTGTCTGGGCCATTGTCTGGAGCATTGGGGTTCTTTCGCTTGTGCATCTTAAGTGGCCTATTAGAATATGAATGCCCTTAGCACACAGCCAGGCGAGTGAGTGGATGGAGGATGATGGCAGTCCAAGTCCACGTCCAGGTCCAGGTCCCCCCCTCCAGCTCCAGCTGCTGCTCCTTCCATCCAGCCCTATTCATTGTGCTCATTATTATGCATTATGTATTATGATTATGTATGGATTTCATTTGTTGTCATTGTCTGTGGGTTCTCTGGCTCTGGTTCTGCTTTGGTCCGGCTCTGGGTCTGGGTCTGGGGTTCTCTACGCGCTCTCGATCGTACTGCGCTCGTGGAAAAAGGTGTGAAAAAGAGAGACGTGTTGAGGACAATGCCAGCAAAATGGGCAATCTGAAAGGGAGGCGACAGAGCAGCAGGCGACGGCTGTGGCAGAGCCGCTAATGAAGGTACTGTGCTGTGGCCTGTCGCCTGTGTCCATGAAGAATTAACACCTACAGGAAAATGTTGGAAAACCCCAAGGCGAGGGAAAAGAGAGAGAGAGATATACTATTTGTTTATCAACTGAAGAAGAATCAAAGATATTTTCCAACTCATTTTAAAACCTATTCCAAGTATAGGCAATGGCCAGGCACCGAGCTAATGCCCAGCAGTGGATCATTATCACTTAGTTCTGTTACTTATGCGATGCATACACATATGTACAACGATTAGTTCCCTGCGCTGAACTTGCATTAAAGTTTTCTTTTATTAATGATAATTAAAAGGAATTAAAAAGGCTGACGACGCGGCGGCGGCGCCAGTTAGCGCTTGGCGATTGTCTATGGATCGATCTTAATTGAATTAGATGGCGCATCCGTATCGAATGGAATTCGTATTGCATTTTCCTCACGCTCAGTGGCCTGCCTCTGTTGCTGCTCGGTTCTGTTTGCAGGCAAGTGTTGAGCAAACAAACAAAAATGGTGCAGCGATGCCCGATGCCTGCCCCTGCCCCAGTCCTAGCACCAAGCAAAACACAAAAATTTCATTAAGAAAAATGAAACAAAACAAAAAAAAAATACATTTCGATTTCAAGAACTTATGAATGGGTACGCAGTACGCATTCCATTCCGTTCCATTCCATTCTGTTCCCCCTGCTGGCATGGCGTGCAGTGCAACGCGAACTCATTTTTGGTCGAGTGGTTGGTGGCTGGAAATGAGACTGGGGATGTGATGGGGATGGGTGAGGTTTTTCCTTCGTCGATGCACATTCGAGTGCTATAATTGCATTCAATTTCCTGTTGCCATCATCATCAGATATCCGTATAGACACGATCGATAGACGATGTATGTACAGTGCGTTCTAAGGCGCTAAGGCTGCCGTCGATGGTGGCGCATGAAAGATTTGAAAGAACTTTAATCGACTGTCACTGAATTTATTCTAAAACTAACGCCAGTTATTGGCTGATCGATTAACTGCTACAGGTTAATCGATAAATTGCACTATCGATAGCTGCAGCAATTCCTTGCCAAATTTGGGCGATGTTAACCGACTAATAATTGCCAAATCGTTTTAGTTCGATGCTAATTAGTTTTGATAAATTTCGATAATCAATTGTCTGCCTTAAGACATTTGAAGCAATAATAATATTAATATTTTATATATATTCGAATGCTAAGTTGAAAAATCGAGCACTTTGGATAATCAATTGCCTTAGAAAAAAGTCCCAATAAGTTTATTCGATAAATAATCGATCAATAACCGATCAATTTGTATGAACAGCTGCTTTTCTTTACTTAAAATCGTTGAAATCAAACTGAAAATTTAATGCAAAGAATTAAAACATTCTTTTGAGTTAAACCTCCAATCGTTCGATTTTAGTAAGTTTTAATCGCTCGATGGACATCGCTTGCATTTTGACACACCCGAAACGCACTGTACAAGCGTGTACAGTAAATTTCATTGATCAAATTAGACTGTTGGCCAAGGTCTGCGCTCGGGTCTCCAAAATGAAACCCATGCTGCACCATTATCGAAGATTAACGAAGATTTTCACTTTCCGTCACGACTTGGAAAGCTTCTACCAATCGAATCGATTGCATGCCGCCCCATCGTTCCAAACATACATATTTATAACACTTTCATTGGCGACCAACCGACCACCCCCCTGCCCCCAGCCCACTCCTGAACCATTTATTGGATTGTAAAAACAGAAATGATACGAAAACTATTTCTTGGAAAACTCCGTTAAAAACGCATAAAACCAAATCAATTCTACCCACCAACATAAACATTCTCGAGCCGAATTTTTGAATACCACAAGTAATAGTAATAACAATGGTAATAATAAGGCCCAGCCAGATATATTTTGGGGAAAATGAAAAGAGATCCCCGGCACCATTCAGCCATAGAAATTTCCCCGAAATGAACGGGAATGGGTTTTTTTTTTTTGTATTTGGGTTGAGTAAGAGATAGAGGGAAGGGTCTTAAGAACGTTTGGGCCACGGCTGGCTCGCGCTTGCTGTGTGTGTGTGGCGTCGTGAAGTGGAGCTTAAGTGGTGACCCCGACGACTTCATTATGCAAATGCTCAGATCCCCAATGCGGCCAGGCAGCACTTCAATCATTCGAGCCAAAGTGGTGGCTATAATTATGACAAGGCGCCTCCTCCCGTTTTAGTTTCAGCCCAAAAAAAACAAAATAGATAGAGAGAGAGAAAATCATTTCTTGCTTGACCGCGTTAATAATGAGCAGGGTGCCCGGACTGGCCGACTGCCGACTCGATCGTTTCCATCACAGTTTTCATGGGTTTTTAATTAGCGTTCGATTCGAAATGTAAGGTGACATCTGGCGAACCAAACTGCACCGCAACGCAGCGCAACGCACTGCCTTCCCTTCATTCATTTTGCTTCATCTTCAATCTGAAATTCATTTAAAGTTTTATGCTAGAAGCATTTTTTATGGCCCCACTTGATGGCTGCGCTGAAAGGGAGAGAAATTTATTTGGATCGTAATCGGAGCGCCCGCATAAACCTTTGACCATAGCCTTGGACACCGCGCTGGCTTGCAGGGCTCAGGGCTCAAAACTCTCCGGTGTGTCTGGTGTCTGCAAAGGACAGACAAAACATCCTGGACTCGGATCTCAAACCCTTTGTCATGTTTTATGTATGTACACAAAAGAGTGGACCCCGGGGGCCAGAGTGGATCCAAAGAAGAACATTTCTGGGCGTGAGTTTTCGTGAGTCTTTGGCTGCACCGCAGCAGAAACATTAATGCATATTTATGGCACAAGCCTGCGACTGTGGAGGAGACCACACTGAAATGGGTTGACAAGTGGGCTGATTCTTGGTGTGTTTTTTTTTTGTTGGTCTTCCTCTTCTGTTTTTCTGTTTTTTGGGGGGCCCATTTGATGGCCAATTGACAGCTGATGTGGTGCGGATCATTAATCACAACCGAAAGGAATCTTCTGCTTTGATGTGATGTGTTTTTTTTTGTGGGCAAAGATCGAAAGTAATTTATGAGAAATGGCAGACCGAACAACCGGACCACAAAAAAGGGGTCAGCCATTTATGAAGTCTGCAGGAAGTCTGAGTTAAATTTTGCTACTTCAATAAGTTCGCATAAATATTTCTGCATTATTTATTTATTCATTTCTTTGTTCATTTAATCTATGAACTAATTCAAGCCCACAATGTCACCTGATTCGATCTACAATCTGGACAGGTGGCCACAACAATATGCAGCGGCTGTGGGGCCGGTCACGCCATGTGTCGTTGTCCTCAAATTGCATTAGTTTTAGTGTGCAATACATGTACATATATCCTATCAATGCAAAGCTTTCTGGGTATATTGCATATCGATTAACCATCAATATGTAGAGTTGTGTGAGATCAACTCCTCTTTACCGCCAGAAGTAATAAAGAAAAGTCATTTGTTGCCTCAAATATCAATTATTTCTGTGATATTTACACTTTCAATAAAAATCGATTATTAATCGATACACCAAATAGATAAAGCTAAAGCTTATAATCTTAACTTCCAGTTGGAAATCTAAGTAGATACAACAGGTATCCCCATAGTGCCAAGGCGTACACCCTGCTGTATAAATAGCACTCCTGTCGATTGTTTTGATTTTCTGTTTTGCTGTTTACCCCTCGAACGTTTATATCGTTGCCCAGTGATATGAATCGAATCGGAATGGAACCAATTGACAGCCAGAGCTCAAAAGTGTCAGCAGAAACACTCACACAACGGCCATTGGAGGTCCCCACAACGCGGCTTGCCCCCACTGCCCATCTCTCTCTCCCTCTCTCTCTCTCTGTGTGTCCCTAGGCAGTGGATATCCTTGTGGATGGTGGTAAGATTATGACGCATTTCGAGTGTTATCCAGTGGGTTTTCAGCGTTCTGTCATTCCGATTGTTGTCATTGTTTTGTTTTTGTTTTTGTTTTTGCTTTTGATTTATCATCGCTTGCGGCTTTTCCCGGAAAAGGGTTTTAGGGGTAGCTGTCGTTAGGGGTTTCCAGGGCTAACGATGGGGGTTGTCCTACCCTGCCGCCGAGTCTTATTTTTCACTCATTTTCACACGCTCTCTGTTGTGTTCGGTTCTGCTCTTCCCCTGCTCAATGAAGAAAATGACTTGTTAATTTTCTAATTACGAAATCATTTTCGTTACGAGAGCCGCCGCCTGTGTCCTACCTGCGTCATAGTACCACCTCTTGGGCCTATACCACACGCTGCAGCCCCCCCCTGTCGTTCCCTTGGTGTTTCCTTCCTTCTTCTTCTTTTTTTTTAGGGTTTATGCGGCGCTGCTTTTGAAGCGCTCTGCCAGGGAGAGGCACAGGGCCAGGAGAAACCTGTTTGATTTGTCTTAATTTCTTGCACCAGCCGAAAATTTTCATTATTGCGCCTGTGGCGCTGCCTGCATGTGTGTGTGTGTGTGTGTGCGCGTACACCAGGAGAACAAAACAAAACCAAAATTGAATAATACACATGGGATTTTTATTCGGGATTTTTTTATTCAAATTCTGTTACAAATTTCTTTGGGAACTCTCCATCCTGTAATGTGCTCTTTTCGCTCAGTGTATGCTGCATGTGCGTCTGGTTGGGGGTCCCGCTATCAGCGCCAGTTCATCAGCATGTGAGCCGAGAGCCTGTCTATGCCTCCTTTTCGCTCTCTCTCTCTCTCTCTCTTGCTCTCACTCTTCCTTTTCGACTGCTGCCTGTTGCCCTCTAAAAAAAAAAGAGCAAGTGTGGGGTATATGGGCTTTGGCATTCGATTCAAACAGGTGTTTGGCCATTGCCCCATCTGAATGACTTCTATGGGCACGGGCTCTACGGGCTCTGGAGATGGATTCTGTAAACAATTTGTTGCTTATGTCATTTGAGATATGTAAATATGGGCTATGGTATAAATATATCTATTATTAAACACATGTTTAGTTTTTTTTTGCTACCATCAAGAGTGTCACGTTACCAATGTCATCTGATCTACATATGTTTTTAACATTCTTTGTGCTCTAATTTAGATTCGTTTTTGCTTTATTTTAGTTTAGTTTGCCTTAAAGGGTATAACTGCAGTCGAGAAACTTTCCCTTTTTGTTTTCAATTTGTTTTATGTTGTGCGTAAGGTACAATGGGATGAAAACATAGAGATGGATGTTTTTTTACCTGTTCCCATGATGTTCTTTGTGGCTTTGTTTTTTTTTCCTTTTCGTTTTTTTCTTATTTGGTTTTTTTATCGTAATCATTTGTGAACTGAAGCTGTCTCTGTCCCTGTTCTTTGGCTTGGCCCGCTGCGTATGTCCGATGCGTATCTCAAAGGCAGGCAAACACACACATACACACACACACACACAGACAGCCTGATGCCTGCATGAATGATTTCCACTGCTTGGCAGTTTGAAGTACTGCCTGCTTCTCCCCCTCCTCCAGTACTACTGCTGTCTGTTGGTAATCATAATTATCTTTAATTTTAAGCAAGCAGTAACAAAAAGTAGAAGAAAACGCTGCACAAACAGCAGCAGCAACAGCAGCAGCATGTCTGTCTCACTCTCTTTGCATCTCTGCTGCTGCTATTGCTCTGCTTCTGTCAGTGTCACTCTCTTTTCAACAGGTGACTCGCTCTCCCCTCGCAGCAGCAGCAGCAGCAACAGCAGCAGGAACTGAACTTCTTGCTAAATACATATTTATCTGGGGATATGGGGCCTGGCCCACAGTCTTGGGTACAAAGCAGGTGCATTCATGGTGGCATCCATCCTCCCTCCAACCCACCCTACAACTCTAATCAGGTGTTATCACTGGGCAAACTTTCGCCCTAGAAAGAGACGGAGCTCTGACCGGCTTTTGATAGGCGCTCAGAAACTGCAGCAGCAGCAGCATACCGGCAGCACACCGGCAGCGCACCAGTACCACCGGCAAATTGTTTGGCAAACATGCGCAGAAGAGCACCAGGCGGCGGCATAGCATAAGAAAGAAGGGGGCGAACCGTAATGCTGCTGCCAGCTACTGTTTTCGTGGGAGCATATTGCAGCGGCACTGGCCACCCACCACACGCACACACACACATAAGACACATTTACCGACACGACTGTACGTGCACGCAACTGTTGCTGCTTTTGCACTTTGCACTTGATTTCGTCTGCCTCTGTCGACGCCTCTTTGCACTGCGCCTGCGTAGGCAATGCTGCAATTGAAAAAAAAGCAGTGAAAGAGCGAGAGAGAAGGAGAGCAAGAGCCAGCAAGGGGTGTGAGGAGGGGAAACGGGGATCGAGACACAGGCAGAGGCTCAAAAACCAATTCAAGTGCAACGTCAGAAACAAGAGAGCGGGGGAGTAACAGAAGAAGCAGAAAACCGAAGAGGAACAAGGAGAAGAAGCGGAGGCAGAAGCAGAAGCAGCAACAGTACAACAAAACAACAGATGCAGTAATTTCCGGTGCCGCTGCCGCTGCCGCCTGCCTATTGTTCTCAATCAGCTAACGCCATCTCCCTATAACGATCCCTCCTTACTTACCCATCCCTTCTCTCACAGTCTATCTCTCTTTTACTCACTCTCTCTCACTCCATCTCCCTCTCCCACTGTTGTGTATTTGCGCAGACGCGACCGTTGCAATGCTTCTGCTGCTGCTCCGATATGCGGGTGCGTCATGCTGCAAATAGTGCAATGGGCGGACTGGGTGAGGGGGGGAGAGTGGTAGAGCAGTGGGGAGGATGGACAGTGCATCATACAAGAGTGCAACCAGATAATAAAATTGACGCATCTTCGAGATTATCCGCCTCTCCGTTAACCGATTTTTCATTCATAAATTGCGGTACGGTACTCTTCTCTGCTTCTGCGGTTACAGTGCTACAGTGGAGCAAAGCATGGAAATAAATATGTTTTTGCCGACAGATGCATAATAATAACACAAGTAAATAGCACATTCGTCTTCATATATGTATGTATGATACATGAGAACATATGTTTCATTGTACATTGCTGGCGTTCACTGTAAAGAGAGAGAGAGAGAGCTCTCGCTCTCCCAATTTGAGTGTGTTTGAAAAGAGCAAGGCATGTGAGGAGAACAAGGTGAGGTGATCTTAATAAAACTGTATGTTGATGGTCATTTTACTTCGTGGTCCATACCTCTCTGTACATTCCTCTCAGATGCCCTAGCAACATTTGAACGCAACATTCACTCAAACCGGTTACACGCAACATGACTACGAACGACCAGCAACACTCTTTGCAACATCACTCACTTACTTAACGCAAAAATGAGTCTCTCGCTCATGAAAATGCAATCACACTCAAGATCCACTCAGAAACAGCCGAGTGCGTTTCTTCATGAATGAATGAAAACCTCCTCGCTCATACTTGATTCGCGAAAATGAGTAAGCTTCCAGTATGTTAAGCAACGAGGTGGATGTTACATAGCTTGCGCTGGATTTGTCGGGCCGTTTTACTTGTGGTCCACACCTTCTTTGTACATTGCCTGCAACATGTTTTGCAGCCACATGTGGCCGAGCAACATTTGAAGGCGGGCGCATTTGAATGAACCGCCCCCGAACATGAATGAAATCTTGGCCGCGGAAAAGGAAACAACTAGTGTCGGATTTTTTCGTAAATCAAAAAAAGTTCGTTCGCTGATATATCCCATCGAAATATCCATATTGATAAATATTAACAAAAAATTAATTCATTTATTTCGAATTTCGTCGTTCGCCGTTAATCCAAGCAGTGGAAGGCGATAATTATTTTTTTACCGTTTGGCATTTGCCGTTTCTCTTGTGTTCCAAATGCAACCCGAAACAGAGAGATAACTGTCGATTTGTGAATAATTGTTGCACTATTTTTTGTTTTGCGAACTGCAGCAGCAGACAGTGTTGCCGCGTGTGCTATATTTGCCAAGAAGTTTTGCCGCTTGTCCCTCACAATCCAGGCCGGGCGGCAGAAGCAACAAGTGCCACACATAAAACAGAAAACAAACCGAATACCGAACATCAACATTTCGGAATTCTGAGACGTGCGTGTCCAAACAACAAGTGTCCAAAACTCGAGAGTTTCTTTTTTTTTTGTTGGGAAAAACGTGCCCACCCCAGAGAACCTTTTCTCGAAATAAACGTTTTTTGCATCTTAGATCTAAAGTGCAGCATAAAGCAGAAGCAGAAGCAACAGCTGTCATAGCAAAAAACAAAAAAAAAGAAAGAAAAACGAATGAAAGAAGGAAAGAGCAAAACAAAAGTGCAGTGACTCCAAAACCACAAAACGATCAACAGAAACAGAAACGAGAGACGAGAGAATAAGAAGAACATTGTGAATGTGTGTGAGTGTGTGTTTAGTGGAGAATAGAAAACTGCACCAAACGAAACGGCAAAAGAACGACAAGAACAACTGAAAGAACAAACCAACCCATCCAACCAACCAATCCATCGGTAAACGAGGAAAAGAGAACAAAAAGAAGGTAAACGATTACAAAGAGAATTGCGCATGCTGCATTCGATGCAGCGGTGGTTTAAGTCTGTATAACACTTCCCCCAATAGGACAAAACCAAACACTTATGTTTGTTTGTTTGTTGGTACTGCTATTCTGCTGCTTGTCTTCTTGCTAGGGCACAATCTGTATGACACTCAAGATAGGACCAAAGTTGGGAAGTATTTCGAATGTGACATGGAAAAGGGAGTTATATGTACATTGAACATACAGTACATCAAAATATTCTAATGCTTTTCAGATTAATCCCTATTAATCCTCACAGTTGGAGGCCACAGTTCACAGTTGAATATCAAACTGCTTGATAACTGAACGGAATCACTGTATGTACTTTTCTATCATTTAAAATACACACTCGACACCTGAACAAAATACTGATTTCATGGCAAAAAGTGTTGTTGTTAAATGATTGTGAAGCTTTTTTTTTGTGTGACATTTTTTTTTTTAATATGTGTGCTTAGGATATGACTTGAAAATTTGGGAGCATCGACTCCCAAAATACAAACAATACAACTGCTTTATAAATGTATACTCTCTATGCGTCTAAGGTACCCCCATAGATATGGGAAATTGCAGTATCATATTGAAATTTTCACACGGCCACATCTACATGTTCGTAGCTGAAACAATCATATGTTTTGATTATTAATTATTCTTGCTCGTAATTATAAACGAAATCAGGCCAAAAAATGATTTTATTTTCGAAATTCAATTGTATTAAGCAGCATGTGAGTGTTACTATGAATCATATGGGTGTTAATCATGAATCATATGAGTGTAATTCATGCCTCAAATCTGATGCTAGTCTCATACATCTTCATGGATACACAGACCACATACCGTATGTTTTGGGGGGGTGCTGCCATACAGGCTTGAGTTTTATTACGAGTGTCATACAGGCTTCAAATCTAATGTGAGTGTCATACAGGCTTAGAACTGTATCCTAACCGTCATAAAGGCTTAGAATATGCTTTAAGTATCATACGGTCTTTGGGAGAGAGTGCCAGAGAGAGGGGCAATTCGAGATCGAACTCTGACTAATGTTTGTTTGTGTGTGAGCGTTTGTCAGTCAGCTTAGTGCTGGTGTGCGTGAGCAATTAATGTCTGTCTCGTCTTCTGCTTTTTTTTTATCGTATTGATAATTGCTCCTCTGCTCCTGATCTCTTCGTCTGTTAATTTATGAGCCATTCCAAGAGAGGGTTGGGCGGAGTTGCTTCCTGCTGCTGGTGGCTCTTAAAACTGCCTCCTCCCTCCACCCGACCGGTCCCCTGGCATGCCACCACCGCCCGCAGCAATGCATATTTATTGTTGTAATTTTTCCTGTGCTCTACCACTCCCCCTCCCAACCTCTTTAAAACCCCAAAAACGCCAAAAAAGAAAAGGAAAAAAAACATTTAAGAATTCAACACGCAGTTGCATTTACATTTTTGGTTTTTGGTTTTTTTTTTGTTCTCTCGATTCCTGGAACTATTCTCAAAGAAAGAAGAGAGACCGAAGCAGAACGGAAAAAAGCCGTAATTGTATGAAAGGAGAGGAGTGTGGAGAGGAGAGGAAAGAAGGTAAAGAGAAGCGATAAAGAAATCAACCTCTTTGTGTGTGTGTGTGTGTGTGGGGCCACATATCAAACTGCAATTGCCCTCCACTGTAATCCCCTCAGTACCCCCTGACCCCACACCTTCTGACAAAGGGCAAACCGAAACATGGCCGTAGGCAAAAGATCCAAAACCAAAAAAAAAATATGCAAAAAAAAAGAGTACAAATTTGGTCGAAAACCCCCCGCCGCAGCCACACAGCCACAGAGCGTATCAAGTGCACTCTCTTCGTGCCGTGCTGCCTTCAATTTCTGTCCTCCGGCAAATTGATCCGCAATCTTCCGCCGTCCCACTGCCCCCCTCCACCGACAATGCTCTCTTGCTCTTTGCTCTCTTTGTATTGCAATTTTATTCGTTGTTGTCGCTCTGCGCTGCGCCGCGCCGCTCGCCCGCTCGTTTTTGAAGGTTGAGGTTGGAGTTGAAGTTGGGCTTGCGGCTGGGATTTTGGGGTTGTGGTTGGAGCGCCCCAGCCCCCTACCCGTTATGATCAATCGATCTATGTTTGATGCTCGTTCCCCTCTCTCTCTCTCTCGCTCTCTTTGAGCTTTAATGAAATTAAATGCAGGAAATGTGCAGTTAAACGAAGCCGCCCCCCATCCTTCCTCTTGACGGTTCGCCTGGGTACCTATGAATCTGCCCTTCCTATCGCCCGCACACAGCAGGGGCTGGCTGCCGCCTGACGTTTCCGTGGAATCTGCTCAATATGTCGCACATCCAGCGGCCACACATGTTTGGCATTTGTTGAATTCGAAGAGAAATGCATAAACAGGAAGAGAGAACACACAAACACGCACTGCACACAGCAGACAGCACTCCTTTTGTCTCTATGCGAACGAGTGAAAGAGAAGACACAAGGCACGGGACACGGGACACACGCACACACACGTTTGACAGGCGCTTGACATCAAATTGAGTTATTTCCAAAAACGAAAAGAAGAAAGGGCAAAAATGGGAAGCAGTTGAAGAAGAACACAAAACACACAAAACACACAAAAACATAAATAGAAAACCTAAACAAAATAAAGCAGTGCACCATGGTAGGTAGTGGGAGAAAGTTGCGTCAGAATTTAAAAGAAGATTTAAAATCAATCGATCCGATCCGATCTGATCCTCCCTCTCAGAGAAAGTGAAACAAACAAACAAACCGCCGATCCTCTCCCCCCGCACAGTGGGCCACACACAGACACACACACTGTACGCTGTGGAAAAGCCAAGAAAATGAAATTAAAGCAAACGCAGAAAGATGAATGATTATTTCTCTCTTGTGTGTGTTTTAATGATTTTAACTAAGGAAAAAAAATTAGAAAAAACGAAAGTTGATTTTTGCCTGCAAAGTCCAAGGGTATCCTACACATTGCAGGGGGCTTTGTTGGGATAATGCAGCAAATTCATAGGTAGAATGAGAAAATCAGGAACCATAAGGGATACCTATAAAAATACTTTGCTTTCAATTCAAAAGCAGAGAACAGATCAAAAAATCTTAAAAATTCTAAGCACAATGGAAAATGGCAACCAAATGGGAAATGGTTTTAAGATCTACAAATTTCTGATAATTCAACTGTTTTTGTTGATGTTAAGTAGAAAGTATTTGTGGTTTATATTAAAATTAGAAACTTTGAAGTGAATCCACCATTTGCTTTAACAGAAAATATCAATTGTAAATTTGATTTTTACTCGATGTTGCCAACCGAAACTTAAAAAAATCGGTTTAACAAATATACAACCTACTCGAATAGCAAAAAAAAAAAAGTATATAGATTGCGTCGGCTTTTTGTTTTGTTATTGTTTTGAAATTGAAGCGCAACAAATGAAATTGAAACGCATGTCGGTCTGCGCTGCCCCGTCCCATTCCATTACGTCCCCACCCACCACCATTTTCGATCCCTTTCGATGCCACTCTGTGCCCCCCTGTCGCCACCGCGAGATGCAGTTAACATTGATTAATTCGTTTTTGTTTTTTTGTTGTTGTTGTTTCGTTTACGCTGTCGTCGTCGCTGTTGTCTGTCTTTTTATTGCTTTTCCTGTTGTTTGCATCTATTTTCTCGGTTGCTGCTGTTGTTGTTATTGGTTGTTGGTTGTTTCGCTTTTTGACAATTTTCAATTTTCCCTCGCATTTCTCGAAAATCATGTGTGGCAACATGTGTGCGGCTTTGTGCTCCCCTTTCTGGCGGCACGTCACGCCCCATCCATCCACCCATCCATATGGCCAGTGCATTTCTTTTCTCTGCTTCGCTGTATTTTCTTTTGTATTTTTGTTGCTTTTCCCCGCCTGCGTCTCTTTTAAACCGATTTTTAGGTTTCGATTTCATTTGCGTGTAGAAATGCATTAACAAAAGACACACACAACAAATTGGAGTTGTCGCTGGTTCTTGCTGTTGTTGCTTCAAAGTTAATTTCAGTGCCCCAAAGATAGATAGAGGCAGAGAGAGAGAGAGAGACTCAAGATAATTGGAAGATCTACTAATATATGGTATGGAATTTTCCGAAAGTTTTGTTCATCTTCAATGGCATTTTGCGCTTGGCTCTCTGTACAATTACACAGAAGATTCCATTTATATGGTACATAGATGCAGTGATATGCCAGGTGTTCAAACAGCCCAAAACAACCAACAGGTGCACCTTCAACTTGCTGCTGTTCTGTGCCCGATTTACGGCACAGTTTCATTTCGTAGAACAAATGCAAAACATTCACGGATCATTGCACATTTGCGTTTGACTGACAATTGTCAGAATTATTTGAAACTTGAAGCCTGCAAGTGCAGCTGCTTAATACCAGTTTATCTGGGATTATTTTTTCATTAATTTGGTTAGTTCATTCAAATATTTAATGGCTAAATTTTAGCTTAATTTTTTTAAATACTTTTACTTGTACTTTTCCACAAGGTCCAACTTTTCAATAAGTTTTGTGGCACTGCTTCGAAATAATTCCAATGCCAGCGTTGCTCTCTTTTTTTTTTGTAATTACTTTTGTCGTTAATCTCTCAATCATTCAGTTAATTGGCAGATAATCAAATGCTCTGAACAATCACTCCACTCCACTGCCGTTCCCCTGCCCTGAATGTAGAGAACTTTGAACGCCCGCCTTGAATGCCACTTGAACTACTGCACTTTTGTTGGGGCAGTCGCGCGTGCCAGATAAGCCTACGAAAAGCGTGTCACGGAAAAGCGGGGAAAGCGCTCAGCTCTCTCTCTCTCTCACTCTCTGTCTCTGTCTGCCTCTATGTTGCTGCCCGCATTAATCGCTTGCGTGCGAAGGGCACAAAGTTCTTTTCAAGTCCCAGGGATTATATTCCGAAGCTGGCAGAGATAAAACTTTTGCCGGCAGGGCAAAGGATTTGCCAAAGGGAACGAGAACAAAATATGTTCAAAAGTGTGAAAACAGTGTGTGGGACAAGCCGATTAGGGAAACTTTTTGCTCCGCATATTCATTTTCCCATTCCCCTTTGGCTTGCAATAATAATTATCTAAATGGATTGATTCGTAAAAGATTAATGCGATGCAGATTAAGTAAAACTCTCAAATTTTTGGCACCTGAGAGCATTTCCTTTGCCTTCGCTGTTCTGTGTGCAAAGAAGTTGCCATCATAAGCGAATAGAAACTCCAAATTGAACTTGTGATTAAATCCGAAAAGGAACTGGTTCGTGGTCACTCTCTGGACAGCTATTCTATCCCTTCGTAAAGGTCAACTGCTGTACTGAAACTATAAATGCAACGTGCCACCACCCACAGCCCCCCACTGCCTGCTACAAATGTGTCCGCTCCCTCACCCTCTCCCCCTCGTGTGTGTTAAGTGTTTTGATGAGCGTGTAATGGGCTCATGCTGCTGTCACATTTAATTGATGGCAAATGCTACTCCCTATTCCTATTCCTATCCCTGTCCCTATCATGTTCTCTCCCTCGCCTCTGTGTGTGTGTGTGTGTGGCACGACCCTTGAATGCGAATACGAATGCGGGTGTTGCAGCAGCAGCAGCAGCAGGAGGAGAAAGTCACAGGGGAGGTGGTAGAGGGAGGGTCTCTTCACACACAATTTTATTCTCACAACTAATTTAGTTTTATTTGATTTTACTGTTTACTGTCTCTGCCACTGTAGCCCCCCTCCCCACCTCTCTATGCGTATCCAGCCATTCGGAAGGGTATTATTATTCTGATGAAGGGTTTTGGCTTTAATGTAGAGTTAATTCTTATATCAGAGTATGGTATGGATTTTTATTCCAATTTAGATCGTTTGGCACTTTGGTTGATACTTGGATCTACATGGAATCTTATTTATACTTCTGTCTATATAATATATAAAATAAATAAATGTTCACATAGTATATATCTATGCATCTCTCCATCTACATATTTATGCACCTTTATTGATACCTCCAGCCAGCTTAGGCCCAGTTTGGGTCTCGTGTACTTTGTTTTTTGCGTTCTCTTTTGCAGCATTCGCTTGTGCGTCTCGAGTCCGAGCAGCAATGCGCAGCATCCACTTTAGCTATCTTTATATTTATCTCTCGTACCAAAGGGCACGCCGATATTCGTTTAATTTTCTTCAGTCTCTAATTTGGCTTTTGTTTTTTCCTCCCCCACACAACACAACACACACACACACACGCACCCACACACACTCGCAAAAGAAGCCACCATCGACCACTTGTGGTTCATTAAACTAGCAATTTATCCATGTGCTGAGAATGTGTTTAAGTTAATGTTAATGTTGGACCAGAAGTTAAGCTCCCATGCGGGTCATAAATATATATCGAAATATCATAAATGCATAGCACTGGAAACGGAAGAAAATTGTTCGGTGTTAAAACCGCAACAGTGTTGGGTAATTGCTTGTCAATTATTTTACTGTTATGGCTGGCTGTTTAAATGCTTTTAACCCGCGTTCGCGCCGAGTGTCCGTCGCCCCGCCGTTCCCAGAGAATAAAATATTGTTTGGTTGCCCATCCGATAAACGTTCGATATTCGCTTTAATCAAAATCAAATTAAATAAAAGAAATAGAAAAAAAAAGTTCTCATGGCTTTGCCTCAAAAGAAAACTTGAATTTAATGTCATTTGGCCGATAAATCTTTTGGCTCAGATCGGACAAAAATTGGCCAACAAATTGTAATTTACGATGGAAGATGCTGCTGCCTCTGCTTCTGCCTGCCTGCCACACACAAAAGATGATGATGATGATGATGATGATGGGGGGGGGGGCGATAGAGAGCTGTGGAAGCTCCTCAATTCCCACGTTCAATTGTTCCACACAGTAGTGGCAGTGTGGCAAGGGCAAGGGTCAGGACTGTGTGTGTGTTTCCTCCAT
This sequence comes from Drosophila ambigua, assembly GCA_018150905.1. Classification (NCBI taxonomy): domain Eukaryota; kingdom Metazoa; phylum Arthropoda; class Insecta; order Diptera; family Drosophilidae; genus Drosophila; species Drosophila ambigua. Next base: position 4,146,166 of record JAECWS010000151.1, on the reverse strand, counting down.
TAGAATGTGTGTTGTCTCTGTGCCTCTCTGGTGGCGCCGCTGCCGCTGCTGCTGCTGCTGCTGTTTGAAAAGCCTGTTGAGTCGAGTCCAGGGCCCTAAATCGTAAATCAACATCACACCACAACCATCCATGGGTGTAGCATGGCAGCAGAAGTGGTGCGGGGGGATTCCAATCCCACAATCGGGAAGTGACAATGTCTCTCTCTGTCTCTGTCTCTGTCTCTCTCCCCACTCCCCATGCCACACACCCACAACACTCCACAGAGAGAATGTCAATCCCCCTGAGAACAATAATAATTGTGAAAATATTGTTTTCGTTTGTGTGTGGAAAATCTGTGGGAACTTCGAAAGCACAAATTCAACAGATTTTCAATTGTATTAATTGATTATTATCGATAACTAATCGATAAATATCTAAAGCAATCATCATTCGGTACGATAACTCGATAAAAATACTTTGAGAAATCTTCTAAATCGAATAATTAATACGATGCCTTCTCAATAGATACATTGATAGATCTATCGCTCGATAAATGACAGATATTATCGATAATTTCGAAAATCCCGTACTGTTCCTGCAACCAAAAGAACAGACCCACCAGAACGACAACCGCTGACCTTTGCGTAGGGTCAGCCTCCCACATAAATTTCCATTATGTCAGCGAAGAGAAAGAGAGAGAGAGAGACAAGGAGAACTGGGTCGACATTTCTCTGCCCATATTCCGATTCCTATTCCCATGACAGAATGACGACAGGGTGGAGGAGGCGCCGGAGTAGGACTAGTGGTGCCCCAAGAGTTGGTTGAACTCTTGACCAGCTGTTGCCGCCGCTCAAATGTAATTCACTTAATTTTGTACCCCACTCTCGCACGCGCACTTCACCTTCCTGCTACTGCTGCCACTGCTGCTGCTGCTGGAGCTGAAATTTTTGCATGTTTCGCACATAAAAAATATAAAGAAAATAATAAAAAGTAAAGAGTGCGGCTCTGGTCTGGTCTGGCCTGGCCTGGCCCTGCCTGTTGGCAGCTTCCAAGTTGCGCCGCCACTTTGTTTATAAATTGTTTGGCACTATTTTGTTTTTTATTGCCGCCACAAACACACACAAAACAGTACGTAAATCTTCTTAGTGCTGCTCGTAACCGTCGTAACCGTCGTACCCTCTCCTCTGGTGGCGGCATGTGTGTTTTTGGCCAGAGCTTAGAGCCCCCTCAGATTCAGATATAGATTCGGCTCCAAGCTCAAGAGACGCTGGGCTCCATCCACCATCCAGCCATCGCTCCATCTCTAACTCCATCTCTCCTACACTCTGTTTGCATTTGGAAAAGATTTGTATCTCAGATTTTATGACAGTTTCTCGCTCGCTCTCTCGCTGGCTACGTGATTTTGCATGCTATCTGTGGGGAGACACACGAGGGAACGAGGGAACACGGTAGGGGCAACAGGGGCAACCCACCAACTGGGCAAACACGTACGTAGCAGTACGTACGACAAATTTTCAGTTCTGTTTGATGTGCATACCCAGCACGAATGGGGGGTATATACGCTGGGCTGGAATAGGAGCTAGCTCGCTTTTCAGAATTAAAAATGTGCGTTGAGTATCAGAATCCAAAGAAAATGTATTTTATTTATTTATTGCTATCGATTATCTAACAATCTATAGCATAGATCGATAACATAGTTGGAAGAACATTTTTCAATGAAATCTGTACGAGCATAAAATATTTTCCGCTAGTTATTTCCATCGATTTTACTTCATTTGTTATCGATAACAATTGATTATAATTTCTATGTAATTTACGCCCAGATATTCAGGACTGGGTATCCCCTTAGTCGATTGATAGCTCCCTTTATCTTGTTCTTATGTTTGTTGATTTTTGCTTTTGCTTTTTTCGGCTAAAAGTTAGTTGGTCGATGGGTTAATGGTGAACTGGACCCAACAATAAAACCCGAAAAAAAAAAAAAAAAAAAAACCATCAGTCAACAAGGAAACGGCGTTAAGTGCACTCTACATATGAGTGCGAGTGCGAGTACAGTCCCAGACATATAATAAATTCCGGAATTCGTTGACACTTTGCCTCTCTGACTTCTCCCTGCTTCGCCCCTCCTGATTGAAAGTCTCGTTTTTCATTTCACTTGATATTTTTTTAATTTTGTTTGGGGTTAGGCCTGTGAACTTTTTGCCTCATCAATCATGGGACTCGCTGACCCCCCCCAGTCGAAGGCGCAGCCGCAAAGGCCAAAATGTTTGACGGAATCGTTGACAAATGTGTGTGTGACGATCAGTTGTTGTGGTGCGAGCAGAAGGAGACATTTCCCAGAGAGGCTCGATGAAATGCTAACAGCCAGCGATGGACTATTTTTGTGTGCGATTCGAGTTTTGTAACTGGCAAAATATGACAATCAACTTGTGATGAAATTCAACCTAAAACACACTCATTGAAGGCCAGCAAATTCTATGAAAATATATGTCGATTCTTTGCTTGCATTTCAATGATCTAGAAGGGTTTTTTAATGTGCTCTTTAATGAATATAAATTTATCCTCCCAATGCTGCCCAGTAATTCCCTTATCAAAGTGTCAGCTAATGAAGCAAATCTTTATCCCTCGTTTCAATGTCTCTTTCTTTTAATTATTTTTTCTATTTCTCTCTTACATTTTCCTTGAATTTTTCGCAGCTGAATTTTAGTTGCAATCAAACAATTTTAACTCGCAGTTCGAATCCGAAAATCTAATTTTGATGTGTGGCATTAAATTTGGGTCAGGGGTAATCGGATGCTGAATCCAAAATATATTTGAATGGTTTTGGTACTCGTATTTGGCGTGAAATTTGAAATGTGAAATGTGCTGTGATGAATGCATCTCCACTTGTGCCTCTTCCTCCTCCTCTTCCTGCTACAGCCACAGCTGCAGCTTCAGCGCTTCATCATCATCATTATTGTGGGGCATGGGGCATGTTTCCCATGTAACCAATTAGTTGGGGCCAGTGTTGCGGCCCCCTGTGTGTGTCTGTGTGTGCCGACAAAGAGTGCTTGCTACTGCCAAGAACTACTACCGTTAGGCGATGGGGGGGGGGCACCCTCTCCAACTCCTAGCCTGCCATCCTCCCTGCTGTTTCTGCACTTCGTTCTATTCGATTTGAGGTCTGTTCTGGTAACCTGTTACCTCTACCCCCTCGCCCCCTCTGTACGTTGCGGTGGCGTTGGCGATGGGAAGACATTAATTACACTCCCGGCCCAATGCTAATGATGGTCGATTCCGATGAGGCATATATAGTGGGCTAATAGGTTGGCTTGGTTACACCTCCCCTTACGCCCCAGCAGTGCCCAGCAGTCCCCCACTCTGTTGTGCCTCTCTCTCTCTCACTCCCTGATTCTTGGAAATATATATGTCAAAGCGGGAATGCGATTGCAGAGACCCTCAGGGGAGCCCTCGGGGCGCTCGTTCTGGTGTTGGACGGGGGGGTGAGGGTGAGGGTGAGCCCTGTGTTTGTGTGGCAACGAAATTGTGTAGAATTCTCGTGTCAATTCGAGCTGAAATTATGGGCCAGCATCGAACAGGACAGCAGCAGCAGCAGAAGCAGCAAAATTCCTTGTATATTGCTGTTCTCTCTCCCACTCCCTCTCCCCCTCTCCCTCTCTCTGTGTGTGTGTTTGTGCGGTTTACTTGGAATTTTCATTACGCTTTCCAGGAGACCAAAGCGGCCAATAAGCGTGTGTTTCCTGGAGCGGCAGACCAAAAGGCCAATAAGTGTGCCCCCGTTTCCTGGATCTCGTTGCACACGCGCTGCAATCTATTGCGCGTTACATTTTCATTGCTGCTTCAAGCGGCAGCCAGGCATAATCATAGTCGGGCTTTAAACGGTGAGCTTAAGCGAAGAACCTGCAAAGTTGTCCCCAGATTTTGCACTTTGCACCTGCAACTGTGCCCCAAAATGGGGTTTATCCACAGATCATGTTTCAGTTCAAGGAAGATGTGCAATGAGTGCGCCTTAAGTTGAGTTTTTGCCAGCGATTTATGTTGATGAAATAATTAAAAATGGGGCACAGCATACCTACCTATATACCCTTTCCTTTCAGGTCTCTTATGTCTCGTGGATGCCCCATTTGTGTATAGACTTGCCGTTTCCTCTTTCCTGTCACTGTCTGTCTCTTGCTGCCTTCCCTTCGAGCGCTCGAGCGCTGCTCCATGTTCCATTCCCTTCATTAATCGTCTCCTTTGGCTGCTGCTGCTGTCTGCGTCTTCAGCGTCTTCTCGATTCTACTTTTGAGACAGAGACTAACTAAGGGATTTCCTCTTAATTGGCTGCCAAATGAGTTGGACAGTAATCGACTCAATTGACACGCCCATCCCGCCCACGCCCATCGATGTCCGCATTCATGGCTCCATTTCCGTTTTCCCCACTTTTTTGTTGTTGTTGTTGTTGCCACTCTTTCCGCTTTTCTTCTTCGTCCAATTTGTCTCTAGTTCAAGTTCAAGCCAAAACGAATAGAAAGGGGGAAAACTTGTGGCAGTGACTCGACAATGGGATACCTAAATGGGGGCAGACAGGGAGGAGTTAAGAGAGGAATTAAGGGAGCTGGAGAACACTTCGCTCCATCAAACTTATTCAACCTATAATTTATTGGTATATTTTTGGATAATTTAAATCCCGTGTCTGCCTTTGCTCGTGGGAAATTGTGAACAGCGAATCCAGCCGAACAGCGGCATGTGCCGCAGTGCCCAGTTCTCTGTTCTACATTTAGAGGGTATTGAAATGTGTGTGTGTGTCGGTTTCTTTTTTGTGTAAATCAATTTTTTGGATACGTTGTTTATGCCCCCATAGGAAAAGGGGTGGGCAGGGGGCCCGTGTCACTTTGGTGCGATTTCCGAAACAAACTTTTCAATCAATATTTAATACGAAATCTCTTTATTGATTTATACGATTTTTCGTTTGTGTTTTGGGCAATGGATGGATGAATGGGTATGGCCTTGTCCCGGGGTTTTTCGTCTATCATTTGGTATTCTTTTATTTCGTTTCGTCTTCTGCTGTAAATGCCCTTGAACTTTATTTGTTGCTTCTGATTTCTTCGTTGACTGAAACGAATTCAATTGAATGGAAACGAGTGGAATGGAATGGAATTGCACTGATGGATTTTGAAGATTTATTTGCGGCTGACCTTTGGGCACCCAAAGCCAACCCACCCCAGGCCACGCCACGCCACGCCCTCCTCATTATCATTATGTTTTGTGCATATGTTTATCTCCCTATTCTGCCTCCACTTCCTCCATCGTTTACATAAATTTTTGGTTTATTAGAGGGAAAAATCAATTTTCTCACTAATTGAATATTTTTATTTTTTTTACATATATTTTTGGTTTGAGGCGTTGTTCAAAAGATTTGCATAAAAATACAACAAACGAAATTTGCCTAATGCGACCTTTTCTCAAAAACTTCGGATGATACCTGAGCAAACATAACCTCCAAAGTAAACGGTAACCTTAAAGTTTAGCACCTTTAACCCGCCGCCCCTCTAATGACCCAACCGACCCATGGGGCACATCGCTAGAATTGTTTGCTTAGGAAGATTTTTGGTAGAAGATTAACAAAGCAAATCAAAATGGAAATCGAAATGCGGAAATGTCTCCTCGCAGGCGCAACAAAATTTACAACAAGTTCAAATAGATAGAGATAAATGGGGAATAGCGGCAAATGCGATAAGCGATAGGAATAGAGGGGGAACATAGCTGGGCCATAAAGATATGTGGAAATAGAACGAAACACTCGTGTGTACACACTATAAAATATATATCCTATAGCATGTAGCTGTACCTGTGCCGATGGTGGATTTATTCGCTGGGGGAGAACTATATGTAGCCCTTTGCCCCATCAGCTTATGCCATGAAAAATCCCTTGCAGGGCAGTAACCAAGCGATGAACCGATGGGTGCTGCCGCACATGAAAAATTGAGTCTCTCTTGAGACTCTTTCTCTATGGATTGAAAGAACTACTAAGCACTACAGCCACGAAAAGCAGTGCCTATCATTGCAAAGAGCAAAGAGGAGAAGGAGTAGGAGTAGGAGTAGAAGAAGAAGTGGTGGGTACAGTACAATAAAACCCAAAACCCAAAATGAAAGAGCGCAAACACAGCACACAAAACGGGAACAGATAGGCCCCCGTTGCTGTGCTGCTTGCTGCCTGATATCATTTATCATGCTAATGCCGGGAAATCGGAACGAGAGAGCTACATGTGTGTGTGTGTGTGTGTGTGTAAAAGTGGAACGAGCTTTGACACGCATCAACAGAGCAATAACAAACAATGGGATGGAGTGAATATTTAGTAGTGCGAATATGCGAGGAATGGATGGGCGAGGGGGGAAGGGTATCCACAGGAAAAGGCTGCCCACCCGCCCCACAGCAGGCAGAACAAGAACAAAACCTGTCAAATGCTTGGCGATTTTCAGATATTTAATCTAAATTTATAGTAGTATTGACAATGTTTTTTGCACTCAACTATGCGACTGGGCGCTGGGGGAAATAAAATACTAGATGCGGATGAATGAATGGCTGGATGGGTGGGTGCCCTAGCACACCCTTTTTTGTTAGCTCGTTTCTAATAGGAACAAACTTTTGCAGAGCGAACTATGCGAGAGAGATTTTGCAGCAGAAAAGTCAACAAAAGGCACTGCACCCCTCACCCAACTTTGAAGCACTTCTGTAATGGCTTTGTAATGATGCGTGATAAGAGCCGCTGCACTTATCAAATACACACACACACACACACACACGGGGTTCATTATCAATGTCACACAACAACAGCGACAACATCAACAAGAGGCATGTGGCATGCAGCGTGTGGCAATAGAGGACAAAGTGTTATCCTCTAACCGCCACTGGCCCGCTCCACCGCCTGTGCTCATTAGCCATCATTTCTCTGCGTTTCGATTGAGTTACCACTGATTGGCGGGCACAACTGTACCTGTGCCACATTTTCTGCCCGCATTGATTGGCCGGCATGTGCTGTGCTGTGCACAACTGTACCTGCGCCCCGGACCGGACAACTGTTGATACGGCCATTGTGTGCAGCAACAGATGCTCCGATGAATGGACATAGAATGCTGCGACTGGGGGGTAGTATTACCCACAATAGTTGTTTGTTTGCCATTAGCTGGAAGGATGGCTTTGACCAAAGAATGAATGGAAAATTATCAATTTGAATGGAAAATTATCAATTTGAATAGCAGACAGCGACCAAAAGGGATGTCAATGGCATAGATTTGAAAACGTGTTAATTGCATTCAGATTATGTGATTGACGAGAGTGCGGACAAACAGACCAATGCCATCCATCAATGGGGAGCGATGGGGTTGATGTGTAAATACGCGTAATGCAGCAGGGTGTCTACACTCTGGCACTCGCACTCGCTTGATAGTTTGTGCCTCCAGTGGACTCTGTTCATTTGCCATTAATTACTGGCATCTCGCAGTTTAATTGACAATTGCATTTGCTGATCGATTTTCGCTGCACCCTCCCGCACTCGTGATGCCGCCTGCATATGGATGCCGACAGTCATTCGGTTTGTCATTGATCCAGAGTCGGCAAGTCATTCTGTTTGAGATTCAGTGCAGCGGCGCAGGCATTCCGATTTGTCATCTTGAGCGTGATTCAGTTCGGGTTTTATCTAAAGCGACATTGAGTCTACATATCATAGAGCGTCATAAATACTAGAAATGGCATACAAATTCTAGAAAAATACCAAAACATAGAATAAAAATAAAATAGTACCAGAATAATCGTATAAAAATAAAATTAAAGTAAACTAAAATATTGCAGAATATACTAAAAAATACCAAAAAGTATTATAAAAATACCAATAAAAATAATAGTAAAGTAAAACAAAACTAGACAAATTCTAGAATAATACTAGACTAAAACCAAAATAACAATATTTCCATAAAAATACTAGCTGCAAGGAATCCTAGAATTATACCAGAATAATCCAATAAAAATTCGATTATCATGCACCAAAATATGACAGTATGATGCGAGTATGTATGATATTAAATCATCTACGGACGTAAATCAAGTATCAAAGTCAAGTCTGCCGCTTCATCATTTTGCTGCGGGAGGGAGTCGTCAGGGCTACTTGAGTCAGTCAGTCAGTCAGTCAGTCAATCATTCACAGATGTTTCGCTCTCATTAATTGGCCTCTCAACATTGCCTCTTTGTGCTTTGCCTTCGCCTTCGCCACCGCCACTGCTTTTGTTTTCTGCTGCCACTTGGGTGGCATCAGTTTTTATACGCGTTTTTATACACAGAAAAACAAAAGCGTGCAAATTGTTAAATGCAAAACGCCGGACAATTAAGTGATTTCTGTTGTTTGCTGGTTGCTGTTTTTCTTTTCACTTGACAACCGACCGACCGACTGGACCGGACCGCTAAGAAGGCCTGAGAGTATCGCCTGCTGCTGCTGCTGCTGCTGCTGCTGCTGCTGACTCTCGCATTGCGTCGCAAAATAAATTCGTAATCGCCGGCTTGCAGCTGTCGACGCGAGATCCCAGTATCAAAAGCCATGCAGCTGGAACGCAGTTTTCCTTTTGCATCTGACAAAAGCCTCGATCGATGCCTGCTGCACTGCTGCTGGTGCTTGATATGAAACACAAGCAACGGAACGTCGACAGCGGCAGTTGCTACAGCAACACAGCAAAAAGAAAAAGCAACACGGCAGCCCGGCAGCTCGGCAGCCTGGCAGCCGGCAACTTGGAAAAGTGGAAAAAGAGGGCAATGAAAATGCCAAGAATTAATTAACAAATTGATAAGTTATTCACTTTACTTCAGTTGAGTTCACTTCACAGTTAGCCGACATCTCTGATTACCCCACAGAGAAAATACACAGAGAGAGAGATAGAGAGAGAGTGAGAGAGGGGAGAACTCTGGTGGGGGAGAGCATTCATTTGCACGCGCCCTAAGATGGCAGCACTAATGATTGTGGGTGCCACAAAAGAGTGTCGGGGTCTAGGTCTTGGTGGTCTATGGAGTGATGAGGCGTGGTGGGGCGTGGTGTGGCGGAGGGTGTACTTGTTATCAAGAAAGTCAGCTCGAGCGCCTCATCGCTCATTAAATTTCCAACAAGGAAATTGCCCAAGAATTGGCTTTAAAGTTTAAACGTTGATCTTGCGTCTGTTTGAATGATGGATGGATGGGTCATCAGGCGTTGGATGATGCGACCCAAAGAATTGTCAATTGGCTGGCAATTGGAACGAACGGAATGAAATGCTTTCGATTGGTTCGTTCCACTTTCCTGTCCATTCCCTTTAAATTAAATTCCCTTCTAGGTGCTGTTGACTTGACTTTTCCTGGGATTCCTTGGGGCATCTGTTTCTTCTACTTTTACCACAAGATTTGTTGCTCTTTTTCAGAGTTTATTTATTTTTGTTTTTTGTGTGTGTTTCGTTACCAAAACTGGTTCCTATGGATGCCATTTACGTTGCATCATCTCCATTGGGTAGATGATGACGAATTCTATTCACGTATTCTTTACATCCATTTTCTCTCTCTCTCTGCGCCCCTACCCCCCTCCCTGCTTTTTCCCTTCGTGTTGGTGTTGGGGACACAACCTTCTGTTTGTATTATGATTATTTTTATTATGCGCGCATTGTCAGCGTCAAAACTCTTTGGATTTTGCCTGTTTTGCTGTTTGCTGTTTGCCGTTTGCCATTTGACTGTCGTCGGGTATGGGATGAATATTATTCCTTTCCTTCCTTGGCGCTTGGCTTTGCTTCAGCTTCTGCCTTCTGCCTTCTTACTTCTTCCTTCAGCTCCTGGGATTGTCATCAACATCCATCCGCTTGGGGAACTTTGGTCGCCGATGAGTAGCTGACACATGGCTGATGGAAATTGTTGGCACAACATTTTTTTTTTGTCATTCTTTCATATCCATCCTGCCAGCTTGCCAGCCTGTCGCTCCTCCTGTTTTCCCCTGCTGCTGTTCCCTTCTGCAGAAGTTGGTCCGCATTCCATGTTCCATGTTCCATGTGCCGTCTGAAAGCGAAAGAAAATCTTTGCTCTCCTCAAGTTCAGCCGCCAGTCCATCAAAGTGGGCGAGAACTTGACAACTATTTTTACATGTCTCTGCGTCACATAAACTAAAATCGAAACCGCAAAGAGCAGCCGAGAGCGATGAAGGGACTGTGGCCAGGGCAAGAGGTGCTGATGGGCGATGTGTATGGGGGAGTGTGGGGCAATTTTCCGAGTCTTGGTTACAGTGCGTAACAAAAGTATTGGGCAAGAGCGAAAACTCAAATAATGCCACTCGAATGGGGAGTTTGATAATCGGATGTGGGATATGTGAAGTCGGGAATTGCATATGCTTGCTGTAAATTCTATAATTTAAATCTCCATCATCTGCGCAAGTTATCAATGATCGATGACCGATTATAGATTTATTGTCGATCTTCGACTATGATAATCGATTTGTGTTTATCATCTTTTCAATCTTAACTTGTGTATTTTCCAAATTTTTTTTGTAATAATTTATACATTTTTCTGTTAAAATTTTTACTCAAAATTCGATGGAAAATAAAAGCATTTAATCGATTAATTGTCGATATGCTGCTCAAAATATATTATTTATATTTATTTTATTTATATTATAAATGATGCTATGGAAATTCATACAGTACAGCGCTCTCCGCATACCATTTTCACGCATACTCATCAATCGATAAATATCGATCATCTATTACCCAACAACTAACTATCTATCGATTCAGCTCACATTCAATTTGTATATATATCCACCCATCATAAGCAAACACGAACATAGGGAACCTGTGATGCAAGATCATCCCTCCGCATGAATGTGTGACTGCGATTCTGAAACGCACTGTTCTATAGTAGTAGAGTACTCCGCCTCCTCCTATTGCCTACCCGCCCATGCCTATTTGTTTATTGATTTGTAATTTAGTCTGTCTGGCCTGGTCGGGCCTGGTCGGGCCTGGCCTTAACCAATTTAACCAATTTCCCTACATTTTCCCGCATTTCCTATTTGCCTGCTGTGCCGTTTCACCGTTTCCACAGTTAAACATTTCCCATTTCCCCATTTGCATTTCTATTTTTACTTTTATTTGCCCTTTTCACTTTCATTTGGGTCTAAGTTATTAACTTTGCTTCCACCTAAGTTTCCTTACGTCTCTGTCTGTCCCCCCGAGTCCCCACTGTCATTTTTTGTGTCTTTCGCTCTGTGTCTCTCTAGTTTGCTGAGCTTTTCACTTTTCTTTTCTTTTCTCTGTGCCTATCTCCTCCAAGCTGCTACGCCACCACGCCCACACGCAACTTGTTGCGCTTTTACTTTTCTTTTTCTTGGACTGTTATTTATTTTGGTGTGTTTCTCGTCGTATTCCGATTTTTATTGCTTTTGCTAATTTGTATCTTCTCTTTATTCCATTTCAGGTGAGTAATCCATCCATCCATCCGTCCATCCAGTATGTCCAGTGCTGAGCATACCATTCCTTCGCCCCAATAATCTTAATCTTTCGATCTCGGGTTCTCGGGTAAGTGTTCGGGCTAACGGTTATGCTAAGAACGAAATGGGGTAGAGGCACCAGTGTCCGCAGGAGCGGAGAGATGGCAATGCAGATGGAGTTGGAGATTTACCCCATTAATCTTCAAAAGTGTTCCTCCTGTGACGGCGGCTCTTCGCGGCGTGTGACTCACACGATGAGGTAGAACAGACCTCCACCTCTCCCCAGTCTTTCTCTCTTTTCGTCTTTGCCTAACTGCAGTCTGCAGTCCCGTTCTATCCCGACCCGACCCTCATCTGCGCAATACGATAAGTGCGAACATACACAAAGATGACTCACATCCATACACGAAAGATTTGCTGGGTTTCTTCCGTCTTTTTTGTTTTTGTTCTTTCCTTTTTGTTTGATGCTCTTAGAAGAGAAGAGGCTTTTGGGATGGTGATCAGATGGAAACAGCTTTTGACCATAAAATTATTTTAAAAAAAATTGATTTATCGATAAAGAATTCGAGCTTGGAATAATCTTAAACAATCGAAACCTATCGATAATATATCGATTTTATTTATAGACAATTTTGAGCGGGTTGAAACAACATGAGTCCTTACCATTGTTTTGCGTGCTAATAAAATATAACTATCGAAAATTTATCGATAACAGATTATCAGCTATCAATCTAAAAATATTCTTTGTGTGCATTCAATTGAATGGCATCAATAAATACTGCATCTATCGAAACATCGATAATTTATCGATTATATAAATTCCGTTCTTAAAGAGTATTAAGCATTCGTTTGGAGCCATCGATCCCTGATGGCCTTTATTTCTTGGTATTTCTTCTGTTTCTGTTTCTGCTGCTTTTGGCCATTTATTGCCGCCAGGGGCCAGAAAAGAACTTGGCAAATACCAAAACAACAAATGTATATCTCTTTCGCTCATCCACGGACCGCGCCGCTGACTCATCCAACCGACTAGAGATGTGCAACAGAAGCAGCAGCAGCAGCCGGCAGCATCGCCAGAAGGGGGACACCTGCAGGCTGGCTGCATGACGTCAGCCCCAGAGATGAGTCTGACTGACGGGACCTCTGACCTGTGCCTCTTTCCCCCTGCCCCTTTGCATAGTTTTTAATTTAAAAAATTGTTGTAGTTTTTTTGTGTTTGATTTTGGTGACCCCACCCTCTCTCTCTCTCTCTGTCTCTCGAATATTAGTTCACAAATTGCCTTTCACTTTTATCATTTCATTTCGTTTAAGTTTTGCATTTGAGCTACAATGGATTCGATTCCATTCAATGGTCAACTGCCGCTGCTACTCCTGAACCCCGAACTCCGTTCCTGCCTCATTGTGCAATCTCTGTGCGGGGGGCTAGAAGTTCAATCAACTTTGACCCTCAACTAAGCCGAAAAACAAAAGAAAAGAAATCCACAAAATACCACCATTAACACAACACTTGGGCCGAAGGTCGTACTCGTACTACCTCCCTCTCTCCCTCTCTCAGTCTCTCTCTCTCAGTCCCAGTCTCAGTGTCGTCATCGGGCATCGACCATTTGGCAATCGTCAATCGATCTTATCAATAGACGAATGGTTCGATGCCCCACAATCGAAGAAGAGCCGCGGCGGAGCCCCCCCACACACACGAAACGTGTTCATAATTTGTCAAATGAACGCAGCGGACATGACAAGAGCCAACTGCCACAGTGGAACGTGTAGAGAAGAAACCTCTGGGGAATGTCGCCTTGAAGGAACGCAGAAAGGAAGCGTCCCAAAATACATATTTCGCCTTGAGCGAATGCTGAAAGATGAGAGCTTTCCCCCCCGCACATATTCTCTGGGCTCCTCAATAGTTGGCACATTGATGCGACGAGTGCTAATAAACTATCAGATATCCAATATAATTATTTGGATTTTTTCGTATATTATTTTCGCACCACTGTGCCGAATGGATGCCAAACAAAAATTTTGTTTCATTTTGCCCGTCAGCTGTCGCCGGTTTCTTGAACTCTCGCGCGTCGAATGTCGCCTCGCCTGTTCTCTGCCCGTCAAAACTTAATTGGGCATTCAGCGGCTTCCCACGCCACAGGCCGCAGGCCGCAGCATCCACTCGGAAGAAAAATCACCCAACAAACACCACCCACTGAGACGCCGCCGCATCCTATCATCTCGCATCTCTCCGCACCTCTATCTCGCTTTCTGTAAATGAAAATTTAATATCATTTAATGCAAACACAAATAAGAAAAATACCTTTAAATACCCCACAGATTTATGCTCTTTTTTTTTTGGCTGTGCTGCCTTGAACCTTTAAAAACAAAAACCAAAAAAAAACAAAAACAGTTGGCAGTTTGTTGCTCTTTCTCTGTCTAGCTAGATAGCTATCTCTTTTCTTGCTGCTTGCTGCTTCGCCTACGAGCGATTCCCGGAAGTCCAAATCCAAATGTTCTTTTCCCCAATCTCATCTGGCTCTCATTTTTCGTTGGCTTTTTCATAGCTTTTTAAATGGTGCAAAATTGTGATGATTATCCATTATGTGTATTGTTTATATATTGTACACAATACTCCCCCCCACCCATGTGCCCATGCTCATTCTCATATGCCATATGTGTTATTGTTGCTTCTTGCTCGTGATTGTATATTTATTATTGTTTATTTCCATGCATGATTTTTCGTATCATTTTTGGGGATTTGCTTGCGTGGCGCTGCTGTTTGCGATTTGTGTCTGCTGCAATCGCCAAGTGACTTTAATTGGCTTGAACTTGCCCCCAAAGAGGTGCCCCCCAGCCACACACGTGGGCTCGCTGCTTGATTTCTTGTGCTGGACAGTGCGGTGCACAGCTGTAAGCACAGGCAAAAATACCTGTCGACAAATGGAATTACATAAAATAAGCATCTATCGATGGGTCATCAATTAGTCGAATAAAAGCGAATAATTTATTATAATTTTCAACATTTCTTTAGGTTTTTTATGTAGCTAACGAAGTTATCGATCAGCTACCATGTTAATCGATTTATTTCGGTTAAATTTTGCACTTAAATAGAGTTTGATTTGAAGAGTTTGTCAATTTGCTTTTAGAATTTAAAGGGATGTCCATTTCATATTCTTTCATTGTCCATTTAATATTCAATCGTTTAGTACCGCCTTCAACTAACTGATGTATGGATAATTGAGTTGATTGTATCGTTGGATCAATCGCACTCGCAAGGCAGCTTGCCCTACAGCCACTGGTACGCACTGTACTGTGTGCATGCATTATAAATGCTCTCGTAATACTTTTACTGCCGTTGTGTGTGTGTGTGGGGCAAAGTGTTCTTATAAATTGTCGGAATAACGATTGCTTGGGCTCTTGACTAAATTGTTGCCCATACGAAAAACTCACGAATTATATACATTTTCATCTATGATTTGTTCCACCATCTACAGCGATGTGTATCATTTATAGCTGCACATCTGTGGATCTGTGTATCTGGGTATCTGCGTATCTCTGTATCTGAATCGCTGCTATATATGGAGAAGCGCTCCAGCTGTATGTTAATTTGCTTCACTTTTCTGACTCTGACTGTGCCCCTGCCCCTGCCACTGCCTCTGACTCTGTCTTTGTTTTTGTCGCATTTGCCATTTCATAAAATTTCAAAAATTATTGCACAATTAACCTTGAACGTTGAGCAGAGCAGAGAAGAGCAAAGCGATACATACGTGTATTTCTACATATGTTTCCCTTTTTAAGTTCTTGCTGGGTGACCATATACATACATACATACACACATATGTATGTTTGTATGTGCCTCGAAGCGATCTTTGTGGTCTGTGGGGATCTTCTGTGTGAACTTTGCGTTGGCCTGCGCTAGCTCTGCTCTCGCTTGGCTCCTCGCTCGATTCCTCGCCCCCAGACAGAGAACAGAGCACACACATCGGTCCGAAGATAACCCATTTGACACTCAACTTTATGACAGTTTTGCGACTCATTTAAAGCGTATTAAGTTCTTGCCTTCGCCTTCGCCATCGCCTTCCTTCTCGTACGTTCATTTTGGTTTTTTTGCTCGTTTTCTCATTATTATTATTATTTTTCGTTTTGCTCTTGGTAATGCAGGAGGAGGAGGCTGTTGGTCAGGGACTAATGTCGCGTTGCTATTTTTCTCAGCATCGTCTGACAAAGTGCTTTGGCTAATGTAAAGATCCACGATCCATGCGAGCTTCGAAGGGAAGGTCTCTTGCAACAGCGGGAAGTACTACCCAAAAAATCGCCACAGACACAGATGCAAAATAAAAAGACAAATACAAATATACAAGCATAGAAATGTGAAGCCTTTGTTTGGTTTTCGTATTGGTTTTATTTCCGTGTACGAAACTTGAAACAGTACCCGATATTTTCTTATCAGCATCGAAAGAAAAATATACGTATTTAACACGGAATTTAATGTGTTTATTTGTGTCTCTCCCTCTCTCTCCCCACTCTCTCTCCTTTCCTCATTCGTTGCCAATTTCACAGGGAAATATTCTGACTTTGATTATTTTGAATGCTCTGCTGAAAATCTCATTAAATAATAATTAAATAATTGTTTTAATTTATATTTGTATTATTTATTATTTCACAAGTTTCGAGTCCGGTTGCCGTGACGGCATCCAGAAGGCTGCTGCTCGTTCAAATGTGGCAGCCATTAGGTGGCGTGAAAGGAAACCCAGATGGGCATCTGCGCTGTAGCAAAGCACAGGGAAGCGCAGTATGTCGAAGATATATTTGAACTTGTGCACAGCAGAAGCGAGTCTAGAAAATTCACAAAAATGTTGTTGACTCTGAGAATTCCACG
Source organism: Drosophila ambigua (assembly GCA_018150905.1). Lineage (NCBI taxonomy): Eukaryota > Metazoa > Arthropoda > Insecta > Diptera > Drosophilidae > Drosophila > Drosophila ambigua. The sequence continues at coordinate 4,129,872 of JAECWS010000151.1, read as the reverse complement.
TGAAATTTGGCCCAAAAGGAACACAAAATATGTTTGAGTTGCTGCTCCATAGCTTCATTCCTTTGCTGATCTACAAGTCCATTGACGATCAGTCCCAACCTTCGATTTTCCAAGTGGGAAATGTGTCTGAGTATGGGCGAATTCTGAATGGAACTTACTACTCAACGGAGTATTAAAATGTTGTGCTTTGAGGCTTATCAGAATTTTCTACACAAGACAGGGAGCCGCCTGGACAATCCTCAGCATCCGTTGGAGCTGCCAACCTTTCTGTACGCCTTGAAGTTGGTTGCGTTTGCGCCTTAATTGTTTTGTTTTTTTTTTTTATGTAAAATTTGTGCTCTATTTTTGTGGGCCCTTTCTTTTTGTGTGTGCGCGCGCTCTCGCTCCGGTTAGATAATTCAACTATATTTATGGCCAAGATCTTAATTAGATCTACTAACAAATGACCAGCTAACGCTGCCACGCAACTGGGAAACTTTTGCCTTTCTTTTCGTTTCTTTTTACCCAACTCTGGACTCGGATGATTGATCGACTTTCTGAATGAAGCGCAACATTTCAAAAGATCTCTGCTAATTAGTGTCTGCCACTGCCGCAGCCACACAGTGGCAGATGGATACATGGATAGACAGAGAGTGGAGTGTGCACAATTAACAACAGGAAGAAAAATGTTGAGGCAGGCAGAGCGATCCCCCAGGGTTCCATTAGATATCCCCCACCAAATAATTCTCAAAGTTCTGCTCTCGACATTTTCCCCCTCTTGCTGGCGCGGCTTATGGGGGTTCTGGGGTTTCGTGTAATTGAGAATTTTTCTCTGGCCCGAAGCGTGGAAAAATCTGCATATAATTGGTCACGAAGGGGAAAGGTGCAGAGTGGCAAGTAGGGGTCAAATGGTGGACACGCTTGGTTAGTGTTTGCAGCTCGCGAACATCCTTTGAAGCGGAATTCCGTTGCGCTGACGATTGTTAGGGCCACAACAACCTTCACCCACACACCATGCCACACACCCTTTGCCACAATCGACCGACTGTCGACTCCCTTGCCCCGCAAAATGATTGACTGCTGCTGCTGCTGCACCCATACAGATTTGCCCTCAAAAAGCGCGCGGAATGTGGAATAAATTGCACTGGGAAAACACTGAATGAAAATCCAGCAAAAAAAAAAAAAACAATTGAAGACCAAACCCCCGAAACGAAAAATTTGGAACAAAAATTTTGATTTGCAATCAACGAACCCACAAGATCGCCAAACTCAATGGGGAGTCCACTCCAATCCAATCCAGCCACTCCATGAGGTGCCACAGGTGCCAAAAACTGTGACAATGGCTTGGAGTTTGGCTTCGCTTTTGGGTCTCTGTTTCGGTTTCGGTTTCAATTTCAACTTCTGCTTCAGGCTGCTTCTTTGACTTGAACTTGAATGGATTTTATTGGCAGAGTGCGCGCGGCTCGGCTGTGTCAATTATTGGACCTACTAGTGCGCGTACGAGTATCTCTCTGGTAAGCAAACATCACGAGGGGGGAGCAACATCAGCGCCAAAGTTTGTTTCGGCTTGAACTAACCCCCCCAGCTGCGTGCCTGAGCCGAAGGGCAAACTTGCTATAAAAGTCACGTCCTTGACTCAAATAAATAATATTCGCGCGGGGCTCTCTCAAGCGACAAAGAAATACATACAACATGCAAAAACAACAAACAACAAACAAACAAATTAACATTTACAACAACAAAATACAAAAAACAAAACCAAAACAATTGCAGAGGCAAAAACTTTGGGCAAATGGTTTAAAATTGCTCCACAAGATGGGGCAGCCGTTGCGTAAAGCATTCTGTTAATTTCGATGCACAATTCAAGGAATATTGAATGGTTTTTACAGCCATTACGTGCATTAAACAATCAATGTCTTGGGAATCGTTCAGTTTAAAGAAATGCAAAAATAAATAATAAATAAATTAAATAAATAAGAAATAAATAGAAAGAAAATAAATCGTAAATAAATAGAAAGAAAATAAATCGTAAATAAATAAAATAATAAATAAATAAAATAATAAATAAATAAAATAAATAATAAATAAATAGATGATAAATAAATAAAATAAATAATAAATAAATAGATGATAAATAAGAAATAAATAGAAAGAAAATAAATCATAAATAAATAAAATAATAAATAAATAAATAGTAACTAAATAAAATAAATAATAAATAAATAAAATAAATAATAAATAAATAGATGATAAATAACCTCACATGCACTTCATATTAATGACAAATAATACTTAAAGAATAACTGCGAACTAATTTTTATTTTCAAATATCGACTAAAACTGTTTTCTGTTATGTTTACGCAGATGTGTGTACCTTTTATTATGTTCGTGCGTGCATCTCTCTTATTTTAATCCAATTCCCGTACACTTTGTAGCAAGAAGTTGACACAAAAAGGCACAAATATTTAAAAATATCAAAAAGAAAACAAATTTGGTGGAACAGCAGATGCTGCGGGGAGTGATTAAAGTTATCAATCGTACTCTGTGTCGCCTCTCCTCTTTCTCTGCTTATTTATCTCTACTCCGATCTTCTGATATGTTCGTTTCATCATCGGTTTTTGGGCACTCAATTTTTGCATTTCTGCTGTTCGTTTGCTTTTTTTTCTGCATTATTTCCATTCTTTTTGCATTCTCACACTTTCGTTTCCTTCGCTTGACCGTTAGTTTGCCCTGTGACTCATTTCATTGACGAAATCAGCGCGGGATCCCACCACCGACTCCGATCCGATCCAAGCCGAACCGACCAACGATCTCGTCCCAACAAAACGGTTGATCAATTCTACAGAATTTAGTTGTTGAGTTGAGTTCTGTCGAACCACCAGCACCACCACCCCTGCTCTGTCCTATGTGTGTGTTTGTGTGTTTCCCCCCCTTTGTTTGTTTTGCTTTCGCAGAATTTAGTTTTTATTTATTTATTTTGCTGATTCTGATATAATTGAAGACGCGAAAAAAAGGGCATGTGAGGGAGGACGGACCCCTGGGTCACAGAGTCACAGCCATTGACCCGCGTTCGGCGGCAAAAAGGGGCTGCCAACTGCTCTTTAAATGAGCAAGGAGCTGCCAACTTGTGTCATCGAAACTGGCGATCAGTGGGGGGAATTGATCATTCAATCAACTCGCTGGAGCCTTGTGATTGATTGAAGGAAGAGCAACAAATGACAAGTGCTGCATACCCTTTCATCTCACTCCCACTCCCACACATTTTGTGTGTTATCCTTTCGTATCCTTTGGATTGGAGCTGCTGATGGATTCGAGAGTGATTGACAAACTGTCTGTGGGGGGAAGAGCTGAGCTGCCAGTCTGCTCTGCTCTGCTCTGCTCTGCTCTCCTCTTCTTTGGCTAATCAAATTGCTTGTGACGCAATCACGCATCCCCCAGGCTCCACTCCACTCCACACCCACAGCCACAGCCACTCCCCTCTCTCCACCGCCACCTTTACTCTGCTGTGCGCCACAGAGCCCCTTCCCCAAGCACACTCTGGAGCGGGAGCGGGAGCTGGCCGCGAGTGTAACATCAACTAAATTAATGTAAATTGAATGACACGCAATGGGGCCCGCAAAGCACTCTACACAGAGAGAGAGCGAGAACGAGAGTGAGTGTGAGAGTGAGAGTGTGTCCTCCTCCTCCTCTTTTCTACTCTAGCGTTCATCCTGTCTTCGGGTTCATCCTGTCGAGAGAAATTCCATAAGGAATGGTGGAAACCCTCTGGTGAAAAGAGCGAGGGAAGCGGAAAAGGGAAGAGTGTGAGAGTGGAGGCGGCAGGTAAAGCAAATTAAATTTATTTTGTTGCCTGCCCAGCCCCACCCCCACCCCCACTCACCATTCGACCAGCACTCTGACTCGCTCGCACTCGCACACACAGATTATCCATCTCACTTGCCCGCTTAGGCTTAGGCTTAGGCTTAGGATTCGGCTTCGATGGCTTTGTTCTCTTCATCCTCTTCTCCTACTCCTACTTCTGCTTCTCTCTCTCTCTGCCGCTTTGCTGCCAGCGTCAACGGCACCGACTTCCTGCCTGAGCACCCACCGCTCTCTCCCACTCCTCTTCCGCTATCACACTCTGTCGCTCTCTTTATTCTGTGCCGAGTGCCGAGTGCCCGCAAGATGCATTGCGATAAGGTGCAAGCAGCGCTGATCGATTCCGATAATAAATATCGATTTGTAGCGGCAAGAGTCCACTCACTTAGGGGCACTTTTGCACAGCGAATCAACAAGTGGAGGAGCAGGCACAGAACTCACTCACGACTGAAGAAGGCATTCCCAGAAATGCTGCCCTCACCTTTTTCCTTTCCCGTGGATACGTGCGTGCGGCTCTGCCTGGCTCCCCTCGCTCCACCTCCACCTCCTTCGCTCGCTGCCATCTTCCGTGCCATGCCCATCCATCGTGTTCTGACTTTGAATATGCTAATGAGCGTTTAATTTGCTGTCGCTGCTAGCATCGGACTTTGTCTGTCGCGGCGGCTGTCTGTCGTCTGTGTGAAATAAACCGTAAACGCTTAAAATTCACTTTCAACTTTGGGGCTTCCTCCGCTGCTCCTCTGCTGCTGCTGCTGCTGCGGCGACCTTTAGTAGCTACTAAATTAGAATTCTATTTGAATATTGTCTTTGGCATCGTTAAGTCTGTTGCTGGCACGCCCCTGCGGCATTGGCATGGGCGTCGTTGTGCAATTGTAATAAATGCTCGCGAACCGCTTCCAGCTGTATCTGTGAGCAGCGCCACAGCCACAGCGACAGCTGCCTGTAAACAGATTCAAAAGTATGCACCAAACAAATAATGGGATAACTTTTACGTTGGCAATCCAGCTGCCATTGAGGGGCTTCTTTCCAGCAGGTTTAATTGATTTTTTTGTATATTTTTCGGCCTTAAATATGGAAAGAATTAGATGTGGGAATTATATTTGAACCATTAGATGCGCCAAAAATATTATTAATCCTTTGAATGTAATCAACGAAAGCAGCGCAGAGCTTCAATTGGTTCGATTCGAGCATAGAAATCGAGAAAGATTTCTATACTGGGGCTGATCATTTTCCAGTGCCATTTACAAGGCATTTCCTGAACCGAACCGAACCGAACTGAACGCTCTTTCCAAACAATTGAGCGACGATCAACGATCAATCAATATCTAAAATTGAGCGCAATTGCAAAAGTCAGGAACAAGATCCCAATCGATGTAGCTATGCATCTATGTATCTATATATATGTGGCTCATTGAATGTCAAGTTTACAATCATTTTACTTGTATGTTTCGCAATTAATTTCGTCGTATCTGTGTGGATCTGTGCATATTTCTCTCAATGTCAATGTCGGGGGCGTCAGCTGCGACGTTCTTGAGACGGTTGGACTTGGACTCCCTCTCACAACCGTGGGAGTCGCTCACAAATAAATAAAATGTTTAATATATTCATTACAATTATTGTTTTCTTTTTGTTTGTTTTTTTCGTGTTTTAATGATTCGAATGGAGTGGAGCGGAGTGGAGTGGAGTTGTAAAAAATGTTGTCCGAAAACGAAACTAAGGTCCAATACGAAATGCAATTTGTCAACGCGCGCAAAAGTCATTAATTTTTGTTGGCTGGTTAGTGATTCGGGTTATGGGTTATTTATAGCCGAATGTTAACCTGGTGCTCAATGGGTCCATGCAGTGTACAGTGCGTGCCATAGCAGGGGGAAATGTCTGAGCTATATGTAAGTAACACTCAGAGAAAACATTGAGAGTGGAAATACATTTTGACATTGATACAAAAATAATTAATTTAAATACATATATTTCATATAAAAATTAAATATTTTTCTATTTAAATTTAATATTATTTATTTAATTTTTTAATTTTAATAGAATAATAATTAATTTAAATATATTTCATATTTAAATTAAATATTTTTTCTATTTAAATTGATTATAATTTATTTAATTTTTATTTATTAATAATTTATTAATTATTTTTTAATTTTATATGATTTATTATATATTTATTTTAAAGCTAATTCTATTTAAATAAATTATTTGCCATTATATAATGTCCGAATATTAAATTAAAATATTTTTGGATTTTTTTTTAATGCCACTTATGCCCTTTTTTGCAATTTGTTGGTTGTTGCGAAACGCACTGTATATGCAAAGTAGCCACCGAAAATTGTTTAAACATCTGGACATATGACATATGTTTCGAGACTTGCAACAACGCCAGACCATCCACAGCCACATCCACAACTTTGCCATTCATTCATTCGTTCGCTCATTCAATTTGCATGTCGCCCACGTCTCTGAGGGCCTCCGCTGGCGCATGGGCCGCCTGGGCCTGGGAGCAGACGAAAAGCGTAAGATATTTAAGCTTTAAGCGCCTTGGGCAACAACTCCAACTCCGACCACTCCGACTGCGACTGCGACTCCGATGACGACTGCAAATTAATCTTATTAACTAAAAGAAAGACTACAAAAAAGAAAACCAAAAGCGAACAAAAGAGGAAAAATTTCGCTTTCATTTTATTTGATTTTTTGGGGTTTCGTTTCATCTCTTTATTGATTTCAATGCATCCCATCCCATCCCATCCATCCATTCATCTGTGGGCGGCGCTCGAAATGTGTGGGCTGGTGGTGTGCCATAATTGGCAGGTTGTCTGTCTTTCGGGGCGAAGGATAATCGAGTGCTTAACCTTGCGACTTGATCTTTGACTGCGCTGTAAAACTAATTCCCCTCTCTCTCTCTTTCTGTTTCGTTCGCAGGTGAGTCCAATCGTGTCCAGTCGAGACAGCCCGACAGCAGAACTGCTGCTGCTTCGAGGAGCTTCGCACAGATCTTCTTCCTTCGTTGATGAAGAGGAGGTCGAAGCATTCAAATGTCAAGATGGATGTCATTTTTGAGTGTGGCAAGTGCAGCATGCGTAGAACCAACTGTCTGTCCGTCCAACTCTTATGCGGCTAACTGCAAGCAGTTATATTCCCAGAGATATCTTTTGTTTGTCCACGTATTCGAGTGATTTTTAGTTGGGCTTTAACCGAACCTACACTGAACAATGAACACTCAAGACATGAAAACATTACAGAGGACACTTGCCCACACACGAAATAGCTGTAAGAATATTTTGTACCTCTGTTCTTAGCTAGCAATAATCCCATTTAGCTGTGCCATTCTCACGTGTTCCCCCCCCCAACCACTGATGCAGCTGTTTCTGTCTCGGATGTTTCTTTGGGTTGATCTACTTATGCACGTCCCGCTCGTGGCTCTTTCGGTTTCTCTCAATATTTGAGGGCCCCCGATTGCTCGTGGATCCCCAGCCCTCAGCCTGAGCAAACGTGGCCACAGTTGGCGCCACACGCAGCCAGCCACAATGCTAATCCAATGGATTGGATGGTTGTTGGGGCAAACACACACAGACGAGGGTTATCTTAATTAAGCCAAACTGCAACGTGTGTCAACAAGTCTCTTCGTCTGTCTGTCTGTCTGTCTGGCTGTACCCTCTTGTCACTTGTTGCAGCCAAGCCCCAAAATGATATGTGCCACAGCACGCACCTGCCCCATGCCCATCCATGCCCCATGCGCTCTCAGCCAGCTCTCAGCGTACCCGTATGTACGTACCTCTTGCCATTAGGCCACGTTTCGTTTGTCGTTTGGCACGTTTAAATGTTTGCGCATTTGAAAACTGATATTTGCCCCCTCCCCACGCCCCAAAAAAAAAAAGAGAACCTGAAGCCCATAGCCTAGCCAGCCCCAGGTCTCGGTCTCGCGGTCTCTGCTGACTGCTGGGCGGGCGTTGCGTTGCGTTGCCATGACAGACATTCCCTGCGCGCTCTGTGACACACATTAAAGACCTTCTGCTTCTTCTTCTTCTTGTGCAGAACCCCAAACCCCTGTCTCTCTCTCTCTCTCTGCTTTTACACGCATTTGCATGTGGAGTGCGCTGCGGTGGGGTGTGGGGTGTGGGGCACGGCAGTTCATGTATAGCTTTTTAGTTAACTCTAACCCAAAGTCGTGTGTGTTTCTCTGTCTGTCTGTCTGTCTGTCCGTCTGAGTAGTTGGTTTGGGGGTTGGGGTTCGGTACGGTTCTGTTTGGGGTTGGGTTCAGCTTTGGCTTTGGCTTTGGCTCTCGAAAACGAATGAAACACACCCAAAACAAAACACAAAAAACAAAAGCCAAAAAAAGCAGAGAGGGGCAAAAAAGAACGCTTGTTTTTCCTTTACAACATTGAGACAACATTGTCATGGTCTATTTGGCTTTTGGGTTCTTGTTTTTTTTTTTGTGCTCGTTTTGTTGGAATTTCTCCTAAAATTGAGCTTGAAATTGAGAGGAATTTGTACACAGTTGGGATATATATGTAATATCCCTTGGGATATCCCTGAGAGCAGCACTTTGCACTCATTTCATTGGATCCATGACTGAAGCGTAAGGTGCCCCTATGCCTGTGCCATTCCCATTTTTCCACATAACGCGACAATGCTGCCACTATGTTCCATTTCCATTCATGTCAATGGTGCTCTGGCGACCATCTCCTTTTTTTTTTTTTGCTAATATTTCCATATTACGAGAAACTATTTCCCATGCCATTCCCATTCACATTAATTTGGGTGGAACCATGGCTAAAGCTCTCTTGTCCCATATTCCTATATTACTGCATGGCATTACCTGTTCCATTGCCATTAATTTCAGTGGCTCCCCATCCATTCGAATGTTCCATGAATACTTAAAGAGAGCGTCGGAGGGGGAGGGGGAGAGAGAGAGAACATTTTCCACGAATAACAAATTTTTCGGTGGGTGCGTTTGGCGCAATGTTTTAATTGCTGGCTTGTCCCCTCGTGCGAGTCAGTCGCCAGTCACGAGTCGAGTGTGGCATGGGGCATGAGGCATGGAGCGCGGGAGTAGCAGGGAAATTCAATTACGAGCCACGCCTGACACAAACGGAGAGAACACAACACACAGCACCAAGAGAGGAGAACCTACCGAAAGAACCTTGTCTGATTACACGACAGTTGTGGACGCGCCTGACGGGCAAGCTCCAATTTCCTAGCTAAATTTACCTTTTTTTTCCGCCCCTCCTCTGGCAGAGGGTTAACTCCACCTAAGCTTAAGGGATTCCCATTTCTTTTTTGTTTGGCTGTAATAATTTCCTCTTACTTACTTTTTTGGGTGTTTCGTTCAGGTTTTCCCCAGGGAAGTGATGCGGCGGCTGCCCGCGGCGCGAGGCAAGGGAGAATAACATTTTCTAAAATTACAAACAGTCTCCCCCCCGCCCCGCCGCATACTCTCCTTGTTTCCTCTTTTTTTGTGGGCATACAATTTCTATATTAGGCATAATTTGAAATTATTTTACATTTTACAGGCTGCAGGAGCAGCGTCGGAGGCGGCGGCGGCGGCGGCAGACCATCTATCTTTTCATCTGTTTGGCCTCTCTGTGTGGCCCCAACCTCTCATCTGTCTGTCTGTGTGTGTTTGCGTCTTGGAAGTCTCTGGCTCTGGCTCTGGCTCTATCTCTGTTTCAGTCTCTCCCAAGTGGAAATTAGTTTGAGTTAAATCGCTGAGAAATTGACTTATAATGAGACTAATTAGCCCAAAGGGTTTCGCCACTCCAATGGGTTTACAGGAGGGTCCGCGGAGCGAGGGGGGAAAAGGGAATGAGATTTGGGATGATTGTGGAAACGTTTTTGTTGAGTATTGAAATGGATTTAAAGCAGCGAACACGCCACAAAAAAAAACCCAAGCCCGCCCAGCGAAACTCTCGAAACGAGCGGCAATAAACAGCGTCATGCACATGGCATGTCTGTTGTTTGGTTTAATATTGAAGGTGCTGAATGTTGGTTCTCTGAGCTGTTCATTAAAAGGCTTGGTTGATCTCCTGCTAAAGCAACTCCTTTTAGTTCTTGTCCCCTCACAAAAATGTTCCCTAAATTCCTTTCCTTATTTATTTTATTTTCTAATTCTTCTTAAGGCATCCCGCACTTTATTGCCCCTTTAAATTTGGATGTGCTTTGTTTTTAGCATTACTCGTACAATAGACATCAAATATTCCACTCGCTGAGACTGACACATAACATGTCCGAAATCTCTCTCTCACACTGTCTCAATCGGAAACTAAATCTGTTACCGATTCATTCGACCTTAGGCTGTCGTGTCTCAGTGTTTGTTGTGTCAGTCGACTGTCAAACGACTGGCTACCGGGGCGGGTGGGGCTTTCTCTCACTGTGTCAATCCCGCTGCTGGTCCTGATCCTGGCTCTGTTCTGTGGGTTTCTGGGCACCGGTGTCAATCGCAGTCGCTGCGTTGCGTTGCGCTGTCGCCCTTTCGCCCGATGCCAAGCTCAAACTCAAATATTAATAACATTTACATGGCTAAGCAGACTGGGACGACCCCTGTGGCTGTGGCTGCTGGGCCCTGCTCTGCTTTTGACACTGACTGACATTGACTATCGCAGGTCCCTGCCCCCAGGCCAAATGTCCTGCCGCAAGATAAAGGCTGTGGCCCTGGCCATGCCTGTGACTGAGAGCTCTAATCTAATTAGTTTTCTTTTTGTGATATTCTTAGACGGACCATCTCCTAAAGTAGCTGAAGCAGACACTCTATTGCCACTCAACAGACTCTGTTGTGTGTGTGTTTGTTTTGTCGATTTTAGCCGACAGATTGGCAGGCCAGGAACATGGCTTTAACCTGTGGAAATATGCGTTCACTTTAGTGCTTGTATTTTATGTTAATTTCTGTGGCCCCCCCACGGGCAGAGCTAAGTAGCTGCATATTTAGGCCATGAAATTGACACGATTACAACTTGTTGAAGTTGTGGCCTGCCACACCCCATTCGAACGGAGCAACCAGCCAGCCAGCCAGCCAGCACCCCTCCTACGCGCTTCTGCTGCTCTCTGTCGCTGCCTCTGGTTAATTATGTCATGATCTTTTTATGTAAGCAAGCAGATCGCTTCCAAGCAGCCAAGTCGGAGGATGAGTAGGCACGGATCGGATCGGTTCGGATCGGACTGCGATATGATGTGGAAAATGTCGCATTTGCATATTTCATGAACCTTCCTGCCCACAAAAGGTGGCAGCGGCGGCGGCGGCGCTGCTGGCTAATGAAGCTATTCACCCCACACAAACACGCAAACACACAAACTACTGATGACCCGAGAAACCCAAAGCCCCAGATGCTGCGACCCATCCCCCCAGCCCCCATGCCGTGCCGTTAAAACAGTTTGTTTGCTCATTTAGCGCATCGATTCAACAAGTTATTTTTCGAGCCAATTGCAAGAAAAGTAGGAAAATTATGCTAAACATCTGCTGTGTGTGTGTGTGTGTGTGCGAGAGCGAGACCCGTTGGTTTGTGGCAACTCAAAGCAACAGCCTCGAATCGTTTACCGAATCAATTAGCCCCCGGTGGGCAAAAGGGTGAAGAAATGGGCGTATGAGGTACACTGGGAGAATAGAAATGGAAAAGAAAAGAGAAGAAAAAAGCAGTAAAATGATTAAACAGATTGATTAGTTGAGGGCGTACTCGCTGAAAGAGAATTGCTCGTAGGTGGAGTACTCGTTGGGAGTAGAACTTGTTCCGATGGGAAGAATACTCGCTGAAGGAATGCGCATTGGAGTCATATTCGTAATGGGAATACTCGCTGAAGGAATAGAATACTCTAATGAGGTGTGTACTCGTAGAAGGAGTATTGCGGAATACTCGCAAGATAAACATTTATTCGAATAAATCTTGCAAAAAGAATTGTCGTTGAAGGATAACTCGTTGAAGGAATACTCGTCGAAGGACTACTCGTTGAAGGATTGCTCGCAAAAAAGTGAATACTTGTAGAAGGAGGGGAAATGCTCCCCAGGGGAAATTCTCGTAGCGCCCAGTAATATTTTTCTTCGAGTGCACTTCACACATCTTGCTGTTCCATTTCGCAAGTTTGCTTCCTCCCCTTAATACTAGTTGGAACCTCTGCTGGAAAGGTGCAACCTCGCGGCGAAGAGAGCACCGAGTAACCCAACCATCGAGGGACTTAATTTACTGTTTGCCTTGCCCATTGACGTTGCAGGGAGAGGCGGGAGAGGCACTCCATTCAGTCGCAGTCATTCACTCACTCGATTCAATTCGATTCAGTTTGATTCCATTTAATTCAATTTGATGCAATTCGATTTGTGATCAATGTCAATTGGCTTTTTATTGTTCAATCAACTCACGCACCTGCAGCAACAGAAGAGTCGTAGTCGCAGTCGTAGTCGATTAATGTTAATCGATTTGTTGTTGCCTGCTGGATGCTGCCGCTGCTGCTGCATTGTTGCATTTGACATGTTTGGTGAAATAGCTTGCCCCGAACGTGCACCTCCAACTGCACCTTCACCTCACGGGTTTTCGTCTACCATCGCGCCGAGTGGCGGCAACTTTCAAAGTCAACAACCAGATTGAAATGAGAAAAGTAAACGGTTGCTGCTGCTGCTGCTGCTGCAACTTGTTGTAGTCCCCTCTCCCGCGCCACTCCTCTCCGCTACTCTCTCTCTCTGTCTGATTTCTGGTAGAGAGTTGGCTTATGAATGTTAAGTAATTGCATTGAATTGTTGTTTGCCCTCCCCGGCGGCAGCCATCGGGGATAATCGCCCAGGTCCCCGAGCTCCACATTTGGGGATCATCGCATTGCTTTTATGTTTTTTTGTTTGTTTGTTTGTTTGTTTGTTGTTATTTTCCACACACCATACTCGTAATTGATTGGGTTACTTAAAGAGAGCTTTTGCATGGCAGACACTGTGTGGTGCCCATGGATTATGGGCCACCGAAATGGCATACAAATAAATGGATAAATAGAATGATAAATATAAAAATATTGTTTGTACACAGATAAATAAATAGAGGGGAGGATAGACTACTCAGAACTCTTATTTCAAGCAAAATATTATTGTTATATTTTTGAGGAGTTTTCAATGATTTTTCTGTGTTGCTTTTCATTGAATTAATTGGTTTAGAATAAGTTGACAAACTCATAAAAATGCAGTCACACTTCGATTTAATTATTGCAAAATATTCCTTCCTCGGATTTGGAATTGTTTCATTAAAATGATCATGAAATAATTGGCATTCAATTGGCAAATTGGAACTGCAATAGTTTATGGTTTATTTTATGTTATTTTATGTAATTTAATTCTTATCAATTAAAATTCTTAAAAATTAATTGAATGAAAAATTTGAATATTTATGAAAATAATTCCCAGATCGGTAGGTTGCTATTTGTACGCACTGTTGATCCAATTGCCACTTAAATCTGCCCCCGTTGTACGCTGCACTGTAGATTGTATCTTGCAGATACTCGGATGCACATGTGCACTGTATCTAGCTACATTCCATTGCTGTTGTTTCTGCTCATTCTTTGCTCGCCTTTATTTGGCGCACCATTTCGTTTTTCTCTCTGTTTTACTGCGTGTGTGCGTGTGTGTGTGTCTTACTGGTGGCGCCACTCGCTTGGCTTTTGTGTCTATTTGTTTATGTTTTTATCGCCAAATGAAATTCTTGTTACAAAATTATATATCACAGACACAGACAACAGAGCTCACCCCCACACGCCCGCTGCCTGCCAGAGTTATGCAAGAGTCTCTTTACACCCTGCAAATGCGCCCAAGGTTGTGCTGTCTGCTGTCTGCCGACTGCCGACTGCCTGTTACACATTCCATTTACACATTTGCTCAGCCCAGTCCCAGTCCCCCCCCAGCAGTGCCCAATGCTTTTTTTCTGTTGACCACACGCTGTGCCTAGGCCCACACCGTCCGCTTGCCCACCTTCTCGGAGGAGGCGGCACCACAACAGCCACACGCCACACACCACACACTCTATTTTTTTGTTGGCCAAAAAGTCTCTCAAGACAAAACGTTGACGTTTGCTGACAGTTCAAGCAGCAGCCACTGAAGGAGCAGGCGCACAGCTGCAGGTGTGTGCTGCTGCCGTTGGAAAGGCCATAAAGGTTAAGTGGCCCACTAATGCGGCAATTGCTTCATTGTTTTGTGTGTGTGTGCCAGCCCATGGGTGTAACAGATACCCGGCATTAAATATTAAAGGATAATTCAGCATTCAAATGAACGATGAAGGAGAAAGAATGAGAGAATGTTGCCACAGGCAAACACGGCTCCATTTCTCTGACTATTGTGACATTTCTTTTGCAACTGTTTGCTTTGGTTTGCTTCTGTCTTTGTTGTGTTTTGGCCAACAGCAGCAGAGGCAGCAGCAGCCAGCCCCCACACGACGAGTGAAGAGACGATGGGGCGGCTATAGGCGAATTAAGGTCAAGTTTGCCGCCTGTGCGTGTGCCATCGTCATAGACAAAGTCATCGTCATCATCATCATCATCATCGCTGTAGCTGTGGCTGTGGCTGTATCCGTATCTGTGGCTCGTTTTGTGCGTGTTGCAATCTTTTAATTGCCGCCGCCGCGGGGCAAAACGGCAGCCACATGTCGCCAAAGCAGCCCCACCAACATACACAAAGAATCAATCATAAAAATTTAACTTTATTGTTAGTGTTCCTTCTATTTCTTTTTTGTATTTTTTGTATTTTCAAAGTCAGCTTTTGCGCACAAAATCATTAAACTGAAATGTCGCAGAAAATGCTGTAAGATGGGATTCAGCTGGAGCGAAAGAGATTAGCAGTGGGGCGGGGAGCTGGACTTGAGTAGTACCCTGTAGTCACAGCAGCTGTGAGTGGCAAAAGGGAAAGGATTATGTTTCCAAGGATTTTTTGTTCGTTAAATTAAATATTATTCTTATAGATTTATATATATATATTTTTTTATAATATATAATAAAATAATTATATTATAATTATAAATATATAATAATATATATAAATAATATAAATACATTTATATTTTTCATTTTTCTCTATTTCGAATATTTAACTGCATATTTTATTAATCGAAAATCTCTGCGATTACCTGCGGCAGTGCCCCTCGGTTGAGGCATATACAAAACCTGCTAGCAATATCTTTTCCTTCTGTTATGCTCTTTATTCGCTGATTTGTCTTGTTATGTGAAGATTTTAAATATCTCATAGATCTTTGAAATATTCCAAAAAATTATAATGTAAGTAATTAATATTTTTAAACAATTATTTATGGGCTAAAATAAAATGGTTTTTGCCTGTTTCCTTTTATCAGAGCAGATGATCATAAGATCCCGCACCCTCCCTGTCACTCTCTTGCCCTATATACCGCGTACGAAAATTATGCAGGGGGCAGTATCCATCCATCGGTGGAACATTAACGACGACAGACGCACACAGAAAATTCACTTAAATGTGTCGCACTGTGTCGCCTCCCTCCCTCCACCCTCCCTCCACCAACCGGCACGACCAAAAGCCATTAATGAATATTAGCAATGCTTTTGTTGCTGTTCGTTTACTCTTTCGGCAGTTACTCGACATCTTTTAATAGATCGTAAACGGGTTTGCGCTTGTGGCCTAAACCTGTTGCCAAAATACACAAAAAACAACAGCAACAAGAATAAATATTAAATAAATGGAAGAACAATATTTATGGCATTAATTCTGAGCCGATTGTCCCCCCCATTTCGATGCGATTCGATTTATTTTATTTGTGTGATATTTGTGTCTGATCATTCTGTCATTCGGCCCCTTGAGGCGGAAATATAAGAATGCCAGAAGCAACGAAGAACGATTTGCCAATTAAGAGATAGTCCCATAGATATAGCCCCATAGCCCCCCAGACTCTGATCGCAGCGATCGAAGCAGCTGCTGCTGAGCGAGGGAGCATAAAAGGAAGTTTTGGGCTGGGAGGGGAACGCCCTGTTCGAGTTAGGAAATTGAGATTCAAATCATAAACATAATGCGCGAGAAATACGAGTAAGATATGGAAATGGAAATGGCAGGGCGGCAGCGGGGAATGGAAGCGAACGAAAGCCAAAGTTGAAGTTTAAGTTAAAGCTAAAGCAGGCATTTGAAATTTAATATCAGCTAAAAGCAGGGGCGGGGAAAGAAGGTGGGCTGCCACTTTCCAACGATGGAAATTATGCACAAGCTGTGTGTGTTTGTGTGTGCCCCATATGGTTGCAAATAAGCAACAGCCACAGCCACTGGCAGTGCCACTGCCACTAGCCAGAAATCAAACAAAACAGTCAAAAGCGCAAACAAAGATGACATAGACATGGCCAAGACATGAAGGAAGAGGAGAAGGAGCAGCCAATGGGTAAAGGGCATTGGCAGGAGGCGAAAGATGAGGGCCTTGGGTGGGCATGCAAACAGACTGCGTGTCTCTCGCATCGAAACTCAATCGGTGGTGGGGTATATGGAAATGAAAATGAAAATGAAAATGAGAGCCACTAACCGCAGCGTTTCGATGGGCTGGCTGGGAAATTCAATGGATGGAAATGTGCATCACATGTCGTCGATGATGCCTTGCTTTTATGATCCCCAGTCCAGTCACAGCCACAACCAGAGGCAAAGACCCCGCCACCCTCCTGTTAGTTTATTATGTAATCAAGCAACGGGGAAGTCGCAAGACGCCCTCACGCACTCTCTGGCAAAAAAAAAAAAGAGACAAAAACAACAACAACAAACCGAAAGAAAATGCAGAGCTAAGATAAAGATAAAAATAGAGATAGATCAAAGACGCAACTTCCGATGGGTGTCCGCTTGCAAAGCTGGAAGTTCAAATTGAATTCAACAAAACAAAACAAACAGCAAAAATCTTATAAAAATAATCCATCAGAGAGGCAGAGAGACAGGGAGAGAGGGCGATGCAAATCAAACGATGAAGGAAGTAATAATAATTGTGGCATTGTGGAGCATTGGATGACATCATTCGAAACGCTTTTTTTTTTTTGTATTTTGCTAGATAAATATACATAAACGAGAAGGGGAAACGAAACGCTTACAGAATTAGTTTGTCGAATATGCACCCAAAGCGGATCTACAAATAAATCGCCTAAGCCGTTCGCCTATGCGAAGTTTGTGCCGAGGCGAGCAAGCGTGGCAGGTCTGCAATTGGAAACGCATTTAAATATATTCACGTATGGAAAATATATACAAAAATATCGCACCTGAAGCTGTGAGCATTAAGCATTATTTATTCGAAACATGAATAAATCAGCCAACTGTGGAGTACTGCTAAAGGATTTACTAGGGGAATGTTATCTTGGGGGATTCTCATTTTGAGTTATCTTTTGGTCTCTGGGAAACTTTTGCTCGGCAAGTAAATTGCCTTAGAAGTGAGTCACAAATTGCAGATTAATGTGCGGCATATGCAGCGCCAGAGGCAGATTGCAGCACCAGTGGCAATGGCAAAGGCAAAGGCAATGGCAGTGTCAATGTCAGTGCCCTTTTTTTTATATATAGTTTTTTATGTATAGTTGTGAAAGGGGTGGAATGAGGGGTGGAATGGGATGGGATGGCCACCTGTATATATATATATATATATATATATATATATGTATATGCCACACCGACTTTCACTTTGAACTTGTGGCGCATTCTTGGCCAATGGCCATCTGCAAATTGATGCCCAGACCGGCCCGTGGATGTGATGCATTTCAACTTTCAGCTGCCACTTGTGGCATTCCTTGTGGCATAGCGACAACAACAACAACAGCACCGACGACGCACCAACATTTACGATCAATTATCGATATTGCTTATTATTTTACAATATTAAAGCCATATATTGGTTTGGTTTGGCTTGGCTTGGCTTGGCTTGGCGTTTTTGGCCTTTGTTGCGGTATTTTTCTGGTCTGGTTTGCTCATCGTCATCATCATCCGTCGTCAGCTGCCACATGAATTATGTTGTTGTGTTGGTCATAATTATAGCGCCGCTGCCACGGCTAACAATGCTGCAACAAAATGCAATCTGTACGGGCAAATGTACTTGGGCCCTCCCTTGCGTCTCAGTGGATGGATTCTGCTATTTTTAGCAGGGCATGTGCCAGGCAGCACCAAATTGCACTCATCCAAAGATATTTGCAGGCGAGGGATGAGCAGGCCAAACGGTGGAAATTTTAATTTAATTAATTTTAATTTTAAATTTTAATTTTTGTTTTAAATTTTAACTTTTAATTTAAATTTTAAATTTTAATTTTTGATTTAAGTTTTAAATTTAAATTTTTTATTTAAATTTAAATTTTTTATTTAAATTTTAAATTTAAATTTTTAATATTATAATTTTTGAGGGAAGGTATTTGGATATTAAATCTGCAAAAATATAAATCAAATATATAAAAGTATCGAAAAGTATCGAAAAGTGTCGAAAGGTATCGAACGTTTTTCGAACAGTGTTAAAAGTTATCGAACAGTATTAAAAGTTATCTTTAGTGTAGATGGTAAATATCATGCGTCATCGCATGGTATCGGAATGGCATCGGAATGGCATCGAAAGGTATCAAATAATTCGGACTAGCCTACGAGCACATAGCCTTTCTCCTTTTGGTTTTTCCTGCTTGTTTTTTGGTGTTTGGTGCATGAAATGTTTTTATTTCGAGCCAAAAATTGTCCACAAATTGGCGCCTGGAACGCAAGTGACGACAGCTGCCAAACGACTGCCGAGCCGGCAACAATTTATGCAAATTGCAATGGCCGAGTCCCGAAAGCGCAGCGAGCTACGAGTCAATGCCGAAGACTGCACAAAATGCAAGCAACCAAATTAATATATCCATGGGTTATGGGCCACTGCGTTTACGCGACTTTGTCGGCGACTGAAAAATGCCGCCGCCAGTGGAACAGAAACAGCAACAGAGACAGAGACAGAAAACGTGTTCCAATGATAAGAGACGGGGTGGTACCGGGTCCCCCCCACCCACCAATGAAAGTGAAACCATGTCACACACACGCACACACACACAGGTACAGGTACAGGTACAGATAAGTCGCCCACAGACACAGAGAGCGGGGTGGGAGAAAAGTAGAAGGGGGCAGAGATGATTGGTTGTAGTATTTGCCGTTTGTAAATATCATAAATAAATAAAAGAGGGGCCCATAAAAAGCCCAAAACCAAAGGCAGCCAAAGGGGCAAATGAAAGGGAGGCAAAACTGTAGCAGCGGAAACTGAGACTGAAAACGAAACTGCGTTTAGCTGTGGCGTGGCTTGCGCTGGCTGGCATTTCGCAGTGATGTTGCAACAGACTTGTGCCACACGACGCTCCGCTGGCGATAGGAAGTTCTGCATCTCGGGGCAGGCGACAGACAGCTGTCCAACGCATCTGTTAATCAAGCAAATTAGTTCAATACCAGGGCCAGGGCCAGGGCCAAGGCCATGGCCATGGCCATGGCTGTGCTCCTGCGCTCAGATGGGGTTACCAATTAGGATTAAAAAATAGGAAGCACAGTCTTCCAGGTTGCGAAACTCAGGGAGAAACATAAAAAAATATGCAAGGAAAAAGTTTCCAGAAGGGAAACACAAATGTGGTAGAAATTTCCACGAAGCGCAGCAACAAAAATTGAAGCAGAACTTCCCAGAAGAGGGAGAAAAAATCGAAGCAACTAATAGACAAGGCAGGAGGGAGATTTATTCCGTTTTAAAGTGAACCTGTGCCAGAGCGGAGCGTGCAGGAAAACTGAAAGAGAATTATGATGCATCCTGGGGTACAATATTATTGGAAAATTGCTTGAATAATTTCTGAGAAAAATTAATCAAAAGTGCAAAATCAAAATTGCTTTTTTCGACCGCTGAGCAAAGGTAGAAACAGTAAACAGCGGAGAGCAGCGAGCAGGATAACTGGGACTTGAACTTATTCCTGGAATAAATATTGAAACGTGGCAAACAGCTTTCCACGCGTAAATGCTTTACTCTGCGCATCTCGGGGGTGTAAATATTCCTGGCTCTTCCATCTATGATTAACTTAAACTTCGCAGCATAAAAGTTTTGTGTAAGACAAAGATTTAAAGGCACAGACCAGGACACCGCCACGTTAATTGAATGGCGCAATTCGATATTTGCCTGTTAATTAGTGCAGGGAAGCGCGTGCCGGACATCCTTTTGACATCCCGCTGGTGGGTCAGAAATTTTTGTGAAATCTGAGATTATAACGGAATTTAATTGGAAGAAAAGCGAGAAAATCTGTGCAACGCCATTGCAACGTGTAGAGGGAGACTAGGGAGAACACAACAAAAAAAAAGGGATAGCAAAAGGGGAGCAGCAGTGCGGGCGGGCGAGTGTTTCCACAGCAGCAGCGAAGATTACGCTTTCGCTTTCAAATCGGATCTATCTGAGAGCATCAGAGTACATGGGGGGCTTAGCTTCTTCAGCAGCAAAAAGGGAAACCAGGAGGTAAAAAAAATAAAGAGCATAAGAACCGAAAAAGGTTTCGAAAGAATGCGTTGGAAGAACACTAAGAATCCTTATTCGAGTGGATGCAAAAGTAAAGGGAGAGGTAGAGAGAGAGCCTGTCATTAGCTGCCTGTGTGGAGGTCTCGTGGTCACCATTTTTGGTACAATTCCTTGTGCCCTTACTCGACGACATTTTTAAGCTTTTTATACCCGTACTCCAAAGATTTCTGCGTGGGATATGGGCGCTGCTACTCATTCGCTCGCACACACTCCTCTTCCCTGTGCAGTGCGCGATCTTTCGCAGCGAAAATGCAGCATCTGCAGATTTATTATCTACATATCAGATGAAGAGCAAACAAATATTGTACATTTTTTTGCTACATCTGAAATGTAGATTCTACAGCTACAATGTAGATTCTACATCTTCTCTGCTCACATATTTATATACTGACTGAGTCAGGGCATAAAAGTAGAGTCGCGTCCACAGCAGCGACTCACGCGTTCCCTCTCGTTTTTTATTGTCCAGCTGCTGCATGCAGTTCATTAATAAAGGAAACGGCAAAGCAGTGCATGTCATGGCATCAGGTTTCCCCCGCCCCACATCAGTCGCCAGCACTGCCATGCAGGGTGTGCGGCAGCCCCGTCGCTCAATCCATGGGTGAGAATTTAATTTCCGAGTGCGCTCACAGAGCTTTTCAAAATGCCATAACAAAGCGCGCTCCATTCGCCATTCGCCATTCTGCTGCCTTCTGCCTGTTTTTGGGGGATATCCCTCCGTGTGGATTCGACGTGGGACGTTGACGCTTTGTGCAGTTGGCAGTGTGCAGGCCCCCACAGTTATTGGCCAATGTAATTAAGCCACGACTGCCAAACGAACTAAAACTCTGAGGGCATTGGCGCAGGATGGCCGCCTGAAACTGGCAGTGACACCGCCAAGGACCTGGATGATGGCGATGATGATGCTGTTGCTCTTGCTCTTGCTACTGGGAGTATATTTGTTGTTGTTTTTTTTGTTGCCGGATTTTGCTGGTGCCACTTGAAGGAACTCGCCAGCAGCAGCACCAGCAGCGGCAGCGGCAGCAGCAGCATTGTTTTCAGCTCAGCGCCCGCTAAAAATAGTCAAAGGCATGTGCCCTCCATCTGCATCGCCAAACGGGCAGGCAGGCAGGCAGCCACATCGAGGCATCGACATCGGCATCTGTGGCCATGTTGCCCCAACGTTTCTTCTGCTCGCGTTGTATGTTTTAGGAAGGAAAATTGTTGGGCCAGCGCACACGCAGCAACAGCCTGAGAGATACCCAGTGAATGGCCAAGAACAGCAGCAGAGGCAGCCCGAATACTATTCCAGAAATGATTGCGGAGCTGGCCGTTGCTTCTGCTCGACTCGCGATGCACAAGCGAATGCTGCAAAAGAGAATAGACCCAAGGAGTCGCTGCCCAACGCTGATCTAGCCATAAATTCGCTCTCAATCGCGGTTCAGAGCGGCTCTGGCACTGATATGCCCCCAATTGGAGTAATGGGTGGGCAATGCCTTTCGGACGTTGGTGGCGAAGGGAGCAGAAAAATAAAAAGCCATCACACAATGACGGAGACGAGACGGGTTTCCTTTTTCAAAGCGGCCTGCAAGGAAATGCCTTAAAATAGGCAACAAAAGAGTGAAGACTGCCGCACACTCACACACAAATATCGAGGGGAACGGTGCAGGGACAGGGACTGGAACTGAGACTGGGACTGGGAATATTTTGTGGCATTTTGCATGGACGCTGGCATGCCAGGGAGGGAGAGAGAGCAGGCAGCGAGCACTGGCAGCTGGCAGGGGGAATCGTCAAGTGCACAGAGCAGCGCCCTGCGTCGAGTTGCCAAAGCAATTGAGTTGAGTTGACTTCGAGTTGACTTGAAGTCCGTCCAGCGGAGGTGACTCCGCGTCATGGCGTTTTTTCCGGGGTTTTCGGTGCATGAATAGAACCAGAGTAGCAGCAGGAGAGAGCCCACAGGCCTGCTCGGGCATACACCTCACAAGCGGCAGACCCACTCGAAGCCGAGAGAACAACGAAAAGTGCACAGGGTGCGATGGGTGCAGGGGAAAATTATATGCCACGCGCTCTTTTGTGGCACTCTTTGGCGCTGTATTTAATTTGGATCTGGCGTTTTTCACATGGCTATGCCAAGGTATCCAATCAGCGTGGCAGCGCTTAAATAATTCATGTGGGACAATGCATATCTGTACCACTGACTGACTAACTTTGTGGCAGCTCCTTCGCCCCACCACCCCCAGCCCCTTGCAACAGCAACTGGAAAATGGGAAAACTAGTTCGCGACGACTGACAAAAGTCAGAGACAAACACACAGTCAGAGACAGAGTCAGAGACAGCCAGAGAGAGAGTGAAACAATGAGAGACAACAGAGAGGATATGGAATGTGGCGGAAAGACAGAGGCTTAGATTATCCATGGGGCGTGCCGCTTGACATTAACAAGGTCATCCTGGGGGCAATTTGCAATCGAATTTCTATAATCCAAATGCCTTAACTATTGATGAACGCAAACCGACAAAAAGAACGAACGAAAGAGGGGGGCCAGCCGGACCAGTCCAGGCGCTGTACAAAAAGGTGGAAACAAAGCGGAACGCCTTTTGGACGAGTGCCTTGGTACTGGTGAATGGTCAAGGCAGTCGGTCCTCGGTCTGGTGTTCGTCTGGTTCGGTTCAGTTCGCCTTTGATTTGGTTTGGTTTTATTTCGGCTCAAAATGGAACCAGAAGGCAGATGCGCCACTCCATATCCATGCGGTAAGGCGCGCAGCTGAAAGGCACCCAGAAGTAATCCCTGAATGCAGAAACGTTTAAGATGAT
Source organism: Drosophila ambigua (assembly GCA_018150905.1). Taxonomy (NCBI): domain Eukaryota; kingdom Metazoa; phylum Arthropoda; class Insecta; order Diptera; family Drosophilidae; genus Drosophila; species Drosophila ambigua. The sequence continues at coordinate 4,106,771 of JAECWS010000151.1, read as the reverse complement.
CCTGCCCAACAGATTGCCAAATTTGAAACAGCCTGCATTAATATTATGGCCGCAAACAGCACAGAAACATTTGCCATTTTGCCATTTGGCTGTTTGAACACCTGGTCTTCGCTTTTTGAATGAAATGCTGCGCCTTCCACCGTCCCTGAATGGTTCTGTACTCCATTCATAAACGAACAAATTGCACACTCTCGATGCACAATGACAAATCGCAGTTTCCCCAGCAAACATACAACAAAAAAAAACCCTTTGCTTTTATGTAGCTTTTGCTGGGAAATATGGCTTAAGGATTAAGTGCCGCAGAGAGTTCCCGGAACACCATGCAAAGTGCTGCAAAGCGAGTGAATTTCCAGTGAATTTGCAAGTGGCTGCCCAGTAAAATTCACTCGTGTCCTCCCTTTCTACCCTTCTGAAAGCTTTTCGCACTAAGCCGCTTGTGCTGGGAGGCTGCAGCCCTCAATTATCACACATTTTCCCCTTGCTGTGTGTCTGCGTGTCTTTCGTTCCCTTGCAATCGGCTTCATTAGCTTTTTAGTCACTCAAGTTTTCATGGAAACCCCGCCCCCCCCACTGTCACTCCCACTCGCAATCCCATCTCCAATCCATCCATTTATCCACCTCTGACCTGACCCCTCCTGTCTCGCTTTGCGTTTTTCTCCCATTAACACATTTCCCGCACGTTGCGAGGTTTTTCATTTAATTTGTGGATTTATCTTTGATTTGATCTTTGGCAAGTTTTGTTTTTGTTTTTGTTTTTTCTTTGTGGCTGTTTTTGATGCTCGTTGGAGGAGAACTTAAAAAGCAATTTGCTTGGGTTGCCTGAAGGCGCAATAAATAGAATACGAAATCGAAATAAGAACAAAAATACAGAACAAGAAATACATTCAGCACTCAGATAGATAGGACTGACTTTTCACACTACAAAATAGACGAGAAATAGAAGAGAAATAGACGAGAATTAGACGAGAAATACACGAGAATTACACGAGAATTAGAGGAGAAATACACGAGAAGAGAAATACGATTAAGCTTCCGAGTCTAAATATCCGCTGGGTGGGTTCGACTGTGGCTTCGGGTTCAGCCATAATTAAGTGCAAATCTCTGGGTGAATTGACTGTCTGTGGCAGCTGCTGCTGCTGCTGCCACCACTCACCTTTTTGCCTGCCCACTTGCAGCCACCTCGCCCGCCACCCGCCACCCCCCACTGATTCATTGATTGAGTCAACAAACGAAAAATCATTTAGCCAAAAACGAACATTTGGCCGATCGGTCGAGAGACCCACACCGACAGACAGACATTTTTAACCCAAATTTTTCGCTGGCTCGCTGGCAAATTGAACAAAAATTTAATTGCTTGGCCCCCACCACCCCGGCACCCCAGCACCACAGCACCCCACTCTCTGACTCTCTCTCTCTCTCTTCCACTTCCTGTGACTCTGTGGCCAGCGATGATCACCGTTAACAGGCCGAACAGTTTTCAATTTTATTAATGAAGTCGTAAAGTTGCCAAAGTTTATCACTGCAGCTGCAGCGGAGGCACTCGATAAAATCTCTATCGCTCTCTCTATCTCTCTGCTGCTCTCTCTCTTGCTCTCTCTCCCTGCTGTCTAACTCTCTTTTTTGTGCATAATTTTGATGTCATTAATTTGTGACTCGCATCGCCACGAGACTCTCATTCCCATTCCCCCAAATTCTATTTTCTCTGTGGCTTCTTCTTTTTTTTCGGCACAGTTTTTCACTTTGACACGCAATGCAATGGGAGGCAAGAAAAATGCAGAGGCACTCGCAGAGACATAGAGAAAGAGGCAGAGAGAGAGTTGTGCAGTGATAGATAATCTGTTGCTTTGTCTCTTTGCATTTCCCAGAGCAGAAGCCCTCCACCCGCTTAGAACTTTCCACCTGTTCGATTGATCGTTTCGTTTGGTGTTTGAATTATGTATTTGTCGCTCACTCGCACCACTCGACATCCTCCAGCCCAAAGAGGTCTCACCGTGTCATCCTTTGCTTGGGATGCTCGCACTTATTGCACCTGAAATAGACTGCGATACGCGATGGCTGAATACTCCGTGCATGGCTGGCGCTCATTGCGCAGCGACTTGACTGCCTGCCGATTTGATTGCCTTTCTGCCGCTGCTGTCTGACTTCTGTTGGCTTATTCTATGTCCCCGTTTCTATCAATGTGCTGCTGCTGCTGCTGCTGCGGCGGCATTCATGAATATGCAGCAGGATATGCCACAGCCACACGCCTTTCCCTGCAGGAATTCACTGCCGTTGCTGCTGCTACGTGTGTTATTTACATTATAATAATTAGTTTATGACAAAAGGCACGCGCTTGGCTTTGACTTTGACGCCAGGACACCTACCTCTTCCCGGCAGCTCCTGCTCTGGGTCTGTGTGGCATCAAAATTGCAAATGGAAAGCAATTTCCACGCTTATTAGGGCGCCAGACACACACGTGTGAGAGATGAGGCGGGGCTACGGGGTACCGGGTACAGGGGGGGAGAGGAGAGGCTACAGGGAAGCCTTGCGCAATTCCAATCCCAACTTTTAGTTAATTTTCGGCAAGCGAAGCAAGGCAGGGAACCCTCCCAAGGAATGAATCTCCAAAAGGTATTTGTGGCCACCGTATCAGTGCGCGACATAGATGTTCGGGGGGCGCTGTGGGAGTGGCAAGTGGCACACAAAATTATTTCACATTTTGCCTCTCGCTGCGCGTTTTCTTTGGTTTCTTGTTGCCTTTTTTTTTGGCATCCCAGCGGAACTTGTTTGGTGTTCGACCAGCTCCAGTTGGTGGCCCGCATTCGGCTGGCGTTTCCGAGTGAAATATTTATGAGCCAATTGTGTGTCGATTGCTGCCACTGCCACTGCTTGCTGTGTGTGTGTGTGGCATGCCACTGTCTGTGGCTGCCAAAGAAGAGCATTCAGAGTGTGGCCTGTCGCAGGGCGAACGATCCAGAGGCGTGCCCTGGCTGCTGCTGAGCCTGAGTCTTAGTTCTGAGTTCTGCAGCTGATTGTCGCTTAATTATTATTTGCTGGGCATGCGAAAACCTTTGAACTTTGAGTGCCACAGGTACAGCTGCCTACCTGCCCCCTCAATTGCTCTGTTTTTAATGGATCTTTCCCTGTCTTGTTCCCAGGCTCTGCTTTGAGGCTTGGAGGAACAATTCGCTGGCACCAAAAAGGTTATTCGATTTTCTAGCTGTGCGCGCTAACTCCTCCACGGGGCCGTTCGCATTTGTCATTTCAATTAGCAATGGACCCGCAAGAGCCGCGAGATATCCACGATCCGTGTGTCTCTGTGTGTCTTTGTCTCTGGCTTTGTCTATGGCTTTTGGCTTGGGTCTCTCCGTGGGTCTCTCTCGTGTGTGTGTGCCACGGCCCTGTGGGCGTCCAATGAGTTGGCAAAACAATAAAGAACGTACAGCGTACTCGGGGCATATAATTTGTATGATTTAAGTGTGTGCTGGGCAGAAGGGAGGGAGCATTAGCATTCGGCAATCGCAGATATCTCTCGTCTGTTGTTCTGCATTCGCCAGTCGTCAGTCGGCAGTCGTCAGTCGGCATTAATGAGTGGCTCATTAATCACTCGCAGCAATTGGCAGAAATGCGAGACCAAATGAAATGGCATCGAACGGAATGAATTGACTGAATGACTAACCAAATGACTGGCTGACTGATGGACCAACAGAGGCAGCGCAGCCAGAGCCAATAGTTATGCAAAAAAGCGCACGAAAACTATTGCATGCGAGAGAATCTCGCGAGAGATGGAAGACTGGCAGACTGGAAGACTGACTGAAGACTGAAGACTGCTGTTGGCAGAGTTGGAACGGCGATGCGATGCGCGACTCCCCCGCGGGCCTGTGGCGTATGATTAATATTTTGTCGGCTCGCAAAATCATTTTCTATTATGCAAAAAAGGAGTGGTGGAAGCGGCGGCGCTGGATATCTTTTGCGTGCCATGTGGTTTCCGCTAACTGTTGCACACACACACACACACACGCACACTTGCATTGATGATAATTAATGAGCAAAATACAAACAAACACACACAGGGCAGTGGCAGTGGCAGTGTGGAGTACGTGGCGTACGGACTGCAGTGCGTATGCGTGATGTGTCGTAACAAAATCCCCAAACAACAAACAAATAAAGCGAAAAATCTATGCAGCGAGGATTGAGCTGAGCTGAGTGGGATCGGTATGTGGGGCAAGCACTTAATGGAATCTCCCGCGCAGTGTGTGAATGATGTGCGAGCTGCGAGCTGCGAGTGCTGCGGTGGGCCTCCAAGTGCCTTATATTAAATGCTCTGCAATATTCGGCGCTGCCAAAAGAGTTGGCCACTCACGACTGGGGAGTAGCTGCAAGGGGTGGCCTTTCCCAAGCCAAAGGGAGGAAGCATCTGTGGGTTAAGCTGCGGAGAGTTGACCCGTTCAATTAAATATTTGTATTATTCGTTCAATTCTGCGCCCTGCCAAAAAGCATTTATCCGTTGCACATTTCGTGGTTCAAAATTAAATCTAAACAAACTTTCCGCTGGTTAGGATACTGCGTTCGAGCAGCTTTTGGCAGCGTTTAAATTGTGTGGGAAAATGCCAAAAAGAGGCACGAGAATAGGCACAAAATTAAATCGAAATTAAGGATTAAAAAATAATAAAAATTAAAATTAGTAGCGCCAAAGAAAATGCTTGCAAATGAAACACTTTAAGTGCAAAGCAACTGGGCAGCAATTTTGTTGTCGCTGCTTTATTTTCGCTCAGTGCATTGGTCCGGTCTTTGAGCTGGCTGGCGGCATATTGCCTTGGCCTCGGCTCCCATCGAAAGTTATTTTGGATTAATTATAAAAAGTCTCCCTGCGCCCCCAGCAGTTGCGTGTGGCGCGTGGCGTGTGGCGCGTGTTTTTGGGGATTATGTTAATCAAAGTGTATGCACAAAGACACTGCACGAGTGTGTGTGTGTGTGTGTGTGTGTGTGTGAGTATGTTTTAGCCGGCAATCAACTTAAACGATGCCCAGCCTCCAGCCCCCCGTTCTGCCCCGTTCCCCCCCTACTTTGTGGCATTTCCCCAATGCTCTTTTCAATATGTGCCACCCCACCCAGTCAGGACTTTCAGCACTTGCTCTGAGTCGAGGCTGCGCCTGCAAAAAGTTACACAAACTCAATTTTGTAAAAGCGAATTTTGTCCTGGCCCCACCCATCCCCCACCCCCACCCCAAGCAGCCAAAAATGTTTGGGCTTTGCTCGTCTATATGTATGGCATAATGTAATTTGAAGATGTTTCCACAATTTCCACAATTTGTGCAAAATATTTATACAATTTTGAGCCTCTTTTTGGGGACACACACACAGACACAGAAATGTATGAAAGAGGATTAAAATGGGGAAGTGCAGCAGAGGATTTTGGGGGGGCGTGGGGCGTAGACTGGAGTCAGAGTTTTGCAATTATCGCAGAGCCAGAGGGAGAGCAGGAGACAGAGGAAGAGTCTGAGGCAGAGCCTGAGTCCGAGCCGGAGAGTCAGTTCCGTTCCATGCCACGTGATTTATGGTCTCCTGTAGCCGGGCACATGTCACGGTGTTTTGTGTCGCTGAATCTCGGCTTCGATCTGCCAACGTAAGCGGAATGAGAATCAGAATCAGAATTATAACTAGAACTGGCAGTGGCCATGGCCCCGGGTACTTTGTCTTGGAGGGACTTGTCCCACACGGCTCGTTGTCACCTCGACTGGAATAATACCCTGGGAAAGGGTAGCACAAGCTGCATAAACCGAATCACCGAATAAAGGCAAGAGGAAAGGCAGTCAACTGGGGCAAAAAGGGTATTGCATATGGGTATTCCGCCTGCCTCCAGCTGGCCTCTAATTCTAATGCTGCTGCTGCTGCTGGTCGGGTGGAGTTGTGTGGGCGGCTGCCCCATGGCCACCACTTGACAGTTAGCCCACACGCTGCAGCACAGAGCCCCCTCCTCAGACCCGCAGACACTCAGCAGTCGGCAGTCGCTTGATTGTTGGCCAGAACTTTGGCTCGGCGGCTTTTGCACTTTGATCAGCGCGAATCCCACGCCGCAAGCGGCTGGCAAGCGGCTGGCAAGCGGCTGGCCATGGCTGACACGACCAGACATGGCCATGGCCAAATCCTGCTGGCCAACTCAATCTGCATACTGGCCCACAAATGTGTTTGCACAATTAACTCACCCACAGAGCGGACAAGTAATTGGCCATCGAGGTGAACCCCCAACCCGCAGTCGTAACAGTTCTCGGCCATTCTTTTGTCTCTTGCAGATGAGCAGCGCATAAACTCCGGCTCATGGGAGGACACCTTGGACGATCAGCAACAGCAGCAGCAACAGCAGCAACAGCAGACGTCTTCGTTCATCCACTCGCCGTCGTCGATCAATCCGGGACACAGCGCCAGCATCACCACAGCGCAGCTGCATAGCGCCTTCAGTCGCCGCATCGCCGAACAGCGGGAGCAACGCGAACAGCAGCAGCAGCAGCAACAGCAGCAGCAGCAGCAGCAGCAGCGATCCTGCAACAATCTACTCAGTCTTAAGGGCAGTCCTAGCGGCAGCCAGGACAGCGGCGCCCCCACAATTGCCGGCGGAAGCTTCAGCGCCAACGGTGGCCAGGCTGCCGTTGGTGTTGGCGTTGGCGTTGGCGCAGTCGTAGGCAGCAGCGGCGCCTGCAGCAGCAGCAGCAGCGAGCGCGACAACAAGTCGCCGTGTCGTGAAAGGGAGTCGGAGAGAGAGCGAGAGAGGGAAGCGCCCACTGCGAGCCACTCCGACGAGGAGGTATTAACCGAAGAGGAGCAGACCAGCAGCAGCGTGAGTTCCCTGAGCGCCAACAACCAACGCAATTCGCAATTGCGTTCCACCTTCAACAAGGCCAAGCAGCATTTGTCCTTTGACAAATGGCGCACGGCCGGCACCGGCACAGGACCCGCTTCCGCATCCGCATCCGGTTCCGGTTCAGGCACTGCAGCAGCCGGCACATCGAGTAGCTCGGCATCGGGCCCAGCAGCGGACAGCAGCAGCAGCAACATGATTATGCGCAGGGCTAGCGCCTGCACAATGCCCGCCACTGGTGGCGGGTCATCGTCGCAGCGCGAGGATCTCACGACTCCCGGCGAGTCGCCAGGCGGCCGTCTCTCGCGCTGGTTCTCGATACGTCGCGGCTCCACGCACCAGTACGATGTGCGCCAGTCGACGGCGGCCAGCTTCGATACGCCCGACGCGGCAGCAACGGCTGCGCTGCCAGCCGCCGGCGCAGGATCACCCAAAATAGTGGCAGGAACGGCGCTAGACAGCAGCTCGCCCGGCAAGCTGGCCACGCTGGGTGCCAGCAAGATGATGCCCGGAGTACCAGAGGTAAGTGCGCCCCAAGGGGCAGAGAGAGAGAGAAATGGCTAACTAAAGGGATTCCCCTTTGCTTGTAGAATGAAGATGACGAGGGCTCTGCAGCGGCGGTGGCCAGCAATCGCTTCGACATGGACATGATGCTGACACCGGGCGGCAGTCGTGCAGCAGCAGCAGCAGCAGCTGCCAATGGGGGCGGCAGTGCCCGCACGGCCCATGGACGTTTGATTGTGCCGATGCTGCCGCCGGCACCGGCCGGACTCTCGCAGCAGCAGCTCAAGCGGCGACACATTGTGGCGGCCATCGTGCACAGCGAGAACTCGTACGTGGCTACCCTCCAGCGTCTAGTCAATGTGAGTACTCAGCCAGGGGCCCAGCCAGGGGGCAGAAACCCACAGCCAAACACTCGCATAACCATCAACCGAATGCCGAATTTATTCACGGATCAACAGCGACGATCCAGCGAATGTAAACTCTGTAATTTGTAGTCGAGAGTCAGGGGACAACAGAATGGCGCAGAGCCTTGGTCCACTCTGCTCTGCTGGCCGGCGCGTCTCTGGGCCATTCTGCTCTCCTCTGGCTGCTGCTTGGGGTCCGAACTGATTGGGTGTGAGAGCTGCGACTAGTCTTGCTGCTCTTCCTCCTGCCGATTGCAAGAAGCTGCCGGCTGCGTCGCAGGCTGCTGTGCCTCTTGGCCAAGGCCCGCCTTAAAGGAGAACATTATGGGCGGCACAACGACCACCGCATTGTAGTCGGCCCGGCGCCGAGACTCCTGTGAAGTCTGCCCCTGCGGCTCGGCCTGGGGAGTCTGCTGGCCCTGCAGCTGCTTCTTCTGGCCCCTCTTTGCCAGCCGCTCCTTGAGGCTCATCCGCTTCTTGGGGCTCTGCTCTGCTTTCTTCTGAGCCTCTTCCTTCAGAGTCTTCTCCAGAGCCAACAGCTGGCTGCCCGTTCTCCGTGCTGGGGCTGCACTGGCCACATCCACGGGCGCGCCCTTCTTCACCTGCAAGGCGTTCTCGAGCTTCTTCTGCCGTGCCCGCTGCTGCCTCTGGCGGTCCGCTTCCAGCATGTGGCCGAGCTTCTCGCCATCGACCAGAACATTGACTTCGATGGGCACCAGCATGTAGCGCTTGCCCGTGACCGGATCCAGTTGGATTTTGCCCAGCTGCTGCTCGTCCTGCGGCTCAATGCGATTGAGCGGCGGTGCCAGGTCAGTGGCCGTTGCCCACTTGCTGAGCTCCTGCGGTTGCGCCTCGGTGTACCGCTCGACCAGGACATCGTCGTAGCTGGCCAGCTCGAAGCGGTGCACCTCCGTTGGCTGCAGCTGCAGATAGCCCGCCTGATCGCCAGCCTCCACCAGCACCTTCACATTGCCATAGGCATCGGCGATCAGTTGCTCCTCCGTGCGCTCATCGTCGTCGGGCTGCTGGCTGGCCGCTTGGTCCTTCAACTGATCGGCCATGATGAAGGATTGCAAATTACAGAAAAAACCACACAGCAATTGTCGTACTCGTTGTGGATTGGGGGACTGTTGGGGATTGAATGAACACACACGTTGGGGACTGGGACTAGATCTGACTTGTGGGGTGTGTCAACTGACGTGTAAGTCGAGGGCTGTACAGCAAGCCGAATCGTTCAGACCCTAGGCATACAATAAGGCAGCGGTGGGCAGGGACTAGCCCATGGCGCGGCGCACTCTGATGCTTGGACTCGAGACGCACAAGTGAATGCGGCAAAAGAGAACCCCAAAAATAAAAAAGAACAAAAATTACATGCCCTGTGCATGACGCGACATATTAATACTCCGACTCGAGACGCACAAGTGAATGCTGCCAAAAGAGAACACACGAGAATAGAAAAAAAAAAAAAACCAAAGGCCTCTGCCCCTGCCCACCGCTGACCCATGAAATGCATGACACCCGTAGTATTACTCGTAGTAGCCAACCCCCGAAGCCCCCAACTGTCGTAGCTATCGTATCTATCGTAGCATCTGTAGCACCTGTAATGTAACCATTAATCTCATGCCGAATCATTTGATCTCTTTACATGCCATCCATCCTGAATTCCCATGCCATGAATCTTCGCCACTAAACTAAACTAATCATCATAACTAATTTCAATAAATGACAACTGTATCTATACACTGACACAACACTAAACCACTAACCACTAAACTAAACCACTAAAAAAAAAAAAAAAAAAAAAAAAAAACTCACGCACCACACCGATACGATACGATCCACACACACACACACACCCCAAGAGTAGTTGCAAAATTAGAACCAAAACAAAAAACAAAAAACAAAAGACAATAAACCCAAAAACCACACCACAAAATCAAAGTAAAAATCAAAGCAAAAAAAAAAAAAATCAAAGCACAAATCAAGATCCAAAGCAGATCCCTTGAGCTCATGGAGTTAGCTTTTGGTAACCACGAAACTCGACTGTCGACTGTCGAACATCAAGTGGGGAGCCCACAGATCCAGCCACAACTAATAATGCTTTACTCTCTCTTTCGCCCTGGGCTGTTTAGGATTACAAGAAACCCCTGGAGGAGTGCAATCCGCCGGTGCTGAATGCAGTGAAGATCGCGACGCTGTTCCATTGCCTGCCGGACATTCTGCACTCGCACAAGCTGTTCCGCATCTCGCTGGCTGAGTGCGTGCGCAATTGGGACAGGGACGAGAAGATCGGCGACTGTTTTGTGAGCGCGTTCGGGAAGCCGCAGCTGCTGGAGATCTACTCGGGCTTCATCAACAACTTCTCGGCGGCCATGGAGCTGGCCAAGATGGAGGAGAAGCGCAAGTCGGCCCTGGCCGACTTCTTCAAGGTGAAGCAGATCAGCGCCCACGATCGGCTGTCGTTCTTTGGGCTGATGGTGAAGCCGGTGCAGCGCTTTCCCCAGTTCATACTGTTCCTGCAGGATCTGCTCAAGTACACGCCGCAGGGCCATCACGATCGCATGTCCCTGCAGCTGGCCCTGTCCCAGCTGGAGCTGCTCGCCGAGCTGCTCAACGAGAGCAAGCGCGAGGCGGAGCAGTATCAGGCCTTCAAGGAGATGCTCGGCCACATCTCCGGCACCTTCAACACGCGCGCCCTCAGCAGCGTCAGCGTCACCGATGGCCACGGCGGTCCGCGTCCGCGCTACCTTCTGCGCGAGGACAATGTCACCCACATGGAGTTCAACCAGGCCGGCCTCATGGTCAAGTGCAAGCAGCGACGCCTGCTGCTGCTCAACGACAAGGTCATCTGCGTCTCGGTCGCCCCCAAGCAGTCGCACGACTTCGGGGCCACCGAGAAGCTCACCTTCAAGTGGATGTTCCCCGTCAACGATGTCGAGATCGTGGACAACAGCACATCGGCCACGCTGTCGCGCATACTCACAGCAGGTGAATATCCCCCAGCCGAATATATCGATGGGAGTTCTGTGTTCTGTATTCTGTGTCTATAATCCCTGAATCCCCCCTTTGGCAGGTCTCAATCGCGGCGGCAGTCTCAAGTCGAATAGCAGCACGGGCGGCGCCACGGGCACTCTGCCGGGCCATGGCGGGGCGGACAGCAGCTCGCCGGCAGCGGCTCTGACCAGCGGCGCCGACAATCTGTGCAGCGAGATGAGCACCCTGATGTACGACTACGAGGTGATCTCGCGCATCCACGACCTGGTGGGCAGCCTGAAGGGCAGCTACAAGGATCTGAATGCGAACACCACGCGCACCGTGCTGAACGCCATACAGGGCTCCATACAGCGCAAGGACGAGGAAATGGCCTGGGTGGACTCGTGCTGTCTGCAGGTGGTCGGCCGCCACAAGTCCGGCAAGGAGGAGACCTTCACATTCCAGACACAGAATCCACACGTCAAGAAGGAGTGGATCACGGAACTGCGTCTGGCCCAGCTGGCCCTCGATCCGAACAACTCGCCCGCCTGGGAGCGCAGCGGCTCCCAGCCGGGCCATCCGGCCATGCAGTCCGCCGACCGCCAGATGCCCCATCACACGCCCGAACAGCTGCAGCTCCAGGAGGCTATACAGCAGAAGCAGTCCCGCAAGATGCCGCTCTTTGTCAAGGCAATGCCCATCTTCAAGTCACAGCATCAATCCGAGGTGTGTAAACTTCCATGGCAGGGTGGTTCCGCCTCGCTCGCGTTGCTTGGACATTTCACACAGTTCAGGCGGCTGGCACGCACACATTCACATGTTTTGTGGTCAAATTAAATTGGTTTCCAGCACTGTAAGCCACGTGAGCGAGCCCTGATTTAGCTACTGAACTTTGGGCAAATCGAGAGCTGATTTGCAGCCAGCAGAGACAGGAGCAGAGGCAGCATGGAGCAGGCTTCTCGAACAACAGCATGGAACCGTGCTCTGCCGCTCAGAGAGACGGCCTTGCTGCTCCTTCTCTTGGTTATATTTCAATCTTTAATTCAAGGAGTATCCCATGCCACAAAAAGCAAGCCAAGAGTCACATAGCACAGCAAAATAGATTCGAATGAGCTCAGAGTAGCTGCCATTACGTCTAAGGAGGCGCAGCTTACAGTGCCCACAGGAGACAGTCTCTGAATGGGATCGTGTGCTCCCCTCTACGCATGTTATCCATTGTGTTTTGACCTTTTCTTGTCTTGCATTGCAGGTGCGCTGTGGATGCTATTACAGCATTGCGAACGACACAAAGCAGAGCGGCAATGCGCGACGGCGGCACAAGCAGCTCAACTATCTGTGGATGTGCAGCAGCGACGGGACGAACTCGCACGTCACCATCTTTGCGCAGCATCCGCAGCAGGCGGGCAATTTGCGGGAGGCGGGCGCCTTCGATCTGCAGGAGACGACTGTGTCGGCGCTGGAGTTCATCAAGGGGCTGGACCAGTGGAAGATGCAGCGCGAGGAGCCGTCCGCCAGCCTGCTGGGCGATCTCATTTGGATGGGCACCGAGAGCCGCAAGCTGCTGATCTACTCGGCCCGCAATCCGGAGCAGGAGGAGCAGCTCGGCAGCTACGCGGTGCCGGGCGCTGTGCGGCGCATCCTCTACCACTTTGATGCCATCTATGTGGCGCTCTCGAACGCCAGCGTTCTGATCTATCGGCGCGCGTTCGACGGCGTCTGGCAGATGCGCGAGCCGCAGCTGATTGCGCTGGGCGAGACGGGCTTCCCGGTGCCCAGCCTGCTGCCGATCAACATGAACATCTATGCCTCGTGCTCGAACCGGGTGTACGTGCTGAACGCCCTCAACGGGGAGATGCAGCGCAGCTTCGAGGTGCAGCACGGCGCCACCCAGGAAGTGAATCTGATGGCCCACTCGGGCATTGGCCTCTGGATCTCGCTGAAGAACTCGACGGTGCTCTGCCTGTACCACACGGAGACGTTCAAGCATCTGCAGGACATCAACATCGCGTCCAGTGTGCTGCGGCACGACGGCCGCAAGGAGCTGCCGCTGAACAACACCTCCGTCTATGTGACCGCCCTGATGGCCTGCAAGGGCCTGTTGTGGGTGGGCACCAATGTGGGCATTGCCGTCACCATTCCGCTGCCCCGGCTGGAGGGCGTGCCCATCATCAGCGGCGGCATCAACATGTCCTGCCACGCGCACTTCGGCCCGATCACCTTCCTGCTGCCGCTCATCCCGAAGGTGTATCCCACCTACAAGCCGCCGCCCACCGGCCTCACCGTGCCGACCACGGTGCCCAGCATGGGCGACGACCTCCAGCTGCCGGCCATCGACGCCGATCCCAAGCTGGAGATCGACGATTGCTCCGTCGTGCTGCGGCGCGATCTCAACAAGTCGGCGGACGGCTCCGCCTCGATTCCCTCCGGCTCCATTATGATCCGAGACCTAAGCACGGAGACAGCAGGTGGCGGCGGCGATTCGGCCGCTCCCTCGGCTGCTTCCTCGCCGCGCAGCTCCAAGCTGGACAAGCAGGGCTCGCTGGACCAGAGCTTCACGGCCAAGATCCGGGCCTCGTTGGCCAACTCGCCGGCGTTCCACCGCAAGCGGTTCCGCGACTTGGGCGCCGCCCAGGACGCCCGAATGTCCAAGACTCTGCCCAGGGGCCATGGCTCCACGGGCGGAGCAGCTGCGTCGGGCGCCTCAGGCAGCGCAGCAGGCGGCGGCGGCGGCTCGGGCTCGGGCTCGGTGTCGGGCGCGGGCTCGCAGCATGGCGGCGAGCAGGGCTACTGCGATGTGTACGGGCTGTACGGCAAGCTGATTTTCGTGAAGGAGGACTACGACGCCGAGGAGGGCACGCAGGGCAACCTCATGGACATGATGTACGAGGGCATGCGGCGCTCCGATCCCGAGCTGGCGGCCATACCCGGCAAGGTGTGCACCCTGGACCGGCGGCTGCGCATGAAGGCCTCGCGGCCGCGCTCGCTCGACCTCTCCAACTGGTCGGTGGACTCCAAGTCCTCCAGCCTGTACACGTCGTCCGGCAGCGAGGAGAGCATGGGCATTCGGCTGTTCGGCGGCCGTTCGGTCTCCCGCAACAGCAGCAGCGCCAGCCACAAGACATCCGGCACTGGCAGCGATCTGGGCAACATTTCCGAGAACGGCCTCATGACCACCGCCGACATCCATCACCATCAGCAGCAGCAGCAGCAGCAGCAGACCCAGAGCCAGGGCCAGACCCAGCACAGCACTCCCAACAAATCGGAGAACACCTTGGGAGCAGCAGCAGCAGCAGCAGGAACTGCAGCCGGAGCAGGACAGTCGTCGGACAAGCCGGCGGCTGCGGTGGCCACGCTGAAGCGCAAGCAGAAGCAGAACAGCAAGCAGCAGCAGCAGCAGAGCGCCGACGGGCCGCGCACCGTGATCACCCTGATGGGGGGACGCGGCTACTGGCGGCACCTGTGGCAGAGCCCGAACGCCTCGCCCAACCACAAGGGCAGTGGCGGCGGCGGCAAGAACGACGCCTCCGGCTGCGGGCCGAGCGGCTCCGGCAATGCTGGCGGCGGCGGGGGCTCCTCGCCGTCGAGTCCGTCGCTGACGGCCAACTCCAACGATGCTCACATAGTGGTGTGGGAGAAGAAGTTATAAAATCAGGAGTTGGTGTGCTGCTGCACCCTTCAGCAGCAGCCCCACCAGCACCATCCGCCCCTCACGGAGCTGTGGCGCCGCGTGGGCGAGCAGCAGCAGCAGCAGCTGCAGCAGCAGCAGCAGCAGCGGCGGGGACGCGGCCGTGTCCGCTTCCGCGGCTCCTTCATGCAGCGGGATCGCAGTGCCGGCAACGAAGGCGGTGGCGGGGGCGGGGCCGGGGGCCTGCTGCGGCCCAGCACCAGCACCGGCGGTGGATCCGGCGGCATACTGAGCTCCGGCCTGAAGCGGCTCACGAAGCTAAAGCGTGGCGGCAGCCTCAAGGAGTTTTAGAATGGAGCAGCAGCGCAGCAGCAGCAGCAGCATGGAATGGAACGGGACAGAGTCCTGCAGCCATGACCAGTGCAAGAGTAACCCGTAAACATAGCCACTTAGGCCACTTATTACAGGCACAAAGTCCGCGGCCACATATTACTTGCGCAGTAGAGTTGTTTTCGAGGGCTTGTCCCCCCCGCAGCTTTGGGGGACGCCCCATAACCAATATCGAATATGATTATTACAATATACACACACATATATATAGCGAAAATCTTTCTGAACAAATCACCCAGCCAGCCCCCATCCCATTCCCATACCCATCTCTCGCCACATTAACTCCATTTGTTTCCTTCGCTCGCTTATTCTCTCTTTAATCTCTAAAGTAGCCATACGAAAATGTGTTTTTTTTTTTTAGTTTTTATATATATTTAGTACATATATATACATATATATACAACTCTGAATATCCAAATATACACGCGTGTTTTTTTTTTTTGTCGTTAGTCGTTTAAGATCTACATGTTATATAGCAACTATATAGAGATGCTAAGGAATATACAAATACAAATACATATGCATATACATATACATATACATATATATCTATATACATACATATACATATATACATATATGATTAATATGATCTACGGATCTAGGCTAAGTAAAAAGGGAGCGGCAAAGCCAGCAAAGCTAAGGGAAATGAGAAATGTTGTCTGTACAAACAATTTGTTGTTAAGGTAATAGCTGAAAGAAAAAACAAAACAAAACAAAAAAGAAGAAGAGTGTTTCTATACGATATATATGCGACACATATGAGTATAGACTGGCCCGGATTGTGTGAACGATATATACAGAACGGAACGGAACGGAACAGTGCTGCAAGATCGAATCAATCCATGAATGTGGTTTGTGGTTTGTGTTTTGGAACTGAACCTATGGAACTGGCGCAGGGCGGTACATACCCCCTCAGTGAGAGCTTTTTTGGAGGTTTTTTTTTCTGTGTGTTTTTCTTGGATCATATATACTCCGTAATCCCCACTCCCCACTCCTTATTGTTGTGGCTAAGCACTGTGTGCTGTGCTTTTGTGCTCTTGTCGTCAGTGTCGTAATTGGTTATAGTCGAAGGCATTTCCTTATACAATTTCATAGCGAAACTAGATCTTAGTCCCCCCGCCTATTATGCGGTTATGGGACACATACTCTTAACTGCATTGGATGTGCACACGAACCACACAAACGGCAACAATTTATAGAACTCTATGTGTCCACGAATATTTGTAAACGTTTACAACCAACAAAAACAAAAAACAAAACAAAACAAAAAACAAAAAACAAATTAAACAAGCAAAAAGAAATGATTTTTTTTTTTCAATTAAGGCACTTGGTAATAATATACAACAGAAAAGAGAAAAAAGAAAACAGAAATCAGACAGGGGAAGAAGTGAATATCTTAAATATATACAACAACACATATACAATACTTATATACGATTTACATATATATACTTATATATACAATACCTATATGAAGGAATATACATGTGTGTTTAATACAAAAAACAAACAAAAAACAAAAAACAATATTTATCTGAAGAAAACAAACAAAAAGCGCAACAACAACAACAAACAAAAAAAAAGAGAAAAAACAAAACAAAACCAAACGAGAATCGAAATCGATATCGAAAATCAATTCGTTTAATCAAGCATAATTTTTGTTTTTATTTTTGTGTTTTTTTTTTTGTATGGATATCTTTTGAATATTAACTGTACATACGTACATATGTACGAGTTTGGTATGTAAGTCAGACATAATGAAATTATGTAACTTTTTTGATATCACACACACACATGCATACAAACATGCATACATACATACATATGGGAGGCGTTAACGCACCCCTCCCACATGCATGGTAAAACATCTACATCTACATACATCAATATACGCGTATACGCGAAATATATTTACCTAAATATCTACAACAACAACAACAAAACAAACAAACAAACAAACACACAACACAACAAATATTGTATTTAACCCGATTTACACCGGGCAACATCGTACAAGTATACGTATATAGATGGCATATTTATCAGCAAATCGGAACATCAATTGCTTTCTCTGTGTATTAACAACAACAATATTATACGAGTTACATATTTATGCATGCAACAAAGAAAATGTATTAAAAATATTCAAAAAAAAAATAATAAAAAAAAACTTTGCATTTTTATTGGCCGGGCGAGAGTACCTACCATTTTAATCCTTCAACTGCAGTGGGTGCGAGTCGAACAGCATGACTCTCTCCTGGCCACGAAGAGATATATGTGCCACGCCCAGATCGGTTCACAATCGGCGGAGAAAACGTTACATTTATGCTTGGTGGAAATATCCCTGATAAGGACTCCATAAGTACGTCACCACACGCCCAGATTGGACTGCAAAAAATCAAACAAAATTAATTACGTATGACTGTGCGTGTCCCTCAATGTCGTGACGCTCAGAACTGAGATTTCGTAACTTTCAGATCTGTTCATACCAGTCCTTCGCGTCATTATTCTAAGTTCTGCACCCAGCCTCAGAGCATTTTCTCGAACTCTTATTTATTTATATGTTTCTTATATTGAATCTGAAATTATTACAAGTATTGTTGCCAGTTAAGTGAAGTTGCGGGATAATTTGAATCCTTCTTTTATATGCCCAGTGAACTTGGCTTATCTCTGTCTGCAGCATGTCCATCTCTGTGCAGCGAATTGATATCTTAATATGGACAATGGCATGGCCAAAGCAAATAAGTGTTATGAGTTAGTCCAGGCCCTCCGCTGGCCTTATCGATCCTGCAGTGCAGCTTTATCGCTGTGGCAAATGATCAACGCTGGGAGACGGACGGACTGACGGTACAAACTAATTAATATTAATATAATAATTAATATTTAAGTGGGGCACAAAAATAGATTTGTAGAAAAACATATAGACACACATCTTTATTCGAATACAATAAATGACAAGTTGTTTGGTATAAAAGAAAGTGAGACAAAAAAAAGTTGTATATATATTATGTATACATATATATGTATGTCAGTGTAAGTAAGTGTAACTAGCGCCAAAAAACGTTTCACAGTACAACAAAGAATCCTCTCGTTCGCGCTCGCGCTCTCGCTCTCGCTCCTGCCTCTGTCTATCTCTCTCCTCCTCTATGGGCGTCTCCTATATAGAAGGATGCTACTCGTACACGGACTCGTACACGGACTCGTTTATATGGCATGTGGGCGACGGCGACGCCGTACAAATGCTTCGAGATTACAGATTCGATTACTACTTGAACACTCGCTGAAGGGGCGGGGGGGGAGGGGTTTTGAGTTGGTGAGTTGGTGGGGTAGTTGGGGTAGTGCGGGGACAGCGGGCGGAGTGGACGCTGCTGGCACTTAGATGCCGCGGTAGGAGCGATGTGCCAAAAAGGCACTGATGAAGTAGAGCACGGCATTGACCAGGCCCAGGACACCGGCCACCATGTAGCCGTCGTGCTTGACATCGCGCAGACGGATCAGCAGGCAGATGGACGAGGCCAGAATCAGAATGGCGGCGACGCTGTGGTAGATCAGCTCCTGCAATGACACAACCCAATGGAAAGATTACATTACAGATCCAACGATCCAACGATCCGATGCACAGGGACTGGCAGGGGCACTCACGTAAATCGTCTTGGCGATGATGCCGCCCGTGCTGAGGGAGGTGAGGCAGGCGAGCAGTAGGCAGAACGTTCCTATCATAAACGTGGTGGCCATCAGAAAGTGGAACAGATCCTGCTGTCCCGAGTAAAAGTAGTTGCGGTATCCCTGATAGTTGTAGGCCAGAATGCCCACAATGGCAGCGCCAATGATCTGTGTGCAAAAACGATTGGACAGACAGTGAGTGGGTGAGTCAGGGGCTCATTAGACACTCCAATGAGGTGGCTTACCAGCTCGAAGAGCTTGAGGATTCCCGGAAAGGACTTGAGGTAGCCCGTGTTCAGCACGATGTACGAGGTGTTGGTGGTGCTGGTGGTGGTGCGTGTAATGGTCACTGAGTGCGACATCTTGGCGTTTGGGTTGCTTCCGGTGGTGTTTGACTGGGAGGGATATCGGTTAGAAGGTGGGGTCTGAAAATAGAATATTCCACATTGGTCAGTAAATACATGAGTTGTGCAAACCCCCCATATAAATCCTGACATCCGTACCCCACGTGCTCCGGATGCACCTTAGATTATTCCCCATCCCGCTTGATTTTTCACCCACTTCGTTCGCCTTTAGTTTCTCTTCAGTTCTCGCCGATCTCTCTGGCGCTCTCGCTGCTCCCTGGCCGATTGCATGGACAGCTGTTACAGATCGAACGCCCTTGCCACGCCCATCAATCTGCACAATTTCAGAATATTGTGGGATATTTTTGCGCGTGTGTGTGTGTGGGTGTGTGTGGGTGTGTTTTGTATATTTTTGGCCATATATTTGTTGTTGTTTTCGTTTTGGATGTGTTTTTTGTTGTTGTTGTTGTTGTTTCTTTCTGGTTTTTGTCTAATTTTAAAATAATTTTCAATGCCGGCCTCGGCGAAAGCGCCAAAAGCGTTATTGAAACATCGCCAGTGGGGAGAATCGGAGAAAATGTATTTACTTGCCACACAAGACATCAGCCATACACACTCCTCCTTCGCCCTCGCCTCCTCCTTGGCCTCCTCCTGCGGCAGATCTGCGTACAGGGTGCGGGGCATCTACTATATCATTCCTGGGCAGAGAGACTTGTACCATATCCACTCCTACTAGTACGAGTATACATATATTCTGTATATATATATATTCTGCTGCTGACGTCATCAACTTTATGGTCTGCTGCCTTTTGTTCGTTGGAAAAACTGAGCAAAAGCTCCCAGAAATTGGGGCACACACACAGTCGAGTGTCTGAGGGGCATTGAGGGAGAGAAGAACCGAACCGAACCGAAGGCGAATGGGCACAAAGTAGGTTAACTGTTCCTAGAATTCCCGCAAGATATCTGAAGGGAATCCAAACATCACGCATCCCGCAGAGCTGCCTCCTACTTGCACGGGGTGGGGTGGGGATGTGTGGTGTGTGTTTGGCATGACTCAAATTTCATTGGGGTCGGTTGAGTAGGTGGAGGGTGGAGGCTGATTACAGACCTTCCTCAAGCTCGCGAAGCGACAATCCGCGGCGCATTAATCAAGGCAGGCAGGCAGGCGGTGACGCCATCGCCGCGAGTGACGCAATAACTTACAGTAGTACAGACACAGACTGGTCAGACGGGGGGCCCAGAACCAAAAGCAAAACCAAACCCAAAACCAGAACCGGCCATGATGAGACCCGATGAGATGCTAATCGCATTAATCGATGCGCCAATTCGCATAGGGAATGCGGCCTGTGGGTATGGGCTGGTCAAGGGGTGTGGCCATCATGGCCGTTCCAAAACATTTTGCCCAAAAAAAACTACAGCAACAATAAATTCTAGAGTGTGCTGGGAGCATGTTGATTAGCAGGGCACCCAACGGATTTCCGCTTGGCATACGAAATCGAAAGGGAATGGAGCGGGCGGTCGGGCGAGACGGAGGGCGGGTGTAGCGGCTTGGTGCCTATGATATCATGTCCAAATTATGCATGCAACAACAGCAACAAGTTGGCGGTTGGCTGTTGGCGGGCCTATCAAATGAGTTGCCGTTGCCCAAGAAAATATCAGCCTGGCATCTCAAGTTATTTGCGTTTGCCGGAAATATCTTCCAATTGTTGCCGACGACTAACGGGTTGCCTGATGGCCTGGTGGCCTGATGGCTGCTGCTGCTATTGACTTGCCGATAACTGTCAATCAGTTGTGTATTTTTATTTGGTTTTGTTTGCTGATAACAGGAGTGGCAGCGACGCTGCACCGCAGCGCAGAATCGTAGTCATATTTCCGATTCGGAAAATGATATCATCGGACACACACAGAAGCCTGCTGCCGCTCCACACCACGATGCAGTTTTATGGCAAACAACAAAATAATCGTAAAAAAAACAACACAAACAAAGTGTAGAAACAACAAAATTCAAGTGCAGTAGGTGGGGTGTGGTGGGGTTGGGGATGGAAGCGAAGTGAAGTGCAGGAGGCTACGCCCCAAGCAATCCCGGCGCGCTTTTCAAAATGTTTCCCCGAAAATACACACAGGCATGGCCCATCAAATATCTTTCGATGGATATATATCTTCGTATATGTGAATACCTATTGGGGGGGATCTTGCGCTTACTTTTTGGATACTCGCTGTTCTGCGGGGGCTTTTTGAAGGTTTCAAGTTTATTCTCGGGCTATGTGTTGGCGCGCGCACGTTGAAAACGAAACTGAAAAAGCGTTTCGCTTATTTGCCAGCAAGCGAGCGAGCGAGCGGCCCCAGCCCCAGTCGCAGTCGCAGTCTCAGTACCAGTCCCAGAGCGTCGCAGCCAACGCCGGCTGCGTCGTGTTCGAATGAAAACAAAATCAAGCAGAAGGCTAAAGCGGCCACTGCGACTCGACCAGACGGTGGCCCAGCACAGAGTCAATAGCGTGGCGGCCAAGAACTTTATCCAAAGTCCAGCCTTGATTCACACATTCAGCATTATCCCTGAAGGAACATCAATGCCTACATTTGTTCATAGCCATGTATGTATGTATGTATGAAGTAACCTCATTGAGTTTACATTTCAGACATTGAATGATCTAGTCGCACATACCCCCCCCCCCCTCTTTTCGCCCACAGGGTATCCATTCCGAAAGCACAACAAGTTGACTGGCTGCCTGTCCATCGCTGAGACGCTGACGTCATGATGTCATCGTCGTGTAATCGTCGAACGCTCACCGTTCGTCTGTCTGTCTGGCTGGCTGGCTGTCTTTCGGGTCGGGGCCAACACTTCCAATAAATAGTAGTTACAGGTTTGCAATGCATTTGTCGGCCTTAAACGCGCTCCCGGCACGCACCTCGCATTGTAACTGTTCCTTTGAGCAGAGAGTGATGGCGAGAGAGAGAGAGAGAGAGGAGCTGCGCGTACAATTGCACCTACTATGAGTCAGCGTTACCCGACTGCCAAGGAGAGTAAGAGTAAGAGAGAGAGAGTGGGTGGGTGGGTGTCGGAGAGAGTGGCAGTGAGAGTAGGTGAAGGCCCTCAGGCAAGGCGAGTGAGAGTGATACACACTCGCGTGTGTATGTGTGTGCTCTATGAGTAACGCAATGCCTGGCAAAAATAATGCCCATGGATCTACATAAAATTGATCCATAAATATTTAAAATATTTTAAATTTAATTTCATTTAAAGACGCAGCAATTATTTTTTCCTTGGAGTTGTATCCATCAATAAGCCTTGTGTTAATCATCTAAATATCTAGCAGTTAGCGGTACAGTTATATTGAATCTCCATCTGTTAAGCAACATGTTAAAGCTTAAAGCGTGTTAACTTTCTGGCGGAAATGGGCATCTGCACTGCCGCTATCATCCTACCTTCTATGCTAACACAAAAAGTAGTGTGTATCCCAGCAACGAGCACACAAAGTGAGCGAATCATTTCTATTACTCATAAACGATCGCAGCTGAGTCCTCAAAACGTCAGTACAATTATTTTCATTCATGACAACTACGATTCTTGCAAAGAAGTTCAAGTTAAGTTTTCATTTATTCATTTAAGGCGTTTACACTTAGCAAGATTAAAAGCAAAGACCTTAATTTTGTGTATAGGTAAACAAGTCTGTGAAGGAGGGCTGTTAATTTGTTTTAAATCCATTTTTTATTTTTATTAGCTACTTTTTAAACGTTTGAAGAGGTTTTTCTTTTTAATTTAAGAAGAGAAAATGTTTTTTACTAACTGCATACAATCGCCGTTAACCTCTATTTGGTAGGTTACCACTAACTAAATAATTATAAGCCGGCCAGTTAGGGAAATGAAAAGCTTTCTTTTTGGGTTCTCAAATGTTTTTTATTTCCATTGATCTCGCTGATGAATGTTTGACATGTGAATATGCGCATGTACTTAAGTATGTGTGTATATGATGTATTGAATGTGTTTTGCATGTGTTGGGTGCCTTGTGAGTGGCCGAATGTGGGCGCATTCCGCATGTGTTGGGTGGGTGAGTGGATGAGTGGGTGGTTGGGTGCTTCTGGTGGTGGTGGTGTTGGTTGATTGTATGCTAAATGCATTTGCTTAGTTCAATTATTAATCAAATCCTACTCTCAGTACAATTTTGTTTAACAAATCTTGCTTCGTCCTACATCCGTTTGTTTTGTTTATTTTCCTTTGTTCATTTTCACCTTCTGCTGCTCTGTCTCCTGTTGCTGTTTTTGTTGTGTGTGTGTGTGAGTGTGTGTGTCGAGTGTGTGTGTCGAGTGTGGTGGAGCAATAATTAAGACTAATTTATATTATATGTAATTGCTTTCGTTTGGAGCTTCTTCCCATCGAGCATTAGTTGAACTAGATCGATCGACAGTTTGTTGGTTCGCTTTGTTGTTGTTGTTGTTTCTATAAAGAATGTGGTGTTGTTGTTGTTGCTGTCAGAAAGGGGAAAACAATGCATTCGCTTTTTTCATTCTTTAGGGTATGGCGGTATGGCGTAGGGAAAGCTTTTATCAACAAAAATATAAATTCAACTCCGAGCGAGCAAGCAGCGGCAAGGCCAGTGCCAGTGCCAGCCAGCGCCAGCGGCTTGGCACTGCTCTCGTGTGTTGCCATCCTGCTCTGTCTCATGTGTGTGTCTCTTACGGGAGAGGTGTGATTTGTGTTTGTGTGTGTGTTCTATGTCTGTTGCTGTGTGTATTTGCTTGTCTTTGTTTTTAGTTCTTTTTCAATAATTATGTTTCTGTTCTTTTTGCCGCTACAACACACTCCTCTGCTGCTGCTGCTCCAAAACTGACCTCGACCCTTAGTCGAGGCCATCGTCGACAAAGTCCGCCGAATCCTTCTTGGCCTTCGGCTCGCTGCTATCACTGGGCGTGCCTTTCTCCTCTTTTTCATCCTTTTCCTGGCCAAAGGCACCAGCTCCGGCTCCGGCACCCGGGAAGATATCCTTCACCAAGTTGAAGATCTTCGGGTTGGACACATACTTGGAAATGTTGGCCGGATTAGCGAGGATATCTTGCATGGCAGCAGCCACCTCAGGATCCTTCATCAGACCAAGCATCTCAGCCATTTTGGGGATGCCGGGCATGCCGCCAGCGCCGCCAGCGCCACCACCGTCGGGGAAACCACCAGGGAAGCCGCCGGGGAAACCGCCAGGGAAACCGCCAGGGAATCCACCAGCAGCTCCGCCTGGAAAGCCGCCTGTCGAACCAGCCGATGCCTTTTGTTTCTCCTGATCTTTGCGTGCCTTATTCTGGGCACGCAGACGATCCTTGACCTTGCGTTCGGCCTGCTTGCGCTCCAGCTTGACGCGGTGCTGCTCAATCTTCTTTGCATTGGGCGTCACCTCGCGCAGCCACTCGTCGGTCTCCTCGTCAAAGTCCAGCTTGCAGGCCTGGCGCAGATCCTTGGCGGCCTCCTCGAACTGGCCCAGCAGGCGATGGGCACGTCCACGGAACTTGTGGGCGGCCGCCGAGTCGCAGTTCAGCTCAAGGGCTTTATCGCAGTCACGAATGCAGGCATTGGGCTTCTTCAGCTTGAGGAAAGCCTGGCCGCGCTTGGCATAGTAGAGTGCATTGCCGGGATTCAGCTCAATGGCCTTGGTGTAGAGGCCGATGGCCTCCTCGAACTTTTGCTCACCATAGGCCTTGGCGGCCTCGCCGCGCACATCGCCGGCCTGGTCCATCTCCTCATCGGTGACCTCTTTGGCAGAGTCACCCATGGGCTGGGCCGGGTCAAGGTCGGGCTGCAGAACGCCTGCGGAAAGTGCGAGAGCAAAATTGGTTAGAGAGAATGCACGCTGGAGCAAAGTTCAAAGACTGTTCGAACAATCTGGCAAGGCACGTGACTTGGCAAAAAAAAAATTCTTTGCCAAATTTTTTCATTTGCCTGCGAGCGGCTACGTACCTTCCATATCCAGCTCAACATCAGACTCGGAGTCCGATGCAAACTCATCATCGCTGGCATCCGAATCGATGCTGACTCCCTCGGAGTCCGGGGTCGAGGCACCAGCAGCAGCCGGTTTCGATTTGGCACCGGCATCGCCGCCAAATGGGCACTTTCTGGAAATTTCGATAAGCAACAACAAAAATATATGTGCAAAAAATGTGCAAACATGTGAAAAAGGGTGGCTGGTGGTCGGGAGGGTGGGGGTTGCAGCACAACTTACCCGCCTGCAGCGGCGTCTGGCATCTTAAAGTCGCCTGTCGGCACCCGGCCGCCAAACTTTTCAATAAAATCCTTGACAAATTTTAGCTGCGGCACATTCACCACCGTTGGATTCGCGTCCACGAACTCGATGAAGCTCTTCAGCTTCTCCAGGTCATCCTTTCCCATCGGTGATGCCATTTTTCTTATTTTATTTCTGTTTCCACAATTTCAAGCACTTTTCCCAAGTTTTTTAAGTAGATGTCAAACCAAAGAGCTCTATCGATAGTATCTATATTTTGCTGCTAGCCTCTACTATCGATGATTTTGAGACAGACCATCATGATAGTATCGAGCTACAGTCGTTGCGTTTTAATATGTTTGGATTTTCTGCTATAAAATACGAAGACACATTTGTAAACAAATCGCCTAAAAGTTTTCAATGGTTTCTTAATTATTATTTTACCCCGATACTATCACGATAGTATCGACACTAACCATGCAGTATGTAAATGTGCCAGTTCATACAACAAAAGTGGCGCCGCAGCTGAGTCTTCAGCGTACGTTCCCAGGTCTTTGGGTCTGGGGCCGTAAGGTTCAGGTTACGTAAATGTGTGTGTGCCATGTATTCACTCATACTGTGCTTGTGTGTGTTCTACAATTTTTGGCCGCGATCTAATTTCTCTCATTTTTTTCCTCCACTTTCCGCCGCTCAAATGGCAGAGAACCGTTAAATTCAAATCTGAGATTCCAGGCGAACAGAAACCAGCAGAAGGTCGCTGCTTTTTTTATACTCTCTTTTTTTCTTGTTTCTCTTTGTCCATCGTTCCTCCCTTCATTCGCTCTAATTTTTCTGATTTTCTGCCTCCACTTTCCGCCGCTCAAATGGCAGAAAACCGTTAAATTCAAATCTGAGATACCAGGCGAACAGAAACCAGCAGAAGGTCGCTGCTTTTTTTATACTCTCTTTTTTTTTTCTTGTTTCTCTTTGTATTTGGTTGAACTCCAGAGCTTAAACGGAGAAATACAAAGAGAAACAAGAAAAAAAGAGAGTATAAAAAAAGCAGCGACCTTCTGCTGGTTTCTGTTCGCCTGGTATCTCCGATTTCAATTTAACGGTTTTCTGCCATTTGAGCGGCGGAAAGTGGAGGCAGAAAATCAGAAAAATAATAGCGAATAAAGGGAGAAACGAAAGACAAAGAGAAACAAAAAAAATAAAAAAAAGCAGCGACCTTCTGCTGGTTTCTGTTCGCCTGGTATCTCAGATTTGAATTTAACGGTTTTCTGCCATTTGAGCGGCGGAAAGTGGAGGCAGAAAATCAGAAAAATAATAGCGAATAAAGGGAGAAACGAAAGACAAAGAGAAACAAAAAAAATCAAAAAAAGCAGCGACCTTTTGCTGGTTTCTGTTCGCCTGGTATCTCAGATTTGAATTTAACGGTTTTCTGCCATTTGAGCGGCGGAAAGTGGAGGCAGAAAATCAGGAAAATAATAGCGGATAAAGGGAGAAACGAAAGACAAAGAGAAAAAAAAATAAATTAAAAAAAAAAACAGCGACCATCTGCTGGTTTCTGTTCGCCTGGTATCTCAGACTTGAATTTAACGGTTTTCTGCCATTTGAGCGGCGGAAAGTGGAGGCAGAAAATCAGGATAATAATAGCGAATAAAGGGAGAAACAAAAGACAAAGAGAAAAAAAATTAAAAAAAAACAGCGACCATCTGCTGGTTTCTGTTCGCCTGGTATCTCAGACTTGAATTTAACGGTTTTCTGCCATTTGAGCGGCGGAAAGTGGAGGCAGAAAATCAGGAAAATAATAGCGGATAAAGGGAGAAACGAAAGACAAAGAGAAAAAAAAATAAATTAAAAAAAAACAGCGACCATCTGCTGGTTTCTGTTCGCCTGGTATCTCAGACTTGAATTTAACGGTTTTCTGCCATTTGAGCGGCGGAAAGTGGAGGCAGAAAATCAGGATAATAATAGCGAATAAAGGGAGAAACAAAAGACAAAGAGAAAAAAAAAATTAAAAAAAAACAGCGACCATCTGCTGGTTTCTGTTCGCCTGGTATCTCAGACTTGAATTTAACGGTTTTCTGCCATTTGAGCGGCGGAAAGTGGAGGCAGAAAATCAGGAAAATAATAGCGAATAAAGGGAGAAACGAAAGACAAAGAGAAACAAAAAAATCAAAAAAAAGCAGCGACCTTCTGCTGGTTTCTGTTCGCCTGGTATCTCAGAATTGAATTTAACGGGTTTCTGCCATTTGAGCGGCGAAAAGTGGAGGCAGAAAATCAGGAAAATAATAGCGAATAAAGGGAGAAACAAAAAAAAATTCAAAAAGAGCAGCGACCTTCTGCTGGTTTCTGTTCCCCTGGTATCTCAGATTTGAATTTAACAGTTTTCTGCCATTTGAGCGGCGGAAAGTGGGGGCAGAAAATCAGAAAAAATTGGAGCGAATGAAGGGAGCAACAAAAGACAAAGAGAACCAAAAAAAATTCAAAAAAAGCAGCGACCTTCTGCTGGTTTCTGTTCGCCTGGTATCTCAGATTTGAATTTAACGGTTTTCTGCCATTTGAGCGGCGGAAAGTGGAGGCAGAAAATCAGAAAAAATTGGAGCGAATGAAGGGAGCAACGAAAGACAAATAGAACCAAAAAAAGTCAAAAAAAGCAGCGACCTTCTGCTGGTTTCTGTTCCCCTGGTATCTCAGATTTGAATTTAACGGTTTTCTGCCATTTGAGCGGCGGAAAGTGGAGGCGGAAAATCAGAAAAAATTGGAGCGAATGAAAGGAGCAACAAAAGACAAAGAGAAACAAAAAAAAATTTAAAAAAGCAGCGACCTTCTGCTGGTTTCTGTTCCCCTGGTATCTCAGATTTGAATTTATCGGTTTTCTGCCATTTGAGCGGCGGAAAGTGGAGGCGGAAAATCAGAAAAAATTGGAGCGAATGAAGGGAGGAACGAAAGACAAAGAGAAAACAAAAAAATCAAAAAAAGCAGCGACCTTCTGCTGGTTTCTGTTCCCCTGGTATCTCAGATTTGAATTTAACGGTTTTCTGCCATTTGAGCGGCGGAAAGTGGAGGCAGAAAATCAGAAAAAATTGGAGCGAATGAAGGGAGGATCGAACGACAAAGAGAAATAAAAAAAATCAAAAAAGCAGCGACCTTCTGCTGGTTTCTGTTCCCCTGGTATCTCAGATTTGAATTTAACGGTTTTCTGCCATTTGAGCGGCGGAAAGTGGAGGCGGAAAATCAGAAAAAATTGGAGCGAATGAAGGGAGCAACGAAAGACAAAGAGAAACAAAAAAAAATCAAAAAAAAGCAGCGACCTTCTGCTGGTTTCTGTTCCCCTGGTATCTCAGATTTGAATTTAACGGTTTTCTGCCATTTAAGCGGCGGAAAGTGGAGGCAGAAAATCAGAAAAAATTGGAGCGAATGAAGGGAGAAACGAAAGACAAAGAGAAATAAAAAAAAATCAAAAAAAGCAGCGACCTTCTGCTGGTTTCTGTTCGCCTGGTATCTCAGATTTGAATTTAACGGTTTTCTGCCATTTGAGCGGCGGAAAGTGGAGGCAGAAAATCAGGAAAATAATAGCGAATAAAGGGAGAAACGAAAGACAAAGGGAAACAAAAAAAAATTCAAAAAAAAGCAGCGACCTTCTGCTGATTTCTGTTCGCCTGGTATCTCAGATTTGAATTTAACGGTTTTCTGCCATTTGAGCGGCGGAAAGTGGAGGCAGAAAATCAGAAAAAAATTGGAGCGAATGAAGGGAGCAACGAAAGACAAATAGAACCAAAAAAGTCAAAAAAAGCAGCGACCTTCTGCTGGTTTCTGTTCCCCTGGTATCTCAGATTTGAATTTAACGGTTTTCTGCCATTTGAGCGGCGGAA
Organism: Drosophila ambigua; assembly: GCA_018150905.1. NCBI lineage: Eukaryota > Metazoa > Arthropoda > Insecta > Diptera > Drosophilidae > Drosophila > Drosophila ambigua. Next base: position 4,077,970 of record JAECWS010000151.1, on the reverse strand, counting down.
AGTGGAGGCGGCAAATCAGAAAAAATTGGAGCGAATGAAGGGAGGAACGAAAGACAAAGAGAAACAAAAAAAAATTCAAAAAAAGCAGCGACCTTCTGCTGGTTTCTGTTCCCCTGGTATCTCAGATTTGAATTTAACGGTTTTCTGCCATTTGAGCGGCGGAAAGTGGAGGCGGAAAATCAGAAAAAATTGCAGCGAATGAAGGGAGCAACGAAAGACAAAGAGAAACAAAAAAAATCAAAAAAAAGCAGCGACCTTCTGCTGGTTTCTGTTCCCCTGGTATCTCAGATTTGAATTTAACGGTTTCCTGCCATTTGAGCGGCGGAAAGTGGAGGCAGAAAATCAGAAAAAATTGGAGCGAATGAAGGGAGGAACGAAAGACAAAGGGAAACAAAAAAAAATTCAAAAAAAGCAGCGACCTTCTGCTGGTTTCTGTTCCCCTGGTATCTCAGATTTGAATTTAACGGTTTTCTGCCATTTGAGCGGCGGAAAGTGGAGGCAGAAAATCAGAAAAAATTGGAGCGAATGAAGGGAGGAACGAAAGACAAAGAGAAACAAAAAAAAATCAAAAAAAGCAGCGACCTTCTGCTGGTTTCTGTTCCCCTGGTATCTCAGATTTGAATTTATCGGTTTTCTGCCATTTGAGTGGCGGAAAGTGGAGGCAGAAAATCAGAAAAAATTGGAGCGAATGAAGGGAGCAACAAAAGACAAATAGAACCAAAAAAAGTCAAAAAAAGCAGCGACCTTCTGCTGGTTTCTGTTCCCCTGGTATCTCAGATTTGAATTTAACGGTTTTCTGCCATTTGAGCGGCGGAAAGTGGAGGCAGAAAATCAGAAAAAATTGGAGCGAATGAAGGGAGGATCGAACGACAAAGAGAAATAAAAAAAAATAAAAAAAAGCAGCGACCTTCTGCTGGTTTCTGTTCCCCTGGTATCTCAGATTTGAATTTAACGGTTTTCTGCCATTTGAGCGGCGGAAAGTGGAGGCAGAAAATCAGAAAAAATTGGAGCGAATGAAGGGAGGATCGAACGACAAAGAGAAATAAAAAAAAATAAAAAAAAGCAGCGACCTTCTGCTGGTTTCTGTTCCCCTGGTATCTCAGATTTGAATTTAACGGTTTTCTGCCATTTGAGCGGCGGAAAGTGGAGGCGGAAAATCAGAAAAAATTGGAGCGAATGAAGGGAGCAACGAAAGACAAAGAGAAACAAAAAAAAATCAAAAAAAGCAGCGACCTTCTGCTGGTTTCTGTTCCCCTGGTATCTCAGATTTGAATTTAACGGTTTTCTGCCATTTAAGCGGCGGAAAGTGGAGGCAGAAAATCAGAAAAAATTGGAGCGAATGAAGGGAAACACAAAAGACAAAGAGAAACAAAAAAAATTCAAAAAAAGCAGCGACCTTCTGCTGGTTTCTGTTCGCCTGGTATCTCAGATTTGAATTTAACGGTTTTCTGCCATTTGAGCGGCGGAAAGTGGAGGCAGAAAATCAGGAAAATAATAGCGAATAAAGGGAGAAACGAAAGACAAAGGGAAACAAAAAAAAAATTCAAAAAAAGCAGCGACCTTCTGCTGATTTCTGTTCGCCTGGTATCTCAGATTTGAATTTAACGGTTTTCTGCCATTTGAGCGGCGGAAAGTGGAGGCAGAAAATCAGAAAAAAATTGGAGCGAATGAAGGGAGCAACGAAAGACAAATAGAACCAAAAAAAGTCAAAAAAAGCAGCGACCTTCTGCTGGTTTCTGTTCCCCTGGTATCTCAGATTTGAATTTAACGGTTTTCTGCCATTTGAGCGGCGGAAAGTGGAGGCGGAAAATCAGAAAAAATTGGAGCGAATGAAGGGAGCAACGAAAGACAAAGAGAAACAAAAAAAATCAAAAAAGCAGCGACCTTCTGCTGGTTTCTGTTCCCCTGGTATCTCAGATTTGAATTTAACGGTTTCCTGCCATTTGAGCGGCGGAAAGTGGAGGCAGAAAATCAGAAAAAATTGGAGCGAATGAAGGGAGGAACGAAAGACAAAGAGAACCAAAAAAAATTCAAAAAAAGCAGCGACCTTCTGCTGGTTTCTGTTCGCCTGGTATCTCAGATTTGAATTTAACGGTTTTCTGCCATTTGAGCGGCGGAAAGTGGAGGCAGAAAATCAGAAAAAATTGGAGCGAATGAAGGGAGCAACAAAAGACAAAGAGAACCAAAAAAAATTCAAAAAAAGCAGCGACCTTCTGCTGGTTTCTGTTCGCCTGGTATCTCAGATTTGAATTTAACGGTTTTCTGCCATTTGAGCGGCGAAAAGTGGAGGCAGAAAATCAGGAAAATAATAGCGAATAAAGGGAGAAACAAAAAAAAAATTCAAAAAGAGCAGCGACCTTCTGCTGGTTTCTGTTCCCCTGGTATCTCAGATTTGAATTTAACAGTTTTCTGCCATTTGAGCGGCGGAAAGTGGAGGCGGAATATCAGAAAAAATTGGAGCGAATGAAGGGAGCAACAAAAGACAAAGAGAAACAAAAAAAAATTAAAAAAAGCAGCGACCTTCTGCTGGTTTCTGTTCCCCTGGTATCTCAGATTTGAATTTATCGGTTTTCTGCCATTTGAGCGGCGGAAAGTGGAGGCGGAAAATCAGAAAAAATTGGAGCGAATGAAGGGAGGAACGAAAGACAAAGAGAAACAAAAAAAAATCAAAAAAGCAGCGACCTTCTGCTGGTTTCTGTTCCCCTGGTATCTCAGATTTGAATTTAACGGTTTTCTGCCATTTGAGCGGCGGAAAGTGGAGGCAGAAAATCAGAAAAAATTGGAGCGAATGAAGGGAGGATCGAACGACAAAGAGAAATAAAAAAAAATCAAAAAAAGCAGCGACCTTCTGCTGGTTTCTGTTCCCCTGGTATCTCAGATTTGAATTTAACGGTTTTCTGCCATTTGAGCGGCGGAAAGTAAGGGCAGAAAATCAGAAAAAATTGGAGCGAATGAAGGGAGCAACAAAAGACAAAGAGAACCAAAAAAAATTCAAAAAAAGCAGCGACCTTCTGCTGGTTTCTGTTCGCCTGGTATCTCAGATTTTAATTTAACGGGTTTCTGCCATTTGAGCGGCGAAAAGTGGAGGCAGAAAATCAGGAAAATAATAGCGAATAAAGGGAGAAACAAAAAAAAAATTCAAAAAGAGCAGCGACCTTCTGCTGGTTTCTGTTCCCCTGGTATCTCAGATTTGAATTTAACGGTTTTCTGCCATTTGAGCGGCGGAAAGTGGAGGCAGAAAATCAGAAAAAATTGGAGCGAATGAAGGGAGCAACGAAAGACAAATAGAACCAAAAAAAGTCAAAAAAAGCAGCGACCTTCTGCTGGTTTCTGTTCCCCTGGTATCTCAGATTTTAATTTAACGGTTTTCTGCCATTTGAGCGGCGGAAAGTGGAGGCGGAAAATCAGAAAAAATTGGAGCGAATGAAGGGAGCAACAAAAGACAAAGAGAAACAAAAAAAAATTTAAAAAAGCAGCGACCTTCTGCTGGTTTCTGTTCCCCTGGTATCTCAGATTTGAATTTATCGGTTTTCTGCCATTTGAGCGGCGGAAAGTGGAGGCGGAAAATCAGAAAAAATTGGAGCGAATGAAGGGAGGAACGAAAGACAAAGAGAAACAAAAAAAAATCAAAAAAAGCAGCGACCTTCTGCTGGTTTCTGTTCCCCTGGTATCTCAGATTTGAATTTTACGGTTTTCTGCCATTTGAGCGGCGGAAAGTGGAGGCAGAAAATCAGAAAAAATTGGAGCGAATGAAGGGAGGATCGAACGACAAAGAGAAATAAAAAAAAATCAAAAAAAGCAGCGACCTTCTGCTGGTTTCTGTTCCCCTGGTATCTCAGATTTGAATTTAACGGTTTTCTTCCATTTGAGCGGCGGAAAGTGGAGGCGGAAAATCAGAAAAAATTGGAGCGAATGAAGGGAGCAACGAAAGACAAAGAGAAACAAAAAAAAATCAAAAAAAGCAGCGACCTTCTGCTGGTTTCTGTTCCCCTGGTATCTCAGATTTGAATTTAACGGTTTTCTGCCATTTAAGCGGCGGAAAGTGGAGGCAGAAAATCAGAAAAAATTGGAGCGAATGAAGGGAGGAACAAAAGACAAAGAGAAACAAAAAAAATTCAAAAAAAGCAGCGACCTTCTGCTGGTTTCTGTTCGCCTGGTATCTCAGATTTGAATTTAACGGTTTTCTGCCATTTGAGCGGCGGAAAGTGGAGGCAGAAAATCAGAAAAAATTGGAGCGAATGAAGGGAGCAACGAAAGACAAATAGAACCAAAAAAAGTCAAAAAAAGCAGCGACCTTCTGCTGGTTTCTGTTCCCCTGGTATCTCAGATTTGAATTTAACGGTTTTCTGCCATTTGAGCGGCGGAAAGTGGAGGCGGCAAATCAGAAAAAATTGGAGCGAATGAAGGGAGGAACGAAAGACAAAGAGAAACAAAAAAAATTCAAAAAAGCAGCGACCTTCTGCTGGTTTCTGTTCGACAGGTATCTCAGATTTGAATTTAACGGTTTTCTGCCATTTGAGCGGCGGAAAGTGGAGGCGGAAAATCAGAAAAAATTGCAGCGAATGAAGGGAGCAACGAAAGACAAAGAGAAACAAAAAAAATCAAAAAAAGCAGCGACCTTCTGCTGGTTTCTGTTCCCCCTGGTATCTCAGATTTGAATTTAACGGTTTCCTGCCATTTGAGCGGCGGAAAGTGGAGGCAGAAAATCAGAAAAAATTGGAGCGAATGAAGGGAGGAACGAAAGACAAAGAGAAACAAAAAAAATTCAAAAAAAGCAGCGACCTTCTGCTGGTTTCTGTTCCCCTGGTATCTCAGATTTGAATTTAACGGTTTTCTGCCATTTGAGCGGCGGAAAGTGGAGGCGGAAAATCAGAAAAAATTGCAGCGAATGAAGGGAGCAACGAAAGACAAAGAGAAACAAAAAAAATCAAAAAAAAGCAGCGACCTTCTGCTGGTTTCTGTTCCCCTGGTATCTCAGATTTGAATTTAACGGTTTCCTGCCATTTGAGCGGCGGAAAGTGGAGGCAGAAAATCAGAAAAAATTGGAGCGAATGAAGGGAGGAACGAAAGACAAAGGGAAACAAAAAAAAATTCAAAAAAAGCAGCGACCTTCTGCTGGTTTCTGTTCGCCTGGTATCTCAGATTTTAATTTAACGGGTTTCTGCCATCTGAGCGGCGAAAAGTGGAGGCAGAAAATCAGGAAAATAATAGCGAATAAAGGGAGAAACAAAAAAAAAATTCAAAAAAATCAGCGACCTTCTGCTGGTTTCTGTTCCCCTGGTATCTCAGATTTGAATTTAACGGTTTCCTGCCATTTGAGCGGCGGAAAGTGGAGGCAGAAAATCAGAAAAAATTGGAGCGAATGAAGGGAGGAACGAAAGACAAAGGGAAACAAAAAAAAAATTCAAAAAAAGCAGCGACCTTCTGCTGGTTTCTGTTCCCCTGGTATCTCAGATTTGAATTTAACGGTTTTCTGCCATTTGAGCGGCGGAAAGTGGGGGCAGAAAATCAGAAAAAAATTGGAGCGAATGAAGGGAGGAACGAAAGACAAAGAGAAACAAAAAAATCAAAAAAAGCAGCGACCTTCTGCTGGTTTCTGTTCGCCTGGTATCTCAGATTTGAATTTAACGGTTTTCTGCCATTTGAGCGGCGGAAAGTGGGGGCAGAAAATCAGAAAAAATTGGAGCGAATGAAGGGAGCAACAAAAGACAAAGAGAACCAAAAAAAATTCAAAAAAAGCAGCGACCTTCTGCTGGTTTCTGTTCGCCTGGTATCTCAGATTTTAATTTAACGGGTTTCTGCCATCTGAGCGGCGAAAAGTGGAGGCAGAAAATCAGGAAAATAATAGCGAATAAAGGGAGAAACAAAAAAAAATTCAAAAAGAGCAGCGACCTTCTGCTGGTTTCTGTTCCCCTGGTATCTCAGATTTGAATTTAACGGTTTTCTGCCATTTGAGCGGCGGAAAGTGGAGGCGGCAAATCAGAAAAAATTGGAGCGAATGAAGGGAGGAACGAAAGACAAAGAGAAACAAAAAAAATTCAAAAAAGCAGCGACCTTCTGCTGGTTTCTGTTCCCCTGGTATCTCAGATTTGAATTTAACGGTTTTCTGCCATTTGAGCGGCGGAAAGTGGAGGCGGAAAATCAGAAAAAATTGCAGCGAATGAAGGGAGCAACGAAAGACAAAGAGAAACAAAAAAAAATCAAAAAAAGCAGCGACCTTCTGCTGGTTTCTGTTCCCCTGGTATCTCAGATTTGAATTTAACGGTTTCCTGCCATTTGAGCGGCGGAAAGTGGAGGCAGAAAATCAGAAAAAATTGGAGCGAATGAAGGGAGGAACGAAAGACAAAGGGAAACAAAAAAAAAATTCAAAAAAAGCAGCGACCTTCTGCTGGTTTCTGTTCCCCTGGTATCTCAGATTTGAATTTAACGGTTTTCTGCCATTTGAGCGGCGGAAAGTGGGGGCAGAAAATCAGAAAAATTGGAGCGAATGAAGGGAGGAACGAAAGACAAAGAGAAACAAAAAAAATCAAAAAAAAGCAGCGACCTTCTGCTGGTTTCTGTTCGCCTGGTATCTCAGATTGGAATTTAACTGTTTTCTGCCATTTGAGCGGCGCAAAGTGGGGGCAGAAAATCAGAAAAAATTGGAGCGAATGAAGGGAGCAACGAAAGACAAAGAGAAACAAAAAAAATCAAAAAAAGCAGCGACCTTCTGCTGGTTTCTGTTCCCCTGGTATCTCAGATTTGAATTTAACGGTTTTCTGCCATTTGAGCGGCGGAAAGTGGGGGCAGAAAATCAGAAAAAATTGGAGCGAATGAAGGGAGGAACGAAAGACAAAGAGAAACAAAAAAAAATCAAAAAAAGCAGCGACCTTCTGCTGGTTTCTGTTCCCCTGGTATCTCAGATTTGAATTTAACGGTTTTCTGCCATTTGAGCGGCGGAAAGTGGGGGCAGAAAATCAGAAAAAATTGGAGCGAATGAAGGGAGCAACAAAAGACAAAGAGAACCAAAAAAAATTCAAAAAAAGCAGCGACCTTCTGCTGGTTTCTGTTCGCCTGGTATCTCAGATTGGAATTTAACTGTTTTCTGCCATTTGAGCGGCGGAAAGTGGGGGCAGAAAATCAGAAAAAATTGGAGCGAATGAAGGGAGCAACAAAAGACAAAGAGAACCAAAAAAAATTCAAAAAAAGCAGCGACCTTCTGCTGGTTTCTGTTCGCCTGGTATCTCAGATTTGAATTTAACGGTTTTCTGCCATTTGAGCGGCGGAAAGTGGGGGCAGAAAATCAGAAAAAATTGGAGCGAATGAAGGGAGCAACAAAAGACAAAGAGAACCAAAAAAAATTCAAAAAAAGCAGCGACCTTCTGCTGGTTTCTGTTCGCCTGGTATCTCAGATTTGAATTTAACAGTTTTCTGCCATTTGAGCGGCGGAAAGTGGGGGCAGAAAATCAGAAAAAATTGGTGCGAATGAAGGGAGCAACAAAAGACAAAGAGAACCAAAAAAAATTCAAAAAAAGCAGCGACCTTCTGCTGATTTCTGTTCGCCTGGTATCTCAGATTTGAATTTAACGGTTTTCTGCCATTTGAGCGGCGGAAAGTGGAGGCAGAAAATCAGAAAAAATTGGAGCGAATGAAGGGAGCAACGAAAGACAAATAGAACCAAAAAAGTCAAAAAAAAGCAGCGACCTTCTGCTGGTTTCTGTTCCCCTGGTATCTCAGATTTAAATTTAACGGTTTTCTGCCATTTGAGCGGCGGAAAGTGGAGGCGGAAAATCAGAAAAAATTGGAGCGAATGAAGGGAGCAACGAAAGACAAAGAGAAACAAAAAAATCAAAAAAGCAGCGACCTTCTGCTGGTTTCTGTTCCCCTGGTATCTCAGATTTGAATTTATCGGTTTTCTGCCATTTGAGCGGCGGAAAGTGGAGGCGGAAAATCAGAAAAAATTGGAGCGAATGAAGGGAGGAACGAAAGACAAAGAGAAACAAAAAAAATTCAAAAAAAGCAGCGACCTTCTGCTGGTTTCTGTTCCCCTGGTATCTCAGATTTGAATTTAACGGTTTTCTGCCATTTGAGCGGCGGAAAGTGGAGGCGGAAAATCAGAAAAAATTGCAGCGAATGAAGGGAGCAACGAAAGACAAAGAGAAACAAAAAAAATCAAAAAAAGCAGCGACCTTCTGCTGGTTTCTGTTCCCCTGGTATCTCAGATTTGAATTTAACGGTTTTCTGCCATTTGAGCGGCGGAAAGTGGGGGCAGAAAATCAGAAAAAAATTGGAGCGAATGAAGGGAGGAACGAAAGACAAAGAGAAACAAAAAAAATCAAAAAAAGCAGCGACCTTCTGCTGGTTTCTGTTCCCCTGGTATCTCAGATTTGAATTTAACGGTTTTCTGCCATTTGAGCGGCGGAAAGTGGGGGCAGAAAATCAGAAAAAATTGGAGCGAATGAAGGGAGCAACAAAAGACAAAGAGAACCAAAAAAATTCAAAAAAAGCAGCGACCTTCTGCTGGTTTCTGTTCGCCTGGTATCTCAGATTTGAATTTAACGGGTTTCTGCCATTTGAGCGGCGAAAAGTGGAGGCAGAAAATCAGGAAAATAATAGCGAATAAAGGGAGAAACAAAAAAAAAATTCAAAAAGAGCAGCGACCTTCTGCTGGTTTCTGTTCGCCTGGTATCTCAGATTTGAATTTAACGGTTTTCTGCCATTTGAGCGGCGAAAAGTGGAGGCAGAAAATCAGGAAAATAATAGCGAATAAAGGGAGAAACAAAAAAAAAATTCAAAAAGAGCAGCGACCTTCTGCTGGTTTCTGTTCGCCTGGTATCTCAGATTTGAATTTAACGGTTTTCTGCCATTTGAGCGGCGGAAAGTGGAGGAAGAAAATTAGAGAAATTAGAATGCTGTCAAAAAGTGTAGAACCCACACAAGCACAGTATGAGAGAATACATGGCACCCACACATTATCACGTAACCTGAACCTTACGGCCCCAGAGCCGAACACCTAGGAACGTACGCTGAAGACTCAGCTGCGCCACTTTCGTTGTAGGAACTAGCGAAAAAATACCCCAGAAATATACCGTAAATAAACTTTGAACTCGATTTCGACGTCAAAATATCCCGTAAAGTATATTATAATACGATATTATCAAGCGATAGTTAGCGGAGAGGAGCGATGAACCAAATGACTCATCAGTTTTGGCTCCCAATGGTTCCTGATGTTCGGAGTCACTGGTTCACGGTGACGCTCACACCAGTTCTAGAAGTTCCGCCTTGTGTCGCCGCTCACACTGGTTCCAGCGATGGTTCCAACGATTCATTGTACGTTTATTTTAAACCAAAAAAAACATGCCATTAAGCCCCGCCAAGAAATTCCTCCCCTCGCCGAACCATCCATCACTCAGAATTTCGCAATCATTTTAGTATTTTTTTATTTTCAATGTTTCGTCTTTTGTTTTTTATTGTTTTTCGGTTTTTGTTCTCTTTTGTTTTCGTTTCTTTTCTCTTTTGTTGGGGAATTAATTTATTAATTACTTTTTTATGTTTTACTTATTGATTTAGTATCTTCCACTTCCACATCCACTCTCTCTCTCTCTTTTTCTATCTCTCTGTCTCAGTTGCTCTCATGTTCCGCCTGGACACGCCTTCTTCCTTCGTGCCTTGGTGCCTACTTTGCTTGCCCTTCCTTTCTGTCTCTACCATTTTTAAGTTACCTTCGATTGCCACGGGTGTGGTGTGGCGGCGGTGGTGATGGTGGTGTTGGTGTTTGGGGTGGAGAGTGGGATGAGGGTGTGGGCTGGAGTTTGCGGGTTGGATGGGAGCCGGAAGCAGGGAGCTGGGAGCAGAGGCGGTGGCGTTGGCGGTGGCTTTTAGGGGAGGTGGTTCCTCCTGTTCTGAATACATTCTTTCTCCTTTCATATCTCTACCTCCTTTTTCGTTTAAATAATTTTTTAGCATAACTATTAAATAATTTGTTTATATATATATAATATATATATATATATATATGTATATACATATGTATATATATGTATGCATATTCGGATTTTGTTTTTCGCTTTCCACGTTTCTCTGCTCTTTCGTTTTCCGTTCAATTTAAGTTGTTTTGTTTTTATATAATTATTATCATAATTATTATTTAATAAATTACTCAACAAATAATTTAATTGGTTTTATGTTCTCCTCCAGTGATGCTGCTGCTGCTGCCACCTTCATTCTTTATTCTTCGTTCCCTCCTCTTTCCTTGTTCCCTCTGCCTACCGCCCGACCTTTCCCTTCCTTTCCTTTGCTTTGTCTTTGCTTTTGCTTTAAGTATATTTATTTTGATTCGTTTAGTACTATTTAAACACTTAGTAGGTATTTAATTTGCTTAAGCTTATGCCTTTTTCTCTGTCTGTCCGAAGCAAAAAACAAAAAACTCAAAACTAGTGGGGGAGGGAAAGGAAATTAACAAAAAAAAAAAACATCTGTTTTAAGGTTATATTTTTTTCAAACATTTTGCTTGTTTATTTTGTTTCTCTGGTTCTGGTTTCTCTGTTTCTCTTTTGCTTCTTCCTTTTGTTGGTTGTGTGTGTGTGGGTATGTGTGTGTGTGTGTGTGGATTGGCTGTGTGCTGGGCCTCGAACGGATCGATCGAAATCGAGCCCGTCGAGAGTCGATCCGTGGTAATAAAAAATAATGATAATGGTACGCCATATGCAATAATAATCATAATAATAATAATAGTCCATTTTAAATATGTATCATTTATAATTTAAAAATGTGCATTTTACAAATATATTATATAGATAGATTCGCGCTCTCTCCCACTCCACAAGCTCCTTCTCCTGCTTACCTCCTCCAATCATCTGATCTGATCCTCACATCCTCTCTCTCTCTCTACAAATAAAGTCAACACTCACACGCATGCAGTCATCAATCATCAGCTAAGAGCTAATGCCAACGTTCACGTACACAATCGGAAACAAATCGGCCATTATATAGTAGTCATCATATCGTGTATCATTATCTCATTTAGGGCAACAAAAAAAAAGACTTACAAACTGATTGATTGGCTAAAATTAAAGGAAAGTACGTACATAACATATACAAATCGGTTCTGAAATGGTATTTCTGGTTTTTGCCTTGCAGCTTCTTCTCTCTTCCTTTCTTTATCTCCACCTTCTCTGTAGAACGGCTTCTACATATTTTTTGTGTTTTTTTTGTTTTTGCTGGTTTTTGTTTGTTTAGTTTTAATTTTAATTAGGCATAAATTATTTATATAAATATTTACAATTCATTTTTTGATACTTTTTTTTAGGGAGTTTTTGTTGCTTCTACATATTCAGCATACTGCTTTCTCTTCTGTTCTCCCTATCTGCTATTCCATCCTTCTCTTTTCACACAATATTTCATATTCACTTTAGCGCACTATAAACTAATTTCTGTTTCAGCTCCTCTTTGAAATCATCCTTTATTTTGCCCTTCGTTGCTTTATGCCAAAGAAAAAAAAAATTTACTTTCGCAAGGATCGCGCAATTCTTTGTGGAAAGAAATGCTTTTCTTCTCTCCCTTTCTGCAGAGCTTTTTCCTACCTCACTCACTCACTCACTTCTCCCTAGTTTTCTCGGTGTTTCTGTGTGTGTGTGTGTGGGTGTGTTTGTGTGTGGTTTTTATATATACCCGATACTCAAAGAGCATGGGGATACATTATTATTTTCTTGCTCTGGATTTAGGCAGATTTCATATCGGTTTTACATACATATAGATCTATATATTATTGAAACATTTAGCTTGGTAGTTTTTTGTTTTTGTTTTTTTTGCTGTTTTTATATAATTTTTTTCTTCTTTTATATATATATATTATAATTCTATTAATATGCCTTGGATATTAATATTTAATACAATTTTACGCATAGTGCATTACAAATATGGTTTAAAATTAAAAAAAAAACATTTATATATATATATTTATATATATATAATTTGTTTGTAATCATATATATATAATTTTTAATAAAAACTATTACATTAGTTTATGATTTAATTAGAAGTATCATTTTACTTCGGATCGTGTTCACACTTTTCTGGATTTTTATTACTTTCTCTCTTACTTTATTTCTGGTATTCCCCCCACATCATCTTCTGTCTACCGTGGCTTCTGCTTTCTCTCTCTCTCTGTCACATACTCTTCTGCGATTTCCCATTTCTCGTCTTTCCGTGGCCCGTGTTAAATTCCCAAACAGAAAATAAAATAAATAGAATGGGTTTCCCTCTCTGTGTATTTTTTTGTATGCTGGCTTTCTGGAAACTAGTTGCTTCTATCTTCGATTTGGAATTGCATTCGATTTCGGATTCTGTTTCGGTTTGTTTTTCAGAGTGTAGGATATCTCTATATACAATATGTATATGGGGGGGTGCAGGATGGCTCAAGAGGTGTGTGTGATGGTGTGGGATTTGCTCGATTAAATCAAATTCATTTCGGATTTTGATACAAAACAAACAAGAATATGATTTTTGGGGGTGGGTTCCAATTTTCGGCGGCAAGGAAAACAACCCCCAATATATCTCATCCACAATTTGGGCCAATTAAAATCATTCATTAAGATTAAAGTGTACGATTTGGAGGAGAGATGTTAAAATGAGGATTTAATTATGCATTTAAAAGTTACATTTAAGGCATCAAAATAAACAGTCTTCGATTTCGGTCGGTCTGTCGGTGTGCGGTGTTTGTTCGCGTTATGTGATAATGTTTGATGGTAGAGCAAACAAACAAAACCCAAAAAACAATGCAATCACTTGTCTCTGTCTGTCTCCTCTCTTCCTTTTTGCTCATTTCTGGTAGTCTACTCTATTCTCTTCTCTTCTGCTCTTGCTTCTTCGATACTGTGGGGCTATGCTATTTTTCTATTTTCTTCTCTTTACGGGAAGTGGGGAAATTCTTCCGTTTGTTTTTGTTTTGTTTGTATTTGTGTATCATTTATCATTACTATTTTGTAATACAAAGAAAAAATTGTCAACTCTCTCTCTCTCGCTTTCACTTTCTTCTTTCTGCTGGTGCCATCTCTTGGGAATCGTTTGACTTCTGTTTCCATCTGTTCTCTCTACACTCCTCTCTGTGTGTTTCTCTGTGTGTGTGTGTGTATGTGTGTATGTATTTTGGATGCCACCCTACTTACTAATTTACATTTATTATTAGCTTTTTTGTTTATTATAATTATATAGTAATTATTCTGATTGGTATTTTTATAGTTAACAAAAAAAAAGTGTGTTTATAGCAGCCTTTATAAACAATTTTCATCGCAAGCATTGTGCTTGTCTCTCTCTCCCTCTCTCTCTCTCTCTCTCTCTCTCTCGAATCATTCTTCGTCTCCTTTTCTGCCCTTCGCTTCGCTCATACATTTTGTTGCTGTTCTCTGCTACTGTGAAGCAGATGGCTCCTGTTTACTGCTTTCTTGTGGTTTATAGCCAAGACTTTGCTTTGCTTTGCTTCGCTTTCTCCTTCTCTTCTATTCTGTTCTGTTCTGCTCTGCTCTGCTGTTCTTTTCTGCTCTACTCTCTCATTTGTCGGTTCTTGCTGCTTAATTTCTTTCCTTCCCTTACTTTTGTTTTTGCTTTACGCTTGTTTATCACATTTAATATATATATATATGCATATATATATATATTTATATATAGTTTCTTTATATTAAGTTTTTTGTTTTGTTTTGTTTTTGCATTCGCATTTTGCAGTTGTTTTGTATTTTTGTTTTGTTTGCGACTCTCTGGAAATATTCTTGCGAAGGATGATGAATCCTTCTTCTCCTGCTGTTCCTGTTTTCCCTCTTCCGGTTTCTGTTTTGCTTTTAGTAGTCGTAGTTTCTCCATCGCAGCAGCAACAACAAAGCATTGAATTGGCAGTGGTGACACGACGGCGCAAGCAGCAGCCTCCCTCTCCCTCTTCCTATCCCCTTCCTTCCTGTCTATCTGTTCCTCCTTAGAGCAGCTCTTGCTGCAGTAGCAGCATCTGTTGTTGCTGCTGCAACTGGGCCTGCTGCTGCAACTGCTGCTGCTGCCATCGCTTATATTTGCCCTGATAGGCGCGCGGTGATGTCGTCTCCGCACCGGTACTTGTACCCATGCCCGTACTTGTACCCGTATTCGTACCCGTGCACGTTGTTGTGCTCATCAATCCCAGTCCCAGGCCCATGCCCGTTGTCATCGATGTGGATGTGCATGTGGCATTGGCCACCACTGCTGACATGGCCGCCGGCATCGTTTGCTTTGTGTTTGTGGTGTAGTGGCCGCCGCCTGCATCCATCACAGTCTCATAGCAATAGGCCGCCGCATCGAGCAGCGAAGCCGCATAGTTGCTGCTGCTACAGTTCAGTAGCTGATGATGTTGTTGTTGTTGTTGTTGTTGGGGTTGTTGATGTGGTTGTTGTTGTTGTTGATGTTGCTGTTGGAGTTGTTGTTGTTGTTGATGGTGGAGCTGATGCTGATTGTGGAGATAGTTGCTATGATGGTGGTGGCTGTGGTGATGATGATGATGATGTTGCTGTAGTTGTAGTTGTAATGTATTTGCTACTGGTATTACTGGTGCTAGTGCTGCTAGTGACTGCTGCTGTTGATTTTGCTGCTGCTGCTGCTGTTGTTGCTGTTGCAGTTGCAGCTGTTGCAACTGTTGCTGCTGCTGTTGTGCGGCTGTGGCTGCTGCTGCTGCTGCGGCGGCGGCGGCGAATTATGAATTGGAATTGCGTTTAGTTGGCAGCTAGGATGAGCTGGACTGATTCATATTTCCAAACATGTGGGCTGAGAACGATGTCTGGCCGGTTGAATTGGCCTGCGATGTCGATGACTGTTGCTGCTGTTGCTGCTGCTGTTGCTGTTGCTGCTGCTGTGCCTGCTGCTGTTGATTGAGCGAGCCCCTGCCATGCTTCGGTATCGGTGGCTGGATATACTCGTGTCTGGCCAATGCAAACACATCCATGCGATCCTCCTTACGATATGCCAAACAGCCACGTATGAAGCTCTGTGTACGAAAAGGCGAAGGACACAAGATGTTAAGTTTAATTAAAATAGAAAGGAAATGGCTTGACTTTCGCTTTACATACCTTTGCCTCATTCGAAACGGTTGGCTTATTGGAGAACTGCACTTCGGTGGCTTTTAGTATGGTATTCTCCTCTAGGATGGTGGCCTGCGACTGATTGTGCCCAAAGGGCTTCTTGCCGTACAGACACTGATAGAATATCACACCGACACTCCATACATCCACTTTTGATGAGATTTTTGGTGGATTTTTGCCCACAACAAAACATTCGGGTGGCAGATACCTAAACAAGGCCACAAGACACAGATACAGATACAAATCAGTATGAGAATCCAATGAACAAACAAAAGCAGAGTGGGAGAGAAAGTACATACCAATATGTGCCCGCTCCCTGGGAGGTTAGATCCATGCCATGATCTGGATTGTAGTTCTCGTCGTCCATCACCTTGGAGAGGCCGAAGTCGGTGATCTTGATCTCGCCACAGACATTACCCTCCGTCAGCAGTATATTGCCAGGCTTCAGATCGTAGTGGATAACCGGTGGCTTAATCTCATTCAGATACTTGAGTGCAGATACAACCTGCACACAAAAGAAAAACAGCCAAAGGTTGCAGAACACGTGCACACGATGCAGGGGATCCAGCCACAAACACTCACCTGCATTATTATCGAGCGCGCTTCACGCTCGGGTATAGTCTTATGTTGCTTCAGATAAAAGTCCAGATCATGGCCATCGCAATACTCGAGTACGGTGCAAAACGAATTCGCATCAATCTCAAACACATCATAGAGCTTCACGACGCGCGGATGATCCAGTGCCTTGTGAATGTTGTATTCCCGCAAGGCGTGTCTGATGGGGCGTGGGCGGAAGGCGGGGGGATTAACAGAACGATACGAGAGACACACATTAGTATTGTTGGCTGTAAGTGGCCCGTGCCCGTGCCCTCTCCCCACTACCCAATGCTATGTACTTCTATTATTTATAAATTCGAATTCAATTTTTTGTCTACTTCTATCTATCCCCTTTTGTCCGTTCACTTATGTATGGGGAAGTCTAAAGGTTTGTTTACATCTTCGAAAAATATCTTTGGTGACAGGGGATATCACTGCTCCTCCTCTGGGAGCTACTCCTGGAAATGAAACTTGGGGGGAACTGCCTTTGGCATCTAATCTCTGCCATACTTTTCATTCGGTGCAATGGATCATACTGATCGGATTTATCAGGGCAAGTTCTGTGCAAGTTCCCATGGGGATGATATGGCCGCCTTCTTCTCCTTTTTCCACAATTCTACGTCGTTTATAGCTAACCCCCCATTCGTATGCTCCGGATAAAGATTTACCATCTATCTGGGACATCCAGCAGGAGTAGAAAACCGAAGCCGAAGCCTGTTACGCGAAGGTTTAAAGGCAGAATGCGTTTTTAGGCTGCGTGCGCAAACGACCAAGGTGCGCTGCTGCACGACGCGTGCATGCAGGAAAGCTAATTGTTAGTCTAATATTCGATCGAAATTCGAACTAAACCGAACTAAAAGATCAAGCTGCACTGCACTGACAGTATCCACCTACTTATAGTTTGATAAGTCTCGTATTTCTGCATCACTTGTAGATTATTTCATTCCGCTGCTTGCAAGCCTCTCTGCTCTGTTCTGTTCTGCTGCCTGCTCTTCTCTTCCCTTTGACTTGCCTCGTCTTGCCACTCACTCTCTCTCTCTCCACTACTCACTTGATATAATTAGCTTTCTTATCCTCCTTCCAATCCTTGTTTAATTGGTGCACCTTACATGCGACATAGCGTTGCTCCTTGAGGTCGAAGGCCTTGTGCACCTCGGAGAAGCCGCCCTTGCCCAGCAACATCAACAGCAGATATCGATCGTTCAGCACGGGATGATTGTTAAAGCGGGACTGCAAAAGAACAGAGAGACAAGAGACGAGACACGTTATGGCGCATCCAGATGGAACCACCCCACAGACCCTCATCTTACCTGATCTTCGTTGAGTATCCGCTTGAGTTCACGTATGTGAAGGTTGCGCTCCCGCTCGAGCTTCTCCATCTCCAGCTGCAGATCGGCATCCTCCTTCTTGAGGGCGTTCTGTCGCAGCTTGAGGATCTCATCGTATTCGTAGTACTCCTGCGCTGTGTATGCCCCCGAGACGGGATCGGGCTTGAGGAACGTCCCAGAATCGGAGCAGCTGCCGCTGTCGTTGCCACCCAGGCCGCCTCCGCCGCCACGGTCCGACAGGCGATCGCCCACGCCACTATTGCCGCCAACATTACCGCCAGAGCCGCCGCCGCCATTGTGCAGGAGCTGGGCCTGATTGGCCTGCGTGGAATTGGAGCGTGAGAGGCCGCGACCGCTGCCGCCGCCACCGCCACCGCCGCCACCACCACCGACGCCTCCGCCACCGCCGGCACCGCCGCCAAGGGCGCCCGAATTTTGGCCACCCAAGCCGCTGTCAACGCTGCCAGCGGCACCACCACCGCCGCCACCAAGGCGATCACTGCCGCCGGGGCCACCGCCGCCGCCGCCAGTTAGCTGGGAGGAATCATTGGAATTGGAATTCTGCTGCTGGTTGTTCTGGTTGCTGTTCTGGTTGTTCCGCTTGCGTCCGGACTCCGCCGGACGCTTCTTCATCAGCTGTTTCTTCTGGCGATCGATCTCCTCGCGCTCGGCAGTGATTTCCTCCTGCCGTCGGCTCAGCTCCTGGAACGCATAACCGTCCGTCCAGTTCTCCTGCAGGAACAAACACAGAGACAGAGAGAGAGAGAAAAAGAGAGCATTAGAGATTGAATAAATGCCCTTCTGCCGGAGGGGCTGTGGGGAATACTCACCTGGAATGTGGCGCCCACTCGCTGTGTAACAAACTGTCCCAGCCTCAGGCGATTCTGCATGCACTTCTGGCGCGCCTCCTTCTTCTCGATGCTGCTCTTCTCCTTGAGCAGCTTCTTCACGACATCGATGCACTTGGCAATGTGCGACTTGTGCTGGTCGATCGTCTTCTGGTTACCCAGTATCTGGCACTTCTGCTCATCCGACAGTCTTGTCATCTCGTCCAGCTTCACCTTCCCCGACTCGTGCTCGGCCTCCCGCTCCTGCAGCTCGTGCAGCGACACCTCCGTCTGTGTCGCCTTGCTGTACGTGATCGTGGCGGCCATTGGCGGTGGCGGTGGCAAAGGTGGACCCACGCCCACGCCTACACTTACGCCGACGCCGCCCATGCCGCCAACGCCCAGGGAGCTAAGCTGGTGGGGATGCGAGGCCACAACGGCCACTCCGCCGGGGCCGCTGGCCGTCGATGTGGCGGGTGGCCCGAGCTGCTGCTGCTGCTGTTGGGTTTGGGCCGACTGCGATTGCGTCTGGATGAGGGGCGGCTGAATGGAGGCCAGACTGAGGGCATGCCCCAGGCCGACGACCACATGCGAAGGAACCATTTGATTGGAAGTCTGTGGCTGCTGCTGCTGCTGCTGGCGCTGCTGCTGCTGCTGTTTGCTGGAGTTGACGTAGTGGAAGTCCGCTCCCGACTGCTGTTGCTGCTGCTGCACTTGGCTGGGCGCCACCTGCGTTTGTGGACTAGCGGGATACAGGGTGTATGCGCTGCTCGTTTGCACCTGGCTGGTCTGCACCTGCACCTGGACACTGGAGGCGGGCACTCCTCCCGAGGCAACAGACACAGTCGGCTGCTGCTGCTGCTGTTGCTGCTGTTGGGTGGTCTGCTGCTGCTGTTGCTGCTGGGCGGATGAGGGTGACTTGCTGCCGGTGTGGGTGCCGCGTAGTGCCGCAGAATTACCGCCCGCTCCAACGCCCACTCCCACGCCAACGCCGCCAACGCCCACACCCACTCCCACGCCCGACTGCTGCTTGTTGAAGTAGTCGTTGATCTTCTTGTTGTCGCCGCCGGTGAGCATGAGGCGCGCACTCTTGCCGCCCGCTCCTGTGCCAGAGCTGGAGCTGCCACCGCCGACACCGACGCCGCCGGCGCCACTGGAGATGCCCCCAGCGCCACCGGCGCCGCCTGGGACGCTCGTCCCACTGAGGCGTTCGCCCAGACCGAGGCTCATGGTCACCTTGGACATATCACGAAAGGGCAGGGACTTGCCCTTCAGGCTTCCCCCCAGCCCGCTGCTGTTGTTCACGGCTCCGCCCGAACCGCCGCCACACGCATCCTCCGCATTGTGGGGCATCTTCCGTTTGCGCTTCCGCTCGGCAGGCGTGCGCGGCTTCACCGGTGTGGTGGTGGTGGTCGATGCCGCCGTCGTTATGTACATGTCATTGGCCCCTCCAACGCCAACGCCTCCGTTGTTCGAGTGCTGCATCCCGAGAGTCGGTGGAAAACTGGGGCACTGCTGCACCGACAGACCGATGCCCGCCGCCGCCGCCGCCGCTGCTGCTGCTGCCGCTGCTGCTCCTGCTCCGCCCAGAATATCGTTGACATCCTTCTCGCTGTGCGAGGAGCCAGTGCTCATATTCGAGTCGGGATTGCTGCTGCCCCCAGCCGCTGCTACCGCTGCCACCTGCTGTTGTTGCTGGTGCTGCTGGTGCAGGCTCAAGGATTGCTGGTGGAAATGCTGTTGCTGCTGTTGTTGCTGCTGCTGTTGCTGGTGCAGCTGGTGTGGGGGCAGCAATTGATGCGGATGCTTTTGGAGGATCTGCAGGTGTGGCTGTGACAGTATCTGCTGCTGCTGCTGCTGCTGGGGATTCTGTTGCTCCTGTTGCGTCTGTTGCTGTTGCGAGCTGTGATGATTGGCAAAGTGTTGCTGCTGCTGTTGCTGTGGCGGAGCCTGCTGCTGCTGTTGTGGGGGCTGCTGCTGCTGCAGCTGCTGTTGGGGCTGCTGCGGCTGCTGGTTGGGATGATGATGGCTTAGGGTCGAAGTGTTCTGTGGGGCCATCTGCAATTGCGCGCCAGCGGACATCTGGAAAAAGATTCGAGAGAGATGCGCACATTAGTATTACATTACGCACGAAGAGGCAACAACAATAAAATATTAACAACAACAAATAAAACACTTAATTAGAGTACAAATAATTTGCACAATCGATCGAAATCTTTCATTTTCTTTGTGCCTATCGATAGAGAGGGGAGATGATGGAGATGAGATCCAAAACTCGCACTCGCATTCGAATTCGCACTCACGCTCTCCATCTGCCAGCGCTTTGCAACACTACACCCAGCAGTTTCGGGCTGCGGGTTTTTGTTTTGATCTGCTGGTTCGCGGAGAGAGAGCGCTGCCACCACACACTGAATCCCAATCCCCAACAGGGTGGCAACCCCCAGCAGCAGCAGCCGAAAGCAAAATGTGCAAAATAAAGTGTGCGAATGAGCGAGAGAGCGAGTGTATTTTGTGAGGCGGCGGCGGCATGCGAGAGCAGGAGCGAGAGAGAGAGAGAGGGAAAGCAATGCAATGGATGATGGTCCGAGTGTCAGTGGTCCCCGTCTGTTCGTTTTTGTATATGAATGTTGCTGTGTGTGTTCGTGTGCGCCCGTGTAATGTTTTATCAAAAAGCAAAGGCGCAAAGACAATGAAAACCACACACTCTCTCACACACACACGCACACACACACACACACACACACAGTCACAATGACACATCAAAACCCATGAAACGAAAACCGAACCGAAAATTAGATGTGTGGAAAAACTAAAGTCGAGAAAAATGAGAAAATGGCTACCCACACACACAAAAAAAAAAAAATTATTCATTTAATTAAAATCTTTCTTTCACAACTTGTTTAGCTTTTTCCATTACTTTTTGCATTTGTTTAAACACATTTGTTTTCTCTCTCTCTCTCTCACTTTTAACTCTCTCAAACACTCTCTCACTCTCTTTGTATTTTTCTTTCTGTATTTTCTTTCCTTGGTTTTTTGTTTTTTTTGTTTTTTGTTTTAGAAGCAACCACAAAATGCCGTTCACCTTTTTTAAACGCCGCATATTTTTCTGCACACACATACGTGGCTCTGTGTGTATGTGTGTGTGTGTATGGGTGTGTATTTGTGTGTGTATTTTCACATTCTATTACAATTTGATCACATTTATTGCCGTTTCTTCTTCTACACTCGTCGTTTCTTTATGCACTCTATTTTTCCGTTTCTTCGCACACTCTCTCGATTCCGATTCCGATACCGATTCCCCACGCCCCACCACAACGACTATATGGCACGCCGTTCATTTAGTTTATGTTTTATTCACATATAAAATCTATGCACCAGGCTCCGCGAGTGTGTGTATAATTTTCATTTGTTTCACTTTTTCTTATTTTTTGCACCACACACAAAATTGTTATACGCGTATTTGTAGCACAGTCGGGGGGACGGTGACGACAGAGACAGAGTCCACACACAGTGGACAGAGCGCTGCGGCACGGGCAAGCCGATGGAAAGAAGGTGAAAAGGGAACGAACAAGACAAAAGAGCGAGAGCAATATGCGGCGCACACATACACACACACACACACCGTAACTCCGGCACACGTTGGGAACAGAGGGGAAACAAAAAATACAACGGAACGGAACGATGACGATGGCGATGGCGACGACGACGACGGATGATGTCTCGACGCGAGTCTCGGGAGTATATTTTTTTAAATATTTTTTTTTTGCTATTTGCCAGAGTAATACGCGACAACTGCAAAGAGGGAGCGAGAGGTGTTTTTATGTAAAGTATTGCATTCCCGCTCTTCGGCTTGCTTATTTTGCTCTATCGCTCTCTTTGTGTCACAAAAAGAAACCAACGGGAGAGCACTTTCGTAGAGACAGAGAGAGAGAGAGAGAGAGCAGTGGGGTCCAACAACAGCATGGAGAGCAAGAGTGAAAGAGCAATAATCTCGCAAACAAACCGAACGGTAGAAGAGAGAGCAAAAGAGCAGTTTTTGTCGTTAGGCAACAAACGAACGAATGAGAGAGAGAGGCCGAAACCGAACCGAGCCGAAGCACAAAAAAGAGTACGTACACGAGCACTTTTCGCTCATTTGCAAAAAACCGACAACGAAACTTAAAAAAAAAACACAGGCAGGCAGGCACCTAAAGAAAAGTACAATAAAAATTAATCCGATTGACAACACAACCGCCGCCGTTGCCTCGTTTCGTTACGTTTCGTTTCGCTCTTCTGACACTGCCACTGGTGCTGCTTCTTCTTGTCGTTTTGCTCTTTCTCTCCTGCTTCTTCTTCTTTTTCTTCTTGTTGCTCTGACGCTTTTGATAAATATTTTCGCTGCGACTTCCGCGCGCGCGCCCAACCAAAAACAACAGCGAAAGCAAACTACAACAACTATTCGTATTTGTAGTTGCTGCTTCCCGCTGCGCTGCGTCGCAGCACTGCGCTGCTGCGGCTGCGGCTGCTTCTCCTGTTGTTGTTCTTGTTCTTCCAACAAGCAGCAGCAGCTGCTGCGTGCTGCTGGCAGAGTTGCCAGCCGGCGTCTCGTCTTTGTCAATTCGCGAGCATCGACAATTATTCGCACACACTTTCAAATAGGTTTGAAATGAAAGAAATCTTTCATGATGATAATTTATAATACGATTATTTTTCTTCTCTAAAAATACCTTGAATTAAATGGATGCGACCTTTTTTGTATTGAATGTACATATTGTATTGTAGCTCAAACATGACTGCCCTAATAAAGGACTTTCCCATTTGATTTCAATTTTAAAAAATATTTAAAATTTTTCCCACATGTCTATGAAAGATCCCAATATGCATATTGATATTAGCTGACACTATTATCGTTTTGAATATTTTTGCTGAACAGCTGTTTAGTTTAAAATCTCGAGTCTAGACTCTAGACCAAACAATCGGCTGTTAATGTTTATTTTGGGTAACTCGATACCCGATAAACTTATTGGCGCCTCACATCAGATGCTTCTGTTTTTGCGTTGCAAGCATCTGTTTGAAATTATAATACCTTCTCTGTGGCAAAGGGTATAACAAGCCGCAAATGACAGTAAGAGGGGGGGGATGGGATAACAGCCAGCCTAAGGAGAGGAGGGGGAATGGGAGCACAGTCAGCAGAGTATAAACGAGAGTGAGTGGGGAGAATCGGAGAGCAGGCTAGTGCAAAGAGTGTGGGAGAGGACAAAGCTAGGGAGAGGGGGGGCAGCAGGGGGCAGGGCAGTGCGACAAACGACGACGACTTAATTTTTGGGCCTTGGCTGGCTGGCTCTTGCTTCGGTTCGGTCGCAATGCTTTGCTTCGCTTCGACTTGTCCGCATCTCACGTGCGCGTGAATGAGATAAATCTATGATGATGATTATGTTGCAGCAGCCTCTCGAGTGGGTGAGAGCGGGAAAAGGAGATGGGAGGTGGAAATGGAGATGGGCGAATGCCAAAGCATGCGAAAAAGAGAAACGAAGAGCGCCCATTTCGTATGATGTGGGTGAAGTTTCAAAAAGAGTGATGGGGGGTGGGGGCCGGGTGCGGGTGCTTGTGTAAAAGGCAGAAGTACGGGTAAGTGGGATGTGCGAGGGTGTGGCATTACGCATGCATTTCTTATTGCATGTTCTACAAAAAGAGAGGGCGAGGGAGAGAGATGCATTCCAATGGTGCAGCAGTAATACGCTCTCTCTTTCCCTCGCCCGATGGTGGCCAGGGGACGAGGGGGCTGATGTTGGTGCTACAACCGAACCTGTTTTTTTTTAACTTTGCCAAAATTTGTTGATAACACATCGATACACACTTGCAATTCTGCATCTGCAACTGCCTGCATATGTGTGTGTGTGTGTGTGTGTAAAAACTGGTTATCCCCTAAAAGACGTTGACTTCAAACAGCCGTCGAACCAAGACACCAAACCCAACCGAACACCGAACCTCGGTATCAAACCCCATCTGGCAACATCGCAACTTGCACACACACACACACACACTTGCACACAAAACATTGTTTAAGACATGGTAGAATTATTCAAGGTACGGCCAACTCAACGATGACCGTCTCTTATTCGCGTTTCTTACCCAGACCATTACATTATTATGCAATTATTTTGCCCCCATGATGGCGATGGTATGTGATGTTTGTCGAGCTTTCCCCACCTAATAGAGGCATACCATGCGCTCACATTTGTGACGTGGAGAGCGACAGAGAGAAGGGTGGAAACACCAACTTAGGCCATCGAAAAGCGGTATGGTCGTACCCTCTGAATAATTCTACCATGGTTTAAGTTCACGTCGATGAGTCAAGGTCGAGAGACGTCACGCAAATTTTCGTTTTCATTGCCTTTTGCCAACAAAAAAAAAAAAAAATCGCTCGCACACACACATACCATACCGTTTTATTTTTAGCCCCCTTCCGACAACGATGACACGACAGACGAGCCCGAAGAGCGAGCCGAATGGTCGGTCGCACGAGTTGGCTCAGTGGCAGAGCCGCAGGATGGGAGGGGGAGGGGTGGTGGTGGGGTGCAAATGAATGAACGCAAGCAAAACGGTTCATTGCTGCGCCGCTGCTGCTTATCCAACTACGGACGGCTGCGGTGCTGTTGAAAATTTAGGCTATTTTTTTTGTTTTTGTTTTTTTTTTTGCATTCAAATATAAAAATTATTCCAAAGGAATTACGATTTCTCTTTGGTCTTTAGTTGAGGGTTAATCAACAGCCCACAGACAGAGTCGCGTCGCTTGTAATGGGTTAACAGAAATTGTGCCCCAATTTGTGTGCTGTTAGGAGCAGCGAATGATGGGCGCCCAGAAACCGTTGCCAACGTCGCCAGCAATTAAATCAGCAGAACGGCGGACAGCGGCAGCGCCACAGCACGTGCAGGCGCGCGCAATGTAAACAGAGAGTAAGAGAGCGGACAGCGACACAAGAAGAGAGAGCGAAGAGGAATCACAAGAGAGCCAAACAAATAAAGAGAGAGAGAG
This sequence comes from Drosophila ambigua, assembly GCA_018150905.1. Lineage (NCBI taxonomy): Eukaryota > Metazoa > Arthropoda > Insecta > Diptera > Drosophilidae > Drosophila > Drosophila ambigua. The sequence continues at coordinate 4,053,132 of JAECWS010000151.1, read as the reverse complement.
AGAAGGAGAAAGAAAAAAACCAAAAAAAAAAACTATACACTCACGCTCTTTGTTAATTTGCGACCGCCGCCGGTGTTGCGTTTGCTGCCATTGCTGGCGCTGCGACTGCGTTTACGAGCGGCGGCAGCGGCTGCTGCTGCTGTTGCCGTTGCATTCGCTGCGGCCGTTGCTGATGGCGTTGTGGTTGTGGCAGAGGCCAACATGATGATGCTGCTTGTTTTATTTCTCTGCTTCGCTTCTTCTGACTCCTTTTCAGTATTGCAGTTCTTCTATTAGTCTTCTTCTTGTTCGTGGAATGCGAGAGTTAGAGCGATAATCGCTCCATAGATGCGTTTCAAGAGCGGCATAACAGCAAAAACCTGTCCATTATGCCCCCGCACTGCATCCTCTCCTAAAGAAACGTGGATATAGAGCCATTGGCAGAGGGAGGGGAGAAACAGCTGACACAGTTGCCGGCAAAAATCAGCTGCCCGTTCGTGTTCGAGAGAGTATTCCGTGTGGTTGTGTGCTCGCTCTGCTCTCCGTCTTGCACGAAAGCAGCAGGGCGAGAGAGCACGTTCGTTTTATGTCGCTCTCTCTCTCTCTCTCACGCTCTCTCTGGCACTTTGGTTATTTTGTGCCGTCTGCTTTTTGTTTAGTATTTTTGCTGTGTTTTTGCACACTTTACTTTTGCACGTTTTGGCACACACACACAGAAACACATGCACATGAACAGAGAAAAAAAAAAACTTGTCTTTGCTGCTGCTTTTGCACTTGTTTTTGGCTTTGGCTTTGCCTTTGGTTTTGCGGCTACTTTTGCACTTGCTTTTGCTGCCTTTTCGATTTTTTTATTTTAGTAGGAAGTTGGCGAAAATTTGTCCGACGTCGAGCGACACACAACAACGACACGTCACGTTGCTCGCTCTTTAAGTTCGACACTGTTTCGAGATAGAGAGCGGCGACAAGGTAAAATTGGCGAAAAATCTACAACACACAAAAGCGACAGAAACAATAACAACAACAAAAATACGAAGCCGCTGTCGCTGCTGCTGCTGTTGTCGACGTACGCGCGACCCGTCGTCTCTGCAATACATATATATGTATGTATTATTATTTTTTTTTTTTCTTTCGTATAGATTTGTGTGTGTGTGTTAACCGAGTAAACTTTTGTGTTTAGCCTCCGCCGCCGTCACCGCGAAACGACACCCGCCACTGACAGCACTAGAATGCCTCTCTACCCCTCCCGCTGTCACTAACTCTGCTGCTTCTGCTGCTGCTGTCACTGGCGCTGCCTCTGCCACTGTCTTCTTGATATTTCTCATTTGTTCTTGTTGGCAAGGCCGCCACACTGCACTGACGCTGCGGCTGCTGCTGCTGTCCCTCTGCTTGTAGCGCTGCTTTGATGACTGGCTGCGCTGCTGCTGCTTCTGCTTCTTCTGCTTGCTGCTCGGACTGATCTGATGCCTCTGCTGACTAACTTGGGGCCTGCTGATGTGCTACTGCTTCTGCCGCTGCTTATGTCGACTGCATTAGAAAGCTTGCACATTTTGTTGTGGTTGTTGTTGTTGTTGGCAGACAGCGCGACAGAGCCGCTGGCTCACCGCTGTTAATAGGCGCTCAGTAGTGGCAGCGACGCAGCATTTACAGCAACATAAGAAGCAGTTACAGTGACAGCCACTAGCAGCGACGCGGTAGCCGCAGCAGCAATAGCGGTGAAAGCATTTGAATAGAACGGCGGTGGGGCAGGCCACCCCTCGCACCCCACATGATACCCGCACACCGACCAATAAATAGCAAAATGTTAACAGTTCTTTGTCTTACACACACACACACGCACGAATACTCAAAACATACAAACAGTGCTTTAATTATGTCTTCAGACACGATCAATTAAATTCAAATATTTTAGTATTGAAGTTAATTATTTAAAAGTTTAGGAACAAATTGCAAATTATATAAAGAATATAAAGAATTATAGCAGATTGAAAAGACATGAGAGGAGTGTTGGAGCTGGTAAAGGGGTGGTAGAGGAGACTGTGTAACATTCAATTCAGTCAAAGAAACTGCCATAGGCTGACTGCTGCTGTTCGAAAACCCTATTGATACACTGTATTATGAACAGCGAAAAAACAATCAACAACAAAAAACAAAGTAATCGAAAAAATATACAATAAAACCCGCTGGCCTCGTATTAATTTGTTCGAGTGTTGTTTAATTATAGCTGCTGCTGTTGCTGCTAGAGAGGGGTAGGGCAGGGTGGCAGGGAGGAAGGTACGCGCTGCTCAAAAATGGTCATTATTATGTGTATGCGAAAGAGAGGGAGAGACAGAGACGGGCAAGAGCCAGGACACAGAAGAAGGAGATAGCAAGAAAGAGTAAGCCAGCGAGAGGCACAGAGAAATAAAGGAGACATACCCTACCCTATCCCTGTATAAGGACAGGCTGCAGCTTAACACTGCCATGTATATTTTCCCCGACTAGATTGTGGCTTTGGGAGGGCTATACACTGCACTGCATCGGAGATGATGGTGCGCACAAAGGAATGACTGGCAGCGAGCGGAGGCATTGCACTGGCCACACAATAAAACATTAGATTTTTGGGCTTAATATGAAGAGTGACTGTGAGTATGTCTCATCACAAAATTGCAGCTATTGCATTAGCATTTCCCCCACGATTCTTCTGGCCTCGGCAAAATGCCAATCGTCTCTCAGTCACGCGTAAAACTTAAATATGAAGCGAAGCTGCTCCCCCCACCACAGCCCCCGTTCGTTGGTGAATGAAGGAGTGCGGCGAAGTGGATTCCGATGGATTTTACAGAGATGCTGGCTGATCAGATGATGCTTTTCAAGGCGCTGGGCAGTGTAAAATGGCCTCAAGGCCAGAGAGCTTACAAAAAAAAACAAGAAAAAAAAGCTGCATAAATTCCACTTTTGGACACCATATGCAAATGAAGCAAATCAATTAAGCGAAAATGAAACGGAATGAAATTCAAGACGAAAATAAAATTACGTGCCAATATACGCGCGGGGCCACAAGTCGAAAAAGTCGCACAAGCCGATGGTTGGGATGGCACCCGTAGAGGAGGGTATCAGGAGGCTATGTACAAGCGGATGAATGACGTGATGATATGTGCGGGATATGCATGTGTACATATGTATGTATGCATGGGGTATATATGAATATATATGTATGTATGGGTTTGTGAGATTTCAGAGGGAGCTTCTCGCTCTATACTCACTTTTGCATATTTTCAATTTTCAAACAACAACAAAATACAAAATCAATTAACTCGAAACAAAAATTTTCACTCGTTTGTAAAGTTTTTTTCTCTCTCTCTCTGTGGCCTCTTTTTCCTCTTCAGATTTAAGTTGGGAAATTTTTTTTTTGTGTTGCACTTTTATTTGTATTTCGTGTATTTTTTTTTTTCTGACTATCTGTTTGCGCTTTGCGTTGATTTTTCCATTTGATTTGTGCAACTTTCACCCGAAAGCCGAGAGCCGCACACAAAAAAAAAACCAAATGATTAGGTGGATTTCTACACACACACACACACACACACACACACCACACATAAACGAAAAATACACTCTTTTTGTTTTTAGCATATATTTCGGTTAGATTTTAATTTAATTTAGGGTTTTTTTTTTTTTTTTTTTTTTTTTTGGTACATATGCTTTACCGAATGTCAGCTGACGTAATCGGCAGCATAACAGAAAAAAAAGAAGAAAATAAAACACAGACACAGTGGCAGGGGGGGAAGGGTAAGTAGAGGGGCAGTAGAGGGGGACAAAGGCAAAAGGCAAATAAAGAGATTCAGAGTATAAAACAAAAGTTGTTGTTTTTTTTTTTTTTGGGCGGCGCGTGTGTATAGATGTTGGGTAGGGTGGTGGGGGGGATTGGAGGGGGGCTCTGTAGAGCTGTCTCTCGTGCTGTGTCGTAGTCCGTCGTCGTCAAGTTGACTCAATCAACAAATACACTCACACGTGTGTACCCTATATACCGTTCACATAAAGCGCACACCATATATACATACCTACACACAATACATATGTATGTACATATATATATAATTGTAAATTGTTTAGCTGTTGTCGCCATCGCCTCTCGACAGCAAAAGCAATCAGCACAAAAAAAAAACAACAAAAAAAAGAGCAAAATAGAGAAACAGAGGTAGATGGGATGGGATGAGAAGAGGCATGAACATGAAACAACAAACAAACCGCAAGAACGGAAAAAAAAAAAATACGAATAGCAAATATATAATAATGTTGTCGAAGATGTTAAATACTAGCAACAAAGCCAACCGAATAATACATATGTACGTATGTATCTCTGCTTCAATCAAGTAGGTCAACACAGTAGAGTACAAAAAACCAAAAAAGTATTTGCCTGATATTTTGATTCTTTCTTCTAAAAGAAAACTAACCAGAATGTTCAGCCCATCAAGTAGTTTTCCGCCAGATTATTCCATATTCCGGACGATATATGCACCTATTTATCTATCACACACATTCCATTCCCCTTTAAAGACAAACCTTAATTTGCAGATTTGTAAACAATTTTCACAGAAAATATTCCAAATAAGCAGTTGAATATTTCTGTCATAATCGACATATTTATAGTTCCCCCACATAGCGCAGACGGAAGATCTTTTATTCGCTTTAAAGTCGCAGATATTCATGCCTATCTATTTCCAATTATTTATATTCATATGTCGACTCAGAGATTTCGAATGTATTTTAAAATATCAGTTCTAATACCCAGACTGATTCCATTTAAAAGTGATTCCAAGAATGAGATCCGATTGCGAGATTCCATCCATGAAAAATTTAAATTTTTAAACTTTTTACAACAATAATTCATCCATCTGCCTCACGCTTATTGAGAGATTTATCGAGCACATTTTGTGCACTTAATCGACACACATTTGCTGCACACATAATCGATGTGCAGTGTTGCAAAGAGATGGAGTTGCCACACGATTTGCAAAGACAGCGTTTAGAAATGGATGGGTCGATGTGTTCCACCTTTCCGAGTGTTTACTGTAGAGAGAAATGCACTTCCCACTACCAATTGACATTTTCTTTGAATTGAGTTTCCTCTTTTGCATTCCATTTTAATTAAAAATGATTTGCCATTACAAAATAATAATAAAAATGATTTAATTAAATTTTATTTTTGCACCAGACCATAGAGCGGGAGAGCGAAACAGAGCGGGGGGGTGTTGGTAGGTGTTATTAGGCACGAAAAAATACGAAAGAGAGCATAAAGCAAAAAACAAAAACAAATGTGAAACAAATGCTTAAAATATGCGACGTCGACATCGACGACAACGACAACGACGTTTGACGTTTATCGGTTTGTCTTTGTTTGTCGTTGGCCTTTTGTTTTTCTTTTCCTTTTTGTTGCCTTTTTGATAACGAACGCGTCGGCGGCGCTGGCCGTTGGCAGAGGGGGGGCCGACAGCAGGGGACGGCGATAACGACGAGTGAGCGCACAAAAGCATCGAGAACGTAAGCGAAACAACAAATTAACATACCGCGAATATTAAAACAAAACACAATGGCGAAAAAACAGAGAGAGCCCCTGCCGACTGCAGTGCACAAAGTTACGCACGCCCAAGAGAGCGAGAATGTGCCGAGAGGGTGGGGGGGAGAGAGGTCGGGTCGCATCGGTCGGTCGGCTGAGCAAGGTAAATGAGGGGGGCCAGTCGAGAGAGTATCCAACATGAGAATGCCACAGAGGAGCGAGTGGTGAAGGAGGTGGGACAAGCGAGACAGTGTCTAATTATGTTGCACTAACAACAACAGCAGCCTAAGCCAGAGAGCCATAGAAAGAGAGCGAGATTGATCCAAGGTGCATTTAATACAAGGTGAGGCTTAAATTTTTGTTTTCTGTTTCACAAACTTTTACTAGCTCTACTCTCCCTGTGTCAATCCCGAGGGGGCATGGGCATCCTTGTATGGATTGCCTCACCCTGCAGTTTATACACTTTTGGCACACGACCCACTCACTAACTGACGACCCGACAAACGACGAACGGCAACGACGACGACGACCCACGACAACACAAAACGCAGCGAGTGAGTGGGACTCAACACTCGCTCCATTGCTCTCTGGCTTTCGCTCTCTTCTCTGCCTTTGCCTCCTCTTTCTCTCTCTATCACGCTCTCTCTCTCTGTGATGGACACAATTTGAAAACAGTTTAATTTACTATTTGAGCAAAAACAATGAGCACACACACACGCAAATACACATACACACACAGCAAAAAACACACACACAAAAAAATAAAAAGAAAACGAAAGAAATAACAAAAAATATATAAGGCAAACTGACGTTTTACGATGGCGTTTTTTTTTTTCTTTTTCTTGTTGTATTTTATTTGGTTTGCGCTTCGTGCGCGTGTTTTTCGTTTCAGTTATTATTGAGACTAAAAATGCGGCGTGAGATTTGATTGTGAGTAAGCGCAAAGCAGAGGCCAGCCAGGCAGAGGGAACAGCAAACAGCAAGCAGCACACCACAGGCCCAGGCAGAGAGACCAAGCAGTACAAGGGTGATGGAGAGGGAGAGGCAGAGGCAAGAGCAGTGCTAAAGCGCCGCGCAAAGCACGGCGCAAAGCAGCACAAGCAGAGTAGGAAGAATAAGCAGTGGCGAAGCAGACACACACACACACACACACACACATTAAAATACAAAATAAAAGGCACAAACACACAATCCATGGACATCGAGACTTGGTCACATATGCGCAGGAAAGGAGAAGCAGCGGGGGAAAGACTGAAAATTTACAAAAGTAAAAGCTAAAGAATTGTGAAGAAAGATGGGGATGTAGAATGCGAAAAAGAAGATGTAGAAGAGAAAGAGGAGGAATTGCATGTGGAAGAAAAAAAAATAAGAACAAACTGAAGAGAAGCAATGTGAGAAGAATACAAACAAGGAGAAGAATAGGAGTTGGAGTGCCAGGAAAAGAGGGGAGAATATAATGCATAAGCAGCATTAAAGGAATGTGGAGGAAGGAAGGACCCAGAAGGATTCGGAAGATTAAATTTAAAAATATATGAATTAGAGGAAAAGTAAAGTTTGGAGAATAAAAAAGACAGAACAGGCGTAGAGTGGATAAGAGAAAAGGAAGAAAGGGCAAACATAGCAGAAGAAGGAAGAAGACACGAAAATGGAGAAGGAGAACAAGTACAAGAAGAACGAAAGAGAAAGAGAAAGCAGGGGACTAGCGAGGAACACGGGAAAAACTGTTAGAATAAAAATCCGATTTCGCGGAAGCCACAGAAAGATAACAGAAGAAGGACAGGCGAATGTGGAGAAAATGATGTAGTAGAAGACAGCAGTGCGTGGGGGTCGCAGCAGGGGTGGGGGAACGAAATGAAAGCTTAGCAACTGATAAAACTTTCGAGTGGGAGCGTCTAGCCAGGAAGGGGCGTGGCAGCGCACATTTCAAATTTGTTTTGTTCTTGTTTCCATGCTTCTTCCATTTCAGTTGTTGGGTCAAACAACAGAAAAAGTCTGTCATATGAGGTAATCGACGTCTTTGAATCGCTTTTCTGTTTATCAAAAATTTCATACACAAAAGCAAAACAGAGCAACAAAGTGAGAAACAGCGAAAAATAACTAAAAAGAATGCCAGACAAATGAGAGACAGCAACAACAACAAAAAAACATTGCCGCATCTGGTGGTGGTTAAAAATGAATAATTTGTTGATACAGATTTTTAGCATCTTGTTTCAAGGTGGATTGCTTCTAATAGGTCTTGTAGTTAAAGGGTCGGGAGAGGATCAGTTAAGATCCGTGTTCAAATTGGACTGCTTCTTACACTGCTTTTAGGTTGGAACCCCTGCACCGTGCTGCTTTCTAGAAGAACCCACTGCTTTCGAGATGGCATCAAACACAATATAAATGAAGGTCAAGCGAAGCCACTGCTTTACAGAAGCAAAATTTGGTTGGGAGTTTTTCTGCTCGAAAACAACTGTATTATAATCGATAATCGATGGTGTTGTGAAATGGAACCGACCCCAACCACCGACCGACCGGCTGGCTAATCGTATCCAGATGTGGACAAACAGCTGTTTCGTTAACCTGTGCTGGTTATATCATTTATTGAAATTATATGTACATACATTTTGGACACGGCAAAGTAATACATATATTCATGCCAATAGTGATGAGCACCAAGTGGAGATCTTTCCACCCCCGACAAAACGACGATACACCGTTCTAGTTCTACCTTCTTGAGAGAATTGTTGTAGTATGGCCGCCACGATGCGATGATGTCTAATGCGAATGGAATTTTGTATAAATAATAAATAAAGCAATGAAAAAACACAACATACAATACATACATGTGTATATACACATGTGTATAAGAAATAAGAAAAAATGCAGTCAACAATTGGTTTATTTATAGATTGTCAAGAGTTGGTCGGTGGGGCGAATAAATAGTTGTGTGTTCTATGGCATGGAATGTCTATGAGTTAAGTTCTTTCTTCTTATCAAGCGGCAAGCGTAAATGGATTGTACATAATGTACCCCATGCATACATATACATACGTACGTACTATTTTATGAGTAAAGATAAGAAGAGCTGCAGAGGAAATGGCGCCCAGGGAAATGGGGCAAGAGTGCGAACAGCCGGAAGGGGGGAGGCTAGAAATCACTCGCGTTTCATTAAGTGTGGGGTACCCAATTTACTTCACAATTAAGTTTGATAGATAACCGAATTTTACCCACCAAAGATGAGATCTGTTCCCCTTCCCTGTCGTTCCCTTCAATTGATTTCCATTGAAATTCGTACAAAAAAGTTAATAATTTTGTCGCAGTTTCCGTCACAGAGGAACCCTCCCTCACACACATTTTTATCGTATACACTGCTTCGATAAACGTTGACATTGCAATGACAAAATCGAGAAGAGCAGAAAGCAGGGCAAGCAGACCAAGCAGGCCAAGCAGGCCACCAAATGCTTGCCGTTTTTTTTTTTTGCTTTTTGTTTAAAAACTGAAACCCAACTCGTTTGCTTATTAATCGTTGTATGGTACAAGTACATAGTACTCTCTCTCCATATACATATGTACATGCATATTTGAACATAGAGAGGGTGGTGGTGGTGGTGGGGGAGGGATGTCATGGGGATATATGTATGTACATATTTATGGCACACACACACACATATTTATTTATCAGTTTTTGCTTCGCTTTGCATTTTTGTTGTTGTTCTTTCTGCTTATTGCTTTCATTGCCTATTGAGTTATTGATTTTGATTCCCACTTTTGTGTTGTTTTTGTTGCCTATACCTCTGCCTCCGCCTCCGCCTCCACCGCTGCTTCAGCCTGTGTACCTCTGCCTCTGTCTCTGTTTTATGTAACTAGTATATATACTAGATATGATTCTATATACATTTCTTTTTGTATAGCTTTTGGCTTTAGCACATTGCCCTCGCCCTCACAACTTTTGCTCGTTGTTCAGTTTTTTTTTTTTTTTGTTATATTTTTTCCTTTCTCTCTCTCTCTCTTGTGATTTCTTTTTTGGTGTGCTGTTCTTTTTCTTTTTGTTGTTGCCATTGAAATAATTTGTACTTAAAATTGTTTAGATAAGATTTAATTGGAGCAAACAATGCAATAAGAGAACGCCAGCTGGGAGCGGGGGGTGGGCAGAGAGTGGAAGTAGCAGCAGGTTGGATGGAAGAAAACTAAATAATTCAAGGTGTATATAACAAGTTAGTCGACATCTAATGGATTCTATCTAGAATGGAGTAGAAAAATACAAAATAATAAATAAACCTTAGAGAAAATATTTAAGCTTGGCGAAATTCTCTTAAATAATAAAAATTGTTCCTCAATAATTCCCCTAAAACCTGGAGGTTTCCTTTGCCCTTCCCAAACAACAATAAAAAGTTTCCACTGTTCCCTTAAGAAGTTCAAATATTTAAAGTGAAAACAAATGGAATATTCATATAAAAATTGCAATGCAAAAATTATACAAATATTTCCCACGATTTGTTCCTAGTTAATGCCATTTAAATTTCAATCAAGAAGCACGTAAATATTTATCAGGCAGCGTCGTCGACAGTCGCTCGGATCGGCTGTTGTAATAATAATATTTGTGTGACAAACGAGAGTACATAAACATATCGCGGCGACTGTTTATTGTTGAAATGGCGAGAGCATACCCCTAGCCTGTGGTATGTGTATTATTATTCCCCCGTCTGGCTTTATGTCAGCAATATTTTATATATGTATATTCACGAGTGCCTGTCGCCCCCCTGCACAATAAACAATTATTGGGAGAACCCCGAAGCTCCCAATGGCGCACTTTAATAATCATACAAATAAACAAAACAAAAGAGAAACAAAACCACGAATCAAATTACAGATTCCGAACGAAACAAAAACTTGAGCTCTGTCACCTAAAAAAAATGCATTTATTGATATCGAAACGAAGGCAACTTCCTCAGAGGGGGGAGCGGTCGTACAGCAGTTCAAGCAGTTGAACCAGATTGAATATCAAATCTTCTCAGTTTCTGTAACGCTCTTTTACTCGCTCACTTCTACTTTTCAAGCTACCACATGTTGTGGGGCAAAACTCGGCTCCCCACAGAATTAAAATTAACTTGACAACTGGCAAGCACGACCCCTCCCCCACATAGGCGATGAAAAGCGAGAGAAGCATGGATAAGTAAAGCAGGATACAAGCAGCACAGAAATGCCAGTAAAGCTCCTTGTTTAACAAGCAGGCTCAGAAATGCCATTAAAGCAGGGTATCATCAAGCAGCACGAAAATAATACACAGTGAAGCAGGGTACCCAAGCAGTACAAGAAGCAGGGCGGCTGCAGAACATAGCAATGCAGTGCAAAAAGCAAAGCAGGCGAAACACCCGCAGGAAAAACCAGGAGAACAGAAGCAACAGCAGCAGCAACAGCCATTGCACGCGCGTCGTTCAAGCTTAATGCAAGCAGCGCAGCAGCAGAGGCAAGGCAGAGCATGAGCAGAGCATGAGCAGATAGGGAGCGCTGAGCAGAGCAGAGGCATAACAGCGTTAGGCAGGGGAGTAGCAGTTCCAGAACAGAGCAAAAGCAGAGGAGTAACAGCGCTTGAACAGAGGCTAAGCAGAGGACCAAGCAGCAGGACAGGACCTGTGTGCCAACTGGAAGGGGGAGAAAGGAGGGAGGTGTTCAGTTTTGGTAATAATCAAGCAGTGTCCATGCAGCAGCGCATCAGCAGAGATTGAAAGCCGAGGAAGGCGGGTCAAGAGGAGGAGAAGGTTGCCGGGGTAGGGGTTGGGGTTTGGGGTTGGGGTTGAGGTCTACAAAGCAAATATTTCAAATTTGACTGGAAATATGGAAAGTTTGTTACGAATATGTGAGTGTGGCAGTGTGGCTTTGTGTGTGTGTGTGTGTGTGTGTGAGTGTGGGGGAGACCTGCGAGTGGTTGTGGCTGAGAGCGAGAGAGCAAGAGATTTCCAATGGTGTGTGTGTGTGTGTGTGTGTGCGTGCCAATTGCATTCTGCGTGTATGCGTGTGCGTGTGGGTGCATGGCACCTGCTGCACCAACCACCCCTGCACCCCCTCCCACACACACACACACACATACATTCCCTCCTACCCTTCCCTTCGCTTTCCTCGTCCTTCACTCTCTGCGCCATCATCGTGTCCTGCTTTTTGGCTGTGTATCAATTTCAAAATGGCGGAGTGAAAGCTGCATGGACGATGGTGGGGCGCAAGTGGGGGCAGTGGGGGTGGCTCCAGAGCACCTTCGGGCACCTATTCTCCCTCCCACACAGCCCCCCAATGGCATGCACGTACATACATATGTACCTATGTATGTTTGTATGTATATGTACATATTTTACAGTGAAAGCTCTCTCTGTCTCTCTCACTCTCTTTCACCCATTTTGTAGTGTTGAGTAATGCTGCAATTAATTTGAACAGCTGGTCTGCCAAGCATTAACCATTTGTGTTGCAAAACAGCTTCGGATATTTCCTTTTGTTTTTGGTAGCAATTGGAACTCCTCTTGGCGTCCTCCTCCTCTGCTCCTCTGCTCCCCTCTTCGCTACTTCCATCTGGCTGAGGGCCTACGCATTATCAACGTGGAGATCTGCCGTGTGCTTTCTCATGGCACCCATCAAAATCAGTTGACTATATTTATCTTGCCTATCCATCTAGATATATGGATATACGGATCATCTATCTATCTATCATCTTTCTATCTACCTTCATCCACCTTTCTTTCTGTCTTCGCGTTGTTCAAGAGGTCAGAACAAACTCAGCCATGGCCATGGATTGGTAGCGCGCCCTGGCCACATGCGACATTTTCCCTGCTCCCCAAAGACTTCTCTCTTCACGCTGTATCTGTGCAGCTGTATCTGTGTGTAGGCGTATCTGTATGTGTGTGTGTGTGTGTATCCCCTGACTGTGTGCGTGTCTCGCGCTATTTGGCGGAAGTCACAAACTTATTGGCTAGCAACCGGGCAGGCAGTCACCCAAAAGTGGCAGTGGGAGTGTCAGTGGCAGGTTGCTTGACTGTGGGTGGCTCGTTGCTGAATGGGGGGGGGGGGGCGGTGTGTGGGTGACTCTGCTCTGACAAAATGGCGGACATGGCCTAGAGAACTGTTTCAAAAACCAAAACAACAACAGCAGCAACAGCAACCAGGCTGTGGTGCTGCAAATGCTGCTGCTGTACGTCAACCGATGACATTTTCCCGTTGAAGCCGCCGACACGCGCTTTCTGTGTGTGTGTATATTGTAGGTGTATGCGTGTGTGTGTGGGTGTGTCCGCGCTTGTGTCTGTGTGGGTGTTACAACATTTTCCAGCTACCAAAAATGCAAAAGCCCAGCACAGCCCAGCCCAGCAGCAGCCTCAGCCACAGCCCACATCCTGCTGCCTGCCTGCTGCCTGCCTCTTGTTGAATTCGAATCGATTTTGCAGATTGCGAGATTTTCGCCACCAGCATATAGAATATGTAGCAAGGGGATTTTCGTGGGATTATGTTTGGCTACTGGAAATACCAGAACACGGAGCACGGAGCACAACCCTTCAATAATTCGTTTTGGTGGGGGCGCTGAAGGTTTCTACTTCTACGATTTGTGTGGGGTGCCAGTGCTACCAGATTTTTCCGTATTCTTTTGGGGATATATTCGAACTATTATTTGAGTGGTTGGGTGGGTGGTTCAGTGGGTGGTTGGGTGGCTGGTTGGTTGGTTGGTTGGTTGCGTGGTTTGGTATACTCATAATACTCACATAGGACAGATACATCGCTTTGCTATATCCATAAAAAGTAACACACATACAAAACAAACATTCATATCCTTACCTGCAAGAAAAAGAAGCAAAGAGGAAAGACACAGAGAGAGGGAGAAGGAAGAGAGAGAGAGAGAGAAGAGAAGAAAGGGAATTAGTCAAGAGTTAAGCACAATTTGTAATTTAAAATCTAACTTAAAATAAAGAGCAAAAATACCAACCGAAAAAAAGAAGAACAAGAAAGGACACACACACAAAATATTTATTATGCTCCTTCTGTCTGTCTGTACTCCTTTCATTTATCTTTGGCCTGGGGGGTGGAGAGAGAGTGCGGCGGCGGAGAGCTTTTACTTTTAATTAAATTCAATTTACTTCACAGACATTTACCCTTACCCCCCGTTCCACCACCTGCTTTCCACTGCTTTGCTCGCTCTCTACACATTTCTCTTTCTCTCACATGTGTGTGTGTTGTGTGTGTGTTGTGTGTGTGTTGTGTGTGTGTTGTGTGTGTGTGTGTGGGTTAAAGTTTTCCGTTGCAATTTTGTGCGCTGCAAAATATGCTACAAAAAAGTGACTTCAAAATGTTGCCACCCCCCCTGTAACCGCACTGCTTCTGGCTATCACGCTCTCACTGCTCTGCTGTGCCTCTGACCCCACTCTCTACGGAGTGTGCCTCTACCCACTTTTGCCACCAACACCTGAATGGAATGAAAAACTAACTCAACTCTGGCACTGGCTCTGGCTCTGGCACTGGCACTGCCTCTGGCTTTGATTTCAACAGACAGACACAGACACAACACACACACACACACCGCCTTTCCCCGCATCCATCGACACTTGTAATTCACCACACCCCCAAAAAAAAGGATGGTGGTGGAGAGGATGCGGGGGAGGATGGAGTGTTTGGCATGTTAAAAATTTAAAGTTAAAGTTAAAGTTCACCCAAAAAGCAGAAAGAAGATGAAAGAAAGAATTCGGAGAAGAGTTGAGAGCAGAAGAGGGGAAGGAAAAAGCAGAGAAAGAAGAGAAGGAAAAGGCAGACAAAGAAGAGAACGAAAAAGCAGAGAACGAATAGATGAAGGCAGACAAAGAATAGAAGGAAAACCCAGAGAAAAGAGAGAGAGAAGGAACGAAAGCTGAAAAATTAAAACGCAAAAGAGAAAAGCAATAAACAAAAAGAGGAGGAGGAGGTGGCAAACAATGAAACGAATTTCAAGCCAAAAACCAAGCAGTGCAAGCAGTGTTTGTTGTTGCTCCAAAAGGTAGAACCAGAAGGAAGAAACAAGAAGAGTAGCAGAAAGAGCAGTGGAAAGAGAGAAGGCAATTAAGAATGAAAGTAAGAAAGAAGGAGAGAAGGAAAAGAAAGTACCCTATAGCTGGTATACTTTACAGGGTATCCACACGAAATGTGCAGTGCATGAAAAATTAATCGGGGCAGTGTATATGTGTGTGTGTGTGTGGGGTGGGGGGGTGTGGAGGGGGTGGTAGTGGTAGTGGAAAGCATATAAAAATGAAGCGAAAACTTTGCACACAGGACGAAGGACGACACACGCAGACGCGTGGCTTGAAAAAAAACGTGGCAAGGAGGGGGGGGTTGTGGTGAGGGGGAAGAACCATTTTGGACACGTCCTGCCACATCCTGCCTGCTACCCCGCCTGCGTCCCTCTGCGCCGCCCACTTGGCGTCGGTATTGTCGTGTTTCTGTCGGATTTTATGGTCGCGCATTTTGGCCTCATCTCTCAGAAACTTCCTCCCCGCCCCCACCCATCCCCCTCGCCATTCACGACTCCTTCCCCTGATTTGGCCTTTGCCACTCCACCCGCTTCCCCTGACTTTGCTCCACTCCTTTAACTGCGGTTGCTGCCTCCCTTCCTCCCTTCCTCCATCCTCTTTCTACTTATTTAGCGCTAGTTCTGTTTCCCCAACCCTCTTCTCCACTCTCCACTCTCCGCATATTTCTCCATTTCATTTCCATTTGCTACTCTTCGGCTCTTTGGCGGAGTTTTCCCGTTTTCCTGTTTTTCTGCCTCCGATTTTTTCTCTGGTTCAACAATTTTTCCATTGTCTTGCCTCCTTTGCTTCTCTCTTTCGTATCGTTCTTCTGCTTTAGCTCGTGCGCTTCTTTCTTCGCCTGCTTCTTGTCTGTTTTGTCTTCCCTTTCTGGCAATGAGGAAAGCGCAGCAGCAGACGAATGAGGAGCACAAGGAGCACAAGGACAAGATGCACAAAGAGGGGCAGAAACCAAAAGGAAGACGAAGCAAAGGACACAAAAGTGAAGGCAACGTGCAACATTGCAACCGCAACAGCAGAAAGTGCAACCTCCCTCGCGGGACACATACAATTCCCGTGTGTGTGTGTGTGTGTGTGTGTGGGTGTGTACAGGCAACCCTCGCATATATGGCCTCGAATTATGTGAATGGGATTTCACGGCTGGTCACGCGATTAAAGTGAAAGGAAGGCGGCGGCAGACAGGAAGGCCAAGAAGGGTGAAGGCAGGCGCCCAGGCGAAGGCGAAGGCGCTAAGAAGGTGGAAAGGTGGAAATTGCACAATAAAGTGCGAGCAGAAGAGAGAAGAAAGAGGAGCCAGCCCCACAAGCAGAAGGAAGAACACGAGCAAGAGGCAAAGCAGGAAGAACGAAGAGGTAAGAAAAAGGGCTGGAAAAAAGGGAAGTTCATTCAAAGCAAACCACAAAGTAGGGGAATGAAGGGAAACAGAACAAGAAAGAGGAATAAAGCAAAACTAAAGAATAATAGAAATAAATAAATAAAAATAAATAAAAGAAAACTATTAAAAAAATTAATTAAGAATTTAAAATAAAGAATTAAAAATGAAATAAAAGAATGCAGACGGAAACAAAAGAATAAAGTGTAAGAAAGAGGGAAAATAATAGCCAAAAATAGATGACAAATATTTTGCATGCTTAATTTCAGTTTAATTCTTTCCGTTTTATTCACATATTCACATCGAGATATTCACATCGCGATATTCGCCAGACCCTTTTGCAGCATTTAAATTTAAGAATTTTCGCCCAACCAAAAACCAAAATGCAGCCACGCCCACCACACCAGAGCCATGGACAGGGAGCCATGGTTGGAAGAGACGCAGAGGGGGCTGGGGGGTTACACACTTTTGACACGACCAAACAGAGAAAATGTGCAGTAATGTTGCGACTTGTTCATTAGAAGGGAACCGAGCAACCACAGAAAGAGGGGGGGGGAGAGAGAGCGGGGGGTAGAGGGAGGCACATCCCACACATCCATCCATTCCGACCATCAGCAATCACTCCTTTCACAGACAGCCACAGCCTGGCACAACCCACACGCAACCCCACCCCACCCCACACACACTCACGCATTTCTTTCCATTGTTCCTGTGGCTACCTTTGCCCCATCTCTCCCCTGCTCCCACCCTTTAGCTCTTCTTCTGCCTCTGTCTCTCCCTCTGACTGCCCTGTTCCATATCTCCTGCTGGCTCTCTCCTCTCCTCTCTCTCGCTGTCTCTGTCCCACGCGGCGTATGTGCTACTTATTACGTATACGCCAAGTGAAACCCAAATGGAACTCATTTCCAATTAAGTGCAAGAGTGTGCAGGGAGGGGGGGGGAGCGCTAGGGATAGCTAAAGGGGGAGAGAGAAGCGCTCAAGGTATAGCTGACAGCAGGCGAAAAACTCAAAGCTCGAACATTAAAGCCAAGCGCGGATGGATGCATAAAGTCTGGGCGAGAGAGATACCTATACATAAATATATTACACATTTTACAGGGCAGCAGAAGAGAGTCTAATATTTCATTAATTAATTAAAATACACAAGAAAAAATATGCCAAAAAGTTGCAACAAAATATTCAAACTAGTTCTCCATTTCAGAAAATCAAGCAACAACGAGAGAGAGTGGGAAGAGCAGCGAAGCAGCAACGACAGAGCGGAACGAGAGGGGCCACAAAAAGGGACTCTCCACTCCGACTCCGACTGCGTAAATATCTCTGGTAGAGAAGAGCAGCAGAAGAGCAGCAGAAGGCAGCATAACGCGTGCATAATTCTGCACTCCACCCACACAGCAAAAAAGAAACAAAGCCAAGCACGTAACGGTAAAGAAATACACGTACATACATACATACTGTACACACACACAGACATGCTGTACATACCGAGAGGACTCGTTCATATCACCATCAAATATGAGCAAACGCCACTCGAGGGCCGCAGCGAGACACACAAAGACAGAGATAGGTATAGCGCGACAGAGGGAGGGAGTGAGAGAGAGGCAGCAGTAACTGTGCAGCACTAAGCTGACTTTAAGATACTCTTTCACCGGCTCGAGATTTATATTCCAATTATTATAGACTCTACGCCCGTTGCAAGTAAAACCACACAAAAACGAAGCCTAAGCAGCGAGTCAGCGAACGAGAAGCACCTCTCGTTGGCACCCTCGTGTATTTTACTGCATTCATCAGCATTTTCTCTTGCACTTTTCGCTTGTGCACACAAATCTGTGCCTGTGCCTGCGCCTGTGCCTGGCGCCGCTTGTCAAAGAATAAACCTGCGGGCAGCCCCTTTTTGAGTCCTGCTCGTCGCATGCAAATACAAATGCAACCCTGATGCCATAAGCCTGACAAACGAAAGGGTATCTTAACAATGAGCTGGCGATGACAACGCTGACATCTCGATGCCAGCAGCAGCAGCAGCAAAAGAAGAGCCGCAAAAGAAGGCAAAAAGGAGCAGGCAGGAGGCAGCAGGCAGCATCTGCAGCCGCTTAAGCAATATAAAATAAAATATACAGCGAAGGCATGCTCCAAAAGGAGTCCCCACCAGCCCCAACCGCACATCCACAGGACTCACACAGCGAAGCGTTTGCGTTCGAGATTCGATTTTCTGTCATTTTTGGCCACTGTCTGTTCGGATCGTCGTCTTTGTTGTTGTGTCGTAGGAACAGCAAACAACTGATGGAGCTTAAACATGGCCAGTGACTACTGTGGGCTGGAGATACAGACAAAACAGATCGAGTGCAGGCAGCAGGGGAAAGAGAGAAAAAGGCACAAGGGGTCGGGGGGTCTGTCTCCTTGCTGTGTAGTGTCTCAGGGGGGCAGGGTGGGGTTGGCTTTGGGGTAGCTTTGGGCTGTTTTATTATTTTAATTAATTATTTAAATTTAATTAATTATTTATTTTAAATGCAAAATCTTTGCCAGTATTTAATTTGATATTAAACTAATATTTCTGGTATATTTTCATATTTTTGAAAGACTGAAAATTAAGTGAAAATTAATTATTTATTTAATTTATTAACTTAAATTTTCTGCCAGCTCTTTTTCGCACTTTCGCACTAATAATTATTATAATCTAATAATCCTGCCTGCCCCTCCCCCTACTCTGCCTTGGCAGCTCTCCTTTCTCTTGCTCTTCCGTACGTAAAATGTTTCGCCATCAGGTGCTTCCTGCCCCTGCCCCTGTCCCCGTGCACACAGCCTTGTCCTTTGGCATTCTTTTTGCTTGGGAAAAGCTTGGGGCCGCGATACACAGAGAGGGTGAGAGAGAGAGAGATAAGAGTACTTATTGCATTGCCAGTCGGAAGCAGCTACTCAACGTTATGCGGGGATGCGGAAGGGGAAGGGCTGCCACACGCCCCACTGTGTCACTCCCCGTTTGCCAATTTCTTCTGCTACTTTTACTACTCCCACTGCTGCTTCTCCTCCTTCTTCTTTCACTTATCCACCTGTTCCGTTCTCCTCCCACTGCTGCTCCGCCATTACCACCGCCTTGTTGTCCTTCACCTCTCGCCGCCACCTTCCCATTCCCCTTCCCATTCCTAATTTCGCCTCATCCTTCTGCTCATTTTCGTTCTACTCCTGCCCCCCTCCCCCACTTCTTCTGCTGTTGGACAGGTGTCTCGTGCTTCTCCTTCTCCCGCTCCTTCCTCTCTTTCTTCTCCTTTTTGGTTACATCTTTCCGCTTGGGCACCGCATCCGTGCATGGGTGGGTCGCCTCACCTCCCCTTCTCTTGCTTATCCCCCCCTGCTCATCGTGCTCCTCTGCTTTCTCTTGTCTTTCGCTTAACTTGGGTCACCCTGTCAAATAATTAATGAGCATGTGTGTGTGTGTGTGTGGGTGTGTGTGGGTGGGTGCCACAATATTATGTAAGCGACGAGCAGAACATCTGTAAATGTCAATAAAATGTACTGTACAGTGTGGCCTCGCTAGCACATACAAAAAGAACTCAGAGCCAGCCGAGGTCTCACTGCACTCAAATTTAACCCACAGATATGAATGGACAGCAATGGAAAACTGCCTAAAATTGACAGAAAAATACCCAAAAAAACAAAAAAAAAAGGCAGAAAAAGAGAGTAGCATTTTATTCCGTAAAACACACACAAAGAGAGAAGTGCGGAGGAGTAGCAAAAAAAGGAGCAGCCAAAAGCAGAGAGACACACAAAATAATGCTCCAAGAGCCACAAGGAATTTCTGTTCTTTTTTGTTGTTGTTTTTTCTGCTGTTGTTTTTGTCTAATAAAATTTCCCGCTGTATTTAGTAATAGTCAATGCCATGCCACGCCCACAAAGGACTTGCACACTTTCTACTGGCAGCCTGGCAGCCAGGCCAACACCAACCAAAATCCCCCCCCCAAAAAAAAAGAGCACCCAAAAAAGTGGTGGAAATCGTAAAATGATTTTGTTGCCCTTTTTTTTTGTGTGACATTTTATTTGGGGACTTCTCGTATTATTATTATTATATTTCCTATGCTTTGTGCTCGCTGTCCCACTCACTCACTCACCCACCTATCCATTCTTTTCTCTCTGCTTCTGCTGCTGCCTTTGCAGCTCCTACTTCTACTTCTGCTAAATATTGATTTAATAACACTGTGCGACTGTCCTTATATGCTTTGCACTAGACTAAATTTAGTTTGTGGGCCGCGATGCGTGGATCACTGCCTCATGCTTAGAATTTGCAATATATAACCCGAAAATCATTTTTAAAAATTCAAAAACCTTTATTTCCATAAATTTCACTCAGAACCTGCAGCGCGGATATCCACAAAAAGTAGCAGGTTAAAAAGCCAAATTGAAGTACCCTTCACAGCATTTTCGATGCGTGGCAATGAAATGGATATATCCGAAGATATAGCTACTCAAAGTGGAAGTTTTCCATCATTTTGAATGTTTCCTCAACTTTGGCATTTTTTTACAATGTTTTTTTGTATGAATTGTTATTTGTTTTGGGCATGAAATTTGTGGTGCCATTTATGCTCAACAAAATAAACAAAATAGAGCAAAGAATGCCAGCATTAGCCTGTATAATGTACACACTCGTAGGCAGAGTCAGTGCATATTTTCCCCCCCACCGTCGCCGCCTGTGGAATAACTTTCAAAAATTCCAAAATTTTGTAAGCTGTTCGAACCCCAACCCGAACCCGAGCCCGAAACATGAGCAGTTTCTCGAGCAAGGCCAAGGTGGTGTTCGTCCTGGGCGGCCCCGGAGCCGGCAAGGGCACGCAATGCTCGAGGATCGCCGAGCGGTTCCGCTTCACGCACCTGTCCGCCGGCGAACTGCTGCGGGCGGAGCGCTCGCGCGGCGCTTACTCGCCGTACGGCACGCTGATTGAGGAGCACATGCGTGAGGGGCGAATCGTGCCCGTGGAGGTGACCTGCTCGCTGCTGGAGCAGGCCATGCAGCGCTCCGGCCAAACGCAGTTCCTCATCGACGGCTTTCCGCGCAGCCAGGACAATCTGGATGGCTGGAATCGTCGCATGTCCGCCAAGGTGGACATGCAGTTCGTTTTGTTCTTCGACTGCCACGAGGATGTGTGCGTCAAGCGCTGCCTGAAGCGTGGCCAAAACGGCTCTGGGCGCAGCGACGACAATCTGGCGACACTGAGGAAGCGCATTCGGACCTACAACGAGAACTCCATGCCCATCATCAGGTTCTTTGAGGGCGCCGGCCAGGTGAAGAAGATCGATGCGGGCCCCGATGTCGAGCAGGTCTTCACCCAGGTGGAGCGCACCTTCTTGGCCAGCGGTTTTTGAGGGTGTGGGTGGTGTGTTCCCCCTTGCCCAAGGTGCACAGCATTTAAAATCGATTAGCATTTAAATACAAACAGAGAGAGAATAAAATTGAAATTTGATTTCCGGGCAAATAGTTTTCCATTTTAATGGACACACAACGAAATCCTTTTCTGCCTTCTCCCTTTCCCCATTATCCTCATCCTCAATTGTTAGTATTTATCTACCCATGCCTGGATTATTCGGTAATATTCATCAGAAGCTCACTAATTAAATATTGTCCAAGGGCCAAGGCTGAGGCCAGTTCAGGCCAATTATTTGTTCAATTATTTGCTGTTCGCATTTGGCAAAAATGCTTGCAAAATTGCCTGTAACCAAATATTATTGTGGGGGGGGGGGCGCTCAAAGGTTCAGGTTCAGAGGACTTGGGACTGGCCCTGGAACTCATCTTCCATAATTTTGTTTGCTCAACAATTATTGTATTTTATTTCATTTCATTTCGAGAGAGAGGAGAGAGAGGAGCGACGAGTGCAAAATGCATTTTCAACTTTCAACAAAAGCGAAAATAAAAGCGATACTCAAGTTACGTTTCGGATGGGGCCGCTTGGGGATGTACTTTGAGCTGTCATCAAATGCTAACCCTTGCCCCCATAGTTAACCCAAACACTCTGTATTATCTGCTCACCCACACACACACACACACACACGCACATATTTAACCCGAGCTCTTGATTACCCATTAGGCACGGGGTAGGGGTGGGGCGTGGAGCGGGAGGGTGTGCCTACACTCCATTTAAGTTCTCGCTGTGTCAAAGACGTAAAAACATGAATTAAATCGAAACGAGAAATCAAAGTTCAAACTACAGACATACCTAAATACATATGTACATATACAGTGATGGAAAAAATAATAGAAACGGCTTGCGCATTCAAATTTGAAACCAAATATTTCATTTTTGGAGCAAATTGTTTGAATAAAAACAACTGTGCTTAGTTTCAGGATAATGGGTGTTTACTTTGGATTCTCTTTTGGGCTCCTTTCGTAAAAATTATAAGCTAGGTACACTAATTTGTAGGAAGATCACGTTTTTGTTTTGGAAAAAATAATAGAAACGCATTCCAATTTTGTTCTTATATTGTAATAAAACGGTTAAAATCGAATTGGATAGGTAATATATTATCGCCAAAAGACAAAAGAAGATATGAAATACCTATTCCTAAGGATTCCGTTTTTGTTGTTGTTATTATTCGGTTCAGAATGGGTCGTGGAGTATATTGTAGGGATATTAAAAAAAACATATCCTAAATCTAGAAACTGAAGGCCACACAAGGTCAGATGGTCACACATATCTAAAATGGATTTAAAAAAGTGTTTACTTCGATTTACTACACAAAATAGCGAGACACACGCGTATGAAAGCCCGCAACATGGGTTCATTTCGACAGGCGCATTGTTCGAAAATCCAAAAAAATCCCTTTCTCTCGTTGATAGATCTGAAAAATGATCTTAAAGCACGGGTTAGAGTCGTACTATAAGGAATAGGCTGATTGACGTCAATTTAAAAGGTCATATAGCTCAAAAATATAATACTAATTTCCAAAAAAAGTTTAGAAACCGAGTAAATTTCGCGAAGGTGCATTTATGTCGTCCGAGTTACAAAAATGGCTTAAAGTCATATGAAACTAAGGTAAATGGGCTTATATTTGTTGGGGAACTTCATATAAGGCATTTTAATACTACTTCTCACGACCCATGTATTCTGTTAAAGCGGGTATGCATGGTGGTGGGCACAAAATGTTGTGGGGATGCTTTATCCATTCGATTATTGGTCCAATACTTTGGATATAGAAAAAAATATGTGCCTCCGACTATGTAAATATACTCGACAGTATAATTCTGAATAGGAAATACCATTAAAGTGGTAGTTCGATCAGGATAATGACCCGAATCACTCCTAAATGCTGACCAAGAAATGGTTCCTGGACAAAGAAGTTTCCCTGATGGATTGGCCTGATGGAATATCAGACCTTAACCCTATAGATCACCATTAGGAGATCTTAATGAAAAGGACTGGTGGCTAAAGGACCAAAAATAGGAATAACTTTTGTCAAAATGTTATGTCCGAATGGTTCTCCATGGATCCATCCATTTATGACGAACTGGTGAAGTCCATAGGTCGCAGATTGGTCGAAGTCACTAAAAATCGCGGTGTCACATCCAAATATATAAGCTAAAAGTTAACCGGTTAGTAGGTAAACTTTTTTGAAGATAAAAAACTATTTTTTATAGCTTTAAGTCGGCCGTTTCTATTATTTTTTCCAGGCCCTAAAAATGAAAAAATTTATTTTTGCTACACTAATTTTTTTAAAATTATTATTTTGCTATGTTTTGATACATAACTGTATAGACTATCAATCAAAATTATTAAACTTAAAAAATAAAAATTTTGACTGAAGAAAATTTTGAAAAATGAGAAAAAAAATTGTCGTTTCTATTATTTTTTCCATCACTGTATGTACATATATATTTATTTATTTATAATATAGATAATATATCATATATGTAATATAATATATAATATATTTTCTATATCTATCTCTCGAATCGTAGGTCGATGTACTTTATTTATAAATTGTACAATCAATTTGCATATCTCTATATAAACCCACTATATTTATTTATATGTAGAGTGCTGTTGCCCTGGCCTAAACGGACTCCAAAACTTCTCTAGCAAGTGGAATAAAATATCGAAAACAACCTTATAGAGAGTGTGAGGGGCTGGGCTGCTGTTTAGGAGCGGAACAAAAAGGAGCAGCGGACGCCAAGAAGCTGAACAACATTTGTCATTCTTTAACCAAGTGCACAAGCGGGAGATGCAGTAACCTTTTTTAGCCAAGTACAAAAAGAGGCCCTAAAATGGGGATTGGTAGAGCAGTTCCTTAGACGCTGCTCCGACCAGCAGCAGCAGCTGAGTGGATCTGATTCAGTGGTCAGTGGCACAAAAAAAAAAAAAGAAACTCTTCTTTTTATATTTGTTTTTTTTTATATTAAAATAATGTCCCCATATGCCAAAGCATGGCCATAATTCTAAGTTACTTACTAAACATCTTCTAAGTCCATTAATTATTTAATTAATTATTTAGTTTGTGGTAAACCCCATCAGAAACTTACCTAGAAATACACAAAAAAGAAATACAAATAATTAGTATTTTTGTTATATTTTAAATATAATTAAATATGAGAGTTGTGAATATTAAATATTGAATATTAGACAAATATGATAAAAGGCATAAAAAGCACAGGCGCGACCGAAGGGCAGTGCCGCATGACGCGTCAAGGGGAAGAGAGCGAAAACCAAATCTGCTGCAGCTCAAAATGTATAAAGAGAAAACGCGACTAGCGAGAGGGAATTGTGTGTTCAATATACTCAATATCAATCATTATTCTGCTGGTAGAAATATTTAGAAATTTTTGTATTTTAGCTACATAGAATTCTCTTTAGATTTGACTTTTATTTTAGTTAGAAAAGTCTCTTTAGATTCCCTTGCAAGGATCAGGGAATCTGTTTGCTTTATTCAAGTTCTTTAAAAGTCGCTTGTTATATATTTTAATTCTGAATCGTTGTTGGGCTGCTCGGTCATTGAATTGCAGCGGCAGCGGCAGCCCTGCAGGCACATGATACAAGCATGAAGCAAAGGGGCAGCAAAGGGGCAGGGGGCAGGGAGCACAGGGGCAACAATCTTTACAGAGAGAGGCAGCAGCAATTGCATTGTGCGGCTGGTGTGGATTGTGTGTCGGAGCAGCGTAGAGTGTGTGTTCGCATGTAAATTGCTTTGTTTATGGGCCAAGCGTACAAAGCAAAAGCGCACACAAATCAAAAAGAAAGAGGGGTGGGGGCGGGCGGGTGGGTAGGTACATAATATACTCTATATAGTATATATGTGCGCACACATATGTATATTCGTAAACACATGCCTCCGATTACATAAATACACATTTCAATTGAAAGTCGTTCAAGTGCAAAATGCGAGAAAAACGAAATAAAACCAAAGAAAATACACAACAAAAAAATAACAGAACAGAACAAGAACTAAAAAAAAAAGAAAAAACACTTGAGCACAAAACATCGTAGAGCAACAGAATTTATTTTGGGACGAATATTGGAATGCTCTAACCCTGCACTTGGAATAGTAATAAAATTAAATTAATTAATTTATAATTATAATAATATGAAAACTTGATCAGCATTTTAAGGTACATTTTTGCGGTTCTATTTCAAAAACTCTACCATGAGAAAAACCATCAATAAATCGCTACGGAGTAACAATTTTAAAAAATTAAATATATTAAAAAATTAAATATATTAAAAAAATTAAATAAATTCAAAATTAAATAAACTAAAAATAAAATAAATTGCCTAAAAAGTTTCACTTGCTCCAAAAAAAATATTCAAGGATATTTGCGGCGAATGCAATGCAAAAAATCGCCTAAGCGAAAGGATATAGAGCCCCGTTCCCATAGAGAAAAATCAGACTTTACTCTCAGTGCCCTCAGGCATTTGTTAATGTAGAAAACAGAGAGAGACAGATATAAAACAGAAGGCAAAAAACATAGACAAACACACAGAGAAACAGCGAGAAAAAAATATATTAATGGACGAGTTTTGTGGGGCAAATGGAAAGGTTCCACTATATTGATCTGCACCATACACAAACTATATATCGTATCTATGGCCCGCGATTTCCACTGATTTGCTCATTTGCCAGAGAGGCGGCGGCGATTGCGTGCAAAGCCGCTCGAAATCAAAATACAAAGAAAATGTAAACAAGAAACGAGAAAGTGATGCAAAAACAAAAACAACTAAAATTAAATGAAAATTACAACGAAACGGAAACACACACGAGTAAATAATAAATGATTAAATGAAAATGTTCAAAATGCCAAATGATTTTCAAATGAATTTTATGGGCTAATTTACAATAATGAAGATGCGATTTCTATGGCGAATGGCCATCAAATATTTTGTATCTTGAGGTTTCATTTATACGCATTCCAAAAAAAAAATGACTCGAGATGTGGGGGGGTATATGCACATTCTGCTGTGACCGCTATTCACTGTGAATATGTTCCATGAGCGAATTAAATAAATAATAATATTATCAAATAATAATAAATAAATAAAAAATAAATCAAATAAAATAAAAATATAATAATTAACATTTAATTTAAGATTTAAGATAATTTAAGATTTCTAGAAAAATAAAAAATAAATCAAATAAAATAAAAAAATAATAATTAGCATTTAATTTAAGATAATTTAATTTCTAGAAAGAGAAAATAATTGTTTGCATTTATACTGCTTGAAAACTGCTTGACATTCGATTCGCGAAATTACGCTGAATGAAATAAACTTTTGCTGCAGAATGTTGCGCATTATGACATGGCAGAGTGTCTGTCTGTCTGTCTGTCAGTCTTTCTGTTTATGTTTCCACTCACAAGTTATAGAGATCTCAATAAATGAAAAGTTCGATTCATTGAACTGCATTTTATAAACGAGCAGAGTATGTATCTCTGTATCTGTGTATCTGTCACTCTGTGCCCCGGGCGGCCCCTACCCAACTGGAAGCTATAGACAATGCGGATTGGGGAATGGAAACCAGTTTCTGGTTTCAGTTTATTTATATATTTTGTTTTTTTCGAGTTCAGTTTTCAGTTCCAATTGCAATTGCAATTCCAATTCCACACAATTGTCAGCCTTTCTCGCAAGTTGTCAGCGATTTCTTTGGATTTGAATGCAAACGCCATAGATACAGATACAGATACATAAATAATAAATAAATAGATGTAGATATAAGCCCAGACAGTGCGGGGGGCATGCGATTTCTTTTCACTTTTGATTGTATCCTCTCACTCGAAAATGTTCTTTAATTTTATTTAAATTTTTGACCCATTTTTTTCCTTTTTTTCCTGAATTTTTTTTGTATTTCAATTAGAGCTCATTTTAAGATCTGAGTTAATTCTATATAGAAGATAGTCAAGAGAGCAATACACATAGAGAGAGAGAGTGAGCGGCGACGACAACCTCTGACATTGTTTTATAATTATAAAAATAGAAATTAATTGCAAATATACATAAATAAATAGAAAATAAAAACAAAACAAGAGACAACAAAATTCTGGCTGATAAGGCAACGAAAAACACACACAAGTGAAAACGCAAAAGCAGAGCGGGATAAGTGGCAGGAGAACCCAAGAGAGACAGAGAGAGAGGGGGGAAGAGAGAGAGATGGAAAGCGGATAAGAAGTAGTGCCCGGAACCCGACAAGAGTTACACAAAAAAAAAATAATAAAAAATCCCAATTCCATTAATCTGGCTATAGTACATTATGAATGAAAATTTTCGCTTTGTCTCACGATGACGATGCATGCGCATCCGATCCGTTCAGTTCAAAACTAATTACTGCGTCTCTGACATTATCTTTTGAATGTTCTCGCATTTTAATACTGGTTTGGTCTATACCTCCCATACATATATACATATGTATCTATATCTACATATAACTATGTCGTTACGCGATTTGCTTTCTATCGTTTGACCTTTCTGGCCGTGCCATATTGCGTCTTATGGTGGTCGCTCATATTACTCACGCGGCCCTTATTTAAATACAGAT
The DNA here is from genome assembly GCA_018150905.1 of Drosophila ambigua. Classification (NCBI taxonomy): domain Eukaryota; kingdom Metazoa; phylum Arthropoda; class Insecta; order Diptera; family Drosophilidae; genus Drosophila; species Drosophila ambigua. The sequence goes on along the minus strand of JAECWS010000151.1, from coordinate 4,025,245 downwards.
ACCAGATGCGCAAAATGCAACAAAGTTTTACTTTTACTTGTACAAATGCTTTTGGGACTGGACTGGTTTAGAGGTCTGCCTATTCTTGTATAATTCGCTTGATTATAAAAATATGCCCATAAGCGAAAGGATTTAATTTCAATATAACAGCCCCTGATTCGATTTTATTTCCATAAGCCAAAGAATTTCTTTTGAGTTCGCAAATATCCCATAAGCAAAAGCATATCATTTAAGAAAAAAATACTTTAATTTACTGTACAAAATTCGCATAAAACGAAAGCCCTTGCTTCCCTTTAACATTCTATTTACTGCACAAAAGTTCCATAAGCGAAAGGATATCGCTTTGCTGTATCCACGACCCACTTGAAGAACTTTCTCATTTTTCTTTGATATTTTACCTACAAAATATTTTCATTTTTTATTCACTATCGAGCGACCACTGTACTTGGTTTTTGGTATGTCTTTGAAATTTCCTATCGACACATTTTGTTGTTGTTGTTGTTGTTGTGGTAGTTTTCTTGCTTCGCTTTGCCATTCGTTCCATTATGAACAGTTTATTTGTGGTGTGCTTTTTCCTTTTGCATTTTGTTTGATTTTTGTTGTTGTTTTATTTGCTGCCACTGCGATTACGCTGACGTCATTAGGAGAGAGGGCTGGTGGGGGGGCATATATTGAATGGCTGTTTGGAAAGATGAGTGCGCTGAGGCCAGAGAAGGGTCGGGGGTCGGTGGTCGGCAGGGAGGGAGTGAGAAATGAAGTTGGGAGCAGAACGAATGAGCACGGACGTCAGCACATAGATTATTTGATTTATAAATGCACTTAGCCTGTAAATAGATACACAGATACAATCACATGTGTGTGTGTGCATGTGTGCCTGTAGATACACAACACACTCACAGCTGTAGATGTATGCCGCCTATAGATACAGATACAGATGCAGGAACAAATACATTAGATGGATACATTAGATGTGTGGTGTACACACACACACACAGCCACATCCACATATGTATTCAGATCTATAACTGTTGTTATTTAATTGGATTATCATTGAGCGAGTGCCTCCACAATGGCATGGAATTGAAATTGAAATGGAAATGGAATGGTGGAACCAGTCACCATTTCCCAATTGTTCGCTCGCTGCTTGCTTTCCAGGGGGGTGGGGGGTGGGTGTGAAAAACTGGAACGAATGTGGCGTTATATAGAGGAATCGCTGCTGATGGCACACCACATTCCGCTGCCGTGGTACCGGAATGAAAGAAAGTACACAGCACACACATTTTTGTCCACATATTGCATGTAATTCCTACAACCTTCAAGCGACTTTAAGCGACATAGGAGGGGCCTATAATTTATGATTATTAGCGAATGATTCACGGATATGTACATGCATTTATTTTATTCCACGTTCACGCGTGAATGTCAGAACGAGACACTTGAAAGCACGACAAGAAGAGATGGCCATATGGGGGCAGCCCCCCCATTTGGTAGAGAGTCCAGCAGATAAGGGTAAACGGAAAAGAAGAATAGTTAAATGAAATGGGCAGCACGTTAATGGTCCACTCTCATGTACAGCACCAGGCACAAACAGGCAGAAAGTAGCCAAAGAAGCAGAGGCAGAAAGTAGTAAAAGAAGAAGCGGCAGAAAGTAGTAAAAGAAGAGGCAGAAAGTAGCCAAAGAAGAAAATAAATAGAAAGAAAAAAACTGTAGACGACGCAGAAACAGAAGCTGTAAAATGACAAGCAGTGCAACGACAAAGGGGTATACCTACTCCTCACTGAACACACCAATAATAACTCCAAAGATACGTGTATACGACTATGGGATACCCCTGCCTAGATGCCAAGGATGGACACAAAGTCCCACCATCAAAGTGACCGATGGGTGCTGCTGCACCACGCGGCGCATAGCAAAAATTAATTTTAATTAATTATTTTTAATTATTTTAAATTCGAAATTAAATCTATCCATAAAGCGAATCTACGCCGAATGGTATTTACTCCCGAAACACTCCAGCCAAAACAGGGTATCAAAAAGCGAGTAGAAGTAAACCAAAAAGTAAAGCAAGAAGTATGTAAGTAATAATAAAAAGACCGGTGGAATCGCTGTCGTTGTCGTTGGTCGTTGTCGCCATCATCAACGTCTATCGGGGGGTTGTTGTTGCTGTTTGTTTGTTGTACGGAGCGAATGAGTGAGGGGGGGTGGGAGGAATGGGCGTCCGAAGACATACCTACTTAGAGCCATACATACATCTGCTTATTTACATAATGTACATACACACACACTCGTAGTACTCTCTCACATTCGTGTGCATGTTTGTTTGTATGTATGTACTCTCAATGGCTCAACTGTACAACTACTTTGCCTGCCTTCTTCTTCTCCGTTCCCGTTCCGCGGCCATCGTCATTGCCGTAGTCTCATCGCCGTGTTGTCGTCGTCGTCTTTTGTCTCCTTTTATTTTTGAAGGAAAGCTCGCGAGACACCACACAAACCAGAATAAGAAGAAGGCAACAGGCAGGCAGGCAGGCGGGCGGGCGGGCCACAAGGTAAAGTCACAAGATGAAGCAGAAAAAGAAGAGCAAGAAGTAGTGTAGTTAAGACGACAACAACAACACAACATTCGATTCGCATAAAAGGAGACAAAACAGAGTCAGAGTCCCCCGTCCCCCCCCACCAGTCCAGTTGTCCACCACACAAAAACAACCACCTGACAAACGAAACAGATTCGCAATGTTCGTTACTCCCCTCCCCAAGCACAGTGGTTGTGGTTGGTGAAGGGAATGGATTCCATCATCCTAATTGCTAGACATTTTTCCTAATATTTGTGTGAAGATTGAACAACAATTATTTTGGATGCTATTAAATTACCATAGATTTAAAAATGCCTATTTATGCATTTTATAAGTTATTTAGTTTGATTTTAAATCGTTTTAGAGCATCCAAATTTAAGCAACTTTAAGTGGAAATTCCATGTGAATATGTGTTCATTAGTTTTTGTTATTTTCCCTATTTTAATTGGAAGAAAATGCGTATTACATTTGCAAGGCATCTGCCTGAATTAGTGGAAATTCCTAATGGAACAAATTGAACAACTTGTGCAGTTCATCATATTCCAATTAGCAAAGGAATTCCCCTATCCCTATTCCATGCAGAGTTTTCTAATGAATACCAGAGAATCGATTATTATTTTAGATGTGCCACAAAGTGTCATGTTTGAGAAAATTCCATGCGTAAAACTCACTCAATAAAGGCAATTATCATGTGAAACTTCCTACGGCCCTTTATTTAATTCCTCTTGTCACCTTTCAATCATTTGGTAATTGACTAATTTGTCGGGTGGGCGCCCGCCTGCCTGCCTGCCTGCTGTCTCTTAAAAGCTCTCAATTTTTTTTTTGTATATTCCTGTTATGCTCTGCCGCTGCCAGCAGCTGCTGCCCGTTCTGGAGGGTATGTGTGTGTGTGTGTGTGTGTGCAAGAGCGAGTGCGAGTGTCAGTGCGAGTGAATGCCTGAGCATGTTCGTTGGCTGCTGCTGCTGCTGCAGCCGCGAAAGGTGCTCAAGCAGGAGCCATGCCATGGCCATATAGCAAATAGCCACCAAAACTGCAGCTGCTGCTGCCGACACGGCTGACGCTGACGCCGCTTACGAAGTCAATGCAGCGCCAGCGCGCGCAGGCACACGCATGTGCGTCAGACATGTCCGTTAGTAGTTGGTTGCTCCTTGCTCTTGCTTTGGCTCCGCTGCTCCACCACCATCATCACCATCACCACCTCTTGCTCTCGCACAAAGCACATAGAGAAACGACTCGAACCAGACGACGGACCGAGAATCGTTCGATGCAAAAACAACAAAAGCAAGCAGCAGCAGAAAGCAGCAGCAAGCAGCAGGCAAAGTCGTGATTGAGTTGCCGTTGCCTGCCCGCTGCTGCTGCTGCTGCTGCTGTTGTTGCTGCTGCGTCTCTGCTGCAGCGTTGCACATTGCACAATTTTGTTAATGTACAGGAATTAAATATGTATGTATGTACATATACGCATGTATGTGTAGGTGTAGTTGTATGTAAAATATGGCCAAAGGTAATTGCGTGGCTCCCCCCCTCCCACACCCTGCCTGACCTGATACTCCCTAGCTCCCACTCTCTCTCTCTCGCTGTGTTTGGGCTTCTATTAACATATTCTTTTCCTTGTCGCTCTCTCCTGCCACGCATTGGGGGTGTAGGTCCGCATCATACATGTTTGATGTAAAGCACACACAAATTACGCAGTTTTTTGCTAGTTCGCAAATTGTATTAAATAAGACGCATTAAAGAGTGTAAAACGCCAAAGAAAATATATTACGCAATAAACAAACAGTTCGTAAAGGGCATGGGGGGAGGGGGGGAATGGAGAAGGCCGAACGGAGAATGGAGAATGAGAAAAAATAGAGCAAAAATACGAGCTCCTAATATTTATACAACATTCTTGCGATTCTTCTTTAAGTTATGAAAAGTGCCAAGTACAAAATTAAGAAAGTTTGGTTCAGTTTTCCAATAGATTCTTTGCTTCCGTTTACGGGAATAATTTCAAACTTTTGTTGAAAATATGGCAAATTGAAAAAAATTCGTTAAAGTGCCTATACCCATAGAGATAATTATGGAAAGTTTTAGCTTTAATTTCTTAGATATTTACAGTCGGGATATCTGCCGCATGGAACTGCTATATTTCACTCATGTCACGTTTCGACTTCCTACAGGCAAAGCCTTTCAGTGCCTCTCGGCTTTCCATTCTGTTTCCATTTGCACTGCGTAAAATGGCCTCAAACTGCGTTGTGCAAACCAAAGATCACAGGAAATGCAACTCTGAAACTAAAGCTAGTGCCAGATTCGTAGCTGAAGCTGAAACTGAAAGCTTGGAGGAGGCCGAATACAAAGCTGCAAACTGAAGCCTAGGTGGGCGAATTTGAGGCTAAAAGCTGCAAACTGAAGCCCGAAAATGAGGCTTGAAATTGCACCTAAAAACACGGGGGGCAAACACAGGCATGGGACGGACCATATCCTGTGGATACCCTCGAAAATGCAATGCATATGAATTGCATTTTGTTTTTTTTTCAAATATATCCAAGTAAATGGTATAGTGATCCAGTCTGGCAAGAGACAATCCTAAAAGGGGAAACTTTCATTGAGTCATTTTATGCAGTCAGAGTTCGGAGTCTACTGCTTTCTCTGCCAGTGCAAGCAGTGATGGAAAATCATAACGCTTTCTGCTGCAAGGGGTATGCATACATATGTACACATGTATGTATGTATGCATAATGAAGATGAAACTGCAGCTGAAACTGAAGCTGTTGATGAGGGGTTGAGGCGCTGAAACTCTGAGAGACTGCCACAAAGGCCTAGAGAAGAGTGCCATCCAACCCAAGCGCAGGGGGAGTGAGTGAGAGCTGTGAGAGCGGCGGCAATCTGCGACACAGCTGGACTGTTGGGGGTGGTGTGAATCCCAGGGTCCAGGTCCCAGGTCCAGTTCCAGTTTCAGTTCCAGGTCGGTATATAAATGGGACATTTGCTGCTTCACTTGCAGCATTTTGTTCTCTGTCTGTCTCGCCCATTCTCACTCTATACCACACAAACCACCCACCCACCCATCCATCCAACCATCTCCCTCCCTCCCACTGTCCCCCCCACGCTCTGCTGTGTGGGGGAATGACGCATTGAGTAACTGCTGCTGCTTATATCAGGGGCAGGGGGTAGGTCTATGACGTGTGTGTTTGCCAAATGTGTTGCTGTTGTTGCTGTTGCTGTTCCCTATCGCTGTTGTTGTCGTCGTAGGCGTATGCCTTCCCGTCTGCGTGTGTGTGTGTGTTTGCATGCAGAAGGGTTTTTTTTTTCTCTACTTTGCGCTCGTTCTTTTACTTCTTTTCAGTCGTCTGCGGGGTAAGGGACAGCGAGACTCCAGCGAGGTGGGGGGGACCAATGTATATTTTATAGACAGCCACAACAACAAGCGGCAGAGGCAGAGGTAGAGCAATCACAGCAGTGATTCCTCTCCTCACCTTCGTGCATAATATACCTTGGGGCCAGGCCACTCTTCTCACATCGAAACAAAAAACAAAATTTAAGAAGGAATAAAATAAAATTATTGTGTAGGTTCCCCCCAGTGTGTGTGTGTGTGTGTGTGTGTATGGGTTATGTATCTGCATTGTCTCGTGTATCTACACATGTGTCCAAATGTATCTCAAACTCGATGGCAAATGGACGTTAGTTAGTGGGAATATCTGCCATGTAAATATGTATGTATGTATGTGTCAAAGGCAAAAGTTTATTGCTGAAAAAAAAACAACTTACACATTCTATATATAAAAATATCGTGCATATATAATACATACATATGTATGTATGTATGCACCATTTTGGACGAGGTCAAATCCGCACGAAATGTTTGTCGAGTGTGCCTTAAGCACACCCCCCCCACCAACCCGGCCCACACCAACCCAAGCGAAGTAGGCGTACGGATGTACGGGGTTACTATGGCAAAATGCATTTTGCAGGAGTAGGCGGGGCGGTTGGGTCTACCTCTGCCAAGCAGCACAAGCGGGCGGTCGAATAGCAAAAAAAATCCCCTCATCAAATAGGCTTAAAAACTTAATTGGGGCTTGCAGAATGGGCAGAACAAACAGCAAAGGACCTCGCACAAAAATAACCCAAGCAAAAAAGGTAAAATAAATAACATAAAAAATAAATCGAATTACGCGCCGGAGAGGGGTTTCATTTTTTTGCAATGAATATAAATGTACCATAGATAAAATAATAATAATAGAAATAATATTTAATAATATTTATAATATAATATAATATTTATAAAAAATCTTCCTTTCTTTTTTTTTAATTATATTTAATTTTATTTTATAATTTCTTTGCTGAAATATATAAAAAATTTATGTTGAAGATTCGATTGATTTTTGCCACATTTTGCTGCATGTTAAAACATTATGAAACACCCCCATTCCACGCCATATTGTGGCAGATTGAAGTACCCTTCAGTAGTGCCTCAAGCAACAAAAAAAAAAAAAAAGAGCATTCAATGAATTCCGGATTCCAATCGGAGAGGAGACACGACCACCACCACCTGCTTCTGGTTACAGTCTACAAATTATACCCAAACGAGCAGCGAACGAGAGAAACAGCAAGAGAGAGAGACACGACACACATGAAGAGAGTAGGGAGGGGGACGGGGACGGGAACGGCAGAGGATAGAGAATGAGATAGATATAGATATATGTACATATGTAGTGTGTAGTGTGTGGCACACAACAACCGCAACAAAATCGCTGGAAACGTCATGGAACATTATGGAAATTCAACAAGAGCCAGCCAAAACGGAAATTCTGTATCTAGAATCTAGATACGAGACGCGAGACCCTATCTACACCCCTACGAACCAACCAAACCAAACCAACCAACCCACCCACCTATTTAATTGTGTATCCTCTAGCTGTGTATCTGTTTGTGTTTTGTATTTTTACAAGCATTGCCATTGCCATTAAAGATAATCGAAGATAATTGGAATAAACAGAATTCAGTTTTCGTTTGCGAAAAATTGCAACCCTCCCTTAAACAAAATACAACAAAATAAAACAAAAAGGGACCAAATTTATACTTCAATGGAGTATTGCCTCGCACTCTCATTCTCTGTTTCTCTCTCGCTTTCTCACTCACACTCTCTTGTTAATTACGCATTTAATATGAATACAATTTTTCCCTGTGGCCTTTTTGGTCCCAAGGTTTTCCTCCTACCCGTCCTCTTCCTCGTCTGTGCTTCCTCAACCAACTGCTGCGCATTTCAATCAATTTTTTTTTGTGTGTTTCAAAGTCCACGTGGCTGGACAATCAACCCCCGTTGGAGCAGCACCACACCACAGTTGCAGATGCCCCAAACGAGCCAAAGAATTGTCTCCATTCTAAGACGTAATTTTGCAGCATTTCTCAATCGGGATAATCGAAAAAAAGCGCACCACCGAATGGATATGAAAGATCTAAGCGAAAGAATCTGTCAAGTAGTGGATCTTAACAGAAGGATACGATCTAACGATTACATATTTAATTTGTTCAATTAAATATTTTATTTTTGTTATTTTATTTAAGTCACAGTGAAAAATAAAGTGGAAAATCAATCAAATTTGGCGCATCATGCAGCAGCGCCCATCGGTTACAAAAATGTACAGATCTAATGTGACTGAGTACGCGGCGTAGCCCCTCTTTGATGCCCGCATATGCTACGAAATAATAGCAAAATAATAAAAATAGCAAACATTTTGCAGTAAATATATCGCGTAAAAATGATCCAACATTTTTGTAACCTCATTAAATATTCTGTACAGAGCGAAAGCAGCTTATTGATGACTGAAAAGAATACACAAAATCCTCGGTACTGCGTGTGAATCATATGCCACATTTTCTCATTAATTTTCCATATATTATATATAGAGAGCGGGAGCGGAAAAGTGCAACAATGATTGAGATATGGGGGGATTTGTACATGTCTACGGCGTTGTATATAATAGCACTCGTATCCCTACTCTATACATATATCACAAAATCTATGGGCACACGACATTGACATTGAAAATTCATTCATTTTTCTGGCAAAAATAGTGCAGAATATATAGATCATGGCATAGACAGAATAGGTGTTATACAGAGAGAGAAAGGGACACGCAGCAGAATAAGAGATGGATGGATGTTTGGGTTCCCTTTTGTTGGTTTCGCCTGATCGAACAGAAGGACAACATATATTTCGTTTTAGGGGTTACAAAGAGATAGCATAGGGGTGGGGGGTTGGGCATGAGTCAGACTTTATAGAGAGAGAGAGCAGTGGGGGCAATGGCTAATCAACGATTATGTAAATATTTCCGCTGAATTATTTCGAAAACGATCTATCGAGACATCGCTCAAAAGGCTGATAAGAACTGATAGTAGGCATACCAGATACAGATACAAATAAAGATAATGGTATAGATGGATATATGCCATTATTTTTATCTGTATCTGGTATGCGTCTGGTATTTATATTCATTTATTTATATTGCTAGCTAACTAAATAAAATGAACCCCCCTTCCAGCCTAATAAAATACCAGAATAAATAATACTAATAATAATACTAAATTGATCGCAGAAAGAATGTTAGCATAGTGCCATAAAAAAAACCCGCCTCCACCCTAATAAAATACCAGAATAAATAATACTAAATAGATCCCATAAAGAATATTGGCGTAGCGGTATATAAAAATACTAGCATTAATACTCCACTGTAATACCGCCCAAAATGAGAGAGTGGACGTGTTTCTGCTCCACAACAATATTTCCCCAAAAGGATTCAAATACATATGAACATATGTATGTATGTACCATATAATATGCATGGCCAGGGGTGGCGGGGATAATTATTGTGTCACTTAAATTAAACCACTCAACAACAACAAAAACACTTACATAAAAATCTTTATAAAACAAATAATAAACATCATCCTCTAGATTGTTGTTGTTGTTGTTGGCCAATAGTTGTTGCTGTTGTTGTTGCTGCTGCTGCTGTTGTTGTTGTTGTTGCTGCTGTAGCAGCTGCTGGTTGCTATTGTTGTTATGATTGGTGGTGGTGGTTGTGGTGTTTGTGGTGCTGTTGTTGTTATTATTGTTGTTATTGTTATGATAACTGTAACTATGATAACTATTTTGGCAACTGTTGCTATTGTTGTTGAATGTCGTGTTAATTATATAGTTATTGCACAATTGCAAGTGTTGTAATTGTTGCTGTTGTGGCATTAGCAATTGTTGTTGCTGCTGCTGCTGTTGCAATTGCTGTTGCTGTTGCTGCTGCTGTTGTTGCTGCAGTTGTTGTTGCTGCTGTTGTTGTTGCTGTTGTTGAAGCAGCAGCTGCTGTTGTAGCTGATGATGATGAAGTTGTTGTTGGTGTTGCTGCTGTTGCTGCTGTTGTTGTTGTTGTTGTTGTTGCTGATGGTGTTGTTGATGGTGATAATGTTGTTGATAGCTCGACGCCTGCAATTGCCAATTTTGCATTGCACACATGTAGAACTCTGATCCACACACATATATATATATATGATGATGATACTATATAATCTATAGACAAATATATATCAGCGAAGATATATACATTCAATTCGATTTTTTGCTTTGGATTTCTGTTAGCCTTTTCTTCCTTGTTGCCTCTGCATATTCAAATAAAATGCATTACAAAAAAAATCACACACACACACACATGAAAGCGATTGATTTGTTAAAAATGTGCACACTTTTTTTTTTGTTATTTTATTTTATAATCGTCTCAACAGGTTTTAATTAATTTACTATCGTAAATATTTTATTTTCACAATTTCCAATTAGATCCCCAATTAGTAGCAGATTCAAAATAGTACACAACCTTTCGCGTTGATCAGCAGTAAAATCAGCACAAAATCTTAACAAAAAAAAAGTGAATCACAAAAAAACGAGTTTTTGCAAGAATAGCTATTTTATCACCCCATTCACCAGGAATTTATTTGTTTATCATTTCGTTAATCTTTTTCATTTTCCAAATTTTTTGTCTCAAAAGTGTTGTTTTTGTTGGGTTGCGGTGTTCACATGTAAATCCTTTTAGATTTTATTAGTTATATTTTTATATAATTGTATTGATAGTTTGGAATTCGAATTATTATTGTTATATTTTCGGTAAATTTGGTTTTCCATTTACATATTAGTATTTATTATTTTTTCGGAATATTTTGATTTTTATTATTTAGCATTTTATTTGTTGTTGTTTTTTTTGTTGCATATAAGGGTTTACCTTTTTAAGTATTAATAACACTCTGATTTGTTTGTAAACTTGAAATGAGCTCAAGGTAAAAAAAAACTTTTTGTATCAACGACCGCAGCGACGCTGAAGTTGACGACGAAGGCGACGAAGAGGAGGCGCAGAGTAGTCGACGAACAAAAAAAAAACAAAAACAACACACAGAAAAAAAAAAAACGCTGTGCCAGCTGCTTGCCGGCAGCCAATACTGTTATATGTACGACGTATAACTGATGGCCGTAGAACAGTTACAGCGAGTGTATTGAGGATGAGGAGTGATTTCTGCCCTTTGGTGGTCACAAAAACAAACAAAAAATAGATATTCAACAAAAAAATAGCCACTCACAGCAATTTGATTTAATATTATTATTAGATTGATTATTAATAAAAATGGATTAACTAATATACACATGTATAATAATATTTTATTTATAGCTCGCGTTCCGTCGCGTCGCACTGCTTTGTCATAACGACTGAGGGGCAGCAGCACAGCAGCAGCGGCGCAGCGCAGCGCAGAGCAGAAGGCAGCTGCTGGCAGCGCAACGCACATACATACATACATACATACGTACATACCAAATGCACTCATACTCCTATACACAGACGCACACACAAAATATATATATATGTATGTATGTACGTACATATAATAAAGAGAATACGCAAAAAAGGCATTGAAAGGCAGAAAACAACTACAACAGGAGCCAGCCAGCCAGCAGCAACAAGAGAACCGTTCATAGGGCGCAAGAAAAAACAAAAACAAAAAAAAAACAGCAAGAAGGCGACTTGCTGCAGGTCTTGACTCGAAGCGTTAGATACCCTTCCGTTTTCTATGAGCAGCAGGACTTTGCATTTTGATTAAAATTAAATGAAACCAGCAAACAAAACTAAAAATTATTAGTTTTATGTTTAAAAACAGCTAAATTATGCTTAAGTCTATGGTTTTATTTTAAATAAATCTTTATGGTTTAAAGCACTCTCTAATGATCGTGTAAGCAATCTATATCGATACCCTCTATTGGGGCAGCTACCAGTACGAACGGTGGGAACATCTGTTAGAATTCATTCAACTCGCTCTCTGTTCGCTCCATCAAAAGGGTACGAAAACTGTAAACACGTTGGTGTCGGGCAGGGAGAGGGAGGGAGCTGCCAGCGAGCATGAGTACATAAGCAGAGCTGCACACACACACATACACTGAAAGGAACACGCATATGCAAGAGCAAAAGTGTAGCACAAAGCAATAACAAAAGTTCTAGCATAACTGTTGTTCTCAATTTCCTTCAACACCACCCCGCCCCCTCCACCAATTCCCTTTCCCAACGACAAAGAAAAACCATTGCCTTTTGCCAGTGGCTTCTTTTCCATCTACTTCTTGCATGCACCTCTCTCTTTCGCTTGTTGCTAAGTACTCTCTCTCTGGCTCTGGCTCTTGCTGCTGCTGTTGTTGTTGTTGCCAGGCGGAAAGAAATTGCAATATTTGGGCATGGCATGGTCGTAGTCGAAAAGATGTTTGAAAGGGAGCCAGGCCAGCCAGCCCCCTTATAGGTCAGGGAGTAGATCAAAAACAGGAATAGAAATTATAGTCCAGAGAAGGTTCAAAAGTGGGCAAGGGCAGGGGAAGGGGGAGCCACTGTCGTTACAGACAGTAGAATAAGAAGTGCAATAAGAAGGTAAAGAAGAGTGGCAAATGAAGCAAAAGAGGCTACGAATCAATGTACAGAATAATTGCTTAAAGATTGTAGAGTATTATGCGGCGGTTCTTCTCCACTTTTGCATAGGTACAAAAACTAAACTAAATTCTTACAATACTGTGGCTCTTGGTAACTTTTAATCGACTGCTGTGATACCATAAATATAATTAGCAAATTATTGAATTATCATTAAATGCCTGCCGTATCGAATGTGAGTCACCACCCGCCACTAAAAACTAAACCCAATGCGTTGATGATGAATTTCTCGATCTTTCGGCTGGCTATTCTCTCGATATCTCGAGACTCTGCCGCTCATTCCACATATTTGTCTGACACACACAAATGGTCGAGGTCTCTGGTCTCTTCTCGCGCTGACTCAGCCCGAAAAATGTCGCGTGGAATGATTCAATTTTCTGACCAAAAATTCTGTGACAAAAAACATAAATCTTCCAACAAAAAAAAAAATAGATTTATGTTTTATTTTTGGGAAATATTTTTAGTTGGTATTTATTATTAAACAAGTGTATTTGGGTGCTGGCTATTTTTGCTAATTTTGGCTAATTTTGTGTTAGAAGCACATTCCATCGAATGTGAGAGGGTATAAAATGTACTTCGGTTTGAATTTTAGAGTTGGCTTAGACAACCAACCAAATTCGATTCGCGCAGAAAAAAAACACGCGCCGTGCAAACAATTAACAACGAATTAACAACAACAAACAGCCACCCTCTTGAGGGTCCAACCCCCACGAAAAGTAGTCTGTGTTTTCCCTTAATTTTCGTTTTCCTGCCGCTGTGCCTGTTTCTGTTTCTGGTTTTCTCTCCCCCATCAAACAAAAATTGTATTTTATTTTTACAAATTAAAGAGGGAAAAACAGCAGAAAACAAGCAGAAAACAGAGAGGCCTGACGACTGAATGTGTAATGTCAAATTGTGAGCGAAAGAGTGGTAGGGGGTGGGCGTAAGGGGAGTGTGGGAGAGCATGTGCAAATGAGTGCATGAATAAATGATGCATAATGGGAAGTGGAAGAGAATGGGGGAGAGAGAGAGAGCAAGAGTGGGTGAGCAAGAGCGAAACAAGCGACGAAAGCAAAAACAGAGAAGAAACCCAAAAGAAAAACTTTTTTTTTTCGCTATAATAATATGAAAAGCAGCAAGAAAAAAATAACAAAAAAAAAGAATGTTGTACATATTGTATGTATATACTGGCTCCTATATACATATGCTGTACATATGTACATAAATCGAGTATGTATGTATGTATAATGAAATGGTAAAACTGTAGGCATCCAGAAGCGTCTCAAAACGACTCTTCGACTCTTGGGTCTCTGTCTGTTTGTCTGTCTGTCTGTCTGTATGTATCTCCAAGTTCCCGTATCTCAGAGTTCCAGCAACAACAACAATCAGCGTCTGTACATAATGTGTATCTGTATCTAAACAAGCGACAAGCGTGAGTTGAAGAGGGGGGAGGTAGAGACAGCGAGAGTCAAAGCTCCAACATTGAACCGGTTCAAGTCATATTTTGCCACTGTACCAAGCAGAAAAGAAGGAAAATAAGCACAGCACACAACAGCAGCAGCAGCAGGCAGGCCAGAGGCAGAGGTAGGCCGACCACACAACCAATAAGCTATGAAACGATGACAGCAAAACTTTAACAAAGTTCACCCATAAAGAGGTTCCCCCCCAATCCACCACTTTGTAGGTTCTGTAGGTACAAACACACACACACACTGACACACACACTCGCTGGAAGCTGTCTCCAAAGTTGGCGACATTTCTCGCATGGTGAAAAACTCCTAAATAGATCCTGAGGAGTTACTCTATCAACCAACTGGAGCCACTCGGACTCGGGGGTTCAATGAACTCTGGCAAACAATTGAATTTGCATTGAAATAATTTTCTGGGTTGGGTTTTACTTGCAGTTAGCTAAGCTAAGCTTTTCTAATAAATAATACAAAAATATTCTAGAAAATACAAAAAATATAAAATAGAATAAATATACAACTGCTATAAACAATAAAATGCATGCGCTAAAAATACTACCAAAAATACCACTACAAAACAAAAAAATATGCCAAAAATATATCATGAATAAAACAGAAAATTACTTTAAAAAAATATTACTGAAACAACTAAAAAAAATAACATAAAATTATACAACATACTAAAAATAAATTAAATACTATAAAGCTAAACAAAATACCAAAAAATACTATGAAAATTCATTGATCATTAATGGAGCACCCACTCTCTGATCCACTTAAAAATAAACATAAATTGCATTATTGAAACTTAAACAAATCCAGGAGTAAAACAAATAAAATTCCTCATGGCTTTTAACCACAGTTTGGGGTAGTCTGAGAGTTTAGTCTATTTATAGGGAAGCAGCTTAAGCATCCAATAGATGGCAATAACATGCAGCATGCAGCATATATTTTCCGATCATTAAATCGCTGCCCTGATTTAAAGTAATTTAATAAGCTATCTATCCACTATCCCATTCACAAGTTGTGTGCTTCTCCCATTGTTGTTGCCGAGTTCAGTTTTTTTTATTTTCTTTGTGGGGGAAAAGTGGCTTTTGGCTTTTCGGAAGCTTCAAAACACACACAAAATTATGTATACACACGCCAATCGTTTCGGGGGCTTTGACACATGTATGCATGTATCTTATGTGTCTGTGCGTGTGTGCATAAAATTGTATACATATGTATTTGCATGATATAAATCTATATACAACCGCGTACCACAAAGATATATACATATGTATGCATGTCCCAGAGCCACGACAAATTTTTTGGTTATGGTTTGGGGTTTTTTTTTTTTTTATTTTGCGGCGTCCATCGGTCGGTCGATTAAACCGAGTGGAGTGTCAACTGCCTATCCCCCCAGCCCGTGCTACAGCACCGCCTACCGCTGGCCTCCCCTCCTTACACACCTTTTCTGATAATTTCTCGCTCATTTTGCGTTCGGAGTCGAGTCCGAGTCCGAAATCGAAGTCGAATTCGAACTCGGAGTTCGAGTGCAAAATGCCTCGAAGAGCCCCCTCCCTCCCCGCCCGCGCCAACGACAACGAAACAAACAACAACAACAAAAACGAAGGAAAAATAAAATAAAATGGTAAAGAGAGACAAAAGTCAGCGACAGAGAAAGAGGCCGGAGAGGTGGGTTACGGGGCAGAGGCAGCGACTGAACTGAGCATTAAATTTAGTTCAAATGGCCCCACCTCCCCGCCGCCCATCAACATCATCCACCTCAACGGTTCCTCAACGCCTCCGACTGCGCGTTTTGTGTATCTATCTGCTGGCTGGAGTTTTGTCTATTAATTCTAATAAGAAAGAAAAAAGCATCTGCAGTACCAGCACCAGCAGCACCAGACCCCCATGACAAACACAACAGCAACACAGTGGGAAGAGTGGAGGCAACGGCAGAAACAGCAAACAGCAACAGCGGTGGCCGGAGGCCAGCCTCTTCTGTACAGTGGTCACTTGTCGTGTGAAATGTGTTTCAAATGTGTTTCGAATTCAAATGAATTCATTCATTCACATCTGCCACAATTCATATTAATATTCATAGAAGTATGCTATTTGTTGAGAGATAACATTCATTTACGCCAATTATATTTCAAACGAGAGGGAACGTGCGAGTCGCTTCTTTGACGGCGACTCTACTTTTATGCCCGTAGAATTTTAAAATATTTTACTGAAAAGTTCTAGAAAATACAAAAAGGAACTCCTAAAAGTTATATAAAAAAAAGAACAAGACAGATGCTCAATATTAAAAATTAAATTTAAAAATACCACAAGCCATACTTAAAAAATACTTTTAATAGTAACTGAAAACTACTAGAATAAGTTCAAAAAAATTCTAGAAGATATACCGGAAAATACCTAAAAAAAAAGTCCCTGCAAGCTTTTTATTTTTATTACTGGACAAATTTCTACCAAAATCTATTCGATAAATCCTTCATTTTGATTCTGTGTTTAAAATTCAACAATCTACTCGAGGAACTCTGTTCGCCGAGCTGGGTCAAACTTTTAGTTGCTTTCAAGAGATTTTCCTGTGTTAATCGGGAGAGCTGAGGGGAGGCTTTTGGTTGTAGTTTCAAGTAATTTGCACTCTCTTGAGCGGAGTATTCCACTGTACATTTGAATGGCAAACTGACTCTGGGCCTAGAGCACTGACTGACTGGACTGTTTTTGTTCTGCTGATCCATTGGATTGTTGCGTCCTCTGAAATGGTCCATGGATTTTCTTCTTGGTGAGTTTTTCGTATATTTATCTTTGATTCAAGTTTTTTTGGATGATTCATTAGATGGTTCTTGAACAAGAATCCGCTCTGAATTGGCCCACGTTAATTGATATCAATTTCTGTATGTATCCAGCAGATACTCAGATACTGAGATACCTTTCTGAGAGGCGCTGCGAGACGATCGCTCGAATCGTTATCTTTCAGCAAAAAATACGTGATTTGTACGAGACATGCTTACAGATACAGATACTTGCTGATGCGATACATACACACACACAGCCACACACACACCAAATAGCTAGAGATACAGATACATTTCCATACACAACTCTCGAGATATAAACAATTTTAGCTGCCTTGTGCAGGCAAACAGACACACACACAAAAGATACACAAAACAGAGAGCGAAAAAACGTTGGAAGAAAGAAGAGACCAGACCAGACCATTAAGAGGAGTGCAAAGAGTGGATGGATGGATGGATGGATGGATGGATGGATGGGGTGGAGGGAGGCAAGAGGCAGCTCTGCAAAACAAAATAAAAAGGTAGATAAGACGACCCCCGAAAACGGCGTCAAAAGCAAAGTTTTCAACAACATTTCATGAGCGCCAAGCCAGCATTTTTCTGGGGTGTTGGACAACCATTTTTCTCGCTTCTCTCCATCTATTTTTCCCCAGCTATTTTGCCTCGCTACCCCCACCCCCTCCCTGCCTATTCAATTTTTCCCACCCACTTTTTGTGTGTATTTTTCTTAATACATTTTCTCACATTTTTGTCGTCCTCCGTTGTTGCAAAGAAAAGAATGAAAAAAAGGGTTCCCTTTCGCTATTTATACCCGTACTCAAAAAAGAGTTAAGGGGTATATTAGATTTGTGGTAAAAGTGGATGTGTGTAACACAGAGAAGGAAAATTTTCCGACCCCATAAAGTATATATATTCTTGATCAGCATCAATAGCCGAGTCGATAGAGTCATGTCTGTCTGTCCGTCTGTCCGTCTGTCCGTCTGTCCGTCTGTCCGTCTTGTTTGACGCCTGGATCTCAGAGACTATAGAAGCTAGGGCAACCAAATTTGGTTTCCAGACTCATGTGATATCACACTGCTACAAGTGTATTTCAAAATTTCGCCCCGCCCCCTTCCGCCCCCACAAAGGACGAAAATCTGTGGCAGGCACATTTTTAAAGATACGATAAAACTAAAAACGCAGTATCGTAGAGAATGACCATATCTACCAGATTGCTGAATATGAATCAGATCGGATCATAATTATAGCCAGAATGAAGAAATTAATTTTCTGTTGGTTCCCCCCGCCTCCTCCAGCCAGTGACATGATAATATATCTCCTTCTCGCTCGCACACTCTGCCACGTTCAGTGCGCTAGCAACCCCTAGCGGAGGAGATGCAGAATATAAATGGTACATCTATAATCTACATGTTAGATGTAAAATATACATTGTAGATGTAGATGTAGATAACAGATGTAGCAAAAAAATGTAAAATGTAAAATTTTTTTTTTTAATTCCAAAATTCTAAAAAATCATATCCTCAAAAATGTATACCGACTGAGTACGGGTATAAGTAGAGTCGCGTCCCCAGAAGCGACTCACACGTTCCTTCTCGTTTTATTTTATTTTAATTTATTTTAATTTCCTTCTGACGGCAGCAAACATTTTTTTCCAGGAAAAAGCTTAGGCTGGGCTGGGCTGGGGTGGGGAGGGTAGGGGTTAGGAAAATTCCAACTCTGCTGACAGAAAAAATGGGAAAAAATAAGGGCCAATGGAAAAGCCGAGAGCGAAAGAGACAGGCAGCAGCTTTCGATGAGGAACACAAAAATAGAGAAAACAAGCAAAATATGCATCACAGATATCTTTCTTGCTAAGAAATTCTTGGAAATCGGTAGCATAAAATTGAGACAGAAAATTGCATAAAATATTTATAGGAAATTCTTGGAATTCTGCTCCTGAGATCCTGGGAGCATCTTCATGGCTTCAAACAGGTTGCTGAGGGGCTGGTAAAGTAAATAACATCCGATTAAATGATACGCAACAAAGTGCAAACAACTAGCAAATATTATTTGCGCTGTAATTAATTTCAGTCGAATAATATTGCAACTAAATGCCTGTTTGTTTTCTCCCATTTAGTTTCATGTGAATTTAATAATTAATGATTTAAAATTGTCTCTCAATTAAACGAAATAGAATTAATTTCTGCCACTGCCTGGAAAAATTGGTTTGACCCTCTAAAAAAAGATATTCTTGGTGCCTTAGCTAAAAGAAAGAGTTTCCCTAAAAGCAACTAATTTTGGTATCATTCAAATCAGTCCCCGTGAGAAAATTCAAGTTAAAATTCCACAAATAATCCAAGAAGAATAATCCAACAGGTTTACCAAGCAGATTTGATAGATTTGATCCCATGATAAGTTGTTTTCATGTACAAACAATTGGATCATGAGTTTGACATATGAAAAGCATTGGAGAATAATTGCAATAGTAATTCAGTTATCTGTATAACATATTTTGTATGAAATTATTTGTCTAGAATTATTTCATAATCATTCCTGCCTGCGAAACAGTTCGATCTTTGATTTACTTAATTTTCCCTTTTTTTTTTTTTTTTTTGTTATAAGGCATTAAATATTAATCCGCAATAAGTATTAAGCAGCATGAAAAGGAATCATTAAAAATGTAAAACGCAAATCGCCTCCTAATTAGTTTTTTTTTTGTTTTTGTTTCAAGAATTATTTCTACAGCTAATTCTACAGTTAATTCCATGCACGTGCAGGTGGTTTGCAAATTCAGTTTTATGGGTGAACTAATTACGAAAAATGCTGGCTGCAGCAGCAAATGTCACAGCAAATGAGAAAATCATGTGGGCAGAAGCAACAGGAGAGCAGAGCAGCTTAAGGGTTCCCAGGATCATGCCTTTGATTCTGGAACATAATGGGAAAAGGAACACCTGTATGAACCAATGGAAAGTCTCTGCCCAGAAGGGGCAAATTATATTATGTGTGTGGGCAGGAGAATCCTCTTACGGCAAAAGGGAATAATATGTGTGTGGGAAGACGAAGAATCCTTTTGCGAAAGGGGCAAAATTATGTGTGTGTGTGGGAAGAGCCTGAAATCGTGGGGAGTCTGTACTGTGTGTGTGTGGGTAGACGCAGGAGCCTGAATAGGATTTACGTCGCATGTTCTGTTTCATATAAAATGTATATAAATCCATTAGTTAATTTAATTTTTAAAACTGCCTTTCGATCAGATGTTCTGTGAAAGGCAACACACAAGCCAAATATTTGGCACACATATTTTTGCTGTTTCCAGTCTGTCTCTCTCTCTCTCTCTTACTCTATTTATCTGCTTCTCGTGGGTATATGATTTTTCTAGCTTTTGTTTTGCTTTTAAGATTTTTATTGCCTATTTCACACACACACAGGGAAAAAAACAACAAATAAAATAATTTCAGTCGCTGTCTGTCGCGTCGCTCTCCCGCTCTCTCTCTCTAGCTCCGGCTCTGGGTCTCTTTTTACCGTTTCGTTGCACTTTTTGCATGCACATGCACTCCCGCTCTCTCTCTCTCTCTCTCCCTGTCTGTGGCTCTCACTTGCACTGTTGTTTACACTTTGTTTTTGTTGTTGAAAATATGTTTAAATTGTTTAAACAAATTGCACATTACACTAGAGATTCTTGCACTTTGCCATCTCTTTTAGTTATTCATATTTTGTGTGTTTTTTGTTAATTCACATTAAAAAAAAGAAACAACATTTGAAAGAATTTGCACCATATAATTTTTGTGATTTTCTGTGTGATTTTCTTGTGTGCTTTGGATATGTTTCCATTTCGTTTTGCATTCGTTTCGCTGCGCTGCGCTTCGTGTTGTGTTTTCTTTGAAGGTTTTTTTTGTTTTGTTATTGCATTTAATTAACCCATTGATTGTTGCATTTGTTGTTGTTGCCACCCCCCTGCTGTGCCGCCGCCAGTGCTTTGGGCTTTTGGGCTGTGCTTTTGTTATGCTTTTTCGTGTTACCGTTTTGATTTTGATGGCGTTTGAATTGCGACTGAAACTGAAACTGAATTGATGCTGGTCGTCGCTGCGCTGCCGCTGCACGAGCGAATGCAAAGAGCAACAGCGCGTCAGTAGCAGCAGCAGCAGCAGCAGCAGCAGCGGCAGCAGCAGAGACACATGGGCAGCGGCAGAGCTAACGCAACAGCAGCAGCAGCAGCGACGCAACAGCAGCAGCCCAAAGAAAACGGCAAACACAACAACAACAAACCAAAGAGCGACAGAGAGAGGGAGATAGACAGAGAGTGAGTGAGGCCAAAGGGGGGGCTGGTGGTGGTGGTGTGGCAGTATGACACGAAATGGGTTGAATATATATATATATATATGTATGTATATATATGTGTATATGCGTGTACCCCCCACACACACACAGACACACAAACAACTGCTTGCAACAGCAGCAGAAGCAGCAGCAGCAGAGTGGCAGCACCATCATCATCATCATCCAGCAGCAGCAGCAGCAGCCTTGCCAACTTAGCTAAAAACTTCCAAATGCGTAGCGGCCCCGCAACGCGCCGCACACACACACTTTTTGTTGTTGTTGCTGTTGCTGTTTGGTTGTTGGATTTTCCTTTTGCACTTATTTTTTCGCCACCCACCCCCCCCCGCCGCCTTGCCTCGCCACTCGCTGCTAGCCAGCCATGCTTCATCCTTGCCCAAACCAATTCGCATCGTTTTTCAGTGAGTTTTTCGTCGTCGTCAGAGGTTCGCGGCCTCATCGTGGTTATCCTCCCCCCCCCATGCCCCATGCCCCATGACATGCCCACTAACACACCTTAAACCACCACAGTACAACACACACACACACCCATACACCACACACACACAGGACTAACCATCAACCAGCCCCAAGTCCCCCAGTCCCCAAACCCCAGCCGCCAGTCCACCGTGTACCAATCCATCGCAACATCCACACACTCTCTTCAACCGTGTGGCAGAGTCAGCAGGCAGCAAGCAGCATTCACTAGGCAAATGAGAAGAAGAAGCTCGCTGGCAACACTTGCGCCTGCAGCAGCCCAAGGAATGTGTATGGAGAGGCATTTTCAGCAGCATCAGGAGCGAGCAGCAGCAGCGAAAGAAACGAAGTGACGGATTACCTATACAAAAAGATGAAGCATCCAACTATCCAAACAAAAAACTTTTACTTGAATTTAGCTTAAATTTTGCCTTAAATAAATATCCCTTGATACGCTGCATAAATGCGCCATAAGCAAAAGGACACAAGCCATTCCAGACCTTAAATCAAACCCATGAAAAGTTACCAACATATTGAATATTTCCACTCTGTTGATAGTGAACAATGTCTTATGATATTTATCCCCAATACGACTCCATTCGCAGCATCCCCCCCTAGCATAAGCCCCACTAAAATCTGTGAAAATCCCACAATAAATAATCGATAAATAGTGTGCCAAGCAGCAGTCAGCGTAATGCTATCAAATATGCAACGATTTAGCCCCATCATGCCACCAGCAGGCAGGGCAGGCCGACACAGCGCAACCAAATTAAATTGGTGGCACATTCTCGAGGGTACTCGGCTTGCAACAAGCAACAACAAGAGCACTTTGGGCTGTCATTGGCGCTGCCGCTGTTGTATTATTGGGCAGCAGCAGCAGCAGAAGCAGCAGCAGCAGGCAGGCAGGCAGGCAGCATCAGGTCCACAGAGACAGAGAGAAATGGTGGAAGCAGCGAGTCCTGCTGCTGCTGCATGGAGTCCGGGGGGTGTCCAGGGCCAGGTCCAGGTTCGGGTTCGGGCTTTGCTTTGTTTTAGCCAACTGCCTGCCTGGCAACTGGCAAACTGGCAACACATCGGCGGCGGCCGTGGCGGCGGCTCTGACTGCTGGGGCTGCTGGGGCTGCTGCTTGTCGATGATGAAGGAAGTGGCCGACAACGACAACGACGACGACAACGACGACGACAACGACGTCGCAATCGCATTGCGCGGCATGCGTCGTTTTGTGTATTGGATTGGGGGTATTCTCGCTATGTGTGTGTGTTTCTGTGTGTGTGTGTGTGTGTGTATATGCGCGCGGCGCATAATATTCCACATGCCACACGCACATACAACAACAATGATGTTGGCTGTTTGCTACAACGGGGCGCACTTTAAGTGTAGCAAAATGGACTCTGACTGCAAAACTTGTGTACAGTACTCAACACACGCACACACCACCCCACAACCCCACCACCACCACCCCCCACCACATACGAACGGATACATCTGTATCTTGTATCTGGCATCTGTGTGCATAAAACATGCCAGAGAGTGTAGTCGTAGTCGTAGTAGTCGTCGTAGAGCGCTTCCTCTACTGTTAACCAAAAATCATTTGGCGCCCCCCAGCTGCTGCCTGCACCCAAAAGGCAGAGCTGAAAACTGTTTGGCCATTTTCGTCGCTAATTATAATTGGTGCCAGAAGACGACACGACACACCTCCTCCCCCTCCAACTGTCACCCTGCATAACCAACAAACCGAAGTACAGAATAGGTCACTCGCTTCACTCGCTGCATTTCGTACAAATTTCACATAAAGAAACGGCCACAAAGAGAGCATTTGATTGGCGCGATATGATTACATTAAATACTCGCTTTTTTAAGAATTCTTGGAAAGAATATTCGAAATCAAAATCAGCTTAAAACTTCCATTCATTCGTGAAAGGATCAAAGTAAAATATCAAGAAACATATTGCAGAAGAAACAAAACAAATTTCTTTTTAAATTTCTATTCGTTCTTTTTTAAAAATGGAGATGACTCAACCCAAAAGGATTCTGTTTCACACTGCAAATGCCATTATATTTATTATATTTTCGACTTCAGCAGGTATGCAAATTCAGAGCCCAAGTTACAGGTGTCCGAAAATGACACAAATAAAATATATTTCAATAGGAACAAATCGATGGTTCGATAACAATTAAAACCACTCGATTAAAGGACCCGTTCTAGTACAGTGTACAGTGCTGGAAATACTTTCAGTAAAGATTTTGCCACATATCGTTTATTTATTGTCCAGTTATCGAATTATTATTATTATTCGAATAATTTATGCAAAAAACAAAACAAAAAACCGATTTGCCAGCTTCTTTTTCACACACACACACATAATCGATAAGCTATCGCCCACTTATCGACTTCATTCGATTCAAATTCAACAATCGAAGACGGCAAAAAAAAAAGCCTTCAAATTGAATGAACGACAAGTAGAGGTGGTAAGTAGAAGAGGGTTGGGGGAACAACAAAAAAAACTGAACCAAAAGATGCAAGAAAAAGATACAAAAGAAAAAAGAAGAGTGAGGGAGGGAGGCGGCAAGAGAGATGGAAGGAGAATGTAAGAAAGAAAACAAAGAAAACAAAAAAGAAGGCAAAGTGCATACATATGTATGTATGTATGTATGCATTTATGTGTGTATGTATGTACAATGTCTTTATGTATTTATGTATTATTGGGCAATGCAATGCAAGGAAGTGCAAAGAGCAATCCACGCTTAAAAGGGTTACACACACACACACACACATAAACAGGCAGAGTTGGTGAGTGCGAAAGAGACAGAAGGAATGCAAGAGGGTGAGGGTGAGGGAGAGGGCATGACTGCAGTCAGCCAACAGTAAACCAGTTTTTGCAATATATCCCAACGCTAACGAGTAGGAGAACTACTGCATGGCACTAGCACCCAGCAGCACCCAGCAGCACCCAGCACCAGTTCCAAGTCGAACAATCGTCAAATACACAAAATCCACTTTGCAAATCATCAAAGAATTGATGGGGCTGGGGGGGGTTGTACATATATACGACGAATCCGATGGGGGGTGGGGTGTTGGGGCTAGCTACTACCATTACGGGGCCCTGGACATCGGAACAAACATACGATTACGGGTCAGTACGTGGACTCTGGGGGTGCTGGTCGCAACGGGTGTCACGTGTCCGGTTCGGGTTTGGGCTTGGGTTTGGTTCCCGCTCTCCTTTTGGGGGGATGGGTGGCACTGTTCACGCATGCAGAATGCAACTGAAGTTGGCAGGCCTCAGAGCACTGCCTTCCAATACGCATACACACATTCCAGGGGGGGTGCAGGGTGGAATGCAACGCTAGTAGAAAAATCCTAGCACTTTTCCACACTGGAAAACAGTGGGGAAAAAAAATGAACGCAAGAAAAGTGATATACATATACAAGCTAACGGTATTTCCCGGGAAAGCAACCACCAAAACTGCAGCTACGCGTCCACCCCCCCGCTACCGCCCACACGACCATGGCCTCGGCAGAACCAGAACAGAACAGAACCCCCCCCTCCATCAGCCTATCCCTATCGCCACCCACACACATACACACACACACACACACAACCCTAGCCCATGGGCTATGCTATGCCTCCCACACAAGCCCACGCCTCTGCACTGAATAAAATTGCAGTGGAATATGCCGTTAGCTTACGTCGGCGGCGGCGGCAGCGGCGGCTTCCATGGAACTGGAACTGCTGGCGTTCTGCGTCAGTGTGTGTGTGTGTGGGTGTGCGCGTAAATTTTCGGCCCTCCAATACGGTATCCATCCTCTGTCTCTCCCTCCACCCACCCGCCACATAAAGGTAAAGCTCCGCTACTTATTAGAAAAAGCAACAGCAACAAAAAGCTTCCCCTCCCCCCCACCAAAATGTAGCCGCAAGAAACCCAGCAGAGCGAGGGAGACAGAGAGAGAGAGAGGAAGTCTCATTCAATTGGAATGATGGCAGCATTTTTCTTTCCATTTAATCAGCCACGGAACCCAACAAAATGTGCCATCAAATAAAAGGAGAGCTTTAATATAGAAAAAAAAGAAGTAAAGAAAATAAAACAAGAACCGAAAACAGAAAACAGAAAAAAAAAAGTGGGAGCAAGAAGAACAAGTAGAAACAGCAAAGGAATAGCAAAAGCAAAAGCAAAAGAAGAGAAACGGAAAAAACCAACAAAAAGAAAAGAAGAAAAAAAAACCAAACCATAAAGTTTGCACAGAGTTCGCACATCAAACACACGCCAACAGGCAGCAACAACTTGCAACAAGTTTGAAGTCGTCTGCTGCTAAAAATATAACCAAACCAGACACAAGAGTCAGCGGAAAGGGGCAGATATAGTGAGAGAGAGAGAGAGGGAGGTGGTGGTGGAAGAACACAGCGAGCCCGAACGGAACCGCGTACGGGAACGAACGAACGAACGAACCCAACAGGGACCGGGACTGAGAGAGCGAGAGCGAGAGAGCGAAGCAAGTAACAAAAAACAGAAAAAAAAAAGAAAAAAATGTGATACGACAGTGATTACGCGATTTTCCATAATAAATGTTGTGGTAAAGGCGACCTTCCGGTTATGGCCTGACGACGTCGGGGCAAACGACGACACGAGCACTTGTTCGGCATGCCCAACGACAACGACAACGACAACGACGACGACGACCTTCCTCGCCAGCTATCGTGCTCACTCTCTCTCTCTCTCTCTCTCACACACAGACCATAGCTCTCTTGCTTTGCGTGCGCTCTGCCAACGTAGCGGAAAATGTCGGTAAACATTGCAACCGGTTTTTTTTTTTCGCTTCTTTCAATTGCTCGCACAAAACACACACACAAGCTCACACTGAAGCAGCCACGCACAGTGGGTCGAATTGCCATACCCAATGGATTAGCATACTTATTGGGGCAATACAAAATGGTCGTAGCCGGATTATAATTATGAACAAATTTAAGTACGAATGTTTATGAAAATGTTATTAATTAACATAATTAACAGAAACAAAGAACATGTTTTTTTTTTGCAGTTTGAAACTCGTTTGCTGCTTCAGATTAACGCAGATGACTTATTTATGTACATCATGTGTAATGCCACTTATTAATTTAAAACTACTATTATAAATAATATATCCCAATATTCTAAAATAGATCCTTGTATTCATTCAATTTAATCGAGTGCTATTGGAATTAAAATTCTTTGTTGTTTTTTTTGGTTTGTAACTACTTGACTTCCGCTCTAGTCCCACTGTGCTAGAGTGTGCCTATCGCTGCTGTTGCCGTTTTTTTTTTTTCTGTTGAGAGCACAACTACCGTCCCAAAAGCTTTGCTCAGCGTGCGATTTGCACCGCAACCCCTCTCCAAAAACTATCACCCTGCGCCCGACCGACCACCAGCCCACCAATGCCTCGTTTTACTAGGCTAATCATGTGTTCTGGTTTCGGATTTGTGTGAGAGGCTTCCACTGTCTGTATATCTTTGCAGTGAGTGTTGTGTGTGTGTGTTTGTGTGTGTGTGTTTGTGTGTGTGTGTGTGTGCGCTGGTGTTCGGTGTTGCCTGTTTGAGCATTCATTCAACGCTTTTCGCCTTGTGCTTTGGGGGCGCGCGCACATTGAGAGCTTTGCAATTTTGTTGTTGTCGTTGTCGGTTTTACTTTTCGTTTTGTTTCTGTTTTTTCTTGTTGTGTGTGTGCTTTGGATACCCTTGCATGGATAGACTAGGAGTGAGGGAAGTGTTTCCGAACACTTTTATAGAGTAATAATTTATATTTACGGCAAATATCTTTTGTTACTAAAGAATATTCCTACCAAACTCAACAGACTATAGTTTCATAGTGGCTGCTACCCTCGCATCACATTTAAATGTAGTCGAGAAAGGGTATCTTAAGCGCCGACTCCCCAACAAAAAACTTTCCTTCTCGGGTTTTTTTTTCTCCTATTTTGCTGTATGGGAAATATTTCACACGCTGCTTTGGCTGAGGCAAGCAAAGCACTTGACTGTTGAGTGGCGCTGGCCCCAGCCTCTGCTTCTGCTTCTGTCTCTGCCGCTGCCTCTGCCGCTGTAGTTGGGGAAATGTTGGGGTTCGTTGCCGTCGCAGGCGTCGTTGTTGTAGTCGTAGTCGTTCGTTGGGTCGGATCGGGTGTTGTTATCAATTCAGTTGCTTGCTGGCTGCATGGCGCGACGCTTGCACGTCTGGCCGGGGTCTGGGTCTGGCCCGGGTCTGGTCGGATCGACTCGTGGTCTAGTGGCGACGGAGAAGGGGCGGGGATTGTAATCGGTTTCAGTTCATTTTCATTTAAATAGAATTAAATATGGCAAATGAGTGAGTAAGAGAGAGACGACGGTCAACATATGTCGTCGTCGTCGTCGTCGTGGTCGTCGTAGTCGTAGTCTCCGTGGTGAGGTTTTTGTGGTGAAGGTGAGTGAGTGCGACGACCGACGACGACGACGATTGGAGCCACAGACCATGACAGAATTCCAGACTCGGGTAGGGTAGACGTAGACGTAGACCCGACCCAGTCAGTAGTCAGTCGGTGTTTTCCGTTTCTCTCTCTTTATTATATGTATTTTTTTTGTGGAAACCACTTTTGCTTTGGGCAAAGAGGAATTTGTAATCTATATAATAAATAAATAATTTGATATGTACACACGAGAGGGACAACGCGATGGAGGAGAGGGAGAGAGAGCGGGAGAGACCAGTGGCAGAACTTTAGAGTTATGGATGGACACGGGCCTGTCTATCGAGATTCGATATTCGAGGGAAAGAACAGGCGCACAGCAACTGCCAGCAGAGCAGTCGCCAGCGAACGGCAGAAACAGCAAGCAGCAGCAGAAACTTTCGAATCAGAGAGGGAGAGAGCATGAAAAATGAACAAAATGGGAGAGCAGAGCAGGCAACATATGAAATTAGGCAAGCCAACACAACAACAACAACAAAAAGAGCGAGGGAGGTTGAGAGTATCTGGTGTGAGCGAGAGGAGTACAGAGTGGTAGCGAAGTGAGCCAAAGAGAATAGAGAATGAAATGGTCACTCAACAAGAGAGCGAATAAGTGAGAGAGAGCTCACAGCTGAACAAAAAAAAAATCGATGAGTCGCCTGATAAGCAGCAAATCAACGGAACAGAACACGGCACCAGACCATATCCCAGCGAAGAGACCTGGCCGACCCGACCCGACCGCCGTACAAACCAAACAACCACCCATTTGGGCCAAATAGGAAACAGAATGCCGCGACAGCGTCGTGTACCTGACGCGCGCGTGTAACCGCCAATTTAACAGGGAAACAGGCGGCGCAGCAAGAGAGTCTCGTCTCGCCGTAAAGCAGTCGCGTTGCCGTTGCCTCTCTGCCGTGAAGTGTCTCTCGGCAGAGAGCCGACCAACCGACCGACCGACCGAAATGTATGTGGGCCACAGAGCGAGCGAGAAAGAGAGGAATGACTGAGCAGCTTCGCAATCGAGTGTAGGGTTGTCAAGTGCTCAATTGTTTGGCATACACAGAATACGATTAAAGAAATACTTAAAACTGGAAAAAATGGCTTAAGAATAAACAACAACAAATATTTTTGCAATTTTGTTGAATGTTTTCTTTCAAATTTCTAAAATAATCAACTATGCTTAGGGTAACTGCAAAAGACACAACAAATATTTCTCTTGGAAAACAATAGCAACCGTTTCGCTAATTAATTATTCTCCACTTTTCTGGATATGATTTGACAACCCAGAGAGACAATTTCCTTGGCTCTGTTGCTCACTCGCTCACTCCCACGCATACACACACACACACACACAAGTAGAAACTGTTATAATTTAGTTGTCTCTCTCGCTCTCTCTACGTCCTTCTCGAACGCTCTCTGGCTTCTGTAAGCTTTACAGTTGCCATTAGAAGTAAGCTGCTGCTCTTCTGATAATAATAAAATAATACCCGAACCGAAAAATTAAACTCTTTAAATTGTGGTGTCCACTTTGGGACCTAATCCGTGTAGAGTGGCATACACCCGATATTCAGATATTCACCTACACGCGGTTTATGAGCGAAATTTGCACAAATTTTGTTGTATGACGCGTATGCCAAGTGCTGGGTGCCGAGAAAAGGCGAGCAGGCAAACCATCAGCGCCGGAATGCCCCCCAGGCCCCAAAGTTGCACGGATAACGAGTAAATGAAATCAGCAATAGCAACAGCAACAGCAACAAGCAGGACAAAAAAGAGATAAGCAAACGCAAAGAAGAGAATACAAAAAAAAAAAAAAACAGCAAAACCAACAAAGTTCTCTGCAAATTTGTTGGTATTAATTCCAAAGCAAATCGTGCGAGAGAGCAAGAGAGATATGTACACACTGAAACGAATACAATGCGAATATATTATGAATAACTGTATAAATCATGTTAATTGGCTTGCCAAAAAAATATATATATTTACATAAGTGCATGTGTATGGGGAACATTTGTCAACATTTCATTTGATGGTGCTACAAGCAGTCTCGTTTATTCCATAAATCATATGGCAAACACAAATACAGTGTTCACTCGTTCGATTTATAGATAAGATCAAAATATAAGTATCCCTTGTTTGATTTTAATTTTATTGTACAAAAAGTACATTCAAGTTAATCAAATAAAATACTGAAGTTAAAGACTTTTTATTACTCGTACATTTCAGACAATTGCCACTGTACCGTTTCCCACCTCATATTAAGCTTGTCGCCGCCGTCAAGCAAATTAGCGCCCCCCAGCGGCCAGTAAAAACAATAAACAACCGCAATACCTCACACGTTCTCGCACACACTCTCTCGCTCGGTCGCTCGCTCGCTTGCTTGCCTGCTCTCTTTCGGTGACAACGCGCCACTCATTCACTCTGTGGTGCTAGGCAATCTTTTAAGTATGGGGATGTGTTTAGAGTGGTGAGGGGCAGGTGGTGCGGTGGCTCCACCAAGTTTTTGTTAAAGTTAGCTGCGGTTGGGGGCCTCCTTTAGCTCCGTGCAATTTCATACGGAATCAGTATTTAAAGAGAAGAACAAACCCCAGCAAAATATAATACTAAATGTTTTTCGCTGCAATGACGCTGCAGTCTACAGAAAGTAACAGGCGCCCAGAATATGAAAAACCAAGCGGCTTACAAACAAACAAAAAAGTCGCTCACAAAACCAGCGAGTGTGTGGATTGACGAGCAAAATACAATGAGGCGATAGGGAGAGCGAGCGACTGGGGAGTAACAGAGCGAGAGTAAAGCTCTCTCTCACTCACTCTGGCGCGCATGTGTGCTTGCTGTTGTTGTTGTTAAGAGAGACAGAGAGAGAGAGAGGGAGAGTGAGAGGCTGAATTTGTTGTTTATTGAATGTAAATTTGATTCGAGTTTTTTTTTCCTTTTGTGGAGATTTTTTTTGTATGCTCACCGATTTTCCGCCGACAATGCAAGTGCGATGCAAGAGGCCCAAATCGCTGGCGTTCCTTTTGGTGCGCATTTTTTGCTTTTCCACTCACTGCACCACACTGCACTGCTTCTTCTTGAATGCTGTTTCTACCGTTGCCTCCTCTTCGTCATATGCTGCTCCTCTTGCCGCTTCTTCTGACACTTCACTTATGGTTTTTGTAATCACTCACCGCACTCGCACTCGCATAGCAACATGGCACAAGTGTTTGTGTGTGTGCGCGTGTGTGTTTGGATAGAAGAAACAGGCGCTCGTCTCGCTCCCGAAAGTAGCGTTAATTTTTCATATGTTTGCACTGCTTTGTTTTTTTTGTTTGTTTGTTTGTTGTTTTTGCATACGAATGTGTGCGTGTGTGTGTGTTGGGGCAGGGGGCAGGGGGAAACAAAAAGTGATGACGCCGCAAAGACGGACGGGGGGACGGACCAGCTGCTGGCTTATGCTTCGAAATGCGCGCCGCACCAGATGAAAACCATCACTTCCGGAGGCGCTTCAAGTACTGAGGAATGTAGTAAATACATGAAAGACTGTTCGTGTGTGTTAGTGCGCTCGTCTGTCTCTGTATGTGTCTCTGTATGTGTGTGTGTGTGTGTGCAGGCGCAGAGCAGCAACTGCGCTGCCTGCGTTGAGGCTGGTCGAAAAGCAGCAATAGAAAGAAGGAAAGCAGCAGCGCAAAAAAAAAGCACACACACACAGAGAGAGAGAGAGAGAGAGACACACACACAACAGACAGACGACAGAAAGAGAGGGCAAACAGAGAGACAGACAGCGAACAAACGACACAGCCAGCGCCACGCAAAATAGTTTACCAAAGACGGGTCGGGTACGGGTAGGGTGGGGGTAGAGTGGGCAGGCGAGGACTCTGAAGAGAAACCAAAGGCGATACACGCGAGAGGGCAAAAGCGAGTTGTGGGAGGGTGGGTGGTGCGGTGCGGTGCGCGGTGCGGAGGACCTAACGAGAGAGGGAAAGGACTTTGACAAGCGTCTTGGACGGCGAGACTTCGACTCTGACTCCGACTCTGACTCTGGTCTCGTTATGTTTTAATACCCGTTCCACTTTTCGTTTCCTTTTTTCTTTCTTTTTTTTACGCTGCGAAAATCAGGTTCCAATGTGTGGAAAATTCTACGTTACATAAATACATACATACTTTACATGCGTATAATATACACACACACACACACACATATGCATGTATTTTACAGGCAGCCCTGAGCTTTCCTCCAGCCGCACGCACATTCAGCAGACAAAGTTCCACTGGAACTGAGCAAGGATCCATAGTCCCCATTCATTCAAAGATGATAAATGGATACAAAATAAAATTATTCAAAATACATTTATTCTCCAGCAGATCTTGCCATTTCAAAAAAGCGCAATGAGCAGTTTGCACTTTAAGCCAAAAACAAACAAACGAAAACGAAACAAAAAACAAATAAATATAAATTAAGTTTTCAAGTGTGGCTCATTTTGTTGTTTTTGTTGTACAAAGCACTCAGCACTCCTAACGCTTTTTCCTGGTCCCTCTATATACCTCATATTCTTGGCATCATCAACTGGTTCGCTCGTCTAGACCCCAGACTCTCCAGACTCCAACAGAACCAGCAGCGCTCTGACACAGTTAGGAGACCAACAAAAACGTTGAAAAGCCAACAAATCCCAGTTGAGCCCTGTTGGGGTTGGATGTGGCATGTTGCAAGCCGAAATGTTGGATGTTGCAAGCAAACAGAGCGGCAGCTCTCAGCAGATAATAAGTCTCTGCATTGGAAATCGGTTTATTTTTGTATTTTTTTTTTCTATAGTTTAAACAATGTTCAATCATGATATTTAATGATGAAAATTTATAAATTAAAATTAAGTTAGGCAGAGATTTTGTTTTTAATATTCAAAATTCTGTTATTCTGTTAGATTAAAAATGGAAATTTCCTCGATAATAATAAAAATATAAATAATTATATTAAATTAATATTAATATTATTAATAGATATTTAAAAGATATTTATTTCTTTTTTAGATTTTTTTTTCTAGTGTCCAAAGTTACAAAAATAAAAATATATTTCAGATTAAATTTTTTAAATTTCTTCTTGTTTTTTTTTTTGCCAAGAATGAACAAATTTTAGCAATTAAATTTTCACTCAAAATGTGACCCAACGGTTGCTAATTTTGATGGCCTTCGATGGCTGCTAATCAGCAGCTCAGATAATATATCTTGGCCAATAAGGACAATAATTCCAAGAGCTCTCTCTCTCTCTCTCGCTGCCGCTTCCACTTGTTGCACATGCCACAACATTCAATCATTTATCTATGGAGGAGACAAAGCACAGACAGACAGACAGAAACAAGCACAACTACTCCACTTGTGCGGGGGAAAGACTTATACTAAATGCACACTCTTATACTTAAAACATAGCTAGACTTAGTGTGCGTGTGTGTGTGTGTGTCAAGTCAAGTCAAGTAAAAGTAATTTTCTTTTGTTCTTCATTTTGTTGGCAATTAATATTTACCAGTAGATTTCGGAGCATCATCATGCTCTGCTCTGCTCCTCTCTCTCTCTCTCTCGCCCCCTCTCTGTTCGCGCTCTCTCTCTCGCTTTTTGTGGAATGGCTTAAAGCATTTGCTAAGCAGTCTCCAACAATCCTTGAGGACTTGACTTGGCCTTGCTGCTGGGGCTTCTCTGGGTCTGCCAAGTTTGAGGTTGCTTTTCGTTCGTTTTCCCTTGCCACGAGCGGAGAGCAGGGGCTGGGCTGGGGCTGGGGCTGGACACTACAACCGAATACTACGAGCAACGGAATCAAACTTTAAGTGGCATATTTTGGCCATTGGGAAGCGCGGCTGCTGGGCTGCTGGGGCTTGCTGGATGGGGTGCACGACCAGAAAGAGATGCTGTGAGTGTGTGTGGTGTGCCAGAAAGAGATGGGCACACACACGCCCCCAGAGAAACAGAGACAAAGTCAGCGCGAAAGAGCGACAGAGAGAGAGGCAGAGAGAGAGAGAGAGAGAGAGAGGCTGGCTGAGTTATGGACAAAATAGAATCAGCACAAAATTGTTGGCTCGTGACAACGAGCGTCGACGACGACGACGAGGACGACCTCACAGCGGCCCCGAAAGCCCCCGACGAGGACCGTTGGACGTGGACGAAGCGCAGCCAACGAATTGGTGCGATGCACTGTGGGGGGTGGTGGTGGTGGGTGGCAGTCCGGTACGGAACGTTCTTCTGCCTCTACATTTTTCGGCTTGATGTACATTTAATAAACGCAGGACAACACACACACACACAGGAGGAATATGGGAAAGAGCCTACAGGATGTGTGGCACGTTGATGGGGTGTTGATGCAGCAGCCAGCTGACAATGCAATCCCAGCCAGTCAGCCAGCCAGCCAGAGGGAAAGAGAAATAAATAGAGAAAAGAGCTAGCAACCAGAAAGTGGGGCCGCAGAGAGAGCGAGCAAGCGAGCGAGCGAAGGAGAGTGAGAGAGAGAGAGTGGCTTGTCCTGCGTGATATGCAAATGAAGAAAAATTAATAAGAAAAAACAAAGAAGAAGGCAGAAGGCAGAAGAAGGTGCTAATGAAGTGTGGAAACGCGTGGCAGAAGATTAAGGGCAAGCGGGCAGAGAACTAAGCACAAAGCACCGATAGACACACACACACACACACACACATAATTATACCATACAAATCACAAGTGCTGGGGGCCCCTAATCAGAACTCGGCACTCCTTGCCAATCAAATGATAGCTAAAAAGGGCACTGGGCACCTGGGGGTGTGGGCCAAGCCAAGCCAAGCCAAGCCTTTGTGCCAATGTCAATTGAAGCCAGGAATGGAATTAGGGAATTACTGAAATAGGCCCAAAGAAACAATAGACGCCACACCACGCCGGGAGCAGGTGCACCAGCAGTGCCGTTGCCGATAAGTAGGCTATGGAAATTTTCAATTTTCGTTGCACACACAAAGGAGAAGCTTAGAGAGCAGAGGAAGAATGGAGAGAGGAGAGTTACGGGCAGAGAGAAAGAGAGAGAGAGTGCTATGCATGTGTGTGTGTTTGATGGAGGGAAGGCAGGAAACCCCTTGAACGAGGCACTGAACTTATTGCAACTGGAAAATCAAATAAAGCATTGCATAGGGACAATACAAGCGAATGAAAAAATACTTTGAGCAGCTGCTGAGCTCTATCGATCTACAGGTCTCTGCTCTTTGATTGAAAACTTCTATGGAAATGCTGGAAAATTCTCTTAGCGATAAGTTTCAATAAATGTTGGATATTTTCCAAGAACTAAAAACATTTCGGCAGATTGTATGGCAGATTGCTCTTCCATGTATGAAGCTAATAAAACTCCTCCAACAATTGCTTGCGTTATTTGGTAGGCTACGTGCCGACGCGTCATGCGGCAGTGGCCCTCGGCTTTGGCTGTGACTTGCTGTCGCGCACTCCGACGTGCATCCAGTTTTTATAAGTTTTATTAATTCCTACCTAGGCACTAACAGAAGTACATAAATTTTCCTCTCGCAATAATAAATCATAAATCGATTATCACGTTTATTATTTAAGTATCGCCTCGAACTCAACTATTTTCTGCCACTTATCTACATGTAATATATAACTACATCATGTATTTGCCCATCAATCATTCAAGTTGTCATCTTCAAAGTCAGGCAAACAAATTCTTGAATCTTTAAACTTGAATCTTGAATCTTGAACTGTTATCCAATCGAGGGCCCCTTGGCCCATACATACATACATATGTATATGCATCTGAAGCCTATGTACCAGACGATTGCATCTCTGCCTCTTTCTGTGTGGCATCGGGTAATAGCTCACGTAAACATGGGGGGTGGGGGTGGAGGGGTGGGCAGGGCATCACATAATCACTCAATATCCGGCCATCACTCACTTGCAGTTCCACACACACACTCACACACCCACTGAGAGTTAGGTAAGTTCTTGCAGCCTCTGTATTCCGCCTAAATCCTTTCTTCAGGTGCTCTCTTCCCCCCTCTCACGCTCCGAAAATCAAGTTAAATCTCTCCATTGTTTTCCAGCCAAGGATTTTGGACTGAGTCGGAATGAGTGTGCGACTGAGATGCTTTCGGGCAGGCAGGCAGTTGGGGGGTTGGTTTAATGGCCTTTCCATGGGAGCCCCCAAAAGTGCCACAGTGCACAGGGCCGGCTAATAAGTGAAGTATCCATAATTGTTTGATGGCCGTCATCCTTCCTCACACAGAGAGACAGAGACAGAGAGAGAGAGAGAGAGACAGAGTCTCAGAGTGGGAGAGAGAACACAGAAGAGAAGAGCGTGCAGTTTGCAGTGTGTGGTGGGGTGGGGTGGGGGTTGTGCATGGTGTTTAGGTAGGCGTGGCACGTGTCCTAACATTTTGCTAACCAAAAATCATAATTCAGAATCCCCCCCCCACACACACACACACACACACACACGAAGAAGACGACGAAGCAGAAGGATTGTTGTGGCAACCCGAAATGGAACATTTTGGAATTGGACAATGTTCTCCTATACACACACACACACACACACACATAGAGCAGACACGTGTGTGTGTGTGAGTGCAGCGCGCGCGCATCCTGCACTTATGCAAGTCACGCATCCCAATCCCACACACACACACACACACACACACAGAGCCACAGCCACACAGGAAGCCAGCAGGAACCTCAAGGAGCTCTCCTGCCTTTGCAGCCCTCGCGCGTCCACAAAGAGGGTCCGTCCGCACCCCCCCCACCCCTCAATCAGGGGCGCGCGCTGCCCACCCCTTCGAAAATCGTGGAAAATATTCGGCAGTCAGCCGCCAAACCATTAACACGATGTGGGGCGGCGGCCATGACGACAGCGACAACGACGACGAAAGAGAGAGAGAGAGGGAGGGAGGGAGAGAGAGTGAGAAATGCTTCGGTTCTAGTAATTTTTTTGTTCTTTTCTTTTTTTTTAATAACGAAGTCCCTCTGGGGGTGGGGGGCGCCGACTACCATTCACTATATACATATATATATACCATATTGATATATGGTATATGGGAAATATTTGCATATATATATATATATATGCAAGTACATATATTCCACATGCATGAAAAAAAAAGGCAAAAAATTTGCCACAGACTGGGTTTGTGTTTCCGCTTCCGCTTGTTCTTGTTCTTGGGGGGGGGAGGGGAGGTCTTATGAAAAGAGGGTGAACGGATTTTGGCAGCTAACCGAAAAATGCAATAGAAGAGAGCCAGAAAGAGACAGAGAGAGAGAGAGAGAGAGAGCGAGAGAGACAGAGAGTTTAATGGGGGAAGGAGTGCACTAGAAAACTTGCAAGAAAATTATAGAAACTGAAAGTCAATTTTGGAAGACTTCAAAGATTAAAGATTGCGGCAGGAAAGGAAAACGCACGCTGCTAGCTGCAAGCTGCAGCTGAGAAACCACAATCTTAAAGCTATTTACACAGCAAATAGAAATACAAATTGAAATGAATCAAAGGTGTCTCGTCAAATGACAACAAAAAATGCAAATAAAACCCAATGAAATTTGCCATTTTGGCCCCAAAAAATAGTTTAGCCCTTGCATGTGGCTGGGCTGATAATTTCTTGAATTATTCTGTGTAAGTAAATAAATATCTGACATTTAAATGCATGCAATTTAATTGCTATGCAATTTTGGAATTTATTTTAATTGAATGCCAATTTACGTGCGGAAAGCCAGCAGGCACGGCCAACGATTAAACATAATACGATTACCGAACCGAACACAGACAGAGATTGATGGAAGGTGTTCAGCTGGAAGAGGTTAATTGCAGGCCTGAGAATTTGAGCTGCAACTGAAAATACGACTTGGCTTGGGGGTGGGCTTGGGCTTGGGTTTGTGCAAATTTCTTTCAAGTATTATATTTCTCATTGTTATCATCATTTACTGGCAGATGAGGGCAGGTTAATCCTGCTGCAGAATTTGTGGTTTATTAAGCTCATGCTTTCTTTTTAAATTAATTTAAGGGACAGACACTTCACATGCTCTTTTATTATTTATTCTATTCGCAATTTTACTTGTTTGCTGGTCCCTACTTTAATCAAGTTTCTGCCCAAATATCTTGCACATTTGCGGTGGGCTTAATGAGCTTAAGATTTAGGCATGTAAACTTGTAAAAACGAAACTAGACTTTGGCATGGATTGCTGCTGCTTGATGGCTGCGCTGCCACAAATCAAAGTGTCACGCGGGGTTGCTTCAGCGCGAAGCCTTAATCATCTCATCATCTGCAACTGCATTCGCATTTCCAGAGAGCGGGAGAGTGAGAGTGAGAGAGAGAAGAGAGAGCGAGGAATGGCATGTGGTTTATAGTTTATAAGAGGGAATGGAGGCGCGTAGTGTGTGTGTTTGCGAGCAATGGACACGACAGCCATGGTTAGCCCTGTGTTGGTGTTGCATTACAAGGTGTAGTTGTAGTTGTTGTGGAAACTTCTATTGGTGTAGTTGTTGTTAGTTATTGCCTGGTTTAGTAACGTTTAGTGCTGAAGCATTTTTTGTTTGTTTTATAGCTGTTGTTGAAGTTTTAGTTGTTGCTGTTGGTGAAGCTATTGGACCTGTTTTTATTGTCGCTGTGGTGGTGTCTGTTGTTGAAGCTGTCATTGGTGTTTTGTTGCTGTCCAAAGTTGTTGTATTGGCTGTTGTTGAATATTTTCTGTTGCTGTATTTTTTTGTTTCTAATTTTTGTTGTTGTTGTTGGTGTAGTATTTTTGTCTTTATTTTGTTGTTGTTTTGGTTTTAGTTTTTTGTTTTTTTGTTTTTTGCTGTTGTGTGTTGTTGTTTGCTTTATTTGTCTGTACATTCGTTAGCAATGTAAGTGTATGTACATATCTGTTGTTTGTTGCTGCAGTTGCAAGCAACAGCAGCAGCAGCAGCAACAGCAGCAGCATTTTCGGCTGCCACTGCGTAAGCAGCCACCCCTTTCCTGGAAAATGGGGGGCCAAAACTAAACTAAACTACAGCAACAAAACATTTTGCTAAATACACACTGGAAATGGCAGCACCAGCAGCTAGAGCTACGCTACCCCCTCGCACTCTCGCTCGCTCGCGCTACCGCTGTGGCTGGCTGCCATTGCTGCTGCTGCTGCTGCTGTTGCTGCTGCTGTTGCTGTTGCTGCTGCATGTTGCACATTGGAAAACCTAAGCCCCGGACGCCACATCACACAATCGCCAACAGGCGAACAGGAATTGCAGGAGATGGGGCAGCAGAGGGGGGGGGTCAAGGGAAAAGGCATTCGCAGATTTTTTTTGTTCTTTTCTTCTTGTTCTTCTCTTGCGCCGCTTTTCCGCTCAGTTTTTCTCGCCCATTTTCCCGGGGCCTGCAGCCTCAGTGGCAGGGCCCGGTGAAGCCAAACGACATGACAACACAGCAATAACAACTGCGATTGGGCG
The DNA here is from genome assembly GCA_018150905.1 of Drosophila ambigua. Lineage (NCBI taxonomy): Eukaryota > Metazoa > Arthropoda > Insecta > Diptera > Drosophilidae > Drosophila > Drosophila ambigua. The sequence continues at coordinate 3,985,879 of JAECWS010000151.1, read as the reverse complement.
AAATTTTCGCGAATTTTTGTTCACAGCACAGCGAAACGAAACGAAAAACAGTCGAGGGATACAGATACCAAAAAAAAAAAGGAGCAGATAGATTTTGAAAGAAAGGGCTAACCAAAAGGGAAACCAATAGAGTAACCGAAAGATTGTACCGAAAGGCAATAGAAAAATAAATAAAGCGGAGAGGAAACACAAGCAAGGGGAACACAAGAGACAATACTACTGGCAGATGGCCATGGAGTGTGGAATAAGTAAAGGAAAAGCGTTGTAAAAGAAAAGACACCACGTAAACACAGGCAAAACCTTCAAGAAGGAAGTGCCCGAAATAGGTATCGGCAACGATTAAGAATAAAACAAAAAACACTAAACCAAACGATTGAAAATGAAGCACTCATGAAATGGAAACTCTATAGGCATGGACACCCGTCTAATATTTATTGGCAGGGGCAAACCCATGTAACTGGTACGAGGGAATGGAAAAACTACTCCAGATATATGCAGAGATGTTCCTTGGGTCAGGGATAATAGCGAGACATTCCAAATGGTTTTGTGTTCTGCGTCTAAACAAATTGTTCAAATCCAAAATTCTTACCCACAAAATGCAAATATTAAGTACGATATTTGATGTGGTGACATTGCATATGTAAACTCACCTGCAAAGACAAGAGAGAGAGAGAAATAATTAATAACTTATTTATGTAGGTTTAATACAAAAAAAAATAAATGTAATCAGAAAAATATATATGTGCATAAATAAACATTCTCAGAGGTTACTCCTCAGATATTTTGTGGCTGAAAATATTTTGAACAAAGCAGTCAATCCGTTTGCTGCTGCAAGCACAACTTTTATTCAGACTTCAATTCAATAGAAATCAGGCAAAAATGTTTCGTGGCGAGTACGTACGACGGGATACGCCCAAGCCCAATTGCAATTGCAAAGGGCAATTTGTATTGGTCATTGTGGGCATCATTTTGCTGACCCTTGGCTGCCAGCGGGTCAATCACATATTGGCAGCACTGCAGCGCACATTGAAGCGCGAATGGGCAGCACTTTCTTGGCAGCGTAAGGCCGCCATTTTGGTCACAGTCGGTTTCTGGCTGCTAACAAAGGTATGTAAATATATGCATTAAGATTGCGAGTCAACAGTAAGAAATATTGCAGATTGCTGATTCAAAAGTAACCAAACAAAGCCGCAGAAAATACACAGAGTTGTGAGTAGTAAGCAAACAAGCAAATATCCCTTGGGTGCATGGCCATAACTATTGTTAATTCTTTTGCAGCAAGTAGCTCTAAATTATTGCTACAACCTTCTCGCAGATACAAACAAGCGACAACAATTAAAAAAACACAAACATGGAAGCTGCTTTCAGATATTTAAAGCTGCAGCAGCTATGGCAAGTTGTAAGTAGCAAAAATATCCACTGAATGTATTTAACTAAGGTCATATCTTTGACAGAGGCTGGGGGAAACAGGAAAGATGCAGTGACAAAATAAAATATTAATATTAATAACTTTTGATTGGTTTAAGCTGTGTGTGTATTTAAAATTAATATAACAATGGCTCCATGCAGCCGAAAATAAGTATCGTCAAAGCGAGTTACTTCGGTGCAACGATCTATGGAACACTGCTGCCGGTGGCTAGATCTTTTGGCAGAAAAAAAGGCAGAAAGGGCAGATACTTTGCTGCGATATAATTTTTGTAGCTTAATGCCACGAATAAGTTATAAGTTGATAGGGGGAAAACAGTAGAGAAAGGAGCGTAGAGAAGAGCAGAGCAGAGAGAATGGGGGGAGTGAGGGCATCCAGAGTGTGAGGACAACAACGACGACAGATGGTCAAGCGGAATGTATCTGTATCTGCATTAGTAGCTGCCACTGCCACACAACTTTCTGGCTCTGCCTCTGCCTCTGCATAGCCTTTGCATCTGCCTCTCGCTCTCGCTCCCTGCCCCCTGCCCACACCACCAGCACCTCCTCCTGCTGCCTGCTCCTCCTGCTGCCTGCTCCTCCTGCTGCCTCCTCCTCCTGCTGCTGCTGCTGCTGCATCTACCTCTAACTCCACCTCTGGGATGGATATTCCTGCCTCTGTTTGTGTATCTACAACATAACACAAATCAAAACTTGGCTGAAAATGCAGGCAGGCAGCCGGAGAGGCTGCTGCTGGTGGCTGCTGGCTGCTGGGGCAGCTCTGCTGTCGATGGGGCAAGCTTCAGAGCTGCAGCAGCAGCAGCAGCAGGCAGGCAGGCAGGCAGCAACTACAACAGCAACAGCAACAACAACTTAACTGAACTGAAGGCTGAAGCACATACATAACTAATAGATACATAAAGCCGTATCTTTTGGGTGAATGAACTGTAATGAGAATGTGAACCTAGGCAGCGGCACGGGGCACACGGGGGCACAAAACCAGCGACGATGTTGTCGTTGTCGTCGTCGTCGTCTCCGGTCTTCGTCGACAGCAACAGCAGCAACGGGCAGCAGCAGCATCAGCATCGCCACTGTTGGAGATGTTGAAAATCGCAACGCAAAGTGCGCAATTTAAGTTGTTGCTGTTGCTGCTGCTGCTGCTGCTGCTCCATCGCCATTGCCAACGCCACATCTCCATCTCCAGCTTCGGCTTCAGCTCCATCTCCATGTGGCAACCGAAAACTGACCAACGCAACAAAACGAACACAAAACCAAAACAGCAGCAACAACAATCGTCGAGAGTCAAACAGTCGACAACTAAATGCAGCACAAAAATTGCTTATAATGGGGCCAGCAAGTACAGTGAACAAAGAGCGGCTAAAGTACAGTGTACACTGGCAGCAAGCGTCTGGAGCTGCACAGCAAACAACAACCAGAGGCAATACATAAAGCGTGAATATTTATATTTGACAGGCAGAAGGATGGACAGCTGAAAGCAGACTTTTGCAATTTATTTATTTATTATATTAATATTATTATTATTTTATTATTATTTATATTATATCATTATTATTATTATTATTATATTATTATTATTATTCATATTATATTATTATTATTATTATTATATTATGTTTATTATTATTTATTAAATTAAATTAAATTTAATTATTAAACAATTATGCGCTAAATGTGGATTAAAAAATAAGGTAAAATATAGCGCAGGGTAGAAAATGCAGCAATTGGAGCAAGCAAACATATTTGCTAAATGTTATACGAATTTAATATACACTTCCGTTGGCATAAAAATGTATATAACATTTATGTGACTTGATTTCTGCTCGAATAAATCTATTGCCATGCGAATGCACTTGTCTGTTCGATCCAAGTCACCCCCCCCACCCAGCACACACAGTACCCCCGCTGCCTGTGATAAAGTGGCATCATGAAGCACAAAAGAAAACGACAACGAAAAAGGGGAATATTGTAGGCGTGTCCTGGGCACGCATACAAACACAAACAGCCAGAAAACAACAGCAAAAACTGCATTAAAAAAAGAGAGAGGAGAGTGGAGGGGGGGCAAAGATGGGGAGAGAGTGAAAAGAAGAGAAAGGAGATGTAGGGGTAGAAGGAACAGATGTAGAAGGGTAGGAGGTATGTTGCAGTAGGGGGGTGGGGGTTGGGTTGGGTTGGTTATGGGTTGCCATTCTCTAATAACATATTGCTCAAATGCACGCAACAACTACAGCAACAACAGAAAGTTGAGAAAGTAGGCAAATAGAAAAGCAGGAGAAAGCAGGGGGGGTGAAGCTCAAGGGCCCAAGGGGTGGGGCGGGCGGGTGGCAGTGGTTGCAAGTGAAGGTTCTGTGCTGTGTGGCAGCAGGGGCAGTGGCAGAGGCAGAGGCAGTGCATTGCAAAGTGCAAAAGTTGCACAACAAAATTGAATTTTTAATTTGCTTGCCAGTCCCAGACGCACACACAGAAAGAGACAGAAGACTGCAGGGAATGCAACAGAGAAAAGGAGAAAGATACAGAGAGAGAGAGCGGGAGACAGAGAGGGAGAGAATGAGAGAAAGAAGTGGGGTAGGGTGGAGTACGAGGACGAGGGGTATGCAAATGTTGACGTCGAGTGTGTGCAAAAATAAAGAAAAACTGAAAACACACACACACACACACCCGCACACACACACACACACGCACACGGCGAAACGATGAAAGTGAAGAGACGACGGCAAAGGCCAAGAGAAAGGTGGGCAAGAAGGAGCGACAAAGGCCAAGAGACAAGGAGGCTAAAGAGGGGGAAGCGTTGCAACCGGTAGAGGCAGTGGCAGGAGCGGCACAGAGAGAGAGGGAGGGAGAGTAGAAGAAGCGGAGCAGAGAAGAGCACAAAGGAGCAAAAGTGTAGAGAGAAAGCATTCAGAGAGGAGGTTCAGGTGCAGCCACGCATGCAACACAGTGAATGCTCTGCCTTGGAGGACACGCCAGAAACCCTGAGGAAGAACCCCTGAGGAACCATTGGGGGGAAAAAAAAGAGTATCCCACACCCAACAGAAATTATGCACATCAAGTGGAATGTTCGCATCTGTTCGAGCATGGAAATATAAAGCACGAAATATTTGGTAACATCAGCGGAAAATTCAATGCTAAAAACTCACTAAATCAGTGCTAGAAAATACTAAAACAATACTAGAAAATACTTAAACAATGCTAGAAAATACTAAAACAATGCTAGAAAATACTAAAACAATGCTAGAATATATTACGAAAAAAAAATACTAGAAAAAGCTTAGCTAAATACTCTTCAATGGAGTACTGGAATAATACCTAAACAGTACCCTAAAAATACTGCCAGATCCATGGCATCACTGTATTCACTGTATCTGCATATGTGCATACATATATACACATACACATATGTATGCATAACCGTATTCCATCGGTAACTTGAATATTTTTTAATAAACTTTTCAAGCCAACCCCAAAAAAGCAAAATAAAAATTAAAAACATTTCGTTCATTTTCGTTCAATATTTGCAGGGCGAAATAAAAGGAGAAGACATAGCTGACTGCTCTCGGAGCAGAGTGAGAAGGGAGCAGAGAGAGATATGAAACGAGAACTGAGAGAACGGCAGACAAAAAGGTGGAAAAAGGTTGAAGGGGTGCGTGGTGCGTGGTGGTCCCAGCAACAAAATCAACATTAAAAACTTATACCACTTCGGGGGCAGGGCAAAGCAGGGGAAAGCAGCAGCAGGCAAGGAACTGTCGAGAGTCGAGAGAAAAACTTGAGCACAAGCAAAAATCTCAGGTGAATAGACAAAAAAAAATGGGGGCGAAAGGATGCAGGATGAACTTTAGACTCTCTTTATTTTATTTTATTTTACTTTATTTATTTTTATATTTTTTTGTTGTAATTAAAAGCTATTAAAAGATGCTGGAAAACCCAAGTTGGTTGGCAAGCATTCTTAAGAGTTCCCACAAAGAAAGGCAAAGTTCTTACATGGTAGAAAAAGGAAGTGCAAGCTGACGATAAAGCGATAAGAAGGTGAAGGATAAAAGTAAGGTCGAGTCGCAAAGTAGTTTCAGGCATAAAGCTGCCATGAATTTCGCCCAAAAGAAACCCAAGTAAAAATTACAGGAAAGTAATCGATAGTAAAATAAACTACAATGTACATGCCATGCCCTCTTTAGCCCAGTATTACCAGTATTACTAGTTGACACACTTTCAATCACGGATGAGCACGAAGAAAGAATTATTTAAACAATGATCACAGAATTACTTAAATAATTAATATTTATGTATTTAAATAAAATAAAATATTTAATAATAATTTAAATATTTAATGATAATTTATTTATATATTTAATACAAATTTATTTAAATATTTGATAATAATTGATTTAAATATTTAATAATATTTTATTCAAATATTAAATAATATTTTATTTAAATATTTAATAATATTTTATTTAAATAAGTCAGCGATTATTAAAATAAAAATACTAGAAAGTCATTGATTTTTAATATATTTTATCTTTAATTTAAGATCCCGTGAGGGTTCCGTCTGCGTGCGTTGGGTGCAAAATCCTCAGGTCTTTTGTAATTGTTTCCTTTCCCTATGCGCTCAAAGGAACTCTCCTATTAGGAGCCTCGAAAAAACAGAAAATAAGCAAAAGCTGTAGGATGCGGGAAAAGTGAAAGAAGGAAATCAAATTGAGAGGCACAACAAACATGAAAAGCGGCTGGCAGTTTGGGGGGGGGGGGTTGGCTAAAGCTTTGCACTTGTTCAGATGCATATATACCTATAGCTATACATATATGTATATGTATATGCATGTGCGTATGTATGTATGTGGTAGTATATAGTCCGATGGATACACATGGCAGAGCAGCATAAATATGCTATACATATGTATATATCTAAAATGCAGCTACATATGTATCGGTATTCGCATCTGTATCTGTATCTGGAGCTGAGGCACTGCCACACTGCCACTGCCACTGCCACACTGCCTCTGTATCTGCATCTGCATCCAAACAACCGCGAACCGGGGAGTGCAAGTGTGTGTGTGTGTGTGTGTGCGGGGAGGGGGGTGTGCAGCACGAGGTGCAGAGTGGCGGCAGAATGTGTGGAAAACTATGTGCAAAGTGCCCTGGCAATGGCTGGACCTGGGACCTGGCACCGGGGACCCCCACCTAAAAACCAACCTCCACATCCACATCCACATCCTGCTCCAGATCCTGCCCCATCTCTAAGCGCAGCAGGCTCTCGCCCTCTCACTCTCCCTCTCACTCACTTGCCGCCTGTGTTCTTGTGTGTGTGGCAGATGATGATGATTCTGCTGTGGCTTTGGCTGTTGCTTTTGGCTGCAACTGGAGGCAGCCCAAAATTGCGAATTGCGTTGCCATGCATCCACATCCACCCACACACACACACACACATTCACACGGATACAGCAGCATGCAGAGATTGGTGGTGGACACGTGACAACATGCTAGCCAAGCTTCATCGACCGAAATGAAACGCACGCGGACATGCAAATTAAACGTAACAATGATAGATATACCAGAAAATACTGGACAAATATACTATAATGGTTTAAAAAAATAATGAAATTAATACTAGCCAAATGCTAAAGAAAACCTACAAAAAATACCAAAAATAATACCAGAAAATACTCTAAAATACTAGAAATTTTTCTTTTTTCATATTAAGTTACATTCAACCGTGTTGATTTATTTGGCCGCCATGCCACGAAATTTAATATAACTAATTTTTTTAAATACTAGAATAATTTTGCAAGTACCAGAAAAAACTCTAAAAACAATACTAAAAATTGTTTAAAGCCAAAACTAAGCCATTTATGTTAGAAATGAAACCATGCTGCAGAAAAATATATCGCAGTTCTCGTTACTCGTTAACAGGATGCCCCTTCTCTAGCGATAGTTGCATCTGTAGCTGGCGATTCGCATTAGCGATGACACCGAAAGCCAAATGAAATTTGGTTTTTTCCCTTGTTTTGCTTGTGTGTCTATTTTTGGGCTGATGAAAGATGGGGTCCTGGGGTCCTCGGGTGGGGGTGAATCGGAGGAGAACGCGGCTCAAACCGTGCAGAGAAAACAGCGAGAAAATAGCCAAAGTTTCGTGGAAAACAGAAACAACAAAAAATAGCAACCCAAAGCCCCTCACTTCGAATGCGTGTAGTGCCAACCCCCACCCCAATCCACATTTTCCAGCCACAGAGCGCATTGACGAATGCACTGGGACAGGGGGGGAAACTGTTGGAGACAGAGAGACGCAGAAAGAGGATGAGGAACAAGGGATAATAGGAAAGCCGTGGGAAAACCAGGGTCCCAATATAACTCTGAAATTCCAGCAATAAAAAGAAAACGGAAAACTTCCTGAGGTATAAACCAACACGTTGAGTTTGTCATTCATAAATATAACAATTATAACAACATCACTTTTGGTGTATTACAGTTTATGCATTATTATATACCATGTATTTACGGCTGGGCATTTCCTTTCGCCCAAGATTTACTGCCATGCCATCGAATAATCGCATCGAAACAGTTCCCCCCCAGCCACAGCCCCACAAATGCATTTAACAAAACCACAAGAGCCGCACACACACAGACCCGACCCCACCACACACACAGTGAAGCCCCGATAAAGCCGCTGCTTAATCCGCTAATTTTCAATTGCCACGCAGCCCAAATCCGTTCAAACTATAATCCCCATGTGATCCGGAATACCCGGTATCCGAATCCGAGTCCGAGTCCCCGCATCTCCCACTATTTCATGTGTTTTTCTTGTGTATGTGTGTGGGTGTCTGTGTGCCACATGCCATGCGCCCATGCCATGGGTTGTGCAAATGTTGGACAAACATCAACGGCGCAGCACATATACTTCTGCCCTGGAACCGCTCCTATACATATGTATGCACACACACACACACACAGAAGGATCCAGTATCCAGTACTGGCTGGAGCAAAGTGCACAGCGGAATGAGTTGCAAGAGTTTGCAGGACTTGCGCTGCGGGAAAAGCCAAAAATTACATCATTTATGGCTCGCTAGACATTCGGAAACGCATTCAAAAATGTTTTTACAAGCGATTTTCGAATTTCAATCGCTTACAAGTCGATAAGTTATCAATATTGTTATGCAAGTGTCGATGGATGGATACTTTCTTTGCTTTGACTCTCATGTAAATCGATTTTAAGCACTGAGCTTCGCGTTCACATATATTTTGGGTGCCATTTAAAATATTTGTGATACAATTTCATGGACAGCTTTATGGCTTGACTGCTTTTTAAATGTTTTCGTTAACGCGTCATGCAGCAGAGCGCCTCGGTCACATGCGTTTTCGTCTGCAATTTGGTTGCATGCGATGCTCCCACTTTTAGCTGAATGATTGTCACATTTGTTAGGAGATTTGCTACATAAAATTATAAAAGTTATAATGAACAATGAAAGTTTTAAGGGCTTCCCCATCAAGTGCTTTATAAGTCTTATAATCATCTCATTCCATAGATTTCACCCACTTTATTTTCACTGCTTTAATCCTTTTATTCATTGTGGATATTGCCTAACTAAATCTATATGGCTTCGCTCATTCTTTAAGATATTCTGAAACGCCCCACGCTCTCCTCATTATAAATGTGCGTGCTGGACGAGGAGGGGGAGTATGTGTGGATTCGGTGTATATTCAGTATGTAATTATGTATATCCTTTGAGGGCAAACAAAATGCAATTATATAAATATGTATAATACGCTGGCCAACGAGTCATTTCCATTATACACCCGCACACACACACAGCACTGGGGGGGTTGAGTTGGGGTCTGGTGGGTGGGTGTTAAGCGCTGCACATACTTAACGCATATTATATTAGTTCTATATGCGTTTGGTTGCTCTGTCCCCCTGTTCTTATCCCCTGCCCTGCCCATATAGCAGAAGCTTATACATATGCACATACATACATAGCTGTGCATATGTGAATATGTGCAGCGTATGTGGTACATCAAATTGACGCAGTCAGTGGCTCTAATCAGGCATTGGTTGCCAGTGTTTGGGCCAGCATTTAAAAAAAAAGGTCAAACCTGTTTCCGGCACATTATAGCAAGCGCACAAATGCAATTAACAGGCCACAGGGAATGTCTTATGGCAGCGATCTACAATTCAGGTGCATGCTCTTTTGCCTACTTCGCTTGTGCGTCTCAAGTTGAGCCGTGAGCAGCTCAAGTGGTGGCAATGGCATCCATCCGCTTTCGTATAGAATTCCGCGTAGAAGTATGACCCACCGAGGGCGTCTGCTGCATGATGCGTAATCGAGTTGTACATCAATGGTACTTATCACAAGGAATATTTAAGATATTCCTTATGGCATGACTGACTAAGCTTGTGACGCCACCGAGGGCGTCTGCTGCATGATGCGTTTATGGCTATCAATTTGGACTATTTCTAGCTATAAAGAACAATTAAAATAATGGATGGGTAACAATTTTTAAACTCCCAAATAATTGTTTAAAATTGAAATGAAAATGTAAAATCAACTTGTAAAACAATCTTCTGACTTCTAACTTCTGACTATGAATGCTTGCACAAAATCTTCAGGTTTTGCTATTGAATGAAGAGACTTCCCATGTACATATATGTACACAATTGATTTTAATCGGTTACATGCCCATATGCCCATTTTGTACATGGTAAATGGAGGGGAGATGTGCGCCCCCTTAGCCCGTTTTGTGTTGCTTTTTTCTTTCCAATCTTCTGCACTGTAACAGGTTATTTATTATTATTTTTCTTTTTTTTTTTCTTGGTTGCCTTTGCGTATACTTAATTTGTGGTGAATAATATATGAGGGAATTGCGCATACGCCTGGTGTACAACAAGGGCATATTATTATAATACATCATTTGGTGTGTATGTACATATATGTATATATATACATGTAGGAATGTACATTGTATAATATTTGTTGGTCAGAGCCCCCCTCGCTAACGGTTGGCCCTGCTTCTGCTTTTTGCTTCTTGGCCACTTGGCAACAATTGTTAAACACTCGGCGTATGCGTAATATCAATGTATTTGCCCCGGGCCCCAATCCATGCCATCCATGGCCTGGCTCTGTGGGAGTAGGGGGCGTGCCAACAGCGGTCGCTTTTCTCAGTTCTCGGAATTTTTTCAGCTTAATATAATTAAAATAAAATTTACATTTAATTACATATAAAAGATATAATTATTGTTTAAATAATATATATATAATAATTATTATTACATATGAAATCGCTTTAAAGCAATTAAAATCATATTAATGTCAAAATGTAAGTGGAAATCACTTTCTCGTCACATTTTCCCCTCTCAGTCTCGGAGCAAATCTCCTGGCATACATTTAATTTAATCCAAGTGTAAATTAACTCAAACGTGAGGGCTCTTTTCACTGTCTGAAGCTGAGCATAGGAATGATTCGATTTTGTGCCACAATTGGCTGCAAATCCTGTACCGAAATTCCAATGCAGCAGGCGCCATCTAGCGGATGCAAACTGCAATTCTCGTGGGAAAAACAGTTAAATAAATTACGAAAAGCGAAACGAGAAAACAGAGAAGAGGCAGCAGAAGCAGCAGCAGCAGCACCAGCAGCAGCAGAGATAGTGTTGGCTAGTGGAGGTAGAAGGATAACAGGATAACAAAGATGTGACGGGGTGGGGGTGCAAGTGAGGCAAATGGGAGGGCTGTGTGTGTGTGTGTGTGCTTCAGGAAATGGGATGGCAAGGGATGGGGTGGGGTGTGTGTGTGTGTGTAGGGGGGGATGGGGCGGAGTTGAGCCAACGCGCGTTGTCGTTGCCGTCGTCCAACGCCCACTCAAAGTATATAAAAGCGAAACATGCTGAAAGTGCTTACATAAGCACAAAGGAGGCGACTCTCAAGGGGGTATGGTAGGAGCTGCACGAGAGCTGCAGAGGGTAGGGTGCAGAAAGGACAAGCTTTTCCCCCCCTCCCTAGCCACTGTCTGTGTATGTCTCTCTGTGTCTGTGTGTGTGTGTGTGTGTGTGTGTTGCATACATTAACAACAAAAGCAACTGTAAATATTGAAAATTCCATATCCGTTTTGATGTCAACTCATACAACAGATGGCGCCACATGCCATCCCCTTCTACCCCCCTACACACCCACCCCTTGACCGACCCAACACCCCTACTACCCCCCCGCTTCCACACTATCCGCTTGGCTCTTTTGTATCTCAGCAAGAAAAAGAGGGAGGGGGGGGACAAAAAAAAAGTATATTATAAGCGAGAAAAAGCATCGAAAAAAAAAAGGGACACACACACATGCATACATACATACACACGGGGACATTGGTTCTCTAGGGGGCGCCACTGAGCCGCAGTTGTCGTCGCCATTTGTGGGGCATAACTCCCCTAAAATCCCACACTCCACCCCTCCTTTTTGTCCACCTCCTCTACCCCTACTGTTTCTCGAAGCCCGCTCGTAAAACAAATTTCAGCCGCATACATTTTTAGAAAAGACATTTTTCTGATTACATTTGCCAACACTGGCAGGGGAGGGGAGAGGCGGGCCGGATCCAGGCTGAAAATACGTTATGCAATATACATAAATACATACATACAGATGCCACATTCACGGAACCAGAAGTATGGGTGGTAAACCTTAAAGTCCACGGGGCTTAACATCCTTTCCTTTCCCTCTTGTTTCTATTTAATTCTAGATATTTTTCTGTGCTATTTCATTTTTCTACTGCATATTTTATCTACACGCTTTTCTTTTCTATTTTATAAAAATTCTTTTTGCATCTTTTACTAAATTCTTGCTTACATTTTTGTTCTGTCCCTTTTTTATTTAATTTAATTTTTCTACATCTTTTTCTACATTTACCCTTCGCTTTTTAATTAATCCTTGAAATTCTTTTCTACATTCTTTTCCACACTTCTTCTATTTTATTTACATTTTACCGACATTTTTCTGTCTTGTCTTATTTTTTCTTTGATTTTTTACAAGTGTGCTTAAATATTTAGTTTTCCATTGGTGCAAATAACGGGCGCTTTTAAACAGCTGAGCTCCTGTCTCTCCTCTCTCACGCCTCCCCTGCTTCTAACTCTCTTCTTCTGTTAGACTTGCCCAACATCTGCGTCTGTCTGGCTGTTAAGTAACAGCGAGTAAAGCAGTCCAGTCGTTAACATTTCTGCATTTTAGGTCAGGTCATGATGAAATTATATAAGGTGGTCCCGGTCCCGGTCCCGTCCCGCAATGCGCTCTCTTTCGGGACTTATTTTCCCAATACAACAGCCAGCTCGCTGTGTGACTGCCTGTGTGTGTGTGAGTGATGAATTGGCTGTGTGTGCGTATGAATAAGATCCGATCCGAAAGAGAGGGACGGCACCACCTTATATAATTTCATCATGGGTCAGGTCGCAAAAATCTATGCAGCAGCAGCGGAGTGACAGAGGGGCGGCAGCAGTGGCAGGCTACTGTCGACGTCGATGCCAGCAGCGACGCATGACTAGTTTTTTTGTGTGCTTTTTTTTCTCTTCTCTCCACAACTACTTCATCGGTTTCTTCTTCATCTGCTTGTGTGTGTGCTGGTCTGTTTTTTTTTGTCGTCTTCGTGAGCTGGCGGCATATAATTTTCACGGCAAGTTCAACGAACTTGCGAATTTTTTTTCCCCACCTTTTTTTTTTTTTGCTCTTTTACTTTTTCCTAATACCCTCTAAACAGTAGAAGGGTATAATAGTTTTGACTTGAATAAAGCCACACAAAAAAAATCAAAGTAAAATGTAATCCATATAAAGCTTGATATTTGTGTCACTTGGGATATAAAAATCAAACTTATTTTATGTGCATAGTTGGATAAGTTGCGTTCGAACCTCCTCTGAAGCGCCTTTGAAATTGCACTAAATTAAATATTTTTTAATATTTAACGAAACCTAAAAGATGGTCTAGAAAATTGTGTCAAAGCACTAAGAAGCAAACGGTGGAAATTTAGGTTTTTATCAGAGACAACGCATAGGATAGGTTTTGCCTAAAAATATATCATGCATTCGTTGGTAATCCACATAAATAAATTCCACATTTATAAGATTTGAACATTTATTTATTAATATGCTGACTTGGCTGACTTGGTTCGGAAGCAACTTTTATTTTATTTTTTTATATTATTTACTTCAATCGATAAATAAACTTTTAAGGCAAGGGCATTTCAGCGTCCATTTCATTGATGAGTTATCGGGTGGGTGCATAGGCAGAGCAGCCAAGTAGCGGGAGAATATATAGAAATTAGGTTTTCTAGTTAGTTGCTGGTTTAGTTTTTTTTTTCCATTTTCTTTTACTTTTCTTCCGCTGTTTGCTGCTCTTCTGGCTCTGCTTTTGCTGCTTGCTCTGTCCGCTCTTCTTTGCCTGGGCTTACTCCTCTTCAGCATCTTTCTTTCCACATGTTTGCCCCGCTCTTCTTGCTCATTTTGAAACCTGCTTTTGTGGCAGCAACGAACGAAAAAGCCGTTGCGTCAAGTTCAATCGCCAATTTTTCGACCATGCGATTGCAGGTCACACCGATGATTGATTGATTGATTGAGGGACTAACTGAATGATGGATGGCCAAACTTATTACTTAATTATGGGTACTCCATCCAGACTCTAGACTCTAGAGTTTCGATGTTTTAATTGCAGCGTGGGGGAGGAACATTAATGTGTGGGGTGGCAGCTGATTTTGTGGGTAATATAATTTAATGAGACTCTTTAGTGGATCAAATTACAAATATATAAACTGGCCGGACACAGTGTTCCACTCTCAATGTAGCTGGGCATAGGGGCCACACTGTTCCACTCTTAATGTATCAGGTGTTGGGGGCACAGTTTTCCACTCTCAATTACAATTTTAAATAACAAAAATTAATTGAACTAATTTATTATGCAAAAATGGATTTATTATTCCTATGCTTAATGGCATATGTCCTCGATTTCGCGCAAGTATATACATATGTACATACCCTTAAGAGTATCGGGGTTACCGCAGGGCATTGGAACACACACACACATTATAATTATTCAAATGCAGCCATGCATATGTGAATATGCGAACTAAATTATTAATTATTTAAGGATTGCGCTTGGAGCGGGTAAAAAGTCAGTTCAAGAACGAAGAAGAACAGCTGACACCTACGAATGACACACGTGACACGCTGATCATTTATGCAGGTACAGTCTGCTATTAATGACAAAACTGCCCGAAGTGAAAATGAAGCCGAAATGCAGGACTTACGTACAGTTTACAACCCTTGGGCTGAGGATGTTTGCTGTTCTATTTACAAAAGAGATCATCAAGGTTTTATCGTAGATTTCTAGCTACATTAAATAGTATCTAAATATTAAATCCAAAATTATCCATTTCCATTGCTGCTTTTTGACATTTTAATTCCAGTTTTCGGCATTATCCTTGCTACCAATTGAACGTTTTTCTACTTAACTAAATTAAGTTCCCCCGTTTTAATACCGTTTTTTCTTCTTTGTTCCTTATATGTATGTATCTCTTGTTATATTTTGGGACACTTTTGGTTTTCGCTTCACTTATCCATCTTCTTTTTATTTCCCTTCTTTACCCTTCTCTTTCTTTGAGCGCATTTGCAATTATCGCTTCTTGCTCGTCCTTTCTGCTCCCCTTTTCCACTGTCATTTCTCTGCCCCGAATGTCCCTTTTACTGCTTTCATTTCATTTCATTCTCCTTCGCCCTTTTAGCATGCATATTTAATCAGTATCAGTTTTCATCTCATTTTTTCAGTCCTTTGCTTGTTTCATCTCTCAACCCATTTTCATTTTTCTCTTTTGCCAACTATTATCCCATTTATCGTCACTTTCTCTTGAGTTCTCTCTCTCTCTCTCTCTCTCTGTTTTCCCCTCTACACAGCCTCATCTCATCCTCATCCTCGCCATCTTTCGGCATCTGGCGGCCATGTCTTTTATTTTCATCTCATCCTACTTTTCCACACCGTTTTCCGCCTTACTCTCTCTCTCTCTCACTCTGACTCTCTCTCCCGCTCTCAGCCATTTGGTTTGCTTCGTTTTTTGTTGTTGCGCTGAACACTAACCTTAAAGCGGCTCATTTTCCGCTGCTTTACCACGGGCATCGTTGTTGCCTCGTGTTTGCCTTCTTCCTTCCTTCTGCTCTTCGCCTTCTTCTTCTTCTTCGTGGTTTGCTGCTGCTGCTGCTACTGCCTGTTCGTTGCCTCTGGGCCCCAATGGATGGCGTGGTGGCGTCTCGATAGGAGGCGGCGAGGCAGCGGGCGCACACACAGCCGGCAAACGCTGTTTTTTTTTTTTGCTTCTTCCCTTTTTGGTTTTGTGTTTTATTTCAGGTTCAGGTTTTTTTTCTCTCTTTTTCCACACACAAACACACACTGTGAATTTTCTATTGCTCTCTTCGTTGTTGCTGTGGTTCGTATGTTGTTGTTGGATTTTACTTTTCACACTTCACTTTTAAAAAAAGAATTACACCGAAAAAAAAACAAATGAAGAATTCATAAAAGAATATTGGATATTGGAATACACGTGTCCCGTTCTCTTCTTTGGCTGTTTAACGGTACTGCAAGCACAACTCTGTCGAATGGCTTTTCCCTCTCTGACTCGCTGACTCTCTCTCACTCTCTCTGTCTCTCGCGCTCTCTCTCTCTCTCTCTCTCCGTTCGCTCTTCCTCCCAACAATCGCTAGTGCAACTGCAATTTGCAACAACAACAACAATAATGATGGGAACACCGCGAATATGCAACACGACGATGCCGGACGACGATTGCGAACTGAAAACAAAAAAAAAATAACGTCCATTGAAGCGTGGCAATCAACGGAGGAAAAACTACAACAACAACACAAAAAGGAGGGGTGGCAGGGGGGGCAGGGGCAGGCACAAAGTTGCAATCGCAATTCGTGTTTCAGTCTTCGTCTTCGGCTTTTCCTTTTTTCTTTCTACATATTCTATTGTGTTTTTGGTTTGTTCCTATTATTATTTCCCTTTCTTTATCCATTTCAAATTTTGATTATTTTCCTTTCTTCTGCATTTTTTCTTATTGCTGCGCTTCACTTCTTCTGCTACCCATTCCATTTCCAGTTGTTCTTCTTCTTGTCATTCCTATTCCTGTTGTTTTTCTATTTTACTTTTCGTATTCTCTCTTTCCCTTCTTCTTTTTCTTTTGTCCTCCTTTTTCTATGCGTCTTTTGGCTTGGATCTTATTCTTTTACAAATTTTTTAGGTTAGTCTTTAAGGTTTCTGATCTTCGTTCTACTGCTTTTCGAAGGGAGTCTTCTGTCGTTCCTCTTCCACGTTGCTAGTGTTGCGCTTTTCTTAAACTTCGTCCTGTTCTTCACATTCTTCCACTTTCCATCCGTTCCTTCCTATTCTTCTCCTTCATTCCCTAATCCCTTTCTTTCTTTTCACTTCTTCCTCTTTTAGTCCTTTCCCCCGCTTTCATCTCTTGTCCGTTTTTCTTTTTTACGCTTCTCATCTCTTCCTCTGCCTCAAAATTGTTCTGTCGACTGCAGCGGCAGCTTGCCACCATTGTTGCTGTTGTTTGGTTGCTGTGCTGGCAGGGGGGGAGGGAAATTGGTGGGGCTGGACGGTGGGGGAAAGGGAAAATCACGCACCAGGACACGAGACAACGAAAGGCCCGGCCGCCGAATCCAACAACGAACGTTTTACAACTGCCGCCGATTCGAATCGCAGCTTCGTTTGCGGCATGCCTCTGCCTCTCTGCTTGCCTCTTTTTAACGCGTTGAAATGGTTCCTCCTCAAGCTTTGCGGTTTTTAGTTCATTTTCGGGTGTTTTTTTAAGGCGTTTTTTTCCGTTGAGGCATCACAGGATATGATTTTCGTGCAGTTACTCTATCAAAAGCGTGCCCCTAAGTGTACATATGTTTCAGTATGTTGCCACAACAACAAGCCGCAGGAATAATCAAAATAAACTGATTAATCGGGTGGAAAGGCAGAACAGCAGAGAAACAAGAGGCCAAAACAGAGGCCAAAGAAGCCGGCATAACAAGCAAGAAGTAGAGAAAGATAGATAGATAGACACGACAGATGTACGGGAAAAGTCAGACGGACAGACAGACGGACATCGATAAGGAGCGAAAGAGACACACGCAGCGAGAAATGGAGACGGAGAAGAGACCGAAAGAGAGCCCAAGCACACTTCAAAAGAGAGAGCCTAAGGATGATGCACGACACACAAAAACAAAAAACAACAACACAATGTAAAAGCCAAACGCCAAACGTTCACTCCCAATTCGTTTATAAATGTTTACCCGTAATTGCAGTTTTGCAAATAATTATTACTTTCGCAGCACTTGAAAGTTGTCACTGGGCGAGCCCGTTTTATACACCCACCACTGAATCCAATCAGAACATGCAGTTGTCGCAAATTATTCGTATCGCATAAATAATAGATGAGATTTTTGTGGCGAATTGGCAGCAGGCCGGGAAATTTGACACGCGTGTAAACAAGCAGAGCAACGCAAAGAGACAGGCAGTGACGCGACCTACGACTACATTAACAGTGCAAGAGAGAGCGAGGGCATGTGAGAGAGCAATCCATGTACACATTAGTAAGCAGTTAAGAGAGAACAATCACCTAAGAAACGCAGAGAGAGAGAGCTTTAATGGGAAAACTTATAGAGGAATAAGCGCAAGCAGAGCACTAATAACAGTGGAACAAGCAGTTTAGCAAGTTTCCCCATAACTTGTGAGAGAGCAAGCAGTTCGCACAGCAAGCAGTTTTGTGGGAAAAGCAGCCAAAAGAGAGCGAGAGAGCAGCCCCATCCACACGTGCATGGCTCTGTTGGCTCTGTTGACTCTGTTGCTGTTGTTCCGCATTTAGCCGGCTCCAACGTCACTGTTAATAATATGCGGAAGCGCCAGCTGCTTCTGTTACCTCTGATACGATTGTGATGACAATGGGGGCAGCAGCGGCAGCGGCGGCGTCAGGCCAATTAAATGTTAGGTTATGGTGCACATACATCATATTTGACTGACGCCGGCGGTGGCTCTGTCTCGAATTAGCATCGAGATTGGCAACAACGGTGGGCGCACCGATATCGCTCCTGGCCACAATATTTGCTCCAAAATTTGCGTTAATTTGCAAATTGACTGAAACAATTTTAAAGGCTTGTATCCGGCGCCCAGAAAACATCTAACAGCGGTGGTACCAAACCAAAACCAGCTTGTCAATAACAGCAGGTGAGAGGCTGTTAACATTAACAGGAGAGCGAAAACTTTTAAAGAGAAGTAGGGAAGACTGTTAACTTTAACGAAGAGAGTGCAGCTTGTCTGTTAACTTCAAAAGCTGTGTTAACCTTAACAGCGATACTGTTGCCAGCAGCGTTTAACAGTGCCGATGGTGGTGTGGCGGCAGGGTCTCTACAGTAAAGCCTGCTTTATAAATGATGGATGACGTTGTCAGATTATTATTATATACATACTTGCATTGCTTTCTTTTTTGTCTATTTTTGTTACTGTTGCTCACAGTTTATTTTTTAAGTTTGCTCCTGCCAGTGACTGCGCCTATGGATGCTTATCAGCTGTTCTTTTTCGTTCAATTCATTATAGTCATGCACACATTACACACACACACGCATACACACATACATATGTACGGTTGTATGTATAGCACTGTGAAGAGACATCGCGGCAGCACAGAATCGGAGCAATCCACCCAAAAAAGGTGGGGGTAAAATGGTTTGCAGGAAGAGAACTGCGGTGCAAAATCCATATGAAGGGGATCTGTGGGCCTGTATGGGTTAAGCTGCGTGGGGTTCGGGCTGGGTAGTTGGAGGGGGGGTGTTGATTGTACAGCAAAATGTTCATGTGTAGGCCTCTGCTTTATGTACTCTGTCTGTATCTCTCTCTCTCTCTCTTTTTCCATTTATGTATTGAATATATTTTGAGTGTGTGTGTGTGTGGAGTGTGGGGTGGGAAGGGGAGGGGAGATTGCCACATGCCTCAACCCACAAAACGAGACGAGATGTTGACAACAGCAACAACAACAAAAGCAACACCAAAAGGCAGTATCATGGAAGCAAGTGTGTGCATGTGTGTGTATGGGGTGGGGGGGGGGGCGACGCTAGAGGTTAAGTACCGCCAAAGGGGGGTGCTGGAAGAAGAGCGGATGCAGTGGAGATAGATAGATAGAGGAACCACCATAATATAGTGGTTCTCTCGCATTTGCAGCGAAATCCATCTAAAGAGGACACCAAAGGATAAACCACCGACAACAATGTCAGCGTAATGGCTTAATGGCTGTCCATTTCAGCGACACAGAGAGAGAGAGATATAGAGAGAGCGAGAGGCAGCCGAAGAAATGTGTCCTCCTACGAGAGATGGAACACACGGCTGGCTGTCCTCCCAAGAGATAGTTCCTTAACCTATGTAACCTATCATGGAGCTATGTATGTATGTATGTATGTATGTACATATATCCCATGGAGAAATGATTAAGACACTTTTAGAGACCCATGTCCATGCCATGCCATTTACATACGCCAACTCGAGTTGGCAGCTCCATTTGGGCATCATCCAGCTAGCTTTTCTTTTACATACATACATACATAGGTACATACATATGTATGTATGTATGTATGTATATTCCCCTCAATCTCTTTCATTGCTTTTTCTTTTGCATTGCTTTTCTTTTATATTGCCCTCTCTCTCACACTCTCTTCTTCGCCGCTTTTATTTTTCGTTTCGTTTCTTTTCTTTTGTATTGCCCTCTCTCCTTTGCATTGCTTTTCCTTTATACGCTAATTTAGTTTCGCTTACATTTTTCTACATTTTCATTCAGCGCTTGCTCGCTCTTCCCCCCATACCATCCCGCTCCTTTCTGTTTTTTTTTTTTTGTTTCTATCTATTGGGGGGGGGAAGAGCATCTGTAACTGCAACATCATCTGCATGGTGCTTCTTCCCCACAACAAAAGTTTAAAGTTGCCTGTTGTTCAGACATCGGCCCCATTGCTGCTGCTGCTGCTGCTGCTGCCACTTCCACTCTGCCACTGACTACAGTTTCAAAGTGCAATAACCGTTTGCCATCGATGGACGGAGGAGTGCCGGGCCAGTGGACACCCAATGGCTGTAACCAATGCCTTGGGTACGCCAAAAGGGAGCATGGATGCGACATTGCCACTAAAATTTAACTCTAAGTTTGGCGCTTTGATGGCCTATCATTTCTCACACTGAAAATTAAGCCATAAATATGTGTATTTTATACCCTGTTATACTGCAGTAACATTTGGTACATTTTTGAAACACTTTTTGGCTGAAAGTTCCATGAAATTTTGTATAAAATTATGTTTTAAGTCTTTCAACTATATCCTTATAAAAGAAAAAGCATTCGCACTTACCCGAATGCCAATAAAGCGCGCTTCGAGCAGCTCCTGTTTCCGTGGATTCAGCGACGTTTGAAAATGTTCCATTGTGTGTTTTTTACTTCTGATTCGAATGCGGATTTAGCTTTATTATTGATTTCAATTCCTTGAAATTGTTGCTCCCATCCGGTAGGATTTTTTCCGATCTGTTTAACAGTGTTTAATATGTTTTAATTTTAACATAATTAACATTTTGTTGATGGCTTTCATAATGTTTGCATTTGCCGGCAAAAAATGCCACAAGTTTTGTCAGAGCCATGACCAACAAAATTTCAAATTCATCTGGAATTAAATTAAGAAATTAAATGTTAAAATATGCTGATTATACTGGAATAACCTTGCAACAGTCTTTATTTGTATGCAACGCACTGTCCCGACTATGCCTGTCTTCTTATCTTCAACTTTTTACTTATCAGAAATGGCTTTGATTTTCGCAATGTGTTAATTTGTAGAATTGTTTTTTAGATCAATGATTCAACTATTACTTTTTGTAAGTCATCGATTTATACTTTAAAGTTATCGAATAAATATCGAATGAAAGCTCAAAACAGCTCAAAAAATCCCCACTTCGATAATCTTTTCTCATAAATTAATGGTCGAAATAAAGTTAGAAAAAAACCCCCCTGTTTGACTTGCCGCCAAAACATGGCAATGTAAAAAAATATTACTGCATTTTGGCATCCATTTTCCATTGGATTCGATCTGAGGTTCAATCGGACCAATTGTTCCACTCTAGGGTTAAATTTGTGCCCAAGTTGTTCTCCCTCTCCCTCTCGCACCGCCCCACTCCAACTTCTTTTTCAGCGCCTATCACTCTCTTGCTTGGTCTTCTTCTTCAGACCACGAATGACGCTTTTGTGATCGGCTTCATCGCAATGGACGCGGACGAATGGCCAACTCAAAAGAAAAGTGCAAAATAAAGATATGCGAGCCAAAACTAGACCCACAATCGGACGCGCCGGGGCTACGCCTCTAGGCGGCAGTCAGCAACGCCAACAGCAGCCTCTTCACACACACACATGACCGCAGCCGGGTACAAAGTGCAATAATTTAAGGTGGATGCGTCTCGTGCTTGCTTTCAGCACTGAGTTCCCTTAAAAATAATATGAGAAAAATGTCTACTAGAAATTTTATTTTTTAAACAATATTGGCCGTCCTTTTACCAATTTCACTTTCGTAGAATTCTTGCGGTAAATACGTTTTTATTAAGATCGAAGACCACGCAAAGATTTCGGAGCAGTTCACCCCATACTAATACACCCTGGGCGGGCAGATGATGTCCAAAAACACACGCACACACAGACACATTCGCATAATCGGGAACACACACGAACACATACCCTTATGTGGATCGTACACACACACACACACACACAAGCCTCGTACATACATACCATTTGTGGATTGCTTTTTGCACCGGTATTTTTTTCTGCTTTTCTGTTGTCTTTCTTTCTTCTTACTTTCTGGTTTGCTTTGTGCTGCTACTTCCAATTTGTTGTTGCGACTGCTTTTATTCCCCTATTTTTGCTTTTTTTCTCATTTGTTTTTTTTTTTGTTGCTTTTGCAGCTGGTTATTTCTTTTATTTGTATTGCTTTTGCGACTGTTTTTTTTTCTTTTTTCATCTCATTTTTATTGCTTTTTGCAGCTGATTTTGTATCAAATTTGTATTGCTTTTTATCAAAAAATTATTGCTTTAGCGGCAGTTTTTTTTTTATATTTTAACTTTTGTCCAATTGGTCCGCAAAAGCAATGTTGTTTGTTGGTCCTATTGCGTTTGCTTTTCCCCGAAAATGTTTGTTGATTTTTCATTTATCCAAAAATATTTCTTAGAAAATATTCAATATGCTTTTGTTTTTCTTGTTGTTTACTCGTCCATTTGCTCACAATTTTAGATTGCTTTTGTTGTTTGTTAATTTCAGACAAATTCTAGGACTTTACGATGACACGAGGAGAGAGCGGGGTGGTAGGGAGAGTCAGCTCGTTGTGTTTGATGCCGGGCGAGGGGGGGTCAGAGGCGTATCAACGCTTTGAGTACTACAACAATGACTTTTGCATGGGACTGGTGAGGGGCGGGGAATCAACAACAGAAACAGTAAAAGAAACCGCGCACACACACACACAGAAAAGCGCACAGCACAACTTAAATATACTACATGTGCATACACACTACACCCCTCTCGCTTGCACTTCTGCCGACACTCAATGCTGTTTGCGTTTTCTGCTGTTTGCCTTTTCGTTTCGGTGTCTTTCCTTCGCTTGGGTTTTCTTTTTTGCGAGGTTAAGTTTTCCTTTGCTTTTGCTTTTGCAAAAGTGTCGCTGGTTGTTGGCCGGGAGGGAGGGCACGCACTGGGACTAGGGGCGCGGCGGTTCGTACAAGTGAGGCAACGTGTTTAGCCGCTTAGTCGGTATCACCACTGTAATTGTTATTCGCGTAAACGTATTGTATTTAATTTTGTGTCACAGTAAAAAAAAATGAATTTATTTAGCCAGAAGCTAACACACACCACACTAACACTAATGCATACACGCGCGATGTGCTAAAAAATGCGCTCAGCTGTGCGGCATTTTGCTTTGCAGCTTGCGCTAACAGGCACATTTTGTGCCATGTTAAGCGCATAATTACATGTCAACATAATGTTAAAACGCAATATGTTATGTTGTGTGGAGTTCATGTAACCACCAACAGAGGGCGCTGCATGTCATGTTTGTGTAGCTACCATGTGGCGGGTGTATTCAAATTTAAATATTAAATTTATTTCATACAAATTTTTTATGGTATTAAATAAAACAAATTTTTAAAATTAATATAAAATGCCACCAGTATTGTTTTTTTCACATTTGCAATGAAATGGCCAAGGGCATCCTCTGGAATTCACCATAGAAATAATATGGATATGGCCACTCGCCGAAATGACCAAAAGCTCTCTCTGATCGGGCGAAGTAATTATGGAATAACAAAAAATCTAGGATGGTGTAAACGAGATGGCAATGCGGGACGGCTTCACAGAAAAGACCCAACTGCCGGTCTCCGGGCGGTACTCGATGAAGCGCGTATCGTTCTCTTCGCAGTCGCGACGCAGCTTTGCCTCCCACTTCATTTCGAGCAGACGCTGCACATCCCTTACAGCCACGGGCCATACCTGCTCGAGGGTGACTTGTGCCTCACGATTCAGGCCTTGGTTGATAGGCGGCCTCCTCTCATCATCTGGATAAATGATGATCTGCTTGTTACGGAAGAAAACTGCATAGAGAGAGAGAATAGTTATTGACGGACGATGCTTGACTGGCCTGGCTCCTCCCCAATTACTTACCAATCTCATCCAGATTTAGGCCAGCCACGTCCATTTCCATGGCAAAGAACACAGTGCCATAGCCCTCGCGTCCAATGGTGAAATTGGGCACCACACAGGACCCATCCGCGGCCAGGTAGGACTTGAGATCATCCAGCGAGGGTATCGTGTAGTAGCCCACGCGTCGCAACACTATCCCTGTGGGATGTGGCGCATAGTCGGACGCCCCATAACGCCTCGCTGCTGCCTCAATGGCCAGTCTGGAGCGATTCGCTGCAGTCTCCTGCGAGAGGGCCGCCTGCTGCTGCTGCTGCTGTGATGCGAAGGTATCCAGCTTGGCAATGGCGCTGGTTTGCGACTTATCCGTATCCTGCCGATGTTGGTCTCTGCTGTCCCTGGAAGAGAAACCGCTGCTGCTGCTACTGCTCGCCGTCTCTGTGGGACTGTCGGACTTTTGGTGGGGACGTCCCAAAGCCGCTTGGAGCCTGTGGGGAAGATTGCTGTTCACCGAAGATTTGGGGTTTGGGATATCGGCGTCCTTGTCATTTTTTGTATCTCTTGTTTTCCTGTTGTTGAACCAGGCATAGAACCACTTGAAACCACACCACTTTTCCTCTTGCTCCAGCGGAAAAACCCTTCGCATGTTGCCTTCTAAATATCTGGCGTCTCCCCGCGTCATTTGAATGTTATTATGTACAAAGTACTCTCCCACAAGCGTTACGAGCTTCCTCTGTTGCGTCGCTTTGAGCTTTACGTTTTTGCGCTTCTTATTTAGCAGCGTCTGGCCCGCATTTCCACTGTTTACGAGGATGCCGTACACGTTTATAACCGTAGTCACTGTGGACGGGCATGATGCGGCGTCCCGTTGCGAAATGTGGTCGTACTCATCCGAATCGCCACTGCTCGACGTCACATCGAAGTCGTCGTCGCTACTTACATTCTTGATTACGGTGACTGGCACCGGAACGTAATCATGGTCATGGTCAACATGATCGTTACCTGTGGCGGCGGCGGCGGCGGCCTGGTCATCCAACCAAGCCTTAACGTATCTCCTTTTACTCATTATTACAGCTATTTGGTGCGTCGCGTCCACACACACACACTCGTATTTTCTCAAAATGGGATGCTCCGGCTGTTGCTACAGGTAAGGTATTTCCACTGGTACTATATCGTTACTAACTAAGTTAACGGAACGTAGTTACTGCACGGTAAGTAGTTAGTACCGTTAGTTTAGGCGTTTAAGCGAGTTTAAGTGAGAGAGTTAAAGCCGATTTGGCGCGCGTCCGCAGACGCACACAAACACACGCGCACGTAACTATGCTCATATGTCGGCCTGTTGATCCACTTAATTGCATGTAAGATAACTACTGTAACTAGATGGTTACTAAATTAACGTTACGTTACGTAGTTTCTGTACGTAGTTAGTTTCAGTTCAGCGTTTAAGCTAGTTTAAGCGCTTTGCTTTGGCGCGCCGCGTCCACACCCACACACTCACATATCATAACGGATCTTTCACTAGGGCTGGATCGTTGCCGAAACGATAGTATCGATATAAATTTATAAATTAGATTTATATAAATTGCAATTCCAGATGGATCTCATGATCTCATCTCATGATGGCTAGTTATGGCTATAGTTATAGAAGTCCTAATGTAGCTCCTAAGCTCCTGCTAAGGATTGGTAAGGACATAAACTGGACCTAGACGTACAACAATCGATAGTATTGTGTTCGTATCGATATCATAGCTAGGGCTATGTCTGTCTGTCCTCCGCAAACTAGAGCTGACAAACGATTCAGCCATAGATAGTTTTGAATGATTTGAAAAAAAAATCGATGTCATCGTAATAGTATCGAATCTGGCAGCGCCACAAAAACGACGTCCCATTCGTTTTATGTTGTTTCTGTTTGAACCTTAATATGTAAATAATCCAATAAAAAGGACTTCTAAAAACTTTCCAATCTTGTAGAAAATTTATGTATCTATCGGATAAAATTATTTTTTTAGGGCTGAGAGGGCCAACTAGCTAGTAGTATTAAACGGAATATCAAAATCGAGAAATATAAATGTCTAATGTTTAAAAAAAAAAACGATACTATCGTAATGGTATCGAGCTCAAATAATTATTAAAAAACCATTGAAACCTTTTAGGAACTTGTCCATTGTAAAAATTAGATGCCAGCTGTCGATTTGTTTACAAATTTGTCTTTGTATTTTAGAGCAGCCAATCTAAACATATAAAAAGCGCAACAACTGTAGCTCGATACTATCATGATAGTTGCAAAACCGTCGATAGTACCGGACAGCAGCAAAACATCGATACAATCGATAGGGTCCTCGATGGTTTGACACCTCTAACAAATTCGTTTCCATCGGCGCAAGAAAGAGCGCGCGGCGCGTTGAAAAATACATAATAATATTATTGTGGTAAAATCCTATCATCCGAATTTTTTTTTGCGCCCAAAAACCGTTCCCATTGTTGATCAAAAGTGCAGTTTACAAAACACACATACAAACAAAAGTCACAGGAGGAGAGCAGCGGCGAACCCAAAGAGAAGTACGTGCAAGAGTGAGAGCAAAAAGCAGCAGCCGCCGGAGCAGCAAAGCGGCGCAGTTACAAAGAAAAAAAAAACACCAAAAACAAGTGATTACGCATATTTTTGTAATTTCTGATATTCTAAAAGTATTTTGTTAATGTTTTTCCATATTAACGCATCTGTATAGATTTGTGTGCGTGTGTGAATTAATTATTTTCAGGGCAGTGTAAACACTTTTTTACTTTCTTTTTCTGTGTGTCTTTTTTTTGCAAACACAAAAATTACACGAACATTTATGACGTTTGCCAGTTGGTGTGATGGCTTTAATTGATTAATAGCCATATGGCTGTCCCGACGCCCGCATCAATCCCATCCCCCCCAGAGGTTGTAAATTGTTTGACAAACAAAATTCTTGTAAAAACCGCCAAAAAGACAACGCCGCAGTCGCCTGCAAAGAAAGCAGCCTTCTACAAAGTGTGTTAATGCGAGGTGAGGCATTCCCAGAGGTGCACTCTCACGCATTTCCCCATTTTTATTTTTTGAAAGTGCGTGCAGGACACACATACAGCACAGGCGGTGGCACACAAAATATCTGTGACTCGGGAGTGCCTCACCTTGTACTGATGTACCTTTCCCCTCTCTGTCTGGCTTTGGATGCTCGGGTGTGTGTGTGTGTGTGTGTGAGTATATGCGTGCAAAGCAAAAGGCAAAAATATAATAAAAAAAAAGCCAAGCCCAAAATGTATAACGGAATGCATAGCAAAAAAAAAGTGAAATTTCTCTGCACAAATTCCCACTCGCTCTCTCTTGTTCGTTGCCTCTTTCTTGCTCTTGTTGAATATTTAAATCAAATATTATATTCGCTTATTGTTCACTCAATGCTAGATAGAGCAAGAGTGTGAGAGCGGGGAGGGGACAATGAGAGGCTATTCTTTCATTCAAAATCAACGGCTATCAGCGGAAATATTCGCTGCCTCTGCTGCCGCACCCCGCTTGACCTTATTCTCTTACTCTCGCACGCACACACACACACACGCATTCAGTCACCCGCTCTTTGCCTCTGTGGCTCTTGACTTTTTCGTCTGCGGCTCTCATTTGCCTGCGGGAGGGGGTGTGTGCAAGGTGCAAGGCAGAGGGCCGCCCGCATATTTTCGCGTTGGCGCATGCTTTAGCCCCCCTTTAAATACGGTTTCTTTTTGTTGTTGTATTAGTTTTGGTTGTTCCTTTTCGTTGAAGGATGCCAAATGTACCCTATGATGGGGGGGGGGAGGAGGTCAATAAATATGTAGGAAGGGATAGGAATTGGCAACAAACAATCCGAGTAAAAGCTGTCACATTTGTGATATTTCTCTAAGGAAATTTCTTAATTGACGCGTCAGCTTGCTGCCCACCCCCATAGATGGTTCCCCTTGCCATTCTGTCATTTTGCCACCATAGCTGGTGCTCTTGCTCCTCGCCCCCACGCCAGCTTCTATGACGCTTTGGGACGTGCCAATTTTCTGATTCTCTCGCTAATCAGCAACAGACTTGACATTAGCGTTCGATCATTATCATCAGCATGATCATAGACTTCATGTCATGCTTCTTGTTTCTGGCTTCTTCTTCATCGTCATCTTTATCACGCTTCTGACTTCATCTTTGAATAAACTTTTGCGTTACGTCTCGTTGCGGAACAGCTGCAGGCAAAATTGATAATGCAGCATGCCACACAGAACGTGACACACAAACATATGTATATGTACATATGTATATGTATGTATACTAAAAATGAGTTTTACAGTTTTCAATTAAGTTTGCTTATCCTCCCTCTGCCTCTCGCTCTTTCTATCTCTCGCAATTTCAAGTTCAATTACAATCCATCAACTTGTTGGGGGTCTCTCTCTCTCTCTCTCTAGCAGATCTGACTCACCTCACCGTTAACGATCCTCAAATACAACATTGGTTTTTGTGTGTCACACACTAAACACTCATTCGTGCCTCTCCCTCCCCTTTTGGTTCTACTGTTTGTTGTTTGGTCGGTTACCAAGGGGCGTCAAAAAGCTTTCAGCGTCGAAAAAGAGAAAACCAAATGGAGGGAGAATGGAGGGAATTATGCGAATAATGCGTTCTAAATTCCCCCCAAAACCCCAAAAACCAAGCACACACGAGCACCGCTGCTGCTGGAACGATGAAAGCAAAAACAGAGGAAGAGACAGGTGCCAAAGAGAGGGAAACAGGGAGGGAGGGAGACAGAGAGCGTAGTAAGGTGGCCCAGACGCAAAAGGCAGGCAGTCCCAAAAACCTAATTGAGTTCATTGATTTTTAATTTCCTTTGATTTTATGTGATTATAAATTAATGTAAGAAAGCATCCAACGACGCGATAAATTATTTATGACCATTCCATAGGTATACCCATACCTTGGGTATAGGTATCCATAGGTATAGTCCTTATGGCCGATGTGCCATTGAACGCTGTGTCCGTTCGCTTATGGGCAATTTTTAAACGATTTGGGACTCGCGTTTTGGTACACCACATCTTAAACTAATTTATATAGACAACTTACAGCAGATCTGCTGACCCACCTACGAAATGGGAATAGTATGTCAGAGATATTAAGAGTTCGAACATCATCGAGGCTAGTTTTCGTTTTATGAAACCTGCTCGAGTTAATGGATAAATAAATTTTGAGTTCTGAGAATGGCTTTCTGCTCTTTCGAATCGTTAGCTTTAACCTTAAAGTTGATTGGGAGACACTTTTCTGCCATTCTGCCGCTTGTTATTTATTATCTTTCGATGTCGCTGTATGGGGGGAATAGTTAAACAATTATAGCTATAGAAACAACAACAAAGCCAAATACTGAATCATCATTATTATGGAACACCGACGGATCTCACGATGATCGGTCTGCACAGTGGCACAGTTTTTGTGTTGTTTATTTCTTCTCGAATATCTTTTGTTCTGTGTCGCCAAATGAGCTCTCTGGAAAGCCATTTGCCAGGCTGCCCCGAGCAACGCAACCCAACTTAGCCTAATTTATAGCCATCAAGCTGTGATTTGCTCTAATTTCGTACCTAATGGGAGTTGTTCCGTCAAGGGGAAACAACGCAGCGCGGAGATAAGTAGAGAGAGAAAACTACTTTTAGATTTAGAGAAAAAAGTCCATTAGATTTGAAATAATTCTCGGCGGTTCTGTTTTCTGTTTTTTAGAGCAAAGAAAGATTAAAGTTGGGATGTTGTGTGTTCCATCGACTTCCATTGGAAGTCCAACAAGTTTGCTCCAACTGTTGTGACGCTTGTGTATAGAAGTTACATCATCTCTGTCATTCCAGTACTCTCCAACTTTATATACAGGTTTTCGCATGGGGTTCTCTTCGCAGCTTTTGTTGTTTTGGTTTCTGTTTTTTTTTGTTATATCGTGTTTGAAAGATCTTTTATCACAGGTTGACTCTGCCTAGGTTTTAATTATGGTTGCGGCGCTCGGCTCACACCCCACTCAATTGCCCCGCCTTCAGCTCACCTCGGAAAACACTTCCCACGCATTGTGTTTAGTTTTTTTTTTTGTATGCCCCTTTTTGGTGTGAATTCAGTTGTTATTTGGCTTGGAAGCTAGGCTTTATCGCTATGGCAAATCAAACTCGTTCATCCCCCGTACATGACTCCACGCACAAGTTTTTCCTGCCGCAGACGAGAGGGTTTTCTCTGACTCTTTCTTGTCCAAAGAAAGTCTTGTGCACAACATCTGGAAGAGGAAATACCTCTACAACAAATGAACAAGTCCCCTCAAATGCGAAACACTTTCTCAAAGTCAGGGAATTGGATACCGATCTCGCAAGAAGCGAAAACCATTGAAAATATTCGTATGCCAGCCATTGTGTAGGATGAGCAGAGCTTCTGGAAACGGTTTCGTGTTTTTATCGGTGCCGCCGATTCACCACTTGACATTGAAAGCGGCGTCACACGCGACTGCGCAGCAGCAGCGCGATAGAGGGGGTAGGCAGGGGGCAGTAGGCAGGGGCATGGCCAGAGGCTTTGACGCATGCCTTCGCTCGCTTCTAAAATAAAAGTATTGTGAGTCACAAAACCCAATTACTCTGTACTCTGTGCATTTAAATAAAGTTTCGATACTCCCCAAATAAATGACTAACACTCGTGGTATATGGGGCTAGCAGGGCTGTTCGGAGAGAGAGAGAGAGTATCCTTTAGTCGATGCCATTAGAGTCATTTCTCGTTTGGGTCCTCCACGTGTGTGCGTTTGTCTGTGTGTTTTTCGCCTATTCAATAATAGATTATTTATTTGCATTCCGTTTTGGTATGCTCTTTGGTCGCCCAAGTGCATTGAACCAAAAGCCTGTCCAATCCAACGGCATCTCCTCTAACGAAACGAGATAAGCAAAAAAAAAAAGGAAAAAACAGAAAAGAAAATGCATACGCTCCTCGCACTCACAGCAGTGGTTGCAATAATAGTGGCTGCTTGTCACAGCTGATTTCCATTAAATATATAGCGTCGTACATTTTCAATGTACCCAAATTGATGCCCAAAGTGGCTCCAAGATTGTAGCTAAAACTATATTTTAAAGTGCTACTATTATTTTGAGCGCAACTGTAAAGTAAACCTCACCTCTGCCTCCTAGACAAGACCTGCATTTAATGATGCCCGGCAAAAAGCAAAAAACAAAACAAACCAAAAAAAAAAAAACTGCAAACAAAATTCTCACACAGCCCCAACCAGCCACATGAGCAAAAGAAGTTGATGACAAGGCAGCGAAACAAGTAGGAATGTGTTTGCCCTTTGAACGCGGCTCGAGGCATTGCATACCCTGTGTACAGTGTACCCAGGCAATGAGCGTCGACACAACGCAAAGCCAAAGCAAAAACCTCTTCTCATAACTCTTTTTTTTTTAGGGTACCACAAAGAAAAATAGCGCAAGAGAGAGAGAGCGAACATATTAAAATATGTTTATGCGTAAAACTGTAACTGTTTTCAGTGCAGGTCCCCCCGCACCCTACTCTATCCAACACGTCACCCAATTGCTCTTCCTCCCTCTCTCTCTTTTCCGCTCACTCTCATACATATGTGTGTGGCGACGGTTTATTGAACTTAATCTTGTGCGGAAGTTTAACAAAATCACGCCTCTGTCGCTGTCGCTGCCTCTACTACGCTCTCTCTCCCTCTCTGTTCTCTTGCATTTCTCTATGCTCTATGGAGAATGCAAAAAAAAGACGCAGCCGCAGCGCAAGAGGGCGACGCGACGCGCTGCGACTCTGCTCTGCCGCTATTGCAACTGTAAAGATTGCAAATGGCGCAGCGAAAAAAAATCGCAGAAGAGACAGACACACAAAAAAAAAACTTGGCATTTGGCAAACGGTGAAACAAACAAACAAAAAAAACGAGCAGAAAACACACACACAAATCATTCAATGGCGTAGCGAGGGGCCGGCCATAAGGGGGTGTGGCATTTGACAAATTACAAATAGGGAATGTTTTTTTGTTTTTGCTTTCTGTATAGTGCTCATTAGCAAAGAATTTAAGTACAGGTGCAGATAAAGAGAATCTCTAAAACATATATCTGCAGATAGATATGCCAATCCCATAGCATATTGGATGCCATAAAAATGGGCGAAACTACTTGCGATACAGCAAAGAGAAGTTGCTGAAGGTATTTCCAAAGTATTTACCATATATCCATCTATCGATATAGAACAAAAGTTCAGAGGGTTTCCATCACGGGCCATCAATCAACTAATGTTTTTAAGGAAAATATAATCAAAAATTGTTCAGTGCTTTATTTCCAGCACTGAGCACAGCTGAACCATAATTTCAGAAATAAATAAATAAATATTGGATAATTCAAATTTCGATGCAATGCGATATTTGTGGGGTAAATGTATAGGGTACTTTAAAACAGAAAATTAGCTCAGTTTTGGTTGTATTTTTTGTTGTTTTTTTTTCAGTTACGTGTTAGCGTTTATTGCGCGTGGCTTTAGAATTTATTTCTCTCTCTCCCTACATCTCTCTCTCTCTATAGAGAATCCCAATAATCTCAGAACATTTTTCAGCCATTAAATTGCTTCATTCCCCATAAACTTAAATATATGGCACTGGTACAGGAACGAGTACTACGAGTATTATAAACAATTGCCAGAGACCTGTGTGAGGTTCGGTTCGGCTCGGTTCATAAATATACAACGTTTGTTTTCCAGTAAATATATGCATGTACATATGTATGTACTGCACTCACACCCTACATATGTACATATGTATGTATGTACTATCTCTTTCCCGTTTTCACTAACTGTAACTTTGTTGGCCACAAAATAGCTTCAAGGTTATAGCCAACAAGCCACAAAACGATGCCAGGAGGCAGCAGTCGGCAGGCGGCGGCGGCGGGGGGCAGTCAACCAACCAACAAGCAACAAACGCCTTAAGTAAACTGAAATAAACTAAAAATAAATTCATTAATTTAACAGTTAGGCTTCAAAATGAAACTAGCGAAAATCCAAAGTAAAGCAAACGAAGCAGAATAGACAGAGAGAGCGAGATAGAGAGCAGAAAAGAAGACAGAAGATACATGGAACTCTGACATGAATTTACGACGGCACGGCACCACGGGCACACGCAACGCAGAAAGATGGGAGAAACTGTTAGACCACAAACAACAAACAGCAGCAGCAGCAGCGGCAGCAAAACAAACAAAAGAATGAGCCAAAGCAGACAGATCCAAATGATCGACAGGGCAGGGAGAGATGCCAAAGAAACAGATCCATCAACAGAACAGCCCAGAGCCAAAGCAGAGGTTCTAGGGGAGAGAATTCGAGAATTTATAAACGGAAGAAACTACAAAAAAATTATTCCAAAAAATAAACCCAGTAACCAAAGAGCTTAAGCTGTAGAGAACCCTCCAGGCTAAGCCAGAACAGCAGACAGTACTTGCCTTGGAATACGTAGGAGATCGTCCCACAGAGGTTGTGGAATTGCCCCGAAACATAATTGATTTAAATGTAAAGATAGCGAAGCTTTAATAAATCTTCAAAAAAGATTCTAACCCTAACTAACTTTTGGCAGAACTTTGAGCTTTTACAAGAATGACCAACACACATGTCACACTGCTCCGTGTGCGTAGAAAAGTCACGGAGAACAGAGAAACAGCAGCCAAAACAACTCTTAAAACTTCTCAGAAAATTCTCAGAAAATATTAATAATTTAAGTTTGAAGACAATTACAACGTAGCTCCAATTACGTTTACACTTTACATTCTTTTCGGCTCTAGAGCGTGAATGCATCCGTTTGACTATGGGAAATCCTGGCAAGTACTGCCGCGGTATCCATCTGGAAGGGTTTTCCCTTACAAGCTGTAAATGTTGGAAGTGCAGGGAATACCCCGTAGCAGAATAAATGTATCGCCAACTTGGATACACCCTTGCCGTGGGTCCGCAAGGGTTCATTAGTGGCGACTCCACTAATGGCATAATACTGGAGCACAGCAAAAAAAAGAAATAAAATTAATGCCAAAGAGCACACGAGGAGGGGGCAGCAGGAGAGAAGGTTAGGCGGCACCTTCTGTGGGAACTCGTAATAGCGGTAAACGCTGTGTAGACGACGACGCTGACTTTCGTGCACCTTTAACATTAAACTCTAGACTCTCGCGGAGTCTTCAGTTCCCCCCAAAAAGTTGCACATGCCACATCACGCTTCAGTAACCACCCACAAAACGTAGCCCTGGAACAACAACAAGCAGAAGGCCATGAAAAAAGTCAGCTTCGGCATGCTAGGCCAAAGGAACCAACAAACAAAACAAAACAAAACAAAAACTAAACGCAGACACAATGACGTCATTTGCAACAACCACCAACAAAAAAATATACGTCCGTCTATACTCCTGTGTGGAGGGCAAACTCAAATGGAAATCAAATGGAGAAATCGAATGGGGAAAATGGGAATACAATTGCACCCCCAAGACCCCCCATGCGAATGAGTAATATAAATACAAACCGGACGGAGGCTGGTAGGCCCTTCCCCCGTCCCCCGAGCCTAGTGTGGAGTCTTGGAGATTTTTAAAAATAGCCCAAACAAAATAGAATTAGGTAAACGCCATGGAAATGGCTTTCAATTGCGAAAAACTTGTTCAATTCTATGGCTAATCTTTGTATCGATCGCAGCGAGAGGTAGAGGTAGAGTGAGAGAGAGAGAGTGAGACTGAGGTCTGTTAAAAATCAATTGAGAGCAAATAAATATGGCTGAAATAATTATTTGGCTTTTGGCTTCATTCATACTAAATTATTAGCCACCCCCCAAAAGAAATCCCCACCCGTTTGTGGGTGTGTGTGTGTGTGAAAAATTTAAGAGCTATAATTTTACAATCAAGTATTGCACGATTAAGATTGAAGATCATTATGCTGCTCTGAAGAAAGAATTTTGGAATGAAGGAACATTATTTCCATTGGCGGAACATTCGAAATTCCTGCCTTCAAAAATCGTACTACAGCGAATTGGTTAGCTGTATTTATTCCATATAATATTTGGAGTATCTTTCCATTGAATTTTTGTTGCATAAATATCCTGGATTCAGTCGCCAATGTGGCCGCTTGCTTATGGAAACTTTTGTGTAGTGAATCAAAGGCGCATGCATTGCCGTTCCAGTAAAATCCCAAATAGAAAGGTTAAACGATGAAGTTAATGCAAGAACAATTTTTAGGGATGATTCTTTTGAATGTTATAAATGGTATTAAATGATATTAAATGGTAAAAATGGCATTAAAGGATATTAAATGGTAATGCTAATAATTATAATTATTATTATTATACTATAATTATAGTTGTGGTAATAATTTAAAGTCCCCCAACTTTAACTGAAAAATGTAGTGATAGGGCGCAACAACTAATTGATCTACGCGTATTTACTGCTACGATTATTTACGCCTGTGCTGAAAACATAAGTTTCGTTTAGTTTATAAATGTTTGTTCCGACTGCAAAATTAAGCAACGAATTTTCCTTTTGTTTGGCTTACGTCATTCGCCATATGAATTGAATGGGAAGCGTGTGTGTGTGTTTCCCTGGTGGCTGCATTGTTTTGAGGTTTTTGGAACGGTAACAAAACGAATTTTCCCTTACTCGAAATTCTCGTTTCGTTTCGTTCATTTGTTTATAACGATTTCAATTTCGGTTTTCGATTTGTATATGGAATACACACATCACAGACCGCTAGACGGATAGACGGAAATCTCCTCTTTCGCTTTGTGCTTTTTTTTCTTTTAGATTTTTTGCTGTGTAGTTTAGTTTTTCTTTCATTTTCCAGACTGCCTTTGTTTTGCTTGTATTTTCTTCTTTTTTATTAGAACAATTAAAATCTTTTTACGATTTTGGTTTTTGTGCATGCGAAAATATTGTCTAACCTTGGCCCATAAGAAATATGTGGAATGGCCAAATAATAATCTAATCAGCAAAAATTCAGTGTTTGGCAGAACAACAGCAGCAGCTCGAATTCAATCGAAACTAATGGCAGCAGTCAGAAAGAAGCACGAACCACAAATTCCCAGTAGGTTGAATGCCAGAATATCAACACAGATTTAATGAAACGAAGCACACACGGAAAATAATACAATAAGCAGATAAAACCCAAGTGAATATTTTAAGCGCAAAAAACAATGTAATTATTGGCTGTCAGATAATTTTGTTTTGCGCCGTCTCCGACTGTTGGTTTCACATAACCAGTACGCCGAGTCGTATCTTGTTCAACGGCATGGATTACGGCAATCTCCGCGAGCAAAAAATAGCATTTAAATTGTACATAAATACGCGTATTTGTACATAAATACTTGTACTTGCTTAGCACAATTTTTGCCACTAACTTGCTGTTGGCGAACGCACATTCGACTGCGATGATAATTACATTAATACGCTGTACAAATTAGCCCTAAGCGAACGATAAAAGATTCAGTTTTGTGCCAAGATAGCAAAGGGAATTTCTCAATTCTTTTCTTTTTAAAATTTGCGTTCATGGGTAGCTTTTGTGGAATATTTTCAGCGACTTTAATAAATAAAATCAGTGACTGCAATAAAATAAAAAATGCAGCATCATAAAAAATAATCAATTGTATCTAAAAGCTTAAACAAAATTGAGATCGGCTCATTATTATAGACAGAAATGCTGAAAATAAGTCAACTTGGCTGTTTGAACAACTGGCTTTCGTGCCTTATTAATGCTAGGGAGTCGTACATTAAGGGAATCCCACAGGGAGGATATGCATCTAATAAATAATGGTATTATCTATGGCATACCTTTATAGCTTTCCATAGCTTAGTTGTAGGGTATCCCCTCATAGGCGGTGTCCGTCTCTCTCACTGTCTATAGCTCTGAAGCTTTCTCACCAGTTTTTCTACACCGTTGCGTATGAGTAACATTTTGCAATTGGAACACGTTTGTTGTTTCGTTGTTGTTGCTGATATTGTTGCTGTTTTTCCTGTTTTATTTTAAGTTTTTCCTTCTTGCGTGGAATTGTGAATTCAATTTGCTGGCTGCCTGGAAAACTTGGGCGTGGGAATTCATACGTTTTATCGTATCGTATCGTATCGTTGTTGTTTACTGTATGGCGTCTCGGGTCTGGCAACGAATTGATTGACATGCCCAGCTCTTGCGCCGATTACTCATACTCTCGCAGCTACTTGTTG
Organism: Drosophila ambigua; assembly: GCA_018150905.1. Lineage (NCBI taxonomy): Eukaryota > Metazoa > Arthropoda > Insecta > Diptera > Drosophilidae > Drosophila > Drosophila ambigua. The sequence goes on along the minus strand of JAECWS010000151.1, from coordinate 3,948,588 downwards.
CTGCTGAGCCACTCACTCCAGGAGCTTGGCCAAACGAATTGAAAGTGGTAAAAGTTTTGTCCACTCTCTTGAGGATTTGCAGTAGGGGCAAGATATGGCTAAGCTGATTAACTGATATCTGCCAGTGTGTTTGGCTGTACCAAATGTACGCCACAGCTACACGTCCCACTGAAGAATAGATGATGCTGCAGAGCTATAACCTCTCCCTTAGGTTGGCCTTCATCAAGCGCTGCGTTCGTGTATTTTATTTCGTGTGACATTTTTGGGTTCTATTTCGCCTGCAGTGTTGGTTAATGCGGTCGGACACAGAGCTGTACCTGTGCCATTCGATGGCCGTAATTGATATTCTTCCACATTGCGACAACACGAAGGCTGAGGCTGCGTCTGTGGTTGGATCTCGAATTGCTCTCATTTAGCCATGGCGCGTTATTGGTGTGTGTGTGTGTGTGTGAATGATTTACGATATTATTATTATTATTTGTGTGACATATTTTGAACTCTTGAACTGTGCGGTGCATTTGGCCGAAAGCCAATTGGACAACTTATTGGCTTTGGTCTCTGTTCTCTGTTCTGCTCTGTCTTTGCTTCTTCTCCCCTTTTGGGTTCCATAAAATGTTCCTTCAATGCGTAGTTTGTGCGACTGCCAACCAATTTATGGCTCAATCGATGACGCAGACAATGGCGCAGGGCCCACTGGCATGTGGCAGCGGTGGCAGGGTGCTCTGCTGTTGCCGTTGCTGGAGAGACGATCTATTGTTGTTTTGTGTTGTGTTGGGAGGGGGGGCACAAAAGGCTAATTGCAAACGGCAACAAACGAACGCGTCAATACACAATGAAAGGTACACAATTCAATGTACATGCAGCGACATCGTTGATACCCTTACCGGCTGTGTCTCTGCATTCAGCCATAAAAAAAAGAAAATGCAAAATCGATGAAAGTTTCCTGCTCGTTTCCACAAAAGGGCATCCCAATGCAGTGCAGAGTGTGGTGGGGTGTGGTGTGGTGTTTGGTGAGCAATTTTGGCCTGGTCTGCACTGCACTGCACTGCATTGCCTTCCTGTTTGCCCCCGTGGGCCCCGTGGCCCGTGCCGTTTGGCATGTGTAAATGTAGTTCATTGAACTTTGCATTTTATGCTTCATTTGCTAACCGAACCGAACAAATGGCAACAAAAGAAAACGAGAAACAACAAGCCATAGATGGCTGCGGCAGCTGTTGAGCGTTTGAGCCCGAAAACCGAACCAAAGCATACCCTGGAAGAGACAAACCCCCAAGCATAGTTGAGGCATTTTTTTGGTGCATTTATCTGGAGAGATGACAAACAATTTGCTTCCTCGCTGGCAATCGATTCGATGGCTTTTTAGTTGTTAATCTCTTAATATAATAAATATGGAAAAATAAACAGACTTATGGCAATGCTGCCCTCTTGTAAGGGTATGCTAAATGCGAGTAAGAGTGATATAAAATATAAAAAAAATACTACAAAAAGAAACACATCAATTGGCTGGGCGAGTTGATGGCTACTTTCTTACATAAGCCAAAGCCAAGAAGGAAAACTACAAAGCAAAGTGCATATGCTGTAAGGCAAAGAGCACAGTAACGAGATTCGTACCACACAGTAGCGAAAGGTTAACAGACACCCACAAAAAAAAGGGGAGGGCACACATTGAGCTAGGAGGCGAATTATGAGAGCGTAAGCAGCAGCAGACAGAAGCAACAGTTTGCACACGGCTCGGCGTGCCTCATCTGTGGGTGCCATAACACGAAAAGTGGCTGCTGCCTAAGCGGGGGGAGTTCCTGCCCTTTGAAGGCTCTCCAATATAACGCAGAGAGAGCGCTCCTTGGTCTGGCGCTCTTTTTGAACTTTAGTGCCATGCAAACCTAACCCAAAGTAGGCCTCCATCTCCATCTGACTTGATGCCTCTTAAACACATTTCATAGTGCAACGATTGTAAGTGTCTGAAGCCAAATAGGTTAGGCAAAAGGCTGTAGTGTGGCTTAGGCATTGAAGCTATAGCTAGAGCACTTCTAGTCAGGTGAATATTTTTTAAGTATTTGCAAGAAAGAGCCCCCGGCAAACGGCTAAATGCACATTAAACCCCACCCCATAGAACCCTCTGAATAAAATGGTTGACATTAGATCTTTGCCATAGCTGCTTGTCTGCTATCGAGTATCCATAGAATAATGTTTGTGTTTGTTGTCATATTTTCAAGTTACGAATTTTTGTATATTTGTTTGAGTCAAAGAAGGAAAAGCATTTGAAACGTTTGCCCGTAAGTGGGCGTAAAAAAATACCCTTGACTAATCCGCAAATTGTTTACTTTTTCTGTTTTGTTTTGCAGAAGGAGCGTGATTGTGTGTGAGTGAGTGAGTGAGTGAGAGAGCGAGCGAGCCAGTATATCCCGCCATTATGAGCAAGAAGCCAACAGTTGGACCGGCGCTCCACAAGGTCATTATGGTGGGTAGCGGCGGCGTTGGCAAATCGGCCCTCACACTCCAGTTTATGTACGATGAATTCGTTGAGGACTATGAGCCCACCAAGGCCGATAGTTATAGGAAAAAGGTAACGCCCCATAACGCTGCAGATCTGCTCAATATATGTACTCTATGCTCTATGCTCTTTGTGCTGCTTTAGGTTGTGCTGGATGGTGAGGAAGTACAAATAGATATACTGGATACGGCCGGGCAGGAGGACTATGCAGCCATCAGAGATAATTATTTTCGCAGCGGCGAGGGTTTCCTCTGTGTCTTCTCAATCACAGACGATGAGAGCTTCCAGGCAACCCAGGAATTCAGGTGAGTGTGTCAAGAGAGAGGGAGAGAGAGAGAGAGGGGCAGAGAGCGCGAGAGAGATGTCATTCAAGTGTCGTCGCTAGCGGGTTTTCTTTTTCACACACAGCAATCTCTGCATTCCTTTTTATTTTCTTTTTTTTCTTTCTCTGTATTGCTGCTAATTAGTCACACAAGCACCTGAGTTTCTGCTCTGACACGGGCGGGCGGGGTGGTGGTGTGGCATGTGTAATGCATCTTTATTCATGCGAGTACACCATTCGGAGTGAGGTGGTGCTGGTGCTGGGGCTGGTGCTGGAGGCACGAATGAATATCTTAAAGATGTGTCGTGTCTGCCGTCGCATTAAATTTCATTCTGGTTTTTGAGTTGCATATTTTATGGATTATAATTAATGGCTTTGGGCGCTTGTATCGCTTTTACTTGTCATTTATTTTTATTAAAGAAATTAAATTAATCGAAAGGGTGGAAAGAAGATTGAAAGACCCAGAGCCCCAGTCCGCAGAGTTTTCCCATTATGTTTGGAAAATTATGACATGGGATCGTAGAGGGAAGTGCCTCTCTGTTTCTAGATCTACTCTCAGTGCTCTGCTTGAATGAAACTTTAATTTCATTTTGTTCCTTGAAAAATCTACTTTCAATAGCTGTTCCAAACCCACTCAAAACACACACAATCTTTAAAGCCCCAAACTTGTTTTCTTTGGCCAAAAAGCAACTCTCCAAAGTGTCAGCCAGCACTCAATACTCAACACTCAATCGAAGCACTTGCCATGACACCCGCTAGCAACCCTTTTAATGCACCTTTAGCTCTGCCCTCAGACATGGCCATATCCATATCCATTCCCATTTGACCCAATTGAGTTCTTTCACAAATAACCGAGAGCCAGCAGGCAGCAGAAATATTGTGAGAATTGTGTGCCTAAGTAATAGGGGGTGCGACAGACACACAGGACAGGGGTTGACCGGCTGCAAATATTTATGCCTCTCTACAAATAAGTTACTCATGGCATATAGCCGTACAACATGCAGCTGTATATGTATATATATGGCTGGCTGGGTGGGTGCGTGTGTCGTCTGTCGCGTAGTGAAGTGAAGTGAAGTGACACACACGCCACGCACTGACTCACCTGCAAAATAAATTGCCATTGGGCCCCACGATAAGCCGCCTATCTATATCTACATATATATGTGTATACAGTATACATTCCCATTAACGTACACACATAACTAATGGCTCTCTTGCTTGCTGTCTCCCTTTTCTTAACTCTTTTCCAGAGAACAGATATTGCGGGTGAAGAATGACGAGAGCATACCGTTCCTGCTGGTGGGCAACAAATGCGATTTGAATGACAAGCGAAAGGTGCCGCTGAGCGAGTGCCAATTGAGGGCCCAACAGTGGGCGGTGCCCTACGTGGAGACCTCGGCCAAGACGCGCGAGAATGTTGACAAGGTGAGGGCAATGCCTCCATCCGATGGAGCCCACAGGCTATCCAGATTCAGATCCAGATACACTGTTGCACTCGCCATTTGACATCGCCAGTGGAAACCAAACAACAAAATACACACCTTAGAGTCACACAGACACACACACACACACACACACACGAATTACGAATACTCTTTCGCAATTAATTGGCTAGCCACAAAGAGGGGCAAAAGTGTTTTTAAGTTAATTTAAGTTCTAAGTATTTTTGAACACGTTTTGGTTTTTAGCCCTAGTTTATTTGAATTTATTAATTAATTGAAATAATAATTAATTAATTTAAGGAATAATTAATTCATAAAATTAATTAATTTAAAAAATAATTAATTAATAAATTTAATTAATTTAAATTTAAGCAAGGGACACAACTGAAACGGCAGCTGCTTTTGCCTGAAATGAGTATGAGGCTTAGGAATTAAACATTAGCTGCTCTCTCACAGCGCAGCTGAGTGTATGGACCCCTGGGCTCTACTGAAACTTGCCATGTTATTGCGATTCGAATTAAGGGCAATCGATAATAGATTTGCATTATTGACTATTGGCATTGTGCCCTGTGATCTTAAAGCTCTCGTACTACTTCGATGATCAGCGGGTGGCTCCATGGGGCGTGGGATTGTGTGTCCCCCATTTAGCTAACAGCTGGACAGTCTTTGACGACCATGTTTGAGTCTTCTTGTCCTTTATCCTGCTTTGTCCCAGGGCCTGAAATGCCTGATTTAAGTCCAGCCAAAAGCAATTAGGTCTTCAGAGATTATGATCTTTTTTTGGGCACCATAAATGCCCATATAAAAACTAAACGGAAGTACATACTCCAGGCATATCTGATATCAGATTTGATTTAATTTTTGTTTGATTTTAAAACGAAACCAAACACTCAGAGTTTCTGCCGTAGAAAGCCACAAATCTAGCTGACAGACACACACACGAAAATCAATTAGTTGGACAAGGGAAATGCACACTTTACGTATCATTAGGTATAAGCAAATAGTGTACACAATCATTTAAGTCTTATCTTTGGGTTTGAGCATGCGATGCGACACGATCGTGGGACAATCGGCAGAACTTACGTGGATTATTTTAGATGTAAAATCCAACACAAGCCATGGACAAAGATTCCTTTCTTTTTTTCTTCCTTCATTCATTAAGTTCCCCAAGTTTGGCTTATTTTATAGATTATATTTAATAGGAAATGTGATTCACTTACAGTTTCGTGTGCTCCCCCTCTGCCCAAAAATATAATCTATCTTTATGGCCTCTATGCACTTCATTCAAGGCTGAATTTCCCCGTATTTTGAGAGTGATAGTAAAACATTCGTACTAATTGTAGTGGCGTGGGGTAGGGGGGCGTTGTGATAGCAGCTCAAATTGAGGAAGTCTGATAGGAAATGCATTTTCAAAATATGCCCATGGCAGCTACAGACTTAAGTATTATCATTCCTTAAGTATTACATACACATATTATAAGTTAAGATACAAAATAGAAACAGAACTGGTCATTAACGGGGGGGGTTCCGGTACGTGTGCCGTGATTCTTTCTACCATTTCTGCAACGATCTCTGCTCACACACACACACAATGCACACACAGCAATACACAACACACAGATACAGATAATGCTTTGCCCCAAGGAACACCAAATAGTTTAGCTTTTGTGTTTTGCTGCCAAGCTTTCAATGTTGTTGCCGCTTTAATTTTTATTTTTGATTTTCATTATATTTTTTAATATCCTTAATGAACTCGAGAAGCAACAAAAATGAATCCAAATGCATTAAGCGCTCTCTCTCTCTCTCTCTCTGTCTCTGTTGCACACTCACACCAGCCGTAGACATGATGTGCGTGTGTGTTTGTGTATTGGTGTTGTTTTCATTTTTTTCTATTTTTTTTTGTTTTGTATAAAATATAAGTTTGAATACGAATTGTATAGCTGATTTACTGATGATGCTAATTCTGTGACTCTGATTCTGCATATGACTTAATTCCCAATTAAATCCACAATTGCAGGTATTTTTTGATTTGATGCGCGAGATAAGGTCACGAAAAACCGAAGATTCGAAAGCCACGAGCGGGCGTGCTAAAGATAGATGCAAGAAGCGGAGACTTAAGTGTACCCTACTTTAGGCATTAGGTGCATACAACCAACATTTTCCAATACTTTCCGAAAAATATATACAAAAGCAAATACCCAAAAAATCCAAATACAGTACAACATATATAATAATATATCCCATATGTAATACAATAATCCCTAGAGTTGTAATAACCCCCTCCCTACCCCTTCCTCATAGTTTTTTTTTGGTTAACTCTTAGCTTGAATCTTCCCCAAATTAAGCTTGTTTGCTTTTGGTTTGAAGCACTCTTCTATATTTTTACTAACATTTAACCCCCCTCCCCCCAGTTGCTTTTGATGGGTTTGTTTTTTTCATAATTTTTGCAATATATTTCTCTTACTTTACTTTTCATTTAATTCTGATATTTGGTTTGCCAACACTACTACTACTACCACTACTACCACACTACACAACTAACTGTTACCATAAAAGCTCGTTTTTCAACACTGAATTTTGTTTTGGCCAGAGCGCTTTGCTACAGTTGGGCTTGGGGGCATTTTCAAGCACTATTTACATAATATTTACATGGCAAATGGGTTGGGTGATATAAATACTGGAGCCTACAACTTTATTTTTGGTTCTTCTGTTTCCATTATGGCCTTGAGCGCATTTCTTGATAATTCGAGCAGGTTCTAACATATATATAGACGTTTGTTTTCTTCTTTGTCAGAGCTTATAGGATCTAAGATTTGTATAAGATCTAACACACATACACACACACACAACTGTACATACACCGACACACATGCATACCTATGCAAAAACACTTCAAAAAAAGAACAAATTTATACACTTTATTTTTTTTTTATTATATTTTAATTTTGTGCCTGAGATTGATTAGATTTAATTATATTCGGTTTCTTGGTTTCCTTCTTACTTTGATGAACTTTCGTTTTCTTCTTTCTTTTCTGGTTTGAAGTTGTGTACAGTGTGTTTTATACTTATGAAACACACTGTACCTACCCACAGTCGGGCAGTGGAAAAAGGCATCCAAAGATTCCAACTTTTTCTCTGTTCCCTCTGTGCTGTTCTGTTCTTACTGCTCTTTAAATTTATTGTTTAGCAAACTTTTCAAACAAAAATTCTGTAACTATAGAACAGAAATTGTAACCCCACAAAATCACCTACAAAGCGAATTAAATGATATTAATATATTCTTTTGTATGTATTCCTTCGATGTAGGTATTTTATGATCTAATCAGGGATATTTCATCACGTAAAAAACAACGTCAGACGGACGTGAAACAGCCGCCGAAGCCCAATTCTCATTGCTGCCAATTGCTGTAAGATGAAACAACCAACAAAACAACAACTACCACATGATGAACAACAACAACAACAACCACAACAAATGCAGCAGCAAACAACTTGCAACAACAACAACAACAGCTACAACGGCCACATGGATAAAACCTTCAACAAAGAACAGAACGTTATGTTAATAATAAATTAACTTAGAGAACACACACACACACAACACACGAAAAACAAAAAAACCAAACAAAAAAAGAAAATATAAAAAAAAACTATTTTCCGCACCAAACGAAACAAAAAAAAAAAAAAAAAAGAAACGCAAAACACTTAATCCAAGCAACAAACTGCATTGTAATATACATAAACGATATATTTTGTAGGCAAGCAAACTAAATAATTTTCCCCAACATTCAGCCGTCAGCGACAACTTTGTCACTTAACTTCTGGTTAAGTTTTCTTAAATTTTGAACAATTGTGTTTCGTCTTTGTTGCTCCTTTAAATTAGAAATGAGAAAACACAAGCCTAAAGCGTAAACTTATTAAATATAATCAATCTTAGAAACCTAAAAACCAATTATGCAATTCATTAAACACTATAAATATCTTCTCTTTTTTTTGTAATTTTTAATTTAAATAGCGAAATGCAAACACACACACACACAAAACAAACAAGAAACCTTACAGAAAAGCTTTTTATGAATACTTCTATATATATTTAAATATACAAAAAAAAAAAAAACAAAAACAAGAATAGTTTAAACAAAATACCTAAACCTAAAAGAAGGCATCCCTAAATTGCTACACAGAAAATAGAAACGGAAAAATAAAAACTTTCCCATTATTAAATATTAAAACTAAATGAAACGAAACAAATTTTTTAAGGCAATTTTTGTAATTTTCTAAACGGAAAGCAAACAACAAATAGAAATAGATATACATATTAAAAAAAAAAGAAACCCCCAGAGGAACTAATTATATTTTTGACAAGCTTGAGAGATTTTCCTTGAACAGTGTTTATTTCTTGTTTTCTTTTGTATTGTAACGCTGAAATACATCCAATATATATATATATATACATACACACACATATATATATATAAAACTATATAAATATGGCAATTTCTCCCAATTGATTTGCTTGTTTACTTTTGTAAAACTGCATTCTGTATTGTAAAGTTTAAGCTATTATTATTATGATAATTATTATTATTAAATATATAAGTTATATATGCAATCAATTGATGGATGGTTCAACTTTTGTATCAAGCATTTTCCCTTCCTCTTAATCTGTCTTCCCCAACCACTGCACCTACACCTACTTCTACCCTGTATTCTTTTTGTCAAATTTGTGAAAATTTGTTGCTAATATCCCACAAACACACACGTTCAAACACTCTTTCTCATTCACAAACAAACACTCGCTCATACGCATACACGCATGCATACATGCATGCACATGCATATGTATGTATGTAAAACCAAAATAAAATTCAGCAACAAAACGCATTTTTTTTATATGAATATAAATATACATAAATTATTATTACGAGAGTTAAAAATGGCGATTGCAGGAGCGTACGTTTAGCTTGACTCAGAAATAAACCGAAAAATATGAGAAATAAAAACCAAACAACAACAAAAACAAAACAATGAAAACTTAGTTTTACTTTCAATCAATAAATCATTATGTTTTTTATAAGAGTACTCACGGAAATATGATAAGGTAATGAATGGAACGCTGGAACACATCAAAGCATTACCATGGGCATCTGGCGGATCCCTCCGTGTGATACGAATCAATGCAGAATTAAAACTTATCTTGCAGGTGTTGAAAAAGTAAGCCAGATCACAATACAATTAATTGTACGTTATGGCATATAGATCCAATCATAGATGGTTTTACGTTATGGAACATCAGACATCTTTTGACCATTTCAACGATTTCTGAAATATATTTGTAAGTAAATAATCGTTGTAGACAGTTCGTACTAGTACTTACAAATACAAATTCTCAAATCCTGTCATGGGGGCATTTCCTCCAAACATGCCGAAATCTTCCCTCTGTAGAGTGCTGGGAGTTCGCATAAGATGATTTTCCGATGGATCTCCAGGTGTCTATGTTCACCACTTAGTTTCAATTTCTTGAGGTGATATTTCAGGTAACAATGCCAAGTAGTTGGAAACTCGTCGTTTCTCTGTTTCAGATATCGCCTGGAATTCTTCTCCGGGATGAGCAGTTCCGTGGCTTTCCATTGTATAGACGCTCCTTCTCATTTTTCCTCTCATTTCTCGATCTTCCATGTCCTGGATGTACTGCCCAATTTGTCAAACAAATGTTCCATTTTTTTTTGCTTTGAAATCTTTTTTTATTTTATTTTTTTTTTCGCATTTTCTGTTTTCTTTACACATTTACATTTATATATAATATATAGATCCATTCTTCATATATACGTTTTTATATCCATTGCAGTTGATTCATGCCTTAATCATTTTGTATTTGTTTTTGTTTTTTTATGCAGTTTGTTTAAAATTAATTTTACAAGTTACATTTACAGCTAAAAAGGTTTTCTCTCGTTTACTTCTGGTTTTGTTTTGTTTTTAATTGTTTATAATTTTTTTTTCTTGTTTTATCTCTTTTGTTGGTGTTTTTTCTTCTTTATTTGTGGGTAATTATAACTTGCAATACTCCCGATGATTTTTATTTTCAACTTAAAGAAAGAATTTTAAAAGAAATTAATAGTTAATTAAGTTAGGCTTAAAAATTCTAAAATGAAATCGTTTTGTTGCTGCTTTTGTTTTTTGTATTTTTGTATAGTTTTTTAGTTAGTACGAATTACACAAAAAATTGTTAGGTTTCAATTATTACTTGGCTACTTAACAATAAAACTTAAACAAACAAAATATTACAAAAAAAAACTATCAAAAACTGATTTCCAATTTTAAATGAAAAAAGTCCATAAATTAAAAAAAAAAATATATATAATTTAGGGTTAATTCTTCAAAAGGTGAAACTGATCTTTTTTTATTATTCTTTTTACAATTGCATTTATAATTGGTAACAGAAATCAAGTGAGAAACAGGAGCCTATATAAATCGTATATCGTAGAACTACATCCAGTGGCGCAGTTCCTCTTTCAGCTTACAAAATAACTAAAACATTTTTCAGTTAACATTCAGAAGACATTTACACAGACAATCCATACACATACACATACATATATATTATTTCTATATTCCATACGTTTTGTTAGATTTCGATTTTTTTAAGCTTTTATGGTTGGTTTTTATTTGATTTTTTTTTTGTTTGCATTGCAAGTAAAAACTCTTGTGTGAAAATAATTTTCCTTCTCTTTTCATTTTCGTTTCATTTGTGGGAAAATCTGTATAAAAAATGAAATATATTTTCGTTACTCTTTGCCCACATTTTGTTTTTGTTTTTGTATTTTTATTTGTATTGTTAATTGAAATGAAATCTTTGTTTTTCAAAATGGTATTTACAAAATATTGAAAACTTTTGCTTCTCGCTCTCGTAGCTACTTTCCATCTCTCTCTTTTTTCCCCCTCTAGTTCGTGTATATATGTATATACATATATACTATAGATGGATGATATATAGTTTTATATTCATTGCCGCTACATACAAATAACACCAAATTCCGGAGGAAGTTCCCCTCTCTTTCGTTTGGTGGCTGTCTTTCTCGTCGTTATTGTTCCAGGACATTTCTTTTGCTAATACTTTTATCAATTCGCCCTCCATTTGTTTCGTCCTTGTCTCTAGATATATGTACATACATATACATATATATATATATATTCTAACACATACACATTGAAAAAAATGCTCCAAAATATAACATTTAGTTGTTTGTTTTTTGTTTTCTTTATAGTTTTACGGATTTTTGTCTAGGGTTTTTCCTTTGTTTTTTGTTTTGCTTAAATCAATAATTGTTTTTTGTTGTTTGTTTTTGTTGTTGCCTATTTTCTATTTTGTTTTTTTTTTTCCTCATTTTTCTTTGTATATAAATATTTTTTATAAGCTTTTAAAACTGTTTTTTTTGTTTATCAAAATTTTTTTCTTGTAGGGGGTATGGTGGCATTATTTTTTTGTAATTTTTACTACCGTAAAATGTTGTTACTATTGTGATTCGACCACACACATACAGTGCGTTACAAAGCTATAGAAACAATCTGATCAATCCATGTTTCCATCTTATGGCCATGAAACGCACTGTGCTAACATTGTCTATGGCCTTATACGTCTTCCTATATACATGCGTCGTGTCTTTCGAAAATCGTGAAGAAAACCAAACGGAAAATATTACAAAATATATATATGTATATAAGACTTTGGATTGAAATTTGGGATGGGGGGGATGGATAAATATATGGGAATTGGTATATAGATACTTATGGGAGTGGAGGGTCCTTAGCTTATTGCACTATTACACATTTAGCTACACACAATGTCTACGACGATGTCAGTGTTTGTCTCACCTTGGTTTCACCTGCTACGATGCTCTAATATCTAAGTCAAATGGTTACTACACACATATCTTCCGTTATGGATGTATCTACACACAAACACACACACACACACACACATACATATGTACATACACATATGTACATACACATATATGGGGGAGGCTATGCAATAAATTCTATTCTATAAAAGTATTTGCACACGCAGATATAACATACACACAAAATACTCTCTAATTTGTTATAATTCTATTTGATTTGATTTGATTTTTTTCGCTTCGTTTCTAGACACTCAAAAAGGAGAAGAAAAAAAATGTTTTGGAATATACACAATTCTCACATAATAGTTGGATGCCATTTTGCGGTAGTAAAAAAAAAGGTAATCCTTGTTGGCTGGTTAGGCTATACAAAAGTAAGCGTACTCGTTATCCGTTCTCTTTTCTATAAAAAAAAAACCTACATACACGTTCTCTTTACTGTGCTATACAAAAATGAGTACATTTTGTTCGCTTGATGTTTGGTCAAAAGTAGTGACTACAAAAGGATTTTCTTTTTGTGTTGCTATAGATGGTATATAGATCTATGTGTATATGCCTTACCAATATATGATGGATCTTTTTGGAAACTTGTTTTCGTTTATATTTTAATCATTATAAGTAATGTTTTTGTGTGATTCTTTCTCCCTTCTTTCTTTTTTAGTTGTAGGTATACATATACATATATATATATAATATACAATATATATAAGTGTATGTGTATATTTATAAAGCGTTACCCATTGGTGGTTTCTGTTACAACAGCGCATTTTGGTTTACAATTTCTTATCCTTTTTCGTTTACAATTAAATGTGCTACTCTTAGTTGTTGTTGGTTGGTGTTTTTGTTCAGATAGATCTAGATCTTTACTAGGCTATAAAGTAGTACATTAGATTTAATTATTTATTTATATATATATATATGTATACAGTTACATAAATGATTTTGCTTTTTGCATTTGTTTGTGTGTGTGTGTTGTGTGCTGAAATGCTGCCTGTTGGTGAATTTTTTGTTGCTCTGCTGTTGAAGTTTCTGTTGTTATTTGCTGCTGTTGAAGTTTGTGGTGATGATGTTGGCGTTGGTGTAGACGTTGTTGCTGGTAAAGTTTCTGCTGTTGTGGATTGTTGTTCGTGTTTTTTGTTTGCTTATTGCTAATCTTTTTGTTGCTATTTATATTTTTGTTGGATAGTCCTTTTGTAATGTTTTTTTGTTTTTTCTTTTTGTTTTGTTTTGCTCTTGTTGTTGGTGTTTGTTTTATTGTTGATCTTGTTGTTATTGCTTCATATAATTGGTCTTGTTGTTGTTGTTTATTATTGTTGCACATGTTGTGGCGCGTTGTTGATTTGATTATTGTTGCACATGTTGTTGCTTATTGTTGGTGTACGCTTCTTGTATTTTCTCCATTTTTCTGTTGAGGTGTTGTTGAAAATGTTTGCTTGAGTGTGTGTCTGTTTCCCCACTGTTTGCTTGTGTCGCTTCTTTTGGTGTAAAATCATTTATTTAAAAATACCTTTCGCTCCATCTCTATCTATCTCTCCCTCTATCTTTCTTTGCTCTCTTTTACTCAATGATTTTCAAAATCGATGCTATATGTTGGGCGGAACTGTTTGTTCTTGTTGTTGTTGCAACAAATATAATCGTTTGCTGTTGTTGAAATTTATGCGTGTGTGTGTGTGTGTTTGTTTGTGTGTGTGTGTATGATTGTGTGTGCCAAGTGGTGTTGCTTTTGTTGTAGTTTAGAAAGAAATGTAGAAGATTCTTGAAGAACAATTCATCATTTGTTGTTTCATTGGTTTCCAGTTCATCTTCTCATAGTTTTTGTTGTTGTTGTTGTTGTTACTTTTTATAAGGTGGGAGCTGTTGCACACAATTCAGTTGTTGTTGTTGCTGTTGTTGTTTCTTTATTGTTATAGTTTTTGTAATTGTTGGTTTGTTAGTTTGTTGGCTGTTGCTTCTTTCTACACAAATTACTGCGCCGTTGTGCCAGCACTGAGCATCAAGAAATTATAATTACGATCCTTTTCCGCCTGATGGAAACCTGATGGAAAACGATGCCATGGGAAAATGACGATTAGAAAACATTAAATCACTGAACATTTGATTATTTCACTTACCATTCGCTGATCCCACAGCTGATGGCACTGCGGTTGCCACTATGGTGGCTCCACCATTCAGTGCGGTGCCAGGGCCGCCTGCAGCCCCATGGTACTTGAGGCCAACGCTGCGCGATCCCAATAGATGCGCGGTCGTCGTCTGTGTGGGCGACGATGAGGAGCTGGACGATGAGCTGGACGACGATGACGAGGATGAGGAGGAGGAGGACGATGATGAAGAGGAGCTCATGAACGAGGCCGACGACGAGACACCGCTCGAAGAGGAGCTGGGCGATGGCGACGGCGTCGATGGTGTGGGCGAGCCACGTGTTGTGGTTGCGCCCATTGTCACACTCGTGGGACTGCCCGCCGGACTGCTGTGCTGGGAGTGTTGATGCTGCTGCACGATGGCCGCCGGTGAGATGGCCAGAATGCTGCCATTCTTAATTGTCATGATGGCTGTTCCGGTTCCGGTTCCAGTTCCATTCCCATTACCGGAGATCAAGTGGGTTCCAGCAGCAGCAGCAGCGACAGCCCCAGTGCCAGTTCCAGCCACAGCCACAGCCACAGTTTTCCCGCTGGAATTGGAGATGTGCTTGGAGTTGGTTCCTGCTGCTGTTGCGGCTCCAGCTCCTGCTGTTGTTGCTGCTGCTGCGGCGGCGGTTGCTGCTGTTGTTGGTGCATTCGTTTTGCTTATCACAGTTGTTAGCTAATGTTGCGAATGAAATGCATGAAAGAAACAGAGACAGAGATATAGATTCTCGATCGATTATGAACGGGGCGGCGGCATATTTTTACCCCAGTTGCACAGACAGAGGCTGTTGTGGCATCAAACAGTATGGTTGTTCCGCTGCGTCCACTGGATGTAGCGGATGCTGATGAGCCGGCCGCCAGGCAAACGGCTAAAAAAAGAGACAGACAGAGAGAGAGAGAGACAGAGAGCGTGAGATGATTGCACAATACGTGAAGGTCAGCGGAATTTTGATTGGCAGAACCTCTCAAAGCATATGCTAAATTTGATCTACATCTCGCGCCATATGCAATGCAAATCAAAATTCGAATTGAATTTGCCCCCCCCCGTCCGTTTGTTTGTACCTTTTTCATTCAGTGGAATGCTCTGCTGGTCTGTGTCTCTTCGCAAGCTATTCAATCGCTTCTGCAGCTCAATCTTCTGCTTGGCCAGACGCTCCACCTCCGCCTCCTGTTCGCGGTCCCGCTGCGTCAATTGCTATAACAGATGAGAGCACGAAAGTGAGTGTTAAATCAATTCAAATTCAATCATTGTGTGAGGAGAGAGTGTGCCACATACCTTGACATATTTATGGGCCGTATCGAGTATTATCAAATTAGAGGTCTTCTTGCGATCCTCGTCCCCCATGGGCAGCTCGCGCTTCAGCTGATCGTAGCACTCCTTCAGCTGGGCCCGACGATTCTTCTCCAGCTTGTTGTGCACCTCCCGAGTGCCAGCTCTGTTCAAGTATGGCAAAATATGTACATTAGTAATCTGAGAGATAGAGAGAGAGAGAGAGAGAGGGGGAGAACTCACCCGTTGCTGTTGGAGCTGGTCGTGCGCCTCCGTCCGCCGTGGCTGAGTTGAGATCCCACCGCTGGCGCCGATGTCGAAACGGAGGAGCTGCTGGCCATCGACGCTGCTGCAGCGGCTGCTGCTGCCGCACTCGCTGCCGACTGAACATTGATTAGCTGGCGGTAGGAGCTGCTTGCGCCCGCCGCTCCAGCCACCACCCGGCCGCCGTTCATGTAGCCCAATGGGTGGTGGTCGCCCTGCACGGGCGCTGAAAATTTATGGGAGGAGAGTGAGTACGAACGTATACGGGCATTCGTGTCGGCCACTTTGCGTGTGGACATCGGTGGCGGGGTGAGTGGTATCCCTGACTTCCCCAGGACCTGCTTTTGCTGCTGCTGCTGCTGCTGCTGGTGATGGTGGTGCGGGTGGTGCCGCTGACTCTCCTGCCAAATGGCATTTTGCAAATCAGCAAGGCGACCGACCCCATGGCTGGCACCCAGCAGAAAGGCGGAGGAGGCAGGAGCAGAGGAGGCTCCCGACCCTGCCGGATTGGAGGCGGAGCTGGAGCCGCTGTCTGGCGCCGGGTAGACGGCGCCCTTGCCATCCGACACCAGCATATATTTGCGCGGAATCTCTGAGCCACCACCACTGGCAGTGGCACTGCCACTGCTGCCACTGGCATTGCCGTTGCCGTTGCTCAGCTTGTGCTTTGCAGCCTGATGGATGAAGGTTGGGGCACCACCATTGGCATTCGCCCGCAGAATGAAAGCAACGGAGGCGTCCGCGGCTGCATATGAAGCGGCGCTGGTGGTGGTGGTGGTGGGAGATTTGAGGGGAGACGTTGCAGAGTTGGCGGCGGGGCTGCCGCCTCTTGCTGCCGCTGCCACAGCCACTGCTCTGCCCGCTGCTATTGATGTTGCATTTAGTTGCTGCTGCAGTTGTTGTTGTTGTTGGGAGTAGGAGTTGTTGGAGTTGGACGAGGAATTTTCATCCTCTAAAAATGTGATCCGAAAACCAAAGCAAACATAGGGAGAAACGGAAAAAAAAGAAAAGAAAAATCATAATAAGAAAAAGGATACGATACGATACGATTTTCCAACAGGCAATTACAAAAACCAAAATGGATGGATGGATTTATGTCGCATGTGTGATATGGAAAGGCAAATGACGTGGGCGCTACTTCAGCTATTTACTGTGTGTGGCATTCAACAGAGGCACAAGCAGCTAATTGGGCAAAGAAATTTACACAAAACTACAATAAATAAATAAAAAATATAACAAAGGTGAAAGAGAGAGAGAGCAAAGAAAGCGAGAGAAAACTATACTGGGAAGAACTTTTGAGAGTCAATCCGAAATCGAATAGACTGAAAATTATTTTCTGTCGACAAAAATTAACAAAGTTAAAACAAACTGTTATTCAAATTTAATTCTGATTTTTTTAGCTAATTAATTGTATTCAATTTACTTTTGTTTTAATTCTGTTGTTTGTTAGTTTTTTTTTAATGGGAATACAAATTAAAAAATAAAACAAGCCACAAAGAAAATTAAACAAATGAAAGCAAAACAATAATTAAATAAATCACAATAAATGAAATTAAACAGAGGACCAAAACAGGAGTCAACAATCAAGGCACAATAAATATTTAATGAGGTCCTTCAGCAGCGGTTAATTATTTGATGATTATGGATGCGTGTGGGTGAATGAATGAATTAATTACAATTCCGTTTCGGAAAATTCAATGCTAGTTTGCCATCAGACAACAAAACACACACAGCACAGTATGTAACAACAGCAGCAGCAGCGACAACCACAAAACTACAACAACAATTCGTGTATTACGAGTACACAGTGCCGTTTGCATTATTAATGATTGATTTGTCCACCCCCGTCCCTTCGCTTTTCTGCCTTCTGTGGTTTCCTTGGCAGTGGAATAGGGAGTAGGGTGATGAAAGATTGGGGAAATAGGCGGATGGGTGATTGGGTGACACGTGTCCACTTTGACAGGTCGCAGCCGCAACAGAGATTGAATATACACATAATACGCCTACGTCTGAAAGAATCCACCCAAAAAAGTGATGAGCACCCATACCCATCCAGCTTTAAGAAAGTTATTCCGATTGATTCAGTGTGCAACATTTTCCCATAAGCGAACGGGTACCGCAAACAGAGAGGGTTTTATTGGTGGTTTTTTTTAATTGTTCCAAACCAAGAATTGAATTTTTAATACCCAACGATGCATCTGATTGAGATATTCTAACATCGAAAAAAAAACCGAGAGACAATGAGCAAAGAGACAATTGCTGAAGCTATTTAGCTTGAAGGTTAGATGATATCCATCGAATTACAAGATAAATGATGTCTCTTCATTCCCTCCCCTGATAATTCTCTGATAATCCCATGGTATGCGTTTTTGGGCATTCAAATCCCCATTCTTAATAGGGGATTATTCAGTGTTTGGATTCCATTCAACCTCCCCCCCCACCCAACCAACCCACATACGCAACTATGCCTTCCGTTTCGTGCTCTTTCCCCACATTCCACATCTGGTTTTTGTTCGCTTTTTGTTCACATATGCACATGTTTTCCATGCCCCTGCCACCAGTTTTCACACCATTCTTCCACTTCCATTTGCACCACCTTATCGGCCCTTCCTACGCCCAACACACACACATTCGCCCCTACCCACACCTGTTTTTTTTTTTTTTTTCGTTTGTTTGTTCATGTTGCTGCTGCTGATGACGCCGCCGCCGGGCTTTTGCAATTGCCGCTTGTGTGTGCCACGTGATGAAAGCGCACGTGGCTGCAACAGCAGCACTTGGGGCCATGTTATCAACACTTGCACGCCCACATAGATATGTATGCATGTACATTGTACATACATATATACAATTATTACCATGACGATAATGACCATGTATCCATTTTTTTTTTGGACGGCAATGGCTCTAAAGAGTTTGGCAATGCAACTTGTTGGTGAATTTTCAGCTGATGCAGTATTTGTTCTTGTTGAGTTTTCTGTTGGTGCTGTTGTAATTTTTTGTGTAAAAGTTATTAAACAAATTTTGTGTGTCTGTTGTTGGTGTAGTTTTGTTTGTGGTTTTTGTTGTTGGTGTAGTTGCTGTTATTGTTGTTGTAATTAAATTTTTATTTGTTGAAATTATTCCTATAGGTGTTTCCTAATCAGCAAACTTTTCAATCCATTAAAATGCCTAGAGGCCACCCACATTCTTGCGACATTTCGGCAGGGAAAACACCAGCAAAACCATGCACTTTGTCCCTTATTTTGATCTCTCCACAAAACCTATTTTTAAAGGCAACGAACAGGAATGAATGCTCCTCACCTTGCATCTAAATACACCTTGCATGCACCACACACACACACACACATCATACACCGCTCCCACATTTGCCTCTCCAGAGATTAATCATTGAGCGGCCCTGAGCCCTTGTCTCTTGCATCTTGATTTCTGGACGAGCCCAAGAATCACGTTTAAAAATAGACATTTCCACTGAAAATTTGACAGGCCTCAGCCTCACCCCTCCCCCGTGGATTAATTCTGTTTGCATAATCTTGCATTTCTCCTGCACCCACTCTCACTGACAGCCCCAAAGCCCCAACCCAAAGGCCCACAAGCCCAACCCAAGCCATGCCAACCAATTGTTTTTGAAGCTCCAGCTGATGGTGAAACAAAAGCAACAGAAACACACGCTCAGGCTAAATACAAAGCCAAATACAAAAACCAGGAAAAGGCAGTGGTTCAAAAGGCACAGCAACAACAACACAACAGAAAGCAGAAGAGAAGAGAATGGTCGCGCAGGGGAAGTGAGTGGGAGTTGGTTCGAAAACCAAAAAAACGGCTGTCCAAATATTACATGCAGCAAAGGCAACCAACAAATTTGTAAGTGTGAAGAAAACAAACATAAAATACCAAAAGAAAAAAAAACATAAAAGAAAGGCAAAAAAAAAAGTAATAACATGAAATGGGCACGAAAAAGCAATACCAAAACATAAATGCGTACAAAGTTCATTGACTTTGCTTTACACCACCAACGCAAGAGAGAGAGAGAGCGAGAGAGGAGCCCGAAGAGAGAAGAGCGCGAAATCAAAAGACGAAAGAGAGAGCTCCAGCACACGAGAGAGGGAGAGAGCCACAGCATAAAGAGGAGCGAGTGGAAGAGTTTTGCATGTTGTTTGTTTGCAAAGACACAAATTAAATCAGACAGTGAGAGAGAGATTTTGAAGAGGGGCGGAAGGGAGCAAGAGAGCATGCCAACGCTCACGTGGGCCTGCCTGCTGCTTCGCTTGCATAAACAATTTGCCGCTCCACCACTCTCTCTCTCTCGCTCTCTCGCGTTATCTCTTTTGTTATGAGCTGTTATTAGTTTGGAGGCTAGTATGACTAATTTGTCAAAGAGAGAGAAAGAGAGAGGCGTGCGATGCGAGCCATGACGTGACCCCAAACAACAACAACAGCAACAAGTACAAAGCGTACGTGCGAAAAAATACGAAAACAGGCAAAAGCGCATGACAAAAAAGAAACGAGAAGAAAAGGGAAGCAAAACGAAAAACAAAAAAAAAACCAAATGAGCACAGCAAAAGGCAAATGGGAAAAACGAAACGAAAAACAACAAAAATATAAATACTTACATACATCAGATATATGTATGTATGTATGCAGATATATATTTTTTTGTGCGCCGCTGCACTGCCTCACCACCACACACGAATTGGGCAGCACTCCTATCATAGTCAAGGCAACAGCGCAGCGATCGCAGCAGCAGCAGCATGACAATTTAGCACATGCCAATCTGACTGCGCAGCTGATGTTGACGGCAACGCTCTCGCGTCGCGTCGCGTCGCAGCTGACGTCGGCCGCTTAGCAAACAGCGCGCGCTAAAAATATAACAGTACCTGCTGCTGCTGCCACGCTTGCAACCTGCGAGTAAGTGTGTGTGGGAGAGAGAGATAGAGAGAGCTGCCTGTTGGGGTACAGTGCGCGCCCACGCAAAGTGCAGGGTGAACAAGAGACGACGCCAGCGACGACGCAAACAAGGTCAAAACAAGTTTAAATGCAGCGAACAAAAAAAAGAGAGCTAACAGCGCTGAGAGAGCAGTAGAGCAACATCAACAGTTTCGTTTGTGGGTGGATGAAGGGGTGATAAGGGGAATGGGTAAGGGGTAAGACGAGGGATTGCTGCAACGAGCAGCTTAATAGAAAGAGCGGAGGAAGGTGATCGACAAACAAAAAAAAACCCATTTACTAGTAGGATATTCTCATAGATTCTCCATAGATTAGGGATGATGATGGGGGATGGGGGGGTGTGTTATGATGACGATAACAATTGAATTGGATTGAGTGTTACAATCAAAAGAGAGAGAACATTGAAACTTACCCGAGATAATGCTGCGACCTTCGCTATGGCGCAGCGATGACGCCTCCAATTGTCCATGGGCGGCAGTGGCGGCGGGGGGTGCAACGACGCTGCCAACGTACTCGTAATCATGGCCAGATCCGGAGGTTGCCACCAATTGACTGCGTGGACTGTTGCTGTTGCTGCCGCAGCTGCTGCTGTTGCTGGCGTGGCCGTTACCGTTACCATTTCCGTTTGCATACACGGAGCAACCCGACAACGACGATGATGATGATGACGATGCTGCTGCGGCTGCTGCTGCTGCTGTTACAATGCTGCCAATGATGCCGTTACTCCCCGTAGTATTTCTATTGTGCTGACTTGCGCTGTTGTTGTTAGTGGGAATGCCGATGCTCTTGCTGCTCCGATAACCGACATTCCCATTGATGCTGTGCAGCGGTATCGGCTGTGGCACCAGGCCGATCCCAGCCGCACCACCACCTCCTCCACCTGCCGCCTGCGAAAGCTTCTCATTCTGCTCAATGAAGCGCACCGCTTGTATTAGCGCATCTATGCCCTTTACCATAGCCGACGACGCGTCTCAGTGCGTACTCTCGTACTCTTACTTGTACTATCACACACCCACGCGCCACGCACACCTTCACTTTGGTGACACACACACTCACACGAACACGCACACACACAGACACACACGCAGGCACGCACGCAACACAACGCGATGACGATGACACACACACAGAGCAATTTAGTTTGGCGAACGTGAGAGAGGGAGAGGCACAGGCAGGCACAGCTTAAAGTCCGCGATAACGACACGTTTACAGTTGTATGTTGTTCAAAGAGAGCGAGAGAGAGCTGAGCTGTAGTTGTAGTTGTAGCTGCTTCTGTTTGGAGTTTGTGGTTCGGCTTCGGTGGTTTTTGTTTTTGTTGTTGTTGGTTGTTTGTTGTTTGCGTGGGTTGCAGTTTTCCTTCCTTTTGTTGTTGCAATAATAAATTGTTGTTAACGTTGTTGCTGTGTGGCTGTGGCTGCTGTTTAGGCTGGAATGAGCAAAGATGAGAAGAGAAATACGTTTTTTAGTTCACTTATTCACAAACAATGCAGAGGGGGAGAGAGAGAGAGCACAGGACAAAGAGAGCGCAAGAGGCTACAAAAGTTTAAGTTTATGCTTAGTTATCTTTTAAGCTTTAAGCTAACTTATGAACATCACTTCAAATTCAAACTAACTGCATACATTTGTCAACTGCACAAGGAAAGTTTTTTTTTTTCGAAAGTTCAATAAATCTGGAAATCATCTCTGACACATTGGTCGCCTGCACCAGCTGAAGCAGAGAGGAACTGTAAACTGCAGTCGCAGCCGCGAGCAGCTGTTGCGTTTGCGCTAATTGTTCACAGCTGCGTGGCGGCAACAAAACAAAAGAGTGAGAAAGATAGAGAGGAAGAGGAGGGCAAAGTCGAAGTCCCGTCCCCCCCCCCTTTCCACACTAACCCAACAAGTTGCAGCCGCGCAGCAGTGCAGTCGCCGTCGCTTCGTTCGGTCGTCTAATCAATGGAAAATGTGGAGGAGAAAAAAAAAGGAGCATTGGCGCGTGCGCGCAAGCGTACGCAGGAATTCCCCTTCTGTCAGCTGTCCTTTTAGCTGTATGTGTTTGTGTGTGGGGCATTCAACTGAGCGGCATTGTTGTTGCTTCATTCTGTCATAATTCATATAAAAGGTCAAGGGTCGCATCCCGTTCGTTTTTCCAAGGGCTGTGTGAAGCGAGAGAAAGAGAGAAATGGTCAGAGAGGGTGCCCAGTGCTATTGCCACTGCAGCCGGCGTATTTACTTGTCAGCCGCTCTCTTTTGAGTCCCATTACAACAAAAGTTACTTTAATAGAAAGAAAGAGAGCGACGGAAGGAGAGCGAGAGAGATAGAGCTTCGAGAAGCTTTTTTTATCGTCTGTCGCATGGGTGATGTGGGATGCTCCTTGGGGGCTGCTGCCTTGACATTAAATGTGCGACACCCACCCACCCCACCGCCTACACCTCTACATCCCCCTGCACATACATACATGTATGTACATGTATACCAGGGTGACATGCTCGTTGAGAGCGAGCGTCAGAACTGCGGGGGGGCGGGTGGCCTACTGCGGCGCGTGTCAAAATTCTATTTAATATTCAAATGGAAAACCGCTTTAAATGGATCAGGAGAACAAAAAAAAAAATTTGCAATAATTGCACCACCCTGCCCCAACCACCACGTCAATGAGAAACCGAGAATAACTTGATTCCTGGGAAAAGTTAATATACCTTTTGGGAGGTGGGGAAGAGAAGGAGGGCACCTCCTCAAAAGCGAACCGAGCACAAGGACTTTTTTTGTTTCTAGTACCTGGAAAGTAAACCAGAAATCGACCCCAAAAACAACAACAGCAAGAACCACTGCCGTGGCAGGGGGAAGGGGGCAGTGAAATCAACCCCGGGGTTAAGGGTCGTCCTTTTCGACATAGTATATTTCTCAAATACTTTATGGCCCATTGTCAGGCTTTGCCTTTCTTATATACACGTTGAATCGAAGGAATAGCCGGAATCAGCGTGTGAAAGAAATATATGTAAAAGAGAAAGGTGGGGCGGAAGAGACCAGGACGGGACAGGAACAGGGAACAGGGATGATGATGATGGCTGGCTGACTGACTGACTGGGCCTCAAGGCACACACACAATCCTAATAATCATATAAAACACTTGAGTGCACCAGAAATGAGAATGCAAAAGTCAAGAAACGTTGAGAGAACTTTCAAGGTGATTACAGCAAAACGGTAAATGCTGAAAAAGGTTAAAAAAAACCGAAATGAAATGAAATCCAGAAAGGAATTTTCAAAAAGTGCCAAAACATAATGAGACACAAATTGAGGGGACCTTTTGCTAGAGAACACCAAGAAAGAGAGAGAGAGAGATGGATGGCATTGTAATATGAGAAACTATCCTTTGAGAACATCAGACGACAAGATCACACACGAAAGATGAGAGATTTGCCCACAGAAATTTAATCTTTTTTTTGGTGGTGGACACTTAAGGAGAATACAGGTAGAAATTCATGAAAAGCTCCATCGTTTCGATGCCTCCGAAGGATCATCCTTCAAACAAGGACTGACCTGACTGCAATGACATACACTTTTCATTCCTTTGCCAAAGTATTCAGAAAACTATTTTTTAAATCCACAATATGCACTTGAGAACACACACACAAAAATAAAAGCTCTCTTCGCAAAACATTTTTAAGAAAGTGAATTTTTCAAAGGAAGCAAAAGAAACACTAGAGAAACGTAAATAGGAAGGAGCAAAAAGAAATAAAGAAGGAAGCAAAGCAGCAATGAAAGACAAAACGGAAATAAAGGGGAAAGCAAAAAACGCAACAACAAAAATTCAACCAAAAGCAAGACAAAAACGACAGATTCTTTTTTTGTTGTTTTTTGTTTGTGTAAGCTTCCCCAGGAGAGAGAGAAAAAGAGAGAGCTTCAGCTGGCTCTCTATTACTCTCTCTCTTACCCCGTCAAACAGCACATCACGCACTTTCTTTTGCATTTCTTTCTCCCACCGTGTTCCGTGTTATTGTTGCTAATTTCGAAATGAAGAGTGATGGAGCGTGCAAAAAAATAAAATTTCGTATAAAAATAGCCAAAAACGAAAGAGGGAAAAGTTTCTGATGTACATACATCCATACATATGTACGTGTATGTGTGTATCTGTGTGGCAGTATCTTTGCTGACTAATTTTTCAATCAAACAATATTCTAGGCAATTTTTTGTATTTGTTTTAAAATTTTTGAAATGAATTGCAACCATAATAAACGAAATCTAGAAAAAGCTTACGCATACAAAAAGAGAGCGAGGCAGGATGATTAAGAGAGGAAACGACAAGAGAGGGAGTTAAAGAGCACCGAAAGCCGCTGATGACTGGACCTCTTATTATTCAATTGCATTTTTATTTAAATAATTGCCAAGTCCAGATATTTTTTTTTTTCGTACATGTATTTTCATTTGCATCACATGATAATTTCATATACATTTTTCACCTACTTTTTGTAAAAAGTATTTTTTTAGGCACTTGTAAAAAAATAATCCCGCAAAGTTAGTCTTTTGGCTGTATTTTTGTTGTTTTCTTGTTTTTGGTTTTTCTATTTTTTTTTGTTTAGCTGAACTGACGCAACTTTTTAGACTGTGACGTCGTCTGCGACGAGACGACAAACGGCGACAGCGACGGCGACGACGACAGTGGACGACGACGCGCACGGTATGGCTAAACAACGTCAAATGAAAGCGTTGACAATCTGCCAATGCGGCTGGCAAGCAGAGTATAAAAGTGGCAACGGCAGCAAAGAGTGCTGTGAGCTACGTGAGTGAGCACAAAAGAGAGACAAAGCCAAGGTGTAATTAACCAAGAGAGTCGCTCCACGGGATACAGTAACTTTCATGTGTGTGTGTGTGTGATTGTAGGTGAGAGAGTTGCAAACTCGAAGAGCGCACTTACTGCCTCACCTTGCTTGCATCACGTAAGCCTTGGGAGAGCCAGTGAAAGAGTGAGAGAGGGAGCTTCAAAGAGAACGCAGCGCCTCTGTTCGTGTGTGTGTGTGTGTGTGTGTGTGCAGGCGAAAAGCGTAGACAGTAAGACAGCAGAAAAAAGCACGCGCTCCACTATAAATGCTGTGCTTGCGAGAGTTTTTGTATTTGTGTGTGCTGGTAGCAGATGGTTGAGAGAGAACCGCACCCCACCCCGCCACAACGCAGCAAACCACTCACACTCACACCACCCCCCGCCTGCAACGTAGAAAACGGGCACATGCTAAAACAAAAGCCCAAAAACATCAAGCAATAAAGCTGACCAACTGGTCTTCTCTCGCACCCACTCTCTCTCTCTCTTGCGGACCAGCAAAATGCAAAATCAAAGAAGAAAAAAGGGGAGAGATAAGACACACAAAAACACACACAATGCAAAAAAAAACTTCTTATTTGGGCCTTTTTTTTTATTATTTACCGTTAGAATTGTTGAAGCACTTTTTGTTGTTGTTGTTGTTGTTAAAACTGTTTTTGCTCTCTCATTTGCACACTGATATAAAAAAAATTACATCAAAACCAAAAAAAAAAAACCAGAATGTCAATGCAAAAACGAAGCAGGTTTTTGACGATTTGTTTTTCTGTTGGTTCTTGGTGAAGATTTTTTTCTTCTGATTTTTGTTTATGTGTGTTTCTTTTGTTATTATTGTTGTTGCATGGTTATTAATTATTTTTGTTGCTGCGCTCCTTATGTTGATTGTATTATATTCTGCTTATGAGCTTTTTCTTGTTGTTCAGCTGTTTGGATTGATATATTTCTTCGTTCTTTCTTGTTTGCTATGTTTCTAATGTTTCCTTTCGTTCTTTTGCTTGTTGTTTGTTACCCGCACAAATGCAATGACAGAAGCAAACTAAATGCTGCCGCAACTCGGGAATGGCTTTAACTTTGGCTGCGCTGCTGCTGCTGCTGTCGCTGTCGCAGTCGCTGCTGCCACTGGCCTGCGTCGACGACGACAGCAGCAGCATTCGCAAAAACAACAAAGGCGCACACACAGTGCAGTGAACGTACGACAGAGAGAGGGAGAGAGAGACAGAGAATGTGAATAGGGAGAGCCAGGGTGTATTTAATTGAAGGTGAGGCAATCTGTGAGGAGAGCAGACACTATTTGGTTGTTATTACTAACCCTTCGGCGATTAAAATAATCATAAGAACATGGAAAATATGCGGGAGCATACCACAAAGAGACCTAGAACCGCCTTACCTTCTTTCCAAAATATACCTTGTGAAGAGCCAGGCAGAGAGCGCACGTGACGCGTTGCGTGCTGTCGTGTATGTATGGATGTATTGATGCATATGTGTGTGTGTGTCTCTGTTTGTTGCTTTTCCTCTTGCGCTTGTGCATAGCGAAACAGGAAGAAACAACAGCATTGGCTAGTAACGAGGCAGCCAGCGCTATATGTGTAATTGTATGGGCAACGTTCTCGGACAGAGCCAAAGAACATTAGGGCGGACCCCCAATAAGTGCAGGGAACACAGACGCTGCAGTTTCTTTGCTTTCGATTAGGTCCACTCGGTACATACATATGTACATGGACACATCGCTGTTTGTGTGTGGGTGGTGCTGATTAGGCTAGTACTTGAATAAATCTCTTTTGTGGGGTCAAAGTAATTCCAATGCAAATGATTGCTTTCAATTATATAAAGGGTCCAGCAAGCTCTGCGATTCTGTTGAGACGGTGGTTTACAGCAGCGGTAATCTTGATAGATAGTAAATGGAATTGTTACAAGTGTTTTTGTTTTTGCTGTGTTTCGGAATGTAATCTATTTGTGGTTGTTTTAAATTGAATAGTCTGATTCATCGAAGGATCTGTATCTATGTAGGTTTGAGGACCACCCTAAAATTCGACATTCATCTTGTTTAGCTTCTGTGGAGAACAGAACCCTAAGATGCCGCTTCTCTGCCTCTGCCTCTCTATATCTCTCTCTTTTGCTGTTGGTTCTGGCTGTTATGCTGGTGCTGATGGTTCTGCTGCGTCATTGTTTCATTACACCAGCTTCACTGCTTCCCCTCTTCCACGCAAACTTCTCACTATCTTCTCAACGTAGAACCAAGCTGTGCTCTCCATTCACTCACTCTCTTTCTCTCACACTCACTCTCTTAAGCCAGAGTTTCTTTTGGTGTGTTTTCCACGAAAGGCATATTAATTAGAGGATGGGGAAATTCTGAAAGAAGATTAGGCCATGCCAGCAGGGCGGGGTGGTGCCTGCTCACCCTCTATTGAATGTACCTTGCCTCCAAAAAAATGTTTGCTTGCTCTTGCATTTCTGCCCTGCGTGCAGTCCCCCTCTCTGCTATTCCCTTCTCTCCTATTGGCTTTTGTTATTGTTATGATGCGTCGACGCCGACGTCAACGTCAGTGTATGCGTTGCGGCAGCGGCAATTTCGAAACGTGCTGGCATTTGTGTGGAACGGAACTTGTTTGGACATGCATGGACTCGCTGCAGCGGCTGCGCGGCCAGCGTTGACAGCGGTAGCGGTCTCAGCCCTGGCCAAAACTTTGCAGAGGCGGTGAGAAAAAGAGCGAAAGAGCGGAGTGTGAAGGGAAAGAGCGAAAAAGTGGAGTAAGAGATGCAGAAGCTGCTGCAGCAGCAGCAAATTGTTTATTTTCATAATTCCTCTCTTGCATTCCATTTTGCTCTACGTTTTAGAGGGGTTCTTCTGAATGATGGAGGTAGGGACGTTAAAGATTGCTTAAAGGGAGGGGAAAAAGAACGGTAGTGGGTGCTTGGAAGGGGAGGGGGCGGAGTGGAGAGTGCCAGCAACAATGTTGCCAACGTCCGAGGGTTCATTGGACTTCTTCTTTTTTTGTTGTTTTTATTTTTGGGTTTCTCTCTCTCTCTCTCTGTACCTTTCTCTGGCATTTGCCCCATTCCGCATCCCCCACACAACCCGGTGCTACCTTTGTGTCGCTTTTCTAGGTCAAAATTTACAATTTTAAATAACTGCATCCGCCACAACGTCAAATTGAAATGCAAACAATCTATCGGATGGATGGCCAGCCAACTGCAAAACCTCGTACGACTTCGATCATATTCACGGAACAGCATATCCCCACACATATTTGCAATGTTCTTTACACTCCAAGTATATAGGTAAATACTACTGCATGTAACTGGCAACCCCTATAGAAAATAAGACAATATAAACTGAACAGTCCTCTTTGGGAGTTTATCTTTAAGCATATAAAATGGATATTACTTCCAAAACTTCTGGAAACCGACTTGTACACCTGTATTTATTGCTTGCACCTTGAACTTAAAACAACGCCAAGGGCCAGACGGTGGCTATTATTAATCCACAGGCGGATCGGATCGTCTGGGATACGGTGGAAAGCTTTTTTTTTTCTTTTTTATACCTGTACTCAAAAAAGAGTAAAGGGGTATATTAGATTTGTGGTAAAACTGCAGAATGAAACCTTTCCGACCTTTCCTAGCCGAGTCGATATAGCCATGTCTGCCTGTCCGTACGTCTGTCAAGTATCCATTGTAAATGTAGATGTAGACAATAGATGTAGCCAAAATATGTAAAGTATTTTAGAAATCTACATAAATCATAAGCTCATAAATTTATATACGGAATGAGTACGGGTATAAAAGTAGAGTCGCGTCCAAAGAAGCGACTCACACGTTTCTTCTCGTTGTTTTTTTTGGGTGCAATTACCTTTTGATGTTGTCGTGTCTGTGGGGGCGGCTGTATTTGTTTAAACCCACTTATGGCCAGGACATGTGTATATAAAGGCCACGGGGCCACCGAAGAAGGCATCAGTTAACGGCTTTGCACCACCCAGCGAGGTCGCCAGCACAGATCCAGACTCCATCGTTCCCGTAACCTTATTAGTTCACTGTAGCGAGGCACAACATGAGGTTTTTCATTGGCATACTGATTGGTAATTAGTGGCACCAGCGAGCCAATCCCCTCGATCAACATAACCCCCGTCTTCCCACGCTATTTCTTCCTTTGCAGCGAGCTTACTGCTTATAAAGTGCTCGGACGTCGACTCGCGTCGTTCTGGCGGGAGAAAACCCGATCCCTGCATCCCTACAGAACCAAGGTGTGGTTGCCCGGACAGGACACCCGACTGTACCTCGTCCTCCACAGAATGTTCGCCACCCCCCGATCCCTGCATCCCTACAAAACCCGACTGTACCTCGTCCTCCACAGAATGTTCGCCACCCCCCGATCCCTGCATCCCTACAAAACCCGACTGTACCTCGTCCTCCACAGAATGTTCGCCACCCACCGATCCCTGTAACCCTACAGAACCAACCAGTAGTTGCCCGGACACGACAACCGACTGTACCCAGTCCTCCACAGATTGTTCGCCACCCCCCGATCCCTGTAACCCTACAGAACCAACGAGTAGTTGCCCGGACACGACAACCGACTGTACCCAGTCCTCCACAGATTGTTCGCCACCCCCCGATCCCTGTAACCCTACAAAACCAACGTCTGGTTCAACGGAGCCGACACCCGGCTGTCCCTCGTCCTCCACAGAATGTTCGTCAAGCTCAAGACCCTCCATCCCTACAAAACCAACGTCTGGTGCAACGGAGCCGACACCCGGCTGTCCCTCGTCCTCCACAGAATGTTCGTCAAGCTCAAAACCCTCCATCCCTACAAAACCAACGTCTGGTGCAACGGAGCCGACACCCGGCTGTCCCTCGTCCTCCACAGAATGTGGTTGCAAACCTTCCCCAAAAAAATGCCACAAGACCCATAAAACCCGCAAAGTCCACAAGACCCGCAAGATTCACAAAACCCGCAAGGTCCACAAACCTAGCAAGGTCCGCATAACCCGCAAAACACGCAGAATTCACAAAACTGCTCCCAAAGAATGCATCCCCGCCCCAAAGCCCTGTTGGTTACCCATCCCTAGCCCAAAGTCTTGCAACCCCATCCCTAGCCCAAAGCCGTGCAACCCCATCCCTAACCCAAAGCCCCGCAACCCCATCCCTAGCCCAAAGCCGTGCAACCCCATCCCTAACCCAAAGCCCCGCAACCCCATCCCTAACCCAAAGCCCCGCAACCCCATCCCTCACCCAAAGCCCCGCAACCCCATCCCAAGCCCAAAGTCTTGCAACCCCATCCCTAACCCAAAGCCCCGCAACCCCATCCCTAGCCCAAAGCCCCGCAACCCCATCCCTAACCCAAAGCCCTGCAACCCCATCCCTAACCCAAAGCCTTGCAACCCCAAGCCCATACCCAAGCGCGAACCCAAGCCCGTACCCAAGCGCATACCCAAGCCCGTACCCAAGCTCGAACCCAAGCGCATACCCAAGCCCGTACCCAAGCGCGAACCCAAGCCCATACCCAAGCGCGTACCCAAGCCCGTACTCAAGCCCGTACCCAAGCGCAAGTGCAACTAGTGGTGTACGCGGGACGCCTGCCGGCACAAAGATCCTGGACAGGACCAGATGTAGCTGAATGTCAGGAAGTGCGCCTGCGGTAAAGCCACATGGAGACCCACCTGATAGAATGACAAGGACAATGATTACCAGCTATGTTTTTTTTTTTGGTTTTTATTTTGTTAATTGTTTTTATTTTTGTTATAGTTTAAATAAATATTATTGATGCATATCCACGTAAGAAGAACCAGAAAATACTAATTTCGATAGCTCCTTGGCGAGTTAATCCTGAAAAAAAAATACTAAAAATGGTCTAGAAAGCGCAACAAAATACTAGAAAATAATCGATCATCGGGTTGATCGACTCGGTGGATTGACAAGTTTTGACAGTCACGCGTTGACACAATTGGAATCGTTGGAATGGAACGGGTGGAGCGGATGAATTGTTCCTCAAAGTCCTTGGTGGAGAAGAACTTTACGACTGACTTGTGTTTCGTGTTTGCTTTAACTTGCACCAAAATCAACAGGAAAAGTTGGATTACTTTGGCTGGGGGGAAGTTAAATGTGAAGAACGTGGACGTGGAGCAGGACAAGAAAGGCCCAAAACTTGTTTACTCTCTGGCTGCATTTCTGGTTGCACCTCCGGTGCATGCGAGAGGCACGCGAAAACATGTAAAAAGTAAAGCAAAAAGGAACAAAAACACCAAAGTGGAAGACGAAGAGTACAAGTCGGGTAACTACGTGTGGTGGCAGGGTAGTGGTAGGGTTGGGGGTTGGGGGACAGGTGCGTTGAAAGAGGGAGAATCTCACAAAAGGAGAAGGGCAAAAAAGTTCAAAGTGCATGACGGCATGCAAAGCGGAAATCAAGCAAAATCATGCCAACAACAATCACAGACGTGCCGTAAGAGAGAGAGAGAGAGACAGGAGTCCCAACTGTAATTGTAGTTCGATATAAACACAAAAACAACAAACCCGAAACAAGAATCAACACAAACAAGAAGGAAAGTGGCGTGGGCGACAGAGAGGGATTGAGCGAGAGAGAGAGAGCGGCATCGTTAGCTAGCTGAAAACCGGGTGAGAGAAAAACAAAAACAAACAAAGCTTCCCCCATTCTCTTTTTGTGTCCCGTTGCTAAAGCTCAAAACCGAAAACAGGCTTTGCTGCAGGAGAGACAGAGAGACAGAGAGTGAGAGAGAGAGGATGACGAATGAGCATGTGAAACGGCCGCAGCAAAAGGAAAATGCGTCGCAACAATAAAGCGCAGGTGCGAGAATGAATATTGCCAGCAAGGAGAGGCATCAGCATCGGCATCTGTGTGCGTGTGTGTGTGTGTGTGCAGGAAGCAAAAGGAGAGCCAGCGCCAGAGCACAAAAGAAGAAAGAGCGCGTTAGCAACTGCTACAAACAAAAAGAAGGAAGCAAAGCTGAAAGAATTTCGAATGCAATTTAGAGCCAAAATAGAATCGCTGGCGAATCCTCCACAGCAAAGGCATGGCACAGACTGCATGCAAGGAGAGGAGCATAGCAAACAGCGAGAGAGCAACAACGACAGAAAGAGAGTTTTTCAGCAGAGCTTCAGCTTCAGCTGGCCTGAAGAGCGGCTTTGTGGGAGCGAAGGAAAGAACGGCCGGCAGAAGGATATTATAAGCAAAAGGAGACCGGCAGCACACACACACACACGATAAGCAGCCGAAGAACAGAGTGAGAGAGCTAACGAATGAGGAGAGCGGCTTAGAAAGACCGGCAGAGCGGGTGAGCTTTGCGGGAGGGGCATAGAAGGCGCAACCATCAGCGAAAGGAGCAGGACAGGCGCTAGCCAGAGAGTAATAGAGGAAGAGAGAGAGAGAGAGAGAGCGAGTTTCAGGAAACAGGCGAATGCAAATAAGAGAGCGTTCGGCCACGAAACGCGTTAAAAGTGAATGAAACCGGCAGCACAGCACACCGGTGTGTGTCCACCAGACTGTGCAACAATTTGTTGCCGCAACATGTTGAACATCACCACAGAAGAGCCGCTGAGCGAGAGTTCGTACCCGCAAAAAGAGAGCGAGCGCGTGTCCTGTCCTGTCCTGGCCCCCAAGGGATGAAGGCATTTATTAGGACGGGGGTGAAGGGGCTGGGGAGGCAAGCCATTACCCCCCCCCCCCCCACCAATCCAGGCACCATATGACATTGCAATTAGAAAGTGCATTATGAAAGCAATTTATTTGCATTTGCAAGCAATTTGAGGGCTAATTGGAATAATGAAGGCTACAGTTGAAAGTCCTGGCCACCCTACCGCCCGCACCCACCCACCACTGCTGCTGGCATAATTTATAAACTTATTTTTCGATGACACACTCGCAGGACGCTGTCGTGCAACGTTAATCAGCAGATGTGTGAGTGGTTGTGTGGCATTTGATTTATCTTTTTAACATGTGATTTTTGTATCATTTCATTTATGGGCAATTTTGCACAGGCTTCATTTTTCATCAAGCAATTTTCAGGTATTTGGAAAAACCGCAGATGAGCTCTTTATTCTCCAATTTCGCCCAGATGCTGTTTTTTTTTTTGTTTCTTCCAAGATCTCAGACATAAATATATGTACATATGTATGTACAATGTAAAAAAGTATTCAGTAAATGGATATATTCAACCAAGGGCGAATATTTGTTGCTCGAATTTCGCTGGGCTCCAAGATCGTTTACCATTATTTTCTAGAATATGTCACAAGCGATTCAACGGGTAACGAGAGCCGTCCACATTCCCCGGTGCTCATGTGGACATTTCTCAATCATCCGCTCCGTCTTACACGTTCACGTTCACGTATCGATTTACACAGCGTAAAAAAAACAAACAAAAACAAAGACAAGCAAACAACAAAACTGACATACGAATTTCAGTTAGCAACCGAAATCCGAAAGAAATGCGTGCCAAGAACAATGAGCTACAATGAGCCCACACAGAGTAAATAGAGTCCAACAAAAACAACAACAAAAAAAGAAGAAAAAAATTGAGCAGACGGCAGCTGCATAACAGGGCGTATGAGTAATGCCAGCCCAGCCCCTTTCAGTCCCTTTAGACCGCTTTTTTCACACTCGCGCAAAGCTCGACAAAACCCGACAAATGCAGTGCAAAAAAAAAAGAAGAAAAACAACACACACACAAAATATAATGGCACATGTGCAAGTGTTTCAAACTTCTGGCTTTCCATGGAATTTCGATTGGAAAAAAAAGCAAAAACGAAAGCGAAATGTGGAGGCTCAACGCTTGTAAAAAATACCCTACAAAAGCGAGGGAGAGAGAGTATTTCAGATCAAATGAAACATTCAATCAGTTGAAAAAAGCTGCTCGCTGCTCGTCATACGAGTTTTTATAAGCAGTATCAATCCAACAAATATATAAAAAAATCTATAAAACATATTGCCATATAATTTGGTCTCGATTTCATTTATTGGAATCCTTGAAACCTTATTAATTTAAATATTAACTAGAAACAAAAACCATTTTAACTTTTTTTAGGAATTTTTCTTTTTGGTATTTTTTTATATATTTAAAGCGATTTTAAATCAGCATACGAATTGAGTGAAGATACACATAGCTCGAGGTCTTGAGCTTTATATTAGTATTTTCTATGTGGAAAATGCCTGCAATTAACTACAAAAAAAAAGTAAAATAAAAATTCCGATCCCGAAGCGAGAGGACTGGACTCAAATCAGGCGTAAGTTTTGTTTAAAAATATAGTTCTGTGGAATGTCCCTTAATGGTAGAAATAAAACGAATATAGCACAGAAACTTGGGTAATAAATCACATATTAATAACAATGATAGCTGGTTGGGTGGTACCCCTACGTATTTAGAGAGTATTTGGCAAGACTTACCCAGCCGCATGGAACCGGTGGGGCAAACGC
Source organism: Drosophila ambigua (assembly GCA_018150905.1). Lineage (NCBI taxonomy): Eukaryota > Metazoa > Arthropoda > Insecta > Diptera > Drosophilidae > Drosophila > Drosophila ambigua. The sequence goes on along the minus strand of JAECWS010000151.1, from coordinate 3,913,629 downwards.
AAATTGGGGGAGCAAAAAACGAAAACAAAATGCAAGTGTGTGTGCCGCCGCGAGTCGTCTTCAGTTTGAGTGTGTTTCTTGTTTACAGGTTTCCGGCTGCCGAGTGCTGAAAATGAAAATGAAAGAATCGGGGGGGTTATTTGCAGAGAAAGATGAGTGGCCACCCCCCCCCATTGAAATATTTATGAAATGGGAGCAAACAGAAAGCAAGAGTAACCAAACACTTTGACAACCCTGGAGGCCACTGGCCACTGCTGGAGTGAAGAGTCGATTCGAGCCCTTTGAACCCTTTTGTCATGGATGGGGGGGACGGAACCCTACGTTCTCGCTCGCTCGCTCTCTCTTTCTCTCTCTCTCTCTCTCACCTTCAACCACAAACGGAAAACGAACAAATTTAAATTGCTGAAGCCAAAAGAAGTAGTTCCCCAAATGTGAACAGAAACCCTGCAAAGCCTGGAAAACCTTTGCAAAAATATAACAAAAAAATATTTGCGAAATATTTGTAGACTGTTTGCTGGAGGGGATCCAGCCAGCCAACCCAGCAAAGAGTGAAAGGCGGCGAAATCATACAGATTGGCTTGGATGACTTCATCATAAAGCAGTTGATATCAGATATAAGACATACACGAGCAAGGGGCAGGTGACAAATATGGCCATAAGCAACAAACAAAGTTTGTTGTGATAAGTGCTGTGTGTGAGGCATGCCCAGACACAATTGTCGCGCATAAGTTTAAGGTCTCGGTCTGGGTCTCGGTCCCTCTTGTTAAACGAATCAAAACCTTTCGGCTGTCATTTGTGCATGCAATTTGTTCCTCAATTCAATCGCTGAATCTTGAATGATTTTCACAGGGCAGGGGGATGAGTGCCACTGCCACTGCAACTGCAACTGCCAGTGCCACTGCCCCTGTGGCTGTATCATCATCTGGCCTGGCCCATTGGAATGCCTACTCCTCCTCCTACTCCTCCTCCTACTCCTCCTCCTCCTTCAATGCAATTTCAATTGAAAGCAATGCATTCAACTCGGTTGAAGTGAATTTTGCATGAACTTGACAGGTCGACTCATTAGCCCCCACAGAGAGGGTTGGGAGCTGTGTGAATGCCACATATGAATGTATGTACATGTAGCTCGATTCACTGACTGACTGACTGACTGACTGACTGACTGATTGCCACCGCCCCAGCCACTAAGCCCTGACTCTGAATTTGAGTCTCTTGCTTTTGATTATATGGGCTTGCCCCATCATCAATGTCTGAATTGTTGTTGCTGCCTGCCAGCCAGCCTGCCTCAACGCGACGACTATCTATAAACTATGCCTATGCGGGGCACCGCGATATGGCCGCACAGTGGCGCAAAAATTATTATCGTAAATTAAGAAAAAAAATTACCCTTGAAACGCATTTGGCATTCCAAGTGCATTTTGAGGGACATTTTTTGTTTGCCAAGTTTAAGGCAATTTTCATGGAATCTTTTTGGAAAAGCTTTGACATTGCTGGAATATTTCTATGATATTTTTTCTGGTATTTTTTGTATGATCCAGGCATGTGTTTGCACCCACTGTTAGTGGGGTATTTTGTCCTTTTTTGCATGTTTTTTTTGTTTGTTCTTTTCAATTTGTAAGGAGCCATTTGAAGTGTCTGAAATTCTTTTCTCTTTTTGTTTCCTTTCCTTTAACACCTTCTATGCAAAAGTATATAATTTTAAAGCAACAAAAATCCACTGTGAAAATATACACGCTTGCAAATTGGAGTCTGAATGTTTTTTAATATCTTTTAATTAACATTAAGCACAAACAAAATTTTCTGTGAATAAAAATTGTAGCTAGAATGAAGTAAAAAATACGACGATAATGTACAATGTCATGTACATGCTATGTATGTTGTTTTATTATCTATTCTGGGGCACTTGTGCATCTCGAGGCGAGCATCAATGAGGGAAGCGAGCACTGGGAGCACTCTCTCTCTCTCTCTTTATATATGTAAAGAACATTCTCCATTGTAACATTCAACAAAGAATTAAAGGCCCACTGTGCCGCCTCGGCCTTTCCGCCATTTGCATTGTGTTTTGTCGTTGCGGCTGCATTTTCCATATACATTGCACACACACACACGGACAGGCACACAGAATGCAATCAGCCTATGTCTGTATGTCTGTGCGTGCGTGTTTGGGGCATGTTTGTTGCATATAGAGAGAAACCAGCGAGCGAGCAATAACAAACACGTAGACTCAACTTTTATGCCAGTTTTCATGCATAATTTTCGTTTCATTTTGGTTTTTGCAGTTGAACCCCCCCCACCCCCCAACCCACCCTGTCCCTCTAGCGACTCCCCCCACCCGACTATTAGGCGGCAGGCCGCCCCCACCCAACACGAAAGTCTGGGGCCCGACTTTTAACATTGAAAACGAACGTTGACATAAATGCAATCAGCACGCGCTCAAAGCAGGCAGACAGACAGTCAAAAGAGTGATAGCAAGAGAGTGCATATGAGAGACAGAGAGATAGAGAGAGAGCAAGAAATAGAAATAAAGGAAAAGAGAGATGAGAGAGAGAGAGAGAGAGAGAGAGAACTGCAATTGCAACGTTGATGACGTGTTGTCTGCGGATTTGCCAAGCAAAAATTGTGTGATATGATTTGCATAATCATCGATAATTGAATCGATTTCAACAATAATTTTCGTAATATTTAAAAGTTTGCAAAATATTTCGTAAGGTCTAAAATTGTATTATTTCTCCTGCCTTCTGGTAATTGATTAAAGTCGATAGGTGGAACAGTGGCTATCGATTACACATGCCACATCACAGAGCAGAGCAGGGATGGGGGCGTTGGGCGTTGTGAGTGCAGCTTCACAGGCAAGAAGCTCAGGCTACGCTTCAAGGGACGAGACGAAGATTCGAATACCCTCGAATAAAACAGCACGCACGCATTTTCTGGCAGAGTTGCATCGAATGACCCGCTCCTGATATTTATAACGATTTCGATATTGGCATTTCGTAATATAATTTGTCCCCATGAGAATACTAATACCCGCTGCGAGGGGTTTAGCAACCAGGGGTTATGTCTGCTGCTCCCCTCTCTTTCGGGTGCTGCTGCTGCTGCTGTCGTGGGTATCCTGCTGACGCTGATTCCCTCCTGCTTGCATCCCTGCCAAACCTCTGCTGATGCTGCCCCCTCTGCCATGCCAAGCTCTGTTCTCGCTCTGTTCTGTTCCCCTGTTGGTTCTTCGACACTTTATCAGCTTCGCTTCTTTTGCTCCTCGGCCTCTGCTGCGACTGCTGCTGCTGATGCTGATGCTCCTGCTGCTGCTGCTGTGTGCCGTTAGCATGCATAAATCAATCAAGTTGAGTGTTTGCTCATAAAATGCAAAAAAAGAAAATTGAAACCAACGCAGCAGCACGCTACGCTACGCTTCTCTCGCTCTCAGGTCCTCCTCCTCTCCCTCTCCCTCTCACTTTGCAATCTAAGCCGAATGAAAAAAGCGCTCAAGTGTCAAATGCAGCAGCAGCAACGGGAGCAGCAGCAGCAGCAGCAACGGCATCCACTGAACCCAACGCTGCTGCCATCGACATCTCCATCGACGGTCGTTTGCTGACGCAGGATTTTGATGATGCTGTTTACAGTAAGCACAAACATGAGGGGGGGGGTGGAACTTTAAAGTCTTCTCCTGCAGGCAACTTCTCAGCTTTCTTGCAGTCTCTCTCTCTCTCCCCGTTGTTAGGGCAACTCTTAGCTTTTTTAATCAAAAGCAACAAATGCTGCAAAAAATATTGCTAAATTCTCAGAAGACACTTGTCCCCTGCCCCCCTGCAACCATTCTTTATCTTTTTTGCTTTTCTTATTTTCTTTGCACGAAGTGAGTGAATAGTCACTGCCTGGAGATACTCTAGTGGCAGGGGGGGGGGCAGGGACTATTACTATTTTGATTAAATTTGTGCAAGGCAGAGCTACATACATATTTGGGAAGCATTTCAAACTCTATTAAAAGTGCAAACTTACACACATGCATATACACATAAATTCATAGTTATGTACATACGTACATACTACATATGTACACAAACTTTAAGGGTAGAATGGAAATCAAGAATGACCAAACCAATTTGGTGTAGGGTATCTAAAGCTTCGTTTCGTCGCTTTTTGCTCTATTTTTGTGCTCTGCCTTGTTCTGCTGTGACGTGAAAAGTTCTCTCTCTCTCTCTCTCACCGCTCTCCCACTCTCTATCTTGGTTATCAACGCCGCTGCCGCCTGCATGGCTGTCGTCTCAATCGCATTCGGCAAGGTGTGCCCCACCCCTTTAAATGTGTGTGTGTGTGTTTGTGTGTCTGTCTGTCTGTCTGTCCTATGTAATCAGTGTGGCAGCACTCTAATTAGCAGCAAACAAATTTCCAAAGTGGCAAATAGAGAGAGAGAGAGCGACATAGCGAGAGAGAGAGCAAAAGAGAGTGAGGCTTGCACTTTGTGCTGTTTGAACTTTTCACTTTCGAAATTCTGCTGCTGCTGCTGCTGCTCCTGGCCACTGCCACTGCGCTGCATGATACGGGCAGAGCAATCATCGCGCGTCCATCAGCTAAGGTAATGCAATCATTTGTGTGGGTGCGCGGCACCTGCTGTCTGCCAGTGCAGGGTATTTGCAACGTCTACTTTTCACCAAGTAGCAAATGCAACGGTTTCAGCTGATCCACACACACACAAACACACAGACAGACACACAGCAAGCGTAACAAAAGCGAATGCAAAACACTTATCAAGAACAGCAGTAGCGAACGGGCAGGCGGTGGCGGGCGGGGGGCGGTCGGGCAGAGATAAAGAGAGCAGGGCTAAATGAGGGCGGCCGCCTCTTGTGGGCGTACGTTTCGTTTCGTTTTTATTTGATTTTTCCTTTATGTTGTTCTTGCCCCCCCACCCCACTACCTCGTCATCTTCTACTGCGACGGAAGCATAATCAGCAAAAAAAAAAAAAAAAAAAAAAAAAAAACAAATGTGCATGCTGGTTCTTGTTGTTGTTGTTGCATTGATAAGAGTGGCCTGGGCCCGCCTGCGGAGTGAACGAAAGTGGAAGAAACCAGCAGCCGGCAGCCAGCAGCCAAAGCAGAGGAGCAACACAAAGGCAGACACTTGTTGGCAGGGTATATGGCCCTGGCAGGGTATGGGACAGTGCCAGAGAGCGGCCACACAGAGCAAAGGCAAAGGTAAATGGCAAGATGAGTGGCTTTCCATTTTTCTTTTCCTCCTTAGCAGTGTCAAAACCATTTCTGTCCTTCTTTTATAGTTTCTGCCGATAGATCAAACATCGCTACATATATCCATATATCGAATTTATGTACTGTGGATACTTTATGTGTTTTTTGGAGAACATTTTCAACTTTTTCCCGTACCTTCTAATGGCATATGCCTTGCATTTTGTCGCAAGGGAAGGCCATTGAGAAAAAAGGTTCTTATGCTGATTGCTCTGACTGCTCTCTGCACTGTGGTTGGCTTCTGTTTTCTGTTTCCTTCAGTTAGTGGCTTGCCTGCTGCATGTCCCATGTCCGTCCGTCTCATGGCCAGCAGAGTAGAGAAGTGGCAGGAAGAGCAAGCAGCAGAGCAGCAGCAAGCAACGACAGAAACAGAAGCAGAAGCAAAGCTCAAAGCAGCAGGCAAAAGTTCGACTTCTTCAGTGCAAAACAAAAACAAAACAAAACAGAACCATAAGACTCAAGTGGTACAAGAAAAATAAGAACAAGAAGAATGGACAAGAAGGAAGAAGCAGTGGCAAAAAAAAAAGTAAAGCTGAAAGGAAGAAGGAGGAAAGGATAGACAGAGCGGCCAGGTCCCTGGGAGACTTGAACTTTTGCGATACCCTTGAAAGTCTTTTATGTGAAAATTAACTAAAAAAAATAATAATAATAATTTAATAGCTTTGATTTCTAAAACCAAAAAATAATTGCAATGATTTCTTTGGAAATTTGTTGATCCTCCAAATCTGTACACACATTTGGTCGTAAATCCATCGCACCCTGCCGCAAGGGGCATGGCAAGAGTGCAAAAACAGTTTACAGTAAACATGGCTTTTTCCATGCAGTTTGTCTTTGGCCCCAGGACGCTGCTCCAAAAGCGAACGAGTGCGGGAGAGGGGCAGAGGGGGAGGCAGGGAGAATGGCAGCAGGGTATGGCGTGTGGTAAGGACAGTTGGGAGCCACTCAAGTGCCCCCAACTAATTGGAATTTGGCACGTTCAACCAGTTTGCCACTTTTGTGCTCCTCTTTTTCGCATCTCTTTGGCTTTTTTGTTTTGTTTTGTTTTGTTTTTGTTTTAGTTGGTTTTTTTTTTGGTGTGCTTTTCACTCTTGTTCTGCATCTTCTTGTTTACTTTGCTGCAGTTGGTCCACTAAGAACAAGAACATGGCCAAGCCAAGAGCAAGCGGACCCCAGTGAAACAAGAAGAACAAGAACAACAAGCTGAAAGGAACGAACCAACTAGGATGTTTCACACCGCGAAAATGTAATGGAAGATTCAAGCAATTTAATCAGTTTTACTGGGCAAGCCAAAGGAATCTTTTAATCAAATCTTTTAAGATTTTAAGGTTTTAATAAAAATACCCATAAATAGATGTAGTTTTGAATGAGCACAAAAATACGTGCTACCTAAGCTCAGATGAATGCCCTTTGCCCTACTGCTAGATACTACAGAAATTCAGTTGATTAAACTCAATAAAAAGATTAAAAAAAAAACAAATCATTATATTAACAAATGAAATTCAGCACTTAAAACAAAGAAAACGTTTGTCCCCTAGAAACTCAACCAATATTCGATCGTTAAGGTACAATTGCCCGATTTGCCATTATCAGTTTGAATGCCTTTTGGCTAAGTGCACAGGAAATGCAGTTCTTTGTTGTTGTTGCTATGGGTAGAAACGAAGGTAGACAAAGGTTCAGTATTTGGGAGTCGCGATACTGATAAGACATTGAGAAATCTTGCGAAATGAAAATAAAACTATTCAAAAATGAATAAAATACTTTTATAAACGAATCTGAGCTGTTCTGGGAAGGGAAAGGTTAGAGAGTGAGCGGGCTGAGAAAGGAGGATGGAGAGTAAGAGCCAACGAGAGATAGACATTGACAATGATCAAGCGGAAAATGAAAATTAATTAACTCGAAAAGTACGGAATAGACGGAAATCGCATAGCAAAAACAAACAAGCAGCAACACACAATAAAGAGAGCCAAATGCAGTGTGGACTCTCTTTTCGGGTTCTCTCTCTCTCTCCGTCTGTCTCTCTTTATTGTTGCACATTGCGCATACGTCACGTTTTCCAATTATCCCCCTCTATGGTTGCTCTTTTCATCAACTTTAAGCACACGTACACGAACATACTCCAATAACTGTGGCAGAGTCAGAGAGTGTTCCTTATAAGGTACGAATTTCCCACTGAGTGCGCCCCCCTTAAGTGAATTCGATTCCCAACTTGTTGTTGTCGGTTGCTGTGTGGGACAAAGAGAGCCAGAGAGAGAGAGAGACTTGGAGAGCCAAAAGCATCATAAAAAGCAATAACAAACATTTTTTCCAAACAAAACAAACAAAAGTGTGGCTCTCTCCACACAGAGAGACAGAGAGAGAGAGGGAGGGAGAGAGAGAGCCGTCTATTAATTGCAAAGCCTTTGCTTTGATTATGACAGCGACAGCAGGGTTAGTGCAAATGGGAAACAAAACGGGGCACAGAAAATCCAAGCATAGGCAGTCTTGGAATACTCTACCCTGCAGCCACCTAATGCATAAAATATTTGTGGCTTACATAATAAAGAAAATTCAAAATTCAATTAACATTCGGACAGCTGTTTGGCGAACACCACACCACAACACTCAGCATTCTCCTTTGCGAATAATTCCGTTGAGGTTTGCCATTTTATTGTTAATTTTCGGTTATTATTTTTTTTTCATTTTATTTTATTGAATAGAACTTTCTTTCTTGCCAAAAATAGTTTTATATTGAATCTGTCCGTAGTATGACCTAATTCTGTACTAATTTAGCGTGTCTAGCGTCGAAACCAGTCTATTCTATGTACATAACACTCCCCATAACTGCCCCCCAACATTGATATTTCATCATTCACTTTACGAATGATTCATCAATATCCCGTCCCGTTCAAGCGATGATGCCTGCTCTTCACAAGTCGCCCAAGTCGCCCAAATCGTAGCGCATTCATTCGTACACGTAGCCCAAGAGACACGCACGCACGCACCACATAACATACACTCGCTCTCCCTCTCTGGAGTGAGAGCGAGAGAGAGAGAGCGCGCGCGATTGTCAGTGCAGTCATGTGAATGCATTTATGACCTACAATAATAAGGTGACACACGCACACACACACACACAGGCACACAGTCATCGAGCGAGCGTGAGCAGACGAGAACGAAGAAGAGAGCAGACCTATGTGTGTGTGTGTGTGGAGTGCGTGCTATCTTTTGTCTCGCGTTCTTTCGGGCTTGCTCCCCTCTAGCGCGATTTGGGCTGCAATCACGCGACAGCCACAATAACATTTCATCAACAAAGACTGAGAGCGCGAGAGCAGCAGCTCTAGAGAGCGTGTCTTTTGGGGTGTTGGTTGTCATTGCAAATGCAAAAAAATACAAAATAAAAAAAACAAACAGCTCTTGTCTCACTCACTCCCACACTGTTTTTGGCTGACTGAGCGCAACTTGTTTGTTCCATGTCTCGTCTCTTGCTCTCAGAGCAACTTGTTTGCTTGTGCTCTCCCTCCCACTCCCACTCCCTCGCTCAAACTCTCTCTCTCAGAGTCTTTGGAAAAGCTCACGTGTCGCATTCAGTTTGCTGCCTGCCACGCAAACTACTCACACACACACACTCTCTTGCCCCTCGTCAACACTACTCTGTCACTGTCTGGCAGAGCCATCAAGCCTTCAAGCCATCAATCATCATGTAAGGCTGGCTCCATTCTTCTATTTTTTCTTCCTCTCTTTCTACTCTTTTTCACTGTAGCTACTCGTTCTCCCCTCCCGAAAACGGTTTAAGCCACACTCATTGCACTCTTTTGATTACATATGTATGTCTGTATGTTTGTAAATTCCTCTCTTCTACATATTCCGCTCCTTTCTCTTCATAATCTTCATTTTGTCCTGTTTATCCGCTCCTCATCCTGACTATAGTCAGCCGGTTTTCGCTGGTCTTCTGCCTCTCTTCGACTTGTTTTTGTTCTCTCACGCGCTCTAGCTCCCTTGTGCCTTCTGTGGCTCCAACCCCCTCTCTGACGCTCTTTGACGGTCGTTCTCTTTTGTTGCGGCTGACGTGTTTACTGGTTTGCTGCTGCTGCTTTTGTTGCCGTTTCTTATTTTTCTTTTTTCGCTTTTGGGGCGCACGTTGCTTTGTTATTGTTGTCGCTGATGTCAGACACGGACACAAACACACACACACACACACATACACATACAGCCATGTGCGCTCTTGCCGCAAAACGCCTCTGCCGCTGCCGCTGCCACTGCTGACGCCGACAATGTGCAATGTGAATCGCTCCCCCTGTCTCAACCCACCCACTGTTTCCTCCCTATCGCAGTCTCTCTGCCTCTCCACGAAACAGCACACAATGGACACGACGACAACAACAACAACAAAAGACGCACGCACACACATGGAAAATATTTGTATAATAAATTGAAAAACTTAAGCAACAAAACAAACAAAAAAAAAAAACGCAAACAGAAAGAAAAATAAGAAGTTTTTCGCACCGCCACGCCCCTACAGCAGCAAAAACAAATGGGCTAGAAATTATCGCATATAACGACTATGTGATACCCTCTAAGCGGGGGTGCACAAATAACTGGAATCAAGTTCTGCACCACAAAGGAGGAATGAGGGGCAAAAAAAGTGGCAGAGGTTTAACAGATAGTTTTAAGGCCTGATTGCAAATACTACGATAGTGTTAATTTTTATCAGCTGTAACGATAATGCCCTCTACATATATAACGATGTTAAAATTGAATGCAGTAGCTAGAAAATTGTGGACATTCTAGAGTTTTTCTATTAACAAATAGAAAACATAACAAGTGGATGCATTTGCATATATATATATACTCCCGTTACATACACCCACTCGAATACATTATACCATTTGTTGGCTGGGCCACGAGCAACAGGGTACTAAAATCGAAGCAAACAAAAATGTTCGCTTTGCGGGACAAAATGAAAATTTATGAAAACGTTGACATTGAAAATGTGACAAAAATAATTATTTATAATTTTCTTGGGTATTTTCTGCATTTAATTTTTTATTTGTTCATATTTTTTTTGGGGAATATATTTGGGAGGGTACCCCAAAGGAAGATTCTACAAATTTTTAGATTTTTGAGACTGTTAAAAATATGCAGAATCTGATACATGTTCCTTATACAATTTTATGTATGTCTTCTCCTGCCTTCGATTACATTATGTACCGCTTCCCCTGCCCCTTCTTTACCGTTGCAATTTCATCAGACGTTCTTTTTTCGGGCTGACGTCACAGGGCGGCTAACCGTATTACAGCAGACTTTGGCGTGGCTGATTCTACGCCGTGAACGGTGGGCGAGGCGGGTTGTGCGGAATTAGTCACTTCGCCAGCCACAGACTGAATGGCACTTGTTGTTCTGCCCCAGCAGTGGGTAGAGTGGGTCGAAGGGAGCTGGTTGAGTCCCAACTAAAAGTAAGACCGACTGATAAGCCCCCAAAGTGAGTAATAATCCGAGAGACACACACTCATGCCTCGTACGACGATGTTGAAGGTGGGGGTGCAGGTGCAGGTTATCATGGCGGGATGTGTGTGTGCGGTGTGTGTGTGTGTGCACAAAAAAACCAGTTGGCAGCACCTTCTGGGGCAATTAAATTTGTAAAAAAATAAACAAACTAGGCATCATCCAAAGGTCGTACAATGACATTGACACTGACACGCTGACGGGAACAAGAGCAATACAATTGAGATGGAGACACAAGGTTTGCTCAGCCTCACAGAGACAGAAGACAGAGAGAAATGATCGCCCCCCTTCTACCGATCAAAATGAGATCGAATTGAATTTTGTTATGATGCCCAATCGACCGTGGAGCGCTGCCGCATGACGCGCAGAAACATGCAGGGGGGCTGTTAATGTCACTCTTAATAAATTTCAGGCACTTACCGTTAGTTGCTAATGCAAACTGGCTGACACCTTCCACATGCAACAACATTCGAAAAGTTCAAAAGAAATTTGTTATTATTAATTTTTGGTTTTTTTTGGCAGTGCGCTCACGCCCCCATTTAACCAACAAAATCGTAGCAAAAGAGAAATCGCTTTTGGCATTTCGCACTTTTCGAAAAATAAAATTAAAGCAATTTAAAGATACATATGTACATAGATATATACATATAGTATATAATGTATATCACAAGATAATTAAAATGTGTGCAAAAATAAATATGCACGAAAACAAAAACAAAAGAGGGAAAAGAAAACAAAAAACACAGAAGCAAAATAGCAAAAAGGCCAAAAAGAGGTGATGGCAAGTCAAGAAGGCCTTAACCCCAATAAATGTATAAAAACAATTAAAAAGCAACAACAACATGATGCAAAAAATTGCAAAAACAAAACCAACAACAAAACAAAAACACACGCGACGCAATCAAAATAAATGTACCACACAAGGCAAAACAAAAACAACAAAGAATTAAAAACGAACTTTTAGATACCCTAACATAACATTTGAAGACACTGATTCATCTTTTTGCATAATCAATCTATTCCAGAACCACTTGGAAACATATTTTAGCATATTCTGTGAAGGTTTCCATTGGTTTATCTGTACCCAATGACAGCTATTGGTTTTAATCAAATGATTATATATGGTTCCAGGTATTAATAATTGTAGAAAATAAACATAATTTAAATTTAGATTTATTCCGATTTTTATATGTTTGTTTTCCAATTCCTAACCAGTTTCAAGGATTGCTATAGATAATATATCTTTAAAACTAACAGATTAAATTGAGGTAGTGCCATGATTATAGATCAAGCATATCTTTATGGGGATCCCTTCACGTACCCAGACAAAGCTCTCAGTAAGCAACCCCAAGCACTCTCCGCTGGCAGAGTATCCACCACCACCGTTATGCGGGAGTGGGAGCTCACACATGTGGGTGGGTGGACTTCGAAAGTGAAAACCAAAGACAAGATCACGCCGCCGACCAACAGATGGCGCCAATTAGTGGATTGTCTGAGCATAAAAAAAAAATAAAGAAAAAAAAAAAATGAATTGTAACAAATCCAGTGCCGTGGATTATATAACAAATGAGAGACACACAAACTCAAAAAAATTATATAAAATAAAAACAACCTTGATGCGAAAAAAATACACGACAAAAAGCACAAAAACAAACAACAACAATTACAATTATTTCCACATTAAAAGTCATTTTGTTGTTGCAAAAATTAATTCGTTTTTAATGTGTGTGTTGGCTCTCTCTCTCCCTCTCTCTATCTTTTTTTTATCTCTCTCTATCTCCCTTGAAAGAAAAAAAACAACAACAAGTTTTGGATGTTTGTCTTTGTTCGATATTTGGGGGTTCTCGTATTGCCGCTCTATGTGGCCCCCAGGAAGTAGATAATAATGTGTGCAGAGAGACTCGATAAATGGCCAAATATATGGCATGTACACACCTATATGGTATTTTTAAATTTTCTTTGAATTTACCATTCCGTCTAGTACATTTATCTATGTATTCCCAAGGTACAATATACAAGTGATAATACCTATTAAGTGTCGCCAGGTGGCTGTTTTTATGGCTTAACCAGTCGTTCAATCGGTCGAGTGTTATTTCAGGCTTTAGGGGGTTTCCCTTAACTACACCCTTGGCTGGTATGGTGAAGATCCGTTCTATATTGAGTATTTCTGGTGTTCCCAAGACAGTCGGTTATTGGTAACGGCGAAATACCTTCATTTGGTGGACGAGTTCAGGGCCATGTCTGAGAGCTTTCGATGCATCTTTTCCCCCCATACATTCTACGGTTCTTCATGTGCATTCTTCCTTTTAACTAACCTTAAACAGGGCATGATGATTTCAATCAAATGTTTGCAACGCCGACAAAGTGGAAGCGTCCTATGAGCTCATAACTTATATTTATTCTTAATCCCTTTTCAAAGCAGCAAATTCCATATCTTTGTCTTCGGAGCTATCAGACTAAAACCCTTCACAGAACCCACAATATCATAGATGTAGCTTCCATTGGGGAGATCGTATCGAATAATTAATAAAACAATTAATTGTTTATTGTTTTTTTTTAAATCAATTTAATTTCAATTGTCATCAATGGGTATCAACAGATTCTGTACCGAAAGCTATTCTCGTTTTCTCTCTCGCCTTTTTTTGTTTCACTTAATTTCGCACTGCAATCGATGCCGCGCTGCCTGACTACTGCTCGATGCCTGCGTCAGCGTCGCAGTCAGATGTTTTTCTTCTTATAGAAAATTCAAGGTCATGCGCGCAGGCAAAAAGTTTGTTGTTTTTCGTGTGGCTTGCAAAATCAGAATGGATAGGCAGCAGAAACAATAAGGAGGGGACTGGTGAAGGGGTGACCTAGTGTGGGAGAGAGAGAGAGAGAGGGGGCGGGAGGTGCAGCTTTATATGAGACGACGGGTTTAGCGACCCGCCCTATCAACACGTGGTCAAAGCTCACTGTTCTCCGTTCTCCCCCTTTGTTCACTCTTGCACTTCCTAAGCAGTTTTCTGTGCTTCCTCTTCCTACCCTTTGTCAGAATGCATGATATATGTATGTATGTATGTACCTACATACATATGTATGAAAATGCCTCTCGATTCTGAAAGTGTAGTTTCTGGGTATGGAGGATTTTTCCATCCTCTCTCTCTTTCTTTGTGTCAAAGATCGGATCAGAGCAAGTATACCCTCGCTACGCCAAAGGGTATCATAATTAATTGCACACTTTTGTTCTCCTTTTTGCGGCTGTGCTTCGTCGTTGCTGACTGCCTTCATCTTCTTTGTTTCGCGCATTGCCAACGTGAGCCAAGTCGCGTTGACAATAAGCAATAGCAACAACATAGTAAAACCAAAAAGCAAAAAGCCAAAAACAATTTCATTTATCGTTTTGTTGTTGTCGTATTATTGCACACAATTGAACAAAAGCACAAAAGTCAGAAGAGGAAGATAACTGTGCACTGAGCACGGGAGAGCGGGAGAAGCACAGGGAACAGAGAGCGTTTATAGTGCGGCGGTTTAGTAGACCGAGTGCATAAGAGACAGAGAGACAGAAAGAGTGAGAGAGGAGTGTAGTGTGTATGGGGAAGGGGGCGGGTGGCGCTGAGTGACAGGAAGAGAAGATCCATCAAGCGGCTATAAATAGTTTTGTTTTTTAGTGGCAACTGATGGAAGAAGAGCCAGCCGAGCCATCCATGGATCCCCATCCGGGACTCTGGCTTCTGAAAAACCCCCCCACCACCCCTGCCACCACTCGACCAACAACATATGGAGATCACATGATCATCCACTTCCCATACACTCCCATCAATAATTCAAACAAATGAAAAGTCGAGTATTATCAGACTATCAGATACATACATACTCCCTACCCATAATGTGGCAATTATATACATATGCGTATATATGTATCATATGTATGTATTTATGTGTGTACATATGTCCATTGCATATTTCAATTTACAGAAGCATACGAAATCTTTCTTAATCATGCCCTGCCCTGCCAAACAAGAAGTTTTCAATTTTAATTCATAGGAAGGCAGCGACGACGAAAAAGTGCAGTCGCAGTCGCAGCTAACGTTGACGTTGCTGCCGCCTTGTGCTTCTGCGTCTGCGGCGCTGCCACTGATTGCCGTTGATTAAGTATTAGTTCATACTTGAGGGGTGACCTTGAATAAGTTTACTAACATTTCGCATTTTCGGGGCGGTTTTCTTTCGCTGCTTTCTATATCTATGCCAAGCACAGACCCTCACACCGCACCCCTCCTACTACCTGTTTTGGCAGCTGACGCAAAAGCCTTTCAGAATGAGAAAGAGAGCCAACGAACGCGTAAGTGTATTTCTAGGTTATGGTCAAGGCAACAAATACGTAGATTTGAAGGCTAAACAGTCCGAGAGAGAGTGTGATAGATCGACCGAGAGAGAGAGCGACAGAGGGGGAACACTCACCCTGGCACACATACTAATTTGCAGAATTCTTTGAGTGATAACTGTTTCTGCTGCCCCTTTTGCTGTTTTCATTTGTTTACGCGCTATGCCACAGGTAAGCAAAACGAGAGAGACTGGGCAGCAGGGGAGGTGGAGCAGCAGAGGAAAATATAAGGTATATTAAATGTAAGGTACGATTAGAAGCTCTGGCAGAGGCCAAGTAAACTAAAGCTAATTGTGGTTTGCCAACCAACACACACTCTCTCTCTCACTCTCTTGCTCATTGAGTGGTAATTGCAACTGAATCAGGTTTTCCTGCCGCTATCCCAGACAGCCTCCCCGTCTATTGAATGTACCTTGGGAGAAGCAGCAGAAAATGTAGAATCAAATGAAGAGGGAGAGGAGGAGAACTGCGCAACTGCTGATTAGAACATTAGCTTGTGGTAGATAAAAGTCTGTTGAACTTTTGGAAAAGTACATTCAATAAATTATTTTTTATTTTGATTTTGTTGTTTTGCAGTATTCTGTTTTTGAACTGCTGCTGCTTCAAAACAAACAAACAAAAAAGTCTCTCTCCCACGTTCGCTCTCGCGAATTCTCTCTCTCGCTGTGGGCGCTTGTACAAGTTGTATGTTATCAGGGTGAGGTAATGACGGGAGTGCCATTTTATAAATATCATAAAATACATCCGGCTGCGTGAAAACATACGGGTAAGAGGACTTTCACTTTATGTAATTTGTATGGATAGCTAAGCTAAGCTCCTTAAACTGCGACTCGGACTCTCGAAATCAAGAGGACACTCTTAGAGCGCCCCACCTTATTGGAAAACACTTTGTCTGGTCTGGCTATGGGCGCTCTCTCCCAGCTTGCACGTGTATGCGATGCTGAGAGAGTGTTCACCACCATCGCTTACACGTAAGCTCAAGCGCTTAAGAATGGTCCACAAGAAGAGGGCTGAGGGGCGGGAGAGAGAGGTGACAGACAGACAGACGAGTAACATAAGAGAACTGGTGCGGCGGTGGAAGGGGTAGTAAATAAAGCGGCGTTTCTGCCGCCACTGACGTCAACGAATGGGGAATGGCGAGATGTGGCAAGCTTTTTTTTTTTTGGAAAACTGTTCACATAAATCAACAAGCAATTATCGACAATACAATACCAGGAAATTTACCTGTTTTTGGGCGCTTTCAATTGTATATTATTTATGTACACACATATGCACCTCTGCATACACCAACACACACGAATATAAATATGAACTTTACAGTGTTTTTTTTCTTTCAACGCACCGCGAAAATGAAAACATAGGCAGCAGTGTGTACACAGTAACAACAAAGTGATATTTAATCGTGCAACTATCCAGTTCCATCACAGTTCACACAAAACTTCTTTTAATATTAGTATTTAAGTAAAAGTTTATCGAAATACTGCAACTGCGCATCACTAAGTGTCGTTATACCGGTATATGTTGTTTCTGCATCTCACTCTAACTGCATAAGCTTTTTATTACTATTTATTTGAAGTCTAGTGGAATATGACCAAAAACGCGTGAATATGACCGGCGTGTGGTCACACTGCGCAACGCCGAGCTGTTTTTTGGTATCTTTTTTTGGTATATTTGAGGTAGATTTTGATAATGACAAGGTATTTTGGGTATATTTCTGGGGGTCAAAACAAACACATAGCCGTCAAAATTGTGCGTATGTTCCATAAATTATTTCTGGAGTCTGCACTGAATTGCAGGGACATTGCGGCATTGACGGTGGGCATGGAGTTGGACATGGAGGAGGCGGCAGCTGTTGGCAGCCCCGGCGCGGAGACCAAGACCGGCATGGCAGCAGAAGCAGCCGGCGATTCGCCGCCCAAAGTGGAGAAAGCGAAGAAATCGCACAAAGAGTGTGCAAATGGTGAGGCGCAAGCGAAGCACACACGAGTACACACAACTAACAAACAAAAATCTAATTTTCAAAGGTACAGGCTCGGGCTCAGTGTCGGGTTCGGGTTCGGGTCCACCCTCGCCGGAGCAGACTTGGCGTGGCGTGCCCATTGAGGATATACACCGCGGCCTGCCACTGTTCCAGCTGGAGCATATGGGTGCCGTGTCGCCCAATAGCTTGCACCGCACAATGCACAAGCATCCGATACGCGAGTCGATCGAGGTGCCGCCGCGTCCGTTCAAGGGCGCCGGCAAATGGGACTCGGACCATGTGCGCCTGCCCTGCGCACCGGAGAGCAAATATCCACGCGACAATGGCGATGGCAGCACAACGATCGGTTCTCGCTGGGAGATGATCGAGCGGGCACTGCTGCAGCCGATTGCCAGCAGCGAGCAGCTGCAGGATGCGATACTCTCGTACAACACAACGTACAAGGGCAAGTGGAATTTTCGTGCGCTGCACCAGCTGCTCGAGGAGGAGCTGGACGAGAGCGAGACGAAGGTGTTCTTCGAGGATCTCCTGCCACGCATCATTCGTCTGGCCCTGCGTCTGCCCGACATCGTGCAGGCCTCCCTGCCCCTGCTCAAACAGCATACGAACGGCATGATCACACTCACCCAGCAGCAGATCTCGTGCCTGCTGGCCAATGCCTTTCTATGTACCTATCCGCGCCGCAATACGCTCAAGCCCAAGTCGGAGTACAGCACCTTTCCGGACATTAATTTCAATAGGTAAGTGAGAGAGAGCGAGTGGCTTTGCTTTGCTTAATTCCTCCCCTTCCTTGCCCACACAGGCTCTACCAATCGTCGGGTGCTGCCGTGCTGGAGAAGCTCAAGTGCATTATGCACTATTTCCGTCGCGTCTGTCCCACGGAACGGGATGGCAGCAATGTGCCCACCGGCTGTGTGACATTTCTGCGGCGCAGCATCGAGCCGGACCAAACGACGATTTGGAATCAAGTCACACAGCCACTGGGTGACGTGCCCTTGCATGTGAATTCGGCGGGAACGATTGAGGACCAGGGCGTGGGCCTGCTGCAGGTGGATTTCGCCAACAAGTATCTGGGCGGCGGCGTGCTCGGCCATGGCTGTGTGCAGGAGGAGATCCGCTTTGTCATTTGCCCGGAACTGTTGGTGAGCAAACTCTTCACGGAATCCCTGCGCCCCACAGAGGCGCTGATGGTGCTCGGCGCGGAGCGCTATAGCAATTACACGGGCTATGCGGGCACCTTCACCTGGTCCGGCAATCACGAGGATCTGACGCCGCGCGACAGTTCGCGACGCCGCCAGACGGCAATTGTGGCCATCGATGCGCTGCAGTTTGCCAATGCCACACATCAGTATCGCGAAGATCTGGTGGAGCGTGAGCTGAACAAGGCACACTGCGGCTTCATGCATGCAATGGCCAGCGAGCCGCCGGGCGTGGCCACGGGCAACTGGGGCTGCGGTGCCTTTGGCGGCGATGCTCGTCTCAAGTCGCTGCTGCAGCTGATGGTCTGCGCCACACTGCGCCGCCCGCTGGCCTACTACACCTTCGGCAACGTCCGGCTGCGCGACGAGCTGCACGAGATGTGGCAACTGTTCCGCAGCCAGGGCACCACCGTGCGTCAGCTCTGGACCGTGCTGCGTCGCTTCGACTACAGTCTGCGCTCCAATCCATCTCCGTCGAGCCAGTCAGCAGCCAAGCCCAATCTCTACGACTACATACGCGAGGAGCTGAAGAAGAAAACGCCGCCATCATCGTCGGGTTCGACGCCGCAGCCGATCAAGAAGCTGAACACCGCCAGCAAGGAACAAAGTCCAGAGCTGTTTGCCTCGCAGGACGACTCGACATGCTCACTGGCCGCCCTACTGCTCTCCGATGATGAAGAGGCGAATGCCATGATGATGGCCGCCAGCCTGGAGGCCACGCCCAGCGAGAGCAGCCAGGCAGGAGCAGCAGCAGCAGCAGAAGTAACAGCAGCAGCAGTAACAGCAGCAGGTGGAGGCGGCTCGCCTCCAAAGGCAACTGCTCCTAAAATGCGACAACTGTCGCTCCTGGATATGCTAGACAGCCACTACGATCAGGGCCAGGCCTCGAAGCGTCCGCGTCCAGCACATAGCAGCTCCACAGGCCAGGGTCCGGCCAAGAGTCGCAAGGAAAATGAAGACGATGGGGAGGCCACACCCTCTTAAATGGCGTGGGGGGTTGTTTTGGGGGATTTTGACTAAGTGATATTATTCTAAAAGGTTTTTTAAACACTTGAACACAGCGAGAGCGAAAGAGAGCGAGAGAGAGAGACAAAAGGAAAGAACTTGCTTAGCGACAGGTGCAACTGCTCAGCATAGGTTCTAAGTTAAGAGTTAGTTAAGTTCATTTAGTTCTCAAATTAATCTGTAAGTTACACTTGAAAATGATTGTGTTGCATCAACCCTTCGGGGTACACTTAAGCTAACGTGTGGCAGGCATTCGAACACGAACTCAAATTGTTTAGGGAGCAAATGCGCGTGAATAGGTTTAGCGAATCAGTGACAGATTCGGCACCACACTGCACCCCAACACTAGACACTACTTGCCACCAAGAAACGCTTTCTTCTGCTGCGGGTAATTATTTTTAGGGCTTTATTTTAGATTGTACTTGAGCTGAACTCCAAAGGCCTGATCCAGTAGTCTGCTTAGATTAATTGCTCGAGATCCAATCTAGAATAAAGCCTTGCAAAGCTATTAAAAATAACCTTACTCAATATACAGTGCCCTCCGCCTAAGCTTGTTCGTTCCAAATAAGTTCCTCCTAGTCTACTGGATGGTAGGGCGGCGAGTGGTGCCACAGTGGCAGGGCAGCAGGTAACTTCTCCGTCATCAACGTTTTAGTGCCCATTCCGAGCAATCAGCGTGTGAATTCTATTTGCGAATTTTTGGAATTTATGTATTTGTATCAATGAACAGAATGTGAGCATTATTAAATTCTGCATAGCCTGTTTGGCATTTATTTTTTATATTTTTTTAAGCAGAATGTTTTTGATTTATAGAATTTAAAAAATGTATCAAAGAAATCCACTGCAAGAAATTCTTCCCAACTCCATCTATTTTATTTGCTTTGCATTGCATCTATTTTATTTGCTCTCCCTCTCTTGCTCTCTCTCTCTCATTGTCTGATGGGGCAACCAAAAAAATATAAATTAGAAGAAAACAAACGTCACTCAAAGCGTTTTAGAACTTTTCAAATGTTTTGTTTATATAAAAATACAGATAAAATGTAGAAACCAAACTGTAAAACCAATAGCTATACGCAGATATATACCGTACATATATATATATATATATACCGTACATGCATATATAATCGTAGAGTGTATAGAACTTTAGATAAACTCAGTAAAAGTAATTTTTTTTTTTTTGTGAACCTTGACGATTCATAAACTTTATTCATTTAGATACACACATACCCAACACCAACGCCACAAACAACAAAAACAACAACAACGACAACATATAAAACAATAACAAAAAGCAAACATGTATCAAATATATTTATATGTATGTGTAGAACAACCAAAGCGAACTCAGTAATGATTGCGCCGCTTATTGGAGGGACAGTATTCGGCGTATTCCTCCCAGGTGCAGCCCGCCTTGGTGCAGCACTCGTTGGTGATCGACGGGGCATTGGAGCGACGTGTCCTCAGGAACATATTCGCATAGTTGACGTGCAGCCAAGTCGATGGGGGCGTGCCAGCTGAAATCATTTAACAGATACATATGCAACACATATAACTGAAGCGGGTGCCAGCTCAATGGACAGGACACCATCTTACTTTTCGTGGCGGAGCTCTGCTTGATCCAGGCCTCGTCGTTGCCCGTTCGCTTGCGATTGCGTCGCGTCAGACGGTAAATGTCCTTCTCGCAGGCCCAATATAGCTGGCGAATAAGCTTGTCCCGGCAACGGGAATGCGTCTCCTCATGCCACACATTCTCCCAGTCCGACTGTGAGCTGAAATGTATATGGGTGTACACGAGTAATATATATTTGCACTGTGCCCGTTTGGCATTTGTTAAATGCATTTAAAAGTTTTCCATTTAAATAAAAAAAATATTTTAAATTTGTTAAGTTTGTAATTTTTCCTAGCGAAAATAATTGCATTCTATGCCAGAGAAGATCTACAATCCACCAACGACAGCAGCTGCAATACGTTTATAGCAACTAGTACCCTTTGGGACCATCACCCCAACTGGAAAATAGCCCACGTAACTCTGGTAGCTCTGCATCGATTGGAAACCAAAAGGTTTCAAATTAATTAAAAGCCTTTGCGTGGATTTTTAGTAAATTTCGCGCACAATTTCTTAGTAGATCTTTGCCAGCCCAAGGACTCCACAGGATGCCTCCAGTAACTTGTCTCAGGCCATACAATATTAACTCACCGTTCACGAAAGAGCAGCTCGAGCCCCTCCTCGGTGTGATGCAGTGCATCGGAGGTTTGGAATAGCTGCAGAATGAATAGCAGTACGGCGCCGCATAGCGTCCAGTTCCTGGGACCCATGCCAGTCGATGCTTGGCCCATGATGATGGGGAAAAAGTTCTTGTGCTGCTGCTGCTGCTGCTGCTACAAGATTCTTGGATGTCTCTGCTGTATGGTGCGGCTCACACAATGGCCGCGTGGCAACTGAACAGTTTGGCCGGTGTGCGCTCCGGTTTTGAAATATAACCGGAGCTGGCCGCGGGCAGCGGGCAGCGCGTACCCACGGTCAAGGCGGCGGCGGCGTCGGCGGCCAACTGTCGGGCGTCTGCATAATTAAATGGCCTGACACCGCGGATGCTATTCGAGCTTATTTGAAGTAATGAGCCCAGGCAACATGCCCACGAAGATAGGTTGCATCCACACACACCCACACCTCGTACACCTCATACACCACAGGCAATGCCCGTGTGTGTATAATGAAGAGCAACGGCAGCAATTGCCGTGTGTCGTATGCCGCTTATTGCCTTGTTTATTTGTGGTCCGTCCAATTGGGCCCAAAGTCAGCCAGCCCCATAGCCTGCTCTGCTCCTGTCTCCTGTCACCTGTTACCTGTTGCTTCTACTGCTGTCTGTTCCTGCACCGGACACTGATGCTGATGCTGTCAGTGGGCTGGGGGGGTCTAACAAAACAACATAAAATCGAACAACTTACGCTTGTTGCTCTCCCTTTTTTTGTTTGCCCCCATAAAAATCGGTGTACTGTGTGCGCTCCAGTCTGCACTCGACTTGTGTTCTCATTTCGAAATTCGCATAAATTGTCCAATATTTGCACGAATTTCAATACAACCCACACAATCTTCAGGCACAGTGGTTGTCGTTTATGCTACAGAATTTAACCCATTTATTTATTATTAATTTGTAAGTGCAGCTGGGCACACGACTAAACAATGTTTGCTGTCTAATAAATAACTTCAATGTGTGCTCTTTTTTTTAGACAAAAATTGCATTTATATTTGTGGCATGAATAGCATTTTTTTTGCATTTATTTGTGTGCATTTTATTGCAGTATTCACTGCATATATTGTTTATATTTTGGCCCACTGTTGTTAGGTCATTGTTCCGCCCACACACTCCCAGAGAGAGAGAGATAGAGGAGAGAGAGGAGAGACAATTGCTTAGCTAAATAATGTCACTGTTTACACATGTTGTCCCAATTTATGCAGCACTATTGTAGAGCTGCCACCTACCGACACCCAACCACCCATTTGCACCTTTCACGCCTTCACTTTCTGGGCTCAGTTCTTAGCTGACTTTGCCAGTGGTTGGTTGCTGGCTAACATTTAGTGCTGCCTCCTCACATGTACTTTGTTCGTTTTTTTTTGGTGCTCAGTGGTCAGTGTTAGAACACACTTGGGTGTGTGTCCTGCTGGTGTGTTAAACAAAGCTGCAAAAATCTATAAGTTTTAGCTGCAAAAATCTAGAAGATTAAGCTGCAAATTCTAGAAATTTTAGCTATGCCTGAAACAATAAATACAAGTACGTTCCCATTTTGTTAGATAATTCATTTGTAGAATTCGATCATTAAATTTGGTTTAATTTCTGACGCTCCCTCGAATGGTG
This sequence comes from Drosophila ambigua, assembly GCA_018150905.1. Taxonomy (NCBI): domain Eukaryota; kingdom Metazoa; phylum Arthropoda; class Insecta; order Diptera; family Drosophilidae; genus Drosophila; species Drosophila ambigua. Next base: position 3,890,511 of record JAECWS010000151.1, on the reverse strand, counting down.
AGCCTGTGCCTGTTATGGTCCTAATGCTGTACTGCGCCTGCGCCTGCGCCGACTGCTTGTCTTGGCCTTCGCTCCCCGCCTGCCTAGAAAACCTTTTTTAATTATTATTAATTAAGTATATAATTATGGTTTAATGACTAATGAAATTTGTATGGTTTTTTCAAGCAATTCAAGCCAAAACGAAGTTGAACATACATAAAATATAGGAGCCGTTGCTTAGGAGTTTTTTCTAATCATATCTGTATTTGATGAGTATTTCCGTGTAATGCAGAACTATTATAATTATACACACTAGATACAATATCAATTTGAGTTACATGTTTTTTTCTCGACCCTTCCTAGAATGACGCCACTGGAAGATATTCGACAGAAATTCCAAGAAAAAACGACTTGGGAATTATAAGGTCGAACGAAACAGTCAAGTCATGAGAGAAAGAGCAGTGCAGTTTGTCTAAGCCTGGAAAAAAGGGGTTGGGAATTATTAATAAGATAAAAAATGGGAACCAATATGTAGGTGCTGCAACACGCATGTAAAACGCATCTAAAAAGTCTGTCTGCAGTTTGTTATTTACATCAAAAATGTTAAGAAAAGGCACAGAAAATGAAAAAAAAGGAAGGAACGTTTAATGTGTATAATAATATTTGCGCAAAAAGTTTGGTAACTTCTTGTTACCGAAACCTTCTTTGCTCCCAAGCGCCCATCATTTTTATTCCGAAGCAAGGGAAGCCGTTCCAGCAGTGCAGTCGGAGGCATTTTGAAAACGAACTTCCCCCTCTGGGCAGTTGGATTTTCTGAATATTTTATAAAATCTACAACTATAAGTACGCATTGCTCTTCACCGGGAATCGAACCCAGGAACGGACTGTCAACAACAACGGGCTGTCAACCCGCTGTGCCACAGCCGTCGGCGAAATGGCAGCGGCAAAAGTTGCTTCTATTACGATTGTGCAGTGCTGTACAATTCCAAATTAAATTAAATATTTGGCATATAAGGACAACAGAGGCGTTCCATTCATGGGCTCGAGCCCGCTTTCAGGTGGCTCGGTTTTCCGTCCGTCCGACCATTTGATCCCATTTTGTTCTGCAAATTTTCCAATTAACTGCTGCGCGTGCTCCCATAGAAGAAACGAAGATATTTAAACGAAAGCACGGAGCAGTCAGAGGGGGGAAGACAGTAGCAGTAGCAGTTGCAGTTGCAGTGACGTAGATGGCCATCATTGAAACTGTCAATGGCCAAAGTGACTGAACAATTGACACACTCTCATCTCGTGTCTCGCTCTGTATTGTCCCCAGTCCACAGTTCCTAGTTCCTTGGTCCTGCAGTCTCGATTCATTCAATAAAATGTACGACTTGATGAGACACACAGACCCACAGACACAGAAAAGGGGGAGGAGAACGAGAGCTATGGCTGGGGTAAGCAAAAGAGTAAAAGAGCTGAAGCGAGGCATTAAATATTTTGCAACTTTGCCCTTCCTTTCCTTGTTGATGGCCACACAAAACTTCAACGCACAAAAGCCATGAAAAAATATGTGACCGGAGCACATTAAATTTATATGCATTTGCATTTGCCTCGCTACTCGGCACTCGGTACTTTTATTTGCATGCCACCTCCGCCCAGCCGCCCACTCTGCCCATGGGGCATGCCGCTGACGTGACACTGCATTAAGGATAATGTTGATCATCAATTTTTTCGGGCTTTGATGCCGGCAACGCACCTGAATAATGAGCCACTGAGTCGAGCGACTGATGGCATTGTTGCATGCCTGCCGTTGGCTGCAAAAAATCGAAATTTGTGCGCGAAAAAACATAATGGAACGAATTAAGAATGACTGACACGGTAGTCTCAAGATAATACGATTTTGTATGTGCCGCAAATGGGCATATTGCATATTTTTAGAGTATTCTTCTGTGTGCGCAGAGACATATTAAATTTGAATTGAATTGAAAAGTTTCTCGCTCATTAACACACTTGTGGAACTGCGCTAGTAAATTGTGGGAAAAATGACAAGAGACAGCGAAAGCTGGAACAAATTAATCATACTGAAAAATGTACTTTGACTCCGCAGAGGGAATCATTTACGATCATAAGTTTATCCCTGGAGACACCTCCCTCGCACGTTCAACAATAAGAAAGTATGCCCTTTGTGTCACTGCCAGTTCACTTACTCAGTTTCAAATACGTAGTAGGTGCCTAACTATTAAAAGCAACATCCAAATTTACGGCAAAGTTTTCGATTTATTTGCGATATTATTTTGTGAGGATGTCCGTCGCCGGTAATTATGATTCAGTCCACTACAGCGCCCACTTCAACTTCATACAGGACTTTCGGGATACCTTTGCCAATGATGGCGTGTGTGCAATGGAGTTGATTAATAATGCCGCCGATGCCTGGCAGGGGCTAACACGCATAGAAAAGAACAAATTCGAGAGGGTAAGACGCATCAGGCAGTACATTTTGTTGGGTCCTAGAGGGGCTTCTCCCGCGTCTTCCTTCCCATAGAATCCATACCTGGCGGCTCGCAAAAATGAATTGAATCGTTCGAAGAACGGAGAGTCCATGTCTGTGATGTGGGAGCAGCAGAAGAAAGAATTCCGCGAGTTGGCACTGCGCGGACAGTCCAATTACAAGGCAAAGTACGGGGAGGTCGAGTTCCGATGGGGAAATAACAAGTTTGAGGGAGACGGGGACCAGTTTAAGGGAGACGGTGACCAGTTCAAGGGGGACGAGGACCAGTTCAAGAGGGTGGATGCCTCGTTCCAAAATAAATCCTGTCTATGCAGCATCTTGGGCATGTTCCTGGGCAAGTGTCGCTCAAAGCGTCAGGCCCCGAAATAAATATTTTAAATAAAATAATTTGTTGTCAATTTCATGTCTTTTCATGGGTGTTCTGTATTTGATTCTAGATCCTTACCATAGCAGAGCCACCGCCTACGAGCCATCGGGGCTTGTCGCTGGACATTCGACAGCCGCCTTTCTGGAAATGAATTCCCCTGAAACATTGCCGGGAGGCTGAGTCCAGCATCAAGCATCAAACGCAGGTCAAATATCTGCAGGTCTTCCTGCCATTTACGTACAAAATGAGTTTCCTGACAAGCGGCGTAAGTATATAGCAAAAATTGCTCAAAAGACTGATTGTCCTTCCTGGAATCTCTCCACAGCTGCGTACTCCGTGCCACCAATTCGAGAGGGACCATTGAATGTCCCGAGCCAGAGTCGCAGATTAAACCAAATAATGAGACGCCGCCGAGTACACAGATTCATCAATTTTATTTAACACAATGAACAAATTTTATTGTACATATACATTCATATACGAATACAATATATTTTGCTGATCTTCTTTTTGTTTTTTCCTTTTTTTTTTATCATCTTACATTAGCTAATTTTTATTTGGTTTTGCAGAACGTAAGTAAATAATCAAAATATTATACATACAGGATCTGTATTTTTTTTTCTTCAGTTGGCTCTAGTTTGTGTGGCTAGGCGGCTAGTGAATACCCTACAGTCAAGCGGGCATACATACATACATACATATATATTTATATATATTTATGATAAAAAAAAAACGCTCCTTTGAATCATTTGCTTAAGATCTAAAATATTTTAATATTTTGTCATTTAGTTAATTTTGTTTTTTTTTTTGGTTTTGAAATTTGTTTGTCAAAATTTTGGTTTTGTCCCCTTTTTGTTTTGTTTTAAATTCAAATGTTTTTCAATTCCACAACTGTGCTAGGAATGCAGTAGGACATATACAAATAGTACACATGTACGTATATATAGTATATGCATTTAACAGACACACACATACATATGCATGCACAATGTACATATACATATATATTGTAGATATCTCTATGAATAAATACACGAGACGAGCTGCTCTCCAGTTCTACTCCAAGTGCTCGCTACTCGGTACACAAAATTATTTCCCATAAATTAGTGTTGCTATTTGTAATGCTTAATAACAGTTATCAATTCATCTTATGTTACATTTTTAATTCGGCAAGGCCGAAGCAACCGAAAAATAAATTAAAGAATTCAACAAAAATAATATTTAAAATACTTTGCTTAGTCAAATACATAAATATGCACGCATGTACGTGCACATAAATATGTTTGTATAGTATGCATAATCTATAATTTACATGATTAACTAGTGGCGTAACAAAAACATGGTGAAACATGTCATGGATCAACAATAAATTAATTTATGAGATTTATTTGTTGGGTACAAGCAAGCGACGGAATGGCTACTCCTTGGTACTCAAAAGTATCGGTAAAAGGTTTCTCAATCAATTTTTAATTAATGCAATACGCAAATCAAAACCCATTGGTTTCCTTTTAGCTCTAGAAACACACATTTGGGATTTAATTATGGGATTGCCAGCATAAGATAGCTATTGCCCTTGAGCCTCATATGCCCTGCTCGACACTCAATGGGTGTCTGAAATTAGCATTAAACGTTTTATTGTGATATTGAATGGTAATTCCCTGTGGGGCATGCCACGGCTGAACGATTTAATTAGCATAAAGAGTTGATGAAAGGATTATGCGCATATTTATTTATGCGTTTCATATGCAATTGAGCTTTGGAGAGTATTAGAAAAATTTCAATTAGGACTGGTTTTGCTCAAACATTTATCCCGTACGCCTGCATATGCATACAAACATACACATGTATGTATGTATAGCTACAAAATATTATCTAAGTATTCATATGGGTTTCATCTTAATTACGAGTAATTTCATTAATTTTGTGTGCTACTTTATCAATGTAAATATATGTGGTATGGTATTGTTGTAATTGCATACCGAACATAAAAACAAAAACCAAAAAAACAATTATGCTTCAAAAGTGTTTAATATATAAATTTCAACTGGCACTCGATAAATCTGCTGTCCATTTTCTGCTCTCCGCTGGTCATGCAATTCCATTATAACTTTTTTCTGTGTGTGTTTGTGTGTTTGGAATTTTTGTTAATTATAAATTTTTGCTATTCAACGCTTAATGGCTAAATGACACTCATACACAGAGAACAAAACAGCAAACGATTGGCAAACTCTGCTTCTACATCTGCAGCTACAGGAATTTTCCATTAACATGGCCCTGCACTTAAGCGCTACTTTCATTCATTTTATTTTATTTGTTTTGTCATCTCTCCGCTTTGCCTTGCCCTTTTCTCTGCAAATTGGAGTTTTCTTCATTCCCTGTTTATGAGTATTATATTTTTGTTTTCTTTTTCTATTTTCCTTTCTCGTTTTCAATGTTGTGTAAATTTCATTTCAAACAATTGAATTGTAAGTTTCTTTTTATCAAATTGTTGCATTGTTGCTTAATATTCTACCATTTTGTTTGTTCTTATGAGCTTATTTCTCTAAAATTTCAAAAAATTTTACACAGCGTCTTAATAACCGATTATATAAGTATTATGGCAACCAATTAAAAATGAACAAATTTCCAGAACAATATTCACAGAATTCATACATACATAAATCTTCTTATATAAACTACAAAAATATGACTATATTTTTTTTTTAATAAAGAAAAACTTGAAAATTTATTTTTAGAACCCACAAACTAATCTTACATTATGTATGTGCGAACTAAACTGATTTAATTAAACACATTAAGTACATAGGTAACTAACAAGGACAATTATATTCTCCTCTTGGACATAAATCGTTCAATATATATTTATGTATATATGTAAAGTTTACTTGGGTGCGCCGTGTTCGCAGAATAATTTTTTTATTTATTCTTCATTCTTTATTTGTATTTTTGTTTATTTTAAATTCAAATTTCCATTTCTTTGGTGGACCAATCATCATCAAAAAGAGGTGGCCGTACCATTAATGCATTTTATTCTTCAGAGCTGCAAAATGGACAAGAAAAACGATACATAAGTCAAAAGTCATGAGTATTATGCAACTGAATTGTAACATTTTTGTAAGCTAATTAAAATCGTGTCCAAAAGCCTCTGCACCTACGCAGAAACTGGGCTAAAGCATCTCTGCAACTAAAATAAAACAGTTTAAAATATTTACATAAAAGTATATGAAAAAAACTTCTATGGCAATGCCAACTTGTGTCCTGCAAATGCTGTGAAGCTTTTCTAGTAATTAAAATCAACTAATGTAGAAATTTCTCGGCAACTGCATTTTATTTATTTTCCAAATAAAACTGAAATTAATTTTCACACATTTTTTGGAAATAGGTCAACCGATTAGCTTGTGGCACAACTTTTAAGCGTAAGTATATATATATTTTTGTTGGTAAGCTTACCCGCTTAGAGCATTTCAATATTGGACGTTCCGTTGCCGGTTGCAGTGCGCGTGGTCTTGGTCACCTGTTGATTGGTCAAAAGCGGCGGTGGGCTGCCACACCAGACCACCTTGAAGTGAAGAGAAAAAGAAAAATAAAATCAAATAAAATAGCTCGAAAAAAAGCAGAGTGCCCGAGTGTAAAGTTGTCTCACCTTGCGGAATGCCTTGCGGAAATTGTCGGAGAGAAAGGCGTAGAGTATCGGATTGATGCAGGAGTTGGTATAGGCCACCACATGTGATATGATCTGGATGATGACCGACAAGTGACTGCCGCCGTACAGATTGAGCGCCTTTAGAACCAGTATGACCTGTAAATGTTTTTTAATTTTTGTTTTGAAAGAGATGCTCAAAGTATCAGTGTTAGCAGTGGATATACATCGGAGTCGCAGTCACAGTCATAGCCATATGTTGGCATTGATAAATGCAATTTGCACATCTTGCCTCGAGTGTGTTCCGTGTCGGATTGTGTGTGTGTAATTGTAATTTCATTTGTAATTTGTAAGCACATTGATTTTGTGCAAACACTTTGAATTCTGTCTGTTTGCCTGTCTGCGTGTCTGCCGTAGGTTAAGGGAGCAGCAGCTGCCGCCAGCTTTGGCCCTGGCTTATTAAACATTTCAGCAAATAAATTGTACTCGAGGATGTTGGAATGGTGTTTGGCATGGCCTGTAAGTATCTGAATCACAAATGTCAATTTATCGCCACTATCCGAGCAGCTTGCTTACTGTTTGCCAGCACATTTGAGCGGCAGCTGTTGCTCGGCTCACATTTAAAGCACTTTGCATTTTGCAAAGAACTTAAAGGCATTCAAATTGTGTGTGTGTCATAATTGGCAGAGTTCTACAAATTCTATAAGTGATGGAAATGGCAGCATGTGACGCATAGACTGTGTGTTCCCTGTTTTTAAGTGTTTGATATTTTGCCAGTGCACGGCAGATCCGCCTCTTGAACTGTGGGGAACAGATCTGCCCACGCTTTATATATACAAAAAAATATATGCATGTATACTAGTACTATTTCCTGCATTATCTTTTCAAGTCTAAAGTAAATCTAACTTAAACAGAGTCCAACCCAACATTAATCCGTTTTGTGCACAATTTTTTGGCTACCTGCTGGCAAAGTTCGATGGTTTTGCGTGGGTTTTATTTATATGTATGCAGAACTCTGACGTGACATTATTATATAACCGCAGACATGCTCTACTTATCTATCAAAAATTGCCTGAGTTGGCCAATTAATCCATGCAGAATAAAGGAAAATATGAATTAATTTATAAATCGAAGTATTCAGCCTTTAGTTTCTCTGCCTCAAAATGGTTCATCCGATTTAACCGATTAGATCTACTGAGTGTATAGTGTATAAAGCTATCAGGTATGTGTGTGAGCAGGTATAATGCATGAAACTGAATTGATATTTGAGTACTTACATGTATGGGCAGCCAGCATATGGCGAATGCCAATACGACAACAACTACCATTCGTGTGACGCGTCGCTTGCCCTTGCTGCAAGTGAAAAAGAGACATATATACTATATATATATATATTTACTGGTAGAGTTAGTGCAGAGGAAAGAGTGGAGAGATAGCACATAGATATAGTGGCATAAATTATGGCACAGTTTTGTTTTGGTGAATTTCGCATTGCATACGCTGCCCTTTCCCTTTGATTTATGAACTTTTCGTGCGAATTGCGGGCTCTATGGGAGTTTAATTTTGTTGCTGTTGGTTTTAGCTAAAATGCAACATTATTTGTAGGCAACAAATTCTCTATAAAACATATTCAGATATTTTAAATGCCAGCAAACAGTTTCTCTTGAATTTTGAAAGCCTTTTCTCTATTGCATTTCCAGTTGATAATTAAGTCATTGTTTTATGTTGCAACTTTTACATTTGGCCGTCATTTAATATTATTTCATTTATGATAAAAACAAAACTTTTTGCCAAAGTTGAGGTCATGGTCTTGTCGCAAAACTCCTGCAAGTTCGTGTCGAAGTGAAGTTTCCATGCTTTAACTGCTAGTTGTGGGAATTGCAGAAAGTTTCGCCTGGAATTGATGGCTGGTGAGACCTCGATCACGTTGTATGCATCTGTGGCCATGTCTTCCCGTTCAATTCCAGTTTAATTTCCCCAGCAAAGTTTGCATTAGCATTTAAGCATTAAATATTAAAGTTATAATTAGTTGGCAACTAAAAGCAGCGAAGCTTTAAAGTAATAGTTGGGTGAGCTCGATAAGGTGCGGCTGGAATATTTTTTCTAACTATAATTATGTGAATAAGCTTTCCGTTTGTTTTTTGAAGTAATTATTTAAGTTTTTTTTTCCAGAAAATTATTTGGTGATTATTATTTTTGGTTATTATTTTTGGTAACCCCGCTGGCGTCGTTCTCATGTCAGTGATCACTGAGTCAGCAGCTTGAATATTCTGAATTAATTCAACAAAAAATGTCCCAAAATAAGCAGCAAAATTTGTTCACATTAAAAAGCCTCCACTTTATCTTTTCCTTTTTCTATTACGAATATTAGATAGAGTTTGGCCTCTCATTCCCACTTTTGTCGCTGTCCTCTCTCCGGGGAAGTATCGCTCATGCGGAGCCGGCTTATGTTCCGTTGACCCAACGGTGCAGGGCACTTAAAAATGTATGAGGCAAAAGCTCACGAGAACCTGGCCTCATAAAAAGGCATTCATCATGGTCCGCAGCCTTGGTCGCAGGTGCGTATAAAAAAAGGAAAAAAAAAAATGGGCAGAAAATTCCCCATCTTGTCTGAGGCAGTCGGCACACGGCGCGTATACTTGATGTGCGTGTGGTCTGGGGGCGTGTGCATAGAGTGTGTACTCACCGTGACTCGGCGGATGGCTTGCAGCCTGGAGCACTTTTCCACAGACGCGCCAACATTCCCATATAGAGGAAGCAAATCAGCGTCAAGGGTGCCACATACGATGATAAGAAGAAGGAAACCTGCAACAAGAAGTGGAAGAAATGAATATAGTTGGGCCATAAGCAGCAAAAGGCAAGTCATACTGGTTCCTGGAATTATCACAGAACTCGACACAGATTTGGCATTAGTTTTAATTGCATTTTGCCACACAACCGAAATGCGGCCAACAATGGTCAAAGTTTTCTGGCGTTGGCCACTCAATGAACACAATTAAGGCGGCTCCTGGGCATAAATGCTGGCCACATTCTCTTGCTTAACAGATAGAATAAGCGATGATGGTACGGCCTGGTCTGGCATGGGGCAGAGTGTTGTGGTCAAGCATGCTCGAGCAGATTTGAGGTGGGAGTCGAGTTAAGTTGAGTTTGGCAATTGTTTTGTGGGTTGCTGCTTAAGCATGTTAATTTATTAATTTGTTGCTTCTCATTTAAATGTTCTAATTAATTCAATAAAATAGTAACTGTGGCATTATGCAGCAGCAATTGTATGCCACATTTAATTGCCTAAAATGTTTTAACTTCAAGCGGTTCATGGCTCATTTGTATCGTGATCATCGTTCAATTGTTTGACACTTGACTTGGATACAAGTTTCCCATCTGTCGCACAATTGGCTCGTAAAATGCGTAGGGTTTCCAGCAGCTGTTGGATCTGTTTTTGCACTCTTGATCCAGTGACTCATTGACCCATATTTAAAGCAGTCTTGACTGAATAAATTAAGTAAAAAATACTTGCAAAACATTCATCAACCTCTCGTACTTAGCATTTTTTGTTTTGTTTTGTTTGGTTTGTTCCTTGAGAACATTTCGGTTCTGTGTGTGTTTTGTGCGGCTGTTCATATTATTATTATTATTATTATCGTTTGTTTTGTTTTTTTTTTGTGGCCGTTTCTGGTCGAAGGTTCTTGCCTCTACCATCTGCCGCTCTGTCAGCGGCTTTTGTTTTGTTTTTTTGTTTTTTTGCATTCGAATTGTCAGAAGCGCTGACCCGTAATGCTGGCCAGATACCAGAAGCGAGTACCAGACACATTTTTCCAAGCGCCTGTCTGCCACTGCTACGGCCTGCCACCAGCTGCCATCGCTTAGCCGTAGTTGCAACAGACAACAGCAAAAATAAAACAGGATACATGCCTGTCTGTTTATATATGCGTGTGGCAGTGTACATATCTCGGATACATTTTCATATTGTGTGCAATAGTGTGGCATGCAAAAAGTGGGGGGCAAAAGAGAGCAGAAAAACTATGCTGAATGGATTTGTTGAATGGACGAAATCGCGTGAATATACCCAGAATGTTGAAGGGCATATCCATGCAGACAATAAACGCGGCACACGAGTGGTGCGAGTGAAGTCTGTGCATCAATAAATCAAGCAATGAATCCTCAATGCCTCATAAAGGAATAATAATAATAACGCTGTTACGATCGGTAGTCAAATCTTAATGGATCTTTTACGATACGATGAGCAAAGCATTGACTATGGGTCAGCATTCGAACTGCCAACAAATCAATGAATACGCAGTGAAAGCGATAAGTATGCGGCATGAATCATAGCTTAAGAAACTTTGTAGCACAAAATTTAAAACTATAAAAACTATAAGCATAATCGGCCAAAGCTGGCTTACAATTTTAATTAGTTTAAGGTTGTTGCTATTTTTCGAAATATTTATAACTTTGCTTTGCACATTTTTGCATGCCGAACTCGATCGAATTTCAAGCCTTACTTAACTTATTCACGCCCCAAATAGTCGCCCAGAGAGCATTGGCATTTAAAACTGACTTTGGGTTTCGTTTCGTTTTCGGTTTTGGTTTGGTTCTGTGCATCCGTAAACGATATCCAATCAGCAGCTGCAGGCATCGCGGCTTCTTTCGGATGAGCTACGCTGCTCCGTGGGGGCATTAAATTCATTTGGAGGTGCCTCAAGTTTTCAAGTGGTTTGCTGCTGCGGGTTCGACTGCTGTCAGCCAAGTGTAAATGATTTAAGGGGCACAACGCCAGCCAATGAGTACAATAAAAAACACTCCACGCTCGAAAAATATGCACAAAGGTGCAAGTCGAAAATAAAATCCGTATATACGTATATATATTCGTATAAATTGCGAAAACCCACGAAATGAAAGCAAATTCGAAACAGGAGCAGGCAGGCAGCAGCAGCAGGAGCTGGAAGGTAATGAAACGGAAAACGAACAGCACAAAAAAAGCAGAATGGGGAGTCAGAGTCAAAGTCTGAGTTGGCATCCGCGTTGGGGGCAAAACGAAAGGGACAAATGAAATCGCGCATGCCGCAATTGTTAATAATCGCTGCCGCCACGCTGCCACGCCATCACCTTCGCTGGGCACCGACTCCTTCGCTGCGCTGCGAGACGCATTCATTCATATTCACAGAGAGTGAGAGCGGGCGGGGTGGGTAATGCCTGACAGCTATGGAATCGAAATCACTTTGTTGGAATTACGATTACCTACCCATGGCCCATGGCCAATGAACATGTCGTTTGTTATCGACAGCGACAACAAGGCCATGCCGAGCAGGACTGACATAATCCCCACTGACAGACACATCTGGGCTTGTAGACCGGATCTGGGCTTAATGATGCCCTCCTCTCCTCTCCTCACCGATTCTTAATGCTTCCCGAAGTTCAGTCAGTCAGTCAGTCAGTGACACACTCTGTCTGTTTTTGTTATTGTTTTTGTTATTGTTTCTTCTTTTTTGGCACGGCTGCTACTGATGCATTAATTAAAGTGTAAATTGCAAAAGGAAATTGTTTGTAATGCCAGTCAGGTCGGTACAATAATGTTAATGATATCTCGCCGTGGGGGTGTGGAGTGGTACGGCGCAGCCCCCGCAAATGCTGCAATTTATGGACACATTCATCCAAGACAATGGGATTTATGCGCCCCTCACCGCCGCGTGATTAAACATTGTACGGGCGCCTGCTGGGCGCTTTCCTCTGTTGGCCTGCGGCTTCTTATTGTTCGCACAGCGGGGTGGGGCGACTGGGGCTGGTCGAGCGGCGGCGATGAGTGTGGAAAGCTGATTGCTGTGACGTTGATTTGGCGCCTCTCTCAGCTGATAGTTATGACACTTTGGTTGGGCATTGTTGGGGATCAGCTAGAGGCTCTCTGATCATGATCTGGCAGCTCGCAGAATCATTCCAGAGTAGCCTTTAGGGGTGCTACATGATTTTCTCTGCCAAAGGTGAGAATTTCCTCTCCCAATCGTTGAGTCAGCAATGCAGATAGTCCTGAGGCAATGCAGCAAGCATTTATTGGGTATCCTAAGGGCACTCCCTGGAAATATCCCAGTCCGACTTTCCACTACTTTTGTACCTACCATTTTTAGCCTTTCCCCTAATATATTCATCTACGCATTTCCTTTGCCCTTTAAACATTTAAATCGGAAAACTTTGCACCCAAAAAGGAGCGCAGCTTGCGCCTAACAAAATCGCCATTTAAAAACAAAACAAAAGAGAAAGTCACTGCCAGAGCAAATCATTAGCAAGCATTTGCCAAATGTGTTTTTCTTTTACTATTTACATATGTATGCGGCGCTTTTTTCGCCCCTATTCCCGACGCTTGTCAATGAGCCGAGACAAGTAGATGAATATATCTAAATATGTGCAAGGGCTGTGGAGTTGAGGAGCCCATAAACTTTGACAAGCGGCGCATAAAACTTCATTTCATGGCCGGCCACTTAGGCAATACACAGAGTTGCAAAGATACAAAAGATGAGCCTACTTGAAGCCATACACACACACACACAATGAATATCTTGCTATGAATTTTTACAACACAATCGCAAAATGCGGGGGGAAGGGCAATAAATAAAAGTTGCTAAAACTTTGCAAGGAAACTTTTTTTTCCGCCTTTAAACTTTATGCGAATCCCAATAAAAAGCCATAAACTAAAGTGAAAGTGTGTGCCATATAATAAATGGTTTTTTTTTTTTTTTATTTGGCAGGGGACTGCCCACCTCATACTCATGCTCCTAGCTGGCTCATATTTTGGCATAGCGCCTGGGATTTTTACCATAAATGCTACTGCTGCGCCTCCGCAGGCACTCTGCGAGATTAAGCAACTTGCCCGCGCGATACACAAATACAAGAGAAATACATTTCCGCGTAGCCACTGCAAATTAATTTCTTTTTACTCCTCTTCGTTCTACCTTTCAGTGATCGGCGACGCGACTTCGTCCCAATGTTTACTCGTTTTTTAGAAATATCTATAGCAGGCGGATAAGCTTAAGGGTAGCAGCATTGAGACCGTTTGAAATTTAAAATTTGAATTCGAATCAGCAACCGAATATTTAATGAACCAGCAACACTGCCCATAATGATAATCCAAGCTGATCCAGATCCAAAAGGAACTTTTAATCTTCCAACAACTTGCTGCCCTAAGACCTGTAAGTGCGAGCGAGATGCATATATGCGCTCTGTTGAAAATCGAAATTTGTGCCGTAGCTGAGCAAAATGAGTACAAAATGGCGGAGTTCTTTGCGCCATCTTGCATTTCTGTATCGTGCAACCTGCCACGACTTGGCTCGCCTTCATGTGTGCGTGAAATGAAACATTAAAATAAATAGAAACTGACGAAGAGATAAGTAGATGGAGACAGATCAAGCAGGCCCAGATGCAGCTCTCCTGCCTAATAATTAAAGACGCGAATGCTTAAAGCCATGGAGCCATGTGGCAGTGACTTTCGGGCATGCAGCTGAGGTAGCGTAGAATCAGAAAATTTATTCGTTCATTCTGTGTACAAAAATAATCCGATCGAAATCTGGGAGATTCTCTGCAGTGTTGCGCTTTTGGTTTTCTTGCCGCGATTGCCACAGATTTCGACCTTTGCGGGTGCAGGGTGCAATATCACAGCAGTCGGATGCCCAATCGGTTCTAGTTGTTATCAACACGGACGGACGGACAGTCAGACATGGCTATATCCACTCGGCTATGGATGCTGATCAAGAATATTATATAGAAACGTTTCCATATGTGAGTTAACAAAACCTAATATACCCCTTTACCACTCGATTGCGGGGTAGCAGAAAATGGCGGCAGTTTGAATGGAAAATGGTCTGGTCCGAAATTCTGACGCTGCCCGCGCGAGCGAGCGAGAACGCTGATGTGCTCTGCTGGCAGCTATATATCGCTCTCACTCTCGCATATACAAATTAACGCTGATCAAGAATATTTTCAATCTCAAGTCGAGCATTAATGTGCTGACTCATGCCCAAGCAAGGAGTTGTTTTTGCATTCTTCCGACCAGTTCAGGGCCGGCCCAACAATATGGGCCCTCCTTTTTTGTCACGCCAGTTCCCGCTTTTCTTCATTTGAAATACAAAACTTATAAATTTTATGTTTGTTTGATTATTTTTTATTTTTCTCAGAGGCTGTTATATTTTTTTAATCAATTTTTGGAGTTTTGTTTTTTCAACATATGTTTCTGTCAGCCATTGGCAGGGCCCTAGGCAACTGCCTCAGGGCCAATCCGGCCCTGGACTTATTTCCCTCGTCAGACTTAATGTTTTGTTGCTGTATTCTGTCACTCGACTCGGCGCGGGCCGACGAAGCCGAAAGCAGAGGCAAATGCTAGCCTAAAAGAGAATTGCAGAAATAGCTCCGCGCGGTCGAAAACGAAAATGTCAACATCTTAGCATATTATACATATGTACATATACATGTACATGTATGTCTGTATATCTACCCGGTCCGCTCACATCATTATCTCTTTTATTTCGTGTTGCTATGCAACACGACGCGACGTCAGTGGTGTCAAAATTGTATGGTCGACAAAAATAAAAAATGGCTATAGCAGAAATAAATAAGAATTTTTGTTCGACATTTTTTACACAACTACACCATCGATGGAACTCACGATAATATCGATGGTTTTGCTAAATGCCTCAAATAAGCTAAAATGGCAGCACGGATGTATGTGTAAGGGTAGTAAGTGGTGGGTTTACTCCATAAGAGTGAGAGAGATACATACATCGGCTGTCTCTGCGTGTGTGTCTGCTTCTGCTTTCCCTGCACCCATGTATAATAATAATATGCATATATACTTTAATTCTTATCGCATGAGCAATTTAATGTTTTTTATTAAAAATTTATGTTACGACCATGGACATTTTCATTTTCGTTCCGTGTTGGGTCGTGCCGAAAAATATCGGTAAATGTCATCTCTAGTATAGCGGCCATCCCTAGCAGACATGCCCATCGCTAGTATATATACACATGGGCGTTCCTTCCCATACCATCGCATTCACACACATGCTATGTGTTTTCTGGCAGCGCAGCAGCGAGCTGCTTTTCGTATAAAAAGGCCGACGCGAGCGGGCCTGGGCGTCATTATTTTAAGTTGTTCATCCAGGTCGGAACTTTTCTCCACCTCATACGCATTAATATTTTTATACAACAGAATCAGAATTTGGTTGGTATTGTACCAGCTCAGTAGAATTTTGTTAAATTAAACAATTTTAGTCAAAAGCAACAAAATCTATCATCAAATGTTCTGTTCTACAGAATGACACAAAATGAAATGAAGTAGGCGTTCAAACACACACTTTTGGACCAAATTTAAGATATTTTGATTCATTTTTAATTCTTGAGGAACCTATTTATAGAAAAGTACAAATTTGCTTGTGCAAACCAGGCCACATTCTCTGGCTTCAGCACGCAATTTGGTGCACGCGTTGCGGAGATATCCGCTTACACGCAGATTTTTTTCTACAAATTTATATTTTTATATTTGATATTTGACGAATCAAAGTCGCCAAGAGCAATTCAGATTTTCGGGTTTGGTGGAGTTCCGCCAAGGAATGAATTTTTCCACCAATTCCAATTCGTTTTTTCACACCCGAACAAGGGCCGTTTCAGCCGTGCAAAAATTTTGAAAGGGTGAGTGGCGAAGACCGATCGTCGCCTGGTCCATACGAACCATGCGGTAGTTGGATGACTCATTTTGCGATGTACAACCAGCTGGTTTTGAGATGAGCAGTTCCTTGGGAACTCTCCATCGTTTGTTAGTTCGTTTGTGCAGGGAGCTATCAGCATTATCCCTATTTGCAGCATTTATAGCAAATATTTTTATAAGGAGAGTTCAATGCCGGATTTTCATTCTTTAATATTCGATTTTGGATATTCACAGTCTCTCTGTAGTGTGAATATATCCACAATATCCCCTTCTTCCATTTCTAGTGATGTTGGGGTATCGCTCGGTGCAATGCGCTTTCCTTCGAATTGGCCGTTTCAGCCGTGCAGTCCGTTTCTGACGAGAGCTTGAAAACTCGCCATCACAAATAGTGTGGTCCGTGCGACTGACCGATCCCAGCCTTTCTAAAATAAACGAAGGGAAGTTTCGGGTTCTTTTGAATTGTGGATTTGTTGTGTTCCATAGATTCGATATTGGATCTTCACAGTCTCTCTGTAGTGTGAATATATCCACAATATATCCTTCATCCATTTGTAGCGATGTTGGGGAATCGCTCGGTGCAAAGCGCTTTCCTTCGAATTGGCCGTTTCAGCCGTGCAGTCCGTTTCTGACGAGAGCTTGAAAACTCGCCATCACAAATAGTGTGGTCCGTGCGACTGACCGATCCCAGCCTTTCTAAAATAAACGAAGGGAAGTTTCGGGTTCTTTTGAATTGTGGATTTGTTGTGTTCCATAGATTCGATATTGGATCTTCACAGTCTCTCTGTAGTGTGAATATATCCACAATATATCCTTCATCCATTTGTAGCGATGTTGGGGAATCGCTCGGTGCAAAGCGCTTTCCTTCGAATTGGCCGTTTCAGCCGTGCAGTCCGTTTCTGACGAGAGCTTGAAAACTCGCCATCACAAATAGTGTGGTCTGAGCGACGGACCGATCCCAGCCTTTCCAAAATAAAGGAAGGGAAGTTTCGGGTTCTTTTGAATTCTAGATTTGTTGTATTCCATAGAGCGATGTTGGGGTGTCTGTTGGTGCAATGCGCTTTCCTTCGAATTGGCCGTTTCAGCCGTGCAGTCGCCATCATAAATAGTGTGGTCTGTGGGACCGATCTGAGGCTTAAGCTGGAGGTGAAGTCGCAGAATTTTTGTTGTGGGGCTTGAAGATGGAGCTATCAGAATTATCTCCAGTTTGACCGTAGTATTTGCAGCATATATAGAAAATACTTGTATAAGGAAAGTTTCTGGTGTTTAAGTACCGCATTTTAAAGCCCTCGTCAGAAACGGACTGCACCGCCTATTCGAAGGAAAGCGCATTGCACCAACAGACACCCCAACATCCCCAGAAATGGAAGAAGGGGATTTGTGGATATATTCACACTACAGAGAGACTGTGAATATCCAAAATCCAATCTATGGAACACAAAAAACCCAGGATTTAAAAGAACGCAAAACTTCCCTTCGTTTATTTTAGAAAGGCTGGGATCGGTCAGTCGCACGGACCACACTATTTGTGATGGCGAGTTTTCAAGCTCTCGTCAGAAACGGACTGCACGGCTGAAACGGCCAATTCGAAGGAAAGCGCATTGCACCGAGCGATACCCCAACATCACTAGAAATGGAAGAAGGGGATATTGTGGATATATTCACACTACAGAGAGACTGTGAAGATTTAATATCCAATCTATGGAACAAAAAAAACCCAGAATTCAAAAGAACGCGAAACTTCCCTTCGTTTATATTGGAAAGGCTAGGATCATTTCTGTTGGAAGTGCCGGCTCGCCGGAAATTTACAGGCACGCAGTAAATGTGTGCGCTCATTCCACAGCTATTGCGTACGTCCAGCCACCATAAAATGGGAAACTTAAATTATTTAAGCGAAAGGGTTTTAAAGAAAGAAAATTCTACGACTTAAGCCTCAGCCCACAGACCACACTATTTGTGATGGCGAGTTTTCAAGCCCTCGTCAGAAACGGACTGCACGGCTGACGAAGGAAAGCGCATTGCACCGAGCGATACCCCAACATCGCTAGAAATGGAAGAAGGGGATATTGTGGATATATTCACACTACAGAGAGACTGTGAATATCCAAAATCGAATCTATGGAATACAAAAAACCCAGAATTCAAAAGAACGCGAAACTTCCCTTCGTTTATTTTAGAAAGGCTGGGATCCTTTCTGTTGGAAGTGCCGAATTTTCAGTTTTATATTTTTTTTCTGGATCGCTCTTCGCTTAGATAATAGGTTTTGATTTGATAGGGGGCTCCAAAAGTACATACATATACATATGTCCAAAAAAGTACTCCTGAGCCCCCTTTCATTGTAGAAATATTGTTACTAATGTGAAGGGGAGAGTTATTTTTAGAATATACCAAGGCTTTATTTCAGGGCTGCCCACAATCGGCTTACGGCAGAGCACTCACCAATGCTCCCAAACAAAAACACAAATGCGAATAAGGGAACAGTGCAATCTCGAAGAAAAGACGACAACAAAATCATAGCAAAAGTCGGGCTGCACCAATCAGAGAAGAGACAAAACCGGTTTTAGCTGGACGGATCGCATACCCATAAAATATCTTTGCATGTGTTGGGCTTTCGGTATGCTAACACACCAGCTGGTACACAGCACAAGCTGTGTATGCATAATGGCATTGGCTTCCTATGCTGGGGGTAATTACAAAAACAATGGGCCTGGGCATCGCTGATGGTGCACGTGGCGAGCCATGAATAAAATGCAGAATTGCATTTGCTTTCGTAATTTTTCGAATGATTTAGGTACTCAGTCAGTGAGCTGCTGATTTCCGTAAATACTTACGCTTGTAACACGTTTCCTTCTGTGCGTTACTTAAACTAATATGTATATCTCCAAGCTCTTCGAGCACCGGGTATACAAATGTAAATCGGAACTTTTTCAAGAGCTTTCGCTTCAATCACTGCTGGGTCGGAGTTGACACTTCAAAAGTTCGTCGTTAGCCAAAACTTTTTTGCCAACAACTTAACGGCCAAAACGCCCATTTTTATTCTATTTTGTTTTTTTTCGGCATAGTGGCAGAAAGATAAGCACAAACAAGATTGGACTTGAAGTGGGGGAAAAACGGAAGAAACAAAAACTTGTGTTCTCTTTTGTTCTGCCATTCATTCATACGCCTTTTTTCAGGCCACCCTTCACCCTGCAAGACACAATTTATTTTATTTTGATGGGATCTTTACGATGACAACAATTTGGTCGTTAGTTTCGTTGTGCGAGTGCTGTTTGTATGATGACGGATGCGCGGCACAAGTTTGATCCATTTTTATTTTATTAGCAGACAAGGACAAGGTCTCAGCCAGCAACACGCACACACAGGCAGGCAGAGACAGACAGAAAGAGTGAGAGCGAGAGCGAGCGTTGCCGCATTGACCCTGACAATGAGGGTTCAAAAACAGAAATCAAATACGACCCAAAAACGCGGTTCATTTTCTGCTGCATTTTCGATTCCTCTATTCGCCCCCGATAAACTTCTTAATACATTATACAAATGTGGCTTCCCTTGAGCAGGAAAGCCGCCCATATCCCTTTCGTGTTTTCCCAACCAATTGCGATTTATATGCACAGCCAGAGTGGTGGCGGGGGCACATCCGTATCCGTATCTGTAACCGTAGCCGTAACTGTGCCGGTATTCGTGACACTCGCCATGGAAAATGAGCCGAAGCGAACTGTGCAATTTGCTGTGGCCAGGTGGGACGAGTGAGTGTCAACGGCCACCAAACAGACGCTTGACGAGTGCATATTAGCTGCTGTGGGAGGAACTGAGCTGGCAGTCGGTGGGGGCGGCAGTCAGTGAATCAGTCAGCTCGTGGCATTCAGTCTGTGGAATAGGAATAGACGACAAAGCTCCATTCAGCACTCGGAGTGAGCTCTGGGCTCTGGTCTGCTCCTCCTGCCAAACAACTGCGGCTTCCTGTGTAACATCCTTCCGGCATGAAATTGCTCCGACACGCTGACACGCCAGACAAGCCAGCACAGCCAGAACAGCAATCAAAGCCCAGCACAGCACAGGGGCGTGCCCTTGAAGGGGGGCGCCGAATTATGCGAGTTTTAAGGGCGAGCGAGCGAGAGCTCTGGGCACGAGTCCTGAATTGATTAATACACAAAAGTTCGAGTAATAAACATGGCAAACTGAAATGAGACCCTCCCAAGAAGAAAACAGAAAAATAAATATGAGCAACTCAGCCAAACGGAAAAACCATTTCGGATAACGCTGATCTATGCGTATGGGCAATGGGCGTGGGTCTGGCATAATGATGATGGAATCATACAGTACAACCCCCAAAATGAATCCATCCCCAGCCCCGGCAATAGCTCGGAGAAATAATTGCAAAATACGACACTGAACCCTCGCTCCAGTGTGGCCATATCTAGTTGCGCACATTCTTGGCCATTGTCTGGGCGGGGCGGGCAGGGCGGGCGGAGGGAGCAGCGGCACAAAACGGAACCCGTGTGTGAGAGTGGAGACACCTGATTGAGGAGCGACTGCACGATAGCCTCACCCCAGCGCAAGTACTATATATTTGCCAGAAGTGCTCCCACTGAGCTGACACAATGACTGGGTGTGCACTGTGGCACTGGCACAGTGGCTTGTGCATTGTGATCCATGATTCAGCCTGATAGAAGCAGGAAACCTGACGGAAAATTATTCATGATAAAAACTTAATGTTAAGAGAAAGTTACGCAGCTTTTGATTTTAAAATATGGCAAACGAATCGAAGTCGAGGTTTACCTTAATATCGCGTTATGGCAATCAATAATTTCACAGCCAAACTTTGCACGATTTTTGGTTCTTTTAATTTTTTAATTTTAATCTAATTACTTATTTCCATATTCACGTCCATGCTGCAATCATATAAGGTGGTCTCGTCGGCAAAAGCAGTCCCTAAAAATGCTTGCAAAAACGCTTTCTCTTCGGCAAGCGAGCACGCACTGAACGTTAAGGGACTGAAAAACCGAACGATTCGGCAGCCGACGAGACCACCTTATATGATTGCATCATGCGTCTGTCTTTCTTTCGTGCCGATCGCCGCAGCCTATCGATCATACATGACTTATCGCCCTAGAGTATCGCATCAGAGGTGACATCGGGGTATCGGTAAGGGTACTTTGGCATGGGAATGGGCTATGGCACTCAAGTAATAGTTGCCCCACAGAATATATAACTTTAAAGCTGTATTTATCAAAGAATATCTTAAACAAAGCATTGCCAAAATATAAGTGTCAGAATACGTGTCAAATCTCAGTCTTCGGCGCTCGCTAAGAGCAGGCAAATTGCAACAGCTCTGGACCCACTGTACAGGGGAGCTGCCGGCATGTTCGGTGGACATGTGCCCTGGTTCTTCGTGTCTTTGTGTCTTTGGTTGTGCTGATAGCAGAGTGGCACACACCCTGACAAGCTGTCGCTGCGAGTGGAAAGTGGTGGGCACTGTGAGCTAAGTAGCAAATATATTGCAGTCGTGCCGGGCGAGCACTGGAAAATATGACTTGATTTCAGCAATAAGCGATCTGCTTCAGTTTCACTCAAGCCAGCAACACCCCCCCGACAATAACTCAAGCAAGAAAAGAGAGTGGCATGCCATTCCAATACGTTGGAATGTACTTACCTGAAAGCCAACCAGACTCCAAACCTCCTCCTCGGTGGAGAAGACGCAGGCAGTGCCGGCGTTGCCACGATACTGATAGATGCGCACCGAGTGCGATAGCGCAACGGGAATGGCTGTCGTCACAATCGTTATCCAGGCACACATGATGGCTCTAGAGCGCAACAGAGACACAAAAGTTCGGCGTTAGTTGGGCGTTAGATATCAATAAAGGAGTGAGACTAATAATGAAACAGCGCAGCGAGCTGCAACACTCGGACTCTCAGCTTGCAGCGGCAGATGTTGCAGGAATGAAATGTCGAAGGCCCTGGGAATTAAGCCGCCTTTAAAAAGGTCAGGTGAACGAGAGCCTGTGACACGGTTGAGTGGTTCAAGCAACTCTCTGCCTATGGGCATAATTCATGTAACAATGAATGACAATGGGCAAAGGGCTGGCCTGTCCGTACAGCAGCCGTACCAGAAGCAAAAGCAAAAGGTTAGAGGCCAAGGCATCAGGCATAGAGACAGGCACAGACAGGGGGCTGGGATGTGGGCAAAGCAAGCTAATTACGGGGCCAGAACAAATTGATGCAATTACTCTAGATGATGTGGGGCACGTGCATGGAGTGCGTATGGGAGTAAGAGATGGCGGACTGACTGTACGTGGCATGAGAGCAGCTAGATGGCCAGATGGGGGGGTTACATGGAACTTACAGCGTGGCATTTCGTTCGGTGCGCAGCGACATGCTCGTCACTGGATGTACAACGGCGAGGAAGCGATCAAAGGACATCAGCACCAATGTGTAAACACTGCAAAGAGGATGTGGGATGGGGGGGTTAGACATAAGTTACATAAGGTTGTGGTGTAAATTGTTTGGCTGGTAACACGCACCTGCAGTGGCACGTAACCACAATCATATACTGGACAAACTTGCACCACATATTGCCGAACGGCCACTCGGGCAGCACGTAGTCGGTGGCCGTGAACGGCACGCAGAAGATGACGAACAGGATATCCGAGACGGCCAGGTTGATTATCAGCAGATTGGTGGTCGAGCGCATCTGCTGGTTGGCAACCACAACTGCAAGAGGCACCAGAGAAATTGGTTAGATGTTAGATTAGTTGGTGGGTTGGCTGGTTGGTTGGTTGGTGGATAGCCCTGAGGATTGATCAATAAAGCGGCTCATAAAACGGGCACTAAACTCGTAAGCTCGTATTTGCCACTCAAATAAATAAAATAAATAAAATAAAATAAATAAAAAAATAAAATAAATAAAATAAGAATAAATAAATAAATAAAATAAAAATAGATAAATAAAATAAAAATTAATAAATAAAATTAAAATAAATAAAATAAAAATAAATAAATAAAATTAAAATAAATAAAATTAAAATAAATAAATAAAATAAAAATAAATAAATAAAATAAAATTAAAATAAATAAATAAAATAAATTAATTAATATCAAATAAATATAATTTTTTGTCGTTTAAGAAACGTTTGACGCATTCGCTTTGAATTGTATTTAAACACGTTTGTTTATGGCGCTCAAAAATCTGCAATAGAAACTTATTGCATAAGGGGAAGCATCTCTTTTGTTGCTGTGGCAACTGTTCAGCGTTTATGCATATTTTGTTGCTTTTTTACAGCGAAACATTGACCCCCGCGCTTTGGCCACGAGGTTTTTCTTTTCGACCAATTACGCGGACAAAAGGCAGCAAACAGCAAAGACCGAGGAACGAGCCCGACTCCGACGCGGCCACCATGGGGGTGTAGGGTGGGGTAGGGTATGTCTATGTGTGGCATGCTGCACTGGTGTGGGTTGGAAAAAGTGATGCTGCGGGGCTGTGGGCTGGCAAACGGAATCCTGGCATTGTTACTATTTTTTGTATTATTTTTTTTTTGGTTGTTTTCTGTATTCGCCTTTAAACCGGTAGGCGAAGGATAGCCAATTGGGTGGGCATATTACCTGCTTGGGGGTTTATGTAACTGACACATGAGTCTTGTAAATAAAGATATATGTATGTATGTATGTATGTATGTACACTCCCACGTAGTTATGAATACATACAGCGCCGCTCAGCAATTTTCAAAAGTAAAATCGCTTGAGCTGTGCCACCAATTTCCGCTTAAATTTGTTAATGAAACAAGAAAGTTTGCGCCCGCTTGGACACGTAGTTAAAGATCTGGCAGACAACATATTGGAGCGATTTTGAGCGGCAGAGATCTGTAATGTCCATGCAGACGTTTTATGGGTACATAAATCAATCTTTGAACCAGTCAGAGAGCTATGGAGATTGCTTTATTTTTGTTAACCGAACCTCATTAAATCAAGAATGGAGAAAGCAATGAGGTAGGCAGGTAGGTAGGTTTGTGTTCATATTCAGCCAGAAGAAACGGCATAGCGGGTATCCTGTAGTCGGAAGATCAACCAAAGCGTGTATACTTGTCAGTCCCCTTTGCTGCTATATTTTGCTTCCCACTCTTGCCTTGTCTAGCACTCATTCCTGTGCTTCCCCCAGTCTCTCCTTCGTTTCATCTCTGTGTGCGGCCCACACTCGGTGTACTGCTGCTCGGCCAAGGAGCCACTTGCAATTAGCTAGCAATTTATGTTACTCCCATACAAAAGAAGCGTGGCAAAGGCGGCATCAGAAGATGCCCAAAAGAGAGAACTAGATGGGGCAGGAAATAGCAGCGAGAGAAAGAGAGAGAGAGAGAAGCAACACAGAAGAGGGTCAACGGCGTTGAGCCATAACAAAAGTTTTTGGCCCTTCCGCCCCCACACACAGCAGTGCAGTGCCAAAAGCAGAAGACGATGAGAAGAGATGACGCAGACGTTCACTACTCACGCCCATGGATTGATGTGGGGCACGAAAATAATGTCAAAAAGGCAACAATCAAACGAAGGGGGGCGACAAAAGGACGCAAAGCAAAGCTGGGGGCGCCCCACAAGTGGAAAAGTCAAAGGAAACGGGAAATGTGTCGCGACAGCAAGGCAGGGAAAGGCAAGGCAAGGCAAACGCTTTTGACCGCAAATCAATTTCCTTTTCAAATATATATTTAGCGCAGAATGTGCACAGGGCATACAGCAAAAACCACAACGGAAAAGAACCCCAAAATAAGCAGCAGCAGAGGAGGCAGCAGGTAGGAAGGGAAAATGGAGCAGCAATTGAGCCATAGGAATAAAAAATGTGAATGGGAATCAATAGTAATGACAACAAAGGGCCAGGCGCCACCACAAGAAAGAGCCAACACAAAACCAATAAATAAACCGAGAAAAAAGTACACACATAGGAGTATATATGTGGGTTTCAGCTGTATATATGTACGAGTACTCGTACGTACATAAAGCAGGCGGCAGCAGCTGTGTGCCAGCCAG
Source organism: Drosophila ambigua (assembly GCA_018150905.1). Lineage (NCBI taxonomy): Eukaryota > Metazoa > Arthropoda > Insecta > Diptera > Drosophilidae > Drosophila > Drosophila ambigua. Next base: position 3,865,349 of record JAECWS010000151.1, on the reverse strand, counting down.
CAAGCCCCCGCCATCTAAGGCTGATTTACTCCACCTCGCAATGTTTATGGCCCGATGCGCCAAATAGTTTTGGCACTTGACTTTGCCACCAAAGATACGTATTTTATGGGTAGCTGGCACTGGCATTGCTGGCACACGAATTTGCATCGGTGCATTGGCCCAGGGACCATTACAAATATGGTTAAGTTATCCATGTGGCAGAGAGAGTCAGAGTCTCTGGGGCGGAGGCACAACAAACCTCACTTGATGCAGAAAATATTGACAGCAGTGGCCCATTGAATGTGCACTTTAAGCGCAGACACTGTACTGCAGAGCGACGCCAGCCCTGGCCAGCCCTAGAGCTGCAGCTGTGCCAGGCCTCAAATGTGGCATGCAGCTCTCTCCACTGCCATATGGCCAGCAGCATTATGTACTTTAGATTTTTGCTAGTATTGTCGGGCCATTATGGGTTTTGGACTATGCCCTAAAGTGGTGGCCGTAGCCAAGTTTCTGGCTGGGGCATTATCAATTAACAGAAGAGCAGGCAGGACACAGAACACAAGGCACAAGCGCACAGCCTGCCACACGGCTACAGTGTGTAACCCTTGTGGCTAACCAATTTTTTGTGGGCGCGATGTTGACACACAACAGCAGCAGCAGCAGTGCCAGCGACAGCAAAGTGAAGGCAAAAGAAAAAAAAAAAAAGGGTTCTATGCCGGCGTCCGGTTACGAGTCTGGGATCTATGTTGGGGCATTAACTTTTTTTGCCTGCCATTAAAGGAAAAAGTATGCCATTTTTTCTTGGGCTGCTGCTCGTTTTTTGTTTTTTGTGTTTTTTTGGGGGCTCTGAGGGGTTCGTGTTCGGGTTCGGTTCGTCGTCTCTGCTGTGCTCTCTTGTCTGGGCTGGCATTTTACAAAATAATAAAGTGTAGCATAATTTATGGGGCCCACGAAAGAACCAAGGCTGAGCACAAACTTTTTCAAGCGCAAAAAACGCTTGTTATTTAATGCCAAAGGAGAAGTGCAAAAAGAAAACAAACAAAAATACGTACGTACATATGTACATATGTGTGAGCCATGGATACAAATAAGCAAATAATCAGGCAGCACTCGGGCAAGGCGTGTCTGCGTTTGTGTCCTAGACAGGATTTCCTACTCACTCGCAGCTCGGTCATATAAATTCACTTTTATTGAACTTTAATGTCAGTCTAATGCCCCTCCCCACACCACTGTACCGGGCTGTATCGGGGGGTGCTTGCGATTGATGCACTTCAGGGGTGTCGTTGGGTCCATCGTGCGTATGCGCAACTTCGGCTTTGATTTCGTATGCAAATGTATGAAAGTTTATGCTGCCCATAGAATATCCAACTTTACCCAAAGTAACGCTTAGCCAGCAGTGTTACCTGTTGGCACAAAGTTTTAAATTGGGTTTTGGGCTTATCATTAAATCGAAATTTTCCCCATCTAATTCCACGGCTAATGGTAAGTTATTACGAGTTTTGGGCCATTATTTTTGCTGTCATTATGATAGCTAGCAGCCAAAAAGTTTCCATTCGGATTAATGGCCATAAATTGCAAAAGATTTCTTCGGCACATTTTCCAGCAACTTTTTGGGAAATTTCTACATTTTCGTTTGGTTAAAGTCACTTCAACAAGTGGTTCAAAAATCTTCTACTAACATTTATTTGTGCACTATCCTTTCACTGGTACATCGAATTCAGTGTTCTGCCTGCGCGCAGCTGAGATTTTGGTTTCAAATTTTGGGTTTGGGTCTGGGTTTGGGTTTGGGGGAAAAAAACCCCTTAAAACGTGCGCACAAAAGTGTGCTATGAAAATGGCATTTAAACAGCATATGGCCACCATATATTCCTTCCTGTGTGTATGCGTGTGCATGTGTGTGTTGTTCAAATTTACACACAAATCCACAAGGCGTACAAATTTATTATCCAGCGTTGATAGTGATAAAATTTACAACCAGCATTGAGTACGTCGCCTAAAAGCAGGCAATACAAACACAGGGAGACACAGAGAGAGAGAGAGAGGGACACCAAACAATACCCAAATGGGCCACACACACAGACACACAGACACACACACGTACGCAGGACACAGGCAATTGTGCGTGGGTCTCTCTCTGTCTCTGTTGCCCGCTCCCCTGTACATTCGTCATATTTATGCTTTTTTATGGGCCATGTACAATTTTATTGTTTTACTTTTCAATGCAATGTCTGTCGGGGCCTGCCGCACCCGCTCCCACACACACACACACATAGGCAAAGAGGGGTGGGGCAGAGCACCCGCAGAATACATGTGTAGAACATACCAACAAGCCCCGAACCGGGTGAGAGGGCCTCGAAATAAGAACAAAGGCTCTCAAACAGGTACGCCAGACAAGCTTCGAGCTCAAGTTCCACACTGTTATGCATGATGCCCCCCGATGATGATGTTCCCGAGAACGATTTCAATCAAGTTTCGCAAGTATTGGGATATTGCTGCCAGCAGCCACAGTTCGTTAGCTGCTGACAGCTGGACCCATGCCGCGCCTCAAGGAGTCTATCACTTTGTTGTAGCAGCCGTGTGCATTCTGCTAAACTGGCCAGCATTTACTCTGAGAGGGATGCAACTTTACTACACTTTAAAACTGAAAAAATGCCAGTGGAAATGGCCTTGAGCTTCAGGTACTTCGTATCCCATTCGTTGATTGTTACTGTATTTACATTCTGCGCTTAACGTTTTTGCCGGGTTGGCTTAACCATTTGGGAACATCATTTTATTTGCCGACTCTTTTGTGTGCGCCTCTTCGGCCCCTCCTGGCCGTCACACTTGTGGCGCACTCTTGTCAACACATCTGCGTCCATGATGGCCATATGGCATCGCCTGCCGCCTTCATGGCCAGGTGGGTATTCAGCCTCCAGTGCCCCCCACCCTAAGCTCTGCCACATGCTTGGCTTTGGCCTTGGCTTCGCGGCCCCAACTGGCAAGTGGCCGTAGATTTTTTTGTTTGTTTGTTTGCTTGTCCGCTGCTCGATGCAAATCCCATCAATAATCCAACAATGCAATGAAGCTCACCGACAAGAAGGCGACACATTTCCAGAGAAAGTTTCAAGAGCGCGCTTCTGCCCGCTCTTTGTGTCTGCAACTCTCTAAAGTATTTTGCTCCTGCGAGTGCTCAGGCGAATTCCCGACTGTCTGATTGATGCATATACATTTGTTTCCCAAAGATAATGATGTCTGATGAGGCTGACGTTGATTCTGAAACTGATTCTGATCTTGATGTTTGATGGCAATGTTTGAATGCTTGGGATACTTGTGTTGATTTTGATGTTGATGTTGTGGCTGCGTTTGTCATTATTGAAAGGCTAAAATGGCATAGTTATTTGTTGTTGCTTGCTTAGGCATGTGTATGTATGCAACCATGTGAACGTACAGCCATATTCACATGTAAATATTCTTGGATAGTTAAACATTTGCATTCGCTTTAGGTGCTTTAGGTAATTCCAACTTGATTGCTGCCTGACAGCTGCACCCACATTATCCCATTGCAAGTCAAGTTTAATGGCTGAAACCACACACAAAATGGTTCGACTTTTGATTTGCGGCATTCCAAATTAATATACTGTAGAACAGAATATATATATCGAGCAGACATGAAAACTTTTAAATGATAACAACTAGTTTGTTGGCAAACTTTCATTATTTTTCAGCATAGATATCCATCATAGCTGAACGATTTTTAAGAGAGTTGCATACGTTTTTATTGCACTTTTTTGTAGCTATTTCTGTGGCTATGCCGGCAAATATATTGCGCCTGAAAGTCACAGCTTTCTACCATTTTTTTTTTATGGTTTCTTTCTTAACAATTGGAATAGCAGCTGAGATAATAATTCTGCGAGCGGATCGATTATGCTTTTGTGGCCAATATCAAGGTGTCTGATTGTATTGGAAATACTTAAGCAAGTCGTTGGTCTTGTTGGTTGAGCTGGCAGCGGATTCTTCAAGCATCAGAGTCTGCTTCACGAATATTTCCAGCAGCTCAAAAAAAAACCATAGAAACCTAAATATTTTTAATACAAATTCAGAGGTTGAAGAACTCTTTGGGGGCTGAAAATAATTAGCCAGAATCGAGCTGATAATTGGTTTCGCCAAGATTTGCCAGTTGTTTTTGAGCTGGCGTCGAGACTTTGGTCGTGTGCATCAGATGATCTAATTACTAATGGGCAAGGCCCAATAGATTTATTCGTCAGTGCCTGGAAACAACATTCAAGTACCGTCATGCAGGGTACATATATTTTATTTATTTATTTGCTTGGTTTATTTTGGAAGACTTCAGCCACAGAAGCGCAAACAAATCGCTGCCCCATCATATCTATGGCGCCCTCAGCTAGAGCAGTGCCAATTAAATTCATTTTGTGCTTTTTCCATTTTGCTCCGTATTTCCCGACATTTCCTTTGGGCTGTTGTTTTTGCTGCTGTTGTTCTGTCTGGCATTAAAAATTTATTTGTATAGGCTGGCAAATGAAGCGACCAAACCCCGAGCTCACAATGATTGGTGGGATAACAGCGCATCATTGTCCGGTTCTGAAAACACTCGAGATTGTTGAACACTTACACACAGCAAAGGGAAACCAGCCAAGAAAAGGGACAGACAAAGGGACAGACAGAGGGACAGAGGTTTTGTCGTTCTATTTGTGACCGGATATTTATGTGACAAAACAGGATGTCTCTCTCTCTCTCTATCTATCTCTTTGTCCACGTCTGTGCGTGTGCTGCTCTCTCTCTCTGGTTCTCTGTGGATCTCTCTCTGGTTCTCTCTGCTTGTGTTTCCTTATGAAAATTTAAATTAATTGCTATTGCTGGGGAGCGACAACTGTACTGGTTTCCTTTGGCCACTGCAGGCCCAAAATATTCCTGCATATCCTGCGCTCTGGCCCCATCATTTATGCACTTAATGGTCCTGAGCTAAGCAGAGGCAAAGGCTTAAGCCCCGGCAGGCTCAATGCAAAGCACACACACACACACATTACAGACTTTAATTGGATCATAAAACAAAGGCCCTGCCGAAGATAACAGAACTGCCAGAGTTCGTTGTTAATCGCAAAATTTAATTGCGAATAAATTTCAATGCAAATAAAATGCTGAGCAGAGCCAGGGCCCAGTACTAGCGTCCATAATGAGCCGTGTTCACATAATCGGACTGTGCAAGTACAAGCCACTTGAGGAGGCTTAAAACTCCGAAATTACTGCACTTATTTGGCCTGTGCCTGGCCATAATATTTCAGCAGCAATACTCGCAGAATATTCGCTTAATTAACAGCAAATTCGGACTGATTTTTGTGCAGCAAGCAAAGGCGCTGCAGGCTTTTGCTTGTAATTAAATCCGACACTCAGTGGAGTAACCTAATTCCACAATTTAATTCAATTCTCGATGGATGCGATTGCTTGCTCACGTATTTAATGCTCTGTTAAGGAAGCTCGCACAGGCTGAAAACATTCGGCAGACTACATGCCATGGAACACCAAAAAAAAAAGCCACCTGCCATGGCTACAAAATAATGCAATTTTCGTGTGTCTAATCATGCACAGAAGCCAGCACCCAGCACCCAAAATAAATTGTTTACACTTAACCAGTCGCAAAAATGGCAGCGACCAACGCCGGCTATGTGTGCGTACATGCGAATTGGGAAACGGAAATGGGCGAATGGGAAAATGGGGAGATACTGCACAGCATTTTCAAGCGAATCGCCATAATAACAATAACAATAACAAGAGTGCACACAATTTACGGCTCGTGTCAATGCCATGGCCTTCAAATGCCAGATCGCATGGTGGCAAAAAAAAAAAAAACACACACACAGGTGTGAACACAGGCTACCCCCCACAACTACCCCTAGCCCATGACTATGGCTATGAGATTTTCTAACGTTCCACACCCAAAACACGAAATTGTATTACACTTTCATTTAAGTTGATTTTGTGGTTCCATCTGTCCATCCGTTGCATAAAAAGGATACAAAACACGAAACAAAAAGTCAAAGAGAAGGAGAGAGGGAGGGAGAGCGCAGAGCTGTGTCGAATGTGAAACATGTTTTCGGTTGGGGTTTTGCTTTGGGTTTTTTTTTGTTTTTGTCACCGTGCAAATCAAATTTGTCAGCCTTGTCGGTGTAGCCGGACAGGACACAGCACAGGACGACAAACAAAAACTAAAAAAAAAAGAGGGGGGAAGTGGGAGTGGGAAATGTGAGGAGCGAGAAGGGATTATGCCCGGGGACAGAGTCACGTTCGTGCTCGTCGGGCCAATTACAATTTTATAACAGAATTTTGTGCTGCTCCCCAGCTGCCCAGCCAGCTGTCCAGCTAGTCTGATTTTGCTGCTCAAAAATACTTATACATGTATATGTATGGATGGCGGCTGCCTGTCAAAGTGAACTGCTCTGTGTGTGTGTGTGTGTGTGCTGTGCTGACAAAGGCTAATGCAAATTGAAGTGACAATGTGGTCCGACTATTCTCGCCTCGTGTTCGGAAAGCATAAATTATAATTAATCGTACACCAAACCCACGCAGCACTGCGGTGCGGCACGGGGACAGTAGCGGTTCTGATACTCTCATTTCGCACTGCACTGTGCGTGTGTGTGTGTGTGTGTATATGTTTTGCGGTTGTTGCTTCTGCTAAATTTACACAAATTGCTGTTGACAGTTGTGTCAGAGTTGTTGTGTGGCCCGGGCAGTTCGGCCCGACTTATGCATACATTTGGCAAATAAATATACAAACACACACACACACATAGCCACTCGTATTGTTTGCCAGTCCGTTCTGCCCTGCTCCGCTCTCTGTTTGCGTTTTGTTGAATTGCCTGCCTGTCAGATTACCCGCAACCAAATGCGATGCCTATCACAATTCACAAATTCACAAATAGTTTTCGACTTGAGGGTATTTCCCACGTGGCACACCGTACGCTGCAAAAACAATATTTAAATATTCAAATTTAATACTTTTGAACTCGTCTCACTCGCTCATAAGTCCCCCAAGGTGACAGGCCAGGGCGGCCGCTCATCCATTAACATGAGGAAGGGAAAGAGAGAGGGAGATACCCTGCAGCGATGTGTGTGTGTGTGCGTGGATAGCATATGAAAATTGACTTATCCTGCCATAAAATGCAGATAAAATGCACAGCCCTTGAGCGCACCTTCACCTTCACCTCCACTGATAATGATGCTCTGATGCTGCTGCTCTGCTGCTGCCGATGCTCTGATGATGTACGCCTGCTGCCTCTTTCAGCCATCGCCTGGCCATGCGTAATGGCATTTTGACAAATTATCTTTCCATAAGCCATAAATACACACTTGCACTCTACACACTCACTCACACGCGCGCAGCTAAAGGCAGCTTAATCCTGTGTGGTACTACGGGTAAGAGTGCGTTGGCTAAGCGGCTCTGTTGGGCGCTCATAGGTGTGAATATGATTGCTGCTGAAAGAGCTTAGAATAGGCTTTTGATGGAGCTATACTTTATACAATTATTCACAATTTTTTCTACGATTTTTTGCACATATTTTCTTGGTTTAAAATCGAAACAAACGCTCAGCTAAATTTAAACAAAATTGTTTCCCCCATCCTATATATTTTTACCACTATACCTGAGTATATATTTATGTACATCCTGCTAGTTTTTAAGCTAGCGTATCCAGACGTGTCATAACATTTGTGCTTAATTTTTTTGGTTCCCACTTGAAGAACTTGACTCAGAAGTTTTCTTTGCTGCTTCGGTCTGCTGTTTGGTCGCACCGTGAAGTGTCACTAATTTTTACTTTCATAATTTGCCATAAAATCCATACGTTCATTTACAAATCATTTATCATAATGCCGCCGACAAGGCAGCTGACAAAGTGGCTTTACACACAGCAGCAGCAGCAGCATCCAAAGAGAAGAGGCCATAAATAGTGGGAGAGAGAGGGAGAGAGAGAGGGAGAGCGAAGCGGCATGAGGGGCAATAAGATACCTCTTGCGACTTTAATAAAACTTTTCCCACCCGGCCTGACAGCGTAGATGCGAGGGCTGGGCGATTTGTGGGTGGGGTGTAGACCTGCCTGGACTGGCACACTGTTTTTTAGTTCGTTACCCGCACCTGAGTGGGCGTGTGGCCGGCTATCCTATCCCTGAGCATTTCTTTCACTTTAGCGCAAAACTTAGTCTAGCTCCTGCTCATAGCTCCCACCCCTACTCCTACTCCCACACCTCCTCCTCTTGCTCGTCCTCGTTGCCGGTCGACCAAACTTGGCCAAAGGCCAGGCAACTTCATTTAAAGCCATGAAACGCACTGTATTTATTAAGCATTCCGGGAAGACTCAAATTAAATTCGCTTTTATTTTAAATATTTGTTCAAGTTGCCACTGCCTGGGATTCCTTTAATTTTCCCCCTTTTGTGATGAGCTCAAGAGCAAGAGACTTGAAGGGTGTGGCTGTGGGTGTGTGGGTGTGGGTGTGCGAGGCTGGCAAGGCAGAAAAGTGTCAGCAGTGCTTGACGTCATGGGTTTAGTTTTACCGTTACACTTGCAGCTGCTGACTTTTTATACCACAGCAAAGCGTCGAGCACCAGATATACCCTTTGTGCCACTAGGAAAAACGTTTCATTGGTGTCTTTGGATTGCTTTGACAATTATTTTTTATTTAATTATTATATTAAATTATTGACTGTGGCGTGTAGAGCATAATCTAGCTAATATGCTCGTCTATGCAGCGCTACGTAGCTATTTTTTGTTGTCTTGTTTTAGCTTCTCGTATTGCTGTTTGAGCTTGTTTCCCTTTTTTTGCCTTTGTTGTTGAGGCTTAGCAAAAAGCGAACCGGAGAAACACCCGAAGTGGGTGTGGCACACATACACACACCGAGACGAACACTTACACACACACTCATTCAAGCTAAGGTGAGATGGTGTCTGAGATTCTTACATCAAGGTTGCACCACGAGCAAAAGAAAAAAGCATACAAAAAAAACCAAAACAAAATTGCATGCAAAATGAGTTCGCCCGTTGAGATTTAGTGATAGAGCACACACACACACATACATGCGCATATATACCAACATTCATTCAAGTGTCAGAATACCCCACCGCCCAGCCTCTTACCTGCTTAGCCCTTCCTTAACTAAGCCCCATTTGAGTGGCCGTGCACAACATTTTTCATTGCCTACTTTTTGGGGCAGCAAAATCATTCACTCGCGAGGCTGCATTTTCGCTTGAATAATAACCAATTTAGCTGACTAATGAAGTGCCGATAATGGTGTAGAGAGCGAACACTTTTTTTTTATAGGGCTTCATGTTTAAGCCAACAAATTTCATTGAAGGAAAACAAGATTTGAAACTGAGCTAAATCCGAGAAAAAAAAACCTACCAGAAAAGAGATTTAAACTGACACTAAAGACCATTCGTTTCATGTGCATATGCATCATATTTTCGATTTGGAATATAATTCATATATTGCATATTGGACCTGGACATCGGCATATAGATGTGTGTACGCGTCTCTTGACTTCTAGTATGCCCAGTTCTGTTTCTGTGTGCAGCCTGCAATGGGCATAAAATACATAGCTACAACTATTATATATGTATATGCCCTTGTTTGGCTTGTAAACTTTTGCAATATTTGCAGAATTGCAATCTTAACGATCGCATCGGGGGCTCAGGCAGTGCCCCCACTCTTGCCCTGATGTTTGCACACTCTGCAGGATATAAAAAATCAATTAGCTTTCGCTCGAATGCGCAACTTTTGCAGGCGTTTTTATGGCCTTTCTCTCCGCCCACTTCAGCTTCCCCATTTGGCCAGGCCAGGCCAGGACAGGACAGGCCCGGCTCCATTTTCATTTGCAATTATTACGCATAATTTGCCAGCGGCGGGCCAACACCAGAGGTCGCTAATGAAACAACTGTTGGAAGGTTGCCGCCGCCTTTTTGTTTTGTTTCTTTTTGAGTTCCTGTTGCTCTGTGTGTGGCATGCGTTTTAACGAGTCGCACTAGTTGTATGTTTAACGAGACTTACCCAGTATGACCAGGCCGTTGCCGAGGAGTCCGGCAAAACCAATAATGCCGAAAAAGACGGGCACTATGGTGGATACGATGCGCTCCAAGGGCCAGCTATCCGGATCATAGTCCATCGAATCATTCGCATGTTGGTCGGTTGTGAATGGATAATTACTGGAATTGCTGCCATAATTGTTGTTGTTGTTGTTGTTGTTGCTGTTGCTGTTGTAGATAGTGTTGTTTTCATAGTTGTTCATATTGTTGCTTGTAGCTGCCTCAGTGGCCAAAGGCCAACTGCTAATTAGGGCGGCCAACAATAGGGCCATGGCCAGACTTTTGCCCATTTCTGCGCCTCCTTTACGATGAGTATATATAATATGGAATATATATATGTATATCTCCTTGACTCTTTCTCAATCAATTTGTTTATTTGTAGTTGGGTTTTTCGTAGAGATTTTTAATTGCTCTTCGCTGCTACGACTGTCTGTTTGTTTTGCGTTCTTCAGTGGAATTTCAGTGTTTCATTTTCGGTTGCATATAGATATCATCATGTTTTCCTTTTGTTACATTTTATATATTTATGGTACGCCCACAGCCACGCCTACCTCATGACGGGCACTTCAACAGCGGGCACTCGGCTGGCGTTTAATTATCTCCGGCTGTAAGAGACAAATTTGGAGTCGTTTAATAAATATGTCTGTACGGATATCTGCATGTATGTATTTATAGCTAGATATGGGCAACAGTCAGATCAGGGATGGACAGTCAAGGTCGCAGTTGTGGCCAGCCCGTGGGTGGTGCAGTGTATTTTGTGCGCGCTCAACCAAATGAAAGTAAAGTGTGGCCATGGGAAAAAAGGCTGCCAGTTTCTCGTTCGATGATTCGCTAATTGAGTGACGGAATGGACAATGAATAATTAAATGGGACAAATCGAAAGGTTACATGGGTATCTGCTGCTCTAAACCAAATTTCCCAAAGAAAAAAAAAAACAAATAAAAATATATAAATAAAAAGAATTTCTATTTGCTCTGCCTGCATTTCATGCCACTGTTCCATTGCCCATCATCTGCATAGTCATGTACAAATTATGCAAAAAATAATTTAATTCCATTACACGAATGGGCAAATTTCGGGGGGCCTGCTGGAGAGGAGTGACGAATGCCTGGCAGCGGGAGAGGAGTGGACCTTGGCAAACATTCATCACATTTGCATACTCTAATGAATAATATTGATGCTGAAATCAGGGCCAATGCGGCCAAGCGAAGGCTGTGCCAAAATAGGAAATACAAAAAAAAAAAAACACCACACATATATAGACATTACGCCACGTGCTGTGTGCATCAATTAGCCAACGATGGATGGCACTCGTGCACACATACATATGTAAGTGTACACCTCGTGGTATCTTTCGGGCACTGCCATTACACTCGAACTGCTGCAGGGCCTGCTGCTGGGCACAGAGACAGCGACAACTAACAGACAGACGTGCTAATCGAGGAGACATATGTGCTGTCATGTCGTGTCTGAAATGGCACGCACCAAGGGCTGACAGTTGGCTTAAGCTGTCAATTAACATATTATTAGGCGAAGAGCAACAAAAAAAAAACAAAAAAGAACACAACAACATCATTGGGTGGGTATGTACTGTATGTATGTGCTGGTGCTGCTGAAGAACGCAATGATTTGTTGGAAATGGGCCCAAAGAACCCCTTGACAAACGATGACGACAACGCCAGGCATTGCATATATGTGTGCGTATATAAGAAGACTTTGGACGATTGAATCTCTAGATAGAATTTCATACAATACAATGTTAAAGCAAAGCTACGGGCCAAACATTTTTAATGCAATTTTTCATAATTATTTCACATTTGGCAGTGAAATTTGTCTGCCTTAAGTGCAAGAATCATTTAATCAATTGAAACAGTTGAGAGCGAGACTTCAATGAATTAAGAGCCCAACAAATTTCATGGGAAAAGATTTGTCAATAGAAAATTCGTATATTTCTGAGTACAGCAAGTTGGGAAACACACACTTGCCACACCCTCACCATGCCATACGATAGACAGCGATTCAGCACAGACAGTTCGCTGGCGGAATAAATTTGGAGAAGCAAGAAAAAATATGTAGAGCAAGACATAAGCATACATCAACAAATTGGCATTTGCAGCACATAGTTGGAGGCGTGATTTGGCCTCCCCACTGTATGCATAAGATTTGGCAGCGCCGCAACAGTCGCATGCCCCAGCACAGACAGACAGATATAAATTATGCAGATGATGGATATATATGGAGGCTCGAATTGGTATCATTTTTGTTTGCGCAGCTAACAAATTGGCCCAGTGACAAGCTGAATTATTACTTGATGGTTGGGGACTTTTAATTAAATCCAAACAGCAGTAATTATTTCGCAATGTTTCGCCGCTGCTCATTCATGATGTTCGTTTGCCTAACGCTATCTTAAATGAGTGTGTACTCAAGCTAGAATTATGGACTAGTAAACGGTATTTAATGGTGAAGACTTTTGAATCAAAACGGAATGGCGTTAAGGGTATGGTCGGGTCGGGTCGGGTCGGGTCGGGTAGGGTGTGCGTGTAGCTGTGGCTGTGGGTGTGGGTAGATGCTCAACGATTTATGTTGAGCATTTTAAGCTGTTTTGATTTACGGCTGCTCGGGCCAATTTCGCTCTGCGGCAAACTGTTTATGGATTAAGAGGCGAATAAAAGAGCTGCCGTTTGAGCGTCCTCCGTCCATCCGGCAGTCCTCGTTTCAGTGGCTCTTCCGTGTGACTGTGGCCCCTTACTGTCTGTGGCTGTGTCTGTGTCTGTGTGGCAGTGTCACGAGGGCAAACCGGCCATGAAATTGAATTTGTTAGCTGCACAGCGCCGCGACGAAAGGCCAAAGTGAAAAGTCTCCGTTGTGCAGAGGCACTTGAGGCACAACAATGTCGCCTAGGCGGCAGTGGCAAACAGTCAGTTTTTTGGGCCATTAAGACAAAAAGGGATTATCTGATTCAGGGATGAACAACTTTCGGAAATATTTTACTTTATAAAACAACTCATGGATTTTGAAATAACTGAAGATATTCCCAATGAATTTCGAGCTTTAATTATTTCAAAACCTATTGCTGAAAGCCTTTGTAGCACTTTGCTTTAGCAACTTCTCAGACTATTCATTCGATTTAGTTGAACATTTATGACCACTGCACTGCACTGTCACAGATCTGCAACCCATCAGACGTCCAGTGACAATGCGCTGCAATTAGTCAATCAGTTTTTTATGCAGATTTTCCGCTGACTTTGCTTGCAGCTGAGTCGTCATGGATATGCATAGCTAATCGGATTCGGGGCACAAAACCAAATTGGTATATCGGGATTGATGATTGGTGATTGGTGAGTCGACGGAAAATCCATTAATGCCCATCACTTCGCATGGGATGTGCTTCAATTATGTCTTTGAGTCTATTCATGACAGCTTAAGCTTTTCAGTGGCTGTGCACCAGTGCAATGATTCGCCATCATTCACTTCACAATGGCACTCTGTGCCACGCCACTCCATGTGGCACACACACACACTAACCCAATCAGACAGTCAATCAGTCAGTCAGTGAGTGAGATTGGGTAGAGATTACGTATACGCAGCATTGTGCGCGCCAAAAAGAGCTTCGTGCCAGCACTGCCACACATGCAGCACAATGCACCAGAACCCAGAATCAAGAATCAAGAATCAAGAATCCAGAATACAGAACCGCAAATGCAAATTCCCTCTGGGATCCATGGGCAGGGGGGGCATCAGGGGCATAGGCATTGCTGCATTTAACTCAGCCCTGCCCCACTCCATCGGCCTCACTACGTCAATCAATTGTGGGCCAGGACAACCCCATTGTTGGCATCGGTGAGCTGATTATTTCATTTATTTCAATTAGGAGTGGGCTGGGCTGGCTGGGCTTTTAGAGTCGGGGTACTGGGCTTGACTTTGCCGCTCATGTGGCTTTTATGAACGTTGCCGTTCAATCTAATTGCGTTTTTATGGCCTGAGTGCGAATCATAAAAGCAGCAGAGCAGAAGCACAGCCTCATGCCACGGAAGCTGGAATACCATAAGGCACACAACATGAACTGAACAGAACAGAAGTGAAGAGAGTCCCGAGGCAACAGGCAGCAGAAAGAGCCAGAGGCAACGTAGCAACTGAAACAACAGCAGAGGCAACAAATTCCATCATAAAATTAGATGCCTAGCCGAAGCCGCCAATACGCAGGCAACATCTGTTCTAAATTAAATATTAATAATTAATTAACTCAAAAAAATAAGAGGCAACAAAAAGAGGAAACGGTGGCAGCCACCACCACAAGCGAAACGAAACAAAATATTGAAAAATAAATAGCAAACAACAAACCGAAACGAAACGAAACCAGAAGGAAATTGTATCTGCTGCGGCCCTGGCACTAGATACCCTTAAAGCTCGATTATTACTGTGGCATATTGTGGCAAATAGCTCACAGAAGATTATTTTACAATAATAAATAAATTGTATATAATAAAATATATATAATATATTATTTATTAATGCAATATACCTTAGAAACAAAAATAATAACTCTACTGAGTAATCGTTCTCTGATCGTTTATATAGCAGCTGTTGAGTGTGAGCTAAAATGGGTCTCCGTGCAGCCAGAAATGTTTTAAGCTGAGATAAATTTTGCCACACTTTAACGCTCCTTTAAATGCTAATCAGTAATTCCAAATGATGCCCCTTAAGAATTGATTTTTTGCTCTTTGCTATTGCCATTTGCTAGGCAAAGTTGTGGTACCTTTTGTCAGGGTACAGCCGGAGCAAGAGTCAACATGTCTTTAAAGTTGCTGTCGCTGCCAATGCGGCGTATGAGCAACGCACAAAACTTTTACCAGCTCTCTATGTGTGTGTGTGTGTGTGTGTGGTAGAGTGCACGCGAGTGTGAATGAGTGAGTGAGTCTGTGTGTGGGTGTGTGTGGGTGCCTGGGTAATTGTGGGAGTATGAGTATGAATTTGTGTGTTGTTTGCTTATGGCAAATGTGGTTAGTCCATTAAAAGAGCGGAATGTGCACTGAATGCAATAGAGAACGATGCAGCAAAACGCTTTGATTATAGTGGGTGCCCAGAAGGAATATCAAAGCGAGAGTATGAACCACAAACAGGTTTATGCATATGGAAAGAAATCAAAGCATTCGCAGCTCATAGAAGTAGCAGCAGCGAACACGCTGGTAAACGCCATCAAAGTAAACCTTTTCAGTTCGCATTATTACACTGAAAATGAAGAGGAAAATTAATGATAATCTGAGGAGTGCTGCGGGTCTGTGCATTGCTGCCCTCCAGCTGTACGAGTAATTGTCCAATTAGTTGTTCAACCCCTTAATTGATTCGCGGAAATCGATTATTACTCGCTGATCAACTGAGAAACCAGAAGCCAGCCGTACGATGCTGCAAGGAAGCTTCAGTTTCCCATTCGAATGTGCGAGAGTGTATGCCCACACACACCCACACACAGCGACATCCATTAGAGCAGCGAATCGCAGCGCCGTTTGCTGTTTGTATGAAATGAATATGCCATTGAAATATTTGCATTGCAGTGGCAGTGGCAAACAGCAAACAGCAAATGTCGTGCATGTTGGCTGGCACAAAGCAAAAGCTGGTATACCACTATAGCAGCGTGTAGGAGGTGTAGGTGTAGGTGGACAGAGCCGGGAACGGGCATATCATGGCGTATGCTTAATATTGATATTATGGGTCGCATTTAATTGGAAGTGGAACCCAGTCATCCATCCATCCAACCATCCCACACACGTGCACATTTGAATGACGCTTTATTTGCCATTTGCCAGTCGCCTGTCCGAAACGGGTCCTTCAAATTAATTGCCTACGGAATGGGCAGCGCAGCGCCAAAAAGCCACAAAAATGTAATTACAAATTAAAGTCCGTTGCATTGATAGATGAAATGAGTGATTGTCATTTGCCTGACAATGGATAAATTCTTTTTAAACCTGAATTAATTCAGAAAAATTACTGGAATAATCACAATTGTGGTCGAAAATATTTCCATTTGCTCATTTATAAAAAATCAAATTTTGTTTCGGCTTCCCTTTGCCTATTGGTTGATTAGTTGAACTCGTCGCACAATCTGGATAATTAATTGGCAGCAGAAGCATCAGCTCAGTCCAACTAAAACTATAAGCCTATTTGAGAGTCAGAGAGAATGAAGCTACGTTGATAATTAAAAATCTGAAATAAATCATTTCTCGTAGATGGATTTTGGTTTTGTTTGTTTTTTTTTTGGGGCTGCCAATTAATCGCTTAAAAGGTGGCCATCCATATTCCATGGAAATTTTTAAAGCCAGCCAAAAGACGGATAATGGAAAACCTAAATCAAAACCCAATCAACCGACGAAGGAAACCAACAGCCCGACGGCTGACGACCGTTTGGCAATTTGTTGCCATAACGAAAGCAGATTAAGTTTTTTAATTAATTCTCTCTAGCCGAGCGGGAACGGTGCCGGTGCCGGTGCCGGTGCCGGGGTGCAAGGTCTCGGTTTGGTTTGTGGCAGGAACCCAGAGCACTGAGCGCAGGAGAGGTGCGGGCAGCAGTAGTCGCCTTTAAAGTCAATTAGTTTCATAAATCCGCGTTGACACATATTTGATTAAAAAGTTGTGCACCCATCCAACCGAAAGTTAAGCCAGACACAGACTGGGAAGGCGCGGCATAGTATATGTTTACGAAATTTGCTTTTAATTACAGTTAGCCGAAAGTTTTCGGCTTGGCTTACGAAAATTAATAAATAAAAACTGCAAACTACAACAAATTTTGGCGTAGATAAATCTCTAGGAATTATTCAGGCGAGCAATGTGCGCTTCATGGATTTTTATTAATGATCAAATCAAATACTCATTGAGTTGTAAAGTAATTTGAAAGAAATTTCATCAAGTTTTACTCGTGAGTCTCGCTTTCCGATTAGCGCTCTTTGCTCCCGTTCGAGGCTGTCTTTTGGCTTAATTTAAATGTAAATTTCATGCATGGAAATTTAATGCAACTTTGCATATTCTTGCAATTATTTGCAGTGTCTTCCAAGAACAGTCCACATGCGAGTGTCATCTCTGTATCTGCTTTCTCCTACAAATATTCCCTGCGGTTAAGTGAGCAATTTCATTCAGCATTCAATAGTTTGCAGATTCATTGGGTTTATTTTGTTTCGGTTTTATTTGTTGCTGTTTTCTGCTTTCTGCTCTTTCTTTTTGAATGGTTTGAAAAGTTTCGAAGCACTTCTATTGATTTTAGCCAGTTACCGAACGATGCGGGCTGCCTGCAACCCAACATATCTTATGATCGCTGCCAGCTATGGCTAAACTTTAAGCTGCAGGCCCAAAAGTTTCTCTCCCCTGCCAGTCGGTGTTGTATTTTCCCCTCTCAGTGGAACAGGCAAAAGTTCGTATTTGTATTTGTTTTGCTGTTGGTCGGTTCGCGTTCGTGTTCTCTGCTGCTGTTGCTTTTGTGGCAAACACTTTACACAAGTAATTTCCTAATTGGTTAAAGCGCAGCAGAAACACCAACTAACCAAAGCTCATGCTCCACAGCAGTTCAGTCCATCATTATGGCAGGCAGCCACCATGTGAGCTGTCACCATGGGTCACAGCCAGCATAAAAGTGCACAAATTTCGCCAAGCACTTTGCCTAATTGTCACGATAAAGAGTCGTTAAAGCTATTAGCTGTGTGAGCATCTACAGCTTGTTCGCTCTCCAGGGCACGACTAGAAGTGCGAGATATTTGTAAGAATATGACGGCCATAAGCGGCACATCAGCAATGAAGGATCAACTTGATGGCTTGATGTTTATGCTTATGATGAAGTGTATCTTGGGGGGCAGCACACTTAGAAGAGAAAACAAGAAGTTAAGGTACAAAGATGGCTATAAATATGCTGCAGAAAAAGGTATAGAAGGAAGAGAAATTGATTTATTTATTAGTACTTGTAGAATCATTGTCTAATAAATAGAATATCTGCATTGTTAATCGCCCATTGTAGGCACTAAGAACGCCTTAGCCCAGCCACAATCACAATCCCAATCCACTGCCACTGCCTCTGTCTAACTCTGTTCAATCAGCAGACAGTTGAAACTGTGGGCCGCCAAGACGCGTGTTGCCATTCGGTTGCTGTATCGACCAAGTTAAGCACTTGACGCGGTCCTGTCCAACAAAAAGTTGGCCACATTGGGAACGTGTCCCGGTGTCTGCAGCGCAGCAGCGTACATCCCTCAAGGCATCACGACGAAAAGTCACTTTCACCGGCAAACAGAATCCGAAAAGTTGTTCGCAGAGAGATCGGGGCAGCAGCAGAAGCAGCAGGCGGGCGGCTCGTACAGAAATCAAAGTTTCTGTTAGAGTTGGCCCTCCATTCTGGGCTGGTCTCGGTCTCGGTCTCAGTCCGGCTCCCTGCCCCGATCCCTGTCCCTGTGCCGTGGCTGTGTGCTATCGTGTGTGCCCAGTCGTGCGTGCTGGGAAGGATGAATGGTTATGGCTAGCTGCTGCTCGGCTGCGGGTGTGGGACACTTGATGATTTTCAGAGATTTTTCGTTTTTGCACTTATCGCTTGGTCAGCCAAAGGCGGGCGGGCAAGCAATCTGATACCCGGGCTTTTCATTGGGCTTATTCATATTGAGTGGCCCGATAGGGGAGGGGGAGGTGGTGGGGGTGGGAGGAGCTGCCTGCCACTTACTGGCGCTGCATTTCAATTGGGCTGCATTTCGGTTAATCGAATGCCACGATGCCACACATTGCTGACAATTCGATGGAGCTTGCGCGCATTTCTGAATTTTTTTTGAGTGCTGCTGCATTTTAAATGGAAAATTTAAACCCAAAATACACTTCTAAATATTGAAACAATTTTTTGCTAAATTTGTGCACGTTCTATGCAGGCGATAATTGTGTGAATTATCATTTTGTTTGCTTTAAAAATCAATGCAAGCTTTCGTAGCCATTTTTCAAAAAATATTTTGAGCTGCTTGGCTGCGATAGTTTGAAATCAAATTCGTTGAAAATAAATGTTTATCTAGAAATATTTACCCACATTTTATGGCATGTAGAAACTGCTCGTACTCGCATTCGGATTCGGATTCGTATTCGTTTGTGTTTGCCATTTGCCAAATCAATTTTTAGCTCTTTCGCTGACTGGACATACTACATATATTCCCAAGGCCTTAGTGTGGATGTGCTGGCCTGATGTGAGAATTTCCCGTACGAGTATTTGCTGCATCAGTCAATAAAAGTGTGAGGGGGCTTTCGTGGCCTGTTTTAATGCATTTCAAAGTGCAATCGGAAAACTTGTTTGAATTTGTATGCTGGCTGGCTGCCTGCCTGCTATCCTGCGTCATCGCCATCTCAATTCTCCCATGGAGTCTCCTGTCTAGCTGTCTGGCTGTCTGTCTCCCTCTGCCTTTTCTTTTTTTGTTTGTCCTTTTTTCTTTTTGCTGTCTGGCATTTGCCAGGCATGTCCCGAATGGCATCACATGCAGCTTAGGTTTTGGCCTGCATTTTAATTTGGCTTTGCCTCTATTTCGCCCTGCTGCTCTGCTCACCACATTGTCTGCATCGCTTCAGGGCAAACAATGGACCACGAAAAGCAAAGATCAGAGTGTCCAAAAAATGAAATAAAGGAAAAGGCAGACGCAGAGGCAAAGGCGAAATGTGTGTCCAAAAGGCGAAAACGTGCAAAGAGTTTTGATTATAAAATTCCATCACAATGGAGATTGCTCAAGTCCCAATGCATTCTCTAATCTTTTTCTTTGCAGTATTCATTTTCCAGTGCGCAGGTGAGGGGACCGAGTGCTCCAAATGTTTTGACAATTTTGCCACAATTTGAAAAGTTATTTCCACATAAAAATTTATACGACATATAGTTCAGTCAGAGCTGCGGAAATGGCTTTAACTTAATGGCGAACAGTTTTAAGAAATGGCTGAAGATTATTTTCATGAATTTTTTCTATCGCTTAAACTTAAAAATGTATTTGATCTTTAATTTATAAAAGGTCTCCTTGTCCTCTGTGCTGTTTAATATCAGTAATAATTGTCATCAAAGTCGTTGATTCATGCTGACATGGCCTTTTTCCTATAAACATTGATTAATATTAATATATATATCCTTAGCCGAGCTGATTTTTGATCTCAAATGTGTCTGCTGCCATCGACAGTTGACGTAAACATTCGATTACGCCTATCGTACTCCCAGCCCACTGCACTCAATTCGATTCAATTCGATTCGATACGATAGGAATCCATTCAATTTTATTTTTATGCCATCTGTCAGCCAAACTGTCAAAAACAAGAAAATGGCAAAACAAAATGAAATCCAAACCAAAAAAAAATAGAAGTGAGAATCAGCAGAATCAGCGCCCACATCCGAAGTTGGACCGGACCGTCCACCATCGGCTATTGACTTGCCGTTAAACGCTAGATGGCGCTCTAAACACTCAATCAATTGCGCAGGGAACGGGAACAACACGAAAAAACTTTATGCGACAACTAAGTGGGGGCGGAAATGTTCAAAAGGAGGGGTGGGGGGGGCGTTAAAAAAGTTGTACGTCTGCTGACAGTTTTGCGGTTACCTGTTGAGGGGTTGCGGGGCCACAAGGCCCTCCCGCCCAGCAGGGCAGGTTGTGGTGTGTGTGTGTGTGGGGGCCATCAATTGTGGGTCTATATATTGGAAAAGTTCGATTTATACACTGTACTTGTGGAGGACGAGAGTGTATAGAACTTAAGAGGGAACAGGATACCTTTGCGGCAGTTCATAAAGTGATTTAGTGATGTAGTACCACTGGCTATCCACGATTCGGATGTTATACGAAGGCGACGAACAGTCGACCCAGTAGGGTCTTATTTAAGGGTAATAATATTGAGTAATCTATTGGACTTTGAGGCCGTTCGTTTAAAATGGAGAGACTCTGGTCAGTTATAAAAACGAGAAGGAACGTGTGAGTCGCTTCTGGGGACGCGACTCTACTTATGCCCGTACTTCGTCAGTATATACATTTTTTTGCAGATGATTCTTTAGAATTTTAGAATTATCAACATTTACAATTTATATTCTACATCTTACTTGTAGATTATGCATGTACCATTTAGACTCTACATCTTTTCCGCTAGAGGGCGCTCACGCACTGAACGCGGCAGAGTGTGCGAGCGAAAAAGAGAATGCGTAGCAGGGCGAAGCAACTGAAACTGGGGCGAAATTTTTAAATACACTTGTAGCAAGTGTGATGTCTCATGAGTCTGGAAACCAAACTTGGTTGCCCTCCTAGCTTTTATAGTCTCTGAGATCCAGGCGCTCATCGAGACGGACAGACGGACATATACCCCTTAACTGTTGTTTCAGTAGCCTTGAAAAATTCCAAAATTAACTCTCCGTTCACACTCGTCAATCCAGAATAACGCAATTTAAAAACGTAGCAATATTTTTAGAATGCCAGGACGCTCAGGAGTAGAATCAGACATAATAAACAATTTTTTTGGTTCTAATAGTCTGGACATACGTACTTTTGAACACCCTGACAAATCAAAACATGAGCGAAGAGCGATCCAGAAAAAATATATAAAAAACTGAAAATTCGGTATTCAATAGATCAATGATCAAATCTCTCCTTTCAAAAATACTTGCTATAAATGCTGCAAATACTACGGTCAAGCTGGAGACATTTCGGATAGCTCTTCCTTCAAGCTCCACAACAAAAATCTGCGACTTCACCTCCAGCTTAAGCCTCAGATCGGTCCCACAGACCACACTATTTATGATGGCGACTGCACGGCTGAAACGGCCAATTCGAAGGAAAGCGCATTGCACCAACAGACACCCCAACATCGCTCTATGGAACAAAAAAAACCCAGAATTCAAAAGAACCCGAAACTTCCCTTCGTTTATTTTGGAAAGGCTGGAATCGGTCGGACGCTCAGACCACACTATTCATGATGGCGAGTTTTCAAGCCCCGTCAGAAACGGACTGCACGGCTGAAACGGCCAATTCGAAGGAAAGCGCTTTGCACCGAGCGATACCCCAACATCACTAGAAATGGAAGAAGGGGATATTGTGGATATATTCACACTACAGAGAGACTGTGAAGATCCAATATCGAATCTATGGAATACAAAAAACCCAGAATTTAAAAGAACGCGAAACTTCCCTTCGTTTATTTTAGAAAGGCTGGAATCGGTCAGTCGCTCAGACCACACTATTTATGATGGCGAGTTTTCAAGCCCCGTCAGAAACGGACTGCACGGCTGAAAAGGCCAATTCGAAGGAAAGCGCTTTGCACCAACAGACACCCCAACATCGCTCTATGGAACACAAAAAACCCAGAATTTAAAAGAACTCGAAACTTCCCTTCGTTTATTTTGGAAAGGCTGGGATCGGTCAGTCGCACAGACCACACTTTTTGTGATGGCGAGTTTTCAAGCCCTCGTCAGAAACGGACTGCACGGCTGAAACGGCCAATTCGAAGGAAAGCGCATTGCACCGAGCGATGCCCCAACATCGCTAGAAATGGAAGAAGGGGATATTGTGGATATATTCACACTACAGAGAGACTGTGAAGATCCAAAATCGAATATAAAAGAAAGAAAATCCGGCATTGAACTCTCCTTATAAAAATATTTGCTATAAATGCTGCAAATAGGGATAATGCTGATAGCTCCTTGCAGAAACGAACTAACAAACGATGGAGAGTTCCCAAGCTGGTTGTACATCGCAAAATGAGTCATCCAACTACCGCATGGTTCGTATGGACCAGGCGACGGTCGGTCTTCGCCACTCACCCTTTCAAAATTTTTGCACGGCTGAAACGGCCCTTGTTCGGATGTTAAAAGGGCAATTGGAAATGGTAAAAAAGTGCATTCCTTGGCGGAACTCCACCAAACCCGAAAATCTGAATTGCTCTTGGCGACTTTGATTCGTCAAATATCAAATATAAAAATATAAATTTGTAGAAAAAAATCTGTGTGTAAGCGGATATCTCCGCAACGCGTGCACCAAATTGCGTGCTGATAGCCAGAGAATGTGGCCTGGTTTGCACAAACAAATTTGTACTTTTCTATAAATGGGTTCCCCAAGAATTAAAAATGAATCGAAAAATCTTAAATTTGGTCCAAAAGTGTGTGTTTGAACGCCTACTTCATTTCATTTTGTGTCATTCTGTAGAACAGAACATTTGATTTCACACTTTTTGTGTGAAAATATTGCAATTTGCAGCGAAGCGCGGGTCTGCTAGTATAAAAATATATCTGTAATATGTCGTATAACTGACATCCCGACATCGGCCGGACTGCTCGGCTGAGCGGCCCTTGTTCGGATGTTAAAAGGTCGATTGGAAATGGTGGAAAAATTCATTACTTGGCCGAACACCACCAAACCCGAAAATCTGAATTGCTCTTGGCGACTTTGATTCGTCAAATATCAAATATAAAAGAAAACAAAATTCTACTGAGCTGGTACAATACCAACCAAATTCTGATTCTGTTGTATAAAAATATTAATGCGTATGAGGTGGAGAAAAGGTCCGACCTGGATGAACAACTTAAAATAATGACGCCCAGGCCCGCTTGCGTCGGCCTTTTATACGAAAAGCAGCTCGCTGCTGCGCTGCCAGAAAACACATAACATGTGTGTGAATGCGATGGTATGGGAAGGAACGCCCATGTGCAAATTTACTAGCGATGGGCATGTCTGCTAGCGATGGCCGGTACACTAGAGATGACATTTACCGATATTTTTCGACACGACCCAACGCGGTACGAAAATGAAAATGTCCATGGTCGTAAAATAAATTTGTAATAAAAAACATTAAATTGCTCATGCGATAAGAATTAAAGTATATATGTATCTATGCATATTATTATTACATACATGGGTGCAGGATAAGCAGAAGCAGACACACACGCAGAGACAGCCGGTGTATGTATCTCTCTCACTCTTATGGAGTAAACCCACCCCTTACTGCCCCTTACACATTTTAGCTTATTTGAGGCATTTAGCAAAACCATCGATATTATCGTGAGTTCCATCGATGGTGTAGTTGTTTAAAAAATGTCGAAACAAAATTCTTATACATTTCTGCTATAGCCATTTTTTTTATTTTTGTCGACCATACAATTTTGACACCACTGACGTCGCGTCGTGTTGCATAGCAACACGAAATAAAAGAGATAATGATGGGAGCCGACAGGGTAGATATACAGACATATGTACATGTATATGTACATATGTATTATATGCTAAGATGTTAACATTTTCGTTTTCGAGCGCGCGGAGCTATTTCTGCAATTCTCTTTTAGGCTCGCATTTGCCTCTGCTTTCGGCTTCGTCGGCCCGCGCCGAGTCGAGCGACAGAATACAGCAACAAAACATTAAGTCTGACGACGGGAATAGGTCCAGGGCCGGACTAGCCCTGAGGCAGTTGCCTAGGGCCCTGCCAATGGCTGACAGAAACATATGTTGAAAAAAACAAAACTCCAAATAATGATTAAAAAAATATAACAGCCTCTGAGAAAAATAAAAAGTAATCAAACAAACATAAAATTTATAAGTTTGTATTTCAATTGAAGAAAAGCGGGAACTGGCGTGACAAAAAAGGAGGGCCCACATTGTTGGGCCGGCCCTGAACGGGTCGGGAGAATGCAAAAACAACTCCTTGCTTGGGCATGAGTCAGCACATTGATGCTCGACTTGAGATTGAAAATATTCTTGATCAGCATTAATTTGTATATGCGAGAGTGAGAGCGATATATAGCTGCCAGCAGAGCACATCAGCGTTCTCGCTCGCTCGCGCGTGCAGCGTCAGAATTTCGGACCAGACCATTTTCCATTCAAACTGCCGCCATTTTCTGCTACCCCGTACGCGAAAAGTAAAGGGGTACATTAGGTTTTTGTTAACTCACATAAGGAAACGTTTCTATATAATATTCTTGATCATAATCCATAGCCGAGTGGATATAGCCATGTCTGACTGTCCGCCCGTCCGTGCTGATAACAACTAGAACCGATTGGGAATCCGACTGCTGTGATATTGCACCCTGCACCCGCAAAGGTCGAAATCCGTGGCAATCGCGGCAAGAAAACCGAAAGCGCAACACTGCAGAGAATCTCCCAGATTTCGGTCGGATTATTTTTGTACACAGAATGAACGAATAAATTTTCTGATTCTCCGCTACCTCAGCTTCATGCCCGAAAGTCACTGCCACATGGCTCCATGGCTTTAATCATCCGCGTCTTTAATTATTATGGCCTAAGGCAGGAGAGCTGCATCTGGGCCTGCTTGATCTGTCTCCATCTACTTATCTCTTCGTCAGTTTCTATTTATTTTAATGTTTCATTTCACGCACACATGAAGGCGAGGCAAGTCTTGGCAAGTTGCACGATACAGAAATCCATTTTGTACTCATTTTGCTCAGCTACGGCACAAATCTCGATTTTCAACAGAGCGCATATATGCATCTCGCTCGCACTTACAGGTTTTAGGGCAGCAAGTCGATGGAAGATTACAAGTTCCTTTTGGATCTGGATCAGCTTGGATTATTGTTATAGCCAGAATGAAGAAATTAATTTGTAGTTGCTAAGCCGCCCCCTTCCAGCGCTGCAGCGCTCATTCTGTCTCTATCTCTCTCTCGCAAACGAGCTGGAGCGGCTTGTGAGAAGGGAGAGGGAGACAGATGTACCGGAATTAATAACCGTTCAAAAATATTTTAACTGACTGAGTACCGGCTATAAAAGTGGAGGAGTGACTGGAGACGCGCCTCACAACGTTGACCCTCGCTTTTTTCTGTGCCCACACACTTTCATTTTTGTTGCAAGTCAAATGTCAACCCAATGAGAAATGACCAATCTCTTGGCTAAGTACAGCAGAGTTGAGTTCTGCAGGCGGCGGGCTGGTGGTTGGGCAGTGGCGTTACGTTCTTAGAGCGTGTGGCCAGCGGAACAAACGATAAGGGGACCAGGCGAAAAAGCCATCTTCACACTCCTGCCTCTGGCTGCCTTTTTCGCCATATCCTTTGCGTCGCACGGCTGTTCCATTCTGCTCGCTTTTCGCCCCCATCTAGCTCCATTTCTTCCTGTGGTTTGCCATGAAGGTCCTCTCCATTCTGCTGCTTTTCCTTCGGACGTTTCGTATTCTGGCAATGCAATGTCTGGTTCTTGCAGGTCTTTGACTCTGGCGCCACAACAGTTTTGTGGCCACAAATGATGTCGCCCACTCAATGGCAAAGTTTTTGGCTTGCCTCAACACCAGATCTCCCTTCTGCCGCCACTCATGCGGCTGTGCTGCTATCAGCATTTAGCAGCTTTAAAAACTTTTCAGCTTCATGCATATTAATATCAAGCATGCGACATGAAGTTCACATGCACATGAGCCGCAGATAGTCAGCTGAAGATACATAGTGGCAATGGAGTGAAGCGAAAAGAGTGCTGAAATAGGTAATCTGCCAATCAAAGCGATTTCACTTATGATTACGTGCTGAAGTAGGTCAAAGTGCTAAAAAACTTTTCGGCTTGCACAAGTTTCCCTCGAAATTTTCAATCTCTTTCGATATTATTATTATCTATATGTATAACACTTCTCTTGCCCTGCCACTCGGACTCCCCTGGGAATCGCTCTGCGACCCTCGAGTTTCCATTTTCCCTCTCTACGCCATGAAAACTTGATTTGAACTTGAAAATATGTGAAATATGAAACCGAAAACTATTTGCCAAGTCACAGTTCCTCTTTTGGTGGCCACTGATGCTCCCTGGGCTGTGGCTGCTCTTTGTGTGTGAGTGTGGGTGTGTTTTTGTGGCACGCCATGGGGTGTGGCACAGCTCTGCTACGTGATTAGGCCCAACAGGGAGTGTTGGCCCACAGCAGGGGCTGGCTGGCTGCCTCCAGCTGAGCGCCTTCTCACCTCAGTTCCGTGGGCCGCGTGCTCTCAACTTGTCAACGCACATAAATTTTCTAGCACGCTAGAAGAGCGACCAATGCCGGAAAAAAAGTGTGAGAGGTGGGACGGGGCACAGAGAGGCTAGGGAATATGTAGGGGACACACACACACAAAGAGCAGCTGTAAAAACACAAGTCAAAAGTCGGCCAGGGGCGCTCTTCTCTTGCCAACGCCCGGGAACAATGCGTATCCTGGCGTCCACATCCTGTGCAGCCCAGCCCCCTCCTCTCACACCAGCCACCAGCCTCCCGACCCCTCTCACAAAGCCACAACCCTCAGTGTCGTCGGTAGCTCTCAGGCTCATCTGTCTTTTCAGTTCAGTGTTATCCCCAGCACAGTGGTACAAAAAAATAACAGAGTATAAAGCGTATATTGCACTTGCAAATGAAATATAATCTACAAGTTATAGCAAGCCGATTTGATTTCAAAATAAACAACTTTTTGTTGTACTTTCTGGTGAGAGGAGCATCAATTCGATCACTTTAAATTTCTGTACAGCGGTGTCTACTGTAATCCCTACTGTCCCAGCAGGCTGCAGTAGAATTACCTTTTTCTTTTGCCCGGCACTAATGGAGTTTACGGGTTTCCATTAAATTACTTTACATATGTATTTACCCTGTAACAGCTAGGAGCAGCCTTTCCGATTCTCTTCCATTGTTTGCCAAGCAACTGCAGCTTTCTTTTACTAAACTATGGAAAAAAATGACTCCATTTTCTGAAGCTCTTTAAAGACCAATCAGAGCAGCCTTCTGATACGTTTAATGGTAAAAAAGATCGCTTTGTGTTAGGGTTTCTGTGAGAATAATTAAAAGAATATAAAACAAAACTGCGCCCACAACTTTAAAATGATTTAAAAATTAAAAACTTTAAAGGGATCACATTATTGTATGCTGTAAAAATCCACAAGTGTTCCAAAAAAAAATCCCCGATAAAAGTGTGTAAAAAACATACAGCAAGATGGCCAATGAATTGTTAACCACTGTGCCGCGGGAGCGGAACGGGACTGGGTGTGTGTTTGTTTTCAATTTAAATTTTACAATAACCGAAGCGAGGTAAACCGAGACGAGCCAGAAACGAGCCGAGCCCAGCCGCCTTCGTAGACTAGGCCAGTTGGCCAACTCTACGTGGATATGTGTGTGTGTGTGTGTGTGCGTACATATATATAATGAATAACGGCACAATTTCACACTTCCTTTCATTGGAAAATTACAGGAGAACAAGCATTCAGAGGCACATCGACATACCAGCTTTCAGCTTCCAGCTTTCCACCTTCCCCCAGCATCGACATCGACAGCCGACAACGTTTGGCTTTTCTTTTGTTTTTGGTGTTTCGGCTGAAAGCTTTTTAATAAGCCACGAAAGGCAGCAGAGCAGCAGAGTAGCAGCCAACTGCCAACCATACTCGTACTCGTACTCGTATATACTCGTGCAATTTATATATGTATCTATATCTTACTTTATATGTACTCGTATTTTGGTGTATTTTTTTATAGATCAATTGGATTTGTGGTTTTATTTGCTGGGTTTCCTCCTTTGGCCTTATCTTATTTCCGACTTTTCTTGGCTTGCGCATTTAATGTTTAATTTTTTTTCTTCCCCGTCCCTGGGTGCTCTGAGTGCCCTGAGTGTCAATGTGTGGTTCACAGGACACACGTTATCATTATGGCCTTGCAATGACCAACAGCAGCACACAGAAACTGCCTGGCCACAAAAACAATCCCACACGAAACGAAAAAAGTTGAGCAAGATAGCAGCACGG
Organism: Drosophila ambigua; assembly: GCA_018150905.1. Classification (NCBI taxonomy): domain Eukaryota; kingdom Metazoa; phylum Arthropoda; class Insecta; order Diptera; family Drosophilidae; genus Drosophila; species Drosophila ambigua. The sequence goes on along the minus strand of JAECWS010000151.1, from coordinate 3,836,626 downwards.
CGCGAGTGGTGGCATGAAACCAATGACCCATTTGTGTCATCAATAAAAAGACACAAACGAAGCGGAGGAGGCTGGCTGGACCCGACCCATATGAAGCATTTCAGAATCGTTTATTTACTTTGGACTTTTTTTTTGTTTTCCTGTTAAAGTTGAGCGACAAAAACTGAAAATAAACTTCAGAAAAGTTTGGGTCGTGTTCCCAATTAAAGAGACAAGCGAATAACAAGTCGATATGTTCGAATGATTCCACTTGTAAAATCCTGCCCTTGCCTCCAGAGTCCGATAGGTGTGCTGCAGTCCAGCCATACAAAATGTTTTTGGGTTTCAAATACGGCAGGGTTAGATATTTGGTTTAAAACTGAAACAATTGCCGGAAAATTTCCCTTTTTTTGTTTAAAGAAATCATTCAGAATCATCCGGATTCATTTGTTTCACGAAACCAATTCCGCAGGTTAAATTGCTGCCATACGAAAATAACTATGAGTGGGCTATGAGTACATAAATTGCAATCAACTTCAGAGTAATCATTTGATTAAATATTTCCATTAAGTAGCATTTTTTCTACATTTTTCCACACACAGAAAATGTGAGGGAATTTCAATAAATCAGTGGCCCTGAACATAAGTATTTATCCATTTACCGTAAACAGCCGTGAAAAGAGAACGAAACTTCCAATAATAAATTAAAACTGAATGAAAATTGTTGTCGAGTAGATGGTGGGATTGTGGGTAGGGTAGGGGCTGGTCAATGATTGAAAAGAAAATTTTCATTGGGGTAAAGAAAAAAAAAAGGGGGAAATGGAAAATGCGAATTTCAAAGGGATGTCGCGACCTTTGACCAGGCAAATAAGAAGGCAAATAATTTCCGCTGCTCGAATGCGACACAAGTAGGACACAAATGTTGAGGCAGAGACCCCAGGACCCCACCCCCTTCTAGAGCAAGGGAATGGGAACAGAACAGAACAGAACAGTTTCCGTTTTTCGCTTTCCGTTTCCTGTGCAAATATGCGAACTAGGAGCCGAAGAGTTGGAGAAAGGATGGCCGAGCAAGAAAAGAAATTTAAAAAAACACCAGCTGCCGAAGGTGTAAGCACCCTTTTTTGGGCTATTTCCAGTGCTGATCTTACGGCAATATCTAAGCAGCTCAATTACAAGTTTTAATTCGAATATTACCAGCTAAAATTAGCCACTTTGTTGCACGTTTCAGTTGGGCAAATACACTATTAAGATTTAATTGTTAAGTGCAAAAATCAGGCACATCTGCTTGGAATGCTTGAGGCGTGCTACCCTCTGGAAGGGTATATGTGTGTACAACATGCAGGCGCCCCAAAGAGCCGGCCCCGCCCTGCGTGTCGTGGTGGCCTAAGTTGACATGATTTGAGACGGGTTCGTTTACGGTTACGGTTCTTAGTTGTGTCTGCTGCTGGGCACGGTTACGGGTGCGGGTGCGGGTACGGGTACGGGTCTGGGTCTCTGATTCAGTTGCTGTTTCTTTGTGCCTGCCCGTAGGCCGCTTATTGGTCAGACATGGGGGAAGCTTCATGTCGATGATGTCGATGATGTACCCATGGAATGTCGTTGTTCGAGTCTGTCTGTCTGTCTGTCTGCATATTTTCCATCTGTCTGTCCGTCTGTCTGTGTGTGTGGGTTAAGGCGATTTTATTTGTTCAAAGGAACCCCGGCCGTGACCGGGGCCAAGTCCTTTCATTCTATTCAATGTCAGACGGTGGGGGGAGGTTTGTTCCGCTCCCTCTCCACTGGGTAAATATTCAAAAACGGGAAAATCTGTTCTCGAGCTTCAGCTTATACCATAGGGGATGTTCGAGTATATTTTATTTTTTAGCTGCAATTGGATTGTGTCGAATAAGTCGCTTTCAATCTTCGCTGTGACACGTGATGTGTGTGTGTGTGTGTGTGAGAAAATACATTCGCACATTTAAGAGACAGTTGAGCTGCTCCATAAGCTGTTTATTAGCTGGTTCCACATATACGACAACCGCAGTGTTGGCTGCCTAACAAGCATCTTAAATGTCTATTTGGTAGCGCGGCGATGTTTTTTATTGTTCAGAGTCTTCTTGGATTTTGGGGCGCACTTTACGTGGCTGCCAAGCACGGCTTCCAGTATCAATTGGAAGTGTTTCGTCGACCTGCCAGCCAGCACCAGGATCAGCAGCGACAGCGGCAGCGTAATGCTGCCAATCCAATACTGTTGGTAGCTCACAAAATTCTCCTCCGAGACAAGTCCCGAGCCGGTTAGAGTGCGCTGAATTAGTGCAATAATTTGGGTTTCCAGCCCATGCCAGATATCACGCATGCCAATGTCCAAATAAAAGATGCCAAAGGCCACTTCGTAGAGGAACTTGAAGGACTCGTAGGACCGCGTTAGTCGCTTGTGAATGCAAACGTTGTGGGCAATCAAATCCATAACGGCTATGAGTACCAGCACCGAAGGCAGCTGCGGCTTGTCCATATTCAAGGGTCCCGCATAAATCCATTGGTAAAGGATATATAGCAGGGCAGCCAAGCCGACACTGTACCAAGATGCCATCTGCTGGTTCAAACAGAAATCATTTGGCTGAAACGATCGCAAATATGAATGCCAAATACTCACTCACTTTTTGGGCTTTAAACGTTTTTTGGTTTTTCAACGAATTCAATAATTTCGAAGCACAGATATTCAGAGACCTGAATATCTGTATTTTCCAAAGGCTACTAATATTTCGACTATTTGACAGGGCAATGTCGCTTGAGAAAATGGAAGAAAGAAACTCAAGAATATTTAATTGAGAAACACTTAAAATCTATTTTCCATTTACACATGGGGGGGCTGCTGAAGAAGATGTCTCCGTTCCAGTGGAGTGCAGCAAAAAAACAAAAACCTTTAAAGTCGAAGGCCGCGATGATTGCGCTGCGCTTAATTAATTTTAATATTATTTCCAGGTTTATAAAAGTTAATTTTAATCATAAATAAAGTATTCATATTAATGATATTTTATTTTAAGTGCCGGCTCCATAAACGTCACATTTAATTAATATTTTATTGAAATTAAAATTGTGTTTTTTCGCTGCAATTGCTAGATTTGTTTTCTGCTGTTCTGTTTCTTCGAATACCTTAAACAAATATCAGCACCTATGTTCTATGGTGTATGTGTGGTGTATGTGTACTGCATTCCCTAGTTTGCATGCCCTTCGGCTCCTGCCTGCCCTTTCTTGAACTTCTCGATCAGCGTCTCCATTTCAGAAATCTCCAAAATATTGTAGACGCATTTATCGCTGATGCGCTGCAAGCTGGACATCTCCAGCTTGTTTGGAATCAGCTTGGTGGTGCCCAGACAGCGATCCAGCACCTTAATGGCCAAATCCTTGGCCTGCTCCAGACTAATGGATACTTTGGGATCCAGCTCCGCCTCCAGCAGGCAGTTGGCAGCGCTAAAGTGCTGGCCAGTGGCAGTGGCCTTCCAGCCACTGTAGTTGCCACTGGGATCGGAATTGTACAGCTGATAGCCGTAAATATCGTCCCAGCCCATGAACAGAAGCGAAACGCCAAAGGGTCGTCTGCCGCCCCACTGCGTGTACGACTGCTTGATGGTGCACACATCGGCCACGACTCCCTCGCATGGACGCGTCTCCCCAAAGTTGAATCGGTGGCGTTGAGCTGAAATACGCATCTCATCGATCAGCTTCGTGGCATCGGCCCGGCGGCCCGCCCAGGTGCAGGCCACACTTTTGGTCAGGCGAAACATCTTCTCCGATGGCCAGCCGATCAGTCGTTGCTTGCTGCACTCTGCGACCAGCAAAACGCCATCTGTGGCAACAATACCCAGGCATAGGTTGGAGGCGTAGACGGCCTCCATGGCGTATTCCACCTGGTGCAGGCGGCCCTCGCGCGAGAACTGAATGGCTTGGGGATCATAGAGGCGGGCCATTGCCAACGCAGCTACAGATAATAGCAGCAAACAACCCTTGGGAAATACCAAAAAGTAAGCAGCGAAAATATATCGAATTTGAAGAACGAAAATCGTATAATTCTGTACAGATTTCTGACACAAATTGAACAAGCAAAATCCTATGATATACTGTTCGTCTCTCTGCCAGCGGCTGTTCTATGTAAAAGCAGCTCCAGCGCAGGGTATTCCATGCCTTGGTTTCGCTGCTGGAATTTTGCCCGCACTTTTCTTGCCCATTCCTTCCGTTCGTTGCAGCTTCTCCCTCACGTCGCTGGTGTTATTTTTTTTTCCTATTTTTCTTTTTCCCTTTTATGACATCGTAAACAGCACATAACACTAAAGAGCCTGGGCGAACAAAAAGGGGGGGTGGGCGCAGAGGAAGCTGAAACTTGTCTTCCAGGAAGTGGGCGGGCGCACAGGAAGGGGGCGGCTTTGGGCGAATGTTTGGCATCTGTGTATGTGTGTGCAGGCGCTTGTCTCGTGTGAATAATAAAATAGTTTCGAGTATCCATTTGCATATTTAAAAGGAGGAACTAAATGTTTACCTCCTCTTCCTGTTTGCCCACCGCCTCCCCCATCCACCATCCACGCTTCCGGCCAACTCTTTCCATGTGCCTCAGTCTGCTAATGGCTTTCCGTTAGCTGCCATTCCGCAGCCTACTTCCGCTTCGCCGCCACTTCGGCCACTTGTCACCAGTTGCGAAGCATTTTTTTTTATATTTAATTTTTCATGCGCTTTCATTAAATAAAAGCAAACGTTTTTAATGGTCAGCAGCAAGACAGGAGAGCAGAGCTGGGCTGGACATATTCGTAGCTGCAACAGCTGCTGTCCCACTCGTGGCATCCGCCCCTTGGGAGCAGACACACAGCGCCCCTTACTCAGCCATCCGACTGTTTTGCGGCTGTGGCGGCTGGTGGTGGGGGCTCCCTTTTGGTGTTCAAGTTTATTTTGGTTTTGGCGCAAATTCTTTTATCTGGAATCCAGAGAGAGAGAGAACGGTTTTGGGTTTTGATTGGGGAATCCAAGCCACGCAGAGGGGCCCCAGCCCAGTCCAGACTCTTGAGGAATGTATATGAATAAATACGTTATAGGAGTAGCAGTTACTATGTGCAGCTGTGTGCACGGAATTGAGTTTTTAATTAAGCGCAAATGTCGACACGACAGCAAGGAATTTCTGCTAACACAAAACTGGTCCGAGTTGCGGCCATGACAGTGGCAAGTGGCAAGCGGCAGTGGCAGTGGCTGTGTCCGCCCACGCTTAGTTTATTTTTGCAGCACAGAAATCTGTGTGGGAGGTTGCCGGATTGAAGAGCGCCAGGCAGTTGGAATTTAGCGTCTAATTGGTTGGCTGAGCTTCTCGCTCTGTGGCAGTGTGGGAGAGAGCCCAAAAAAACCTGTGCAAAGTTAGCCAATAATTTATATTTGTTTGAGTTTATTTCCGCAATGGAAACATGGCTCCAAAAAAGTGCTCACATGCACCGCAAGCTGACCATTAAAAGGCATGGCACACACGAAGCAAAAAAAAACGTGCTGCGTGTGGCCTTACATTATGGAAACAAAGTACACTTTTGGGTCACTTTGAAATGCATACTCTGGGGTGCAAACAAGCAGCTTAAATTCACGGTAATCGCATTAGAAAACGTAATCGTGCCGAGTGCCAGAACAAGCAGCTTTGGAACATCAGCCGCACATCATTTGACCTTCGAGCGCCGCCTTTGAGTCCCGTCCCCCCTGCCCACCTATAAATATATCTGTGCTCTGCGCTGCTCTGCTCATCTTTCTGCATTTATTCTGTCCAGCCCACCCCCCCCTGCTTTTGGGTGTGCCGTCTATTTGTATGCGGTAATCCGAGACTGACAAGCTCGCTAGCTGGTTGGGGCATTGGATTTATTTTGTGTGTCGGACACGGTGTAGCGCTGCCAGTATATCGCTGCTTCTCTCAACATACATTTTTTTTGAACTTTTTTGTACGGCTACAAAGTCACTTGTACACGCGCACGCCCACAGTGGGTTGATGCTCATACAAAGTAGGAAGCACGAGCAGTCAGTGATGAGTCCTTCTACCTGGTCCCTGGTAATTGTAGGTGAGCAGAGGAAGCTCTAGTGGCCGTCTATGCCACTTAATAATTGATTATTGTAATGATTTGCATAGCTATCAAGAGCTGCGTGCCTCAGCCACTGCGTAAAAAAAGAAATGCTCTCTGGCCGTATTTTTCACGTTTTGTTTCTTCCATTTTGTCTCATATATTTCTGACCTTTATCTAACTTTAAATGATGCCCAAAATATTACTTACTTAATGGTAGCAACATTTTTGTTTTAAATTATTTTAAATTAATGTTGTGATTGTTTTGGCATGCGCTGGCCGCCTAGTGTGCCATCCAGTCACCACCTGTTTGTGCGAGAGTGGGATTTGCGGTGGAATGAAACTCAAACAAATGTAATTTTGGGTTTAATGTTGACATTAATGTGGCAGCATTGTGGTAGTTCCACCCATTGCTGTTGCTGTTACCGTTGCCGTTGCTGTGGCAAGGCACTGCTCTGACTGCTCTGCTCGTTGAATTACCAAACTATTTTGCACGCTTTTTGGCTTATTCGTGCAGTTTGTGTGTGTGTGTTTGTGGTGCTGCTGCCAACTGCCTTCAGTGCAATATGAAAATATGAATAAAAACCCAGAGTAGAGCCACTGCAATTTGTGGAAAATTGTAGACTCCCCACCGAGCAGGGAATACGAATGGCTTTTTTTTGTGTTGGCGGCCAAAGGCAACCCATTTTACATGTACATATGTATACGTAGCTATGTATTCAATTCGCTGTGTTGATTGCAATTTTTGTGGCCTGGCGCAGTGTACGAATTGATCTGAAATTTCTGATTTGAGGCTTTGCTGATTTCAGGGGTTTTGGTTTTGCTTATCACACTGATGAAACTACTTAAATGCAAATGGAAATAGTAGTGGCCGCAATGAGTATTAAAAGTGAACAATTTTCGTGGTTTGTTCATAAATAATTATTCCTATTGGTAGATCTATTTTATATATGTATAATTTATGACCAAGACCATGAGTAGCAAGTGTGTTTTCTTTTAATTCTTATATTTAAAGATTCGAAAGCTTCACCGTTAAGCCCAACATTTGAATACCTGCCGCCCCCATCAGCTGTTTCGCTTAATTTCCACTCAATCCCAGCACCCACATTGACCTTGACTCCTTCTTAGGGCTTGTGTGCTTGTTCTCCGAAAGGGGTCAACGCCATTGGAGCGTGATTAAATAGAAATATCTGCTTACACTTGGCTCTCGCAATGCGATGGGGCTGTGCTCGTTCGTATTCATGGAACCAGCAGTTGGAATATCGGGCGCAAGGAGGTGTGGACTGTTGGTGTGTGTGTGGGTGAGTAGGGTCAGGATTGGCCATTGTCATTTATTGTGATTATATGGTGCACATGGTGTCCTGTGCCGCACCGCCGGCTAATGATGCCACCATGCGGCGTCTGTTTTTCACTCGCTCGCCTCTTGCCTCTCGTCTCTCTTTTCCTGTCAGGTCGCAGGTGTCAATGTCCCCTTTGGCCAGTCCCCTGCCCTTAGCCGAGGTACAGTTACAACTGAGCTTGAGACGGATTAAAGTTTGTGTGTTTTTATGATATTTTTCATGGGCCGCCTCCCCATTGTCGCTTTATTAGCCAAGACGGAATGGTGTCAGTTGTACGCCCGCCCACTCGCCCCCGGCTGCCGGGGGGCACATTAATTTAATCGGCATGTCATTTCATGTTCAAAGTTTTACACCTTTCCGAGGGGGGGAACTCGTAAAATGCCTGTGGAAATTTCTGCCCCCACACTCGATTGTCAATCTGAGAAACCTGTGACAAAGGCCGCTCTCCGGCTCCTGTCTGTAGTCACAATGGAAATGGATCTGCTGCACAATGGGTGGGGTGGGGTGTGGTGTGGTGGGGTGGTAAATCAGTATGCTTCACGCACTAAATGAGTTAAGTTTACTTACCTCTAAATCTCGTATGCAAAAATTCCAATTTAGAAACGTTTCGCGCTGTTAAATTTTGTCTGTTCTCCCTTTAAAGGCAGCCGCAATTCTGTAATCAAGCGAATTCACAATTATTAATAAATTATAAATCTAAAATGGAGAGCTCTAAGCTAAAAATAAACATTTAGTAGATCGCTGATGAAGTCGGTGAAAAATTAATAATCATTTAATTTCAGGGAACAAGCGGCAATCAAAATTGATGGCTTTGCTAAAACCTCACCCACCGCAATGGCCAGTACAGTGGGGGTGGGGAGGGGTTGGGGCAGTTGGGTTGGGTTGAAGGGCCGCAATTAAGGGACTCTGAAAGAATGAATAATGGGGCTTGTTACAAATGGTTATACATACATATATATATATGTATATGTATGGAGCAAATATTTGTATGTTTACCAAACAATTTGAATCCAGCTGAATGGAAAAAGGTTTTGCAAATTGCTGCAAAAATATAGAGGCAGCGCAGCAGCAGGTCTATTAGATCCATAATTGTGTTAGTGAAGCTCGGATGTGCTTGTCGAAAAACCTGAACTAATAATGCCTACAATCATGGAGGCAGGGCTGGCATTTTTGAATTAAGCTAAATGCTTCTGTGAGCCAAACTATTCAAATAGAAAATTTGTAGGCAAAGACTTTAACTTTAACTTGGCTGAATTGTTTTATTTGCTTGGCCCATTGCAAGCAGCAGCGATTGACAAGCAGAACAGCAGAGCAAAAGAAGTAAAGCAGTACAGCAGAGAAGCAGTAACAGCAGAGGAGCAGCAGAACAGCAATCGTATATCCAAGCAGTGCACCGTAAAAGCAGTGCAATTAGCTGAAACCAGGCGACAACGAGCCGTGTCGAATAAGTTAATTATTCGTATACTTATTATACTCTTACTACCGCAATTTCATATAATAAATAAACATTGAATTAAATAATATCTTACAGGGCATAGCTATGTTATTCTTCTGCAGAGAACGCTAGTTGGATAAGCAAAGATATAAAAATAGTTAATGTGTCTATCTATCTGTTTCTCCTCGACAATGGCACATTTTTCTGTAAATTGCTTCTTCTCTCATTCGTATTCCAAACACTTGATCGTATCCTTCGACCAAGGACTTGCAATTAACTAGCAAATTTAATATTTTGTATTATTCTTTTTTATGATTTTCGGCATAAAACTCTGTTGGCCCCTTCTTGGGCTTATCTCCATTCTTCTGCCTGTTTCTCTTTCTGTTCTTATTCTTGTCTTTGGGTTATGCCACCCATTCACATTTCTGTGCCTTTGTGTGTTCGGTCTTTGTTTGGTTTTTATGATTCTCTCTTTTTTTTCACCCCAAGCACATGATTGACATTCGTTTCGGTTTGGTTTTTGTTCCTGTCTTATGGTTTATGTTGTTTTTCGCTTCTGTTTTTATTGACAGTTATGACAGCAGCCATTTGCTGAATGTTTTTGCATGCAGTTTTGCCCCAGTGTCAGATGGATTTTTGAATGCCAACAATGTTGGAAATTCTCCTCATAATTATTTTTATTTTATTTCAATTTTCTCAAATATTGTACGAAAAAAAACATCCAAGTAATTCCATTTACAAACTCTCATAAAATAAATCACCTCAAAGGCGGAATTTCTTCGTATTTGAGCTTACAATTAAATCATTCTTTTGCTGTTGTAAAATACATTGTATGCCTATTGCCATCCCATTGCTCCGTCTCACCTCTCATTGCTTCTACTTCCGAAACTTTCAAATATCTTTAAGCGTGTTGGGCGCCACGGATGAATTTGCCTGTGGTTGGCTTCGAGTGAAAGCATTCGTGGCAAATGCTTGGAAAAATCTTCAGCCAGGAGCTGATAATAGTTTTGCATTTCAGCAGAAATAGCAGTCGTGTGTGGTGCGTTGCGGTGCGTTGGCTGTGGGTGTTATGCCCATTAAAATGTTGCAATAATAATAACAAATATTGTTATGAAATGCGAAAAAGCTTTTGCCTCGTTGGGGTGCTTCAAGTGTTGCCAACTCAAAAGATTGAAAGAGAATTAAGCGCAACTAAGCCACAATTAACTGTTGTTGTGGTCCCGACGATGGTTCTGCTGCTGGTTCTAGATGTGTGGGTGGCTGTGTGGCAACAATCTTGCATGGCCCCAGTCAGCACTTTGGCACATTTTGTGGCCATGGCAACAACGCTTGTGCAGCTCATTAGAATAGACGGCAGGACATAGAGAAACTCAGAGAGGGTGAGTAGTTGGATGCAACCGCAAAATGCCATCAGCAGATGCAAATGAAATGGCAATTTGCCATGTGCGCCAGTGGGCGTGTTGTAGTGGGCGTCGCCGTGGGTGTGGCTGGTAAGTAGTTACTTCAATTAGGCGGCAAATTCATAATGTATCCCTCCCCCGTTTGCAATTCCAATCCCATTCCTTGGGATTGGGATTGCGAGCCACTCAAACAAAACGAAACGAAATGGGCAAAACTTTGCTACGGCCTAGAACAAATATGCGGAGAATTCCCTCGAAATTTCCCAAAAAAAATATGGATGTGTGTGTGTGTGTGCACCAGCAGGATGATGTGCACTTTGCGTTGGGACACAGGGTACATGTTTGTCCTATTTAGTGGGGGGAGCTAAAATACCCTTGCTGATGGTAAGCATTGGGGATGCTTTAAGCCATCTGGTAAGCATCCTTAAGGATCAGAATACCATAAGAATATCTGCATATTAATGTTATAATGGCCACCAAACCATTACAAATTATTGTGAGAGAACTGCGACTAAAACTAGCAGAGTATTCACAGATGCGCTACTAAGATTCTCGACTCATTTCTTATTGTTGGAATAATATGTGGCAGCTGTGAGATATGAGGACACGTACGACGCACGGCTCCGAGCCGGACAATATAATGAATGCCACATGATTGGGGCCGCTACAGTGCAGGGGCGTGGCAGCTGACACACACACACACACACACACACGCAGACACCCACTCGGATCCACTCGAATGAGTGTACTCGTATGCATATTCCCACCCAAAGTTTTATGCCAGTCACCATCACCATGACCCTCCTCCTCCTGCTCCTCCTTATGCCATCGCCAGCCACCATTCAGCTGCTGGCTTCGGCTTCTGTCCGGACTTTATTAAAATTGCCCTGGCTCTGTTTGCTCACTTGGAAGTTGCTCCCATAGATATCGCTTTTAGACCCCTACCACTCATCCTTATACATCCCACCCGGTCTTCCTGTATCGTGCATTCACTGCTCAAACACTTTACCCATTTTTGGGGCGGGGTTTCTGTTGAAAGAGGACATTTTCGGGCAGGAAGCTTTCAATATATTTAACAAAATATTTGCCTTTGAGGAAAGTGACAAAATGCAATTGGATATACAAATTTGTTCGTCAAAGCAACTTGGCCAACAGAAATGCTAAAAGGTTAAGAAGTGAGCAGGAGGAGAATGTGCAAAAATAACTGGAAATGTCGTGCTTTATATATGTACTCTTGACATACCGTAAATCAGTGCTCAACTAAATCTATTCAAAGACAATATAATAGTCAAAGGAGTAACGTCCCCACATTTCAATTGCTAAATGCAGCAAGGTTTTTGGAAGCAACGAATTCCGCGCCCGCGCGGGCACAAATGCCAACATAAAAATAATATATTTAGAATATTTTATTTCATATTTTATTTTTATATATTTATAAATAAACTTTAATAAATTATGAAATCATACTAAAATTAATTGCTTGGAGCGCTGGCTACGGGGCCTTCGGCTCAATGATTGTACAAAACACTAGCATACTATAAGCGGCTCCATCATGTACTGAATCGATGGGAATTGCTGATGGGCAGCGGGCACCTCTTTCCTTGAATCCCAACAACTGTAATCTCACTTGACAATTCTGCTACATGGAGCACAGTGGGCAAAACAAGTGAGCCATTTTATGAACCATCCGACACGAAAGGTAGCGAAACAATTACCAGAGTCTGGACGGACTCATTCATATTTCTGCTGAAGTCAACAGAATAGCCAGATGGAACGCCATGGCACTGCTCCTGCTCCAGCTCCAGCTCCTCCTTACTCCTTCTTTCATTATTTTTTATGCTCACACATTTCGCAGAGAGTCCCGGACTAATCGAATCAGTCGAATGTCTATATATATGCTCGTATATTGGAATAATCAAGCTGAATTCTTTGCCAGCGCTGAATGTGATGAGGGGGGGAGAAATAGCCAAAAATTGTGTCGCAGAGCGGTTCGAGCCGCATGTGTCACTGTCTCGCCCCTGTCCCTGTTAAGTGGACGCCCCTCAGCCCCTTCCCCTGTTCCTGGGCACCACTTCTCGACGTCATCTGGTACGAGCCACCATTCTGATCCACTCTCATTTCATTTCGATTCGCCTTTTTTGCTTCAAGTGGCACTTGAGCCACTCAACGAGAAACGGCGAATGGGACCGGGGAGTGTGTGAATAAATGAGTTGGAGCAGAATCGCAGAATCCCCGGAGACCCCCGCGCCGCTCAATGATCGGGTGCCGGGGAAGTGCGAAAATCGGGACCAAAGGCAAATGAGCCATCGATGGGGGAAAGGAAAGGGCTTCCAATTGAATATGAATCGACTGTTGGATTAATATTGCCCAACCCACAGAGCTGGCAAGCAAACCACCCACTGAGCTTAATTTGTCGCCGAACAAACTAAACGAAAATGAAATGTAAATTGCCCTGACAAAAGCCAACAGAACAGCAAGGGGCAATGGCAATGGCAATCTCTCCATTCCATTCTAGTTTCTTTGCCCATTTTTATGGCTTCCAATATGCGAGAGCATAACCATAAAATACAAATACTAAACTGAACGGATACTCGTTGAAACAAAAGGCAAGCACACAGACCAGCACCAGGACTGGAGCTGAAAAGGGGCACTATTCAGGCACTGCATACACACTCGTATGTGGCGCTAATGCCCCGCAAACGATGACGGGGAGTTACGTGCTCCGTTTAGACCCCCCGAGTCGACTTTTTCGATGCTCTGCAAGCGAATAAAATTTATGAAATCCAAGGAAAAGTAGTCCCCCATACATTAGATTACTTTGGGGCCTGGTAAAAGTATGTATTTACTTTTACTATTGCTATCGAGCAGTGGTGTCTGCCCACTGGATCTATCCAGGAGTGGTCTTTGGGAGGATGGTCATAAAAACAAAAGCGGAAAAGTCTTAAAAATGGAAATTATTACCAAATGCACAAAACCAAGTCGGACGGAAAGGAAAGGGCGCAGATGGAGCCAATATTTTTCGGCAAGATAAAATAAGTCCAAGGGTGAGGTTAGAGTTGGGCGGACTTTTGCCAGCGGACGATTGGATCTAAAAAGATGACCACAAATAATTACACAAAAACAAACAAAATTGCACCAGCCTTCTTCCACTTATTCCCCCTCTTTCTGTTGGCCTGCTCTCCCAATTCCCCAAACAAATGATAAGCCCTGCAAATGAACAAACGACTCAACAACAACAGCGAAAACCAAGCTGGCAAACCCAAATGGAAAATTGCCAAAAGTATAAAAAACAAAAGCAAAAATATCGCCAGACAATGGGTTGGCGGCTGGGTGAGTACGGGTGGAATCCTGATTGGATAAAGGCGATTTTCGTATCCAATTTAATGATAAAGTTATTCCCGGCTGAAAAACAATTGCATAAAAAACAAGTGAGAGACAGAGAGAGAGAAAGGAAAACAAGTAGAAATGAGCGAACACCGAAGGGAAAACAGTGACCAGTTGTTGTGTTACTTAATAATTCTCTTTGCCAAAATAGGCCCACACACACACACACACACACGAATAATCCATGTAAGTATTCGCCATTAAAATGGATTGAGTTGAATGAACTGGAAAAATTTTGTTGTTTGCTTCTAATGGACGTTCTGCTGCCCGCTGCCCGCTGGGGCTGACTTTGACTCTTGACTTTGGGCCAGCTTCAATTGATTAGCCACTTTGATAGCTTGATTGATGACCAACTCGCAACGGGCACGTGCCACTAACAAAAATATCAATTACTTATATATTACTTTACTTGCCCTTTACTCCTCACGCAGCATAAAATTCCATAATTTCCATGATTTCTTTTAGTGCCTTTCGAATTCTCCAAACCCCTATGTAGATTAACCCACTGCCAGCCCTATCGCATGTAAATAACCCCTAGATATAAGGTCACACTGAAGAAATACCGAATGTACGGTCTCATATAGAAAAGTGGATTGATCGAAGCGACGGCAATCGAAAAGAGACATTCAAAGAGGAAAGACGCGTGTTGGTCGGAGTAAAGTAAAAGAAAAAGTGCATACCCGTGTTTTACTTCCACAACATCATAATATTATCTTCTGTTTGTTTATCCTATCCTCATATTTTTGGACACATTAATAATATCAAGGGCGACGCATTTTTAGGTTCCTTTAAAAGGAGGTTTCTTTGAGATTTTCTTATTTTTCTTTGAGTGCCAAGTTGCCTCTTTCCTAGTCTATTGATATTAGCGATTAGGGAAATGCATTTATTTTGCTTAGATCAATTTACAAATAAAAAAAAACCACTTGCTTTTGATTGATAACCGAAAAAATAGCCAAACCATTTTGCCACTGAATTATTGGGGGTTTACTGTGGGGACTGACCGTACCCTCAACCTCCATCCAGCCCGTTCTTTATGTCAGTCATTAGCATTGCGATTGTCGGAGGAGAGTCGTAAAGTGCTTGACGAAAATGGAAAGCTTACGGCTGCTTAAAACCAACTTAAAGAGTGAAGGACGCATGCCGAAACAGAGAGAGAGAGAGAGAATGTGAATGAGTGAGTGAGAGTCCTTTACAAGGTTGTGAAAAAGAGCGGGCGGGGGGCGCCTTAAGAGGGAATGGCTTAAGAGGGGCGGCTTTTTGAAGCCAAAGCTCAGTCCCAAAGATAAACAAGCAACAAATTAAAATGAATTAAAATTGTGTAAAGTTGTGAAAGGTTCAAGTGATGATGAAGTGGCCAAGGGGTTAAGAGCGTTCCAGCGGAAGGGTTTAGGGCAGGAGAGAGGGGTGTTGGTGTGGTATTAAGAGGCTGGTGGTGGTGGTGTGGTGTGGCTTAGCCAGGCAATGGCTAACTAAGATTAATGAGCTGGACAGGGAACAAGGAGAAGGACGTCGGCTACAATGTCGTCCAGGGCCAGGAGCACGAAGGGGTTCTAAGTCTGAAGATGTACGATGTCCCGGGGCAGGAGTAACAATGGAGCTAGATGCAGTCCAAGAGCTGGGGCCAGAGGCTCCAATAGAATGGGGCTACAGGTTCACAAGTGGGAGAGGATCCACGAACACAAGCAGAACCGAGGTCCCAAGCCAATAGTAGGACAGGGTCGAGGAGTCACGAGCAGAACGAGGTACGAAGGACTCCCAGGACGGGCTCCAGGGTCAGGCCAGGCGAAGATGTCGACCCACTTTGAGGTTAATCGCACTCTCTCCCATACAAATTCCCACTCCTAGCTTCCTTACTCTGAATACTGTCGCCCGTACTCCATTTGTATGCCATTTTTATACCCGGCACTCGAAGAGTTTAGGAATAATTTAGTTTTGTAACGCGCAGAAGGAAACGTAAATATATTCTTGACCAGCAAGATAGCTGAAGCTGGAGGGTCGCGTGCTTGCCCACGACGAGCAGACGCGCATCCCTACTAAACTTCAGTACTGCAGGATGTACAGAGCCAGTGGAGGACCTTTACTATTTCAAAGCACATGTGCCGAACATACAGATAATATATTTTTGCGAAGAATTGGACATGCCATTGTCGATGTGAAGATATCAATTCAATGAAACTCGCATCATGCTGACAGATACTCCAACTTCCCTACAAATGGAGGAAGGATATAATGTGGATATATTCACACTACAGAGAGACTGTGAATATCCAATATCGAATCTATGGAACACAACAAATCCACAATTCAAAAGAACCCGAAACTTCCCTTCGTTTATTTTGGAAAGGCTGGGATCGGTCAGTCGCACAGACCACACTATTTATGATGGCGAGTTGAAACGGACTGCACGGCTGAAACGGCCAATTCGAAGGAAAGCGCTTTGCACCGAGCGATTCCCCAACATCGCTCGAAATGGAAGAAGGGGATATTGTGGATATATTCACACTACAGAGAGACTGTGAAGATCCAATATCGAATCTATGGAACACAACAAATCCACAATTCAAAAGAACCCGAAACTTCCCTTCGTTTATTTTGGAAAGGCTGGGATCGGTCAGTCGCACAGACCACACTATTTATGATGGCGAGTTGAAACGGACTGCACGGCTGAAACGGCCAATTCGAAGGAAAGCGCTTTGCACCGAGCGATTCCCCAACATCGCTAGAAATGGAGGAAGGGGATATTGTGGATATATTCACACTACAGAGAGACTGTGAAGATCCAATATCGAATCTATGGAACACAACAAATCCACAATTCAAAAGAACCCGAAACTTCCCTTCGTTTATTTTGGAAAGGCTGGGATCGGTCAGTCGCACAGACCACACTATTTATGATGGCGAGTTGAAACGGACTGCACGGCTGAAACGGCCAATTCGAAGGAAAGCGCTTTGCACCGAGCGATTCCCCAACATCGCTAGAAATGGAGGAAGGGGATATTGTGGATATATTCACACTACAGAGAGACTGTGAATATCCAAAATCGAATATGAAAGAAAGAAAATCCGGCATTGAACTCTTCTTATAAAAATATTTGCTATAAATGCTGCAAATAGGGATTATGCTGATAGCTCCCTGCACAAACGACCTAACAAACGATGGAGAGTTTCCAAGGCCCGCTTGACCAGAAATGGCTACTTAAATTGTTTATGGGAACTGCTCATCTCAAAACCAGCTGGTTGTACATCGCAAAATGAGTCATCCAACTACCGCATGGTTCGTATGGACCAGGCGACCATCGGTCTTCGCCACTCACCCTTTCAAAATTTTTGCACGGCTGAAACGGCCCTTGTTCGGATGTTAAAAGGGCAATTGGAAATGGTGGAAAAATGCATTCCTTGGCGGAACTCCACCAAACCCGAAAATCCGAAAATCAAATATAAAAATATAAATTTGTAGAAAAAAATCTGTGTGTAAGCGGATATCTCCGCAACGCGTGCACCAAATTGCGTGCTGATAGCCAGAGAATGTGGCCTGGTTTGCACAAACAAATTTGTACTTTTCTATAAATGGGTTCCTCAAGAATTTAAAATGAATCAAAATATCTTAAATTTGGTCCAAAAGTGTGTGTTTGAACTACTTCATTTCATTTTGTGTCATTCTGTAGAACAGAACATTTGATGATAGATTTTGGTTTTTATAACTTTTTGTGTGAAAATATTGCAATTTGCAGCGAAGCGCGGGTGTGCTAGTATAAAAATATATCTGTAATATGTCGTATAACTGACATCCCGACATCGGCCGGACTGCTCGGCTGAGCGGCCCTTGTTCGGATGTTAAAAGGTCGATTGGAATTGGTGAATTGGTAGAACAGAACATTTGATGATAGATTTTGTTGCTTTTGACTAAAATTGTTTAATTTAACAAAATTCTACTGAGCTGGTACAATACCAACCAAATTCTGATTCTGTTGTATAAAAATATTAATGCGTATGAGGTGGAGAAAAGTTCCGACCTGGATGAACAACTTAAAATAATGACGCCCAGGCCCGCTTGCGTCGGCCTTTTTATACGAAAAGCAGCTCGCTGCTGCGCTGCCAGAAAACACATAACATGTGTGTGAATGCGATGGTATGGGAAGGAACGCCCATGTGCAAATGTACTAGCGATGGGCATGTCTGCTAGCGATGGCCGGTACACTAGAGATGACATTTACCGATATTTTTCGGCACGACCCAACACGGCACGAAAATGAAAATGTCCATGGTCGTAAAATAAATTTTTAATAAAAAACATTAAATTGCTCATGCGATAAGAATTAAAGTATATATGTATCTATGCATATTATTATTACATACATGGGTGCAGGGCAAGCAGAAGCAAACACACATAAAGACACACACGCAGAGACAGCCGATGTATGTATCTCTCTCACTCTTATGGAGTAAACCCACCCCTTACTGCCCCTTACACATACATCAGTGCTGCCATTTTAGCTTATTTGAGGCATTTAGCAAAACCATCGATATTATCGTGAGTTCCATCGATGGTGTAGTTGTGTAAAAAATGTCGAAAAAAAATTCTTATTTATTTCTGCTTTAGCCATTTGTTTTATTTTTGTCGACCATACAATTTTGACACCACTGACGTCGCGTCGTGTTGCATAGCAACACGAAATAAAAGAGATAATGATGGGAGCGGACCGGGTAGATATACAGACATACATGTACATGTATATGTACATATGTATAATATGCTAAGATGTTTACATTTTCGTTTTCGAGCGCGCGGAGCTATTTCTGCAATTCTCTTTTAGGCTAGCATTTGCCTCTGCTTTCGGCTTCGTCGGCCCGCGCCGAGTCGAGCGACAGAATACAGCAACAAAACATTAAGTCTGACGAGGGAAATAGGTCCAGGGCCGGATTAGCCCTGAGGCAGTTGCCTAGGGCCCTGCCAATGGCTGACAGAAACATATGTTGAAAAAAACAAAACTCCAAATAATGATTAAAAAAATATAACAGCCTCTGAGAAAAATAAAAATAATCAAACAAACATAAAATTTATAAGTTTTGTATTTAAAATGAAGGAAAGCGGGAACTGGCGTAAAAAAAAAGGAGGGCCCACATTGTTGGGCCGGCCCTGAACGGGTCGGGAGAATGCAAAAACAACTCCTTGCTTGGGCATGAGTCAGCACATTGATGCTCGACTTGAGATTGAAAATATTCTTGATCAGCATTAATTTGTATATGCGAGAGTGAGAGCGATATATAGCTGCCAGCAGAGCACATCAGCGTTCTCGCTCGCTCGCGCGGGCAGCGTCAGAGTTTCGGACCAGACCATTTTCCATTCATACTGCCGCCATTTTCTGCTACCCCGTACGCGAAAATTAAAGGGGTATATTAGGTTTGTGATAACGCAGAGAAGGAAACCCTTCCGACCCCATAAAGTATATATATTCTTGATCAGGATCAAAAGCCGAGTCGATATAGACATGTCCGTCTGTCCGTCTCGATGAGCACCTGGATCCCAGAAACTATAAAAGCTAGAGCATCCAAATTTTGTTTCCTGACTCATGTGATGTCACACTGCTACAAGTGTATTTCCAAATGCCGCCCCGAATAAAAGTCTTGTGTATTTTCTCACCCAAATGAATTCAGTCATGGGTAAATGTTCTCCGTCTTAGCCGCTGTCAGCGGCAGTCATATAATTGAAGCCATATTAGGGGACATTTTGACTAATGTTCCGAACAAGAGCCCAGAAATTTCATCCACCGAGTTGACTGGAGACCAACACACAGACAGACTGATGGAACGATTGGGTCCTTGATCGATGGGCCCCTGAAAAAGGCAGCAGCTTGATGCGCGCCAAAAAGATTATTAGTATAAAAAGTTGTTGGAAACAAAAAGTTTCTCATGATAGGAATATTTCTCTGGCCACTTGAAATTCGAATTAACTTTAATGTAATATTCAAAATGAAAGAAAATATTACATATGCCAGGAATTATGTATGCAAACCATTATTAATTTTCCAATATATATGTATATGTGTGTATGTACATATATTCATTCAGAAAAGTGCACAAAGATAACTTACTTTCCAGTCAGAGCTCAGCCCCATCAAAAACAAGAACAACATTATTTTATTTAAAATAATTATTTCGGGGCCTGACGCTTTGAGCGACACTTGCCCAGGAACATGCCCAAGATGCTGCATAGACAGGATTTATTTTGGAACAACGAGGCATCGACCCCCTTGAACTGGTCCTCGTCGCCCTTTAACTGGTCCCCGTCGCCCTTGAACTGGTCACCGTCTCCCTCAAACTTGTTATTCCCCCATCGGAACTCGACCTCCCCGTACTTGACCCTGTAATTGGACTGTCCGCGCAGTGCCAACTCGCGGAATTCTTTCTTCTGCTGCTCCCACATCACAGACATGGACTCTCCGTTCCTCACACGATTCAATTCATTTTTGCGAGCCGCCAGGTATGGTTTCTATGGGAAGGAAGACGCGGGAGAAGCCCCTCTAGGACCCAACAAAATGTACTGCCTGATGCGTCTTACCCTCTCGAACTTGTTCTTTTCTATGCGTGTTAGCCCCTGCCAGGCATCGGCGGCATTATTAATCAGTTCCATTGCACACAGGCCATCCTTGGCAAAGGTATCCCGAAAATCCTGTATGAAGTTGAAGTGGGCGCTGTAGTGGACTGAATCATAATTACCGGCGACGGACATCCTCACAAAATAATATCGCAAATAAATCGAAAACTTTGCCGTAAATTTGGTTGTTGCTTTTAATAGTTAGGCACCTACTACGTATTTGAAACTGAGTAAGTGAACTGGTAGTGACACAACGATTCGAATAGAAAGGGCATACTTTCTTATTGTTCAACGTGCGAGGGAGGTGTCTCCAGGGATAAACTTATGATCGTAAATGATTCCCTCCGTGAAGTCAAAGTACATTTTGCAGTATGATTAATTTGTTCCAGCTTCCGCTGATATTTCCCACAATTTACTAGCGCAGATCCACAAGTGTGTTAATGAGCGAGAAACTTTTCACTTCAATTCATATTTAATGTGTCTCTGCGCACACAGAAGAATACTCCAAAAATATGCAATATGCCCATTTGCGTATTATCTTGAGACTGCCGTGTCAGTCATTCTTAATTCGTTCCATTATATTTTTTCGTGCGCAATTTTCGATTTTTTGCAGCCAACGGCAGGCATGCAACAATGCCATCAGTCGCTCGACTCCGTGGCTCATTATTCAGGTGCGTTGCCGGCATCAAAGCCCGAAAAAATTGATGATCAACATTATCCTTAATGCAGTGTCACGTCAGCGGCATGCCCCATGGGCAGAGTGGGCGAGTGGGCGGAGGTGGCATGCAAATAAAAGTACCGAGTGCCGAGTAGCGAGGCAAATGCAAATGCATATAAATTTAATGTGCTCTGGTCACATATTTTTTCATGGCTTTTGTGCGTTGAAGTTTTGTGTGGCCATCAACAAGGAAAGGAAGGGCAAAGTTGCAAAATATTTAATGCCTCGCTTCAGCTCTTTTACTCTTTTGCTTACCCCAGCCATAGCTCTCGTTCTCCTCCCCCTTTTCTGTGTCTGTGTGTTTGATGAGACGCAATCAAGTCGTACATTTTATTGAATGAATCGAGACTGCAAGACCAAGCAACTAGGAACTGTGGAATGGGGACAATGCAGAGCGAGACACGAGACGAGAGTGTGCCAATTGTTCAGTCACTTTGGCCATTGACAGTTTCAATGATGGCCATCTACGTCACTGCAACTGCAACTGCTACTGTCTTCCCCCCTCTGACTGCTCCGTGCTTTCGTTTAAATATCTTCGTTTCTTCTATGGGAGCACGCGCAGCAGTTAATTGGAAAATTTGCAGAGCAACATGGGATCAAATGGCCGGACAGTGGGTGCCATCCGAGCTTTGATCACAAAGCTCTTTATTAGCGTCCAATTCCATATGTTGGAGGTTTTTTGCAGTTCTCTACCGAAAACAAAGCACCTCAATGGTCAGAACGATGTCTTGTCTCAGGAATTGAAACAAAAAACAACTAAGGAAAAGGGTATGCAAGGCTGGTGTCGGCACGCAGACAAGAACGTTTGCCCATTACATTTTCCAATTGAATTTCACTGATTTGATATATTTTCATTATGCTGTAAATAGTTGATGCCACTGATGACTTACTTGAAAGGCGGCGCCGCAAGTAACGCAAACAAGAAACTGACGTAAAAACAATAAACAAGAAAAGAATATAAAGAGAAGAGAAGAGCAAGCAAACATTCATTGAAGGCGAAAAGCTTTTAACATTTTGCAGGCACCTTTTGGCTGGCGCTTTGCGGCGCACCTTCGGGGACCTGCCCCACGAAAATGGATCTGCAGCATGCCACTTCGACGCAGTGTTCAGCAGTCAAGTGAATTTAAGTGACAGCTGTCTGCGGCAAGGCTTCGAGGCAGGTGGCACTCTCCCTCTCCCACATCTCTTTGCCTTATCAGCCCCTCATGCTGCTCACTTAATGCCCCATCTGCCACGGCAGTCATTCAGTCATTCATTCTCTGCCATCGTTGCGCGTGTGCAAGTCAAATTATGTGGAAATGAATTATGACCCCTTTCTGCCACACACACACACACACACACAGACACACCTCCCCCACGCCCGGTCATAAGCAGCTCAGCAAACCACCCCACCCATCAGCCATCACCCATACCCGTCGCTGCTGAGCCGAAGGGCGGCATAAAGCCAAAAGCCACCGAAAATACCCGGAAAAACGAACACGGGTAAGGGAAAGCCATGAGAAGCCTTCACAGCAGGCGATGCCGATAGCGCTGGCGATGGCCAAAAGAACAGGGCCAACAGTGTGAGCAGAGCCTGCACTTTGGACTCATTAGACCGGGGGAGGCACATTGGAACGGAAATTATACAAAAATATCAGCAGCACAAATGTTGCATTGATGGCAAAGTATCCTCCAAGATAGAGGCTTAAAAGGATTTTGGTAGGCCCGTGTCATTGCTGATCGGATGCATATAGAAATTGTAGTAAAATACAGCACATAATCCACTTGTAGCTGTACTTTTTGGGCATATCTGAACCACAGTGGCCGCACCCCATGTTGTTATGGCAACGAAAACAGATTGCGATGCGGCCAACTCCAGATTCGGTTATTCTTAATACGTTACCCCAGTGCCACGCCATCAATTTGTAGCCCCCGCTTGACTCTTGCCAGTTGGGTGTACAGTTTCCGGTTTCGCTTAACTTTCATTCGTACATTGCGTATACGCCGCGTGGTACCCGCTGATTTATAAACCCAATTATCAGTTCGATTTGGATGGGGGAATAAGTATTATTACTCTCCAAACTGTGAAATCTAATTAAGCGGAGAGCAATCTGCCAGTGCGTTACCCGTGTAATTTAACCAACGAACTTTTGCCCCAGATGATCCCAAAACTAAGAGCTGCAACCAAAGCAGAGATAGTCTGCTGATTCAGCAGCTAGTTAAACTGATTTTGGTCCTGTTCCATGCTGCTTTGCAGACACTTCCCTTTGTGCTTTAAGAAACATATGACAAATGCGCGTGTACCCCGTTCACAAGCGTATAAAAACCAAAGATTATTCTTGTACAAAATGCAAACTGGAGGAAAAAAACTTTTGGTTTATCCAGGCAAAAAGTTGCAAGTTCACAAACTTGTTGTGGGGCAATGGGAACGGATGACTATCAGTGCATAAAAATACGTTTATTTGGTGGAACTCCATGGAGGGACGATTCAAATCTGAATGTGTAAAATGCATAAAAAAACAGCAGCAGCAGAAATAGCAGCAGCAGCAACAGCAACATCAGCAGTTGTCAAGCCAAAGTTTTCTGAAACCAACTTTGGACGTGGCAGGGGCGAAGAGAGTGTGCAAATGAGGGCAAAGTGTCAGTTTCTATATTTTCTTTTGACCCAAAATAACATTGAAAAGGTTAGTTAGACAAGATTTCGGATGGAGTTTTCGTGTCGCTGCGAAAATGTAATTGGCTGACTCTTTGACATAAAACAAACGAAGAGCGAAGAGCGCCGAGAACGTAAATTGATGTGCATAAATATTTTACAGTCAACGTTAAACTACATAAGCAAAATGTTTAAAGGGCAGTAAAGTGTTTGGAAATACTTGGAATACTTGGTTGGCATTGGGACTTAAACTATACCGAATACTGCACCCCAATGGCAAGTGTTAAGCGGGGTAGAATATCCATATGCATAGGCATATCCCTAGCTGAGCTACAGATGGCTCCCAGGCTCCGTGCCACTCTCTTTGAGCTCTTTGAGCGATGCAAAACCCACCAACAAATGTGCAGAATGAGCAAAACCCACCACCATCCCACACATTAATCTCACACACGCTGCACTGCTCTGGATGTCGCTATCTCTGCATATCTCAGCTTTGCACTTCGCTTCAAATATTTCGCCAAAATAAACCCTTCAATTAATGACCAAAATAAATTAGTTCTGAGAAATTTATATAAGCGTTTGGGAGTTAAAATCATGAGTGAAAAATGTAATACAAAAAAGATGCACCCATAAACCCCAGGCGGGACTCGAACCCGCAATCCCCGGATTAGAAATCCGGTGCCTTCTCCATTAGGCCACTAGGGCTTACATGCGATAATAATCGAAGTTCCGATATAAGCTGGGCCTAGAGCCAAAGGACACACACACAAGCAGGCGCCATACATACATACATACATGTACATATGTGTGGATAGTGCGCCATATCGGATTACTATATCATAAGCAAATCTGTCTCATTGTTTATAGAGAAGGCTCTCGGTCGTGTGCATAGCTCTCACTCTCGCTCGCTCCCTTTCTCTCTCTATCACTCTTTCTCTCTCACTCTCTCTATTGAACAGTGACTCAGCAATTAAGGGTGGGACTTGGGTTTCCAGAAAGAGAGCCAACGCTTGATCCAAGTTTTGTTGATGCAAGGAAACGTATTCCCCAAGTGCCTCCTCAATATTGTTTGTTTTTATTATATTTTTCTTTTGTTTATCTGCATCTGCACTCTCAAAAGAAACTGTGGCCAAAAACTTTGATTACTTCGTTTTGTATGTATGTGCATTGTACATATGTACAAAGGGTACATAACAAAAACTGTCAGCTGTGAACAAAACTGTTTGCATTTCTAATGAATATTTGTGCTGGCTTCCCCCGTTCTCCTAATCGAACTCCGAAAATGAACACCCACAGAGCGCCTAATTGCAGATGCCTACAAGTGACTGCTGCAGTTTAAAATGGGGTCAAATTAGGGGGCGGCTCAAGCAAATTTGAGTAATAAAATTCTCATCGGTGCGTAATCAAAATTGTTGGATCAGCAAAACGAATTTGGGCTTTAATTCAGTGGGACAGTGGGACAACATGTGTGACTTCTGGGCATATTTGATGTGTCCCAAGTGCACAGCACTGGAGACAGGATAGTCATAGGAAGGTGCTAGCACGCCCATACGAGAGGGACGTGAGGGCTGCAGCACAAAACTGACCTGGAATGGTTCACAAGGATTTTCACTCCTGACCAGGCGCCATAAAAACATAATCCACATAAAGCTTTTAACTAAAACACATACGCACACACACACACACACACACAGAACACAGACGTACACATATGTAATGTTACAATGGCAATGGTCCGCTTAAGCTGCAGAAAAAGAACGAGAGAGAGGGAGAAAAAAAAGAGAAAAATGGAAGCTGCAACATCTGAAGCCCGTTGGGCTTATGTAAGTTTAACAAGCATTCATCCGCACCCCAACCCATACACATGACCCCCTCCACCACACCCCACACTCCCACACACACACACATTGCCACGACTACTAATTGAATCAAATTACACACAAAATGTGAATATAATTTAAAATTAAAGCCAAAAATGCTGAGCAACTTTTTTGGTTTTATGCGTACACGTTTCGGGCTAGAGTTAAATCCTTTTGAAAAATGTTTTTGGCCGAACATTAAAACAGTTAAAATTATTAACAATAATTTCCTGAAACCTTAGTAGCACCATGTACCCCTTGATGATCCGTTGTTCTTGTTTTCTCTTTGATTTGTAAACTGAAACGATTTTGGTCACATTTCGCTTAGCTATGCGTAAATAAATAAAAAAACTAAAGGTTTGTGCGATTTATTAAACATTTTGAACACAGCTACAGATGCGATTTAAGTGGCAGATATTTACGCCAGAAAGGGAAAGAATTTTATAAATACATCTAATAATTTATATACAAATTATTAAATTCTTTAATTAATTATTAATTATTTAACTAATTATTAAATTTTTAATTTTTATTATTCGGTTATAATTACTATTATACCATTCTCGCCGGATGAGCATACCATAATATTATTTATTTATTATTTATTTATTGATTTTTATTATTATTATTATTTATTATTTATTATTGATCAATAAGTATCTGCAGGCTACGAAATAATAATATTAACTAAAAATATATTTATGGGACAGCTGCCAGCACAAGCCATAAGTTTTGGAGATCTTTAAGACTGTGGGAGCAGCCCCAAAACAGAATCAAAAACATGCGCATGGAGCATGAATTGGATTACATTACAAAAAATAAGAAAATGAAAATAATTACTGATGACTCATTTGCCTAAGGTGGCAGAACAAAGAAGAGCTGTCGCGCTGACAGGGCAGCTGACGTTCGCAGGTGTGTGGCTAATTGAACAGAGATTGGCTCTGGTTTTGGTGTTGGTTGTGGCCTGTCGATTGGCAAACCCGTCGATTGAGCTACGTGCCAATTGGTGTCGTGGCAGGCACCTGATCGTGCCGCTGTCATTGCCCTGTCAATAATCAAATGCGCAATATTTCGAGGCAAATATTTGCCAGACACTTTAGTTTGGCCACACACACACATGGATGGATATCCACTAAAAAAGAGACACAAACTGAAACTGAAACAGAAACCGAAACAGAAAGCCAAACATTTTGTTGACAGCTAAATTTATTTTTGCGGGGGGGGCTTTTCGGTGCCTTTTCGGTGCCTTTTGGTGCCCGTGCTCTTATTTAGTAGCAGATGAAGGGAAAGCGCGGTCGGGATTGATGATGATGATGGCGGTGACGGTGACGGTGGCAAGGGGCTTTTCATGCTTCGTGCGCCGTGAAACGAGATACGACACACACACAGATACATTTTGGCCCGTTACATGCGTCCAAGTATGTGGAAAATGAAACAAGTTTTGGCTGTCGCACAAGGAAAAAGCCAAGAAAAGGCGAGGCGAGGCGAGCCGAGGACAAAGTTGCTCGAATGACACAGTAGCAAGCTGCCATTAAATGTATGTGCGAGTATGCGAGTGTAGCCGTACAGCACACACACACACAGACAGACACTCATGCCACACGCAACCAGATGGAACACCTTGTTGCCTGTTGTAGAAACCACAACAGACTCAGGGACGCCACCAGCCCCGAATCTGCCACCGAACAAATCGCCAAAGCGCGCGGGCCAGGCAGGCAGTCAACCTGGCAATGCATTCGCTCAGGTGTGAAAGAGTGCTGCACAGTGGCACCCGACCCCCCTCCCCCCGTTACGGCTCACCTCGCTGTTTGTTGTAACAAATTAGCTTGACAGCCGAGTTTTTGTTCCTGTTTCCGTTCCTGTTTGATTTTTCAGCAGGCAAGCAGGAAAGCAGGAGAGACTGAGCAAATAAAACCTGCTGTGCCTCAAGTGCAAATTGTTTTATTGCCACCCAGCACCCTGCCTTCCTTCCTGCTCTTCCGCTTGAGCAATGTTAAACGGCTTGAGTGGAGCCAAACCAATGGACTGGACGGGCTGCAGTTGAAGGGATGCTAGAAAGTTGCACAAGCTGCAGCTGCTGAATGCCGTGCAAGTTACCGACTGCAGGGCGATTGCTTCGAACCTCTGCGGGCATTGGATACTTTACCAAATGCATTGCATCCAGGATCAATTTGGTCAATCAGAAACACTCAAAGCAGGCAAAGAAACGCGAATTGCGAAGGCAAAGGATGCAGCTCGCCCGAAGTGGACCAAGAGGAGCCAGCCACGGCCCAGCAGGCACAAACGCTTGAGTTCCTATTAAAAAGGATGCGCTGATCAATCAGACTTTTTAAGATGCCTAAACAAAAATGTAAATCTCGTAGCGAAGCTGTCGTTGCTTTTGGAGGATCGCGGGGAGTGGCTCCTGACGGTCACTCAACCCGCTGCTGTCCACTGCTACGCGTCTCGCTATCCGGTACGTTGCGTCCAAATGTTCCTAAATGCTGTTGCCACACAGTCGACTCCCGTACTCTTCCAACGACCCAAAGCTGCGAAGTTTCCTTCCACTGCGTCGCTGAGTCAGTCAGCGAGTGCTGTAGCTGCCACTTGCCATTGGTTTAGTTGTTATTACGGCGCTTCCGAATGATACATTGTTTTATATTCATAGCGCCACAAACCAAAGGGTATCCACATGGCATATGCGTGCAGTGACCACCGTGTCCCAGGCTATTCTACTGTAGTTCCTGTACTTAAGTACCCTATGTATTTCCCTGCTTTCCCCGCTTTCCCCGCTTTAGTTTTCTTTGCTGTTCCTAGTTTTCCTTTTTTCGTTTCGTTTCGTTTTGTTTTTTTTATCGGAATTATGAATTTGCACACGCTGATAGCACTCGCACTCATTCACATGCGCTACACATTCAGGACGCAGGACGCGGTAGGTGGTGGGGTGTTGGGTGTTGGTTGGCAGCTTGCATAATATACTGGGCCCCCCAGTCACCGTACAGGCAGGTCCCAGTCCCAGTCCCAGTACCAGTCCCAGTCCCAGTCCTAGTGCTGCTACAGTTGGCACATTTACGCTCGGCAGTGATCTGCCTTAAGTGCCTTCAAGTGGATTAAAAACATGGCAAATACAAATACAAATACGTAACAAACACACACGTACAGTGAGTGTCTCTCTCTACCTCTCTCTGTGTCTCTGGCTATGCGTGTATGTGTGCCATGTGTGTGTGTGTGTGCTAAATGGAAATGTTTTTTACTTGTTTACTGTTCACCGTTGGCCGGAAAAGTGCGTGCGCAATGCCACTAGCCTCTACCCTCTATCTACCCTCTATCCAACATTTTTCCTATTGTTTGCTCTGCTCGAGATTTAAACGAAAGAAT
Source organism: Drosophila ambigua (assembly GCA_018150905.1). Taxonomy (NCBI): domain Eukaryota; kingdom Metazoa; phylum Arthropoda; class Insecta; order Diptera; family Drosophilidae; genus Drosophila; species Drosophila ambigua. Next base: position 3,807,875 of record JAECWS010000151.1, on the reverse strand, counting down.
TGTTTGCTTTTTGGCAACCGAAAATGGAAATACTTATGCTATATGGCAGTCTATGATCCCTTTGGAAAGATCTGTGCCATGCATGGGCACAGTTTGAGCTGAAATCATGATGCCCGCTGATAGGGTACATGGAAGCAACACAAATCGCACTTAGCAGCAAATTCAAATACGGTTACCATAACAGATTCATGGCCTGAGCAGTGTTACATCACGTATACGCCAGGTAACCGGTGCCCGGTACCCGGCTTCCTGCCCACTATTGCCCAAGACGGAGGCAAAGTGAAGTGATCCCCACAGCTGGCTCCGGGGCATGCTGCTACTTAATGTGTGTGTGCGGGTGTGTGGGTGTGGCATAGTGGAAGTTAGCTGGAGTGTCTCATTAAATGGCATTATGAATCGATACAATCCAAGGCCACTCCCACTCCCACTCGCACTCGCAGCCGTTTGTGTGCTCTTTGATTACGAGGAAATGCAAATGTTTGGAATATCTAATCACTGCCAAAAATTACGGAACAGTCGCTCAAAGTCAAAGCAGCAAAACAAAGGCTAAAGCTTACCGTTCAGTACAAGTCTGTGAAGCGGTTCCCCCAAAAACTCTTCTCTTATAACTAATTAATAAACGATTCATGATCTTTTTTTATTCGCCTGATTCGCAGCGCACTGAAACGGACTTTTATTCGATGTGAATGGACCAAGGGATCGGCTAACGGCAGACTTAATACTAAAGCTATTTATCAACCCATTTGCCGGCGATGATTCGTATCGTGCGCCTGCCTCAAACTCAGCTGCGGAGAAAGCTAATTAAAGTGAGAAGCTTGCTGGAAGGGAAGGAATACAAATACAAAGACAAAGACCGAAATGATGAACTTTTCGCACAGCTGCAAGTCCAAACAAATTATTTTTGGCAATGTTTGCCAGCCAAAACGAGAACGACTTCAGCTGAAGGGGGGGGTGGGGGCCAACAACAATGAGCCGGTGAGCCAGACTCTGCGCCAAGACTCGCACTACTCTGTGGGCTCGTTCGGGCCGTAAAAGGAGTTCCATCCGGTTGTTTGACCCTAGGCGGATCGCAGCAGAGCGGAGCCAGCCAGCCATCTACAAAAGGAAAAGGCATTTTCCACATTAATTGGCAAAGTTTCTCTAAACAATTCTTGGGGCTATGCAATTATTATTGAGATGCTTTCCTGCCACGACTCACCTAGACCTTCTCGCCCGCCCGCTCACCCATCCGACGGCGGCTCTACATTATCCTGCTGCTGCTGCTGCCGACTGTTCTACTTAGAGGCAAATTGGCTCAACGCCAACGTTAACCAAGTGTGATTACATTTTGCTTTTAAGCGATTCTTCCTTTCAGCAGACAGAACAAAACTAGAAAGGGAATTAGGGCAGTGACAGAGGCTGAGGCGTTGCGAGGAATAACCGCACTTAGTCATTGAATCCAATCAGTTTTTCTTGTTGACAAATGGCTTATGGCACGTGCCTATGCCAAGGGCCGACCCCCACTCTGCGCCTAGGTGAGAGACAGAGGTTTCTGGGCACTGACAAAGAGCATTTGCCACTTTTGCAAAAAGTTTCAAATACAATTTTTGCCCCCGCAAGGACAAAGCGAGCCAAAGAACTGGCAGGCTGGCAGGCGGCTAACAAAAACTTTCCGCGGGCCATAATGGAATAAAGTGGAGCACCGCGACGAGTGGGGATCGAATGGAAAAATGTAGAATGTAGAATGAAAAATGAAATATGAAACAGCAAAGAAAACACCCAAGTAAAAGCAAACAAACAGAAAAAAAAGAACAGAAATAAGCAGAAAAAAAGAGCAAAGCAGCAGCAACAAAAAAATTATGAAAAATATGAAATTTGTTGTATAAATTAAGTTGATAAAGTTGGCTTAACTTAAGCAGGTTTGCCCCGGTACCGGTCCCCAGAGCGTGGCACCCCCCACAAGCCCAGACCCAACTCCAATTCCTGTGGCCCCCTTGGCACTTTCACGCGCAGTTTGCTGGGACCCAGAGCGCTGCCATTTTTCACACAAATAAATAAATATGAAAACTGTCAGGTGTCGGCAAAGCGACGCTGTTCAGGGTGGGGGGGGGAGATCATCCACGAGCAGCAGAGCTGAAGCCAATCGATAACTCGACTAAAGGATACCTGCTAAAGGGAGTTTGATGCGTAAACCAGCCAAGAACTCCGACAACGAGAGTTAAATAAATAAATATAATAAGAATATAATAATTTATAAATAAATCTGTCAATTAACGATGAGACGCATATCTTTTTGGCAAGATTTTGTGTCTAGATGTTTGGATTTAATTACTCCTTTCCATGCAGAAATATATTTTATTTTGCGGAGGGAACCTGCACTTGTTATACACTCTCAAATGCTCAAAAATGTTCCCTCTGTTACATGCAAACTCCAGTGTGCCACATACCATATTGTACTCTTTGAGTTCATTGCATAGAAACAGAGAAAAAAAAAGAAAAACCATTAAGAGAAAGTTTAAAATAATTTCCAGCAAGTGACCCGCACGCAGCATCTGAAATTTGTTACCAACAAAAAGCAAGAAAAAAGAGAACAGAAATGCAAAGACTAAGCAAGAAAAAAAAAACAACAAAAAATTGTCGCGACATCGTCTAGTCAAATTGCAAGTGATTTGGCTGTTTGCCCCAACGGGGGGCACGTCAAGGAGGCAAGTGGGCTGAGCCAGTGCCACAGCCAGAGCCAGAGCCAGTGTGGTGTTCGGTAACGTGAACGGAGGCCATTGACACATGACAATGGAAATTGTTCACGTTCAAAGTTCAAACAACAAACAACTCAATTGGATGGAAGAGACAGGCGACTGGCACATCAACACCCACAGCAGGATTCAGCAGGAGCGGGAGCCGCCGATTCCAGCTCGGTCAAAAATAAATCAAAATTAATACAAATGAAATTAAATTAATTATTTAAAAGTCTTTTGAGGGCTTCCACAGGGATCTTCGCTGCTGGCGACACTCAATCAAAGCTGATCGTGGCTTCCAGCAGTTCTTGGATCTACAGACGAGTCTCCCGACTGGATTCTCCGGCCGTTTGGTCTGTGGCATATCAAGTGACAAAGGATTCGATGTCTGTGGCAAAAGCTTTTAGCGACAGCAACATCTCCATTTGCTCATTCATTAGGGCTAATGTTTCTGTTGCTGTTTCTGTTGCTGTTGCTGGTTCGTGTTCATTACGTGGCCTTAGCCGAAGGATAACGATGTTGCCAACTAAAGTCGTGGCGGCTAGCCGCAAGAAGTGGTGGCTGGGGGTGCGGTGTAATAACCGAACTTTCAACTTGTCGCCATGCCACGCAGGAGTGGGGAATCCTTTTGGGTAATGGCTGGTAATTATCCCTAATTAGTTGTAAAATATTGAAGTGAAAGTATTTCCTCGCCGCTGCCAGCCTACATTCCGCTCACTGTGAATTAGCCAAAAGGAGAGAAGCGGAGACAACACTCCAAAGCCATTAGGAAAAGTTTTCGGGACCCCTGCCATCATCATCATCATCACCATCATCAGCTACCACGACTTCATTTCGGAATAATAATAATGATAATAATAATAATAATGGCATTATGTTGGGCACAACCTTAAAAAAAATGCGATTACATCTGCGTCCCATTCGTCCCCATGATGAATTGTTTCACTGTTGTTAACCCCCGCCCCCACGCCCCTCTATGAGTGAGGAGTGGGTGGGTTTTCCCATTTCCCTCTTGATGCTATTTTTCACGAGGCGAAAATTAATTGCCACGCAAAAACTCATTAGGATAAAGGCAAACGAAAAAAAAAGAGCAGACCGTGTCTAACTAAACGTGGCAGTTGCTGTTGACGTTTCCATTTGATATGGAATTATTATGTACAGCTACTTGAAGTGTTTCCCAGAAGCAAACGGCAACATTATGGGACAAGAAATGCCACTCGGCTTGCACACGAAATTCGCAGTATTTGCATAATAATTTGTGTGCCTAAAAATACAATCCAATCATTGGGTAAATTGGATATTAGATTAGAGCTCAATGGCAACATCGCTGGGCGAACGTTCTCTGCATTTTCCATGCATCCATAATGGATATCAGTAGAGTTCTGCGCAACAATACGTTCTTATAATTATGCATTAGAATCTTACGATTTTCAGCATGAAATTCGGTTGAAATTTCAACTCAGAACGGAATAGTTCCGTGGACACTGCCCTGGCTCAGTCGCCTCGCTCGCAGCTTGCTCATAAATTTAATTAACGATAATATACATGCTTGCTAACGGGAAATGTTTTTCGGTCACAGGACACGCAGGGCACGTGGTCATGGTGGCTGAGGTCGCGGGCGGGCTAGTGGTGGGGCCAGTGCAGAACCCAAACCAGGCACAAGTCAGTCAACCTGCTCGAGTGACATGCAAAAAAGCAAAAATAAAATGGGAAAAACCCAGCAAACCCCAGAGCGAAAGTAGCAAAGCACCGACTATGGCATGCCCTGCATTCCGTGAAGCAAAGACAAATGCCACAGCTCTACCCAGAAGGAGGTTGTGCATTGATGGCCTGAGCTAGCAACGCTGCCGGGTGGCTGGGTATCAAAGCCCTGGCATGGGGCATGCTTTTAAGCGCGACTCACTCGTTGAGTGTGTTGAGTCTCTTCTCTGGGTCTTTCTCTCTCTCTCTCCGCATCACTTGTCCAGCTGAACTTTTACACCGAGCACATCACACCAGCTGCTGCAGCAGCTGCTTTGGCAGTCAACACGCTAAACAGACTTGAGTGCGTGCAAGAGGGAGAGTGAGTGAGTGAAAGAGAGCGTCGGCCAGACAGGAGACAGGCAGACACGCAGCCAGGCAGCCAGGCCGACAGACACTTTACACCGGCTGCTTTCATCGTCGCCAGCGCCCAGCGCCCAGCCCCCATTCCCATTAGCAACCCCATTCCCATCATCATCTTTTCTGGTCTCCTTAAGCGACGGCAGCTAATTAAAATAGTATGCAAGCAGGCATCAGCTTAAGTGCAGTTTTGTGAGCAAAAATGTTTTCGTTTTGCAGCCTAAATGGAGGCCACTAACGTCAAACGGGCAGCAGAAAGTGTGAGCGCTTTAAACGATTCATCCGCTGTGCCAAGAAGTTCAACAGACATTTAAAGAGGGGCCCTGACACAGTGCTGCTTGCCAGGTGCCCGAAACCAAGGCCCACCAGTGAGCACTTTTTAGATAGAAGCAGGCCAGGAGAGATCAGCATCTGGCCAGCTGTTAAATAACAAGGCCAACTTCAGTGCTGCCTTGCGCCTAATTGAATTTACCATGGAGACCTTTGAGTCTCTGCTTTGACGGCTTTGACTTGCAGCAGCTGCTGCCCCAGCACTTGCTTGGATATTTTTAACTGATTTATTTACGATTAAAATGGTTTTATTTTTATGAATATTTCTTTTAAAGTGTGTGCTCCATTTGTTCCTGTCTCCTTCCATTGCTGGGCTTCTACTGCTACGCATCTGGCCATTAAATCGGCCACTTTTGGCTGATCCTGTGCGCCTTTCATGGCCAACTGCATTTGCATTTGCTACTGCACTGCAGACGGCAGACGGCAGACTGCAGCACACTTTGCCTGCCACACGCTCGGCCCAGCGCATATTTTCATAAATTTACTTAAGTGCTGGCAATTTTCGAGTTGCAGCAGCAGCGCTGGTTTCGGGGGTGGGGTGGCTGCTGCTGCTGCTTGGCCGGGTAATACATTTGGGGGAACAATAAATTTGTCGTAGCTAAGCTAAGTTGCATGTTCCTGGCTGCAGTTCTGTTGCGACGCAGCTAAAAACGCAACGGAAAGTGCAAGTGCAGGCGAAACAGGAGCGGCACAAGGCAGCTTGACTTTGTGGCACATGCAACCACAGCCAAAAGAGAAACGGTCGCTTCCTTTGCCGAATCTTCGAATACCCTGTTGCATGGCGCCTGGGAAAAATAGTTGATTTATTTTATTTATTTTACTATTATTAAAAAATGTAATTTAATGGCTGACAAAAATTCTAGGAGCAATCATTGGCTCTACATTAATTCGGGGTGGCTTTGGGAAGAGTACTTAAACCGCAGGCTTTTGGTTAAATTAAAATAAATTAGAATTATTTTTAAGGCCCGCCCCTTGACGGTTTCCCTGCCTTTTTCTTTGTTTAACAACTTATTCAAAAATTTCACTTTCATTGCATTTTTTAGACTTTTTTTTCCACAATCTGACAAGATTTTAGTTATTATTTCTACTGCACTGCCCTCAGCGAAGAAGCCAAATTAATTTTGAATTTTGTTTAGAAAAATACGTAAAAGAAAAGGCTGCATAAAAAGTGTTTTCAGTGTTATAAATTAAAACAAAATGGAAAGGAAAATATAAAAGCACAAGATAAAATATTTTCAGACAAACTAATAAAGAATTCTGCTCTCAGTATATTAACTAGTAGCCGCCACATCACTGCACTCTAAATTAAATAGAAATAGCTGAAATAATCGATCTGCAAGTTAATCAAAAGCTTTGGCTCTCAAATTTCGCGGGGATTATAACACTTATTTGAGGATAGACACGGCCACAGCCACAGAGCACGAGGAGAGCAGCAGTAAGATACAGATACAGATTACGAACACTGTGTGCTGCTAAGCGCACAATTTCCAAAAACTTTTCCAACTTGTAGGTGCCTTGCCCTCTCGCCCCTTGAACGCGCGACTGCTTGGGGCTGGGGCTGGCTGTGCAGAGGTGTTGGCTGTTGGGGAAAAGCCATCGTAAAAGTTTAACGCATTAAATTGGCATTTTCGTTGGCCATTAATCATGAACTCTAAGACTGCACATGAAATTAGCGTAGCAGCAAGCCGCGCGTATTGCCTGACAAATTATACAAAAACATGCGCCATATTTTTATATTTTCTACAAGTACTCTTATATTTATTTGGCAAAAGGGTATTAGCGGGAGAGAATCATAGAAAGTGCGATAAAAGGTGAACCATAAAAAAAAGGAAATGTTGACCACAAGCCGCTTTACATTTTGCTTTGGCCCAAGTTTTGTGTCCCCAACAAAAAAAAGCAGTGAAATTGACAAACAAAATTCTCTTTTGATTGCGAACAGCTTAGGGATTCTAAATTGGTTTCTTGTGCTGCTATCCTGTACAAAAAAATTGGGGCAATATGGAACTAGCGTTCGACATGGAATGGAACTGGTCACGGCGCCTCCCCATGAGTGCAGGACAGTTGCAGAGAAGGTGCTGGATGCTTTCCATTTCCTCCTCGTACCTGCAGCTGCGGCAGAAGCCCCTGCAGAAGCCCCAGCAGACTCTGGTTGCGTTTAGGCTCATAGTGGCACAGATAATCCGCAAATATATTCCCAGGTATGCAATTGTATACAAACAGCCATAAACCAATAACAATTCAATGGGTATGGCAAACATCGATCATTCTATGTGTTTTTCTTTATCACGAAATGCACCTTAAGCGGTTGAATAAAAGTGTATCAAATGCGTATACATTTCATTCAGTTTTTGGTATTTTTTTGCGTATTCTTGTTTTTATTTTAAGCCGCTTTCCGTTCCACTTGAGGTCTCAGTACTCGAGAAAATGATGAAGAGCGAAAAAAAAAATGTATTTGCTCGAAATCTGTTTTCCTCTGCTTTTCACACGCACACACACACACCCATCGTCGCCTGAATGGGGAACGCGGTGAAAGCGCGGGCAGGCGAAAACAAGTGGAGCGAGGGAGGGAGAGTGCGGAGTACGGAGTGGATGGTTTAGAGCCAAATAGCGACACAAATTGTTGCATAAGCCAAGAAAATTAAATAAAATTTATTAAATTTTACATTTAACGAGAAGAGTTTCGGTCGTTTCGCTCGTATGTGAAATGCTGCCGTCTCATATAGGCCCAGGACCGACCACTGTGTGGGGGTGGGGCTGTGGGGGGTGGTATAGCTATGGCGTTGCCCGGCCAACGCAGCTGGAAAAAATCAAATTCAATTAAGACCGTACCTGCCACACCCACAAGTTAACCCACAAAGGGAGACGAGCAGAAAGGGAACGCGAAAAAAAACAAAATTTGCCACGCGCTCAACGTTGCGTATGAGTGATGCGATCCGACGGTGGAACAACGCGGCAGACAGGCCAGGCCGGGCCAGGCCAAGGCAGGCCAGGATAGGGTGTGCCAGGGACGGGCCGGGCACTTCTGGCGACCCTTTGAAGCTGCCTTCCCCGTGTTTGTTGATGCATGACAAAATGTATGCGAAATTAAAAATCACATTAACTGCTGGGAGGAGTAGGGCAGACATTAAGTCGCCCCCTTCCGACGCGAGGTGTGCTGCATGAATTCAAGCCCGTCGCTTCACCATATCCTACATTTACTATTTATTTTCGTTTCATAGGCATTTCGGGGAATTCCATTCCAATTCCATTCCATTTTCGATGGCAGCAGCAGATGGCATGGAAAAATAATACCTTTTAATCTGTGAGAAATTCAGCTAAAGTCTCTCGTATTTCGTAGTGATATTGCCCACATTTAGTACACATTGAAACACGGGCAGGAAGAATTAAAATGCAAAAGCGAAAGTGCGTAGATATATTCAGAAGAATCGCCGGCAGCTAGCCGTGACATTTGTTCTTCGTTTTTTCCCTTGAGCCGCTTCCGATACTCGCACATGAAACGTGAGACAGAAATGGCCTGTTGTGCGGTGCTCATAAATTCGAAGAATTTGCCACAGATTGAGGCGAACTGGGAGAGCCACCCTCGCAGCAGCACCTGACTCTGTTCTGTACGGTTCTGTTCTGGTTGCCCTGGTCGTTTTTGGTCGCTCTCCACGCTCTCCACTGTTTGCTGTTTCACCCCTCCCAGGACTCGATCTGTTCATCTTCAGTGGCGTCGTCTCGTGCACTTAATTTAATGACCAAAGTTCGCCGCACTGGGCGTTGCCCAAGATGGAGGATGAATGTCCTGCTGCTGCTCCTGCTGCTGCTCCTGCTGCTGCTGTTGCTTCAGCTTCAGTTCTGGCTCCTGGAGGATGCTCGCCTTGGACGCGCTTTACATAAGCAGCGCCATGTTTATTTACATTTGTGCAAATTGTTATTTAATTAAATTTTAATACGCTTCATTAAAACTTCTGTCTGCGCTGGCTTCTTCGTTTTTCACTCATGTTCTTCGCTCGTTTTTGGATACTCTTTGCGCGTGGCATTTCCATTGCTTCATCGCTTGAATATGTTTTGGCTGGCAGACTGCAAAAAGCGAAGCCACAGCCATAATGCATGGCACATAAAATATCCCTTAGGTGTCTTGAGGCATTGCCCTACCCTAATCCAGCCTGGCTCATGGTGGGCTACAGAAATGCGCCATCTGAAAGGGTATTTGCCGCTGCGCAGCCATCAGAATGGGGACATTCTTTTATCATGCCTGGACGATGCTTGTGCCGTGTGGGCCTCACGGATTTAGCCATTTTATTATGCAATGATAATCAGAAATCAATTTATTGTGCACACACACAAACACACAAAGTCTGGCAGAGAGAGCGGAAGATGGACCTAGAGGAATGGTCAGAGAATGAATCGCTGGAGCGGGACACGAATCAAGTCAATAAAATTCAATTTGCTGCTCATCAGATAGGGAGAGGGAGAGAGAGAGGGAGAGAGAGAGGGAGGAAGAGTGAAGTGTGCGCTAATGTGACGCTTCAGCAGGACAATGGCAGGCTGGGGGAAAGTCCTGAACCAACAGAAAGTCGTTTGTGCGTTTAAGTAAATACAAGCACATTAGGCTACAATCAACAACAACATCCACAGCCACAGGAGGCGGAGTGGCAGTGGCAGGCGGTGGCAAGGCGGCGAGTTACGCCAGAAGGGGCTGTAAGGAGACGCAAAGTACTATCTCTAGCATTTCTATACGCCTCGTTTTTTTTTCTGCTCGCCTTGCCCCTTGCTCTGTGTGTGTGGGGGGGTAAAAGCTACTTAGACTGGCAGCAAACGGCAGCTGCATATGGTAGTACGCAATGTACAGGACTCCCGAAGTGCCCTGCACTTGGTTTTTATTCGAGAAAAAACAAACACCAGCAAGGAAATGTTTCACCAAAAAAAAGCCAATCGAAACGTGATGTCCGTTTGCTGATGCGAAATTTGTACGGGCCTGTTCGGTAGTCGATCCCATTCGACAGCCTGACATTCCCCACAGAACTGAAATCCAAAGAGCAGCCAACAAAATGAACAACGAAGATGGCGCACACACACACACACACACACGAATACAGCTGCAGCAAAGCGGCTTTGTCGCCATCAAAAGGAATGGGCAGGGCATGGCAGCACGCGGCTAAATAAGTTTACGGGGAAACAAACAGAACAGAAGAGAGAGAGCACAAAATGGCTTTATTAATTCTTTAAATGTTGCCACCCAACACCTCCTTTGGGGGGTGGGGGAACCCTGTCGCTGCTCAGTCTACCCAGGGGTATGCACACTTTGCGCTAATGTATGCAACAGGCCGAGCAAAGCTGGATCTATAGCTGATTTGCCACCTTAAGGGGAGACTATAATAATTACAATTTTAAGGAATATATTTCATAGATGTTCCTACCCAACGATAGATTAGTGGGTATCTCCACTGTGGTGTCCATTAAGTGCTCTCGAGAAGTAACCGAAACCAAAATGTCAAATTATGCTGGATAATTTGCTAAGCGGATTAACCCAGGCATTGGCCAAGCTGTAATGGAGATCTGACAGATAAAGCGGGCCAAAAGAAGTTACACAGAGAGGGAGCGACAGAGAGGGAGAGCGCGAGAGATGGGGGAGCGCGGCAAAGAGAGGAAAAGCCTTTTGTGCGGAGCAAGAGCGAAGGCGAGCAGCAGCAGCCAATGGTATAATTATTTCAAGGCTTTCGTTACACGAAACCAAATGGCAGCACCGAAGGACACGCAACAAAAGGGGCAAGCAGGTAATTTAAGACTTCCGACAAGGACAAGGACAACACACAGATGTCTGTATGAGCCAACCGCCACACACATAGCCCCTGCGCGCTGCAGACGCTTTTCGCTGCACTTGCAACCACTTAGTGGTCCATTTTTAGTTCATTTTACCAATTAAAAATTGTACAACGCAACAGTAGACTCTCCTTTGGCAGCGCAAATGTGCAAAAAGAAACGTGCCAATTTCCCATTTGGAATTTGGTCAAATGGAAGTCAGCAACTGTCCATCGCTGCTGGGCAGGATGGGGCAGGGTAGGGCGGGGTAACTGGATGCCGCGTCCAGAGCCATTGACAAAGTGCAGTCAGAATTAGCGAGCGCCCACAGCCATTCATCCGCTCTCTCTCTCTCTCCTCTCCAACAGCTACATATATCTTTATGCCATTGCCATTGAGGGTATTTAACAGCCAGTTAACCTCTGAATTCTGGCAACAATGACGAGGGCTCAAGTCGTCGTCGCCTCATGCTGAAAAACTTTCACATCACTGAGCAGCCATAATGCAACGACAGAGAGGGAGACAGACAGAGAGGGAGAGCTGTGTGTGGGTGGGTTTTGGAGCAGAAACAGCACACTTTATAGAAGATTATTGTCAAGATTTAACGAATTATGAAAAGGCAATTCCAATGAAATATTCATGGCATCACTTTCGCCATCAATCGTCCACTGTCCAGACACATTTTATGCAGCATTTTCATGGCTTTGTGGCCCCTGGAATGCCGTCGTCCTCTGGCTGCACAATCATTGAAATGTGAGCGCCACAACAACAAAGGACTAACTAATAGTTGGAATGTTAATTTTGCTGTTTGGTTTGATTGCAAAGTAATATTCAGATTTTGCAGTTCCCTCGAAAGTTGCCTTTAATGTGCAGCCCATTAATTTGCATGATTTTCGGTTTCTTGCTTACAAAATCGCATCAGATTTCCATGCCAACCATCAAGCCCAGGAAAGCTGCCCCACCACACATGCAGCCAGCGCGCTGAAGGTGTATCCCCATGAAAAGGACTCAAAGCAACCGCAGAGCTGCCTTTAAAATAAAGAGAAGAAACAAAAAATAAACCCAAAACTGATGCTGAATCCTCAGCCTTGAACCCTTTCGGTGGTTTTTGGTATCTGGCGTCAGGGCGACGCCACACAGCAGCTGTGGTAGTATGGCAAAAGTTATTATATCCACATATTAATAAACATAATCAAGACCCGCCCAAACGATGATGGGGAATGATGACGACGCCGACGACGGCTATGACGAGGGCTGGCAAGCAGCCAATCTCAGCCACATCGACCCCTTGGCAGGGGAATCCCCCATTGAATACCCTGGCCCAGCCAAGGGAATGCTCGTATTTTTCATATAATACTTTGGGCATATTAAATTCATTTAAAGATTTGCAACTCTTGGGCCCCCGCTTTCGACGTTCATTTTGCAGTCCAAAGTAAATAGCAAAAGTACAACGAAAAACGAACCCCCGAGACAAAGACGATGGCAAAGACGTAACCGAAGACGAAGACGAAGCCGAAGAATGCCTTTAAATGAGTAATAAATGCGGCTGCAAAGTACTCCACTCTGGGTGGTCTGGGCGGCCTGGGCTCCGCTGCTCACTCATACAATATTTCCTGGAAAAAATCCGCACCATGAAATTTGTTTAGGGGCGAAAAAAAACAAAAAAAAAAAAACACATCTCGCATTTAAGGGCGAAGCCAAACGCGAGTAAAGAAAACAAAACAACGAAATTGTCTTCATTTCTTTCTGTCGGCTGTGTTTGCTTTTTAAAGTAATTTCCTCAATTTTGTGAATTTCCTCAATTTGCCCAACGTAACTATTAGTCGGACTGCGCCCCCCCCCTTCCTGCCCGGCATTGGGCGGTGGTAATTGAATGCATAAGCAAATTTGTGGCCCAATTTGGTCAGTCATTGCCGTAAAGGTTTACCCAGATATGTTACATGGAAGTGGGACGATCGAGTTGGGTGCCCAGGAATTTTCTATGTACATATTTCTATGGCAAACTGAATCGAGAAATGCGTAAAACCTTAATTAAAATTTGTGCAATAAAATGGTATATCAATCGAAGCAGTCCCGCACCCACGCCAGTCCGCACGACATGCGTGTATTTCCGTGTCACTCATCAGTCAAAGTCGGCGACGAGGGCCAAGGGCCCATGGAATATATCTCGAACAGGCTACACATTCCCGGAATGAGTACAACGATTTATATGAAACATTTTGGCAACTCCATCCACAGAGACAAAATGCCACCTGGCGGAGGTCCTTTGCCAGGTGCCCAGCCCAGCCCAAGCCATTGCCATTCACTTTCACGCTTGGCTCCGCTTTACAAGCAAAACAAAGGAGAACAGGCACAAGAATAACCGAAATAAAATCAAATAAAATAATATAAGTAGACAATGCAATGGTCTAAATACTGACTGGAAGATACACTCTAATCTAGCCATGCGGGTAAGTGATGCGAATTTCGGTGTGGAATATAATTTATTTATTTTTACAAATTCCAAAACACTTGCGCACTTTTATACATTTTCTACCGATTTCCTGCAGCTATTAAAACAAAAATATTAACATGATTTTCGCTGGCTGCAAGTGCACCACACGGCGTCTGTTTCTGCCTTTCGCTTGCCAACATTTGCACAACATCCAATGTACTCTTCCAATATTGTGTATACAAAATAAAGGGCCACATGCAAACTTTCCCGTGGCATTGGCAAAGGGAATCAATGTGCTGCGATGGGTGACTGGCAGCCGGCGAACACTTTCAAAGCAATAAAATGAGCAATTTTTGCGATTAATGGTGAAATAAAATATCGCTTTTGCTCCCCGCCACGAGCCCACCTACCCACCCACTCCCACTTCCCCAACCTCCTTGTGGTTATATGATAGGCCCAAAGACGAACGGAGGGGCTGCGTGCGTGTGTATGCTGAAAAAAAAGAGCGAAACCCGAAACCAAAGCAAACAAAATCGCAACTGGGATTGGCAACTCTCACTCTCTGTCTCCGTCTCCGTCTCCGTCGCTCTCTCTCACTCTCTCTCCCTCTCTATTTGTTGCTCATAAAAATGCCAAATAAAATGTAGAATTAATCAACTGGGGCCCGACCTCTGCCCTCATCTGCGCTGCCACAACCTCAGCTCACTCTCATGGCAACCAAGATTGAAGGATTTACGATGTCCCGACCCTGACCCCATTGATGGTCCACTTCATTGGACGACTTTGTGCTCGCTGGAGCCAAGATTTGCGAACAAAGTTGTTAACCCCCACGACACGGGGTTCGGCGTTCGCCCTGCCTCTCCAGCTGTGGGGCCTGTACCACTTAGCCGTCAGTTTAATCAGCTAAACTACAATGAAACTGATACAAATACACGACTATACGTTTAATTGTGCTGCGAATCGGGTTTTAGGACTCAGAAACAAATCAAGCGTGGCCCAGACTGATTAGGGAGAACCGTACTGCATTCCGAGTGCAGGTTTAACTAATAATAATTCATATATATATAAAAATTAATCCCTATTTCACTTGGTCACGGCATCACGCGTGAACGGCTGGACCGATTTCGCTAATTCTTTTTTTTCTTCTATTTTTTATTATCAGATAAAGGTTCTTATGAAAGAAATAATAAAGCAAACAATCATCGAACGCGAACAAATTTATTTTAAGGCAATTGTTTGAAGATGAGTGCTAAACTCGAGACATTATTTCTTATTTTTGATCATCACTCGAGTGAAAACAGGCCTGCTAGTCGCCGATCAAACCTTGGAAAACGTACACGGATTGTCGCTATTAATCCAACGCAAGAGGAACGCGCAGAAGTGAATGAATGGATACGTGCACAGGTTGGCGCTGCACAATTACCACCATAAATGGGACCAGTAGACTTCTTCGCTGCGTTTAAATCGGTTCATTGTCAGTCGTATGCCAGCAAGGCAATGCACTGGAGTCGGAATGGGAATGGGACACACCCGGCATATGCTGCCTTATCTTAAGGCGTTGAAGTACGGCGAGTCAAGCTAGTTAATAATAAATTAACTATTTTTGTGGTATTAAATAATGTGCATTTAATTTGCATCCGTTTCATTAATGCCCATATTAAACTGAATTGATGCACTGCAATGTGGCCGAATAGTGCGTGGAAGTAAGGTCATCCTAGCCATATGTCAGCAAAGACAGACAGTTCAGTTGCACAGCTAACATAGAGCACTAGTCCGGCCTAGTCGAATGGTTTTTTGTGTGATAATAATTCCTAAAATGTCTGAAAATAAGAAAAATGGTAGGCACAACAAATGTACACACAGCAGGAAATTTGAATAACTTTTCTTTAGCTGCTTGCGCTACGTCACAGCCGGAGGAATCAGAAGCAGAGTTGGACGAGGTAGAAAGTACGTGCGTCATATGCCTCGATTTCTTCACTGAGCCGCTGGTCGTTCTACAGTGTGGTCACGTGTTCTGCGGCCAGTGCATAATTGTCTCCCTATGCTACAGCAAGCCATGCCCAATTTGCCGTCAAGAAATCGTATGAGGGAGACCATTTCGTCAGCCGTCATACAATTATGCAATTTTAATTGGACACGCAAACGGATGGCTTAATAAATAATTAAATAATACATAAAACATTCGCATTAGTTGTATGCAGCCTAATATGCATGTGTATGGAACTTTTAGACACAGGCAGCAAGACAATAAGAATTTTTCTGTCAAGTTAACGCACTGCAAACAAATATGTTGTGCCGACACAGCCACTGGACACGTGCCCCTTAATTCGCGGCCTTTTATCTAAATCTTAATTCTCAAACATTTCGTTTCGCAGTGGCTGAAATCATTTGTCTTGTGGTATCAATCACAGCCACAGCCACAAAACACAAACTCCAAGAGCCGCCTCGTCGTCTCTTCGTTTGGGTTGCGTGTTTGCTGTGCCTGCTGCAGATTTATTGGGCATAATTTATGATTCCGTGTGTTGCTGTTTTGCCATCATAAAAACAGCAACAGAACAGAATTCGATAAAAATTCATAAATTATTTGTTGATGCGTATTGAATTAAGCATTTGCCACGCCCAACAAATTCGCACATGTCACAGCCAGTACAGCTACCCCGCCACCCCGGCACCAGCCCAGCAACCCTACTCCAGCCACCCACAGATTGGTAGCAAAATCAAAGCAACAGCAACAGCAAAACACGTGGAGAAAACAAGAAAAAAAAAAAGAAAGAAACCAACTTTTCTATGATTTCAAATTTATGCATAAAGAAAAACAAATATATATAGAGGGGAATGTGGAAGTTGGCAACTTTTGCCGCTGTCAATATAATTGAAAAAATTTCACAGCCACGCCCACCACACACACACACACACATAGTGGAGAGTAGAGTGTGGCGAGTGGAGGAGTGGAGGAAATATGTCAAGTGCAAGGCATAAAAAACAAGGACCGAATGCCTATTTGTTATTTATTGTGATTTGTTTACATTTTGTTATTGTTTCGTTTCGTTTCTCTTGCTCTCGCTCTCGGGTTTCCTTTATCTACATCTCCATCTCCATTCCCATTCCCATTCACCATTTTTCCCTTGGCCAAGGAATGTCTTGAGCTGCTGCCCTGCTGGTCCTCGTCCTGGTCCTTTGCCCAGGAAGTGCCCTACGACTTTTGTCTTTGCATATTTTTACTGGCCTCCTTGTGGCGGCGTCTCCTCTCCTCTCCACTGTTGCTGCTCTGCCTTTATTGAGTGGCAGTCAGCATTTTAATATGTGGGCCAGCATACATTTTCATGTCACTGTATGAGTGGGAACAGCACAGAGTGGGATGGGGTGGGCACGAATGGCAGCGAATGCAAAGTGGCAAAAGCTCGGAATAATCATCCATTTGCTGCGGAAATGTTTTCTCTATTCCATGCCATTTGAAGAGGATGCTCACACTTGATGGCAGAGCCCACAGAAGTGCCACGAACGATCTACATTTTCCCGGGAACATCATCATCATCTCGGCCAGCACAGATCGTGCCCTGAAGATTTGCTACACGGACATGGGAGACGTTGGACACGCACGCCAAAGGTGCAGCTGACTGCATTGCATTGTGTGCCATAACGATGGAAAGCTTATAGTATTAATAAATGGTCAAGAACTGGCACTCAGAAAGACAATGGAGGCTGCACCACACTCTGCAGAGACAGACGAGTAGCGTCGAGCTGCCTGGACTTCCTTTATTCGTAGCTGGGATCCGGAAACGGGCGCACTCTGCGCCTGACGTCTACCACACTGAACTCTAGTCGGTGGAAAATCCGAAGTTCGAGTGTTCCAAATCCCAATTGTACGCTGATTTTTGCCATTAACCGGAGGGCCAGAGACAGCTGCAGGCATTGTGATGATATAATCGGCGTGGCCCTTGAGCACTTTGCGCAAGGAGCGTGCACGCATGTAGAGCGGGGTCCAGGTGGTTCCGCATTTCGGTCAAGCGCTGCGTGATCGTTCCTTCCTTCCATGTCAAAGATGGGCAGACAGGTGCCGCCGCGCCTGCGCCTGTGCTGAAATCCACGAACGTTGTGGACACAATGAGATGGTGTGTCCGCCGTTGCTCTGCAGCTGCCCCGCACAGCTCGTGCCTCTGCAGCTGCTGGTGACAGGAGCAACATGGAGGCGCATCTGCTGGTCAGTCTTAGGACACAAAATTAATTACTGCAGCCAATCTTTAGCGCCATGTGGAAAATAACAAAATGTAAACAATCCGCTGCTGGTGTGACCGTATAAACCATAAATTCCGCATCTAGTGTGACCACGAAAAACATAAAAAATTACGCAATTACGCAACAATGGATCCTCAGCTTTGCGTTAATGGGCAGAGCCAATGCAACCCTGCCTGGAATAATAATTTGGAGTGGTAACATTGACACACACACATATACATGTGCAAATCTTTTTTTCCTTCTTTCTTGTCCGACATCGAACCAGCGTGCACGTGCTCTTGGGTAAAAATGAATCCCGCTACCGAATTGGAAAGTGTATTGAGCGAGGCCAACTTCATGAACGGAGCGGCCTGCATAGCCGTTTACCCTTGCGAAAGGGGTAAGTGTGGCAGATGGATGCACATTATGCGCATTTGTGTGCTTTTTAACCTGAGCCAACCTCCAATTGTGCGCTTTCCACAGATCAAGAGACTGGAGAACATAAGGTGCTGCAGCCGCCTGAAGGATTTCAAATGATTCCCGTGCCCATTGAACCTGGCGAAACAAATGGCGCATGTAAGCAGGTCTTCTCGTTCTTTTCACATTTAGCTAATATTTTATTTTGGATTTCAGTTTGCGATCGCCTGGGCGCAATGCTCAACGGACCGTTGTTCAGCGGAAGCTCAGCGCTGCCTAGCGCCGCGCTTATTTATAGGCGCACAGGTAAGCCAGAGGGATATATTTAATCATGGCAATCTTTTGAATAACAATTTCACTTTAGCAGTTGCAGTGGCCGTAGAGCCAGCTGCCGCTCCGGCTGAGCAGTAGATGCTGCACGGCTCCGCCAATACAAAAAATACAAATGGTAGGCACATTTTTGCACATTTCGAGACTTAGTGCGCTCAATTTCTGATTCATTTTTCTCTGCAGTTGCAACACTAAAAACCGTCGGGCACAGCAATGCCTAAGAAGAACATATCGCCCAGCCGATTTACAGAGCATTCCATAAGAAGTACAAACGAGGCCAGCGGCCTGTCCCCCGTTTTTGCCGCAGACAATTGGCAAACGACCAAAAGATGCGACACAGACATACCCATAAACCAAACATAAATATATATCCTATTCATTCCCAATAAAATGCAACATTTGTGTACATAAACTATTCTTTGTGCCGCAGTCTTTTCTCAACAAGTACATCATGTCCGGATCAGTCCTGAGCCTTCGCAGCGCACCTCAATTTGTGGATATATTACGTCTTTTTTTTTGGGCTGAAACTTTTGTTGTTCTTTAGCGTTTGTTTGCTTTCTTTTTTTTGTGAGGACCCGCACACAAAATGAAGTTAAATATTTAAAGTTCATAAGCCGCACAAATCCCTCACAAAATTAATTAAAACAAAGGAAAAGAACAAAAAATAATAAAAGCAACAAAAACAATAAAATAAAGTTGGCAAAACATTGGAAAATGTCGTGTTGTTTTTGCCGCTGCTGCTGCTGTTGTTGTTGTTGTTATCATGTGATTGACTTGACGTAGGGCGACGAGAACGACGAGCTAAATGGCAAAAGCGGGGGCTTATGCCTCGCATTAATTAACTTAATACACGACAAAATAAAAATGAGACTCTGAAAAAACAACAACGCACAAGTTCTGAAGAGGCAGCGAAGGACACAAATGGAATAAATATGCGCATTAAACAAGGCGGAATTATGTCTCGAATTGCTTGCTGGCTGGCTGCCTGGCTGGCTGGATGAGTCAGGGCCAAAATAAAGACAAACACTCAGCGTATGGGGACCTAAATGTAAGGGCATCAACAGGGAGGCCTGGCTAATGGAATTGCACCAACAAAATGCTCGCAACTAAATTTTTTCTCTATCAAAAATCGTTTTGTTTTTGTGCATGTTTTTGTTGTAAAAAAAAATGCGCACTGTTGGTGGTGGGAGCTTTTGCTGGATAAATCATCGATGGTAACACCGATGACAGCGATATTTGCAGGCTGCAGATATCGGCGAGGGAAACAAATTTGAATTCAAAAATTCTTTAAGTGGCAGACGCACAAATGCCACCAGAAAATCCGTCTATGCCTTGGGCAACTTCTTGTTTGGCTGCTGCGGCCTGTCCGTGATTCAATCTTATTGCCACAAGAGCGAAAATAAAAAAATAATAATTGTTTTCTTCAAATGAGCATCATTCCAGCCTGGCCACCTGATTTCTGTGCTGGCTGTGCATCAACATTTCGTGAAATCAGAATGGAAACAGCTGCCCAAGTCGAAATGCTTTTATATAAAATATTTCACCACCGAAATGTGCAACTTCTGCATCAATTGTTTGCCGGATTTTAATCTCTGCAGCAATTACCGCAAACAAATAGTGGAGAAACGGATGCTGTTAAAACTTTCCACATTCAGAACTATCAAAAAGTTTATACGTTTTTTGGGGAGCAGCAAAAATATTTCAGAATCTGTGGAATCAAATTCCAAAGGAGGAAATCACGGCAGAGTGCCAAAGACCGAGCAGCACGAAATTGTAATGCCCCACCAGGGATATTTAATTGACGGAGCACATTCCTTGGGCGCTACTTTTAAGGAGAGGAAAATTAGTTCTTTAATGTTCAAGCAGTGAGTAATACCTAGATAATCATAACAGAAAGAATTTTCGACATTCTCAACCTATAAGACATATCCATATCTCCAAAATGTAGTCAGAATTGATTGCTAAAGCTTTACAGCCCTGAATTAATCTGTTTATTGAACCAAGACCAGTTAAATCCGTCTCAGATTTGTCCAAGGGTCGGCATAGGGTACAGGGTGAATCGGGTAACCGGGCAACCGGGCAACTGGGCAACCAAGCTGGCCCCCAGCAAACCCTTTCGAACGTGTGGCCGAAAAGAGATTCAGGAAATCTGCATATACATATATAAAGGGATATTTAAGCACACAAGCCCTTCCCCTCCCCTCCCCTCGTCGCTGGCCCGTTGCTACCCGCACATTGACAGGGGCATAATTTATTGCTTCGTTTAATTTTTGACATTCGAAGCGGGGCGGTCGGTGTCGGTGGGCCACACTGCGTATGCTTGATGTGACCAAACATCCTCCCAACTGTTGACTGGATTTTCTTGCCCTCTTACTCTTGCTCTTCCTCTGATGCTGTTGTGTGGGCGTTGGCCAAATAAATTGTTGTCAGCCAGCCCCCGTACACCGCCAGCCACAGCCACCGCCCCATCGAATGGCCTCTGGGGCCAGCTGTAAGCTGTAAACTGTTTAAACTTTTGCTTTTTATGCTCGCCAAAAGAGCAGAGAATGTATATGAAACTGGCATAAAGAAAAGGAATATGGCCAGGCCAAAACCAAGTTTTGGCAACTTTATGAAAATTGCATCAAGCAGTGACACGGGGGGAAACGGAAACGGAAACTGTGAAAAGCCAAAAGGGAAAGGCGCAGCAGGCAAGGCTGGCAGGAAAGTGTCACTTATTTCCAGAACGGGTTCATTAGGGCTTTATGGTTTTTAAAGAGAGAGAAATAGAGAGAGAGATAGAGAGCGGGAGAGAGAGGTGGCAAGAGCGAAACTTGATTCAATTTAAATGTTCACAATTTACACACAAAAAAAACAGAGATGGATGGCAACAGGATGAGCAAGAGAGAGCGAGCGAGCCATAAAACGTTTGCCAGCCTCCAGTAGGTGTCTATATCCATATATCATTGTCTGTCTCCTACTATCTACAACTTGCCATCTCTTTTTTCTTCCCCCTATCACCCTGACTCCTTCTCCCTCTCTCTATCTCTCCCTCTGTGTTTCTTTGTGTATATGTTTATCTCTTACTTAGGCTTAGCAGGTTGGGGTCTACAAAAAATAAGCAAATTGATGGTAACAGGCAGCGGCAAAGAGGCAGCAGAAGTTACGTGCGGCTGTAACGTAAGGTGCTGGTGGGGGCACTTGGCTAGGGGTAAGCGCACGTGAGCACAGTGGGGAAAATATAACGAGAGCCAGCCCAAAAGTAGCTTCAACGATATATAGTAATATAATAAATATAGTAATTATTATAGAAAATATAAAAAATACTTTAAAGAATGTAAACAAATTGTAAGAAACCTCAACTTTAGCTAGATATATCTTCAGGTATAACCCACGCATGGATATAAATCAAAAATCATATTAAAGTTTGAACATTTCTCTATGCAAGCCATCAAATTGGCGCATATCGGTGCAATGAATGCCGAGTGAAAATTATGCAAGCAAGTAAACTTATTTTTCAATATTTAAAAAAAAATTTTGAACGTAAAAAAATTGTAAGAAACTTCAACTTTAGCTTGTTATATTTTTAGGTATAATCCACGTATGGACATAAATCGAAAACTATATAAAAGGTTATACATTTCTCCATGCAACCCATTAAATTGGCGCATATTGGTGCTATGAATGCCGAGTGAAAATTATGCAAGCGAGTAAACTTATTTTTCAATATTTTTAAAAAGATTTCGGAGAGCTCTCCGCTTGAAGCTTTTGATATATATATTTTTAAATATATCTACATATAAATATATCTACACATAACATTTAAAATCGATCAATTAATGATCTATTTAACGACAGAAGATAAAGAAGAAAAGAGAGCGAGTGATTGGGGAATAATTATTTCTGACCATCAGCTCCCTCTCTGGTTTCTCTCTAGTGCTTAGCATGGGTGCAGCAAACACTACTAAAAGAGTGCCCAACTAATCAAATAAGTTGCAGATGCAAATGCTGATGTCTCTATTGAAATATTGAATACGAAATTAGCGCGCAATCAGAGTCTCGAGTGGATTTATTGAATGTCAATAGATTTAGGTCGCGCGAAGAATCCAATCGAAGCCGTTTGCCATTTGTCTTTTCATCAAATGGAATCCTAGCCACTGCCGTTGCCAGCGTTGCCAGCGATCGATAGCCCTTGATTAATCGATAGCCGTGAATCTTCCTCGGGGATGGTTCCCGGCCCGCGTGTATTTGGTGGGTGGGTCAGCAACTTGTTGGCTTCTGCAATTTCCCATGGTGCAAGGACGACGACGACGACGACGACGAATGCTATTTGTCACAAATCGACAGGGACATTTCTCTTCCTATACACCGCTACCGGAGATGGAACGTGAGTGGGTCGGGTCGCACGAGGAGCGCAGACAGATATCAGTCAAATGCCGGGGCCACATTGACACGTATAATACATTAGCATCGGTTATTGTCTTGCTGGAAGTGAGAGGCGATGGCGATGGCGGTGGCGGTGGCGACTGTATCGAGTATCGACGCAATCAGCCTTGAAGGGGGCCGCTGAGGCGGCATTCGCGCTGCAAGTCCTGGCGTCTGATAAAGCTGGCAACGCCTCGTTTACCGTTGCCGCTACCGCTAGCGTTGCTTTTTCGGTGCAAGTTGCCATCCATCCATCCATCCGCTGGGATGTGTGGGCTGGAGAGCCAGCCAACATTTAGCCAGCACGTTTAGCGCCTCAACGCGTCTCAATATCCCAGTCCATCGCCCAACAGCCTTTGCCACATTTGATTTGTATCCGCAGCGTGTGTGGGTTCCGGTTGAGTGTGGGCTTCAGAGTGAGTGGGTGGGCGGGAGTGGCGGTGTGTGTGTGTGTGTGTGTGCTTAGGTGCGCTTCAATGCCTATATGGTTATAGATCCAGCACATGTACATATGTACATATCTCTCAGCGTGTTTGTACATAGGTGACTCGGCAAACAAATATAAATAGGAAAGTGAAAAGTGAAATGCAAACAGGGCGTATGAGCACTGGGGAAGCTCCTTGGCCGCATCTGCAAATACCCTTTAAAGATTGATTGGTCTTGGGATGATGTATCACGGCGGAAGGCATATGAAAATATGCCATCCAAGCTGTATGTAGATATGGAGTAGCAGCTGAAGTCAAGCTTTGATCTGTCTGCTCTTCGTTTGGCGGCAGAACAGGAATACCCGCAATGGGGCTGAGCGCAGTAAACCACTGGGAAAAGTCGGCTGCTGATTGAGCTTACTGCGTAAGCCTTTTAAGCAGAGAGCCAACAAAAAAAATAAATAAATATAAAAAATAACACTGGCGCATGACTCACCCGCCATGCTCGTGCCATGACCTTTCCGCTCTAACACACATACAGACAGACACACTTTGTCAATTGTCAATGGCAAAACGATGGATACTTGGTGTCCGTCCACTCAATGACGAAACCGGGAAGCAAATTTGAAAGGAAAGCAAGCAAAAGAAAAATCTATTTAAATGGTTAGCTGGCCAAGAGCCTGGCATAAAAAATATAAAAAAAAACACTAGAAAACTTTTCAACCGCTCGGATCAAAGTTTAATCGTGCCAGCCAAAAGAGGACTGTTAGCGGGAAGTGGAAGCCAAAGCAAATGAATTTGAACGAGCCAAGTGTGACACACTGGATACCAAGTGATTTTTGAAATGCGAAAAGTTTTCGCATTAAAGGGAAATGCGCTCAAAACAAAAAAGAGTACAGAACGCTCCAGCCACTGGTGTGAAGCCAACACCCAACAATCAATCAGTTTTAGTTTCATTACTTACTTGAGATAAACTTGAAGACGCTTTAAGAACCAATGGTCACATCTTGGTTGAGAGATCTAATCTGGAACATAAAAAAAGAAATTCATTTAATATGCAATCAGGGATTAAAATAAATACACGGCTGGCTTGCTGCCTGCTTGAATTTTTTGTAATTAAAAAACTAATTTTTATCGGTTTATTTTGCATTCCCATTGCCATTACCAGTCCAAAAAGGAATTAGTTTAGTGCAGTGGCAAATGGTAGCCAGAAAGATACCAATCGGATTTTCAATGGCGCAGCAAATTCAATCCCTTTGCGAGGCAGGGCAATCTAAGCTTCAAAAAAGATCCCAAAACCCTGACTTGTTCCCTCCCACAGAATCCTTTTCAGCGAATCTATCAAAAGATTCAAGGCAACACACACAGAGAGAGCGGACAGAGAGCAAAAGGAAGAGACAGAGAGAGAGAAAGAGCAGGTAGAAATGTTGTCAGCTGTCTTTCATCTATTTCCATTGGCTCGAATTTGCCGTGTCAATTGGATAGATGGGTGTGCTGCAGGTAAAACATGAAATTTGCTTCAATTAATTCAAGCCAGAATAAAGAACGAGGACGGGATAAAGACATGTACGTGGGCATGGTAGGGGCAAGCACGAAACAAGGGTCAGGGCAGCAGCAGAGAGAAAGAGTCCGTGTTGGAGATGTTGTTGATGTCGACTGGATGACGCTTCACTTACAACAGCGTAAGCAAATATTTAATTTGTGTGAATGACTACATCCGTTGTCGCTGCCAGACTCGGCTCTGTATGTTTACCGTTGCCGCTCTCAATGGTCAACACATGCGGACCCTAGACGCTGGACACTGCACACTGGACACTGAACACCCCCCGTCCGCCCGTAATGAAATGAATGAAATGAGCGACTGGCATGACAGAGTCCCCCAGACCACCCCACCCACGACCATTGTGGGCCTCAAAACTGGGAAAAAGGTAACACGAAAACTGGGTAAAGAAAAAAAATATTATAAGGGAAAGTTACGACCATTCACATGCTACATTAACCGCAACCCCAGCCGTAGACAGAGCTGGACACGGACACGGGGACAGAGACAGACCGGGGGAAGCGTAGCGGTAACAGGGGATTTTTCCGAGTGGAACTTTCCTCCCTTTTTTTGTTTTGTTTTCGTTACCTTTTGCCACTAATGATTTCATTAATAAAATCAAATTAATCTTTTCTATGGGCAGAACTACTTAGTATTTAAGCAGAAGTTATGTCCACCCACACGGGCATGGAGTCCGGCCCACACTATTGCTGTGGCATTCCGTGAAACGATTTCGCTGGAATTTCGTAGATTTCTAGAGTGTTTAGCTGCGTTCAGGTCAAGTGCTAAGTGCAGCCACTTAAACCTTAAACTGTTAGCTAATGCTCAGTAGAATTTAATGTGGAAAATGTGAACATGATGCAGTTGATCGCTTTTCATTTATTAATAAGTATATGCAGCTATGCAGCTAAAAATTAATTCCAGGAATATTTCGTTCAATATTTCTCCGTATTTATTGCATGTCTATAATTTATTTCTGCCTTTTAATTTCCAAGACCAAAAACTTTTCTGTTTTAGTGTGTGGCATTTGGCTGGCGATATCCATTTGGGGAACATCGAACTAAACATAATGCTCGCATGCACCGCACTAACCCCGCAAGTTCTTTGGCTGTTAGACACACCCACAATTACGTGGCGGTGCCACCCCACACCCCGCAACCCACACCCACCCACGCGACACATGCATTGTTGACTTCATAATTTAATGCCGGGACCACGCCCACTGCTACTGTTGCTGCCGCTCTGCCGTTCACTGTTCACTGTGCTCTGTGTGTGCTCCTTCTCCCACTTAACCCGCTGGCATATTTTCACATATCTTTTGTTCTGCTTCAACATTCTCCGAACCGCCCTCGCCGCCGCCCTCGCTTCGCTGCTCTAGCTCCAAACCATCTTGTTGTTGCTCAAGCAACCAGCAATCCTTTGTGACATTTGACTCGTCACACAAGCGCACACACACACACAGACACACAGAGAGCTACCCCTACGCGCTCACCGAACAAGCACGCAGAGACATGTTTGGCATTGACTACTGTAACATGCATATTGCATACTTTTGGGCGTAAAAGTTTTATTACTTTCCTCGTGACAGAGCTCTGCAGAGTGCGGGGCCAAAAAGGAAAAAAGAACTGGCTCCCCCGCCACAGCCAGTGCAGTGGGGCGGGGGGACGTACGAAAAATTATAATTTGGCAAAAGTTGTAAAACTTTTTAGCCGCACCAATGGAGCGGATGTTGGGGCAAGAGGCTGACGATGATGACGACGATGATACTGCATGCATAGCTTCAAGTTCAGGTTAAAGTTGTGGGCTGAGGCGAACATTGATCATAAATTTTAATAAGCAAACGGGCGGCACACACACCACACACACACACACACCACACACACTCGCACGTTGATGCTTAACTGGAATTATGGTTAATCATGTGCGAGGGCGTTATCTGTATAACGCAGTGCAGCTGCAGTGCTTAGCGGCAGCTGCCTGGTGGCTGGGCTTGTGGGTTCCCCTGCATGAAATTTGCCATAATAATTAATTATATTACAACTGCAACTAAATGGTGAAACAAAAGCTACAATTTACAAGCACTTGGCATAAATGTTTGAGCTCTATTCCAACAGGGAAAACTCTTCTAAGATTTGAGTCAAAGCTGCTCTTTTTGTGTATTAACTAACTCGCATGAATGAGCTACTTGGGGGCTGGTGGCTCAGCCTGGGACTCAGATCTTCCCCCACTATGGGGGCACAAAAAAGAAAGCTCGAAATAGCTGCCAGCCTGGAAAATGAACCAGCTCAGGGGAGCCGCAAAGTTCATTAAGTACACAAGTAGCTAACTACACATCATGAACATCCATCCATCCCCACATCCTGTTCGTGCCCCTGCCATCCCCCACCACCGACAAATTCCTGACCGCCGGCTCAATTTGTCTCCATGTTTTCGGGGTCGTCTCTGGCGTGTCTCTGCGGGCGCTGCTGTCCACAGAAAATTCTTAGAATTCCGGAAATGAATGTGCGCAATTTCGCTTTGGACAAACAGAACGCAACACAACGCAACGCAACGCAACGAAGAGAAAACTATATTTTTGGGTCGAACCCAGCGCCCCCCGACAGCCCCCGCAGCACCCGCAGTGCTCCTGTGAAGCTCTGAAGGCCCTTGGGCAAGTGTGTGGGCGGTGCGTGGACTGCCAGTGGGGATTGTGTTTTGAAATTAGAATGAATTGCAGCTAATTGGAATGAGTTTGGAAATGGAAATAGAATTGGATTTGAATTGAATTTGCATTTGCATTGGAAATGGCTTGAGATTGAAAGTGTTGCAGTTGGAATGGATTTTGGAATTGCCATTGCCATTGGCATTGGCATGGGACAGGAAATAAGTTTCTGCAATGAGGATCAATAATGCTTTGATTGGGCAAAGAAATGAATGGCATTGCCATTATTATTCCACAAATGTGTGGCATATAAATGAATACATTTTAATGCCAGCGAACTGTCTGTAGATTTGAATTTGAATATGAAACGCAATTAAAATTCAAATGAACTTGAATTAGCTTGAATTTCAGATTGGAAATGTAAACAAAAGGCTCCCTGCACCACCACACCGTCAAGGCCGCCCAGCAGTAGGCTGTCAGGCAATTACTTACACTCCGCTCAGACTCCATGCACGCAGCCATTAGGCTTTAATTGGACAATCGCCAAAGTTAAACCACAAAACCAAACAACCAAAAGCATGTGTGAGACGACGACTCAAAGACGCAGAAACTGTTTGTAATTTATTAATCAATTATTTACAAATACGCGCACAAGGAGTCAGAGGCGGCTGGAGCACAGCACTCAAACGGGGAGTGGAGTGGAGTGGAGTGGGTCTGACACTCGACCTGAGGCTGTATTTCACTCGATTAGCATGCAACAGCAATCGCCGGCAGCCACCAAAATACAACGACAAACAACGCCACCACCACCACCACCCCCAGATGTATGTATGCATGTGCGCGTATGTGAATGTTAACTTCAAAGTAATATGGCGTGGCACACATTTGTCTTTCACCCAGTCCACCCACCAACAGTTGGGGGCGTCCTCTCCAGCGTCTCCCATTTCCATTTACTTCTGGGAAATGCCTGTCGCTTTCATCTTGATAGCCCTGATGGAACAGCCAAAACGCCGCCAAATGTAACAACAGCAACAGAAACAGCAACAGCGCCAGAACAGCGCGCGGCAGGAATTTAACTTAATTAACTAATTGTGTGTGTAGTGGGGTGGGGCTGTCTCGTAAGCTCCCTCGCCACTTTCGGGCGCGACATTTCATATTTCACAATTTAGCCAGGAGCCAACATCCCAATCCAAACTACTAGTTCAGTGCCAAATTCCTTTGGCTGGAGTGTAACGAGGACGGACTGCCATGGAGCGATCTTATGCTCAAAGACTATTTCCATGGAATTTGTCTTTAATCAAGTTGCACTTTCATTCCTTCACAGTTAATTAGTGAGTCTTCATCTTCTTTTATTGCAAAATGCGCTGTTCTGGGAAACGTAGAGAACGTTTCTATTTTATTTTTTTTTTTTTGAATTATTTTCTGACGTGAAAATATTTTCGCGAAATTTCCGCCTGATATTTCAAGCGTGAGAGAGAAACGAAAAATGCAATAAATAAAATAAACCCTTGGAAAATATGATATAAATGTGCTTCTTTTTTTGTGTTAAATTAAAATTTTTAAATTTAAATTTAAAGTTACTTTTAAGCATTTAAGGATTTATTTTCTTATTTTTATTCAGAAATTTGAAAGCCCTTTTTAAAACCCTTTGATTTTGAATTTAATCTTTTTAAATTTTATATTTTTAAATTTTAAATTTTTTAATTTTATATTTTAAAATTTTATATTTTAACGAGCACACATTCGCGTATATTTTTCATATTTTTTATTACATTTTTTACGTTTCCAAAAGCATTCAATTTTCCTAACCACTTGACGTTCAAATGTCAACTAATCCAGGGATCATGCCTGGAATTACTTCCTCGGAATAACAACAAATATTTGCATTGAAATCAAATTAAGATGTTCGTTTCGTGTCGCCCCCCTCTTGCCCACACTCGATTATCATTTTTGCTTGGCAGGCAATTCACAAATCATTTGTTTGTTTGAACGGAATTCGTGCTCGGTGTTTCTTCGCTTCTTTTGATGCCCTGTAGGAGCAGGAGCAGGCAATGTGTCGAGCAGTTATTTACTGCCTCTGCCTCTTTTAGTGTGGCATATAAGATGGGAAAATGTTTGCTGTCGCAGGGAACGCTTTATGATCTGTCCCTTAAATGCAGCAAACATTTAACAGCCGTAGTTGTTGTGTACTACATGTGCACAT
This sequence comes from Drosophila ambigua, assembly GCA_018150905.1. Taxonomy (NCBI): domain Eukaryota; kingdom Metazoa; phylum Arthropoda; class Insecta; order Diptera; family Drosophilidae; genus Drosophila; species Drosophila ambigua. Next base: position 3,778,338 of record JAECWS010000151.1, on the reverse strand, counting down.
ATCCGAAATGAACCTGCTGAGGTATAGCAGCGTCGATCCACTGGAGTGCAGTGCTTCCCCGCTTGTTTTTTGTGGCATTGCGGTGCTGTGGTTGTTGCCCTCCCGCTTAAGTGATGTCAATCAATTAAATTTACACACCAGGCCAAGGGGAACGGGCAGGGTCAGGGGCAGGGGCAGGATACGGTGGTACGCAGAGTGGTGGCACCCTCTGGCAACGCTTTATACATTTTTCATGATACTGCCGTGTCGGTGGCTCCGTTGCTCGGTTGCTGTATCTCTGCTGCTTGGTTGGTGGTGTGAGGTGTAAAAAGCTTCAACAAAAATTTGTATACGTGTTTATCTTGCTTTGTGTCTCTGTGTGTGTGGGTGTAAAGTAAGCTTATGAGTGGTTTGGGGGCACGCACTGCGGAGTGGCACCGGATAAGCTGCCACATGGGGTGGAGGCGGAGTAGGAGGCCCGAAAACCCAGGGCAACCTGCCGGAGCAGCAGCAGCGGCAGCGGTAGCACAATAACATTTGCATTTGGCTGAGGTGTAATGCCTAAGCTTTATGGAGCAAGAGCATTTATTAGTGCCCTGGAATTGCAGCATTTTATTCGCTCGACTTTCAAATATTACGAGCAATGTTATTGCTCAACTGATTAGACAGCATCATGGCCAAATGAAATGCTCGTAAAACAATGCCATGTGGGGCGGGCAGGGCCAAGCTAAGTTCTCTTGGTTGGACTACATTGCCGAATGATGATTTAGTGTTTATTACCACCTTACCATTTCAATTAGGGCTTGTTTCAAGGCACATTTCAAAGGGTTTAACCCATACCGATTTGCAAACTATTCACGGGGAACAGGGAGCGCTTCATTTATTCATTAATGCACTCATTATTCATGGGGTATTCTTCATTTATTCGAGCACTATTAATGGACATTTATTCACTGATTTATATGCACTTTTCATGTGAATTTATCCAGTGCAATATTCATGAGCGCAAGACAAACGCCATCAAGATAGTTGCCAGCTATTTACAGCCTGACCTACATTCCCAGACAGTTAGTGCACAGGTACCCAATTGGGGAACAGCTAGCAAATATTTGCCACACAATTATCCCCCAATGTTTGCACAGTCATTAGTTGAACATTTTCAATGCAGCTCCCAAGTGAAGTTAATCATACTTAAACGATTCATAAACGATTATCCACTGTGTGGGTTAAGTTTTGTACTATTTTATTTAGCTCTATTTTATTTTAATTTATTTTATTTTTAACTTTAATTATTTGATTTTATTTTTAATTTTTATTATTTTATTTTATTTAACTTTATTTTATTTTAATTTTATCTTCTATTATTTTATTTTATTTAACTTTATTTTATTTTATTTTATTTTTAACTTTTATTCTTTTATTTTATTTAACTTTATTTTATTTGATTTTATTTTTAACTTTTATTATTTTATTTTATTTAACTTTATTCTATTTTATTTTAAATCTTAAAATTGCTTAAACATTTGTAGCATTTGTGCATAAAATACCTTCTGCTTTCTGCTGAAATGATATTCCTATTCACTTATCAACCCACATCGCAATTTCGCATCTCTGAGGCAATCTCTTTGAATGCCTGCCTTTGAAACTGCCCTTTGCAAATAGGAAACTAAAAGTTTGACCGCTGTCTTGACGCTTTGTCTGTCCGGTTCAAGGCTCAAAATGCGTCAATGTAAGTAACCATACACCCAAAGCCAGTTGCAGTACCTTAATTTCGAAATACTTTTCCACACAGAGGTACTTGTACTTATTCTCCCTCTCTCTGTTCCCATGGGATTCCGACTTCAAGTTTTGCAAACTGGCGCCTTTAAGGTATGCAGCAGGAGAGAGATTTGCGTGCAACAAAGCGGGAATGTTGCGGCTGTGTGGCCCACTCCCCCTCCCCCGCCGCCCGTGGCTAACTGGTACAAAGCGTTCAAGTTAAGTGCTTATCAGTGGCATGGCAAGGGATGGATAGGGCTGTATGGGGATGGATGGGGGTGGAAGCTTTGTAACTTTGATGAGGTCGGATCCCAAACATCTTGACTGACTGCACTTTATGGTTCATTTTGCATGCCTCAGCTGCCGAGGAGCAGCTGGAGTTGTACACAGGCTGGACATGCCTTGTGGCAGAGGAAAAAAAAAAACAAAGCAAAAAAAAAAAGGGGCAAAGTTTCCAGCAGCCCAATCCAGTGCCAGACCCAACCACTCTGCCTGTCCATCTGCACATCCACCTACTTTTGCCTTATGACTATGCGTTTTGGTATTTTTACTGCTGCTGCGTTCCCATTTACGAGACAGAGAATTTTGAGTTGCTTTTTCATTTTTAATGCCATATCTTGGTCTTGGAGCTGCACACAATGTTTGTGGGGGGAGGCTGTGGCAGTGGCGGTGGCATTGGCAGTGGGGCAGTGTGGCAGGGACAATCAACTCGTGTGCTGCTGCGTTGTCCTTGCCTGCAGCGTTAAATTCTTGTTAAAATATTATGGAAAACTTTTACACAATTTCTTCGTGTTCGTGGGGGGGGGGGCTTTAAAAAGAATTCACCAGAGAAATCTTTCGCTTCGCTTCTTCGGCGTTTTTTGTTGTTCTTCTATACCCTTTCGCTGAGCTGGGGCGCTGCCATATTTTTAACTTTAATCAAAAGTTTGAAAACAAAAAAATATAGTTTCCAATTTGCATACCTTTTTTATTTTTAGAAAATTTATTCCTAAAAACCAGCAAATTCGTATAATTGAAGCGAAAATATATTAATAAAATACATTAATTATTTTTTATTAATTTTTTTAGAGTCCAATGGCTGCGTTAAATAACAACTGATACATCACAATCATATATACTTTCTCCAGTGGCCAGGGATCTGGAGTCATAGCTCTTTTTCGGAACAATCTCCAATTTATTTACAAGCCAATAACTTTTTAGGGCATTCAAGAAAACAAATTAAAATTTTGTATTAATATTTAATGTTTACTAAAGCTTCAGTTAAATTTAATTTAATTGTGCCATGAAACTTCTATGAAGCCCAGACATATGCAACTCATTTTATTCATGGGTTGTCCTTATCTTTGCTGATGCTCTGCAGGGTTCGTCAAGTGTCGTTAAGAGCAGACAGAATGTGCTGCAATTAGCCAAACATTTAAAGCCAAGCCATCCATCCACAATTTGACAGTTGAAAGGAGCAATTATTTCACTTCATTCCGCTTGACTTGACCGACGCTTTGGTTTGCTTGAAGGCAGCGGTCCTCCCTCCTGGCCCTCCGAGAATCACTTAACGGAGCAAGTCGAGTGTCGAGTGTTGGCCCGCCCCCGCCCACGTCCCCGCTGCCACCTTGGCACCACGATCCCCGTCGCACGTTACATTTACGGCCATGTCGCACCTAATTAGCCCAATTAAATTTAGCTGCAAATTACACACATTAAATGTGTAAATTGGGCGGCGAATTCAAATTGAATTTAAATGCATGTCGGTTGTCGCTTGTCGTCTGACGCCTGTCGCCGCAGATCGCGTGAGCAACTTGTGGCAGCTATGCCGTGGATTAGTCGCGACTAACGAACTGATAGAGTGCGACCCAAAATGGGATACGTTTAACCCCTGGATTAAGTGGGTGTTTGCCAGCCGTAACTCAATTACAAAGCCAGTGCACAGCGGATAATTCAATAAATGTTTCCATTATTTTCGGGCAACAGATGGATGTCTGTCTGCACTACACAGTCACATGCTCGTATCGCGTGTGCCCCGATTTGCTAAACCAAAAGGGAATAATCATATGTATTTTACTGCAGCAACACGTAGCGATCGGAGCCAGCCATTAAAGGAGCCAGAATTTAAAAGTAGACAAAATTAAACTGCAGCATTCGCTCTTCTATTTGAATACCTGGCCCGCGCATAGTTACACAATTGTAGGATAAACAGCCAACTCAAGTTATGATATATTTAATTTAGGTACTAAGTATTGCAGTGCCGCGTTTCGTTTCGATTTTTTTAAATTAATATTTAAATTACATTCACAAGAATTTGCATAAAAAATAATGTTCTACTTTGGCCAGAGTCCCACGCATGTACATACATATTTATATATATATGTGGAGCATCCGTATTTTATTGCTTTACATCGATTTTTTATATCCAAGAATTGTATTGTTGTATCGTTCACTTTTATTAAATACACGAGTATTTTCAACGTTTAATGCTGCCTGTGGGCAAAGATCACTCTGAAATGCACTTGAATTTTCACAATCATTAACTTTACAATCATTTTATCTGCTCTGTGTGCACGCAGCAAGTCCAGCACTTGATTGGGTTCCCGAGAGAGCTCTCATGCCCACCTGTCCGTATCCCATCCCGAACTGTGCTGCATCCCATCCTGTTCGGTTATATATTTACTATTGGCTGTGGGGTTCATCAATCAAGCGGACAACAGAAAGCTGCCCACAACAAGATGCTCCAATGCTCAAAGAGCAGTCCAGTGCCCGCTTTGTACCTTCAATTTAAACCGTTTAGGAGCTGGAGGGCTGGGGGTGCACAAGAACCCGTTCCGGAAGTGGGGCAGTTCGTTTCGGATAAGCACGGTTCGAAGCGCGGGGGCGACCCTAATTAAATGACTCTTTTGCGTAAAGTAAGGACCAGAAGGCATCAAGGCCACACCGTGGGCGGTTGGTCGGTGGGTCGGTGGGTCGTTTGGGCGGAGTTCTGTATTCAAGTCGTGTTTTAATTCAATTGCCGGCTAAAATTCTTTTCGGTACCTTGGCGGCATCTCATTATTTAATTTCCGGCCGGGAGCATCTTGCACTCACCTGATCTGATTGTGTGTCTCCCTCTCCACGACGCTGGACAGTGCCGTATATTTATTAGAAGAACGCGGCAAATTCTGAATATTTTTTTCTTAAAAATATAAAATTAATTGGCTCACAAACAATATTATATTTCAAGCGGTTTCAATTGCAATTTTGTTGGTTGATGTTTTTCAGTATTTATGCAGATTTTCGCATGCTTAAAAATCTCTCAAGCACAGTAAAAAAATGTTGAAAAAAACGCTGTGTTTTGTTTTTTGATTTTTATGTTCGTTTAGTTTTTTGAATTTAAATTTATATGGCACTCAAACAGGTCTGTGGTTGCCGCTCTTGGTTTCGGAATCGGTTTCTTGTTCGCCGCACAACCGTCGCGTAGGACATTCGCAAGCGAACTGCGCGCCTTCCATGTCCAAATCGTCGCCAAGTGGAAAACCAAAACAGATGCCGAACAGGACACAGGCGGGGGACCCGAAGCCAAGCTCGGGCGCCGATGGCTTGTGGCGCCGCGTGGGAGTAACTCAAGTTACTCAGCCAGAAAACAACTCATTGCGCCACACACATCCAAAAAAAAAAAGAAAACAAGTAACTATATTCTTTTATTTTTTAGAAACAATTTTAATTTATTTTGGAATTTTAATTTTAATTTTAGGCAATTTACGGAAGAGCTGCACGGAGCCAGCAGGCAGCCGGCAGTCGTCCAGTCTGCCATTTGATTTCTCCATTACTCTTAATGAATGCGATTTTTCAACAGAAATTTGCCGGTCAAATTGTTGCTGCTGCGCCAATTGGTTCTGCCTGTTGGCGATAATCAATCTTCGTTTTTTTTATTTGGCTGTCCAACTCGATTAATATAAAACTAAATGCCCAGCAGATTGAAGGGACACTTGGTGGGGGGGGGGAATAAAATTTGCATGCCCTTTACAAATACAAAGTGTTGAAACCATTAATATTTAATTAAGCTTGGAATTATACGAGTACATGAGAATTTAAATAAAAAAAATTAAAAAAGCTCTCATAAAAGGTCAATTAAAATGTTCCAGTTTTTTTCGTTATTATATTATTTGAATTAGTTATTGATGACATTATTGGATATAAAATCAAAAATTTATTGCAATAAACAATTACTGGACTTACGACAGATTTTGTACGTCGAGCTTGGTATCAAATATCTTCTCAAAATATGACTACCTTCTGAAAAGGGTATACAAAAAACGGCGCAACGGACAAGCGGCAGAGATAACGCGACACGCAACAGGCGCGCGAATTCTCACAGGACACAAATATTTGTAAACAAAGCCAAAAACCGAATCCGAGAACGAAGTCAAAGACGAGTTGAGCACTCACTCAATTGAGTGTAAAAACAGGGTTGAGTAGAATTTCCTTATGAATGACTAAGTACATGCTTACAAAACTCATCATTTAAATTTGGCGCGCACTGCACCGATATAACAAAATTTAGTATGACTGCAATCGATAAAAGAAATATACCAGAGAAAGCAATTGCCCGCTCAATTTAAAATCTTTGAGAAGTACACAAAATTAACGTACATTGAACTCCAAGCAAGTCCAATATATTGGTTTTATAGCAAAATTTGTTATTTTCTTATATTATCGTTAATTAAATGTGCAAATAATGCATATAACTGCGCTATGTGGAATATATAAGGTGACAAAAAACTTGAAATAAACTCAGCATGTACCGATATGCTATTTTAAAATCATAAATAATGTTTATATTTTTGGAGTAATTTCTCTAAATACATTTTTTTGTTAAGAAACTGTAAATAGTTTCCACAAAATACCCTTAATATACAGCACATTTTTCCAACAAGGTGGCAGCTTGTTTGAACCCTATTATCTAAACAATTCCATTAAAAATAGTTCTGAAAACTAGCCAATCCTAAACAATATTCATTGAGGAGTTGGATAAAACTATTTTTTTTAGAGCTAAGAGGGCCAACTATCTAGTAATATTAAACTGAATATCAAAATTGACGAATTTCATATCACAAAATATCATGGTATGGCAGCCCGCTGCAACTACGAATTGCACGAGTCTGGCAACGCCACAAAACGACGTCACATTCGTTTTATGTTGTTTTTGTTTGAACCTTAATATGTAAATAATCCAATAAAAAGGACTTCTGAAAACGTGCCAATCTGGTAGAAAATTTATGTATCTATCGGATATTTGTATTTTTTTAGGGCTGAGAGTCCCAGCTAGCTAGTAATATTAAACGGAATATCAAAATCAAGGAATATCAACGTTGAATGTTATGAAAAAACAATTGATACTATCGTGATAGTATCGGGTTCAAATAATTATTAAAAAACCATTGAAACCTTTTAGGGACTTGTCCATTGTAAAAATTAGATGCCACCTGTCGATTTGATTACAAATGTGTCTTCGTATTTTATAGCAGCCAATCCAAATATATCAAAAGCGCAACAACTGTAGCTCGATACTATCATGATAGTTGCAAAACCGTCGATACTAGCGGACAGCAGCAAAACATCGATACAATCGATAGTGCCCTCGATGGTTTGACACCTCTACTACGGCCTCATGGTTTTTAAATTGTAATTTTGATTAAACATTGAATTGAACAGCCATCAAAATGAAACGTCGCGCCTCGTTCGAAGGTTCCAGCTTGACAGAGCAGAACACGCGTAGGATGCGCCTGCAGGCCAATGCCATGCTGAATGCCAGCCCCTTCGATCCGACACCACTCGCAAAGTTCATACTGAATCTGGTAGGTCTCGGCTCAAAAAACTCAATGTACCTGCTGGCACCGCAGCTAAAACCATGATAATCCCATGCCCTTGCAGAAGCAGAAACCAGCCAATATTGACCAGAACGATCTGATGGCCGTGCTGGAAGTGATCTTCGTCAATTTGCTGAAACGCGAGTCTCTGGAGCCGCAGGCGCTTCTGTGGGATTCCCTGTACTCAGAGGCTTGGTCTCTGCTGCTCGAGCGCATTGGCTCGTCGTCTCAGGTGGAGACCACGATGGCAATGAAGGTGTGCATGTCCCTGATAAAGGGCGAGGCTGAAAGTCCCGTCGTGGAGGGCGACTGGCCCATCGGCAAGCTCAAGAGTATTCTCGAAATTTTGATCAATGGCCCCGAGCGTACCATTGTACTAAAAGAGTTCGGCAAGTACACCAAATACCTGGATGTACTCAATTTGGCCATCAAGTTTGCCCTCGAGCTGGCGCCCACCGGCGACTACCAGCATGATACCATCAAGGCGATGAACTATCTGTCGCTGGTACACCAATTGGATTTGGGCAAGGCGGTGCTCAATGCCCAAAAATATCATGTGGATACGAACAAGTCGCATCGCAGTTTCACCTACGAGAAGGCCCGCAAGAAGTTGAACAAAATATGGCGTGGCATTATCGCCTCAAGCAACGGCATAGAGGAGGATCTACACCGCATGGTGTTGGTGGTGTTGCTGGAGCGCATTTTGCCCCACATGGAGGATCCCATCGGAGTCACCGACTTCCTAATGAACTCACTGCATGAATATGGTTTGTCTGCTGGCGAAATACGCGAACACCTTTTACATTTTCATGCATCCGAATTCCCTCTTAGATGGACCCATTGCCCTGCTGGCACTACAGGGCATCTTTGTGCTGATGCAGAAGCAGAACATCACCTACCCGGATGTCTATGAGAAGCTATACCAAATGTTCCACGCTCGCGTTTTCACCAACAAGTACAAGTCGCGCTTGTTCTACTTGGCCGACATCTTCCTAACCTCCACACATTTGCCGGAAAATCTGGTGGCGGCGTTTGTCAAACGCTTCGCACGTCTGGCGCTGAAAAGTCCACCCAAGGATGCGGTGATCATGATACGTTTCATTTGCAACCTTTTGCTGCGCCACACCGGCCTGCAGAAGCTCATTCGTGGCGATCCGCTGGCCGAACAGGTCACGGATCCCTATAACGAAAAGGAAAAGGATCCAGTCAAGACGGAGGCCCTCAACAGCTCGCTCTGGGAGTTGCATTTCCTGCAAAAGAACGCCATACCCGAGGTGGCCAATGCAGCGACGTTTATCAACAATCCCCTGCCCATTATGGAGTTTGATCTGGGCCCCCTGCTCGATGTGGAGGACAGTCGGGTGAGTACTTGCTGGTGTCCCTGCTAGGATCCAACATTAGCATGGATATCTTTCAGACTCTTATGCCCCTGTAAGAGGCAACTTTTAATTTGATTTTTTATTAATTATTTAATTTGTTTTGCCTGCAGATCTTTGATGACCTATTGAAAAGCAAGGCCAAGCAGTACATGCTGAGTTACGAGAACACCAAGACTTTGGCGCTGGCCAAGAACGACATCGTCACCAAGCACTTTGATCTAGTCTAGAATTTAGTTGTAGTCCTTAAGCCTAAGCCGGATGATGATTGTAGTTGTAGTTGAGCCCCCTAGGACGAGCCAACTCGGTTTGAAACCATTTGGACGGTGAAATATAATTTATGTTTCGTGGAACAAAAACTCTATTTGCCTGCACATGGGCATGGCCATGGCTGGACATCGCTGCTGTTGCTCCTGACGTCGGCTGCTGTTTTCTCAGTTCGGAGCAGGTGCGGCAGGGCCGTATCAAGGCAAAGTACACACACTCGACTATGGAGAGGAAACTGAAGCCCAGGAACAGGCCCATCAGGCCGCCAACATTAGCTGCAAATATGAAAATATATATAAACAAATCCATGCGAATGCTGATGAAGGCTACGCACACAGAAAGTCCGAGAAGCCAATAAACTCTGTCTGCTTGCTAGCCCGGTATGTCTGATCCTTGAAGTACATATTTACCACTGCCACGCTGCGCTCCACATAGGCGTCGGTGAAGTTGAGACTGACATTCGGATTGGTCACGTCGAAGCCATCGTGCGAGATCTTCGTCGAGTAGGTTATCGTGTTGAAGGTCAGATCGAAGCAGCTGGGCAGGCACTCGTCCAGACAGGACTCCATCGCCTCAATCGTGCCCAAACGTATCCGCTCCACGCACTCCCGCTGCCCCACAGAGCAGATGGTGTCGTTGCGGTGCAGGCGCGGCATGTAGAATGAGACACAGCCACAGTGGCGGAGCAGCAGCCCCGACAGGCATTCGGCGGCGCAGTTGCGCTGCGTGTAATGGGCAAACCAACGCAGCTTCAGCTCGTTGCGGAACAGACAGCGCCTGTATTTGCGGTGCACGCGTCGCAGGTGATTTTCCGTACGAATCTTGGCCGGATCGATGCGGAGCTTGGTCTCCATGCCGGGTGCCAGCAGGACGCCCGTCTCGCGCACATTAGGCGACTCGTTGGGACTGTGCAGGGCGACCTTGAAGCCAATGCTGCTCGATGAGGAGCAGTAGTAGGCATCGGCTTGCACGTCCAGCGTCAGAGACAGGCCCAGAGATTCGCCTGTGCCGTGGGCTGGGCGCGGATACAGCAGGCTGCCCGGATACTTGTCGCCCCGCCTGTAACCCAGCTCCGCATGCCAATTAACAGCTTGGAATTCCTTGGGTAGGGTCAGACTTCGTTGCGAGAACGAAGCGCTGCAAGAAAAACATCATAACAATAAGCTAACAAGGGCATATTGGCGTTTTGTGTAAGTTTTCTTGTGAAAACTGCATTTTCCTTGCAATACAATAACGCCAATTAAAAACTACCAATATATGTACTTCCTAATTGCATTGGAATGCATCAAAGTTGGGTTTGAATTAAATACACCCAGATACAAATTGACGCGCCTTATCGATACTTTTTACCTAACAGGGTCGCACTGAAGTACTAACAAATAAAGTGCGTCGTTTAAGCAATGCTGAGATTATCTTACTTGTTAAACTTGAATTTACTGTTCAACGTAAAGATTATCAATATATAACTGCAAACTGCATAATCTATTAAACAATAATTGCATGAAACAAACACGCGCCTCATCGATAAGCAGCTATCGATAAGAGCGACAGCACGGACCATCGATGGCCTGGCCGCACAAAAATTGCGAGTGAGTTTTGCTGGCCAAAAGCAAGTAAATTAGGTAAAAGATATGCAATTATACCTGCGTTTGTACATGAAGCGTGGATGCAGCATATTAAATACACAGCACAGGCCCTCATCGGTGACAATTGGATAGAACATTCTCGCACATTCATAGTCGTCGGCGCCGAAGCGACAGCCGATGACCATCGATTGGCATGGCTGCGATATCTGTGCGTGAGACAGTCCAGGGGCCGTTGAAATTTGGAATAACTCTAAAAAACACGCAGCTAATAACATACATACATTCATTATGAACTCCTCCCAGTTGGCCCGATCATCGCTGACCCGCTGAACATTCACACTGCGACGGCACAAAACCTGCAGCATCGCATAAGCGGCCGTGTCATTGCCGAGGATCGCGACCCTGCTGGCGAGGGCCTGGTTTAGATTGCAAATGGTGACGGCGGGAAATGGCTCATTTGTGATGTACGTCAGCTCCGGATCAATGCCCACTATCACCGGTGTGGTGTTCCACTTGTCGAAGGCGTCCTGTATGAGGTAAGCGGCCATGGCGACAACCGCCAGCATTGCGACGCCAAAAAATACTCTAACAAAGAGCACGTGTTACCTTGAAGCCTCTGTAGCCATGTTCGCACGTGCATGTTGTGTGTTGTATTTACCTGTCGCTTTTGCGTAAGTTCCCATTATTGATATACTTAAGGCCATGTATAGTCGTGTTGCGACAGAACTCATCTGTGTTCCTGGCTAGTATGCGCCGCCACGTGGCCATCGATATGCGTGTCCTCGCCTGCGGCTTGCTGCATAACTTTGGGTATGGCTGGCGGCTCCAGAAGAGAGCCAATTGCCGGCGACTTCGTAGCGGTCGCATCTTCAGCCACTCCACTACTGACTACTGGGCCCCTGGCGTAAGTGTTCATATTTTTACATCAATTTCCCATTTGTAAATTAACCAATTTGTTTATTTGTTCAATACCGTGCCCGCTTGGCTGCCGCTCTGTTTGTTTCCTCTTCTCTGGCTCGCTGGTTTTGTCCCCGGACATATTCCGAAGTACGGGAATTGTTCAACCTTTGCCAAAGTACACTGTGGTGTGGGTGGCTATTTATTCGAGCTATATTATTTTGTAGAAAATAGGCAGCAGTGACCGATCAGAATAGCTAAAGAGCCCTTACCTTTTCTTTTTTGCGTGTGCCTTGGTTTAAATCTCTGCAAACCGCTCTCTCACTTAGAACTCTTTACAGTGGAAATTCGGAGCACTCATTGCAGGCTTTAAAACAAAAAGACTTATTTGAATTCTGTAATCTTTAAGGGCATTTGAATCGGCTGCTGGCCAAGCTCTCTTGTTCGATTCTTCATTGTGTCAGTCTCTGACCTAAGTAATGGGTATGGGAATGGGTTCGCAATAAGTGGATTTAATTCAGGAAATTCAATTAAAAGCAGTCCAAAAGGGCGTGCAGTCGTCCATAGAGTAAAGTAAAGCTATCATATATCAAAAGTTGCATTTGTGAATGTGAATTTTGCCAGCAAGTGAGTTAAAGGCAATGTTCTCGACTTACATTGGGCCTGAACTGGCTTTAATTGGAGCATTTTTGTGGGACAAACGAATGTCGCCTCATTAGGAGAAACACAGAGACCAGAGAACAGGAACGGTACGGTACCCAAATCGCCAGCAAAAGTAGAAACCGTAACAGAAGCCAAAAAGGAGCAGTAGAGGAGGCAGCACGAGGGCTCAAGTTAGTACGGAAACGCACACACACACACTGGATGTACTGGACACACTGGCCACACTGCAAGGAAGTGATGGAGTGAGAGAGGGTCAGAGGGAGACAGACCAGACACTGGAGAACCACAGAAAACGACACTTGAACGAAAATCAAATTAAAAGCTTCAATGGCAACAGACGACGCTGGCGATGGCGATGGCGATGACTATGAGGATGGCCAGCAGGACTTGGGTTGTGCCTCCTTGCCAGTCACCACATGCCACATGGCACATGGCACCTGCATACGCATACGCATACCCATCCGAACACGCAGAGAGACATAGCCACGCACTTTGTGTGACTTCATTGAAACAAGTTCATAAAACACTTAACCTGACCAAGCTGACCAAATGTCCCATGGGAATGCCTGACTGAGCCTCGACTGGATTGGACTGTCGGTGTTCTGCTGCTGCCTCTGTCTCTGTCTCTGCATCTGCCTCTGCTACAGCAGCTTCTGGTTGTTGGTCTTGTTGACTTGTTAGCAGTTTATACTTGATGCTGCAATATGCCCCGTCTGGATCTGCACACACCCACACCCACACACACTGGGGCACCCATCCCGGATGTATCCGCATCAATGAGTGACCAGGCTGGCCGACCATCAACGGAAAGTTTTTGCCTTTGGCTCTCTCCTTGGCCAAAGGATGTAAATGTGCTGGGGCATCATCAAAAGTTACCAGCAAATTGACCTAATCTATGTACATACATATGCCCATGGAGATGTATGCCTGCAAAGATGTGTTGTGTGCACAGACATACACACACGTGTATGTATGCATATGTAGATATGTGCAGATGGATGAACGTGGCATGTGGATGTAGTTGGGTAGAAGAATGGTGAAATGGAGGCGTTCGTTGGCGCCCGATGTGCTTCGCCATTAGAAATCGTTTAGGCCGGCGACGACGCTGCAATTTGCGGCGGTTAAAAGCAGACCTGTGCCTCTAAATAGATATGTATGGAAAGGCCATGTGCACATCTATCCATCTACATCAGATGGTATGCCGTACAGTGCGTTTCATATAAAGAAATAAGCTTAAATGTCGCTCAAATCTTATTTTGATAATTCTGCCAAAATCGTTTAATTAAAGAAAATCTGGTAGGAAAAAAAAGCAAGCCCGGAGTAAAATATTAATTTTAAAATGCTTTAGACTGAGGCTAATAGATGGAATCTCTACGAGCCTGAGCTATAAGTAATATTCAAATATAATAATAATTAATATAATTTATTTATTTAATATTTCTTAGCTAGAGACCTCCAAAGCGACGCAAAGAGCTGTCCGCCAAGTGAGCTGGCACTGCACAGAGGCCGGCTTGAGTCGTTTCCAAGTGGAATAAGTTCGTAAACCTCATGCTAAAAATATTTAAAGGGTAAGAATACTAAAAACAATAACATTATACTTTATTTTTAATTTATATAATTTTTAGTTCTTAGCGGATAAAATCCCTGATGTTTGTTTCAGTGTCTCAGCAAGAGTTGCCACTGTATTGTTAATCCTCCACACTCTCCTGCCTGAAGCCAGAGAACATATCGCCTGATGTCTGACGTTTCGCCCAGATACGCATACGCACAGGTGCCTCAATTATCATGTGATTTTTGCTGGTGGCCTGCTCCATGTTGCATGGGCTATTTAAGCTCTTTAGCTTGCCGCAAGCAGACCGAACTTTCCCCCAAAAATTTGTATGGGGGAAACGAAAGAAGGTAAAGAGGCACCAGGAAAAAAAAAAAGGAGAAGAAGAAATCGGAGAACAGCATCGTGAAAAATCATAACTTACCCCAGGCTCATGCATATGCAGCATGCACCGCATGTGTGTGGGTGTGCATGCATACATATGCATGTATGCGCGAGTGTGTGTGTGTGTGTAAAAAATCTGAAAATGATAGAAAAATGATTAATTGCAGTTGGCAGTAGTTCAGCAGTCAGTTACTGCCACTACGGCTACAGCCAGTGCAGCCACAGCAAACCTCAGGGCCACACAATGCCAGCGATCCCTGGATGTTCTTCTGTGTGTGTGTGTGTGTTAGCATTCATGGCTACGAATGGATGTGTGTGTGTGTGTGCCACTTTGTATACCCTTTGCATGCAAAGGAGTCATAACCGCATTGGCTATAACTTTGCATTATAGAGTCGAAGATCCAGTTCCAAGTCCAAAAACTCCAAGCTTACAATATTTAATGTCTTAAGATGCTTAAGCTGTAGAGCATGTACATGGAGCTACCAAAACAACAAGAGCTTCAGCTTAAATAATGCCCAATTACAGGACTCTCTACGTAGCTCCCAATCCGTGGAAACCTGAGGCCCTGAACTCGCGAAAACTTGAGCAATGCAACAAATCGTGTGCGGTGAAGCATACTCGGTAGATCCCTGGAGATATGCACCTAACGGATAGGAGGAATGCATTATTGAAATCGGAGCAAATAGGAGAAGCAGAAAACTACAATTCAAATTGCAGATATTATGCTCTTTATATATTGTACCACACTAGCGAACTGTCTGCAAGTGTAGTCCCCGCTTCGGCTACAAATCTGAGCGTAATGGTGCTTCCTTTTTATGCTGCTGGCGTTTTTTTTGAGCACAACAGCAGCTGACTGCAGCGATATTAATGATAGATATGCGTTCGCTTGAATGCGCTGCCTACCCTTTCCCTCAGTTTTGCCCTGAATTATACGATAATATTGCTGCTCCAGTCGAGCAGTCGTGCAGGCGGGGCGTGGTGCTGATTTGAGCAGACGGTGGCTTTAAATGAGAGTAGGAAAACTGGCAAAAGCACATATACATGCATATATATATATGTGCATAAATCGCTGATATTTAAACAGAAATTACAACCATTTTTGCATGTTGCAGCGACAGATCAATGGCAAGCAGTGAAACTTATTGATTATGCGCGTGAGTTTAAGCCCTTCAATCCAATGAGTTCTCTCCGAGCTCCATTAACGTTCAGCATATTTGAGTTAATTATTATTAAATGCGATTCACAGCAAGGGACACAAGGGTCATTCATCAAGTAGTAAGTCCAGGGGCACGACTAAAGGATACGAGACAACTTCGGCGATCAATGTCCTGCAGTCCTATGGAATATAAAATTTGGTAAATTTGTAAATGAAGTTATCTTATGAAATTAGTTTTTAAACATTTTAATTTAAACCTAATTTAATTCTTATTTTCTAGTTAATCAACGTCTCGAAGTGATAAACAGATTAAACGTCTGCCAAAAGTTCATGAAGCTCACAATTATATCTGCCCACCTATTCCACAGGTAAATTTTTAATAATAATAACTAATACAAATAAATCGCGGATGTCTTAAAGTTCTATTATTGCGAAACTCCCAATAAATTAAAACGAATGAGTGTTAAGCGGCTTGAAATTAGCGTAGATTGCAGCCTAATACAAGAGAAAACATCTATGAAAAATGCATTTTCTGATTCCAGTTCGAGTGTGGGTGATTTGAGTGACACAAAGACACAAACAAGAATTTGGCACTGGCCGTTCGTCCGTCCGTTCGCTCGTCCGGAGGTTCATTGTATGCGCATCGTTGCCTTTTTGGCACTAATTTCCATTTATTCATTTAGTTGCAACATTCATTTCGACAGACTCCTGCACAGACGCAGACACTCAGACAGGCTGGGACAGGGATTGGGTCTGCTATGAGGGGGGGATAGGATAGGGCAGCACAGGAACGGAACTGTTCGACTTCGTCTTTCATTTATCAGCAGCAAGCAGTGCAGTCCCACTTCTGTCCCACTCTAAATGCTGATGAAATGATGCTAAGGAGAGTGACAAAATGTAACTCGGCGAAAATGTGACAAAAAAGGTCGTATGACAGCATAAACCATACAAACAAAACGATGGCAAAAAGCTTCAAAAAACCAAAAAAAAAAAAAAGGAAAAAAAATATGGGAAATGACAGCCAATGCTCTCTGCCAGTGTCACTTCTGCTTTTCCACTTTTCCACAGCTCCATTCCGGCATTCGCCGCTTGCCCCTGGCCCCGCTCGCATGCTGGCTCCACCGTACCACGAGTGGAGTTCCCATGGGTTTTTTGTTTGTTTGCGGCCAAGCCAGAGCTCAGTTGGTGTTGGAGGTTAGGGACAGGAACGAGGCTGGGAGGCTGGGGTTGCTTGATGAAAGGGTTCAAAACTATTTTCAAACTATGTATTTAGCGCGCATTATATGGAGAGGGAGTGACAGAGTGACTGCCCGTACCGTACTGCCTTGCCCTTCGGGTCAGGGCATCATCGTCATCATCATCATCATTACCAACGTCCTCGTAGTCGTCATCAGCTTTGTGCCTGGGTCGGCAGCTGTTTTATGATGTCCTTGCACAGTGGTCATCGGTAGCTTAAATAGCAACTAAATCATGCCATAATCAACTTAATTCCAGTCTTATTTTCGCTGGTTTTAATTGTTAAGTTTATTAATTTATTTACAAAATTTGATGCCTTTTTTTTGCTACCCTTTAACGATTTTTGGAGTACGATTTTTCGAGAAATACTGCTTAAATCCTTATGAAGAGCGCACAAAATCCACTTTGATCTTCTATTTTTTTCTATTATTTCTTCAGATTCAGAAACAATTTTGTTATATTTTTTTATGCGCTTTCATTCATTATTTACTCCACTGTGTCGGTCCAACTGTCGTCTGTCCGTCTGTCCGTGCGGTACGTACGAATGTCTGTTTGTCCTTTGGACCCTCTCGACCGCTTTTGCCCACTTGTAACATATTTTTTGGGCAACGGATTAGTTGCACGTCATGTTGCCACTTGAAGTGTTTATGTGAATGGCGCTTCACAGACAAACTCCTGCACACACACACACAGAAATACAGTAAGAGGAATACATGTGCATATATATACAATGTGTGTGTGTGTGTATACTT
Organism: Drosophila ambigua; assembly: GCA_018150905.1. Taxonomy (NCBI): domain Eukaryota; kingdom Metazoa; phylum Arthropoda; class Insecta; order Diptera; family Drosophilidae; genus Drosophila; species Drosophila ambigua. Next base: position 3,760,900 of record JAECWS010000151.1, on the reverse strand, counting down.
ATCGCACATATCATGCGACACTTAATAAAAACAATGTGCTCAACATGCCGCCTTAAATGGAAATCCATTTTCACTCCTTTTTTGCTTTTGCCCCACTCAGTGTCTCTGTCGATGGTCCGTCCCTCTGTCGCTGCGCCAAGGAACTTACATATATAAGTAAGTATTATATGTATGTATGTAGTCTGTTGTATGAGTGTGTGATATGCTGACTGGCTTTTGTTTGTCGAGCTATTTAAATGTCTGCATTTGTTACCCCATCTCCGTCTCCGACTCCATCTGCATAACCATCTCCATCTACCATTTCTTTGCTCCTTGCGGGCTCTATAAATTTATAATTAATTGTTTTAAAGCTTCTCCCTTGTCCCTGTTCTGTCCGCTTTTTGTGTGTGGGTTATACAAGGGACATTATATCATTTTGTGGTTTTCTATTTATATTTTACCCAATTCCAACTGGTTTTTGCTTTTGCTTTTGCTTGCTCTCTCTGTGTGTGTGTTTTTGTTTATTCTGTGACGATTATAAGCTACAAGGCGATGATGCTTCATTCTTATTAATCGTTTTAGTAATTAGTAAAACTTGGCTACAAAATCAAGCAGCGCAGGCAGCTCAAACTACAGCTGGCGACCCACATACAAAATTTGTACTTTGATATTTCTCTCAGTCATTTCCATTAAAGAATTTCGAATTGCCATTACTATTAGGTAGCCTCTACCCAATAAAATATTTTCTTAACCTAAACCAACAGTACAATCCGCTCTCCATAATTTGTTCTTTAAGAAATCTCTTTGCCCCCTTTTCCGTGACGAGTAAAAAAGGAAAAGCAAGCAAAATAATTTGTTTAGAAATCAAAAAGTTGTTCGCTTTGTTTTTGTGTTTTTCTTTTGGGGGTTTTTTGTGATATTAATTGAACTTTTTTTGAGAATTATTTGGTGACATAAAAAATGGGTTTGGGAAATTGGAAAATTCAGGCAGCAAAAGGTGCAAGCCGCCCAAAAAAAGAAATGTAATGAGAAAATTAGCTAAAAGGGGTGGGGCGGGTAGGTTCGCTTGACAACAATGAAAAATGAAATGGAAAGCAATAGTATCCGATTTAATTTCCGCCATATATATTTTAAATTTAAGCTTAAACTATCAGCGCTACGCAGTTCTCTCAATTTACTCTTAAAGCAAATTGTGCAAAATTAAAATTATCAATTAAACTTATGGATATGGACCCAGTGCTGGGATGAGTGCCATGCAGACCTCCAAGCAGTGTGTCATTCAGTTTATGTTCTCTGCTATGCTGCAGAATATTTTCCTTTGCATTTTCCCTTGCCTCCGGGGATGGATGGTGCAGCAGCACTGAGCTGGCACGGAAACAGAATCGAGTGGAGCGATTTCTGTCATTTGTTTTGTTGTTATTACGAATTGCGAGTGAATTGTGGAGGGGTTGGGGTTGGGGCTTATGTAAATAGCACATTGCACAACACGCCCACAAACTTGATACAGCTCCATCTCCATCTCGGGAATATAAACACATACGAGTATACATACATATGTATATTTGAATGGCAGGCAGTAGGCCTGGTCTTTTGTGTGTGGATATAAGAAATAAACAGAACAAACCGTAGGCGTTGATGTTGCACTTTGCTGGTGCCGTAGTCCAACCATTCATCCATCCATACAGAGATGCATATTTACATAACAAATATTAACATTGTGTAATTTAGTTGCTGTACAAAATGTCTACACGTTCTCTGTGAAAGGTGCCAGACGCTGGCATAAGGCTGCCCACAAGTTGGAAGTGCCACAGAGATTTTATTTGTTTTTGAAAGTTCTTTGGAGGCATGAAAGAAGTTCCATAATTATATATTTGATATGCTCTCTCACTCTCTGCTGCCCTTACATTGCTGTACTGTACTGTACCCGAGTTCTGGTGCGACCAAAAGGATCTTAACTTGGGGCCACGCACACAATTTGCACAGGACTTTTCGCCCCGGCATTAGCAGCCATCTCGTCCGGAGTTCTATTTCAGTTTAGCCTCGTGCAAACTTTCATCCACATCTCACACTTTGCCAGCCCAAAATGTACACACAACTTGGTAGGTGTTGGCTGTGCGAAGGATACCCATGCCCACTCTCATCCCTGCAGCTGAGCGAGCCACTTGAGTGTATTTATTTAAAGACAACCCAGGCACTTTTGCTTTTGCTTTTGCCTTTGCCCATCCATGAAGGCGCCACCCACAACGAGACCCACTTTTGCTATTATAAACTATTATTCTGTCTTGGCTGTTGATATTTTTCCAAATTTAATTGCATTTCAGCCCCAAACCAGAGTACATGCAGATACATTCCTACAATAAATATATAGCTATGTATATAGACAGAGCGACAGAAGGACAGATACATACAGAGCAGAGCAGAGCGGAGCGGAGCGGAGCAGTCACTGCTGCCTGACAAGACAACTCAATTTGATGGCAAATCACATCATATGCTTTCCAAACACGTCCCAGTGCCTGTCCAGACCCAGCCCCAGTCCCAGCCCAGGCAGCAGCAGCAGCACGCAAAAATGTAAGTCACGAAAACAATTTCGTCAATTGTTGTTGCCAGTGCTACTTCTACAGCGGGACAGGGACAGGGACAGGACAGTCGTCGCTGTTCTTAAGTAGCCAAGCGCCTTGAGTGGATTACAGCGCAACGAGGCGACATTATTGTCCTTTCCACAACCCAACCCCTCCTCATACAGCAGACCCAGGCCCCCCTTCATTGGGTTGTGCGGCATCGTTATCTGTCCGCACGGACTGCTGGACAGCAGTCGTAGTCGTGTAGCTAGCTGCATTTGTGTGTGTGTGTGTGTGTGTCTTGGCTGGCCAAAAATTTGAAACAATTGAGTCGCGAATTAGCATTAAGTCAATCACTTGTCTAGCAATGAAATATCTAGAAAACGCCGAGCACGTAGATCAAATCTGTATGCCCACTCGTTCCCTTGAGACGATTGGCCATAGGTTCGTCTGCGAAAGTTTTTTGGTCAATGGCAGCCATTGATGCTGTTGAAAGTTGAAAGTTGAGACTGCCTGACTGCCCGACTGCCTAAATGTTTCCCCCCATCTGAATCATCACCAAAAAGAAACGTGGAAAAACAAACTTAAGTCAGTTTTCTTTCATTCTTGCATTGCATTTTTTCTGTGTGTCTGTATCTATCCGATCTGATCTATCTCCTTCTCCTCTTGATTGTGTTTTGGTACACAGTTTTTGGTTTTCTTGGGCTTCATTTACGTGTCCAGTACAACCTTTTAAATCCCATATTGGAGCGGCACAGTGAACAGGGGCGACTCTCAAGGTTATTGGTCGCCTCCATGAGAGGCAAAGAGAAGCAACGAGAAGCCGAAGGAGTGGCCACTTAGTACAGTCACTGGCCACAGCCACAGCCTGCTTGATTTCCAAGCAAATGCAGGGTCAATGGTTGGTGCGATCTTCAAAGTATTCGGCAATTTGCCAGCATCCTTTTTCTGCCCTTTAATTTTCGTGTACAAACTCGAACACGGCTAAGACTAATTCTTATTCCAATTAGGGTGACTTTCTAGGGATTTATAGATTTATAGTTGGCTCAAAATATACTCTAAAATACACTCTAAATCTAGATTTTTTGTATAATAATGATTAAATTGAAAGAATGTTCGCAGTGCTGAAAAATCTGCTTTTGCTTGCACTTGCATGTGTGTTTACCAAACTAAAAAATATTATCCACAGGTAATATATTAAATTTTGGAATGAAACGGCTTCTACTTTCGATTGTTCTGCAGCAGCATTTAATGCTAAGCAACATATTCTCGAGGGAGTAGTCAGCTTCGTCTGTAGGTTCGGCAACTTAAAAGTGTACCCAATGAATGGAGAAAGCTTCGAAATATCTACAATAAATAAACACAAATATCTTCATCATCAAATATTTATATGCCCGATGCTGTCATTCGTAACTTTGTCATGTGTGATTATCAGCTTGATTTGTGGGTAATTAATTCAGCTAATGAAATAAAGTCATAAAAAAATACAAAGAAAAAGCCCAAAGATCTATCGAACCTACAAGCTGATTTGTGTCTCCTGTTCGTGCCAGAAGTTCCGACTATAACTAATGCTGATGAGTGCAGAGAATCTTTGATTAATACCAAAGTTTGCGGGAACCAAAGCAACGTAGCAAAGCTAGCCCACATGCATCATGGACAGCTCTCCAAAAAAACAAAAATAAACCTGCCTTTCGCACCTTTCAATCTCAGTGCAGATGTTAAAAAAGAACCCCCACCGCCGTAGTTTTTTTTGATAAGAGTGGTAGTGAAGTTTCCTGCCGGATTCTATGTCAGAAACCCATACCAATTTGCACGGCCCACTTTGCACTAAGTGCGAAGACACTTTAGCAAACAATTAATTGCCGTTAGCGGCTGCTGGCGACACACCTACCCAATTCATTTTCCAATCCCTCTCAGGGCTGCCACCAGAGCTTCCCGCATTTTTCTCTATCAGGATATAAACGAGGTCCGGCCACGAGTGCAGTCATCCTGCAGAGCAGAGCAGAGCAGCGGAGAGGAGAGGAGAGCAGAGAAAAGTGGATGTAGAGAGGACTAGAGGACGAAATGAAGACAGCTGCCAAAAAAGGCGTTACGTCGCCAGTTAAATGAAGACCCGGCCAGTGGGTGGATGGGGGCCATGCGACAGGACGAGAAGCAAATGCGGCACTCGGGCTCGGGCATCGGCCATCGGGCATTCGGATAGAAGGGTTATCATTACTTCCACATAATTTAATTTCGGCAGGCCAGCGACCATTTGCATTTCAATACCCAATACGCCGGAGGTTAGCAGGGGAGCGGGTGGGGGGGAGCGGGTTCATTTGTTCTTTTTGTTGCCCGACGAGGACCAGAAGCAGAACCAGAACCAGGAATCCGATTTCTTTCTCTCAAAGTTTTGGCTGCGCCGCTCGTTGCACAAACTGAATTGAATCACCCAAATTATTATCCCCGCTTCTATCTAGCCACCAGTCTTCTGCGCCCCCCCCTGCCGCCTGCCCACAGCCCACCAAGAGATCCGATACCGCAGCCGAAGTCTCACACGAAGTCGGTCCTCCAGCCACTGAGAAAAACGAATTGGGATTTTATTTAAGAGAATTAAAATGATGGGCTATCAAATAGTTGAAAGTTAAATACTTTTACTTCAAATACCTTCAACTATTTGATGCTGAATACTTTTACTTTAAATACTTTAAACTATTTGATAGCCTATTATTTTAATTTGTTGTACAACTGAAGGCTTTTACCATCATTTACCCTTTTTTATTCGCACGAATATTGGTCTGCAGCTGCCTGATCAGCTGCTAAATGAGGCTCTTCGTAGGTGCTCCTTTTCTCTGGGATATTTTAGGCACAAGTGCAGCCGTGATTATTCATTATTCATCTGCAGATTTCCTTACACCAAAGTGGATTAACCAACACAAATTATATTCTTAGCCTCTGTTTGCTGTCAGCCTTCTGCTGGAGATACTCCTTATTATTATGCTTCAGTTTCCAGTCCCATATATCCCCAGCTCTCAGAACTTTTCTTTAATCTTCTTTCCCCTATTCGCTCAGTGTAATTGACTGAGATGCTGGCGGCTTCCATAGCTGCTGCTGCTGCTGCTGTTGCTGCCAGATTTTCCATCATCATTCATAACAAAAGCAGTTGGCAGTTGCAGTTGCCTCCTTCCTTCCCTGCCCGTTTCACTCTTCCACCCACGTAGGAAAATTTTTTCAACAATTTTTTTTTTTGGTTTTGTTTTGTGTGACATTTCCGTTTGCATTTGGCAAGCGGAAACGTCAGTAGCCCATTGGACAATCAGGCTTTGGACGTGGCCAGGAAGAGTTCTTGGCGTTGTTGTAGGACATTGTTTGGTGTTGATGGCTGCTCATGAATAACAAATGCCTGGGCGACACAGCAGTGAGGAGGATACAGGTACGAACGGTGCAGGACGAGTGCGAGTACGAGTGGAGATCCCTATCACTTTACCTTTTCCCATGGTCCTATCTCCTTTGTGCCATCTCTCTAACTCCTTTTCAACGTAGCTGTTTGCCTTTTTCCTTTTTTTTTGTATACACTGCCAGAAGGTGTCCATTAATTTTGCCTGTAGACCGCCTCATCTTCCGCTGTGCCAAGCTCTCCTTTTCTTCCATATATTCTCCGCTTAGCAGTTGCTTTTGTAACTCATTTTCCAAGCAGCTTTTCTTACCGAACTCTGGCAGGGTATGCACTGCGCTTACCTCCTGGAAATCATTATTTTCTCGTTTTGTTGTTGTATAAATTGTTCACTGATTTGTGGTCAATCGAGTGCAAAGTCGAGTCCATCCATCGCTGGCCATTTCACTTGCCAAAAACGAAAGATACGAGCAAACTGACAAACAAATGACAAAAAACAAAAACCAACAAAATGCCACAAAATTTGTGCTAACCAATTAAATCATTTTTATAGCCAAATGCTGTACAAATTTAGGCTAAAGTCCAATTGCAAACACCGCCCCACCACCCCAACACCCCACCACCCCACTCTTTGCCCACGAACAAGCTGTGCTTTTGATTGATGTCGAATAAAGCTTGGAGGCTGGAGGCTGGTGGCTGTTGGCTGGTGGCTAGAGCTGCAGCTGAATCCCAGTTTGAGTGGCTTTGGAGCCACGTTAACAGACAACAAGTCCACAGACGCCAGACACCAGACGCCATACGCCAGACGAGAATCGGCCGCAGTAATCAAAGCCTAAACGTCAATTTCAGTTCGGTTTTTCGGGAGTGGGAGTGGTAGTGGGAGTGGGCAGGGGGCAGGGAAGCGAATCAACGAGTGGACTGGGATTGAGACTCGCACAGAGATAGACACATGGATAGGGGAATATGCTGGATATGGCTGGGAAGCTGCAGGAGAACGTCGATGTCTCATTGAAATGTCAATTGCATTTTACAATGGCCTCCTTCCTGGCGTGGAGCATTCCCCCAAACCCCCCCATGCCCCCACCAATGCCACAATTCCCTTCCATATATCCATTTCATCTCTTCTTTTTTTTTAGTTGGAACATCTATTGTGTGTCTCTCTCTCTCTTAGTCGCTATGTGTGTGTAAGTATTTCAATAAGCCCGTAAAATGACTCAATACGAGTATCTGATGGATTGTTCATCCCTCAGATGTCAAGTGTTCAGGGAATGATGAAAGTGCCAAGCTGCACATAATATTTGATCCGTTCTCCACATATGTAGCTGCTGAGAAATACCTAAGGATTTGGTCATATTAGTTTTTAGTTTTGATTTAGATAATTCCTTAAAGATTATTTTTGATAGTTTCTGATTGCCTGGCAATTGAATTTAACTGCAAAGAAATGTGCTAAAAATATAGTCAAATAAATTGCAGGGGTAAACTCTGGATTAGGGTGTGTAAAATTGATGAGCAGAGTGCAACACCTTTTGGTATTCAGCACTCGGAAGGTGCCTCTATGGAGTCTTGTAGCTGCCGGCACGGGGTATGCTTTGGTTCATCAATCACCCCGCGATGCACACCACAAAAATGTCTACTTCAAAGGCAAAAATCTATCAATCTGTGTGCATTTAAAACCTCGTGTATATGTGCATTAAAATGTACACCTGATTCATTAGCTTTTTTTTTGTGTGTGTGTGTGTGTGTTGCCATGACAACAACCATCTATCCGTACCTATTTCTGCATCTGTATCTGCTCACATATATACATAGATATTTATGCATTGAGGGAATGAATGCAATAATCTATTGAGCCGGCTCGATTTAATAACTGGCGCGATTTGCTGTTTGTCATATTTCATAGTCCCTGGCACGCCCATTACTAAGAGGACACCCCCAGCCCCCCGCCCCCCTCTCGTTCGACAAGAACCAAAAGGATAAAAAGCTGGATGAGCATGGCAGCTATAGAAATTCATTTTTGTGCAACGCGGACACATTTGCCGCGTAGGAACGTAGTCCTTCAGGGAGTTTGTTGGGTTGGGTTGGGTTTGGGGGGGGGGGGTTCTATACGAGATGGACTGACAAACCAGATGGCAGAACGAGCCCCTGCCTGAGTACGCCCCTGAAGGCCAGCTGCAGCTCCCCCTAAGGAGCAGCCAGAGCATTAACGAGAACCATCGGAATTGAAATGCGAATGAAAAATGTGCGCTCTGCACATTCTGCTGCGATTGTCAAGAGCGCTAATAAATTTCCACTTGCCACCGCTCAATGCTCAGCCCAAATGCAACTCATCCCATTCCATTTCCATCCATAGTCTATACCCCATTTCGAACCCTATACCATACCATTCCATCCAATCCCATTCTAGCTTATTAGTCACCAGCGGCAGGTATTTTTTTTTTTTGGTTTTTTTTGAACATTTTTGTATAAATCATTGCGGCCTTTTGGGCGAAGGGAAAAGTACAAAATGCGATTGGCATTTACTAAAAATGTGCAACTGTCACCTGAGTCGGGTGTTTGCATTTTAGAAATATTATGCTCAAGGGTGCTTTGGGTCCATGACCGATATGCGAATATATAATCTACCTATTGTTGATATATTATCATGCGAAATGCGAAAATAGTGGCCAGTTGCTTGAAGAACTTTATGTAGTTTGGAGTGCAATTAATCAGCGTACTGCTGTTGTAATTCTGAAGGATTATGTGGGGATATATTAATTCAAAACTTATGCTCGTAAATCCTAAATAGAGCTGCCTCAAGAGGCTGTTGCAATTCTGCCTGAGTCTGCGCTCTGCACTCGTATCATTCACAATGAATGTGTCCGTTCGCTTATGGGTAATTTTAATCGTGAACAAATCTCAATTTGCGCTTGTTGAACAGGCATAGGACTACACATAAAAAGCAAAAATGGTTACACGAAGTCTCTCTCTCTCTTACACATACATTATGTACATATGTATGTGCATATGTCTGTACATCCAGCTGGGGAAAAATTGAATCTCTTCTTCTCTGCACACAGATTGATTTGCACCGAAACCGTACAAAGAGCCTACCCATAATCACATTCATTTGTGCTCCATCTAGCATCCATCTCCAGCCCCAGGCCACAGGGCTATTCCAGCCAAAATCTCAGCATCGTACGCACTCGATAATTCACTTTATGCTGCAGCCCAGGTACAGTTGTGTTCGGGTAATTACTGCACCGTTCATAAATACGAGCACAATACATTCTGAAAAGTGTCAAATTCAACACCAAGGCCAGTCCTTGACGTTTGTCCGGACACCAAGTGGAGCGCCCAGGAGGGCCAGGCTCAAATTGAGGCTGGCTGCATAAACACAAGCGGTCAGACGACGCTGTGTGCTCTTGCCCCAAAACAAAACAAAAGCAAATAGAAAAAGTTTTTAGAAATTCGAATCATGTAACGAAATACGGTCCAAAATTCAAAAGTCCCAAACACACACACAGACATGCACTGGGATTGCAGTACGGGGTACTACGGGGACATGGAGCTTTAGACTTTAATAAGACTTTTGTGTGTCCAGGACTACCCGCTGCCCCTGCTCCCCCCTTGCGCTCTTTACCCATCGCTTCAGACAAAATGTATGTAAGCTTCAATGTTGTAATTTATGTGCCCGAGTGGGGGGCTGACATGCCTGAACACAAGGCGTATCTATGGGCGGGTAAGGCCATAGCCGATCTTTGGTTTACCCCAAGCACAACACTCTCTGTCTCTGGCATAGCTCAGCAGATTGCTCAACAGTGCGAGTGCGAGTTACCCTTACCCTACGCTACCCTACCCCTTTTTGCAATATACCTTTGCTGACAGCCTTTGCTCGGACTGCAGCAAAATGCATTTGGCCATGTGTGTGAGTGCGAGTGGGTGGTGGGCTTGGGCGGGGTGTGCGCAACATGTGCTTATAATTATGTTTTCTCTGTGTGCTCATTTTTGGGGAATCGCTTGCCGTTGCTGCCCAGACACGTGCCTACGCCCACCTTCTGTGCATACAAATTACAAGCAAAAGCAACAGCACAAGCACAGGCACATACAAACACACCCATGTACATGTACATGCACACGCACACTCGGACAGAGAGCCTTCTTGTTGGCCGCCGCCTGGCTGGGGCTGGGGCAGGGCACAATCGGATCCCAACGAACCTGACCTCAAGCTGCAATTGTAAACGCTTAATTTGAGGTCAGAGTAACGTGCAACAAAACGCATCGCAGGCAGCTACCAAAAATGTTGCCGCTTGCATTTCAAAATGCAACGCACAAAAGAAAATCAAAACCAAACAAAACAAAAACACAAGTAAAGGATACTTTTCGTTCCTTGGGCTAGCTAGGCACATGATATAGTAATCCGATTAGGATGAGCCGCAGTAGTGCAATGGGTACCCCTGTTTCCCCTTGATTTGTCACCAAGTTTACCGCGTCTTACCGCTTGATTTTTCTTTTCTCCTGATTATTAGCCATGTATCCAAGCCGTCGATATTTTTGCACACCTCGAGTTTGCACAAAAACAAATTTATTAATTGTAATGGACACTTCAGTTGTTGTTTTTGGATTTATTTAATTATGATTATAAGAATTTATTTTTAATTTTATATATTATTTATTTTAAATTTACCAGCATTCTGGGCTTAGCTTGCGACGCGGCTTTATGGCATTGAATATTGATAGTGCATGTTTCGATTTATGTACATAAATACATAAACCTGATGGCTCGTTATTTAACTACTTTCTTCCTTCGCTCTCCTCTTCCAATCTTGCACTCCGCTTGCTTTAGTATCAATCAGGACATATTTAATAGAAAGCTCTCTTTGCATGCACTTAATGCATAAGTACCTTATAGTTAATATACCTTGGCAACAGCTCCCCCTTTAAGTTGTCAGGCTGATGCAAGGGCAGGCAACAGCGACGACCGGCGATGCCGGCAGCCAGCGACAATTTACACCGCAGCACGCAAAACGCTTGTCACTTGCAGCAATGGCAAACAACAAAAAAAAAAAGGGCAGCGCGGCGCCCCCACACACACGCCCCAGCACCACCGCCCAAAATTGTGGCCAGGGAGGGAGAGAGGGAGGACGCTAAAGAGAGGCCAACAAATCCATTCAGCGATTTGTGCCAAATGTCGGCCGCTGGCTTTTGTCTTTTGTATGCGCGCAGTGACCTGCAAAAATGGCAGACGCTCATTGTTTGCCCTGGGCCACACTCCCACACTCTGCCCGCGCTCCATCTCTCTCCCTCTGCCTCTGCCTTTTCTGCTGCTCCATTACTGTTTGTTCTGTTCGCACCTGCTGTTGTACGGATGAGAGAGAGAGAGAGAGGGAGTAGGAGAGTGGGAGAGCCAGAAGCGCATCTAGCGGGCAGCCAAGTGCGTAGCGTAGCCCTTGCCCATTCTGTTATTTCTCTGCCATTCCCATTCCCATTCCCACTTCCCCTCCAACTTATTCTCTTGCTCCCACTCTTATCCAGCAAATTCTGCAGTTAATTTAATTCATCACACCGCAGTCGCAGTTGCAGTCGCCGCCGCATTCACAGTTACGTTACGTTACGTTACACTTTGCTTAGTTTTTGCTACACCTTTGGAGCTGGGGAATACTCGTTCTACTTCCGCCTATTAATTGGCAAAAAAATAACGCAGTATAGAATAAGAGCCGATAAATCCTATAAGCGATCGGTCTGACAACAATCCATCAGCAAGGGTATCAAAGACTTCGGCACGACGCAGCTGGCATTCTTTTTGGTTTTGGTTTTACTTCTTTGCGTGCTTTTTTCTTGTTTTTTGCATGTAATTTCTATTCTTCTGCTTTTCTTTTGCATTTCTGTCGCGTTTGCCCAAAATGCTGCTGCAGTCTTTTCTTCCGTTGCTGCCGCTGCTGCTGCCGCTGCTATCTCGTTTCTTTGTTCGCAGCTGCCCTTGGAGTGGGTGCAGGGGGAGCTGACAAGACTGAGGCGGGCATGATGCAGGCAAATATTGTCTTTGCACAGAGTCTCATCTTTGACAGTCTTTATGTGGCCCCCTACCCCCCACCCAGCACCGCGTACCCCACTGACAGAATCTCTCCTTTATGCTCGCCATTCTGATGATTTGTTTGCTGGCTTGTGGGTGCAGCCAGCTAATATATGTATGTGTGTATGTACGCGCATGATGGAGGAGGTATCCAATGTATTTTTGTCACGAATTCAATAAATGATTTTTAAGCACGTTTTTATTACTTTTTGCTTATTGCTGGAAAATGTTTCCGGCCTGGATATGGAATCCTTTTGGCAGTGCATGACTTTATCTCACTCTCTGTGTCTTCTTTTCTTGCTCTTCACCTGCTCCTGCCCATGGCTTTGTCGCTTCTCTGCACTGTATTCGGTATGCGTGATACCCCTTTGGGCATCTTTCTCGGGTGTAAAGTCCATGGGTCAACCCACGTGGGCCATTCACACAATAAATAGTCTTACATATTATACATATGTATTTGACCAAAATAAACAGAAGGTAACACATTTTTGGCTGCAGAACCGATCAAATAGTGAGGGTATTTCCTTAGTCGTTTGGTGCCCAGCTATGCAGCTAAAATCTGCAACTAATTTGCTTGAGAAATTATGGCTTTTTTTATTGGTTTGCTTGGGCTCTGCGACTGGAACTACTGCCCAGCCACAGTCAGAGTCATTGGATCGGGGGGCAGCGTATTTCCAGTGAGTGCGTGTGCATGAGTCATTCGCCAAGACAGGAAGAGAACTGGCAACCATCCCCAGCGAAAAACGAAAGGGAACCCAAAAGAAGTAAATGTTCAATTCAATACAAGAAAATGCACTTTGCTAATGAATTAAATTGTCTTCTTGCAATCCGCAGTCGGAGCTGGAAGTCGGCTCTGCTCTTGGTTTTTGCTTCGGGTTTGCCTATTACATTTTGTGTGTGTGGTCACAGTTATGTATGTAAGTCTGTGTACACACTACAATAAATATACAAATATTTTACATTTTACAGAGCTACCAAAATTCCAAAATGCAAGCTAAAATAGGCAGAAAGTTTGTTACTGGGTCCAGTAGGATTTATTAGGTATCCCACAGTCGTAATATTGTCTATATAATTTTATTCTTGTGATTTAATTTGCTTTGGTGTCGATTTGGAACTGTTTCACATTCGCAATTTCAATTTGAACAATCGGTGAAGTCTGAGTGAATTTTTTTTTTTGGTTTTTTCTTTTGGCACTTTCTTTGCGAAGCTTTAAGATTTTTAGCGCTTGTTGCAACTGCATACGTTTTGGCTCCATCAATAAATCATTGAGCAGACAACGACGCGGCACGGTTGTTAAAAGCACTCCCCCCCTCCTCATTCCTCTACCCATCCCGACTCTCACACTGACGCTGTCAGTGGCGTGGCAACCGCAAGTCAGCAGGTCCCTGGGAGCATGCCATATACTCCCATATTCCCCCCCTTTATTTTTGTGTGTGTGTGGCTTGTGTGTGAGCCCTTGTACAGTTGTATAGATATAGACGGCACGGCATATCAATATTCCGCATAGACGGATTGTATTTTCAATATTTGCGCAGCGGCAGCAAAAAGAAGAATGAAGGAGAAGAAGAATAGACCGGAGCGCAGGCAGCGTGTATTAGAGGCAGTGAGAAGAAAAGGCTGAAAGAGCGAGAGAGAGAGCAATGCAGGAAGAGGAAGCTGGAGGAGAGAGAGATGCAACCACACCAGCAAAAAGTAAAAAATCTATTAAACGATGTGCGTCTCCCCGCCGCTTTTTTAATACGTGCATATTTTGTCAGTGATGTAATTTCTACCTTTTGGCATTTTTTCTGGTTTCCGGCTCTTGCCCACAAGCATCAGTATTCATATAAAATATAGACAGAATTTCTTTAAGCCGATTGTTGTAGTTTATTTAATCCTTTCATGTTTTTTTTGTATGCAATATTTAATTTTATTGCAAAACCATCGGCAGAAAACGTCTCGTGTGACCAGGCGGCATTAAGTGAGCAGCAGAAAGAGTATCAGCGGCACAGCAACAGAACGCGGCTGGCGCGGAGCGGGAGAGGCGAGTGTGTGAGCAGGAGCAGCAGCAGGGACAGCGGCTTTTGTTGGTTTTGTATTGCAATGATTTAGCAGTTTTTCGTCTGTGTTTACGCTGTGGATAAGGTTTGACGGCTCTCGATTGTCGTTCGTTCGCTCTATTCCTGGCAGTCTCTCAGCCGTCCTTCCCCGTACACTGCCCTGCCCTACCCTACCCTACCCACTTCCACGGCGGTTGCATAAGAAATCAGCAAATTGTTGTGTTTTAATCGAACCCTGCTTGCCCCCTCGTTACCCTCTGCGCTCCAGCTCCACCTCTCGCCCAGTGGAGCAGACAATAGGCGTCGGTGCGCCAATAATCTAGCTGTCTTTCTCCAACACACATTTTAAGCCGCAGACTGCATTGAATTTTGTGTCTGTGTCTGCATGTGTGTCTCTGTGTGTGTGTGTGTAAGTGAGTGAGTGATCAATATCCCACAATGCAGTGGCGCAGCTCCACTCCGCTCTGCTCTGCTCTCTCCACTCTTCGCCGCCAGCTACTTGTGTAAATAACTGTCAGCCAATTGTTGTTTAATCGCCAGCTTAGCTCTCTCTCTCTCTCCCCACTGCCAATACTCTGTGCCGTATGCCCACTGCTTATATTCTGCTTGCTGTGCTCATCCGCTGCTCTGGGCTCTCCTCTATTGGAGGATAAGTGCGGTTCTGCTTTAAAAATTTCAGCAACAAATAAATAAAACGTAAATAAAAGACTGACTTCAAGAGGCCGAAGGTTTCTCGATATCCTTGCAGATCTAGGTATCTGTCCACCCTCCCCTGCAATGGCCGTTAAAATGACGAGTGGCAGGAGGAGAAGTGGAGCAGTGACTCCTCAAGATGGAACCCGCTGGGGGGGGGATGGGCGATGGCTAATTAGTTGCACATTTTACATTAATTAATTTTCATGGCATATCTGTTCGTTGGCCGAAAGTTTTGTCATAAGAAATTCCACAAGGCATTAGTAGCAGCCGACGGCGCTGCTGCCGCTGCTGCCGCTGCTGCACTTTCTATACCCCCTCCCTGCCACCCATATACGCACCACCCACAATTCCACTCTCACACTGTGGGTGGGTGGCTGGGTGCCGTCTTTGATCCTGGTTACCCGGCTAATTGGATTTAGTTAGAGCTAATAAAAACGTTTACAAAAGAATTTCATTTTTACTGCAAATTGGCCTAAAATAATTATTCTCTTTTTTGTTGTTGTTGTTTCTTTACGTTTTTGCCCGAGCAGCAACAATGGCACAATAGAGGGCACACAGGTGATCGACAGACAGATACCTATTATTAATATTTAAAATTAAAAATTAAATTATTCTTTAAAATTTTTATTTAAAATTGAAAATTTAATATAATCAAATCGAAAAAGTCACAATAAAAGGCATTACGAAGCGCTCGGAATATTTGCAGTTAAATCCATTAAAATATATAACAGTAACATGGGAAAATGGCTATATAAAAAGATCCATGAGTACCGCAAAAGATGCCGAATACACCCATGGAGCGGTAAGGCGAAATCGGCTCAGTCTCAATCCCAGTGCCAAGCCCCGGCACCATTCCACTCTCTTGTAAAGCCTAATGAACCGCCCCAGAGTGTTCGTCGTAATTGCCTTTCGTGGGAGCGTGGACAGTCATAGTCCCTACGACCTGCCAGCCTGCCCAGCCCCAACCCCAACCACTCCAATGTCCTGCTTACGCCCATTGCCTCCCACTATCAACAGACAGCTGTTGTCCGTACTGGGGGGCCTGGCACGTCTTATCGACATATATCGATAAAAGAATTAGCTAAATCGTGACTGCCACTTTGAACATGTCGCTGCCATTAATTATGGGATGATGACATGACGACGCTCTCCATTCGCCATTCTCCACTCTGGACATCCTCATTCGCATCCGTATTCGCAGCCGCATTCATGTTGTTGATTTTATTAGCTGGCCCACTTTCGATTACGCCCCAATCCAACGCCCGCTGCCGCACAGCTCACCTAATTAAAATCGACTTTTTGTGCAATTAATGCCCCCAAATCAAATTATCAGATCGGGGCAAAAGTTTCCAGCTCGTGTGGCGCCTCAGCCTCAGCGCCCAAAAAAAGTTTAGTATTTGGGTGGCACTGGGTGGGACGCACTCACCGGCACTGGTAGCAGTTCGTTCTGCATTGGTTCACCAAACAAAATCAGAAGGTGGCTTAGTTTGGTTTGGTTTCTTTATTGTCTTCGTTCTTGGATGAAGCACCCAACTTGCATGACAAAAAAATAGACAAAGAACGAATTAAATACACAAAGAACGAATTAGTTTCTGGGCGGAAAGTTAATCCATATAATTTTCATATTTTTTTCAATTGAATTTTATTCTATATTAGCCAGTCAATTTTGAAGACTGTTTTTGGTGGTGTGATTTAGCGACGGATTTATGATTCGCTTGCTTCATGACTTTGCTCATAAATATATAGGGAATAAGGAATTATGAGAACGCTGGCAGCAGCCACTGTACGAGAGAGGTGAGACTTTGGTTCTCGCTACAAAATAATTATTCAACTTTTTGTTAAACAATTTATACCCGCTTCATATAAATATTCCCATAATATCTGAAGCTCGCACCTCAATCCCAATCCCCCAAATTGTCGCACAGTTTTTTTTCTGTCTCGTTTATGTGTGTGGCGGTCTAATAAATTCCATTTCGATTGCCTTCCACTTGACGAGTCAAAGTCAAACCCAAAGTCGGGGCTCACAAATTGACACAAATAAATTGTTGAGTGGCCCTCAGATATCTGCCCACCCCTCGACCCGACCGGTTGCCTTCACCACACAAAAGTACCGCCCGTTTGCCGCCTCTGGCCGGCAGTTTATCATGTCCGCCAGGAATAATTCAACTTTGCTTATTTCACACTTCAATTTTGTAGGTAAACAAAGTTTTTTTTTGGTTCGTGGGCCCCCAACCAAAAAAAAGTCTAAAAAGGCAGTAGCATTAAATACCCTTGCGGGTATATTTTGTCCTCAGGTCGGCCCATTCCATACCCTTACAAAGAAACGTTTGTTTTTTGTTTATACCGATATTATCCACGTGATATAGTGATCTGATACTGGATTTTTTTGCACTCATTTTGGATGCTATTATTTATAAGAAATATACTTTTGGATCGCAAACATCTGATCAAATCCGTTGTACAACCCACAGAAGAGTAATCGAAAAGGAAGAATAAATAAAATAAAAATATCCATGGATGGGTGAAGGGCGGAGGAGCTGTCAGCACCTTTAGTCGTCGAGTGAAAGCAAACAAATAAAAATGATGAGCGGCCATCGGCCGAGCCGAGCCAAAAGCCGAGCTGGAAGCTGAACAACAACTGAAATCCAGCTATATCCTTGGGGCATATTTTCCCCGAAACCCTGCCTGTGCCCCTGCCTCCTGGCCGCAGTTCGCAGTCCGCAGTCGGAGCAGTCCCTTTGGGCTTTTGTTATTGTAAAAAGTTTGACTCTTTCTTGGGATACCCCGATTGTGGTTGTGGTTGTTGCCGCCCCCCACCCCCCCGTTTGTGGGCAAATTAAAGCACAAATTGTGGCCAAGTTTTGTGAAAAATACGAACGGCAACTAGCCACCAGGGTAATTCTTTCGACCAAGTCCGGCACATAAGTGCCCCACACCATACAGACCACAAGGCAGCGCAACACCCAAACCACCCAAACCACCCACTTACTCACTCCCATCCGCACACACTCGCCTCAAGAGAGTGTCCTTGAGGAGCCCTATAAATATTATTATCATCATCGTTGAGTGCATGCTCATTGTGGGCTCTTCTTGTTGAAGCGTTTTGTTGTCTTTCACCCCACTACCCCACCACCGCACCACCCATGACCCCATGACCCATGGCCTTTCCTCTTCACTACCCGTCCTTGTTGCCCCAGCAAACTTTTCCCCGAGACTTTTGACGAGCGACGAACTTTATTGAGGGAAATTATCATTCGCTTGTGGTCCAGTTCGCTTTGATATTTAGTCCTTTCCTGGGATCCATAACTTTGTTCAACTTGCTCAACTTTCGGGGCGAGTACTCGTTCAGTTCTCTGAGGTCGGGGTCGGTCCTTCAACTGCTACTATGGCTATGTACCCCTTAAGGTCTCAGCCAGCGTTCCATGTTCTTATTGCGTCTCTCCAGATTTCTTAAGCAATTGCTGTTTCTTTCGTTGGTATGGATTCATTTGATAGTTAAGAGCTTCGCATTCTCCTATTCCTATCCTATTCAGTTGATATTTTCCTTGATTCATATTTTCAATCTTTTATTTTCGCTTGGTTTTGAAGGCCAAGCAGTTGTTGAACTGGAACAGCGTGGAACTGCTTGAACCAAAGCTTCTGTTTAGCGGATGAACTGCTTGCAGTTGAGTTTTAGCTGTAGATCATTCTCTTGTACTTACTTGGGGGTTCTCCCCCAAAACTTAAACTGAACAATTTTATTTCATTCATTTAATTTCCACTGATTATTCAAAGGAATTTTACATAAAATTCCAATAGGCTCTGCTGTTCCCTTGAGTTATTTAAACCCTGTCAGCCAATGCTGTGGGCTCTACCCTGAAACTGGCTCGGGCTCATTCCCCCAACTAGTATATATCACACATTCCATTCAAATAATCCAAATCAAGGCAGCATCAAAATGTCAAAGACAAAGCCATAGAGAGAGATATATGTACGGGCGTATGTATGTGGGGTAACAACGTAACAACTAACGTGGCAATAAAGTCGGCTACAATAAAACACACATAATTATTAGCACTTTTTATAGGTAGCGAGCGAGCAGGCAGTCTGATTTGTAATTCTCAAGGCTCTAAAACTTCCGGAGGGGAAAACGAGCCGAAAGAAAGGTATAGACGGGGCTAAGTAGGCATCCCGCATCCCGCATCCATATCCGGGACATGGAGTAGAGGAAGCAGCTGGGCTCATAAAAATACACAGACGACGTTTGGATTTTTAGAGTTGAACATAAAGAGCCCAAGAATGGAAAGGTGCGCTTTGGATGAGCTGGAGGTGGAAAATACCCTTGGAAAAGCAGCGAAAAAGAGCTCGACAATGGATTCGATGGATAGAGCTTCCAAAGCTACCAGAATGTAGACCTTCTCTGGGTGCTGGTGAAAATACAACGCCAGAAGCCGAACGCTTACGATTGCGAATAATTATTATAATGAAATGTGTGGCTAATGCCTCTGCGGATGATCCTCTTGAATATACCCGAAAATACTCCTTTTAAATGGTATACACAGGCCTCATTGCAGGCATTGCTTTCCCAGCAGAAAGAGCAGATACAGCAGCGTCAGGACATACAGTCCATACCCCCACTTCCCTCGGGAGGAGTTGGCATAGTTTGGGCCAGGGCCAGTGCCAGGGCCAGGGCCAGGTCCAGGGTCCGGGGCGAGGCGAACTTTTTGTCTAAAGCAGCTCGTAAAAATGCCCAAGTGAATAATAATCATCAGAAGTGGGATTTCAGCAACCCCCCTATGACACCTCCGTCCCGTCCCGTCCCATCCCGTCCCTGCCCGCCAGCGCCATCGCCATCGCCCATCACCATATGCGGCGGGGTCACATGTGTGTGAGTGGAGGCCGTGTCCGGGTCCAGAAGTTGCCTGCTTCCTTTATTTTTTTGGACGGGTGGGGGTGGAGGTGGCGGTGTGGTGATGGCACAATCTTGTAACATACGAAAACCTAAACGAAATGAAAGGAAAGGAAACTTTTATTGTCTGTGAGCAGGCGGACAGGCCAAAGGACACAAGGACATGCAGACATATGGACCCAGCGGACGGACAGTGCAAAAGAAATTCCTTTCGAAGTAGGAAATAATTAAGCGTAATTGAGTTAAGTTATTTCCGCTTGCAGTTTTCTTGAGACTCTGCCCGAGTTCGGGTCGGGTCGGGTTGGGTACTCTCCCGAGTTTATTTCAAGGACTTTCCTGCATTTTGGCGACTCTCCCAAACTCCATCTGTCTGCCGTTCTAAGTGATTTATTTTAGCAGATGAGCAAGACAACAGCAATGACGACTGCCCTTCTATCTGCCTTTCGCAGTGCATAATGCTCGGAAATATTTTTTGAGCTGGTAATGAACTTTGTGCGAGAACACTGGGGGAAAATCTATAATCAATGGTCGATTTTTGTGAGATGCAATAAATATATTTACATATCATGAATGGTAAGCATTCTAAGGGAAAATTTAAGATTTTTCTATTCTAATTTATATTCGCTTAGAGCTTAGTTGGAGGTTGAGATTATGGGGCCTCATGGCGTTTAATTTTTGGATGGATCTACGACTTCGATTTGCTACTTTTTTTGTTACAATTTGGTTTTGACTTTAATTTTGCTTGACTTGCTTTCAGACTTTGGAATAGTTTCATATCTGCTGGAAATTGTTTGTTTTTAATTTTTAGTTCCATTTGTGTTAGGGCTGTAAATTGGATTAGCTAATGCTAGAGTTTTGTGGGCTCATTGGCGCATCTCAATGGGTTGCCCATTAATTTTATTGTTACCCTTTGAATTATATCCATTTCTCGCAGTGCATTTGCGCTGCAACTGAATGCTTCGCGTTTCGTGTGGCAAGTGGAAAATCATTGATGCGGCTGTTTTGTATCGATTTCAGTTAATGCGCTATGCCACAATTTTCTGTTTTTCTTTCTTTGTTTTCCCTTTATTTCGTTTGTGCTTCCTACTCTGCCCTAAAATTTTGAAAGGGTGTTATGATTCTAGGCACAGAAGGTACCTCTGGATATTGTGAAACGAAATGCAAGAAACTTCAACCTATTCAGGGATAATTCAGTTAAAGTTAATCAAGTTTTATTAGCATGCAATACAGCTATAAAATATCTGAGCAATCGATTTAAGGAAAAGTATTTATGAGCACTATAATTATGTATGCAAAAATGTTTACTAAGATTTTTATATCTCATTGTAAGGGTAATGGGAGCTTCGAACGCAAAATGAAAACTCTCTTTCCTCTCTTGTTCTGTGTGTGTGTGTGTTTCCCTCTGATTTTCCTTTGCCCTTTTCCGTTGGTTGCAGCTGTCAAATTGTGTTTTATGCAATAAGTAGCAAGTATCCTGAGTGGGGGGTTGGTGCATGGGGCCCAGGGGCCAGGGTTCCGGGGGCAGACCAAGAAAACTTCTTTATTATAGTTGCGGTTCTGTCGCTGTCGCTGTTGCTGTTGCTGTTCCTATCTATTTCTCTGTCTCTTTCGGGGCGGTTGCATTTTATTTAACTCAAATTGAAAGGGAGTGCCGAGTGGACCGATTGCCGCTTTGTGCAATTTATTGTTTTTATGCGTTTGTCGTGCACTTTTTAAGTAGTTGCTTGTCATTGGTGGTAAGATGGTAAGGGGGCGAAGGGCTGGGTGCATTATTAGATTTTGCAACAGAACAGAAAGTTTTTCTGTTTCCAAATGGTTCGTGTCCCGCAGGTCTGATTGCCACCACCCGCCCCCACGCAGCAATACCAAAATCACATTCAATCCGCTGCCACCACTACACCCACACACACACACACACACACACACACATGCACAGAGTGTTGCAATTTCAATTTGTATAGGTGCTGTGGCAGTGGCACTTTAACGGGAGTTACAACCAATTAAAGTAATTAGCCCTGGTTCGTCTGGGTCGTCCGTCAGTCAGAGGTCCTTTGCAGAGTCGACTGCCACCGCCACTGCCACTGCCACTGCCACGAGGTGACAAATACCCTTTCACCCTTTCACCCATCACCCACTCCATCCATCACTCCATCTCGCTCGCTTCTGCTGCTGCTGCTGCTGCTGCTGCCCCCGTGGATCGGACATGTGAATGCGCTGTCCGTGTGTTTGTCAAATACGTCAACGCTTGTCGGTTGCTTGCTTCACTGCCGTCACACATTGACAAGTTGGCTTTTGGGGCACAGCATAAGTCACAAACACAGAGAGAGGGAGATAGATAGAGTGTAGAGAGGGGGAAATGGAGATGGAGAGGGGTGTAGTTAGACAGACACAAGCCAATGCCTGGAGTACTGGCCAAACCAAACGGCAGCTACACTGCGGCATGTTGCAGGCTGCTGCTCTGAGCTAAAGCAAAGCCAATCAATTGACTAATCAATTGCCTAACGAGGTTAAAACGGTGTGGCAGAATTAAGTTTACAGCTGGAATGGCTTTTTGATTTTAGCCCCTTTGGATCGTAGTTGAAGATCTTAAATTGGGAAACCTTCAGTGGGAGAGCCCCTCATAATCCATAAGTATTCCATGCAATGGAGCTTTATTCTGTGCTGCTGTGCCTTTTCTGTGATTAATTTAATATCAAAATTGTATTTTTCTTTTATTCAGCCAATCCAACTGCTTGCTCGTTTAGGCAGTACTCAAGCAGCAGCAGCGGCGAGGCAGCAATATCGAAACTGCAGCCGCCCACACCCCAAAGGCCAAGACACAGCCAACTCCCACGGCAACACAAGATCCAGCGCAGGCGACCCAACTGTAGCAACAAGCCCGAGACCCAGAACCCAGACCCCAGTCCAAAAACTCCCACACTGGTTGGAGTTCTGGCCTTGTTCAGAGTCCGCTTGGTTCGGTTCGGTTTGGTTCGCTTCGTTCGCCTGTCAATTCACTCAATGACTATACAAAGCTACCCACACCCCACCCACACCACTTACTCACAAGCCACCACACTTTCTCTCTCCCTCTCTCTCTCTCTCTGTGTGTCTCTGTGTCTGTGTGTGTGTGTGGGGGAGAAAATCTCTTTTAATTGCCAATCGTGTGGAAAAATGAATTTTCCATCGAATTAGTATTCTGTGGCTGAAATTCATTCATGAAGCACTCATTAGGAAATCCTCAACTGATGCTCGTTGGCTACACCACCCCCTTCCCTCCCTTCCGCACAAACCCACACACACAGGACTCTCTCTTTCCCCCTCTCTCCCTCGCTCTCTTTTATTTTGTTGTATTTTTTTTTTGGGTGGCTACCCCCCACCACCCATCCATGTTCTCAGTTTCTCGTTGAGTTTCTCGCTTGTTATGAGTTGAGTCAACATATTTTGCAACACTTACGAGTATGTGTGTGTGTGTGTGTGTGTGTGCTGGCAGTGTTGGGTAAGGGTAGGGGTACGGTACGGTGATTGGTACGCTTGATGGTGTGCTGGCTGGCTGGCTGGGTGGCTGGCGGGTGTGGCGGACAAGGACCCAGCTCAACTACAGCCTCTCACCCCATGCCCAGTACTAGTACTTGAAATCAAAATCAAGGAAGTGACTATAATTTTGGTGTAGCATGTTGTCGGTACGTGTTCCAATATGTCAGCATCCGGTGATGGGTTTGCCACGTTCCCGCTCTCTCGCTCTCTCCTTCTCGCTCGCTCTCTGGCTTGGTGATTTTGAGCACCGCCCCCACACCACCCCACACCCGCTCACACGTGCACGCTCTGTTGTTGCTGTTGCTGCTGGGCTGCTGTTGCTGCCTCTTCTGTTCCGCCGGTGCTTTACTGCTGCTGCTGCTGCCTCGTCTCCACCCGTGCTCAATGTGTATGCGAGTGTTGAGCACTCTTCACTTATTTTATTGATGTTGTAAATTTCTGGTAATTGAGCTTAATTTTTATACACTTGCCCCGTAGACCCACCCACCCAACACCACTGCCGTTTGCCATCAGCCAGCCATCTTCGTCTTTGTTTTATGTTGATTGCTGCTTGATGGCAAAGAGAGAGAGAGCGGGAGAGTGGGAGAGGGAAAGGGAGACACACTCACTGATTGCCGGTTGAGAGATTTTTGAGGTATTCCGTTCGAACATGTCTAGTGGCTGCTGCTGCTGCTGCTGACCAGGAGCAAAAGTCGAGAGTCGCCTGACGATTGACGATTGACGGACTGGGGAATGGGAGGGAGAAGACCAACAGATTTGACAAGGGGAATTAGTGGAAGAGTGTACCGAGGAATACGAAAGTAAAAGAAGAGCAGAAGAGGCTAATAAGAGGTTTAAGAAAGTGGCTAGGAGAACACTCCAAGGGAAAAGAGTGAAATCGTATTGTCGGTCACACAAAGATCTGAGTGGGGTTTAGGTCAAAGGTAGAGGAGCGAGTGTAGTGGATTGCTTTTGCCTTTTCTTTAATTGAAATTAAATTAAATTGCTTGTAGCTTTTGACATATTATTTTATACTTTTCCCAACACTTGTCTTTCCACAGAGAGAATCACGGCAATCACGAGTTGGCGCTGGCATGACGCGTATGCTTGCGATAAAGCAGTGCACAAAGTACGTTGCGCTACTTTACCGACTGCTTTGACTGCTTGCTGGTGACCGACGACATGCCGGCGCGTGTCTTCCGCTGCTCGTTTATCGAAGCCTGCAATTTCGACCAAGGTTACTTAAGGTGACTAAATGTTGGAAATTCAAAAGAAAATTCGACTCTACGCGTGTTTTTTTTACAGGTCAAAGTAGGCAGGGCAGCCCCTTTGAGTGTGTTAACTCCGTTGCCTGAATCGTAAGGGAATTTTCAGTCGTCTCGGAGCATTCTCACACCTCACAACTCGTGCTACAAAAATCGGAAAACTAAAAGCAAAGAAAAGAAATTAAAAAATTGTGCAATATTTGACAGCTCTCAAAATTAACAAAAAACAAAAACCAAAAGTGAAAATTGAAACGCTACAAAAAGAAGTAACAAAAGCTACAGCTCGTAGCTGCAGTTGCAGCTGCAGTTATGGATGCTAACTAAATGCAGCCAGTAGAGGGCCAAGAAGACTCCCAACACTCCAGCGTGGGCAGCACCTAGCAGCAACAAACCAAAGGAGCAGCTCTGCCGCCCCTCACTGGCTTCTGAGCAGGCAGTCGTGGAACTCCTGGCCGGGTCACGCGGGTGACCCTCTACTATGCGGTGGAGTTCAGCCGCAAGTAGCTGGGGAGGAAATGTGCGCAGGCTGTCGGGGAGCGTGGAATATTTGGGCCATGCGAGAGTGCAAGTATTGGGATTAATGCCACTCCGGGGAGAGCTCACGCTACAGGTCCCCAGGCGCAGAAGTGAGGGCAGCCGTCTCTTATGGCCGTCCATTTCAGTACGAGTGGAGCTCCAGGAGGACTCCTTCGGAGAGGCACGTCCAAGAGCCTGCCAATCTCCCATTGCTGCCAGGTGGAACAGTATTGGGACGAGTACGAGGAACACGGATCTACGTAAAATAAAGGTTTGCTCTCCACTTTGATCTCTTAATAACGAAGCTCTACCTCCCCACAGATGCCCAGCAACACGGAGATCGCGCACTGCTCTGCCCCCTCGATGGACTAGACTGTTGTGTGGAGCACTCGACGAGGTGAGTCCAGGATCTTAAGAGGTATCTAGAGTCAAGCTAATCCCTACCCCTTCGCATTTCTTGCTATCAGATGGTGCGACGATCCAGGAGAAGGGAGTCTCGCGGGGGTCTCTCGGATCACACACTTCACGTCAGCTTCGGGCTCTGTGATCCGTCCCATCAGGCCAAGACCAAGGACACAGCCCTGCGAGGGCGTCACCGACATAGGAGATCGGTAATCCATCTGCTGGAGCGCACTGCCATGAGTTCTTCGTGTGTCGGCGACTCGTAGGACTCGGCTGTCGTCACTTCTCCGACTTGAGATCTGTGAATGAGTCTCTCCCGTGAGTGGCGTCAAGCTCAATACCCGACACCCCCATCGCCCAAATACGCTGCTCCCACTCCTCGACATCCTGCTGACATTTCCCCCCCAACTACTCCGATCGAATTCCATCGCCTAGCAGTGGCCCACTCGCGTCTGAGCAGGCTTCCGCGGGTGACTGCTTCAAGGCTGGCAGGTGGCTGCAGAGTTGCTCCTTTGGGTGTTGCTCCCCTCGACGTTGCCCGCAGTGGTGTTGGGAATCTTTCTGACCCTGAATTGGCTGCGATTGGTTAGCTTCCATAAGCTGTCCATAAGACTCGCCTATGCCTGTGGGCTTTTGTTGCTTCAAAGACAAATGCAAATGCGAATAAAATGTGAATGCGTTGAATCAGGCATATTTATGCAGCCATTGAATGATGGGATGGGATGGCTGCAGCTTCTCAATTTGCAGCACCAAAGAACAGCGTGGCGTAGGATACTGTTGGGCCTGTGCCTGTGCCTGGGTTGCTGCTGCATCATAGCCATCCTTCATCTTGTTGAGGTGAAAAATCCACTAGACATTATTGCAATGATTTCTGACGAGTAAGTTGTATTTAGAACTAGATTTCGATGCATCGATACTGAAGCTGACATATGTACAATGAACATATATGCAATACACTCTGTAGAATGGAGGTCAATATTGCACACATTACGTATACGTATACGTATTTCTGTGCTATTTTGGTATGTCTTGTGCTGCGTGTTCACTTTCTCGTCCATTTGCTTGTCGCTCGTTGCCATCTGGCATCTTTCTGTGACTTCTTTGCTCTCTTTGTGGGTCTGTTCCGTCATCCTACGTCACTGGGTGGGAGGGAGCCGCAAAGCAATTTCAATTAGGAACTTTGGAATTCAGATATGAAATTAAAATGATTCGCACACAGCTGTGCACAGCCGCCTCGGCGCCCAGCTCGACCCACATGTGTCACCCCATTGAAGGGGCACGACAGTGGGTGGGATTGGTCATTCCACTCTCTCTCTGGCACTGTGGACAAAAGGCAGCGCCCCCAACGAAACTGTCATCGAAACTGACAACAAACCAAATAGGAGAAGTGGAGATGCAAATGGAGATGGAGAGCGGGAGAACAGGAAATTATGCAAAAAAGTAGAAGTGCTGAATGGCGGGGGGGGAAGGGAGTCACAAAGTGTCACACACAAAAAATATATTGTATATGTATATTTATATAAAAAAGAAGCAACGAAGACAGACCCTTTTGGACCCCGGTTGGGTGTCCGGGGAATTTTATACCCTGGCAAATCGCTGGCGCATAATTCTTCGGATGGATAAACCTACAGCAGCAGCTATATTTTGGACATATTGTTCCTATGGTAGCTCTACTTCGAGGGCTAGCAACTAGCACACATAATCTGCAGTGGAACTGATCCGAGTGTACGAGTAGGAACATCCTTTGATGCTGGTGCTCGGGCATCTGTTGGACAGCTCGTGGGGCAGGAGTTAATACTTTCGCAAGGGTATTCAAATACATATGTGTATGTGCCACTGTACATATGTATGTTTATCTTTTCTTTTCTTTTTTTCGAGTTGTTGTAACTTTTTTACGCCCTCCCCTCGCCACCAGCCACCTCCGTTGACCAACTTTGGCAATTCCATTTCCACAATCATGCGTTGAACTTTGAACTCCCAGCTTGTTCTGCTCGCATGTGTGTCCGTCTGCCACCTCTCTCGTATTCCCCCTCCCCATTCCCCACTCCCCTCTCCCTTCACCGTGTGTGTGTGCATTTTGGAAAACTGCTTTTCAAAATATGCCAGCAGACAAATGCTGGTAAAAGTTTTCATTCATTCATCGCCTCCCTGCCGTCCAGAATCTGTTTTGTCATCGCTTTTCCCATCCGTGCTGGGGGCCTCAGTTGTGGATTGAGCCCCAACAGTCAACGTCAACCCCTCCCTGGCCGCGCCCACTCCACTCCAGCCCAATGGAATTTCGGCGTTTTTAGTTGCGGCCATTGAATGTTCAAAAATTATTGTAAACTTTTCAGACACACACACACACACAGGAACAGGCAGGGGAGGAAGAGGGGAAGTTCCAGTTCCAGTACTAGTTGGGAAATCAATTAAAAACGCTTGTTGGGTGCACCACAACTTTCCCTTTCGCTTGGGCCGAGTGCACTCGCCGCACTGGTCAAGGCTCCGCCTCCCAGGACTCCACTCGTTCCGTGTCTGCCAGCAGATCATTTGGGGCATCGCCAACACCCGCACAAGTTGGTGGCAGTAGAAGAATGGATAGATTAAGGCTGCACTCTTCAATTAATAATTAACATTCCATCCCATCATTCAATGTCTGCATAAACAGGCCTGATTAAACTTTGAACTCACATTTTATTCGCATTTGAATTTGCATTTGAAGCAACAAAAGCCCACAGGCGTAGGCGAGTCTTATGGATAGCTTATGGAAGCTAACCAATCGCAGCCAATTCAGGGTCAGAAAGATTCCCAACACCTCTGCGGGCAGCGTCGAGGGGGGGCAGCAGCCCAAAGGAGCAACTCTGCAGCCACCTGCCAGCCTTGAAGCAGTCACCCGCGGAAGCCTGCTCAGACGCGAGTGAGCCACTGCTAGGCGATGGAATTCGATCGGAGTAGTTGGGGGGGAAATGTCAGCAGGATGTCGAGGAGTGGGAGCAGCGTATTTGGGCGATGGGAGTGTCGGGTATTGAGCTTGACGCCACTCACGGGAGAGACTCATTCACAGATCTCAAGTCGGAGAAGTGACGACAGCCGAGTCCTACGAGTCGCCGACACACGAAGAACGAAGTCAAACTCATGGCAGTGCGCTGCAGCAGATGGATTACCGATCTCCTATGTGGGTGACGCCCTCGCAGGGCTCTGTCCTTGGTTTGGCCTGATGGGACGGATCACAGAGCCCGAAGCTGACGTGAAGTGTGTGATCCGAGACACCCCCGCGAGACTCTTCTCCTGGATCGTCCCACCATCTGATAGCAAGAAATGCGAAGGGGTAGGGATTAGCTTGACTCTAGATACCTCTTAAGATCCTGGACTCACCTCGTCGAGTGCTCCACACAACAGTCTCTAG
Source organism: Drosophila ambigua (assembly GCA_018150905.1). NCBI lineage: Eukaryota > Metazoa > Arthropoda > Insecta > Diptera > Drosophilidae > Drosophila > Drosophila ambigua. The sequence continues at coordinate 3,732,255 of JAECWS010000151.1, read as the reverse complement.
TCCATCGAGGGGGCAGAGCAGTGCGCGATCTCCGTGTTGCTGGGCATCTGTGGGGAGGGAGGGAGGTAGAGCTTCGTTTTTAAGAGATCAAAGTGGAGAGCAAACCTTTATTTTACGTGGATCCGTGTTCCTCGTACTCGTCCCAATACTGTTCCACCTGGCAGCAATGGGAGGTCGGGAGCCTCTTGGACGTGCCTCTACGAAGGAGTCCTCCTGGAGCTCCACTTCGTACTGCAATGGACGGCCATAAGAGACGGCTGCCCTCACTTCTGCGCCTGGGGACCTGTAGCGTGAACTCTCCCCGGAGTGGCATTAATCCCAATAATTGCACTCTCGCATGGCCCAAATATTCCACGCTCCACGCTCCCCGACAGCCTGCGCACATTTCCTCCCCAGCTACTTGCGGCTGAACTCCACCGCATAGTAGAGGGTCACCCGCGTGACCCGGCCAGGAGTTCCACGACTGCCTGCTCAGAAGCCAGTGAGGGGCGGCAGAGCTGCTCCTTTGGTTTGTTGCTGCTAGGTGCTGCCCACGCTGGAGTGTTGGGAGTCTTCTTGGCCCTCTACTGGCTGCATTTAGTTAGCATCCATAACTGCAGCTGCAGCTGCAGCTACGAGCTGTGGCTTTTGTTACTTCTTTTTGTAGCGTTTCAATTCTCACTTTTGGTTTTTGTTTTTTGTTAATTTTGAGAACTGTCAAATATTGCACAATTTTTTAATTTCTTTTCTTTGCTTTTAATTTTCCGATTTGTGTAGCACGAGATGTGAGGTGTGAGAATGCCCAGAGACGACTGAAAATTTCCTTACGATTCAGGCAACGGAGTTAACACACTCAAAGGGGCTGCCCTGCCTACTTTGACCTGTAAAATCGAATCTGTAGAACGTGCGTAGAGTTGCAGCGTAGAGTTGTTTGGTGTGACCAGAACCTAAGTAAGCAGTAGGCAAGCAGTTATAATTCGATGACCAGACACCCGCAACGACCCGCTAAGGCCAAATACTTTTGATCCAACAATGGGAAAACAGCCCCAAGGCGAATCCCTGGGAAACATATGGTTTCTATATGGTAAGTATTTCTTTGTTGGTTTACTCATATATTTGCAATTGCTTCAGGGGAGACACAGGAAGTTTCGGTGATTGATTTGTTTTGAATGGACATTATTCTCGTTTTGTTTTTCCATATATATCGGGTGTTCCCGCTAGAGCCACTTCATATGGAAATTTCCAAAACTTTTACCTTTTTCTTACCCGTTCCAGTCACTCGAGCGAATTTTGTTACAAGTTTTTGGCCTGTTCTTTTGTTGTTTCTGATTGCTTTCTAGCCCTGCAGCTGGCCCTTCCCTGCGCTACCCTGCGCCACGCTTCTCCTGGCGGGAAAACTCAATGCTTTTTCCAGCTGCCACTTTTTCCGTATGCATGAATAACAGTACAAGCAGCGGAGAAAGGAAGCTGAAACAGTAACAAGAAATTCAAATTTTAAAGCTTTCGCTCATTTCACGCGTGATTTGCTCTTAAAGTGGAATTGACTTGCCGGGAATGGGGAATGGGAATGGGGAATAGATGGGATTGGTTGGGCAAATGGCTGGAAATGGAATGGGGTCTGGAGCTCTGGTCCATCCACACACAATGCCTTCATCAGCTAAGCGCTCTTGGCTCTCAAAAAAAGAAAATACACAAAAAAAAAATAAAAACAAGAAGGGAAATGGTAAGAGAGAAGCCAGAAATTAAAGCGTCCCAGTGATGATGGGAAATGCAACAGGAAAGAGGAAGCAGGGAAGCATTCAAAACGGAAGAGAATGTGCGGGAATGGAACGGAACGGAACACACTTAACCTGTCTCATTCCCATCTCTGTGGATGCAAAATACAAAACAAAACACAACACAAAAAAAAAGGGCTACAAAATTGAGAAGAAACCGAAACCACTTTAAAGTTCGCGACTGTTTCGGCTTAAACTTGCCCTTTGACTTGTGGCATTGGCATGTTGCATGCACAACATCATGAAGCATACTTTCCACACACCCGCCCACCTACCCTCGCTCCATGCCACGCCGTGCCGCTCCATGCCATTCGCTTACATAGCTAAAAGCTCAAAGGGAGCACAAAAAATACGGGGGCCAAAGAAAAAACAATGTCAACAATGTTGCACTAATTGCGTCACAGGAAGGCAGCGCCGCCGCGGCGCCTCTGCCTCTGCCTCAGCCACCTGCCCCACGCCCGCCACGACTGGGTGTCATTCCTTTGCTGCATTGAATTAAGCAAAATTATTTTGTTCACTTGTTTTTGTGAGTCTGCCGTCTGCCGGTTCGGGGTCTGGTTCGAGGTCTGAGGGTGGGCTCTCTGGTCCTGGGTCTGGGTCTGGGCTGGACCGCCTGGCACCGGAGTGCACTTGTGTAAGCATAGTTGCCACCTATACTGTGGCTCGCTCATACAGTGCAACCCAGAGGTTTTGTACTAGTTATAAATATTAATTTAATAAATCTGATTCAGTTTTTCCAGCAGCTTTATTTTTGGTTGGTTTTTTTTGATCCAGAAAGTGTAGTCCAACTTTACAGAAATTACCGCTTATGGATTCACGGTTCTTCATAGTCTGGCTGCACTGCCTTACCATTGCATCCTCCCGACTTGACTGCTTAACATCTCAGCTTCTTCCGGTACTGCTTTCATTGCTTACACTGGCATAAAAGCGCTTCAAGTGCAGCGCCGACACTGACACTTGGCGACAACTGGCCAGAGGAAGACTCGCATCCCCTCCCTCTCTCCCTCCATAAACCCTTTAAGAAAACGAGTATTTTGAGCAGTCCACTAAGGGATAACAAAGCTATGAATTTCATATTGTGTATTTCATTTAGCTAATGTTCCGTTCGTTCCCTGTGCTTATGCATCCATCTGTGGGAGGGGGTCTTGGTAAAAGGGGAAGCGCAAAGAAAACGAATTATCAATTTGTTTCGGTTTTTTGTTTGTTTTGCATTTAACCTAATTTGGATCGCAGTTGGCCGTTTAGGCATGACAAACACGTCGCCTGGACAGGGCCATAAAGGACACAATAAAGACACAGTGCCGTCTAAAGTTATGCAGCCGCACACACACACACACACAAACATTGAAGGAATTTTTTAGTGGCTGATGCAAATATTTATGGCAGCGCGACACAATTTTTAAATATTTCCCATATTATTATTATTGTTTTTGGAAACATTTTTAGAATTCCCAGAGCGTGTCGCTTTCTCTCTGTCTCTCTCTCTCTCTCTCTGAGGTGCCAAATTGGCTGCCCAATAACAATAATACAAATAGCATCGAAAATATAAACTCTGCGGGACTCTTTTTCCCCATCTCTGCCGCGTCTCTGCAGCCATGGCTCTGGTTTTGCTGCTGGCTATGCTATATTTCATTGTGCTTAATAGAAAATGCCATGCACGGCCTTGTCTGCCCTTCCCTTCTGGACCAACGCCACCGCCACCCCCAACAGGACTTCGCACCCGTCGTCAAGCGATTTACTGGGCTGCTTTCGTCACTGCGGTTTCAATATGACAATGGCCCCAAAAAGGGAATAGCAATGCGACATGGAGCTGGTGATGGGGGGTCAAACAAAAACAAATATTCCACTGGGAGGATGAGGAGTGTGATCGAATGGGAAGTACCTCTGAGAGATAAATTTAGTAGAGATCTTCTCGCTGTTGAAACTGTTGCTGATACTAAATACAATGGAAACTTATTAGTCACAATGTGCGAGTACTTCCGTAATATACCTACCGCTAAAGATATAATTAGCAGCTGATATTTTCATTTATTTCTTTCCTTTTTTGTGTGTGCCCAAGCGAACCTTCAAGTGGATTAGAGGGTAAATATGGTATGTCTGACCACCATTAGGTCGTCAGGCGTGTCATTTTAAATAGAGTACGTGCCCATTCCTCGAACACTCCCCCATGGCCACAACACAATCGTCTAAGGCAGCTCGCTGCCCCCCAAGCGCCAATAAAATGCGTTAAGAAAAATAGTTGTAAAACGTTTGATGCATACTAAAATCGTTTGCAATTGAATTTGATGCTGCTGTCCCCCCTGCACCACAGCACCATCAGCAACATGCTTACTGCTTACTGGCTACTGCTTGTAAGCAGTCTGATGCTTGATGCTGGTCTCGTTTCGCAGCTCATTACGCATTTCTGTTGTGGCTGGCGATGGCTGTTATTTTTGGTTTGTTTGCTTTTTGGTGGATTTGTTAATCGGTGGGCCAACCCCCACGCTCCCAGCCGAACTTTGTCACTCGCTGTGGCCCCGTCCCACCATTCCAGCATGGCGCCATCCATGTCTGGCTTAAGCCAAAGCTTAGGAAAGTGATTAAAAAGCGGCAATCCCAGCTATCTGCCATCCTGTTTCTATCGCTATGCTCATGTTTGCGCTGGCTATAGATATTTATACCCTTTGCTGTGTGCATAGGATAATCTCACGACTTTATGGAGCTCTAAAATATTTTTAATGCGTGCAAAATTATAGAAATATTGTTTTAAAAATTTTATAAAACTCTAAACAATAATAACAAGAGTATTTGGCAATTAAACTAATAAAATAAGGGGTGCTCGCTCTAATCATGCTGCTCTTAGCAAGATATATTACAGTGGAAGCAGACGTAAAATAAATAAAAATAAGAGCACACAATTTGTATGTTGCAAAAATGTATGCTAATTTTGTGTTACACCTGATATATGTGTAACTAATCTTTCGGCTCAGCTGCCAGTGTATTAGCAGCGTCGGTTTCTGCTAAATTTTATCCTTATTGTTTCACACAAAGTTTGTTTGTTTGTTTGCCTTTTGGGCGACAGTAACCTTCATTACACACAAAGGCTGCTGGGTGCTGCTGTGTGCTGCTTGGTGCTGCTTGGTGCTGCAGTCAACAAGCGTATCGCGTTAAGCAGTTAAGGTGTTTCCATTTTGTTTGGACAAAGGCAAAAGTTTTACCAGACTCGCTACGAACTTTACCTCAACTTAAGTACTGGCAGCAGCAGCAGTACTTGCAGCAGAAGGGCGCACTGATAGCAGTGTCCTCTGCGAGGAGCAGCAGTAATTGTGGCAGTAATTAATAAACTGTCATATTTACGAGCGTTGGCCAGCTTAAAGCGGGGGGCATGGCACATGTGGTGACCCCGATCCTGGTGCTGGGTTCCCTGGTTCCCCTAATTGGTTGAGCATTAAGCGAAAGTGAATTATTGATGGCTTAAGCAGCGCTGGAAGCGGGCGCTCCTTTTGTTTGCAGCAGTAGGACCCAAGAAAAAAGCAACGAAAAATGAGCACAGCACCGAAAATTCCTTTTTAAATATGATCGAATAATAGCTCGATGAGGGGGGTCGTACCCTCAATTCTGGCAAATGTTGTGGGGCCAAGCTGTTGTGGCTCCTGCCACGCCACACTTGCCATTCCCCCCCGCCCCCATAACTCCTGCAGCCTCAGCGGCCCCTTCTTCTCATGGTTTGCTTTACTCCTTCGAACTGGCGTCAGTCATTTATGACAAAGCAATGTGTTCTTTTTTTTTTGCAAGCACCCCCACCACCCCTTAGAAGGGTGGTAGGGGTGTCCTAATGAGCGGAATGCAGACACAGACAAGGACAGAGCGTGTGAAAAGTATGGGGCAGGCAGGGAGCAACAGCAGACTCCAGAGGAATGTTTGCTCCTGGACACAGTGGCAGGAATGTGCTACAAAAAATATTAGATTAATTAAATAAATAACTAATCGAATTGTATATTTTTGAAGCAGATTTAAACTCTATTTCTTATGCCTGGTAACGCATCTTTAAATAGAATTTCCTAGCATCAAATGCAGACTTCTAGGCTGCAGCATTAGTTGTCCGTACTTGGCTGAGTATTTACTTGTGGCAAACTTTAGATAAATATTTATGCTGCCACATTCATTGGCTTTTGCTCCACTGTGCATGCTGCTGGCATTGCACTGGTTAGGGAGAGATGGGCCAAATGGTTGTCGTAGCTTTTGCGTATAAACATTTGGGCACATTCCGTTGAAATTATTTGCGCATTCGAGCAGCTGTAAACGATTACGCTGCCAATGGAGCAACGGGCGATGCGATGCCAGGGCGAGGCCAGAGGCAGAGTCCCGATGCCGCGACTGCCGCTGCTCCACAAAATACTTATCGACAGGCAAAAGGGCTATAGCCACTCCATATGTGTGACTGTGTGCGTATGTGTGTTGCCAAAATGTTGCCAATGTGGCCTGTGTCTGTGTGGGTGGGTGGGTGTGTGGATGTTGCACGGCAGCCACTTGCCGCCTGGTAACATTATTGAGCCGTCTATGCGCCACATTGCCCTACATTGTGGAAGAGCTGCAAAGGAAAACGGAACTAGCAGAAACATCCAAATACCCTTCCCAGCCACACATTCAGTTTAGTGGGTGAATTCCTCCCAATTATTATTATTATTATTTTTACCTTAAATCAGATCGCTTCAACGGGGAATTCTTGTGGGAAAAGATATGGAAAAAAAGGAAGAGCAGTGCAAAAAAAAGACAGAACTCAGATATATGCCAGGACTATTAGTGCTGATCAAGTCCAAGCGTCACTGCTTCCTTCTGCATGTTGCAAGCCTTTGGCCAGACTGGGCAGCACTTTCAAAAAGTGTATGGAAAGCAAGCAGAGAGCCACATGCGTAGCACCAGGCCATCCAGACCTATGCCGCCCCTCCCCCCCTCCACCATTTTCCCAACTGCTTTCTCCCTTTCTCTAGTTCTCCCTTGCCATCACCATCACCATCTCCATTTTCTTTTTCCTCTTTCCGCTGCTCCGGTTCGTGTTTTGTTCTTGTTTCTGTTGCGTCTGTTGGTACTTAAGTTCGACAACTCAATAAAATGTGCTTTATGGCTGCAAAAGCGAAAAAAATCAGCAGCAGCAACAAAAAAAACAAAAGAAGAAGCGAAAATAATAACGGGTCACAGTCCCCTGTCTAGGCCTCAGCCTGCCATCCTCCCCGACCCACTGCAGGCAACACAGCTGCTGCTCCAACTTCAACTCTGCCCCCAAACAGCGACCCCTTACTGTGGGCCCCTGTCCCAGCCGCTGCCCCTGCCTGGTTCTGGGTTCCATTGCCAAATTGATTTGCAATAATTTAAGTTTTTCTTTCCGCCCTCTCCCCGTTTGGTGTTGCTGTTTCTTTAAGTGAGAAAATCGTTTTATGATAACATTTCCCTTCTTCGTTTTTTTGCCCTAAAATATTATTTTCTCTCAGCTCTGGGCTCTGATTGCGTTTGCCAAATTTTCGGCATCTGTTTTTTTTTTTTTTTTTTGGCGTTGAAAGCACGCGTATTTACCGATATTTGTGGGTCTACAATTTTGTAAATAAATGAATAAATAAAATACAATAATCTAACGGAGATGAGGGAACAAAAAGCCTTGCCAAAAACCTCTTTAATATTTAAAAAATGCAAATAAAAACCTGCTGAAACTATTTTTACCATGCATGCATTTGGTTGACTTTTAAATGGCTGCCATGAAGGGAGCGTTTGGCCCACGTAATCCTCGGCACTGTAGATATCAATCACTGGGCTGGATCTCCAGTCTCCACGGAAGGTCTTTCTCTAGTGTTTTGCATATTATAAAATAAAACTAAATGGATTGCCCCGACGGCTGTCCGACTATCCCCATCAACGCGTTGCAACGTTGCCAGATTTAATGCCGTGCAAGGACGTAGCTGTATGCAAGGATTAAAGAATTACCACGCTATCATTTGCGGCAAGGTGTGCGTATGAAACGCGTTAAGCAGAAGGACTCAAATTTGGACACGTACCGCCAATTGAGGGTCCAGGGTCTAAGGACACACGCGCTGGCACGGAGAAAGTTGAGCGTTAGGGCCACGACAAGCGTCCGCCGAAAGTTGCAACTTTCTTGGGTGGCGGAGATAAGGAAACTTGCAGCGCCATGTTGAACTTGAGACTTAAGTTGTGCAGGGGACAGCGGCAGCGGCGGAGCAGTGGCAAGCCGTCGACGTCGACAGAGACAGGGACATGGGTAATTAATCAAATGCGCGTGATTATCGCACCAAGGACAGCAGAGCAGTAGAGAGAGAAGGAAGAGAGAGAGAGAGAGAGAGAGAGAGAGAAAGCCAAGGTTGCTTCGTCACGTGTGGGTGTCCCTCTCTCACTCTCTTGTCGACTGTCTGTCTGCCTTTCGCTCAGTCTCTCTGGCGTGTGTGCGTGGCTTCATTCAAGCGTAACGAAAGCAAATATTAAAACATATTTTAATCTAGCAAATGCTCGGTCTCGGCTGCTGCCCTCCCACCACCACCCCCTTTGGTGTTGGCTGGTAAATAATAAATTTATCATTTGTCAGCAGTTAAATGCTCTGAAGTAACCGTGCAGAGAAGGACACGGACACGAACCCGGACCCGGACCCGGGCAACGAATTAATAATTCATTGCGTATATGAACATCGCGCTGCCACACTAGAGCAGACACACACACACACACGCACACACACAGCAGAAAACTGTCACATGGCATATTGACACACACACAGACACACGCCGAGAGAAGACAGAGTGGGATAGTGGATGGCAGGGGCTACATCCGGTCGCACAAATATATGTCCGTATATAGACATTTGCACTGGCAGACGACAGACAGCCTGGCCCATTCAGTTGTAATAAATCGTCAAGTTTATGTTTGAAGTGTTTATTGAATCCCTGATATTACACGCGTCGACAGGGGCAGAGGGGAGTGGGGAGTGGCAGGGGCTCAGGGATTGTGGGAGTGCCAGGAGCTCAGGGGGTAGTGTGGCGGCGGAGTGGTAGTGGCCGTGGGATAGGAAGAGGTAAAGCAAAGGCAGTCAAAGCATATCCAACAGGAAAAGCAGTGCAGCAGAGCAGTGCACCGCTCTGTGCCCAAAGAGATGGCGTCAAAGCAGCCAAAGCAGTAGAGGCAGCAGCGAAGTTGGGAGAGAAGCCAAAGGACTATACGAAACTGTTGGGCAGTACAAGATGCCAGAGGAGTGGCAGTAGGAGCAGCAGTAGGCATGCGAATATTATAAGCAGCGACAGCTTGAACTGGTGTGGGTATTCTTGTAACTTTTGAATCATGGAACATTGAACATATGCCCATTATTTGGATCCATGTAAGCACACATTTTTCCCATTTAAATATGTAATTTTAGAGATTTAAATCACACAAAATTACATACTTAAGTAATCATTAAGTAAATACTATGTAAAATATAAAAAAAATGCAGATATATTGTTAAATAATTGTACACTAAGCGCTGGTGTAAGGATTCATCAGTTACGGGAATGCCCCTGCTGTTTTATTGTAGCGCGAGCAAAAAGCTGTGAATGAAGGGTCAGCTCCCCTTTGCACTGCTCGCACACATCGCCACACGCCCACAGTGCCAGGCACAAATATTGATTCAACGTTGAATTGGCCTGTGCCCTCTCCCACTGCTTGCTCACCACTGCTGACCCACACACACACACACACTTCATAACGGCATTCCCCCTCGTACACATTTGTTGGTATTTCCCCCCGTTACTCTTGTTTGGACGGCTCAAAATGTCTTGTGTGATTTTTTGTTTCTTTCGTAAATCCTTTCAACGTGTCGTCAAAATGAACCGGTCGACAGCAACAAAAAAACTCCAGAGAAAGCGTTAAAATATTTGCACAGACTGTTCGGCATAAGACCCCACACACCCCCACACCCACACCCATCCCCATCCCCGCCCACCCACACTCCTGCACAGATCATGTGGAGTTACTTTCGGATTTGTTTGACATTTGGCCGGCCGTGCGTGCGTGATGAAGGGAGAGTCGGGGAATTGCTTGCTTGCGATATGCCTAAGACAAATATTGACAGAAATACTTTTGCACATACATAAAAAAGTGTTGGTTCATGCGGGGGGTATGCGGGTGATTCTTAGGGTGAATCATCCGCTTAAGTGTCAGCTTCTGCTGTTTGCCTAAGCAAGTGATTGCTGTTTGCTGTTTGTCTCCCTTACCTGCTCCCATACCTGCAACATCGCCACCATGCCAGACACTGTCCCCCCACCACCCACTAACACCCACTATTTGCACCTCTTGCTTGTCTCACTTGATGCGACTTTCGGCACCAGCCTTGGTGGTGTATGTTCGGCGCAACAAGTTCGCAAAGAGGTTGCCAAAAGAAGTTACAGATTCATAAATTCATCTGATCTTCGGGCAGGTGCTCGTACCTGATTGAAGTCTCCTCTGCCACTTTCTTCGTACGACTGAGACCTCAGCAGAAAGCGTCTGACTTCGGCTAGAGCGGTGATGATCCGGGCATCACGAACTCGACAATACCTTGCTCCTTGTGCTGTAGTGACTTGTAGACTAGCCACGGTATTGGCTCTTTCTTTATCTGACTTGGAACACAACTGCAGGGTGCCAGAATTCAGGAACCATGACGAAAGCTAGCTGAAACGGAAACTGTTGCATTTGCAATGGCACCGATTGGGCGCTGCACCACCCCAACACACAGCCACGTATGTATATTTGTGTTTGTTCTACATAGCACTACGGTACGAGTATGTGTGGGTGTGTGGGGTGCTGTGCTGTTCTCTGTGTGCATAAATCGTTGGCATCAGCTGATAGCGACCGGTGGCCGTGGCTCAACACTTTCCCTTTTCCCAGGGATGTGTTTGTGTGTGGCGCTGTTAGCTAACCGCAAAACGTGGCTTAGCTTTGCATACCCTAACCACCACCAGCCCCCTTTATCACTACACTCATGAAGCGTGGTGCCCTTTCAGCTGGGTGTATTATGAATATGAGCAGCAAGAATTAAATTAAATTAAATATTAAATGCCTCAGAATTTATGCGAAGGATCGCCAATATCGACTCACTTAATGCAATGGAAATAGCCTAAAAGATTTCCTACGTTTCAGGCTATTTCTATTGATAGCTTTTTGTGGCTAAAAATAAAACACAGAAAATTTAATTTAATTTAATTCGAATTTATTTTGATTAATTAATAATTTTAATATTCGTATGCAGCAATTAATTGGCAGGGTATTTAAGTGGCACGGCTAATCTGCAGTTTGCTTTGTTTTCTTGTTGCTTCTGCACCTGCTTGCTCCGCCACTTGAGGGGGCAGGGCAGCCGCCTCGCGTGCAGTCCATTAAATGAAACTCACTTCATATTGTTAGGCCCAACTCTCCAACTTCAACTCCGACACCGACTCCTTTGCCACTGTGCTGTGTGGCATGCCACACGGCCTGTGCGCCCGGCCCGGCCTGGCCTGTGCCACTGCTGTTTGTTCGTGTTGTAAATTAAATGATTTTCACGCCACGCCGGAGCGGACCAGCAGAGTGCTCCTGGAGCTCGTAGTCCACAGACATGGACCAAGAGCGTAGCAGGCCATTTTTATGTGTTTGTTTGCGGCCGCCGCGTGTGGCACGTTGGCCTCTGCCATCCATCCCCCCACACACACAGCACAGCACACCACGCCACGCCACACCACGCCACACCACGCCACACACCTCTGTCGCTTCGTCGCTTCGTTGCTTCCTCGCCGCCGCGACTGCAGAGATGCCACACAAGCTGCCCTGCCTTTTTGGCCATGTTTTAACGTTAATTCATGGTCGTGTTTTTATGTTGCACTCGCTGAGCGTAGAGGCAGTGGCACTGGCAGTGGCTGTGGCAGGGCCAGGTGGCAGATCCTGGCGGATGCGAATGGGCCAGCCCGCGTCGCCTTTATTGGCCATTGGCCCGTTGACGGAAAAAGTGTTTGGTAAATAAGCAGATTTCCTCTTGTCTTTGTTAGCTATCCACGCCCCCTCCCCAGCCCCCGCCACCGCCCGCGCCCCTTAATGGAATGGCTTTTGTATGGCTTACCCGACCGCCAGCGGATGATGGCAGATGACTTATTTAATTAAATCAGCTTTCGCTCCGCAGGCCTTCAAATATTTTCAGCGACATTGCTCCCGGTAATACCATGCTCCCTCCCCCCCGGTCCCACCCCCTGGCATACCATCCTTTTGGGGTAATTCAAGGCCTGTCCTTAGGCCTAAGCCGCTAACTAGGCAATGATGTGTACTCTAAGGCCCCAACTGCTCCACAAATCTTCACGCAGATGAGTCACGAATTCCACGAGGATTTTGAATAAAATGGGAAATAAGTTCTGATCTCCTGAAGTCCTGCTGCCACTCCCACTCCCACTGCCACTCTCTCTCTCCCTTAAAGCTTTTTGGAATTGATAAAACTGCAACATTGCTGCAACAGCTGCCCCCAGAGATGCCCGAGAGAAGCGAACAGAGAAAGTCGCACCACACACACATTGTCAGGTCATGTCACCAGGGGCCGGGAGGGGGGAGGCGTGGCAATAGCTTAACGATGCCAACTAACACGTTACAGTGAAAACTCTGAATTTTAATCACCCCACGAATAGAAAATGAAACAAAGAGGGGGGCAGAGGGTGGATGGGCACTTCCCTGGGAGAAAAATGCGTGGAATTTGAAATTACTGAAAGTTATATTTATTTTTGTTCCCTCGATGGTATCTTTTGGACATTCGTTTCTGGGATCTAAACGATGCTTCGAGCTGAAAGTACTCCAGCGATCAACAGGCAGACAGATCGGTTCTCATCGGTGGCCCTTCCAGGGAGATTTCACTGTGCCTAAGGCATAGGGCAGAGCAGAGCGGAGCAGAGCAGAGCGGGGCACTCGAAGAGCACTGAAATGCATAAATCTCCGCACAATAAGTTTCGCAGCAAAGCACAGAGCGTGAGAGAGAGAGGGAGAGAGAAGAGCAAGCTGCAGAGAGAGAGAAAGATAGTGAAAGACAGTGGTGTGTGGAGTGTGGAGTGGGTGGTGGTGGGGGGGCGTCAAAAAGCGCTCAAAGCTGCAGAAGCAGCAACGAGCGCAAATGACACGAGCCAGGGGAATCGCAGTTGGGCAAGTGGAATGCAGAATATGGAGCAGAGCCGCATGCGGGGGGAGGGGAGGAGTGGGGTGGGGCTGGCACACACCGAGAGCAGAGAACAGTGAAAAGAGAACGGGTAACGGGCACAAAAATGCCCTTATCAGTTCCTGTTTCCTGTCGAAAGTTTTCATATTTTTCGAGCGAGCGCCGCAGCGCCGCGGCCAGCAACAACAATAAAAGTAAACAGCAAACGACGACAGCAGCGCAGCCAAAGCAGAGAAGCGACATGAAGCGACAACAAAGCAAAGCACACGGAAAGTGTTGCTATTTTTTTCTCGTTCTCCTGCTCCTGCTCCCGCTCCATCTTCCCCCTTTCTTGCTGTGGGCGGGCGACTCTTTTTCCATGCACTATGCAGCGGGTATTACAGTTTTATGCATCGATTTCGTCGTGCTATACCTCCGAGAGAGAAGTATGTACATATTTGTGCACTTTTTAATTTGCTTATATTTTCTGCCTATATTTTTATATTATATATTTATATATTTTTGTAGGTATGCAAGTTTGTACTCTTATCTATTATAGAGATCTCCCACTCCAATGTTCTCCCTTTGCGCTTCATTCTTTCTGCCGTTTTAAATAATATGTATAACAATATGTTTTCAAAGGCAATAAGTATCGACATATATGTGCAAGCTGAGATTATTGAGATTATTTCGATTGAGATCATTGCGGATGAGCTAAGCAGTGTGATCCTAAAAAGTTATTTAATCAGCAGAAATTAAGACAACTTGTTTTTATACGTTTGGAGACCTTATTCATTTATGCATTTAATATTTAGTTATTCTTAAAGTTTATGGAAATATTATTGTTATTGCTTTTGTTACTTATCTACTTATAGTAGATAAATAAATGAAAGTCCAAAACATTTTTTTTGTTTTTAATAGTATTTTTTTAATGTAATATCAATGCACATAAACTTCCTTCTCTGAGGTAGTAGTAACTGAATCTCTGAGTAATCTGTGAGTAGTAAATGTGCCAGCCAATTGTTGAAATAAATATTTGAAGTCTGCTTGAATATTGGGCTTCCAGTCCTAAATCTACTGTCAATATATTATGTACCGCATATTTGCCGTATCTGTCTCTTGCTGCCTCACTTTTCAGCCTACAATGAGTATGTAAAATTGAGCACAGGACTGATTTGTGCACTCTTTCAATTAGCTAATATATTTATCTAAAGTTTTAAACATATAAATTTAAAATAAAGCAGAACATCACATTGATGATCTTCTTGTAATTATTCCAGAAAATAATTTTAAAAAAATTACTTTCACACATGTTTAGATCTATTGAAATTTATGGGGTTTATGGGTGCAACATTTAAATCAAATCAAGTTCCCTGTATCCTTGTTATGCAAATCATATTTTAAAGCCAAACAAAATCGTGTAAATAAAAGATTCATGCACCAAAGCGCTTCAAAACCCAAAGAATAAGCTCGATATTCGATACACTTCTGAGGGTAGTTCCAGTTTCGGTTTCTGGGCATAAATCTTTGGCGCACATATATATTTTTTTTGGTGCAATTTTCTTTGTTGTTGTTGTTATGTGGATGCTCCTGCGCCAGCTCCTGCGCCAGCTCCAGCTTCAGCTTTTGATTTTGTGGGGGAGCCCGAGCCAGTGTAACCACAATAAAAAGCAGGAAATATTTAAACATTTTTCTTTTAGTTTTGCATGGAACGAAAGAGTGAAGCAGCGAAGGAGAGTGTGGGGGGAGTGCTGGGCGGAGAGTCTGAGGTTGGGTCTGCCCGGCTCTGGAGGACGGAACACAACCGTTTTCACACTTATTGTCAGATTTTGTTTTGTGTTTGCGGTCGCCGTTGCCTGCCTCACAGCCGCACAGCCACACAGCCACAGTGCCACACAGCCGCTGCCTGGCATCGTTTGGTTTGGTGTGAAATGACGCACAGCCGAGATAACACGTCGCTGTGTGCCACAAGCTGCAACAGTTTTTTATGTTGCAGCTGTAAATGTGGCTACAAAGCGGGTGAGCTGAATGTACATGTACCCAGCCAAACGAATGATGGCGATGGACAGAGGAGCGTAGGAGCGGCAGGAGCATATGGAGTCGTTCTGCGCTGCTCTGCGCTGCTCTGCTCTGCTCTCAATTTGTTGTGCCTTTTGTCTGCTCTGATGACGTTCTTCAATTTACAGGATATGTTCATAATTCCGTAAGAGGACACATACAAACACTCAACATTTACGGCCCTCCCCCTACGCCCCTACGCCCCAGCGCCCCCGTCAAGCCGTTAGTCAAGAGGCAAAACGCCAAAGGCGACTCTTAGCGGGGCACATGGCGTGCGCTGTGGATGTGGCTGAAAGATGGAATGGTGGCACGATAACTTACTATCAGGCACTCATCAACGCCCTTCCTGAACAGCAGAAGAGAGAGAGAGAGCGGGCGGAGTGGAAAGTTAGAGGCAGTGCAGGAAAATTGGAGCGCCAAAGAGCATTAAAGTTGGAAGAATAAATGGGTTGCCCCTCGCAGAACTGAGCATCGAAGCCAATTTGAAAAGCGTTTGATTTATTCACACACAAGTAATATACGATATAATAATATATCAACCCGTTTAACAATTGAACAGCAATGAATACCAGCGGGATAGGACAGGTGGCTAAGACATGCAGAAGAGAGGTCATGGCTGGGCATAGGCATGGATATGGAGCAGAATGGAGTAGATAAACGAATAACAAGTGCAATGAGAAATTTTAGTTGTTAAAATACTGGAAAAGTTTGCACGGAATACACAAGTTAATTAATTAATTGATTGGTTAAACGATGAACAGAAAATGGCTGCCTCTGCAGGGGGTTCTTGGGTTCTTATTGAAATATTCTAGGCCCTGCCTGGCTGTGGTATTACCGCAGCAAGCAACCAAATCAGTGGCAAAATAATATTTGGACCAACAACAGAGCTCCATGGCAATCGGTAGTATTTCAGCTGCTGCTCTGGCTGTTGTTTTCTGCGATCATAAATAAAATAAATCCTGCTTCAACGAAGGAAAAAAGTGTCTGAATTGGCGCAAAGAAAATCCAATGGAAATGCAATAAATCGTTTCAGTTGAGGTTCTCTAATGAAGTTCTCATTATGCTGGAACTGCTGCCAAGCATTCGGCTTGTGTCCTTTGGCTGTGTCCTTTGTTCGCTGCCTGCAAATATGTCAGTTAATTTGGAATTTTATTTTTTGTATTCAATAAAATTTCATTATCTATCGATGCTGAGCTGTAGGTGCCGCACTAGTGGTACGTGGCACGTGGCACGTACAGCAGTGTCTGGTAAATATTGAAAAGTGTTTGTGTGCTTCAATATGAATTTACATGTGTCCAAAAAAAGGAGCTGTGGCACTGGGAATGATGCTTTCTGTTCGTGTTTGACAATAAGTTTCAATTCGTTGTGTGCGTGTGTGTGTCTCCCCACTCCCCACTCCCACCCACTGTCTGTGTGTGTGTGTGTGTGTGTGTGTGTAATGCGAGCAACACTTATCAAAAGTTTGTCGCTAACACATGCAAATTGAAATGTGCGATTTACACACGCCCACACGTGCACACTGAGAGGAACGGCACGGCACGGCACGGCACTCACACTCGCACTTGGTCACACTGTTGTCACACTCGTTGTTGCATACACACACACAGACACGTACGCGACACATGCAGCTCCTGCTCCAGCTCCAGCCTCCGCTGCTGCTGTTCGTCCTTGTCTACATGGCCTCCAACTTTCGCCTGCTTTAACACCTAACAACCAAAGAACAACTTGCGCCAAACATTGTCCTTGCTGTCCCTGCTGTCCTTGTAGACGCTGCATACTTATTATTGCTCCAGCAGGTGTTTGTCAGAGAGTGAGCCAGAGAGCCAGAGAGCGAGCGAGCGAGCGAGCGAGAGCAAAGACTTTTACAAATTCAAAATTCACATACACCTGTCCCCAATCACAAACTCCAAGCCAGAAACGAAGCCGAGTTCCCAGCACACCCCCCACCCGCCCACTCCTACGCCCACTCTACCATTCAGACCATTTGCCTCTTTTGGGCTCGTGGCTCTGGGCTCTGGGCTCTCCTTCTTTTGTGTCGTGGAAGACTTTGAACACGAGTTTTAGAAACAAAAGTTTTTTGGTTTGGTTTCTTCGGCTCCGTCGCTGTGCCGGAAGTTTTTCTGGGCATCGAAGAGCGCACACAGTGGGAAAGATTAGTTAACCATATGCGCATATGCATACATACATACATATGTATATATATGTATATGTATATGCACATGGAGGTGTGACAGTAATCCCTAAATGAAATCTCCGCTTTGCAATTCATCGCAACTTTTGTGTCTGCAACTCTTTTGTCTTGAATATACATATATTGACTTTGAACTGGAGTTCCCCTCTTCGCCCCTAATGTGCCAGCAATTTGTTAGCCATTTCCCAGAGTTGATCTTAGCTTGGGCGAACTTTAAGCCTAGATTTCAAGCCAAGGGAGCGCCGTCTCGCTGCTGATATTCACATATGCTTATGGCCCAAGGCTGCTTGGGGGGCGGTGCTCTCCTTTTGTTATGCCTGCCACTTGCCAACTACTGCGCATAATTGCAGCTCGTCGGGAGTGCAAAGTTTTTCGAATCGCAGTTTGATTTGTTGCAGCAAACATCCGTTGAGGGAGGAAGAGGCTGCAGGCAGGCATAGAGCCAGCGCCAGCGCCAGCCGAGTGGCGCAGCTGCAATTCATTTAACCGATTCTTGAGCTAAAAATTGCATAATTGCATCATTATGCCACGCCCTGCCCCCGCACCACCCCTAGCCACATTCGTAATTGAGTTATTAAGCGCAAAAGTTGAAGACACCCGAAAACTCTCGCCACAAAGGGGCTGCTGCTGGGGCGCTGGCGGTTTGCATCCACTATTTAAGATGAGTGGCACCCGCTGACAAGCTAAATACGAGACGCCTTCCGCCCACCTAACACCCTGCCGCCATGCCGCAGAATATCTAACGTCTATTAGATAATTAAGCCACTTTGTGGCAGGTTTGACAGGCCTGACTTTGGACGTGTCATCAGCCTCAGTCTCAGCCTCAGCCTCAGCGAAATTCCCCTCGGTCCTGGTCCTGGCCAGCAGTCTCGAATCGCGCTCTCAGTTCGTATCTGGCGGTCGCGTCCTCTGACAGTTAAAGTTCAATTAAATTCTGTGAAATTTTCACATTTTCTGACATTGAAATATTGAAAATTATGTCAATTGGGATTCGGTGCTCGCATTGGCAAAGGGATAGGGATTGGGATTGGGATTGTGTCGCCTCTTTATCTGACAGAATGCAGAATGCAATTCAAACTTTTTTGGTGCGCCCCACAAAAGTTTTTCCTTATGATGGGCCCTGGTCTGGGGAGGGGTGTGTGGCGCCAGAGAGCAGCAGTTGTCCCTTAGATGGCAGGCAGAGTAAGCGCTCGAACGGACTGTGGTTCAGGGACAAAGCATAAGGAATGGCTGCTAAAAGATGAGGCGAGTCTTTAATGGAGGGGAAACCAATACGAGAGAGTGAGCAAAACACACAGCGGACACCAGAGAACCCGTCGAACCCATCGAATCGATTGTAGATCACACAAAATATGTTTGGGCACAGACTGAATTACTGTAGATCTGTGGATAGCGCTGGCTGCATAAGGCACACAGTCCAGCGAACGGAGAGCACGGGACAGGACAGGGGACAGGACAGGGGACAGATGATGATGATTAGATGCTTGCCAACAGCAAGCCCTGCCATCAGTGGCAGTGACAGCGACAGCAACAGCAATAGCAACAGCAACAGCAAGAGCGAAGGAGGCGCCCAACCGCGTGGATGGCACCTCGACTCGCCCCCGCAGCACCGCCGCGCCCATCCTGAACCGCCGCTGCCACAAGAGCCAGGCCGCCAAATGCCACCACAGCTTGTAGCAATTGTCGTACCATTTGTCAGACGGACGAGTCGACACTCCTCCCTCGGCGCACAGGGCGCATGTGCCACAGTTGCTGGCCACACAACGCCCCGCCGCTGGCGCCACCGAGCGATGCGTTCCACCACGTGGCCAGAGTGTGGAAGCCATGCGGCACATGGTGGACGCCGTTCGTTTCGAAAATCCACTTCGACAATTGGCAACGAGCGTTCGCCATGCTGCCGCTCGGCTGCAGAGCTCGGCCTGCGCGTCGGCCCCAATATCCAACGGCTGGCGGCGACGGCCGGCGCTCGTCACGGCTCGTTTGTGCTCGGTTCGGTGTGACGTGACTCGTCTGCTGTGGGGCCACGGCACGAGCCGGCGTTCGTCTCGCTGCCGTGCGGAGGCTGTGGCCCCATGCTGGAGCCGCTGCTTTCAGTTGATCAACAGCGTCATTGTCGGCTGGTTGGACGCGGGACTCGAACTCAAACACGAACCGAACCCATCTGCCGCTATCGCTGCCACAGACAGCGCTGCCACCACACAACAGTTAACAGTTGCACGTCGCACTGTCCGCTGCTGCTAATAATTATTTTAAATTCAAAAAATTAATTAAATAAATACAGAAACTAAACACAGTACCGGGAGCCCTCTTTCGTGTGTGATACATATATTTTTTTGGATATTTTTTTACGGATATACTACGTACAGCTGTGAAGTGAATAAAAATAAATCGCGCACCGATCGCAAATGTCGGAGAGGAATTTTTAAGAGCCCCAAATGCGAATCATATCGAAACTGTATCCTCGCGGCCCCCTCGATCGCAATGGCAAAATGCTGATCCTGCTGCTGCTTATCGTAACGCTGACGGAAGGTAAAAGATCGAGCAGGCCTCACCACAAAGTGTTCTTCAGCTCAGCAGCTCAGCAAATCTGGGAACGTTGAGCAGCACAAACACTCGGCGAATATGTGCATTAAATATTAATAGTTATGCAGCAGTGTTATGGATTTTATTAAAGAAATACTGAAGCAGACCGTCCAAAATGGACAAGTATACAAAATACTAGCATAATATTAATTTCGGTTGGAAATTGTGTCCATAAAATTTTCGTTGAAGTTGCATTCGCAATAAGTTTGGTTGGTTTTAAAATCCTTGTTGGTTTTATTCGCTTTCTTAGTTGTAAATCCTTTTAATTATTGCCCAACTAAAAGTGGAACAATGGGAATAGATAGCTAAAAATATAATATAAAGACTGAATATTTGTGTGTGGAAATTAACGAAATCCATAAGAGACAAGTTAAATTGATGTACTTGATTGCACAAGAACTCTGCAGAATTTGAACTATCTTCGAATGAAAATGTTTCGTATTGCTAAAGAGAAAACAGAATGTATTTTTTATTATATGAGATATCAAACCTGATATCAAATCAACGAGCGCATTGCGATCGGAATACTGTAAAAAATCGTGATATTAAAGGGACTACTATTTGGGGAGTTGCTTATCAACGATGCAATTTGCAAAGTATTTCTCTATGCGACAGATTCGACAACTATGCTGACAAATTGCAAATTTATTGTGCTGTCAGCTCATAAAATGTTAACCATTTGGAGACTAAACAAACACAAATAAATTAAAAGTTTTAATCCGGCGTTTAAGCAGCAATTAAAAACTGAAAAAAACATAGCATACTTATTAGCGCATTTCGTTGATGATTTGTATGTCGTGCTGGAAGCTGCTTTGTGCAAACCACAGCTCTCCTGGATAAAGTTGCAATTTGCATTTGAAAAGTTTTTTTTTATTTCGAAATAAACACTTAATTTAGCACATGGACAAGGGATTTGGGAGACAGAGACACGTGCGTTCACTAGAGATAGATGAGGTTGACACAAGAAAGAGTTGTTGCTCTCTTCATTAGATTAACAAGATTAAAATGAATAGTAAAATATTTTGTAGAAGCTATTCCATGAACGCTTTGCCTCTTCTTGATTCTTCTTCCCCTAATTTCTCAGGGGAATTCTAAATACAAAATTTCAAATAGAACATGTCATGTCCAATCTTAGCACACATTTATTATGCATCAAAGAGAGCTCCGCAAAGATCCGATTAAGATTTAGCAGAGTTTTCTTTGAATAAGAAGACTCTTGAAGCGATCTTGGGAATATCTGTGCTTGGCCCGACTGACAGCCCGTAATCAGTGTTGTGCAGTGCTCGAATGACAGCCAGACATGGCTGAATGCCAGCACGTAATCAGTGTTGTGCAGTTCCACGACAGCCATGCGAAAGGGCAGGGAAGAGCCGTGATATGCAGGCAATTGAACGTAAACCGACTTGATAATTGTTTCGACGTAAAGTGAGTTTATTAAACCCTTAGGTGGGACAGCAGGGAGTGTGGAGCATGGAATGGGTGTTCGGTAGTGGAGAGTGCGATTAATAACGGCATCTGATGTCCCGTTGGCTGTTGGAGACTGCTTAATGCACTGTCATGGCTACAAGTCCGGCCATTGTCCGGCTGCATTGTTGCCATTGCCAATTGCCATTTGGCATTAAAACGTATAAATAACAAACAAACAAATAAATAAATAAAATACATACGCACACACACACACACGAGTTGTGGAAAAACAAGCAAAGCAAAAGACAACAACCAATATCGAGCACTGAACAGTGAACAGTGAACACTGAGCACCGAACAGAGAAGAGGGAACACTGCACATTGAATGGCAATTTAATTGACTCTCCGGCTCCTCACCCGCCGACTCATTGACTCATTCCCGCCCACCCACTCGCACTCGCACTCACGCACTCACTTACTCCATTCGCCAGAGCGGATTCCAGCGATACCGCGGATTCATTGTTGCTATAAAATCTGTTCGGCTTATGCCTCATATGCGCCGGCCAGCGGACAGTGCGTGTCAAAGGTATTAAATTTGAATTTGATTAGCGAGCAAAAAATCAAAATCATTTCATGCTTGATTTCAGCAGGCTCCGAAAAATCAACCCATAATGGGCATCCAATTTGTCAGCCAAACAACTCTCATTGCTCGGAGTAGTGCAGACAAACAGTTTGGGCTTTCAACGCTAAATTGGGATCAAATAAATAAAAATCTGATTTAATGGGAGCCGACAGCATCGCCAGCTGTTGCTGTAATCCCCAGAGCTTCGTTTTGCAAAAGATTCAACCGAATGCGTTTAGTTTGATGAATTTGGAAAGATTTTATTTAGAGTCGAAGAAAAATCCGCATACGGCCAGGGTTTTTTTTTACAACGGATATTTCTTCGTTTAGTTTTAAAATTTAAACTAAAATTTAAATTCAATTTTAACTTGGCTTAAACTTCTAGCCAATTGGATCAGAAAACTAACACTGTAAGAAAAATCTGACAAAATCGCCAGCTTATAGTTTCGCAACGCACTGTACGCTCACTCATCCGTACGCACATATATCTCTTCTCATTTTAATTGCGTAAAAATTATGTTTTCACCTGCCGTTCCCCCCGTGTCCCGTTTCCCGTGCACCGTGCCCCAACCGCAGCACCGCCTGACCGACCACCTGCCTGGCTCATTGTCTGCCTGTTTTCCTGGTTGCTGGTTGCTGGCTGCTGGCTTCTGGTTACTCTGGCGCTCTCGGCTCCTGTCTGATGTCTGATAATTATAAAAAATGAAGTGCCAAATTGTTCACGTCGGCGCGACAATCGCAAAATACTTTCCTTCCTGGCATTAAATATTTATATATGTAAAGGGAATTGTCATTGCCCATTGCATTGCATTGTATTGTTTTGTTTTGTCTTGTTTGTTTTATTTCCAACAAATATTTATGCCATTGTTTCATAGCAATTTTTGGCTACCGATTCTGCTATTGTATGATTAATATTGGTGTGGTTTAGGTGTTCAATATGTGGCGTTAGAGCCCACGGAAGTTGAGCGAGAAAGATCATCTCTGTAGGCAGAAAAACACTAAAATATAAATAACAATCAAATATGTTCTACACCAAATTTTGGATGTACCGAAAAGAAAAAGCAAAAGCAAAAGCAGACAGGTACTATATCCCTGCATTAAGGGCCTGTAATTATCATGTCAAGATGCGATATTTATATATATGTATGAGTCTCGAACTTATCGTTAATGTTTATTTCTTCTGCAATCTTTTTCACATTTAATACAAATTATATTTAATATTTTTGGACTATGGGAAATACATTAAATATTCATGTTTATTCCCAGCAACAATTTGACTATATATTAATTATATATTGCTGCAAAAATTAAGCCATTTCCGAAACTGAAACCCATTGAAGCCGATCTAAGAAATTAAAGTGATATCACTGCCCATTTTGTACTTCTTACATTCAGGCAAGGCAAAAACTATTGCCATAAAGTTGATAATTATGCACGAACGTTGGGCGGGGGTTGCGGGGAGCGCCCACGCTTCGCTTCGGGGTCCAGTCCGGGGGCATTCCAACGCATAAATATTAAATGCATGCAGATGTACATATTTAAAGCACTTAAATCACGGCAAACAATAATTCCCCAGCGATAATAATAATAATAATAATACAAATGAAGGGGGCTGGGACTGGCTGGTGGTTGGGGTGGATCCCCATGTAATGGCAGATGATAATGATAAACATAAAAGTGAAAATAATTTTCAATTACAGCAACATTAATAACCGATAATAATCCTAAACAAATATAAACGAACCCAGTCACAGTCACGACTGGCAAACTTCGGTGTGTGCATGCCTCTGTGTGCTGTGTGTGCTGTGTGTGTGAGCGTGACAGTGTGTGCATGCGAGTGCCTAACCGTGTGTGGCAGTGTGTGCATATCAATGATATGCAAATTAATTGCCGAGCATTTGGCATTTGGCAAATGCAAGCGCGAATAGGGGGGATGGGGATGGGGATGGGCATGCCAGTGCCATGCCCGCATCACTGTGTGCTCCCCTCCGCTGTGTTACGAGTATGTAAGCTAAACCGCAATATGGCTTGCATAACACTGTGCGATAGAGAGAGCAATAGTGGGCAAGGGAGAAAGAGATGGGGAGATGCTTTGCTACTTTTAATGGCCATTTGGCTGCTGCTGCTGTTGCTGCCGTCCCCCGAGTGACTTAATTGATACCAACAACCACCAGAACCTGCAACTAGTGAGCCAACAACAACGACAACAGCAGCCAGTTATTTTTTGTATTTATTTATTTGGATGCAGGGTACTCGTGGAGCGCAAGGGTATGTCGTGCCTGTTTAGAAGAACCCCAATAGTTACAGGCGATGGAGTGCATAGATTGATGGAGGCAGTAGCCGTTCTCAGACGATCAATTTGTGTATATCTTCGGGAGCAGTGAAAAACGATTTGAGTGCCCGCTGGCTGTGGTTTCCCAGAAGTATTTCCATCTAGCCTATTTGGAAACCTAGATTTACCTTGTTATATCTATCTCTCCATATTCGATCAGCACTTGCCCGAGGGCTGCATTTTCTTCTGCTACTCATCACATTTTGCAAACATAACTTCGTATTTCCATTCGTTAGTTTTGCTACTTAAGACTTAAAATAAATGCGTCCGAGTCGGCGGTATCCTGCCCGTCGAAATGCGCGACTTTAGCTTACTGACTTGTTTCCTGTGCTCTGTTTTCTTTTATTGCATTTTTCGTATCTTTTTTAATGTCTTTTTTTTCGTTTGCACCTTTTTTTATATATCCTCTTTGTGTGGCATATATATTTTTTGTTCATGCAATTTTTTACGTCGTTGGCGGCGGTTCTTCAGCTTTTAGTGGACGCGGTCAACGCCGGCAGCAGCCGCAGACGGAGTTAGTCGTGGGTCCTGGCCCCAGAACTTTAACTATCATCCTTCCACCGTTCTGGTGCTGGGCTGCTGTTGCTGCTGCTGCTGCTGTTGGGTTTCCCCAAAAAGTTTCTCCGCCAAAAAATGCGCGTAATTTGTAATTAATTAAATGTGACGCCCATGGAATGAAATTCGAAATGGTTGAACAAAAAGGATTGAGACCCAATAAGAGGGATTAAGGTGCGCAGAGAATGGAACATGCCACATATGCATGGCATATGGGTTAATGGGTCCGGATGCAGGCTGGAAGATTCGTTAATACACGAGTATATTGCAGGAACTGCAGCAGCAGCAAGTACAGAATCAACTGAAGAAATAAGTGCAAACTGTATGCAAAAAATATTTCAAATAAAAATGAAACGGAAAAAACTACGTTCTAAGTTCTGCCAACAGCCTCTAACGCACAGGAAAGCAAAGCCAAACAATTCACAAACTGGATAAGCTGCAACGATTATTTGATTATAATTAAATATAAACTTGCATAAACTTTTGAGAATTGTGGAGCACTTGTGCCAAGAGAAAATCTGAAAATCTACCAGTTGAATAAGTGGCTTGAATGTGCCTGAATATTGCCACGAAATCTTGATTATTAAACGTTCTCAGGCAGCGAGCTTTAATCAAAATTTCGGTTTAAATTACTTCTAATTTATTCTCATGATACCAGCGCAAGTGTAAATTTGTTACACCGCAAGACGCCTAAAGCATTAGGCCATAGAAAGAGTGTCAAGTATCAAAATCTTAAATACTTTCAAATGAAATATATCTATTTGTGCACTGAAGCCTTTTGAGCCTACAAAACAATGCCTTAAAGTGTCCTTTATGTGTTTAATTTACTTTGAATTCAATTTCGAGTACATGGTAAATTTATTTTGTATTAATATCAATCGAATTGACATGGAAAATTAAATAAATAGAAATACACAGGGGTGTCTGCGACACAGACATACATATTTCCGTAAACTACTCCTGCCCTTTCGATGTCTGGCCTGAGCCAGCAAAATACTTTGATGCTGTTGCACATGGCTTGGACAGAGCAAGATGTTTGGTAATTGGCAGTGGTGCATAATTGAATCATTTAGGAGTAGTAGTAGTAACGCACGAGCCGTACTAATTTGTGATTTTCGTATTCAATCGATCGATTCGCCACAGAATCCTTTAGAGTTAAGCCTGTTGTACGACCTGCTCCACCTGGCAGCAACAAATATTGATCAGCTTAGTGCCTGAAGTGCCCGTCCGAAACATAGAAACTTTGGCAATTAAGGACTTCCAGAGGGGGCTACCCTGGCTACCCTTTTCAGAATGCGAGCAGCAAAAGTGTGAAACAAAAATCAAGACACAATTAATTGCGCGACATTTGTTAAGACCCAACAAACAAACAAAAAAAAGGGAGAAAGTTGAAGAAATGTAAATTGAATATTTTTTTTTTGGGTTTTTTTTTGGTGGTGCTGTTGTCCTGGTCAGTGAGCGGGGTGAGCGGGGTGTGCTGGGTTGGCGGTGGATTGTGAATTCAATTGGCAGTAGTTCAACGGCTGTAGACGACGATTTGTAAAAATGCTAATTTCAATGCCAGACCCAGCCAAAACAAAAGTCCAACAGCCATTTGCAGGCATCGTCTGTGGCACACCCCAAGCGCCTCGCTGCCCGCTGCTCTGCCCCTCCCCCCTTGGCCAGTGTCCCGCCACTTTCACACCCATCTCAAGTCATTTATTTGTTTTACCAAAAAATACAAAAAAAATAAAAGCGAAGCTAACTTTAAGCCAGGGGGAAAAGTGTCCTGGAGACAGGGGAACTTTGGTTTCATTTTCAGTTTTGTGTTATTTAAGTTTGTCTTGTCTTTGGGTGTCTGTTCGTCTGTCCTCTTGGTGCCTCTCGATATTTGCCATTATCACCTATCATTGGGCGCTTTGGCAGTGGATTTGTGTGGCTGTCCATGTGTGAGGCCATAAAAAACGGCAACGGCAACGGCAAAGGTAAAGGTACCGCCAGTGTCTTATGTGCCCTGTTCTGTGTTCTGTGTCCTGTGTGCCATTCCCATGCAGATTCGCATCTTAGTATCGTGTGTGTGTGGGCTTGTGTGTGCTTGTTGGACACCTTGGAGCGCCCATATATATTCCGGGTGGCTCTGCTTATAGCCACCCAATCAAGCTCACACCACACACCCGACCAGCACATCGCCGCACACCCACTAATACATTCGTATGCTTAACTTTTGCCAATGTCCTTAGCCATAAATTTGCTTTGGTAAATCCTCATTGTCGTTGTGTGATTTAAACTTTTTCCCGAAAGAGGGAGTGGGCCATCAGAGAGCGCCGCCTCGGGGTTACGAGCCAAAATTGACAAGATTCTCAAAATGGTGGATCCGCAACTCCCCCTCCACCCATCCGTGGGTACATGTGTGTGTGAGTGTAGCGGTAACTGTGTGCAAAAGAAACGAAAATTGAAATGAAGATGAGGAAACAGAAAAAGACGAAGCAGTGCAGGATGAGGTGGAAGCAGCAGAAGCGGAAATTTATGATATGGAATAGTGGTAGGTAGATAGGCAGGGGGCAGCGGGAACGGAACTGGTACCATGGTGGATTGGAGTGGACCCAAGTCGGGGGGTTAATTGACTTTGGCTTAGCTTCAAAATGCCTGCCGAAGAAGAACCAGAGCATGGCACAGCAGTGCAGGGCAGGGCAGGACAGAACAGGACAGAGGACAGGCCAGAGTTCACAAACAAGTACCGAGCGGGCAAGAGCGGGAAAGAGGTCTTCTGGCCAGTAGACAACTTCATTGGGATTGGCACAATGCTGGAAAACATCTTTGGCATGCAGTTTCAACAGATTGACAAACAAGCCGCAGTCAGCCAAGCAGCAACTACATTTGGCTCCTAACCCCCTCCAAACATCCAATCCTTGCCCAAGGCACACTGCAGTTGCAGAAGCTCCGGGTGGCGTTGGGGATGTTGTGGCCGGGGACCAAAACACTTTGGATTTTCCCTCCCCCCCGCTGTGTGTCTTCCTGCTGGCTGCCCTCAAATGTACATCTGCTTGAACTTTGCACTGCTGTTGCTGTAGATTTCATATCTGTGCAACTGCTTAGGGAAACTGCTCTAGTTGCTTTGCCTGGCACAGTCGTTCAACTCATCGGCTGCTGCTTGGGCACTGCAGTACACTGATTTCGCTGCTTGCCGTCGTTGCACTTTTCGGTGATCTCCCACTGCTTTCTTTTACTCAGCTTGAGACTCTACCTGCGCTTTCTGCTGTTGTGATTTCAATTTCAATCTCTTATTTCTAAGATATCTGCTCCGCCTCTCAGCGTTCTTCTGTTCAAGTTTCTCTTCAGCTGAATCTTTTCCTCCACTTTCTTCTACTCAATCCTCTCCCCTGTTTTCTGCTGCTATAGCACTGCTCTACCCTCCTCTACTCTCGCTGGCTAATGCTGCTGCTGCTTCTACTGCTTTCCTCTGTTTTCTGGTTTCTCCTCCCTCACTGCAGCATGTTAATGAAAAACTTCTCTTGGCAGCTACAAATGAATCTGCATATGTAAACCCACATGTGCTGGTCCGTTTTGGGTTGCACAATCCCACCCCCCATACGAGTAGCATCCTTCCACTTGAACCGCAAATAAATTTGCTTAAATATTTTTTTGTATCTTTAGCTTTGGGATTTGGACTGGTATGCCAAGTGGATTATCCAGATTATCAAATGTAATTTTGAGTGTGATTCCAACTGGTATCCCCGGTTTCCAAAGCTCCATTGCTCCAGCCCTTCCCTTCTCTCTTCTCACCCCTCTCCACTCTGCACTCTCCACTCGCCACTCGAAAGTGCGATAAATCATGCCCTTGGCCAATTGAGTCAATTCAGCATTCTTCATTCTTCCACATATTTTCCCCAAACATATTTCTACACACAATACACTTCGTGCCCCCCTCTCGTACCCTCCCTCGCGTCAGCCATCTCGCTCGCACCACTGTCTGTCCGCCGCATCAGTGAAGCAACGGTACTGTCTATAAATATTTAAATTTCAAGTTTGCCAAAAGTTTTTTGCATGCATTACGATGATGTAGACGTCGCAGGCAGCCTGGCAGCGTGGCGGCGTGGCAGCGTGGTGGTTGTGGGCAAGAGGTAGAATGGGCATGTGTGGCGCAGTGGAGAGTCTGCGGCCAGGACAGCAGTCGTGCGTGGCTGCTGCTGTCTGGCCTGCTGCCCCCCCTCTCCACCACCTCTTCCCACTCACCACGCTTAGCCCTGCTTCTGTGCCATTATTTTTTCAATACCCTTGTGAGGGTTATTATGATTTTCGATCGGATAAAGGCAATGAAAAGAAGAACCCTATGGAATGTACATATATTTGTATATATTTTTGATCAGCATTAAGCACAATGTAGCCACGTCTCAATGTATTTTGCTGTGCAGTGATGCAACTGTCAAAATCGTAGCACTATTTAGAAATTAGTCAAACAGTTGTACACTCATATAATTAACATTTCGTAGCTCTACCAAATATGAACATATACCGAAACACTTTTAACAGATAACAATAAAAATCATTTCTTAGATCGTTCCTTGTGTGGAAAAACTATAAGAAATCTTTAGATATGTAAATAAATCTCTCTGGAGAAGTTCTCCAAAAAACGTAGCATAGTTTTACGGGTGTGTTTTTGTACAGCTCAAATATCAAGCAGTGGCAAGGGTATTCAAAATTTCAGCAGTGCTTTCATGTTTTTTCTTTTTATTTGTTGATGCGTTTTTTTTTTTGTTGGTTTTTTTTTGTGTTACGGCCTGGGGAAACTTTTTTGCAGCACTTGCAAGTGAAATGTTTGATTTTCAATGATTCAATAAATTATTTATATTTGCGTATGCCCAGGACCCAGGAGCCGGCAGCCAGGACCCAGCACCCAACACAGCACCGAGGCCCAGACCCAGGCCCAGGCCCGGACTTGGGTGCTGTGTTGGGTGCTGGGATGGCCGTTGCCAGTGCTCTGGTATGCGGTGCCGACTCGCGCCAGGGTGCCGGATGTCGATCTTCAATTAGCCGCCGCAGCTCTTTAAACTGTCTGCTGTCGACGCTGGCTGTTGGCTGCTGACTCCTGGCTGCAACGTTAACTGCGACTGCGACGCGGGCTGTTGTCTGGCACAGTTAAGTTGTTGGCAATGGCACGAGAGACAGGGCAACGAATGCAGAGTGAGAGAGAGAGAGGGCGAAAGAGCGAGCTTTTGGGCACATTTAAAAGCGATAAATCACGGTCTTTTTGGCAGGCGCAACAAGGGGGAGCACCATGCCCATGCACCAGTGGCGTGCACTGCCAGCGCGATATCATTAACTGCCACAAAGACACACACACAGACACAGACACACACAGAGCACATCTATGCACTCTAATCTCACTTTCTCTCTCCCTCGTTCTCGCTCTCCTTCTCGATGCACTCCTTACAGCAATTGGCGCCTTTGGGCCAGAGTTTGTGGAGAGCATTTCCAATGTGTCCGTCGCCGTGGGCCGCGACGCCACCTTCACGTGTCACGTGCGGCACCTGGGCGGCTATCGGGTAAGTCAGCATCACTTGCACTTGAAAACTTTACAAAACTTGAACACTGCACCAAACCCGTTGTGTCGTGGCTCGTTCCGGCTCGTTCCCTTCCACAGGTGGGCTGGCTGAAAGCCGACACCAAGGCCATCCAGGCCATACACGAGAACGTCATCACACACAATCCCCGTGTGACGGTCAGCCACTTGGATCAGAACACCTGGAATCTGCACATCAAGGCGGTGGCGGAGGAGGATCGCGGCGGCTACATGTGTCAGCTGAACACGGATCCCATGAAGAGTCAGGTGGGCTCAAAGATCATATGACAAATGCCAAATTATGTATATTTATTTCTCTGTATTTATAGTAAAAGCTCTTCAAAAAGATTCCACCATAAAAGGAATCTCTTTGAAAATATTTTCCATATTTTATTTGTAGATTTTGTTTGCCTGACTGATTTTTGATTTAATATTTTTTAACTACTTTTATGTATTATTCAATATTTAGTGCCCCATCCATAAATGCTTGGAGCAAATTTTTATATGTAGTATTTGTGTGTGTGTGCTATTTTTATGGCCATTGCTGTGTGGCGGGTGGGTAGGGGGGGCTGCTTATGTCAGGAATCTTTTGTTTTTGTAGCCTTTCTCTTGTTTGGTTTGGTTTTGTTTCGCCATTCCTTTCATGCGGCATTAAACGGTAAAGTAAAATGCGAATGCATTCAACTGTTGTCCTGCTTTCGCCTTGGCCTCGCTCCCTGCTGCCAGCCCCCCTACCCCTTGTCCATCTTCTTTTGGTGGCGCAAGACAGGCGCAAGAAGGAAGCAAAGAAAGCGCAGCAAATCGAAAGCGAAAACTATGCGAATGTCGACCCCACAGACACCCCACAGACACCCCACAGACACATATGCGCAGACACACATGGGCAGCTTCGTCTACTGCTTGCTGTGTGCGCTACAACGGTATTGGGGGGGGCGGGGGTTGTGTGTACATCGCTCTGTGTGTGTCCGCTCACACGTACACTCATGTGTCCAGCCAAGTGAAGTTTATGGTGCCAATAAAATGTATTTCATGCTTCCTTAATTTTTATTTGCACTTTTACGCTTTTCATAAGAACAACAACAGCAACAGCAGCAACACAATGGACAAGTACAGTGGGAACACGACAGAGATTCGATGGGTCAAAGTGCACTGTGTATTGTACATACATGAATTGTATGTGTATGTGTGTGTGTGTTTGCCACTAGCCCTGTAGCATAAACGTTCTCTCGCTGCTGCCTTAAACTATTTAACGCCATTCCATTCGCTTTACCTTTTGCCCTCGGCCTTTATGCGACTTTACTTTATTTTGGTCGCTGGCTGCTTATGCTCGTGGGCCATTTCCCAGTCGCCGTATAAAACACTTTACCATTACTTCTGCTTTATGGCCAACTTGCATAATCAGCAAATTTTCGCCGAACCTCTCTCGCTCTTCCCCTGCTCTCTCTCCCTCTCCATCTCGTTGTATGTGTGAGTGAGTGGAGTGCACAGTGCGTTTGTCTCCTAGCAATTTGTGATAATTTAAGTAAGCGAAATAAAGTATTCCATGCTCGCCGCTCCATTCCCATTCTCATTCCATTCCCCATTCCATTCCACATTCACTTCCGGATGCTGTTAATGTTTGTGTTTCTGTTTCTGTTTCATTTGGCATTTGCAGATAGGCTTCCTGGATGTGGTCATACCGCCGGACTTTATCAGCGAGGACACTTCATCGGATGTGATTGTGCCGGAGGGCAGTTCGGTGCGCCTGACATGTCGGTGAGTAGTATGTACCGTATGGTTTTAGCCAGCCATCACGACCCTCCCCCCCCACACTGCCGCACTACCCATGAAATTCATCAAGACGTTGCCTCAGACGGTTGCATTTCGATACCTTAACTTTTCATCCCAATCTCCAGCTCCAACTCCATCTGCACTCCCATATCGCGCAGCCATTCCCTCGTCTCAATCATCGCCGTGTAATAATGTCAGCAAATTAAGTGACACTTCATTTCTCTTGATTCCGCACTAATACACTCCCTGGCTGCGGGTTGCTGGCTGCTGGCCACCTACCCTACGCTCTGCACAGCGGGTAGATTAGCTGCTTCAGAGAGCAGCAAAAAGATAACGACTTACGTTAACCCGCTGCGTCTGGCTTAAGCACTTTCAAGGGTATTAGGCAGCTGGCTAACAGTCTCTAATTTGTGTTGGTTATTTTCCAACTGCCATGTGGGGGCGTTCGGCTTTGGTTTGGCGCGAGTGCGAGTGTGAGTGTGGGGCCAAGGAGCCAAAGCCAAGGCTTGGCTGTCTGCTGATTTATGAACTTGACCGCAACCACGAAGTGTTGCTCTCCTCTTTTTTTTTAACGATTTAACCGCAAAATGATGAAACGATGGCGATAAGCGCGTTCCGAGTGTGCCACTCTCTCTCTCTCTCTAACTCTCTCTGTGTGTGTGTGTGTGTGAGTGTGAAAAGCTATTAGAGAGCTTGTCTGCAGAAGGTTTTTTTTAGTTTGGTTTCATTTGCTCTTTTGTTTTGCGCTCATTTTTAATACCACTTAGTGCAAATCCCTTGAAATGAATTCAACTTCAGCTTTACGCACATTAAAAGCATTGCGTAAACTTAGCCAGGCAATCAGCACCAGCCAGAAGGTCCAAAGGTGCTCGGCGAGCGATACGAGAGTAACGGTGCGAGAAGAGCGGACTGCCAAAGGTTGCGCAAATGAATTTGTGATCCAAGTGATTCACCCAAAAATCATTTGTGCACTGCTTTGAATGGCTGTAAATTAACTTAAAACGGTTTCTGCCTCCGTTCAGAGCAGAACAGAACAGAACCCACAGTAAAGTTCAAGCTGCCTGTTCCCCAAGTTCTGTCTTTCGACTATGTAAATTGCACTTAGTTTTTACTCAGAGATTTCAAGCAAAGCTGTTGTTTCCCCCCCCCTCCGTCGGCCACGTACTCGCTCACACACACATTCAATCAGGCTGCAAGGGTCCTGTCTCGGCATGACTAAACATGGCTAAGCAACTGCTAGTGACTGCTAACTGGTAGCCAGCCAGTCGCCATTGTGTTGGCCATGTCGGTGGAAGTCCCCCACACTCTGTGTTTGTGTGTGTGTGTGTGTTGGTTGATTTTCTTTTTAGCTATTTTGCATCTGTTTGCGGCATCATAAAAATTTACCACACCCGTGTCTGGTTCGCTGTTGAACAACTGCTGTCTTAACACGCATTTCTCTCGCTCTCCCTCTCTTCCTCTCTCTCTGGCCGCAAAAACTCGACAAAACCACTCGCCCTCGCACTGCCACTGCTACTCCTTCTACCACTCTCACACTCACACTCTCTATCTCCATCTATCCATTGCACCACATACTTGAGCAGGACAGGAAAGACGTCGTCGTAGTCGGCGCCTGCTGGCTTCAAGCGGTCGCTGCTCTGCTTTTCCTGCTGCACTGCTTGCTTGCCTCTGTCTTTGGTCTTTGAGCTAGAGAGGCATGGCGGACAAGGTTTTCATAAAAGTTTTAATACCCTTTGCAAAGAGGTATGCTGTTTTTGCCATGCAGATATCCGAAAAATGTATATATGGTCTTGAGTAGCACTAGCAGACGTTTGTAAAATAGCTACAAATAGTAGGCTACAAATTAACGCAGACTCCGCGCACTGCTTTTGGCTGCAAGCAGTTTGCCAAGTAGTAATTAAATTCACTTCAGAATAATCGATAGAAAAATCATCCATGCGCAACGTTGTACTTGCAGTTAATTTTAACCAAAAAACATATACCTGTCAGATCAGCCAGGGTATTCAAAGCTGCGATCCACGAAGCCAGCCTCACTTTCTTGTTTGCCAACACAATGGTCTTTCGGGCCCTGGCTGCGACTGTCGGCCACGTACCACGTACTCTGCCGTAGCTTCGTCATATTAAATTTAATAAGCCACTGAACTTGAATATTTTCCATTTACCATTTAGCATTTCCCATTTGCCATTTCCCATTTGCCGCCATTACCATTGCGTGGGCGTGGCCGGCATGGTTTATGGGCCTCGAGAAGACAATTGCTTTTCGTATTGCTCGTATTCCCCGCCCCTCCCCCTGCCTACCATACTCGTACTAATTTGTGGTGTTCATTTTTGGGTGTTTGCAGAGCCCGTGGCTATCCGGAACCGATTGTCACCTGGCGCCGTGAGGACGGCAACGAGATTGTCCTCAAGGACAATGTGGGCGCCAAGACACTATGTAAGTGACACTGCCAAACATATCCCTGTGTGTGTGTGTGTGGTGGCCAACTATTCAATTCCCCTTTGTTTCCCTTTTTTTTTTTTGCAGCGCCCTCGTTTCGCGGCGAAGTGCTGAAGCTGTCAAAGATCTCACGGAACGAGATGGGCTCGTATCTGTGCATCGCCTCCAATGGGGTGCCCCCATCGGTTTCAAAGC
The DNA here is from genome assembly GCA_018150905.1 of Drosophila ambigua. NCBI lineage: Eukaryota > Metazoa > Arthropoda > Insecta > Diptera > Drosophilidae > Drosophila > Drosophila ambigua. The sequence goes on along the minus strand of JAECWS010000151.1, from coordinate 3,697,687 downwards.
GCATCTCGCTTAGCATACACTGTAAGTACACAACGCTCTCTGCCATTTCCCCCACTCTCTCCACCACTCTCTCCAACCACCGCCGTTCGTGTGTCCATCTCGATGCAGTGCGCCATTAATTAGAGAAGCTTGCGGTTGGTCAACTCTTTTCAGCTGCTCGCAGCACGTTGAGGTTGCATCATCAGTCAGCTCTGCCCTGCTGCGGGAGCTGCGCCGGAGCGTTTATCTTGCGTTTAGCTGATGCACTGGCAACAATTTTGGTGGCATATAAGCAACGAGTGTCTGTCGAGCGTAGAGCTGTAATTAATTTTTGAGGTTTACTCGGTTGCGTTGAGGACTTATCACAGCTGACAGCACGCCATAAAATAATTAATTTAAGCCACAGAAAGTAGGCGCCATCTCTGCCAGATTCTTCAAACAAAAATCGAACAAAAACTTACAAATCTAAAAGAATTTTCAAAGAACTCCAACAGCCCTCGGAGCCAAAGTTGAAGAATGGAAACAGCTTCAACGCAATTTCGGCCTGCTGCTTTCTGCCAGTGCACAATGAGTCCATGCCGTCTGCGAAGATGCCCCGCAGCGAAGGAAGACACAAGGACCCAGAGAGAGGCAAAAGGCAAAAAAGGCAGAAGGCACAAGGCAGAAGGCAAACCCGGGGCAGCTCCATGGCTCTATGGCTCTATGTGCCGTGCTAACTCGATTGTCCTTGTTGTAATCCGTTTAAATCCTGTCACTGATACCGGGCATTACCTGCTACGACCTCCCTCCCTCTCTCTCTCCCAGCTCCTTCTGTATTTTTGTTGTTTCTGTGTATTGTGTGTGTGTGTGTGTGTGTGGGCTGTGGCACTGGCAGGTGCTTTTTGGTGGGCCACAGCTTTTTTGTCAAACTGTCTGCAGCACGTGCTGCTGGCTGCCTCACTGCCTGACTCCTCTGCCATGTGGCAGTTCACTCAATCACCGAGGCAGCTGCAAAAGAGGCGGGGTGGGGCGGGGTAGTAGTGCCAACGTCACCGGAGTAGTCCATGGCATCCACTGCGTTTGTTTGCTCTACTCCCACCCTCTGTAACTCCCTTGTTTATTTTTCTTTCTTTTTTTTTGCTTTTTTTTAGCTCGTTTACCACTGCAGCAAAAGCCTGACCCCCCACCCCTCTAGGAAGGTGGCAAAATCACGCCTCTTAACATTTTGACATTGTGTTAATGTGGTCTTTAAGTGGCACTTGGTGCAGGGTATCGCTGCCCCGCCGCCTCGCTGCCTCGCTGCCTGGTGGGTGGGCAAACTTTAACCCGCTGGGGCCCACTGCTATTGGAAGACTTCTAATTGATTTCCAGAGAGTTTTTTAGCCAGGAAAACCCTTGATTTTCCGTGAATAATTTCCATTGGCATATCATGAGTATTGCTGCAGAATTAAGGAGCGAACAAAGGCACTTGCATGCATCCAGTTATTAATTTCCTTTGGCTTAGCACATTTCCCCGCTGTAGCCTGTGCGCCTGGCACATAGCGGGGCTACCCTTGGGGGCAGGATATCGTGCTCCCCCCACACTTGGCGACAGTAAACACAGTCACTACTGGCTAACAGTTATCTGTGAAGAGCAGATACTCCTCCGGCGGAGTGGCTGATGGGCGGAGCGGCGGAGGGTCTACCCACCTAGCGAAACTTTTTGATCAACTCGAGTTGCGCATCGCTTGTTTCACCTTCTGTCCATTCCATTGGAGGGTTTCCTCCGTCACTCCTTCACTTCCTCCATTCGTCCCTGCGTTCGTCCCTCCGTTCGTTCCTTCCTCCGTTCGTCCTTTCGCTCTGCGTATTTCGTGCTGCGTGTTTACTTTTCCTGTTGCCATTTTGCAACAACTTCCTTTGCAATTTGTTTGCGAAAGAGTTGCCACAGCACCGACCCGCCCCACCCGCGCCCCCACAGTCTTTCCCCGTTGCCCCTTTGCCATCGTTTTTCTTCTCGGAAACTTTTGCGGAGTCAGTTGCAAGAGCAGATTGCCACAGCTACTCATGGCTGGGAGGGGGGTGCGGCTGCTGCAGTGTCGCTGACTGATAAAGCAAGCAGCTTGCCACGCGCCACACGCCACATGCCGCATGCCACACTCGCCTCGTCCCACTTCCGCCGCAAATGCGCTTTCCGCTGCCGCCTTATTAGGCGCTTCCCCTAGCTGTGAGCCTGTTACCCTGTTGCAGCCTCTTCCTGCTCCACTTTTCTGAGCTGCTTAATTAGCTGCACCTATGGGAGGAAGTGCAGCAGGAACAGGGGACAGGCAGCCAGCGAGCCTGCAAGCATCTTAACCCGGCCGGAAAGGCAGGCTTGCTCTCGCTCTGCCTCTGCCTCTGACTCTGGCCCTGCCTTGAGCCTGTCGTTGGATTGGTCACGAGGCACGTTCACCCACACACACCAGCCAGCCCCCCGAATTGCGGCATAAATCGAACATACAAAATAAATGCTGCAAAATGAGAAAAAATCACGTACGTGTGAATGCCACAAACAAAAAAGAACAAAAAACAAAACCAAGCCAAAGCAGGCGCTGCGGAATGCAGCCATGCAAAGCGTTTGGCGTTGGCCTTCAAGGGAAGTGGCAGAAAGCAAAAACCAAAATAAAACGCCGCACAGGTTCGCTAGATCATCTCCCAACAAAAAAAAAACCAGGAGACTCGAGACAGTTCGCTTCGGTGTCAGTTTGTGAGGTGGCAAAAGTTCGCCAGCTGGCTGTGGGTTTGTTTTTTTTCACCACTGAAACCCCTAGTCCTAGGCCAGCCATGCAGATCCAGTCCATACGCCCCTTCCTCATCTTTCAATCAAACTCCAGCCACGACCTTTGTGCCCTTCACTTCTACTGCTGCCCTTTGGCTGCTAACCAAACAGAAAATGTTCCTTATGTTTTCCACAGATCTCCCATTGCCGAACAAGGAACTGGAGGCAAGTTCAGTTCCAAGTTTCGTTCCAAGCAAAGCTCCAAAAATCTGCCCAGCGAAATCTTTTAATTTGGATTTTCTTGGCTGCTCCATTTGGGGGATTTTCGGCTTGCATAGCTGTGGAAATGCCCCACCAAATAGCTGTGGCTGTAACCCATTTGAGTACAGTGCGTTGCATTCCAAGCTGAGACAGCGGAAAGCTGCCCCAGTACAGTTTTGTGCGCGTGCCTACACTGCTGTAACGCACTGTATAGGCCATCTATCAAGGGCCCCAGCACACGCAGCTCCGCCCGAATGCGTTCCGAATTTTTGTCACCTTCAACTCAAGCCCGTTCCCCGCTCTTCATCGCCTCTCTCTCTTTATCGCTGCTGCTGCTGCTGCAACAATTGCCCAAAATGCAGTGCGGGGGCAGGAACTGGCATGTGTAGTGCTGCAAGGCGGCGGGGCGGGGGGGCGTAGTGCTGCAGGCAGGCAGTGGCAGGCAGCTGACGACGTCATTAGTGCATATTTGTGGCTTTGTTTGCCACAAAACTCTGAGCGGACTCTGGAAGCTTCGGCATCGACAGGGGTCCAGGCCCAGAGACAGGCCAGAGCCAGAGCCGGAGCGAGAGCCAGTGCCAGAGCCAAGCCAGATGCAATGGCAGGTAGGAACATGCTCAGAATAATCATTGCAAAATTTCAAATCGCCAAGCGAAAGTGCCGAGGGAACTCAGGACAAAATCCCCCAAGCCCACAAACCTCTATTCCTATCCCTAAACCATTCTCTGGGAGTTCCACAAATTCACTGAGGATAGACCCAGAATGTGGCAGCAGCAGCAGCTCCACTCCATATGCATGTGGTGTGCTGTGTGCTGTGTGCTGTCTGTGTGTGTGGATTAAAGTAGAGGCAGTCAACCAGCACGTATGACTGGTCAAGCTGCCAGAGCTGCCCGAGCTGCTGCCCACTTCCATCTGCCACTCTCTGCCCTGCCTCTACTGCACTTGGGCAGCAGCTGAATGTCAGTTTTTTGGTGCAATTTCCTTGCCTGTGCGGCAGGCGCTATTATTGCGGAGTGATCGGATCGGCTACCAAATAAAAATAGCAGGAATATCCACAGATAGATCCCAAGACTCTGAATCAGACTCTGAATCATTGGATCAGTTGGGGATCATTTCAGCAATTTTCTCATAGCTAGGAGGCTGAGACAAGAGCAGGCCAGACCAGAGCAGAGCAGACCACAGCAGAATTTAAGTTATTGAACGCAGCCAGACCCAACCACCAGCAGCGATAGATGCTTGATGGATAAGACAGTACGCACTCGGCCATGGAAATCAATTAAAATCGCTCCAACTTGCAAAACTCTACATGCACACGCACACGTATAGGCTGCCACAGGAGTCGAGCAGAGTCGCCTCGTCCTGTGTGGAAGTTTCATTGTTGAAGCTGCAATCAACTATCAATGCACATGGCCACAAATGTCTCAACATGGATAGAAAAGGGAGCAGCTCTCGATAGCTACAGACACAGAGAGACAGAGAGCCAGGGGACGAGGGAGAGTTGCCTCCGAGTTAGACGGAGACAATATGCAATCTGTAAGCTGCCCAGCATGTGAACGGGTTAGGTTAGGCTAGGTTATGGGGATGGGGGAACGTTCTGGGGGGCAGCTTTTGGCAGGTTTTACAAAACCACCAATTTTGGTTATAGCCGGCTGAATGCCTCTCCTCTCCACGTCCTCTGTCGCAGCCTCTGTCTCTGGCTCTCTGGCTCTTGCACCTGCCAGAGAGAGGTTTGTGGGGGAGCCTAAGTGACAATAAATACGAAAGTTGGGCCATTGGCAAAAGAGTTGTCAATTCACTGTCAGACGCTGCCTGAACTGCATTCTGATGAGCCCCTGAACAGCAGCAGCATCAGCAGCAGTGGCAGCAGTGGCAGGAGTGGCATTAGGGCCACAGCCACACACCATCAAATTATGCTACACTCAATTGGCCCTCAAGTTCGCTGGCTCTGCCCTTGGGGCAAGTCGAGGCAGCAGTTCTGGATGCAGCACAAATTTAACTTTAAGCTGCGGCAGAATATTCCAAGCGCGGCAGGAAAGAGACATTATGGTCAGGGACAGAAAAGTGCTGCCACAGCTCAAAACTGATCGCTTAAAACTATTTCTACAAATATTTCCTTAATTTTCAAACTCTTTTGCTAATTGTATTTGCTCACAGTAAATAACGCCGCAGCCATGGAAATTCAAGGCAGCTTACAGATGGCCATAGACCTCTGGGCAACAGAAGAACAGAGCTGCTAGCCAGGGAGCTGTCCGATCAGAACTACTAGTACTACTTCGTGAAAAAAGAAACACAAATATAAGCCAAAAATGCACCCAATAATTCAGCCAAATATGCCACCAGAAATGCAACCAAAATGCCACCCAAAAAATTCACACAAAATATTCACATGGTGCAGAATTTATTTCCAATTACCAAAAGGGAAAATTTGATTTAGAAATGAATTAAAATGATACAGCAACAAGAAGCAACATTCAAGGCGGCACAGCTAATGGAATGGGCTGCGCTCTTCACGTGGCAGGAATCTTAGACTAACAAGGAAGAAAACTCAGGTTCAGCTGACGAACACCTGGAATATAATCGTATAATAATCACGGATGTTTTTGTTAGGCATTGACTGGGCGATTGATTGGGCGAAGGTTGTGCCAGCAGCAGCAGCGTCGCCAGTGCAGTGGTCACGAGTGAGTCACAACTAGAGCCCAGTGTATCGCACATATCTTGATCAGCTTCGGGTTCCCTCTCAGCTTTTTCCATTTGCTTCTCACTTTCCTTGCCATTTTTTGAACTTGAGCACAAGCAAAATGCAGACGATCGTCAGCCAGAGCAGAGCATCTGGCGAGGGTTCAGCTTTTTGATTGGCAAAATAAGAATGAGAGTGGTGATGGCCAACCGGCCATGTTGCGTAGAAACTGGGCGCGGTTGGGGCAGTGGGAGTGGGAGTGGTAGGGAATATTTTGTATACTTTTTGTTTAGCCATTTGCCTAACTCTGTTTTAATGCCGCACGTGGCAACGTGACTTGTGTCGTTGCAGTTCATCCAGTCATCCAAGTACCAAATCAATTAGTCGGCGCACCACTTGGCACTGATGTTCAAATCGAGTGTCACGTTGAGGCCTCGCCCAAATCAATTAACTACTGGATTAAGGACACGGGTAAGTCTGTCTATGTGTGTGCCCCTCTGTCCCTCTGCCTCTCCCCTGTGCTGTCTGCTCTCTCTCTCTCGTGTGCGTGTGTGCATGTCCGAGCATATCCATTGGATACATACATCTATGCAGATGTCGGGCCCAGGACGAACGCATCATTACTTCAACATCGAATCGAATCGAATCGTTTGGCATTGTCATTAGTCAGTTGTCAGATTGTGGCACGTTCGTCCGTTCAGGTTCCAGGTGGCGGTCGTTCGGTCGGTCGGTCGGTTTGATGCCTGCCCTGCGACTGCGACTGGGCCTGGGTCTGGTTTCGGTTTCCCCAAAACGAAATGCACCGAAAAATAAACCATAAAGCAACGGATACTAGAAAATAGTGACTGGTCTATTAACAGCCAGAAAGAACCGTCTAAGGCAGGCGGGTAACGAGCACAAGCCGGAAGAGAGTATCAAGAAATGGTGAAGAAAATAACCGCAGCGGGAAAAACAAAAGAAGTGCAGAGCAGAACCCAAGACCCACCGATACTAGCTCGGACTAGCAGCAGACAGAAGCGACAGTCCAAGGCCAATAATAAAACGATAATCCCACAAAGTCCCTCCAATTGTCCCAGCATAGACGAGCAATCGCGCAGCGCCACTTTCAAGCAGCCATAATCCGGCTGGAGCCAAGCAGCAAGCAGTTGCAGTCAAGCAGCCAAGCAGCCAAGCAGTTGCAGTCAAATCGGAACAGTTTCGGCACACAAAAATATTGTCAAGAATTGTTCGCTGCCATTCTGTAGATTTAGTCGGGTTCAGGCGAGAGAAACTCTAACTGATTTGGCCCTATGGCAATTACAGGAGTGTTGCCGGGCTGTGGCTGTGGTTTCAGTATTAATTCTGTGAATTCTGTTGAACTGAATGCAAAGGCAAAGGCTTATCCGTTGCGTGTTTTGGGTTTGGGAATAATTCAATGGAGTTTGCAGTTGGATTGCTTGTTTATAATTTAAATATATAAATAAATATAAATATATAAATAAATATAAATAATACGAATATATTGCCAATTCTTGGCTGATTTTGCTGCGTTGTTCCACAGGTGAGATGATTGTCACCTCGGGCAAGTACCATGTGCAGGAGAGTTCCCAGTCCATGTACGAGACGAAGATGTCGATGATTGTGCGCAAGTTTCAGAAGGATGATGTCGGCTCGTACCGCTGCATAGCCAAGAACTCGCTCGGCGAGGTCGACAGCAGCATTCGTCTGTATGGTAGGTGCACCTTTCCCCCATTCCCCTTCCCATACCACCTCCCCTTCCCATTTCTCTGCGCCCAGTCGATGGGCCATAAAACCTCCTAGACGTACACAAACATACCCCCGTACGTATACCTATCTGGGGGCTGTATATTCGCACCTTTGTTTCAATTACATTTTCTGGCTTGGTTTTTTTTTGCTTATCCTTCTCGTTCTCGTTCTCGTTTCATTCGTTCGTTCGCTCCTTCAGAAATCCCCGGTCCGAATCGCAATAAAAATCCCTTGAACGGAAAGGGCAACGTCGGCGCTGGCGGCGCCGGAGGAGGCTTGGATGCGGATGCCAATGACATTTTAAAGCAGAAACAACAAGTCAAAGTCACATACCAGCCGGACGACGAGGAGCTGCAGTACGGTTCCGCCGAGGATTTCGACGGCGATGGCGAGGGTGGCCTGACGCCGTTATCGCCTCACGTTTACTACACCAGCGGCAATAAACCGCCCACACATAAGCCGGGCAGCACTGGCGGCGGCGGCGGCGGCGGCGGTGGCAGCGGCAATCAGCATCAGCATCAACATCAGCAGCACCACCATCACCATCACCACCAGCAGCAGCAGCATAACGGTGCAGGCGCAGCAGGTGGCGGCGCTGGCGGCGGAGCTGGTGCACCGGGAGGCGCAGATCTGGGCATCACCCGTAAGCCGCCTCCCTATTACGGCGGCGGCGGCAACACGGAGGTGCGCGGCCCCATCGACAACAACAACGAAATGAGCTCCGGCGGTGCTGGGCTTCGCGGCTTCCGCATGCAGCTACCGAGCAGCCTCAGCCCCATCCGCTGGCTGTGCCATCGGCAGGCATGGCATCCACATTGGTGGCACTGTCGACAGCCGCTCTTAATGGGTTTGTCGGCCGTGTCCGGCTTACTCCTCACGCTCTGCCTCTTATAATACCCAGTCTAACGGACTTGAACACATCCCGCACACAGCAGCAGCCCCCCCCCCACACATTCCCACAGCAGCCCACACTCCCCATACACTGCCATACGCGGACAGGGACAAATACTCGTACTCGTACTCGTACACATGTTGTAGTAGCAAATGTTAAATTGTTTATAACAAAAAACACACTCCAAACCGGCGGACACTGACATGAAGACGGACACGGCAGAGGGAGGCGGTGTGGCAGGAAGTGACAGCCAAGGCGCAAAATATGTATCGATATTTAGAGAATTTAATCATATGGTAATTAACATAAACAGACTTGAGTTTGGCCAGGCATCACAGTGTGCTGGCAGTGCGCGTAATACTCCCATACTACACCCAGCAATCCCGACACTCCACTGTACTCCCGACACTCCACTGTACCAGGGGTACTCCTGTATATTTTCCAGCTACAATCAGGCTACCAAAAAAGCGCCACAAACGCTTGGAGTGCATTTCATTTTTGATTTTTTAAAGGACAGATTTTTACTCTTTGGTTTCCCTTTTAATTTGCTTGCCCCCTGATATATCCAAGCCCATTCGTACACATCCAAATAACTTTCCAAAGGGTCAATTAATATCACAAACCGAAACACAATTAAACAGCAAATACCAAACAAACACGAAGCGAAATAAACTTTTGATTTGTAAGCAAATTCCTTTCTGTTTTGCCGCTTTCTTTATTTATTTAATTTTTGTTTTTTTTTTTGCTTTGTTACTTTTTGCAGACTTTTTGTTCATTTGTTAAGTTTTGATTGACATTCCATCAAGTGCAGAAGGAGGCATTTTTTTAAACAGAGAGAATGAAAGAGATTTGAGGGTTTCAAATGGAAATGGAGACGATGAGCAGATGGAGAAGGGTAAAATTAAATGGATGGTTCATGGGAAAGGGTCACCAGGAGCAGTTACTCGCAGGAAGCTTCATTGGAGTGGCTCTCCAACAGCGGCTACTTTCCAAAAGAGTCTTCACGGCAAGCATTCGAAGCAAACCTCAAGAGTTAAGAGCCTACCCTGGAGCAGGGGGTAGTTACATTTGTTCTCGAACATAGCCCTGCCCTGACCCCGCCCACATATGGCCACATTTTCCATGTTTTATTTGATTTAATCCACTTTTGGAGGATTTAATAATTGTGGTCTGCTTGATTTGTCTCCTTGCTGCTCCTTGCTGCCTCTCCGGCTCTCAAGTTGCTGTGAAATAATTAAATTTCGCATGTTTATGCAAATTATTTTGCACACACTGTTTAACCCCTTAAGCCCCTTAAGCCCCCTAAGCCCCTTAAGCCAGTGCCCTCTCACACGCCATGCCGCATCTTGGCCCCCAACCCCTGCCCGCCCCTTCTTCAGCACTGAGCAACTATATCTTGGTGTTCGTCAAACTTCTGGTTTTATTCTTTTTGTCTTATTTTTTGTTCGTTGTTTTTTTTTTTGGTGGTTCTTGCTCTGAAGCGCAGGCAACATCTTTAGCCAGTTCTCAGTCTTGTCTTTGCAGCTGTGTGTGTGTGTGTACAGAGTGTGTGTGTGTGTGTGTGCTGGTGTTGCAGCTGTGCAGAGCCAAAGGCTGGGGCTGGGGCTGGGAGGGCTGGCACAAGTTGTGGGTGGACACAGATACACTCGCATCTGCTGTCAGTTTTGTTGGTTGCATTTTGCTTTTGATGAATTACTTGCATGTCAGTTAACCACACACACACACACACACCACTATATATGTATGCATATATGTGCACACATGTCTGTTTGTATGCTGGGGCCACTTTTTAATGAAATGAAAACTTTTTGGCAAAGTGAATTTCATTGTAAGCAGCAGCAGCAGCAGTAGCAGCAGAACCCCAACCATCCACGACTCCACAACTCCCCATCTCTCGCTCTCGCTCTCTCCATCTCTCTCACTCCAAGAACTTGCAGCTAAAGAAAAAAGCACTGCTGCTTCTACGGCTTCGTCTCCTGCTCCAGCAAATATACAAAACCGCCAAAAGCTGCCACTGATGATGATAATAAGACGCTGACAACCGCAGCAGCAGCAGCAGCAACAACCCAAGGAAACATGTCAGCGGCAACATGCAGGGGAGTGTGGGTAGTGTGTGGGGGGAGTAAGCTGATGTTTGGTTGGGGTGGCTGGGCACGTTGACACAAGTGTTTCAAATTACACAGACGACGACGAAGGCAGCCAACAACAACAGCAGCAGCAGCAGCAGCAGCCAGCATCGGGAACTAGTGAAGCGGCAGCAACATTTTTTATTGTTGTTATCGTTGGTGTAACTTGTAGTGTAGCTCATGGTGTAGTTGGTGTAGTTGTTGTAGCTCTGGGTCTGGCTCTGCTGCTGCTCTTCCTTTGCTGCTGCTGCTGTCTGCCACTGATGACGATTGCTGCTAATACTGCTGCTGTTGGTGTGCTTCGAATCGTTGGAGTATCACATTTCAAATATTTCAAGCATTGCCGATAATTTGGCTGCCACGCTGCAGAATCGTTGCCTCTTCCGAAGCTGTTCGAAGCTGAAGGATCAAGGGAATGCCCATATATGGGTAGGCCTGCACATCGGCAGCTGGTTGAAGGCTAACACTTGTGGTATAGGCAATCGCTGGACCACTTTGTTGTTCAGCTTGCTCGATAATGATAATGGTGCGCGTACATTGGATCCAGCCAATGGATTGCAATGGATGCTCTTTGCCCACGGGGCTTTCAACGAAGATGTTGCTGCTGCTGTTGCCACTTCCAGTGCTGTTTGGCTGCTGCATTCGGGACTTGGCCTCTGCCCCTGCAGGGCATTGTGGCCACATCTATTTTAGTGTTTTTAGTTGTTGCCTGCCATTTTGATGCTCTTCTGTTGCTGCCACTTGGCTGCCTGCTAACTCGCGGGCTCTTTTGTGCTCCACTCGCTGTGCCATTGCTGTGTGCCGTGAATATCACAACAAATGCAAGTACGGCTGTGTGTGGTATATTTCTGTCTGTGTGTGTGTAGACACACATGCACGCCCCATAAAGGCTTGTGAATGTGTATTAGTACTTCTGAATGGTTATGGAGCCGCTTTCGAGTTGTTTTTTGGGGCTTTCCGCGACACTTGTAATCAAGTTTGGAGAGCAGCTTGCCACGCGTATCCATGCCAGTGCGTGTTGCCTACTTTTGTGCGTCCCAGGCCCAGACCCAGACCCAGGCCCAGGCCCAGACCCAGTGCCATGTTGCGGGTAAGCGAGTGGCAAAAGGGAGTTTCATTATCTAGTGGCAAGTGTGTGTGTGTGTGTGGGGTATGGCAGGGGACCGCTTAATTGCTCTATTTGATGCTTTCAAATTGTATTTTAATTTGGCATTCGCCGCTCTTTTTATCATTCTTCTGTGTGTCTTGTTGTGTGCCTGCTGTCTTTAAGTTGCTTTTGTTTTCGCAGTGGAATATGAGGAATGGAGCTGTCCAAAAAGGGTTCCTTAATGGAGATCCCCTGCATTTAATACTCTTTCCACAAATGTCGATTAGTGGGCACATTAAGTCGAGCGAATTATATTTAATGTATTCGGTTTGCACCTCATACAGAAGGGATTAGATCCATGTAGATTAACCATCGAATACTCTAAACGATTTCTTGTTGAAATATTTCTTCATATTTTTTCCTTGTTTTTTTTCTCCCCCATTTCCCACATTTCTGTCACTTTCTGTCACTGCTTTGCTGCACTTTCTACATATTTTCTTGTGTCATTTCCACAGTCTTGAGGGTTGTTCTTGGGTTTGTTACTGGCCGATGGGCAAAGGATTTTTTACAGCCAACTCTTAGCTGGTATTTTTGTAGATCTATTTTTACTCTCTTTCCCTGAGTCAACCCTGAATTTAATTGCAATCTTCTCACACCTCTTAAACATGGGAATATCCCTCTGCTTAGATTTTTGGGTTCTTTGTTATATTTATAGATATATTTATGTTTAATATTTATATTTAATATTTATATTTAATATTTTTATTTATTCCCCTGGCTGCATATTTTTCTTTTGCTTATTTTTAATAAATTTCAATTGTTTTTCAGCTGCAAAATCTTCTCAAATTGCCTGAAGCTTGCGCTGAAATATCTTATGGCTAGTTCTTTGCTTTTCCTTTGGCTAAAGAGCATCTTCTGGCTAGCCTTAAACCTGAGCAAGGCTGCTGCTCCTACTCCCCCACTGCCCGCATCATCTTTTGAGCGATTCTTTTTGCTTTTCCGCTTTTTTGTTGCCTTTCAACATTTTTTTGTTGTTTGGTCTCTGCTTTTTGTGTTCCACTGCCGCGCGCTGTGTTATGCATTGTGGCAAACTTGTATCTATTTAAATTTTGTGTGTGGCAACATGTTTATTTTATAACCTCAAGGCAGCCCTGCCACGGTGGGTGTGGGTGGTGGTGGCGGTGCGGGGCTTGGCAGAGGATGCTTCATGTTTGACGGAAGTTTAATTGAATACACCGCTTACTGCTCTTCAGCGGGAGAGGGAGGTGTGTGTGGTGTGGGTGGTGTGGGGGGGGAGTGATGTTGGTGCATGTACTTGTGTGCGTGTGTTGGCCGCAAAACATTTGCCGCATGTAGTGCTGTTCGAGGGTGGGAGGCAGGGGTGTGGCATGCTTGGGTGCAAGCGGCATTGCTGGCTGCGGGGACGGGACACAGCAGCTCGCTAAAAACAAATGGCAATCAAGTTGAATTGTTACACACACACACACAGAGAGACAGAGGGACAGAGAGAGAGACAGAGAGGGAGAGAGGTGTAGAGAGAGAGAAAGAGAGTGGTAGAGTGGTATAGACAGCCGCTGCACTATGGGAACTTTGACCACTTTTTCTGGCCAAAACTCATTTTTCGAAAGTAGTTAAAATAATATATTTGTTGACCTGATATATCCGAATAACATTGATCTTTAATGTTATGCAAAAAAAAAGTTAACAGCGCGCGCCACTGTTAAATTAACAGCTGTTAAAGTCAGCTGTTTTCAATCGATAGGCGAATGTTGGTGGAAAAATTTGTTTTTTCGTCTTATAAAAAGTGCTAAAAAGTTATAAATTCATTAATTTAGTTGATTTCTTTACAATGGGTTCGATTCAGACAGGTATGTAATATATGTTTATGTGTTTGAACTGTTAAAATTGTGCTCATAATTTTGTTTAATGACTCATTTTTTAACAAGTCTAAATTTGTGACAAAAATGTGTCTTTGAAGAGGCGTACAAAAAAAGTGACGTCTCTTGGAAGCATAGGACTTAATGCATCTTGTAGAAAATTCAATTCTTGTTCAAATGTTCATAGTGGTAATCCGCGACTCTTCGCGTCTTCTATGCAATCTTGATTCTTAGACAAAACCATTAGCACTGCAGTATCGATTGAAACGATAAAATGTGATTTTTTGAGGTTTGGTCAACAAATTTTAGTTGAGTCATTTCTCCATCGATTTTTATTAACAATGCTTCGATCGACGCCTAATTGATGCATCTCCACACAAAAAATATAAGAGCAAAGTGTAAGTTTTTTTTCGACTTTTCTTGAGTTTTAAAAATCAAAATTTTGAAATAAGTACTGAGCAAAACCGATCAATTTTGCATTTGAAATCTTAATATTTTGCAAACGGTAAGCTGAAGCTGCAAGGTGCTCAGGTCATTTTTATAGATGCTTTTATCATCTTTTCGGAATGTCAAAATTTATTACAACCAAATGTAAGATACTTGAGTAATGTGCAAAATAAATGAGCTACCTCTGAAAAAAGTATTACAAAAAATACCAAAAAAAGTTTGATTTTGTCGAGTAGTGATATTGACCGATATCCTTGGTTGTCAATGACTGCGACAGTTAAAAAAATCCTAGTGCATTCAAGCGATATAAAAGAAAACAAGATTCTTCCTGTGGGGGTATTTTGCAGTAGAAAGTGCCAAGTTTCGAAATAAAATTTTTTAAATTTTTGATTTAAAATGAGGCCGAAAAGAAAATTTCACGGACGGGTTCGTACTTCAGATACTATTATCTCATCTGTTAACTTTGATAGCAGCATAAAAATGCAAAAAATAGCCCCTTCCAACTCAGGTGTTCCGTCTTTTATCAAGCGAGTTCAATCGTTCAGGCAGAGATCCACCGGAGCAGATTAGTTGCGATTAGCCGGCTGAAGATCAACACGAATTCTCGTGGATAATGGAGCTCGAAAACGAACTCCATGAGGATTAACAAAAGGTGTGAAAGGAAACCTATTATTTACAATAACATTGTGTTTCTTTTATATTTCTGGTCTCCTGATTAAAATTTTTTGTGAAAAAGCTACCAGAAATAATAATTTTCACTTTTTTAAAATTGTTTTTAAGGCGTTCCACGCCCTCTGGAATAAAATAAAATGTTCTCAACATGTTCCCAAAAAAAAATTAATTTTTTGCCTCTTAAGCAAAAAAAAAAATGTGATTTCTTTATAAAAAAAGGAGTTGCCACGCCCATTTTTTCAAAGAACCTTCATTTTACTATTATAAACTCATATCAAAAAACTAAACCAAAAAATATCGTTTCGTTTGGAAGTTATTAATTATTGCCACAAAAAGTGGTCAAAGTTCCCATAGTGCGCTGGCAGAAATTTACTCAACTTTTTTGATTTAATAATGAAATGAGTGTGTGTCTGTGTCTGTTCATGTCTGTGTGGTCGTTTGTGTGTGTGCATCCATGTAAATGGCTTCGCTTTGTAACGTCTCAATGGCTGACAAGCAACAGCTGCTCAACAGCCAGCCGACTCCGAGCTGCTGCTGCTGCTGCTGCTGCGCTGGCTTGCAGCAGTAATCTTTCCATCAGTGGATGACTGCCAGCAAAATAAAATTAAACAAATACAAGATAACAAGCCACAGCAGCAGAAGCAGCAGCAGCAGCAGAATCAGAATCAGCAAACCCGAAATTCAATTACAGCTGCTTCAGGTTGTTGCATGTGTCCACTGTGTGGCACTTGAGAATGCAGCCCGGCCGAAGGACACTTGACACTGGACCGAGTCTCGACACCCGACCCCCAATTCGACCCCTGGCGCTGTGGCTGGGGCTGGGGCTGTGGGCTGTGGGCTACTGGCAGTTTTCTTCTCTGTGCAGCTGGATAGCTGGCTACATGCCTTGCCACATGCTTGAATTGATTTAATTGAAATTTTATTTGGATTCATCTCGAGCTGGAGCTGGAGCTCGAGCTCGAGCTTGTGCTTGTGCTTGGGATGCCATTGTGCAACAGTTGTCTCGGATTAGGTGTGGGTGTGGGGGCAGCTGGGGCAGCCTTTGACACTGTCTCATTGTTCATTTGTTGCAATTTTAATTAAGAGCTGCTCTCTCTCTCTCTGCCACTCTCTCTCTGTGTGTGTGTGCTGCAATTATATAATAACAATAAAATCAAATCTAGCCACAAACAAGCAGCCAAACCAAACATCCCACAAAATATCTACAAGGCCCCTCCCCCACATACATACCCGTACATAATAGTATACATATATACACGGATAAATACATACATACATAAAGTGTTTTGTTTCTGTTTGTGTTCCTGTATAAAGCGCAATACTCGTAATCCAGTGGAGAAGTAACTTAACTGGCAGTAACATTTGTAAAAACTGATGAGACAATTAATAACAAATATATATAAACATTATATATACATTACAAAGATATATAATAGTAATTGAATCCATTGAAGGTTGTTCATATGCTAAGCGAACGCTTGCTAGTTGTATGTATAATGAATAAACCCCCAGAGCCAAAGCCCAACCCAACCCTAAGCCAATCCCAACCCACATACTCGTACATACTCATACATACTCGTACATGCATACGTCTCTAATCAATCTCAGTGTCTCTATATGGTACTGGTACTTATATCAAACAAAACAAAAAACAAAACAAAAATAAATAAAAAAAACCAACAATAATAATAATAATAATTATGTGCCATTATTAGCAGACCCAAAGCTGAATAAAATATCAGTCAATACAACAACAAAAAGATAAGACAAAAAACAACAACTAAAGTTATAGTAAATTCGTATAGAAAATGAAAATTTATACTTTAAGCGTTCCGGAGCAGAGCAGAGCAAAGCAGAGCGGAGTAATTGTTTTGTTTTGTTTTGTTTTGTGTGACATTGTGTATATATAGTTTTGTTGAGGATTAAATCTATATAGGATTATACATAATATCGAAACCAAGTGTATGTAAGGATGTACGGATTTACGCATGTACGGATGTACTTTCGGTTACGCTTTTCTTCTTGGTTGCTTTGTACCAGTTTGTCTTTAGCGTAAGAATTGTATATAAGAAAAAGTTCATTATTAGAAAGCATTTGCAAGCAGTCAAAGCATAACTCAAAATTGTATATAGCCAGAAGGGAGCGACTATTTCGTTTATAGTTAATCGATACACACAATCGATGCATTTATCGATCAAAATAATGGATAAACCATAAGCAACAACAGAATGTGTGCAGACCATAAATCTGCGAAAGAAATAAAGAGTTGAACCCCAAAACTGAAGCTTAATCAAAGTTCTGAATAATCCCAAAAATACAAAATAAAAAACCCCAAAAAGAAAAGAAAAGAGCAGAGCTGCTCTTTGTGCATACATACATACATATGTACACATAAGCATGTATGCACATAATATCTACGAGTATATATAGCAGCATAAATCGTATAAAGTATATATATATATCTATATATATGTAATGTAATACGAATATATATACAACCAACCACAAAGGAAATTATATATATATATAATTATATATACATATATATATACGAGTATATATGGTAAACGAAACAAATTCTACAAATAAAGGACAAAAATATATTTATTAAAATTAATCAGAAAGTTTAAATTGCGTGGACTACTGGTGGGCGGATGGGGAGGTGTCGAGTGGTAGGTACATATATTCTGCACAAGTCAAAGTTTGGATCGAGAGTTGTAAAAGCAAAATCTGCATATGGCAAAGGAATGGGACTGGGGCTGGGACTGAAACTGGGACTGGAACTGAGGCTGCTCTCTGTTTTTCGGGGGCATACAACAGGCAAGACAACAAGTCCAAGCAGCTGCACCAACAGCAAATATCCCAAAACTCTCTCTCTCTCTCTCTTAGCACACAGCCTGCACTGCTTCATCTGTGGCTGCATCTCCGCCTCCTTCTGCATCTCTCACTCAGAGGCCGGATATCCGTTTCTGCGCCAAGGCGGAAGTTGTTGTGAAAATAACACAGCAAATAACTTTTGCCACCGCAATGAGCACTGAGCTGCACCGGCCCCACGCTCACTGCCACTGCCACTACCCGCCGCACATCCCACCCTCTACCTACAGAGATATCCTTGCTGCATTCAGAAACTACTGCACAGAGAGACCTATGAGTGCGAATAGAAGGAGGATGCTGCATGACATTTATCGCAAATTACGTAATAATACTCGGGGAAAAACGTCACTGCATCCCCCCCGCGCCTGTCAGCCAGTGCCTTTTGCCGCCAACCACTAAGCCACTTTCCCCACTTGTCAACTCTTATTTTTGCCTCTTGCTAGCTCAGAGCAAGAGCATTCGGATGGGGGCAGCATAGAAAAATAAATAATGCCAAGAGGAAAGCGAAAGGAAAACTAATAGTGGGATAAGCAGAAGTAAACGGTTATTTGAACCCCATGGAACAAGAATAAAAATCGAAAAAACGAATAAATATTCCAGCAAGCAAAGAAAATTCCCCTTTAAAGCGAAAAGAGAGACACCGCGCAACTCGATAAGCAAATTTTCTAATCATATTTTAAATACTTTCAGTTTCAATCAGTGTGGCGGCCCTCTTGCCACATCCTTCCCCCACAACCCTACTGCCCCTGCCCATGCCCCTGCCACGCCATCTCGCTGCTTTCCGCGACCCTTGACAGCCGTTACGGAGCTCAATGGGGCATGACCGACCGCAGCCGTTGGCCAGAATCAAAATGAAACAGAAATTATGCGAGGGCGGCTCAAAACAAGCACTGAGAACGTAGCAAAAGGACACGCGGAAAGGGTTGAAGTTAGCCGCTGAAGCGTCTTCGCTATCAGGAATTGACTTTTAATGAAAACAATTGAAAATTCTCGGTGTCTGTAGCCGACGCCACGGGGTGCTCCAGCAGCCTCTGGGGGGGGGACTGGAGGCCTCCACTGGCCTCCACTGGCCCTGACTGCTCAACTGCTGACTGCGGTTATTAATTTCAATTAAAGCATTTAACCAGGCAGGCCCAGAAAATCAGCAATATGCCAACACCCCACACCCGTACACTCCACACTTTTGGGCTTCTGTTTACACAGCCTCCCATCCCCCTCCCGCAGGCCCTGCCTCGAATCTCTGCCTTTGGCCTTACACAATAATTAGGCGGGGAAAATTTTAGGAGTGAAATTTAACCGTAAAATAGGTGCTCAAAAGGTGCCGCACAGTCGGGTTCGTTTGACGAAAATGTTGAAGAGTCGAATTGTCAATGCCGTTTGGGGAGAACGGGAGAAGTGGCAGCTGAGATTTTCCGTTCCCTGATAATATCTTATTTCAAAAAATCATCAAATTAACCAGTCAACGGCAGACTGCAGTGCCGCAGCGCATTTAAAGTCCGCGAAATGAACAAACAAACAAACAAATTCACATGGAGAGACCCGCGAGACCCTCCATCCTAGGAAGCAGCTTGTTTAAGCTGCAGACGGCAACTGACTCCGGAATACGACGGCAGCGATAAGAGAGTCTGGTCTGGCCGGGCCTGGTCTGGGCCTGGTCTGGTCGGGTCTGGAGCTGTGCTCCGGAGTCGCAGTCAGGGTCGGAATCAGAGTTGGGGCTGCTGCAGACTGCTATCGTATACAGAGTGCTGTGGGGAGGCCAATGGATTGTCGGGGTCACCACTCGTTGTTGGCTATTTCAATTTCTATTTTCAGTGCTTGTCAAAGTGAAGTGTGATGGAGAACAAGAAACGAAGGCTTTCTACGGGGTACGAAGCTTCTAATACCCTTGCAAATGGGAGGGTTTAATTTTGGGCATATGATGAGGTACTCCGATATTTGGGAATTTCTAGACTGATACCCCCCCAATGGATATAGTCCCCAGAAACTTATAAAATTAGGTCTACATACATACATCTGTACCTATGTATCTCGAAAGCCGCCATAATCACAGCATCCTCAAGTCGTCCCAATCGTATAACAACAACGAAAACACAGCAGGCCAAGTGAGTTCTGTAAAAAATAATAAAATAAATACAATTGGTTTCGAAAACCAACTCCAAATAATTCATAAGCAACTTCATCCAACTAACGCACATTGTTCTTTCTTTGCTGGTTGCCTGGCAGCAGAACAACACACCGCACACACACCCCCTCCGCCCACGAAGCACGCGCTGGGCAACCGTTTTATCGATACGATACCGTTATTTTGGAGAGCGCTGCGGACAGTTGCAGTGGACAGCAGAACGGAACAGAACAGGCCCAGTCGACGCAGCCGTCTCAGGTGAACCAGCAGCAGCAGAACAAACAGCAAAATGGTAAGTGTTTTAGCAGGCAAATGTGGGAATTTCGCATTCAGTCCAAAAAGCAGTTCGACCAAAAAAATAAATAGAAACAACAGCAGCAGGCTGGCTATTATTCCCTTTAGACAACAAATGCAATAAGTACTCAGCGAAGCTGACACCTTTGTATTTATCTCTCTCTTCGTTCTAATTACCAACAAAGGGATCCTCACAAATATCAACACAAGCAAATCAGCAAGCAAGCAGCGGTCAAACAGCTTCATCAGCTGTGCTTTTTGTGCAAGAGCAAGCAGTGCAGCTCTTTTTATCTACCACTCCCACTACTTGTGCCTCTGCTGCACCATTATATTTTGGCGTCTGTGATAAGGCCATCGACGATGGGGCTCCTTTCAGTTTCAGCTTCGCTGCTGCTGCTGATTCTGCTGCTGCTGCTGCTGCCACTGCAGCGCATTCAATTTTTCATGCCACGCCAGGCTGTTGCTGCAGACGCAGACACATACAAAATGCATGCTGTATATGTATGTATTTGTGGGTGTATATTTATTACAGCCCACAGTCCGCCGGGCCGGCCCCAGCCGCCGTTGCGTCTCAGTTGAATCTCAGTTCAGGCCGGGGCAGGCCCCAACAGCTTGCACTCGTTTGTTGTCTATTTTCGATCATTTGTTTATATGTACAACACGCATACATATATACATATAGCCCCGCTGTACATGTATTTGTGTATTTAAATACGTATACTTTACGCCTTTGGGCCAACGACATGCAGGAGGAGGACCAACAGGAGGATATAGTAGGGACAGAAAATGGTGGACATCAGCGCGGTCGCAGCGCAGGCGGCTTCGAAAATTTTTGAATAATTTGCAGCCATAAAATATGCAATAAGCCAACAGCCAACAGCTGTTGCAAAATTGTTTTGAAAGCCGCGCCATCACATTATTTAAAGCGACGCCGCCCGCCGCCTCTCTCTACAGTCGCGCTCGGTATCGCCTTTGCCTTGCCAGAGACAGAGACAGAGTGGAGTGGAGTCGGCATCAGAGCGGGCCAGTGGCAGAGAATTTCTCTAGTGGAGAGCGAGAGAGAGAGAATCGAATTAAATGTTGTTAAAGGATTTAAAGTGCGAAAAATAGTTGCCACACGGAAGAGCACAGCAGACAGTGCAGCACCAGACGACAATTGTGCAGCACGGCACCGGCACCCAACACGCAGCACCCTGCCGCACCCCAATGGCATTTGCATAGAAGTAGAAATGTGGAGTACAGTGGCAGATATAAATCCCCTGAGTTGAAGTCGAGCTCAGCTCCTTTGTGGTTCCAAATGATTCTCATCTGAGCTTGGGCAAAGCAGCGCTAAAAGCAGTGCGCAGCTCATAAGATAAGTAGATCGTAGCGAGTGCTTGCTCGTGGCAAGCAGTTCAGCAAGCAGAAGAATCTTCTTGGTGATTTCTCTTAATTATTATATTTTCCTTTTATTTTTCAATGAATATTTACAATATTTATTTATTCGATGATTTTCCATTGATTATAATGTAATTTCTCTTTTTAATTACAGCCGCCAAAGGGGAAAAAGGGCAAGAAGGGCAAGAAGATGCCGGGTAAGTAATTCTAAAATTATTTGATAAAAAAATGGCACACATACATAATTTGTCTTCACTTTTATTAACTATCTGTGTACACACTGTACATCATCGCTGTGTGGCGTTAGAAGAACATAATAGATCTTCGCAAGCAGTTTTCCAACCCAATAGTTTTGAGCTCTTCAAATATTTCCACTCAAAAGCTCTTTAAGACCCCGCCCATAAAGACAGCTTCCATAAAGAGGGAGAGACAGGCTCCAACAGGCAGGCAGGCAGGCAGGCAGGCAGCAGTCGAGGCAACGAGGTCTGCCTGGCAATTCATTTTCGGAACATTAATGGCTGTACAGGGTGCTGCAGGGCGGAGATGGGTACGGGTGCAGAGCGAGGCGGCTGGGCGGCTGGGCGGTTTGGGATGGGCGATGGGTGGACATTGGTCATTCAGGGCAATTTAAAAAGGCCAAGCAAAACAATTAGTAAATAACGATAATCTGCGTGAGGAGAGGCGAGAGAGCAGGAGCAGTAGCAGAAGCTGGCCATGTCCGATGCACAGTGTAATTGCCCAAGAATAGGACCAGGGCTATGGACCCGACCCAGCACGCAGTGCAACCAAACAAACAAAACAAAAAATCCAAAGGGAAAAACTGTCCACTTAATTTCCACGAGTGAGAGCACACACAGTGCACTCTCTGCCTTCACCGTCCGCCGTCCGCCGTCTCCTCTCCGTTGGACATCTAACGCACATAATTGTTTCTATGCCTGGCTTCCAATGCTAGCCCTATTCCTGTGCCTGTTCCTATTCCTGTTTGTGCTCCTAGTACGAGTGCGAGTCCTGGCACCAGCCGGCCAACGATGCCAATTACAGAAAACAATTACAACACAGTCTGCACGGGTAGCCGGGTAGCCGGGTTCGGGTCCGGGTCCAGGCCACATATGCGGGCAGGGACCCTGTGCTTGGATGGGGTAGCGCGTGCCATTCTCATTAAATTGTCATAAAGATGGGCCAACCCAAAATATGCGGTGCAAGCAACTTCCACTAACTTTCCATTCCTCTGGCCAAACCGCAGTGCTCATCGATGGCGTGGACACCTCGGCGATGACGCGCGACCAGCTGGAGGCGTTTGCCCTGCGCCTCAAAGCCGAAATGGATCGCGAGCGGGAGGAGCGAAACTACTTCCAGCTGGAGAGGGACAAGATTCGCACCTTCTGGGAGATCACACGCCAGCAGCTGGGTGAGTCCGAGATTCGATGGCGCCCCCCCTTAGCCAGTCATATCCATCCATAATCCATGACCAGATGAGACCCGCTACGAGCTGCAGCAGAAGGACAAGGAGATTGAGGCGACGCAGGATCTGGCGGACATCGACACCAAGCACGTGATGCAGCAGATGAAGCATCTGCAGTTCGAGAACCACAACAAGCTGGGCGAGGTGCGGGCGGAGGCGATGACCCAGCTGAAGCTGGCCCAGGAGCACCATGTCCTGCAGGAGACCGAGCTGCAGAAGGACAAGCGTCAGCTGCGTCGCATTCTGCGCGAGCGCATGGAGGTTGGCGAGATGCAGCTGCGCCAGATGGAGTCCCACTTCAACGAGAAGCTGCTGTGGGTGCGCTCCTGCCCAGCTCCTTGGTCCAGCACTCATTACTTCCTCTCTCTTCCAGGGACCAGCGGCTCACTTTCGAGCGGGAGCGCAAGGACAACGAGATGCTGCACGAGGAGAAGATGATGGAGCAGAAATCGAAGCTGGATCTGTTCTACGGCACCCAGATGTTCGAGGTGGAGGAGCGCAAGAACCAGCAGATCAAGGACCTGCAGGACCACCACGACGGTGCCTTCAACGACATGAAGAACTACTACAACGACATCACACTCAACAATCTGGCCCTCATCGGCAGCATGAAGGAGCAGCTGGAGCAGCTGCGCAAGCAGACCGAGCGCAGCGATCGCATCGCCGCGGACACGGCCCTGGAGAACAAGCGCCTCCGCGAGCCACTCGAGCAGGCCAACATCCAGCTGAACGAGTACCGCCGCAAGCTGGAGTTCTACGATCGGGACAAGCAGCAGCTGAGCCGCCTCAAGAGCCGCAACACGAAGCTGGAGAAGAAGGTGAAGGGCCTGACCTGGGAGGCGGAGACGCTGATCCTGCGCAACGATTCGCTCGTGGCCGAGCGGGAGGGCCTCAAGGAGCGCTTCAACGACGTCATTGTGGAGCTACAGCAGAAGACGGGCCTGAAGAATGTGCTGCTGGAGCGCAAGATTGCGGCCCTGATGCGCGAGGACGAGAAGCGCAGCATTGTGCTGCACGAGACCATAGCCACCTGTGCGCCCAATTTCGCCGAAAAGCTGACCAGCCTGGACGAGCGGGTGGGCAATATTGTCGACGAGAAGAACAAGATCATTATCGATCTGCGCTACGAGGTGGCCAAGGCCCGCAAGGCCCACGACGATCTCCTCGAGACGTACGAGTGCAAGCTCAAGCAGTTCGGTGTGCCCTCCGACAATCTGGGCTTCACACCCCTCCGGGATCGAGACGAGAAACAGCTCTATATATGCGGTCCCGCAGGCATCGTCACGGAGAACAAATAGAAGGAGAAGAAGACCAGAAGCAGAAGCAGACGCAGATGACGAAATTAAATTGCCAGTTTGATTCATTCAGAATTCAGAATTTATTCAACTTTAGCCTAGATTAGTGTATAAGAAGTATGTATATGTATATGCTTATAAAAAACGTTCTGGAATAGCAAGGAGTTGAACACGTCCAGAATTCGCTTACAATCCAATACAATTTCGATTAATATCCGTACTAGATGCGTAGAGAGATAGAGAAAGAGAGGGAGAGAGATATATAGAGAGAATCGAGCCAAGTATTGCTATCGGTTGGGGGGATTATCAGTTTCCCATTGTTTTTGTTTCTGGTGGTTGTGTGCTAACCAAATACTCAATGGAATATGCCTAACTTAACAATTGGGGCTTAGGTTCGGGTTCGTATTCGGGTTCTTAAGTAAACGCTTCAATAGAAATGATAAACCTCTTGAACCATTTCTCTCGTGGAGATGCGTTCTAACCATTTGCTTGCTCTCTGCTTTTGTCTAATTTTTACTATATCTGGCTTTGTTTATGGATAGGGTTTTTTCATTCTTTCATTCTTTAGTTTTGCTTAGTTTTTTTGTCAATTGATTTATTTTTGAAATAGATATCACATGATTTTTTGCTTCTTGTTGCTGTTACTACGGATTCAATTCGTTTCGATTCAATTCGAGTTCAGTTTTAGTTTCCTTTCTTTTTTTTTAAATTTTAGTTTTAGTTTCAGTTTCAGTTTTTCAATTGATTTGATCAACAACAATAATTTCGCTTGTTTTCGTTTTAATTATTTAAATTTACCACCAACTGAATTGTGTTCCATGGCATTTAGTATTTTGGTTTTGCTTATTTATTATATTAAATCCTCCCCTTCAACGGTTCAACTTTTCTGTCAATGGTTTTTGTGTGGGAGCTAAGAGCTGATACACTCAACAAATATTTTGTGGGACAGCAAAGGGTATTTGTTTATTTGTAATATAATACAAAAGTAAATTTGGCTTCGGAGCTTAAGTAAATTATATTATAAAAATAATATTCATAAAATAATACGAAACAAACGAATTAATTTAAATTAATTTGGAATGCGGTTGTTCTGGTTTACCGATTCGGACAACCACCACCTGGGTTAGCCGATATGCCGCATATGAGATTTTAAATTCGTCATGTACTGTAGGAACCATGCAACAAAAACGTTAATTAGATTGTATCTTATTTTCACAAAAAAAAAATATATATATATATTCCTCTTGTATCTGATATCTGATTCGTCACGCTATAATGTGTTCCCCATTTAAAGTAGTTTAAAACTTGGACAAATCACACAGCAAATCATAGAAACAATTTCTCTTTGGGGTGCGGCAGATGAGTTCTCTTTGTAAGAGTTTACAAATGTTGCTTACAGCTAAGTTTCTTAGTGAAAGAATTTCCCAAAAATAATACAAAAAATAACAGTTGGAATCAATATTCAGTTTCATTTCAAATGATGTAATTTCTTTGTGTGTGTGTGTGTGTGTGTGTGTTTGGATCTTCTATGCTTTCATCTATCTAATTCGTGTGCTTGAGAGCCAGGCAGCGCGGGTTAATTGAATTGAATTGAATTGAATGTGTTAGCTGTTGCTTGATTTGTGTGCCATTTTTGTGTAATTCAATGTGTTTGCATTGCTTGCTTTGTTTCTTCTTTTTTCTTAGTTTCAGTTGCAGCTTTTGTTTTGTTTTGTTTGTTTGTTTGTTTGTTTGTTTGTTGTAAAGGTACTTTTCGGTTACGTTACGCTCCATTCTACTGGTTTCCATATATTTTTTTCTTGTCGAGTTCACAAACAATACAGAATAACTAATATATATCCTCTTGTTTCTTATTTGTTTTTCGTTTTCGTTCTAGTTCTGAATGTTTTTTGTAGTTTTGTTTGTGTTACAATTTTTGTTTTGTTTTGTTTCGTTTCATTTTGTTTTCGTGTAAAGCAAAAATTAAGGCGATCACAACGGTTTACTTCACAGATGCTTGTGGAAACATTTTGGTTAGAAATGTCCGTGAAAATATTTCCTATTTTTTTGTTGTTTAGTTTTGTTTTGTTTTTTGTTTTCCCTTCATTATTTTCCATTTCTTGTTAGTTTAAATTTCTTATCCTCCAAATTGGTTTCTATGCTCTGTATACCAGTAAATGTAATTTAATTTAAGTATAATTTCGCTTAGCTAATTTCTTTAGTCGAATTGGTTGCGGCGTTTCCTCTTTTTATTGTTCTCAGAGCTATGGGGGGGGAGGGGATATCTCGGTATCTCGATATCAATACTGATTTCTGTGAGTGTGTGCTGTATGTGTGTGTGTGTGTGTGTGTGTATGGCACATTTGGGAGTCTCTTCCTGCCTTGTACGTTTCCAACTATCAAGCTAATTATCCATATACATATATGTTTGAATGCAACTGATATTCAGTTGTTATTGCTTGGACTTGGACTATTTTAAGCTAAGTCTAGTTTTAGGTTTACATATGTTTATGTTTATATGATAATGATTAGTTTTACTTGTTTTAACATTATCTAAATGCCATAATTTGTGTTTCAGTACGTTTCGCTGCCCGTATTCGTATTTTGAAAGTCTCAACTAAAAATGAAAGTTTAACTAACATTTTTTGTTTGTAAGGCAATTTGTTGTTTCGGTTTCAGTTTCAGTTTTGTTTTCTTGTTTCCATTTTTTTTTTTTTTTAGTTTTTAGTTGTAGTTTTTTTCTTCTGTTTTACGTTTACGTTTTGGTGTGTTTTTTGTTCTTTCTAACTTCGTTCCGCTCAGATGCTTTGGGATTGTTTTAAATCCAAATTGAATTTAGATTCGAGTTCAGTTCTGTGGATTCAGTTTGATTTCTAAAAATTAAATCATTTGCCTGAAGCACTAGCAGCAATTAATCTGATACAGTTCAAATGGGAGGCCTCAAATCTCAAAATTAAAATCGAGTACTCAATACGAGCGTTACAACAGAACTTAAATCGCCTATTTGTTTGTGTGTGTGTGTGTGTGTGTCTGAGTTGGTTGATGTTATGTGTGTGTGTGTGTGTGTATGTGGACTAACATTATAACTAATACTATTATCATATGAGTGGGGCAGGGTGACTGTCACCCTAGCGTCATGAAAGCGAAAGAGAGGGAGCCATTCGTCCCTAGTGCTCTTTCGCTGTGTCTCTCTCCTGTGGCCACACCTCTCACTCCTAGTGAAACTTTTCGGCGACAAAAGCGTTTATGATTCTAGCCGTTTGCTCGCTCACGCCGCACACCTCGAGTATATTCTGTTTGTGCACTGTACAATAGTCCATCGAACGGCGATTCTGCCGCAAGCTGACAATGATCAATCTGCAAAAAGAAAAGAGGTCTCGCGTGACCAAATCGCTCGCTCAGAAGTGCACATATTCACCCACTTGGCGTTACACTTTCGCTCCTCGCGATACTTCTTCAGGAGGTTGGATATGGTATTTGAGTTGTTGAAGGGATTACCTCGGGTGGCGGACGGTACCACAATTAAGAATACATCGTACGTCTTTGCATCCTCCATGGCGCTATTCAATGCTTCTGTTAGCACTTGTTTACTTTTCTGTACCTGTAATAGATTTATGGTCAGCCTATGGCTTGCCTGGGCACTGGACGGAAATTACCCCTTGAGTTTTGCAACATTCGGTTGCCTCCACCACCGTCATCGCATTAGTCCAGGGCAGAGTCTTGAGCTTGCCAGAGCGATCGGACCAGTAGTTCACTTTACTGCCATCAGAGTCGGTCTTATAATACCCGAAGGCGACACCCACAAGGGCGTCCAGATAATTAATAGAACGATAACGGCCATTGAGGCACTCTACAATGAGGTTTCTTGTTAGCCATAAAATGTCAGAAGTATTCAATTGGGGCACTCACTGCCTAAGTACAACTTTTCCAGATTTAGAGTAATGTGCAGCCGCTTGCCCAAGGCCTTGTTCAGTCCAAATGACGACGCATAGACATTAAACAAAAAGTTTGGCTTATTCCGCTTTCCCGCGATCATCTAATGGAGGGAGACCGAAAGAGAGAGCAAGGTTAACCCGCAGAGAGATGAATAGAAATGCATGAGACTTACCTCTCTATTGTTCTTATTCAAACGCATCGTTTCCAGAAGGATGCGCAGCGGGGCTATGTTGGCCGCCTCCATCTTCGCTTTGTCGAGCAACAATTCCTCATATATGCTGTACGAGGCCCTCTGCGTACGCTTGCAGAGGCGCAACACTCGCGGTGATGTCTTTATCAGCTGCTCGTAGCTGATCGTTGGGATCAGGTATTCGGCAAGCACGGGATCGAAACGGAATTGCTCGGGCGCTTGTTCATACGTCAATGAGAGCTCTTTCAGTATCGACAGTGCCTCCAGGGCATTTTTGGCCTTACGAAGCTTAACAATGCTCTCAATTATTTTCTTACTTCCGATAATTGGATTGAGGAATTCCGGCCAGGTTCCCAGCTTCCTGGTGGGGGTGCAAAACAGCTCCAGGGTGGCCTTAAGTTCGGCAATCAGTGGCTCATCCCGATAGTGGCAGCTAATCAGCAGATTCTTGTGCGAGGCACACATTTGCTCGCCCTTTGACCACATTTGCAGCAGCACATCCGTCGACTTGTCCTCGTACCACTCAATGACCGCCTTGCGGATGGTGCGACTGAATGGGGTTGTGCGCCCTTGCAAAACCTGCACCTGCTTCACGAGCCCTGTACATATGAACAGTTCCGTGTCGGTACGCACCAGACGAGGGAAATATTTGCGAAAAAGCGCCCTCTCCAGCGCGTTGGTGCACGTGGACAGGTAAACGGCCACCACCAACATCGCCTCATCGCGACGGGGCAAGTAATCGTCGCTGTTAACCAGAACATCGACAAGGCAGTCCGCCAGCGGCTGTGCACCCACCGTGGTACAGAGGCAACGCAGCTCATTGAACGTTTCTTTTGTCAACTTTTCCATTGTGGACACCAAATAAACAGTCATACGTGAGGTGCCGATGTAGCAGAAGCGTCGCAGCTTTTCAATGGCAGTGATGCGTGTGGTGGCGGCAACCTCTTCCAATGCTGCTGATGCTGCAGCAGGCACATGTTTGCATGGGAATTTATGCAGTTTAGTGTACATTGGTGGCGGCATAATTACGAGGGTACTCACGTGCCAATGGAGCTTCGACTATTATGGGCTCATTTACGGGCTGCTGTCCCACAGGGTCCATCAAGCCGTTCGGTGCAGCTACCCAACAATGGAAATTATGTTTAGTTTATTGTGGCGGCAACTCTGGAAAAGGTACTCACATGCCGTCGGTGTCTCGTCTGGCTTAGCTTCTAGCTTGGGCTTCTTCAAGGGCGATGCGTGCATCAAATGTTCTGGCACTGAACTCCCGCAACAAGCAGCATTTAGGAATGGAAATGATGTTTAGTTTAGTGTGGTGGCCTGCATGAAAAAGTACTCAGTACTTACGTTCCACTGCGGAGTCATCTGGTTTCTGCTCAACATTTGGCTCTGCCATCAAACCGTTCGGTGTAGCTGCGCCGCAAGCGTAGCAGGAACATGTGAAGGAAAATTGTATGTTTAGTTTATTGTGACGGCATATCCATGATGGATACTCACATGCCACCGGGGCCACTACGCCTGGCTTCTCGTCGGCCTTGAACTCCTCCATGGACGTTATGTCCAGCAAATGATTTAAAACTGCTCGCCCGAAAGCATTTGGTTAAATTTCAAGTCGCTATATGAAGGTATAAGGTACTCACGTGCTCCCGGAGCCTCGTCTACGGCTTTGGGCTCCTCCACGCGCGTTGTATCCATCAAACCGTTCATTGCAGCTGTGTGGCAAGCGAGGCAGGCACATGCGAATGAAAAATGAGTTTAGTTTATTGTGCTGTGGTGACAGGAATGAAAAAGGTACTCACATGACACAAGGGTCTCGCCTACTTTCTCATCGTTTTTAAGCTCATCCATCGGCGGTTCGGTCTCCATGGAAACCAGATCCGATGCTACTTTCCCGGGAGCGTACAAATCAAGCCATTCCCAGTGTGTGTGCGTGTGTGCGTGTGTGTGTATAGGAATTTGATTTAGTTCGAAGTCGCGGCATGAATGAAAAGTTACTCACAATCCAACACGGGATCGCTTGGGCTCTTCACACCCTTAGCCACCTCCATTGCACGCGCTTCGTACGAAGAAATGCGTATTAGTTGCTTGCTTCGGCGAGGTCGGGCTTAAAAATCCTTTGCAAATGAGGGCCAAGTCCAGCGAGAACAACACACAAACGACGCACTTCACTTTGCATCCAACCACCAAACAATCAAAACTTTGCTGCCACGGAAAATACACGTGAACGTGTATTGCTAAATGCGAAATATGCGAACTGGATGCGGCACTAAAATGCCAAACGACAAACAGAAATTAAAGGAATTTTGGGAATTGAGCCTGCTGACACCTAGAGGTGTCAAACCATCGGGGGCACTATCGATAGTAAGGATATTTTACTGCTAGCCTCTACTATCGATGGTTTTGCGACTATCATGATAGTATCGAGCTACCAGTCGTTGCGCTTATGATTTGTTTGGATTGGCTGCTATAAAATACGAAGACACATTTGTAAACAAATCGACAGGTGGCATCTAATTTGTACAATGGACAAGTTCCTAAAGGGTTTCAATGGTTTTTAAATAATTATTTGAACCCGATCCTATTATGAAAGTATCGATTGTTTTTTTCAAAACATTCAAAGTTGATATTTCTCGATTTTGATATTCGGTTTAATATTACTAGCTAGCTGGGATTCTCAGCTCTAAACAAATAATTTCATCCGATAGATAAATAAATTTTCTACAAGATTGGCAGATTTTTAGAAGTCCTTTTTATTGGATTATTTACATATTAAGGTTCAAATAAAAACAAGATAAAACGAATGTGACGTCGTTTTGTAGCGTTGCCAGACTCTTTCAATTTGTAGTTGCTGCGGGCTGCCATACCATGATATTTTGTGATATGAGATTTCAGTTTACGTTTAAGGCTATATTGTATTTGTGGTAAAAGTGGATGTGTGTAACGCAGACAAGGAAACGTTTCCGGCACCATTTATATTCATATATCCATTAGCAACAATAGCCGAGTCGATATAGCCATGTCTGTCTGTCTGTCGTTTCGATCTAATTTCTCTCATTTTCTGCCTCCACTTTCCGCCGCTCAAATGACAGAAAACCGTTAAATTCAAATCGGAGATACCAGGCGAACAGAAATCAGCAGAAGGTCGCTGCTTTTTTTCAAATTCTCTCTTTTTCATGTTTCTCTGTGCCTTTCGTTCCTCCCCTTATTCGCTCTAATTTTCCTGATTTTCTGCCTCCACTTTCCGACGCTCAAATGGCAGAAAACCGTTAAATTCAAATCTGAGATACCTTCACATACTTTTCATTTTTGTTTTATTCCGAACCCAACCTTTTATTGGTAGCCGTAAGCTGCAAAAGGTCTGTATGGCAATGCTGCTAACAGTGCTACCCATAAGCCGATGTTGGCGCGCACTTAAAATATTTAACCATAACCATAATAGAAAAGAAAACGATTTTCTATTTGGTTGAAAGATAAGAGTTTGTATTTTTATATAAGTTTTTCAGTATTTTAGCTGTGTTGTTGCTGTTCTCCGCCATTCTCCTGTTGTTGTTTATTATTGTTATAACTTATATTATTAGCTGTTCGAATTATTAGTATTAAATGTGGTTTTAAAAGTGAAATGTAAACAAACTGCTCTTGTTTATGCATGTTTGGTTTTCCCCAATTTGATATAATGTTTATTGCATTATATACATACATAATTAAGAGGTTCTGCCATCTGTTATTATTTATTAGCTGCTCTCCTTTTTTTTTTTTTTTGGTTTTTTGGTTTGGCTTTCCAGTAACCCAGCAAAATAATGTGGCATTTAAGGTGTTTAAGTGTTTGTCAGTTAATATATGTTTTAGCTCTGTATATATTTGCGTTACTGGTTGGGTGTTGGGGCAAGCATCGAGTTTTGTGTCTGTCTCCCGCCCCACACACCCGTTTAATGTTGGTTTCTAAGCAAGCCGCCTGCTGTGACGTGACCCCCCCGCGCATGTTAGTGCAAGCCTCTAAAGTAAAGTAAAGCTGATCTGGTGTGTGGCTAAGTGGG
Source organism: Drosophila ambigua (assembly GCA_018150905.1). NCBI lineage: Eukaryota > Metazoa > Arthropoda > Insecta > Diptera > Drosophilidae > Drosophila > Drosophila ambigua. The sequence continues at coordinate 3,665,644 of JAECWS010000151.1, read as the reverse complement.
TGAGTGTTTGTGTGCTATAATAACATTGTTGTTAATTTTCAAACGGTGTGTGGGAGCACCTTCGTTTAGTTGTTTTTGTGTGTGTGTGTTTTTACGCTTTGCGTGGGACTCAATTGGAAATCAAGTGGTGTTCGCGTGTGTCTGTCCCTCTCTGTCTGCTGTGTGTGTGTGTGTGTGTACTAAGAGTGCACTTGATTTGATTTTATCACTTCGTTCTACGGCACCAAATCAAACAGGGTTTCAGCCCAGTAGTGCAGCTTTCAGCCTACTTAGTACAATCTTCAGTTTGCGTGTGTTTTTCTTTATATGTATATGTAATTATAATTAGTCAAAAATTAGTTTTCTCTATGTGATGTGTAACTTATGAAGTTCTGTTTACCACATGTGGCTTAAGCGTGTACAATATAATTATAATTATTATTATTTATTTTTAATATTAATATTTATTATTGCCAGTTTCGATAAGAAAATAATTTTAAGTTACTTCTTTTTCCTTTATATTCCATTTTTGTTTTTATATTACTCTATATTTTATGCACTCTCCATTGTTTAATCATATCTTTTTTTTTAAATTTATTTTTTTATCTATTCGAAATTTTTGCGTCATTCTTGTTGCATTTTTATCTGCTCACCTTTTTTGTGTTTTAGTTGTTTGCATTTTTGTTTTATAAGTAGAATATTATTTTTTGGTGTAAAGTAAAATTTGTAGACTAGATTTATTCACTGGAGTATAATCTCCCTCTCTCATTTGTATTGCTGTCTCGCTTTCGCTTAATACTTTCTGTTACTTTGCTTTTCTATTATTATTATTATTAAATTTTCACTTTGCCTTTGCTTATAACATTTTGGTTTTTGTTGTTTTTTGTTTGTTTTTGTTATGTATCTTTATGCGTGTGTTTGTGGATACAATTAGGCATACCCTTAAATGGGATGATGCTCCCATTAAGTTGTACTAGCTACGGGCTTTCGAATAATCATCCTGACTGAATAGTAGCTGCGATAACAACGGTCTAAAATAATTCCCATAATTGTTCGAAAATGTGCCGAAATCTGTGTGTGGGCTGACTGTATGCATGTGTGAATGTGCGAGTATGTATGTATGTACATCAATTCGTTGGTTGAACATTATTTCAGCATTCGGTTTTGCATTATTGCTTTCTGGTTCACACGTCCCCGGGGTGCCCTTGATGATGGCCCCAATTGATGATGCTTGTGACGCTGCTAACCGACGACCGACAACCGACCCCGACCCTGTACGATATTTTGTAGCGACTGTACGCTTGACAACTTCACCGTTAACCCTTTCGGGGGTCAGCCTGGAATCTTAGAGAGAGTTTTCCATACATCACAAAAGTTGAGTAAATTCTAGTTGTCTGACTGCCTGTCTTGGTTTTGGGTTTTGAGTTGAGCTTTACGGTTAAACGGTTAAGCAGTCGAACGGACATCACAGTTGTCGGTTAAGCAGCGTTCTCCTTTTCTTTTCCTTTCTTTTCTGGCCTTCTTTTTGTCGAGGACAGGACGGATTAACTACTTACTAAAAAATGCAATTATTCTCATAAGTTTATATAAATATTTTGATGTGGATTTTCAACCAATTGCATCTGTGTGTGTGTGTTTGTGTGTGTGTGTGTGGGGCGATTTCTCAAGCAATCGGATGGGAAATATGTGTCTAAATCTGTAGCTGAATTTTGAGGAAACCGTCCCCCGACCGATCTGCTTAATTACTTGCATTCCTTTTGTTATTTTTTGTTGTTTTTTGTTTTTTTGCAATCTCCACACACATATTATTCATTATTAAGGCAATCGCATTTGATTAATTAATTGTAGAGTAGAGTTTCGAGTATAGTATAATGCCATTCGATTTGAAAAATTGCTATTTAGTTTCGCTTTGCTTTGCTTTGCTTTTCCTCTTTGACGAGAGTTTGTGTTGTGTGTGTGTGTGAGTGTGTGTGTGTAGTATGTTTTTTTTTAGTTTTTTATACTCGAGCGAGATTTCTCTAATGAACTTAGCTCTTACATTTACATTTTAAGTTATACAATATGTAATTTATTGAATTCTTCATTAATATAATTAATTAATTCTTTAGTTTTAGTTTTACTTTTACTTTTATATGAAATCACAGTCCGTATGTGAGAAAGACTTTTATGTACTCGATAATGATGATAAAATACATGGGATTCAGGCTCCTACAAATACATATACACATGTATATATACTTTTCTATATATGTATGTATATATATATATATTGCAATAATTTCAGTTTGGTTTTAGGGCTAGGCAAAGGGGACTTACATGGCTTATGGGATGCACGCAATGGTACCACAATTTAATCAATAACAATTTGCGTATGCTTGTATTTGGTGTGTGTGTGTGTGTATATCTATTTAGTATATACTTCACTTATTTAAAATATATACTTCTGTTGCATCTGCTGCTGCTGCTGCTATGAAAGGCATTTGTTTAATCTTTTTTTGTTTTTGTTTTTGTTATATTTCTAAAAAAAAAATTGTTTCTTGCTTGAGTGTTTTTGCTGTCCATTAACTACATACATCATAATGCTAGTAATGTTTCTATATAATAAGATTTGATTTGAATTGTTCATTGTGTTAGTTGTTGTTTTTGTTTTTTGTTTTTTGTTTTTGTTTTTGTTTTGTTTATTATTTGAATTTTTAGTTAGCTAAAATTGTTATCAATCCTTCAATGAGGACAGGCCAGGCCAACCATCCGTCCATCCATCCGTTAACGCTTCGTTTAGTTCACTAATTGATTAATCAAAAGGACTCTGTTGTTGTTGTTGTTTTTGTTTTTGTTTTGTTTCTTATGCACTTAGTTTGCTTTTGGGTTTCGCTTGATATGACTGTCACATAGGGTGATTATGGGATCGATACTACTCCTGCTGCTTCTGTTCTCCACAAATTAAATAAAAACCGAAACCGAAACAAAACGTTACACGACGAGGAGCTTGAGAGCGGAAATTCTTTTGCCTAGCTTCGCTTTGCTTTGCCATACGATAGTTTACGATAGTTAGGATCTAATATTGTCATAAAAGTTTTTTGGGGGGGAGGGACAATGCAATGAGCGGGACCGTAGAGCAGTGAAACTAAGAAATATAAAGATAGATTTGAGAGAGAGATAGATGCCAGCACAGTGCTGGCAGAAAAAGGGGGATAGATAGATTGATTGATTGATAGATTGATAGACTGATTGATAGAGGTGTATGCAATGTTTGTTTCAGCTTTCTTTGTTTGCCATCCATTAATCTACATATATACGCATTTTTAAGTTTTTAACTTGAGTTCTCTTCATTCGAGCAATAACAATTATAATTTATAACAATAATAATAATGATAGATCGACGGAAAAAAAAATTGTTTCTTATCTGCTGATATTTTGTTTTGCTGGTTTGTTGTTTTTCTCTAGATAAAAATTCATAAGCGCCATTTAGTCAGCCGATTTCTGATTTAATCTCCTGCCTCGCTTCACTTCTCTCCGCTTCTCTCGTCTAGAAGGCCATGCTGGTGCGTCTGCCACCCAGTCCACCGCCAAATGAGCCACCTCCTCGCGTCAGTCCGCCCTGCGAGACACTGCGACCCATGCGCGCCTCGCTGCCCCGCCTCTCCCTGGCCCGCCGCAGCAGATCCGAGGTGCTGGGCCGACGACTAGGATCCTGGGATCCGCCGCCACGGCGGCAGGCCACAATGTCGGAGGTGGAGGAGCGGCGTATGGTTGAACCATCCGATGAGGGCATCAGCAGGCTTGCTCCTGTGCCACCCCCGCCACCTGCTGCAGCTCCTCCACCCACGCCACTGTATGGGGAGAGGAGGCTGGGCGAGACCTGCAACCGCTGACCCGCCACCGACTCTCGTCTGGAGCATGCGGCCGCTGCTGCAGCTGGCTCACCCTCCGGATCGACACTCTCGATGCGCAGATACGGCATTCGTCGCTGGACTCCGTCCGCCGCTGGCAGCTGGACACCAGCCTGAGCGCTGATCGGATTGCTGCTGGGACTGGTGCTGCCGGTGCGCAGGCCACTGTACAGCGATTTTATGTGAAAGTCCAGCGACTTGAAGTTGAGCAGGGAGCGACGTGGCGGTGTCTCGTTGATGTTATTGGTGTTGGTGTTGGTGTTCGTGAGGCTGCTGCCGTAGTTGTTGTTGAGCGTGTCAAATTGTGACTGAGAGGCAAATGGTGCTCCGGTTCCTGCTGCTGTTCCTGCTGCTACCACCGAGTATCCTCCACCGGCTGTCATCGAGCTGCTGTGGATGGTGATGGCCTGGTGCTGCTGCTGCTGATGCTGCTGCTGCTGATGCTGCTGCTGTTGTAGTTCTTGCTTGCTTATTGTTGTCGTCATAGTATTGCTACTTAGGCTAGTTTTACTACTAATCACTTTCAAAAATTTATTATCATTATCTAAGGACTCCTTTCGTCACTGAATGAGACAGAAACCCTGCTTAGCAGCATCCTTGGCAGCGTCCACCTCCTCAATGAAGGCCTCATCCTCGACATGCTTGGGTGAATCGGCGCCGCAGGGACCACCCCCGCTCAGGCTGAGCGGCCCCTGCGGGCAGGCTGATTGTCACCGAAGCGCCAGCGTCGATATCATTGGCGGCCTTACCGGTTTATTCTCCAATATCCGCTCCAATTCCAGCATTACGCTCGATGACAGACGCGGCAGTAGCTATCGGGAACAAAATGCGTGTTAAAAGTGGGCGAAAAACATTTAAAATTAAAAAAGAAGAGGGGAGGATCTTTAGGGGACTTTGCTCCTTCTCTCTCTCGCACTCACCTGCAGGGACTGCAGTGACTGATGAAGCTGCTCGGCTGAGGTGGCGCCCAGCAGAAGGCACTGGACGGGCTCGTGCTTGAGCGACCAGGCGATCGAAAGCTGCGTGGGACTGCAGCCAAGCTTCTCGGCCAGGGCGGCCAAATCGCGCAATCGATCGCAGTGGCGTCGCCCCTCCTCGATGCGGTCCTTGCCCCAGCTGCCTTGCGGCGAAAGAGCCGCCTGCCAAAAGCAAACAGTAAAAATCGATGCACACGCGGCAATGGATAAGGAACACTCACATTGCGATTAATCTCGTCCTCGGTCCATGAGAAACTCTTCGTCTTGAACGAGCCCTTGGGCAGAAAGATCTTGTCACCGTTCTGGGTGTCGCTCAGCGCCATCGATAGGGGTCCCCAGGCCATGAGGCCCACACCAATTTTGTTGTACATCTCGGGCAGATAGAGTTCGCACTTCTCGCGACAGAACATGTGATATTCGGACTGTTCCACGATCGGGGTGATGCAGTTGAACTGCCGGCAGTTGGTGTAGGCCTCCATGATCTCCACCTGGCTCCAGCGTGCCGTGCCCCAGTACATTGCCCAACCCTGCTGTATCACATAGCTCATGGCACGAACCACTTCTGTGGGAGAATCGAGGGGCAACAAGCGAAACGAGAGGAAAAGGGGATTACAACGTTTGATTTGGCATGCCAAGAAACTCGACGCTCGACCCTCCACTCACCCTCCATGGGGCACATGGGATCCGCCTTGTGGATGATCACAATGTCGATGTACTGCAGCTGCAGACGCTGCAGACTGGCCCGCACGCACTCGATGATGTGTTTGCGCGAGAGGCCACGCTCCTCGGACCTGCAAGGGCGCATCAAGGATACAAATTGAAACATGGCATCATGATATCAGTGCTCCGTGTGGACTCGGACTTGGCTCTCACTCACTTGGTGCTCCAGTAGACCTTGGTGGTGATGACATAGGCGGTACGCTTCCAGCCCGCACGCTGCAGTATCTTGCCGATCTCCGTCTCGGAGTGGGCCTCCGAGATGTCGAACAGATTGATGCCACTCTCGATGGCCAGCTTGAGTATGGCCTCCGCCTGCTCATCGCTGACGCCCGGCGAGAAGACGGGCCAGGTGCCCAGGCCCACATTGGAGATCCTCAGGCCGCTCTTTCCCAGATTCTTGTAGCGCAGCCCCGGCGTCGGTGTCGAGCCATGGCGCAGCGGCAGGGCCGGATTCGAGCCGAGACTTATCGAGCGGCCTGCGCTCCACGGAATGCCCAGGTACATGGTCAGCGTTGGTTCACGTGCCGCATGGAAATGGTTTCGGTTTTTGTTTTTTTGTTTTTTTTTTCAGAGGGAGCGGTTTGTTAGTGAGGCCTTTGCATTGGGGCTCGAGTGTGTCCGAGAAAACACACAACAACAACAACAACAAAAAACTAACAAAAAATAAACGTGCAAAACCCAACAGCAACAGCCACAACAAAAACAACAACACAGACATTAACATTAACATTAGCACACAAAAAGTAAAAAGTATTATTATGTATAGGAATAAGAGCGTCTAAGCAGGCTAAGCAGCGATTAACTAAACCGAACCGAAGCGAAGCCGAAGTACCCAATACCCTGCAGATTGTCGAAGCATTCATTTCAGTTTTTAGAGGCATAATTTGGGGCATGGAGAGCACACTAAATAATGTCTGAAAAATACATAGAATAATGGATCAGACCACATGATCTTTAAAATAAATAAATAAATAATAATTTAAGTCATAGTTCTAGTTTTAGTTTTTAATTGAAACTACTTTTACGTTCAATTACTTGAGCCTCATTTGAAATCTAACAAATTTCACTTCTATGCTTAAGAAAGGGCTGCCAGCTAAATGTTGGCACTATCCTTTGTTCAGTTTTCCTGTTGTACACTCAAGAAATATCATAAAAATTAAAAAGAAAAAAATATTTAATATTAATAACCGACCAGCTAATAATTCAGTTCCTGACAGGGTATAGTGCTGTGCACAGCAACAATAATGTCAGCGGACTGCGGACATGCAATGAGCCTGAATAAACAAAAGTGACATTCTTCTGTTGGTTACTTCCTGCCACCTGCCACCTGCCTGCCCGCCCGCCTGCCTGACTGTCCTTTGGTGCCGCAAAGTGCGTGCCCTCGGTGCGTGTTGTGCGTGCGTGTGGTGTGGTAAGGCATGCGGCTTGCGGCAGTGCCATTGGGAATGTACTGGGTATTGGTGTTGGTGTTAGCGACTGCGGAGTGTGGGTGTGAAGTGTTTCACTCACGCCCACCGTCTTGCGGTTTGGTTTTCGTTTCGTTTCGAATAAAATGAATTACAACTTTAATTAAATGTTTTTTTTGTTTTGTTTTGTTGTACATTACTCAAGCACTTTCCCTCGCACGTCTCTAATGGAGAGTTAATTTGCCAAACAAAAAATAATAATTGAGGAATATTATATACACAAAAAAAAAAAAATATATAGGTTAAAGTTTATTGGATGTGAAAGCATTCTGCAGGCAAAGACAAGGCATTCAAACGAAATCCATAACTTGGAAAGGAAACAACGTAAATGATAAGCCTATTTGATAGTGAGAAATTTGATACCGAAATCAAGATGACCGCCCGTACCACTGAACTCCTCCATACAGTCGAGTGACGCGATTGGAGCCCGGCACCTGCAACAGAACAGATCAAAAGAGAACAGAATAATACATATAATAAGTTGAACACTTTAAGAATTGCGGAAATATATAATAAAATATTATTATTAGTAAACCAAAAAAATGCATAAATAACTTTAAAGGACTTTCTTCAGCTATGTGGAATTGTTGCAAAATGACTTAAACATATTTATTATATTTATTGCTGATATTTGTGCTCTCCATGGGTTAAGGTTTACCCATTTTGTGATTGTAAATTTCTACCCCACCTCCTGCAATCACAGGGGTGCAGCCTTTCCCTTTCCCCATGCCCCTTCCTTACATTACCTGTAAATTGTGACCGGATTCGAGTCGTCGCTCGTATTGTCCACATTGTTGTTGGGGTTATTGTTATTATTGCTGTCATTGGTCGAAGGCGCAACTGCGCCGTTGCTGCTCATCATTCGCTGCTGTTGCTGTTGCTGCTGCTGTGTCACGGCCGCCTGCGCAGTTGTTCCCGTTACAAAATTCAAATTTCCGCCTGGCAATGCCATCATTACATGGCTGCCATTCAGCATCGGCAGCGACGCTGGCACCGATAACTGATGCTGCTGCTGCTGCTGCTGATGATGCTCCACAGCTCCTCCTACCATTTCCAGTGGCATGGGTATCGATGTTGCAGTGCCATCCACAACGTCGCCGCCGCCGCCGCTCTCTCGCTCTGCCGCAGAGCTGCTTCCCTGCTCGTGGCCCAGCAGCAGCGGCGTTGTGGCATTGCTCGCATCGAGTATGCTCTCCTGCGTGTGTGCTGCAGCTCCAGCTCCCGGTCCGGCTCCGGCTCCAGCTGCTGCGGCGCTTGTGGCAGCTGCGGCAGCAGCCTGTACTGACGGCTGCGGCTGCTGCGGCGGAGCCTGGCTGCCGTCGCCGTTCAGGTTGCACAATGCCATAGACATCTCTTAAGCGTTTCGCTACAGGCAGAGAGGCAGGCAGATGGTTTCCGTTTCCGTTTATTTGTTGTTGTATTTGGTTAGACTTTACTGGACGCCATTGCTGCTGCTGCTGCTGATTTGGTTGGCTGATTTTTGTAGAATTTTTCTTTTACGTATTTTGGTTTTGTTTTTGTTTTAATGCTACTAAAACTGGACTACAGATCACAATGGAAATGTCTTTTTTCTAGCATCATTAAGGCAAAGTCCAGTCGTTAGAAGTAGCTATTTTTTAAGGAGGAATTTGAGGAATGCTTAAAGGCTGGAATATTTCAAGTCTTTTGCTTTTCATTTGAAGCCTGATAAATACACACACACACACTCGTATATTCCCATCGAAAGATAGTGCCAGGAATCTGTTGTCTCTGCTTTCAATAGCCCCCACTCCCCCCCTCACAAAAAAAAAGAAACGAAGAATTCGCGATATCTTGATTGAAAAGTTTTGCTTAAAAGTTCAAGAGTTATTCATGCCCCATGGCCCCACACAGAGCCAACAAAAACAAAGCAAAACAAAACAAAACAAAGCAAAACAAATGAAACGAAGCGAAGCGAAGCAGCGCGCAAAGAGCACAGCATAAATGAGAGAGAGAGAGAGAGAGGCAATGTGTAAGAGAGCGAAAGCTTTTCACCACACTCGCTCAGAGAGCAAGCAGCAGCAGGCGGCAGCGACGCCAGCCACAGCCTGCAACTTTGTCGCATTCCATTACGCTTTGCAGTTAATAGAGGGGGGGTATGACAGGGCTGTGGGTGTGGGAGGGGCTGGCAAAATACTCGTAAGACTTGTAAACATGCTCTAAACATTGTCGTACATTCAAAATACTCGCACTCGCACGCAAGTTGCTGCTAAACATATGGAAGCAGTGCGAGTCCAAGAGCAGCGAGCAGCGAGCACATCCAAGAGTGAACCAGAAATAGACTCTTAAATTTAGCCTACGCCTCCGTTCATCTAATCCGACTCGTGTGTGTCGGATGGCATAAGTACGAGTAAGCATATGAGACAGCCAGGCAGACAGACAGACAGACATTTGATTTCCAATTATCGGCGGGTGTTTAATTATAGCCCCGCAACCTTGACAATGATTCCCCCGAAGCATCAAGGCCTGGCTGTCAATTTGGGGGATTTGGTTCGGAGCTTTGCAGCGGCACTTCATGCCACATTATTAGTGGCAAGCAAATTGACAAGTGAATGTTTGTCTGGCTGCTTGTTCTATTTCTATTGCTTTTGGGCTTTTCACCACGACCTCTTGACATTTATGCAATGCATAAGCCGCAGGCATAAGCCGTTTCGAGTGGTTGAAGTTCTACCCCTAATTGGAGATGTTTCCTTTAGGCACAGCCTAGCCTACTTCTGGGATCAATGACCACTTTTCACGGGTACACCGTGGATCCTGCCCCCACCACAGTTTGCAGCAGAACAAGCGGAAAAGTTTTCCAGTTCAATAAATAAACTCATACGTGCCATGCCCCTCCGGAGAGACGACACAACGACAGCTAATCTACAAATTAAACTTTTAGTCACACACAAACACAAAGCCCACACTCGTCTCGCAAGCTCTCGCTTGTTATCCTTGATTATCGCCGCACAAGTGTGCACGATGGAAGGTGTTTTCACATAAACATATAAGCGAGATTATCAGCGGCCCCAGCACCAGACACAGTCACAGTCACAGCCCCCCATTCCCCCCGGTAGATCAACGTTAAGTGCTCTTCCATTGGGGGGCGATGGAAAGAGCAAGCATGATACATTAGATAGCATTAGATAGCCGCTGAGCCAGTTAAGCGCTGATTAAATAAGTCAACTGCTTGGCCAAGCAGTACTTAAACTTGAAGTGCGATTAATCGGGCAACCAGGGCTGCATCAAGCTGAAATTATAGCAGACATTTCGTGAGAATAATCGTAACTTTTTCTGTTACTTTTATGGCTGCCACCCAAGCAGCTGCTGCTCCATTAGCCGATTAGCCAGTGCTTAAGCTCTGGTCGTCCGCTTATCTTGCATCCCTTGCGCATTTCAAGTGCATGCCGCATGCCACATGCCACACAGCAACGGGGCATGGCGAACGCTCTGGGAGAAGGAAACCACAGCAATGCAATGCAATTGGAATGCAGCACGCGGCAGATGACAGAAGTATTCAACATTTTGTAGCAGCAACAAATCATCGGACTGTCCGTGCCACCGCTGTGCCGCCGCTGTGTGGCACATATGACAAATCAATGCTTCATCGCCTTTTGGCTGTGGCAACAATGCGAACGGTGTACTTCCGTTTCTGATACTCGATATGTCTGCACTCAAATCGCATCATTCACGATTATCTTTTAGCTGGCAGTTGTTTTGTTCGTTGTCGTCGTCGTCGTCGTCGATGGCTCTACTGACCTTGACACGAGAGAACATGCACAAGCTGCACATGCCAAAAGGGGCAATGGGCGGCGGATGAGGGGATGTGAGCGACTGGTCAAGGCAGAGAGACAGCGACAGAGAGAGTGAGAAAGAGAGAGAAAGGGAAGGACGAAAGCCTAAGCTGTTTACGGGCTTATTAAAGCAACTGCAGCAGCAGCAACAATAACAGCTACAAAAACAACAACAGTTGCAGTTACGGTGTCTGCTGCTGGTTCTTAATTATGTGCTGGCCCCCCTCCGCCCAGGGCCCAGGCACAGGCACAAAGCAGAGCAGAGCAAGAGGCAGAGCAGCAGAAGAATGATTTTAATTGAAACTTTGGATACCCTTTAGGGGTCTTTTACTGCCATACATGGTGCTGCTTGGAATATATGTATGTAGAAAACAAATAATTATGCCCCCAAATTGGAAGCTTTGTGGCCTTTTATTTATAAAGAATTTTTCTGGCATTTTTCGGAAAAATCAAAAAGATTTTTTTCCAGTTATCACAACTACAAAAATAAAAGACAAGATACAGCCAATACCCAATTGGATATGCAACAAAAAAAATATAGAAAAAAACAACCGAGGCGCACTGCCGCATGACGCGCGACTTTTGAGCAGCCAAACAAAACAAATCCTGATGCTGCCATTTGGCAGTGAGGGTATTGGTAGAAAGGCCACAAAGAGAACAAAGGAAGAGCAGCAGAGAAGAAGAATAAAAATCCAATTTGATGCACTTCGCTGCTGGGACTGCATCATCCTCATCCTCATCCTCAGGCTCATCCTCAGGCTCATCATCATTCCACATGCAACCTTGACTTGCAACTGCAACTGCAACATGCATGTGCATGTTTCCATTTCTATGTGTGTTTGTCTATGTGTGAGTGTGTGTGTGTTTGTGTTCATGTGGCGGCTTAAAAGGGTTTTTGAGCCAAAAGCGAGACCCCAGCAACAAAACAACCCAATTGGAATTCTGTTTTTGGCCGACTCTGCCACTTGCGCAGCACCAAAAGTGCAAATAATAAAATAAATATGTATAAAATACTAACACACACACGCACACACATAGCTGCACATATGGTATGCATATAGTGTATGTATGTAAGTGTGTGGTGTGCGTGTGTTGGAGTGTGAGTGGATGTATTTTGTGTGTGTTTTTTTATTTTAACAACCGCAGCATGGCGTGACACCAACACCGGTCGATATGCCGCATTTCTCTCTCACTCTCTGGCTCTCTGCCGCCGCCGCCGCCGCCGCCGCCTCCTCTCCTTTTTGGAGGGGGCTTTCCTTTGGGGCCAGGCCTGGCCAGAAGAGAGAGGACAAAGAAGAGCATAGAGGTGAGAGGAGAGAGCACAGGAGAGCTACTGCTGCTGCTGCTGCTGCTGCTGCTGCTGCTGCCCTGACCCACTGACTCGATTCCCAGAGTGACCGGCCTACAAGGGCCTATGAATATGCGGGCATACGAATACACGAACGAATATGAATATGGGCGGGAGCAGGGAACAGGGAGCAGGGGGGATGTGCATCCGAGTGTGAATAAAACATTCGATAATCGATAAGGAAGAGGCAAGAAGTGCGAGGGATAAAGAATGAGAAATGAGAAATGAGGGAACATCTATGAAGAATGGGGACAGAAGGATAAAGAACGAGGAAAACCAGATGAAAAGTGAGGGAAAATGCATACAAACTGAGGTACAACGGATGAGGAATGAGCGCAAAACGGATAAAGAATGGAAGGCAACGGCTGCAAAAGGCAAGGGAGGAGCAACAAAAGTGGCAGGTAAGAGATGACGAATGACTGGAAGAGGGATACAAGGGTAAGGATAGGGAATAAAGGATGTTGCAAAACGGATCAGACGAGGAAAATGGGCATATTGCAAGCTCGATAAAATATGAAGAATAGTTGAAAACAAATAAAGTTCGAGTAGAATGGGAAAAGAAAGCCTGAGCGGGAAGGAGTATCGAGAATAAGATGCAAAGGGATATAGAATAAGGTACGGGAGAATATCTTTAAAGAATACAGGCGGAGGGATTAGGAATAAGTAGAAAAGTCCAACGAAATAAATGAAAAAAGTCGGAGGTAACAGGGGGATAAAGATAAAGGTATCACAGCTGAGCGGCAAGTCCTTGGGGATAGCTGATATTCAATAAAGAATGCAGACAAAACGGATGCAGAGCGTGGGGGACACGTAGGGCTCTCGAATTTGTCCGCATCACCATAAAGCACGAACACAATGGGATGAAACCAAAAAAGGGACAAAGGATGTGGGCTCAAGTCTGAAAAGATAAATGATGAAGGCAAAACCGGATGACGGAAACCGGATACCGGATGTGTGCCCCACTCGTTGCATGTTTGCGGATGGGTTTCGAGGCATCCCAAGTGGTGTCTGGTCTGTGTTTGCAGCCAAATTCGCAAGTAGAAAATATCTTATGCAGGATGTGCTCTCACTCTGCCACGTCTCATGATCAAAGTTACTTGGAATTTGAACAGCAAAAGTTGTCCCAGAATTAGTGTTCCAAGCACATCCATAATCCACGTAAGCTGCCCTGCTAATTGTGTTATTACGATCGTTATGCAACTACCACACCTATTGTGCCTCCTGCCACCGTAGTGGCAATCATGGCGCAGCGTATCAGCAGCACGGATCAAGTGACACGTGGCATGTCATATTGAAATTACATTTCTCACACGAATTTCAGAAGCCAAAGGGCCGGGCCGGACAGCCTGAAGCTGGCTTCTGGCCTGCCTCCTTTCCTTCAGTCCTTTCCTGCCCCCCACCCCACCCGCCATAATGGCCAAATCTTTTGGTTGCATTATATTCCCATCAGTGGCGGTGACGGAAGTGAATCAACAAGGTTAGTGCAGACATTTGGTACCTGCCCTTATGGGCAGAGGCAGAGGCAGGTGCAGGGGCAAGCCAATGCGACCGTAGGCTATATATATATGTGTGTGTGTGTGTGTGTGTGTGTGTGGTGTGTTGGGGTTTATCGATATCAGGGCACAATTCAAACACCAAACAACACCACAATAAAACTCTCACAGCGAAAAAGGAAAACAGACTGAAAGTTAAGCGAAGCTTGCAATACCCTGGACAAAAAAACGCATCTCTGGCTTTTAGTCCCTAAACTTTAGCTAGAAACTAAACCACTTACAGCACGGAAAATATATAGTAAAAGAAGAGATGCAATAGAGCTGCAGTTTTCATGATATATGTAGTAGCCTGAATTTTTGATTCCAAATCTGGGTAGAAAACGAAATTTTGTAAAAAAGAATTTCCTCCATTTGCAAGTCTTCACGTGCACCAAACTTATGTGCAAATAATAGTGCGGATAGCCCCAACTATTACTATTATTATGCCGCATGGGATGTAAGTACTTTTGACTTTATTTATATTCCATATTAAAACCGAGAACAGTTTGATCTCTGCCCTAAACTGCTCCACTGCTGATTCTGCATTGCTTCGTCTGTCGATTCATTTACGAGTCTACCCTTTCTCGTCAGTGGGTAGCAGGGCAAAGCAAGTGGCGTGACTGGGTAATTACTTACTAAACACAATTTCTGTTGTTGCTGTTGTTCCTGCTACTGTTTTCTGTTTCGGGCTTCTGGTTCGGTTTCTGTCTGGGCGGCTCTAATGCAATTCACACGACATTAAAGTTCAGCACGCGGAGTTATTGAACCAAATTTTCTTCTTTCTTTTCTCTTTTCTGTTTTATTTTTTTGTGCTGCTTGTTTTCCCCCAAAGGAATTGCGATCAGAAATTGGAACGTTGACAAACACATACACGACGTGAATCCGCTGGGGAACACTGCTGGCTGCCACTGCGGCACAGATGTGGCGGTCCCCCCTCCCTTCCAGCGCTTCTGTTTGTGGGGGGGGGGGGGCAGTATCCCCAGCAGTGTTCTTAGCTCAAAGTTCTTTCTGTGTGTGTGCCAAAGAGAATCCCATGGAGATAAAGACTAACCCATATTTCGTTTCATGGCTGGCAGATGGATTCCAAATACATATGTACATTTATGTACTATGTGTGTATATAATATACAAATTCATAATGCAAACACAGGGAGACCTCCCATAAGTCAAGCATTCTGCATTATATTTTTTGGGGCACAGCTTCGTAGCTAAACTGTTCTAAGTCTTCTCCCAGCTGCCACACAATGTGTCCTTTGGCACAAGAAATGTACCAACAGCTTCTGAGAATTCCACGGGAATGTTAATGCTTATTTCATAAATGTTTTTGATCACAAATATCATTTTAAAGTTGAATATTTCAAATGGAAAATATTCAACAATTTAATGATCTGCTTGACAGCGTTTTCTGATGGATGCTAGGCCAAAGAATATAATCTAAAATCTTGAATAATAATTGGATTGCTTAAGCACAATTAAATATCAAAAGAAAATATATTAATGGTATTTTTCAAAGATTTTACTAGCACACACAAATTCTGCAGTTCAAAATAGCTTCAAGCAATTTCACGAAATTTGTATTCAGAATTATTATTCAGATGGTTTCCTACGTTTAAGTAGCTATTATTTGTTATTTAACTTGGAGAAATTAGCTAAAAATAAAGAAACCAGCTGTTTAGTCGATCTCTTAGTGGATTTTCCTCGTTATGACGGCTTCGTGGTTAACAATATATATTTCCCCGTATTTTGTAATGCTTCGCTATACTAGTAAACGATCCAGCACTACATTGTTGAACCGTGTTTACGAACGCCCGTAGAGCGTGCAGCAGAGCACATGGCCGCATCCTTGGCCTCTGTCACATCCTTGCCCACGCAGCAATCGTTTATAATCATATTTTGTCTAGTATTTAACACATTGTGAAAGCAAAGATCCCACAGATTCAAATCTTTTTTGGCACTAAACAGACAACAAGAATAAAAAAAAATCAAAAGAAATTTTCGCGAATTTCGATTCGAAAAGTTTTTCTATATATATATTGTATATGTGTGTCTATATATATATATATAGTATAGTTGATCGGTTGGCACTTTTGTTGGCTATAGCTAAAGGCGTTTCGTCTTTTACAATTATTTATAAATTATTATTAAATAATTTCGTTCAATAGTCGCCGCCTCGGAGCGCGCGCGACGCGTCGGTCTGGCACGCGAAACACGTAACACCGCAATGAAGACGGGCAGCAGGCAGCAGGCAGGCAGGCAGGCAGGCACAGACGGAAAGGAAAGCGCACACACGAATATTTTTCGGGGCCCGCAGCCGAAAGCCGAAATCGGGTAAAATGGCAAAACGGCTGAAACGAAAATTGCAAATGCGACGAAAACGACAGCGACGACAACGACGACGACGATGGCCAAAAGGCGAAAGCAGTGGCAGTGGCAGTATCACAGGCAGAACCTTCGGCAGAAGGCAGGCATTTGGGGGCTACCGTAACGGTAACGAATGAAGCACACACAACACACGGACAGAACGAAAGAGAGCTGCAGTGTGGAAAGAGAGGGAGACGACAGCGCTACGACAAGTGCACGTGTTATTTCGCCAAATGAAGCAAGCAGAAGAGAAAACACAACAAAACGAAAATAAAACACGACAAGGCGGACAAGGGAGAAAACTTTCAGAAGCTCGAGGCGGCATATACAATAATACCTTCGGTTAGATCAGAGGCGGGGCATCCTCGACAGCGTAGGGCCGTTTTCAATTGATTTGAATATGTTTTTAGTGCTGTGGATATCTCTGCATCCGGAAGTGTGTAAATATTAAGCGAAATCATATTATATCTATTCCAAAATTTATGAATCTCAATGCCTATCTTTAATCTAGAAATATTCGTATTTTTTTCGTATTATTTTTTTTGGATATTTCTTATACAATAGTTCAAAATTCATTTATAGCAAAATGTTTGCCTTGTCTAGGGTATTTCCTGTTTCATCATTTAGGCGACTTCAAAATTTCTGTGAGAAAATGCCAAAGAGAAAGAGCGAGTGCGTTCAAGAGAGCAGCAATGTTTGGGGCGCGCGCAATTTTGAGAGCGGAGAATGCGGAGCTTTTTTTTCGGCTGCTGCTGCTACTGCTGCTGGCTATCTGTTTTTGTGGTGAATTTCGGAGGGGCGCTGCGACCAACGCACGTGTCCCAATTTAAAAAGCCCTCCCATCAATAAAGCCGCCCCAGCCGAAGGCAGACCAGCCCGGCCTATCCCTTCCCTCGCTCAATGTCTTCTGCTTTTCCGCCTCCGTCTCCATCTCCTAGTCCTCTCTGCTCTTCCCACTTCCCTCAATCCACATGCTACTGCTTCGTCCCTCTTTTGTCTACTGCTACTCCACCCACTTCAACGACGGGCAGCAAATTGGCTAGCTGTTGGCCCGCCCGGCATGCTGCTCCACTCACCATGTGTTGTTGGAGTGCGGTAGAGTATCTCTATGTGTGTGTGTGTGTGTGTGCGTTTAAGTGTGCTGCAATGACAATTCATGTGTGCGCGCGTCCGTGTGTGTAGATAGATGGGAATGCGTGTTTTTTATGAGATTGCCGTTTCGGCTTTGGGTTCCAAGTCCCACAGTCAGTCAGCCAGTCAGCCACTCGAGTATTCCCAACACTGCCGATGAGGTCCTTACACACACACACACACACACACAAGTGGTGTAGCATTAATAGATGCATCTTTTCAAGGGTTTATCTTCAAAGTCTGCCAAAAAGAAGGCTTTAAATTGAAGCTCTCTCCCAGCAAACAACTCTGCAGAGCTCTGTAATGAATTGCTTGAAGTTTTGCCCCAATAAGCAGGCAATACTTTTTTGTGTAACGCCATTAAAAATCATTGATTGAATGTCTTCCAGATTTTTTGATATGATTATAATTCAAATTCAATTAAACACACAGGTCCATACAATTCTGTCTTGCTGATAATTTTCTTTCGATGTCTTGCAATTTTATCTAAAAAAAACCCCACACAAAAAATTACCCGAAATTCGAGCACATTTTAACATAACATTTTTCAAATTCCCATTTAAGAGAAGTCAACAACATTTTTAAATTATTTTCAGTAAATATAATGCCACAGATTAAGCCTGAATCGGCGTTTGAATCGTTAGCACCACAAAACCATTTCGGAATTTCTTCCGTGAAAATGGCTTCGGTTTCTTTAGCAAGTATTTTTAGATCGAAAATTGGCACCAATTAAGTGGCTACTAAGAAGTTATAGGTTTGGGCTTATTGCCAAAATAAAAATACGATTTTAGTCTTGTATTTATCTTGTACAAGACTATAAATCAAAATTTAGTACTTTAGATTGTAACGATTTTTGCTGATTTATCGCAATGGAGAAAGTTTTGTTTCCGTTTTGGCAGCTGCTGTTATTGCATTGGGTACCCACACTCATCTAGACCACGTCACTGCCTTTGAGGCCTACGGATTGCGCTTGAAAATGGGAACGAAAGGGCCAGCAGTCACACTGCAGCACAAATGATGACGATGGCAAACCTGACACGGCGACACTCATGACCGTCACATGAATAATGAATGAAATGTGAA
The DNA here is from genome assembly GCA_018150905.1 of Drosophila ambigua. Classification (NCBI taxonomy): domain Eukaryota; kingdom Metazoa; phylum Arthropoda; class Insecta; order Diptera; family Drosophilidae; genus Drosophila; species Drosophila ambigua. The sequence goes on along the minus strand of JAECWS010000151.1, from coordinate 3,647,366 downwards.
CAAGTCATTTGCAAAAGGCCATTAAACACACTCACTAGCTGTCTCTCTCGCTCTCTCTCTCTCTCTCTCTTTCTCTCCCTCTCTCATTGCTGTGTGCATAAAGTGTGCACATTAAAATACATTAAACAACACTTAGCGGAGGTAAATTTGGGCAAAATAAAAACAAAACTACAACAACTATATATTCCCCAGGCAATTATAAGTCACTTACTCTGTCTGACTGATTAATTGATGAGCGCTGAGCCTTGAGCCGTGAGCCCTGAGTGTTGCTATTTACGCTTAATTTTGCGAATTATTACACTATAAAAATATATTGCAGAGAGAGAGAAAGAGAGACGCACACAACTCCGATCCATTGCCAACGAAAGCGATGCCGGAACTGCAGACCAGAATCAAACAAGGCAAAACTATTGCAACTGCAACATCTAGGCATATGATGGCAGGCCGGCAGGCCGGCAGGAAGCACAATTAAAAGCTTGGCCCTAATGAAAAATTAACCATTTTAATTTGAGGCCATACTGACAATATATAATTGCTGCTGTTCCAATACTGCTGCTATTCAAATCAAAAGGTTGGATTTCTCAAAGCAAACCCCCCACCCCGCATACCGAGAGAAGCTCTCTTTTCGCTGTGCCGTTTCGTTTCGATGTCAGTCCATGAGAATTCCCTACCCGGTGCACATCCAGTCTTCTTAGTAATTCAAAAGAAATTAGAGCATTAAGCTGGCTGCTGCAGCAGCAACAGAAGACAGAGAAAGAGAGAGAGAGCGCGTTCTCAGATTTATTTGTCAATTAAGAAAATGCCAAGGAGGCTTTTATCAGAATGTTTGCATATGTATGAGAAATACTCGTGCAATTTCAGCTTTCGTCTTTTGTTTCAAAGTTGCAAAAGGGAAGAGTATGACTCCATTATCTATCTCTATATGGTATATAAGGGTTTCCCCAGAAGAGAAGAATTAAACATTATTAAATGTTTATTATTAATTATTAAATATTAAATAATTATAAATAACGCCAATAAATATTAGGGTATTTAAAATAATAGATTCAGTAATATATAGTAATAATAAAAAAAGTTTGCACTTTTAAACAAAAATTTGAACAGCCATCAACGAAAACACTGCGTATACTCGATATCCAAGAAATATCAATTATTTCTGCATGGATTTTAGAAACAGAATTACCGGTTATTTTTTCAAGAATTAAAGCCACTAAAGGCTTAGCTTAAGGGCATTCCACTTTCTTTTCAAAAAACTTCCAGAAATTTGCAATATTGCGTATACTTGATTTGATGGATATATTGACTATTTGCACAAGTAGTGTACACAATAAACAATGCCAAACACTTTTTACACCCAAAGTATGTTTGTAAATTCTTTACCTAATTTGAACATAAGCTTGCCGTAAGCTTTAGTTTTACGAAACCTTTTTGGGCACCACACGGCGTATACTTGACTTTTTGCATAGTTGGCTAGAAAATGGAGGCCTGGCTGTAAATACGGCGGAATTTAAATTTCGTGTGTGGTTCGTGTCTCTGCTATGCGAATGTTGCAATTTTTGCACTGCATTTGGTGTGGCCATGCAGCGAAAAATGCAACAGAAAAACTGCCACACTGAAAGCTGCCTCTCAGTCGTCGCTTGGTGCAATGCAAAGCTTTCTGAGAGAGAACTGAGAGAGAGAGCGAGAGAGAGGAGCGCAGTGAAAAGTGTGGGCAAGTGGAAAATCTCCGCCTGCTGACCTTAGGCGGAAGGTTGGTTGGCCCGAATGCTAACGACAGCATTTTGAATTATTCGAGTCAAAGGCAAATGGTGTGTGCGGTGGTGCGGGGTGGTACGGGGTTCGGGGTAGAGTGCAAACAGTGTGGCAGAGAAGTCTTTGCACTGTGCAAACTATTTACTGGTTATGTTTGAATAAAAGCTTTATCTCGTTTTAAATGCAATGGCTGGTAGATCATGTTTAAGGACCACTCAACAGTATAATCAAATAAATATAAAATGCATGTAATGACTTGTTTAACGTTCTCTTTGGTCAATACAATTTACAGACCCACTGTGTGTATGCACTAGATTCTTTTTGCTTTATCTAAAATGCGCATATATAGTATGTACATATGCATACATATATGTGCACATATACATATGCAAATCATTCGCCCCCCAGTTCCCATAAAAGCTACAAGTAAATTATGTATTCAAATACGACTATTTGCACATGTTCTTGGGGGTTAAAGCAGCAAAATAGAACATAAAAATATCAGCATATACCCAACAGGAGGTATACGTCTAACATACAACGAATTTCAGTGGATCCCAGTGCAGGAAAAAATTGTAAGCGATAAGGAAATTAATTATTGCTCGCTCAGTTTCTGGCAGCTGCATTTGTGGGCCTTTCTCTGATATAATTTAGGAGTCTAGTTTAAGATTTCGTTTAACAAACGCGTTTTTTTTTTGGGCTAGAAAATAACGCGTAGTAGTAGCACATGACAATTTATAATGCTAACTTTCAGTACCATATAAATTCTCAATTCAATTTACAACAAAATAAATAAATATCAGTCTATTATCATTTGAATTATTTCAATGAGCAACCCGCTATTATAAATGCAATGGGGCGGTTCAATAAAATGCCCATTCGTGGGGGTCTAACAGTAACAATGTGTCAAAGCACAGCACGCGACGGTCTTTGCAACAATTCCAAATAAATTGAATAACGAATAGCGAGTACATTAAGTAAAGTGCTTAAATATAGTAATTATATTTAGTTGGCAAATGGTTGGCTTGCCTGATCGTTGGGCATTAATTTGTAATATATAATTTATAATAAATATGGACATGGATATGCAATAATTACTCACATGATGCGATGGTAGGCATCCTGCTGGTTCTGTGCACATGTCACGGACTGCTCGGACTCGGTGGAATCATCGCGCAGCGTGGCAACGCCGAGCGGCAAGATGGGAATGATGGCAGCTGTTGCAGCTGCAGCTGTTGCCGGCGGGCCCGCCAATGTCGTCGTTTGACCCGTTACCGCTGCTCCTGCTACCGTTGACGTTGACGCAGACGCTGCTCTGCCTGCTGCTACTGCGCCCCCGCTGACGCTTGCTGCAAAGTTCTGCTGTATGGACGATGATGATGCTGTGCTTGCAAGCTCCTAATAAAGGAAACAAAATCAGGACGAAAACGGATCAGCAGGGATGAGGGATAACAAGGCCAGGGAACAAGGTGCAGAATATGACATAGCACAACAAGTACACAGTATGAAAGAGAGAGAACAAGAGAGAGAGAGAGAGGGAAAGTGGGATAGAGGCGGTTGTGGGGGTGTGGGAGTAAATCTATGCAAAAACCTTGATCTCTGCCGATTCCGGAGTGGAGTAACGCTTGCGCTCGTAGTGAATTTCTCGCTCAATGGATCGGCTACGAAACGCTGGCGGTATACAGCGATCTGGTGGCGGGGTCTGTAGCTTTGGTGTCACGGGTGTATTGCTGCTCCCACTGCCGCTGGTCGTGGCTTGCTGCTGCTGCTGCTGCTGCTGCTGATGCGTTGACTGTTGCTGATGCAGTTGCAATTGCTGGCGCTGCTGCTGGGATGTGGATGCTGTGGGTGGACTCTTTTCGCTGGGCGGATAATGGTGCGACGATGACGATGATGATTGCTCTTTAAGCTCCTTTTGATCCTTCTGGTGCTGGTGCTGGTGCTGCTCCTTCTGCTGCTGGTGTTGATGCTGCTGGTGCTGCTGCTGGCGCTGCTGGTTCTGCTCCTCGCGCTTCTGCTGACGCCGTATCTCAAAGTCCAGCAAGCGTGCCTCCCGTTGATCCTTGTCGCGCTGTTTGCATGCAATTGTTGCAAAGTGCATTCTTACTATAAATTGTTGTTTGTGTGTTAAGCCGCCATGTTATCGGGTTATCGGGTTATATACGTATTTGATTATCATTAATTAGTTATCGGTTCAGCTTTTTGCTGGTGTTTTCTTTCTGGTTTCTGCTTTTGCTTTTGCTTTCTGCTTTCTGCTTTTGTTAATTGGTTTTTGACTTTTGACTTTTTGTTGGGCTAATTACGCGCTTGTTGACACACACACACACACTCTTAGCACACGCACACACTGAGAGCGACTCAGCGCATGAGACACAGAGTGAGCGAGAGAGAGAGAGAGAGAGAGCGACTCAGAGCGAGAGCGACACACACACACTCACCTTGTAGTTAATGGCGTCCTGCTCTTCCTTTTTGGCCTCGCGCTCGTTTCGCTGTCGATCGCGCTGCTTATCCTCGTCGCTTTGTGCAGTTTTGCTGTCTGCCAGAGAAAAGAGAAAGCACAACAGAGAGAGAGAGAGACAGAGACAGAAAGAGAGGGAGAGAGAGAGAGAGAGAGAGTGGGAGAAAGAGAGAGAGAGAAAAGTCGAATGTTCAAGCGGATTTCAATATTTGGCTTTACAGTTGTTTTCTTTTGTTTTCTTTTGTTTTTGTTTTGTTTTTTTCTATTCTTTTTGTTACGGTATTTGTTACTGTTATTTTATGCGTAGCGTTTTTTTCGAGGGCATGCAGAGAAAATTACTCCAAAAATATTACTAAATATGGGGAGGGGGGGAAACGAGCAGCATGCTATTTGACTACATTTTACATTTACACACATTTACATTACATACAGAGATGTATGTACACAGCATCTGCATTTTGCATTTGCATTTTGCATTGGCATTTTGCATTTTGTTGATTATATCAAGGCCAAACACCACAACATCGAGAGAGCATGCCCATGTCCATACCGTACCCCTGCCCCTGCCCCCCACGCACGCAAGCAACAAACACAACAAGCAGCAAATACCACACACCAAAATACACCACACGCCACGCTACACCACGCACTGGCACTGGTACTGGCTTTGGCTTTGGCAAATCGCCTGGCACGAAGTTTGGTTTGGTGTTGTGTGTTGGGTGTGGGCATATTCCATCTCTACTTACACTCCGTCTCCTGGTTCTGGCCACGTCCGCGTACGGCCATCAGGTAGCGGCTCAGCTTGCGCGGCGGCGACATGGTACTCGGTACTCGGTTCTCTTGTCCCAGTTCTCAGTTCTACCCAGGCCAGGCGCAGGCCAGACGCTGGCAAAGACCCAAACGACACTGACCCGAACAAAAACGGCGCACGGCCGGGCCGGGCCGGGACGGGGACTATCCCAATTAGTCGTCGCTGCGTTGCCTTGCCTCTCGTCGCGTCGCGTCTTGTCTTTCTTGTATATATTTTTTTTTTTTTCTTTTTTTTTTCAGCGACTTGCGTCAGGCGATTATTAAGCTTTGGGAGAACCAAACCGTTTACACCCGTTAGCATACCGTTTAACCGCTTCAACCGCTTGAACGCGTGTAAGTATGTACATTCAAACACACACACACACACATGTACGACACATACGGCGCATACGAGTAAGAGTGTGCGCATACACAATGAGCAAGGTTAGCCTGGCATGCAGCAGCAGCAGCATCAGCAGCAGCATCAGCAGCATGAAGGAGGAGAAGAAGGACGTGGAAGAGGAGGCTGGAGGGATAAACTTGTTGAGCTCAGTGTAGCGCCACCACCCACCACTCACTCACACAAACAGGCACGCAGGCATCACCACACATACACACACACACACAGAGGCTTGTGTTAGCCTTGACTAGAACCCGCTTGAACCGTTTTACCCGCTTAACGGTTCACCCGTTGTCAGATTTATCTGCGGTTAAACACGGCACATCGTCGTACCGTACCGTACCGTACAGTGGGTTGCAGCAGTGCACGCACACAAAACAACATTCGTTTCATTTCTTTTTTTTTCTTTTTTCTTTTTTTTTTTTTTTTTTGTTGGGCGTGTCCGGGGCGGGGCAGGGCTCATCATTCAACTAAAATTTTCTACAAGACAAGAAAGAAACAGAACGGAAAAAAAAAACTAGAACAAAAACAGAAACCAGGAAAGAAAATATGGTAGAAAAACTCAAGGAAAACATTAGCGGAAAGCAGAGCGGAGCGAGCGAGAGATGGTGGAACGTGAAACGAAAACAAAAAAATCTACGAGTACGTAACGGAACAGTCAACGGTATAACGGAATTTGCTTTCAACTAGGGGGTTCACACTAAGGGGCATAATGTATGTGGGCCATAGCAGGGCAGGGCAGGACAGGACAGGGCAGAGGTTGCCAACACAACTACAAGACCAGAGATTAAGGCACAGAGATATAGAGAGAGACAGAGAGAGAGAGAGAGAGAGAGACACACAAAAAGTGTTGGCGGTACGGGAAGGTAGGGGATGTGGCAGAGAGACAGAGAAAGACTTACTTCCTTACCTCAAAGTGTGTCTGATGTTGTTGTAACTGTTGTTCTTTGTTACTGTTACTGTTGTTGTTGTTTATTTTGTTTATTTGTGGGCTTATGGATGTTCGTGTTTTTTTTTTTTGTTTTTTGCTTAACGGTGTTTTTTTCTCATTTCTTTCCTGTTATTTTCCTTTCATTTCATTTCTTTTGCATCGCTTCGTTTTGTATTCGATTCGTTACGTTTCGTTTCGTTTCGTTTCGATTTTCTTTTGTTTTATTTAATATATGTTCTCTATGGGGGGAAAGCACTTTTCAAAACCGAGCGCGCAACGCGAATACCGTAAGCCCGAAAGCCGAATCGAAATCGAATTCGTATCCGTTATAATACCGTTAGGTGAGTGCGTTGAGTGTCTTTTGTGTGTGTGTTTCATTCGAGCGAGCGAGAGAGAGAGAGCGTGACAGAAATATGGTTAACAGATTTCAGAGTGAGAGAGAAACAGAGAGCGCGAGAGCGAAAGCGAAGAAAAAAAGGGATCGATCGCCGGATTATACGAAGAATCTCTCTCGTTCTCTGCTGTTCGGTTTGGTTTGGTTTTTGGTTTTTGGTTTTTTCTTTTTGTTCTTTTTTAGGCTTTGATTATATGTATTTTGATTCCTTATTGGTTTACAATTGCAACTATTATACTATAGTATATATTTTTCATGTTGATGTTGATGTTGTTGTTGTTGTGGTGTTGAAAGACGTTACAATCAAAGAAGAGCAAAAGAAAGAAAGACAAAACACAAATTTGTTCAATTATTAGCACTTGAATTGGAACTAAATCTTAATTATAGCTCATTTCAGGGGTAAAAGGCCAACAAATAATGTGTGCAAAAAATAGTGCTGCCCATCTGGCCAAAGTATACAAAATGGGCATCACTTTTCCATTGCGCAATAGACCGAACCATTTTATATTATTTGAACATTTTAAAACCTTTTGTTGGCTTAACCCATTGAAAAACGTTGTTTTTGTTTTGTTGCTAAACAATTTTCATAGCTGCAGCTAAGAAAAATTATAGAAAACTTAATAAAAAATCATTGATACGAAAATGTTCTTATACTGTTTACACAATCTACTCGTATAATAACGAAACAACTCTCTGTGATTCGTGGCCTTGGCTCTAGGGTTTTGTTATTTTGAGGAGTTATTTTTTTGTTTTAATAATTCTATAGCTATCATTTCCTAACTACAATCAAATGATATATAAGTACGATATATGTATACGATACGATATATTTACCTAAGTAATGCCAAAACGAAATAGGGAAATCATCTGCTAATGTCTGATTAGGTTACACAGGTAATACACGACAATATATAGAGAGATATACAATATATATTTTTTTATTTAGATAGGTATGTATTGAGAGGAGTCACTTATCAATAAACGTACCAAGACAAGGACACAGACATACAGACATATACGTACGTACAGAGATATATATATTTATATGTTTTTTTGCATGATATGTAAATTACAGATAATACCAAAGATATATAGAGAGAGGACTCATAGGTTGGCCTAAGTCATACAGTGATTCACGATAACCAAAACATAAGGAAGAAACCAGAAGTAGAAATTCTTTACCCAACAAAAAAATTCGAAACAGAATAAAGGACAATATGCTTCAGTCCTCTTCCCAAGCTGCTGGCGACACAGATCCAACAGCGTAGCATCTGGATGCCCAGTGCTGCCCAATGCTGGCCAGTGCCCGTCGGGGAGGAGACTGCAGGCTGGACTATTTACTGGCTAAAGGACGATTTGCCGTTCATATATCGATCAATCAAATTACATAGACACCGATGGACAAACAACAAAAATGAAATGGGGGAGCAGGTTACGAGGAGAAGGAGAAGTAGTAGTAGAGTATTTCTTAGTATTTAGTAGTAGAAAGGGGCCAAAATGCTGCGCTCGCATGCGAAAACTGTAAAACTCACTTGAGGAACCGCCGCCAGCGCCCGGTGGCGGGTAGGAGAACCAAAATTGATGGGCCAGTTTGGTGTGGGGCCCAACCAATGGGCTTGCTGCAACAAAAGAAAAGGGTTGGTGTTCATATTGGTTTTCGTTTGGTTTTGTGTTTTGCAAGCTGGTTAGTAGAGCGTTGAAGATCAAGCGGCCCTGGCGACAGCGTCAACATTCAATTATTCAATAGAGGAGTCTGTCGGAGTTTTGGATCCAAAAAATTAATTGAAGCTGATATTTCATAGCACAGAAACCGCTTTTTCTACTTCTTATTGCTGAAGAGTCACTCGCTGAAGAAGCCTATCGCTGGGCGTTTTCTTGTGCAGAACAAGGTGTCTGAATCGATCCTCTCTCCCTATGTTTCTTAATGAACATCCGCTGTCGCTGATCCACTGATCCACCGACTCTAAGCTACTCCCAAACAACCCCAAAAATACTTACCAGTAAATGAGTCTGTTCCTTGGTGTTGCGTCTCGGTGTTTCAGTTGATCTTTAGTCCGGAGATCCAATCACGTGTCCAGGCATCGGCTGTGTGAGGTTAAGGTTTATTTTGCGGGTGAAATAAATCAATCAATCGTTCAATCAATCATTTCAATGACTGCACTTCCGTTTCGTTGCTGTTCGTTGCGTCTCGGGTGGCTTGGCTGAGGGAAGAACAAGTTGAGCTGCTGGTCTGGTCTTGGACCCTGGCCTGGGGGCACAAATGGGTTTACTGGCGAGTGAGAGAGAGAGAGTGAGAAAGAACCGAGAGACAAACAAATTACAGTTGAATTATCTCTGTCACAATTGAGCCAACAACAACTAAATACATACACAACCAAAAGCTATCAAACTTACTGACTTGCTACAGTATATTCATGTGGCAAGTACAACCAACCACTTACGCTAACACACACACACACCCATATGTACAATGGTACAATCATGCACCCATGCACGGTGGCCTGGGGCTTGGGGCCTGGAGCATTTGGCATGGTGGGCCGTGGGCGGGGGGGGGGCATGAGCCGCATACACTAGAAACCGCAAAATGCCGAATGTCTGTGGCTGTGGCAGGCAGGAATCTGGTTAACCATTGCAAATCAAATGGAATTACATCAGAGAGACAGGACAGGGCCTGGCAATGGTACAAGGACCCACTCGTGGGTTAAGTGGATTCAATGGTTAATACGACAAGGCTCAAAAGAGGCCCAGAGATGAGGCACAGCTTTCGTGCTCCGAGGCATGAAGCATGTGAAAATGGGTCAAAAACGTGACTCTTCAGCGTTATTGGGAATGGGTTGGGACAGAGCACTCTTCAGCATGTGTGTTGGCATGTTTTATGGTTTTAAGGACCCCCAAAAAATAATTCAACTGCTTTTATTCAACGGATTTTGCTACATAAAGAGCAAGAAACATGACAATATATCAGAAAAATTAAAAACAAAAAAAATACAAAACTCTTTGGGTTTTATGGTACAATATATTCTATAAATATTTAAAGGAAACATTTGAAGACACCTAAAACTAAAAACTCGAAAAATATACAAAGAAAACTTTGAAAAACACAATAAGAATGCAAAATGGATGAATGTTTCTGCTTCAGAATTTTAAATAAGTTCTCCAAATAAGAGGGGGAAAACTATTTACGAGGGTAGGCGGGCGGCTCAATAAATTTGGGTCACTTTATCCGGCAAAGTTTTTGACTTTTTCCGGAGAACTTTTGGCCTCAAAGTTTTATCAATTTTATTATTGTTGGTTTTTTTTTTGTTGAATTTCATTTTGTGTTTTTTGGTTACCATATTCCGCTTCATTTCCTGTTCTTTTCGCCTCTTTGGGGGTCGCCTTTTAAAATTGGAAATACATTTTGGGTAGTGGGGGTGGTTGTCCTGGCTTAGCTTAGCTGCTACAAAAACCATTATGAAATTTTATTGCACACAGACACACACACACACCCATTATTGGCATGGGAGTGAACGAGAGCACATGCAAAAGAACAACAACAACAACAAAAGAGAGAAGACTACCTCATAGACACATAGACACACTCACACACCCATTCTAAGTGTGAGGGGGGGTGGGGGGGCCTGTTGCGACCACAAGGAAGCACCGTTAACGCACACTAATTAGAACCTGTTCTATTGACAGCCGTACATTACGATTACATGTGCACATATGTATATGCATGTGATTTCGCTTCGCGCACTTTTGCATTCACCCGCACACCACACACACACACACTCACTCACACACACACTGGAAAAAAAAGCCAGAACAGCAGCAGCAGCGAAATTACGTAGTTGCCAAAAGAAGAAGACGGCAAATGCAAAGACAGCAAAAAAAAAGATAAAACAAACGGCATATATGTAATAATCATGAAACAAGTACAAGAGCGGGGGAGGGAGGGACAGTGACAGAACAATTGGCACACGTCGCACTCTAAGCCTTTACCGTTACACACTGGTGTCGCTGCCGCTGCATCGCTGCTGCTGCTGCTGCTTGCCCCGCAATGCTCCCACGCGGTGGCACTGGCTGCATCGCTACACACACAAACGCACGCAAAAACCGGAGCAGAGCAGGACAAATCAGGACACGTTTTGGTGCGTGGGAATAGAACAGAATAGCACAGAGCACAACATAGTAGAACAGAACCAGTACAGAGCAGTAGTGCACAACAGTGTAGAACAGAAAAGAACAGAGTAGAACAGCACACACACCCACACATGAAAAAAAAAAAAAACTCAACTCGGACTCTCGGGCGGCGGACCTCTCGAAGGCGGAGCCCTTGCAATTGCTGGCGACTGTGGCTGCTGCGCTTGACTATGCGACTGTGGCTGCTGCTCCCATGTCCATGTCCTCGCTGCTGCCTCGGCTAGGCGCACTCACTGTCTTTTGAGTGGATGCGTGCCGCGGCGGTGGCGGCTCCTCTTTCTAGCACGAAGATGAAGATGCGACGGAGGAGACGAAACCGAAAACGAAACGAAATGGAGCGGTGCCTAGAGCACATGACGCGAACGAAATAACGAACGGCAGGCAGCAGCAAAAGAGCTTACACAGAGCGAAAGAGAGAAAGTCAGTGGGCGCAAAAGAGAGCCATGCTTTTTTTTGCAAGCTGTCAAACGAATAAAAGCTTTTGGAAAGCACAAACCAGCTTGTTTTGGCACACGAACGAACAGGATGATGGAAATTGAGAGTGTGAGAGTGAGTGACGAGCAAAAGAGAGCAGAAAAAAGATCGAGCAAGTTATTACCGCAGTGTGATATACAAATGTACATACAGTGCGGCAAAATTGTCTTCGCTCATAGGCGGTTTTCATTGATTTGTTTGTTGTACAACTTCTAGATGATTTAGTATAAATGATTATGATGCAGATGATAAGATAAGATGATTTATATAATGAGGATGAGATTCATATACAAATCTTGGATATTAATAGTACGGGCTTTCCCAAAGCCAACCTCTGCAATGAATTCTGCCAGCTTTTACGGCGTATGAACCGGGATATGAAATATTTAATATAAATCTCTTATAGCAGCATTACTATTTTAATGACCGTAACTGTTTGGGTGTACATGTTTGTCTGCACATCTGCCTCCTCGGCATTCATATCTTTATGTCTCAGTGCTTGTGTGCGTTTGTTTTTGGGGGCACGTTTACTACACCCCCCAGATAACGACCATATCAGAAGATAAGCGTGTAAAAAGCAACAGTAAAATAATCAATTGGAAATTTTAATAAAGTTTATTTAAGTTATCAAAAAGTGGTGAGGAGGTGAGGTAGAGGACAAGCATGAACACGAAACGTTTGACTGTAGGAGGTGTGTTATTTTCACACACGCATTCGTTGACGTTGACTCTCGGTCTGGTCTGTCTCATCACGCGATAAGCCCTTATACATATAGTAGAGACTGGTAGACAAATATGGTACAGTCGATCGGTATTTGTATGCCAAATTCATCTAGCACACTGTTCTCTGCAGATGAATCTCAAAGGAGCTCAAGGGACACACCAGATAAAAAAAGAGATAATTTAAAAGAATGCCTGGAGTTAGGAAACACCCTAAGCAGCATGAGAGCTATCATTTGTGAGACATCACTGTGCACACACACACCCATACTCACGGAGTGCATTTTTGCATGTTTCAGGCAAATGCAACGGAGTCTCCTTGCCCATACCCACCCTTTCCACCCACACACACATTCCCACGCGCTCTTCTTCACTCTTGCTTTCTATTTACTCTCCACCGCGTTCCAACGGTTTGTTGAACTTATCGCTCTCTCTCTCTCTCTCGCTTCCTATCATAGCGACGCGTCGCTGGCAAAGAAGCAGCAGCAACGAAAATGCCAGAACGGACCAACAAAATTCAAGCCGCGCTGGCTCTGGGCTTATCGCACCTTTGTTTGTACAGTTTGACCTTGAGAAATTGATAAAAACAGAAACGAAACGATCGGCTGAGAGCAAAACTAAAGACGAGAGCATATACGTAACAAAGTCAGAGTTGAGGCCCAACAAAAACTGTGCCGCTCAAGCAAGAACCAACACACAGGCACACGCATGGAGTAACATACCCATGTACGTGTGGAACTCGTTTTGATACACTTTCAGACAGTACTATGATTTGGAATAAATGTTTGAGTAAATATTAGAAACAGATAATATGCAAGAGTATCCAAATGTTTCGATCCCCGAGTAGAGTATGGTTTAAAATGCGTCGTGCGTTTTATTCGTGCTTATTAATTTCCATATAAAATCGTATAAATTGTAGTCTTTAGCTCTAAATACAAAATGCTTAAATTAAAACGAAAATTGGCACGCAAATCAAGTAAAAATAGAAACAAAAAAAAACCAAACATCTGCTTGGGCTTAAACAAAAAAACTTAGTTTTCACATTCTTCTTTTTTTAATTAAGTTTCCCAAATGCACTTGTGGTGCCGCTGCACCCGCTGCCAAGCGTCGTCTGCAGCAGAGCAGAAGCAGAACTTTCGAGTGTTCCAGCAGCAGCAGCAGCAGCAGCAGAGGGCGCGGGCGCTTTCTCTATCTTCTTCTAGTGTCACATTGGAAGCGTCTGAAGTGGATGATGATTATGATGGCGTTGAAGGTGGATTGTGGTTAGCAGTTGTGGTTGATGGTGGTTTGTGGGTGACTCGAAGGTGAGCCTAGCCGGTCGGTCGGTCCGGTGCAATGCCCTCCCGATTAGTCCCGGTCGGAGCTGTTGCCCCCATCCTTGCCGCTCGCCTTGCACTGCAGACAGTAGCGATAGGAAACTGGCTCCGGTGGCTTGTTCACCGCAGCGGAGCCAATGGCAGCGCCAGCGGCACCACCCACGGAATCGAACGGATTGGCCTTGGTGTCCACCGGGCTGATGGGGAAATGCTGCCAGTGGGGGCACGGCATCTGCTTGGGCGGATGGATGGGGAAGGGCATTCTGCTGGCACTTGCACTGGCAAAAAAATATAAACACTGTCACTCGAAGATCAGGGGTTCCCTTGGGATGCACTTGGAGCCGGGAGCACTGTCGCTGCTTCAATGGGAGTTTTGCTGGCGCTCTCCTCGAACACTCGAAACGAACTGTGCGGTTTGCTCGAAGCGACGCCGCCATTCGCATCAACGACCAAAACAAAAACGGAACACAGCGCTCAGCTCAAGAGTCGACCAGCAGATACCCTGAAAGCATGAGCGCACAGCTGCAGCTACCGGAAAATCAACCTGAACGAACTCTCTCTCTGTTGCTCTGAAAGGCTAGGGTGGCGAAGCAGCCAGACAACAAAAACACACACAAAGAACCCAGCTGTGCCTGGCTCTCCTCTCGGGTCGTCTCGTTTGGTGGGCTCGTCCAGGGTGCATTACGATAAGGTGCGGATGCCATTCTTCATAGTTTCTTATTTATTTGTTATCTACTGTTCCTGGGTGCGCGCTGACTAGAAATGAGAAAGTCTTTGCGGTACATCACCTTGCATCGAGAACACCTTGCCTTGGTCTAGCCAACAAAGGAGCAACAACAACCCAACAGAGAACACAGCACAAATGACACAAAGATAGCCCAGAGAGCGAGAGAGTGACACGCGAAAGAGTAAGGGACTAGAGAGGCCGGTCTCTGCTGCTTTCTGCTCTTTCGCTCTGTTTTGCCTTTGTGCGAGCGATTTTTGTTGCAAATCTTTCGGTAGTGGGTGGGTGGTTGGCGTGCATGCAGTTTGCTCCGTTTTATGCTTATGCCTTTGTTCCCGTTGCCATTCTCCATTCCGGGACAGATCCACTGCCACTGCAAGAGCTCTTTTGATGCTTGGCTGGTTGGACTTTGAACGGCACTTGTGCAGAGAGGTTTGGTTGGAATTGAGTGGAGTGGAGTCGAGTGTATAGCGGGGACAGGGTGACTGACTGTCTGCCGGACTCGCTTTCCGGGTTCTCGAATGCTGTTAACCTCACTTTCCTTTGTGGCTTGCCTTTTGTGCGAAGTTTGTTCGTTAAGTAAACGCACACTTGAACATATAGACGGGCATGCATATATATAGTTTAAGCAGGCAGTGACTATATATGTACATGTACATGGGCTGGCGGCTCATTAATTGAGCACGCGAATAGCTTTGAGTGCCCCTTATATGATAGTTATGTATGTATGTACATATGTACATATTTGTGTGCTCCAAGCGCATCCATTGATTGCTGAGGGGTGTTGTGTTAGCTAAAGTTAGACAAGCTATTGATAAATCATCATTGCATGTGCAGATAAAGAACGTGCACACATGAATGTTTGTACGTATGTAGAGCTGAGGATTGAACATTTGTATGCACAACCAGAAATTATTGCACATTCAAGTTATTAACGAAAGAAAAGGCACTCATACGGAATTTATTAAGGGACTTTATCCTAGATACACCTTCTGTTTTACTTCAAATGATTTATATCTGTAGATTCTGTAAAGGAATAATATACAAAATGGGTCTAGGAATCTCCATAGAAAGCTCTATCCTTCCAATCGGAAAAAAATAACAATCAATAGCTATGACAAAAAGTAAACTGAAAGTTTTATAAGGTTTTAACGCATCTTCAAAGTCCTGAGCAAAGTATGGGTATAAGGCTGATTAGAATTGGTTTTAAGATGAATATAAGAATTTACTTTCACTTGCTCACGGTCTAATTTCTGCCTGACAAAGCCTATCATAATTACTCCATTGATAACCCCTGAACTGGGCATAAACTCTGTGCCAAAATCAATACGAATCGATATATAAAAATCCAATATTCGTTCAATATTAAGTTAATCATTAGATCTTTATTAAACTTATGCTTTAATCCAAATACAATTGTAACCTCCAGCAGTCGATTAACTGCAGACATATGCAGTCCGTTCATGGTCATGCATTACATATTGCCATTCGAATCTACATACTATATATATCGTATCATCCCGACACATACATACATATACCATGCGTCATTATATCTAATATGTGTATATATCATAATACACATGTGTATCAATCGCCTCTATTCTAATTTGATCTAAACAAAAAAAAAATTGGTGTAAAGTCTACCATTATATTATAGTTAATTTAAATAGTTTTATTTTATTTATTTTACTTTTACTTTACACTTTTCTTAGATTTCTAAATTTCTTCTTTTTTTTGGGATTAATTTTTTATTTGTTATTTTCTACATACATCTTTTTTTATCATTTGTGTATTTCTGTATGGTCTTAACTTTTTCTTGATATTTTTTACTTTTAACTATTTTAAGTTACTAATTAGCTTTCCAATATCAAAAGGTTAATAACAACAATTAAAGAACATATTTTTGAAATAAATTTATTTTTATTTTTTGTTTTTAGTTCTTTTGTCATACTTTTATTTGCTACTTTTTATACCCGTACTCAAAAAGATTTAAGGGGCATATTAGAATTGTGGTAAAATTGGATGTGTGCAACGCAGAGAAGGAATCGTTTCCGACCCCATAGAGGATATATATTCTTGATCAGCATCAATAGCCGAGTCGATACAGCCATGTCTGTCTGTCTGTCCGTCTTGATGCGCGTCTAGATCTCAGAGACTATAAAAAGCTAGAGAAACCAAATTTTGTTTCACACTGAATCAAGTTTGTTTCAAAAGATATAGATGTAGCTAACAGATGTAGCAAAAAAATGTAAAATATTTTAAAATCAAAATAAATCATAAGCCCACTAATTTATACACTGACTGAGTACGGGCATATTTAGTTTAGCTGTTATCATTTGAATTTAATTTGGTGTTTCAATAAAATGTAATGAATTACTCAGCTTTGGTGGAAAACTTGTGTTTATCATTTCGCTTAGTGATTTTATTAATCTGTTGGTTATTTCTATTAAGATTCGATTCTCTTAAAAATCATTTAATTTAAATTGATTCGTTTAAAGCTCGTTTTTCAACTTTTAAAATTTACATTTCGTTTTTATTAATATTATTATTTATTATTTCACCTTTCTATTAAAATTAGTGAGTTTTTAGATTGATAATTTTTCGATTGTTCGTCCCTTATTTTGGTTTCCTTTTTATTTTTAGTTGATGTTTAGTTAATCTATTTTGTTATATTTTTCTTGGCTTGAAATTTGTTGCTTTTATTAATTTTATAGATTGTTGAGATATTTTTTGTTTCTTTGCTTATATATCTGTTTAAATCACCTGCACAAAAACAAATTGCAAACTATTCAATGATTCATCTACCATGGTGTTTTGTGTGTGTGTGTGTCGCTTGGACCTATGTTTACAATTACAATTATTATGATTAAGATTATAAAAACCTTTACATTTTGTTTAAAAATTATGTTACCATTCTTTCCGCTCGTGCATTTGTATAATTAGTTTACTTCAACAATTGCCTACGTGTTATTTGATTTGATTAAATACAAATATAGAGATATATACTATATATTATATTTAATTTACGATTCTATTCGTTTGATGTTCTGGATTTAAGGTAATTTGCGTTAAATTGTTGCCCTCATAAAGTAAGCTAGTTTCTATATCATATTACTAAACATATTCTGTATATATTTAGGCTAAAAAATAAACACTATTATGTTAGAATATATTTATATTTATATATAAATATCAATTCAATATTCGTATGCTCTTCTTTTTTTTGTTTTTGTTTTTTTTTGCTGCTCATTTTCATTTTCATCCAGAGATGCTTTCCTTTATTTTGCGAGCTGAAAGTGAAATATTTACAAAACAAAGTTGGGAAGATTAGAGCAAGAGTTTAGTGAAGAGAAATGCCTGCTAGTTGTACATTATCGTACATTACAGATATACAAAGATATAGTCATAGATCGACAATTGCGTGTAGAATGATTGAGAGATTACGTGTACTAGACATTCTAGTTTAGTTGGTTAGAGAGAGAAAGAGCCTTGAGAACGCAAGGAAAATCATAATTAGAACACCTGAGTTTAACATTTATATATATATACCATATATGTATGTACATATATATCGTTTTACATATCAATCGTTTAATATCAAGAGTGTTTTGCCTACGTCTACATCATCGTTTATCATTTATCATTCATCGTTTATCATTCATCGTTCATCATCTTTGTATTGATATTGAAAATGTTTTTTTTTGCTTTTTTGCTTTTTGGGGTCTTTGAGGCCCACTGTCAAGAATAGAATTGTGTCTGCAGACAGCTACAATTTAACTACGATATATGTCAACGGATACAATAATTTAGCTGGATAAATATGTTACATTGAAAGTTTCTCGTTTGTGTGTGTGTTTTCTTGTGTGCCTGCTGGGGATTACATTTTCATTACATTTCTTTGCATTCCATTCCATTCCTTTGTTTGTTTCTTTCTAGCTTTGTCTGCCTTACGCAGTTGTAGTTGTCATTACGTTGTTAACTAGCTTAAAACTTAAAAAAAAAAAACAAAAAAAAATTAGGTGTTTATATATATATATATAGAGTATATATATATAGAGCTAAGTAAAGTGCATTGCTATAGACAAGAGAAGCAGCTGCCAGTAGTGTCGGGCCTCTTATGAGGCATTCGAAACGGGCAGCGTAACGGGCGCCTGGCGATAGTACTGATTGGCCCCCTTAATGGGCAGCGGATGCGCCTCCGTGTTGAACACCCATTCGTCCAGCGGCAGTACCGAGTCATCCGAGAACAGCAAGTACAGATACTACAAAGATATAATCATCAATTATTGGAGCGTCAGCCTTTGCTGCACTGCACAAACCTTTAGTGTTTCGGCCAGGAAGAAACTCTGTTGCACATCATCCTTCTGCGGCTCCTGCTGATAGACATTACGCAGCCCGCAGTAGCCGTGTGGCGTGCGGCAGTGCTTCTCCAGTGCCAGCACCGCCTCCCAGCCCCAGTCGCGATACTTCTGGTCGTGCGTGAGTCGCCACAGCACAAAGTAGCTCTCGAATGTCTCCGGACGCAGTATGTAGTACTTCTCCTGTGAGCGCAGTGCCCGCGCTTCCACAGCATCGCTGAAGCTGTGGGTGAGAGAAAGAATTAGATCGCTGTTCAAGCAGGGCACTGCACATCGACTCTACCGGAATGCTTCGGGTCCCAGTTGTGTGGGTGCTCGTATGTAACTCTCGTGGCATGTATTGGTGATGCCCTTGCCCACCTCCATGTACTTGTCCCTGTGCTCGTTTTGGCGTGTGGCAGCGCCTAGGGCAAACAGGCCGCCTTCGGTTTTTTTTTTGGGTTGGATTAGAAGAGTTCTTTAGCGTGAAATCTTCACGAAAAAAATTGCACATGCAAACTCACCCGAGAAGCAGGCCAAGTGATCCATTTTGTGCTCCAAGCGATCGAATTTGAGATCGGACACATACGTCAGGCCATTGGGACTGGTGCGCACCATTTTGTCCATGATGGCCACCATTGCCTCGTCGTACATCTCGCGCGCCTCCTCGTCCGTCTGACCCGACTGCAGCCAGGCCTTCAGCAAGTACTCGTAGTAGCTGTCCCCCAGGGCGCCCAGCGACATGTGAACTGCAAGCAACACAAACGATCAGAGATTAAAAATCACAAGCCACTCCACGCCCACGCCCACTTACGTTGTCCCCATTTGCCCGTTTTCGGATTGAGAAAGTTGGGATAGAGCCCCTTGGGCTTCTCGATTTCCTTGAGCACCTGTCGGATGGTCTGGACGCGTTCGCGGTACAACGGATTGCCGGTTATGTCGCTCAGATAGGCAAACTCCAAGTGCAGTGTGCCAAACTCGGATAGGATGGAGCTACCGCCCGATGCCCAGCCATAGTTCTTGGCCACGCCCGATTTTGTGTTGACCAGGGCATAGGGTATGCCCGTGGGCGTCTGAAAGGCGGGCAGCAGCTTATCGGCCACATGCTGGGCCTTCTCCTTGTACAGCGGATCGCCGGTGAAGGCGTACAGGGTGAGCATGCCGCCCACAAACCGAATGTTCGTCTCGAACACGCTCAGCTCAGCGCTGATGTTGTCCAGCGAGAATTTGCGCTCAATCCAGTCACGCCCCTCCCGATACTCGTTCTCCAGCCCCATAATGTACAGTGTGTCCAGGCCGTCGACAATCGTTGCGCCCAGATCGTACGACCCGAATATGCTGCCCGAGTGCGCACGCTGCGACAGCGGACGCAGCTCGTTCTTGCCCCATGCATACAGCTTGTAGTTGCGCCAGGCATGCTCCATCATCTGCAACAAAAAACAAGACACATCAACGATTAGTTTTGGTTCAAAACCAAACAAAAACTTTGCAGATTTCTAAATATTAAAATTAAATTAAATTTTTTGTATTTTATTTAATTTATTTTTTTATTTATGGCCTTCTAATTGGGAGTCCCTCGTGGGGCCAATCCGAGTGAACTCCAGACTAAAGTGAAGTCTTAAAGTCTTTTGAAAGCTCCATTAAAAAATATTAATGGTTTTTATTACGATATGTGCTAGTAAAAATATATATAACAATTGTGGGCACTTGGCTTCTGGATTTCTTTTGACTTCTACATCGAGTTGTCTTCCTGCGAGTCGCTGGCCATGGCTGTGTTTGCCTGCCCCTTGAGGTAGCGGCGCTTGAAGTCTCCTCCAGTGGCTGGAAAGTGTTTGCCAGAGCGAAGCTCGCGAGAAACCTTTGATTTGTGAGCGGAAGCCTTTCCCTTGTTGCACTTGCTCCGTGTGTGACCAGCTGCTTGGCTTTGATTTGTCACAGTGGCAGGCTCATCCATCTGCTTGGCGTTCCAATAAGTTGGTCTTCGCTGTGTTTGGACAGACACAGTGGAAGCTGTCTTCTCCTGCGTTCAGTTGATATTTACTCTAGCTGGCAGATAGCTCTAGAATATTGTACAAATCGTGCTCGAATCGTGCTCTTGCAGCTGTTCTCCAAATAAATTTAAGGCATGCGTGTGCAGCTCCACAAAAACGCATCGAAAAACTTCCCAGCTCGTGAGCTTCCAATTTCTTTAAGCTTAAGCAACGTAGTTCCTTTCTTGTGTAATCGAAGTCAAAGTTGGCTGGGCTGGTTATCCAAATCTTCGACTCTCGCAGTTAGCTTTACTTTCAATTGGTCTGCGATTTAGCTTAGGCCACCCCCCAGCACCCCATTGGAGGCAATGCAGGCGGCGGCTCTTTGGCTCTTTTGCATTTTGCCATTTACTTGCATCCGTTGCCACACACACACACACACAGTTACATGGAGCGGCCTCCCATAACATAATTTGGCATTGCATACTTTCCAGAGACCTTCTTCTTCTCTCTGTCTCTCCCTCTCGTTACACTACTTTTTTCTCTTTCTCCTCTCTTTCTCTATCGCTCTCTTGTTTCACTCTTACTCTCCTTTATTGCTTCCTGCGTTCATTCTGGTTTTTTTTGCTAGAGTAAAAAATTAAATTACGACCGCACGACAAAGCACTCAACACGGACCATGCACTCTGCACTCTGTCGCTTCCTCTCTCTATCTTCTTTTTATGGGAGCAGGCAAATGGAGCAGGGACTGTTCAAGCAGGCTCTGGAGTGTGTGTGTGTGTGTGTGCGTGTGTGCATGAGGGTCTTGCCAGGGTACAGCAAATATTAACAATTTTCCCGGTAATTAATTAAAGTCCAACGCGTTGACATAAACCCTCCCGAACTAAGACCCTTACAAGTACCCCCACCCCACCCCAACCAACGACAGCGCCCACTTTCATGGTTTGGGCCAAGTCTTTAAGCTTTCTTGGCCTGTTCGTTGTTGTGTGTTCTGTGTTTATGCGCGGCACATGCCACATTAAAATCTTGTTCTCCGAAGGGGTTCAAGGTCGGGCGCTAGAGTGTTGAGGGTTTCCCCATTACAGGGGCCCCTGGGGGCGGCAGAATCATTTACATTAATTGAGAAATATTTGTTTAAAATATGAATGAGTGTGCGGCATTCAAAAGAAATGTCTGCTTTCGCTTAAGGCACAGCCCAATATCAAATCAAAGTGTAATTCGCATTCATTTTCCCATAATAAATATAATATATACCCATCCTATTCGTCCATATATTCTAACTAAAATTGGTCTACTTATTCTGATTCTCATTATTCGTTATTCATCATTCTTTCAGCCTCTTGTCGTGCCCAACATCAACATCCTAATTCGCATTCATTTGCATTCCATCCAAAAACCTAATTACCGAGCATTTCATTTGCCAAATTCAACGCTTATCGGACACCAGACTGAGCACAGGAGGAACACAGTCAAAACAACATTTATCCTTGGACATGACCTTTCTAGTCCACAAAACCACCCTCCCCCGCGCGCCACACACAGAACCAACCGCCTGACCACAAAAGCTAAAGTCAATGTGATGGCCGTGGGCCTGCAGGGGCTGGGCGGGGGTCAGTCAATCATTTAGTGATAGGATGGCATGGCCTGGTGTTGGGTCGGTGGGCTGTGGGCCGTGGCTGGTGTTGGATTGAGACCAGCTCCGCTGTCAAGTGAATTAAAAGTCGAACAAAAACACATTCGATGCATTAAAACGACTGTCAGGACGTGGCATGGCAATGAAAAACTTGCCTGTTCTATGGCAAATAAATCGCAGAGGGGAAAGTTTGTTGCTTCAGCTTGGGCAAGGGGCACATTAATCGTTCGTTCATGTTCGGCAATTAATCTAAAAAAATTGCACTTAAATCGATAATAGTATATTATTCATCGCGTTTTTTCCTCGTTACTTCGGTACATTAGCATTAAACTTTCTGTAAGTGCAGGCATCCATTAAACTATTAATTATTATTCAAACTTCCTATACCTAAGCATCATTTTACTTGTTGTTCATATTTCCTGCTCCTTTTGCTGCTTAACTTTCATTTTTCGCACTCAATTTTCTTGCTATTCGTAGCTCTTACCCTTGCCATCTTTTATTCCCAAAATGATCTTTTGCTGGATCCTATTTTCATTCCCATTCCTCTCATATATTTCTCCGATATTCCCTGACTATACTCTATGCAAATTCTGCTCCATTTGCTTCATTTGCTTGTTCTTGTCAGCAGAAACATCATCATTTGCATTCATTTTGAAACCTAATTAGCAGCAGCTCTTATCGGACAACTGAGTGAAGGAACGAACACAGGACGACCACAGTCACAATAGCAACATTTTTGCCCGGGACATGACCTTTCTAGCACACAGAGATCCACCTGACCCCAAAAGCCAAAAACCAATGGCAATGGCAATGGCAATGACAATGACAATGCCTATGCCTATAGCAATGCCAAGGCCAAGGGCCTGCTGAACGGGTCAGTGAGTGTGTAACTGGCTGAGAGTGAGAGCGAGAGCGAGAGCCAGCCACCGCTGTCAAGTGAATTAAAAGTCGCAAATGTTTACAGGCCGCAAAAACACTTTAAACGGATTACAACTACTGTCAGAATTCAGGACCTGCCTCCTCTGCCTGTGTGTACTGAGTAGGGGCAGATGGAACATGGATGATGGCCAATGGGCAATGGGCAGTGCAGACAGTGGAGAGGCAAGGGACAAAGCAAAGGTCAGAAGGCGGTGGATTGGAAGAAAGTTTTGTACATTCCGGTCGGCTTCTGATTCAGCTGCAGCTTCATTCCTTGCTGGGATTTAATCAGCCACAACACACAACAGATTGATGGGCATACCAGTGGGAATGCCTAATAGAAAGAGGCAGTGCAAACAGGACGAACAGGACGAACAGGAACGAAGCCCTGACACTGTACCACACCACAGAGCATTTTACAGCGGTCTGCAATTAATTTTGACAGAATTATGAGCTGCGGTTGTTCCGCTGTCCAATATTTTCATTTTCCGGCTTTTAACTTTTATATATTGTGACAGATTTCAGTGATTTTTAGCGTTTATATTGAATGGACATGGACAGTCAGTGTATGAGCAGGAAATAAAATGTTTCTGGTTCTGTCAAGGTCAAGCCTTTGGATTAGAGTGTGCGAGAAATGCCCCACGGGATTCATTTACATTAATTGCTGATATTTACCCTTTGAATATGAAATTAAATTAGACTTTCAACACAACTGCGAGAGCAGCAACTGGGCACCAGGAACTTTGCTGTTAAAATGTCTGTTTTTAGTTTAAATATAAAATATAATATTAAATTAGTAGAAGATATATTTAACATGAATATTTATGTATGGAAAAACACTTTGTTTTTTACAATTTCCACTCTCGTAGCCAAGCTATTGGGTTACCTTTTTTTTGGTTCGAACTTTAAATATTCAAAACTTCAGGGCTCTTTTCACTGGGTGTAATTAGCTGGCATAGTAGAGGGAAGATCTAAGGGACTGGGGTAAAGGCTTCGCCCAGATCTTCGTGCAGGTCCATGGAAGTCATGAGAAGCCAGCGAAGAGCCCGGTAGAAACCTCACCATGCGCCACACATGAAGTCAAGCACGGAAAAGATTTCAGTGCTCTCTCAGGCAGGTCCTCTCCACGCTCTGCTCCTTGAAATCACACAGATAATCATTTTTGTGGATTAATTCATCAGCATCACTCAGACGCTCTCTCTACCTCTCTCTCTCTCTCTCTTTCTCTCTCTCTCCGCATGTAAGTGACTGCCGCGCGTCATGCAGCAGCGCCCCTCGTTTACTGCTCTTTGTCTTTTGCGGATATTTCATTTCCTTTCAGAGTTAACAAAACACTTAGCAGGTACAACATTTGCTCTGCTCTTATGGCCACCAAAAAAAGAAAAAAAAGCAAAGGCTATCAAGTACTCAGCCAATGCCAATCAATTAGTGGAAATGTTTAAATATTCAATTGAAGGTTTCAAATAGGAGGCACGGGCCGGGACCTATTCATTATTGATGCATTAATTGATTGCCAAACAAAAGCGACACCAAAACCGAAACGAGTTGGCAGCTAGTTTGCAAAACGAAATGTCGCTCTTTAAGTGGCCTTTAAACGATCCACTAAGCAAGTCCAAGAACGAGCAGCGAAGCAGCGAGCAGAAGTCTCTCAATCATCACAAGTCTGACTTATTTAGGGGTGGAAATTGGTTGATGGATTTGACTGATTGATTGAATAATTTCTCCCCTTATTTCTTATGTTCAGACGAGACAGAATCTCACTCGGAAATGCACGAAGGAGTGGGGTGCCTGTGTGTGCGGGTGTGCGGGTGGAGGCTGCCTGTTTACATGTCTTCATTAAACATGAAGTTATATCCAGGCAATGTGCAAACGTCGCAGAATATACACACACACACAAGCACATGCACGTACATGTGCATGCCACAGGACCAGCAACCCAACCAGCAAACACAGGAATGCCAGCCAGCATTGTACAGTGAATGCTCCTAGAACGGGGCATTAGAAAGACTCGAGCTCCGTTGAATTCCCACACACTGCAGTAGTCACTGTGGGATGAGCTGGGTGTGTGTTTGCCTGCTGCCTGACGCTGCTATATGGCTATGTTTGAACATCGTTTCCGCAATGGAATGTGCCTACCCTACGAGCAGAGCACAGAACATAAGAGAGAAACGTAAGCAGAGAAGAGCTGCTAGCTGCTTGCTCCTGCTGCTGCTGCTGCACAGAGTTTGAGGGGTGAGGCAACGACACTCGTCATGTGTCACAATGTTGTCCACATGCCAGACAGTCACCAGGTGGCAGCAGCCACCAACCATCCAGCAAGACAACGAAGCGAAAATTTATGCTCCGCCACGAAAATTGAAGCCCTCCAGAGAAACCAGTCCTCAGTCCCCAGTCGGGAGACCCTTTAAGTCCGGACATTTCCTGGGAAATTTTATATACCCTTTTTTTGGGCTAGAAACAAATGGAATACAAAACTACAAAATAAAACTTGGCTATGGTCCAGCAAAAGCTTTAGAAAATAATTTGTTTGGTTTTTTTAGTTCTTTTTGTTTTGCACTGCTTAAATTTAAATTAAATTAAATATCCTAGACCTTAAGCAGTGCAAAAGAATCCTGGATATACACAAATAAAATCTAATATATTTTAAATTAATTAATTTTGCTTTGTTTTAAGGCATTAAAAATCCAATTGGGGGCCGTTGTTGTTGCTGTCTTATTGGTCTTGGCAGGATAACAAAGGTGTTTTTCCTGCCCCATGGCAAACTGTCATTAGTTGTGGCATTATATCTGACTAATCGGGATTATCTTTAAATATATTTCAAAGGGTATTGCTCGTCTAGTGTTCTTGCCCACTCGCTGGCAGTGGCACTGGCCGTTGCCGTTGCCGCCGGGCACACTTCTACGAATATAGAATAGTGGTGGTGGAGGCATGCCGCAAAATGTTGGCACTCGCTGGAATTGTTTTTCGTCAGCCAGCGGCACGTGACTTTCGTCATTCAATTCATTTCATTTCATTTCGTGTCGTGTTTTCTTTTCCCTTTAAAAAGGCATTTGCTCAGGAGAGACGAGAAGAAGCTAAGGGTAGGGGGGAGAGAGTAGCGGGAGAGATATCTCCGCTTTGCTGCTGCTGCTGCTGCTGCTCCTTCTGCTTCTGCTTTCTCCTACTCTTTCTTCGACTTTCTTTAATGGCAGGCCCTGAGGGCCAGGCGATTTACGAGCGCAATCTTTACAGCCAAAAAATGAAAAGTTGAAATTGCTTCCACAAAGAGCACGAGGGCGAGAGAAATTAAGCAAGAGAGAGTGAGAGAGAGGGAGGACAGGGAAATAGAAGGACGTGTTATGCTGAAAGGACTTGCATCTTTGGCTTTCCATAATTGAATAATCCAGAATATATATATGTATATCTCCCAATGCAACTTTTGGCTGAAACTTTTGCCTTCACTTTATCCAAAACAAAAGGCAGTGGAACAAACGACCGAAGTGAGATAAAAAATACCAACACCAACAATGCCAACTAAATACCAACAAAATACCACAAAAAAAAAAAGAAGAAAAAAAACAGAAACCTTAAAGGAGTAAGTTCGAAAATATAAACGGAAACTTCCTTCAGCAACAGAAGAACGTGGAAGCTGCATAAAAGTTTAACAAAAAAAAAGAAAAAAAAAACCAAGAAAAAGAAAAAAACTTTTCAAAAAATTAGTCGGATGCCAAAGAAAAATAATTTGCTTAAGGCCATAAAATAATGCAAAAGACGAGCTCTGCGCGCAGTCTTTTATTTTACTTTTTCCCCCACCTTTTCCACGCTTTCTGCGGGCGTAACTCTGCACAGAATATCTTAACGCAAATCGAAAGGAATTCCGATGCAAATCTAAGCCCTGGAATACCCATTAAACGATTGGTATATCCATTGTAATTTTATTTGTCATCATTATTTTTAGACGTTTTTGTTTAATTTAATTATTTAATTTAATTATTTATTATTTAATTATTATCTATTTAATTTATTTATCTGCCACTCCACTTTCTGTCTTGAAAAATCTACCTGGCAGCAGAGTTAAAAATGGAAAGAATATAGTACACAAAGCAGAGCAAATAGGCAAAGGAAAAGACTTGGACACATCCAGAAAGATGACTTAGAGTAGATGAGTAGAGTAGACTTAAGGACAAATTGTTGAACAAGCACAAAAGAAAGGGAGACGATATTTCTGACTGGTATAAAAGAACATAATAATATAACATAGAATAATAATAGTCCCATAATAAAATATATGTTTCTATATAGTTTTTACTCATAATTCCAATACGAGTATGTCCCAAAAACAAAACCCAATTTCCAGCATTTATAGACTACAGGGTATGTGCAGGGTGGAGCTAGTGGAAAGACTATGCAACTATTTGCATTAAGTTGCCCTCCGGCTGCTGTGACTTCGTGGGCATGTGGGCGTGGCCTTTGCAATAGCAAAATATAAACTCAAATTTTTCCCAAAGACCAGATAAAGAGTTTGAAAAGAAAGCAGAGACAAAGAGAGAGACAGAGAGCGAGAGAGAATAGGGGATGAGTAAAAGAGTAAATGGAGTCCAAAGATTAAGCAATATTTGAATGCAACTGCCAAGTAGGGGAAGGAGTGACAGAGAGAGCGTGAAAGGGGTTGCTCTGTTTATTTCTACAGGTTCTCCCTTTTGGCTGCTACTCTTGGATCTCCCGTGTCTATCTCTTCTCGTTCTTTATTCTTCATGCCTATGCTCTCCATCGTTTATCGCCTTTAATCTAATCGCTTTTACACCATTCTGCCTTCTCCTTTTGTCGGCTATTTGCGTCGCTTCTTGCCGGACAATTTTAACCATTTGGCGACCCTGTGCTATTGGCAATGAAACTGCTCAAAACGCTTAAAATTCTGCACGAATGCATCACAACCAGAATGACACACACAGACGCAAAATGCACACACACACACACACACAAATGCAAAAACACACACATAAAAACACACATAGACCCAATGGCCAATTGGGGGGACAAAAATAATGGATAGACCGACACATAACTGGGTTAGAGTCAAGCCAGACAACAGAAGAGCTCTCCTCTATTTTCTCTGTTCTGTTTGCTGTTCCATTGGTGTTGAGTGTGTGTGTGTGTGCCACCACGATCCATGCACCATGTCAACGCCATTTGATGGCTGCACTGTGCTCTGAAAGTATCCCAAAACTTGTGCATGCCAGTTGACAAAATATAAGAAAATCATTTTAAATTGGCTGAAAATTTGAGTTCAAGTCTGTGAAGGTATTTTGATATTAAATTTATGAAATCTATTAATTTAAATATATATAATTCCACAGAACTAAATCCAAGCAAAAGCACTGACTTGAAAAACTTCAAAAAGAAGCTATAAAAATAAATGTAAGCTCTCTTCTCTTCGTTCGACTGCATTGAAAAGAACTGCAAGAATATTTCTAGCTGTTACCCAAAGCCAACTTTAATTTTGCTGCTGACCACTGTGCCTGTGTTGTGTGTTGATGTGCTCTTGTCGCCGTTGCCATAAACTAGATATTGGCCATTTTTGACGGCCAGCTGAATTGGTCAATGTTACGCAGAGTCTGCCACAGCACTGCCAATACCAATACCAATACTAGTCGGAGTGGCAGTGGCAGTCGCAGTCCCTTGCCACCTTTTACCGCTCATCCGCTCTTACTTTCACCTTGGACAAGCGGCTCAGTTGTTCGCATTTGGCTTTTCAATGCTTTCGCTTTCGCCTCTCTTCGATTTCCATTCGCATTTTCAATGGTTTTCCCCAGCCCCCATGCCCTCAACAATTATTCTTTTCTTTTGCTGGCTGGTAATTTGAATGGTCAGTGGTCGGTGTGTCTGGTGGTGTGGTTGTGCCATTGAATTGCCATTCAACGAGCAACGGACATTGGCTGGCACAGGGAATTAGCAGCAGCAACAGCAACAGAATCGAACAAATGGCTGAGCACAAGTCGATTATTAGCTGCTGACATGTGTAGAACACAAGAAGAAAACAAGCCAAAGAAATGGACAAAACCAACGAGCGGGTATCGAAGCAGCGGGGGTTCGCATTTCAGTGGTTATATTTTCAAGAGCACAAGCCGTCTCGGGTTGCTACCACGACCAGTCGTCCTTCATCTATGTCAAATATTTCACAGAATTTCTGTCGTTTTATGCGCATTTAATATTATTATTGGTGCATATATGTAGCTGCCATGCTGTGATGCCTAGAATTTGGATATGAGCAAAGTGTGGGTGGGAAACCATGCCTCCAATTGTGAATCCAAAGCATAGTGAATGCCAGTGACATCCAGTGCGATTCGTGGCATCAGTCAATCCACAAGTTGCATGCAAAATGGAAGAGTGATCGAGGAAAGTGAGCTGGAATCCAGCTCAAGATTTGCTTTTGATTTGAGTATAATCTAAATCGATTGGAATGCCAAAGTTTCACGTCATCCCATTTCTAATTCAATAAATTTCAAGCAGTGTAATAATTACAGTGCTTTTCAGTGGTACAGTCCATGATTATGCTTTGGATTTTGATGGGGAAAAGTAGTTAAGCGAATGCTCGCTGTCATTTGCCCACTGATTACTAATGACCAGCTGATTAATGCACAGAGTGAAGTTGGTTGCGCCTCAAAACATCGCGAGCTGCGCCAACGCTTGCAGAAAGAGACACGAAATATATAGACGAGCAAGAACCGTTTCATAGAGATTAATTTGTTTTTACTTTCCATAAATACACATTTTCTGATTGTGCAACAAAAATTATTAATCCACATAAACCTAGGTCAGAGGGATAATATAATTTGTTTAGTTTCCCCATAGAGCTCCCTTCAAGCCTTGTAATATCATTAAATTATTCCAAACCGTTTATCAAGGGCCGCCCAGCCCCTTTCGGAGCGTAGTTTGTCCTAAGTGTCGGACATCAATCGAAGGAAACTCACCTGAAACGAGAGACAATGAATAAAACATTAGGATCACAAAGGACTAACACAAAGGTTAAGGGAGAAACAAGAAACTTCAATGGGTAACATATTTTTATGCTGCACCCCTTCCATGCCACCCCCCTACCCCACAAGTCTTTTCAGCATTTTTCGTATCAAATTGAATGTGGGGATAAAAAGTGCAATGCTTGAGCTGCTCTGCTTCGTTTGGGATTACACACAAATAAATAACTTCATTTGTCTGTCCGGACAGGCAATCACATGAATAAATGTATGCTCGCCATTCACCTGCAACATTTGCATTCAATTTTGTTACCCCACTCGTTGTTCGCCGCCCTCTTTACCATTCTTTATCTGGAATGGAGATTGAATAGAGATGTGTGTGTACCCTTGATACACTATAATATAGTCGTATTTGAAGCAGATTTAATGAACATATTTTTCAGGGGAATGAATGTCATTTGAATTCTCAAAGACTCTCAGTCGAATGTCATTATATGCATTAGAACTGCTTTACTTTTAATAACTATAATTCCTAAAGAAACTCACACAACCAATTGGGAATCTTGTACAATATTTAAAGCTCTCTCTCTTATCCCACTTAAGTCCTAATCTTGCCACTTTTTCTGCTCCACAAGAACTCTGCTCCATCGATGGATGCCGACGGTTACCATCTATTTGTGGTAAATCGATTCAATGCATTAAAATGTTAATCAAATGGCAAATTTTCCCTCTTGCTCTCTGACTTTTCTCCCTCCTTAAGCTGCCTTTTTGTACGTAGTATATATGGAGGGGTTTTCCTGTACAGTTGTGTGCTGCGGTTTCTACGCCTGGGCTGCCATTTGCCATTGCAGTTGCAGTTACAGTTTCAGTTTTGCAATTGCAATTGCAATTTGTTTAGGCGCATCGCCTGGCCCAAGGTCTACTGACGCTCTCTCGCTCTCTCTCTCCCTCCATGTCCCCTCTCTGTGTCTGCACTGTCACGACAACACGGGCTGGGCTTTTGAGCCGTGAAAGCGTAAAGCAATTGGCCGGAGTCGTCGTCCCAGAAGCTTGAAGAGAGCACCACAGTGGCAGTGAAGGAGAGCCAACCACGTAATGGCAATTGTACAAGAGAAGGAGCCAAGTGAGCGTAATAAACGCCAAGATTTAGATCACATTCACTGGATAAGGCTGTGTGTGTATGAGAAGCAGCAGCAGGACAAGCACGCGGACGAGGACGAAAAGAAGGTGTACCTCCACTTGACACCTCCTTGTAGTCGCTGTCGCTGTCGTTGTAGTTGTTGTTGTCACGTGCATGTTTATCGTGGTGGTTGGTTGCTTCCCTAACAGTTTGTGAATGTCTCTCAGGTAGCGGTAACTACCCCCCCAGTTCCCAGTCCACAGTCCCCAGTCGCTACCCTACCCTCTACGCAGTTGTCTCGTGTCCGTTTTGCTGTAACTGGGGACCATTATCCTCGGCTTTAACACACGCCTAGCCGCTGTGTCCTCTGTGTGTGTGTGTGTGTGTGTGTGTGTTGTTGGAAATCCTTCAAGTGCTGCAAAATTCCACTCAAAGAAAAAGTCATTGCAATAATCTAATCAAATGAAAATGTCTTCCAAAAAGGGGGAAAACTTTTGCATTCATTTGAAATGGTGAAACCCCAGAAATGCTTTGGGTATTGAATGATTGAATGATTGAAGAACCTCCCAAGAATCCGAAAAATTCTACAGCCCAGAACTTTAACTGTAAGCCAAGGAAAAAGTCGATGTGCCTGTCCACTGACTTCATTTTTTTTATAAACACAACGCAAAGGAGAGAAAAAAAGGAAAATTCTGTTGTAAATTGATACTTGAGCAAGCCCTTAGTTTAGTGCTAAACATTCCGCACTCACCTGAACGACTCGTGTGCGCTTCTGGTGATCAATCAAACCAACGCTGGACGCGTTGGACATGTCCCTACTCCAGCCCAAGGGCAGGACAGGACCTGAAGCAGATACAGGAGCAGCAAGAGAAGGAGCAGCAGCAGCAGGAGCAACAACAGAAGGAACAGCAGCAGGACTCGCAGCTGCTGTTAGATTCTGGTTCGAGTTTCTCGCTTGAATGCCCTTTGGATCGCTTCCAATGACCGCCAATACTTTGGGTGGCTCCACCACCACACCACCCTCCTGTGCTGGCTCATCCCGCTGCTGTCCATTATCATCATCATCATCAGCATCGCTATCATCATCATCAGCCTGTGTGTCGTTCAGCTTTAGATAGATATTCTTCGGATGATTATTCACATAATTGAGTTCCTTGATCTGATTGTCGCTCGCACTGACACTATCGCTGGCCACCTTCTCGTTCAGCCGTATGATATTTGATAGATTTATGTTATTGATCAGCGTTATGCCCGTGATTACGACTAGGACAATGACGAACCCAATGCCACCGATCAGCAGCAGGGGCGTCGTTTTTGATGTCTTTGGGCACATGTCGGCTGTGCGTTTTGTTCGCTTTTATTTGATTATTTTCACTTAATCGTTTTGGTATATTTTTTGATTATTTAAACATAGTTTTGTCTGTTGTTGGCTTGGCTGGTAACTAAAGTCGAGGAATGTCCCAGGGATTGCAGATATTATTTAATAAATTTTAAATACTTTAATCCACTGCAAATGCAGGCCAACTTTCATCTATATTTCCGTTTGAAGTATTCACATTTTATTGCCTTGACATAGCCCACCCCTTGGTACCCCCATAAATGAAATCCTACTTTCAACATTCTTTTGGCAACCCCTTGATGGAATTTATTTGCTTATTGTATATCATGTTTTTGCATCGCACCGCATCGCATCTTAACATCTCGTCGTTTTCCCAAAGAGCAATATAAAAGTTGGCCAAGTTTCTGTCTTTCGCCCAAGCCAAAAGGCCACACAAACAACACAGCCCAGACCAGACCAGACCAGCCCAGTCCAGCCCAGCCCAGCCCAGCCCAGCCACATGGCAGCCACTCGTAGGGACAACAAATTCCTCAAAAACAAAAACATACAAAATACAAAAATGTTCAAGCATCAGCAGAAGAAGACAAAACAAAAGGAAAGAAATAAGAAACAAACTTCTTGGAGAGAGGACTACAGAAAAGAAAAAACAAAAGAAAAAGAACAAATCTGCATGGAGTTTTCTATTATAAAAGAAAGAACAGAACACTGTGCACCGTGTCTTCTGTCTGGTTGGTGTGTTCCCCACGTATTCTATGCATATTATAAATGTTCCAATTGCTGCCAAGCAGCCGCACGACTGCACTTCAAATTCCGAATAATCAATAGGAAAGTGGCACTACCCCTTGCTAGAAAGAGAGAGAGAGAGAGAGAGAGACAGTGGGAGAGAGAGGGGTGTGGCAGGAAATATGAGATTTTTAGAGAACTCTCAAGGGGAAGGGGGGGGCACAACTTTATGCAGAGCCTGGCCACACAGCTCAGCCGTAGAGTGTGGGCCGTGTGTGAGTCACCAAAGAAGTCTGCACACCAGTGCGGATAATGAATGTCTTGCCTTGGCTAAATTGCGTATACGCAGTGGAGCACAAACGCAAATAAAATCCAGTGCAATTTCCTGCAAAAATAATGATGGTTTTCTGTCTGCTGATGGCAAACTCTCTGCAGGTATCATAATATTTGCTTACGCCCAGCAGTTGACAAAAAAATACGAGCAAAAATTTGTACGAATTTGTGGAAGATTCAAAAATTGTTTTTCCTTTATGTTAAAGGTTAAACGAATTTCTTTCGATGGGAGTTTTCGTTGGAAGAGGTCGAATGAATTACCCACAAAGACATTTTATGCTCATACTTTTGAGACCTAGAAAAAGCCATTCGCTCAAATATTTTAAAGGCAACAGAACCTGTAATCATATCTTGGCTCATGCCCAAATCAAAGCCACAAAAACCATTAGACAAGAGCTCGTTAACCATTCAATGGCAAATTTATTATTTCAGCGCACAAATAATCACGTGACTGGCCCCGCCACTCAATCGAGAGAGAGAGAGATCCATAAATATATAGATACATGTTTATGTAGAATATAAAATATAAAATATCTATTCTGTTTCAAGGAATTCAGACGGCGGCTGAGTTAATTCAATTCGCATCAATTCATTCATTCACAGCGCACGCCATTCAGCAGTCAAATGATTCCTAAGATACGAATTCAAGAGGGGGTATGTATGTAATGTGTGTGTGTACCATGTACAGTGAGTGCTCAATAATTGGATATTTATATTATTTTTTTTTAATTCATTCAATGAATATCTAATTTTATTCTTTTGCTTAATTGAAGATTTGTTAATGGGGTTAGACTCTGTCATTTCCTGTCCCTGTCTGCCTAGATCTCCCTTTTCTTATATCAATCAATTATTCTTCTGTCACAAAGGAGAATTGTAATAATTTAATAATTTAGTAATAATAATTATTGGAGTTTTTCTCTAATTTTTTTCAGCCAAAAGTTGAATTTGATTTCTTCTCTAGATCTTTTTTTTACAATTTAAAAGAGTCTCTCAGCTTCCAGTTTTAACTTAGCGAAGTTCCACTGCTCGCATTTGTGTGGCACACATACACGAGTATATCTATTGGGGTGCAGATATCCGTATCAATGATTGCCACAGTTGTAAAATACGAGAGAAAAAAAATATATGCACGAAGAATCTTTCATTAAATGAGTTTTTGGTATCATGGAATTTCAATGAAATTTCTTTCCCTTTTTCTTTAAAATGTCTCTTATTTCTTGCTCTTTCTGTCACTCGTTTCTCTCTCTATTTTTGGGCTGTGTTTTTGTTGTTGTTGTTTTTTTTGGTGCCTCATCTTCAGTCTCTAGTTAGCGTGAAGCTCATTGAAAGATAAATGCGTTTAAATATAAACTCAGGGGCAGGGCAAATGGAAAACACTGCGAGGGGTGGTGGGGGATGGATGCCTGTGAAAAGTGGCTGGCAAAAGTGGTGGGGCTGGTGTATGGGATGGGGGTGCTGTTCTTTAGGTGGGGAGAAGAGTAGGCTCAAGGGCAAGCTCGGCTCTGTAGTTGGCAATTAAAAAAAACACGAAATGAAAATGAAAATAAAACATAACCTGAACAAAAACAAACACAAACACACACAGTCATACAGCCACACGCATACATGTGCCATCCACTCACACACACACAGATACACTCATGGAATGCTGTGTGTGTGTGTGTGTTTTTTATTTAGGAGGCTTGGGCTTTGGTTTGGGCTTGGGTTTTTGGGTGACCGGAGGCTCTGCTCTGGCTCTGGCTTTCTCGCATGAGAAAAACGTGTCAAGCGCGTCGCGGCACTTGGTTGGAGGAGCAGCAGTCGTCGAAGCCTCGGGGCGCCCGCACAGCTCTACCATCCAACAGCCAGCCCCCCCCCACCCCCACCAGCAACCTACGCACTGCACCTGCCACTGAGAGTGGGAGATAGAGAGAGAGAGAGCAGGAGGATGCAGGAGGCATGCAGGATGCATGCAGTTTTTTTTGCTGCTGAAAATTCTGCGAGCCTGGTATCACTCGCAATATTTCGCTCTTTATCTATGATTCTCAATCTCGCTCTCTCTTTCTCTCTCTCTTAATCTTTCCATGGCTCTCTTTTGTTAATCAAACTTTTATCATATGTAATTAGCAGCTCCCTTTATCACCCACTGTGCTGTGCTTTACTCTCTCTCTCACGCTCCTTTTTCTCAGGCTTCTCAGGCTGGTTCTGGTTTGGCTTCGCCTTTCTTCATTGGCTTCTAACTTTGAGATTTTTACCCAGTTCGTGCCTCTCTTCTCTGCTTGGATATTTTCCCAATATCTTCTTTGAATCGCATCGATTCCTAGCTCCCTTCTCATATTTAGATTCGTTTTGCTGCCAAGACTTTAACTGATCAATCTGGACATATAATCGGCTATAATGGGCTCCTAATTTCGATTAAACCTTTCCTAACTTCTAGATTTCTGCTTCTTTAAGTCTCAACTTGTGTTTGTTGTATCGCCTCACTTCTAATCTCGTTTCAGCAATTTTTCCCATCTGCTATGCTCGCATCTATCGCATCTGTGATTCTTCATGGCAAAGCTCTAAATAAATGATAACCAAATTCTCACATCCCGTGCCGCCCCAGACCCCCCCGCATATCCATGTCTCTCTCAGCTACACACGATATAGCCAGAGCAGAGCAGAGCACATCACATCACATCACATCCTTCCTTTGCTTCCGCCCACCACCCACAAAAACCACTTCGAACTGTTGCACATACACAGAGCAGAGAGTGGCCAGCCAGTGGAGTAGAGTAGAGAATTTCCATTAATTTCTTGCACGAGAGTATGTTATAACAAAATGTAATTAGAACCTTAATTGGTTCGTTCGTTCGTTCGTTTCAAAAGTCCACTATGTATAGTAATTCATTGTGACACATTTTATTTATACAAATTTTTCTTCTGTTTGTTTTGCTTCAGTTCCGTCCGTCCTTTCGTTACTATCCGTATCGTATATCGTATCGTATTTTTACGAGTATATAGTATTTTGTTGTATTTGTTTTTTGTTTGTTTTTGTTTTGTTTGTTTGTTGGTTTTTTTGTTGTTGTTGGTATTTCTCCTGTTTTTTGTGTGTGTGTGTGTGGGTTTTGTTTTTTTTTTTTGTTTTATCGTTGGTTGCCCGACACAAGCGCGTGCACGCACTGAGAGACGCGGGACGAGACAGAACCGAATGCCGCAACTGAGGCAACACCAATGGGCGCCAGAAAACGGGGCAAAATGGTAAAGAAACGACACCCACCCGAGCAGCAAAACACGAGAGTGCCAGTGCCAAGTGGCAGTGCCGTGCGCTGCCGGAACAGCGATGGGAACGGGCCGGTACGGCAAAGGGAGCGGGGAAAGCACAGGCACTGAGGCACAGAGCAAGGCAATGGGACGACAGAGACGCGATGAACGACAAGCGACAAAACCACGATGCCATGCCCGCCGCATCGACGAAGCGCATCAAGTGACGAAAGCACGAAACGAACGAGTGACGAACCAAAGAACGAAGAGCGCCTAAGCACTAAGCGTTTTGAGCGATGCTGAGTGAAAGCAATAGAGAGAGAGAGACAGAGAGAGAGAGTAAGAGTTCGAAACGGAACGGCAACAGGCGGAACGGAACACCAACACACACACGCCATGCAATGCGCAACAATTTGGCAATGGAGAACCCAACAAAAAAGCTCTCTAACCCATGGCATATCTCAAGCAACGTAAAGGCGCTGCCGACAGACCGTTAAACAGAGCACAGGACAGGCCTTGCCTTGCCTTACAATAAAATATATACCTTGGCCAGGGCCAATACGAACACCTTGCACAGCAGTGGAAATGGAACGGAGTGATCGAAATGGCGATCGTTATTGGCAGCTGCTGCTAAACACGAAACACATTGGCCAATCAACGCTTTTGCATAACTAAATAAATGCAATCAAAACTTTATAGGAAATATTTTAATCCAAAGAAGCATCCAAAGCTAAAAAAGAAACCAATGAGCTTTAATTTCCTAACTATTTTGAAAAGCTTTTCTGTGTGCGCAAAAAACACTGATTAAAATTGACAATTAAATAACAGAAATGTATCTGCATGTAATTGGAAAAAAGGGGAAATAGTAGAAGAAGAAAACAAACACAAAATTAATGGAACAAATTGATGACAATTAATGCACATCATTTATTTACTCAAAGACCTTCAGAATAAAAAAAAAAAAAGGAATTATAATTTCAAATGCTAATTGCAATATTTTGTAAAAAACGAGAACGAACGTGTGAGTTGCTTCTGTGGACACGACTCTACTTTTATACCCGTACTCAGTGAAAATAAATAAAAGAGCTTATGATTTATTTTGAATTTTAAAATATTTTAAATTTTTTTGCTACATCTGTTATCTACATCTACATCTACAGCCATAATGTCGAATCCCCTTTGAAATGTAGATTCTTCAAAGTGGTGGCTGCCACAGATTTTCTTACTTTGTAGGGGCAGAAGTATGACTAAGTATGATATTATATGAGTTTGGAAACAAAATTTGCTTGCTCTAGCTCTTATAGTCTCTGAGAACTAGGCTTCCTTCGCTGCGTTACACACATCCACTTTTAACACAAATCTAATATGCCCCTTAACACTTTTTGAGTACGGGTATAAAAAATAATCAAGAGTCAGTGTGTGTGTGTGTGTGTGTGCGTTCTATATACATTTTAATTATGTTTAATTTATGACTGTAAATGTAAACGCCAAAGAAAAAACCCAAAGTCATGCATCTGGGCCAGCTCCATACCCTCTAAATAGCAAATATACAACGGGTACTGAGTGCATAATCAATAACAATAATCGTATATAGTGGATGCACAAAAATCATTGTTATTGGATCATTATTGTAGCCAGATGAGGGTCTACACCGAAACCCGTTCCCAGTTGGTTCTGATTTATGTTTAAATTATGGTTCACATTAAGTTCATATTTGTGGACCATGGCGAAAGTAAATAGATGGCTTGCAATAATAGCATAAATCAATGATAACTCAATTTGATTAAATCTTAAGTTCTTACAATATTAGATATGTATTGTTGAAATTGTAAATATTGATACAGCTTTATATTCGCTTCTGTTCTATCTTGGCATATTTCTATACTCTCAAAGATCAAATAGCTTTTGTCTTCACATATTCAATGTTAACACAATATATACATCCATATCCCCAGCGACTAATAGGTATTCGTATAATGAAGCGAAACGCAGCGCAACAGGAAAAGGCGTATCATAAAAACGTGTTAAGTATACGCCCCGTTCCTCCGCAACCCAAACCACGTCCGGCTATAGAACGCAGCTGCTGCTACTGCTGCTGCTGCTGCTACTGCTGCTGCTGTTGGTCCCTAAATGGCATAAATTTGTTAAGAAATTGGCTAAGGCAACGCGACTAATTAGAAAAAAGTAACTGGGTTAAAAATCTTTTGCCCCCGCCAGCCAAAGGGATTCATTCAGCTGAGGCTGAAGCTGAAGCAACGGCTTCTCCTTTATAGGATTGTCAGTGGAGGGGGGAGGTGAAAGTGCCCACATAAAGGTGAATGAGTTTCCTTGAGAGATGTTGTGAAATTATTATGAAGAAGTAGAGGCATAAAATATGAATCTCTTTCATAAATGTAGCGAGGGCACAAATGAGTGCTCAAGTCGCCTTTAAAAACTAAAAAGTATTTCGAATAAGATGAACATATGCCTGGGAAGTCGCGCCTGGTGCCGCCTGGATTGCCAAACCGACTGAGTTGCGCTGCTGCATGACGCAAAAGATCGTTATTAATAGAGTAATATTGTAATGTTTCTGCTGATCTTAGTTAAGAGCAAACCCACTCAAAGCTTTTTTCTCTATCATGTTGGAGCGTCAGAGTAAGTTCTCGGCATCGATCTACTCAAGTTGAAAAGCTTTTGTGGATTTCAAGGGCTAGAGCAAGCTCTGCACGCAATAA
This sequence comes from Drosophila ambigua, assembly GCA_018150905.1. Classification (NCBI taxonomy): domain Eukaryota; kingdom Metazoa; phylum Arthropoda; class Insecta; order Diptera; family Drosophilidae; genus Drosophila; species Drosophila ambigua. The sequence goes on along the minus strand of JAECWS010000151.1, from coordinate 3,607,959 downwards.
ATCAGTGGAAAGGTTAAACTAGCTTTACAGATTTAAAGGAATTCTCTCTCAGGCATTTCACTCTTTCACAGTGCCATTCTCGCTCCTCGACTTTTTTGGGAAGGAGAGAGAGAGAGAGAGCAGCCTTGAGAAATGTGCTTCACTAATTCCCTGTCAACTTTGTTAATGTGTTTCAACCTCCTTCTGGCTTTCTCTGTCACTCTCTCTCTCGCCAGTGTCTCTCTTCTACCGTTTTCTTTCGGTTTGGCTGCTGGTTCCTGCCATAAATTAATTCCCACGCCGCATTCCATCACCCGGCCCCCTTACGCTTCTTTGTTTCGGCATTTTCATAACAATAACTTATTTGGCCATAAGCCCCCTGCCCCCCCACAACTAAGTAAGTAAGTAACTAACTTGGTAAGTAAGTAAGTAGGCAAGAGCAAGAGTAACATTTTTGCACTTGTCAGTGGCTGATGTTGCTGTTGCTGTTGCTGCTCCCTCCAGACAAAAGGTAAAGAGACGCCGGGACGGGCACACACACAAACACACAAGAGAACACCGAAAGTAAAACAATAAAGTACAGTGACAACAATAACTGTTACAATGCCCAAAAGCAGAAAGCAGAAGGGATATGACAACAGGCAGCAGCAGGCAGGGCAGCAGATGAAAATTCTGTTGCTTTGGCTGCTGCTGATGGGCTTTTCTTTTTTTTTTTCTTCGGGTGTGACACCGAAAATATACAAAAAAACCAACAACAAAATTTACACTCTTTGCAATGGGTATTCGAATTTTGTTTATACATTTGGCCAAGGCAAATCTTTACTGATTCGAAGCTTTTTGTCCGTTCGAATTACTGTTGACTGATTACTGCACTGGTTCGAAAGACTTGCACAGCTTTAATCAAGTGCAGAAATTCGAGTACAGTACGGATTTACCCACAGGAAAAATCCTTATTAATTGCTGTACGGATTACCACAAACAAGAAAAATCCCCGCGCAAAAAGGAGCTTAAGTCATACTCGTATTTCTGTTTGATTTTCGCACTAATTCAAGTGAGTTTAAGAGCGCCGTTTCTAAGTAAATTAAGCATGAAATTTCGCATTAAGTAATGAGTTGTTTTCCCATAATTATTTGGCGGTATGCACCTCAAGTTGGAATACTGATGGGGTTGGCCGGAGTCTCGTTGCTTCCGTAAGGGCATGTCTTGAGACGGTACAGAGCATATCAAACATACATAAATATGTACATACATATATATCTGCCATGAGAAATAAAGTTTAAACGGTGTGTTTATGGTGGGGGAAGGGGTGGCTCTAAACGATCAATCAGTTAGTGTATTAGCCTTCTTTTGTTGTTGGTTTTTGTATTATTTCCTCTGTGGCTCGTTTCTATAGCTGTGTTTTCGTTTTTGTTGTTGTTTTTGTTTGTTTTGTTTTGTCTCTGATATCGTTACCTTCCTTGTGCCTGGCTCTGCTTTTTCTTTCAAATCTTTCCTTGTCCTTTCTGGTATTAGAAAGCCAACAACAAGTTGTATTGTGTGCCTCAAGAGGAAGGCAAAGAGGTGGTGAAAATAGGAAAAGTGTTGAGGGATATTTTGAAGGCGTAAAGCGCTCAAGACAACAATGCAAATCCCCGAACGCCCTTACAGCATCACGCCTCCATTGACGCCTTTGTGCGTGATTTCTTCGGGGCAGACAAAAGGAGACAACACTCACACACAGAAGCGCAAAAATAAAACACAGCAGAATTGAGGAAAAGAGGGAAAACAACAAAAAAAAGAAGAGTTAATTAGAAAAATGCTTTCGGTCGCGGTGATTATGAAAAGGAAAAGGCAATTACAAATGACTGAGAAAAATAAAAGGGAAGGAAACAGGGCGCCCCACTAAGTATGCTATGGTTTTTTTTTTGTTGCACTCAATCACCGCACTATGGTCCCAACGACCACTTTTGTTGGCCAAAACCCATTTAACAAAAGTAAAAAAAACACCGCGGTTTTGATCACTATGTATTAGGAAGAGAGTGAGCTTATAAGTTGCGTACCAGGAATTTCCATAGATGGCGCCACATTCGCAAAATCAGCTGTGCAACCCAGCTGCTATTGCTGAACAGCACGCGCAGTGAAAAAGTGTCAATTTAATTACAGTTTTAAATCTCTCATAAATTGAAAAATACGATTAGCCGATCAAATTTTTTGATTGAATCTTAATTTGTTGGATTTTAACTACGTGTTTTGTATTGTTAACTGCATCTAGTAGTTGTGATGTCTTCGTACTTTTAGGTTAAAGTGAGTTCTTTTTTTGAGCCAATTTTTATTGAAAACTGATTTTTGAAAAAGTATATTTAGTGAGTCCCACCTAGTCCCATCTTGAAATCTATTGTGTGTCGTAGCTTAATAAATTCTTGTTGAAATGCATATAGTAGGAAATACCACATTTGACCACAAATCTTAAAATTTTCATTAATAGATTATAATCTCAAAATCAAAAATACAGAGTTGTTTGGCGTTCTATTTTGTTCTAAAACCATTAGTTGTATGCCCAGAGAATGCTAAATTGATTCGCAAGACTGTACACAACCCAGTAGGAAAGCCGAAAACTTTCTGACCCAACGAGCACCCATGAAAAGCGTTTTCCACCCTGACACAAGGGTTTTTCTCTAGGTGGCAACAATTAAAAAAATAATTTTTTTCAAATCAAAATTTTTTGTTGTTTTTTTGTGTGCTACGCCTTTATAATTTTAATAAAAATTAATTCAACTAATTTCTTAATAAAACTGTTATAAATACTTGCTATTCCCTACAATTAATTATTTTTTAATATGCATTATTAAAAAAAAGGCGGTGCCACACCCTTTTTTTTTTGGTTAATCCACTTCCTATTAATTCTATATATCCAATACAAAAAACTAAATAAGAAAATCTTGTTTCGTTCGCGAGTTATTAATTTTGGCCAACAAAAGTGGTCGTTGGGACCATAGTGCACCGTTTAAAAACTAGAAGCAACGTGTGAGCCGCTTCTGTGGACGCGACTCTACTTTTATACCTGCACCCAGTCAGATAATAAATATGTGAGGATAGTAATAGGTTTCAACAATCTCAATATCACCTTGGTCGATACACATTTAGTGTCCGCTTTGTCGAAAACGTTTTTGTCTGCCAAGTGGAGGGTATTCTACGTTAATATTTAATCAAATCGTTTGATCTTTGGACTTAATATAGTTCTTTACTTGCCCCAAAATTGATGAAGCAGCCAATTTAAAGAGTCGCAGCAAGTGCTTCCTTTTGTGCTGTGTGCCATTAATGTAACTTGAATTCCCACTGCAGTGCCATGTAATACTCAGGGCAAAAAGAGAAATGGCACTGGCGGAGCATAGGTACTCGAGTTGAGTTGTCTTGGAGCCGAGCGCAGCGGAGAGGTGCGGAGAGCATTAATCCATTTAATAACGCCAGTGGAAAATGGACAATGACCCTCTGCACAGGGGTGCCTCACCACCCACCGAATGGGTGTGGTGCAGGATGCAATGCAGTGAAATTAAGGACACACCGCAGGAGACTTGCAAGAAAAATACAATTATATATTCCGTTTTTTTTTTTTTGTATTCCTGCACATCAGAAATGCTGTTGAAGGCATTCATGAATATTAAATAATTTATACGGGAACGCCACGTAAATGTTCGTTAAAGGAAATGAAAAAACTTTTTCCTGTTTATTAAATGGAATTTGATTTATTTTAAACATCTCTAAAGAGTGTTCCAAGGTTTCGCCAAGATGCATGTTTCTTTTCTTTCTTTTTTTGAACTAGTTAATTTTGGGAACACGCTGAAAATGCCAGTAAGTAGGGAAGCAGCCGAATGGTACCACCCCAGTCATAAAATACTTCAACCTTTTGGCCTCTGAACGACGCTATTTGAGGTGGGCTCCTACTGCAGTGCACTTTACTCTTTTTTCCAGTTCCCTGTCGTTCTTTCCCTTTTGCCTACCATTCTACGTACATATGTACATATGTATGTGTGTGTGTGTGTGTGTGCATGAAATGGTCTGCAGCAGACACACACACACATTAAATTTATGGGCTTCAAAAAAAAAAAAAAGAAAGAGTAAAACGGGAAAAATGTTAAGAAAATGGAAATAAAATAAAAACTCTTTACAACAAAAAGCACTAAACAATCTGCCCCCGGACCACGCCTCCCCACACACACACAACACAACACACACACACACAGAACCAGCAGCGTACCATAATGGGCGGCGGCGGCCGCAAGGGATAGGCGGAGGACAGGTCTGATTCTGCTACTGCTATAAACATGAAAAATATGACTCCGCATCGAGGCTAAAAGCCAGAAGAGTAGCGCAATAAAACGGAAAACAAAAATTATAAAAAACCCGAAAATTAAAAGACATTAAGTAAATGAAAAGAAAATTAATTATTTTCAATACATTTAACGCAAAAATCCTCATCACTGCAAGTATAATATAGAACCCATGCTAGTCCCGCCAACAAAAGTTCACAAATAATTCTCGAATGACTAGAAAACTCCAAAATGTACATATAACAACCTAATATTAAGTGCAATAATAACCCAGTGACTAGGGCCTAAGGCCTCAGTAGCTATATCATTAATATATAAAAATAAAATCAATAACGGAATAAAATGTAATAATAATAATTATGAAAACAAAAATATAGCAATATAAACTCCTAAAGGCTCTATCCGAAAATAATAACACCAAACAGCACAGGGGTCAGGGTTAATTCTCTAAGCAGAGTTTATTTTAATTTCAAAAATATACAAAATTCGGAATGAAAGCTGTCCCATTTGGGGCAGGGCATCGCTATCAGTTTTCAGGATCATCCAATGAAAATCAATTATTATGCAATGGAATCATTAGGGACCTAGCTAAGGGTTTGGGTCGTCTGTGGGGAGGGGGGATTCGGTTTCCACTTTATTGGCCTCATTAAACGCACTCCGCACACCCTTCAGAAAAATGTGTGTGCAAATGAAATGAAATTGTGCTCATGATTGCGATTATGGTTATGACTGGGGGTTGCTGCGGATGCTGCTGCTTGAACGGGCGTGTGTTTTGAGGTGGGCACTCAGCCGCGCAACGTACTACCCAGTGTGCTCCACAGATCTAATTACCAGCTGCAGCAAAATGTTGTAGCAATTAAGAGGCGAACCCAAAACGAAATCAAGGTCTCCTACTCGGTTTCAGTCTCAGTCTCAGTCTGAGTCTCATTTCTCAGATGATGAACTCGCCGTAACTGGGCTGCGACTTCCACTTTGATGTGTGCTAATTGTTCTCCATACAATTTACGTTCATTTTTCTCATTTGAAAATTCATCTGCTAATTGAAATCATCTTCTGAAGCAGAAAGAGAGGCAGCAAGGCAGCATATACATGTACATATATACATATGTATATATGAATGCACATATCTATAAGTAGAACAGATACCAGACAGATCGTTGTACTTTGTTCTGTATTGTATGCCACTTTATCCGATAATCCATACCAAAAGCTCTTCTCCTCGGCGCAACAATGCAATTATGCAAATCGAGGAAAGCACATACATACATACATACCCACATACATATGTATGTATAGACGAGTAGTTCCAAGTCAAAGCGAGAGATTTCTATGCAATAGATTCGTCAGATTACAGATTGGGGTTAAATGGTTATGGAAATCTTTCGTTTGTCCGGCTGATTGGGTAAATCTTTCCTTTGATTGGACTTCTATTGTACTGGACGATGGACAAAACAGCTTGGCTTGAGCTCCATTTGTCATCTAATCCATCATATTTTCTTTGCAGTTGGTTCCATGTTTTCTTGATAGCTTCTAGAGGCTTCCCATTGTGATCCTTCAGACCCCACTGGTCTGGAGTGCCGCTACTGGGAATAAAAGTGTCCAGGCGAAAGTATTTTCCAGCTTCATTTTGGAGTTTCGATGCGTAGTAATTATTATTATAAATTATTATAAAATAAAGTTGATTTACTAAGCCAAAATAAAATTCGGCAATTTTCGGATCAATAAAAGTTTTTTATTTTTATTTTTTTATTTTTAAATTGAAGCCCAAAAGGAATTAAAGTCTTATAAAACGAATTCGAGTTAAACGCTTTCCCCCTCCTCCCCCCGTGGTAAGATTTTCTTTAGCTCTCTCTCTCTCGCAGTGTGGCTAAGCAGCAAAGATTGCATTTGGCATGGCCATCCATTACTACCCGAGTATTCCCCTGCATTCTGTTCAGTAGTAGTAGTATTCCTTCAGCTGCCGCATGCCACATGCCTAATGTGGTATGTAGTTATACTACTCTCGTGTGTGTGTGTGTGTGTGTGGCAATCAATTCTATTCGGATTTGGAAATTCCCAAGCCACGAATAGCAGTTAACCAACGAATTTCGAGGCATTAAATCTGTGCCATTCAATTGCCAAATCTGTGGTCTAATCGGTGGGGTTGGGTATGGGTATGCGGGGGGTGAGGGGTGATGGTAAAGGGAGCATCGATTGAATTGCCATTTGCATGTGTCTGTGTGTGTGTGTGCGTGCCTCTGCGTGTGACATTATCGCAAAATGGCCGCCCAATAATCATAATTCATGGGACATTGTTTGGAGCATTTCCCCCAAGCCAAACACCAACACACACATACACACACACACATATCTGCTGCTGCTGCTGCTGGGATGTCGATGCCCCACCATCTGACCCTCATCTATCCGCCAGCCGCCATCTGCCACCACCGCATCCGCTGCCTCATCCCTTCTGTCTCTCACATCCAGAGCTTCATGATTATCATCGCTATTATTATTATTATTATTATTATTATCCTCATCGCCATCGCCACATCATCCTCATTGGATCTCTGAGAATGGCGTGTAAAACCAATTTTTCATTTGTGTGCCCGTCGAGCCATAAAACTTTTTACGTTGTATTATTATTATGATTTTTTTGTTGCTTCTATTTTTTTTGTTCCCTGCTTTTTTTTTTGGTTACGTTTTATGCGCCGTCATAAATAAAAAATATGTTTTATTCTATATTCATGTTTCTAGTCCTTGGCGCCCTGCGAGAAAGGGCCATTAAGGCCTGCTAATATGGGGATTTCGTCTAAATTGGAAAATACAAAATGAGCAGCAAAAGGATATCCGTATAGAGATAGATATGATGCCCCTTGATTGAAAGTTTAAATGTTGTTTGCAAAAACTACTTTTTTATGTTGAAAATACATTCAAAGCTGTTCATTACTTTCATTAATTGAATTTATTTTGAATGCATTTAGGCACAGAAAATAATTCAAATATTTAGTGATTTTATGTGGGATCTTATCTCTTTATTTCGTGTCTTCCTTTTACTGTTTAAAAATAGACTTAACCAAGCTAACAATAAGAAGCAAAAACATTATAAAATCTTTCAGTTTTAGCACTTTAATTTTTGGCATTATCTTTCATATGTTTAAAGCGAATATATGCTAGGTAAAAAAATAAATCTCCTCTCAATTCCTAACCAATAATTTAAATTTCATGACATTTTTACACCTTTCTTTCACTGTTTATATTTTTACAGGGAACAATTCACGCGAGTCCCTGCTCTGCCTTTTGTGCGGCCTTTGACCTTCTTTAAAAATAGATTTTCAACTGTTTCTGTTGCCTGGCTGCTGCCGGCTGGCTCTCATGCTGCCTGGCTGCTGCTGCTGCGTGGCTCTCATGTTGCTTGGGTGCTGCTCCACCGGCTGATGGGTCGTATGCGTAATGTCTTTTATGCTGTCAAAGTCAAAGTTAATTTATGAGAGACGCCGGCCGCCATTGCCACTGCCTTCAAGTAAATGGAAGGAGCTCTAAATTCAATAACCAGGAATGAAGTTAACGCACATTAAATGCGCCACCAGACACGCAAGGCCTCCTTGGAAAACAGGCAGCGAACGAAATTTAATCTCGTCTGACAACAGACCTCCGAGCATATGACTCATACGCACCATACGCACCGATACCTGTTGCCTTTTAAGGCTTCGCATATTTCATTTAATTTCGATATCAATTATTACTGGTGAGGTCTGCTGCATCTGTAATTTACTACAATTCAATTGATTGCCTCACTTTATATTGGCTTTAGGCACACTCTAACGCAAAGCGAGGGGTCCATTCTTTTTCCCAGAAATATCTAAAATAAATCAATATTCAGTTGGAATTATGGGGATTCGCTTATGGAAAATTGCTACAACGTTTTTTATCTACATGTAATGTATATTATGAATGTAATATGCTATGTAATATACATGTATGCAGCTGCCAAAGTGTATAGCACGCTTCGGTTTGGCTATTCCCAAAAAAAAAAAACACCCAAACACTGTAAAATAACTCTGGTTTATGTTGCGGTTTTCATTGATGGGATGGGTGTTCTGTTGTTCTGCAGTACATGCACGCATGCAGGTGGTACATGTGTATGTGTGTAGGTATGCGTGTACTGCCCATGTAATCCCAACAACATTGGCAATTCAATCTTTTAGCTTTGTTTGTTTGCTGCCTTTTGGTTTCATCGTGCCCGTGGAATTTATTCATTTCGTTTGCCATTGCCTTTCGTTTATTTGCATTTGATATGTGAACAATTTTTATCAAAGTTCTCGCTTCGCTGAGCTTTACCTTTTTCCATTCCCACCCCCCACCCACAACTGCTTCATCTATTTGCCACCTTTCATTTTAATTGTTAATTTACCTTTTTGTTTCTTTTTTCGTATTGATTGTGGGGTGGGTTGGGGGGGGTGGTGTAATGATTGCATTTCCAGCAAATAAACAAAAAGAAAATATCAATACATAAATGACAATTCAATTTAAATAATGACTCGGCTCGGTCATCATTTTGGTTTGGTTTGCGAATTGAATATTTTAATTGAATTTGAATTATTTTACTCCGTATCATTTTAAGCCTCCAATAATTACGGGCTTGTTGCAGCGGGGGGGTTTTTTTTTGTATTGTGTGCGCTTTCCGCTCTTTAATATTCAGCATATAAATAGTGAAATGCTGAATAATTGATGGGACGTAATTATATATGTCGAAATTATACATTTGATTGCTGATTTTTTTATTTTTTACATTGGGGTCAATCAACGATTTAACTTGGCGGAGAAATTGCATCGCAATCGTTTGCAAATCGATGTTAATCGATTATTTTAATTAAGAATCGTTTGAAAATCGAACAAGATGACTTTTGATATTCGTTTGCATTTCGTTTAATGTTGAGAGGAAAATTTGAAATTTGTAACTTCTGCATCGAGGTTCTGTGGGGACTGTCAAGGCTTACCCTGATCTACGAATTCATTCTTTTGTGCCTTCTGTACCTGGCCTTCCGGCCCTCGCGGCCACTGCACAGAGCTTCAATCAGAATGCACATTTCGAAATATCTGCCAGAAGATATCCTCGGTGGGTTTGGCGCACGGGTCCCACAGCCCACCCTACGTTTGCTGCCTGGCTGAAGCTGCTGTACGTAAAGCCTGAGGTATCCGAATTATTTTCGATTTATCACTTTACAACTGCCATTCCATCATTCAGCACCCAAATCATTTGTCGAGCTTCGCATTTCAAATTTTATTCTATTTTATTTTATTTGATTATTCCAGCAAATTTAGGATTTCCAGCACCAAGGAAATTAGAGCACCAGTGTCCTGTCATTTTAAATATATTTTTTTGCACCCTGAAACAAATACCAAAATTAGTTTAAAACACACACAAAAAATGTATCCAGCAATTGTGAAATATCCTTTGCGGTGTATAGATATTCCTGCAGTCATCTATCGATGTGTCGTTCGAGTTCCCTTCGGGAAAAGTGTGAAAATGTCAAGGTATTGGCATTTCACGCTTCCGTTAACTTTTTCCGTTCGTTCTGAGGGTTCTTCACAGAGCGAGAGAAAAACGTGAAGGTCAGGTCAGTAGTTAATGCAAATCTCTCGCTCTAGTGGAGGGTGTGTGTGTGTGTGTGTGTGTGTGTGTGTGTGGTGGGGAGCCATGAGAATAATGATTTATGGGCCAGCAAGCAGGCAGGCAGGCAGGCAGCAGCTTCCTTCCTTCCTTCCGTTCCTGTTTCACTTGCATTTGGCATTTGCATAACAAATAATTCTAATTGCAAGTCCCAAAAGTCATAATGAATAAATCTGCAATGTAATTGCAGTTACGCCCTGCCCACTGCCCACTGCCTCATGCCCTTTGCCCTCCTCGTGACATCCCCACACACACACACACACACACTTATTCCATAATCAAGCGACTCCCAAAGCCGCAACAGTAGAGGAGAGGACCGACCGCAGTGAATCCTCTCATTGAATATCTAATTGAATTATGTGTTGAATCTTTGACCTCATGGCCCCCAAACATTCGTCGGTTCGTTTGGCTGATGATATCCTTTGACGATGGGCGCAGATACTCGTACCCTTGCGGTTCGTGAAAGCGAGAGAAAACAGCGGTGAAGGGAATGACAGAATGGCAGGTCAGAATGCCATAACCAGAAATCCACAGACTTGTCAAATGGTTTAGCCATCCAGTGGCAGCCACACAAATGCCAATGCTTGGACGAAACGTTGCTCGGATTACGAAAGAGAGTAACCAGAGTGTGAGAGAGAGAGAGAGGCAGGGAGAGAGAGAGAAAGAGATGGGCCAGTGATACGATAATGCCACAATATTGACGTAATTCTGTCAGGTCATACGCAGAGACGGACGGCTGCGGCAGTGACTGGGACCAATGGCCAATGCCTATGATGCCTGCTGCCTGGCATACATATTTGATGAGTTTCAACAAACATCGCCCCGAGAGCGTATCAATTTCTCCTTCAAGTCTGAATATTTTTGATTGAGTTTCTCTTCTTGGCGCCCAAAAAAAAAAAAAAAGTAACAGGAAAATTCACAAGAACAAATATTGTGATAGGACACAGGGCAGGGCATCCATCGATGCGTCTACATATAAACATGACCATTAAACGAGTACTCAACTGAGACAGAGACTTGGGTACACACACGAATACCATTTAGGATATGGTTAGTAGACATAACTATGTACATATGTATGGACACAATCATGGAAAGATCCATTCAAGCCAACAAATTTAAATTCAACAAAAACTATGATTCTGTACCGATATTATTTGCTATATTCATGGAAACTTAACTAATTTAACTTTGATTTGAAAACCTATTAAAGTCAGCCAATTTTTTTATGTATTTTTTAAAGTATTTTTGTTTGGTATTTTCTGGTATTTTTAATGCCATGTTCTTCCTTTATGTGAAAGATTATGCATTGTAAATCTTAACCAATTCCCAGAGGGCAAGTTCCAAACGCATTTCTGGTCTTTTTTATTTGTCTTAATTCTCATTTGCACCTTTTATTTTTAAGTGTTATTTTTTTTTTTAAGGGTATTGCCCTCTTTGCGCTCCCTTGAAACGTTTCGTTTGTTGTGCTGTCAATCACTTGATTGAGCAGCCTCAACTTTGACTCTCGTTATGGAATCACCTACCCCCAGCCAACCTCAGACGGGGCACCTCCCTGGGGGAACATTATCATTGTCAGGGTCATGTCATCTGGGCCCATCATCATTCCATCAGTATCAGCATACCACAGCCATTTATCGGTTGGCCAGTGGTTGGGTAAGCATTTTTCTCCAACAATTTTCACCCCACCGCAGGAGTCAGCATAAAAATGCGAACCTTTTCTTTGCCATTCTTTTGCCCAGCTTGGCTCCTGGCTTGCGGCTTTGCTTTCTTTGGGTTTTTGTATATTGGGTGCCTAAAATTATGCAACACAAACTAAAAATTAAACAGTTTCGCCTGGAAGGGGCCCTGGCCGGCCCCCTCCTCACCACGTTTGGTCAACCACAAAACCAGACGTAAACACTTTTGCTTCCCATTTCCTTCATCATTTCCCCAACTCTGAAAACTCAATAAGCAAGGGGGCCTATGCACGCGAATGGTTCGCGACTGTGGGATACCCTGTAATAAGAATTATTTGAAAAAAAAAAAACCTATGTGTATAAATATATATTATATATATATTCTCTGGGATGTAAACGATATGCCAATGCATTTATGAGTCTACTTAACAGATGCAAACATGGAAGACAATTTTGGGAACTTTTTGTAATTATTTGAGTTAATTTTTAACATTTTTTAAATATATATTTTTTTAGTATTTATACAATTATTGTCGCTACATTTTGATGTAGAAAACAAGTTATGGCAAAAAATAAATTTGTTTGCCTTTTTCATATTTAATAAGGATGAAATCTGAATAGTTTTTGGATATATCACTTGAATAGCAAATAGAATTTTCATACGAGTATATTCAGATATTTTTTGATACAAGAGATTTTGCACAGAGAGAGCTACACCACACACACACATATCCTGAAGAGTGGGGTAATGCTAAGCACAAGTGGATCCAGCTGGTACAGGATCCCCAGTTAACGATACGAAGATGATAAGAAATTCTCTGAGTCTTTGTTGTTGAGTTCCACAAAATATATGCATGTACCCCATGGCTACAGGGCATTTGCTGTGCTCAAGTTTTGGGTTGAAGAAATGGCAATGTCATCTGTTGTCTTCCTCTCTCTCACTCTCTATCTGAAGCTCTCTCCTTTGACCTTTTGTTGTTGATGGTTATCTGGGCGAAGTAGCATCTCTATCCCAGTGGCATCCGCACTGGCAGTAACAGCAGCAGCAGCAGCAGCTGTTGGCCCAAACTGGAGATGGACATAAATGAATCCTTAATACAGTGGAAATAGTTTTGTGGCCAAAAAAGTTATGAAGAAGTTGACTTCACTTAACAGCCAGAGACCACTTGGATGAGCCCGCATCCGCAGACATTTTACAAGTCTATCCATCGGGCTATATGCCACTCTATGCGAGCATGTGTACATATGTACATATGTACACATGGTATGCATGTCTAGGTCCTTTCTTTCACTCATCACATATTTATGATTCATTTCATTTCGGTTCTTTTTTATGACAATGAGAGTTTTCTCTATTTTCTGGTAGCAGCAGCTGCTGCTTTTCGGGCAAACCATTTCCTTCTTTGCCCTCAATGGAAAAACTCAGCTGCGTCCGCCAGACAGATTTTAAGAACTTCACTCAACTTTGAGACGTAGCCAAAAAAAAAAAAAAAAACAACAAAATGTGGGGAATGATTTCGAGTGGGCCTGGGCAGAAGTTTCCAGTGGCTGCTTTTAGAGGGGAGGGTTGGGAAATGATGCTACAGATTGGTATTTAAGTTCTCCTGCTTAGCGGACAGTTGTATTTTATTTTGATGTATTTATTCCCTCAACACTCTCACTTTCTGGAGAGTTATTCCATGGATTTAAAGCCCAATTAAGAAATTAAGAGGCACTAATATTATTTTTAATAATGGAATAAGTATGGTGTGGGATTGTGGATATTATGGCTGGGGTAAAATAAAGTGTGTATTAGGTGTTCCTTGAACAGCGAACACTGAAATGAGAAGTGGCCCGAAAACTATGAAAATAATTCTGACTTCCAATCGATGGCAATAATCTATTTCTGTGTCCACTATTTTTCCATTTTCTATGGCCCGATATTCTGCTTCCCGATATTCCATTTTATAGTCAAATTCCAGTGTTCATTCCGTTGCCATAATTTCCCATTTGGTCTCTTCTTGTTACCCATGGTTTTTGGTTCTCTGTTCCGAGTACACTTCCAGTGCTCCTCCGTTGAGTGTTGATGAATATTTTCCATGCTTCCCTTTCCAATTTCCATTCATGTTCCTCCGTTCCTGTGGCCTTTCCACCATTTCCCCATAGACTTTTCTTCCTATCGATGGCGATTTCCTATTCCTGTTCAGTGCTGTTCTTTTCTTTTCTTTATTTCGTTATCGAACTCGAGAATAAAGTGGTGGGCCCAAAGGAAATATTGCAAAAAAAGAAAAGGAGCAACCGAAAAGAGTCCTGTGGACTCTGAGAGGGGCAATAAATAAAGGACGGCTTCCTTCCGGTTACTGGCAGCAGCGGGAGGCAGCAGCAGCAGCAGCTGGATGAAGAAGTACTGTGTGGCCAAGTTAAGGACTCCTTCTGGTCAATAGAGACTGAGGGGCAGAGAGAGTGACCCGCAGCTAGCAATTAGAAAAAGTCGTAAAACAAACGATTGCCAAAATGGTTTCTCCGTTTCAGCTCCCTGCCCTGCCTGCGGCATTATATTGAGTCCTGCAAATATCAAATCCCCCCCACGCCACCCCACACTCCATCATGATCTATGGCCAAATGTTGGTTGGAGGATTCTGCGCGATTCTCTATTGTCGGTGGCATGGAATGTTGAATCGCTTAACGCTTGAAATCTCCAGCAACCGCAAGGTTCACCGCCGAGCGCCAACCGCTGCCAAAGGATAAACAGCAGCAAGAGGTGTGCTAAATAATTGAATAAGGACAATTGATTGATAGCCAAAAGCTTTTTATGCCATCGCATAGTTAACGAAGCGTAACAGGTACGAAAATGCCATCACCCTGCGCCCTCTGCTACCCCCGTCGTCGTTGGCACATATCAAGCTGAAGTGCAGACAACAACAGAATTAACTCGCAGCATGCACAGCATCCTTGAGCATCCAGTAGCAGGTCCTTGGGCCATGCAGTGCAAGACACAATCAGCTTAGCAGCTGGAAGAAAATATAGAGACAGGCAATGGCAAAGACAGGGCACTATGCCACCAGGTAAACCAAACATCAACAACAACAACAACGACAAAAAAGAAAAAACGAAAACAGTCAACGTCCCAAGGACTCGAAGGAAAGCAGTGGGCTCAAAGATAAAATCAGCTACTCCGTTGAAAGACAGTTCTAGGAAAACCAGCTCATGGGGAAATCGAGAGAGAGAGACGGAACTCCAGCTCCGAGAACAAATCAGTTCGGTATATGGTATGGGGCAGCTCTAGGAAAAGCAGCTCAAAGTCAGCCAACTGTGGGAAAATCTACACGAAAGGGAAACTCTACGAAAAGCAGCTCAACGAAACAAATTCTTTGCATGAAACCCTCCCACAGGCGGACACTAGAATGCAATCCAACCCAAGCCCCAGCCCCAGCCCCAGTCCATTGCCTCAGATGTATTTTGGGGTATTTGTCAAAGATTTGAAAAACATTTCATTGCATTTCATGCATTGACACAGCAATCAAACAAACAAAATGTGGATTAAAACTAAAGGAAATTTGTATTAAAAAAAAAAAAAAAACAAGTTTAAAGAGCTGCTAAAGTTGGAAGGCTAACTCATCCAGTGTGGCTTAGCAGTTGATTCTAAGAGTGTCTCCCTCTCTCTCTCTCAGTGGGACTCGCACTCGAAAAAAATAACAATACCAACTAGCAACTATTGCTGAAATAATTATCGTATTTATAATTAAATTATCTATCATTTAAATCGTTTTTAAACTTTGAATATTCTTAAATTTTCCCAAGAGATACTTCATATTATCATCATGTCAGACAATACCTCAAAAAAGAATCTCAATCTCAATCACAGCTTCAATTTCACTTCCATGGCAAATCCTTCTGCTCTTCAGGAGCCTTTTAGCTGCAGGAAACAGCAGGATGGCAGGAGTCAGTTGGAAATCCAAGCCGCAGGGCGGAGCACAGCATCAGCAGGCACTACATCAGTTTTAGTCGTGAGTTTCATCCGTGTTTTTGTCTCGCTTTTTTGTCTGTCCCTGGGATCTCTGTGCTGTCTGCGCTTCCTGCTCTGTCTCTATGCTTCATCTGTAGTGTCTACCATATTCTGGTTTATTTCTATCCGTTCGCTGTGTATGTTGTCATCGCTTCTGCTGTGGTTGTCTGCCCATGCTGCTGCCTGTAGTGGTGCCGTGTTGATTCTATTTTGCTCTTTCAAGCTCTTGCCACTCCCTCCCAATCCCAATCCCAATTCCAATCCCACTGCCACTGCCACTACCACACCATTCTTTATTCCACTCTGCGCTGGTCTGGTCTGTTCTGGTCTGTTTTGTGCACGCTTCATGTCATGCGGAAATTGAATAGTTTCCGGTATTGAACAATGATTACTTACACTCGCTCCAAAGTCCGAAAAACCCAACCCAAAATTTTGCACTGCTGCCACTGAGGGCAGCAGCTGGAAATTCAATTCCAATCCACATGCAACAGAAGAAAACAAAGAAAAGCTGTGGTTTACCCCAATCCTGATGAAGCCACTGGCTGGCTGGCTTAATCCACAGCATACTAAATATTTCATGATTCATCCAACATTTTCCAATAATATTTTTGAAAAATTTCCCCCATCTAAAACCGAAAATATTTCCAAGTAAAAGTTTCCTATTGCTTATATGTAAATTATACAGGTTTTATGTGCCCTTAGTTGGTACATCTAATCTTCGTTTTGTGGTTCTGAAGAGTGCTTTGTACGAAAGAATATTTAGACTGCAAAGAGTCGCCTTTTTTATTGCCGAATATGTTGGAATATAATTCTGGGCTATGATATTCTTCCAAAAAGCGAACCAACATAATAAATTGGAGAATAACAAGGGAAACTTAAGAATTTATTATTATAATACTCTGATCTATAAAATATGGAGCTATAATAATAATAATAAAGCAAATATTCACAGCTTTATTTCTAAAAAGAATTTCAGCGTAAGAACGGGATCTAAAATTGTTTGAACGAAGGGAATATGGCAGGACACCAAAATAATATTTTTGAAGACCGACTTATCCCCTTGAATTTCGAAAGAATATCCCAATTTCGCTTTGCTAACATTTTGTTACTGTAAAAAGTTTTTTTTCTGCCCGATTTACTTGGGAAATATGCGTAAAAAGTTAGGCCAAGGACATTTGCCTATGGGGCAAAGGCAGGAAATGGACGTAGACGTGGACATGAAGATGCGGGCCGGACATGATAATTGAAAGCATTGCGGCCATTTTCATCCATTCCGTCCAAGGCGGACACGGAAAACTTTGGCCAAGAAATGGCAGATTCCCCCCCACCCCCTGGCGCCTTTTAGCACCTTCTGGTTGTTTTTTTTTTTGTGCCCAACTGTCAGCAGCACTTCAGCGTCCACCAACCCATACTATCCATCCACTCGTACCTCTTATCCTTAGCGAAAGTTTGTCTGGCGCTATCCAATGATGTTGCACTAAACACGAGTCCCGTCCACGCATTCGCGTGCCGACGACCAGGCAGACGCGCACACGACCATTACTTGTAGTATCTTTGGTTAGCATTTCCATTCAAGTTGCAACTCACCTGAAAGTAAACGAAAGAAGCAGACAAATAGCATGAGCACCGGGGGGCATGAGGCAAGCAGGCATGAGCGTGTTTTTCATATAAAGAGGCTGCTTTGCATTGCAATTTTGTTGGTTATAAATTATACTTACTGCTACTACGTCTGGCATGACGGATGCCAAACGGAAATGGGAACAAACATAGCGCACAAAAGATGGTCGGAACGGGCAACAGGAACCACCAAGGAGGAAAGGGTGGCAATCGGAACAGGAACACCAGACAGGGCAGAGCAAAGGAGCCATCGTTTAACGTGGCAAAGAAGAGCCGCCATCATTCAAAAGGGAATGAAGGGAAATGAGGACAAATGAACGGTAATTGACAGCGTGCAAAAATGTGCGACAAATGAATCAATCAGCCGGAACTAGTTCCGTTTTCAAGTGCCGCTCAAGAACATATTCGAATCACGAATGCTAAGAAAACAATTTATTTAATTTCATTTGCGTTACGGATTTATCGCTTACAATTTCCCATCAATAGAAGGGTTTGGCTACTGCCTACGATTAGCAAGACAACAGAAATTTGGCCAACGTTTTACGCACAGCTTAGCACAGAAATAATGCATCAAAATTTACTCAAATAATTATTAAAACGATAACCAAAATTGAAGTTCCAACTTTAGTTCGCTTAACGAACTATTAGCTCCAATTTCTAGGGACATTCAAAACCCACAACATCCACTTCCATCTCTAGTCATATCTCATAAACATTCTACCCTTTTCCCGCATACTTTTGCACTGTTTTTTTTTTCACTCTTTTCCTTTTGCTTGAGCACTACGAGTATTCCCTTCGCAAGCACGTGAGGAGCCTGCGGCAATTTGAAAGCCAAAAAGTGCTACACTTTTGTTTAACTCAAAAAGTTGGGCAATTTCTTATTAAGAGAAACTTTTACAGCAACAAAAAAGGGCGCGAGAATGTGGCCAGGAGTTAATGCTTGAAAGAAGGGTCTGGGTCTCTGATGTGTTTTTTTTTTTTTGACTGCTAAATAGACTTAGATCTTAAACCCTATTTTCCCAGGTACAGTGCGGCTTTGCTCGACTTCTTCAAGAAATCTCCAGCAAGTGGCAGCATTTAAGCTTTAACAAAATGCATCTCAGGTGCATTTCTCTCCCTCTCTCTCTCTGTCTCACTCGAGGGCGGGTCAATTTAGATAGGGTGACGGCACGAGAGGAAATGTAAATCAGCAAACGGAAGTGCACAAAATTAGCGTTTTTAAATAAATGAGAGAAAACTCATAAAAAATGCAACGACTTAATTTGTTTGTGTGGGCCTCTCTCCCTCTCAATCTTTGCCTCTCACTCACTCTTACTTCTCTCTCTATTAGTCTCTCGGTCTCTCTTTCTCCATGAACAAAAAAAAGGTAGACAGGGGTATGGGGGGCATACATTTAAAACCAAGTAATTAATTTCACACGGAATAAGTTTGCAAAGTTAATTGGCTTAGCGCTGGCTTTTGACTCGGAAAAAAAAGCAACAAAAGGCATAGCACAAAAGCGACAAAAATGACACCCACTTAAAGCGGCGGGCAGGGCATTTACAAACGAATTCGCATTCGGCCCCGAGGGACTATTATTTTTCGGTATTCCTCAGGGAAAAACATCAAAATAAAACTAAACAACTCATCGATACAACTGGCCCTGAAGTCTGGTTCGATTGTAAAATTAGACTAATCAAATTAAATGAGTAAAACGAATTTATAACTGTTAAAAAATAATAGTAAAAATGATAATACTAAATCTACACATAAAGAGGAAAACTGCATAAAATGCGGGCGCTATTTCTTGAAAATATTAACTACCGAATTTTCTGCAACAGCAACCGAGCGATGACAATTTTTAAGCATAATATAATTACGCTTATAAATATCAGACAATCTTATTAAAATGAATTAAAATATCGCATAAAATTATCGATGCTTAAAAATCCTAATGGGAAAAATAAGCTGCTTGTAGCTGTCACATAAAGCTGCATTGATAGCTGATATACCTCTTTTTGCACTGGGTATCAAAATTGTAATGCGACAGCGACATCGCTTGGAGGCTGTGGCAGTGCCGGTGGAGGCTTGTCTATCCATTTCCATGGGAACATTTGAGGGGTACGTTAACGGCATTAGGCATTCAACATTCACCGCTCCACCGCTTCAGCAGCAACAGCAGCAGCAACAGCAGCAACTTTTTCTATTCGGTTTTTTCATCCCTGAACTTTGGCATGTGTACGGTGGGGCGGTGGGGGCAGCCTCTTCACCTGCCAGGTAATCGCATTAGAGGGTGTTGTGTATACGGGGGATTTTGTGGGTAGGTGAAAGCTACTCCCTATGCACTGCCGTCAAAGGGGTGTGCTGCCAGCCATCGAGTGGGTTTTATTATTGTTTGCCCCCGCAAAAATAAGATTTAATTCTCGCGCTATTTGCATTTGGCTGCTGCTTTGTTTGTTTATGAATTCTCTCGCCAAAAGCTATTAAAACTATGTTTTTCATTGTAATCAGTTATCTATAATCTGTTTGTCGTAATGCCTGGAGGGCTGCACAAATTGTTCGGATTATATTGTCTCTGTAATTGACTGGCGTGCGGGGCGCGCCATGGCTGTGGTTGGGGCGAAGCGACGCGACGCGTCGTGTGATGAGTTTTGGGTAAATAATTTTAATTAAATGTTGCCAGCGAAAAATGTGCTTTAAAATGGTAGATAAATAGCATGGATTTCTGTGGCTTAACAGAACTCAATTTAAATAAACGTTAATCGTGAAATATATTCTGGAATTGGAGCATTCTCATCTGACCGATGGGAAGGCCAAGAAGGGGAGCTGTACTCCTGGGTGAATCTTCTCTATGGATTGATGGGCATGCTGCTGGGCATCAGAGATCAGAGTTTGGACCAGCCCCAGAAGCGGCCCTTTCATTGTCTCATCAGACAAAAGCACGAGTGGCTTATGGTTTATGGTTCTGAAATCCTTTCGGGTGCAGTGTGCAAGGCTTGGCAGCGATTTCTGGCTTCACAATCGTCTGTTGACTTGCTGCATCAACTTTCCATGTAATGGAACTCTTTTTTATAGTTTATGAAATTTTATATGAATTAAAAATGTACAAAAACCAAAAGGAATTTCCTCAAAAAATATATATGCCAAGCCTAACAGTTCCAACAGTTTTCCATATAAATATTTATGAAGTACTACGGTATAGTTTTCTATATATAATTTTGTGCGACCCGGGTTCATTGAATTTACTTCCCCCCCATTAACATAGAATAAATCTCGAAGGTTGCATTGCCATTTAATTTCTAGAACAAGAGAGAGAGAGATAGAGAGATAAAAACCGGCTCAAGAGATATTACAAAATCGGTGTTAGCTAGTTAAAACCCGTTTTAGCTGCCACATCAGTTGTCAGTTTTATGCAAAAATACGGTCTCGACTGGCGGGGTGGGTGGGTGTTGCTACAAAACGTGACAAATTTAATTGGACCCCTGCCCGGTGCACCGAGGAAACTGCCGAAATGTCCGTGCAACTTTATTTCCTCCGCAGCTCCCCAGCCACATGTTAGAAGGCGGTCCTCTTTCCTTTCCATGCAAATGTGCTGCATGTTCCACTGCCCTGCACTGCACTGCCCTGCCCAGCGCGTAAAATCGAATTGCAAATGCCGAAAATGTTGACAACAAAATTTATTTGTGTGCCAACCGCATTCTATAATACACTTTCTCCTGGCTTTGGTTTAGTCTCAAGTATTTTTTGATTGGAAATCTTTATAATTGTGATAATTCTCTGGCAGAAATCTTTGAATCTAACATAGATAACTCTTTAAAATATCACAGTTCTATGGCAGAAATTGTTGATATATTTATCAGTTATTTGGCAGGACGCTTAAAAATTTCTCAGCTTAGTTCATGGTATCCTAAAAATATGTAGCAGCTAGATATATAGATAGATGTATGGATATAGATATTTATACTACATCAATGATAAAAAAATAAAATTCCGATCTGCTTTTTTTGTATCTTCCATACCCCCAGAAAGGGCATGCAACACATGAACGGCAAGGTATGGGGCTGGGGCGTATGAGAGTAAGTATGCATTTAAGAGAGCGGCAGAGCAGGGGCAGTGGAGAACGACGACAACAGTTCGTGTTTGTCGCTCATCGTGACAATGCAGCGAATGATTAGCGGGAGACAACAACAATAAAACCGCAGCAAAAAACGTGATGCAGGCAAAAAATAAATAAATAAAACTAAACTGTAAATTGAATTTTTAGAAATGGACCGCCTTTTCTTTTAGCTATTTTTTTTCTATTGTTGTCATGGGTAATTTAAAAATTAGGTACATGACAAATGAGAAAATGGGGGGGAATAAAATAAAATGCATTTATAAATCTACAAACATTTGATTGGATTTATTTCATTCATTTAAATAATAGAACAAATAATAAAATATTTTGTAGAATAAAGCATAATTAATTATTAATTATTTGTTTTTCATATTAAATTTTCTTGAACACATTTTGGGCTTAGAATTTTGGGAGGTGCCTGGGGGGAGGGGAAACACATAAGTAAGAGATGATCGAATGGTTTCAATAATTTATTGAAAATTAATCTTCGGTAATTCCGATTTGTGATTCAATTTGATATGGTTTTTTCTGTCAGTGTATACCTGCTTGACATGGGCACGTCGCTCGAACTGTATGCCCCCTGGATTGTGATCCCGGATATCCATGACGTTACCGCTCCGGGGGCTGCTTTTCAAGCTGTTTTCTGTGTTATTTCCATTGATGCCTCCAATGCTCCTCCTTCCATTGCTGTGCTCGGGCTCGGTGCTTGTTCCAGTGCTGCTGCCGCTTTCAGGACTGTTTCCAGAGCTCCTTTTATTGGTATTTCCATTTGCATTGGTACTCTTTTCAGTTGTTGGCGCTGATGCCACCAGTGGCACTGCTGCCGGCAATGATATGGAATCGACATTGCCCTCCATCAATGCCTCGGCTGCTTCCAGCATATGTGGCATGCCCAGTGGCATTTTTCCATTACCAGAGCCACTGCCTCGGCCACTGCCACTGCCACTCCCGCTAGCTGCTTTGCCACTACCCTTGCTGGCATTGGCACTCTCATTGGCGCTCCTTAATCCGATTTCAATCACAATTTTATTCGGTTGCTGCTGCGGCAGCTGCTGCTGTTGCAATGCTCGCTGTAGATTCTTTGGGTGCGTGGATGCCGATATGTAGTTGAGATCGCTTTGCGAGAGATGGTGCTGCTGCAGCGTCGAGTACTGCTGCTCGACGAGCGCCGCACGTGTCTGGGCCGCCTGGTGGCCACCATTCGCGGCCGCCGAATCGCTGGCCACCTTCTCGCGCAGCTTAACGATATTCGAAATGTTGATGCTGTTCGTTAGGGTGATGCCCGTAATGCAGACCAAAATGATGGTCAGCACAACGCCGCAGATGGCAAGGGTGGGCATGCGGAAGAACTTTCCACTGCACATGATGAGGCCGAGGAGGCCGGGACGGGGCGGGGCGGGGCGGGTCGAGGCGGGACGTTTGGGTTTTGGGCGGGATGGTGGGATCTGGTGGTGTTGTTCAATCAAGCAATCATTTGGCAAAGCCCAGTTAACTGGTTTGTTCTAACTCTTTTCTTTGTTTCTGTTTGGTTTTTGTTTTGTTTGGTTCACTCTTTCGTTTTTATGCTTTGTTGTGGTTCAAACGAGAGTTCAACAAACGGTGCGGTGTGGCTCTTATTTTTGTTGCAGTTGCTCGTGTTTCGTGTTTTTGCACTTCGATCCCCGCTCGCGATCGTCTCGCGACTCGTTCGTTGGCGTCTCTGCTCTCGTCTGCAGCTGGAACACGAATGCAGCTGGAAGGCAGCACTCCACTGCGCTGCACTGCAGTTCTTCGATCGTACGTTCTCTCTCTCTCTCTCTCTCTCTCTCTATGTCTGTCTGTCTGTCTCTCGCTCTTTTACCGTTTGGCTTTCGCTCTCGTTGTAGATCTCTCGCTCTGGCACTCGTTCTGCTTCTGGTTCTCGTTCTCTCAGCTGCTGGTTCACCTTGAGACGAGACGCTGGCTTCAGCTGACGCTGCCGTCACAGCTGCGCAGCTGCCTCGAACGGATTTGCATGATGTTTTTTTCTTTTACCGTTTCAATCTTTTACTTTGATTTGTTTTGTTGCTGCTGTTTTTGGTGTTGTTGTTTTGTTTCACTGCATTTCTTTGTTTATTTGATTTATTTTTGTTTCTGATTTCATTTTATGCTTTAACGGGAAAAAAAAGTTATAGTTCTTAAAATACACGCACCGCACGAGCCCAAAATGCAGATCGTTAAACATTTAATTTGTGTACAGTCATTGCAGTTGTTGTTGTGTTGCTTTTGTTGCAATTTAGGATTGGGCAAACACAGAGAAAGCCGCGAAGAAAAGTATTTTTGAAATGAAATTATTCAGTTCGAGTTAATATGTCGTATAATGGTAGATAGCAGCCTGCAAATTTTGCAACTTAACCATCTAAAAAATGGACATATATTTTCATTAACTTTGAT
This sequence comes from Drosophila ambigua, assembly GCA_018150905.1. Lineage (NCBI taxonomy): Eukaryota > Metazoa > Arthropoda > Insecta > Diptera > Drosophilidae > Drosophila > Drosophila ambigua. The sequence continues at coordinate 3,584,231 of JAECWS010000151.1, read as the reverse complement.
GTTAAAACTTTCTTAACTCAGCTAAAAAATTATATTATTTTTATATTATATTATATTGCGGATAAGAACGATAATTCATGTTAAATGGTTCAACTTCTGTGTTTGTCCCGAATGCCTTGATTTTTTTTCGCAAATATTTAGCAACAATTAGGGGGTTTATAAAGATTTATAACTGCAGCTTGTTGTCATAAATGCTCAATATCTTTTTTTTTTTAATTTCCAAATTCAGTTTTCTTATAACACTATACAAATACTCTTCAAGAGAGAGCACTCTACAAATATGAATGGAGAAATCTGTGCAGTTATTATACCATTTTCGAGTTAATTGACATCTTCATTAGGCATCCGCACTCCTCCCTGTCACAGCATCGATTGCCGTTCTAATGCCCCTCTCAAAATGTTAATGAAATCAGTTTCAAGCTCACTCTCCCTTTTTGCTTTTCCTTTTCCTTTCACTCGCACCTGCTGCTGCCTCTGCTGCTGCACGGTTGAACCGCTCTTCGCGTATCTATGGCAGGCTTTAAGCAGGTTCTAATGCCTGGGCTCTAATACCCTCTTATCCCCGTCCCATTGGCATAAACAATAGGCTTTTTGGGTACAAAGGGATACATGACAGTGCGTTGCCTGGCATCTTTTCTATTTCTCATTTACGTATACTCTAACCATGCATTTATTGCTACGCAAAATACTTCAGAGATACTTGACTGTCTCCAGATTTATTGGAACTATTAAAATTACCCCTCTGCCTGGTGGCATCATTATGATTAATTCGCGGTACAAACTTCACATAAACAAATAAAATACTAGCAACGTGCGAGCTGCTTTTAACTGCTAGATGAAGTAAGAGAGTATCATCGAGAGAGAGTCCAGGGTAGGACTTCTCTTGCACAGAGTATTTTCAGCTTCGTCTTAAGTTACTTTTCGTTTTTTGTGTATTTTTTGGGTGGGATTTAGGCATTCATTTCATGGGATCTGCACACGCGCCTCTCGGCGGGAATGAAGGAGAGCATGGGTGGAGCGCATGGGACACTTGGTGGATTTAATTGAGCCGACACGCACGCACACGAGCGTCACTTGCGTGTGTTTGATGAACTAGGCAAGAAAGAAAGAAACGAGAAACGAGCAAGAGAAAGGAGAGGCACACAACTGAAAGGGAATGGCAAAAAGAGAGCGAGTAGAGATTCCATTTAATTGCATATCAACGCCTGCCTGTTGCCTTGAAGAAAATGCTCGTACTCGCACTCGCACTCGCACTCGTATCATGTTTCTTTTTCACATTGTTTGGGTCTGCCTTCAACACGATGCCTCTTTCGCCGATGCATTTTTATTTGGTTGAGATTCATTGCGGGTTTTTGGCAAAAAATGAAACCAGTCTTTATTTGATCTGTGTACGATCCCACATGTTTTTAGAAATTTTGGAATGCAGCATACTCAAACTAGACCTCAGTTAAAAAACATACCATCAATTTTCAGATGCATTTTGAGCATTGATTGTGCTGGGAAAGACAGGTGTTTAGGGAGCCAAACTACATAAAAACAGTAAAATATTTTTGTTCTTTCTTTAATTTTTGTATTATTTTTTTTAAATTTAAATGTCACTGAATTTCATTGTAGATTCATCGGTGGAAAGCCTATCGTTTAGATACATTTTGGCTTTAGCATTCTGCACCCATCCACCACCCAACATATTGCCCCATATGGCCTCTCTCATCCCATTCATCACTTTCATTCTTTCTTTATTTCTTTTTTTTTGTTTTTTTGTTACTGTGTGTGGTTTTTTTTTCGTTGCTATTTATTTCAATTAATGAAGCTGCGTCTTTTGTCGCTTAATTAATTCCACAACAAAAGGGCTCTCAACCAATTTTCGACTAAGTAGAACCTTGAGAAGAGTTGAGTAGAGCCCCCCGTGGCTGGAGGGGGGGGCGTGGTACTGCTGGCGTACTATTTGAGGGGGAATTAACGGATTACATTTTCAATTTAGCATGTTTGAAGGCATTTCAATTAGTGCTCATTTTGTGAGGCAAATTGCTTTGCGTGCATGTTCGAAATTGAAATGAGAGTTACAGTCCATCTCAGTAGAGGGTGGTGGAAATCGTAGGAAAATTACATGAAAATCGAATATCATCGAATAAAAACACAAAACAAAACCTATTAACAAATATCATTTTACATTTTTATATGCAAACTGAGCCTAAAAGTAAACCATTTAATTCAGTCAAAAAAAGATATTGAGCCGCAAGTCCATCAGAAACTGTGGATACGATTGATAAAAAGATTTTTTCAGCAGATGCATAGTTTTAGCTTAGAGATGATGAGAGAAATAACTGAAATGCATAAAGCATCAATATGTGTGGCAGGCTAGGGAAAAAAAGGCAGAAGATGTCACAGCCGAGAAGTCTGTGTCTCTGTCTGCTCCTTTTCTGATATCGGAGATGCCATATTGCATGCCTTTAAATTCAAGTTGCAAGCGTCCCCAAGCAACCATATGCATTCCAGGGATAAGTAGTAAATTGCATAATAATAACATACATCAAGGAAGAAGCAAGAAGGAGCTCTCTGGCTGTGAAGGAGAAGACGCTGTGGCATTGACAGTGGCAGTAGCTCTCTGCTTCTAAAGAAATGAATGTGCAGAGCAATCTTTGCCGTTTCATCTTAATTATTTTCAACAGCTTTTCATGAAATTGCGGCTTAAAGCGGGCGGGCGTGGGGTGCCAAACAGCCAAACAGATTGCATTACAACAAGCTGCATGCAGCAAGAGGCTGCAGCAATTGTGCAACATTTCATAATCGAGTGAGCTAGAGTGAGAGAGCGAAAGAGAGAGAGTGAGAGGGAGAGAAGGACAGCACAGAGATGGGGGAAACTTTATTAAATTTACGCAAGTAAATTGCAATTTATTCGTTCCCACTACCATTCCCCCCCGCCCCTGCCCACTCCCATGCCCGCACTTCAACACTCCTTTTTCCAGCCATGTATAAACCCTTCTCTGCTCTGCACTTTCGCAGGACCAAGCGGCCGGGACGCTATTAAATTGGATTACAGTCACTGGCCACAATGCGTATGCGTAATTTCGAAATGCGACGGCGACCCATTAAGTGCTGGGAAATGCTCGCCTAAGGACGCCAAGGCAGGATGCGAGATTAAAGCCTACGAACCCATAAATATAATAAATAATAAGTACAAGCATAAAGTGCACATTCATCAGTTCATTCCTCACTTAACCTTTATGCGAATATTCCATACACATAATTCCAATTTTATGCATATGTGCATTTGCCCTGACCTGCTTGAAAGTTTTTGCCCAGCTTTCCTTGAAATTTGTTAACTCAATTACAGAGCAAAACAAGCAGCACTTTCCACCTGATCAGCCTTGAATGCGCTTAAACACTGTCAATTTTTGTTTCTTTTTTTTTTTTGCCCCATTATGTCGCACATATTTTGAGGTAATTTTAGCTCAAGTTTCAGCCTCTAAATCGGATGGAATACTGGTAGGCTTTAGGGCCTCGACTGGTGGTGGTGTTTCCTCCCATTGCAATGGCCAGTGGTGCCTGCGCCTGAAGCTACGTGTTTTCCTGTTTTCCTGCCATTTCCCACCGAAACATTTCCCCGCTTTCCTACTCCCCGTCGTCCCTTTTTTTGACTGCTGTGCTGCTGCTGCTGCCTGAACGCATTATTTTGTCATTTGCATTTGCCTGTGCATTTCGAAAGCTTCTCTCCTTCTGCCGCCCCGCCCGTTCTATTGCAGCCACAATTTTGTTTTTTTTTTTCCTTTTTTCTTTTTTTGCCCCGAAAAATGTTCATTTCGAGGCACGTCGAGGCTTTGGATTTGTACACCCTGCATTTGCAGGATTTCAGGGTAAGTATTAGGCGCCTGGATGCAAATGGGATGGCCATAGAGGACACACATACTCTCCGTGGTGCATGAATGACTCGACTCGAGACGCACCAGCGAATGCGGCTAAGGAAGATGCCCGAGAATTTAATTTTTCGTGCTGCTTTTAGCGTACTGCACAGGGTATCTTGTGTACGTTTCGTCTGGCTGATTTTGCTTTGTTTCTTATGCCCCAAAGGTTGGGCAGATGTTTCCTTTGGTTTCTTCTGCTGCTGCTGCTATTTCCCTTTTTGCGGAGGGAAGGAAGGAAGGAAGGAATATTCAAATCCAAAATCCAATTCCCAAGGCTCTTTCAATGCAATGTCCTTGGCCAATGAGAGAAGTTTTGCTGGGGCGGCTGCTGTCGCTCTTTCCACAAATCGAGTTAATTTCTTCCTCAAAACAGAAAAAAAAAAACATAGAAATGCAACCAGAAATACAACCAATTTTTGGCCTGGCTCTGTGTCTTTATGCGGCATGTGGCATGCATTTAACCTGCGCCTTGACCCGTGCCCGTAGAGCCGCCTTTTGAGTTGCGAAAATCAACAAAAACAAAAACTGCGACATCAGACTCGCGTGTCCTTGCGGATACAGCAGCAGCGACAGCAGCAGCTCCTGCAACCTTTCTCTAATTAGTACAACTGTTTGCTCAGGCCTCAGACCCACACCAACACCAACAACAGCAACAACAACATCCATCCCAAGCACTACTGCAGCGATAATTATAAATCTGAGATTGAAGGGTTCTCTTGGAGAGAGAGCACAGCACAGCACAGCAGTTGGCTTTCGCCTCCTAATGATTTATTTACGCTCTTCTCTCACACAGTTTTCTCTTCATTCGCTTTCGTTTTCTTGGCTTTCATTTGTTGTTTAAGGAATTTTAAGAAAAAAGATGTGTGGTCATAAATACGCGACGAGCAACACACAAGCGAACATCCCACTTATCAAATGTATAAATTGTAAAACTGATATGAGGCTCTGATTTTAAGAATAAAATTTAAAAATAAAATAAAATTTACAACTCAGCTCGCAAATGTCTAGGCTTTTCCTTTAAGGTCTTAACATAGGTATGTACATATTTATTAAACCCTTTAAAGCTCTCTCTCTGCGACTGTTTTGTGTGCTTCAATGAGATAATAGATCAAATAAATAAATACTAAGGGAAATGTCAGGGAAAAATTCATCGTGAATTGATGACCCTTTGGCCCAATTTCACTTTATGCCAGGATTAATAAATATTGATTCAACGCTGTGGCAGGGAGCGGGGTAGATGAAAGCATTATCCTGTCTTCTTGACAACAACAAAATAAAAATAAATAAATAAAGAGGAAATCATTCGGTTAATTATGAAATAATTTTGATATGTATAAATGAATGTATGGAAAATTCATATCGTATCGAAAGTCATGGAAGAGGCTGACAGCAAATAAATGGTCCACTGAATTTGTTGTCCTGGAGTTATAGATGCCCCAGATGTCCCCCACTGACGGATGACAGATGATGAATGATGAATAGTGGGATGTAGAATGGTTATAATTTATAGAATGTGGGGTTCGCCTTAAGGAATGCCATATGTATCGTTAAATATTCTTTGGAATGAGCAGCTAAAACTGAATCAATTGTGCATCAAAGTAAGCTAAAGTTAGCTATTTAACAGCGATGTGACTGTACTTGCAAATCAACGTGTGCGTGTAGTTTGGCACAGCGGTGACTGTACTGCCAATTTACGTGTACAGCCCCGTGCAGTTTCCCTTAGTTGGTACGCTTCGCAACGATCGCCTGCGGCTACGGGATGTTGGCTGGGAATTCATTTGCGTGAAAATTGGAACGTTCGAACGTCGGATGGCGCAGAACGACACAACATCACGGACCAGGCCCCAGTAGCAGAGCATTAGGCAGTGAGGCAGCAGAGCCATGTGGCATGTGGCGTTGACAGGAAGGCCAGGCGAAGCGGGACGGATGAGCGAACGCTGTCCAGTGCTACCTTCTGGTACGGTTCGGGTATGTCATAGTAGTGCCGGCCCCTACCCAACCCCCATCCACAGGCTGTTGCAGCTCTACGTATTTATGGTGTGTGTGCGTGCCTCTGAATGTGGTGCGGTTTAAAGCTAAACAAAAGGACAACGCCAACAAGGACATCCAGAAGGCAGAACCTACGAACGCAAAGCCCAAAGCAGCAGCAGCAGCAGCCAGTCGTCTATTGCAGGCACTTTGAATTATTAAAACTGCACCACAAGGATAACAATAACAGGGGAGTACAAGGATGGGGTGGTGGAGGGGGAGTAGCAGAGAGTGCCTCCTAATCCTCCAGCCCACAGCAGTTTCTATCCCCCCCCCCCCATCCCCTCCCATTTCCCTGTATATTCCTCTCCATATCTCTATAAAGCCGTGTCGGCCTTTGTTTCGTGTTTGCGCATCTCAAAAAAAAAAAAAAAAAAAAAGAAGAATTGAAAAGCCATATAGGAAATTTTAATTTTATGGTCTTCTTTGACTAGTTTTTAGGGCGGCGAATGGGTCTGGGGACTGCGAAATTGGTAACCGAATCCGAAACCGGAATCGAAGAAATATTTAATTAGTGAATGCCAATTGTTGACAGGCAGCAGGCAGGCAGCTGCAGAAGGATAAGGAGGAGGAGCCTCCTGTGGTGTCTCTTCATTTGCGACACGAGCTGGCACACAGCCAGCACATGTTTAGGGACTTCCTTCTCTCTTTCTACACAGAGATAGAGGGAGAGAGAGCCACAGCGAGATAGAGAGGTAACACCCACAATCCCCGCCCCACTCTTTGTCATTCAGGTGCTGTTCTGTTCTAGCTGCTGCTGCTGCGTCATGAGGTTTTGGGGATATGCAATGGTTCTGCTGCAAGAGAAATAATTTAGCATACTTTTATGCGTGTTGCAGGGCTGTCTCCTGTCTCAATATTTCTCATTCAAATGGAGCACATGCTGCGTACATACAAGCAGCAGCAGCACAAATTCCAAGTGGATGGGATGGGCCAATCGAGGCACATGTGCCACTGCAAAACTTCAAGAAATCCATACTATTCCACGCGAATAATGGTCCTTTTTCTTGTCAAAGCTTAGCAAACAGAAACCCATTTTCAACTGAGCAAACATACAAGTAAAATACTCAAAGCTAATGTAAAATAAGTAGTTCCATAAGTAGGAAGTAATAAAAAGAAGCCACAAACATTTGAGGAATGAATAAAATACATTATAAAATAAAATAAATAATAAAACAAAGAATGTTATAAAATATGTGATTAAATCAAATACAAACAAAATAGAGAGATAAAATTAAAACAATTAAAATTACAATAAATAAAATGAATAAATAAAAAATATATTTTATATATATTTTGTTTATATTTTTTATTTAAAAATAAAATAAAATATTTAAAAATATAATCAAGACACTATATTTACACAAAGCTACGTTGGTAGTTCGAATAATGAAATTTGTGGGAACTTTTATCGTTTCTCTCTGCTCGAATGTCATTTTTGATCTTTGATCCTCGGTCTTTTGGTTGCCTGAGTAGTGGAGTGTCTCAGACGCAGAGTTCGTATGCATCCCCCCCGATCCTCCCAGCGTATGTTCAGTCTTCATTTTGGATTCTGTTTCCCGATATCTGATACCATCGCGATGATGCGCTGTTTGGGTGTTGCATTTCTTATAGCCCTTTTTTTTGGGGTTTGTTGCAAAACTTGCAACCAAACTTGAACCTTCTCGCTTAATTGCTTTTTGGTGGCCTGTCTGTCCCTTGACTGCCCTTCTCGATATAGCCCTTTGCCCACCCTCTACCTCCTCTATGTCTATATCTTTCCCTTCTGTCAACCAGAGATACCCTTTACGGATTCAAAAAAGAAAAAGAAGAAAAAAAAACCACATTTGGCTTCAATTGTTGGCCTGACAAAATGGATTGTCTCTGTGCTGTGGCCCCCATCCTGACTTTGGCTGCCATTCACACAGGGCAGAAGGGAGAGAGAGAGAGATGGCTACAGTGGTAGACAGAAAGAGAAAGACGGTCAGAGGGAGACAGCGAGGGACATCAATTCTGTTGGCTGGCGACAAAAGACAGTTAAAAAATAAAAATAAAACAACGAAAAAAACCGAAACAGAAATAAAACTAGATTTTCGCAATTAAAATGCAACATGAGGCATGGCCCGCCATGAAATTCAGAGACAGCTGAGCACAAGAGTAGTAAGCCAGAGAGAGACGAAGATCCAGTGATAGAGAGAGAGAGAGAGAGAGATATAGAGCACCAAAGCCAAAAGTAACACAGAAATGCATGACAGAGACAGAGAGTGGGTGGGGGAGGGGTGCGGCGGCAAAAGGTGAAGTGAAACTTTTGGGACAAAAAGTCAGCAAATGATTTTTACAATTTCTGCTGTCCAATGCAGTTACGTGTACGAGAGAGTCAGCAAACAAGCAAACAAACAAACAAACGTAAATAAAATGCATGAAAAAGCTGACAAAAAAAAGATATATATGTACATACACATATACACCACACAGTCAGACACAGGCACACGCATTAAAAAGTTTTGTCAGAAGCGGAAAGTGCCGTGAAAGCTCAGGTAAATAGAAAAAATTGTTAGGGGTATTACGACCATAAGGATACCCCCTAAAAAACTCAAGTGATTTAAGTGAAATTTTGTGGAAAGAGGAATTAAACACCCAGAATAGAAAAATAAATAAAAAGAAGCGGACACAAAAAATGTAAAAAAAAAGAATACCACCAATACTGAACTAGTCCACGTAAATAATAAATTTTTTGTAAACTTGTAGTGCCAGGCAGGATCAATAAATAATATAATATAACACAGAAAGAGACACACAAAAACGCCTGACAGAAACAGACATGGGAAGTCTGACAAAAAATGTGTGTGGCTCGGGCTCTTGCTGCTTACAATCTTCGCGATTTACATTGATCGCTTTACATTTGAATGTTTTATGGCCAATGGGTATAGTACTTATGGTACCTACTACTGCTCATTGCAGAGAGACTGCAGTGCAGCCACCTTCTTGGCTTTGTGTCTCCTGGCCCCACCCACCGATAAATTGTTTGTGTTTTGTTCGGCTTTTCCTTTTTCTGTACACAAACGGATGGCGGGCGCCACAAGAATTATGGTTGGACAACGATGCCACAAGAAAGGCGTGGAAAGCCCAATGAATTATTAATCAACAAGAGCAAAAAGGAAGCAAGGAGCAACAGACCAACAAGAACAGCAACAACAACAAAAAACAAGAACAGGTAGCAACAGCAGCAGAACAAAAGAAGGAACAAACAAAAATAATAAGGTAACGGCAAAAACAGCAACAACAAAAAAGTGGAAGCAACTACATACATATATTCAATAAAATGCAGGAATACAAAAAAAATACAAAGAAATAAATATATAAATAAAATTAATTAAAAATAAATACAAAATAAATACAAAATAAATACAAAATAAATACAAAATAACAACAAATACATTTTTAAAATATAATAATAAATAGTACAAAATATTAACAAATAAATGCAAAAAACCAAAAACGTATTTCAGAAAATTGGATACCTTTCGTACAGCATCTGGCACTTGATGCCAATGCCCAAGTGGAGCACGAGAAGTACTCTCTTGGTGGTTAATCATTTCGAGTGGAGAATCATAAAGCGTAGACTTCAGGTCTATAGAAATCCACAACAGAAATCATTGAGTTTTTCTTTGACTTGTGGAGTATGATGGCTAGTTTGCCCTCGCAGCCGAACGACTTGCAGAACTTGAAAGCTTCTTCCCAACGATGAATGTAAATGTTGTCTTGACATCAAATCAGACGTGTCAAAGTGGAGTAAGTGGGAGGAGTCTAAGGGTAAGGAGGGGCCGTTTCCTTTGAGATTCTAGAAGATAGACGAGAAAGGTGCACCATACACACACACACACACATAGCATTGGGGCAGGTCAACAGGCAGACACGAGCGACACGAACAAGTCGCAGGAAAGAAAGAAAGTTAGTTTGCCTCCGTATTTTCTTTTTTGGTAGTAGGAGGGAATTCTTGAAATTCGTCTCTTCATCCTCTACTGCAGCTTGTTTGTCGGTTGCACAGACACCTACCTACTCCAGCACCTGCCACACCTCACACGTCTCTCTGCCACTGCCTGCACGCCGCATCAAGTGCAGCACAGCATCAGATTGTCCGGGACTGGGCCTGGGCCTCGTCCTTTGGCTTAGAGTCAGCTCCTTCTCCTTCTGTATCACCGCTTAAGTGCACTCGAGCTGCCTGTAAACAAACACATGACTCGCTGGATGGATATATACTCGTTCGGATAGATACGGATACGGATAGCTGGCAGTGAAGTGGGTGGGCAGGCTGGCAGCACAGAATATGATACGCTTTTGTCTAGCGCCTCTCAAATACTTTGCAAGATGCACATTGCAGGGGGTGGGACTTTGGGGAGCTATGGAGCAGTCACTTTTCTCTCTAGCCTGGGAAAACAAATCATCTTTCTGCGTTTCTTCTTTTAAACAGTGGAAATTCTACAGGGCGGACAGTTGTTCTGTCCCTTTGGGGCGTACAAATGTTTCAAGTTTCAATTATTTCGTTTCTTTAGTTTTAGCAGTACAAAAATTTAAGTACTTCCCCCTTTTGGGGGGTACGGCATAAATGTTTGTTTTTTCATTCGAATTTTTTGTTGCAATTCCTAGAATATATATGAAATATACATACATATATAGGGATATGTTATATTCTTTTAATTTCATAGATCTTTAGATATTCAATGATTTATATTTCTGTGTGACAGCCTGAGGTAAAATTTCAGTATGACTATTTTAGTATTTTTAGAATATTGTGCATTGATGTCTCCTAAAAAAAATGTTATTAAAAAAACAGCAACTAATTTGTATTTAATATTTTTTACTTTTTTTGACTTTAAAGATTTTGGTCTCGGTGAATCTTTCCGTAGAAATTTCATTGAAAATATAATTAAATGCTAACATGCGGCTGCGTCATCCGACACTATCAATAAAATAAATCTTCCATATATAATTAATTTAATTCTATTGAAATCGTAGATGTGTCCCACCAACGAGAGATCTCACTGTACTTTACACATTTGCTGCTTTGGCTCCGTTTTCCACTCTCTCTCTTAAGCTCTTTCTGCATTGTAATTTCCCTCTCCGTTTTTCTCCGTTTCTTCATATTCTATCTATCTCCCTGTTCGTCTCCTCATATTATGCGCCGCCTTTCAAAGCCTCCTCCATTGCGTGATGGTTATTATGCTGTATGCTGCTGCTCAAGTGAAAAATGACGCATTATGCGTTACTTTCAAATGTGTGAATGCCGCTTCCTATCACAGTCTGTGTCTCCATGTGTGTGTATAGTCAAATGTAACCCCTTGTGGCCACACATCTCTCTATAAAGAGGGAGAAAGACCAGAGCGAGGGGGAGTAGAGTTTTGTCTATGACTGAGATTTTTATGAGAATTTTCAACGTTCTAATACCCTGTACTTGTAGTTACAAAAAGGATATATATTTAATTATTTAAGTATCTATAGAATTTTAAATCTACAAAGAGATTTAAGCTTTCAAACTTTTTGGTCTTTTGGCCAAATGCTTTAAGGCTTAAAAAATGTCCAAGAAATTTAACAGATACTTTCCACAGTTATAGGTAAAAGGATATTTTTTTTAAAGTTTACCAAAAATTCCTTATGATCAAATAAATATTGCAACTTTAAAATGGAAAATGCTGTGCTAACTGTTATAATTATTATTTGCTTGGTCCATACATAAGATTCTAATCTAACAATCTAACAAAAATTATCTCATTTATTACAGACGTAAAATATAATAATTTCTCATTAGAGCAAATATTCTGAGCAGCGTGAATCCTTTAAGTTTTACTTTTGATATTTCATATACAGGGAGCTTGGGGTCCCCACACTCAGCTCAGCCTTTCGCTCTCCCATTCACTGTGTTATATCCCGCCCCCCTTCCCATTTCCATTACCATGCCCACTCTTTTAACCCATATACTGGTATATATATTATTTTTTTTTACGTTTGTTTTATTTACTGCTGCTGCAACATTTCGCGTGTGAAGAATTTCTCTCAGTTGCCTGCTGTGCGGAATATTACATATATTTTTTTTAGATTTAGTTTTTGGCTTTCATTTATGCACATAAATACAAGCACGGCGAGTGCGTACATATACTCGTCGTATATTTTGTTGTGCCCCATGCTGAGAGAGTGTCCGTCCGTCCCGCTGTCCTGTCCCCAGCTCCCTTGATCCCAAACTGTGCGTTGTTTTCGGTGTATTCTGGTGGCGTTTTTTTCACCCCATCCTGTGCTGTATTCCTTATTATTACTCACGGGGATTCCACGCTCGCTAGCAGCATTCAAAAGTTGCTTTGAGTGTCAACGAATTTAAAAGTGGAATTTTGCTTGATTAAAATTTGTTTGCAAAAATATGAATTAAAAAAGTTTGCCTAGAGATATTTGTCCATAATTCCTGTGGATTTATAACCAGTGGGGGGAAATGATTTTTGTTCAAGAAAGAAACGTTTAAGGAGAGATCTCCCTTGATTAAGGAAACATTTTTGCATTATGTTGTAGGATAAAGGATTCCCGATCTTTGCCATGATCACTTTACAAGAATCCGTATGCTTCTTTATGTTTTTCAAAGCGTTTCAGAAATCTGAAAGAAGTTTTGTTTAATTTAAATTTTACCCCTTTTTTCTATTTTTTTCTATTAAATTTATTGAGTATTCTTCTAAAGACTGTACAGTGTACATTAAAGAAATACTAAGGAATATTTTTTGAAAAAAAGGGAAACACTAAAAATAATTTTGAAAAGATTTACACAACATTTGAAGCCATCAGTCCTGACGTTTGGAGTGGCGGCACTCAGATTTATTAAATTTTATCTAATAACACTACTCGACAAAATCGAACTTTTTTTTTCCTCAAGGATCCAAACCGACTTTTTCTGATAGATATGCGGATTTAAAATTTTTTAAAGAATTATGGTTTTTTTTCTATGGCAGAACTTTTTTTTGAAGAATTTTTGAAGTCTGGTATTTGTTTTGTAAGCTTTTTTCAGAGGTAGCGCTTGTTTTTTTCACATAACTCAAGCATCTTTCATCTGGTTGTTAAGAGCTTTAATATTTTGAAAAGATAATTAAAACAGCTATAAGATAAGCCCAAACACTTTGTGATTTCAGCTTACCGTCTGGGAAATATAAAGCATTGAAACGCAAAAATGATGATTTTTGTGCGGTATTATTTACGAAATTTTGACTTTAAAAACTCAGGAAAAGTCGAAAAAAAATTATATCCTGTGTTTTCTATTTTTTTGTGTAGAGGTGCATTAATTTGGCGTCGTTTAAGGTATCGCTTATTAAAATCTATGGAGAGACTTTGGAGCTAAAATTCGTTAACCAAACCTAAAAAATGGAAAAAATGAACAAAAAATACCTTTTTGAATGTAGCGGGCCCAACTGCCCATCGGGAATTGCGATCGCGATCAGGTACCAAATGTACAACCCTTTTTCGTTTGCCTTGTTCCCAATTGGCAGTTGGGCCCGCAGCCTTCAAAAATGTATTTTTTGTTCATTTTTTCCATTTTTTAGGTTTGGTTAACGAATTTTAGCTCCAAAGTCTCTCCATAGATTTTAATAAGCGATACCTTAAACGACGCCAAATTAATGCACCTCTACACAAAAAAATAGAAAACACAGGATATAATTTTTTTTCGACTTTTCCTGAGTTTTTAAAGTCAAAATTTCGTAAATAATACCGCACAAAAATCATCATTTTTGCGTTTCAATGCTTTATATTTCCCAGACGGTAAGCTGAAATCACAAAGTGTTTGGGCTTATCTTATAGCTGTTTTAATTATCTTTTCAAAATATTAAAGCTCTTAACAACCAGATGAAAGATGCTTGAGTTATGTGAAAAAAACAAGCGCTACCTCTGAAAAAAGCTTATAAAAAAAATACCAGACTTCAAAAATTCTTCAAAAAAAAGTTCTGCCATAGAAAAAAAAAAAAATATCATCAAACCATTTCTAAGCCCCAAATCTTTAATAAAAAGTTAGTTTTGTTCCTTGAGGAAAAATCGTGTTGACTAGTGTAATTTGTGTGTTAAGCTTTTTCGTTTTTGTAGTATTTTTAAAATGTTGCATGCATTTTCATAGCTAAAGTGCGAAATACATATGTATGTATGTATGTACATATCTTACAAATATTTACACCAAAACTAGCAATTTCTAGAAAAGTCAAACAACGAATTTGTTACGACAAATATTTACTGGAAAATTTTATTTGTTTGGAAAAAAAAATTATGTACCAGCATAAAATACCTATTCAATAATTCATATATTTTCAATTTTCCTGCCCAACAAGAGAGATTCCCCTGGGGAATTTTTGTGCAAAATATTTTAGCAATTTGTTAGCAGCTTCTGTTTCTGCAATGTCATACGAGTATTCTGCATTCATTATGTGAAATGTAAGAAATATTTACTAAATACCAAATGTGTATTCCAGCATCCTTTATTTTTTCCACAAATTGTTTTTCCTACAAGATGCTGCAGAATTATTTTAAATTTTCATGGCATAAACTGATAGCAATTAAACTTTTCAGTGAATTTTGAGGCTTTGCAAATATTTCCTCCATTCCTTTTATTTTTCGTTCGAATTTTCCCTGAATGAGATATCCGTTGAATGCATTTTCCCATAGGTATTCATTGAATATTTGCATTTTCAAGTGTTAATTTCCAGAAAATATTCATGGTATTCCATGAAAATTATCGCAAATAACTCAACTCTTTCACCATTTTCCTCTCATTAATTCGAACAACAGCTCACTCATTTTGGGCTCTGGTCCTGGGAAATAACAGTTATTGGTGCATGCATTTAATGAAATTTTACTTTTAAATATTGCAACTTTTTTTTTAGCTGCAGTATTTTTTTGATCATTTTCCTCCATATTTCACTTAATATTTTGTGGTCAAAAAACACTATGTTTTCCAATTAAATTATCTTTTAAAATCAATTACATTGTGGCCATAATTTTTTTTTTTTAACATTTTTCAGAAATTTCATTCCGTAAAACGCCTTTTTGTGTGTGTGCAATTTTTAATGCATTTTTACCCAGCCAAATGTTGCACAGAATCTGTACCGATTTTCCTGTCATCATTTTCCGCATTTCATTTCATTCAAATGTAAACAAGACAAAAAAAAGCACGTAAAAAAATATTAAAAGGAAAAGCAAGATGGTGTCATCGGCACATTGCACTTCCGTTTCCGCTTGGCAGCGTCGCCAACGGCCACCGCGCCACCGCCACTGCCGCCTGGCGGTTTGGCGGTTTTGACCCTCTGCACACCACCCACCATGGCACCACGCACCCAAAATTAATGGCAAACGCAAACAATAAGTTGCCTGCCTCTTCCTCCACTAGCAACTGCAACAACTGCAACAACAACAACATGCAACTTTTGTTCTTTATTAAGTAAAAGAGTAGCCAAATGGATGCTGGCTGCAGGCCACAGCCACAGCCGCAGTCACCGTGCCACCGTGCCACAGTGCCTGCTGCAGGTATAGCCTTGAACACGCACGTACCGCACAGCAAACAACCGTTACTTGCTGCCGATTTGCCGATGCCCCGATGCCGACACTCGACTCGTAATCGTATACGCGTACGTACCGTACCTCTTGTGTATGTTACGGAAACGAGACGCGCGCGCGTGCAAATGGAGTTGACGCTTCCAGTGCAGGAGACACAGTGAACGCGCCAGAGCCAAGCATCAGCAGAAGAACCAGCACCAGCACCAGCGACAGTGGCAAGCAGCAGCAAGCAGCAGTGCCAGTACCAGTACCAGTCCCATTGGCAGCCAGACAGTTAGCCCTTCTCCTGGTTTTACCCACCCCTCCCCCCAACTCTCGCCCCCATCCACCGACGAAGGATAACCAGGAGGCTATTCACAGCACACGAACGACACACAGCGAGCGATGTCGGGTCGGGTGTTCGGAAGCGTTCGGCTCTCAAGTCGAGAAGCGGCGAATCGAAGCGAATCGAGTCCTCCCACCCCCCTCCCAACGACTGCCAGTCGTGGCGGAGGAGCCATCGACGAAGGCGAACCACACGCCAAGTAGAAAGGAAAGAGGTACACAGGGTAAAACATAAAGCTCGAACTTTTGATGCTCTATACGGCTTATGGAAGACGTTCTCAGAGTGAGAGAATATGTTCGTTGCGATCGAAAAATGAACATACATTTTAGAATTCGATATCTATTATTATTTTGTATTATTATCCATTATTATTTTGTATTATTATCCATTATTACTTTGTATTATTATCCATTATTATTTTGTAATATTATCTATTATTTTTTTTATTACTATTTATTATTATTTTGTATTATAATTATTTGTACAAAGTGAATAACCGTTCGAATATGCCTGAGCCGAATTCCCTAACTAATATGCTGACACAAAAAAAACAAAACACCGCCGCAAAACATTCAACAATCTTTTTTTGGCGCCAAAAATCGCGTAAGCGTAGAAAAGCTCCCTAAGCAGAGCTTTTCCCAAAAGCCAAAGCTCGCGGCGGAACGAAATGGTAAGCGGAACAACACTCTCTCGTCCTCTCTCCTCTCTCACTTTCTTCTCTCGTATTTACCTCTATCATGCTGTTTGTTGGTTGGAGGTTCGGGGCATGCCACACACACACCACTACCGGCATGGGCTTGGGGCCCGCTGCAATATGCATGGGGATCAAAGCTTTTGGCCCAAAGGTCAGCGTTAAATGAAGCGGTTTTTTTTGGTATGGCGCAAACACGCATCGAATGTATTAGAAAACCGCCGTCATTCCATTTAAGTTTTACATCTCGAAATCCCCGAATATTTTTAAAGAATTATTCGAATTTTATTAGATATGCATATACATATGTATGCATTTTACATACATATATGTATGTTCGCACATACAAATGGATCTGTTCTTAGAGGTATTTACAATACCCAAATAAAAAAGAATTTCTAGATAGAGGTACAAATTCTTAGAGAATTATAACTTCAATTAATCGAAAATGTAAAGGTAAATTCTCTTTCTCTTCTACGTTGTCTGAACATCCAAAAGTCTTGAAGATCAGAAGAGTTATCAATGTGAACTTTGTTCTTCTTTTTTGCACTCTCGATATCCACATATTATAGAAAAAAGTAAGCCATGATGTTGGCATAAATTTAATATATGCTAGACAACAATTAGTCAGAGTCTAATAAGAGTAACAAAATGAAATAGAACCATCACTTTTGACTGTTGCAACTTGTTTTGGGTTCTTTTTTGCTTTGTTATTTTCACATGTTGTCGCATTGTCAATTGTGTAACCATTCGTGCCCCATAATTCACTTGCTAAACGACTAAACCATATATAGTAGTGGGAACTCCTCTGAGCCATAATCAGGTTTTGTTTTCACAGTTGAGCTACCATTTAAGTGGTTCGCAATTATTACAACGCAACGTGCCATTAACGACTGGCCTAAACGGAGAAGGTAATGAGTGGCTTGTTGCGATAATACTATTTCACGTTATTTGAGGGAAAGTTATTGTCAATTGTATTTACTGAGTATTTTATGGCACGGCTGGAGACTACCCACAATGACATGTAAAAAAAATTGAAACATTAAATATTTCCACATATTACTTCAATGAAATATTTTATTTAATTCATTTTCAAGCCTGCGAACAGTAAACGACTGAATTTTAGTAAGCTAATTTAAGCAAAATTGTGCAAAACAACAAAACAAAATTCTGCAAAACGTAACTAAAATTTGGCGAATAAAAATTTTAATTGAACAAAAATTGGCAAACATTTTTGGTTAAAAAAAAGACAGTAAAAAAAGTTAATATTCCGAAACATTGTTAATCTTAGCTCGGAGTTCGTTTGTACGCGGTAAGTGCCCCAATAAAACTGTATAATAATTTGTATACCAATTAGGGAACTACTGTCTTTTGCTTCAAAGCAGTTCGCAGATCTTTGTTGACTGTTTTATCTACGTTATCCACTAGAAGTGGGACGGTCGCATCAGTTCCATCAATTCAGATAAAGCGCCACTGGCGCTTTGCGCTTTGCGCACTTCCCGGGCAGTTCGGGGCAGTTGTCTTCAAAAGTTTTACAAACGGAAGAGCCCTGTTTATGCCTCAGTCACCTGCAGAGCGTGTAAATATTCGGCGCTACCTTCGGAGTCTTCGGAGACTTCCCACCCCAACGAATCCATGGACCACCACAAAGATATTCGGCTGAGTTCTAGCCAAATTCTTCAGATACGTGCATCGAAACATAGGCACTACCAGAGCTACACCTTGTAACTGCAACAGACCAGAGAGCCTGATAATATGCTCGATTCTGTGCACAGATCTTTCTTGTTTTTCGCAGGAATAAATTAAATATTTCTACCAAAAAGAATGCATGCATTCGCATTTAAATTTAATTGCTTTATTGTGTTTAATTGCATGGTTTTTGGTCGTGGGGTAATTTTGATGTTTAACCAAAGAGAAAACACAACACAAACTTTTTGTTGCGCCCAAATAATTGCGATAATAATGATGGGGAGGCGGCCACGGCACTGGGCAAACATGCAAACCCATGAAAACACCTTGTGCTCCATGCCAATCTCTCTCTCTCTCTCTCCCTGTCTCTCTATCTGTCTCTCTAGCTCTGTGAGTCACTATCATCGGGGGAACAATGACACTGGCTGTGATGTGGCAAGCCTCAAAACAACAACAAAAACAAACATTAGTACACAAAAAAAGTGCCCTGGCTATTGTCGCCTGTCGGCCCCTTCTGAATTGTTTGGATGGGTGGGTGGGTTATTGACACATTTCCTTCTATTTGCGATCCATTCATTCGCCATCTCACTTTTTCTCTATTTCCCTCTCGTTTTGTCTGTCTTTTTGTATCTATGCGAATATGTCCCTGTCTCTCTTGCTTTCTGTTCCTTTTTATGCGTGCAATGTAATGTGTGTCCTCTCTCTTTCACTCCATAGGTCTTCGTTCTCCCCACCCCTTCTGGCGCTCTTTTTGTTTGTATGCACAGCACACGATATTTGGTGAAAGCCAAGCCCCTGAGAGTAGGGGGGAACCAACATGGTGACTTAGTGGGTGGGAGTGTGGTGGCAGCCTCAGCCACTCTGTTTGGCATTAGCATGGCCAGTGGCACAGTGGACACATCGAAAGCATCGAACAAAAATACCATCGACATGAAAGAAATTCTCCGATCCTTTTGTCACAGCGTGTGAGGTTCCACTGTCTATGTAAATATTTGTAGGCAATGACTAAATTAACAACGCCCCCGAAAAAAAAAAACGGGGAGGGGGGAACATTGTTCTAAAGCCCCACCCGACAACAAAAAGTGTGCCTCAAAACAGCAGCAGTGGCAGGCAGCAACAGCAACTGGTGGCATGAATAGAAATGTTGGAATATTTTTAAATTTCATTTCGGGTTTTTTTGTTTTGGGCAGAGTTTTTTATGGTTGGCATGACAGGCACATATCCCTACATATCCCCGCCTCCACTCGTATAATGGGTGGCCATAATTACTCCGTTATTTGCAGAGTCATGTGCACATTTTATGCTCAACTAGCTCTGAAAATGATTTTAAATAAGAAATGAGTGTACGTATTTAAAATAATATATAATACATACATATATGGTAAGTAGGAGTTATCTAGAAATCTTTTCCGATGATGGATTTTTAATGTGTGTATTTAAATGGTTCGTTGAGTGGACCCCGCACTTCGTCGCGCACTCTTTCAAGCGTGAGCAAGATATAGCGATAAAGAGATGGGTTATAATAATACTATAGTTTGTGTCTGGTATGACGATTGCATGTCAATTTTGCAAGTAATATGTAGGGACAGCAGTTTCTCTGACTCTCAAAAGCCACGTTATGACCAACAAAAACAAAATGTGTTCTGGGTTCCGGGAAGAGGTTTTTTAAGGCTCTTCTAGCTATAAAACTGTTTTACAATAGGGACACAACTTTTATAAATATGTAAAATATGTTAAAACAATCTTAACAGCTGTTAAATTTACGTACATACATATGTACATATGTATTAATACATCTTTAATTCTTATCGCATGGAATGGTGGCTCTCAATATAACTTTGAACAGAGTTTTGCGGAAATGCAAAATCACAAATCTTCTCAAGTCCCCATAGAGGGTCCCCTTGCGGATAAAAGCGAAGCAAATTAATTAAATCACCAGTGGCAAGGCCATAATCCAACGAAGTGATTCAACTTTCCCCCAACACTCAATAGAATCTGGCCACCATTGCCCAAACGCCGCCGCCACACACTTTAAACGCGAAACTTGAGGAATACATTTTTGTTTTGAATGTCTGGCAGATACGATCGATAAGTGGAATGTGGGGGTCTAGCTTTCAGGCTGTTCGTGTTGCGCATGTTTCAATTTATTGTGCGATACCCATCGGGTATTGATATCGGGGAAATAAGATTGCACTTGCACATAGCTCTCGAGATATAACAATTGATTATTCATTAATATTATTTTCATTCTGAGAAATAGCTGCCATTAGAACAATTCTATGACATTGTCACGCACGCCCCCATCTCTAGGTAAAAAGGCAGCGAAATCGCAGAGAGTTACGGCTACGGCAACGGGGCAAGGGGCGACAGTGACGTCGACGTCGGCAACGATCATCTCGTTTCATTCTTCTCTGTTTCCATGCTCGTCGTCGCACACATCTCTACGCCCCTTCCCCTCCGTCACTCTGCTGCCCGTTGGCTGATTTTTAATGATAATTCCAAGACTTTGTTTTCTATTCGTTTCGTTTGCCTACGGGGGCCCCACAGCACAGCAGCGTCTTTTGGATTCAACGAATTCTGGGTCACTGGAATTTAAGCGAAAGCAAAAACCAAAAGCAAATAGAAAAAGGCAGCAACGCAGAACAGAAAACGAAACGAAGCGAATTGTAAATAAAAACAAAAAAAACGTTTTTATTAAGACTTGCAAAATTTGTAATGGAATTAATAAATTTGCTAATTGGTGACAGATTTCGTAGGGTGGGTGAACTAAAAAAAAGGGGGGAATTAAAAGTTGAAAAGTCTGAGGAGAAAGTTGCAATTGAAGAATAAACTGCTGTGTGGATCGTGAAATTGCCAGAAACGCATAAACTAACGCATAAACTGTGTTTTACTTCCCATCCGTCTCTCTCACTCACACACACACGCTGACTTAGTCAGCACCTTTGTGAACAATCAGGAAGCGGAAAAGAACGAGAACGGGGTACGGTACTCTGGCCAGGGCAAGAGAGAGCATGCCGAAGGAAGGTACGACCCACAAGCGGGATGTCATGCAGTCAGTCGCGTCACGGAAGTGAGCAGCAGAGATGCGAAAGAGCAAACGCGAGAGGAAACACAAATAGTGGAATGCTGATAATTGTTCACATACCAAAAAAAAAAAAAGAAAAAAAACATCCAGCAAAAATTAACAAGAAATTCCAAATTGGAGCAAGAGTGGTGGAGAGAGGGGGGAAGCCAGACAGAGATTTAGGGAATGAACAGAGCCGTAGTCCAAGGGGGGCCTTGTCTGATGGGAGGCGGTTTCGCTAAAAAAAATTGTTTTGCTATACAATATGTAGGCTGGCGGCACTTACCTCTTTAATCTTCTGACGTCGTTCCTCCAGAGTGGCGTCCACCGTGTCCGGCGCCTGTTCATTTCCTCCCCCTCCCATGGGCAATTGGATGATTTGCTGGGCGGGATTGTTGTGTGTGGCAACTGTGCCAGAGTCGCCCTGTGCTGGAGCCGCCAGTACAGGAACGGCCACATGGCGGGCATCCTCTGCCTCCGCCCGCTCCTGTTCCAGTTGCTCGTCGAGCGCCGCAGCGGGCGCTGGAGCCTGAACATTGGCTGCATCTGCGTTGAATGATGCTCCCGCTTCACCGGCTGCTGCTGCACCTGCTGCCTGCGCTGCCGGTGGCTCATCAAGGATGTCGCCCAATTCTGCTCGAATTTTTTGCTCTAGCCGCTGGCGATCGCCCATAAAGTGCGGATCCTCGTTGCGCGGCGCATGGGCGGCGAGAGGCGGGGCGGGTATGAATATCTCTGGACCGGCCTTCTGGAAGTGCTTGTAGACGCGGAGGACACGATCGCCACCAAAGTTATCCGGCAGCAGAAAAATGCCGCCAAAGCAGAGGAAGCACAGGGTGACCAAGACGAGGCCAATCAGACATTTCTCTCGCGAATGGAAGTTTGATTTCCGTCCAATTGGACCGATGCGATACATTTTAACAAATTAGTTTTTATTTTATTTTTTTTGTGTTTTTGTTTTTGTTTTTATGATTATTTTATATTGCTTAGGCGAGATTGTAAAGGTTGTTGTTGTTGCTTTTTGATTTTGTTTTAGGAGGCACACAGCTGTTCGGTTTTTGAGGTTTTGCCGGTTGAGGTTTACAGTTGTTCACACAGTGACAAACGCGCGCACGCTCGCTCTCGCTTCCTGCCTCTCTTGTGACGTCAGTTATGCGGCTGCATTGTTATTGTTTATTGCTATTTTTGGTTGGTTTACAACACGCACACAAGTACAATTTAAAGAACTGGATGTACAAAATGAAACGGTAAATTCAATTTTAATGCAAAAACAACAACGCTGTGACTGCGGCGCGGCGTACCGTTCACGAAAAGGAATCAGCAGAAGAGCAGCAGACAGAGCACACACACAGACACACACACACATACAGATTTACAGGAACGTTTATGCGGAACCATTAATGCGTTGTTGGTCCGAAGTAATTTCTTCAGTTTTCTATTAAATATATATAAATTATTGGTAATTTCCATAAACGCTTGCATCCGTTAACTATCGCTTTTGCGTGCCAGTATAATGTATAGACAATTTTCTTTTCACTGTATTTTATTGACGATTAAAACAAGCACAGGCATAATGTGCTCTAAAACCAGGAATTTTGTCATAGATTTTATGAAGAGACTGGCTATGATATTTGTTTGCTTTTCATCACATTTCAGTTGGGAATTTCCTTCAACGCATTATCACGACTATGTTCCACTGCATAAACTGCAAGTAACACACACACACACACACAGTCACTCAAATACAGTGGGAAAGGAGTGAGAGAGCAAAGGAGAGCAAGCACAGTAATAGGCGCACACGCAATATTTGCAATACGTTTGCTAAAACAATTTGGACGTATTACGGAATATACCGTTAGCATGCCAGAAGTACCGTTCGTCCATGAACAATAAAAAAAAGTGAACAAAAAATATTCTGTCGCTGCTGGTCGCTATACGGTAAGGTGCGAAGCGGTGTGTGGGGGGTCGGTCTCTTTCCTCTCTCTCACTATTTTACAGTTACAGCTGACAGAATGGTAAAGACACAAGAGGGGGTGGTTGCTGGGTTGCTGCGGCACAGGAGGAAACTGAGGCGTCGCTTTTTTTTTTTTTTTTTTGCTCTTTGGTTTTTTTCTGTTTTTTTTTTTTTAGCTAACTGCCTCTTGCTCTCTCTGTCTGTCTCTGTCATTGCCTCTGCCACTGACTCTGCTGCTTCTTCAAATTGACGCTGTTGTTGGTGCTTTTGTTGTTATTTGAGGACTCTCTCGCCTAATACCTGAACGTTGACTTTCTCTTTATTAACACAATTGGTAGACGAAGCCGTTTCGATGGCCGTTGCCGCGGCTGGCACACATAATATTATTTACAGCACGGATTTCACGCAAGCCACGGTTTAATTTAGTATAAGATCACAGCACAGTTCGTTTCGGGCAGAGCGAGCAGAGCAGCAGCAGCGCGTTTTGTTGTCGGCGGCGTTGCCGGATCAGCGCTTTGCTGCTCTCTTTGCTGCGGACCATTGTTCGCATCTTAGAGCACTGCCACCGCCAGTGCTAACCCAACACTGCACCCAACAGCTGTTCGATTTTGCTTGCGTTTTCAAAATTAGCTGTCATTTCACATTTTTTGGCAATTTAAAATCGTTCCAACATGGAAAACTGGGTACGGGACACGCTATCCAAATGCCTGGACTGCGTGGTCACCGACAAAATGATGGAGTGAGTGCACCGCCATGGCTGGATTCCCTTTTTCCTGCAATACCAAAGGGTTTCCTTTCTCCCCTTAGGGCCATCTTGGAGATCAAGGATGACTACGATTTTGATAACTATTTTGGCAATCTGCTGTGCGAGGAGAACGACGAGCATCGCCTCTTTCTGCTCAACTGCCGCCGCATGCTGCTGAGCGGCAAGCAGGCGCGCCACAACGGCAAGGGCGGCACACCGACCAAACAAATTCCCAACAAATCACCAATAATGCATAAAAAAGCGCCCGCCGGCGCCGCCACCAGTGGCGGTGGCGGAGCCAAGGGTAAGCAAACGAAATATGTGAATCTGTATGCGAACGATGGCAAGTTGCAAGGCGACACCATTATGCTGAAGGGACGCCGCCGCTGCGATTGCCAGGCGGCGCAGCATAAGCTGATCAACAATTGCCTTGCCTGTGGCCGCATTGTATGCGAGCAGGAGGGCAGTGGGCCGTGCCTATTTTGCGGCTGTCCCGTCCACACGCCCGACGAGGAGCTGCAGCTGGCCAAGGATGCATCCAAGAGCAACCATCTGGCCAAGACGGGGAACATCAGTGGCCAGAAGCCGAACAAGCAGCAGTCGAAGAAGAACAAAGCCACGAGCAGCAGCAGCAGCAGCATTAATAAGCCTGGCGATGGTCTGGAGAAGGCCATCGCGCAGCGGGACCGCCTGCTGGAGTACGATCGGAACAGCGAGAAGCGTACGACTGTCATCGATGACGAGCTGGACTACTTTCAGGAGAACTCCGTCTGGCTGAGCGACATCGAGCGGGAGAAGTACGAGCGGCTCAAGAGCGAGATGCACGAACTGAAGCACGGCAGTCGGCTGACGCGTAAGATTAAGGTGGATTTCGCGGGACGTGAGGTGGCCGAGGAGCTGCCCGTCAGCAAGGAGTACGAGCAGCAGATAATTCAAGATTTGGCGGCCATCAGCAAGGCGGACGGTCTGCTGGCTGGCAAATCGACATCCCTAACGGGCCACTCGGCCATGGCCCTGGCGCCCAATCTGGGCATGGCCAAGCCGCCCGTGTATCGGCCGAGCAAGGAGCTAAAGAACTGGCCGGCGGCTCCAGCAGCGAGCGACAATCTGGAGCGCATCTACAATCGTGTGCAGGACAAGGAGCTGCTCGAGATGCAGGATATGCGGCAGTGCATGTCAATGCATCAGCCCTGGGCCTCGCTGCTGGTTGCGGGCATCAAAAAGTGAGTGCCGCTAGCCCCCAAGCAAAATCCATTTCGAATCCATAAATCTCTCTCTCTCTCTCTTCCTGTGTAGGCACGAGGGACGCGTGTGGTACAGCGAGCATCGCGGTCGCTTGTGGATCGCTTCGACGTCCAAAGAGCCACATCCCGAGGAGATAGCCCACATGGAGGAGTTCTATCGCCTCCACTACAAGGGTGAGTGCGCCCCAGCTCCCAGTTCCCCCACCCACTGCATTTCTCATCTGCTTCACTCTCGCACAGACCCCAATATGAAGTTCCCCGAGCACTATCCCACCAGCAGCTTGCTGGGCTGCGTTCATGTGGAGAATTGTGTGCCGCAGGAGGAATATCGGGACACGTATCCGCGCGGCGAGTCCGATAGTCCCTATGTGTTTGTCTGCAGCAAACCGGAACAGCTGCAAATCCTACTGCCCGTCCAGGGGGATCACAAGATATGTAAGTAAAAACACTCCAAAGCTATTTCAATGCTTTGCGGTCTGAACTGTCTTCTCTCTTCTGCTGCACAGATGAACTGCCGCTGAAGACGCACAATGCCGCCTGCAAGACGCTGCTGAGGGCCAGGGCCAACAAGGGTTAGGAGCGCAAGGCAGGGACTTTACACATTCGTATTTATGCCTAAAATGCATTTGAAATGCTGATTAAATTTCTAAAACAAAACCAACAAAATGGAGACTGATATCCGCCACTAGAGAGAGAGTGGAGGCTCTCCCTTGGCTCCATTTAGTGCTAAGGATATCTTTGTGTCCCCACCACCACAATAGATTCAACAAGTGCCAAGGGTAGGGGTGTCACTTCATCCCAGGCACAAGCTACAGGCAGATGGCTGATAATGATGCTGATTGATTGGCATATTGAGCCATTGTCCTTTCCGTTTTCCACTTGTCACACCCGTGCCTATACATATTCTGTTAAGCTCGCTGAATTTCCGAATCGCAATCGAACTTTTCATCCTCGAATCTCACTGTTCCACGCTTCGTGCTGCCTACCTGACTGCCTTCTTGCTGATGTTCAAACTATTGAAATATACGGACGTTACGCATAATATTACCCATCAATGTTGTGGCTGGCAATACGAGGACCCTAAGCCTGTAGAACGCCCCCCCAAACGTTTGCCTATTCCCACAAAAGACTGCGTCCAAAGTAGGCAGGTGCTGGGGAATACATAGATTGTCGTACAATTCGCCCATTTGAAATTCAGTTCACATCTAACTGTCGTTCGGCTCAAACTATTTTCCGAATATTCAGCAATTGTACAAGTCTGATGGCTGATCCCCAAGGTGACAAAGGAATGGCTTCGGTTCCATTCGACAAGGCGCTGTAAGCACTCTAATCATCTCTGTGAGATCCAATCATTTTTCCTGACCCACCTGCACCACCCCCAACAGTTTTGATGAATTGGTTCAATCAATGTACACAATGATTAAAATTGTCGACCGCCCTGTCTCCCATGAGATACTGTTGGCGCTAACGGCCAAAATTATCGAGCGTCCCCTGACTACACTGGAGCGTCTCGCCGTTGACACCGCAATCGTTGCGGCAGTGCAGATGGGTTTACTGGAACTACTTGACAAACCTCCTTGCACTTCGCACGATCAAAATACAGCCCGTGGTTGCTGCATGCAGAAGAAGGCAAAGACCGTAAAGTCCTCCTCCTGCAAGAGAAGGATTCATCGCAATCGCAATGTCAAACCAGAGATAAAGCCAATTCTCAAGCGTGTCAAGATGGACACCGGCACTGACAGCGATTCAGACACTGAAGAGGATCAGAAGAAGGAGGAGGACAATGAAGAGTAAAAAAAGAGACCAAGATTGAAGAGGTCTGGCCGCTCAGCACCTCAGAGCGATACCCAGAAAACAGCTAATTTTACATGTTACATTTCCAACATAATTTTTTGTGGCCAGGGTATTCCTACTGAAACTGATAATAAAAAAGCTAAAACTTAGCCAGAATCTATGTACACCAAAAATGAATACAACTGCCTCTTAAGAAAAAGCTAGTTACGCTTAGCCTTAAATAAGCTAAAATGGCATCACTGCTAACAAGTCATGTTCCGCAAGAAAATAAAATTTAAAATTCGAACAGTCTGGCCACTCATTACGCGCTCTTTGGCAAATTGTTGATTGGAATTTTGCATTTTATGCAATGGTAAAAGTGGATGTAGAGTACTGGTAGGTATATGTGGAGGCACCATGGACAACATCCATCCCATGAGCTGCTGCTGACACTCTGGAATCCCTTGCAGCGGTGTCTGCAACTTCAAGCTGCAGTGCCAACTGCTGCGCCAATTCCTAATGGAGGCAGCCGCACCCGGAGGAGATCTGGAAGTCCACTGCCATCAGGGGAGGCGCGGCGCCTTTGAGGTGACCATCGACCAGCAGCTGGTGCACTCCAAGCTGGCCACCCTGGCTTTTCCCGACCACCAGAGTGTGCTCAAACAGGTGCAGCGGGCGGAGAGCGGCGAGCCCCTAGAAACGGTCCAAGCGGCACCCATCAAAGATTGCATTTTAATGTGATTTGCATACATGAGGAGTGTGTAGTAGATTTATTCTTAAATTAAACACAAAAAGCAAGAAAAAAAACCAATATATGTATAGCATGGATTAGCGACGGTAGCGATAGCGCTTGAAGTGGAACCACAGCTGAAATATGTTGTTGTGGAATTGGCAGCGGAATCCGCGCTTGTAGCTAAACTCCCACTCGCGATTGACAATCTTGAAGGCAATATCCTCGTACGGCGGACCCGTGTGAAAGCGCAGCACAGCAAAGTCTCCATTGTCCGCACAGGGCGTGAGGAAGTATTGCGGCGTCTGTGACTTGTCCATCAGATCCGGATAGAAGATGTTGAATTTGTAGCCCTGAACGATCTTTGGCGGCGGATTGTCCATGTCGTAGTGCGTCTGATTGTATTTGTTCCACTCGAAGCCCGTGTGCACCCGATTGAAGTAGCGCGGCTTGCGCGGCCGATACTTGTCCGTGGCCAGCTGGGGCACTGCATCCAGTGTGGTCTCTACACTGAATTCGGCCTCATCGCCCTGCATGCCTTGCCGCGCCTCGTTCCGCATGCGCAGCTCCTGCGCGGACAGCTGCTGCTTGCCTGACGATGCGGCATCCACACGCTCTGGACAGACGATTAGCATACGCTGTCGATGGATGCGGCTCTCATCGTCGCTCTCCTCGTACATGGCGCCATCGTCGTTGTCATCGCGATCGCCGGCCTGTATCCGACGCCCGGTAAAGTCGTCCTCCCTGATGTACTCCGGACTGTAGCTGCCGGCCTGGTAGAGGCGAGCGGCATTGAGCAGCTCCCGCAAGGGTCCATCCTCTTCCTCATCGGTCTCGTTCTCATCTTCTGCCTGGGAGGGTGAACGCTGCGCCTCGGCAGCCGTCTCCTCCTGCGCTGGGGCTTCCTTCATCGGCTCATCGGTTGCCTGCTCGGACTCTGGCTCCTCCTTCAATGCCGAGGCATGATCCTCGCCGCCACCAGCAGCTGCTGTCGCCTCGTCCTCGTTCTCCCGCTTGAGCAGCAGCAGCTTCTCGCGCAGCAGGGCCTGATGCCGATCCCGGAGACGAGCGCGAGCCATGTGCGCCTTCAGCTGTGAGAGAAGGCTCTCCCAATAGCTGATATCGACACCATCCGCGCGACTATTGATCTTGGCCTCGATGCGATCACGCATCTCCTCCAGCTGCTTGGCGTTCTTGCCGCGAAATATGTCCGCCACATCCTTGACGACACTCTGATGGATGCCATCGCGTCGCTGATTGAGCGTGCTGGCATCCGCGTGCAGTTTTTGCTGCTTCTGCAGTTCGTCCTGGACAATGGTGACCATATCGTTCCAGAAATCGATATGCTTGCCCTGCTCCAGCTCCTCGTACACCTTGATGTCCACCAACAGATCCTCCAGCTCCTCCATGGGCAGGCCGTGCAGCAGCATATAGGGCTCGTGCATTTGCATCTCCAGCGACTCCTCCAGCGGTGCATTGCCCGCAGCCACATATTGGGCCAGCAGATCGATGGGTTTGGCCCGTCCATCACGTATGCGTATCTCGCTGCGTAGTCGCGCCTGCTCCAGATGGAACTGGTCCTCCTGGCGCTGCCATTCGCGGAACTGGACCGCCTCCTTGGCCCGCTGCTGCTGCATGGCATCATCTTCGCGCACCTGCCGCTCTAGCTCGCGCTCCTGGCGTCGTTTTTTGACCTTTTCCAGCTCGCGTCGGTTCTCCATTTGCTTTTGCAGCGACAGCACCTCCACCGTTTTGCTGGACAGATTCGAGAGACCCTCCACCTGCAGTTTCTTGCCCCAGTGGAAGGTCGAGGTCAGGTTGGAGTCGCCGAAGGGATTGTCATCGTTGGAGTATGTCTGATATTCGTTGTCCCAGCCCATGCGCTCGCGTCGACGATGCTCCTTGGCCTGCTTCTCCTGCAGGCGGCGTGCGCGCTTCTCCTCGGGCGTCTCCTGGGCCTTCAGCTCCTCCTTGCGTGCCTGGCGCTCTTCCTGGTCGCGCAGCCGCCGCGCCTCTAGCGTCTGCAGCAGCTTCACGGAGCTCATGGCCAATGGCGATTTGGATTTTGCTGGTGGTGTTGCGGACCGACGCTTTTTGCTGCTTCTCTCCTTGTGGCTATCCTTCTCCCGACGCCACTCACGCTCCCTCTCCTTATCCCTTTCTCTGTCACGCGTTGTGTCCCGGTCGCGTTCGCGTTCACTCTCCCGATCTCTATCCTTCTCGCGATGCCTGTCCCGGCTGCTTTTGTGCTCGGTACTCCTGCTCCTTCTATCCCGACTGTGTCGCCGGGATTTCGTCTCTTCTCTGGGCATATTTTCTAAAATTTGCGAAATAAAAACAATATATGTATGTGTATGTTTTGTATATTACAATGTTATCTGCTAATAGTGTTGCACAGTGCTCACGGATTTCCGCCTGACTATCGATGGTAATCGATGTGTGACCACCACTGTTTCGACTAAAATTAAACTAAACGACTGCAAATTCGAATTTTAATAATTAATTGAACAAATTATTACATGCAAATGGTAGACTAGTTAGCTAAACACAAACACACAAAGTAATGAAGAGAATTAAATTCAACGCATTAACCAACACTGCTTGAAACCATCGATATATTGCATAATTCGAAAAGCATGAATATTATCGATAGTGCAATCGTTTTTTCTGGCAACGTTGCTCTGTGAATACTCTTTAAATTTTAAATTGATATTAAAATATATGTTAAATATGTAGAAAAACGGAAAAGCAATAATAAACAACAAAAAAACATAGATTTTTAGCAGTACAGTACAGCAGTACTATGCCAACGACTGAAAAATCAAGCAAAACTAAATCTCGCAATGCCTTGAGGCCATAGCTAATGTAGGCGCATCGAAGAGCATCTTCGAATTCAATTTGCGGCAATTTCGTGCAAACAAATAAATATTGGTGTTATTTGTTGCGCTACCAACAGTCCACGACATGTCGTCATATCAAGCAGAATACAGCGCCGACGAGCAGGCGGCCATCGATAAAGAATTTACTAGACTTTCCAGTGAGTGTCGCGGGGGGCAGGCGACAGGTGCCATGGTGAAATTAACCCTCTATCAGAAGATAACAATCTAATAATTATTGTTGTTGTGTGTTTAGACAACAAAAGCATTTACCTGGATCATGCGGGCACCACCTTGTACGCGGAGAGTCAAGTGGCAGCCGCTGCAGAGCAGCTGCAACGCGATGTCATCTGCAATCCGCACACGTGCCGCCTAACCGGCGACTATGTGGATCAGGTGCGCTACAAGTGAGTGGAGCAGGGGAGGAGTCAGAGAGTGGAACGATTTAATTTCTGTTATTATATTCTATTGTTCGCAGAGTTCTGGAGTTCTTCAATACGAATGAGCAGGAATATCATGTGATATTTACGGCCAATGCGACGGCTGCCCTGTCGCTGGTGGCGGAGAATTTCGACTTTGGGCGCAATGGCAACTTCCACTATTGCCAGGAGAATCATACCTCAGTGCTGGGCATGCGCGAGCGGGTCCAGGCCCGAGCCATATACATGCTCAAGGAGGAGCAGATCAGTGGCAGGGGCATGGCCTCAGTGCCATCAGTTAATGGCGACTCCACGCCGGCTGCTGCTGCTACCCCGGACAACTCCCTGGTGACCTTTTCGGCCCAGTGCAACTTCAGTGGCTACAAGATGCCCCTCGAGGCCATTGCTGGCATACAGCAGCAAGGTCTGCCCCATGGTCCGGGCCGAAGGATTGCGGGAGCAGCAACAGAGGCAGAGGCCAGCCACAGCAACAGCCACAACAACTACTATGTGTGCCTTGATGCCGCCTCCTTTGTGGCGACCAACCCCTTGGACCTGCAACGCTATCAGCCCGACTATGTGTGCTTGAGTTTCTACAAGATCTTTGGCTATCCCACCGGAGTGGGCGCGCTGCTGGTGAGCCGTCGCGGCGCCGAGGCCTTTGGCAAGCGTCGCTTCTTTGGTGGCGGCACCATCAACTATGCCTATCCCCATGCCATGGACCATCAGCTGCGCGAGGCGTTCCATCAGCGCTATGAGGACGGAACACTGCCGTTCCTCTCCATTGTGGGACTGCTCGAGGGCTTTCGGACACTGGAACGCCTGGTGCCGGGCAGCACCATGGCGCGCATATCACGACATGTCCACGGCCTGGCCCAGTACCTGGAGCAGCAGCTGCGCCAGCTCGAGCATCCCAATGGCCAGCCACTGATCGAGCTATACAACAGAGTGGGCTATGCGGAGCGCTCGCGCCAGGGTGGCATTGTGGCCTTCAATGTGCGCACAGATGCGAACGCCTTTGTGGGCTTTGGGGAGATTGCCTGTGTGGCGGCCCTGCAGGGCATACTCCTGCGCACCGGCTGCTTCTGCAACATTGGCGCCTGTCAGCGCTATCTGCAGTTGGATGATGCCAGGATGGATGCCATTTACAAGCGCGCCGGCCGCATTTGTGGCGACTACTTTGATTTGATCGATGGCCAGCCCACGGGCGCCGTGCGCGTCTCCTTTGGCTACATGACCCGCCGCCAGGACGTCGATGAGCTGCTCAAAATGCTGCGCCTCAGCTATCTGGCGACCAGGCCACAGCAGCGACTGCTGCTGATCGAACAGCAGGCGAGCGAACTGCCCAAGGCACTGAAGGAGCGGGCCCAGCGGCTGCGTCCCCAGCTGCTGCAGCTGGCCATATATCCGGTCAAGTCGTGTGCAGCCTTCAAGATCGAGGGCGGCGGCGCCAGCTGGCCACTGACGGCTCAGGGCCTGCAGTACGACAGGGAGTGGATGATTGTGGACATGAATGGCATGGCCATCACCCAGAAGCGCTGCACCGAACTCTGCCTCATCAAACCCCACATACGGGCCGACCAATTGGAGCTGCACTTTGGCGACTCGCCCGCTGCCGTCTCGCTGCCGCTTTCGCTGGCGGATCAGGCGGAGAATTCGTCGCGTTGCCGCAGCAAGGTGTGCCGCCAGCCCGTGGAAGGTCTGGACTGCGGCGATGAGGTGGCCCAGTGGCTGAGCGAGCATCTCGGACTGGAGGGGCTGCGTTTGCTGCGTCAATCGTCGCTGCGGAGCTCGCCCAACGGAAAGCAGCAACAGAAACAGCTCAGTCTGGTCAATCAGGCGCAGTTCCTGCTGGTCAACAGATCCTCGGTTCGTTCGCTGCAGTTCGAAGAGTCGCTGGACGAGACCGTCGACCGTTTTCGGGCGAATATCATCATCGACACGGGCGCCGCCTTTGAGGAGCTGTCCTACCAACAGCTGACCATCGGCCAGGTGCAGTTCCAGGTGGAGGGGCCCTGCCAGCGTTGCGACATGATCTGCATTAACCAGCGCACGGGCGAACGATCGCCGGAGACTCTCACAACCATCTCCCGCCTGCAGAGCGGTAAGATGCGTTTCGGCATCTACATTTCAAGGATCTCCACGGCGAACAGCAAGCAGCAACTCACCTGCGGCGATGTCGTTGTTGTCACCTGAACACAGACACACACACACACAGCACTGCCTCTCCCCCACCCCAGGTTATACCTTTCGCAAGTTCAAAGTGGCGGGAGGCAGGTCCAATGCGTTTCATGGCTGCCCAGGTGCAGGCCAACCCAAGCTATCCTTGTACATAATAGCTGTACCGTACCGTACCGTCCTCATGCGATTAAGATCGTTTTGTTATCTTTAAGTGGTCGAGGGATATTCACAACAAGGCTCTTCCAGACCTGACTTGTTGTTCCTTTACACTATTATGTATTAAGATACATACATATGTACTTTTATATGATATGGAAATAAAAACTTCTATATAATTTTATTCCCATATTATTTTCCCGCATTAAAAAGCAAATCAATTCGTCCCGATACCAAAAGATTACAATTAAATTTTAAATATGCCGCCGCGGCCTATCGTTTTGGCTACCAGTGCTGCATAACACACTTATATCGAATTTTCGAGCTCAGCTGACTTGTCGCTGACTTTTAATAGATCGACGCAAAATTGTACGCCGCTTTACAAAACGTTGTGCAATAATCTACTTCACATGTATTTGTTTTCATATTTTTAATAAAATAGTTGGCGATAAAATGACACCAATATTTTCGTACACAAAATATCGTTCATATCGATATATTGCCCAAACTTTTGTGGCAGAAGTAGCAGCAGCAGCAGCGAGCGCGCACACACACAGAGCTGAGCCCCTACATCACTGCACAGTAGGCGGAGGGAGCGAACGAGTGAGCCAGCAGCGAGTGCTCAAGAAAGTATGCAACAAAAGGAACAAACACAAAAGTTCACACCAGAAGTTCACTGCAGCAGATAAACAAAAAATGTGAATTAAATATACAATCTGCAAGCGAATATTCATATGTATGTATGTGTATACAGAAACCACTGTACATATGTGTGGAATTTATACTACAAAAATCGCAGCAGAAGCTGAACAAGCAGTGGAACAGCAGCAGCAGCAACATAGCATCAACAGACAAGATCCACACACACACATGCAGCAGCAGCAGCAGCAGAAAATGTTGTTGTTTTTTTTATATAAGTGAGCGTGAGTGTTTGCTGCGGAGCCTGTCGTCTGCGTGCGTGCGTGTGTGTGTGTGTGTGTGCAGCGTCGTAGTAAAAGATAGTGGAATGCAACAATTACTAAAAACAATACAACGAAAATATAGGAAACCTTTTTTTATACCAACTTTTTGCTAAAATAATTGCAAGGAATAAAGCGAAAATCAAAAGCAGCTGGCAGCAATAACAAAAACCAAAAGACATCGAGCGACAGACATACATAGATATGTACATACTGTGAAGAGTGGAGCATAGAGCAAGAGAGTCGCAAGCATAAACAGCAAAACAGAAACCGAAAATATTTGCCCAAAGAACTAAGCCACATAAGAAGGACGCGACATAAGCACACAAAAGAGAGAGAGCCGCAAAAGGCAACAGCAACAACAAAAGCATAGTGGGAAGAGCAGCAACAACAACAGCAGCAAAAGTAACCGAGAGAGCAACAAAAGCAGAAGTAACGGGAAGCAGCAGCAGCTGGGAGCAAAAAGGAGCAAAGCAAAAGCAAGGCAGACGCTTCATCATCAATCCAACACCAACACCAACAAACCACCCGCGTGCGTGTGTGCGCCCCAAACAAAATATCCCCCACCATTCAGCACAGCACAGGAACAGCAACAAAAATGAACATGCTACAGAGTTTTAGCGGCAGCGCTGCCAACGCCACAGGCGATGCCACCAGCGGTGAGTGTGAGAGAGAAACTTTTACCTTCTCTGCCCAGCTCCCTACAACCTAAGCTAAGTCCCGTCCTGCCCCTACTCAATTCACTCGCAACATATTACAGCAGCAGCAGCAGCAAAAAAAAAAATCCAATTACATATACATATGTACATAAACACACAGAGTATCCATTGTGTGTATGTGTGTGTGTGTGTGTTGTGTTTTTGTTGTTGTTTCTGCTTTCCGTACGTCTTCGGTCCATCCCGCCGTTGCTGCGTAGTAAGCGTCGCGACGCCGTTGCTGTTGAAGAAGAAGGTGCGAAAGTGAAATGATTTGGCGTCGTTCCGTTCCGCTAGAAAGAAGGAAAGTAGAGAAAAAGCAAAACCGAATATATTGCGCCACAGTGGACACTGACTAAGGGGAATTGGCAATTATTTGGGAATATAATTTGATATATTGTTGAGCATTATAATTCGATTATATTGGAATATGATCATTGAAGATTAATTATATTTAGCTTTGACATTTACTTATCCGTGTGATATCCATGATAAGGAGTATATAATCAGATTTCATTTTTATATACATTTTGTCTAAAAGGGTAAAGTTAGTAGCAAATGTTGTGCAATTGATTCATAGAACAAGTTTGATATAATTATTGTTAATTAACATTTTTGTTGGTTTTTATACTCATTGCATTAACATTTTCCGAGATTTCTTAGTTAGATCCGTACTTTCCGCATTCCATTTTTAACTATAGAAATATTACGTGGGAGTCGAGCGTCAAGTAGTAATTGTTCTACATTCCCAACAGAGGAATTGATTCTTTAATTTTGGGCTAAAAAAATCCAAGCCATAAACTATCGAAATTTGAGTTAAAGATCAAATAGTATTTGGCTTTGTTAGCAGTTATATAGAATAAGGGAGAAGAAAAGAGAGTTGCATTTTATACCAAGAGGTAAGAAAAGTGTCTACAAAATTTGAGGAATAAGAAAAGTCTCCATTTTCGTTCGTTTATTTGGAAGAATGAACCAAGAAGGAAACCCATAACTCAATATTGGGCTTGGGCACGAGTACTCGTACTCGTATTCGTATTCTTTTATTTATCTCGAAGTTTTAGTTGCCCAACTGAAGCCCCACTTTATATTGAAAGTTTTGGGCAGCGAAACTGTGTTTTTGTTTTTTTTTTGTAATTGCTTGACTGAACTGTTGAGGAGGGTTCGGGTCGGCTCCGGGTAGCTGGTGGATTTTCTGGGAAGTGTGAGTAAATAAGAGACCAAACATCATCATCATCCATAGCATACTTCTCGGAATATATAGGGATACATTCCAATAGATGAATACATCTGTATGTACATATATATTGTGTGCTGTGCGAGCATGTGTAAGGGAATAGCGAATGGAGAGCAGACACAATACAGTCACATATATATGCATATGTACAAGAGGGGATTTGTGTGTGTGTGTGGGGGCGGAGGATTGCAGAAATTAATCAAAATAAAATACGAGAATGTCGACTGTCGTCGGTATTGTCGGTTGACAGGTGGTCCCCGCAGCAGGTTGCAGTCTGTCTCTCTCTCTCTCTCTCTGCCACCCTTTCGGCTTGTGTACCTGCGGCGTTGATGTGAAATTGAAATCTGCTCTAATTGCCATCGATTTTGCTTGCAATTTTCCCCCATTTCCCCTTAATTAAATGATGAAATAACGACCATGAAAAAATGCTAAAGTTCAGGGCCAAACAGAGTCATTTTCGCATCAATCTTCAATGTGTTTTGACATTGGCATTGGCATTGGCATTAGCTTTGATTTTAGTTTCGCTGGCGTTACGTTCGCTTGTATTTTTAATGAGAAAACGTGGACGAGGAAGCCAATTATCGGTTTTTAATGTCAAACGGCGACCGGTAATTGCATTTTAGACGGCAACTCTTACGTATACTTGATGGCATTACGCTACCCCACGCACCCCATGCATCATGCAGCACGCACCCTCCACCCTCTGGCTTCGTGGCTTCGTGGCTTCCTGGCTTCCGACTTCTGACGGGGGCCCTCTCATTTGAAATTCATCAAATTGCCTGCCAATTAAGTAATCATCAGAGAAGCCCCAGCGCTGGCGCTCCTACCAATGTCTCTATGTCCATCCATGTCCGGGTTCGAGTGTCTCTCTCTGCATCACGGTCACGGCTAGACCTCGTACAAGGCTAAACTATTCAATTCAATTAGCTGGAAGTAACAGTAGGCAGCATGAAGAGACTTTCCCAACGTTGTATAAATAATATATGTATGTGCACAGTTTTAATTGCTGTTGGCTTGGAATCCTCGAGCAACTTCATTTAAAAGACTTTAAGATAATACTTTAAGCTTATTAATTTTTGTTTGTTTTATCTTATGATATGTTTGTCAAATGTTTACTTTAATTTTGGTGCCAATATTTTTGCCCTAAGATCTTGGGATCGAGCCTGGATTGGAAATACTTTAAATAAAATACTTTAAAAAATTTGCTTTATATTTCTTAGAAATGAATTAAAAGCTACAACTCTCTTCATATTATCGAAAATTTATTTGCAGTCAGAATAAAATAGGAACTCCCACAGTACCCATTTAATGCCATTTTTCTTTTAAAGAGAATATCGGTTTAACGTGCGGTTACGTTTCCCAGGACACGTCGCTTCCCTGCTTCCTGTTGCATTCTCCAATTAGTTGATTTTTCTACTTTTAATCTGATTAGCGTGTACATAACAGGAGAGACTTGTGTGCTTCTCCCATATGTATGTGGTATGTGGACTGAATGCCGATGCCTGGTGCTGGTGCTGCTGCTGTGGCTGTGGCTGTTCTTCCTTGCAACTTGAGCTTTGGATGAGGCAGTGTCGGTGGTGTGGTGTGGTGTGGTGGCATGTGTGTACATAACACACGAGCCACACGAGGAGCCAACACGTGTGTGTGTGCGTCCTTTGTTGGGTAACAAACATATGTTTGGTTGGGTTCCCGCTTCCACTTACAATATGGTTGGGTGGTTCCTTCCTACAACAGTCAATGGCACGAGTGTGTGTGTGTGTGTGGGGGGGTTCGGGGTGTGTGTATTTAATGATGTATGTATGTAAGTGTCTGTGTGTGGTAGAGCGCTTTCGCCCTGTAACTGGCAGCAAATTAAAGGAACAGAACTGCATGCGCCATCCCTTTCTGATTACAGCTCTAGAGTCTAGATCCAGTGCCTGGATCTTTCAGCCGTGCTGTTGCCGTTTTTGCCGCCCGTCTCATTTGCGCGCCTGCTCTTTCTTCTTTTGTGTGTGTGTGTGTGTGTGTGTGTTGCCGGTTTGTCGTTTCGTTTTAGCCCTGTCATCAGCTGTTTTATGTTGTTCAGGGTCAAGTGTGTGGCCTTTTGCCTCGACTCGACTCGTCTCGTCTCTCACTCTCACTCTCTAGCAGGTGTTGGTTGTGTGCTGCCACTCTCTCGCTCTCTCAGTGTGCTCGCTATCTACACCCCTCTCCCCTTCTCTCTCTCCTCCTCTTTCTCTCCCTGTGCTTGCTGGCTTGGCTGCTTTGGCTGCTCGTTACGGGAGTGTCGACTGGGCACAAAGTGTAAGGTTATAATTCAAGGAAGTTTTTTAGCATAGCCACCGCCAGCCAGCCAGCCAGCCAGCCATCGTTGTCGGCGAGTCAAGGTTACTATATACCATTGGGTGTGGGGCTGCTGGGTCTGCTGTGTGTGTGTGTGTGTTGGGGTGGGTCTCGACTCTCGATTGTTGTTTATTGAAATGCTTTCCCACTTAAGGAGCAGGGGCGGCAGCGGCTCGGCGGCAATTGCAAAAAATTGCAAAAGAAATGAGAAAATGAGAATAAACAACTTAGGACCAATGTCGGCTATATACTTTTTGCTCTCACTGTCGGTGTCTGTCGTGCACTTAACATAATATTCCCTTTGTATAATATTTTGTTTGTTTGGTGGCTTTTAAAGCTGCCGCAACGTTGCCGCTTTTCACAGCGAGGCAAGCGACTGAAGAGGCAGAGATTCTCTGTTGTCAGCGCTGCTGCAATTTTTGTCAGCACCACCTCCTCCTCTGCTACTACTCCTCCTCCTTCTCCTCCCTCTCTGATGAGAAAGTTTTGCTCCCTTATCGATTTTCGGGAGTTGTTTTCTGTGTGTGTGTGTGTGGGGGGTGTCCTGCCGGGCATTGCCAGGCCATGTCACGTAGCTGCGTAAATCCTTTATTTCCATTCTAATTAGAAGCGCGCGCGCCTCTCCTAGGAGTTGGCTCTCTCTAGCCTGCT
Organism: Drosophila ambigua; assembly: GCA_018150905.1. Classification (NCBI taxonomy): domain Eukaryota; kingdom Metazoa; phylum Arthropoda; class Insecta; order Diptera; family Drosophilidae; genus Drosophila; species Drosophila ambigua. The sequence continues at coordinate 3,545,047 of JAECWS010000151.1, read as the reverse complement.
GCCTGCTGCCTGCTGGCGTTGCTTATATCCTATTAGCATATTTTGTATATGGACCAATACACGGGATAGCCCAAACACAAACACAAACACACACACAGTGGAATACAGTGCGTTGAATAACTGTAATTCGAATGGTTGTTTTAAAATATTTACCAATAAAATTTGATTTTTTTTATATTTTTTTTTTAATATGTAGCAAGTTTTTAACCGATTTCATAAATAGAAATATGTGTCGCGCACCATGCGGCAGTGCCCCTCGGACAGCGCACTTTGCAAGCATCGATGTGAAGACGTTCCGTCCGCTAGGATTGGATTGAGGATACTTACATATGTATATTCATAGATATCTATGATAGATTTGATAGAGCTTAAGAGCATAATTCCCTTCAAAGAGTGATGCTAATACGAACACCCTAAAATGCGTAAAATTCTGATTTTTTATTACTTTTAAAAATCAAATAGGAATGTGTGTATATTTCTCTGATATTTCCCATAGTCAGAATGCTATGGTACTTTTCTTTTAATTCGCCTCTCGCATTGTTTTATTAAACTTAATTTTTGGAATTGCTAAACTTTATTTTTTAATGTTTTTGACGAGTTTTTGGGTTGATTGTTAAACAAATGATGTTCCATTATTCACTTTGCTTAATTTGCCAAATATATTCATGAATTCTGATTAAAATATTAAACGTTTTAACGTTAATAAATAAAATATAAATTTATTAATTTTATACATTTTAATTGTTATAAATATGTTAAATTCGTTCGCTTCTTTTTTATATTAATGTAAGTATTATTACATTTTATTTTCAATATTTTTATATTCTACTATTGATTTTTTGTACTTATTGCATTTTAAATTCTTTTCTTTGTTTTTCCAACCATTTTTTAAGGTTTAATCGTTTGGGATTAATGCATTACATGAGGCCCAGTCAGCAGATTTGTGTCTCATCCCCATAATTGTGGCATGGTGCAATTACACGTGATATGGGGTGGGTCTGGGGTGTGTGGTGTGCGGTGTGCGGTGTGGAGTGTGGGGGAGTATCCTGCGTAAGTGCATCACTGTCATCACAACGTGACACTCTGCTGCGACTCTCTGCCGTTATGCATGCGTTCTTATGGCAACGGAGCGCACTGTACAACGCAGACACAAACACAGACACATGCACAGGCACAGACACATGCACATAAGTGCGTATCGTTTTCGTATCGTACATAAACATTTATATAAGTATGAGGCATGCGGCATGGGGCATGAGGAGAGAGGCTATGAGGCAGAGCAGCGACTCTGACGGATTTGTGCACAGGAGCAAACAGAACCAAAATTGACAGCGATGACAAAATGATTGACGTCGGTCTGGGGCAACGTAACGAAATGCTGCGGGGAGTGGCGGCTGGGAGAGTCCACGTGGATCTCCTCCAGTCCCAAAGACGACACGGGGCATGTGCAATCAATCAAAGCATATTTATGGGGGGTGGTGGGTGGTATAGCGATGTGTGGGGCGTGGGGCCACGAATTATTGAGCAGCAGATTACGCTTGATTCGCATTAATTTCCCATTTGCCATTTCCCGTTTGCCATTTCCCGCTTTCCGATGTGCAACCCACAGCCGAGACGGAGCTCAAGGAGCGCCTGATAGCCAGCGTCAAGAAGGAGGTGAAGCAGCTGATGGAGGAGGCGGTGACCAAGAAGTACGTGCACGAGGAGAGCAGCTCGGTGACGTCGCTGTGCGGCGCCGTGGAGGCCTGCCTCAGCCATGGCCTGCGCCGTCGCGCCTTGGGCCTGTTCAAGACCTCCTCGACGACGGCCCTCATCCAGAAGATAGCCAAAATCTGTCCTGAGGCGGACTACGTGAGTCGGCGCCTGCTGGAACTGGAGCTGGCCCACGAGAGTCCCACGGTGAGCGGCAAGCGCTCGTCCTCCAGCAGCGACAGCATCATCAAGCCCAAGCTGATCAGCAAGCAATCGGGCAGCAGCTGCAGCAGCAGCTCCGTGACCACCATCAATACGGTCAGCAATGGTGCCGGCGGCGGCGGCGCTGGTGTCCTTGGTGGCGCTGGCACACCGCTGGGCAAGTACCTGTGGATCCGCTTGGCCCTCTACGAGAAGCGGCTGGCCAAGATCATTGAGCATCTGGTGGGCAATGCCAGCAACTACTATGATCGCGAGGCGCTGGTCGCCGACGCCGATTATGGTTCCATACTCAGCTCCCTGCTGGTGGGGCCCTGTGCCCTGGAGTTTACGCGGGCCAAGACGGCCGATCATTACTGGTCCGATCCCTGTGCCGATGAGTTGGTAAGTGGTGCTGCTGCCTCCCCCCCATCCCCCATCCTGCATACCGATCATCTTCCACTCTGTTTTGTCTGTGTTTTTAGGTGCAGCGGCATCGTATCAGCTCGGGCAACCGCACACCGCCCACCTGCCATCGGCCGATCATTAATTTTAAGAGGAGTCTGCACACCAGCTCGGAGGACACGAGCAGCGGCAGCTTCAAGGCCTGCTCGCCGGCGAGCGTGGCCAAGGACTATGTGGAGTCGCTGCATCAGAATTCGCGCACCACCCTCCTCTATGGCAAGAACAATGTCCTCGTCCTGCCCAAGGACGTTTCGGAGCCGATGCCCGGCTATCTGAGCCTACACCAGAGCGTCCAGTCGCTGACCATCAAGTGGACGCCCAACCAGCTGATGAACGGCTACAACGACGGGGACAACAGCGACAAGAGCTTCTACTGGAGCTACGCCCTCAATATCAATGTGGACGAGATTGTCTATGTGCACTGTCACCAGAATCGTGGCGGCGACACCGGCGGCACCATCATCCTGGTGGGCCAGGATGGCGTACAGCGGCCGCCCATACACTTTCCGGAGGGCGGACACCTGCAGGCATTTCTCAGCTGCCTGGAGACGGGCCTGCTGCCGCACGGACAGCTGGATCCGCCGCTCTGGTCGCAGCGCGGCATTGGCAAGCTCTTCCCCTGGCCCAAGAGCGTGCGACGGCACATACTGCCATCCGTTATGGAGGCCTCGTCCGCCTCCTCCAGCGATGAGACGCCCATCGACTATGTCTTTCGCGTGGTCAGCAAGAGTCAGCACGAGGAGTTCTGTGAGCATCGAGATTCTGTAAACTGATCCATCAATCTGTACTCAACATATTTTCCTCTCTCTCTCTCTATCTATCTTCCCCAGTGGCCACGCATCCCATTTTGGAGCTGGGACGCTCGAGTCCGCGTCGCAAGCATTTGGGCAGCTGCTCCACCACCGGCAGCAGCGACTGCTCCAGCAAGAGTCTCTCCATCGATCAGAGCAGCAGCGATCCGCCCTTGATACAGGCTAGTCAAACGGCCAGCATTGAGCTCGTGTGCTCCACCATGCGGCGACAGATCATCTCGCGGGCCTTCTACGGCTGGCTGGCCTACTGCCGTCATCTATCCACAGTGCGGACACATCTCTCGGGACTGGTCTATGGTCGCATTATGCCCGATTGTAAGTGCTGCCAAAGTAGCAGACACAAATAACTAGATTAAGAACCTCCTTATTCGGCGTAAGAGCGACCCCGTGCCCGCTCTCAGAGAGCGCTAACAGAGTTGTAGGCAGAGAACGGCTACAGACTGTAAGCGGAGATACCAGAGCTGTAGGCAGAGAACGGCTACAGACTGTAAGCGGAGATAACAGAGCTGTAGGCAGAGATCGGCTACAGACTGTAAGCGGTGATAACAGAGTTGTGGGCAGAGAGCGGCTACAGACTGTAAGCGGAGATAACAGAGCTGTGGGCAGAGAACGGCTACAGGCTGTAAGCGGAGAGCGGCAACAGCCCATTACTCTGTTCGGTTCTCTGTTCTCTTCTCTGTTTTCGCTGTTCCATTAGCAGCACTGTAATGATTGATTCTCGGATGAATTTCCTTTTCTATTTCTTATCTAAAACCAAAATGAAGAACCATTTGAATTTACGCACTCTATGGAATTCCAAACTTTCACTTTTGCTAGTACTTACAAACGGGGTAGGCCTCTGTGCACTGGGCTGTTGTTTCTTTACTGGTTTATTCTACAATCTAAAACTACTTCCCTACTCCTCACAGTGGCTGCCGATGAGGAGGGCCTCACCCGACAAAAGTGGCTGGAGATGCATGTGGATGGCGTTGTCTCTGGCGAATTGGAGCTCTATCGTTTGGTGTACTTTGGCGGCGTACAGCCCGATCTGCGGCAGGAGGTTTGGCCCTATCTGCTGGGCCATTACGCCTTTGGCTCCACGCCGGAGGACAGGAAGAAGCAGGACGAGACCTGCAAGCACTACTACGAGACAACGATGAGCGAGTGGCTGGCCGTGGAGGCGATTGTTCGCCAGCGTGAGAAGGAGAAGACGGCGCTGGCCGTGGCCAAACTGAGTGCCGAACAGGCGCGTCTGGCGGCCAATGCCAATGGTGCTGGTGCCGGTGCAGGTGGCGGTGGCGGTGCTGCTGCCGCAAATGCTGCAAAGCCAATGACCAACGGCAGTCGGGAGCTGGAGCTGGAGCTAGAGCGCAGCGGCCATGACCAGAGCGGTGATGAGGCGGAGCTGGGCGGCGATGAGGGTGAGAACGATGTGTTTGATGATAACGATTTCTCCGATATATCCGATCCTGGAGATCTGTCCGATGAGCCCGAACTGGCAGCCGAGGCTGAGGAGCAGCCTGAAGAGGATGGAAACGAGAAAACAGACGAGGAGCGGGAGCAGGAGCAGGAGCAGGAGGATGGTCAATTGATGCCACAGCTGAGCGAGCAGTTGATGCTGGAGTTCCAGAATCTCGACTGCATGGAGCCGCTGCATCTGCAGGAGAACTGCTTTGCCGACTCTGAGGCGGAGGGCGAGATGGGACTGGGACTGGATGCTGGCGGGAACATCCTGCTGCTGAGCATCAAGAGCTCTCCCTCCACCAGCAGCTACGAGACGGTGGGCAATGAGTTCGTGGACATGGTGGATGTCAAGGAGGAGCCAGAGACAGAGCCCGAAACAGAGCCAGAGCCCTGCGGTCTGTTGAGTAAATTCCACAGCGCCGATGATGTGCGCCGGGATGTTGGGGAGGAGGCAGACCATGAGGAGGAGCATCCATCCACGTCGGTGATCATCACAGAGGCCGCCTCCCTGGACGCCTTGGATGTGCAGTGCAACGATGACGAGACCACCGAAGATTTTACCTCGCGCAAGACCAGCCTCATGTCCCCCATGAACGAGGACATCACGGTGGTGGCCAGCCTGGATGCCCTGCAGGAGCCCAAGTCCGCTTGCGTCTCCCCAGCCAGCTCCAATGGGGGCGTCTACAGCGTTGAGCTGCTCGAACAGTTTGGCCTCAATCTGCATCGCATCGAGAAGGATGTGCAGAGGTGCGACCGCAACTATTGGTACTTTGCCAACGAGAATCTGGACAAGCTGCGCAACGTGATATCCACGTATGTGTGGGAGCACCTGGACGTGGGCTACATGCAGGGCATGTGCGATCTGGTCGCCCCACTGCTGGTCATCTTCGACGACGAGTCGCTCAGCTACAGCTGCTTCTGCAAGCTCATGGAGCGCATGATCGAGAACTTTCCCAGCGGCGGTGCCATGGACATGCACTTTGCCAATATGCGGTGCGTATAGCCCTATCTCTGTAATGTTTGAGTGCCCTTTTATTTGATATTCCCAATGGCAGTTCGCTCATACAAATCCTCGACTCGGAGATGTACGATCTGATGGACTCGAACGGGGACTATACGCACTTCTACTTCTGCTACCGCTGGTTCCTCTTGGACTTTAAGCGGGAGCTCGTCTACGACGATGTCTTTGCCACCTGGGAGGTGATCTGGGCGGCCAAGCATGTCGCCTCTGGCAACTTTGTGCTCTTTCTGGCGCTGGCCCTGCTGGAGACCTATCGCGACATCATACTGTCCAACAGCATGGACTTTACCGATGTCATCAAGTTCTTTAATGGTAAGCTGCGCGCTTACTCTATTCCATGCCGTTATTCTATGCCGTTATTCTCTTGCAGAAATGGCCGAACGTCACAATGCCCAATCGATTCTGCAGCTGTCACGCAGCTTGGTGCTGCAGCTGCAGACAATCATCGAGAACAAGTGAAGGAGGAAGCAGGCCGAAGCACGCATAAACTTACCCTTAACCATAAACATAACCCATAATCCGTAGATGTATACCCGATGTAATTGCCGACCAGTATTGAGCATGCGATGTATGTACTAGTAGAGAGCACACACGTAGATCATAGAATCATAGAATGTTGGATAGTAACTGCGCTTTAGTCATCACCTGCACACGGCATACATGCATACACACATATAGTACATGCATACAATACATATGTAGTAGATGGCAATTAGCTGGAGACTTAATGAGTCTTGTTCGGTGGTTTTGGTTTTTGAAGCAGTGTGGAAGGAGTTTTTTTTTTTTTTTTTTTTTTTTTTTTTTTTTTTTTTAGAAACGGCTGGGAGTCGCCTATGTTGCGATGCAGAAGTTTACAATTTGAAATGTAGCTAAAATTAAGGAAATTGTAGTGACCTGAGATGTGAAGCGTAAAGTAGAACAAACAAAAACAAAACAAAAACAAAAGAAAATGATATGCAAATGAACAACGTAAATGAGAAAATACTATTTACTATATACAATATATATATATATACATATATATAATATATACAACATACACATACCGATTATATATATACAGCCATTCCACATATACATAGAAGCAGTTACACATACAAATATATTTATACTTTTTGTATGGGGATGGTCGGTCATGTGCTACGCGATCATCAGTATACTTGTATTAGATACCATCTACATAGAGATATATACATATACACTATATACATACTATACATACTATTATATACATACATATATTTGCAATGCTGTGCGAGGTTTTCGGCTTGGGCTCATTGCGGCCCAGGCTGCGGGCCAATTGTTGTTAATGTTATTTTGTATCGATTTGGCAAAAATAATCAGATATATACACACACACACACACACTGACACATGTGCATACATATATGATAGATGCTATATATATATTAGAGGTCTGCGGAAATGAACTGCAAATATTTCCAGTCCCTACAGATACAGATACCTTCCCTCTCATTCGCATTCATGCTGCCTTTCCGAGTCCTTCTGCAATATTAATTTATTTACATTCATTGAGTTTCATTTATGCAGCATTCATGCAGACCGCTATATGAATATATGTATGCACATTTAAATGATATTAAATTGCAATTGTTCGTTTCTAAGATTTAATTTTGTTATTGGCATTGTTATCTTTTGGATGGAGAACAAAAATGCGAACAAATTTGCAGTTTTAGTTTTCGTTACGAGTTTTAGCTTTGGGTGGATCCCATGGCATAGATCGAACAATTGCACACACACAGACAGACACAGACACAAAAATGTTATGAAAATGTTGTTGAATGAAAAACGTTGAGTTTGAGTTGATTGCGTTATTGTATTAGATGAATTAATATACAACCAACAAAAATATTATACATAAAATACGAATATATAAGAATATATATATACATACAGACATATATTAAACGAGTATTTATACGCAGACATATTATATATACATAGCCTAATATATACATACAGCATAATGTGTTAAATGTGTATGTTACTTACAATATTTTGTTGTGATTTGTTTTTGGGTTTTGTTGTTTGGTTTCCAAAACGAAAGTTCTCTCTCAGGCAAATTTGTATGCTTTCTGTCAAGCAATTTCTTGTTTTTTGGTAAGTGCAGGCGCACCAAAACTCCCTCCAATAAAAGGGCTAACGGTTTATCGGTTTATATACATATATACATATATATATATATACACACATTATACAAATAAACAGACCTACCATACGATATATACATTGTATGGAACATATGTAATTTAATGCGAGTAGCACGCTTTTTGTGTATAGAAAACTAAACGAAGGAAACGACAAAAAAAAAACAACTAAAACTTAAAAAAAAAATAACTTAATGTGATTTCTTGTTGCTTCTTTGAATATTGATATTTTTGTAAGCGCTAAACAGAAACAGAGAAGAAAAAAAAAATATATATAAAATGAAAGATAGAAGATAGCGAGAGAAAGAGCGAGGGCGAGGGAGAGACAGCGAGAGAGAGAGAGAGCGAGAGTGCGTGTGTGAGCGAAACATAAGAGATATATTTTACACATGAGAGCGAGCGAACTCTGACCTCTGGGCCACTGAGTCCAAACAACATTTTGGCCACACTTTTGATAAAAATATTCGATAAAGGATCAGCACGGATCCAGGCGACAACACGACAACACAGCAAAAAAACTCTCGCTATAAATAAACAAAAATAATATTGTATCGTAATCGTAATCGTAATCAAAGCTAAGCTACTATATATTTATACCACGTCTGTGTAGAGACGTTGACACCCTATAGAGCCCCCGAGCATATGGTACATACACACATATACATTACAGTTACCCGCGATTGTAACTGCACACAAATATATAGCATTACACATGAATACTACGAATATCCTATGTTCCCCCACAAACAACAACATCACACAAAACAGAATATAACAAACAAACAAAAACAAACAAACAATTAAACATAAATTTATAATTTAACAGAGAACAAAACAAAACAAAAAATGAATGAAAATAAAAGCGAATTATGTAAAATGTTTACACAAAAATCAGGTAACATTATTCATTATTAATTTGTTTATTAGCCCTCGATGAATATGCGCAATGAAATTTAAGTTGGATCTCAGGAAATATACCCCCATTACAGCATATAAAATTGATTGAACTGTGGGCTCTTAATTACTCTTATTTATCTATGCATATTCATTCACTTTTTTTCTTTATAGCCTAACAAATATTCCTGTATTTATGTTGCCCAATACCCTTACGTGCATCCATAACACTAGATGTGTATGTCTTCAACGGCAATGACGTGTTTCTTAAAAGAAATTACAATTATTCATTTTGTATTTATTAACGCCAAGTGGAAGCTATTTAAAACAATGCAATTTTGAAGTACAGATTAATTTATTTATACAGTATGTTCACATTGTTATTTAGGATATTTAAATCCATTGTATACCCTTTAATCAGAGGTGATATATGTATTTTAAATAACAATTGGCGTGTTGATAAACATATAGCCATATCTGTCTGTCTGTTTGTCCTCCCGCCATTAATTATAGCCAGAATAAATCAAAATAAGATTTTTAGTAGCTTTACGCTCCTTACATCTCTCTCTAACTCTATCTCTCTACCTCTTACAGTGAAGCTAGCCACTGCAGTATCAGAGAGAGTGAGAAAGAGAGAGACAAAGAGGCAAATATACTGTGGATTCATTCAACGGTCTAATATCTGTATCAAATTACGAAACGTACCACGAAGTACTCATATATACATATGTATGTACAAGTGTATGTACAAATGTATATGCCTTTGTATTATATGACGGAAACAAATCAAACTTATTTGAAAATTTTTTCCAGCAAAGTTATTTGAAAACAAACAATCTGAAATTAATTAATATATTATTATTATTTTATTTATTTATTATGAACATTTTGTTTGCTTTGTTTTTATTCTCAGCAGGTCTTAGCAGCTAATTCAAGTTGTTATGATATGTTAACTAAAATGGTTCATAATTTATTCTTCTTTATTTTTGCCCGTTCTTTTATATAAAAATATTCTAATAGCCATTGAATGATAGCTCGACGATCTCTCTGGATGATATCTGGATTCTTATTCGATGGTATACAATTAGTAAAAAATGCGTGGCAGCTTTGCTTGCACCTAAATGTGTACGAGCTATATAAACGCCCCACTAACTATGCTATAGCTGGAAATTACTTGCAATAAAGTATGCCTAGCAGTATCACTAAATGCTCGTAACATCTTCATTGGACATTCCACTGGCCAACACTCTAAATGGACCACAAGCAGGAGATTGCCCAACCCACACCGCCATCTATCCATCTATCTATCTATCTATGTGCTGGCATCTTTGCTTGCACCTGAGGAGAGAAAACTGGGCCACGGCACGGCATACGCACGCGGACCAAACCTTAAAATACATTTCGTACATTTCGGTACACACGAAAGCAAAGTGTGCAGGTTATGTTAAGCACTCTAATGGATCGCTACGGTACGGTACGGTACGGGCAGGGTGCGGGCCACAGGATACAGGGTGTGGAGACAGAGGCAGAGCCGGAGACTGAGCAGCGGGGCCCAAGCGTTATGGCGCACACTCAATGCGAAGCAACAGCGGGCCCATTACACCCAACTGTTTTCACCCAAAAATTTGGGGCATACTTACACACACACACACAAGAACAAGCACAAGGGAGCGTGTGTGTGTGTGTGTGTAAGTGAGGCTGGGGCAAGTGGCGTGTTGTCGTCCTGTTGCTTGTGGCAGGCAGATTTTCACCACGCAACGTGCGACGTCAGCAAACTGTTAACGGTTTACACACACATACACATTACAAACACATATGTACGTGTACAGCTGCATTCATACATACAAACTGGGCAAGTGCGAGCGAGATACCAAGGGCCTAAAGGGCGCAACGCGAAAAGCTTCCGAAACGTAACGTAATGTGGCAGTGTGTACGGGGCACAGTGGTACAAAAAAAACCAAAAAGGGAGCACAGCAGCAACAGCAGCAGCAGCAGTAGCAAGAGGCAAGAGCTTCGTGCGTTTTGTTGTTGTTGTTGTTGTTGTCGTCCAGCGTCAGCGTCACCGTCACCGTCAGCGTCAGCGTCAGAATTTGTGTCTGGCTGGCGGGTTGTTCGGTTCGTTCGGTTTGCTTTCAGTTTCAGTTTTCAGTTTTACTTGGGAGTTCGTCGCGTTCAGTAGTTAGTGGCAGTAGCTCCACTCAATGGCCCCGTACGCTCACTAAAGATAATAATTAGGGACTTAGTCAGTCGCTCGTACAGTGTCGAGCAGTGGAGTCGCTTTGTCGTTTGTCGTTCGTCGTCATTCGGTCAGTGATTAAGTCAGCTATTCAGTCAATTCGGTCTATCCGTTATACGGTTATAGGGTTATCTTTCAATACATTTGCAGCCCTTCTTGCGGTTTTAGTCAGTAATTCGGTCAAACATTTGTGCGAGAGATTTGTTTTGTTGTAAATGATGGGAGCGCGCGCTCGTTGCTCCTCTCCCTCTCCGGCGGCTGGCAGGATGCCAAATTATTTATAAAGAACCCAGCCAGGGCAGCCAGGGCAGGCAGGGCAGGCAGCAACTAGTTAATAAGCAGCCGAAACACGAAACACACACAGCCAAAGAGCGCAATAAGAAGGAAGAGCCCAAAAAGGAGAGCATCGAAGCAAGGCAAGCAAGGAAGCGCAAAGCAAAGGGAAAAGAATAGGGACCAGCACCAGCACCAGGGCTAGGACCCTAAGAGTGGAGTGGAGTGGAGTAAAGTGGAGTGAAAAGAGGCTTCAGCCGCAGGCGACACTTTCACCGTTCCATCCATTCTCGGTTGCTGCTGTGCTGCTGCTGCTTCTTCTTCTTCTATTTCGGCCCTGTACCGTTACACTCTACGCGCAAAAAACAAACAGAAACTTTTTCGAAATACATTTTAGGCGCGCGCGTGTGATTGTGTGCGTGAAACGCAGACAGGCAGGAGAGGCACAAAGATAGAGAGAGAGAGAGAGCGAGCGAGCGAATAAGGAATTACGGTGCAAAAAGCTTTGGGCAATCTGCCCCGCCGTAAGCGTCAAAACACACGCCCACGCACACACTCTGAAACACAAACTCGCCGAAATTCCACAGGAAGAAGCACTCGAAAATGGTGCAAACCAATGCAGGTAATATACATACATACATATGCACATTACATATATATATGTAACCCAAAAACCCGCAAACCCAAAAACCACTGACTAAGACAATAGGCGGGGAAGGGCGACAGCGCGCTGCGGCTGCGGCTGCGGCAGCGTGTGAGTGTAGATAATGGATGCATTCAGGCATCGCTTTTCATATTTTCGTAATTTCACACACCCGCTGCGGCGATTGAAGCGGCGATGACAGTGAAAGCTTCATGCTAATATTTTATACGTATCACATACATACATATGTACATGCATGCATACATACCTACATATGTATACGAGCATTGGGCATTGAGTGAGGCAATGGGACTGGGCTTTAAGTGTTTGCAGTGCATCCATTGTGCATTGTGGATATGGATAGGCATGGGTATGGGTACGTGTGTGTGTACATATGTGTTCCGGTAATCCCGGGCAATCAGCGAACGGTGCTTCACTTAATGCGACAATGGTACATACATTTTGTTGTATTTGCAATTGCTACAACAATGCCCTGCCCTGTCCTGTCCTGCCTTGCCTAGCCATGTGGAGGGGACACATTCAAGGACGTGCCTTTGGTGCTACAGGGCTCCTGGTTTGGCACTGCAATTTAGCAAAAACTCTGACAAAGCTGGTGGGGCAGGTTAGCGGCTAACCAATAGATTTAAATTCTATTTTTTACGTTCAATTATTGTTCGATTTAAATGCTCACACAAATATCGTAGCTTTTATGCATTTATTTCATTTGAATAACTGGGGAAATTTTTATTTTTACTACAAGTAATACTTGTTTTTAATGCACTAGTCTCAGAAGAGTTATGGTTTATATTGCCATATTTAATTTTTTTTAAACAAGATTTGATTTTAATTAATTTATTTATTTTATTTCAATTTTATTTAATTTATTTCATCAATTTTTGTATTTTACTTGTATGCATTAATTTAATTTGAATAACTGAGGAAAAATATTTATTATTTTTATTCACAAAAACCTTTTTTATGCACTAGATTTTAAAGATTTTATTTAAAAAATATTTAATTATTTAATTATTTTTATTTGTATTTTGCTTTTATCCATTAATTTAATTTGAATAACTGACAAAATATATTTATGCGGTATTTATATTGTTATTTGTTTTTTTTTCTAGTGCTACAAGCAATACTTATTTTTAATGCACTAGTCACAGAAGAGTTATGATTAAAATAACAATATTTCATTTTTATTTATTTATATTTTATTTAATTTATTTGATATATTTTTTGTATTTAATTGAATTTAATATGTGCCATAAGTGTGGCCCGTGACTGTAGACCGTTCTGCCATACATACATACATATATACATACGTAGATCCTTCTCCACTTGCTGGCATCGCCCATACGCCCGCATCGTATTATACTGGCAAGTAATCCTGCCCAGCGGCTGCTGTTTTCCCTGGCAACAGGTTATTAGGCCATCTGGACCATCGGTCATTGCATTGCACAAACCGCATTGCTGCAGATCTGCCACCACCATCCAGCAGCAAGGCCAATACGGATGAGCTTTTAGCATAATGAAATTACAATGAATGTGTCCAGGTGCGGCGGCCCTGGCTGTGCATCCCTTTAGGCTCCAGCTGCCTGCCCTGCCGCCTCGCTTCGCATCGTGCATTCGTTCTGTCACTCCAGTCTAGTATCTCTGTGGCTGTGGCTGGGACTGTGACGGTGGCCTGCCATTTGTGTGCCTTTAAGCTTAGCCACAATCAAGGCCGCACTAAAATTGCATGGCACACGGCAACAGGTTGGCCGCGGGCTGGGGGCGGTAGTCTTGTCCCCCCTTTAATCCCATGTAACGACTTTAGCTGTGGCAGCAACAGCAGCAGCAGCAGCGGCGGCATTCTCCTGATTGATTGTCTGCAAAAGATTAAGCCCCGTCCGTTTGTCCATCTATTCATTCTGGCCGTGACTGTGCTGCTGCTGCTGCTTAAGTCCTTTGCACATACTATACATACAAATGTACAAACATATGTCCCAGATCCCCAGGATAGATAGGCTGAAGCTGGTGCTGGGCGCTGCTACCCGGCAACTCGTTTACACTGCAACAATGCGGCAGTTTCTGCTGCTTGAAGTGGAAATTTCCAACCTAAAACGATAACTCAAATCTGCAGTCAATAAAGAACGGATATAGCACGGGGGAATACTCTCTGGGCACAATATTAATTGTATTTATTTATGCTATTTGAACGCATTTGAATTGATTTATTTGAATTGATTCTATTGATACTTCTTCGGCTGCTTGGGCGGCGATTTTGGCGGCTTCGGAGTGGTTCCAAATGGCCAATTTGGATCCGCTATAAACTGCGATTTTGGCGGCTTCGGAGTGGTTACAAATGGCGATTTTGGGTCCGCTAAAAACTGCGATTTTGGAGGCTTCGGAGCAGCTAAAAATGGCGATTTTAAAGTGGCCAAAAATTCCTTATTTGGAGGCTTCGGAGCAGCTAAAAATGGCGAATCTAAAGCCGCTAAGAATTCCGTATTTGGAGGATTCGGAGCAGCTAAATACGGGGACGTTGGAGGCATCGGAGCAGCCAAAAACGGGGACATTGGTGGTATCGGAGCCAAAAACGGGGACATTGGCGGCTTCGGAGCAGCCAAAAAGGGAGACCTTGGCGGCTTTGGCGGCATCAGAAACAGCGACTTAGCCGCTGTCATAGAGAAGACCAGAAAAAACGGTTATTGTACATGTCAGAGACAACATTGGCATAGAGCAGCAGCAGCAGACTCACCCTCTGGCGATATCTTCTCATCGTCGTCCTCCACAATCTTCAGATGGTCGCCGTACCCCATTAGCGCATCCATGTAAGCCGGACGCTTCGGCGGCTCTATGTCCAGCAAATCGAAGCGATTGTCGCTCGACGACTCCTCCCCGAACAGCGAGACAGTGGGCCGAGTGCGCTTTTGGAAATTCTGCAGATTTGCGGAAGCTTGCAAACGGTTTTCAGCCATCTGCTCGCGCACCTCGGCGTAAGTTTTAACCTTTTTGGGTGGCAGCACATACGTTTTCTTCCAGGTGTGTGCCGGTGGAAGGGGCGGCAGAAACGACGGCACGTTGGGCGGACGTCTCGGTGGATCTCCGTCGGCACGCAGCAACTGTACGGGCCCCGTGAGGGTAACTCCGCCATAGCCGTTCGGGTCCCATGGCAAGACATTTTCGTTAACTGGCCGTGCCTTGGCATTTTCCTCGTCGTCTTTCACAAACTTTTCCAGGTCCTTGCCCAGAATCATTCGCTTGCGAAAAGTTTCCTCCAAATCATAGTAGCCGGCCTTAGAGCGCTGGGCGCAGTCGCCATTGCGACTCGTCTGACTGGCAATATCCGACACGACTAAATGCAGAAAAAAAAAAAATGAAAAATAAAAAAGTGAAAGTCATGCAAGGCTAAGCCTTGTTTTATAACTACTCACAATCGCCCAGCTTGTAAGCTAAGATCTGGCGAACGTTTGGGTCTGCGTCCAGGTTCTTCTCCTTCAGCATTTGGTCCACAACTTTTAGCATTTCTTTATCCATGTTGAATTAATTTGGAGCACAATTCAAAGAGATTTCTAGCAAAACGACAACCACTGAAAATTGTGCAAGACTGAGGCAGCAGGCAGCTGAGAAAAGCGTTTGTCATCGGCCAGTGTTGCACAACAAATGAAGTGGACAGGATTGCCATTTCAGGAGAATGCTTATCCACGATTAATTGTTTAGCAACACTAAAGTAGGAACTAGCTGGAGCTCTTTGCTAACATTGCTGCAAAGAGGGAGAGCGAGAGAGCAGGCAGAATGCTGCGGTAATTTTCGTAGCGATCTCTAGCCCCGTCTGCCAGCCATCAATCAAAGAATTCGGCCACTATTTGTGTCAAAACGATGTTTTCCAACGCACAAATCGAAAGCCTGGAAATCCTGGTAAGCCCAGCCTGGCGCATATATTGCTCTCGCTCGCACTGGCATGATTCAGCCATAAGTCTGGCTCTGTCTACGCACGAATAGAGTTGCCCACAGCACTGAGCTGAGTAGAGTTGCCAGCAAATTAGTGATTAGTGAGCTTAGAATCGGATTAATAAATAAGTAATTCCACTTAGTGGCTAGTTCTTAGCTGGTAGTTCCAACTGTCACTTAGATCAGCTAAATCCAAATATATTTCCCACTTGGGTAGGCGTTGCACTTCTCTCAGTGCATTGATTGCACTGACTCTGACTGCGACTGGGGGGGAAGGCGAAGCCTCTGCTGACACTGATGGATGGGTTATGGGATGCATGGCATCGAACTGGGGAAACGGGCGCACCGGATATGGCCGGGTACAAGCCAGTAGTGGGTTTGCTTTATGGCTTCCATTGGATCAACGTAAAACTTTTATGAATGAAAGGCAATTGGCCACATCAATGTGGCAGTGAAACCAATACCAACACGAGACATGAAGCGTGGAGTAGAAAGCCGAGCCATAGTCAATGCCGTGCCGTGCCGTGCCATAGAAAGTGGCAGCAACGTGGCGCTTGGCGTGTGGGCGTCTGTTTACGTTTTCTTTGCCTGTACTGGCCTTGCCTTGGCCACACAGACACTTCACTGCCAGCACTGCCAGCACTGCTCACCGCCCCAACCGGGGGACCACTCGGATGTGGGCGAACGTGAAGGCTCTGCTGGTGATGCATATCCGCCTGCGACTGTTACGCTGTGACTCCGATGAGGCTCAGGCTCAGAACGATGATGAGGGGTCGATGTTTATGACGACGATGGTGATGGTGATTGTGTGGCCTCCATCAATCGTTCAATTATGGCATTAGCTGTGGGCTAAGGACGAGATTGACTGGAAAAAAACGTCACTCACTACGTTGAGTCACGAGTCACAGAGGTCGCAGAGCTCTGCCGAGGTGGCAGCTGGTGGTGGTGGTGGTGGGGGCCGCATGTGTGCGTTAAGTGCGCTGTCCTAAAGCCTTATATACTTTGGAGTTTTGCGCCTCCAACGGGGAATTGCTAGGCACCAATAATCTGCCGCAGCCCATAAAATTGAAAACAAAAGCATCCACCATTGGGAGATCAAAAAGCTTTCAGCAGATTCCTGCACATGGCAGCCCAGAGCAAACCAATCCAAGGGCGGTGTCCTCCGAGGCGTTGGCGGGGGGCGCACACGATCTTCCAGAGTTTAGTTTTGGCTTGAGTGTCTGGTGTGGCTCCTGCTGCCCGGGGCAATGGGTATTCTAGTGCAGTCTCGCCCCTGGGGTCTACGTGTAATACTTATATATATTATATATATATTCCATCCACTGAATCTGCTGTTGCAGCGCACATTCCACCGTGCTCTGTGGGACCTGTCCTTGGATTTACTTTTTTGCCGTTGCCTCGTGGCACGTTTCCCGACTAAGTGCCATCCAAATGGGGCTGGGGGGCGGGTGTTGGCTTACTGTCAGGGCAACAGAGAGTCGTTATCCTGCCGTGCGTGTACGTGTGCCCTGCGTCCTATCAGAGCCATTAATATTAAGCCCCAAAGTCAGTGTCAGTGCGTCGGCTCTGCTTAGGCTTCAGCTTCAGCTCCAGCTACGGCTCCGGCTCTGGCTCTACTTCAAAATTAAAAATCAACTGTCTGGCCATCATTAATTTTACGTCCAGCCAGACCAGACCAGACCCTCACATGACAGCCAGTCGCAGTCGCAGTCTCAGTCGCCGTGCCCTGTCCCTGAACCAGTCGATTGGCGTCTCATCGTTGGCTTCTTTCGTTTTCTTATTTTTATTTTTATTTCTCACTTTATATGTGGAAACGATGTAGCTAACAGATGTAGCAACAATATGTAACATGTAAAATATTTTAAACTTCAAAATAAATCATAAATTAGCTCACAGATTTATATACTGACTGGGTAAGGGCATAAAAGTAGAGTCGCGTCCACAGAAGCGACTCACACGGTTCTTCTCGTTGTTATTTTTTTTCTGGTGCTGTCATTGGAATGGCAACTGCAAAAGTTGCCCATTTGGATGGGGCCAGAAATTGCTCAAGTTCGAACGCGAGCAAATATCAAACTTAAAATTCATTTAATGTCAATCAAATGCCTTAAAAAGTATCCTTTGCAGTGCTCTCGATATTTGGCAATTGTTAAATGGTTTAATGAGGGGCTAGAAAACGCTGATGTGGGATTTTATCTGTACTAATTCCAGTATTAAATAGAGAGTATTAATAGAGCATTAAATAGAGACAGTAGAGCGTCCGAGTACGAGTATTATGGAAATAAAAACTTCGGTAAAACCAGTCCACAAAAATCCATTGAAATGTATGGATGAGTGAATCTTCCCCTTTATATTCCCTGTGACTTGGAGAAGCGCTCAACGAGTGACAAATAAACGCATCCAGCATTTGTATTTTAATTCTTTCTCTACGTTCATTTTAATGCCATGGAAAACTGCGACTATAACGTGCAGCAATTTGCAGACTGGGGCCACTTTAATTAGTTATTCATTTGCCCAACTGGAGTGTTGCGCTTTCGCTTCGATCTTTGAGCTCACATAACGCAGAGGAAAACTTTTACCTCTCTTTTTTTACAACTTTTTCTTACACTTTCCATGCTGTGGCTTCACGCTCTTTGCTGCCACTGCTGCTGCTGCTGTTGCTGCTTCAAGTAAATGCAATTTGTTGGCATTTTGCAATTAAGACTAAATTCTTTCTTGGCTTCAATTATTCGCCACCAGCCGAGTCACGGCGCCCGTCCTCTGACCTTTTGCTAAACATTCCACCAGTTACGTAGCGGAATGGAAGTTACGGCGTGGAATCTCTGTTGCAGGAGTAATTTTCTCAAGAATGTCGGCACTGAATGGGGGCGCGCTGCAGAAATCTGAGCTCGAGCCAAGCAGAAATTACCATTGCACAATTGCAGCTTCGCAATTTGCCATTTGCTCGTTTTCCATTTGAATTTGCATTTTGCATTTTGCATTTAGCTGACTCTTAATGCAACACCCACGCTGCCTGCCACATGCCCCCCCTTTTATGCTGTACTGAAATCCTAATTATGCTGAGCAAACATTTCCAGCTGAGTGCAGGCAACGTTGTGAAATGTCAGAGGGTGCTGCATGGCTGCATGGCTGCACTGGTGCGTGGGTGTAGGCAGCAAAAAGGATTACTGAAATCGACTGGAATCACATGCAGCACCCGCCCAACCTCAACCTATTGACCTTTTGCGCCAAGCACTGATCTTTGGCGCAAACACTCGATTCAATCGATTGCCTTGGAGTGTGTACTGGGCTTGAAACGTGAGCAATAAATCCGAATCCATTCCACGCGAAGCCCCAAAAAGTAGGCAACAATTTGTGTACAGTGCCGGCAATGCGTGAGTTTCCAAGTTCCACTCCGGGGGAAAGACTTTAGGAGAGACTTTAGGATAAATGCTGTGCTTCTAGTTAGAAGTTACAGTCTAATGGGTCTACTGGGTAACAGCCAGGGCGTATGAGTGATAATTTCATGGGAAAAATTACAGGAAAATTGAAACCCTTGCCCTAAGTGTGACCAAAACTCGCATATTGAATAATTTAAAATAAAGAACTTTAAGCGATTTATTTGGCAGTGGCAATATTTGAGACTGTTGAAATAATCTGCATTTTTTTTGGCCCTGCCATAAAGAGAAATTCTGTACGTACAGCATGCCAAAATGCCTTCAAGTCTTACACAGTAAGCCCCTAATTAAATACTAAACCCTTTGACTGGGCTTAGGCTAGAAATTAAGCCATAAATCAGAACAATTGGCAAGTGGCATTCTGGCCGCAGGGGAAAGACTTTAATGCAAAACTACTAAATGTATTTGCCGTAGAAAATTCTCTGCTGTGCCAATAACAAATTAATAAGTGAGTGAGGATTAACCTAACTTATTGCCAAGTTAAGTTTAATTAGGGCAACTGAGACCCGCCGATAAACCATACTCCCGCGTGTAATGAGTGGATGAAATAAGTTTTGTTTTGGTGTGATTTCATTGGCAGGCCATGTCCATATGTTTGCCCCATGTCCCAGCAATTCCCCATGGATTCTGCGGGCAGAATGCTATGATGCTATGGCCCTTGCCCCACATCCTAAATTAAGTTGAACTTTTTGGTCTGGGCGGCGGCGCTGAGTGTGGCTCCAGTGTTAATGCAGTTTGCGTGTTAAAACAAGCACCAGACAAGCCCTCGCCACACACAGAGCACACACACGCACACACACGCAGCACAAGCAGACACACACACAAGCAAACACAATACGTATACGAATAGGAGTACATTAGAGCGTAATTAATGTCGCAGTTTGGCACTGGCACTGGCACTCGCACTCCGCAATCCCATGGCCCTCTCACACACTCTATGTATGTATGTACATTGTACATTCTGTTGTCATATATTTGTGTATTTTGTTATCTGTTTATGCGGGTCTTGCCCTGCACGAACAAGAGATAGCAATACAAATAGTTCCAGCCGCACCCACCCACCGAAAAACAAAACAAAAAGTTACAAGCGAAAGCTCATTTGGCCACAAAACAAATTGAAAGCGAAGGGCACTAAGCAAACACACAAAAACAAAACTGATAGGATGTGGCGGCGGGGGCGTGGACACACACACACACACACATGAGAGTTTCCTGCTGCCAGCGCCACTTCTCCTGCTGCCACTTCTGCCCATTCCCTGCCAGCATATTCCATTGTCTAATTAAGTGTTTATCTTAGTTCTACATACGAGTGTACACACACACACACACACACATTGGTGCACAAATAAGTTGCCAGATTGATAGTACATGCGCGACATTTATTAATTATTTATTTAATAACTTACTATACGGTTTAAAGCTTATCGTCAGCGATGATAAACAAGCAATGGCTGCCATGGCCTTCAGCTTGATTTAATTAAATGTTTTAATTTGGCAAATGTGTTATTCTTTTTTGCAGTATACTTATTTTTTGGCTTTTGTTCCTCCCGATTAAAACAATTCTATTTAAATTTTATTTTAATATAAATCTAATATTCGTATACTTCAATTTTTAATTATTTATGAGTCTTAGTTTTGTTCGTGTATCATACATACTTGATATACATTTGCACGTATGTATGTATGTTCATTTTTAAATAATTATATTTCAGATATTCAAATATGAATATGCCACTGGGGCGTCCAATTGGGGCTGCCAGCATCTTTGTTTGTTCCCCTAAAATCTTTCAAGCAAAAGGCAAACTAAAGCAATTTTTTAGAATATTCCAAAGCCTCAGGCAAACGCCGTTCACGGATTTTAATCAACAATCAAACTCATCTTTAAATAGTTCTAAAAAAAGAGAGCCAAATCGAAAGTATTTATATTTATTTATATTTAGATATATTTATCTTTGTCAATATCCCTTTGTGGCCCATCCAGAGGTCAAATCCAAGCCAACGAACAGCAAAAAAAAAAGATTAAAATAAAATGTCGCTGGCTGAAAATAGAAAACCTTTCGCTTTGGAGTTTAATTTGAAATTGTGGCACCCAAACCCCAAGCCAAAACCCAAGCCCGAACCCCAAGCCAAACCGCTGCCTTAATTAGGTTTGGGCTCTCCCACTGAGCCCGTTTAAGCCATCAATTGGCATTTGTGGGACAAATGAATTTACGATTTACGTTTTACGTGCAATCGTCCTGATTCCAAGCTAAAATATACGGAAATAAATATATTCGATCCAGTGACCCAGTGGGCGGAACAGCAGGGTGGCTCCATGGATGCCAGCTGTAACTTGTGCGCCCCGAAATAGTCTTCAGATGGGAGTAACTCCTGCAAGCAGCCACGGCTTGCTGGACGGCCTGAAGCTGCGACAACAAAATACTTTAGTTTTAATCGCAGGGATTTGCTGGGGCTGCCACAGGCTCCTACTCCGTAAGGATATGCCGTTTAGGCTTTAAGCTCTTTCCGATTTAAGTGCATTTCTATTTGCTTGATACTCTGTTGCTGCTGCTGCTGCTGCTACTCGGGTGTGAGGCGGTGCAAGACCGCATCGAGGTCACCTAGAACGTGAAAAGTTACTCATTGGTTGCACGTTTCCCACTGCAGCAGGGATCCAGTTTCTGTGCTGCTGCGGCTGCTCCTTGTCCTGCCTTGGGTCCTGCTGCCCTGCTGCCCACAGCTCGTTGTCAATTTCCTGTGACTCCTTGTCCCAGTCTCAGTCTCCGTCTTTGGACTCCTTCAAGGCTCTGCTCAGGGTGCTGCCTGTGTGTGTGCCAGTGGTGTCGTACCTGCTGCTTGCCTTGCCTTGCCTGCTGCTGCTGGCGCCCCAGCCATTGTGTACCCTTGTTCCTGCTGCTGCTCCGGTTAGTTTCTGATGCTTTACTCCTTTTCATTATTGCTGCAGCTCCTTCCTGCTGCTCCTTTCTCTACTCCAATTTCAGCTGCTGCAGCGCTCGTCAATGCTGGCCCGTCCCGTCCCCAATGGGTTTCAAAGTTCACTTTGTCACCAGATCCAATGTCCAATGCAGCAGCAGGACGCACCAGGGCTGGAGCGTGGGTGCGGTTGGGGCAGTCACAATTATCCATTGTATTTGCTTTCATTTGTGCAGCGTCAACAATGGGGTGGCCCGGCTGACACGGGGCAAACAGAGCAGCAAATAATTATACAAATCAACGGAAGACAAATAGCAACGCAGAACTAACTTTTGCTCTCAGCTGCCGCCTCTGCTACGTTGCTGCTCTGCTCTGCTGTGGTATTTGCCTTTGCCAGCTGCCTGGCGCTGTGCTCAGGCCACATGCCCCCATGCCACATGCCTCCCGGGCTTGCCAGTGCAAAAATTAAGTTATTAAAACTTTGATGCCTCCTCCCCGCTGACCATTTAAATGCTAATTGCATGTGTGTGACACATAAAACCTAAGCGATGTTGCGCACCCAGCCCCAGCGAAAATGGTGCAACAAAAGAGCTGTAATTAAAGTGGGGAAGCCCCGTGCTCCAGCCAGCCAGCCAGCCAGCCAGCTAGCCATCTTTCCGAGCCACACAGCCACAGCCACAGCCACAGCCCCAGCCATTGGCAAGGACAGGGCCTGGCGACAACTCGGTCGGCGTCCCAGACAACAGCACTGTGTCGCCGCCACCCCACATGCCACATCCACATCCACATCATCGTCGTCATCGTCGTCATCATCATTAAAACGGGGAAAGGACACACACATAATGAGCTCGACACGCAGCTGGTGACAGGACTTTACTGCTGGCTGGAAGTGCATTTGGCGGGGGAAACCCTAAAACCGAGAAGTCAATGTTGGGGCATATCGAATCCCTAAAGATGATCGAGGCCACGGCTAACCTGTGGGATGCTGTGCACAAATTTCACATAAGCGAACAGGCACACAGTCGCACACAGCCAGCGCAGCTGTTGCTTCGGCACGGGCAGGAACAGGCAACCGAAGCGGTGTCTCAGCTCTCTCGTATTCGCACTCGCACGCTTCGCCTCTTCGCCTCTTCACTTCACTTTTGCTGCATCAAATCCTAAAATTTCGTTTATTCTTGCACGCTCACTCTGCATTTGCTTTGCTGGCAAGCAGCACACAAATTGCCCAAATGAATTTAATGCTGCAGCAGCTAACTCTTCAGGGGTGCATCAAGGGCATAAATGTGCGTATCTATAGCCAACCCTCAACCCCCATCGCTCCGGCATTTGTTTTGGTATTTTATTGTGCAACTTTACAGATTTGCCCACAGATATGTGGCTGCTATATGCGCCTCTGTGCACATGCATAAATATTCAGATAAATTCATATTAGCCCTGTGCCGCTTTAGGATCATTCTTCATTCTGCCGACTTTGGCATGACAAATTTATTGCCATTTGCAACGTGTGACCTTTTACACCCAGCCCCACATTTAGCTGTTGCTCGTAATTCATTCGGGGTTCCGTGCTGCACCTGTGGCTCCACCAGCCAGCAACCTCTGCGTTCCACCCTTCACCTCCAATTATTTATCATTCATCACAGTTTTTTTTTGTATCTCTCTTGGTGCTTGTGTGTATCTGCGCTTGTTTGGGGCGCTGCAGCCCCCGCGCTAAATGGAAAACAATTAATGAAAAAATGTAAATGAAATTATACATGGAGAGCCGTAGGACATCATGAGTTTTGAGTGCAAATGCCATTAGCATTTTGTGCGCCAAAGTGCTGAACATTTTGGAGGAGCAGCCAGGGCAGGGCAGGACAGGGCAGTCGGTAGTCAGGGGATGAAGGATCTGCCGCTGTGTGTTCGTTTTCTTGATTGGGTGGGTGGGGCGTAAGCGGGCGGGCTGTCAGCACATGTTGAACATATTGAATTTCAGAGTGCAGGACACACACAAAACACTGCTGGCAGGGGACAGCAGGCAGCAGGCAGGCCGCAGGCAGGAGTCCATTTTGACATTTGGGTGCGTTGTCGCTGTGATTTCATTTAAAGGCGCCGCGGGGGGTTTTTGCTCTCACCATGAGACTCAATTTGCAGCAGGACGTGGACGTGGACGGGGACGGGGTGATAATGATGATGATGCTGACGATGACGATGACTCGCTTATTCCAGATGGCTGCGACTACAAGGAGCGCCTGATAGCCAGCGTCAAGAAGGAGGTGAAGCAGCTGATGGAGGAGGCGGTGACCAAGAAGTACGTGCACGAGGAGAGCAGCTCGGTGACGTCGCTGTGCGGCGCCGTGGAGGCCTGCCTCAGCCAGGGACTGCGCCGTCGCGCCCTGGGCCTGTTCAAGACCTCCTCGACGACGGCGCTGCTGCACAAGATCGCCAAGAGCTGCCCGGAGGCGGAGCACATCAGCAAGCTGGTGCAGGAGATCGAGGCCATGGATCCCAATAAGCGCTCCTCCTCGAGCAGCGACAGCTTCCAGCGGCCGCCCATGCTCAAGAAGAGCAGCAGCAACTCGATGCAGTCGGCCAGCAGCAGCAGCAATGCCATCGGCATGGCCTCCACCTCCTCCGTGGCCAGCGGCAGCAGCTCGAGCATTTCGCTGGCCAGCCTGAAGTATCTGTGGATCCGCCTGGCCCTCTACGAGAAGCGGCTGACCAAGATCATCGAGTATCTGGTGAGCAATGCCAGCAGCTACTACGATCGCGACTCCCTGGTGGCCGACTCCGACTACGGATCGATACTCAGCTCCCTGCTGGTGGGGCCCTGCGCCCTGGACTTTACGCGCGCCAAGACAGCCGATCATTACTGGACCGATCCGCATGCGGATGAGCTGGTGAGTGCACACAGCCCCAAACCACCCACCCAACACCACCCGACCCTACTCTACCTTATTCTCCGCTCTGACAGGTGCAACGGCATCGCATCAGCTCGGGTCGCCGCTCGTCATCGACCTGCTCGCGGCCGGCGATCATCAACTTTAAGCGGAGCCTGAACACCAGCTCGGATGAGGCCAGCACCGGGTCGTTCAAGTCGATGGCATCGGCCAGCGTGGCCAAGGACTACGTGGAGTCGCTGCACCAGAACGCCAAGGCGACGCTGCTCTATGGCAAGAACAATGTCCATGTGCTGCCGAAGGATGTGGCCGAGCCGATGGCCGGCTACCTCAGTCTGCATCAGCACATCCAAACGCTGACCATCAAGTGGACGCCCAACCAGCTGATGAACGGCTACAACGAGGCGGACGAGGGCGAGGACATCGACAAGGAGGCCTTCTGGGCGTACGCCCTCAACATCAATGTGGACGAAATCGTGTACGTGCACTGCCACCAGAGCCGGGGCGAGGACAGCGGCGGCACCGTCATCCTGGTGGGCCAGGATGGCGTACAGCGTCCGCCCATCCACTTCCCGGAGGGCGGACACATGCAGCAGTTTCTGAGCTGCCTGGAGACGGGCCTGCTGCCGCACGGACAGCTGGATCCGCCGCTCTGGTCGCAGCGCGGCATTGGCAAGATGTTCCTCTGGCCGAAGAGCATGCGCCGGCGCATTCTGCCCTCCGTTATGGAGTCCGTGGACGAGACGCCCATCGACTATGTCTTTCGCATTGTCAGCAAGAGCAGGCACGAGGAGTTCGGTGAGTAAAGGCCAGCGAAACGGCCCAGCGCTGAGCGCAGCTCCAATCCGATCTCTTTTTCAGCTGCCGCCCACTCGATACTGGACTTTGTGCGGAGCACACCGCGTCGCGCCCAGCTGAGCAGCTGCTCCACCACCGGCAGCAGTGACTGCTCGAACAAGAGCCTCTCCATCGATCAGTATCCGCTGGAGTCGCCGCTGCTGCTGCAGCAGCAGCACGCCCAGAACACCAGCATCGAGATGGTCTGCTCCACGATGCGGCGACAGATCATCTCGCGCGCCTTCTACGGCTGGCTGGCCTACTGCCGCCATCTATCCACAGTGCGGACGCACCTGTCGGGCCTCGTGCATGGCCGCATAACGCCAGAAAGTGAGTGCGCGCGAGCCGTTCCCTTTGAATCGCTTTTAATGTCTGCCTTTTGTTGCGGTTCCCCAGTGAAGGCCGATGAGGAGGGTCTGACGCGGGAGCGCTGGCAGCTGCTCAACGTGAACGGCGTGCTGGAGAATGCCACGGAGTTCTATCGCTTGGTGTACTTTGGCGGCGTGCAGCCGGAGCTGCGGCAGGAGGTGTGGCCCTATCTGCTGGGCCACTACGCCTTCGGCTCGAGTCGCGAGGAGCGCAAGAAGCAGGACGAGACGTGCAAGCACTACTACGAGACAACGATGAGCGAGTGGCTGGCCGTCGATGCCATTGTGCAGCAGCGGGAGAAGGAGAAGACCGCCAGGGCGGTGGCCAAGCTCAGCTCCAGCGGCAGCAACAGCGGCAACGAGCGGACGGTGCGTGCCGCCGATCTCGATCTGGCCGCTGGCGAGCTGGAGAACGAAGTGTTTGAGGATATCTCAGACATCTCCGATCCGGGCGATCTGGAGTTCGATGACGAGCAGCGACAGCAACAGCAGCAGCAGCAGCAACAGCAAAAGCAGCAACAGCAGCAGCAGCAGGAGGAGGTATCCGTGAGTGGCATGCATCTGTGCGTGAAGCCCATTCCGAGGGCCATGAAGACCAGCACAGACTCGGGCCATGTGGACGAGGGCGAGAACTTCAATGAGCTCGACGAGGAGGCCGAGCAGGAGCAGCAGGAGAAACTCAATGCGGAGCCAGCCATGGCCAGCTGCTCGACCTCGACAGCCTCCTCCTACGAGACGGTGGGAGCCGGCGGCAACGCCCACCAGCCCAGCGACAGTCGCAGCCGCAGCGTTCTCAGTCCGGAGTACCTCAGCGCCGATGATCTGCAGCTGCCCGAGGACGAGCAGGAGGAGGCGGTGAAGCCACCGCAGCAGCAGCAGCAGCAGGCAGCTGTCATTATCACCAACGCCTCGGTGGATATTGCCAACTGGGAGCGAAGCCCCAAGGGCGGCAACAGTCAGCAGATGTCACCCGTCCAGGAGCAGGCGGCGGCGGTCCTGGATGCCCTGCAGCAGCCAAAGTCAGCCTGCGCCTCGCCGGCCAGCTCCAATGGCGGAGTCTACAGCGTAAGTAGCAACCCAGAACAGCGCCCCAAAACAGATATACACATGGCTTCTACCCTCTATGATCCACAGAGCGAGCTGCTCGAACAGTTTGGCCTCAATCTGCATCGCATCGAGAAGGATGTGCAGAGGTGCGACCGCAACTATTGGTACTTTGCCAACGAGAATCTGGACAAGCTGCGCAACGTGATATCCACGTATGTGTGGGAGCACCTGGACGTGGGCTACATGCAGGGCATGTGCGATCTGGTCGCCCCACTGCTGGTCATCTTCGACGACGAGTCGCTCAGCTACAGCTGCTTCTGCAAGCTCATGGAGCGCATGATCGAGAACTTTCCCAGCGGCGGTGCCATGGACATGCACTTTGCCAATATGCGGTGCGTACAGCCCCATCCCAATATTACATTTGATCACATTTCATTGAACATTCCCAATGGCAGTTCGCTCATACAAATCCTCGACTCGGAGATGTACGATCTGATGGACTCGAACGGGGACTATACGCACTTCTACTTCTGCTACCGCTGGTTCCTCTTGGACTTTAAGCGGGAGCTCGTCTACGACGATGTCTTTGCCACCTGGGAGGTGATCTGGGCGGCCAAGCATATAGCTTCTGGGCACTTTGTGCTCTTTCTGGCGCTGGCCCTGCTGGAGACCTATCGCGACATCATACTGTCCAACAGCATGGACTTTACCGATGTCATCAAGTTCTTTAATGGTAAGCTGCTTGCTGCCTGATACTCCTTTTCTATGCCGTTATTCTATGCCGTTATTCTCTTGCAGAAATGGCCGAACGTCACAATGCGCAGGCAGTGCTCCAGCTGGCCCGGAGTCTCGTTCTGCAGCTGCAGATGATCATCGAGAACAAGTAGAGGGGGCGAGAACAAACAAGAAAATATATTAGTAACTAGTAGACCAGTAGAACCATAGCTAGCGTATGGATTATGTAGTGAATTATTCCTAGATCCGTAGTTCAGATCGTCAGTCAAATTTCGTTTGCCAAAAATGGATGAAAACAAAAAGCAGCCAAGAAACCAAAAAAGCAAGAAACATCACAGCGGATGGCAACAAGCAACAATAAATAGTATGCATAGGAAATACGTTTTGTTTTCTCACTCGATGTCTTCTTTATAAAGTGTATGCATGCCACGTGCCACATGCCACGTGCAACATGCGACTCTAAATGTAAACGTAACTGTATTGATATGAATGTAAGGTGTTCTTCCTACAACCAAAAACAAAACCAAACATTTCTCACGCATATCCCCAAGAAAAAAAAAAAAAAAAACGAAACGGAAACCAAACCAGGGGCTGACAATGCAAAAGACTCTACAAAAATCAATGGAAACGATTGAAATCTTATATATACATATACATACTATATACATATATCCACTGTATACTGTATAGGAAACTGATGTGGCACATAGCTGTTTTTTTTTTTTTTTTGCCTGTATGGGCAGAAGATTTACCTACTTGTATGAATATACACATATGTATTCGATATACGATATACCACGATATTGCGTATCAAGTTAGTGCAATGTAATTATCACGCTAATATCAAAGGCAAATCAAATTATGAATATATACATACGTACATACATATATACTGTATACATATAGACAGTGCATTTCAAATAAGTGTTGGACAGTGTTGAAAAAAATGTGGGAAATTCCAATTGATGAAGCGACACAAAATGAAAGTGGAATGCAATTAAGGAATAAATAAGCAGAGAAAGCAAATGAAATGAAAAGCACTTTACAAAGCAAACAACAAAATACATATAAATATATATACAAAACGATACATATATATAACTATGTACAAAGAATAATAATCAAAATGAGAGGATCTGAATCTTGACTCAAGCCTAAAACTCTGTACCAGCGAAACATAACCGAAATGAATGTAACAATCAAAACCACAATAAGTCGAGAGAATAAAAACCAATTATGTACTATTATTCCATAGATAAATGGTCTATCTGGGTGTCTATAATACAGCCTCTATAAGCAGCTCACCGAATCGAACCCAACCGAAGCCCCAACCCCAACCCCAACCCCAACCCAACCAAAAAGCGCAAGTAAAAAGCGCGCAAGACCCCAAGCGAAAGCTTCAAATTGTCGTTGTTTTTATTTTAGTTGTAATTTATTTTTTATATAAATATATTCACACACACACACATATTATATAGATATATGGCTTATATATGTACATATGTATTGTTACCTTCCTCCCTGTGTGATCTCTCTATCTCTACACCGAGTATAAATGTTGTGGATTACCCATATATATATGTATCTGTATCTGTATCTTTATACGCCGCAAATAATGCGATAACAGACACTCAGACAACTCTCTTTGTAAATGTACCTTTTTGTCAGCAGAGTACCAGAGCCGAGAAATAAATCATTTGCTTTTATATCCGATTTTTATCTCCACTACAAGTGCATATCCGGGGACGTGGACGGGCCCAAAATAGAATAACTTTGTGGGTGAGCGGAAATATGAGCGTATTTACTTATTATTTTTAGTCTATTTTATTTGATTTTATTTTATTTTATATTTCTCTGTGCGATAAAACCAGTTCCATCAGCTGATAATTCTCCAATCCCAATGGCAACCAGAGGTAAACAAACAAACAAAAATTCGCACTATCAAGCGATAAGGCTGGGCGCGGACCTTCCTCGAAACTCTACACTCGTATGGTCACACATTGCTGCTATTCCTGTACACTCTCACGGTTGCCAATGGGCCCGAATCTTGATCGATAACAAAACAAGTGACGAGTGGCCAGAGTGTGCCATTGCATATGTTGCCCGGGGAGGCAGCAGTGCATGAATGGATCGAATGATTAGGCAGTAGGGGGACACCGTCTTATCGCACATCGCACACTTACTTGCGCCGCTTTTAATTCCATTACTGTTTACTCGCCTCCCCATTCGCACATTCTGTGTATTCGGTTCGGTATCGTTGCATCAGATCGACAAGCATCCAATTTTCTAGCATATGCACTAGTATAGGTATATAAGTGGCACCGCTGCAGCTGCAATCAAACCATTCCGCACAAGCAGCGAGTCGTGTTCACATCACATCACATCACAGCACACGGAATGTCGTCGTCGCGTTTGGCAACTTTGCTGGGCCTCAGCCAGGGATCGGAGGATCAGCAGCAGCAGCACCACCTGCAAATGGCCTTTGAGGAAAGCAAAAGGGCAAAAAGTGAGTTTCATTTTTGGATATTATCTACGATCCATACACCCCGCTACGCATAAGCCATAGATAAATATTGTGTGCAGCCAAAAGCCCATGGGCTATGGGCCATGCCATAATCATTGTGATTTATGTGAACTGAATGTCGCACTTTATATTTTTGCACTCCACAAACAATATCATGTTTCAGTGTTTAGGCTTGATAACTCAGTTTTAATTAATCTTCGTCAGAAGCAGTGTCATAGCTTCGAGCATTCAGCATACAAGTTCCACAAGCTTAAACTGTTCAATTGACAAAAGATATTAAAGTAGATCTTTCAATATAAAATTACAAAGAATAAACATTTTTGGTCCACTGTGCATAGAATTCTTTTCAAGCGCCGTCCAACTGCCGTTCCGTTCCTCTGCGACAGAGCAAAAGATCACGCCAGTCGGCACATTTTGTAAAGCTTTTAGTTAAAAGAGGCGGCGTTTCAGACTATCGCAAAGCTCTGTGTTCTTACGCACGCACTCAAAGCTCACGCTCTCATGCTCGCACGCTCTCATGCTGGCACGCTCTCAGGCTTTCATGCTCTCACGCACGCTCTCAACTCTGTCTGTGGATCTGTGAGCAAAGCTTTGCTGGCTGAGCTTTGCCTTTGCTTGGCCACACTCGAACAACTGTGCTTCTGGTGAGTGCTGGCTGACTGGCAGACAATTGAGGCCGCTTTACTGGTTAGGCTGGGCCGTGGTCTATGGGGAGAGGAGAAATTATTTGTGTGATCTTTGGACTGTTGTTGCAATTCTGTTTATTCTGTTTTCTTGTGCAGCTCCCACCAGGCAGACAACGAACCTGAAGATGTCGCCGATCAAGTACTACTACGACCTCATGTCACAGCCCTCGCGGGCCTTGTTCATCATATTTCGCCTGAGCGGCATGCCCTTTGTGGACCGTGTGGTCGCCCTGAGGAATGGTGGGTGTGCTGCCCCCCTAATCATTTGTAGCTCAAATCTAATCTTTGCACTTTGTCCCGAATCCGAACCCTCCCCGCCCACAGGCGAACACTTGACCGATGACTTCAAGCGCGATATAAACCGCTTCCAGCGCGTGCCCTGCATCAACGACAATGGCAACAAGCTGGCCGAGAGCGTGGCCATACTGCGGTATCTCAGTGCCAAGGGCCAGATACCCGAGCATCTGTATCCCAAGTACTTTGTTGATCAGAGCCGCGTGGATGAGTTCCTCGAGTGGCACCACATCTCATTGCGGCTCACCTGTGCCATGTACTTCCGCACCGTGTGGCTGGATCCGCTGCTCACTGGCCGCACGCCCACGGAGGCCAAGATCGAGATGATGCGCATGCATATGGAACGCAATCTGGACGTCGTCGAGGAGGTGTGGCTGGAGAGCAGTGATTTCTTAACTGGAAACACGCTACGCGTGGCAGATATATTTGCAGCCTGTGAGATTGAGCAGACACGTAAGTGGCTTGAATTTGAATTTGGAGTGTACTTTCTTACCTCTCTCTCTCTGTGACCTTAGGCATGGCCGATTACGATGTGAGGATCAAGTATCCAAAGATCCGTGCCTGGCTGAAGCGCGTGCGCCAAAACTGTAATCCCCACTACGATGTGGCCCACGAATTTGTGTACAAGATCTCGGGAACGGGTCCGCAGGCCAAGCTCTAAAGCAACACACACATCCTTCATCGCCATCTGTGAGCCCCCAGACTGATTGCCATTATTTGTACATTATCATTGTGTTAGGTTAGAGTAGAGTTCTCGTTACTTGGATTTATCTGTGGAGTTGCAAATTATACATACAAATTGTTCTTGTTTCTGGTTTATTCTTGTACATTTATTCTTAATATTTGTTGTTTCTCTTTATTGTGTCGTCATTTATAGAATTATAGAAATCCACATTTATTTTGTTGTTTGAAAAAAAATCATAATAAAAATACAATATACACATATACATACAGTATACAGTATAGTAGATGTACATACACATATATGTACATATATATATATATATATATAATAATAGAAAATACAATTTTTAAAAAATAACTACCTAAACTCTAACAAAAAATTGGTTGTTTTTTTTATTTGTTAATAATAATTATATAGCAACGTTACGCGCTTGGGGGTTTGTTTCATTTATATCATTCGTTTCCTACTCTCCTCTCTCCGTTCTTTATCCCTTTATCGCTTTCTACATGTCCTTTCCGTATCGGGTAACAAAACAAAATGCGTAAAAAATATATATATATTTTTTTATATATGTATGTATGTAATGGGGAAAATAGCAGGAATGAAATTATAAAATTAAAATGAAAATAAATTGTATATACAGTAAAAAAAAAAAAATTAAATTAAATAAAACAATGGGGGGAATATATACTATACAATGTGTGTGTGTGTGTGTGTGTCTGTGTGCGTATCTATATCTGTATGCAATACTACACACAACTATAAGCTAATTTCTTAATTATTCATACATTCAATTTCTTTCTTTTCTTCGCATTGTCCCAAAAAAAAAACTAAAACAAAAAAGAATCATATACAAAACCACACAAAAAATATATCATAAAATATATATAAAATTTATGCCGTTCTTCGTACAATGAGTCTATATTTTTGTTGTACCAAATATATTATCGCTGCATATCAAGTATGCATCATTTTGAACCCAAATATTGTGTAATATTGTTGCTCAAATGTCGCCTGTCTGGGGGCGGGTGGTGGGGATGTATCCTCTCTGCCTGAGGTTGGAATATACATAAAATTTACTTTAAAATATATTGTATACATATAGATTAATCTATATTAAATCTGTTTCAGTTTGCACCCTCAGCATAGGCTGATGCTTCTGGCAGCACCTTTCATGACTCTAAACAAAATATATGCATAAACAAATCAAATTTTCGCTAATTCAAAACAAATTTCTATACATAAACAAACGACGATTTTTGATAAAATGTTAAAGCAAATAATTTAAGGCACCAAAAATGGTTTTTTATGCACTGAATCCTCTTCTTTTTGTTTTGTTTCTATCCATATTTCCTTTTCTTATGGCAGGTACACACACACATACATGCAGACGAAACAAAAATCGAATAAAAAAAACAGCATACAATAAATAGGAGACTTTGGATAACGAGAGGTGGGTGGGGTGTGGGTTAGGAAGGGCACAGGCACAAGCACACAAAAAACAACACAGATAGAAAGACAGACAGACAGACAGGCGACATATGCATTTGCACATAGGTATATATGTATAGAATAATGCGTGTTTGTGTGTGTGTGTGTGTATATGGTTAACAATTTGTTGCATTCGTTATGTATGATAATATTACAAATATATATGTATAGTATATATAGTGTATATACTATAAGGTTATTTATGCGTATGGTTTTTCATTTTTACTGTACTGTGTATACGGTTTACAAAATAGTTATCTCTCACGCCTCCAATCACCCCAATCACCTCTCTCTCTCCATCTCTATCTCTTTCTATTTCGCTGTCTCTCTCTCTGTTTGTTTCTCTATCGCTATCTCTATCTCTGTCTCTGTATATCCACTCGTTCGTCGTTTCTTCCGTCCGTTCGCTTGCCTTGTTTCCCATATACATATGTATGTAGCATATATTTATATTTATATTTTGTTTTTGTGTGTGTTTGAGTGTGCGAATAAATATATAATCGATTCTCCTGAAACATTGGTTATCTAGGATTTCTTTTGTGGTTTTCTTTTTGTTTTGTTTGCATTCGTTTAGGGAGTTGTATCTCTCTCTCTCTCTCATTGCGAGTGCGCCCATAATGATCTAAGATCTAAATAGAATGTACTCCTATGCACTCCTGATTTGTTTCTACTTCTGGTGTTGTTTCTACTTCTGTGTGCGTGCCCTGCAATTTGCTGCACTTGAAACTCTCGAAGACAACTCCCCATCGATCCCTGCATAGACATAGACACATGTACACATACAACATACATATATATGCATACATATCTCTCTCTATATATATATATATAGATAGATATATATATAAACCATTATGTAATACTAATTTAAACTGTGTTTTGCTGCTGCTGCGGCTGCTGCTATAAGCTCCAAATCATCTCTTCCACATCCGCTCTAGTAGCGTCCGCGATTGATATTTTTAATGCGAATGCCCAACTCCAGGACTTGTTCTCCGCCTCCTGCAGCGGAGCCAGCCACCACATTGGTGGGTGTGCTGCTGTTGCTGCTGCTACCGGATGTTGGTGGGGCATTGGAAGCAGCTCCACCGCCACCACCACCGCCGCCGCCTGCTCCTCCTCCTGCATTGCCATTGCTGCCATCGCTTTGTGGCGAGTTGTTGTTGTTGGTACTGCTGTTCGAGGAGCCGCCACTGCCGCCGCTGTTGCTGCTGCTAGAACTGGTTACAGAGCCGCCGGGCAATGCCACAATCGGATCGCTGGCCACACCGCCCGCACCCGTAGCCGTGCCCAATGCCGTGCCCGAGCCCAGGCGACGCAGCACCGTGGTGGTTGTAGTCGTTGTGGTTGTGGTCTCCGCAGCGGCAGCTCCATTGCCGCCAACGCCGACAACCACAACCGATCCCTTGAGCAGCTGCTGCTGGTGATGGCGATTGTGGTGATTGTAGTTGATGGCGGCCAGATCGTGGCCGCCATGGCGATGGCCATCGCCATGTCCGTGTGTGCTGCAGCCGCCATTGGCCGAGTAGTCGTGCGGGCCGCCAACGGTGTGGCGTCGCTTGATCGAACGATTCTGCTTGTTCTGGATCTGGCGCTTCTTGGTCAGATTCATGTCAGTCTTTTCGTCCTTGGTCAGGCCCGTGGCCAGGGCCGATGATGGTGACTGACAGCAGGCGGCCACCGTTGCCACAGTCGCTGCCGTTCCAGCCGCCGCCGTCGAGCTGCTGCTGCTCATGTGTCGTGTCGAATAGTTGCGACAGTTGAAGCTGGCGCTGCGAAAGAGCCGATGGTCCCGACGCTTCTTGTTGTAGCGCTCGAGAAAAAACGAGGGCGATGGTCGTTCGCCCGCCAGCAGTAGCTTCTCCTTGGGATCGCTGGTTGTCGAGCCCTCCGAATCGTCGTCCTCGGAGGCGGCACCACCACCACCACCACCGGCACCAGCGCCATGATGTCGCTCGTACGCCTGCGATGTGCTGAATCTCAGGTGCATATTTTTGCCGCCGCTTGGGTTCCCAGCTCCTCCTGCCGAACCGCGCTGTGCTCCCACTGTGGCCGCTCCGCCTCCAGCACTGTTGGTGGGTGTACCCGCCACTGGGGTGGATCCGCCACCTGTGCTGGCGCTGGTGGGCGTTGCAGCTCCGCTGGCCGGTGCCGTGGCGCTGCCCGGATGTATCTGTATCTGGTGTATGGGCACCGTGGCCGAGTGCTGCAGCTTGTGGGCCGCCTTCAGTAGGCTGGGCGGCAGTGGTGCCACTCCAGCCATGGCCATGGCCTGCTTCATGGTCGTGGGCTTCTCCTCGCCGCCCAGCGTGTTGGTGGCCGTGCAGGAGCGGCTCAGGTGCAGCGAATGGGGCGCATCCAGGGGGCAGAACTGATGGAAGAGCCGCTCGGGCGACTCATCCGCATAGGGAATGTTCTCGGAGTGCAGATGCAGCGGCTGGCCGAGCGTGTGCCGGCGATTCTTGGGGAATTCCGGTGATCCGTTCTCATCGTTTGACTCTGAGCCACTCCGTAGATTCCGCAGCTTGCTGTCCAGCGTATCCGTGATGGTGGTCAGCGACATGGAACCTAAAGGCGAGGGAACATCGAAGGCAGTGAGTAAGACGGAGGTTCATCCCCTTCCTGGAGCAGTAGAGGAGACCTACCTGTGTCGCTCAGCCTGCTGCTCGAGTCATCGTCGGTGAGGAGTATGGATATGTCCACGCTGCTCCGCTGCTGCTGGTCCTTGCCATGGCCTAGGCCTAGTCCCACGCCCAGGCCGAGGCTCAGGGTCAGACTGCCGGCAGAGTCCACGCTCGTTCCAGAGTCCTTCTCGTCCAGGCTCGCTTTGCGCGTCTGCGAGCGAGAGCCACCGCCGAGGAACCCCACACCGCCGCCGCCCATGGTGCTGCGCTTCTTGGTGCCTATCAAGGAGGCCGCCGATGATGCCTTGGACGCAGCTGCCGCTTTTATGGTGGCGGCTGTTGTCGTGGAGCTCGAGGCGCCGCC
Organism: Drosophila ambigua; assembly: GCA_018150905.1. Taxonomy (NCBI): domain Eukaryota; kingdom Metazoa; phylum Arthropoda; class Insecta; order Diptera; family Drosophilidae; genus Drosophila; species Drosophila ambigua. The sequence goes on along the minus strand of JAECWS010000151.1, from coordinate 3,508,391 downwards.
CGAGCTAAACTTTGTGCTGTGGCTGTGGCTCTGACTCTGACTGGCGGTGGAGGAGGAGGAGGCTGTGTTGGTGGTGGTCTTGCTGCTGCTATGCAGCGTGGAGCTGCTGCTGGTGCTGCTGGCCGAGACCTTGGTGTAGTCCAGCGACTGAAAGTGAACGGAAGATGGAGGAGGAGCGGGCAGGATTAAAGCAAAGTCACAAATGCTCTGCACAGCCTTGCGCTGCTGTCTTCTTTGTTGTATGGTCTTGTGATTGGTGGTGGTTGTGGTGGTGGTTGTGGTGGTGGTGGTGGTGTTGGTGCAAGTGGAGATGGTGCTGGTGCTTGGTCTACCGCTGCTTACCAGAACACTCTCGCCCGAATATGTGTCCGAATTGACGGCACTCCGCTTGCCATGGGTGCGACGCCGCAGCTGTGGAATGAACCGGGATGTGCGCGTCTCACGCTCAGTGATCCTCTCGATTTTCGATAGATTGTGCAGCAGCATGCTCGTCTGATCCTCCTGCGTCTGATGCTGCGGCTGGGCGGCACTGGCCATGGCCGTGCCACCACTAACATCGGCCAGATCCGGCAAATTGCCGCCCTCAAAGTAGTATTCATACTGTAAGCAAAATATAATTTAAAGTTAGGTTAAAATTATGCGCTTAATTGTTGTATTATGAGGTGAAGAAAATATTTGCAGCCGGAGTTTTTTTCGCATTCAAAAACAGCGAAGAAAAACCGAATAAATCTGCTTCATGCCTCGTAAACTAATTCCAAGCATGGAACATAGCGAGAGGGAACGCTGTGAGTCGCTTCTGTTGCCGCGACTCTACTTATATGATTTATGTTGCAATTAAGAGCTGCTTTGGCCAAGTCGCAACCAAATTCTCTGCTAGATATAACTGGCAGCGTGTAAATGCATCTCACCTGTGTAACGAGCAGCTCAACGATGCGGCACTGATGCTTCATATCCTTGACGGCCGTCTCGAGTGTGTCATTGGGCGTCCGTATGATCGAGGGGCCAAATATGATGGCCAAATTCTTCGGCTCCATGCGATTCACCTCACAATTGTCGCTGACGCGGCACAGATGGCGGATCAGATGCTTCATCGTCTCGTACGGATGGCGTGGCAGCGACTCGACAATCTCGCGCAGCAGCACGATCCGTTCGAGGCCGAGCTTCTTGTCGGCCTCAATGAAGTTGATGTAGTAGCTGGCCGGCATGAGGGCGTCGGGCAGGCTGCGTATGAAGAGCTTCAGCAGACTGCTCACCACATTCACGTCCTCCCATCGCACATCGATGGCACAGCTCTCGAACTGAAAGTCCTTGGTGTTCACCAGCTCCGAGAGCTCGGAAATGGCCGCCTTATTGCCGGGTATCCGATAGATGCCCACCACACTCAGCCCCTTGGTCTCCACAATGTTGGTGCACACCTCCACGAGATGGGGCACATACGGATTGAGCTTGGACATCGGGCAGCTGCGCAGTGGCACCCCAATGGAGCCGCACGTCTTGATGGCGCACGACGAGGGCGAGCCCAGATCGGTGTGATGGTGGGAGACACCGCCGCTGCCACTGCCACCGCCTCGACGGAAGAGCAAGTCCTTCCAGTTCTTCGACTTGGGCGATCCCAAGTCCTTGTCGGGCAAGTGCTTGTGCGAGGACGATTTGCGGGCCTTCATTACCGGCGATATTGAGTCACTGGTGGCGGCCACAATTGCCGCGGCAGCAGGCAGCGCAGCCACATGATGATGCCCCTCCGCCATGCCGCCGCCGCCCGAATGTGAGCTCAGCGGCGAGCTGTCTACGCCAGCTCCACCAGTCACATCATCCAGATAGTGGCTGGCTGTGGCCACCGTCTTCTGTGGCTCTGCCAGCTGTTTGCCCTGCAGCGGCTGCTCCTGAAGTGCAGGAAAGGGAAGAAAAGTTCACAAATTAGTTATGAGAAAAAAAACCAGACAAACTGGAAGCGAAAGGGACTTACATTATCATCATAGTTGAGGCTATCCTTCCACTGCAGCAACCCAAAGAGTCGCTTCATCTCGTTGCTGTTCTTCGTCTTGAAGAGGATCTCCGTGTAGGGGCCGCCGCCAGTGCCAGTTCCGGTGGCAGTGCCAGAGCTGCTGCAGGATGCTGCCATTGGCTCGTTGGCGCTGCTGCTGCCCGATGAGGTCAACTTGTCGTGTACATCGTCCAGATTCAACTCATTGCCGAGACTGGCCAAATGGGCACCGCTCGGCGATGGCTTCGACTGCATGCGTATCAAGTACTTTTTCTTGTCCAGCGACTCATCGAAGAACTTAAAGTTTCTAATATCAAGTTCTATCACCTGCAGCGACACATGAGAAAATATTTAAGAAAATATATATATATTTGCGTTTGGGTTTGCAATTGTCCAATTGTGCTTACATTGTGCTCCGACTTGGCGTGACGCCCTGAGAAGATGCGCAGCAAATCGCCCTTGATCTCCAGCTTCACCTGACGCCACGAACGGTACTCGGACATGCGCTGAAACATTGAAAATTTATTTAAATAGAAGCAATGAATGTGGGAATGAATCAAAATCAGTTTTGGTACTCTTGATTCAGTGGAGGAGAATTACAGGAGTAGTTTTGGCGCTTCTGTTGTCTTTGCAGAGTGCAGAGTGAGCGAGAAAAAATAACCGAAATTTCGGATGCAACACAGATCCACTGTAACTGCTGCGCTCGGTCTGAACTTCTTGAGCGAGCGTTTTGTTGAATTACAGAAAGCTTAGACGCAGTTGCTTACTGACCAAGACGAAGCGAATACCAAATGCCACCGAATCGATACGAATGCCTGTTAACACAGGACTCTACGACGGCACATATCCAGAAAGATTGTCAGCGGCATGTCACACGATGAGCATTGAAGAAATGAGCGAGAGGTCTAAGCTCTAAGGAAAGATTGGAGCCAAAGCTCCCAGCTATAAGCCCAAATAGATCGGTGACTAACTCATTTTCAGGCATACTCCACAATCAACAAATGTGTTCAAAAAATGTATTCACTGGAGCCAAATGATCCGATGATCCATGACCATATTAAAGTAAGCAAAACTCTCGTATTAAATAGCATCAAAGATTAGCTGACATCCGTTCTATCGCTTACCTTGCCATTGATGCAGGAGGATTTAATTTCGATTTCCGTCTCGAAGGCCTCCAGTTCGTTGGGCACATACTTGCCATTCAGCTCGGCATCAATGTGAATGCTTAAATAGGCAACAGAATAAACAGAAAATGAGCGTTAAGTCAGAGGGAAATGTGGAAAATATTTTCGGGGAGAGACTCACCTGCTGCGCATATCGCTGCTCATGGAGGCCCTGCGACTACTGCCATGGGCCGATAGACGGACATCCTCGAGGCCGTTCGGCGTCTCGATGAACTCGTGGCCACCGCCAGTGTTGCCGCCAATCACATCGTAGGTGGGATCGGGATGCTCCTCGACCATTGATTTGGTCTTTTGTGGCTCGACAACGGCTGCCGCCACAATGGGTATTGCAACTGGAATTGGTATCGAAGCTGGGGCGGCAGCAGATGTTGCTGCTGCTGTTACTCCTGCTGCTGCTGCTGCATCTCCAGTGGCTGCTGCATCAGGATTGAATTCGGTCTCGTTATTGGTGGCCCTCAAATAGGAAATGCGACGCATTGGCTTGCCCTCGTCAAAGGAGCTCGAGGACAACGGCTTATAGCGTCTTATCACACCAGCACTCGAGCTGCCAGCAGCCGTTGCAGCCGCTGCTGCTGCAGTAAGCAAGGAGAATTAATTTCTGCGGAATACTGTCATGATCAAAATGTAATCAAGGACTTACCGCTGCTGCTGGTGCTGCTGCTGCTCTCGGAAATGTCCGCCAGGGGGGCTCCGGCTTGCTGCTGCTGCTGCTCCGCCAATGCGCTAAACTCTGTTACGGGAAAAGTAGCGGGAAAAACCGCATTTCAATTAGAAATTCCCAAGAATTGAGGTGGCAAGGACTCACTGTTAACCACCAACGGAGCGGAGCCATCAATGGTGGCATTGGCCAGCGTCGCCTTGTGCAGCTCCATGCGACTGCTCGTCTGTCCATCCACCGTATGGGTGCTCTGCTGCTGCTGTTGCTGCTGCTGATGCTGGTACTTGGCCAGCGGATGCTGCTGCAATGACTCGTATAGGACACTCTGCTTTTTCACAGTCGAAGCGGCCGCTGCTGCTGCTGCGCTTGTGGATGCCGATGCCGCCTCCAAGGCGCTGGTATTGATGGACAGCGGCTTGAAGGGATCAAAGCCCATGGACATATGGGACACCAGTTTGCGTTCAAAGCTGTGGCAAAGTCAAACAAAAAGTCCATAAGTACATCTAAGCCTGTGCTGTGGCCATAAGCCCAGAAACTGTAAATAAAACTCACACTTTATTGGTCACTCCGGTCTCTTGGAGTGTCTCAAAGTAGTCCAAATCCTTTGAATACTTCGCATTGTTATTGATCATCTGCACCTGCCGCTGCTGCTGCTGTTGCTGTGGGTGTTGCTGCTGCTGGTGCTGCTGTTGCTGCTGCTGATACTGGGGATGATGCTGAAGCTGGGTGATGTGATGATAATGTGTGGATGAGCTGGACGATGCCTGGATGGGCACCGTCGAGGAACGTTGCACTAGTTTTCCGCCTGCATAGTACATATCGAAGCTGCCGGCGACCCCCTGCTGTTGCTGTTGCTGCTGCTGCTGCTGCTTCATGAGCACCTGATGGCGACCGCGTGGCGGTGGGGCAATTGGAGCACCTGCTGCAACTCCCGGCGGAGTGTGCGAGGGAAAGAAATGCTGATGCTGCTGTGACGTTTGCTGCTGCTGCTGTTGAGCCGGCGACGACTGTGCCTGATTGCCATTGGTCCCAGGGGTGTTGGTGGAGGAGGAGGAGCTTGAGCTGATGGTGGTGGGCACCGGTGACTTAAGGAACTCCTCCTTCTGCTTGATGGACTCCCTCAGCCGAATCATCAGGTCACTGTTCTCAGTGCTGCTGCTGCTGGCAGCTCCACCACCACCGTTGCCACCACCAGAGGAGCCTGAGGCGGCATGGCTCGCATACAGGGCCTGACTGAGGGCGCTGCCGGACTTTGATTGGCGTGCAATGGGCGTGGAACTGGAGGAGGTGGCCGTTATCGAGCCTGTTCCTGATAATACTGTTAGATTCGGCGGCTGATTGGCACTGAAACAAAACAAAACAGAAAACAGAGACACGTGAGTAAGTTAAGGATAATGGTTTAATAGAGTAAGAGTAGGAGTTGGAGAGTGTCTGTGTGTGTCTGTGTGTGATTCTCAATCACCTCCGCGTGGCCTCGGGCAATTTATAGCTGCCGCTCTGTCCAAAGCAGTGCAGCACAGCATTCAGCACATATCCGGCCACTAAAAACAAATATATGTAGAGCTTATAGCCAGCTAAGTGTCCAAGTAACTAGGCATTTAGCTGTGCATTTATCTGTGTGTCTGCCTATCGAAGTGGTGGCCCCCAAGCTGCAGCAAAATTATTACTTTACTTTGAATGAATTGCTGATATTTCTTTGAGTTAATTACCAGATAAGAAAGGTGCACTCAAATATGATTTAACGGGCTAAAGATTCTTCACAAATTGTGCTTGAATTTAATTCGCAAAAATGCAAGGCAATTGAATATTTAGATAGAATAAAGGAAGAACTTTTCCTGCTCATAGGAGACTCAAAGGAGACTCATAGGAGACTCATAGGCGGCTCAAAGGTGCCTCAAAGGTGACTCAAAGCAAACTCAAAGCAAACCAAAAAGTAGAGTGTATTTTCGCCTGTGATTGCTTGGACGTTCTCTTCTTTTGATCAACGAACAGGCACCTGCTGTCTCATCTTTTAGAAGCCTTAGCCTTAGTTTCATGGCAAAAATATTTGTCAATTGAATCAGCAATCGGCGATGGACGAGCAGCGATCCAAGCGACTGGAGATCCAATTTGGCAGTCAACCAAATAGAGTTCCCCCCCGTCAATGGCTGCGAGACACTGTCACTGGGTATGGGAATGGGGCGGGCTCTGCTGTGGCACGTGCCAGCAGCAAAGGGGTTTCGGTATGCAGCCGGCGGAGGGTGCTGGTGCTGGTGCTGCTGATGGCGTGCTGTCGTCATACGATATACGATGTACGCATGCGCAATCCATACCAATCGAACGATCGATCGCACCGATCCGATCCGATCCGATCCGATCGTGTACGCTGGTCACGCTCTCTTCTTTAAGCCTGATTGCCAAATTTTCGAATTCCGTTTTCATTTACACACTTTGGGGTCGCCACCACCACCACCACCACTTGCCAGCCACTATGGCACGCCCCCTTATTAATTTATAAATTTTATAGTTTTGGTTTTTGTTTTGCACACTTTTCTATGGATTTCTTCACTTATATATATCTGAATGCAATCGCGATTTGCACTTCAACTCAAATCGTAATGTGCTTCATTTTTTTGTTTTTTTTTTTTTTTTCGTTCAGACACCTCGACGGTTACTGATGCAACTGATCGAACGATGGGGCAAGTAGAACGCTTCAAGTGCTTATCCCCCCCCGTTGCAGAAAGCAACAGATTTCTGCTTTGATGGCCAGTTGTGTTTGCCGGCCAGAAGCAGATGAAAAAAACATAACAGGCGCGGCCCATCCCCATCCCCCGGGCGTTGGTAATCGCGCAAACTTTTAATTTCGCGACAGGCACCACAACAAACTTCTGCATCTGCTTTTAGCACTTTTACACTTTTCATTTTGCTTGCACTTCTGCTTTCGTGCGATAAATAAACTTTCACAGCCCACCCTCCCGCGATTAAAAGCGGGGGGAAAGCCAACTTTTAGTTTGGCAAGAAATTTGCAGATAGAGAAAGGCAGGGAGATAGGGGAGTGGAACAGCTATGGTTCATGGTTCACTCTAGTATTTTATGGATAGATGGATAATATGGATAATATAATATTATATGGATTCGCATCGCTTAAGGAGACCTCACGAACGCGTCGGCCAGTTGTTTGGCTCCGATTCATATGGATTCTTTTTTGAATGAGAATCAATAAAACAAAAGTTTTATTCTCACAATAAACTAAGAAGTTACAACTCTTAATTAGCCCCTGGAAGTGGTGCTAAACGGATATTATGGAATACAAAAAATAAATAAAAATTAAGTTTTAATATCTTTTGATTTTTCACTTAAATAAATTTAAAAAACTGTTCCTAATTTTTATAAATATTACATAAAGTCAGCATTTAACCAAAGCAGAAACTTTGATACACATTCGAAAATTGATCAGTAAACAAGAAAAATTCAAAGAGACGAAACTGCTTTGGATTGTAGCAGACAGGCAGACCTTCCACTTTCCACGCCCTTTGAAAATATAACGAATGTCATGGGCACCAGTGCAAAGTTGCTGGTTTTTGGCGAATATGTATGTTTTTCAGTTTCGTTATCGGTCAGCCCTGGCCATGACCATGACAGATGGAGAGGAGGCAGCGGTGGAAGCGTCGGCCCCCAAGGGACAGGCGCAAACCGAAACCCAAAGCCCCCAGGGGAATGAGGGGGATGCACATTCGGTATGCTCCACATCCCACACATTTAAGGGCAGAGAGGCAGGTGGTGGTGGTGGTGGTGGTGGTGGTGGTACATAGGACCCAGGTATTACACGATTTTCCTATTCCGGCTCGTGTCAAAGCTAATGACCATGACCATGACCAGGACTCGTGGACTTGCACTGCACTCCCATCCACCCGCTCTCGCGCGGACTCTCTCTGTCTTTCGCTGCCCACCCACATCAACCTGAGTACAGTGGGGCCTGGCGCCCAATCAACTGTGCAAAAAGCCAAACAAATTAGATTTAGCCATGGGACAAAAAATGGAACAGCAGCAGCAGAAGCAGGAAAATAATTAAATCACATGCGACACAAGGATGCCAACAGAGTGGCAGGACACAAGTGGAGGGATCTTAGGAGAAAACTAAAGAGCGAGAGAGGAGGGAGCAGAGAGCATAGCAACATTTGCCTGTGGTTATGCACTGGAAAATGGCAAATTAGTTTAACTATTCCACTCCATCCCGCCTGCCTCACTTGCTCCACCTGCCCTCTCAACTTTCGCTCTGCGTGTTTCTCTAGCTCTAGCTCTAGCTCTCTCTCTTACCTGAGGCCACATCAGAGATTGTGAAATGAAAGTTCAAAGTTCTATAAATAGTTGACAGGCCATCGTAAGCATGTGTGTGTGTGTGTGTGTGTGTGTGTGTGTGTGTTTGCTAGAAAGGATAGTTAATTCAATTTCGCTTTTAAAAGCCTTTCCTACACTCAAAACTCAACTCAAAAGCCGATGAAGGGGTGGTGGGAGAGAACGACAGACTACCGATGACGGTCAAGGTCAAAAGGTAATGAATAGAATTATCTCTGCGTCTCTCTCTCTCCCTGTTGCTGCTGCTGCTGTTACCTGCCTTCCCTATTTCTACCATATTTGGATCGTATTTCAAGTTGCAAAATAATAGAATATCGCCATCTCTGTCCCCACTGCATACATTTTCATAGCCTAGCTTTCAGGGCAGCGACAGCAACAGCAGCAGCAGCAGAGGCAGTGACAGAATTACTAGTAGGAAGTTCCGAACAGCAGCAGCGGCAGCAGGAGCAAAAAAGCAGCGGCCGAACAGCAGCAGAAGTAAAGTAGCAGCAGCAGCGGAATGCAGGCAGAGTGGATCAGGCAGAGGACCATCAGCTGGCAGAAGAGAACAGCAGCAGGCCGAAGAGAGGGAGCAACAACTGCCGACAGAGTGTTAGTGGGAGAAGTGCAGAGGCAAATTGCTGTCAGAGAGTGAGTGAGCGGGCAGAAGAGCATGAGCAGATGCCGGCAGAATAACAGAACGCAGCGGGCAGAGTGAATCAGTGCTACGAAATATGAGCAGGCATGTGGGTGAGACTGGCAGAGAGCGGTGCCAGCAGAGTTAGAGCAGCGCAGCAGCAGGCAGAGGGCAGACGGCAGAGAAGCACTGCAGGAATAGGAGTAGCCTGCTGGCAGCGAAGCAAATGCAAGCAGCGACGGCAGCAGGTACTCGGTATTAACGGTAAATTCATTGGATCAGAGCCCGAGAGCTTTTTGTCCCCTCCAGCAAGTCAATGCGTATGGGTGTGCGTATCCGTATTCTTCTGTATGTGTGTGTGTGTGTTTGTTTGTGTATTGGTGCGTGTGTGCACGCTTAAATTATAATCTATGCATAAGCTCCACTACACCCGCACGGGCGGACACTCAATTGACACGCGCACACCAAAGGACACACGAATAGAGACACACACGGCGAGGCGCGGCAGGGCTGGCCAAAATCAGATTAAGATTACCAATTAGGTGCCATAAAATACTCTCAAAAGAAATGAGAGAGAGAGTTTATTTATGGCTTCTGTGTGGGAGGAGACTCTTTCATCTTTCAGGCTACATTTTTTAATTCCCTGGACATTTCAAACTGCATGAAATCACATCGGTTCGCAGCTCCAAATGAACTTATTGGTCATCTACATGCTTTCTACACTTATTCCAATTTTTGTTAATCACAAATAAAAAGTTTTCAAGTCTCTGAAAAAAACTCTAAACATTCTATGTGGAGAGGATCTCCCTTTTCTTCTAATGCAAAATTGTCTTTCGATTAATTTCACCCTTCTGGGGAAACATAATCTTCAGAAATGCAATACAATATTCACGTATCTAGAAACTATTTCCTTGTCACAACATATTCTAATCCATGAGAACCCAACATGACATGAATACCGTTATAAATAAACATATATGGTTGTTTACCAATCTCCGAAAAATAATAAATAAGAAACTGATATCTCGTATCGTTCGAGAATGTGGAATTCGTTACCCAGCCGATAGCCAAAAAAAAAACTAAAATATTTGCATCATATGCAGCATGCCGCCACGCCAGGCAGGGAGCCAGGGGGGACTGACTGTAACAATAAACAAAGCTCTTACTGAAAATACCAAATAGACATTCAGTTTGAAGCTGAATTTGAGCGCGTTCGTCAACAAATTGTGGGATCAACAGAATTTGATATTAGGGCTGGGCTGGACTGGTTGGCAAATTTCACCTACGGTGGCAATATTCCGATATTCGCCACGAAATTCGAGACTCTAATTTATATTCGTATAATTCTTACTTATGGGATAACTGTGTGTGTGTGTATGTGTGTTTATCTAGGTAGGTATTGGGTTTCCATGTAGCTATTCGTGTGCTCATGAATGTGCTGTGCATATGCGTATGATCCACCGAAGCATTGACACAAGTGTGACTCTTACATGTACGATTCAATTCGGTTCGATTTGATTCCACCCGTCAACACCCCACCACCCCCCACCCACCACACATTCTAGCATTCTCGTTCTGTGCCGTCATAAGCTCTCGCGCTCCCTTCTTCCTCTCTGCTCACTCTCTGTCTCCACCGCTCTCTCCCACCCCACTCTCTCTCACACACACACACACACCCATTGTGTTGTTGTCTTATCGATGAAAGGCGGCAGCGGCAAGCGGTGCGAATGAGCTGTATCTGTATCTATAGAGGCCATGCCACTCACTCACACGGATTGGCAACCGCACACACACACACACACTCACACACACCACCCCCTCTTCTGTTGCGTTCTCGCTCACTCTCTCTCATTTTCTATCTATTGCTCCCCATTCTGTTTGGCTCTCAGTTAGTGTGTGTGCGGAATTTCGCGCTTTATTGTCCGATTGTTGTATCTCCCTCTGTGTGCGCTGCACACTGAACCTATCCATTGTTGGGCCTCTTGCGCTCATTGTTGTTGCTTTTGTCATCGGTTATTGTCTGATTTGCGTTTTGCCAACGATTGCGGGACTCTCTTGCGACTCTTTGCAATTAACAAGTCATAAATAAAAAATTGTTGACACATTTGATAAGCAACAAAAGGGCCCAAAGGTGGGGCGCGGCCAGGGGGGGTGTGGACAAACCTGTCAACAGCACACACAGGCACACAGGCACATATGCATGGCATGCATACACCCACGCTCTCTACCCCTTCCCATCCCTTCCCTTACCAGCCCATCCCGCCACCTCGGCCAACAATCAGATACTTGGTGTGAATGATTTTGATATCGATTTCGCTGCCGCTGCCGCTATTGAAACAGAGACGTCTGCGTCAGCAGCAGCAGGACTAGCGACGCTGCAACGACAGCAATTGGCCCCATTGTCCTTCACGCTGTGACTCTCTCAACGCCTCTTTTTCTGCTTTTTAAAAACAAAAAACAACCTACTGAGAGAGAGAGCTTAAGGATCAGCTGCTTATTGCCTGTGGGTAAAAGCTGTGACTGATAGAGAGAACAATTTGCAAAGCTTAGCCTTCGCTCCACACTCAATCGCTCTCGTAACGGGAATTATGTGTGCATGATCACTGGATACTCTGTCCCGCCATAAAAAAATATCAGCTGTGACAGAAGGAGAGACCTGAGGGAGATCCTCTCTCCCCAAATCATCGATCGGTATCAGCTGCGTGTTAAAGAGGGAGAGAGAGAGAGTATACTGATCAGCTGGGAGAGTGCTTAGGAAGATGATCACAAAATTGTTGCTTGATCTGCCGTCACACTCTCCACCCCACAATAAAGCGAACGAGAGAGAATACGTGTATAATCCCTTACTGAGAATGATGATCGTTTGCAACTGATTTTAACCATTTCATTCTAACCTTTTATTCAAGAACGAGCTCTTTTGTTCGGCCGACATTGCAGAAAACCTTTATACATATATCCGTAGGACACTTCGCTGTGAATTCTACTGTCTGAATGAACGGACGGATGGATTTGGACGATTTTTTTTGTTTGTTTAATTTTTTTTTTGGTTTTTTTTTTTTTTTTAACTGGAAACTTTAAAGATGTTTGTGTACAGCTGATTTTGGATATTTAACTATTTAAAAAAAAAAACTGGAAAAGAAAAGAAACAATGATAATAACTGAAGATCATAATTCGATGAGCTTCGATACAGTTAAAGATCGCACCGCTTTAAAGGTGAAAAAGTGTACACAGAGTTTCGAACACTATCAAGTAATTTTTTGATGTAAAAGATTCACTTAACAATTGATAAACAGTGGATAAAGTAGAGTCAACAATGGGTTGATTAATTCCACAATCATTGTTGGATTATTTCAAGCAACTGATGTCCATTCAGTCGGTAGGAATTCCAAGCGAGTGGTCATATGTATAGATCAAACACCATCCATCATTCGCGAACACTTGAACTTTTGATCTAATGATATATATATATATATCTTGATTTCAAGGTCTCTGAAGATGTTGGTGATTTGTTGTAGGATTTGTAGCTCCTCCACACGTTTTTTTTTTATTATTTATCACTTGAAAAAAAAAGCAACCACTATGATATTTGCATGGTATAATAAATCAAATAGTACAAGAAGAAATCTATGAGCCAACAAATGGATAAACAAACAAAAATAAATGCAAGTAAACTCACAAGAGATCCCCCACCCCTCCCGCCAAATGAAAAGATTATAAAATAATTTTAAAACATATAAAACCAAATAAGAAAGTATGGAAATGTACAAAAAATATTTTGCTTGCCGCGGAATCACAAAATATGAAATCTGCGCGCTCTGCTTGCCGTCGTCGACTAAACTAAAGTACAGCGCAGAGTCCATGCAGCTTAACTAAAATCAAAATACAAAATAAGAAGAAGAAAAAAATGAAAAAAAAAAAATACAGAAATTGGCTTTGTGTGTGCATGTATGAAATTCATATTAAGCGGCAGAGGAGGCACCGCGACCGAGGACTGAGGCAGAAGCAGCACCAGCACCAGCAGCAGCAGCAGCAGCAGCAGCGGATAAACGAACCCGAGCAGAGGAGACACTGTCACTGCCAATTGGAAAGACAGGCAGAGGCAGAGGCGGTGGCGGAGGTGTAAGCAGAGACAGCGACATAGCAGAGCAGAGCAGCGCAGAGTGGCGTGGCATGGCGCAGCGCAGGCAGAGGCTCGGAGCTCAGGCAATTGAAAGTGGGCAGCGCACAACGAGCGTACGTATGCGACCCACCGGCTAGAGATGGGCGCTCGGGTCGGGTTATCATCATCGCGGAAACCCGAACCAACACGAGAATCGGAGGCACAACGCACGACGACCAACCCGACCACCCCACCCCAGCCCAGCCCAGTACCCAGCACCCAGCACCGACTTCTATATACTCGTCGTAGCTCCTGCATTTCCCATTCCACCTCGCATCCACTCGAACCCACTAACAGGTAAATTTGATCTACTTAACGCCACTCAAATGCTATTCAACAGATGAGGACGAAACACGCACACACAAATTTTGGCAATTCATCAATCATCATTTGTATATTAATGTGTGCCTACGAATGTGCATGCATATATGGCTGATTTATGTGAAATTAAATACAACTGCAGCTTGCAACAATTTTTGATGATTTATATGAGGAACCTTAAAAGGTGTTAAGCGATCGTCCTTACATGTGACACACATAGTTCATAAGCATAAAAAGTTAAGCATACTCGTTGATAGAGATACTAGTTATGTGTACTCGTTGATTGATTGAAATATATAATCAGTAATAGGAACTCGTTCTTAGATAGGCACATGTTCTCTTTGATATAGATACTCGCTGATTTATTTATAACTCGTTGATTCTAATAGATATGTAGATGTCCTAGATCTACCCAATGCAAGAGATTTAATCATCTTGAAATCGCTTTAAGATGGCTTTTCTGACTGAAAGACCTGACAGATGATCGAACTGGAATATATTCTCACTAAAAAATATTCGCGCTTACCCAATCCTAGATCAAATGAGGATCAATTTGTTGGCTAAATTTTGAACCATATTTTTACTTCCCCCTAGGCTCGTGCTCGCCCATTACTGCACCATCTCTAGGCCACCGACTGATGCTCGCTCTTCCTTTTCCACTCATCTTCCTTTTTTTTCTTCGTGATTTCTTTCTTTCACTCTGCTTGATTTTGTTTTCTTTTTTTTTTTGTTAATATTTTATAACCAATAAAAAGATAAATAAATATTAAGAGTGGATGAAAGAGGAGTGTGACAACTGCCCACAGAGTGGGTTTTTGCACAACAACAGAAGGATGGGCGGGCAGTCGATATGCATGCGACATCTACTGCTCTCGCTCGAGAATCACTATCAGTGTCCACCGGACTGACTGGCCAAATACTCGGCGCGTCGCATCCCAAGTACTCCTCCCCCATTAACCTTGTTTATTTACTCGCCCAGCGGACGTGGGGGCCCAATGCACGCAGAGACAGAGAGAGGGAGAGGGAGAGGGAGAGAGAGAGAGTGGAATGTAGTGCAGTGTGGAGTGGCAAGGTGTGGCTAGGGGTTGGCATATCCAACAATCGAGCCACCCAAACACGGGATGGGGGGCGTATACGTAATGGTCAATGCAAAAACAAGTATTTAAATTTGTCATAATGCACAGTGGGATACAAAGGCCACTAAAACTGTAACTGGAACTGAAACTGAAACACTGTCGACTACAGAGACCACACTTACTATGTGCAGGGAGTACTCGTTTTTTCCCAGAATTCTGTCACCAGAACTAATGGAATTTCAGTCGAACTCGAAGAGCCATGGGCATGGCTAAGTGGGAGCTCTTCATTTCAGGTGAAAAACAAATTAAACAAATTTAAGCCGCACAGTTGCCACAGTTGCTGAGGATGCCGCGTGTTGTTTAAATGGAATTTGCATTTAATAAATAGCTATTCGTGGATAATTGCGATGCAAATAAAATGTGAAATGCACTTGTGTTATTGGCATGGAATTTTCTGAGCTTCAAATTCATCTTAAAAAGCGAAGCGGTTATGCAGGCGCGGCGAAAGAAGTGATGCGACATGCAGCATTACCTGTCGGTAGAATAAGAGAACTGATCACAGATCAAATAAATCAGATCAATCACAAATAAAAAATAGAAAACCATTTTTAGAATAAAAGTAGAACTAAAAGCACTTTTCACTGCCCTGATGTATTATTAAATAGAAAATAACTTAAATAAATAAAGAATTCATGCGACAGAACATATATATGGGGTTGGCATATATTTTGTTGCACAAGATCTACCGGCAGGCAGGCACGTGCAACCACCACATCCACTGTGCGCGCACATGCATATGCACATGCCGCACGCAATGGAAATATTGTTATGGAATTTGCTCTTCTTCTGCTTTTTGGGTCGAGGGTGTGTCGACATTTTCGCCACCCATCAATCAGTCAATCAATCAATTGAGTTACAAGTGCGCAAAAAAAAGAAAAAAGAAAAGAACCGAATGCACGCGGCAGGATAATGCGTTATAATGCGGCGGTACAGTTGTGTAAGTACTCGTAGTACCCGCACACCGATATATATTCCATATTGAAGGTCAACTTCCGTTTGGAACGGGGACGGGGAACAGGGGGTACAAGGCAGCAGCAGCGTCAGCGGCAACGCCAACGTAAACCCCAAAAACAACAGCAGCCGCATATGCGCATATGATACGAATGCGAGTACAGCACAATATATATGTGTGCACAAACATCTGGTTTATAGCCATGTTAATAGATACTTACCTACCTGTACTCGTTCGTGTATATACTTGATGCCTCAAGTATCCGCCAGTAGTCAATAATTTACATACATCAGCCATCCAACCTCCCATCTACCACCTCCCCCTTCCTTCCAGCCAAGACGAGAGGCACGAGGTCTACTCAAAACTCAATCTGAACTCGTGTCTCAATTTCCATTTTAATCTTTAGGAAAAACATTGAGAACACACACGCACACGCACGTTCGGAACTTTATAATACCTTCCCTAATAAGAACTTATTAATTCGTAATATATATTAAGCCAAATGGTAGTTCCATCTTTACGATTTAATATCGATGGAGGGAAGTTTGGTTCTTATTTTTCTTTATTTAGAGAGGATTAGTGGTCTATCAGGAACTGCTTTAAGCAAGAGCCTCAGCCATATCTTTGAGCTTGTAAAAACTCCAGCTGGATCTACGCTGCTAATCAATATTCCTTGTCATGCACACGACATATATTTTGTTTTTTTTTTTTGTGTCTTTCTTTTTTATGAAGAAATAAATTTGCTAGCAATGGGACCTGCACCTGCCCAACCCTCTAGAATCTAGACGTTGCTCGTAATGCAGCAGTGCACCTCAGTCATTGAAAAAAAAGTCTCAAAAATCTCTGGCATCGGTAAAGCGCTTCCTACCGCCTGTTATGCATCACCATTATCATCTCAGTTGAAGCCAATACACCCTTGTGCTGCCAAGTGGAACACAGGGTATGGGAATCTCTCTCTCGTTCTCTCTAGCGCGCTCTTGCTCTCCCTTCTAGCCTGCCCCTCATTGAATGCGAATGGCGAAGTGTGTTGTGGTGTCTTGCTGTCTGGTTGCGTCGCAGCACACATCTCGATGAATGCATTCCTAAGCGTGGGCGTGGTCCTCCGTTATATTTTCCATCTCCTTTTCACTCACCTCAAGCCACCCACCCAGAAGCTGAACCATCGAAAGGCCGCCCACCTACAGCTGATAGCCGAATGAATTGACATATGTATGCGTTCCTTTGCTCTGCTGCTGCTGCTGCTGCCACTGCCACTGTTGCTGCTTCTGCTGCCTGCAGTCACTGCCTCTGTCAGCGCACTTCCGCTTCTCAATTTTCTGCCCGTCTGCACTGCCGGCTCTTATTCTGTTCTGCTCTGTTCGGCGGCACTGTTTATTCTGCCCTCCTGCACTACTTTTTCTTCTGATTTGCACGGAGATTCGATTCTTATCATTAGCATAAAAACGACAAACTGGTCAGTCAGCCGGAGACATTGGATCGTCTCATTCTCAATTGGGTATGATTATTTTACGAGCTTGCTGTTTGCACTTTCCACTGCCAAATATCAACAGGTGAGTCGAAATATAGTTGCATTGTCCCGCGAGTCCTAGTCGAGCATTCACATTTTTATGCTTAAGCTCGGAATAATCAAAGGCGATTCACGCCCATTGCTTCTACTGCCTCCTTGTACTGCTTCTGCCTCTGGCAGATCCCACAGGTTCTTCTCTTATTCTGCCCTGATTTCCCCGCCTGTTCTGTTTCGTCTTGTTCTGCTTCGCCCTGATGATCGTTCCATACAAAATTCAATTAAATTTGTCGTAATTATTTAACAATGGTGGAACAAGAGAGCGCGCGCGGTGTGTCGCGCGTCGGCAAGTCACAAAAAAAAAAAAAGAAAAAAGATATATAAAAAATGCTATTCCCATTGTGTATTGTTCGGGCAAAGTACTGGGGTTTTATCAGGGTGGGGGACGTGTTGGTGTCGGCGTCGAGTGTCGGGTATCCATTTACACTCCGATATTTGTATAAGGTATTGCAGTGATTTTCCTCTTCTTCCAAGTTTTTTTTCTCTCTCTCTCTCTCTCTCTCCCTCACTACCCTCCCCCCACCTATTTATTGATTAGTCAATGAGTTGTGTTATTGCTTTTGTTGCTGCATTTTTACAATATATGTATTAATTGATTTATTTATTCATATTCATATGCAACAACGCTGCGTATACGCAATGTGCGGCGACGGCAGGGCCATGAGATTGTGACAAGGCGGGGCGGGCACAGGGCCGTAGGCGGGGTACAAAAAAATATTGTTCGATATTGCGTTTTGCATATTAAAATAATTCTCAATAATTCATATGGGACAGCGACCACGGGGCCACAGAAATCTCATATGGGAGGAACGTCAAACTCAGTTTTAATGGACGTGTAAAATTATCAAGTGGGGAAAAATGCAGCTTGCAGGAGAGTGAAGGGGAAACGACAAGAAAATTAGACCAATTTCCAATCAACCATCTGACGCTTTCTGAGTCATCACAGGAACTCGAACACCAGGTGCCACCGATTAAGTCTTGTACTTGTAATAACTAATAAATGACTACCCCTTGTCAGCATTGGAGAGGCTTTCGGAACTCAACAGATTAGATTGTAGTTCGTTTCAAACAGATTCGAAAGATTTACGAATATTATTCATGCATTTTCGAGAATTATTACCGAGTAATAACCGAATGAATTAATGAATGCCTGCGCTGGGATCTGTAAATCTCCTTCTGCTATAATAGCTCTGTTCTCCATTCTACACGTTCTGTTGTTCTGGAGAAATTATGTTTTGCTAATCTATTACAGTTCTCTGTTTCCCCGCCTCACGTAATGTGTGCAGGGTGGAAAAAGACACATGATAATTTGAAAATTGCACATTGAAAATGTGCGGAGAGAAAAACGTGACAAATGGCACAGCAAAGATAAATGTAAAGTATAAACAAACCAAGTGAGAGGAGACGCTAAAGGTAAAGGTAAATTTTAGAGCCCAAAGGTTAAAGTGATAACATGTTTGGGGTACGACCTTGTCCCCTGTCTATGGTGGGGACGACTGCAGCATTAAGTGGCTGCACAAAGCGACACCCAAATGGCTCTGACTTGACTTGCCCCTGAGAGCAAAATGAGATAAATATTCCACTTTTTTTTTTATATACACCAGACATTTTGCGCTTTCTTTGTACCTTTAGTCCCAATCGATCTGTTGTTTATTCTTCAAGTAATTTCAATTGTTTTCTTTGTGGCATTTCCCCTTAATTAACCCCAAGAATTGATTCCAGTTTTTCTTTCCGTTTCTTTTTTTTTAAGCCAGGAATTGAGGAAGTTCTTGATTTTCAGACGTCACACTACATTTGCTATATCGAATAAAGTATAAGAGAAAATATGCAAGGCATATACATTTTCATTCCGTACAGATACAATGGGCAAACAATGGCCGGGGCAAATATGTATGACAGAGGGACGAGAGATGAATGAAATGAGATGCGAATAATTCGTATGAACAGAAAGTCTGATGACGGAATGAAATCATCCAAAAAAGACACAGACCCAACCCCCCACCACCCCTCACATATTTTGTTGGGTTTTCCATATTTTATATGGCGTGAGTGGTGTAGGGGCCAGGGTGGTTGGGTGGCTGATGCCTTATCCCCAATATAAATTAAGGCCACAGAAAAAAAACAAAAAATAACTGGACATTATGGCGGGGTAGGCGGGAGGATGGATCCATCGGGGTTTTGGGGTTTTTGGGCTGGGGTCTGATGCATTGGGCACAGTCTTCCACATTTGCAAATTGTCTTTAATTATTCGCATTGTTCGTTACGTTCCGTTCCGTTCCATTCCGCACCATTCGTTGGTTTGTTGTTCATTATGCGGTTATGACATTATTAATGTCATTTAGTTCATCAGCAGCTTGAATTCCCTTGCTCCATGCCTCTGCTTTTCTCTGTGTGTGTGTTTCCCTCTCCCTCTGCTCATATTCGTATCTACCCAAAACATTTCTCGTGTCTCATTGAGAGTTTTCCACTTAATTATTGGCTTGTTTCTGTTTCAGTTTCAGCTGATTTGTTTTGGCCTCTTTGTTGCTCTTCAGGTTCCACATACTCCGCAGTCAATGGACTTCAATCGCCATCCATAAATCAGGCAGACAGCGCAGAGGAGTGGGGCGCACACAGTGGCTGCCAAGGATCACATTCACAAAGTTTGTTTCCATTTTCACATGTCTCACTCAACAACATAGAAATCTAAATAATATTTGCTTTGTATTTCAGACATCTTGCAAGAGGAATTCTTGACATTTCCATTCCAAAACTGAATGCAGAATTATTTGTATATAAATCTTCAAAAGAAAATATCGTAAGGGATACCATGAAACTGGCTCAAAAAATTCACAAAAGATGTGCACCAAAATCTAAAAAATTGTCACACTGAACAGACTAAGAACGCAACCCATCACTGTCGAATATAAAATCAATGGTTCTTGTAGAGCCACATACCAGCCTGCCATACCAGTACCTGCCATGAAACCTGGCCTGAATCGTCAATGACAGTTGCATTTCGGACTTTTTGGCGATACAACTATCCAGCTACAACTTATGCAGTCCCCACTTATTTTATTCTCTTTCTTGTTTGCTATTATTTAATTTCGTTTTATGTGAATTGTGGCCCAATCATTTGTTTATTATTTGGAAATTTTCAGCGTGCATTCAAAAATCTAAAATGTCACTTACAATTTGTAACTAAATATTTGTCCAGGCAAATCAAAGACCAAGGCAAATTCAGTGCACTCAAGAGACGGTGACACAGTGCCACACATCTTCCGTGTCTCTGTAACTTTCTGTGTGTGGCTGCCTCTTATCATTTCGTTGCGTTGGACATCAACAATTAAGTTAATGAATGGCTGCATAACCTTTTGTCCATTTATTCTCCATTTATTTCCCCCCAAATAATTATTCAATTATTTTCTGTTGTTTCGAAATTTGAGAACCAAGTAGTCCTTGCCAAATATTTCATAGTCACTTCAAAGGGTGAAGTTTGTTTGTCTCTGTCTCAAGCTCAGTCTAAGCGGAGCAACAAAAATTCAGATACAAAAAGGAATTCTATATTTTACAAATAACTCAAAAATTTTGCAGCAACCAAGCAACAAGACTCAAAGTGATTTTTTCTCTGCCTCAGCCTTAACTAAACAAATTAATTCATTTGCAATAAGGTATTTTATATATTTGAAATAATTAAACAATTTTGCAGCAACCAAGCCTCAACGCCTCTCAACAGTCTCAACCGCCACAAAGGCAGCTTGTCTCTGGCCCTGTCTCAATCTCAACTAAGCAACAATTAATATACAAAAAGGAATAAGATTACTCAGAAATAATTGACCAAATAGCCACCAGCAGGTAGGGGAAATCAATCCAAATACTTACACCATTTAATAATTCTTTTTGTTTGTGCAGTCGAAACCACTCGCAACATGATTGATTTTAAGAAGCGTGCTGAGAAGATTCGCGTTATTTGCAATGTGGTATATAACGAACCGTTCGTCTGGGACATTATCAAGAGCTACGCTTTCTTTGTGGTAGCCATACCCATTGCCAAGTCTTTTAATGGCATCATGATACTGCCCTAATGACTCTTACTCTCCGTTCACGTTTATGGGTTAGCAGTTCTATCTTCAATCGTTTGGTGTTTGCATCGAGACATTCGAGACATGGAAATTGATTAGTTAAGCAAACATTCGAAAATATTTCTGTATCAAAATTGGTCTGATAGCCAATTGATGGCGGCTCAATGGGTGTCAGGCCTTGTTTTGGATTGGAATGGAAGCCTCTAATTTTTGTATCTAATATCTTCAGGTGAGGATTCAATTGTTAAGCCAAAATCTCTCTCTAATTTGTTTCCCTTTCGCTTTTTTTCGCAGCTGAAATTCTTTGTTTGTTTTGAATGAATGTTTCCATGTTTAAACCCCATTAAATCAATTAAATCTATTCGCCAATCAATATTAATTGCATTTGTTTTGTTTTGTTTTGTTTGTTTTTTTTGTTGTTGTTCTAAAAGCCTTTCCCAATCACATAAATTAATCTGTTTCTAGATTCAAAATTAGCTTTGATCGATCTTCTCTTTTCTTTTCATTAACACACCCGACCCGTTGCTCGAGGGGAAAAGTTTATTGACTTACCGCATGAAGGCGCCACTGCTGCCGCCGCCAGTGGAGAGCAGCTGATGCTGTTGATGATGATTATGATGCTGCTGTTGCTGCTGCTGCTGCTGCTGCTGATAGAGATGCTGATGGGGATGCTGACGCAGGCCAAGGGCCATATCTCCGAAATCAATGCTACTGCTGCCGCCGCTGAGAGCCGGATGACGATGATGATGCTGCTGCTGCTGTTGATGATGATGATGACTCATGGAGGAGACGACTCCTCCGCTGTTGGTGCTGGTTATGCTACCAGATCGACTACCGCCATGTAGGGACGGTGCATGTCCATGTGAAGGATGCGATTGAACAGGATGCGGATACGTGTGCGTATGCTGATGCTGGTGCGGCGAGGATGCCGGCGATGATGTGGCAGCCACAGCGGGATATGAGATCAACTGTTGCTGCTGCTGTTGTTGTTGTTGTTGTTGCTGCTGCTGCTGTGGAAATGTGGATTTGTGGATTGTGGAGGCGGTGGAGGCATTGGTCGTTCCATTGGCCAGCAGCGTATGCCCGTGCCCATGCCCGTGCGATGGCGAGTGCGTTGACATTGTCAACCGATTCGATTCCGGCGTATGGGCAATGCTCGTATAGTGCTAACGAGAGCGAGACAGAGTGAGTTAGATAAGCGGTAATAGATTAGATATATAATATAATATAATATAATATATAACATCATCCTCTGCTTACTCACCATTTGTAGCACATCGCATTCCTTGGGTACAACGTGCAGCGTGAGCACCGCCGGCGTTTGCTTGATCATCGAAACGATGGTGCTGTAGGCAATGCCAGCTATCGGCTGATTGTTGACCATCAGCACACGGTCGCCCGTCTGGAGGTTCGCATAGTGGGCCGGTCCGTTCGCCTGTACCTCTTTGATGAAAATGGTCTCCATCGCTTTCACCTGGTATGGCGGCAGCGATGTCGGTGATGTTGGTGGCTCCATTCCGGCAGCGCTGTTGCTGTTGTTGCTGTTGCTATTGCTGCTGCTGCTGCCGCTGTGGCTATGTCTGTTGCTGCCACCTCCAGTGGATGCTTCCTACACACAACACAACGAAACGAAGACCAAAAAGCATTACAAAAAACAGAAAGAAAACAACAACAGTTTAAGGCACATAAATCGTGAATAAAAACCAACAACAACTACAAAAAGCATTCACCCAGGAGAGCGTTAAGCGCGCAGAGCGAAAAAGAGAGAGGAGAGCCGAGCCGAGCCAAGCCCCAACCGTTTGGATTAAACGAGTGATCAAGAGAGCGAACTACTGCTGCTGCTGCTGCACATACGTAAAGCCTTCTACCAACACTTTTTCATCGATAAAAATCCAATTGAAATGGCCAAGCAGCCTTCTATTCCATGGATTAAAAATAAAAAGACTCTCATAATTTATTTTATTATTTATGTTATTTTATTTAAAAAAAAAAAAACAATATAGCAAAAACACTTTTAGACCACAAAAAAACGTCGGTGAAAAACTGAACGTGTAACAGCATCTTAAAAGAGTAACGGGCAAGCGAAAGAGCCAACGAGAGCGGGCTATGATTTTTAATATTAAAACAAAAAGCAACAACAAAAATTAAAATGAGCCAAACGCAAATTAGTGGGGAAAAATACAACAACAACAAAAAGGCGAATGAAAAGAAATATGGATTTTGCCATGCATTCGGCACCAACGAAGATTGGAATACCCTTTCCCATACAATAGAAAACAAATCGAACAGGTTTTTTAAACATTTTTTTCATCCATTTAAATATTATGGCACTTTTACTTTGTCTTGCCGGATTTATTTAGCAAACAAAAAAAAACACATGGTTGAATATTAATATTCATTCAGACAAAAAGCATCCTCCAGTGCTGCACCATATGGGCAAACCGCACGCAAACCTCTTGATAAACCACGCATGCTCGATGCTGTAAGAAATCGTCGCTCGCAAATAAAAAGCAAAAAGAAAGCAGCAAAAAAAAAATAGTCGCAATTTGAATAAGTCGCGCGTGCGCTGCTGCCGCTCACGTAACGCGACAGAGCGCGACGTCGTCGTCAGAGCCGGCAGAAGACTTTTTGTTCCCCATTGAAAGTTTACTCCCTGTAAGCCTGTTTACTCTCTCTCCCGCTCTCTGCGTCACTCGCCCTCTCTGCCTCGCTGTTTTGCTGTCACACGACATTTGCATGCGGGAAAGCAACAACAACAACAGCAACAACAAAAAAGCAAAAGTGGACGGGCAGCAGCAGTCGGATGACTAATTGCACCTCTCTGCTTGACCGGCGCGCCAGCGCAGTCAGCGCTCTCTTTCACTCACTCTCTTTATTTTACTCTCTCTCTAGTTTCCTTTGGCAAGGTCTGATCTCCCCCCTTTTCAACTCGTTGTTTCTCACCTGTGACCAGCTGGTGACGCCGGCTGACGCTGCCGCCGCTGCGTTGGCATCATCTTCCGGTGGATAGGCAATAAAGTGACGCAGCGTAAAGCCGAAGCCCTGATTCGGACGCCTTCGTATGACAATCAGCTTCGGCTGTATGGATGAGGCGGCAATTGCGGCATTATTAGCCGCCGCCGCCGCTGCTGCTGCTGCTGCAGTCGATGGTGTGGCCACGGCCGACGCAGCCTGCGCCGCTGCCTGTGCCGCTGCAGCTGCGTTCGAGTTTTGTAACATTTTGCTTCTGCTGCTGCTGCTGCGATTGCGTTTGGTTTTTTCTTTTCTTTTTTTGATTGGATTTCTCTCTCCACTCTTTTACTCTCACGCCAGCCTGCCCGGTCGGTCTGCCGCTCTCTTTCGCTGGCCTCTGCTTGGCTGTTTCTGCGGTTTTGGTGATTTTCTCAGTTTTATTTTGCTGCTTCTTTTCGCTGCTGTTGCTGTTGCTTTTGCTCTGGCATTTGCCTTTGATTTGTTGTGCGCTTTTGCTTGGGTGCTGCTCCTCAACCTGTTGTTGGCCCGTCGTTGCCCACCCTCCTCATTTGTGGGTGGGAGGGGTATATTGGCCCTGGCCCTGGCCCACCGCTGCGACTGGCGGCTCCAACTATTATTCTTCCTTCCTTGCTTCCTCTTTGGCTTTTAGCGTCTGAGATCCGTTGCAAATAAACGGCGGTTTGGCGCCACGAGACCCATCGTAGCGCTGCATATTATCATATTTACTTTCCCTAGAATATTTTTGTGCATTGCTTATCCCATGGGTCCCCAATGGTTTAGTCGGATCTGAAAAGAGTAATTCATGAAATTTTGTGATTAAGAAGTAAATAAATATGGAAGATCTAATATAATTTAATAAATACAATAATACATTTTAGACCAAAAAAAGAATATCTCCAGAAAAAAATCACTTGGTAATATATTTATTTGAGCATAAAGTCTAAAAAATGAGACGTTTAGGGTTTCGAACCTTCCTTTTGGCTTTTCTTGACTTCTCTTACATATCATAGATCAAAATCCGTGGCAGTTTATTCTTATAAAAAAAAAACAGCAATGGAACTCAATAATTCAAAAGAAACTGCTGAAGCAAACCCATAATAATGCTGCTGGAAAATCCCACTTAAAAACCCAAGATGTCATGTGTTAGGTATTACCTACCAACCAAAAAAAAAAATGTGAGAGATCAGTAAACCCTAGAAAACAAAAATGTTCAGTTTTTGGGGGGCGGTTTCTGTGTCTGTGTCATGCGATTGTCTGCCGAGGAGGAGACTGGTGTGGCAAATGCGACGAGGCGTGCCTGCTGCTGGTACACTTTTTCCAGCTGCCGCCCCTTCCCTACCCACCCATCTGCTCGCCACCGATTTGACGGTCAATGTCCAGCAGACACACGGATCATACGCAAGTTATGGCTGAGGCTGTATTTTTTTTTTTTTTTTATGTAATTAAAGCTGTAAAAGGTTTTTGTATTTTTTTTTTGAGCTTTTGTTTTGTTTTCCAGTTCCATAAAAAGCTGTTAAAAAGCACTCAACTAACTGTAATCGGACATATGGGATGATCATAATGATCCATGATATAATGACGATATACGGTGGCGGTCAGGCCACAGGGTTTGTTGCCGCCACAAACAAAACAAAAAACCCCCAAACGAGTAAAACTTTCAAGCCAAAAGAAATGAAAATGAAAAATGTAATAGAAATAAAAATACAGCAACTTTTTATGTTTGTGTTTTTGTGGCTTAAAAAGCTTAAAGGCCAAAACAAGACACAGCTGGGGCAAGAAAGGGTTAATACCCCACCGTTCAGCGGGGCGGGTCTAGGTGTACTCCCCCCAGTGAATGTCATTGACAGTAAAATGGGCTGCGAGATCATCAACACGGAGATGAAAAGCCAACAAAAATAGTTTTCGTTTTAAGTAAAAAAAAAAAGAAAAGAAATGCCTGCAAAGTTCAAAAGTTTTTAATGAATAATATTTGATTTTAAGTATGTTGAAATATTTGCATTTGTTTTCAGCATCCATATTGCCAGCCGCTCGGCTGTGTGCAGATTGAGAGATGGAGTAAATATTCCCCATTGCTCAATTCCATTTAAAATAATTTTTTTACTGGAGTTTTTCAACCACATAATTATGCAGTAGAATTCTTTTCTCATAGTTCAAATGCTGCCACCCTCTGGTGTAGCTATTTTTGTGCTGCCCTATTCTGTTCGGTCTGTGACCCCATGGAACCCCTGGGAGTTCCATTTAATTGGCCAAGCGATAAGGTCAAAGGCCCTGCTCTGCGCTGCCCCAGTGAAGGGGTCAAGCGTCCTTGACTTGCTAAAGGATTTCCAACCATACATCTCTCTCCCTGTGCTCTGTCCTCTGTCTGTGTTGGATTTCCTGCTAATTTAAAGATTTGTTTTTATATATTTCTTCATTTGCTTTTTCAGTATTTTTTTTCCCACTTTATCTCGTAATTAAACAACGAGAAACCGCACACGACAGACAGACAGACAGACAATAATAATTTGAGAGCTAAAACATATGTAATTACGAGCAACAGAGCGATTGTTCGGATACAGATACAGATAGAGAGATACAGAGATACACTCTATAATTGCCCCATTCCCCATTTTTACTGGTAATTGCAATTGTCAAAGTGGTTTTTGCGGCTCTCAAGTGTGTCACAAGTGATTCAAGGCAATAGATATACGATCGTACTTATAGACAGACAGAGACAGAGAGGCAGACAGGCAGACAGACAGGCAGACCAACCCGCAAGCACAGATAATCTTCGCGTAAAACTGAAAAACAGAATGGCAAAATCATTAAAAACAGAAAACATGAGTTTCTGTGGCGGCTTCTGTTTTGTTTGACGCTCTCAAAAAAAAACATCATATAACGACCTATATATCAGAATTATCAGCAAATTGAAATGCGATAGACGTTTGAAGGTTGAACGAGGTATAGTAATCCCCCATCATAACTGGCACTCCCCCCACTATCCCAGAAATTAAACAGCAACACAGCAGCAAATTTCTTGGGCATTCTCTTTTGCAGCATTCGCTTGTGTGTCTCGAGTCAATGTGCATCTGCATCATGTGGGAGCGATGGGAGTAGCTTGTGGAGTACTTTAGAGATTGCGAAAATACAGTTAAAGCAAATGGGAATTGGAGAACGGGGGAATGAATGATTTCTGAGGCGAATAGGAGGTGAATACATTCGCCGAATGATGCTGAATATGATTCAGTGTTTCACTGGACAAATGGGACTAGTGGGAACTAGCATGAGGCAACATATCGATGCTGCAACAATATTTGCACTTAAAATGAATCGTTATTTGTTCGTTTTAATCAAAATTTCTTAGGAAAAATATAAGGAATGGTTTCTGGTAATAGGCACTACTTCTTCGAAAGGCGTGGACATTGATTGTTCTTCCGCTTAATATAATAATATGATATCACGACAAACAAAACAAACAGAGGAATCAGTTGCCCAGCTTTTTTCTTCTTTTTTTATTGACGACTATACTTAACAGCTTTTCTAGTGTTTTGTTGTTTGCTTTTGAGTTCTTTCTTTTGCTGGTCTTTCGTTGATAACACAATTAAATTGATTGTTTTGCACTACTCGTTTGGGCGAGTAGGAGAAAGGAAACAGAGTTTACCGACTATAAGATACCTATGGTACATACAATACCTATACGAGTGCCAAGGCATTAAGTATTAAAAACATATAATTTAAAGACGAAAAGTATTTAACAATATTTAAATTCAATTTATTGATTTGATTTTAAGTTAATTCTGAGATCAACCACATCATCCCTCCAAATAATTTGCTCTCCAAAAGTACAGGGTATACAAAAATAAAATGAAACAAAGAAGAAGCCCAAAAGCATAAAACGAAAACCGTATCGCCCGTACGGCATGGAAGATTGAAGCAGCAGGGCCAGCAGAAGAGAGCGAATAAAGGTAGAACATGCGTGTAATGAGCAAACGAACGGTAAAAGTACAGAACGGTACAGACGGTAGAGAGATAGAAAGAGAGAGAGAGAAAGATCCGCAGAATTACATCAATCAAAGTTGTTTTCTTTTTGTTTGGGGGGCGTCACAAAAGCAACAATCCGAAACCGAAACGAGATTAAATGAGAATTAAAACAAAACAAAACAAAAAGGGAGAAAGAAACAATAACAGCGTATTAATCGGGTGGGGGGGGGCTAATGGAAAGAAGAATAATCTGTGGATCAGAGGCACGGATCAATCAGATTGCAGCTGCGCCTCTCTCTCTCTCACTATGTCGCATTTGAGTGGCTCTCTCGTTTGAGAAGAAGGAGAGCCAGATGGGGTCAAAAACAACACAAGAACAAAGCTCAAAATGCATCCAAAGCCTGGAAAATGTGCAGCCACCTGTACCATTGGTGCGCATAAAAAAAGGGTAATAATTTGATTCATATGAATACTTTTTTATATTTAATTTAAATATATTTCTGCAATATTATTTTTATATTTAAATTTAAAATCAATCAAATTTTTTTATACATTTTTGTTTATATTTTATATATAAATTTTTAAAATATTTTTTCCTTACATATCATTTTTTCTATATTTTTTGTATACGTTTTTTGTTTGTTTGTCTACTTTTTGGAGTCCATTCATAAAAAACAAAGGGAAATGACCATTAACGTTCCAAGAAATTCCAATCGAATTCGATAAGATTAGAACGAAAGATCTGTGGTGTCAGCTATGTGGGGAATAATTTGTGTGGGGGATTACAAAGGGGAAGAGCTACTCCTGCTCTAATCAGAATCGTATATTAATGGAATGAAACGCCACCGTAAATATCGGTAAGGTACGCGTAATTTTCCATGGCCACTTAAAAAAGGGATTTTAAGAACGGAAAATTCATAGGTTCTAATTGGGACTACTACTATTTACTTTTACTACCATTAACTTTCTCCTGGCATTAACTGCTCTCCTGGCAGAGAGATTCATAGAATAGCAATGAAGGGTATTGCGAGAACACTCCCCTTGGAGGTTTTCATATCTATCGTATCTATCCCTAGCCTATCGGTCTCTTGTCATTACAATTTCATTTCAACAGATAGCCCCATGTTATTCCCCCCGGCTGTGCCCATGGTTCCATGTTCGATATCTGAGTAGACAAACAAACAAAACAGACAGCGGAATAGGGGGGTAATAGGAGACGAGGACTAGACGACACCTCTTTTATATATGATACGATACGATCCGATACGATACGATTTGATATGGGGGGCTGGCTTTTGTTCTACTAGAATCACTATCAGAATCGATAAAAAAAAAAGGCAAGCAAAAATTAAGAAAGACACACGCACCACGGCGGGGGGGCATCGCAATTTGTACGTGCAATTACAGACATATATTAATGTATATGAATCTGTATATATTAAATACATATATGCCTAGACTACATTTTTATTCTTGATTTCTTTGTCTATCAAATTCGCAGAATTAAAGTCGATAAAAAATAAATACAATATACAAGTAGGAACATAAAGCTGACACAAGAAGCAACAAAAGTACAATGCAAACAGCGATATCAACGCGATAAATCATTCTCATACGGGAAGTCTGTATATATATGTACATAAATATGTGTATATAAGGCAGATGGTAGATACAGATACATATACACATGTAGAATCATATATCTGATTAATGGGGCAGGCGATCTGGAGGTGAGGATAAACAAAAGAAAGAAAGGATACCCAGAGAGGGAGAGAGAGAGTCACAGGTGAAAGGGAAAGAAGATGAGCTGCTTAACTGACAAATACCACTGCTTTCAAGGTTACCATACATATATACTGCTTTCGGTTCAATTCACTGCTTGTTGAAGGGCAGAGGACAGAGCCAGAAGCTAGATAAATGGCTGTCCTACTTCTAGCACATGTTTCAAGTTTAAGAAATATTCTACATTGCTGACCTAAGCCACACGACGACTCCACACCCCGTCGATTGCACCCATTTCGGAAAGGTTATCTAAAGAATTTCCTCGCACCTCCATATAACCAAAGACCCCGTGCCCAACCCCGCCCTTGCCCAACTCATCGGTCGATCTGTCTGTCTGTCAGTCCATCAAATGTGATTGAATCCATCAAAACAATCGGAGAAATACGAGTGCACGCGAGTGCGCGCGAATGTGGAAAGAGAATATATGGAAAATATTGTGGCAAGCACACAAACATCAAAGAGCAATTGCCGATTCTCCATATACATGTATGTATGTATGTACATATGTATGTACATTCCCCATCCATTCATTCATTATATATATTACCGATCCGATCCCATCGCTCCCCTCTCTAGCAGGGATGGATTCCTGATCTTCTGCTTCATGTGGCATTCAACTTGTTGCCAAGTGTCGCCCGCAGTCAGCCCTCCCTCAACCCAAAAAAAAAAAAAAAAAACCGAACGGAACACTCTTTGCCACCCATTTCCATTCCTATTCGAAAAGGCAATGTACGAAGAGAAACCACACACACACAAGATTTTAATTTCAATTTTGCATACCCTATACTCTCATGTGCTTTTGCTTTGGCAAAATCAAACATAACAGACCGAGTTACGCTGCTGCATGACGCGTACCACACACACCACTCCACTAGTTCACTAATGTCAACTTCTTAAGAGATCTTGAGAGTACAATAAAGGATTGTCTATCTCCTGGAGGAGTATATTGAATAATTATTTATTCTCGAGAGCCAATATATTCTCTGGCATTTTCTTTCACTCTTATTCCGAGAGTACCTTCGCGTGCAGGGTATCCCCCATGTAGCATCAACTGACTCTAAGGTTTTCCTACTCGTGTTTTTTGTGTTGTTTTTTTTTCGTTGGTGTTACGTTTATTTTCGAATTTTGTTTATTTAATGTTTTTTTTTTCTCTTGCAGCGATGCCGTTGCTGTCGATCGTTTGTTTGTTTGTGTTTTCTGTGTTTAATGTATTTTTTTCGTTCGTATTTCACTATTCCCCGTCTGCCTCTCCTAAAATCTATCTATCCACTTTTCTCTCGTTCACACAGCAGGAAGACAACGGTACAGAGAGAGAGAGAGACAGCACCTTAATAATCTCTAATTTTCTGATATCTAAACGCCACAAATCAATAAATGAAGTGGAAAATAGAAACAAAGGCAAGAAAGAGCTTGCCCTTTTCCTTTTGGGGATACGAAGACTTTGATACCTCCAACTAAAGCCAAATGTATGTTACACTGGTTGAAAGAGTTTTTCCTATTACAAGAATTTGCTTTATATATTTTCTCTGATGAAAGCCATGAATACCCTCTGAGATGGTACAAGGAGTCGCAGCAGCAGCAGCAGAGAACCCCAAGGAGATACAGCGGCGCTAGGCCTAGTGGATGCCAAGCAGAGCGAGAGGGAAAGAAAGCCAGAGAGCATCAGCCAGCTCAGCAACCGCTACCTTGACCTCATTCAACGACCTTTTTTCGTAGCTGCTGCTTTCGTTTCTGGTGCGGCTTCTGCTGCTTCGTATTGGCAGAGGCAGAGGGTAGAAGCAGTGCAAGCATAAGCAACACTGCTTGCGTGCAAAGCTTCTTAAAGTTTCTCCACCACCCTTCCTCTCACACAATCTCTCTGGCCTTGTGATTGTTCTTTGCTCTGTGTTTGAGTGTGTGTGTTTGTGTGTGTGGTTGCGTGGGTGGGATTCGTAATCGGTTTCGTATTATATCATTCATCAAATGCTGTTGCCGCCAAAACGAAAGAAAAAAAAACAAAACAAACAAAAAGTAAAACACACAGCGAGAACTTAAGAGAGCCGTGAAAAACGCCCAGAAGACAGTGGCACTGAAAAGAAAGCAGTGTGTGAAACGCTGAAGCCACCATAATTTACATCACAAAATCAAGCAAGCAGTGCAATACGTTTGGGAGCCAGGCAAATAGAAATGCAGAAAAGTTCAAGAACTCCCTAATTTTTTGCTGTTATTTTTTTCCCCCCCAAAAACATACTCGAAAAACAACAAACCATCAAAAACAAATAACGGAACACAAACAAAAACACAAATTCACACACACAGAATGCAAAGCAGAAAACAGTTCAAGGAAAGAGAGAAGAGAACACAGAAACACATGAGGGAAAAAAGGCATAACAAAAATCATTAAAAAAAATAGTTAAAGTAGGTGGAAAAAGGACATAAGGAATGGCAGAAGGATAAAGAAGAAATGCCATAGATTTAAAAATAATTTTAAATCCTGCAAAAGCAGGAGTGAAATTTTCACTGGAAAGATTAGATATGATGATGGATTAGAATGGTCTGAAAGATGTGATATCCAGGACGCGGGAGAAGGGGAGAGAAGCGCTCCCCAAAGTATTCAAATTAAATTCAAAACACTTAAAAATCTGCCATATCGAATGGAAATTCTTGTAATTTGTACTATGCGTACATTTCCCTTTTTATGGTGTGTGATTTTTTGTATTATTTTTTCTACTATTATGTTCTTGTCACGATCCAAGCCTGCTAATTGATCAGAGACTTGCAATATTAGTTCTACACAAAAACACGTACGACTACTACTACCACAACGTATGTGTATATTTTTTCTACCTTGCCAATCATTTTATATGAATTATTCGTGCATGATTAATGGATGGGTTGTTTTCGCGTATAGATTTGTGTGTCTGTTTTTGGCGTTGGGGCCTGTGACAAATGTAATTTAAGTGTAAAAACATTCTTACCCCTCGCCCACCACGAGTCGTCTTCAATGACGACGCCAGAATTTGAGAAACATTTTGTGGCGAGATTTGTGGCGTGATTATGTCATTGAAGATTAAACCCAAGAATACAGAATAAATAGAAAATAGATTTCTGAATTCTCAAAGCAGAGATCACAAGATCAAGTATCGATTGGCATTTAAATGATGAAATATATTCGTTTAATAAGTGAGATCTATGAAAGAGTTCCCTTGGAGGGTTTTTCGCCTTAAAAAAACCGCCCCACTCTCTTACGAGACATCTACATCTCCCTTGAGCGGACACCTTCCACCTCTTTCTCCTACTGCTCTGCTTGTCATTCTCCCTCTCTCTGTTTTGGGTCAAGGTGCACGCCCTAGTAGCCCCCAATCCATTCTACAATTGATTCCTTTTTTCTGCCTTACTCTCTGTCTCTCTCAGGCTCTCACTCTCTCTATCAACAGATGGCGCTGATAAAAACCAGAACAAGGCAATGAGTGAAAGAGAGACACAGCGAGCACCCAAAAACAGAATAAACATAAACAAAAAATTTCATAAGTAAACAAAAACCAGCAACCAAAAAAAAAAAATAGAAGAAAATGTATAATAAAACAAGGAAAAATATGAATAGGGTGGGAGCATTAAGGGGAGATGGTAGGAGAATAAGGAAGAATGAAGAGCAGCCGGAAGGAATTCTCCGATGCACAAGCGAGAAGGGCCAACAAGAATGCTCTACATTTATATGTAGATCTCTACATATAGAACAAGGGAACACTTTCTCCTCTTTCAAACTGTTTTTGCAGCAATGCAGCAGGGAAACAGGCGGGCTGCCCCCTTTCCACACCCACTCACACACACACACACACACACACATTGCCAAGGCCCTGCCCTAAAAGGAGGGAACAAACCGCGAAATGCAACAGCAGCAGCAGCAAACAGAGAGCCAAGGAGCGAGAAGGCCGTTATGCAAAACGACCAACAGCCGACCTGCCCCACACTGTGTTGCATCATCACACTGTTGCACACCCGCTCACGCTCTCTCTCTCTCTCTCTCACTCACTATGTGTGCCACCCCTTCTGCTCCATCCCCTCCCTTTTGGCAATTATTCAGAGGTCTTTGACCAATTTATTCGAGAGCACATCCAATTGAAAAACAAAACAAAAACAACGAACAAAGAGAACAACAGAGCTCGAGTATGATCGAAGCCTCGCATACCCTGCTCCTGCTGCAGATATCACTCAAGGCAATCATTCAACGATCGAAATTTGTGCTCAAATCTTCCCACTGCACTGGTCGTGCCACAGGGTATCCCATTTGTGGCTGCCACTCATTCGGACATGCGAGATTCTCTCTCGTCAAAGTTCAATTGGAAATTTGAACTCCAAAGTGAAATGATCTTCTATACCCCCTAAATGCTGGGGTTCAAGGATGTTCAGGCGGCGGCTGCTGTAAAAAGATTTTTCTAGCCTTAACTTTAAGTATTTTTTTTTGCACTATTTCCTTAATTTTTAGATCCCCCCAAAAGTTCTCTTCGCTTGTTTCAGTTGTGTCCCCCAGCCCCTCTTAATTTCCCATTATTTTTGTGATGTTTTTTTTTTGTGTGCTTTGTTACGTGACTCGATTTGCATGTTGCAACACAATGATGCATTGTCGCTGCCTCTACCTTCAGCCTCTCCACACCTCTCTATCGTCATCGTCTTTCTGTGTGCTGCCTAATAAAGTTTTCAATTTCAAATTATGAATACAAAAAAAAAAAAAACCAAACGTCCACAGGGGAAAAAACAAAAACACAAATTACTCCATAAATTGCCAAGTCACTGTGCGGACGGTGATGGGGAGGGGGAGCGGGTACATGCAACAGAAAACTCAATTACGATAGTAAGGAGGAGGAGGAGGAGCTTCCATTGCACTTGCTGACGAAGGGGCGGGTTGGATTGGATTCCCTGCCCCTTCCCCTGTTCGTTTCGTAGCTTTTCTTTTGTTTGTGGAGGCCCTGAAAATACGACGGCGGGAAGGTTCATGCGGTTTCCACTGGTCACGGAGGGGACGGGTGATAATGAATCATGACTTGAGCTTTTCCAAAGGGAAATTGCTATATTAACAGCGCAAAACCCCAAGTAGAAAACTAATAAAACCATTAGACAATCGATTGTACCTGGAAGAGATACAATACGTCTTCCTGTTGTATCGAAATCCCAAAGGATTTATCCCTTACCTTTCTTTGCAGCAAAACTACGCGCATCTAGAGCTGTGTCCTTCGCTTAGATGGACATCTTCATCCGTTCTATGCCATTCCGTTTCGATGGGGGAGAGCTGTAAAGAGAAAAATCCATCAAAAACAATTTCATAAATTGAAAGTGATTTTTTTTTTTTGTTTTTCGATAAATTTCATTTAATTAAAAGAACGTCTCCAAGGATTATGCTGCCACCCCACACATCATTAACGTATCAGTTACAAAGCCCTCGAAAATAGTCCACATTCATCTTGGGCTTTAACTTTGACAACTTTGATGGATGGTGGGATGGATGGATGATTGCAACTATCCGAAGGATTGAGGGTAAAGTGAGAGCTAGCATTTATCTTTGGGGTTGGTTGCTTGCTTGGTATTTCAGGGGTTGATTTAGCTAATAATCTAATTCGCTTTGGGTATTTTATTCAAGTATCATTCGAGTTAGATCTTGTTAGCGTGTGATATATGGGGATTCGAAATTTTACATTTAAATGGTGTGTAAGAGGGAGGGATCAACTGAGAGTTTTATGTGCAGGATAGATGAAATTCTAGTTCGATTTCTACTAAGTAGATCTACTAAATACATCTACTAAATACTAAATAAAATAGTCTCCAATAGATACTGAAATAACACACACAAAAAATAGTTATGTTTAATCAGAATTTAGCTGGAAATTCCCGGCTACTTTTCATCGGATAAATAAATATTAGATATATATTATGCAGCAGAAAAGTTCTAGAACAGATGTTAAATCAAGCCATTCCATTATCTCCATTTTATCGTAGTCCTAAAGCAAACAACGAAATAACTTTAAGATTTTTCACTTTCTGTAACCTTCACCTTATAGCGCTGTGGGCGCTGCCAACTGTGCATAGACTGTCTCGAGTGTTGACTGTACTTCAAGCAATGTGCAGCTATGGGGTCTATAGCCAGTAGCGTACATACATACATCCATCCATCCATATATGTGTATTCCAACGTTAATTTCATAATGAAAGCTCCTTCAGTGAAGGAGTGGAGAGTGCATACTCATGTAAATAATAGCAGCAGTTTTCCCCCGTCCCCCGTCCCCTAAGGCCCAACTCCAGCTCCAGCTACAGAGCTCTGCCCCAGACATATGTACATATATCCTGCCCCCCGGGTGCGCTAGGCGGGACGCAGATTGCATCCACTTTAAAATCCATTTATGAATGAAAAACACACACACACACAGTACACACACAACAAGGGGGTGGTACCGGTCCCTGGGTTAAAAGGGGATGTCTCGTCTACTCCCCCGAGGGGTGGCACAGGGGGAGGTTGGGTTCTGCTCATTTCATGCTGGGGGGGGTGTGTGCCTGTGTTGCCCTCCATTAATGAGTATTCAAAATGCAATCCAGGGAACAGTAGCAGGGGATCACAAAGGGGGGTTGCAACAGCAGGATAAGGGTGTGCGCCCCCCAAGCCCATATGCATAATGTGTTCAGAGTATAAAATCCAAAGGATTTCCCACTCATGCAGATTAAGGCTCGCTCAAGGCGTTGGCTGGACAGTGGTCCTTCGTGTGTGTTTTTTTTTTTTTGTTTTCGGTACAGTTTCATCTGTAAAGCCAAAAGCCCACCGCCCGCAAGCCATTGATAAATTGGATGCCAAAAACAAAAACAAAAAAATCTTTACTCTCCCTCTGACTCTTTCGCTTGAAAACAGTTCAATGCAACTTGCAATTGCACCCAAACAGACAGACAGAGTGAGGAAGAGAGGAGGCTCAGCAGAAAGAGAAAAGAGAGGCAGAAGCAGCAGCAGCAGCAGCGACAGCGAAAGAGAAGTAGGGGGGGGGATGGGTCCATGAACAGATGAAGCTGCTGTTTCAGCAAATTTTCTTGTATTTTTCACCTTTGTTTTGTTGTTGTTTTGTGTGTTTGGTTGTTGTGTTTGGAACCAGGGCTTCAAACAAAAACAGCTTAAACGTCGGGAGCAAAATCAAGTACAGCAGAGCCCCGGAAAAAAAGACAGGACAAAGAAATAGATGATCATATATTGAGACTAATCAAAGTATATAGTCGAGAATGTGGACAACAAATTTCAACATTAAATAAAGTACATATTGAAAGTGGATCCGTTCTCTAAAATACTACAAATACAAATACCAAAAAAACAAACACGAGAAAAATACCAGAATATTAATTCATACTTTGAAAGATAAAATATCAGCAAATACAATTAAATTACGAGTAAACTTAAACAATTACCAGACAAAAATACTATATTATCAGAGAAATACTAGAAAATATATATACCAGAGAAAGTACGATAAGGTAATATAAATATGCTAGAACAAATTACGAAAAACCAGATAATTATTAGATAAATTATAAGTAAAAGTACCACAAATATGTTTAATTTTTAAATTTACAAATATTCCAAAAAATACTTTAAATATACCAGAAGTATTGGAAACATAAATGTATAGAAAAGTATACCAAAAACTCCTAGAGTATTACTGTTTATGTATTGGTCATTGGTCATTTATCTCTTAACAGATAAAAACGAGAAACAGAGAAAATCGGACTTCCCGAATATTTGTAGAATCCCCCAGTAAAATTCGTTGAGCCATTCAAGTGCCAATATTATAAATGATAACCAGAGCGAAAGATGAGCTTTCTTTCTTTTATTTAATTTAAGTTTTCGGTTTCATTTGTGTGTTGTCCGCTGTACTATCGCCATGGCCCTGGTTTGCCGAACAACAGCAGTTCAAGGACCAGGCCACAAAACAGGCCACAAACCGGCTCCAAGTCGCTGCCGTTGCTGCAGCGAGGACGCAGGCGCACACTCACACACAGACACATACTCGAAGTAGCAACAGCAGCGGCAGTGGCAGTGGCAGCAACAACTTCAAGGCTCCTTGACTCCGACGTCGCATCGCTGCCTGCTGTCTGCTGCCTGCATCGATGTCGCCGTCATTGTTGCTGTTTTTCCATACCCTGTAAGATACAGAAAGCCGGCCCCAGGGGGATGCGTTTGGCGATACAAACAGGTATGAAACAGGCAAAAATAATCAAAATTTCTGTGGATCCTGGCACAATCTAAGAATCGCGAATTCCCAAATGAGTCCATATGAGCAAATGCTCATTCATTGATACCAAAGCTCAAAGCGAACCATAAGTCCAACAGAAAAGAAATATACCAGAAAATACTTGACAAAGAACATAAAATACTGAAAGAAATATCAGAAAATACAAAAGCAGTGGAATTCATTGAAAAATATAAATACCAGAAAAATACTCAAATATCTAGTGTAGGGAATGGATGCATTATGCTTTTGCCGAAAAGAATACCACAAATATTATGCACTGAAACTAAAGGCAATATATCCACAATATTAGAGATATGAAAAACATCTTTATTTTTTATTTTTCGAGAGCTTTTCATTCTCCCAAAAGAGAACATCAAAAATCTAAAAATCCCTAAGTGCTTAAGAGGGATTCGTTCAGTCGGAAGTATTCCCTTTCGTTCCGTTTTCATTCTTGTTTTTTTTTTCCATTTGTTATCTCCTGTCGCATCCTCCGTCGCAGAAGAGTCATTATGGAATCCCCCAGATTGTGTGGAGGAAGGGCAGCGAATGGGGAACGAAACGGAAATTGTACACATAGGGGGATGGGGAGGAGGGAGTAAGTCAGAGCCCCCCTCGCTCTCAAGTTCAAGTCCTATCCCGCTCTATATCGTTCTGTAAGATTTCCTCCTTGGGGCAGGCAGTCAGAGCAGTGTTCGAGGAAGGCGATAGATACATAGTAGATGCGAATGGGAATGCAATTGGCAAAAGCTTTTATCCATTGATTCATTTAAACGTAATTTCCTGTACAGTTGCCATTCGTTGGCCCTCACTGAAAGGAAGGAGTGGCAGGAGTAGCAGCATACAGGCAGGAAGGAAGGAATAGTCGTTGCAATTGCATTTGTTGAAAGGAAAGAAAGGAAATCAAGTTATCTGTGCGATGCATTCCTCCATCCTCAAGGAATGAGAATCCCATCTGTTTTCAAGATTGCTTTCAGGATTATTGAATGAAAAATAAAGCAATACCAAAGCAGCAGCAGGGTGGGGGCAGGGGGGATATATTGAATAAACGAATGAGCAAATGACTCAATTGACACACACTTGAGTGAATCCTACAGAGGGAATGTCGTTTTTCCGAGTAAAAGTATGACATTGATTCGCTGCAGAAATCATCCCATAGGAGAACGGATACATTCATTCCCGTTCATTCATGCGAAATGTGCTGCTCGTTTTAAATTCAGTTTACTGGGGCTTGGGGAAAGGCTCCTACTAGACTCCTCCATGTCCTCGATCTACTGCAGAGATTCCTGGGTCCCTCCTCTTTGTAAGCATCGATTGCATCCGCCACATGGGGGGGCGGAACTCTGTTCAACTGCGGAGGCCGCTCGGGCACGTCCATTGTTAGTGCAATTTTCTAATAATTTCTGAGCTTTAACCGATGCTAAAAACCATTAAAAAACGATTTCAAGCAATGTAAAAAATCGTAATTTGCTGTATTTTTTTTTTATATTTGTTTGCGTAAATATTGCACGAAAAATCAAACGAAATCTCGATTGCCACTCAATTGCAAAAAAACATCTCTTTCCGATCTGCATTTTCTACTCTTCTCTGTTCTGTTCGCCGCTTTCTCTGTTGCCTCCATTCTTCGCGTTCTGCCATGACACGGACACACTGGCTACTGCTTTACTGCTACTGCTTTACTGCTCTGCTACTGTTTCCGCTATTTCAGCAGTGTTCTGTTTCTGTTTCTGATTTTGTTTTGTTTCTGTTTGTTTTGTTCGTGGTTTTTGTTTTGTTGTAGTCAAGTGTTGTGTCCTCCAACGCATTTGCAATGATGCGACTTTCCCTTCGCCGCACTCTACCCCGCTCACTCACACGTTCCAGCACTTCTCCCGATCTGCAACCCTGACGCTGCTTCTGCCACACTGCTGCTGAACACTTCCACACGTTCCAACACACACAAACATTCACACTGTTTGCACAGTTTTTCTGTCTATCTGTCTGTGTCATGGCTTTTGATACCCTTTTGTTTGTGAGGGCATGATATTTATTGTCCATTCCACACGCATATCGCTGCCGTTGGAAGGTCCCTTTCACCTGCTATTGGAAATTCCATCTCTGTTGCCCCAGGAAAATCCAGGAAAATCGTTATTAATTGAGTATATTTGAATGGTATTTATTTTATTTATTTTTATTTTTTTTTTATGTAATTTGTAATTTTGTGGAATCTTGTTATATTTTTTATTATTTTCTCTGATTTTTTGTTTTGTATTTTATTTGGTATTTTGTGTGTGTTTATTTGGTATGTTTGGCATGTAACTTGGAATATGCTGGTATGTACTTTCTTTATATTTTTTAACTTTTTGTTTTCTTTGATATTTTATTTGGTAGCTTCTCTATTCAGAAAAAATACCACCGATTTTTTTGTGTACTGTTTTTTTTTTTCACAGAACTGTCTCTTTATTTCTGTGCATAGAATAAAACCCTTTTACATATTTTTCCAGGATATACACCACAGGGTTGTGGCCAAACGTAGAACAGCTTTTGATTTCACATTTGCTGTTTTTTTTGTTTTATGATAAGAGGAAACAGAACACAACGGCAGCTGCCACCCACACACTCACTTAGCTTCCCCTTACCACCCCCCGACACCACCTTCAGACACGTGTCTCAACCACCCGATACCCCAGGGCTGTGGATGGATGGCTGGATGGATGTGGCGAGAAGGGGGGACAGTGGCAGTGCCCCAATCAGCAGGATAATCACAATGCTCGACGTTGATAATGGCGACGTTGATGAGTTTGAACCTGAGCACACTCCCACACCACGGAAAGGAGGAGGGGAAACAGGTGAAAATAAAATCTAGAATCATTTGTAGTGCTGCCAACAGACAGAGCCCATACCCATACCGCAATGCCACATGCCTCCGAATGACAGACGGGAGACTGGGTACTGGACTTCCTGCTGCATTTCCCTTTCGACTCTTTTTCCGGTCTACGGGGCTCTGGGTGGAGTTCATCGGGTTCGGGGGCTCAGGGGGGCTGGCGTGAAATGTAATCACATCCCTGCACCGGACGCCCTTTGGCAATCAGAGTGCCACCAGTGCCACCTGAGTGACACAGCAGGGTCCCGTCCCGTTCCGTGCCGGTCCCTTCCCTTTGCATCGAAAAGGTGTCCGATTGCTCCACAGGATGGACGGAGGCAGCAGCAGCAGCACCA
This sequence comes from Drosophila ambigua, assembly GCA_018150905.1. Classification (NCBI taxonomy): domain Eukaryota; kingdom Metazoa; phylum Arthropoda; class Insecta; order Diptera; family Drosophilidae; genus Drosophila; species Drosophila ambigua. The sequence goes on along the minus strand of JAECWS010000151.1, from coordinate 3,467,273 downwards.
ATCAGAGAGTGTTTTTGTGGTTTCTGACATTCGTTCTCTCTCCGCCTTTACCCCCCGTCCGTGTGCTGGGTTTATCCTTTAGGATTAGGAATAGAAACTGATTCTTGTGTCCTTGGGAAACCTGCAAACAGTTGGGCGAAGAATACGAAATTTTGGGGAAGGTCTTCCAGCTATTGGATAGAGCAAAAGCAATCAATAGCTGGAGATTCGTATTCTCAATTGTTCTTCCACGAGTCTATCATTGCTCTGCTTGATATGACTGCTTAGATATTGAACACTATTCCGCCCTGTTACCGCACTGCTTCATTGCTTGCTTTTACCGCAAGAAAGTCATTCTAGCGTTTTCTTAGTTCATTTGCTTTGATATCTACTTGTTTTGTTTTGTTCGCCCTACTCTCAGATTCTGTTGTTGTTTTAACTTCCACACACTCCACACGAAAAAGAATTCCAAGGTCATTCCATTGCTTATTTATTTATTCATTCATTCATTCAATCTCTCTCTCTATTACTACATCATTTTCTACTTCTTTTGCTCGATCTTCCTCTTGCCCTTTCCCCCGTTCGTTTTCTAGTTGTGTTATTACTATTGCGCGTTGCTTCTGTGTTTGCTCTGCTCTTCTCTTTTCTTTTTGCGATAAGAAAGAGTTTTTCTAATGAAATGACAGAACTTTTCTTCACAATAAAAGAACGGCGTGGGTCTGAGGAGGACAAGGGGAACAACAAAAGTGAAAGAGTGCGAGCAGTAAACGCGGTAATGATTAGAGAATCCTTTAAAATTTTGGGAACAAATTTGGCTGAAATGACTAAGATTTTTATGTTGAATGTTCATGCGATCACTGCTTTATTTACCATTCAACTTAGCGTCCACTACTTTTCTACTGCTGTCTAGCAGAATATGCAGCAGCTTAAACTGCTTATACTACTGCTTTCTGCTCGAATGTAGTGGATAACTCTCGCATCATTCGAATACCAGAGAGACAAGTGAAACGAATGTTGTTGGAGATGTTACATCTTCTCTCCAGCGAATAACATTGCACACCACCACCCCACCACCCACTCTGGCAGTCAAGCAGTTGACAAGCACCGGAAATGGGCCAACAACAACAAACCACAAAAACCCATCTAGAACAGAACCCAAAAAAATAGTTGAAATATTTGCTATATCGTAAAGCATTTTATCGGTTACTAGTATACATATATATATAAATATGTCTCTGAATAATAATGAGAGAGAGAGAGATATGGGGGGGTTATGTCATCTCTCCATCCACACTCCCCTCCCTTCTTTCCTTATCGTCTCGTTCTGCTATTCTGCTGTTCTCTGTCATGCACCAGCAACAGCAGCAGCAACAGCAACAGCGACAGAACAAATGTTTAATTCTAGTATTTAACAATTGTATAACGCTGTAAATTTCACGCGATTTACAAATGCAACAACCACACAATGGTAATGGCAATAACAAAAAAAAAAAAATGTTGACAAATGTCCGGAGCTTAATTAAAGCGACAGCCGTTCCCCCACTGCCACTGCCACCCCCACAACAAACAAAACAACAACGATATGGAAGGGGATTATGAGTAATGGAAAGGAGAGCACAAGGTAGACGGGGGGTAGAGAGGGAGCATTACTTGACGACATGGCTCATTCGAGAACACAGAGAGAGAACTCGAGTAGTTTTAGGAGGAATATCAGGGATACGATCCTCTGGGTGTCTCCAGTTCTACATATTAAAACCTAAAGCAGTCTAGCAGGTAAAAGCAAGCAGTTGAATGTAGGGGGGAGTGGGAAGCAATAGATTATCTTTTGAATGGAAAAGCATCCTATTGAAAATATATTGGATCTATATATCGATACCTTGGCACGAACTGTTTTTTCCACATTATCTTTTGATGGAAAATTGGTAAATATGTATATTCAATGGATAATTATGTTTAATGAGCAAAGAATTACCGAAAACCCAACCAGCACTCATTCCATTGCACTACCCAAATTGGTGGCAACAATTGTTGCAACAATAGTCTCAAATTTATAACCGAATGCTGGCCCAATAATAACGGGCATTTTCGGACTCGAAGCAACTCAAAGTCGAAGTCGAATTGTGGCCCCAAATCACGATTACGCTCGGTTACTGCTTGCTGCTGCTGTTATTACCTCAGTTTTTGTTGTTGTTTTTTTTTGGTCGATTGTTGCACGCAAGAAGCAAAAGTAATACAAACAAAATAACAACAAAGAAAACAAAATGAGAGAAGAGATCCATCGGCAAAGGGGTACGGCGACGAATGGGATACTCTCTGTCTGTCTCTCTCTCTATACCACCCGCCAAAGGAAACGCACAAAACAAGGGAAAATAAAAATCGTTTGAACATAAATTTGAATATATAGAAAATTGCATTAGTTATTATTGGAAACTCGTATAAAAGTTTGTTCCTTGACAGATTTATTATTTTGGAAGCGAACAAGATGGAAGTTCTTCTGTTCTTTTGCTTGAATTATGCCTAAATCTGTTCCTTCATTTTTAATCGAAAAACCTCTCATATCCGCTGGTAAGGAAAGGGTATACAAATTACATAAAACCTTGGGACAAGCCAAAAGCCTGAGACAACTGAGAGACGGTGGACGGGAGGGGGCCTGGGAACACAACTGTCTTCACCTTTTTCCGCAGAGAGCACGAGGCAAACGAACTTGCCCCAACAGTTGCTGCTGTTGATTAACCTTCTTTTTTTGTATACATATATTTTTTCCCCCTTTTGTTTTTGTTTGTGTGTTGCTTTTTTTGTTTTGCTCAAAAGGTTTTCAAGGCGACGAAAGACAAGAGTCGCTGGCGAAAAATTAAATAAATGTGCAATTATTTTACTACTGCAACAAAAAGAACAAAAGAAAAACGGGTCGACCTGGGAGGGATACCCTGTAACTGAGACGTGAATTCCAATTGGAGTTCAGGGAAGAGTCGTCCTGCGTTCAGGGAAGAGCAGTCAAGCCTCAATGAGTAGAGGGTATCGCTGCAAAAAAAGAGAGCTGCCAGCTTAAGAGAACGCAGAACAAAGAGGAGCAATAAAAGGAAGAGCTTGGCGGAGAATGAGACAAAGCTTTACGGATCGCCTTTCTCTCTTTTTTCAAGCCACTCCACAGGGAGAGCGCGCGAATAAAGAGAAACAACAACAAAAGCAGGAAGACAACTTTCGCTGTTTGTGTTTGTTGTTGTTGTTGCTGTGAAACGGGAAATGTGAAACGACAAAAGAAGAAGGAGAATATGTGGATGGAAGAGAGAGCGCAGCAGTAGCGGCGGGCTCTGTCCTTCTGTTCTGATCCATCTACTTTATTTCTTTCCTTCTTGCTTTGACCGTCTTCTTGTACTGCTTTCTTCTCATCTCCTGCTTCTTCAGACTCTTCTTCCGGCGTTCAGAGATTCGATCTACTGCTTCCTTTTGCCTATCCTGACATTTCTCTTATTCTTTCTCTGCTGCCTGCTTTCTTCCTCTTCCTACAGCTCCACAGCGTTTCATTTCCACCTCATTCGTTTTGTTTAGATTTACACCAAAATACAATTTCCAATTATTCACAAATAAACAACAATTAAGAAATGGAGAGGGAGGTAGAACTTACCGGGAGAAATAGCGCACAAGAGAGAGGGAGAGAGAGAGAGCAGTTGAGGTGGTTCCTGTTGCGCTGCTCTCTGCTGATCGTCGCCGTCGTGTGACTGCCTGCTGCTTCTCTTTTTTCACTGCTGCTGCTCAGCTCCTTATTTTTTGTACCGTTGCTTTTACTCTACTTTTGTTGTTGTCTTTTTACACTTCGTATGAGACTCTGCAGGACAATGTGGTAGGAGGGAGTGTGGATTAGAAGAGGAAAAGAAGTAGAAAGTAAAAGAAGCAGAAAAACACACACACACGCACGCACACATCTTTACTCTGCGGCTGATAAGAATAACAGTAATTGGAGGATAACAACAAAATGAGTCAGGTTTTCTTGTTGTTGTTTTTTTCGTTATTTTTTTGTAACTAAGCGCACGCTGCCAACGTCGACGTCGACGCTGACCATTTCCTCATGTGGCGCGCCGCACGCACAAACACACACACACACAAACAAACACACGCATTTTTTGGGACTCTGCCGCTTCTCTTCTTTCCTTCTGCTGCTTCATCGAGTTATTTTTTTTTCAGTTGTTTGCCCGTTTACATATTTGTTTAAAGAGCCGTTTTCATTTCTTTAATGCTCACATTGCAAAAACACAATTGTTTCTGCAGCCGCCGCTCTTTATACTCTTCATTTTTTTGTAGTTGTATTTGTGTTGGTGTTGTTTTTGTGACACTGCTTGGTGGCGTCGCTGCCGCCGATGGCATTAATTGGCGGCAGCGTAGGAAAAAAATATATATACGTATGTATATACAAAATATATTACGAAGATATATTTTTTTGATTTGAATGCCTCCCGCCACAACTTCCTCTCATTCTTCTTCTTCATCAACCGCTTTTACTGACTCTTGCCCCACAGCCCCCCCTTGCTAACGACAGACGCACTTTTGAACACTTTTCGCTTTTTCCTTTCGCTCTTCAAAATGCACGATTCCCCAGAAGAAAAAAAAGTATGAAACACACACAAGAAAAAAAATTAAACTCACGCCACGGCCGCGACACAGTGTTTGTTGCTGCTGCTCTTTCGTATTTACCGCTTTTAATTAATTAATGAATCAACCAAAAATAAAACAAACACAATTATTAATGGTCGAATCATTTATTTGGTCCGATGCAGAAAAAAATTCACTTCTTCGCGGCGACCAAAACATTTGTGAGCAGTGTGACCGCGAATTCATTGATCAAATATACCGCCTGACCCTCATAAATATACCAAAATAAATCGTTGATATGTAACAAATGTGTAGTTACTGCATAGCTACCGTGTAGTTACCATGTAAAAATATGACATTTATGTTGACCTTCTTTCTTTCAACCTTATTTTATAAGTAATCAAATAAATGGAAGTCCCAAAAATTAGCCAGATTTTAGAAAATATATTCATCTATCTGATAAAGTTATACTTTTAGTTGTTAAAGTCCTGACTAGCTAGTAATATTAAATCGACTATCAAAATTGATGAATTTAATTTTCCTCGGTGTATTTACGGTATATTTTGAAAAAGAGAAGGTAGTATATTTGTGGAGGATTTATTTAATACATATAGTATGTGAAAAGAAAAGAGAAGTGGACGGGACTAGAATATTGCAAATCAATTGAGGCGCACAAAATAGTTAAGAAATTGCCAATTTCGTGTTCAAAGAAACCGCAAAAGAAACGGAAACCAACTAAACAACAGTTGGACTGTGCAACGGTGCAGCGCTCTCTCACTCTCACTCTCCCTCCCCCCCTTCCAGCGACGCTCCAGGGCCTTTTGCAATCGACTGCGACGCGCTTCTGCTATCAATAACAAACTTTTAATTATAGCAAGGCAAGGCACACATTCGCGTTCTTATCGCCAGAACCGGCAGCAGCAGCAGCAGCGGCAGCAGCGGCGGCAGCTGGGTGTCGCACGGGCTTCCCCAACCTTGGGAGTGACGGGGGACCCACAATTGAGTAAGGTTGTTTTCTGTTTTGGGTACAAGTCCAGAATGTCATCGGCCCAGACGCAAACGAACGTCGAGGAGGACAGCCTACTGAGCGGGCTCAATAAGCTGCGTCGCGAAGAGAAGCTCACCGATGTCACACTCATTGCCGGCGGAGTCAGCTTCCAGGTGCGGTGTCCTGTCTCTGCTCTTAGGATTTCCAAATGCTCATGGCAATCTTTCCTTGCAGGCCCACCGCGTGGTACTGGCGGCCAGCAGTGATTACTTTTGCGCCATGTTCGCCGACAGTGCCATGATCGAGACGCGCAAAAAGGAGATTGCCCTGCATGGCATCACTGGGCGAGCCATGGGCTCCATTCTAGACTACATATACACCTCTCGCCTGGAGCTGAACATAGACAACATCGAGGAGACACTGGCCGCCGCCAGCATTGTCCAGGTGCGGGATGTGATTGATCGCTGCACGTTCTTTCTGCAGCATCGCATTGGGCTGGACAATTGTTTGGCTGTGGCCACCATGGCGGAGATCTATGGCCAGCTGACGCTATCGGCGCGCGCCTTTCGCTATATGTGCTGTCACTTTAAGGAGTTTTCGGCTGGGTCGGACTTCAAGGAGCTGAGCGTTGATCAGATGCGCTTCATACTGAGCAGCAACTATCCGATTGATGTCAGCGAGCAGGAGCTGGCGCGTCTGGTGTGCGCCTACTGCCTGGACCAGCGGCTGGAGGATGCGGTCGCCTTTGATCTGTTTCGCCTCATCAACTGGCCGCACATCAACTACAAGCAGCTGCACGTCGTGGAGGCCATGAACTGTTCGATCGATGATCAGGTGCAGCGTCCGCTGCCAGCCAGCTACTTTCATTACATACGCGAACTGTATCTGTCGCGGCTCATCAAGGGTGAGCGTGCGCTGGAGGATCTGACGGTGGGCGATTTGCCCACCAATTTGCGTGGCATGGAGCTGAGTCTGCTCAAGATCGGCGGCTTCGAGTGGAAGGGTCTGACCAATGAGATTATGTGCTTTTCCCCAACCAAAATGAAGTGGTATGAACTGACAACCATACCACACATCGACCAATGTGAGTCGGTCTGTCCCCTTAAAGGTGTTGGTCCTTGGAGTCCTTGAATCCTTTACCTTTATATATGTGTGTGTTTGCTCTTCCATTGCAGGCAACTTCGGCACTGCCGTGCTCAACAACGAGCTGTTCATTGTCGGCGGTGCGTATGATGTGTGCCTGAAGGAGTACATCCATCCGTTTGGCTTCCGCTACTGCCCACTGCGCAACTCCTGGGCCACGATAGCGCCCATACAGCTGGACCGTTGCCGTTTCTCGCTGAATGCCGTCGCCAATAAGTATCTGTATGCGGTCGGTGGCATTGTGGAGAACGATGACACCACCGAGGAGGGCATGCGTCGTGCCTCGAATGTGGAACGCTACTCGCTGGCCGACAACAAGTGGTCGTATATGCCCTGCCTGCAGGAGAATCGCAGCCAGCATGCCGGCGTTGTTGTGCGCGATAAGCTGTATATTTCTGGTGGGTTTTGCCTGTGGGACGTTGCTCGAAGCCGTTTGCTAATTTTGATGCGTTTCAGGTGGCATTTATATGGCCGTCATTTTGCCCAGCTTTTGGTGCTTTGACACAAAGGTCGAGACGTGGCTGGAGCTGGAACCAATGCCCATCGAATGCTGTGATCATGTCCTGGTGGCCTGCGATGATGTCATCTATGCGTGCGGCGGCTGGCACGAGAACCAGGCCGAGACCCGTGTCCTGGTGCAGCACATCTATGCGTACAGCATCAAGTCAAATACCTGGCAGGTGGAGACACGAATACCAGCACCAAAATTCTACTCGGGCATCACGATGATGGGTCGCACCATATTCTTTGTGGGCGGCCTCGACTCCACGGAGACCATCGATCGGGCCAGTTCGGCGACAATGGCCTACAATGTGGACAGAAAGTGTTGGTGGCATCGCAAGGATTCGTGGGACACGCCCTCCGATGTCTGGGAGTCGACATGCGCCGCCCTCTATGTACCCATCTGTGATTCCTAAATGTACTCCTATTTTTCGTTGCTGCGTTCTACTTTTTTTGTACGCTCTACCACAGAAGACTTCACACTACCGACTACAGACTTCACTAGACGCTATGCACGCACTCAACGAGCGTTCCTCCTCTCAGCTCAGCTCAGCTCAGCTCGGCTCAGCTCGGCTCGGCTCGGCGCTCTTTGTATCACGGAAATTCTTTACACAATTCTTGACACCTAAACGAATTTAACGATTCTCAAACACACATACATTAATTGTAGCGTTAATATTTACAAACAAATTCATGTACTTAAAACTAGAATAATTATACAATTATACATACAAGAAGCTGCAATTGCCGGTAAAGGCGTCGCGGCTGTCTGTACAGACAAATAAATGTGCCAAGCACCGGCTCAAAATAGTGCTTATTAAATAGAATAATAATAATTAATACTTGTATGTCTTTAAAACCAGTGCATGCCGCTCCTGGACTGCTCCTAAGACTGCTTTTGATTTAAAGAAAACACATTTTGTTGTGCCTTTTATTTAATTACCCAACTATGGTTTATTGTGGTAAACCAAGGGAAAATCCTGCTGCTTGTGAATTCTCCTTGTGGTTTCCACATATTGTCATGGATATTTAAAAACTCCTTTGAGCTGTTCCACATATATGGAATGAAGGATATGAATTAATGCAGATAAAGAAGGTTCCGCCACTAATTTCTATGCCAAAAAGTATGCTTACATTAAGCCTGATCCGACTTGAATGAATTTAGGAAAATCTCCAACCAAGAGGAAGAATTTCGAAAGTATTCTTGCACAGAGATTTATTCTTTGGCACCGGAGCCTGAGCCAAAAGGACAAATGCCCGTGAATGCAAAAACAATATACAAGAATGCATAGGAAACAAAAGCAAATGAAAACGAAGATTGTGAGGGCGCACAAATGGAGTTCTAATTTGGAGACTCGAGTCCGAGACAGAGAATGCAAAAGCAAAATACATTTGCTGCTCGACTCGACTGCGCGCTGCTGGGATTGCTAGCCAAAGTAATAGAATAATATCCCGCATATTTCAAGAAGATGATAGATCTAAACTGCTGTCATTCGACCTGCTTAAGGGACTCTTCTATATATTCCAAGGGAGAGGATCGCGCAAGTTCCTTAAATAAAAAAAAAAACAAAATTCTTTTTTGTTTGTCTTTTTTTTGTGATGTGATTTTATATTGTTTTTTTTTTTTGGTTTACTCCTTGGCATCTCTGTCCTCGGACAGATGTCTGTGTCTGGTGTGTGTGTGTGTGTGTGTCAGGTGCGTATGTGTATAATGCATAGAGTAAAATATAGCTTAAGCCTAGAAATATTTAAGTGTTCAGAGAATGCCTTTGGGTTGAAAGTTGTCGGTTCGTACACAGAAATAAACACACGAGCCACAAGCTCAACTTAAGACTTAAGTTTAACAAAAAACGCTTAAAACGATTCACGAAACGTAGCAGAAAAAAAAAATAATACACCCACGCAACACACACATACACACAGATATAGTTCTACAGCTAGAGATACAGATTAAATTAGGGGGTTTACAGATATTACAGGCTTAACTTATTTCGTTTAGAGAGTCATATGCGATTTGAATGGGTGTTTCGACTTCAACTGGCACCGGCACTGGCACTGGCACTGGCACTGGCACTACGCGTTAGAATGTGGCGGTATGACCACCCAGCCATCGTTCTCGACTGCATCGACGCCGCTTATGTTGCCACCGGCAGCAGCGGCCACCTCCGGGCCACCGTTGCCGCCCCACACCTGGCCAGTGGCGCCGCCTGTCAGCGGATGGGGATGCGGATGCAAGTGCGGATGGTGGCTGGCCTGCAGTTGTCGCGAGGCCGGCAGCTTCTCCCACTGCTGCTGCAGATTGTTGTACAGGCTCTGGAGTCCCTCCTGTGCACAAAAATAGAATAATATTTACATTTTAATGCTTGTGCCATAAAGAGTTAAAGGTTCGGCTTTACCTTGTCTTTAATCTTGCGCAGAAGCTCCTGTTTCTGGTCGCGCTCGGCGAGATCCATCTGGAGTATCAGTTTATCCTTGAAGTCCTGCGCATAGTAGAGGTTCGTGTCCACGCTCAGGTACTCTTTGGCCATGTGACGATGCTCACGGTAGATGGACTGCGATTCGGCATTGTTCGGTATGGGTGGCTCTGGCTGCAGCTCCGGATCGAGTATTTCGGCCAGCGACTGCTCGGTGCCATCATTCTCATCCGCATCTACATCCACGTCCAGCGAATTGTTGAGCTCCTCCTGCTCCAGATCCTGCTCCTGCTGGACATGGGCATGGCTCAGCAATCCATTCGTATGGCCATGGCCGTGGGCATCGCTGTTGTTGTTCGTCAAATCGGTGGTGGTCATGATCACCGGCTTGGTGTCCGTCACCGTGAGTCGCTCGCGCCCATCGCTTTTGGCTGCAATTTATGTGACGCATAATTATTTATTGCAATTTTTTTTAACATAAATTTAATAAGAGAAATATGGCTAAAACCCCTTCTAACGTTAACAGACAAAAAGGAAAGGGAACTTTGTGACTCAATTCTGTGGCCGCGACTCTACTTTTAAATTATATATATTTTATATTTTTAATTATTTTAATATAATTAAAACTTCAAATAAATTTTATGCAGCAAAAAAAAAATTATAAATATAATATGGAATTGAATTTAAGGGAAATTAAAAAATAAACCAGAATTATCTGTTCTCAGATTGAATTTAAGGGAAATTAAAAAATAAACAAGAACTATCTGTTAAATCAAAGTCCCCCAAATCATTATAAATTTAAAGGCAATAAAAACTTTGCAATTATTTTGTTGAAATCATTTTCGTTTCCAAAAATGAATCACACCAATTTTACAAGCAGATAATAATGCTCTTAAAGTTCCCAGAAATTTTAATCAGTTTGCATTTCTATAAAAATGATTCAAATTCAAGGAAATAAAACTTGTTCATAAATTAGCTTTGAAGTGAAGTGGGAGGGAGCGATGCATGGCCCAAAACAATTCCTTAAAAAACTATGTAATCTAGTTTGTGAATCAATAAACGTATGGCAGGTTGCTGGGGGGTGGCTATAACCTACTGTATATGATCCAACAACTGTGCAGATCGTTGGTCTGTTTGGTGTTGATCAGAGCCCGCGTGTCGCACATCTTGAATTCGTGTGGTTGTGGCAAATATTCGATTCGATTCGATTCGGTTCGGTTCCCTGAAGGGCTTGACTATGCAATGTCTGTTCCCCCGGGTTCTAGATCATTTTCATTTTCACAAAAATAATGTTCAGAGCAGACTCGAACAGGCGGAGGGCTGCGTTGTTTGGTATGTGTCATGCGTAGGAAATCCTTCACATTGTTTCCAACTGAAAGATCGATCGATCTTTCTTCCTCCCGATGTCTGCTTTTCTGTTTTCTTTTTTATTATTATTTTTCCGATGACGTGTTTTCCCCCACACACACACACACACAGAGCAGACACACGAGCGCACACACCGCCAGATAGTCGGTCGGTGCCTGGGTCTCTATGTGCTTGTTGATTTTCCACTGAATCGTTTTTTTTTTTTGGGGAAAACAAACCACAAACAAATAGTAAAAACTCTTGGAAATTTCACTTGATTTTCTTTTTGTTTTTTTTTTGTTTTGGGTCTTTTTGTGGGGTGTTCTGTGGGATTATTGGTCAGATATGAATCTGTTTGGGGCGATTCTGGCCAGAGTCCGGCAGCAATTGACGAAGTTTCGCGCGTTTCGGTGCGTCGCCCGATAATTCCGTAACATCTCGCAGAGCACTCAAGACCGCACGGCGCTCGGACGCAGACTGAGGCACACACAGAGACCGATGCCGAGACCGAGACCGAGACGGAGGCATCCAAGCAAACAGACGACTCTCGCCGGGTATCTTCTGCCAGCCTGCGCCTGAACGCCGTCGCGTTTCGGCAGACGTGGCAAGATGCTGCCGAGATGGGCCAGAGGCGGAGACGGTACGGATCACTGCTGCTGCTGCGGCTGCTGCTGATGACGCGCCCAGAATGAGTATATTGTGGCAGCATTCCCCCCACCAGCCATGGGGTGGCAAATCGCTCGATGATTGGCGGCTGGGGGTGGCTTAAGTGGATGCTTTGTGCTTTGTCCGCCCAAAGATTGCCGCGCTAAATGGCATCACTCAACTGAGAGGGGGATTGAAATCCATTCAATATGAATATTTATGATGTATTTGATTCCATATCCAGACAGTTGCCGCTCCCCCTCTCTATCATTCATACAACAGACAAGGATTCAGAAATTATCAGAGCCATCAAATAGGTGGATTCGTTCATGGATCATGATCAGCTTTCGAATGAATTGCAGTGCAATTTTCGTAAATAAAAATATGGATGAAAAAGCCCCAAAACTACAATTAATTTCCCCCCCCTTTTTTTTTTTCCTTTTTTTTTTTTTTTTTTAATTTAAATATAAATTTTTTTTTTTTTTTTTTTTATAAAATAAAATTATTGGTTTACCCCACTCCCTCCTTCTCGTATTCTGACTAAAATCTTCATTTAAAATTATTCCTAACAAAAAACTAAAAATATATACTGACTTGAGATTAAGTTTTAAGTTTTAAATGAATTAAATCTTGAAGCAAATAATGTCCAGAAAATTCGAACAATCACCAAAGAAAAAATAGTTCTAATAAATAAATATAAAATGAGGTTCACAGTTTATCCTTATAAAATTCATTCTAAAAAAAAAACACTTTGGATTAAAAACTGTTCTCAATAAACGTAAAATAATTAGAATATGAAAAATATATACAAACAAATATCCAAAAAAAGCTTTAAAAATTGGTTATAAAAATGTAATTACAAAAAAAAAGAGTATAGATCATTTGAAGTGTTTAGCTGATTAGATCACATACAACACCCAAAAAAGGTTTACAATTTCTACGAGAAATCTCTAAGCAGACGAGGGGTTGGGGGGATCCTCCCACTACACAGCGTGCAAAAGCTCGTAGCATTTTCCATGACGAACCAAAACCTGATGAAGATTCATTCAAATTCATTCCGATGCCAGGCCCCGAACATTGATCAAATTCGATGATTAATGCAGTTGGCATCTGCAATTGGGAAATCTCGAACAGATCGCCCCAACAAGAGGGTGGAAGGAGAGAGAGAGAGCAACAGACACAGAGAGAGAGGGATGGTATCATATAATGGGAATCATTTTCCTATAGCTCGTAGAACTGACGCAGCAGCCAGCCAGCTAGCCAGCCAGCCAGTGAGTGAAGTGTACTCTATGATACAATAAAAACAAAAAACAAAAAAAACAAAAACGAATCTCAAAAGTATCCTCGACCACTCGGCTGTTGATGCATTTACTATTTACACATTGCAAAGTGAACTCTATGCATATCTATGCTATATTATATTTAGTATATATCGTATATATCGCATATAGTGGGGAGTGAGGGCAGACATTTAGTGGTTAGATTGCCTCTGGGATCGCGGTCTGTCTGTGTCAAAGAAGAGCCAAACGATTTGGCTCTGCTACCACACGTTCTCCTTCGGACTTGTATATATATGTATGTATAGCTGTGTAGATCTCTCTCTCTATATATATATATATATATATATATATATTATATAGTGAATATACGTGTGTTTGTGATCTATATATATACATGTGTGTGTGTGCGCCATTTAGACGAAATCAAAATAAAAGTGAGATTATTGCCGAGTGAGTCATGTCATGGCGGCGGGACTGTGGAGACTGATGCTGAGGCGAGGCATCGTCATGTGTGCGTTTTTTTGTACGATATAACCTGCCTCACCCCCCGCCTCACCCATCACGTTCCTCCCCCTCCCTTTGTGCTCGCTGTTCTATTCAGCGACGGAGCATGCCTTTGGCTATAAATCTGTCCCGAAATTGCCAGGCTAGCTAACAAATTACAAATTATTTAATTGTGCAGCAAAATTTTCGTGCAACTATTTGGTTGTGCCTCTGTTTTTGCCCTAACATCCACAACGAGCTATAACGGTTTTTATATTTTTCTTGACTTCAGTTTAAAAAAATGTGTTCCTGTTTTTAGATGAAATATTAATTCGTTGGGAAATTATTTTGCAGTTAAATAGATTAAATTGCCAATCAAAAATGTTTGCAAATTTTATCCAAAAAGAGTAGCAATAATGAACATAAAGAACCATGTTTGAGTAGCATTTTTAAGTAAATTTTTTTTTGGGCTGTAAACGTATTATAATGCCGAAAAAACAAAGCTAAGAAATCGTATTTAAGGGAACCTTCATTAAAAACAGCAATGCTCCAATATGCGGGGCACCTTGCACAAGCGAATGCTGCTAATGAGACTGCCCATGAATATTACAAAAATATTTTCTAAGACAATTGATATCAAAGCATCACTAAATAACTTTGAGTTTCGGTTAAAATATGTCTGAAGTGATTTTCATATATTTTTAAATAAATTTCAGAATTGTTAGGAAATTCATAGTTTGGCTTTAAAAATTAAATGCCCATGAAAATGAATGTTGATTGAATGAATGATTTACTTATAAATAGGTGCCCATTTTAATGTACTGTCTGTAAACTTTAAAGTGAGTATCGAAAATCGGATACTTTCGTATCTAAAGAGATGGCACAGACTATTAAAAATAAATTAATTAATCCCTGTAATTTATATGCTCTGCATCGTTGTAAGCAAGTGAAACCATAGCAGATATCAACGTGTGTATCAATCTTGCAAGCGCAATGATCTGACAATGTCGCACCGGTAGATAGGATGCAACCTCCTAGAGCATTTAGAGGCCGCTAGTGAGCCATCGTTGCGAATGAGTGCACTAAATATTTATAATTTATGCAGCTCAGGCACAGTCACAGTCACAGCGACAAATACAGTCAGAGTGCAGAGACATTGACAATTGAATAATGTTCAAAAAGACTTTTGCTATGCATTAGGCAGAGGAGACACCGCAGCGGCTAATTAACCAAAATATTCATTGAGTGTACGGCACGAAAAAGAGATGGCAAATCAGAGAGAGATGGGGCTAATGCATTGTTTACAAAATGCGTCAGCTACACAGGCAGCCACCAGCTGTCGGTGCCAGCACAAACCAACCACCAGAGCTGACAATGCCCCTAAGCTATGTGCCACAACAACTTCGAATTATATAGCTGATCGAGTCGAGTTTCAGATACCCCTTTTACCCTTTTGATCTGGGAAAATTTCCGAACATTTCTAAAAGCGAAAAGACTTTTTGGACAGCTCTGGAACATTTCCCCCGGAGTCTTTTGTCGCGTAAATTGCAATGATTTGATGCTCAGAACTTAATGGCAGAGAGCAGGTCTCGGCTGTGGCCCTAATTGACTAATTTAAGTGAGCTTTTGAATTGCATTTGTGGTGTTTAGCAAGCGTTAGAATCCTTTCTTCTGACTATGCACAGGTGGTAGCGTTTACCCGCTCCACAACGGACATGGCCTGCATTTGGCGCGCTCTTCTGTTTACCAAAACAGAAACAAGTGCCACCAAATCGCATGCAGCGTCCAATATGCGTGTGATTCATGGGAGACAATGGGACGACAACGACGCAAAGACCAACAATAAATGCCGCCAGTTGGGTTTGAGCACTCACCATGCGTGCTGCTGCTGCTGCTCTCGCTGCGACTCAGATCGAAGCCCTTCTAAAGGGCAGAGAGAACAGAGAGATCAGAGAGTGAGTGACAGATCAGTGAAGTAGGAGTATGTAGAGGGGTAAGTACGCACCGCCTCCACATCGAGGGTGAGCTGTTCCATGGGTGTGCAGGCCATTTGTATCATGCCATTGCGTATGGTCTCGAGTCGCTGTGTGGCCTCCACGGAGGAGGTCAAATTGAAGCTATCGTTCGTCTGACTCTCATTGCTATCCTCCTCGGGTATGGCGTCCCAGCGATTGCTGCTCATTTGGAATAGAGGATTATTGTCAAGTTGGCCCGAATTTGTTGGCGTTATATCTGCCGATGATGTTGATGATGAGGTAGTATTTTCGGTCGTTGAGCTAGTCGTTGTTGCATTTGCATTTGCATTGGCATTGGCATTGGCCGCCGTTGTCGGTGTTAACTGTGTGGACGAGAGACTCAGATCCGTTGCTGAACTGAGACTGCTATCATATTGAGCGGCCACAGTGCCGTCGCTCTCTTTGGTGACAATCTTTTGGGAACAATTCAAGCCATTGAGGAATTAGAAAATATGGGCTTCAAAATAGACGCTCACCTGTTGATTCACAAATGTATATTCCAGGGCCTTGTCAGCGCCCATATAGTCTTTGACAATCTCATTCATGACGCCCACAATATACTGCATGGATGGCCGATCTTCGGGCGCTGTTTTCCAGCAGGCTGTCATTAGATTTTCAATATGCTTGGGGCAGGTCGTCAATAGCGGCGGACGTTCACCTGCAAGCAAGCCAACAATTTATTTCACGTTTTAAATGGTATTTATATATGAATCAAAACGGAGTCGCCCACCCTTGTATATCTTCCATTGTATGGTGTAGGCATTGTCAATGCCTTTGAAGGGCTGCTTGCGCGACAGCACCTCCCAGAGCACAATGGCCCAGCTGAATATATCGCATTTTTCCGTATACTTTGAGCCCTCGAATACCTTCAAAAAAAAAAAGAAACACCAATACAAAATTCATTAGCTTTAAATTTCAGCTCTCTTCTGGGATAATAAGCTACCTCGGGCGCCATCCAGGCAGCACTGCCACGATTATTGGTCATCATGGTGGACTTGTCGGCCACAGTGCCGAAATCACATATCTTCAGATTGCGTCCCTTGTTGGTCAGCAGCAAGTTCAACGGCTTGACATCGCGATGTATCAATGGCTTTGGCGTCATCGCGTGCAGATAAGCCAAGCCCTGCCAGGGAAGCGAAAGAGAATAAAGCAAATGCAGGGACTAGAATGGATGCAGACGGAGGCTTACCTCCGCACATTGGCGGGCCCAACTCATGGCATGGGCCAGCGAGTAGGCCGGCTTGACCTTGCCGTGCAGAAAATTATGCAGTGAGCCGCCCTCGGCATATTCCATAATCAGATATGTGGCCTGCTGATACGACGAGATGCCATGCAGGGCAATGATATTCACATGCTTGACGCGCGACAATTGTTTCACCTCCTTCTCGATGTCCTTCTGCTCGGCACTGGCAAAGAACTCCTTGACCGCCACCAGTTTGTCGCGCCACACAGCCTTGCAAACCACGCCATAGGAGCCGTGTCCAACTTTCTGCGTAAGGCCAACAAATCATTTAATTCAATTGTCAATTAATGTAATGCAATGCCTTACCTCTCGCAGCGTTAGCTCGCTAAAGTCCACATGGAATGCCTGCAGTGCATCCAACGATGCGGTGGCCATGCCGCCTGCCTGCTGTTGATTCTACTTGCCCGCCCGGATGCTTGACGATGGCTGGCTGGTGTCAAGGGTGCGTGTTCTATTTACTTGCAATCAGACTTCTTTGGGGCCTGCAGACATCGATGGCGTAGAGGTGGAGCAGGCACAGTAGTTTTATATCGACCAGCAGAGATTCGCACGGAACGCGAATGCGCACATCCACCACATCCGAACGGGGTCTGGGAACGGGGACCGTGCCGTGTGCCTCTGCCTGCGGACTACACACACTCAACAGTCACATGGAACGCATCAGCATGGGGCGGCTAATGGATGCACTTGAGTGGTTGGCTTGCTTGTATTTCGGGCAGCGCTTTAGCAGAAGTTCTTAATAAAATTTAATTCTCATTTTTCGATTTTGGCTTCGCAGTGTGACCGTTTATTGTGTTGGCGAAAATCCCAGAGCCACGGTGTCGCCGCAACAAAATCCCAAAAAAACATTATCGATACACACACACATATATATATTTCTTTTGTATAATTGTTTTAAGCAATTAATTAATTGTTTAATTAATTAAATGAAACGTTTGCTTTGCCGTGTGGCGCCCTCTGTTGTTGATATTTAAACGCTTGCACAAAATATATAAGAATAAATTAATGCTCGCTAGAGGGCGCGTTTTGAAAGCAGCTGTGCAGCCGCCTGTTCGACTGTTGAATTAAAAAAGCAGAACAATAAAGCACAGACAATAAAGTGTCCTTTCGAAAGCCTCCAATAATCAGGAACAGTGCAGAGTGGCATGGACCGTGCTGCGGTCCGCAGCGCTCATAAGCCTTCCATTTGCAAGCTCCAATTGCTGCATCAGCTGGTCGTGCGTTAACGGTTTTTCAAGTTTCTCTAAGATCTGAACCACCAAAGTGCCAACCTGGTTGTGGGAGCTGCAGGAGAGTCTGAAATTGGAGGCGAGCGGCTGCCATAAACCAAAGAGTCGCAACCACACATTACAAGATCACGCACGTCGTAATTCTGGTGCAGTTAAAATTTTCAATTATTTGGAGTGGAGTGTGGAGCTGTTTGTTCAGCGGGTTTTTAATTACTGTATCGAATGGGGAATCGGCTGAGCTATACAGTCTCGGATACACACTGCCTCCTATGTTCGGGTGAAAATTGAGAATTTGTGTTGTTTGTTAGCCTGCTTACTCCGGTGCTGCGTCCTGCTTCCTTCCTAAGCTCAAAAATGTATATACTGACTCAGTGCGGGTATTAAAGTAGAGTCGCGTCCCCAGAAGCCACTCACACGTTCCTTCTCGTTTTTCATACCTTTATTCACATTGATTTTACCTACATATACGTTTTTATTAACGTATATTTTTATGAAAATAACATTTATCAAGGTTAGAGCTTAATAAGCGTGAAAGAAGGACAAAACACCCTCTTGCCGGTAGCCGAGCTGACTGAAATATTTAATATTTATATATGCAATATAGACAGTTCTTCGGCTCGTGGACTTGAGGCGTTCGGCATTTTTTCGACAGGTTCGATTCATTGACAAAGTTGCAAAGTGGAAATTCGACCCAATGTGTATGTGTACATACACAGTTGATTTAGTATAAACATGTCTAAAATATGATATGTAGGTACATGCAAGTGTGAAATTTAAAAGCTGAGCTATGGTTGCGCTTGTTCGATTTTCGGAGCATTTCAACACTGTTCTCCCTGTAACTCAATAGCTCAACCCTTACACTAGGGCTATAAATCGTGTGATTCAAGACTTGAATGCTATTCTAAAAATGTGAATATAACTAAGTATAAAATCACAGACAGATCGATATTGATAGTGAGTGCCAGTGTTGCATAATACAATCAGCAGTTAAGTTTAAAAAACATTCAATTTAATTATTTGAATCTGAGTAATAAAAAAAGATAATAGAAATTGGGCCGGTTAGCTGCGCTGTTTCACGCTGTCGTCGTGACGGCATTGGCATGCTGCTGACGCCGCTTGGTGGTGGCCACTGCATTGTCGAAGAGCCGCGAGAAGGTCTTCTGATTGAAGTCCAAGTTACGCAGACGCGGCGATGGCGGTGGTGCCCGCACCTGCGGCGGCTCATCGTCCACTTCGGCAGGTCGCTGCATCAGTTCGGGCAGCTCCTCCGGCCACAGCTGCGACTTGGGCAAGAAGGTGACACTTGGCGTTGGTGAACTGCCCTCCCAATGCACTCCCTGCGCCACTTGACGAGGCGCCAGGCGCACCAATTTCGGCTTTGCCACCTTTGCCGCAGACTTCTGCACGGATTCGGATACTTCCTTGCTGGTCTCCATGCATCTCGTGCGCTGCGTCACCTCGCGACTGGCCCACTTGGCGTAGGCGGCTGCTGGCGACAAAGGCTTGCGATCCATCATTGAAGTGGACGAGCTCAGAGCCAGGGGCAGCTTCATGGCTCTGATGCTGCGGCTGTGGCCCTGGCCATGCTCCCGCGACATTCTAGCTACAATTTTTAACACAAAATTTGCAATACACGAAATAAATTCAAACGAGTGCCTACACTAGCTACACGCTAACTAACACTGCTGATCAACACTGACAGAAGCTGTGATTTACGAGACATCGCCATCTTGAAATGCAAGTCCCACAACACTATCGATAGCTCACACGTTTCCTTTTTCCTGTAACTCTGACGTGACGCCTCGTTTTCTGGCAAAGTGAAACAATTCTGTCTGTGATTCAGAATATATATGCGTATATATTCCCTGTGAGCTATTCCGTGTGACGAACTTAAGTGATATTCAACGATAATGTCGGACGTACCACCGCAGCCCACATTTGCTGACGTGCTCAAAGGTTGCTCTGGAGTGCAGCCTGCCTCTGGCCCTGCCTCTGGCACAGCAGCTGAACGACAGGAGGTGCGTGTTCCATCTGTGTGGAGCCAGGAGCCAGTTGCACAAGTGATGCCCAACCGCAACGGGGCACAGCCACCACTGCCAGGAGCCACACAATCGCCAGCAATCGACTTGGCCGAAATTCTGTTCGGCGGCCACGTTCACGTGCCGGACGATGTCCGAGGAGTTGAGTTTCTCGGCCCCTCACTGCTGCCATTGAATGGGCAGGCGAACGAGTTGGCTCCCATTGAACGGGAGCTAACAAACGGGCCACTCGATCCAGAACACGCGGCTGGGCCAGAACGCGACCCGCTGCTGGCTCCCATCTACGCACTGCCACAGGCAGCACCAAGGGCCCCGGCTGCGCGCGCTGCACTCGATGGCCAGATGCCGCCACTGCTGGACTCCAACCAGAACATCATACCGGTGCTCGATTTGCTGGACATTTTCCAGACCATACACAACGAGGCCAACGCAACGCTTGCGCACGGCCAGCGGCAGCGGCGCTTGTCGGACGAGTGGCGCATGCCCATTCGGAACCAGGCAGAGGCACGCGCACAGCCACTGGCACGGGTACAGCCGCAGGCACGGGTACAGCCGCTGGCACGGGCAGAGCCACAGGAACGGGCACAGCCACAGGCACCCATGCAGCCACCCATACAGCCACCACCAGCTCGGCTGCAGCCACAGGGCACCGTGCAGCAGATGTGCCGTCACTGCTTGCAGGCCACCGGCCACCGGATTCCACAGCAGTCCGGCCGCCTCTTCCCAGCGCCATGCTGCGCCGTGCGTCGCGCACTCGCGACTCCGAGCATGGGCCAAGTGGCAAAGCCAAACTATCCGTCCAATGGCTGCCTGGGAACCAGCGGAGCCCTGGTCCCCTTCGGGCCAAATGGTAAGTGCAATAATGGTCTTGGATCGTGGCTCCCATTCCAATCCATTCCCATTCCCGTTACAGTGCGTCCGACGATTGGCGGTGAGAACGGTGGGTCAGTACCCCAACCACGACGCCAGGTGCCACCGCTTGGGGTGCCAATACGTGCCGCATTCGCGCAGGCAAGACGTTCGCTCGGTGGCCGTTTGCCACCAGCTCCAGATGGGCAGGGGCAGCGGCAGCCGCCAAGACGTTCGCTCGGTGGCCGCTTGCCCACAGCTCCAGAGGGGCAGGTGCAGCGGGAGCAGCCACCCACCGCAGGCAGGGAGTCTCTGTCGGAACGCGCCCGCAGTCTGATGGGTGAGACTGTGCTGCCCGGCGCACCTGCACCCCACGGCTACAACACCCCACTGCCCATGCTCGACCTTAACCCCGATTTCCGCCGCTGCGAATATTTTTTGGGTGAGTGTCCACAGCAGAGTGTAAATATTCCCATCAAGAGTACAAGCCCAGTAGATAGTTTCAGCCAGGAAGGCACTGCAGAGGGGCAGAACAACTCTTGCCTGTGATTGTGATTGTCCCCACTTATCCTCTGTTTTGCTTCTTGTTTCCCTCAGCCGAAGAGGACTCCCACGTCGGTGATGACCCCAGCCAGCTGTCGGTGACCAATGGAGGCACAGGAGATGGATACTTTGTCCGCTCGAACAAGGAAAACATGGAATAATTTTAATTTTAATCGAATTTGATTCGGATAGTTTTATAGTTTAGATTTTAGTAACTGCTGCTGCTGATCACAGGTCAAAATTGTATTCATGTCTCAGGCAAATTCGATTGAAGAGAGCCGAAATTTGATCAGCTCTTAACAACAAAAAATATTCAAATGTCTCAAACTACACCTAAGAGAGCCTGATGATCGCAGCTCGAAATAGTATTAATCTTTCACACAAAAGGGACACAGAATCGATTGAACAAAGGAACAAAGAAATGTAATTGTAAAAACTGCAACCCTTCTGGTTCTGCATTCAGCCACAGCCTGATGATAAATGTTCAAACCTATCCATTAAAAGACGCAATGCGTGGATTCTGCAAGGGTCTATAATCTATATTTATTTTGCTTGTATGTAAGTATACAACTAAGTATTTACCTTTACAATGCCAAAGGAAGGGCAGACCTTTGAGCAATGGAATTTTTATATTCCTTTCTGGTAAGGTGGAAAAGTTGAATTCAGACAGAGAGAAGTTTATTTGAGTGGAGTACACCAACATATGAAACGTATGTGAAACATACGACTGTTATTATGTTCATTGTATATCATGAGCGTGATATTTAATGGCTATGTGTACAAAATACTCAAATATTATTTGGCAAAATCATTGCCTGAGCAAAAACTCTGATATTTTCTAGCAGTTTGCACGATCTAGTCACACATGTACCTCAATTTGCTGTCCATTCAAATAGCTTTCTGTATTTAGTCACGTATCATATGGGTGCAAAAGAATTAAATTAGCTTCGAGTGGGTATATTCGATTCATTAAAAATGCTGCCAAATGTGAAAATGCATCGAAATTTAAAGACTGACAGAGAATCGTAGCATTAATTTTATTTGCCTTTAAGTGTGATAATTCTACATATATCTAATTAGGTATCTCTTCGTAAATCTACATAAATAGTTCAAAGATTTTAAATTGAATGCTAAGTTCAATGTGCAGTGCATACACATGGAATTAACTTGCTTTGGCAAACCCTTTACACGCTTGCCAAATAGTACTTAAGTAGCTCTAGATCCCTACTAACGATACATGTACGTGTGTAGTATTATTTTATAATCCTCAGACTTTAGTCTGTCCGTACTTTTAATGTTTTTCCTTGTAGTTTCAATATCAATTTGAATATTGAAAGCGAAAGCGGAGGCGCATTCGAACAAAGCTCATTGTCCTGAGAGGTGAGACTTGCTGCTTTGAATTAGTTATCCATTAACTTTAATAACTTGCCAATTTGGACCCTGATACTGTCTTTGTTTTCTCGTAATTAACAGACTGTGTTGCTGCTTGCATGGATAGCCTTGGAATAATCGTATCCATTGCTGAGGGGCAATTAAAATAAAAGACTGCTGAAGAATGTACACCCATGACGAGTGTGTGTGTGTGTGTGTGCGTGTGTGTGACCCTGCTTTAAGGCTGTTTTTATTTAATTACACGCAGACAGACCCGATAGAGAGGGACATTGCACATGTACAGGCGAACAGGAGGACGTTTGAGGCGCTGTACATAAATGAAAATGAAATAAATTAAAATAAGTGTCGAAGCTAAAGGCAAAGGCAAAAAAGGACCAAAGGACGCCAAAGTCGTTGGCTTTATGTGTGTGGGTGTGTGAAAGTAAAGCTCTCACACACGCACACGCAAATCTCTCTAATGTGCATGCATTTGTAAGGTTCGAGTATCCTTTTGATACCCTGCAATCGTAGAGCTAACGAGTGTATGGAATTCGCGTAAATATGTAAATGCAATAAATATGGGTAATAATAATAAATAAATAAAAAAATAAATATAGATAAATCAAAGTCAAAAGTCATAAATATAGCTAATATTTTAGGTATTTAGTATATAGGCTTAAAACAAATTTGTGATAGAAAGATTGTGGTGTCTCCTGATGCTAAAAATGCATAAATATTATGTTTATTAAATATCTTTGCTATTGAATATATTTTAATAAAGAATTATTAATTTAGCTAAATAATATAAACATTATTTCTGTTTTCTTTTGAAAGGTATCCCTTAGTCTTATCCTGGATATCTAAACCTATGTTTTCATCTCGTTCCTGCAAATGCATGCGATATATGCACGTATAACTTTTCTTTTGTTGTTGTTGTTGTTGTCTTTTTCGAAGAAAGAGCAGCAGCACAGCCGAGTGCGGGGACGCCCTGTGGGATGGGCATGTGAGCGGCAGCTATGGATGGGGTGGGGGTGGTGTGCGGGGGACATGGAAATGGTCGAGCAAAGACAAATTCATGTTGCATTTGTAGCTTAAGGATATTATTTTATCCCTTGCATCCTTTGTGCCCCAAGTATTTTCGTTTCACTCTTTTTGCATACTTTATTTCTTTTTTATCCATTTCTCTTTTTTGTTTTTTTTTTTTTTTGTTTGTCGCCCACCCCCCTATGCCATGCTCTTGTTGTGTCCTGCGCTTTGTTTTAAAGTCCAAAGCGAAGACAACAACAGCAAAAACAAGGAACAAAAAAAGGGACAAAGAAAAAGCAACTGAACAGAAAATTCAACAAGAAAATGTTAAGTAAAGCTCACGTATAATGCAGATATGACGATGATGATGGCATCTGCTATACTCTGCAGCCCCGCAGCTAAGGGGTTTTAAATTCGGGATTATGCCAGTTAAGCAGATACAAGAGGGGTATTATAATATTAATAAAAATAAAATAAATAAATAAATAAAATAAAAATTGTAAGCAAAATTCACGGCAAATATGACAAGAAATTAATATAAAATTATGCATAGAAAGAAATATATTTAAATAACTTAAATAATTAATTTGAATAAATTTGCATGTATATTTTAATTCGAAAGAAATTTCATATTTTTAGGCATTTTTTTCGTTTAAAAATTAAATAAATAACTGCTCCAAAAGGTTGTCTTAAAATCAACCCAGAAGCGTGCTTCCACCTCAGCGTGGGAGAGTGTATACAAAGGAGCCCAAAAGGAGCACACACGCACAACATCAGACGCAGAGATAGATATACATAAATATGTATGTGTGTGTGTAAGTATATATGCATAATGCATGTGGGCTGATGTAAATGCAAAAATACGAGCAAAACTGCGAATTGCCAACTGCGGCTGGACCCGTATCCTGGCATATCTCAACCATGCAACACTGACCCCACACCCACACAGCCACACCCACCCCCCAGGCCCAGCCCCAGCCCAGCCAGCATCCTGCCACTGTCGTGCTCAGTAAGTCCTGGACGTGGTCCATATCCATCAGAAATGTGCGAGTTTTAGATTTATTTGTACGAGTAGTTCTACGAAAAAAAAAAAAACAAGAAATGTACGAGCCAGAGGAAAGCACTGAAAGGGATATTATCCACAGCCCACACCACCCCCACCAGCCCCTGTGCCACTCGTATAAGAGTGGAAAACTTTATTTTAATTTTAATGTGGGCGCTTGTAATGCAAAGTAGATGCTGCCGCTGCCGCTGCTGCTGCTGCTGCCAACCCCAAGCCAAAAGCCTTTCAATGATGACCAATGAGCAGGGTTGCTGGGAGGGGGGGTTGTCTAAGTCTGGGTCGGGTCGGGTCGGTTCGGTTCGGGGATTTGTATAGGGCTGGGAGCGTGGAGCAGGTGTTCCGGCTTCCGTTCGATTTTAGCCCTGGACGACAGGCGGACGGACGGGCAGCTCCGTTTCCGTCCAATGATGCCTGGCCAGGACACTGTGTCGTGACTCTTGTTAATGGGCTTGCCGCACTTTTACAAATTGGCTCAATTGCAAGTTTATGCGTTGTGTCCCTTACCCCCCCAGCCCCCAGCCACACTCCAGTCCACTGCTTTGTTCACTGGCCCATCCACACACACTTTTGGGGAAACTTATGCCGCCATATGTGACCGTCCTCGTTATCCTTTTCCGATTGCGTTTCTCCACTCTGTCTCTCTCCCACTCACTCTCTCCCACTCTCTCTCCCGCTCTGCGTGTCTCGCGCGCTTCTGCCATTGTTATGGGGTATCATGGCAAAAAATTGTATTACACCTCAATAACAACACCAGGACATGACAATGAGGGGCCACTGCCACTGGCACTGCCGCTTGGCTTGGCTTAGCTGAGTGGTGTCCATGCCATTGGCTGGCTGGACTCGACTCTGGCACTGGCACTGGCTCTGGCTCTACCCCTCGGGCTGCCCCTGGGCCGCCTGCTAAGTATGTGTGACAAGTGATGCGTGTTTTGTTGCGGCCTGGATAGAGTCCAGAGAGACAGAGGGCCCCCCCCCCCGCCCAAATACCGAAGCTCTGAACCTCCTTAAGTGATGTCCTTTTTTTTATGGACTATCCATGGCACGTCCACTCTCCCCCCACACACACACACACACACACACACACACGCCCTTTTACATCTTCGCTTCCTTTTTTTTTCATGCTTAATTGAATGGGTCAGTCATGGGCCGTTGTCCGGTTGCCCACATGGTTGCCATAAGCGCTACAACTTTTCGTACCCAGGAAATGTTCAATTCAATTTTTTATGTCCTGACCCGCACCCCACCCCAGCCGTACCCCTGCCGTATCCCAGCCATCCCCCTGCCATCCTGTGTGGTTATTGAATATCGAGCACGTTTGGCTGGCATTTCTTGAACGCTTCTGGTCATTATTGAGGCCCATCCCCAATCCCCAATCGCCATGCTCACTGTCACCCACTCAACCACTCACTTAGTCGCTTATTATTATGCCCTGGCCTTATGGTTATTGTCATTCCTCGAGCCCAGGTCTTCCTGCTGTCGGCGACCATTAAAACAAATATGGATTCCGATTTTAACTATGCTTAGCACGCACCAACAGCTCGGCACTTTTTTATGGCTCGCACTCGGACCCTTGGAGCAGAAGCTGCAGGAGGAGGAGGAGCAGGTGCTCTGAGAACTGAGCACAGCATAGCGGGAAAGAGACACATTTGGGAGCAGCAGGAGCGGGATAGCGATATGGCAGAGAAGAAATGTTTTGGGTCTCATAATTGGCATGCCAAAATGCTGCCAGAAAATTGAATATTACTTAGACAGCGGCAGAAGAATAGCCACCAGATCGGCAGATAGTTCTGCACGCATCAACCGAATCTGCCCCTTTTCTCTTGCCCATTAAACTCATATCAAAATTGTGATTGAACCCCCCGCCGTAAAGAAATCAAAATAAGATTTCAATTTGTTTTATTTTACATTTTTCTTTTTTTTGTTTGATACTTTAAAATTGTTAGCCTGCAACTTTTGTGAATATTCCCAGGACGATAGACCCGCCAGAGTGCTGCAAGCATATACATATGCATGTGTCTGTGTGTGTGTGTGTGTGTGTGTGTACGTGTGGTGGGTGGAAATAGCTGTGTCTCAGTCATATGCTCCCCCTCAACCCGGGCGAGTGGCAACCCTCATAGACGTCGCCAGACCCACGTTAAACGTCGCCGATTACACACATGGGAGCTGTAAACCGCGTTTTATGATTTGTTTTTGCAACCGATCCGATAGATTTCAGTGCGATTTTTGTTGTTGCTGTTGTTGTTGTTTTTTATGGACCTGCACGTTTTATAGACTCCGTTGCTCGTCACCAAGCAGATCACACACACTGCTAAAAAAAAAAAAAGAGAAAAAATAAATAAATAAATAAACGGCCAACGCTTAATGTGAACTTTGCGAAATTTTGTGAAATTGCAGTTTTTGGCATTTATATTTTCTGCTTATGATTGGATATGGTAGGATGGGCTGTCTTTGGTGGTGGATTGGATGGGCGGGGGGAGGTTTTTTCCGGCACTTGACACTCGTCTAAGGGCTGCAAATATTTTGGTAATTCTTTAGTTACAGTTGAAGCTATCTACAGGCCAAAAAAGGGGATGGAAGAGCCTTATAACTAATAAAAATAACTTAATTTATTTAAGTACAAAATCGTAAATAAAACTTTGCCGAAGCTAAAGAAAAGACCATGTGGCAATGTTGCAGTTAAAAATATTTTTATATATTAAAAGGCAAACAAAAACCATCGGCGAACAGGAGCAAAAGTTTACAGTGCACATGACCAATCGTTGTTCGAGGGGAAGATAATTCTGTATTTACGCGGACGCACATAGTGGCCCAATGTTTTAGGCTCTGGAATTTTGGTTTTTGGTAGATAAATAATACGCCCCATGGGCTTCCATGAGTAATACCCAAAATAGCCATCTGATTCACGCAACTGCTGCTTCTCATATAAAAATTTATTAAACCTGCGCGGCTTTGCGTGGGCGCCACATGTCAGGGGGCGAGGAATTTTGGTTTTTTGTGGACATTTGATAAAGTTGTTCGTTGATGCACTCCCAGATGCCAGTTCGATTGAGAGCACTGAATTGGAATCATCTGCACAACTATCCTTCAGGGCTTCCGACATGCCTTCTGTCATCGCTGTGAGGTTCTGTGCTAAAAGTTAAAATTTGATCACGAATCCCCGTGCTGACCGTTTGGTTTTCTTTCTAATTTATTCACAATTATTGAATGCGCAATTCGGGTGAATATTATTTTTTGTATTACCGTGTGTAATAGTTTTATTTATGAATTACTATCTGTCGACAGCTTTTGCCAAGATATCAAGTATACAACATACACAATGTGACATTCAGTTTTCTTGGCCCTCTTCGAGGAAAAAATTCGCTTACATATTTGTTTAGTTTTGAAACAAACAGTATGGCAACAAGACTTAAAGTACCAAATAAAAAATCAAAAATTAAAAACCTTCTTTCAAGAATAAATAAAATTTTATTTATTTACCTGCCTGCATCCCGACGAGTAATAAATTTCGCAATGGCAAGAAGGCTTTTATTATTTTAATAATAATAATATAATATTATTGCGCAACTAAGTTAAGCACGATGCAAATATGTATACTAATATCAGGACGATTAAAATACGCACCCAGTCACCTATCTAATTCGTTCACGTGCGGCAGCTAAATGTGCTAGATATGACTGTACCGGATGGAAACATGGAAGTCATCAGTAAAGTGCATCATCCATTAGCTTGGAATTGAAGTTAAGCAGAATGCTTGATTGGCTGATTGACAGAATCAAAAGACATATATATATTTATATATAATAAATAGCTATTGAATACATAAAAAAACAAAGCCACAGCGATGCACGCAGATTCAGCCCAGCTTCGTTTCTAAACCCTTTTCAATTTATTTTTATATGTTCTTTATTTATTTGGTGAAATCACAGTGCCCAAGAAATCATTTTTTGTTTTGTGTTGTTGTGTGCCTATCAATAAAGTGACATTCGTAGAGACTAGTGTGTGATGTTGTTGCTTTTCTTAATGATCGATGGGACGATCCACCTGAGGCTGCGGATGCTGCTACTGCTGTTGTTGCTGCTGCTTTTGTTCCTGCTGCTGTTGCTCCTGTTGTTTCTGCTTCTTTTGCTGCTTCTGTTGCTGTTGTAGCTGCCGTTTATTCTGCTGTGCCGTACGTTGCTTCTGCTGCTCCAGTGGCGTCTTGCGTGCCCTTGTTATCCCCATCAGATGGTCCTGCCTAGCGGTGCAGGCACTCATGGGCTTTACCTTGCCTCCTGTTTGGTTTAGGCCTGTGGCGCAGCCTGCTTCTGCTGGGATGGCCATTTTAGTGCACTGCTTGGCGGCCAATTGCGCTTGTTTTCTTTTTTCGGCGTATTCTTTGGCTTTCTCCTCGTTCCAGACTTCACCCTTCTGACGCGCTCTTATCTCATCCTCGCTGGGGTAATGCTCCCTCTTGTACACGAACGATTGGCGCTCCAAACAGAGCGAAACGAGTCCCGCCTCTGCAGCAATATCATAAATGGCCATGCGATGCACATTATCCGCCGCCTCGAACTCGATGTATGCCCGATCATCTGTGGCAAATTCGTTGATTTGTTTCCTAACCGATTTTCGAAAAGTTCGCAATTCTTCCTTGGCCTCAAGCTTCTTCTTCATTTGCACTATCTGCTCACTGGTCGGTGGAGGGGCCGCCATGGGATTCAGTTTTGAGTCGCCTTCATTCATTTTGCTGATATTTGTGCTTTTATTTGAGAATCCTTAGATTAAGCTCGTGCCCGCACACTGTTTCCCATTTACTTACCAATATGCAGCGAATTTTCAGCGAATATTCAGAGTTGAACAAATTGTTGAACTAAAGCCAGTCAAGTTATTTTCGTTGTGAAAATGTTACATCAAACGTATTGACTGTTCAATGATAGCCAATGAAGTTATTTTCGTTGTATACAAATATACGTAATAGTAAATGATGTATTGACAAAAAGCGGCGCGCAAAAAGGCACGCTTAAATTCCAAATAATTTCTGAGCATGCCCACTGCCCACTCGTTGAGCAATTATTGCGACTGCTTGCATTGTTTGTACTGCTTGCACTATGCAGAAATTAATTATTTTAGCATGCGGTTTTTGATCTAATAATTAAATAAATTAGCTATAATTATTATTTCAATTGATCAATTAATAATTTTACTACAATTTTTGTTATCAATTGATAATTTTTTGTTTTTCAGAAGCTTAGTGTAAAGAACTTAAACTTAACCTAGGTTATAGGTTATAAGTTGACAGCTTAGCTCCCAGCTGGTTCGTACTTATGTACATGTACATAAGTATGTCTGCTTGGAAAAGGTACTTCTGCTTATCAGTCCCCCCCTCCCCGCACGCTGCTTTCTGCATTATAAACTGTTGGGTTTCCTAAGCCCGAGCGGAATAGCCTCAAAGTAAATCATTATTGGCCACTATTTGCACTATTTGTCCACTGTGCATTCATTGTAAACATTGTTTACCACCTATGCTTATGCACGGCAGTGTCAGCGGCAGCGTACGTGCTTTCGTTTCTTTGTGCTGCCTCCTTCGTGCCTGCAGCTACCTGCATCGAAGCTTTGCTCTCGCGCGTAGCTCCGCTTAGCAGCTCTAAGCCCAGGCTCTCCCTCTGTCACTCTCTTTCTCTCGCGCTCGCTCGCTGCGAAGCTTTCCTGCCTAGGGCACGGGCGATTCGGGGCTCCCGTCTGTCATTGCAGTTAGTCTTGAGCTTAATTGTGGTTAAATTTAATTGCAAATATTAGTTTTGTGTTTTGTTTCTGCTCCAAATCTGTTTTCTTAATCGATACAGACACTTATTTGATTCCAAAATTTGTTCCATTGTACATCCGAAACTGTTATGCCCCCGCCCCATTCAAACTGTTTCATTATGACGCGACGAAATTCTCAACTTTTTACACAAACACACACTGCGACAACGCTTGCCCACCCTCTGCTACCTCCCTTACGTTTGTTACCTGGCGAGTATTTATCATTGTGTTTTTTTTTTTTTTATGACGGAGCTTAGGGAAGTGGCGGGATGGCTTTCAAGGAATGGGCAAAGGGCATTTGGGGCCAGAGTGTTGCAGCACTTGAAACGTGCTGACAAGGGTATTTGACACAAATTCGCGTAGTTTTTCAGTTTTGACACATGTCACTCAAACTCAACACACCGACGACACACATTCCCACACTCGTGCCATGCACTGAAACAAAAAATCATATTAGATGTGGGATCAAAGATCAAAGGTTGCTGAGCACTGAAAGCTAAGCTAAAGATTTTGCAGCAAGCTTCAGCTTCGTTTAAGCATAGCTAAAATATGGGCTATAAAATTGTATAAAAATCAAATAGCAAAATAAAAATAGAAACTTTAAGTTCACACATTTTTGTGCGAGTGTCTGCATGGTTGGGTCTTATTCCCTCGTTGACAAATGACTTGAGTGGGGCGGGGTAGCACTCTCTGGCCGACTGGTTGGCGTTTATTATTATCCCAACGGACCTGACAGACACACACACACACACATGTGCTACCCCTTTCCGTGTCTTTGGGTTAATAAATAATAAACCAACCTTGCCTCATGCAGGGTTCCTTCCTGGGCCCCGGTGGTTCGCCCCCCAGTTTCTACGCCCTCCTAGGGCATCCTTTTGTGCCACCGACGTTGAGGTTGACAAATGTGTCAGAATGCAAATCCGCAACAATTAAAAGAAAAATCAACACAAAACGCCTGACGGAAGAAGGGGCGTGCGAGGGGCAGCACGGCTGGATGGTGGAACGCCGAAGGCCATTAAAAAAGTGGCACCACCCCACCCAGCACACCCAACAGACCCAGCACACCCAGCACAGACCCACCTGCCTGCAACACTTGAATTCCACTTGTCGCCGCTTTCCATCCATTGTCGTTCCACTTTGGAATTATTTGCACAAAATCTCATTCTTTGCCTTGAAGTGCGGACCAACTTGCTTCATAATTGTCCTGCCGCCCCCTTGGCACACTCCGCAGAGGGGGGGGGGGGAATGGCTGGTTGCCAGAGAAGAGGTGTAGAGTTTTTCGTGGCCAGGGAGGGGTGCAGCGGTTGTTGGTGGATCGTTGCTTAGCGGTCTTGCAACTTGAACGCCTTTTGTTGCCTCTAACTACGGGCACTTGAGCGCTGGGTGACGCAGGCAGCGCGAATGGACTGGCGTTGCATAGTGGCCAGAGGGGCGGGGGGGCCGACGACGACGACTCTAACAACTCGCTACACTCCAACGTTTTTATACACACTTGCAGATGGTATTATGATTTATGGCAGATGTTTGCAAAGCACAAAGAACATATGATTCTGCGATAACAATAATATAAGATATAAACTAATAATATAATATAATATAATAATATATAATATAATATAATATAATATAATATAATATAATATAATATAATATAATATAATATAATATAATATAATATAATATAATATAATATAATATAATATAATATAATATAATAAAAATAAATTTAATAAATATAATATATTAAGCTAGATGTTCCATAGGTTCAGGTAGATACACTGAAATATCTTTATGCTGCCATTAGGAACGAGTAATCGACAGAAATTATTATTCATAATTCATTATTCGTAACTATATTAATTTAATTCGCAGCTAAATTCTATTGGTTGCATATGCAAGTGTATTTCGTGCTTCGGCCATAAAAAAGATATCCTTAATTTCTTGGTTCTTGGTTCTGGGTTCAGCCGCTTGCAGTTCTCATTATTATTTACCCTCTTGGTTGACGCCTCTGGGCATTTTTGGTTTATCGTTTTAATTGGCTTGGTTTCTTCTGTTGTTGTTGTTGTTGCAGAGGCTGGCACAGGACCAGGGGCCTGGGCTAGTGGCAGTTTTAAGGGTGTGGGGGATGGTCTGTGAAAGGATGTTATCGATGAGCACCGTGTGTCAGTGTGCATGAGTGTTTGGCTAATGATAAGCACACAAACCTATATATTCCCACACACTCGCATATGCAGAAATGTCCTAATTGGAATGACCCTGTCTCTGGGAGGGTTAGATTGATATATCATAAAGATTGGTGTCTCCGCTTTAAGAAAACAAGACAAAAAAACAATTTAATACTTTGCCATAATATATTCAATATAATTAGTGCGTTCATATTTTATTTTCATTCTTTGTTTTAGTTTGGCAACTGTGAAGTGCAGAAAACTTTTGTTTACCCATGAATACACTGCGGCAATTATGGTACTCGCTTAGAGTCGATTGAATCAAATAGTTTCTATTTAAAATATATATAAATAAAACTCTTTCTTGTAAAAATATTTATACAAAAACATTGTAGCACTTTATGACATTTCTAATTCAATTTATTTTACTTTATTATCAATTAAAATTGAATTAAAATTCTGTAGAAAGGTGTCAAGTAAATTAGACACACACAAAATTCCTATAAACATAAATATGGCTCTTGAGTCTACTGAACAATCAGTGTAGGATCTACGATTAATTTACTTATCTATTTATTTATTTTTATTTAGTTTATTTATTAAAATTTACGAATAAAAAACTCATTTTGGTATTTCACTTATGTTGCAAATTGTTTATAACAAAACAAGACGAATTTCGCACAAACATTTAATGGGGAGGCAACATTGCGCTTTTTGTGGAACATTTCTGCCGGCTGGCACCTCTTTTGGCCTTGTTTGGGCTTTCCACCATTTTTGGCTGGCTCGGTGGGCACTTGCCAAGGTTTTGTTGGAGCAGCGCGTCTTGCGAGCAGCTCAAGATCCGCCCATTGGCTGCCGGAGTTCGAGCGGAACGCGTAGTTTTGGTTGGCCAGAAGTCGATGGCCGCGGGGCTCTCTTGCGGTTACCAGCCCGGAATAGTGGTTGCGGCGCGGCGCGGCCTCGAAACAGGCCTGTCAGCATCAGAGCTGCCTGATTAGAGGGGTTTTGATATAGTAATCGACCGCAGCGTATGATAATTCTTGCGGTTTCATAATGCCCAACCACTGGCGGGCACAGGCACAGGGCACAGGACACAGGACACCCTTCAGCTGCTGCGCAACCGTCGACTGACAGAAACACACAAACACAAACTCACACACATCCACCACCACGGAGACCGACCACGACTACCACCACAGTAGCACGCCCGCCTCCTGCCACCCGCCTCCCTCCTGCATCTTTTGGATATTTGGCGTGGTGCGAAGAAAACCGCAAAATGGAGGAGGGTTGAATCCTTAATATGCTGAGCGACCGAAAGGAGCAGCACAACCAGAACAAAACAAAAAGTAATGCCCGAATCCGAAAAGAAATGTCAAGAACCGAAAAGGAAACTCCGCCCTGAGAGGGGCATGGGGCATGAGGCGCATGAGGCACGGTGCTCGGTGCTCGCTGCTGCCCCACCCTCATGTGGTTGCAATTTTTCACTCAAGGTTAGGTGGGGCCCATGCGATGGTGTGGGCTTGCCGGGTGGCGTGGCGTGGGGGACACTTCGACTGCGTCTTCTTGGCCGCAAATGGCAGCCGCAAGATTTCACCTCTCTCACTCGCTCCTGTGCGGCCAGGCACCAGCACTGACTCTCTCCTTCTGTCACACTGTGGCTCTGGCTCGGCGCTCTCTCTCTCTCTGTCTCTCTTTCCTGGTGCCGGCAATTCCTGGTTAGCTAGAGGCTTGCCGCAAAGCCGCGTTGGCTTGGCTTCGTCTCATCTCGTCTCGTCTCGTTTCGCTTTTGCTTTCCACTTTCTTTTCTTTCTTTCTTTCTTGCTTGCCTTTTTTTTGCTTTTTTTTTGCTTTGCGCCGAAGTTTGAGATTTTTTTGCACTGCTTGAGTCAATTCCAAGACAAAATTCTTATGGGGGTTGCGCGCAGCAAGCGAGCTAAGAAAAAATTCTAATGGAAATTCATAAGCAGCAGCAGCAAAAAAAAAACGGGGGGCTGCTCGGACCCCCCCCACACACACAAACAGAGAGAAAGTTCACCACTCCGCAACGCCTTCCAGAGCTGGGGAAAACTCAACTCAAGACGGGACTCACCCTCTCTGCTGCTCTCTGTTTGTTCTCATTCTCAAGATTTTTTCCAGTCTTCGGGTGCAAAAGGTGCGCCAAAAAATTGAGCGCAATTTTTCTATGCCGCGAATTGAGCTTGAGCTGAGTGGTGGGCTGCTCCTTGGGCTCTGCTGGAGTGGGTCGGACCCGCTGCTTGCTTGGTCTGTTTGTGGGTGGGTGGGTTATTGGATGGGTGGTGTGGTGAATGCTGAGGTGGACCAACTTGAAGATGTCGTTGCGGCCTTTCTGCTTGTGGTGTAGTTGACGTTTTCTGGTTTTGGTTTTCGGTTTTCGGTTTTTCGTTTGCCTTAGCCTAAGCTTTTGCTTTTCTTTTATCGTCTTGCCGCTTGCCGCTGCCAGCGCTGCCAGCGCCAGCTGCGCAGC
The DNA here is from genome assembly GCA_018150905.1 of Drosophila ambigua. NCBI lineage: Eukaryota > Metazoa > Arthropoda > Insecta > Diptera > Drosophilidae > Drosophila > Drosophila ambigua. The sequence goes on along the minus strand of JAECWS010000151.1, from coordinate 3,432,097 downwards.
CGACTACTGCGCCAGCGTCGCTGCCTTGGAGAAACCACTGCTACTGGTTCTCGCGGTAAATGTTAAGCCAAAAACGAAAGAAAGAATTATATACCCCAAGAGCGGCGGCGGCAAAAAAAAAATATAAACGAAGAAGCAGACGAAGGCGGCTGCTGCTGCCGTCAATTTTGGGGGCGGGGTAATGTCGCAGCAGCGCTGCGGGAGTGGGGAGTGGGTGTGGGTGGACCCGCACCCGTACCCGTACCCGGACCCAGGACCCTTCGTCCATGATTATGATGAGGCGTCGCTAACATTCTGCCCCCAGTCCTCGTCCTAGTCCTCGTTCGGTCTCGTCCTCGTCCTCGTCGTTGGCTGCTGCGTCGTTTGCTCGCTGCCTCTGTCGCGGCTGGCGTCGCCGCGACGCCGTGGTCGGCGTTGCCAACCGCTCGTAGTGGTCGCGTTCATGGTTACCGCAAAAAATAGTTTAATATCTCCGTGTCGTTTGATTCGATCGCCAGAGTTGCCAGTCTCTCAGCCTCAGCCTCAGCCTAAGATCCACAGTCTCAAGCTCAGCCACAGCATCCCGCTCTCGCCCGCTCACCCGCTCGCTCTCTCTCTATCGCTCGCCCAGTACGTGTGTGTGTGTGTGTGTGTGTGCGTGCCAAGTGTCTTCTGTGTTAGTGTGCCGTGTGCTCGATAAATTCTCATCGATCCCACAGCCTCATAATTCATTCTGAATATTGATATTTGAAAAGAGTTCCACAAAATTAAATCATTTTTTTCAAGTGTTTCTTGTGCTCCAACCGAAAGGGAAACCTCACAAAAGTCTTTAGAGAGGAATTTTTATCAAGCAAAATACAATCTAAGCCGACAAAGAGTGTTGCGGACCAGTGCGGACAAAAGATATCAAGAAACGTAAGTCGAAGGAGCAAACCAACAAAAATAATGAGAGGATTTCTTTGGTCAAGCAAAAAGGTTCAGAAATTATGTGAAATTATGTGATGTTATACCTAAGATCAACGGGTAGATATAGAGAAATATTTAAGAACTTTAAATTGGATTCATTAGGTGTACAATCAGCGGGATCATCAGTCATTATGATGGGAGATACTCGAGACACGAAACAGCTATGGTGGATGTGCGGAGAGCTGCTCAGGAGCTAAAACTTTGATGGTTTTGTGACATTTTTATTCTTTTTATTATTAAAACCTTCAAAACTGTAATTTCTTAACTTAATCCAAGGATCACTGGAATAAAACCGAAGGGTTACTTAAGTTTTTATTGTTTTTAGAACGCTCAAAAAATGTCTGTTATTATTATTATTATTATTATTATGTCTTAATCACCGAAAATCTTAAACTATTTTTTTTATTATTATAACTAATCGAACTATTATTATTATTACTTTCATATTACAATTTTTGTCATGCATTTAGTTATTATTCCCTCTTAATTCAGTTGTATCGAAAACTGATCGCAAGCTTACAGCTAAAAATCTCATCAACTTGAAGAGAACTAAAAATGGTTAGCCGATCAAAGTATGTCAGTAGCTTGCAGATCTGTAAGACAATTAATTATGCGTATACTTAACACGTGATTTAAACCGATTGCAGAACACTCCGCACACTCTCACTCCACCAAGATTTGGCTTAAACAGTTCAAAAATTAAAAAGCAAAATCCTTTGTGACTTATCTAATAATTTTCAAGATATTTCAGCATATTTTTTCGTATTAATTTTGTAATATTAATATTGAGTAATTTATGAGTTATTTGTTTACAATATCATTTGGCATGAACTTGCATTTTTCTTTCTGCTGTGCTCCAACCTGACGGACTAATTCAGTTATTTTGCCGCAAAAGTTCATTTGCATTTGTTGATCTAATTGTGCGGCTAGCCCCGCCAACCAACTTGTTTGTTTACCAATTATATGGACCACCTTCTGCCGCCGCTGCTGCTGCTGCTGCTGCTGCTGCTGCTCTCACTCCAATCTCAGTTCGCTGCCATTGTCTCTCGTATCTGTGGCCACATATGTCGCCACATAGTCGCTTGGCCAGCTCATTTGGCCGGATAGCTGCATACAGCTGCAGAAAAAACAAAAACAACAAAAAAAAATGCATATAAATATACATATATGTAGATATATGTATGCATATGTATATTCATGCATTTCAAAGCGGAAGTTGTAAAAAAGCGAATACATTTGAACTACAGATTGCACGTGTGTGTGCGTGTGTGTGAGGCAACACTTGGTTCTACAGCACAAAACACCAGGAAAAGGCGTGCTTTCTAATGGTGCGAAGCTGTAAATACACTTGCATATCCACGCATAAATCGAATTAATCTTTAAAGCGAATTTTCCTTTTGTAACCTAAGCATCAAGTGGATCTTTCACATGTCTGATATATTTCAATTTAAATCTACTATAACTGGCACTGCAGTACTTCCAACGCGTAGTAAAATGAGTTTTGCCATAAGAATAACCTTTTACTCGTTGGTGTTTTTCTTCCCTATTGAAAACTACAAGTCGAGCAGTTCCTTAGCAGCCAGTTAATGCTGTCGATCCATGCTGTCAATAAATAAAATAAATGTAGAAATATTTCCACTTGGAGTTGCCGAAGAACGATCACAGCATCGGAATATAAACAGCACTTTTGATCGTGCACTGAATGCACAGACTTATCAATCTTCTGCAACTAAAATGCATGTCATATGTAAATATATATGTTAGCTTTCTATCCTTGTTTCAGTTCTATATATTTTTGCATTCAAAACTCAATTTAAACAGCAAACTTAAAAAATGGAGCGATTTTTTCTCACTGCTCCTGACAAACGTCTGGGCAAAGTTTGTATGCCCTTAAACGGGTTAATGCGAAAAGTAGTTGGTAAAAAATAACGTAGCGAAAACCAAACGCGTCTGGTTGGGTCCTGCAAATGATTTTTATTTATACAAGAGCTACCACCCCCCACCCTCGCACCCTCACACCCTCTGCATGCACGAGCAGTGTATGGGCATCTGTGTGTGTGTGTGTGTGTGTGTGTGTGTGGGGACAGCGAGCATTGTTGATTTTTTGGTGGCCAAACACAGGCTGGCAACAGCTGGCGCTTTCGATAATTTTTCTCTCTCTTTTTTCCCCATTTGACGAACATGAAATGAACTTTTTTTTGTGTGTGTGTGTCTCTTTTTTTCGCTCTGTTGTTTTTGTTTCGCATGCGGCACGGAACAGATGCCGTCATACATCTTAGTTTGTGCTATGGCCTACGGCTCAGCTGACTCCATTTCATCGTCATCGTCAGGACTGTGTTTTTTTGTTGTTGTTGTTTTTTTTGTTTTACTCCCATTCAGCTCTTCATCATTATTGGTTATGATTTTTTAATATTTAATTGAGCTGCTCTCGCCGATGTCGGCTTAAATGCAAATTGTGCGCAAAGGTGTGCGGTTCGGTTCGGTTTGGTTTGGTTTGATTTGGTTTTGGTTTTGGTATCGGTTTCGTTCCAGTCCATGTCGCCCCGTGGCCATATTCAGAGACAAAATGCAGGTGGAGTTGCAGTCGCAGATGCAGCAACGGCCACCGATTCTGCACTGCTTTAAAGTGCAATAATAATTGAGTTGTTGCCGATGACAGCGGCAGCACAAAAAAAAAATAGCTGCCTACTTATGCGGGCAGCGAATGTGAAAACAAAGAAGGCAATGAACAAAAGAGGATATTACGGAACAAAAAAAAAACAAAAAAAAAAATTATGATTCTCACTGGGCGGGCGTGTTCCAAAAAAAGATTTCTACAAAGCTTTTGCGAAGAGTGAAGTTTGTTCATAGTGAAAATTGCATAAAGGATTTTATTGCTTAATTAATTAAAAATATTTCATATTTTATTTTATTTTTTTTGTGGTTTTGTGCGACAGATATCCATTCATCTGTAAAATATTTTATTGCAACCAAAAAACCGTCTTAAAGTTGATTTGCAGTGCATTTCAGTTGCAGGAACAGCACACACGAATCATTTGCATTCACATTTATTTTCCAGATTGACCAAATGAGCTGACAATGATCGGATTGAAAGCGTCGACTCTTTGAGGCAACATTGAAATCAAACCAAAAAACCAAAAAACCGTCAGCAGCAGCAGCAGCAGGTAGCAGCAGCAGCAGCAACAGTAGTACAGCCGGCTAGGACGTATTCAAAGCTGAAACGAGAGCGGCGCTGAATACCTTTGCAGCTGCAATAATGCACATTTCTGCTGAGGTCAGTTCGACCACCTCAAATCAAATACAGCAGCAGCAGCAGCACCAACAGCTTCACCAACAGTTACACCAACAACAGCAGCAACAGCAGCAGCAACAGCAACACCAGCAGCAAACGACTCCCACAGCAACAACCACAACGGGCAGCACCACGAAGCGGCGCAATGCAGAGTCTTCCTCCAATAACAACAACAACAACAACAATAGTACCACAAACAACAACAACAACAACAGCAATAATAGCAGTAACAATAATGCCAAGACAAAACCCGTGGATACCAGTCCATATCTGACACCAGAGAATCTCATCGAGCGCACCGTCGACGTCCTGCTCGCCGAGCATCCCGGCGAGCTGGTCAAGACGGGCTCACCCCATGTGGTAAGCAGCCAATGAACTAAGCCATAACTGCATAGTCTGTATGATTAATCTATAACTGATTTAAGGTCTGCACCACATTGCCCACGCACTGGCGATCAAACAAAACGCTGCCGATTGCCTTCAAGGTGCTGGCCCTGGGCGAGGTCATGGATGGCACCATAGTCACCATTCGGGCGGGCAACGATGAGAACTTCTGCGGCGAGCTGCGCAACTGTACGGCGGTCATGAAGAATCAGGTGGCCAAGTTCAACGATCTGCGCTTTGTGGGCAGGAGCGGCAGAGGTGAGTAGCCACGCACTGAAATGATCTTTAACCGCAGGCAGGCTTGAGCCAGTGGTACAGGGACCACAGCCAGTGCTGTAGGTAGTGCCGGCAGTAGAGTAAATTCTGCTATGGTTCGTTGCTTTGCACTGCTCACTGTACTTTGTTTTTATTCTCATATGCACATGCACGCCGGGCAGCAGGCCATGCAACCTTTCTTCCCTTTCTTCATCTCGCGCCTTGCTTTGTCTCTCGATCACTCTCTCTCTCTCTCTCGGGCTCTAGTCTAAGCATCGCTTGGGGCACGGGCAGTTCGGCCTTCTGCCCTGTCTTGATCTGGTCTCGCACTTCTATCGTCACATATTCGTTTTACTCACACGCATAGATATACATTCAGTCAATTACAAACATACCAAACGCGCTCTATATATGTATATATCTCCCGTCTTTCTTTCGCTCTTTCGATCTGACGCGCTCTCGCTTTTATAAGGGTGTATTAGGGTTATTATTACGGCCCTGAATTAGTCTGAATCTTCTCGCACACTTCTCGCACATCGCCTTCAATCTGACACCGTCTGGCATCGATTCTATCCACTTGACTCGTCGTGAACTTTCGCTACTGCATCTTTCACTGTTCTTCGGCTGCTATAATATACCACAATATATCAATTTTTACTCTTAATATACCACAATATATCACATGTTTTACACCTAACAAAGGTCGATTCTTTGCTTCACTTCAAACAGCTGTTGAAAAAGCTCAGTGGCTCAACACTATTTATTTTTTAAACATTTTTTCCATTATCAATAATTTGAAAATTATGGAACTAATAATAGAACTAATGATCAATACAGATAGGAAGAGGGAAAAGAAAAATATATATAAATAATATAAATAAATATATATAAATAAATATATATAAATAAATGAATACAAATAAATATATAAAATATAAATTTGTTAAATTCAAACGATGGCAGATATTAAGTGCTATGATTTGAAGCTAAATTTCGGGGGATATGGTTTGGTAGAAGGAATTATGATTATGCCACAGCACTCGCCACGGTTCATGCTGGGCATAGTTTGAAAGTGCGGGCAGGTCTAAAGGCAACTAATAGTCCCAGATGAGTCCCAGATCAGTCCTGTTCACACTTGTGCACGCACATTACCCCATTGCATACTCAGCGATGGTGCAATGTGGACAGGTTCATCTGAAGCTAAAACTACATAAAAGAACAAATAAAACTGTTGTACTTTCGGTGTAATCTTGAAGTAAATTTACTTCGATTCGAGACATAAATAATACGGAAAGCAACGCTATTGATATAGTCATTATATGAGCCACGTGAGGAGCCTTTTCTTTAGCTTTGCCTGCTTCGCTTTGGGTCATTTCCATTTGGAATATCGGTGGGAGAGTTGATTGCTTACTTCCTGCCCTGTCATCGCGCGTTATCTACGCATATTGTCACACCCACACACCCACACACACACTCAGGAACTCTCATAAAAAAAGAGAGAGAGACACATCAAAAGCCGCTGACAAACTTTTTGTTGGCGCTGCTCCTGGGGATTCCTTCCGCTGTCCCTGTGCCCAGTCCTCGCTCGACTGCTGCTGCTGCTGCGACTGCGGCTCATGACTCGACGCTCTGGCATCAACAAATAAGATAAGTAGTCTGTAGTTAATTTTTATATGTCTACTGTGGTGCGGGGGGGGAGTGGCAGATCGGCGATGCCTCTGTGGATTGGCAGCAGCGGCGGCGGCGGCGGCGGCGGCGCTCAGACAGCAGACAGTCTTGACAGTTGTCAATTTTGTTTGAGATTTTTTTCGTGTTTCGGGCATGGGGCTTGCTACTGGAGGGAGGGGTGGCGGTGGGCTCTCGGGGCGTTATTGCTGTTCATTTCGTCAATTTATCACGAACGCAATTTAAAAATCAAATCGAGGGTGACAGACAACATACTGTGATAGAATTCGCTCCCTCCGCTCCAGCCCACATCATCATTTTTCTCGCTTTTCGGTTTTCCTTCCTCTTCTTCTTCGTTTTTTTCTTAGAATTTATTTTTTTGTTGTATACTTTTTGCTGGCCAAATTAAATCAGCGTAACTGTTTATTCAAATCCCCAACAAAACATGGCTAACAACGGCGACAACTTTGTACTTTTCCTCTTTGCCATGCAGCTTTATCGGGGTCTCCGCTTTCGCCAAGTTATTTTTCTTTGCCAGCGGTATGGCAGGGGGGGGATTGGTGGGGTGTTCCCGGGCATGTCTAAGTGCTCGCTTTGCCGCGGCATTTGACAATTTGCTCATTAAGTTTGTCTGACCCCTCAAAAGGCGAGAGATTGCTTTTTTTTGTTGTTTTGTTTTTGGCGGGGAGGGCGGCAGGGTCACAGTCGTCGTCTTTTGGGGCACCCTCATCAGCATCAGCTTCGACTACGGCCTCCATCCATCCATCCATCCATCCGAGCAGCCTTCCGAGCAGCCATCCATGAAACTTGTTTGACATTTTTAAACGTTTCAAGTGGCAAATAATTCCTTGGGATTTACTTTGGCAAATCTTTTTTTAAACATTTGATTATGGGGATCTCTTTTTGGGTTTCGCTGCTTTTTCCTTACTAATTATCTGATGGCTGGGGAGAGGGTGGTGGGTGGAGGGGGGCGTGACAATTGCCAAGAGGCAGCATCAAATGTTCTACAAATGGATTTAAATTATTTAACCCCAGCCAGGCGGAACCCTTTCACCATTTCTATTTTATTTTCTGGTTTTTCTTTTTTTTCTTCTATTTTTTTTTTTTTTTTTGTCTTTCTGGGGACCCTTCTTGTTTTAATGCGCTACAAAAGGATTACGTGGGTCAAGTACCCCACACTCCGCACCCCACATTTTTGCTCTCTCTCGCTCTTTGCATCGCTGGCCGTGTTTGGGGATGCTGCCCTCCTGCTGCATTATTTGCTTAATTTCAATTAGCAAACAAATGCAAATCCCTTGTACTAGGAAAAAGTAATGCAAAGCCTGCAATTGTAATTGTTGTTCGCTGTTGCCCATTGGCATTGGACGGGCTTGGGCTCTGGCTCTGGCTACAACTAATGCCACTTGCAGTTGTCAAGGCTGCAGACACTCCAAAGCGCTTCGCTCCTCTCAGCTTTGCAACAAATTTATGAGGGCCGATCAGCAAAGAAGCGCTAGAGATGAGGGTCCACCCGCAGCGAGAGAGATGGCTGGACTGGCTGGCTATGTGCCATATGGAGCACTGCGTTATAGCTGCAGCAGAACAGCGCTATATTTGTACTCTATCTTTGCCTTTATTGGCAGTTCAATAACGAATAGAATGCTGCTTCAAATAACTCCACGTTCAGCTTAATAATAATGATTAATAATCCATTAAAACATTTCTTACTGCCTTCGGCCAACTGCTGTGCCCACCCTCGCTGTGCCTTGGCTGCACAGCATTTTTCCTCTTTTTTGCTGCTTTTTTTTTGGCGTGCAGCACTCGTAATTTTAATGATATGGACCACGCGGCGTATGCGTATTAAAGAGGTAGTTTGAGGAGACATAGGAAAGGGGCTAGAGAGAGAGGGAGAGGGAGTGGGTGAGGGTGGGAGCGTGGAAGTGATGGCAACGCAATTAGATAAAATGGCGGCATCAGCAGCTGCAATTGCAGCAACACAGCACCGTGCAACCGTACAGCCGTGCAACCGTGCATCAGTGGGAGTGTGGAACTGCAACTGCAACTGCAGCTGCATTGAAGCGGAAACTGCATAATCCACACACAGATACAGATACAGGCACAGATACAGGCAGAGGCACAGCTACAGCTACAGAGCTACGGCTACACACAGGCACATGGGAAATGCATTTGGTTGTTGTCTACTAATGAATTACAATCACTTGGATGCTGCCACCGCCGGGGCATGGGCCATGCGCCTGAAAGAGATTGCTTCAGGGGGGTGAGCGCAAGTGGTGGCTGTGTGTTCAGGGGGGGCGGGGATCCGGCACATGTAATTATTGTTGCTGTATATGCTATATGCATGTAAATGAGTGGGCTGGGCTGGGCTGCCCATTGCATTGATGTGTAAGCACTTTGAAGTGCATTACCAAAGTGCATCAGCAGCAGCAGCAGCAGCAACATCTAAGCCTTCTTGTTGCAATTGTTGCTGCTGCTGCTGCTGCAACTGCAACTGCAGCTGCATTTGCGATAATATGTTAATTAACTGCAAGTGATTATTGCCTGCTTATTGCTCAGTTTAGCCCCCAAAGCCGCCGCCCCCTCAGCAAATGGAGACAAGGGAGAGTTATGTGGAGTCGGCAGAGCAGACGGACACTCAGCCGTAGATATTTACTTGCATTTTTGGGCAAATGCATGCTGTTTGTCCGACTGTTTGTCTGCAGTGGTGCGGCACATTGGGCAACAGCGTTCCTGCTATGCGAAATGTATGTAATGCATTAGCTGATTGTTCTCAGAGTTCGAATGGTGGCAGAGAATCTCGATAAAAGCGCTGAGCTGTGTGCTGCACAACGCAATCTGGCGGCGCGAAATCAACGTTAAGTTATTGAAATTATTGCCAATTAAAATAAAATGAAGTGTGCTGTTTTTATAACCGATCCTCACAGAGTTTTTCTTTCTGCTCCCAAGAAAAGTGAGAGCATTCAAATTTTCTATCCATTCTCCTGTCATAGCAACAATTTTGTTTAAAAGGTATGCTCCGTTCCGTGGCTCTCTGTCTCTCTATGTTTTGCCCAACTCTACTGACAACTGCGTGCAAAATTGGGAGAGATCGCTGTCTGCTTGTGCCAACAAAATCACCGACCATCAGTTGGTGGCAAGTGGATTGAGTCTCGAATATTTTGACGCATTTAGGCAGCTTCTTTTTGTAATTGTAACCTTTACAATAAAATATATGCTGGCACTATGAGCCTAAGCCTAAGCAGCTAGGAGCCTAGGAACTGCAACCACACTAGCAGCAGCAGCAGCAACAGGAGCAGCAACAGGAGCAGCAGCAGCAGCAACAGCAGCAAGAGTAATGTCCGCTGAAGCATTCAGCATCCACAGCTTGAAGTAAATATTGTAGCATACATTTCAGGGAGGACACTAGCTGGCTTCGCTTTGCCTCGCCTGTTGCCTGCTGCCTGGTGCCTGGGTGGCCTTCTCATTTGCTTAGTTCCTGAGTTGCTCAGTTCATGAGTTGTTCAGTTCAGTTGCTTTTTCTTTAAAGCTTCCGGCATCCATTAAACTTCATTAAAAATTAAATATGCGCCCCAGCGTTGGCAACAGGCAAGCCAAGGCAAGCCAGTCAGTCAGCCCACTGTACGGGTGCTCTGGCTCTTAGCTCTGGGCGGAACTGGGCGTGGCTGAGTTCTGAATTGAGAGTTGAGTGTTGCCGGGAACCCTTTTCCACGGACACGCATCAATTTACTGGCTCTTGGCGGGCCCAAAAAATGCTCAAGACTTTTAATGAGATGAAGGTGAAATTTCATTATGAAGTTTGCCGCACTAAGATGTCAGGTCTCCGCCTCCGCAGCTCTCGGGGATGCCTAGCTGGGGCAGGGGTGTGGTTGCGAACGGTAACCTCGTTAAGCTTAATTAATAGCAGCAATGTGATAAACACCCAGCAAAGTACAGCCCAAAATGGTTGCAGCCCAAGCCGCCATTTTGTGCCAGGCCAAAACCAAACCGGGAGCCAAGTGGAGGCACAGACACAGACAAAAGTTTTTGGCCAGGTGTCAACTACAGCCCCCCAAGCGACAAGCGGCTGGTGGGCTGCTGGGCTGCTGGATTTGGATGGGAGTCGAAGGACAAGTTCGTTTTTTAATGAGCCAACGTCAACGTTGCCGCGCACGCTGCTGCCACTGACATTTGACAGATTTCCTAGGAGGCAGCCGCTTAGATACTTTTGTGTGCGGCCCTGAGCACCAGCACCAGAGGGTTGGGGGCGCAGGCTGAATTTTCTACTTATTTAGGCATTAACAGAAGTTGGGCGGGCATCAGCCAGGGCAAGAAGTCACCCCAGCCAACCAGCCACCCAACCATCCATCCATCCACCTGCGCTGGCTGTGTGGCAAGATTCTTTTGGTTCGACAGCGGAGCGAGTGGCGCAGATTGCTAGTGTATTTTTTGTTTTCCATTTCGGTTTGGTCTGCTACCAATTGGCAACGAAACCACACCAAAAGCAGGAGGCTTGGGCAGCGCCTTGGAAATCAGTTTGGCTGCGTAAGTTGCAGGCTAAGAAACTGAATTTAAATATGGTTTAAGTGCAGCAGGCAGAGCAGACAGAGTGCAGATGCCAAAACCATATAAATCGGCAATTAAACTATAGAAATAAGATTGTGGCAGCGTCTGCTTTAGCTGCAGACTTCGTAGTGGATTTCTTTTAGTTTAAAAATATACAAATTTGCTTTTAGCATTTGAATATTCGTTTGGGCATTGCTGCTTACATTTTCTTGGCTTTGTTCTGCCCAAAATCTATGCGCTCATTTTGCGCCATGTCTCAAAGATTAATTTGTTGCCATCTCTTTGGCTTTGGCTTTGCTTTTGCTTTTTGCTTTATTTTTTTTGCCATATAATTTTGTTCTTTGTTCTTTGTTTGTCTGTTTGCTCATAATGTTTGTTTGCCAAGCTTTGGCGAGCTCTCTGCGCGTGTGTGTGTGTGTGTGTGTGTTTGTTGTCTGGTTGGTTGTTTGGCTGTTGGCCTTAAATTCCTTGTCGCTAAAATATTTTGGCTTGGCCAAAGTCGAACAGACCTCAGCAAGTCTCAGCGCAGCAAGTCACGGAGTGGGTGTAGGAGTGGGTGTGGGTGTGGGAGAATCACGTACAGAGAAATGCTCGTGGCAGTGGCAGAGACAGTAGCAGAGGCAGAGACCAGAGTCAAAGGCGGTGGCGAGCGAGCGTTGCAAATATTTGCCGAGGGACAAGTATGCGCAATTAAAATTTGATTTAATACAAATGTACAGACACCCGATATATACCGACAGACAGACATGTGTTTGCATTTGTGTACATGAGTACTCATCGCATTTGTTTGTCTGTTTGCTGGTGGCACACGCCGCTCGCTCGCTCATACAGTATCCAATTTCGGAAATTACTTGCGCATCATCAGATCACTCGAAATTCCTTGAGTATCGAATGGAATTTAATTGAAGTCACGAAATTTTACACAAATTCAAGCAATTTTCCATACACGCCACACACACACACACACACACATGTTCTGGAAATTAGGAAGGCGGTGGGCGGGCAGGTTGGGCGGGCGCTAGGACTTGGCTTATACATAAATAAATCAGATAACACATTAACACTTCTTTTGTGGGAGCTGTAGCGGGGGTGGGGTGGGGTTGGTGAGTACTTTTTGGGTCGGGCCTTTGCCTTCCTTACATTTTTCTTGCTTTTGATGTTGAATTTTTAATTTTCATTAAAATTTGCCCGCCTTCCAAGCAGCAGCAGCAGCAGAATCAGCCCTTATGACAGTCCAGTGGGCTTGTGTTCTGGGGGTTGGGGGTTGGATCCGTGTGTGGGTTGCTTGTTTCCGGTTGGTGGTGGCTGACACACACACACACACACAATTACAATTAGTATTTGCTGTGTGCTTAATTGATATTTGTATAATGAAATGTGTCATAGGATTTTCTTGCCCGCATCATTCATGAATGGCACGGAGAAGGGTTTCAGTTTTGGGGGGCGGGAGCTTACACTCTGTGCCTGGCGCTGGTAGATGGAGATTTTGGGCCAAAGGAGAGTGCGAGCAACTCAAGAGTTTGCCTTTCAAATTTTGTTCGTCTATAAATTAAGCGAGAACCCCCAAAACCATATTACACTGCCAATAAATTGCCCCCCAATGGGATTTTATTTTGTGTGTTTTTTTTTTCCTGCTTATCGGGTCAGCTACTCTTTGTCCTTATCACATGACGCGCCTACAAATTGGATTTATATAGAACACTGAAAAGATTTAGAAGTCATGGCACCGATCTGCCCCTCAACCAACAAGCTCCACCTCCCCCTCCAGCAACCGCAATCAATAAATCTGCTGTATAATACATATTCCTTCTTTTAGCATTATTTTGTTGGGCATTTTGTTGGGTGCCTTTGGGCTGTTGATTGTTTTGGCTGGATGTTTAAAATGCGATAAATTAAATTAAATAGCTTAGGCCGTCCAGCAAGTGGGCTGTGGGGTGTGGTGGGGTGGGGTGTCAGTCTCGGTCGCTCTCTGGCCTTTTATTTGGCTACTTACAGATTATGTGACATTTATTGTTCACGCTTAAATCTAGAAAATTGCAATTTAGCGGCCTTTGCCTTGGCTTTTGCTGCGTAGGAGGGCGGGGTCTCTTTTCACTTTGGTCATTTGGTGCTGGCATCCTGCTGCTGCTGCTGCTGCTGCTGGATGGGCTTTGGGCTGTGTCTTTGTGAATCACTTGTGGGTGGGCGGTGGTTGTTGTTAGGGCGTGGTGGGGATGGTCTTTGAGCTTATCAGCTAGCCCCAAGGACAGAATTATGTCCTTGTCGCCAGCGCCTTTGTCGCGTTTATTTTCATTCTTCCTTATTTTTCACTGTTCTCTTGCCTCTGGTCCTTGTCCTGGTTTTGGTTTTTTTTTTTTTTTTCTGCTGATGCCGCCGCTGCCACTGCCACTGCCGCCGCACAGTTGTCTCGAGTTTCCGTTTTAATAAACGTCGATTCCGGCTTCCTGTTTGGCAACGTTGCGTGCCTCCCACCAGCCCCTCCCATTTGCCACCCAGCTAGCCACCCATCTAGCCCATCCCGAGGCAGCCACCCCCGCAAATGAGAAGTCGTAATTGCAGGGCGCGTTACGTCTGGCTATATAGCTATATACGGCTATGACTCCGTCTACGTCTCCGTCTCCGTCGCCAGCTACGGCTATGACTCGCCGGCTGTGTCTTCATTTATTGCCAATATAATTTTTGACTTTGCTGGAAATTTAATTTCCTTTTTTTTTTCTCTGTCGCTTCTTTGTCTTTCGCGTTTTTGCTGGCGTGTGGGAAACTTTTCCCAGCATCATCATCATCCGCATCATCCACTGATACTGACACTTGCCCCGGGGCCCTGGCCATGCAGCACAGAAACGGTTATGGCGTCTGCCAGCTACAACAACAAAAGCGGATGTCAACACAGTGGCAACAACTACACGGACAAGAGAGCAGCAGCCAACGCAATTGCGCACAAAAAACAAAGGGTTACAATATATGATTATTAAACTGGAGCTGCGGCAAGTGAAATCGAAACGAGTCTCAGCTCCTTAACTGCCTCACACCGCAGCAAGGAAACTGCCTCGAGCAGGAGCAGGAAGAGCTGACTGCAACTAGAGTGGCAAAGGAAGTGGAAGGGAAAGCAGATAAAACGAGCAACTGAAGTGACCCACCAATAGATAAAACCAAAAATAAAAAGAAAGTTATTGAAAAGCTACACCAAAAATAAAAAATAGAAAGCTATTGAAAACTAAGGAGTTGTCCACTTTAACCATAACTGGAACCATTTATGAGCAGCAATATTTAAATCGCCAGCAGCAAATCGTTTCCTCAGCTGCTGTTGTAGATTAAAAAAGGAATACAAATATCGAAAGCGGAAGCATGACGTAGAAACTGCTTTCAGGAAGAACGAACCAAAACTGCTTGATCGCTAGCTTGAAGCCTTGAAGGTTTAAGCGGCGCACTGCTTGAACACGAGGAAACAAAGCTTCACTGCTTGATCACTGGCTTCTGCAGGGAAAATGCAGAAAATATTCAATATGGGCAGCGTAAAATAAAGATTCATCAACTTAAAATCGATGTTGCACTTAAAATAAATATGTACTGTGCCTAATTCTCCTCCTACTGCCTAATATGCATAGGTATGTGGAGTGTATGTGCCCTTTCTTCTATAAACAGGGGATTTTCTCTATTTAAAGTCACTTATTTATGTTGCAGTTTGGTGTACAGAGGCAAGCGCGCAATGAAATACTGCAAGGGGGTTGTTTGTTTTCTTTTTGTATATTTTCTTTATTTTATTTTTGACAATATTATAGAAATAGTGACCAGTTGCTCTTTCCTTTACTGTTTCAACAAGAGGAGCAACAAAAAGCTCTCACCAACACCCAAAACACTCAAAACACTTTCCATTTCCAATAGGCAATACATACATACATCTATAATGAAGTGCAAAAATCATGCAACCCAAAAACTGTTTCAACTCAGTGGAAGTGGCAAGTCTAAGCCCCCCCAAAAGATGCTCCAACTTCTTGTACGTTCTCTCTGGCCTTTTTTTTGTATTTATTTGCTATGAAATAAACATATGAATATTTATGGCGGAGCAGAGAATCTTTCTTTGGCTCGCCAAAAAGGGGGAAAAAGGCAACCCAGCTGGAGCTGGAGCTGGGTAGTTTAAGTAAGTGTATGCAAATAAACTCTGGCGATATTGTTGCTGTTTGGGGGAGGGGCTGCTAGTTGTTAAAGATTCCAAAGGACATGAGTGTAAGCTACAGCTAAGAAGCTTACCAATGGCTGGAAGGCCAAGATGCAAGTTTGTGTGAGGATTAGAGCGGCCTACGAAACTTTTTTCGACTGCCATTACATATGATGCCCACATGCGTATGTATGTACATGTGATATGTGTGGAGGACATGCGACCTTTTGGGTTGGCTGTTACCCAGCCCTGAAACCTGAGGCTCAAAAGCCTCGCCAAGCCATGGCCATTAAGCAAATTCTCTTGGCATTAAGGCAAAGTGTTGAAATTATGATCTGTTAAGTGTCTAAATACGAGCACAGTCATCAGCACAGAACGCCTGCAAGGTGTGTGGGGTGGGGTGTGGTGTGGCATAGGCCTTGGCCCTTGGGCCTTGGGCCTAGAGGGTTGTTTCTGGTCCTGCTGTTGCTGCTGCTGGCTGCTGGCTGTGTATTTAAAATGTCATTTTGTTGTCAACCTCAGACTTCTTGTCTTATGTCAAATTATAATTATGGCGCCATGCTACTAACGACATTAACAGCTCCCGAATACCCGACCCAACAGCAGCAGCAGCAGCAACAGCAGCCATTAAATTGCCTAAGCATACGAACCCTTGTTGGGTGTCCCTGTTGTCCTTGCGCCGCTCTGTACCCAGTGCTCTGACACCCACACTGCTCCGCTCCGCTCGGCTCTGCTCTGCTCTGCCATGGTGCTGGTCCTGTGCCTGGTCCTGGCTCGCCTTCATTATCAGCATCGAAAGTTAAAATGCAGGCAAAGGCTGCTGCTGCCGTTGTGTAAGGTTAAACGTTTCAAAAACTTTGTTTTAAAATCACTTAGCGCCTGAAATACACTTACAGACACACCGACACACAGCTGTATATGTGTATGTATTTATATATATTTATGTGGATGTATAGTGAAGCCTTTTGGAAGGATGTGGGGGCAGCTGGTGCCCGAAATGTTAGCCTGAAGGAGTAAAAATTTCAGAATTAAACCAAGCATGCGTTGTCCCTTAAATTAGGTTTCACTGTAGCATTTCATATTCCAAATAAAAGGGAGGCAGTCCAAGGGCGTCCACCAGCTACCAGTACCAATGGCATCTGCTGCTTGCGTAACTATTTGGATTGTGCCCCTTTTGGGGTCTATTTTAATTAGTTTCCACTGTACTCACACACACACACGCGCGCGCACATAAAGTCAGTCTACGAAAAGGGTGCAGACTGTGCTCCCCCAGCTCCAGCTACAGCTTCAGCTCCAGCATCGTCGTCGTCGTCGTCGTCGCTGTCGTTGTCGTCGCCTTTTGCAAAGTGGTGATAATTTCTGCTTTGTTGCGAAAATGACAACATTTTAACCCGGCACAACAGCAGCAGCAGCAGCAGCAGCACCCATTTAACCCACCCAATGCCACCACACAAGCCAGCGAACACCCACCCCACCCCACCGCCGCACATTCCTACACCACTGCGGAAGGTCTCAACTTGCAATGGACGCGACTTGTGTCGACTTTTAATGGTTTTTCATCTTATTAGCAGGGAAAAGTTCTTTGTCGCCGTTGTTTTCCATGCCACGCCCACGCACAGCCCGAGGGCTTGCTGGGGGAGTGGTGTGGCGGGGGTGGGTGCAAAATGGCCAACACAGCCAACACAGATTTATTTGCAATTTTTGCTCATTTGGCAAAACACACACACAAAACGAACTGAAAAGAACTGAAAATAAATAGACGCCAAAGTCCTTTGTCTTTAGCCACTTTGTGAGCCTTCTTTGGTTACATCCACCACCACCAGCACTCGTTTTGCCACCACCCCACACCCCACCCAGCACCCACCCACCAACAGCAACCGCTCAATGCGCCGCTTGCTGCCGAGTATCTGAGAGGGAGGGGGTGGGGGCGCATAATTAAAAAAGTTTCATTTCATTTTCTTCGGGTTTCTTGGTTCGTTTCGCCTGTTTATGTTCATTTGTTTTCTTGTGTAGGTTTCTGGGGTTTTTCACTTCTCTCTTCTCTTCTCTGCTCTGCTCCACTTCTACTGCTACTTTGCCATTTTGCAGCCCTTAAAATTGTTGTGTGGGCCCATGCCAGCCCAAAAACTGTCGTCAGTTTGTTTGTTGCCTTTTGTCTTAATGATTACCGCCTTCTTGCGTTTTTTGCATGCTTCGTTTAATTTAATATTAATCTAAGAAGTTTGTTTGTTTTTTATATGTTCCTTTGGTTTGGGGGAGCGGGACAGTGTGGAGCTGCAAATGTCTTTGGTTGGCTGCTGTTGAAGTTGAAGTTTAAGTGAAATGAATATGAGTTTTGATCCCCACACAGACAAAGGCAGACAGAAGGTATATGGCCATGCTCAAGTGGATTTGTGTGTTGTTTTTAATGTAGTTTAGTTTAGTTTAATTAAAGTTTTCGAAGTATTAAATATTTAATGAGCTTTTAGCTGCCGAATTTACTTAGCTAATTTAATGTCTGCTCAGTGCATCTTAGCTTTGGGTTTAATCGAGGTTAATCCTATGTGAAATTGAATCGCCACCCCTTTTGCCACGAAAAACAAAGCGCTCAAGGAAGCATCCCCTGTGCAGCCATCCCCCCATACAGGGGCAACCCTCGCACCTTTTCTGTTGATTAACTCAAGCATTTTGGCATTCAAAATGTTTGGCAAATGAATTTCATATTCGCGCCCCTTGCAGCGCGTCTGGGAGTGCCACAGTTCCACAGTTCCACTTTATGGATATTTCAAAAATGCACAGATTCATTTCTAGAGTGGAGCAGGGACGGCTGACGGGAATGACTGGATGCGAGGGGTGCAAGCCCAGACCCAGGCCAGCCACAATAGTTGCCATGTAAAGGTCGCCGCATGGCGCTTAATATTGCATTGGATGGCAAAGGAAATGTATGCAGTTCCGATACCGGTTCCTGTCCAGGACCCTAGCGCCTGGACCCACACAGCCAGCCAGCCATCCATTCATTCATTCATTCATTCATTCATTTGTTCGTTTGTTTTCGCTTGGTGTCTGCATGCCAGCTTGTGTGTGTGTGTGTGTGTGTGTGTGTGTGTGTGTCTAGTTCTGCTTTTATGAAGCTTTCACAACTCCCGTCGGGGGTTAATTTTCGCGAAAATATTCGTGCTCAATGCCGCTAAATGCCAAATTCCGCACTTTAATTTCCATATGCATGCCCAATCGCAGCCACGGTCCATGGCCACCCACAATAGTTGCCATAGGGTCATAGAAAATCTATAAATTCACAGCATAATTTGGCAGCTACCGGGGGCTGCTCCTGCTGCTGCAATTTGTGCCCCGCTGATTGCATTGGTATGGCAGCCAAAAAATTAACCAAACACCAACGCATCGCATCGCAGCGTCTCGTCTCGTCTCTGTGTGCATATCGATGGCATATCCCAAAAGTGTTTTGCCTTTATTTTGAAATTGGTTTCAAGAGAATTTGCAGCGGTGGCAGTGGCTCAGCATTAAGTTTTAGAGTGTTTCAAAATATTCCTCAATGGTTTTTGGTATTTTTCAATCGATTTTTTCGCTGCATTTTCCACGCATAAATCTTGAAAAATCTCTTAAAAATAATTCTCTTTCCCTAATTGACAGGCAAAAGCTTTACGCTGACAATTGTCATCTCAACGAATCCCATACAGATAGCCACATACACGAAGGCCATCAAAGTGACCGTGGATGGACCACGGGAGCCACGCTCCAAGGTGCGCCACCAGGGCTTCCATCCGTTTGCCTTTGGGCCGCAGCGCTTTGGACCGGATCCACTTATGGCCGGATTGCCCTTCAAGTTGCCAGGTAAGCATCAGAAACAACAACAACAGCAGCAGCAAGGGCTACGCAGCAAACCCGGCTTAAACGATGGCATTACCAATGGGCCAGATTTGGGGCGGGCGGGCAGGCGGATGGGATCCTGGCCCGAACGGAACTAAGCGGCTTTGTCAAATGGCCTCAAGGGCTTGTCGCTCGTTAGACACCGAACCACACGTATCAATGTCAGGTGGCATACGGGGGGCGGGGCAGTGAGGCTTGGGCTGGGACTGGCGCTGGCTTATTGCTTGTCTATTTTAGCCGCGGGGCCGCACGCGAAATTAGCTGTAAATAAATATACCTTTTTAAGGGGTTAAACGAACCGAAGCCCAAAGGCTATGGGCCACAGAGGCAGAGCGGAGGAAGGCAGATGGAGTTCCATCTGGATTGGCTTATGGGTTAATTAGAGATTTGTGTGTATAACCCGATTGGATGACTTGCCAAGCGAATAGCCCTCATTATGTGCGTTTCCATTGCCATGCCAAATGCCTGGAGGCGCCAATTGGCTCAGCCCCACTAATGAGATGAGCTTGGATTTGGTTTGCTGTTACCATACAAAATATTCTGCGATTTTTGGCTATTCATTTAGCCAGCAGAGAAAGCATTAAAAGCGGTTCAGGTATCGCCTAACACTTTGGCAAGTCTTTGCTGGACTTTACTCAAAGATTGGCTTACCTTTTGGTGACTTAAAAATCTATGCCAGCTGTAGGCAGCCATGCCAAGTACTTGCCAGATTTTACTCGTAATATAAACTTATTTCTAAGCAAGTATTAGCTGAGCCCCGGACAAATATCAATATTCCCAATGCAGCTATGAGCCACTGCCAGCATATTTGGCCCAGCAGCCGCTGCTGCCTGACTGCCTGCCTTCATTAACACCTCCGGCCATTAGCATAAAGATGATGACAAATGGATCAGGGCGGACAAGTCGTCAGGCCTTACAGTTAGAGACGAATTCGCACCACCCTGATGTTCCCTGTCTGTGTGTCTCTCTCTCTGTGTGTGTGTGTGTGTGCCCTATTTATGGAACAACTGGGAGACACAATAGAGGCGACAATTATACAACAAAACAACAGCTTGAAAAATCCATTAAAATGATTTTAATCCTTTAACGAGTCACAAAAAGCGCCAGCCCCGCCAGCAGCAGTTCGCGAAGGCTGCTGACTTCGATGTTCTCGAGGATATCGCTGTTGAAATGCGCATCGTCTCACGCGGGGGATGGTAATATCCTCTTGGATATTACTTGAACCCGAATCCGTACGCTGTACGCTCTACCCGAAACCATCCTCGAACCCAAGCCAACCCCTCAGGGCAGTGGCAGCAGCAGCAGCAGGCGTAGCCTTAAATTATTTTAAAGAGCCCCGCGCGACTGTTGCAACAATAAACACGCGATATAACCAGACTGCGAACAAGGATAACGATGGCAAGGACGACTGTGACTGGCTTTTTGGGTATGGGGTGTATCGAGAAACTGAAACAGAAACTGAAGCAGTAGCAGCAGCAGCAGAAAACAGAAACAGTCGTCGCCTGGTGAACAAATCGCGTTTGATACGCTTTGATTTTATTAAAATTTAACAATTTCACTATGAAATTTATGAGGCCTGCCTCGGTGGTTGCCTTTTGAGCTCTGTGTCGGGTGGTTACGTTCGCATTGCTTCAATTCAATGCGATTCCTTTTTATTTTGCCTAAGTGAGACCCTCGGCAAAAGGCTTACCCACTTGTGCCCACTTGCCTCGTACTGTGTCATTCATCATTTATGTGCTCCCTTTTTTGCCTTAATCACCACGAATTTGTCAGCCTTCCAGTGGCATTTAATTCATTGTGTTTATGCTTAATATGAGTGGTATAAAATAATACATTTAATGCTACTTGTATTGCTACAAACCTAAGCCAGATATTTGTCTCACATTATTGACTCATTTCTGTTGCATAATTGGGATTTTCTGTTATTTTTGGCATTTCAATTTATATTTTTTAGGGCTGGTAGAAAATAGTCTTGGCGAATATTAATGTGCCATTAAGCCTACGGATTGCTGAATGTAGATCAGATCGGACTATTATGGCAGTCCAAATGAAGCAATAACAATTTCCCGCTCTCTGTCTCTGACTTTACAGTACCCGAATGATAATTCGCTTCTGGGAAAAGAGAGAAACAAATTTAAGGGACATGCTGCGGCATGGTAACAGCGAGAATATTCGACATCTATGTTATATATTATATATTATGTATAAAAAAGTAAGTCCCGTTGCGAGAGTTAACTATAAAACGCTCTTTCTCTCCCTCTCTATTTGTCATCCTTTTTTTTTTGGTTTTATAAGATTTATTCCACGAAGATATAATTTTGAAACTAAAAACCTTTGATCTGTATATGTATATCGTTTACCATTGATATTTTCTGTGTTAAATTGAGGAATCTAAGTCCACAAAATGTGAAAGATTTAATGGAGCTCAAATTCGCTTGCATGAAAAAATTAGAAAAAACGGACAGGAGATCGCGGATGCTTTCATCTGAGCGCCACAATCAGTGATCATTAATATGGTAATACCCTGCGGAAGGCACAAACACGAACCTAATGCGAGACAAATTGATTTGAAAATGGTTTAAATTCCAAGTTGCGTTTGTCGTTCGTTAAAACCCCTAGCCAGTGCTGCTATTTTCCACTGTCCTGACAAATCATTTAAAAATACAAAAAACTTTTCGCCAACAACTAGCGAACTAAGAGAATATTTTCTTGCGTGTGTGTGTGTGTTTTGGGGGAGAGAGACAGAGACAGAGAGACGTTAGGGCTGAGTGGATGAGAGCACTACTCTCGTACACTATCTATCCACGACAGTGCAAAGTGACACAGCAGCTGAAAAAGTCTCAAAATTACATTAAAAACTAAAAGGACTTTGTGCTTCTGCATTCTCGTGTGTACATATGCGTGTGCGTGTGTGTGTGTGTGTGTAAGTGCTTACTTATATATGTACTACTATATGTGTGTAGTTTTTTTTTGGCATACGAAAAGGTTCTGCTGCTGCTGCTGCGTGTCAGAGAAAGTTTGCCAAATGATTAAAAGGACTCGGCAAATATGTAGCAGTAGTTGAGCCCTTTCTCGCTCCCTGAGACGCTGCAACGAAATAAATATAAAATGGCGTTGTAAGCAGAAGCACATTAGTGACATGCTTTCACACACACACACACACAGTCTCCACACATCCCTTTCCCCCTGCCTGATTTCTCCTTAAATTTTACCCATTTGCTCGTCCCATGCTCGCAGACACATCCTTTGGAAGGTGCCTGGCGGCTGCCCTCCTACTCGCTCACTCACTCATTTTCTGTGTGGAAAAGTGGAAAATTTGTAGCTTCCGCAGCGGATATCCTGTTTCACACACGCGTTGCCTACACCCCCACCCCGCATTACACCTTACCCGTGGCCCACGCTCTGCCCTTTTGCCTACCCTTTGACGAGCACGAAGTGTAACTAAAAAAGTTTCACGTTGCGTTTTTAGTGAAAATTATATTAAAATTTTGCGCTTGATGTAATTTATGTCATAAAACCCTAAAGAGCAGGCGGAGTCCTCACTCTGTGTGTGTGTGTGTGTGTGTGTATGTGTCTCGCTAATGTTGTAAATGAATTTTCTGCTCGAATTAATTTCCACCAAAACGTTCCAAGACAATGCCAGACGGAGAGCAGCATCCTTCCTCCACACACACACAACACACACACACATCATTGTATGCATGTGTATGTATATATGTATGTATGTATATTTTTTCCTCATTTAAGATTATTTATTTAAAACCCCTTTTTTTTGTTGTTGCTGGCTGTTGTTTGGGCTGCTGTCAAAGGCAAAGGCGCCCGGGCAAAGATCAAAGTCTGTTGACTTCACCCTGGTACACCCACACACACATGCATGCACGCACTCACAGATACACACACACACACACACACAGACACTGGCAAAGCGACTGCACCACATTTGGTTTATCCTTTGAGTAGTAAGGGGATTGTGGGTCCGGGCACTTTGTGTTGAGGTCTGCTTCAAAGCCAAAGAATGCCAATCGAGCATCGAGTATCGACAGAAGATCCAAATCAATTATTTCAACTTCAAGTTTGTTGTTGTTGAAGGCAGGAGACTGCCCCCCAAAATCAGTGGTAGATTGCCAGATAATGCAGCTTAATGTTTAATTGATTTCCATAGGCGAACAAAATTATATTAAAAAAATTAAAAATTACATTTTAATGTATCTTCAAATTTTAATCAGTTGTGGGTTTATGCTAACAGTTGTAGACCTTAATTTTTGATTGATTAGAATGCGAATTTTGCGAATACTTTTTTGGTGATCGCGCATAAATTTATTAGAGTTGAATGGAAATATTAATAATGAGTGAATTTGGTGGAAAGAATTATTTTAAAAAGGGACAAACCGTTGAAAAGGAAGGACAGTTTCTGCTTCTGTTTCTGCATCTTTAAATTTGCTGGGCATGGATTCTTAGCCATCAACTTCAGTTGCTCAAAACATTAACATTATCTTTTATAGTCCCTCCGGCACGGATTTTCGTTAGCATCAAAGCGAACAAAAAGTGAACAATTTCTTTAATGTTTTTTGAACACTTCAACACGTTTTTCTTCTCCATTTTTGTGTGCCCTTTTTTTCTTCTTTGGAGTGTCTTTAAAAGGGTTAAACGTTGCAGTCTTTAAACAAGTTAATAAACTCATGGCCTCCCCCCCGGCACTGCCAAAACAAGACACGAAAAAAAAGGGAGTGAAAGAAAAGAATGAGATGATTTAGTACATATAATCAAACATGCAGACTGGCAGACTGGCAGACAGACAGA
This sequence comes from Drosophila ambigua, assembly GCA_018150905.1. Lineage (NCBI taxonomy): Eukaryota > Metazoa > Arthropoda > Insecta > Diptera > Drosophilidae > Drosophila > Drosophila ambigua. Next base: position 3,408,197 of record JAECWS010000151.1, on the reverse strand, counting down.
CATACACACAAAATTTGCACAGTCACAGTTCGGTGAGAGGCTGAGGGTGGGGCACAGGCCCAAAGGCCTACAGCTCAATTTGGCTGACAAGAGCAAAACATACAGCTACACATACATATTTACAGAGAGGGCGATATTTTAAAGTCATTGTCCTTGTAGGTCTAAAGAGCCTCAGGGCCTTTTCCCGCTCTCTCTGTCTCTGCCTGCCCCTCTGGCTGTGTGGGGGGTTGTCGTCCCCCAAGGACATATTACAGCATTGATTCAATTTCATGTCAATTTACGTGTCAATGCGACACTAATACGCCAAGGGTCGTGGACTCCGCCCAAGAGTCCTGTGCCCGGCCTATCGCCAGGCCTGGCCTCGCCGCCGCCCCCCTTATCAGGGCAGTTCGAAAAGGCAGAGACAGAGTGAAAGCGGGCAAGCAGCGCGGGGGTTGGCTGGCGCTGGGGCTGGGGGCAACAAGGTGTGCATTTAAAATTATTTACAACATTTGCGAAAATATGTTTGCCAAATGCCAAAGAGCACAGGGGCAGGCGGCAGGCAGCAGTAGCAATGAAATTTCGTTCGTGTTTCAGGCTGCCCCAAAAAAGTATGCTACGTTTTTTTGCAGTCCCGTCTCGGTAATAACTTGCGGCCTGTTACGCCTTGGCCTTGGCCCCCGCGTGTGGGTATGTGTGTGTGTGTGTGTGTGGGTTAGATTGGTATGCCAGGGCATCACACTCACCCGGCCACACATCTTCCACACCACCCCAATCTGGGTGTATCGTCTCCCTGCTTCATACCAATCTGGATCTCACGTCTCCGCCTCCACCTCCACCTCCACGTCACACATTCTGGTACCGAACGCATGTGTTGACAACACTTGTGTAACGGTAAATTTGTGCGTATTGTGCGTGTGTTGGCTGAGGGTGATGGGGGGAGGCATTGCGGAAGAGGATATGGAGCAGATGGATGGGGTCGCTGTTTCCAGGGGATCCCTGACAGAACACAAAATAGCAACAAATTTGCCAAAACAATTTGCAAATCTACAACAAATACATGTAAATACTGATATGACAGACACTTGACAAAACACACACCACCCCCAGCCAAGAGGTGGGCGACATTGCGCGACGTTGCTAACACAGAGACGGGGAAAGGACATCCCACTGAGCTCTCACCTGTGGCGAATGCCACTGATAAGTGATTGGCAACAGCTGCCTGGCCCGAAAGTCTTTATTAACTTGCTACCAATTTTTCCTGTTTTGTTTTGTTCCTGTTCCTGGTTTCCGTGTTGCCACGCCAGCAGGAGGGTGGTTCGGTGCGTACTCTATGAAATATCTTTAAATCGCTGAATTATTTTGTGCCCAAGATGGTCTGCATGTGGGAATGCGCTGCTGCTGGGTAATTAACCTTTGCTGGTGCCAGGGCTGGCCAGGGGGACAGGTGGGGGTGCAGTGTGGTGTGTGAAATATGTGTTTTTGATTTTTCAAAGCGTGTTGCATGATTTTTATGGAATAGTTTTCATATTCTAAACTAGTTTATAAAATCTCTCAGCATTTAATTTATATTACTGCAGGCCTAAAATGGTTAATTTATTTTTTACTATTTAAATTCAAGCTTAATATGCCGGTAAAAAATATATAAAATTAATTATGTGGAGCGCTAGCATCGCGGACTTCTGCAGGTTTAAAATATTTGCAAACAAAAAAATTCGACTTTAGTTCTGATAAGTCCGAGACGTTGTGAAAATTAGTCGCATCCTCTTTTTTTTGGCATTCCTAGTGTTTCATTTATTTTCTTTGTATTTTCTAATCATTGTATATGAGCATTAATTATTTAATTTAATTTAATTTTACTTTATTTAATTCTTCCGTCTTAGTACCCAATTCTCGCATCCCCCTTCATTCGCAGCTCCTTTTTCTTTCTGCAATATTCGTCTCCACTCTCGCAGCATTATGGCTAATTTCTCAGAGCACAAAACCAACAACAACTTGGCAAAATATGGGTTAATCAAAAAAAAAAAAAACTGCGAACAAAATAGCCAACGGTAAAACAAACGAACGTGAAATAAAGAAATAAAAACATTAAACATTTACCGCAAAGTGCGCACGAAAGTAACCAAAAAATAGCAATAGCAGCAGCGGCAGGCAGCAGGCAGCAGGCAGCGGCAGCATCCGCCGCGAAACAGAAATGGAGAAAACGAACTCGAATCTTCCTTTTGCTGCGCTCTCCACTCAGCCGGCCGCTGCTGGCGTCGCGGCTACCGTGCGAGCGTGTGTGTGTGTGTGTGTGCGTGTGCTGTGAGCGCAGGCGCTCTCTCGCTCTCGCAGTTTGAGTGAGTCGCTGGCTTTGAGTGACTTGCGGGCCATGTACTGCTGTCGGAGATTTCCCCTGATTCGTCGGACTGGCTCAAATCCGTTGGGGCAGCGGAATGGGGTGGAATGTCGGCAGCAAAGTACAGTAGCAGCCCACACCACGCCGCACACCCACAGTGCCGTAGCCCCCGCTCCCTGACCATGTGGTGAGTTAGAAAATCGGTTTGAGCCCGAGTGGGTTTGGTTTTTTTTTTTTGCTCTGCTCTCCTTCTGTTCTGTTGTTGTTGTTTTTGTCTTTTTTCCAAGGCAACGTCTTGTGGTGAGAAATTGTTGCGCGCCGTTGAGTTTTTTTTTTTCTTTTCTTTTTGTTTTGTTTTTGCCTTTGCTTTGGGTTTCTTTTTGGGCGCGCCTTTCGTTTTCATTGCGGGTATGGGCGGCTGTCGTAGTGGGTGGGTCTTTGGTTAGTTCTCTCTCTCTCTCTGTCGCCGGGCGCCGGGCCGTGTGGCCCGCGTCGAAATGCCGTCGGCGGCAGGGAAAACGCAGCATTTTCCCGACGGCAAACCGCTGAAGATGCTGTCAGTACCAAGAGGAGATTTGCCAAGATGCTGATTTGGTATTGGTATTCGATGCTTGGTGGGGTTTATAATTCAATTAAGTTTTTATTTTATTTTATTTGATTTTATTTAATTAGTTTTCGGTAGGTCTTTGTCATTGTCTAAGTATTTATTTTCGCTTAAAATTTATTATTTTCCTTCCTTTCAATGTGTATTTAATTCTTCTACAACCTTAGACTTCAACTGACACTTAATCTCGTACCAAATGGAAATTTGTTGGTGTCATAAAGAAATTTCTCATTAAATAGCTATAAAGGGCTAGCATATAATTTTTACTATTTATCTATAGCAAATATTTGTATTAATCTATGACTAAAACTGCTATTTTGAGCTGAGGTTTTGGACGCGATATAAATATTTGCTATTAATAAAAAGTGAAAAGTTCCAAGACAGCGGATGAGCGGCAGCCTCTTGATCTTACAAAAATGCGGTATATCCAGAAAACTCGAATTCCGAATTGGTCTATTCATAACTGGTCTTAGCATGGCAGCTCTGCGAATATTTGCATTTAATAGCTGCTACTCAAAGATAAAATTAACTTTGGAGAAAAGGTATTTTGTTTTTACTCGCTTACGGCAGGAGGGAGCGAGCAAGGAAAATCAGCTTTATATGAAATATTTTTTTTTTTGTGTATAAATTTCCTTGAGATTTCCCACCAATTAGAGTGAATTTTGCCGACTTGAATCGCATTGGAATCTTCGCAACGTTTAGTTTACGTTTTTCTCTGGATGGAAAATGGCTCAACTTTCCGTTTTCAAGCTGCTTGCCTTTCTCCCCTCCCACTTTGAAACAATGGACGCCTCTAGCCCCCTGACCATACTCACCAACCAGAATATCTCCCCACATTGCGGTACCCAAAAAAAAATAATCTAAGAGAAGAAATAGGATAAGAAGAAGAAGCAAAAGCAAAGAGCCAAAAAAACAAAAACAAAACAAAAAAAGGAGAAGAGAAACATAAGCAAAAGGACGTGGGGGCTCATGAAAGCTTTTTGTGGCGCACCAATGGCACCGCGTTATGCTCCGACACACACACACACACAGAGGAGAGAGTTACCAGAAAGGGGGGAGGCACCACCCCGGCACCTGCCCCAAATGGGAATATACTCCATGCCGAGGCAGCAGCATCGACGAATACCGTTACGTGGTGTGCCGAAGAAAGCCCGACCCAAAAAAAAAAAGAAAACGGAGAGAGAGCAAAAAAAAAAAACCAACTGTAGAAATGGCAAACCCAAAACTGACACCAAGCGCGGCTAACCCTTTATCGCACATAGGGTTTCCCTTACAGGACCGCATATTTAGGTTTTTGTTATGGTGTTCCCACTGTCGGCGTCGCTGCTAGTGCGCTCTGTGCGCTCTGTGTGTGTGTGTGTGTGTAGGGGGGGATGGGGGCTTGGCCATTGCCCACACAGACAGCGGCATACATATGCACGAGTATATATATACATAGTTTTGGGTTACCCAAAATCGACATGATGCTATATTATATGGCAACACAATTTGCTCAATGGTCTGCCGCTGCGCTGCGCTGCCACAGCGCTGCTGCTGCTGCTACTGCTGCTACTGCTGCGACGTCGTCGTCGCCAGAGGAGACCCAAGCCCGCTGCCAACTTTAAGTAGCACTCGACATCGTGGGCGGGCACTACTCAGATCTGTGTCTGTGTCTGTGTGCGGGGAAGGCGTGACAGCAGGGTAGGGTGTACAGCTGGCAGCTGGCCCCAAGAGGGCCCACCGCCCCCACGCCACCAACAACGATCGTCGTACTTCTGTGGGCTGTAACTGCTGCCATTTTGTGTGACACAAAACTAAAACCCAACTATAAAATTGTGTCCCATCTGGGCGAATACATACACACCGAAGCTGCCAACTACACATAAATAAATACATGGAGATATGTACATATGCATGCATGTAATTATGTATATACCACGCATGCATATAACATATCGAAGAAGAGCACATAAATACATAATTAGATGGCCAGGCGGGCACTTGGACACCAAATATTTGTATTAGGGCACAAGCAAAATTCGTGAAGAATTTTTATGAACAGAATCTTTAAGCTTTAATTGGAATTCCTAATCCGATTCCTCTAAGACTGAATGCCTTTTACGTGCAAGCACATATGCACCTACTCCTTATCGACATAAGCAATTGAATATTACAAGTTAAGTTTCTACCTTAACTTAAGCCAGCCACCCAGCAGGCAGCTTCCCTGCCTTACCCTTTTTTCCATAATATACCTTGCACAGTTGGCGTGTATTTTCGGCCCCTGTAATTCCCAACTGGTTTAAGCTAAGAAATAATGTAGCCGCAGCTGCTGACAGGTCAAAATCATCGGCTTCGACCCAGTCGCGCCTCAATAGACTTCAGTTCATCGATGGAAGAAGAACTTAATTCGTTGTAATTTTTGGACATCGCCTGGCAAATTGGTTAACCATTGCCGGGCCATAAGAAATATATTAGAAAGGGAAATAAGTCGGAAAGGGGGGAGCACTGAGTACTGAATACGAGTGGATATAAATCTGCATAGTTCTAAGCGCCTGTTTTTTGACATGCACGAACATGATTGAGTATGGGCAAGCTCCGTACTTGATATGCATATAAGTACATTACGTATATATATAGGTACATATAGTCTGCAGATAAATGTGCTATCCGCAGGCGAATTATTTCGGCGATGTGTTCGATGTTAAGCTCGACGAAATATCGACTGTGGATAGCAGCCATATTTGTTCGTTGTTCGAAACCAATAAGATTTCCATAAAAAATTAACCAATACGCTAGAAAGCTTTCTATTCTGACGAACTAAATCGTCTGTGGAACAGACTGAGCAGATGCTGCTCTGCGGTGCAGACAATCTTATTTGTGTAGTTTATTTCGCGATCTAAAATATCAGTATATAAAATAAAATATGTGCCATATCAAATATCGATGAGAAAACAAATCTCTGGCCTAAGAAATTGTTGCTCTTTTTAAACGTTCAGGCATTTGCCATTTAACTGAATCAAATTCCAATTTCATACCAAAATAAAACAGCAAAGACTATTAATTTAAGGTAGGGCACGCCGCGAGAGGCGCAACCTGCGCTGCGTAGCTTGACTGACCTTACCCTACATCCGTTATAGCTTGCACAGCTGGCTTACAGCTGTGCCGCCCTGCAATTCCCAACTGGTTCAAGCTCACAAATATCGAAAACGCAGCTCCTGGCATGACCTAATCACAAATTGACTGCACCGATGCAGTCGTAAAACTCGTTGAACAATTTTTGGACAGTGCCCTGGCCAATTGCCGGGGCCATAAGAAATACATAAACATAGGATGGAAAAGAAAAGTCTGGCAACTTCGCATATTTGTAATCCACCTATTGGACACGCACACGAACATGCTCAGGAGATGCTGTAATAGGGGCAGGCTTCACCCTTCATATAAGAACAAAAACAAAAAAATATTCTTCATCTTCTTGGAAGTCGCTCTGCACAGATGCCATCTTATTGCCACCCTACCAACTACAACATTTTCCAGCACCGCTTTGTTTTGACTGAATAAAAGTTTTCATCAAAGTGGAACCCAGACAGAGAGTGACACGGTGAGAGGGAGGGAGGTAGGGAGAGACAGTCTCTGATATGACAAAAGCGACTACCCAGCGTTCTGACCCAGTTTGCATGTATTGTACAGATATCAATGACTATATATGCACGTGTGTGTGTGTGTGTAGGTGGAAAACGTAATGCAGCCATGCCAATCAAGTAATGCAGCAGAAGAAAGTCTCAGCTCAAGACATTTGGGGGGCGGCGGCTGGCATAAACGATGATGATGATGATGAAGATGAAGATGATGTTCGTTCTACCAAACGTTGTCTCAGCATACACTGCACTGCACTGGCCATGAGCTGTGGAGGCGTCTCTCAGCCTATGCCCCCGCCCGATCCGCTGCCACTGTCGCTGACTGTTTGGTTCGTTTGGTTGGTTCGTTGGTGTCACATTTTCGGTGAAATTTTGGTTTGCAAACTTTGGCAAAACTTGGCCAAGTATTTGGCCTCAAGTGTGTTAAAACGAGACAACGCTAGCGAGCGATGGAGCTAGCTAGACAGAGACAGAGACAGAGAAATACAGATGGAGAACGAGAAAGAGTGAAGAGAGTGGAGTGTGGAGAGAGAGAGAGCGAGCACAAGAGCATGTGAGTGTATTGTGGTCGGTCTGCGTCTCAGAGAGTAGAAATTCTCAGAGCTGCCTTGACGGTTTTCTTAAGCTTCGGCATTTCGTCTTTACCCCCAGCCCCCAGCCAGGACCTTTCCCAGCGAACGTCTCTGTCACTGCCACTGCCACTGCCGCAGTCTCAGCCAGCGTCACAGTCGCGCTTTGCCACTGCCGGTGCCTGTGTCTGTGTCTGCGCCTGCCTCTTAGAAGGAATCTGCTGCAATGGCAGAAGTGCACTGGCTTCCTTCCACTTGCCCACAAATGTGGGCTGCCACTTGATGGCGGCCGCATGGACACAGCCAGCCAGCCAGCCAGTCAGCCAGCCATGGGCGAGACAGAGACAGGGAGACACATGGCCAGAGCGAGAGAGCGAGCGAGCGAGTGGGACGGATCCCTGCTTGGGGGATAATTTTAATGAATTTATTTAGGAGTTTGTCTTGGTCTCCGGCCCCCCCATTACGGCAGGCGGCCAGCGGCAGGTGGCGCTCCCCGTTGGACACACTCATACACACACGCATACATACTTGCATACACACACAGCAAGCAGCAGAAGCAGCAGCAAGCAGTAGCAAGCAGCAATGGCTGCCTGTGGAGGGATCCCGAATCCATCCGCCATGGAGGCCTTTGCCAATGTTGTTTTGCAGCAACCAAAATGTGCGGCAACATTTTTGGTCTTGCACAGTGGGCTATATGTGGTCGAGACGGCTTTGCCAGGCTCTCTGCTGCTGCTGCCGCTTCTTCGTGTTCCCGAGTCTGGGTCTGGGTCTGGTCCTGGTTTTGTTGTTGCTTCTGGGTATTTTTTTTTTTTTTTTATTTGTCTTTGTTTTTTTTTGGTTTAGAGATTTTGGTTATTGGTCTTGGTCTTGGTCTTGGTCTTGGCATTGCACTTGGCTGTCTCTCCTCGCATGATTTATGTAGTTGGCCTAACCTTCGTACCCTTGAAGTGTTGCTTAATGGCAAACAACAGCTTGGCGGAGCAGTGCGGTGGGGGGGCACACACATGATCTGCAAAAGGCTGACACATGTGTGCTGCATCAGTGCTGGCAAACACTTTAAAATTGGTTTAAAAAATGATAATAAAATGTTAAGAGCGAGGAGGAGACTTTAAAGTGTTTTTCTATAGGAATATAGCCATACCCTTTGGTATAATCGGCCTGCTGCTCTTCTTGCATTTTCTTCTTACTACTTTCTCTGCAATTTTGTTGTGTTCTTTATGGCTGGTAGTCACTGAACTTCTCCTCATTCTCTGTGCAGACTTTGGCGCCTCTCGCGCAATAATTGTTTTGCTTTTGCCTCATCCCAAGTATTGCTGTTCTTGCAATATTCCTTTAATCCGTTTTCTATTCTTCTCTTAGCTACAAAAAACACAAAGCACTGAGCTCTGAGGCTGTGGCATTGCAACGCAAAATCAATCGAATATAATTTTATTTATTTTATATGCGAAAATTCTTCTTTTTTGAATGCGCATATTTGGCCATGAAAAAATAACTATTTTACGCTGAGTTCCCATTAAATGTTTGCAATACTGAAGAGGCTATATGCCAGTAAATTTAAATGCTAAAAGAAGAACATTTTCAGCTGTCGCAGATTGAATAGAAATAAGAGATTTTTGTCTATAGCTGTTGCTGCGACCACTAAAAGCGAAGACTGACTCGAGTCGAATTCCTTAGCTTATACCTTATACACACACATAATATGCTCAATATGATCATTGTTCAATTGCTGTAATCTGATTGTGTTTGCTCCTATCTTCCTGGCAGGCTTCGCCCATCATTTGGTGGGCATGCACAGTCACCTGCATGCGCCCGACTGGCGCGCCCACATGGCGCTGGGTGGACGTTCGGCGGGCTTTCCGGCAGGCCCGTTCTTTGGCCATCATGCAGCATTTCCGGCAGCCAGCGGCTTGAGAGGACTGAGCGGTAAATGCTGTGAAATATTTACACCATTCCATAGACAGCAGATTTCAACTCTTTCCATCTATTCCAGCAGATGGCCAGCAGCAGCAGCAGCACCAACAGCAGCAGCAATTGGCGACAGTGGGGGCGGCACATAGCACCACCAGTCCGGAGGGATCGCCGACCACAACGACCAGCGGCACGTTGAGTGCGTTCGTTCAGCCGCCGATGCACTGTCCCCTGGGCTCGCCGCGATCCCCGCCCACGATGCTCACCTCGCTGCAGCACGACAATAACAACAACAGCAGCAACATCGATGCGGGCTTCGAGAGCGACAGCATTTCGGTGACGGGCTCGCCCCGGAAGAGCATCAGCTCGCCGCTCACGCACGACGAAGAGGAAGCTGAAGCGGAGGCAGAGGCGGAAGCGGAACCAGACGCAGAAGCGGAAGCGGAAGCGGAACCGGGCACACAGCTGAGTGCCAGCGATGCCAGAAGTCTGGGCACGATCAGTGGCCGAGTGGCCGGATCACTCACCGAGAGCGCACCGGGCTCGGGTGGCGCATTCACGGCGCTCATTCAGCGCAGCAAGAATCCATCGGAGCTGTTCGGCGGCTTTGCGGCAGCGGGCGGCAATCACTTTGCCCCCGCGCACAGCTTCAATCCGGCCCTGGCCGCCCAGCTCTTCCTGCAGAGCCCGCTGCTGCCGCAGTCCAGCCAGTGGCTGTACACCCAGCTCTATGGCAGCTACAGCGATCTGCCCTGGCTGCGGAGCGCTGCAGCAGCGGCAGCGGCCAGTGCGGCACCCGCCCAAGCACAGGCGCAGGCTCAGGCGCAGGCTCAGGCACAGGCTCAGTCCCAGCAGCAGGACTCAGCGACTTCGCTGATGAGTGGCGGCGGCGACCATGACGGTGTCAATCTGATCAAGCGATGTGTCACACTGATCACGCACAATCCGCCGGATGCGGAGAATGCCAATCCGAACGCCTCGCCGCCGGTCAGCTCCACACGCCGCTCGCCCTCGCCCGTGGAGACCATCGACCTGGACGATGTCAGCACCACATCTCGCTCGGCCAGCGGTTCCGCTTCCGGCTCTGGATCCAGTGGCGGCGGCGGCGGCGGCGGCCCCATAAGGACGCGCACACCCAAGCCGTCGGCGGATGTTTGGCGCCCCTACTAGCGGCTGGCGGCCGCCTTGCTGGGCACTTGCCTGGCGGCGCATGGACAGAGCGAGCACGGGATCGATGCGAAGATCAGACCCAAGGCAAACGGAGAGAAAGATTGAGATTGAGAGACAGAGAGAGAGAGAGAGAGCGATGGAGAGAGAGAGAATTGCGGTTGTGGTGTTGTGTGAATAGTCGCCATATCGCAGCTGGCGAGGGCTGCTCCATGGAATTGTTCTGTTTGTGGATTTCTATGCATATTTATATATGCACAATGCATGCCATTTGTTGTTAAAATGTTCAATGTTCAATGAGCCAACATAATGCCAGAAAGTCAGACGAGACGACGCTGCATTACCCTCAGCCAAGGACTTGCTTCACAGTTCTCTGTATCTAGAAATCAGCTTCAAATATTTATGTACCAGAGAGCGAAGGCAATGGAAATATTAAAAACATTTTCAGCCGCATTTAAACCACAAATATTCAGCTAACAATTCATGGAGCAACCCTCGCACTATGTAATGTTTTTTGTGTGTTATTTGTATTTTTTTTTTGGTCAACCCCTAGTCTAAGCGGCTCACATATCGAATTTAAATCAATTAGCATGACCCTAACATATGAAATACGAAAGAAAAAAATATAATAAAAATAGTTCAAGGCGGTGGGCAATTATTTATTAAATATCTAATATGTGCATACATATGTATACATATTTACTGATATATGAATGTACATATATATGCATAGATCTGTGTACATTGAACATATATATAGATATATATTGCTCCAAGTTTCTGCCCCTTCAAAGAAATATTTGCAACAATTACAAATATATTTAGAGATTTAAGATATGTAATGAAACATTTTTTTTGTGCAAGTAAAAGAGTATAGATAATATATACATGCATACCAGATACATATAGAGACGAGGCAAATATAATACAAATATTTTAAAATTTATTAAAAATAAATTTAAGCCAGATCACACACACCCCACACACACACAGACAGCAGGACAGACAGAGATGAAATTTGTACATATACAATATATAAGGGGTACTTCGAGTAGTGTGCCAAAGATTCGTTAATAAAGATTTCAATTAAAAATGTACAAGCAAATGATTGAACGACACCAAGCAGAAAAGAGCATTCGCAGTCGAATTAATAACTCAGTTGGACTTGGCGAAATGCTCCTCCAAGTCCACTGCATGCCCAGGTCACAGTTACAGTTACAGTTACAGGCAGCAGCGAATGGCTGGGGGATGGGATTTGGATAATCAGCGCCGCCAAGAAAAGCTTTTAAGAAAATTAATTCACCTCCTCCTGGCCAGGCCAGGCCAGCGCACCGCACCCATCAAAGGGGTTAACAAGAGCTAAAGGGGGGAGGGCTGTGGGGGCTGGGGAGGCAAAGCGAAAAGAGAATTGAATTTATTGCCGTAGAGACTTTGGCGCAAATAGAAGTCTCGCTAAATAAAAAGTTTAAATAAATGGTCAAACTTGAAAGCGAAAAAAAAAAGAGAGACGTCTAAAAGTGAAGCAGCCAACAGAAAAATCCTGGAAAAGGGTCTCTCGGCCAAAAGAACGAGCGCGAGAGAGAGGGGGGCGACCGAAGAGGCAAAAGACTTTCAACTTGTGATACGAATACGTTCCCGCCGGGGAATCTGGCATTCGCTTTGGCCGCCCTGGCAGCTTATTTAAGTCTCGGCGAATAATGAATGAGTTTTCCCAGCTCATATTAAATGAGCTTGGCTGCGATCCAAGAAACGGAAAATTCCCACCAACCCGCTCTTTTCTCCAGCCCCAACGCCCCTGTCTAATGAAGCATAGAAACAATTAGCGAATGGCTTCTAAGACGGCAAGAAAAAACAAACACAAAAAAGAAAAGCAGAATAAAAAGGGATTATCTGTGTGCGAGCTTTGGGGTCTTAATGTAATCGCTTGTCTTCAGCTCAGATTATTTATCTTATTCCTATTTGCTGAGGAACTTTGTTAACCCGTTTATCAGCACTCCGCTGCAACGCAATAAATAATTGTTGCTTGGGATAGGATGAATTTCCCCTCAGACTTTCCAGTTGAATTTTTCATTTTTATATTTTTCATTTTTTGTAATATATTTTTTACTATTTATTTTTAATCATTCTTCTAGTTATTTGCCCCCGCTAATTTCGTATGTTAATGTTCTATATTTATTTGGGGTACAATTCCAAGCAGCTCATTTGTCAACTGCTCCACTAATCCCGGACCCGGAGCCATATGTGACACCAGCAAACAGCCCCTCAGAGTCCACAATCCAATTACGTAGATGCGACGCGTCGCGTATCATGTGTAAGTAAAGAAAAAGGTTTATCTACCGTGCCCGAATTTCAAACAAATGGCAGAAAATTAACTTTGCCTTATGACTTGGAACTGACAAATCGTCAACGTATCCTGGGTCCCGGGACCCGATCCTTGTCGTTAAAATACGAAAATTAACATACTCAAATGTGAGTTTTAGCCCAAACACACACACACACACACACGGAGTGTGCTAGTGTGTGTGTAAAAAGGAGCAAAAGAAATTAAAAATGAATAACATAAAATGAAAGGCCAAGGACTGGCCTGGCCTGGCCTGGCCCTTGGGGGGTGGGTCCACTCTGCACTCTCTTTCTCTCGTCATCAAGTCAACCTTGTCTCGTCGTGTCACCTTTTCTGACACCGACTTCCACTGGCTGTCATCCCATCATCCTCCTGGTGGCTGGGGCTGGGGCTGGGGCTGGCCTGGCCTGGTCAATGGCCATGACAGACCCAGCTGGGCCTTTGGCCTTTTACTTATCTTTTACTTATTTTCGTTACGTTACGTATTTTATTTTATTTTATTTTATTTTTTTGTTGTATAGAAAATCAGAAAATGTTGTGCTGCCATCAAATGTTGGCTGTCGCCGTCGCTGTCTGGAGACGTTGTCCTGGCTACCCGTTGGCTGACGTTTTCTGCCTCAAATGATGACTGGCATTCGATGGCGACACGGGCCAAGTGTGGGCGACTGCTGGCTGCCGGCTGCCGGCAATCTTAAGAAACGGCAAGGACTCAACCTAATAAACTGTTGCCCAGGACAACAACCAGCATTGACACTGGCACTCCACCCAGCCACCCAGCCACCCATTCACCTCTCTGTCTCTCTGTCTCTCTGTCTCTCTCGCTCTCTCTGGTCTCACTGGCAGATGGCTGTTAACAAAGGACAGACCGAAAACTTTCATATCGTGTTTGAGGTTGAACAGGTTCGAAATTAAAGCATCTGTCCTGGGTCCTCTTTTGTGTGGGACTGTTGCTCAAGCGTTAAATAGAAAATTTTATGGCCACTCCTGTGTGTGTGTGTGTGTTGTGTCCTGGCAACCAACACAAGTGCACAATTGTCCACTCACACAGACACAGTCGGAGACGGAGACTGAGACGGAGACCGAGACTGAAACTGAGTCTGACTCGGAGTCGTAGTCGTAGTCGGAGATATGAAGAGCCAACCAACCACTCTCGTGTGCATCTCTCAATCGCGTTTTCATTTCAATAAGTGGGCTTTCAATTAACATGTTACCCCACCCGGCACCGGCATCGGCATCGGCATCGGCACCTGCCTCCTGCCTACACTGCTACGTGCTACGTGCTGCTTGCTGCTTGCCGCTTGGCTCCTGCAAGTAATTTGACTTTATGTCATTATCAAATGCCTGAAAACTTGCCAGCAAGAGCTGTGGAGCGGGGCTGGGTACAATCTACCGTTTTCTGCTAATTATGCCATCATTAGAGACACTCACACACCCCCACACCCACACCCCCACACACACACATGCATGCATGCAATAAATTCAGCTGTCGCCCCTTCACACGAGGCGCATCATCATCTGACTTCAGTTTACTGCAAATTGCTTGAATCTCCGTGTGGATGGATGCATGGATGGATGGATGGATGGATGGGTAGGTGTCTTTATTATGACGCCTCTGTCACGCACACACACACACACACACACACAATATGCACAGCAACATACTACACATATGTAGCTACATTTTGGGGGCTTGACATATCCCTCCCGCAGGGCGAGAGAGCTCCTTCAGAGGCCGCCGTCGCCGACTCGCTATTAAATCACTTGCAGTGCTAATTGCAGTGCTTATTATTAATAAATTGCTGCCTGGTCTGTAATTACCGCGGTGGGTGGGGAATGCTGGGAATGTAATAGAAATTTCTGTAATGCGAATGGGGAATGCAAATGCAAATCGAAATGGAAATGGAAATGGCAAAGGCAATGGCAATGGTTGCTTATTCAAACTTTTGGGGGAGGCCACTTGACGTTGCACATTGAGAGTGTGTGCTACTTGTGTTTAGTGTTCAGGGGTTAAGCAGGTGTCTCACGTGTAAATTAACAATAACAAATTAATTTACCATTCTCAGAGCTGGAAAGCGACAGCCAAAGGAGTTATTTATTATATAGCCTTTGCCATAGTTTAATGAGTGCAACAAAAATTCCTGACCACACTGAGACAACTAAGCAACAGATTAAGGAGTTAGACAGCCCACCAATAGCCAATAAAAATATTGCAATAAATAGTTGAAGATTAAAGCCAAGAATCGGGTAGGAAATGCCACACCCACACACCGAATAAACTCTAGAAATAAATGCAAGCTGCACCAAAAATCTTGCTGCATATAGCTATGGAAATCTATGTGCATTGCTCAACTTACTAGCAAGTAAATTGTCTCTGGCTGAAGCCCAAGCTGTGTGCCCGGGTTAGTTCCCCCACAAGTTCTTCACTTTCAGGCGAAAGCTGAGCAGCTGAGCTGCGGTTCCTCGCGCACACTTAAAGGGCAACAGAAACAACTGAAAAAAGAAGCAGACAGGTTTGAGATTTACTCACACAGACACCGACACACAGCTACGATTACTGCTAGTCATACTCGTAATAAAGGCGCTGCGCTGGATATTTGTGTGTAGAATGAGTGGGTGCGGGAGTGGGTGGCTGCTGGGTGGCTGGTTGGATGTCAGTGTCGCAGTTTTCTAGAAGCCAGAATAAACAACAACCAGCCGGCGGCGTCACAAACTTCGTAACGGCAACGGGAACCACAAAACATTTTGTTGGACAGCGAACGGCCGGCAAAGGACATCGAAACGACAGCGTCGCCCCGTTTGCCTGCAACATGACAGGTGGCGCGCCCCCGCCAACCATTCGCGACCAGGCGACCAAGCGACCAGGCCAACCCCATGGCCAACCCCATGGCCACCCCGTGGGGTCCTGTACCCGAGCCGAGCCGAGCCGAGCCGCAGCCATAGCTGAGGCTGTAGCCCCACTTCAGTGGGGCTTTGTCACAGGAACTGTTAATAATGTGTAGCCCCAGCAGCGAGCGCAGGAACAAAATCAGCGTCATTGGCGCACCTACAACATGCGATGTTGCGGTCAGCGACAACTTCGTGCCGTATCAGCAGAGTGAGACGGAGAGCAAGAGAGACGGGGGGAGAGAGTGCAGGGAGTGGGTTGTGGGGTGTGGGTTGTGGGGATGGTGGAATAAAACACACGGCTTCCTCCTGAAAATTCAGCGAAAAATAAAAGTGCACCCAAATGGTTGGACATGGACGGGAAGGCAGGTCATGAGTGACGGCGCCGCTGCGTCAGCGGCATGTAATTTTCACGGTTTTTCGCAAATACGAAAAACGAAATACGTTAGACGAAAATTCCCTCCGCCTGCCACTTGCCTCTTGCCACGCTCTCTGCACTCCTTCCGCTCCCTTTTTCACTCGCCCCCCGCCTGCCGCACTCGCTCATGATAAAAACAAAAACTATAACGGCTATAAGGGAGAAGTATCATTGAGTTATAGTCGCTGAGAGAAATACCCTAACAAAGGGTGCGGGTGGGATGAATGAAGGGAAGATTGCTTAGGCACACACACACACAGTTCTTTGAAGCTTTAGTCTATTAATAGGAGGAAATCGTTGCACTTCCCAAGCCACTCAAACACCCAAAGAAGCGAAACAAAAATTGCTCCTTTTTATCTGCATATTTTATGGCTATGAAAAAGCAAACTGAAGCAGTATTTTATATATATTTTTATTTATTTTATTTTTAATTTTATTTAATTTTCTTATTTATTTATATATATAAAATAATACCCACCATATTTACTGGATTTATATTTATATTTATTTTATTTTTAATTTTATTTAATTTTCTTATTTATTTATATATATAAAATAATACCCACCATATTTACTGGATTTATATTTATATTTATTTTATTTTTTATTTTTTATTTTATTTAATTTTCTTATTTATTTATATATAAAAAATAATACCCACCATATTTACTGGATTTATATTTTTATTTATTTTATTTTTAATTTTATTTAATTTTCTTATTTATTTATATATATAAAATAATACCCACCATATTTACTGGATTTATATTTATATTTATTTTATTTTTAATTTTATTTAATTTTCTTATTTATTTATATATATAAAATAATACCCACCATATTTACTGGATTTATATTTTTATTTATTTTATTTTTTATTTTTAATTTTATTTAATTTTCTTATTTATTTATATATATAAAATAATACCCACCATATTTACTGGATTTACATTTATATTTATCGCACATAATTTAGCTCCTTGCGATGTTATTACTGGCTCATTATACAGTATGCCCCCGATGCTGTCGAAACGGCACAAAAACTTATGGACAGCGGGGCAGGGGCACAGAGTGAGGTAAAACAAAGCTGCCACCTACCAATCCCGAACGCCCCTACCAACCCCCCTTAGCTCTGCGTGTGACAACAAAAACAAAGCAAATAATGTTGATGAACGAGAGCGAATGAGAGCGGCATGGCGTGGCCACGGGTCGCCTGGCTCTGGCTTTTTAGCGCCTCCAATGGAAAAACTAAAATTATGCAATGCCACGCCTCTTGTGATATGCCCACTGCCCCTGCAGAATGCAGCCTTGGCGCCCATGCCCCCCGTGCCTCAGTGCCCGTGCCCTGTGTGCATTATAGCATGCAATTTCTGTTCGCCATCTTCCCTGTGAGTGTCATTTAATGAGCGCTACGGGTCATCGTGGGCGTGGGCGTTGGAGTGGGAGTGGGAGTGTGAGCACTGCAGGGTGGGTGGGGTCGACTGCGCTATACGTCGCTGCCAACAATGCAACAACGCTTTACAATTTTCATAGGCATTCCATGCATTTTGGTCAGTTTGATGTGGGTTTTCGTTTCTCGGTGTCGTTTGCCTCGCTTACACAGCAACAGAAATAGAGAAATAGTGTGGGGGGGAGACACAGCGCGAGAGAGAGCAAAAAAAAAAATACCAGCTCATTCGCGCATAGCTCGCTATCAACGTCAACAAATACCCTCATCCCCAGGGACTCGTGCTGGGACTCTGCAATGGGATTGGGTTCCCTGTGTGCCGTGCACCGTGTTCCCTACTGCTTTCATTCAAGTATTTTTCGGTAAATGCAAACACCAACAGAACCCACGAGTATCCCAGTTCCAGTTCCAGTTCCACCAACGAAAACCGAGTTCCTGTCCAGCCATGTACAGGAGAAGCAGCGCTGACTGAGGGCGCTGGGCAGTGGCAGATGGAGAGGTAGGGGTACGTGTATCCCAGAAAACCCTGGTACCCCATTGTCGTCGCTAACAATAATGAGTTCGTAATTTGATGTCGCTGCAGAAAAGCGTGTGCACTTTGGGCCGGGCCTGGCCGGGCCGGTGTATGCCGTGGCGCGGGGTTGGTTGACTGGTCGGTCGGTCGTTGGGTCGTTCGGTTTGTTTGCAACGTCGCGTTTTCGACAAATACCCCTCCCGCACCGCGCAACAAGAGCAAAAAAAAAAACGTCCAAAGAAATAACACAACAGCGGAACGAACGTTGCCCCCCTGCCAGTGCCAGTGCCAATGCCAGTCCCAGTGCCAATGGCAATGGCAGTGCCCCAAACCTCAAGTTCACATCCATATGTGATTTATCAATGTCCGCTCGTCAGCATCCCCACTATCCCACGGCAGTGCAGGGCCACTGCTGCTCCATGCCGCTACATATTGTGTCAGGGACACATGTTTCCAGCTCCAAAATGATGTGGCAGTTCGGGCCGAGCAGTGCAAACGACAACCAAAAAAAAAACTATTGCAAGTGTCAATTGAATCGTTCAAATAATTAAAGATCAGCGCGCTGTGATAGATGACAGTGCAGCACCGGCCCCCGGGCTGCCAGGATCACTGCCCCGCGGGATGAGTCAGCTGTCACAGATTATCTGCTCGTGATAGCTCTTGATAGATGGCTGGCTCTATGCCTTATATAGAGCGGCAATTTAAGACTCTAAGGTATAAGGGTTTTTTTTTTTTTTCTGTTTTTTTTTAATAATGGAAAATAATAAAGTAATAATTATAAAATAATAAAAATAAAATAATTAAAAAATAATAATAATATAATAATAATAAAAAAATTAAATAATTTAAAAAAAATAATAATAACATAATAATAATAAAAATAATAATTCAAACAATAGGAAATATTCTGGAGTCTTTGGTTTGATTCCTTTGCTTGAAGATCTTCTAGCTTCAGTTTAAAAAATAAATAAACATTTTATGAAAATTAATTTTTGCTTTAAAGCACTGGAAACGGTCTAAAAAATATACCCAAAGGTTGAATCCCCCATGTAAAGTGTCCAGCGCTGCCTCAATAAGGATTCTTTAAGATTTTATGCATGCAAATTTTAGTCCATTTTCCTTTTTTGTTATCTTTTCTTCTGGTTTGCTTTGTTTGCTGTTAGTTTTTTTTTGTTTGAGAAATGATCAAAATGTCTTGCTGAAGCAAAATTAATGATTTCTGTCATTAGATTTGATTAAAAATGCAGTCCAAGAGGCACACAGCGGGCCAGCACGCTGTTGTCATGTTGTCTTTGGAGTTGACACATTCATCTGGCGAGGCCTGGCCAGCAGCGAAGATGTCTAAGGAGAAGCCCATTTCTTTTTTTTGGTAATTTTTCTTAATTTACGTGGCCAGTGGCACAGCTACTCAAGCGGGTGGTGGGCGGCATTGTGATTGAAAAGCTAGTCCTGTCTATCCTTAACCTTTGTTGGCGTGCATACGCCCAGCTCTAATCGAATGTACTGAGAATAGCTTCAGTTTCACAATAAATTACCTCCGATGGGACAGACCCGATCCGACCCCACCCGAGCACGAGCTCGAGGGGTCACCCAAATCAAACTCCAGTTAACTAAACACGCCTTAAATGGGTATTATCTGCTGGCCAGCACATTTAATTTCAATAAGCTCAGTTCCTGTCCCAGTCGCTGTCCCTGGCTCGCCCCGGGTGGCACTGGTCAACTGTTCTTCTCGGCCGAGTTGGGCCTGGGCCTGGGCCTGGGCCACCTGTGACCAATTTCGATTATGAGACTTGGCAACTTCTTTCTTTTCGCCTTCTATTTTTTTTATACAGTCTTCGTTTTTCTTTTTGTTGTTGTTTTGTGCTGGTCCTCATCTTGGTTTTGGTCTTGGGGTCTGAAGACAACCCCAGAGGCGTTGTAAATTTTCGTGCCTCATAAAATTCAACCACCCCCGGATCTGGGTTCCAAGGTTCTGGGTCTGGTGAATGGTTCGCCGCCGTCTATCCATGATTGCCACGGAGTTCATTTTTTTTTTTGTTTTCTTGGCTGTGGTGTTGGGGGGCTGGGGGTGGTCGAAGGTGGTTTCTGTGGGTGGTTCTGGGCCGGGCTGGCTAATCAGCTTCCGCATTTTTATAGCAGCAGGACGGACGTGCAACGGAAATCGCAAGTAGCTTAGCCTAATATGCTTTGTGTTTTGCTCTTTATTTATTTATGCCACTTTCGCTTTGTTGTCAGCTCTCCAGCTCTCCATCCGTCCGGTTTCTTTTACCGTATTCCTTCTGTTTTTTTCTCCTCGATTATTTTTCCGTGCAAGCGTATGTGTGGGATGGGGGGGATGGGTCCTACCCTCTAATGTTTCTGGTTGGCGGCCGGCGATTGTTGTTGTATTGGGTCATTTGTTTTACTTGGCCTCAAATAAATCCAAATAAATAATTCATTTGGCGCTGAGTTTGCTCTCAAGATTTCTCCGTATTGATTGTATGGCTTCTGGAGGCTTGAAGCTGGCACTGGCGAGCCGGTGGGTGGGCGCCGTTGCTTGTTGCCTAATCAAATGCCCGTCCGTAGGATTATCTTAAATGCCTACAATGAAGTACGTAACTAGCTTTGTAGCGGGAGCGCAGATCACATCTGATGTCGCATGGCACACACAGGAAAATACGTATACGCACCCTTGGACACCTTGGAGATCCTGCACACAGCCGAATGTGTCCTGCACTCGGTTTAAAATTATGGCGTTCCTTTCCATAGAACACACACACACAATGCCAACGAATTGGGCGGCAAACAGTCTGCGAATTACGAGAGCAATGTCCAGAAAGTATCTGCAAAAATGTTCCATGCTAAAGGTAAGCGAAAAGTACATCTTGCATTGCCTCACATCCTTAATTTGTATTTTAATATATACATATTTAGAAAGAATATTTTTTTTAGCTAAATATTAGTCCTAAAATTGATGAGCTTTGCGGGAATAGATAACAGTTTTAGGTCACGAAAAATACATGATATGTCATATAATAAAAGGGATTCTTTTCCTTTTTTGTTCATTGATTTATATGTAAATATATAAAACACATATTTATGTATCTATGTATATTCATGTGTGTTTGATATGCAACTGACAAGAAACTACTCAATTTAATTCCTAAACTGTATGATCCGTGTAGATGTACGAAGCGATAACTAATTAGGTTTATGTAGAATTATCACACTTTAAGGCAAATTAAACGAATGCCTAGTACATATATGCTACGATTCTCTGCCAGTCTTTAAATTTGGATGCATATTCACATTTGGCAGCATTTTTAATGAATCGAATATACCCACTCGAAGCTAATTTAGCTATTTGAATGGACAGCAAATTGAGGTATAAGTGTGACTAGATCGTGAATACTGCTAGGAAATATCACAGTTTTTGCTCAGGCAATGGTTTTGCCAAATAATATTTGAGTACTTTGTACATATAGCCATTAAATATCACGCTCATGATATACAATGAACAGAATAACAGTCGTATGTTTCACATACGTTTCATATATTTGTGTACTCCACTCAAATTTCTTTCTGTCTAAACACAACTTTTCCACCTTACCAGAAAGAAATATAGAAATTCCATTGCTCAAAGGTCTGCCCTTCCTTTGGAATTGTAAAGGTAAATACTTAGTTGTATACTTACATACAAGCAAAATAAATATAGATTATAGACCCTTGCAGAATCCACGCACTGCGTCTTTTAATGGATAGGTTTGAACATTTTTCATCAGGCTGTGGATGGATGCAGAACCAGAAGGGTTGCAGTTTTTACAATTACATTTCTTTGTTCCTTTGTTCAATCGATTCTGTGTCCCTTTTGTGTGAAACATTAATAAAATTTTGGGCTGCGATCATCAGGCTCTCTTAGGTGTAGTTTGAGACATTTGAATATTATTTGTTGTTAAGAGCTGATCAAATTTCGGCTCTCTTCAATCGAATTTGTACGCAACAGGAATACAATTTTGACCTGTGATCAGCAGCAGCAGTTACTAAAATCTAAACTATAAAACTATCCGAATAAAATGCGATTAAAATTAAAATTTATCCCATGTTTTCCTTGTTCGAGCGGACAAAGTATCCATCTCCTGTGCCTCCATTGGTCACCGACAGCTGGCTGGGGTCATCACCGACGTGGGTGTCCTCTTCGGCTGAGGGAAACAAGAAGCAAAACAGAGGATGAGTGGGGTAGGGCAAAGACAATCACAATCACAGGCAAGAGTTGTTCTGTAAATCCAGAAGCTACTGGGCCAGGTGCCCCTCTGCAGTGCTTTCCTGGCTGAAACTATCTACTGGGCTTGTACTCTTGATGGCAATATTTACACTCTGCTGCGGACACTCACCCAAAAAATATTCGCAGCGGCGGAAATCGGGGTTAAGGTCGAGCATGGGCAGTGGGGTGTTGTAGCCGTGGGGTGCAGGTGCGCCGGGCAGCACAGTCTCACCCATCAGACTGCGGGCGCGTTCCGACAGAGACTCCCTGCCTGCGGTGGGTGGCTGCTCCCGCTGCCCCTGCCCCTCTGGAGCTGTGGGCAAACGGCCACCGAGCGAACGTCTTGGCGGCTGCCGCTGCCCCTGCCCCTGCCCATCTGGAACTGGTGGCAAACGGCCACCGAGCGAACGTCTTGCCTGCGCGAATGCGGCACGTATTGGCACCCCAAGCGGTGGCACCTGGCGTCGTGGATGGGGCACTGACCCACCGTTCTCACCGCCAATCGTCGGACGCACTGTAACGGGAATGGGAATGGATTGGAATGGGAGCCACGATCCAAGACCATTATTGCACTTACCATTTGGCCCGAAGGGGACCAGGGCTCCGCTGGTTCCCAGGCAGCCATTGGACGGATAGTTTGGCTTTGCCACTTGGCCCATGCTCGGAGTCGCGAGTGCGCGACGCACGGCGCAGCATGGCGCTGGGAAAAGGCGGCCGGACTGCTGTGGAATCCGGTGGCCGGTGGCCTGCAAGCAGTGACGGCACATCTGCTGCACGGTGCCCTGTGGCTGCAGCCGAGCTGGTGGTGGCTGTATGGGTGGCTGCATGGGTGCCTGTGGCTGTGGCTGTACCCGTGCCTGCGGCTGTACCCGTGCCAGTGGCTGTACTCGTGCCAGTGGCTGTGCGCGTGCCTCTGCCTGGTTCCGAATGGGCATGCGCCACTCGTCCGACAAGCGCCGCTGCAGCTGGCCGTGCGCAAGCGTTGCGTTGGCCTCGTTGTTTATGGCCTGGAAAATGTCCAGCAAATCGAGCACCGGTATGATGTTCTGGTTGGAGTCCAGCAGTGGCGGCATCTGGCCATCGAGTGCAGCGCGCGCAGCCGGGGCCCTTGGTGCTGCCTGTGGCAGTGCGTAGATGGGAGCCAGCAGCGGGTCGCGTTCTGGCCCAGCCGCGTGTTCTGGATCGAGTGGCCCGTTTGTTAGCTCCCGTTCAATGGGAGCCAACTCGTTCGCCTGCCCATTCAACGGCAGCAGTGAGGGGCCGAGAAACTCCACATCTCGGACATCGTCCGGCACGTGAACGTGGCCGCCGAACAGAATTTCGGCCAAGTCGATTGCTGGCGATTGAATGGCTCCTGGCAGTGGTGGCTGTGCCCCGTTGCGGTCGGGCATCACTTGTGCAACTGGCTCCTGGCTCCACACAGATGGAACACGCACCTCCTGTCGTTCAGCTGCTGTGCCAGAGGCAGAGGCAGAGCCAGAGGCAGGCTGCACTCCAGGGCAACCTTTGAGCACGTCAGCAAATGTGGGCTGCGGTGGTACGTCCGACATTATCGTTGAATATCACTTAAGTTCGTCACACGGAATAGCTCACAGGGAATATATACGCATATATATTCTGAATCACAGACAGAATTCACTTTGCCAGAAAACGAGGCGTCACGTCAGAGTAGCAGGTAGAGAGTTATCGATAGGCCTGCGATATCGTTTTTGGCCGACATGCTAAGATGACGTCGAAATTAAGCTTATTTTGAAAATTAAGGCGCGGCACTCAAACACACCCAGTGCTCAGCGGGCCCAGCTGTTGTGATCAGTCATCAGCCATATCTGAGATCTAAAATATCTGAAGTATGCTGAGATATGTGCACAATTTGCAGCAATAAAAGTCCATAATTCGGTATTAAATTCGTAAGCTGCAAATCAGCTGTTCGCAGCATAACAGTGCTGGAAAGCGACGATTTATGTTGGTGTAGAATTTTGCGCTTTGTGTTTATGCGTTTAAAATGATATTAACAATAGGAATTAGTTCCCTGTTAATGGAATAATAAAACGAAATTGGACAATGTACTGTTTAAGTCATCGGTTACCTATGTTTGCTTTGCATTTCCCTTATAAAGCAGTGTTGGAAACTGGCTTCAGTGCCAATTAGACCAATTGGCTAAGCGGAAAACACACACAAGCAACTGACATTACTGCGGTTTATTGTAAACATTAAAAAACGCAACAGAAGAATGGAAAAACATTTGAAAACTATGAAAAATTCGTCATGTTGTGACCCATTATGGATAAATGAGTTTCTTAACGTATTGCTGTGGCACCTGCACGGTGCCCAGGCGACGGACTACTCCATTGCCAGTCATTGCCTTGCACTGCTGCAGCACCACATCGGTGGTGCCTCTCACCAGATGTCCGTGGAGGAAACGGCGCATACCAGTCGACGAGGGCGGCAGCTCGAGCTTCACGGGAATACCACGCAGAGCGAGCGGGCCCTCGAATGAGGCAGCTGCGACGCTTGGCAGCAGCGTGAAAATGGGCTCCAACAAGTAGCCATTATTGTCGCAAATAGGCTCCCAGAATGTGCCAATGTTTTTGAAGGGCGTCGAGTCCGAGTTAAGATCTGATTGGGGTAAATTAAATGAACCAATTAATTGAGGAAACATTGCTAGCGATCCACTCCTACCTTTTTTCTTCATTGCAAATGGCACAGGGATTTATCCTCAGGCTGCTGGTATTATTTTCTGCTGCGTGGCAAATTGCTTTTGTTTTTTCTTTGCAGCTTGCGAGCAATAAATAAAATAAGATAACGTGTTGCCAGCCGGTGTTTTCCAACACTACTATACTAGATAGCGAAAAACAAAACAGAAAAGGTGGTCAAGACGGGCGGCATTGGCCAGGCCATAACCTGATCTTAGCGAGGGAATCGCTGGCAGCAACAAAGATTTTCTTGTTCTCCTGAATTCTACGGCCATGCATCCATTCGGCATTTGTGGGCACGGAGAGGCCATCGCGTAAATGGCATGCAAATGGCGAGACGTTCGTTGACTCGCGGTGAGTATTTCCATGAAATTGGGGCACATTTGTGGCAATTATGTTGGTGGATTTCTCAAACCTACAGGCAACCTACAGGCAGCCGCAGGCAAGCAAGCTACATGCAGCTGTATACCTACAGTTTCCTTCAGTGTAGAGGGCCAGCAAAGAGACCCAGCCATATGCCAGACAATTGCAAAAAACGTTTTCAAAAATTGCTGCTGAAAATTAAAAAATAAAAACATAACAACTACACACACACACACATAAAAAAGAAATTTGCCAAGGCTGCTGCCTTGTACTCATGCAGACTTATGGAGCCCTCATGGAGCATATTCCGGTTGGTTATTGGTCCGACTTGGAGCACTCAGACCAGAGACAGACAGGGCCAGACCAGGCGACTCTCGACTCTCGCAGAGCACTTAAAGCCCCGCGTAATCTTTGACAGTAAAACAAACGAAACGAGAGGAAGCGAGAGGAAGCGAGAGGAAACGAGAGGAAACGAGAGGAAACAATGTAGAGGCCAGCCAGCGAGTAGCTGCCGCGAGGAGGACTCGACTGAAACGAGAAATTGAATGCAAGACACGTTGCAGGATTTATGGCCAAGGAGCAGCCGCCAAACGCAGACTAATAAACAGGGCCCAAAGCAGAGTGGGGTAGAAATTAAAAATCAGAGCGGGGAATGGGGCACGGGGCACGGGGTATGGGGCATGAGGCATGGACTGCTGTGGCAAGTTCTTGGCCCCAAAAGGATCGTGTGCGCCGAAAATTGTTGTGAAAATTATAGATAAAATATAAACGTGAGTCAATGCGGCTGTGTGGCTGTGTGGCACTGGGACTGAGACTGGGGACTGGGGGCTGGGGCTTGGGGCTGGCAACCCTTTCCTTTTGGCCTTGGATTCAGTCGTGCGGCAGGCGAGTGAGAGTCAAATGAAACGAAAGACGAATGAAATGAAATGAAATCCCTTACCGTAAGAATTTCATGCACGTCAACACGTCCTGGCAGCGACAATGCCGTTGACAGGCATCTCAGGCATACCCCAACCCCGCCCGACCCCCACTCCACACCCGCCCCCGCCCCCTTTCCAGTGCTGGTCTGAGGGCTGCGTAACAATTTCTAATTCATATGTTCTGAGGCTGCCCGAGAGCAGAGGCTCGGGCCCAGGCCCGGGCCAGGGCCAGTCTCGATGATTTATGATGTACGCACGCGAATCCCAAAATGAGAGGCGATAGAGGACAAGTCCTGTGTTGAGAATCGTGGGTAGGGCTGGGTCCGTGGGCTGTGCTCGTGACACGATGCTGGCAGCGAATTTTGCAGCATGGAGTTCGTTTCGTGATTGTCTTTGGATTTCGATTGAGTTTAAATATATAATATAAATAATATATTCCATAGTTCTATCTTTCTAAATTGTTTTTCAGACTTTTAGTAAATTCTGTTATTTTATTTTAATTTATTTTACTTTTTTTCATAATTTAGATTTAAATTTTGGAATTTTCAAGCCGCATTAAAAGTAGAGCGCTCCTTCAGGCCTGTCTATTTTAATAGTCGGGTATAAATCGCTGCAGCGTAAGATGGAAAATATTAAATCAACTAATGGAAACTTCCTTTGATATTTTAATCCAAAGAGTTCCAGATTTGAGTCGATCCAACATGTCCTTTGCTGCAAGGGATATAATTTAAGATAAGATAATACATAAAATATTGCATAGTTCTTTCTTTTTAAATTGGTTCTCAGACTTTTAGTAAATTCTGCTATTTTATTTTATTTTATTTTATTTTATTTGTTTCTTAATTTAGATAAAAATCAGTTTAAATCAATCAGTCTCTACTAACTCTATCAACTGTCTCAGAGCTACCCTAGGATACGTGACACGAGGATTGCACTTGCCAGTGGCCCGTTGGCCCATCTCTATGGGCCAGCGCTTGCCCATCGGTGGGCAGTGTCGCTGCCATCACCGGCTTCGTTGCGGGCCTTTAATCATTCAATAGGCAATTTGTTTGTACTCCTGGCAACGAAATGAAATGTTTCACACATTAGTCCGGTCAACTACTGAGCCGGCCGGGGGACAGGCGTCCCTCCAGCTACTATATTTAATATCATTTATCTTTCTTACGCTCCAATGTGCGGTTTGTGTGTGCCTGTGTGCGTGTGCGTGCCACATCGACGGATGGCGGCAGGGGGCGGCGGGCTATGGCGAGATGAATGCCTAGGCGGTGTTGTTGTGATTTATGATTATCAAAGTATTTGTTACCTTTATGTCCAAATTATTTGCTCGCACATAAATCATTTCAGCCTCCAGGCGACTCTGTCAGGCCACTTCGTCCACCTTCGGGTAGCCCTTGTCGCTTTGATTAATTTTCTTCAATTGCCTGCCGCGATTGGCGCCTCGATTCGGACTTGGATTTGGGATTTTGGATGGCAGAACGATTTGTTTGATATGCCAGACAGCCACTTGGCACATAATTCACACAATTGGTCAACAAGTCAGAGCCAGGCCCTCCCCCCGCCCGGCAAGCCAATCCACCCAACTATGCCTGAGAGCCAGCCCACTTGTCAGGGCTGTGGGGGGGGCTCTGTGCAATCTTCAGAGTAAACGCAATGAATTATGTATTTATTTTTCTCAGTTTTACAGCATACAGCAGAATACGGGCAGTGGGAAATGTGAAAGCCCAAAATAAGACAGAACAGTTCGACCCTGACTTCCATATATTTTTGGCTTAATTATGCACCATGCACTCCCCTAGTTACACCGGCCAATCCCTCAGTTTCGATGCTTTTTAGCTGCATGCTAATTTATTGATTAACCCAGATCCTTGCCATTGGATCAGTTTATATCTGGAGTGTATAAAATAAGTTTTCCCTCCCACCTCATTCACTTTATACGTCCCATCTCGATCTCTGACTTAGCTGATTTTTGGGGCTTACTGATGTCCTGCAGTGAATAATTTCCAACTGCTTCAAGCCCTCGATACGGTAGAGCTAAAACCTTTGGGATTTTCGGGACCATTTTGTGTGTTTAATTTTTTGCTTAAATTTTGATTTTGTGTTTACTTTAATTTTTGGAAAGTATGTAAATTATATTTATACATATTATTAGATATTATATACATATGTATTTTTATATATTATATTATTATATATACCTTAACTTTGTAATGAAAAGTAGCTGCTGCTCCAGGAAAATCATAGTTTTAACAGCTAATACTTGTTTTAAAAACAATTAAAATATGGCACGTCTCTGAGCCTGAAAGATCACAAATATATATCGAAAAACTCCTGCCATATTCCGTCTTAAATGCTATCTTCTCTGACAATTTTATCAGTTTATTTGCATTATATTTTGTCAGCCAAGAAGCTGCGCTTGTATTTCTCTTCACACAAGCACACAAATTGAAGTTCATTTCGCTCTTCAGTGCCTCTCAAATTGAATGTCTCCCCTCCCCGCACCATTGAGGAGGATCAACCCAATCTTTGTTTTCACTTAGTTTTCTTTCCACATGGCCAGACGCTTCATCTTCGATGGCTCGCCCGCCGCCGCTTTAAGTCGCAGTTTTCACAATTTTCTGCAGCGTAAATTCAATTGAATATATGTATATATATATGTTGTTGTATTTGTTGTTGTTGTCGTTTTTGCTTTAAATCGATGCCCGAGGCAATGGCCACAATCCCACTTCCACTTCCGCACGAGCAGCGGCGGCAGCAGAAAATAAAAAATACAACAAGCAGGGCCGGGGCCACCCATACACTGCGTACTCGTGTACACCCGAAAAAAAGGGTTAAAACAATAGAAAATGTTGCCAGCGATGGGATCGGTGAGGGGGTATGAGGGGGTCGGGTGCTGGATGGAAAACAATTCTTTATATGTTGTATGGTATAATGCTGTGAACGCTTTTAACGGCCCGTTCAGCTGCTGTTCAGCCTGCCTTCCCCTTGCCGCTGCCCCTGCCATGCCCAGTCCTCCACTTATTCTGCACGCCAAATCATTATTACAAAAACAATATGCGGGGAAAGAGAGAGACTTGCTGCCGACTTCCGTGCTTATTCCTTGGCCGGCTCAACTCCTTTTCAGCAGCCGTGCTGTGGGCCTCCGTCTGTGCGCCCCATTTGCTCGACATTTTTCAACCCAAGCACGAACCCAAACCCCGGGCAACCCGAGGGCTGAATATGGCTGCCCCGGACATCGAATCCTTTCGTTCATAAATCAAGTCTTTGGTTTAATTAAATCTTGTGTTGGCGGTAAAAACTCGAGCAGAACAAAATACCAAAAAACAAGAGCAACAACAGCAGCAGCAGCAGCAGCAACAGCAAGGCGGCAAAAAAAGAATAAGTGCTGAAACGAGCAGCCAGACAAGGAGCAGCAGATGATGAAGGAGCAACAGCATCAGCAGCAGCAGCAGTCAGGAGCCCGCCCAGCAGCTGTAGTTGGAGCTGGAGCTCGAACTGAAGCTGGAGTCAGCGCCTCTGGGCCTGGTCCGCGGCCTGGGCCTGGGCAAGAATAGGAGAAGGAAGCAGCCAAATATTTGCATAGCAGGCAGTAGTCTAAGCCGGGATATGGCATCCACAAAAGGATTGCAGATGAGCATGAGTATTGGGTTGGTGGGGTTCTGGGGTGTTGGGGTATTGGGCATGGCATTGTCGACTCGTCACGTTTTAAATGTCGCCAACGCCGTGGCCGCTGCCGCTGCCGTTGTCGTTGTCGTCGACGCGGTTGTCCTTTTCATATTTTCTTTTTGCAAACTCATTTCCTTTTGTCGGTTTTCGTAGCGACCAAAAAGCCCTTTGACTTGTTGTTTTGGCCGCCATCTAAAGAGGGCTGTTTACAGTCCTTTCAGCCCTGCTGTAGGTTCTTGGCCTGCACGGGCAGACACAGTGACACTTGGCAACGAATCAATACGAGTGGAACGAACTGCCCGAAGATATTTACCCAACCAATAAATTAAGTACGACACGCGACATTCGATTGAAGAATATTCTGCCACAAATTGGAGAGAAACCAAAACTCTGTTCTAAATAGAGGCTAAAAATATAAAAGGAAACTGTCGTATTAAAAACGATATTTAATTTTAGATTTAAATATTTATGCCATTACATCTGGCCTGAGATCTATTGGAAATATTAAAATATAATAAATGTAGCCTACATTTTAAATCAATATGAAAATATTTAATCTAAATATTATTCATATTTAAAAGAAATAGATTTTATATTTTAATGTTTAAAATAAGTATATTTCCTATAAATTTAATTTTATTCATGGTTTTTAGAGTGTTTTATATCTATATTAAATATGAGCCGTATTAAATATTAAATAAATAAATATAAATATAAATAAATATACTTTTAAAATTTAAATACATTAATATTTTAATCAAGGTAATTAAATTCTAATAAATTTCACTAAGTACGAATTTACACACCAAATATATAATTTATATATGAATTTGTTTCTTCTTTTTACCAAGCCTCTTTCCTCTCAATGGTAAGTAAATATATTTAGTTATATATGGCTGTAAAGATGAACCATTTAAAGGCCTTGAAACACTCTCCTCAAACATGATTTAATGCTTTTTTGAATACAAATACAAAATATATACTTTATTTATATTTCTAACGTTGACAGTTTTAATATTGAAAAGCTTACCAAAATGTATTTAATATGCGCCTCAAATTGACACAACAGAACCGTAAAACTGTATATATATTTCCGCTTGATTGATCAGCTCCTGAGCTCATGCTCATCCTCAGCTTCAGCTCATCCTTAACATCACAACACAAAGCTTCTCTCATGCGAAATATTTTAATAAATCTCTGCGAATCAATTTGAACAAAAGAATACCTCTGGCCAAACAATCCAATGCAGTTCAATCCACACAGTCATCGAAGCTTGTGGATTCCGATTGTTAATATCTAAGCCTTGGCCACAAGCAGCAGCAGAAGCAGCAGCAGCAGCAGGACGAGCTGATTTTCATGTTGCCATGGCAATCGAGTAGTCGGAGTTTATTAATTTGATTTTGTTGAAGAATTGTACATTTTTCTGTATGGCCAGAGCCACAAATTGGACTACGCACTAATTGGGTTTGTCCAAAGGGCGGGAGCTGAACCAGAAGCAGAAGCAGAAGTCCATTCCCGTACTGATGATGATGATGATGATGAGGATCCTGACCAGCATGGCTGCTCCGGGTAGGTGGGAGGGAGGGTCCAGTCGGCTGTTTGGCATATTTTCTCGAAGGAAACATTTCTTAAAAGTTTTCCTTTCTGGTAACCGCCATGCGCTCGGCAAGTAGTAAAAAGTTTATAAGCATTTCCCTTCCAAGTTTCCCTTCCCCCACCCCCCTACCCCATCCATATCCCTGCCTTCACCACCCCCCAGGCCGTTTATTGTTTACCACAACCTCAGTTTTTGCTAATTTTGAGTATTGCCATCGTAAATCTTTTCATTAAGAAAACTTTGCATAAGTTTTCCCCGCAGTTTCTTCTTGTTTGCCCTTTTTTCTCTCTCTCTCGCTCACTTCTTTTCTCGTACTCTTTGCTGCTCTCTGTCTCTCGCTCGTTCCCCTTTTCGTCCATTTCTATTGCCTAGACGCCTTTTCTTCGGCTCGGCGTGTTTTCGTTATTAGTCTGATTAATTTGGCTCTTTTCATAAATTGCCAACAGCTTCCAGCCGCAGCTTGCCAGCCTCTTAGGCAAACACCGCCCTGCGTCCTGCGCCCACACCACCATCCCACTCATCTCTAGTACCATGGCTATAGCGCCACCTCTGCCAAGGACTTGCACAAAAAACCCAACCCCATCTAGGCAGAGCACCAGGCCAGCAGCAGCCCAGCAGCGGCCCAGCAGCGGCCCAGCAGATCCCCGCTAAACCAGAAGAAACTTGTGCGGAAAATTCACCAGCTCAACGAATTTTTGATGCCTTAACTTCGAGAATTTCGAATAATATCTTTAGACTAAAATAAGAGGAAAATATTTAGCTAAGGGAAGGTAAAGTATTATTTATTATTTTTATTATTTTATATTGTTTTCTGGCTAATGGGATGTTAGGACTTTCTCTTTTTTCTTTTTCTTTTTTTTGTACAAATGAAAATATAAATATTTTCACCGTATTAAATTCAGCAGAAACATGTTACAAAATGCCCAAATAAGTGCATGTACTCTTGTGCTATTTGCACAGAGGAAAAGTCTGGCAAAAACTCGCCATGAACCTTTTTCCGACTTTTGGACTCGGTCTATTTCCCCCCACTGGTCCGTCTTTTCCTTTCGCCGCACCCCTCATAGTGGATGACAAGCTGAAGAGCAGCGGCGAGGGCGAAGGCGAGGGCGGCGGCAAAGGCGGAACGGCGTAACCGGCAAACTCTTCAGGAACCACATCATACATTATCCTAATAAAGGATAATTCATTAGTATTTGAACTTTTTGGCATTTTTTGAAGTCTTTTGGCTGACGGACCAAGCGCCATTTTAATTGCTGACGGTTTTCTCGGGATTTTGTTTCCTTTCCTGCCCCCCTGCCCCCTGGTCCATAACCCTACACAACCGACAACTGCCAGAACCCACGACTGCTTCTTGGGCATTTAATTACGTTGATTTGTTGGGTCGTTTTTTTCCAACTCGATTTTGTACTATTTTTGCAATGAGCTTCAGTTTCAGCAACAGCTTTAGCTTTAGCTTTCGCTCTGGCTTGCTCGCGTTTTGTATTAAAAAATTCCGTGCTGCTGTGCATTCAATCTGGTGGGATGGTCGCTGGGCAGGGAATCTGCTTTGGAATCTGCCACGAATGTTTATTAATAAAAATTTCATAAAATCAATAACAACACAAAAGGAAGAGCAAAAAAAAAGAAGATACAAAAGCAACCTGCAGTGCTGTAAGCTAGACAAATTCTCAGTGTTGTCCTTGGAGTTGCTTTAAGCGGGATTTAAATTTATGCAAAATTCTTGTGCATAGCAGCAAAAAAGCGGAACAAAAAAATCACTTAAATAAGCAACAATATTATACCGGCTTTTGCATAACACTTTCCCAAGCTTGCAGATCATAAGTGGTTGATTTTGGCAGTGTAGTTTATATTTAATAATAACAAGAATTTCCTTTGTATGTGTTTGTATTTGTATTTCCTTTCCGTGAGCTGTGATCTTAATTTTTTTGTATAATTTTATACGCATATATGTATTATTAGTCTTTTCCAATACAAATTATATGGTCAAGAGCTGAAGGCGCTGCAAGCTAAGTTCATATTTTATAAAAGCCTTAAATTAATAATAATAAAGAAATAAATAAACTTTTTTATTTTTGATAGTAATAGTTGTATAATAATTTTAATAAATCCGAAGATCACAGTATAAATGCCATGTGTAGCTGCTGGGTTCTTCGTGAGTTACTCTCATGCTATGTTTATTTTTGTTGCTGTTCCCAGACAATGGCTGGGGGCTGGGGCAGGGTGCTGGGGTAGTTTTCATTAGTGCAGCGTGGCCACAGCCGGGACAGAGTGCGCTGCGATGGCTTTGAAAAATCGACGTCGTTCCGTTGCTAAGCCAAAAGGTAAAGTGTAAAAAGCGGAAAAGCGAAATTGGTAGCTGGAAGGTGGAAGGTGGAAGGGTAAGTTGTGAGTGGCGGGGCAAGTGCAAAGACAGCACACAAAGTGTGTCCCTGTGTGTATGTATGTGTGTGTGTGTGGTATCTTCTTTTAAGCTGTCAGCTCTGCACCACCATCAGGCCCGGTCCCTTACCCTCCCTCAACCACCTCGTCACTCATTATGCGCTGTGGCACTCGCTGCCTTAGCCTGACATATATTAGTATGGATTTTTAATGGATTTTGGCGTTAAACTAATGTCACAGCTCCGTTGTTGTCTCCTCACTAGAAGCACTGTGATGTGGTTGGATGCTTGTGGAGTGGAGAGCAGCGAAGGCAGACAAAGAAGAACGAGAGAGCTGGCAAAGTCCTTCACTTAAAGTTTCCCCCTCTTTGCTCGTGTTGTCTGCCGTTGGTCCAACATATTGTCGGCGGTTAGCGACTTGAAAGGCGATTCGTTTCAGCTTGGAAAACTATTAATTCTGAAGCAGGCTCCTGCTGCTGCTCCTCCACTTCTGCTGCTGTTGCTGCTGCTGCTGGCTTGGCTGGTGTGAGGTATATGTGGCAGGAGTATGGAGAGGCTGGGAAAACTCGAATGTGGAAATGGTGTAAGATGTGCGGATAATGCAAAACAGACGGTAACTAGATGAATGGCTGATATCTGGGCACCAAAAAAAATACACCAAATGCAGACTAGAGGTAGATATAAACATGGTTAAATCTCTTTGGTAAGAGACAAAGAAAACCTACGAAAGAAAACTATTTGTGGGAGGATGAAGATCTTCAGAGGATATTTTATTTGTGGTAAATATTTGTAGTGCCTAATTTAGCTGACTGTTTGTTTGAGTAAAAAAATGCTACTCTGCCCAAAAAAAAAGGGGAATATCATTCGAAATTCTTGGCATTTCACCACTTGCCGTAGATGTCTCGTTATGCCAATGCCAATGGCAATGCCATTCCTTAGACCTGTCTTCCACACACACACACAACCCCCGAAAGAAATGCGTCACCACCTCATCGCCTATCCAATGACTTGGCTCGTGCTCGTTCGCCCACCCACCCTCTGACTGTCTCGCTCTGTCACTGGGCCACATGCATGCGCACATCCCGCTCGCACTCGCACTCGCACATCCATTTCGAGCATTTTCTTGAATAAATGTTGCGGTTAACCACAACTTATAATTGGTCGAAATGCCTTACGCCTGCCTGCCCGCTCTTCGAGTGTGTGTGTGTGTGTGAGTCGACTTACCCTTAGCCAGAGTGCGACTGCGTAAGTGTATGTGTGCGAGTGTGTGCCCAATATATTGATGGCAGCTATCAATAAAGAATTATTTATAATTTACTGCCGCAAAAATCAGCAAAATATAAAAAGCAACGAAACTCCTCAGAGAGGAAGAAATGCAATCGGGCAAAAGCTTTTGGCCTGGCGCCATCTGGCGTCTTGAGACTGAAGCAGCAGCGAAAAAAAATGCCAGAAGCCAAAGAAAAAATATCCTGTAAACAACAACAAGAGCAACAGCAACAACAACAACAACGTGGGCACGTAGCGCCAAAACGCCAAAAAGTTTCGCCTCTGCCGCTGAGGGAGCAGTGTCTTGGTCTTGGACTTGGACTTGCAAGACGGTAGCTAGCCCGTGGAAGCGTACTGCAAAGGGGGTGAATGTCTAAGTTCAGATGGGGTTCTGCGCAGACTCTTACACACACACACACGCACACTGAAGCAGCAGCAAAGGAACTCCTTGAGCAGGAGCAGACAACCCCGAAGTTGCTTGAGATGCTTCCGTTGGAAATGTTCTTTTTCGCTGGCATTTTTCTTAAGAAAACTTTCGCAAGCTTTGCGTGCTTATTAGCATATTTTTCTGCTTTGCTTGGATTTTTTGTTCTCTTGGCGATTCGCAGCACTTTGCTTGCTAGATGGAGCCACAGGCAGTGAAATGAATTTCAAAACGGAAGATCTTAAGTTGAGCCAAAGGGCATTCGATTTGAAACGATCTGCCCAGCTTCCTGGCAGGGCATACAATATTCTCTTTCAGTGCAGCCCCGGGGCCGCCCTTTGATTCTGTGCGTTCCCCCTGTCAGTGCCAAACTTTTTGGCCGCTGTTGTTGCTGCTAATAAATAAACATGCGTAATGAAAACTAATGAATAATGTAATCATTTTCCATTTTCTAATTTTGATATTTTAATTAAAATGATTTGCAACTCGTAAAAACCGCAAAACGATTTCAAATCATTTCATGCTGGAGCACGCACGGGTGTGGGTCATTGTGTGTGCCCCGTGCCCCGTTGTGGGGGTCTCCCGGCGCGGCATCAGAAAATGTTATTCAAATCATATCATACATTAAATAATTTTTTTTTTTTTTTTTTTGTATTCCATTCTGCTGTTTGGTATTACCCACTCAGGCACACACACACACACACGGACACTCGTGTCTGGTTTTTGTTGTTTCGGCGGACGCCATTTTGTTTTAAAATGATCGCATTTATATTGCAATTGCCGAAAAATCAAATTCAAAATCAAAATCATTTCTGGCCACTGCAACGCCTGCCTGCCTGCCTGCCGGCCGGCCGCTGTCCGCCGCTGTGGACATTGTCGACATTGTGTGTGCCGTGCCCCAAAAACATGGCCAGAACAATATTTGTTCTGGTCTGAATATATGTATGTGCATCTACATCTAAATACATGTGTGCATTTCTGTGTGTGTTGGCCTTTTGTGTGGTAAGCGCGTTTCGCTCTTTGTGCTGCTGCTGCTGGCCCCCAAAATGTGCGGAGTGGTCAAATTGGGTTTTAGGATTGGGCGGTATGGGGCTTTAGGGTATGGGTTCCGGCACGGGCTCGAAACTCTTTTGAATAGTCAAATGTTTGAATTTTGTCGTTGTTGTTTGCTGGTGTTTTTGTTGCTGCCATTGCCACTGGCAGTGGCACTGGCCGCCACTTTTGGCTAGAAAATAATACAAATATGCTGGAATATAATGAATATAATAATGCATGCGAATGCATTTTATTAAATATGAAATATGATTTTATTTTACCCCCAATTGAGAGCATGCCAGACCAGGCAACAGCAGAACCAAAAAATATGCCCAATCTAATATCAAATGAAATATGAGCTGCCGAAAAAAATACCCGCTCGAGAGATCGACTGGAGAATGCTCTGAAGAATATCATGTGCTGCCAGGTTAGTTCTCTGTAAAGTCTTAGCTGTCAGTGTGCACCGATCGACGGCATTGAAAATATATTTTTGGTTGCAATTTAAATATTAGTATATATTTTTTTTTTTTAATTTAAAATCATTTTACCATTCAATCACATTATTTTAAATATGTTTATTTAATTCTAAGTTTGGAATTTATTGAGCAGAAATAATCATTAAAAAAACAATTATAAATGCTCTGAGCACTTTAGCTCTGACCCCGCGAGCTGAATTAGTTGAGTTCCAGTGCCATTTGCGATCTTCAGAGACCACACATAATAATGAACATTTTTGTGGAGGGTCAGGCAGCGTTCCGCAAACCGCACAAAACAAAATGTTTTCTAAACTCAATGGCTGCCTGGCTGCTACGAATTTTTTCGGTGTATATTATTTATTTATAATTTTTAAAAGGAAATTCAATCATGCAGCCAGGACACAGGACACGACTGCACTCCATTGCACTCGCTCTGCCGCTCTGTCTCTATTTCTCTCTGTCTCTCACACACACACAAGCACATGGAAAGAGAAGGCTGTAGGCAGACAGAGTGAGTGAGTGAGTGAGTGAGTGAGAGGCAGCTGTGCAAATGCAATCAATTTAGTAGCAAATTGCATAATTCGACTTCAATATAAATTTTCGTGCCATTGCGCCTAAAATGTTGCCCAAAGTGTCGCCTCACGTCTCGCTCGCTCTTTCCCTTACTACATACATATCTCTCTCTGTCTCGCTCGCTCTCACTATTTTTAGTTTTATCCTTCTCGTTCACTTTGTCAACGTGTGTGTGTATGCACATGCACATGCACATGCATGTGTGTGTGTGTGTAGTCGTGCATTAAAATTAATTAGATTCGAGGGAGTAATTCCAGCGACAACCGCACGAATTAATTGATTCAAATCAATATTCGGCATTTCGGACCATGCCCCCCTCACTGCACAAAAACCAACCAAAAACCCGAAGCTCGAAGCGCTGTCCATCCTGCATCCTGCATGCTGCATCCTGCTATATGCTATACATACGTATGTGCCATATGTATGCTATGGGGCGATAGCTTTGCCGTTACCCATGACGTCAGGCGCCCGGCCGCACTAACAAACCATATTGAATACGTGCTCGAATCGTTAAGAGTTCAGTTTGATTTGCCTGACAGTTTTAAACCGATGTCCAACATTGTTCGGCTTCCCATGTGCCAGCCCTCCAGACCTATCCGCATTCCCATTCCCAATACCCCCCCAAAAAGGGACCAGGGACCCAGCCACCACAGCAGAAGTGCTGCGCCACCATGGGACGCAAATGTGGCAGATGATTGCCTGCTGCTGCTGCTGCTGCTGTCCGTTGCTGTAGGTGACACACAGGCTTAGACGCAGTTGATTGCGGCCAAATAACCCAGCCACATAAATACGTATGTGTGTGTGTGTGTCCCCTCCCACTCACACAAATGCCTATAAAGATATATAAAGCCATAAATATGCACACGGATTCAGTTAAGTATATGGCAAGCGCTGTCGCTTGATGCTTCACCGATTCCCGCTGCTCCAATGCAAGCAAAGGATATCGAAGTCAAGGGATTTTGGCTTAGAAGAATTAACCAGCGGCAAGAGCTAACAAATAAAACATCGTCCATGGAGCCATCGAACAGCAGAGATGCTCAAAGGCAGAGCTCTGAAATGCCAATTGCCAGTGGCTGTACTTACGCCCTGACCTTTTGACCCCCAGCAGACACCTGTCCACACTGCACAGTGAGCGCTGAGCGCTGCATTCCTGCCGCTCGACCAGAAACCCAATGCAGCAGCAGCAGCAGCAGGGAAGCACACACCAAAAATGAAAAAAAAAAACAAACAAACAAACAAAAAAGTGGCGGAAAATGAAAGGAATTGGATTCAGTGGGGTCGGGTCAGTCAGTCAGCGGGGGGGAGGCCGGGTAAAAACAAATACGAGTGCTGCTATAATGCAGAAAAGCCATGCAAGGGTGCCCATGGAGGAGGCTATCGGTTTGGTTGGCTGCTTTGGTTGGGTTGGCTGGTTTCAGGATCATGGGTGCTGGGTGCTGGCTGCTGGGTGATGGGTGCTGGGTGGTGCTGCTGCTGCTGCTGCCTTCTGCCGTCAAAGCGCGAATGCCAAAAATGTGCAACGCCAACGGCAATGCCGGCCAAAAAGCGGAAAATGTTGAAACAAAAAAGCACAATGGGCAACAACCGCAACGAAGAATGTTTTCATACCTTTTCTTTGTCTGTATATACATATGTGTGTGTGTGCTGCATGCTCTCTGCTTATGTGTGGCTGTGTGAGAGGTGCAAGAATGTACAAGCCGTTAAATATTTTCATGAACAGATTTCCCGTGGGGGGAGGGGCATGGATTGAGCCGGAGATCTGCATAATTCTGTGCTAACCTCAGAAATCACTGCATTATTTTAATGGTCACGTGTAGACAGTCAGTGCGTGTGGGTACGGTACAGTGAGGCCTGCCACTGCTTCCACTTTGTGGGTTACGCCTCGGCTTTTTTCTTTGTTACAAAATTTTCTAATTGGAAAGTTTCTATTTGCCAGTGAAAGGAAGCCGCCGCTAATTAAGCAAACTTCCTTCCGGTCGAAGAACAAGACAACAGAAAAAAAGGCCATACCCCCTCCCCTACCCAGCCAGCACTCATTTCCACCTTCCACCTTCTAATTGGCATCATAATCAAATATACACCCACCCAAACACACACACACACACCATACACATTCATGCATAATTGAGGGACGAGAGAGAAAGTTCTGAATGCCTCATGCAGGAAGGGAAGGGAAGGTTTGTGGGGTTGGGGTATGTGGCATGCGGCAAATGAAGCAAGAGCTAAAAAGATTATTTCCATTATGAGTGGGGCCAATAAAAGAAGCCAGCAGGTGTAAGCCGTAATGCCCTCAGCGAGGGTTGATCGAGCACCAAACGACGGAATTATTTCAGGCTAAGAAGCTAAAATACAGAGAGAGATAGGCCAGCATAGATCTGCATAAATTGCATACAGCCGCAAAGTTTCGCCACAAACATTTCATTAGTAATGGGGAAAAGTAATGGGGACAATACTCAGACCTGCTCAGATAACGATAGAAAATGATTCAATGATTCAGATTTAGAATTGATCGTCACTAACCGCTTGAGCGGGTTACACAGCAAAGATTTAAAGCCCATAAAAGATCTCCGCTGAATAGGCAAAATTGACAATAAAAAGATAGCTGCTATAAAAGGTCTATAGCCCACAGAGATGTGCGCCAAAGCGCCAGATATTTTGGCCAGAAAAGTAACTGTCTGACAGCAACTATTCCACGACTCACAACAGCAGCAGCTCCACACAGTTTTCTTGCACTCAAAATGCAGCAAAGATTGTGTTAC
Source organism: Drosophila ambigua (assembly GCA_018150905.1). NCBI lineage: Eukaryota > Metazoa > Arthropoda > Insecta > Diptera > Drosophilidae > Drosophila > Drosophila ambigua. The sequence continues at coordinate 3,368,028 of JAECWS010000151.1, read as the reverse complement.
ATTTGCTGGCCAAGAGGAAAAGTTCTTGGCTTCGATATTAGCCGCAAAACTGCTGGAACGGCCCGCCCAGAAAACACTTTAAAACTTTTATGATGCCTCATCTTGTCTCGTCTGATCTTCTACTTGAGAGAGAGGTCTAATTCGGTTTGCTTGTTTATCACCTTAATTAAGACCTGGCAAAAAGGCAGCGGCAGTGGCAGTGGCAATGGCAACGACAAATGGCTAATAAGAAAAATGAATTTTATTGTGAGGCAAAGCAACATGCAACAAATGAAGGCACTCCAACAACAGAAACTCCACTCAACGTTAGCGCCGCTCCACTCCGCACTCCACTCCACTCCACGCCATTCCACTCAACTCAGCTCCAAGTCGGCTCCTCCTCTTCCGGTTAACTCTTTCAGCCGGCGATGGTCGCCACGGGATTTGGATTTTACCCATGTGAAACGTGTTAATATGCGAGGCAGCACACGTTCCATGGGTTGAGGGTTGGGCTCACTGCCGTGCCGTGCCGTGCTGTGCTGTGGTGTGGTGAGGGTGTGGGAGAGGCTAAAGAATGCCTGGCGAAGGACTAAATCAGCGTCTCAAGTGGTTTCCTCTAGCCCTTCCTGGCGCTTAGCTACTCGTACATGTCGAGTGGAGGAGGAGGCAGCAGCAGTGTCTCATATGAGACCCTGTGTACGTTTGCGTCTTGGTGTTTGTTTGAAATTTTATCAAGCATCGCAAGTAATGGGTAGAATTTTTAATTATTCACCCGCCCACCCCAGCCACACCCACACCCACTCCCACACACACGGCTGCATACTTTAGGGCGCTGGGGCAGGACTCGAGCCTCGCAGCTCGCAACTCGGGACTTGGGACTGGGCTAATTTGTTATGCGAAACATCTTCAGCAGGGAAATAATTAAAAAGTTTTTTTCTTTTCTTTTGCAATGGGTGGGAAGTCCCTTTGGTACTTCTCCCCGCTTCCCGCTTCCCACTCCCCTTGCCGTGCTGTGCCCCTGCCTGCTAGTCTGTTATCGATCTCTTATTTATCTGCTGCTTAATCTCGTTTGGCTACGGCTACCTTTTTGCGGTTACCGCTTCCTCTCCATTTGCTATCCACTCATTTGTTACGCTTCGCGTGCTGTACCCACCCACACCCAACACACACACACACAAACACACACACTTCCTCCGCTCTCATCTTTTACTTGACTGTATTTTTATGGCCATCGCAGGATAGGTGAGAGAGCTGCCCCCGTCGTCTGCCTGCCTCTAGCTCTGCTCTACGTTCTACGTTCTGGTTGGATTACGATATTTTGCTGCCTGCCTGCCGCCTTGCCGTGGCACCACTCGGTTTGCAGCTTAATTGGATGCCACAATGTGAAATAAATTGAGCAGAAAATTACGTTGCCCGCCAAATCTAAACCACACTCTAGCTATGCTCGCGCACAGGACTGCACACGGATTGGGCCCTAAGTTTTAAGCTTTGGCCAGTGTCCCCTCCGGTGTCGTTAAAGCGCCGAACAGCGGCGGCAAACCTTGATTGGCCGCCGCAAAGGGGAAGGGTAAAGGAGATGGTTAAACCATTGGAAGACTCTCAAGGAAGAGGTGAATATTTATTTTGCTGCAAAACAAGTTTTCCCTTTTTCTCTTTGCCCAACTACAACCATTTGAATTGAAACACATTAAATGCTGTTTATCTTTGGGGATCAGTTTTATTGAACTTGCAGATATTTTACTGTGAATTTGAGGTGCCCAAAGGACTGTGTTACTGGACGGCTATTGAATAATTTCGGGTGCTCCCAGCAGTTCGGCTTCGTGCTCAAGTCTCAGCCGATCTGGCAGCTCTAGTGCCGTGGGCAGGAGACGAGAGTACGCGCCCAACCCATCTAAAAGCCGAGTTGAACGACTTCAGGAGAGAGCGCGACTTCGCATTGACGCAATTTGCTTTCTTGCTGATCGAAGCGGTTTTCGGGCAGAGCTTCGTCGCCGAGTCAAAGTCACATTCGGAGTCCGAAGTGGCGCAATCAGCGAACTCGGTCGGCAGCGATATTTCCGATGGCAGCTGGCACGAGTTCCACAGCGAGCCCGTCAGCGAGGCGCAGCAGCAGGACGCCGTACTGCCAAAAGACGTTTGAGAGGCCGCTGCGGTCGAGCTCCGCACACGATCGTAATCGGCTATAATCGTTGTGGAAACCGAATTGCCCAGGTACACGATGGGCGCCGAACGCTTCGAGCTGCCGGGCTGCGAGTGATGGTAACAATTCACAGACACACTGCCTGTGCCCCTCAAGTAGTGTACAGACATGGCACCAACTGGAAACTGGAAACTGGAAAATTTCAAAGCCAAAGACAACAATTTTGTACACACGTATTTTTTGAATGACAAGAAATTCCAGTTCGAGTTCAGTCAATTTTAATCGAGTTGGATTTATGTACTTAAATATATACTGCGTATGTAAATAAATAAATAATAAATATGAAACCAGAAAATTGCATTTCGCTGCACTGATCCATTAACTGATTAATTTCGTGGGGCACAAGTCGGTCGGCCGCTTTGGTCTCCCCTCTCCGCTGTCTGATTTGGCACATCTAGCTGGCTGCTATAGAACTAATCACTGAAGCTGACTGCCATGACTGCATTCCAGCTGTTTCATAATTCTTTTCCTGCCCCAGCCAAAAAAAGAAACAATGGAGCTATTTGTTTTTTTCTGTTATTAATTTTTCATAATTTTATTTAATATAATTGTTGAATTTAATTTTCATAGAAATCTTTACGGACTTGCGCTCTGTTTCAATTTCGTTCATTTCTCAAATAAAATTTGTAATTACATTTATTTATTTTTTTATTACAAAGAAATAATTTCTTTTTCGTTTAATTTTAAATGTTTTGTTTTATTTGGGGTTTTTTCTGCACAAAATTCTGTTTATGTATATTATATGCGAGATCGTTTGCATCGTTAGCTACATTATACACACATATATTTAGTTATAATTTTCTGTATTTTCTATCGATTTTTGTGTGGATTTTTGTGTGGATTTTGTGTGTTGTTCCGTTGGTATACATCAATTAAATATTTACTTCGATTCTGTTAGTTAATACATATGTTTGTATGTATGTATGTGTGTGTGTGTGTATGTATATATATATTTAAAGAATGTGCTATTTTTGGACATCTCTAACCGATTCGCTTAACACTAATTGCCATTGCATAGTATCGTATAATATTCATATCTTCTGAAAGATTTCTTTATGGAATTTCCACTTAGGAGCTAGCCAAAAAAAAAATACGAATTACAATTAAAGTTCTCAAGTGTCGTAGATTGTTGTTGTTGGGTTTTTGTTGGTGTCTGTGTGTGGGTGTGTGTGGGTGTGTTTTGTGGTTTGCTAATTAGTATACAGATATCGTGATACATATAGATATAGCACATACTCGTTTTCGTATTCGTATTCGTATATATATGTATACTCGTTTATAGGATTATATTTATAGTTAAGCTTAGATTGCACATGTTTATACACATTTAAAGTACACGCATATCGAAGCACATGAAATGAACAGTAAACAAATTCACGAACATTGGATTACGGCTTAGGAACTCAGACATACATCGGCTCTACAATCCCCCCTTCTGACCCCCGCCAAAAACGAAGCCCATAGATACCCACTCTACCCGCTCTACCTATTCCAAACCCCAACCCATCCCATTCCATCTTTTTCTACCCCACCCCCAACCATCATTCATATTTTACAGAAACGAGGACAAAATAGTAACACAACAAAGGGCTGGCTTTACAATGTTTTAGTTTTTGTTTTTGTTTTTTTTTTGTTCTGTTTTTGGTTTTTGTTTTTTTTACCACTAATTGTTAAAGTTGCTAAGTATTTTTCTGGTATTAATTTGTATGCTTTTTGGTATTCTCTCGTATTTAGTTTTTGGTATATATTTTTAGCTTATCTTTTCTATGACTAAATTTATGGCTCGGGCATACCACGGGCCTGACTAAAAAAAATACACAAAAAAAAAACCAACCGCAACACACATTACAGACCCAAAATGCTGCTTAAGTTATTTACGATATATCTCTTAGTTTTCTTTTACTTTTTGGTTTGCGTTTCGTAGATTAAAAATGGTAGGGGAAAATGTTACGGCTGGAGGAGGCGAACTCCATTGGCGACTCCGCAACATTTTCCCCCAGCTCTTGCACTCTCCTGCGTTCGTCTGCCTCAATTTGCTAAGTGGTTCTTGCTTAGTGTTTGCTCTTTGTATTTTCTTTGGTTTTATTTAACTATAAGACGAGTATTCTAGAGATCTATGGCGAACTCCAACAAATTCTACTAAAAGTTGATCATTTTTTGTTTTTCATTATAAATATTTATATTGTTTTTTATGTGTGTTCTGTTTGTGTGTGTGAGTGTTGTGTGTTTGTTAGTGTTTTTGTTTAAAAAAAAAAACATTATGTACAGCAAGATTCCATCGTGTTGCACACATATGCACTCGTATGTACAATCAGAAGCCACCGAGGCAGCCATTACCCAGACCCACGCCCACTCCCACGCCCATGCCCAGACCCAGACCATGACCAAGACCCTCCCCATAGCCATACCCATACCCGTATCCGTACCCATACCCCTGCTCCTCGTGCTGCGTCTCCGCTGCGCGCCCCTCGCACTATAGAACCGCAGAGCCGCACCACAGAACCTGACCTCAATATGGCCTCCACACGCTGCCCCCATTGTCAGTGGGATTGTGGTGGCCGCGATGGGCAGCTAAGGCGGCCACCTGACGATTGCTGTTACCGTCCTCGATGTTCCTCACCGACGCCCCACAATTGCCGATCAGCGTGAGGTCGCCCGGATGGGTCACCCCGCCGCCGGCCATGATGTTGTGCTGCTGCCGCACGCCCACATTGCTGATGTGATCCATCACGCTCTGCAGCTCCCCATGCACCGACGAGTTGGGCGAGGCGTGCGCCGGCAGCGTGTGCGAGTGGAAGCCGTGCGCCGACTGATTGGCCGCCGTGTACAGCTGCGAGTAGAGCAGGCTGGCGGGCAGGACCGGGTACAGCGATCCGTTGCATCCGGCCGCTGCCGCCGCGGCGCTGCCATGGCCACCGCCCACTCCAGCGCCGCCGCCATAGGCGGAGGCCGAGACATGTTGCGCTTGGTTCACGATGCCCGGGAAGTTCTGATTGGCGCCGAGCATGGCGCCCGGATTGCCCACGCCCACGGCTGCGGCGGCACCCGCCGAGGCGGCACTGCCGGCGCCCGCGCCTGCCGCCGCACCGCCATTGGCCGCCCCGCCGTTGGCCGCGCCGCCGCCGGTGCCGCTGCCCAGATTGGGCGTGTTCGTTGACAGCAGATCCTCCTGCACCGGCGACTCGGCCTGCGAGCTGTCGCTCAGGCTGCGCGGCCCGTTCTGGCTGGAGTGGACATTGTAATCGTTGCTGGCATTGGTGTGATAGCGCGGCACCAGAATCGAGTTGCCGCCAGCGCCGCCGCTGCCGGCCACCCCAGCGCCAGTGCCGCCGGTGCCGGCGCTGCCGGCACTCGCTCCATTCACGGTCGAGGAGATGGACGTTTGGCCGGTGGCGCCCAGCAGGCTGTGGTGCGTCATCTGGCCGCTGGTGGAGCCCACGAGGCTGCTCAGATGCTGGTCCAGATCACTGGCCGTCGAATCGGGCAGCACTAAAAAGGGAAATCAAAATAGGGCAAACAAAGGTACATTAATCACACGCGGACACAAGCACACAGCGAGGCGCCAGATCTCAGCCGGAGCAGTTCAATCGAAAGTCACAAAATGCCACTTACTCGGCACACAGTCGCGATTGGTGGCGCCGCCGAAGTCCTGGTTGTTGCTCTGATCGTTCGAGGAGCAGGTGAAGCCCAGGGCCGGATTGTTGAACTGCGCCGATGTGGGTGTGGTGCAGGAGGAGAGTCCGCTGCTGGCCAAGTACGGGGAGTAGGCGGATGCCGCCGAGCCATAGCCCCAGTGCGTGTTGCTGGCACCTAAACCAAATTGGGACACAGCTTTGTTGTTGAATATTCAATGATTGAGGGAAAAGAAAGCGACACAGGCGACTGATCAATAATAACAATAATAATGAAGGGCCAGCGAAATAAATCAAGAAAAAAACCAAACAAAAAAAAGATGAAAAAAAAGGCAAGCGAAATAAATACTTCTATTAGCAACCAAATCGATGTGGCCAACAATTAACGTTTGTAAAACACACCGCGGACGCCGTCTATCCGTAATGTAACGCTCATGTGGGTCGCTAATTGGAGGTCTCTCCCGGCAACCAGCATTCCCCTTGGCCCCCCTGTCCACGCTGCTCATTATGCGGGACCTTTTGCCGCCGATTTTGCCATTTTGTAGAGTTACGAGAAAAATGTACAAGCAAATCAATTGAATGGTCCAGCGCCAGGCCTCTCCGGCGCTCTGACCCCACGGCAAACGTTCAGCAATTCGGCAGGATTTTCTATATACATATATAGATATATATATATATATGTATGTATGCATAGAGGACACCGCACAGAACCGAACCGAACCGAACACGATGGGGCCAGTGGGGGCTTAAACAGAAGCCAAAAGAGACAGCCAGCAAGAGAGATAGAGACAGAGGGAGAGAGAGAGATGGGTCTATTGGGCTGCGGGGAGAGGCAACATTTTGCGGGTCTCCGGGACCCATGCACAGATAATTAGGCTTAATTAATAGCCCATTCGGAAATTATTAATTAGTTTTTATAGGCGACGGGCGCATTTTCGTAGCCGGATATTGATTTTGTGGTGGCTTTATTAATGCTATTGGCTTAAATGTTTCTACCTCCATTAATTACGTGGCTTTTTGTGCACAATTTTTGCTGTTGCTGTGTTGCTTTTACTGTTGTTGTGGGATGTGGGCAGCGAGCGCTTCACGGTAAATGTATCTCTCTCTCTCTCTACCTCTCTCTCTGTGTATCTGTGTGTGTGTGCTGGCTTGTAGCTGTATCTATGCGAGTGCCGGTGCTCTGTGTGCCTGTGTCTGTGAGCAGTCCGGCCGGCCGCTTGTTTGTTGTCACACTGATTGACTTTATGTGAGCATATTTTTTGGCCGTCTGAATTATTCACAAAAAATGGCAAAAGGCTCGCGGTGGAATTTCGGCAGAACATTTTTGCTGTCATTTAGAGAGCTAAAGATATTTGTTTGGAAAACGTACCAGTGATAAAAGATACCAGTGGATGCTTTCCATTTAATAAAAACAACTGTTAGGCCAACTAAGAGTAGGCAAATTTTAAATCAAAAGGTTTTATACACAGCCAAAAATATCTAATATGGGAGCTCTTATCCCTTCGTCATGGAGCTTCCTACATCAGTCTTCACGGAAATGCCACCATTTCTTTCCCCTCACTGCCCATAAATATGCGCCAGCTCAAGAGCTGCACCCCTTCGTTGCTGCAGCTTAATATTGGCCAGCCTTTAATCATTTTAAGCCCAAGCGGCACAATTTGCCGTTTTTGGTATTCATGCAATTTGCAGCACTTCTTTTTTTTGCGAAATTAATAAAATATATGCCAGTAATTAAGTCAAGCAGCGACTGTCAATAAAATTTGTTAATAAATAATTCAGAATATTTTGCTTTTTGCATATTTACAATTAATTTATGGGTAATCAGTTTCAACAGACGCTTTCAGTAATCATTATTTACTTGTGTTGTTATCCACACATTTGTATGTCCAGGCCTATATACAGTGCGGCATACATATATGTATGTGCATGCCACATTATATAATGGCTTCTGTAGGTGGTGTCTGTGTCTGTGTGCGTGGCTTGCCTTTTGCCTCGGCCAAATTTCAGAGTCCTATAAATCGCGCAATTTGCATTTTGATTTGTGCACTGGGCTAGACGGTAAAATATTGACAGAGTCTGGGCTAGGTGGGTCGGTGGCGGGGGGCGTAGATGATTGAATCGGCGGGAACTGCCATGGGCGGGGGGTGGTAGGGGGTATGAATTGTGGCGGGCCGGCTCAGATTGGCAGGCAATTTGCGCATTGATTGAGTTGCATTTTATATTTATGTGTAATTTTTATTTATTTTACTTGGTTCTTTTTTCCTTTTTTTTGTTGCATTTTTTTTGTTGCATTCACCGGAATGGTTTTGGTCAGCAGCGGTAATGAAAGATAAGTGGTCACAAGTAGTGTTGGTAAATTTGACAGAAAACCAATTAAGGTGTGATAAAAGTGTAATGAGAGCGGGATTCGGACTGAAAGAGGAGCAGCAGCCAAGAGCTACAGGAAAATTTGATAAATTTAAAAGCTTTAAAGAAGCATTGGAAGTGCCTACAAAATATTTTTTTATGTTAATTTTTTTAAAAACTTCTAGAAATTTACAAAGCCCAAGAAATTGTGCCAGAAGAATTAGCCTAGAACTACTAAGAGAAAGTTTTTGGAATATCCTTTCATATGGCTCATATGTGCCCTAGCATATGCGTATCTCTATATATGTATGAAAACTCCTTCATTGGCGCAAAGTATTTTGGTGCGGTAATATTCTCTGCATATGCGAAATTTCACAATTAATTTTTCTCCCACCTTTTATTTTGTCTGTTTGATTTTAGTGAATTTTTTAAACACGCTGTCTATGGCTTTTTTATACTTTAATGTCATTAATGTGTTAATTTTATTATTTTCCCCGTTTTTTTTTAATAGCATCAAACTCTAAAGAGGAAATCATTTTTGTCGTTTCTGATGGTTTGTTGTTGTTGTTGTTGTTGCTGTGCCCGGAGCAAATAGTTTGCCTCGCAGGTGGGTGGGTGGATAGACAATGTCTAGTACGGTTTTTGTTGCTTTTGTTGTAATGCAATTAATTGTCAATTTAAATTGAAACATCAAATTTAATATAAATGCATTTTAAAATGTACAATTAAATTTATTTCACCTACGCACCATAAACAACAGCAACGGCAACGACAACGAAAAAAAAAAGAACGTGTCGCCCACAATATTAATTATTGATTTTATTGGAAATACTCTATCAATGGGGTAAAAGCGCTGCTGTAAGCTCGAATAAAGTAAATAAAAGAAAGAATAAAATAAAAAATAAAAGATATGAAACAGCGGCGGACTAAGTAAATATTTAGTAGCATATTTTTAGCTAAATATTCTCCTTCCTTTAAGTTGTTTTCCAGCACAAAAATGTTCTACGTCTATTATCCCATTGGCCAGGGTATCTCAAGTGTCGTCTGGCTGCAGCTATTTTCGTTCATTCAAGGCTTAGGGATTGTCCTGTCAGAATGGTTTATTTGCGCCCGGATAAATGCTTTTAAATATATTTGACTGCTGCATAAAAAATGTTTTGTAGTGTTTTTTTTTTCCATTGAAATCATAATTTGTATGCGAAGCTCTGATTTACGCACACACACAGACACACACACACAAATAGACACAGTCACAGACTGTTTTTTTAGGTTTTGACTTTTTTCCATACGCTCTCGTCGCCCCACTCCCCACTACCCCCGCCACACAGAGTATTTTGCACTCCGCGGCCACTGTCAGTGTGTGTTTGGCTGTCTGTCGCAGTGTGTGATTGTGTGTTGACCAACGTTTATTTGTTTGTATAGTAAACTTTTGGTTAAATAAAGTGGCCAACAGTTTAACAACAGCTCATACACACCGACACACTGACACACCCACTTATCCGGCATGAAAAAATCCTTTATGGCAAGGTGACCCACAATTTTACCACATTCAAATGGTTGCCCAGCGGCAACAACAGCACCGACAATAACAACAACAACAGAAGCAACAACAGAAGCAACAACAATATGAAAAAGTCTTTCTCGTTTTTTTTTTTGTTTTTTCGTTTGTCCTTTTTAATTTTTTATGTTATTTTTACTCATTAACACATGAGTCACACTTGTGCGCCTGTGTGCCTTTGTGTTTGTGTGGCATTTTTTAGCAAACATTTATTGGCTACTTTTTGTGGCCATTTACTGAACTTTCATTGATGGAGTGATGTGCAAAAAAACAAGCTACGAATTTTCTTGCAGGCCTGATCGAATATTTTCCTTTGCATCAAATTACAGCAACGAATAATTCTTTTGATTTGTGCAAACAAAGCAAAATCCATGCATGAAAATTTGCTTTATTTTTTGTTTGTATTACTTAAGTTAAAGAAATTGCAGACATTCTTGAGCAGCTTTGAACAACAACAAATTGTAATCAAATGTTCGTGCATTAAATCTGTTTAGTGCAAATAAATTGCTGGAAATATATGAAGCATTTTTTGGGTTGTTTATTTTGCTGGCCTGCAATGCGAATGGCCTGAATGGCTTGGCTGCCTAATCGGTTTTTTGTGTGATTTTGTGTGGTTGCATTTGTGGGTGCACCACATATCCGAAAAACCGAACCACCCCCCAGCCACTTCGGCAGCCGCCCATCCCCCACCAGCAGCTCATACAAATTTAACTTTTACTTTTGTTGTTATGCGGTTTACCCGGCAAAACAAAATAAAACAAAACAAAAAAAATTATATCAAAATCATATTGGCAAAAATTGAAGAAAAACCATAACCATAACCATAGAATGTGGAGGATATGTGGATATGTGGAAGAGATTGTGGTGGAAAGTACTTACTCTGACAGTTGCCAATGGGCGGCATACGGAAGCCGGATAGGGGATCCGTTGAGAAGTGGAATGGGCGCTGGCCGAAGGCAAAGTGGAACTGCTGTTGTTGTCCTAAAAGGGATAGCACTAAGTTTTTTTCAGTTTTAATTATCTGTCCTTAACTAAATGGTTTTATTGCACTTGTCAGTGTCTCTTTGTTTGTGTGCGTGGGCTTGTGTCCTTCTGTGCGAGTGTAGTTGTGAGAGTAAACTTAAGTGTCAAGCACTCGATGAATGGAGAACTGTAGCGTTTGATTCACTTAAGATGTAGCAAAGGTTATGGCACGGCTCCTCCTGCACTTCGACCCTGCCCACAGCCTTCGTGGCCTGCTGCTAGTCGGCTCTTAGCCCTCACTTTTTGCTCCCTTTTTTGCTAAACTATTGACAAAGGGATCTGTCTCGCTCTCTCACTCTCTAGCTCTCTCTGTGTGTCGAAATGACAATGGCCCCCCCCCAGAAAACTTTTGCCCCGGCAAAGTAGTTGCCCGGAGACATTTTCCACTAAAACTCTTCGGTCCTTTTGGTCTATTGCTGGTCCCTTTCCACCCTCCCCCCCCGAAACAGTTGCAGTTATCTGCCAGATTGTATTCATTATAAAATAATAACCTTTTGTCTGATGTTGTCTGCTGAAGAGGCAGCTTAAAAACCCCCCACAGCCATGTGCATGTGTCCCTGTCTAGCTATCTGTGTGAATACCGCAGAAAACGGTATTAGACCCCCCCCGTCCCAGTACTCTCCCTTGCAGCGTAACCCGTCTGGCTCTGGGGCCATATAAATCATTTCATGGATCTGAAATTCGTTGCTCCACTCGCACTCGCACTCGTATTCGTATTCGTTTTCGGACCGAAACCAGATTACACAGACCAGCAGCTAAACTTTTGTCCTCTGTCTGAGCCGAGCGAGCAGCAGCAGCAGCAGCAGCAGCAGCGCGTTGGATGGGCCCCAAAAACATATGCAAAGTAAAATATTTGCATCCTTATAAATATGTATGGGTAGACTGGGGCCCATCCATGTATATGCATGTATATAGCCATGGAGGGAGAGCGGGAGCGGGAGTGTGATAGAGCTGTCTAATGAATATTCCTTAAAGAAAATGGCAATTTGCCGAGAGAGATGTGAAGTAAGTGTAAAGCAAGGTATTAGCAGCAAAACTTTATCTGCAGCAGCGCAGGGGTGGGGCGAGCCAGAGAGAGAGGAGCAAGGTGCGGTGCAGCTGGAAAAGTGAGTAAGTGATAGCAGCCAAGAAATGCGATAATTTCCAACAATGCTTCGGCGTCAGAGATGTGCGAAGTTGCCCTGCAAAGCTGGCACCAAAAGTGGTTTGATTTCCAGCCAAAATATGCCCACAATTTAGTGGACATCTGAGCAAAAATATTGCATGGAAAGCTGCACAATTCTCGTGATTTTCAATAGGAAATTCTTGGGAGCTGCCAAGATGTCGCTGCACACATTTCGATGTGCCATCTCTGGCCGAGCTACACTTTAATGAAATCTCTATCCATATGCAGCAGCTAAGACCTCAACTGGAGCCCCCAATTACTCCCAGTCAGTACTCTAAGCTTGTGTCTCAGTAGCTGTGTCTGTGCTCCCGACTAAAAGAGAGTGTCTCTCGCTCTCTGTCTCTGTCTCTGTTTTGTGTTGCCTGCTGCAAGGACAATTTATCTATTTGGAAACTAATAAATTGTTATGCATTGTCCTGCAAATGAAATACTGTTAACTGCCTCAGAGCAGAGCAGAGGAGTCGGGCGCAAGAGCAGGAGAAGGAGAAAGAGAAGGAGGAGCCTTGCCAGAACACTTGCCGAGCTCGGTGCATACTTACTTGTCTTGGAGCGGGGCTCGCGTGGCCCGTCGACAGTCACTTTGATGGCCTTGTTGTAGGTGGCTATATGCGGTGGATTCGTTGACACGGTGATGGTAAGCGTGAAGCTTTTCCCTGCAATAAATAAACAACAACGAAATTCATAAGAAACAAATCGAAAACAATGGCAAACAAATTTATGAGTTCTCCTCATGGCAGCTAATGTGCGTCTGACATGCAAATCAATAAAGTTTTGTTGTGTTCCTATTTCTGTTGTTGTGGGTATTGTCACATCGTAAAAAGGCTGCCCATAAAACTGTTTTGTGTGTTGCTTGATTGTACGTCGAGGGAGTTCCAAGCGAATGGGCAGAGGGAGAGAGTGGAAACTATAGAAATTATTCGAATCCGAGCTTGTGGATTTTGCACATAAATTCGGTATTTTTTTCGTAGTGGAAAACGCATCAAACAAAGGAAGAAGCGCACTAGGAATTAATTGTGACTCTGAATTATGGTCTGCGATGGGAATTAAAATATGGTTTAAGTGCAGAAATTACCAGTGCGAAAATCTTAGAACTACATACATCGACATTTAATATTCACCAAATTCGAAATGCTTTTGTCTAGATTAATTTAGCAAAGTGTTCTGGATACATTCCCTCTCTATTGTTTTTTTAATGAAATCTTTTACAGAACACACGCTTTTTGATGACGTGTAAATCCTGATCGCAGAACAGACTCTAACAGCCATTCCTCCGGCATTGTTCGGTTTCGTATGTATTACATATTGGCCCGGCGAGGATGCGTATACGTGATTTTTGTGAGCTTGAACCGATTTGGAATTGCAAGGCGTCACAGCTTTCCCTTAGGAAGGAGCAACCCTGCCAACCCCTCCCGTGTCCAAGAGGTGGATTAAAAATATGCAGAGTTGCCAGACCTTTATTTTCCTTCTTATGTTTATGTATTTCTTATGTCCCCGGCAATTGGCCAGGGCACTGTCCAAAAATTGTTCAACGAGTTTTACGACTGCATCGGTGCAGTCAATTTGTGATTAGGTCATGCCAGGAGCTGCGTACTCGATATTTGTGAGCTTGAACCAGTTGGGAATTGCAGGGCGGCACAGCTGTGAGCCAGCTGTGCAAGCTATAACGGATGTAGGGTAAGGTCAGTCAAGCCATGCAGCGCAGGTTGCGCCTCTCGCGGCGTGCCCCACCTTAAATTAATAGTCTTTGCTGTTTTATTTTGGTATGAAATTGGAATTGGATTAAATTTATTGGCAAAAATTATTGGCATGCAAAAATTAAAAGAGAAGAACACCAAACTTGTTTTCCAACGATCATTATATGGTCAAAGAAATTATACAAAAAGTAGTATTATTTTATGGCCGTTGGATCTAAGCGGTTTGAGACAGCTTCAATTACTACGAGTATTTTCTCCCCGTTCAAGGCGGTATCCACAGTATACCCCACACCTGTGACACGCACTGCTACCCCCCCACATAACCCTTTGCCTTTGCTGGCGATGCCCACTCACACCCTCCTCATGGCTAAAATAAAGAATTAATTACAATTTAAACTGATTTTAGTCTGTCGCCAAGCAAGCCCCAGCCGTTCCTCTGCCCAGCCCGCCACACACTCCACATACGCGCACGAGTGTGGGGGGTGGGGGTGGGTGGTTGTGGATGGCCGCGTTCGTATGTTCTGCAAACAAGTTTCCTTCTTTTGCCAGGATTTATTTCATTTGTGCCGCAGTTTTCTTTTAATTAACTTGCTTGCCTTCACATCTCTAGCACCCACTTTTTTTGTTGTTTGTTGCTGCTGTTGTTGTTGTTGTTGTCACGCCTTTTGTGTCATTGTCAAGTGTTGCCAGGCCCACGCGGCGAAGTCTCTTGCCACTGCTTTGTCGCCCCAGCCAGATTCCGGGATTCAATTAAAAGCATTTCGGGCTCCCTGAGATGCTGCTGCCACTTCTTGCCATTTCCTGGCTTGTCTATGACAACGCGGAGTGGAGCCATCGCAGGCTGGGAAGGGGCGGCCAAATCACAGTATCTGTGGGGGTGTGGGGTTTGCTTTTTAAGTCGACAAACAAAGCGTAAATCATTTCGACACATACAAATAAACCGTCGACGCCCACACACACACACATATGCACAGGCAGACACAGAGGCAATGGGCTTACACATGTTCCCTGGCACACTCCACTGGGCCCGCCCCAAGACATTGTCTGCCACGCGGTGGCTGTCTTGGCTGGGCTCTGGGCATAAAAAATGAACTTGTTGTCTCTTTTGGGGTGTCTCGAGGGGCGCCAAGACGGTCGGGCGGGTGGTGTGGCGAAATGGGAAAACACTTTGGTGTTTATTGCCAGCAAGTGCAGTTCATTGTTGCGCCATTCTTTGCCACTTTCGTTGGGATTTTCTCCTTTTTTTAGTGGCTTGCCTGGCTCAGCGACAGCACTGATATAATCGATCATTTAGCAGAGTTTCCTGCGGCAGAGCGGGGGGAAATGATTTTTGTTTTCGTGCGAAAGTACAAGTATTTTTAATTAGTTTTTTGATTTTATAAAAAACCTTCCAAATGTATTTATTTGTAAACAATTTCAAGCTGTCATTTGGCAACATTCTTTCGTCTGGAAAATAGCTCAAGATGTTTGCTATGCCACAAGAAAAATGGCCATTGCTATGAGCCAATATTGTGTGGAATATTTTTGGCAATGAAAGGAAACTTAGTCCCACGTGGATTAATTCTGCTGATGCTCGTAGCGCTGTGTGTTCAGTGTTGCCATTGTAATTGATGTGTGCACAGGCATAAATATTTCACTTAACGAAGCCTTTGACCCCTGACCCAATTGCAGCGAGGCCTAATCCTGCGACCTGTACCAACAGCACCAAAAACACATTCATCTTAATCCCGACCACTGCCTCCAGCCACCGCTGCCGCTGCTGCTGAGACACGACTCCGACAAATAGAAACATCAGCACTTGAGGAGCAAGGCACTTGCTCCGTTTGCTGCAGCGACATTTAAAATCAAATCCCGTTGACAAATAACTTGAAATCCCTGCTTGGCAAATCCCTGGCAATTTGCCGAGGCACAGGCGTCATAAATCAATTTGGGGGGAGGTAATGAAAGCACACACTGGGGCATGGGTAGGGGTGTGCTGACAGGAGATGTGTGTACAAGGGGCAGAGGTAGGCGCTGCCATAAGACAAGCACATACGCACACGCACACATCTGTCAATACTTGTGGCCGTGTCACAAATCACCAAGACACCAAACAACAACAGCAACGAACCCCCCAACCTGCTGCTGCTGCCCCACCCACATAATCGGCGTCGAGCCTACAATATTCAATTTACGGATTATTTGCAATTAAAATTTTTGCTCCATATTTTGCCCAGAAACCAAAGTTTTGCACAAATATTTGCTCGGCTTGGCCAGGAGCAAACTACCAACACGTGAGCCCACATCCCCCGGCTATGCCCTTCACATGCCTTGTATATCGAGGCATCCCACTGGCAGCTGGCGGGCATCTTCTAGTCGAAACGGAGTCTCTTATCGTTGGGCTGCGTTTCGCTTCACTTGCGCCCAAACACTAAGCCCTTGAAAGCTTGCTAAGTCAGCCAACAAGTCGATCCCACACAGAAAGAAAACCATTTTGCGGCTGCTTTGGTTTTCATCTCTTTTGTTTTTACTCTGTGTTTTTTTTGGTTCTTATATTTGTTTGCCTGTTGATTTTTTGTTTGTGTTTACCTGCCAGTTAAGGCGTGCAGATGATTGATTCGTCTGCCGTCTGCTGAGTGAAGGAGGTGCCGGAGAGTTGAGTATTTAGGTGCAGATTGTTCGGCAAGTGGAGCCTTAAAAGGCCTCTTTAGTCTCCATTTTACTTATGGGCTCACCCAAAAGGACTCTCTTTGCCGTGGGAATAATTTTATATTATCTTACAACGCCAGCCAGTTCCCATACAATCCTTTTGTGTGCCCGTCAGCCCATCATAACTCCAAATTGCACCATTGTCTGCTGCCTGCTGCCTGTTGCCTGTTGCTTTTCCTGTCCCCACTCACTCCCCCCAGTCTCGCCGCCCCACCCGAAGCTGCCTCACACAATTACCAACTTTCAGCACGAGCACAAAATGCTGAGCAAAACACAAAAAAAAGGCAAAAGAAAGCGAGGCAAGAAGGCAGCACAGAAAGAGGAAAGCCAACGGCAAATTGTGCACAATTTGCCATGACTCCCCACCCCCCGTAGCCACACTCCCGGCTCCCTTGGCTGAGCCAAGACAGGCGTGTCCTTTTCACAGGCTAAGGTGTCAGTGGCTGGCAAAAGTTTCCTTCTTTTTTTTTTGCGTTTCCCCGCAGCTGCTTTGTCGTGCTGTCGGCCCGCTTTCTTTGCCTTTTTAACGCCTCGACTTTTGCCAGGCATTTATCTTTGGGTGGGCTGTTGGCATTGGAATTGGCATTGGAACTGGCTCTCCCACAGTGTCTTTTGTCCCCATGCTCGGGTAGCAAATCTGTTTGTCTTAGGGAGGAGTCGTGTCGTTTGCCAGTGCTGCTGGAGTTCTCAGAGTTCTGGGCTCAGTTCATTTTGCGGCTGTTTTGGGGCCGTCTTAAATGGCTTAAGAATTGTGTAAATAAAAACCTCAAACGAAGGCACACGGCTCAGGGGGTAGGGGGGCTTTTGGGGTGAGTGGGGGGTGGTTAACTTCTGCCCTCGATTAGGCGGAAATGTTTTTTCATTGGATTTTCTGTGTTGTTTTGCTCAGCAACTTATTGACGCACAAGGCAGAGGTGGATGGGCGGGTCGGTGGGTCGTAACAGGCGGCAACTGGCACCGACACGCAGCTACCCCTAAACACGCCCTAGCCATAGCCCCTGCCCGGCAATCAAATTCACCAACATCATCGTCGCTGCGGTGGTGTGGGTGTGGGGGCGGGGGCGGTTGTGGGTGTGCGTGCATGTGCATGGCACTTTGCTAATTAAAAGTGTAGCCTAACGCAGTGCGCTGAGCCCCCGCCCCCGCACTCCAGCAAATAAATCGATGGCCGGGTAATTAAATTGCATGACAGACCCAGCCCACCCGCAGCCATCAGCCGCCGCGCCGGGCTAGCTAATGTACTGCTGCACTATGCATTTGTTATTGTAATTAGACAGAAGCACAACAGCAGCAGCAGCGGCAACAGCAACAGCAGCAGCGGCAGCAGCAGCAGACCAAACAAAATGGCGTCGCGTAAATCACTCAAAGGCCTAATGGCTGCAGAGCAGAGCTGAAGATTCGATTGAAATGATGCGCTGCAGCAGCACGAAAAGATTGACGCAAGATGATGAATATATGGCCGGACTCAAGTGCTGCTCTGCGTTGCGCCTAAACGAATGGGAAATTTACAATTAAAGCGCCTCAAAGGCGGAAACTGAACAACTGGACCACGGGGCGGCAGGGCGGCAGGGAGCAAAAGCGCGCTGTGAATAACGGACAGTGCGAAGCTGGCAAATGAAATGACAGAATGGTATGCAGTGCTGCCGAAACGAAAGGCACAAAGTTCGCAGAGAGCAGAGAGCAGAGCAGTGACTGACAGACGTGGACACATATCCATTTGGCATTGGCCCCGAATGATGACAATGAATGAATCGCAGACATGCCCTGCGCACCGCCACAGCCGCTTGACCCCCAACGCCTTTCAGTCTGCCCGTCTCCACTGACATCCTCTCTGGTTGAGGCTTTGGTTTTTGCGGTTCTACCGCAGCGGATGCGTAAGCCATCAGCCCCCACCCCCCTGCACAGCATTTCTTGGCCAGCGAAATTGGTGCTAGCCCTCAGACTCATCGGCGGAACTGCGGCGCTGCCACTGTTTAATTGATTAATGGAAACCACAAAAGGGGCAAGCAAAAGGCGGAAAAGTATATGGGAAAAAAGGGAGCAAAGGGGAGCAAAGGGTGCAAAGGGGAGCTAAGAATTTCTTAAGAATTTAACGAGCAGAAATATTCTGAAAGAATAGCAGCAGCCAGGGATTATTGAGCCAAAGTTAACACTCACTGAGTGCCAGCTAAGTTCCATATTCAGTTACAGTTCTCCTCAATCCATTCGCTTTCACAGTTTATTTCAGTGCCGTACCATTCTGACAGTTTATTAAACACTTTAAGACAAAGCAACAAGCAGACAAAAAAAAAAAGAAACGAATAAGCTGGGGGCAAGGGGCAGCAAAAATAAAACGGAGCAAAGGAATCCGCTTGTATTCTATGAATGGAAGCGATGGCGACCACTGATGAACTGCTGACAATTTGTGCAGCGCTTAACAAGCGGTTAAAAGGATACAAAAGGCTGTCGAGCACAAAAACCAACAACTGACAACAGAAGGCACGAACAGAAAAAGCATAAAACAAAAAAGCGACGAAGAAAATGAACCGAAAAAAAGATGACAGCAATGCAAAAAGTGCCCGGAATAATACAAAAGAGACGAGCACATAGCAAGCGGCAGTGGGCCACAGAGGAACAGCAACTGAAGCAGCAGCAGGAGCCGGGCCAAAACTTTTGCCACTCGGCGAACTCGACGCGACTCTGGCGATAATTGAACAAATTGTTTCGAGTGCAGTCAAGGGTTTGGGTTTGGGTTGGGTTTGGGTTTGGGCTGGGTTTGGGCTGGGCTGTGGCATGGCCAGGGTAGCGTGGTCCTCAAGTGCTGACAAGGGCCAATAAGAGGCGCCACTTGGCGAAAAAACTTTTGCGTCCTTGCGTAAAGTGCAGAGATTAACTGTAGATGGGCCAGCAATGCCAGGGACATACCTCAGAGATTAATGCAGCTAGAGGGGCGGCCCGACTGCACATTGTTGGAGCAGCAGAAACGATCCCAGCCTTAAGTGCTGACAGGGATTAGCTAAGCTCGCGAGAATTTTTTTGTATTATCTTTGGAGCATTGAGAACTAGAAATGAAGGCGGGTTTATGGGAAGTGCAGGGAAATTATAGATTGAAAGGAACCCGCTAAAAGAGAGAGGCATTTTTTGCTCCCATTCTTCAACTTCAATTTTAACCTTTGTAAAGCTTTTTCCAAACCAAATTAGAATGAGGTTGCAGCGGCTGAATATTTTTCGAAATTCTGCATAAATCATAAGCTACCAAATTTATTTACTGACTGAGTAGAGTAAAAGTAAAAGTAGAGTCGCGTCCAGAGAAGCGACTCACCAAGCGACTTTCCTGCTAGTTCTAATTTGAGGCATAGCATTCCGTACGTGTTCTGGCATTCTCATCTATTTTCTGGACTGCTTTGGAATTATTGTAATTTTAGCTTTCAAATTTTTGTGCTTCGAAAATTGCTGCGATGTTGAGGAATCTTCTGAATCTGCCTGCTGCTGCTGCCCGGAGAGGTCTGCCGCTCTGTCGGGAGTTCGTCAATTGTACAACACGTAAGTGGAACTTGCAAATTTGAGAGTTGGGGTCTCCGAAGCTATGCCAGATGTAGTCTGCACTGCGAAAGCAAAGTGCTTTATCTACACATAGCTTGGTATTTATTTTCAGCACCGCTGCTGCAGCGTAGCTACGCTAAGAAATGCCCGTTGGAGGCGGTGTACCCCAAGGACCCGGCCAACAAGATCATCTACTACCGCTACCCAACTCCTCCGCGAAAGTCAATCATACGCCTCATGCAGGAAGCCAATGCAATGGAGAAACGCCGCCAAATGGCCGCCAAAGGCGAAGAAGAGTCACAGCCGCTCCCCAAAGAGAGCGAATGCGTGGCAGCGACACCGCATCCAAAACAAGTTCAATGCGATGCAAAGGACATTGGCTGTGCCTGCGCGGAAGCAAAGGCCAAAGTGGGTGTAAAAAGCGAGCTACGAACACTGGCAAATAAGGTGCTACGACGCAGATCCTGGCACCTGGTGAAAAACCCAAGCGAAAAGGCGCCATCGGAGCCCACTGCAAGCCGCGACGATGACTCGGGCCAATATATCGTGACTGCGTTTCAAAAGCTTAAGTTTGTGCCCAGCGTGCCCTATCGCAAGCCCGAGAGCAGCGACAGCCGCATAAAGTACGAGAAGCTGTCGGCCACAGTGCGAATGCTGCGGCGTGGCACTAAATCACAGTAGAACCCACCATGCGGCGGCTGAAGGCAGCAGTTGGTATTTACATCCATTTGTTAGCATCGACTTTATGTATGGTAAAACATTCCCGATCCCCAAACGTTGCTGCGCTTCAATATTCGTGGCTGTTGGGGGGGGTGCTGTGATGATGCCAACCTGCAGATCCCACCTGAAATTGGAGTTCGCTTGGTACTAACCTCTGCCGCTTCTGCCCACAAATCGCAGATCATTGAACTTGGCCACCTGGTTCTTCATCACCGCCGTGCAGTTGCGCAGCTCGGCGCAGTAGTTCTCGTCGTTGCCGGCCCGCACCGTGACCATGGTGCCGTCCATGATGTCGCCCAGCGAGACCACCTTGAAGGCCACCGGCAGTGTCTTGTTGGAGCGC
This sequence comes from Drosophila ambigua, assembly GCA_018150905.1. Lineage (NCBI taxonomy): Eukaryota > Metazoa > Arthropoda > Insecta > Diptera > Drosophilidae > Drosophila > Drosophila ambigua. Next base: position 3,347,158 of record JAECWS010000151.1, on the reverse strand, counting down.
CAGTGCGGCGGCAGGACGGTGCAGACGAAGAGCGGACTGCTGGTGCGGATCAGCTCGCCGGGATGTTCGGTGAGGAAGTCGCCGAGTGTGCGCTCGGCCAGGATGTCCGAGGTCATTTTGGTGTATGCCTCGTTCAGTAGTTGGGCGGGTGTGGGCGGTGTGTTTTGCTCCGTGTTGTTGTTGTTGTTGTTGGTGTTGGAGCCATTGGTGTTACTCGTGTTGTTGTTGGTGTTGTTCGCTGTTGAGCTGTTGTTGCTGTTGTTTGTTGTTGTGTTGTTGTTGTTGTTTGTTGTTGAGTTGTTGTTGTTGTTGTTGTTGGCATTGGATGCCGTCGAATTGCTGGTGGTTGTTGTTAGATGCATTTTGTAGTTGTTGTTGTTGGTGTTGTTGTAATGACTGTTGTTGAAGTGATTGTTGGTGTTGGTGTAGTGTTGGTGTAACTGCTGCTGCTGCTGTTGCAAGTGGTGATGTTGCTGCTGCGGCTGCGGCTGTGCTGGATGTGGATGTGGATGTTGCTGCTGCTGCTCAAACTGCTCCAGTTGCCCCTGAGCGTGAGCCTGCACTTTTTTTAGTCGCACAATTTTGTCTTCTGTTAATCGCACCGTTGGTTGGAATCAAAAACGAGCGCTGCCCTCTCGAGTGCGTGCCAAGAGCTGTAAAAAGAAATCAGTCATTAGTTTTGGGGCTGGCAAGCAAACTCTAAAATTATTATAAATCCCTGAGAAATGAAAGATTCTGGCAGTCAAAAGGGTGGAGCAAAAGTCCAGCTACCCTTTAAGGTTGCCTCGACCCTGGCCTGAGATTTGTGTGTGTGTGTGTGTGTGGGGGAGTCTCCAAGTTGATTAGGTCATCAATCTGCCAATGCGCCATCCATCCCGCAGCAACTTCAATTCAATTTGAACTTGCCGCATGCCATAAAATGCCCAGGCACAGGCCCACCCACATGAATGTCTTTAAATCACAGTCCCAAAATGGCATATTACATGGTCGCTCGCCAAACCAGAGAGCCCCAAACTGCAGCTGAATGCTGGGCCAGGGCCAGGGCCAGGGCCCGGGCACGGCGACCATAAACACAAATCAATTGTCAACCACTCGACGGGGACGGCTTCAGACGGCTCTCGGTTTAAGAGCAGCACGAGAATGAGGACGAGGCAGAGGCACTTGGACTGGGGATCAGAGGTGTGTGGGCTGTGTGGCAGGGGGGGACACAGGGACACAGGGCGAGCGCAGCGGAACGCAATTTGCGTTGCACTTTTCAATTTCCTGCAAAGGACTTCATTGCTCTCCTCAGTGCACACACACACAGATGTGTGCCTCTGTGTGCGTGTGGAAATGTCCTGGCATGCAGCACTATCCAAACGAAACGCAAATCTAGTCGACATCCGCGCTGCGCTGCGATGCGGGCTGCGTGTGCCTCACATGTGTGTGGCATGTGGCATGTGGCATGTGGGCAGTGGCACGCAGCAGCGCACTCCCCGGACATGGGACACGTCACCGTAACCAGTGTCAAAATGATTGTGGACTCACGGGTGAGAATTTGTGGTTTGATACTTGCATATTTTGTCACTTGTCGACATTCGTCCAGCTCGTCCAGCTCGTGCAGCTCGTGCACCCGGGCTGGCCAGCCCGCCCAGCAAGTGCAAAGGAGAAAGGCAAATGCATGGCCAAAAAGAAGGGGAGCGATAGTCAGCCGGTGCAGGCACAAGTGGAGCCAAAGAAGCAGCTGCCACATGCAGACAGAACTCCAGGGAGCTGCCGACTGCAGCTACAAAAATGCTGATGGATCGCTGCAGATCCGCAGTGCATGAAGATTCAGCTGACCCCCCCCCCCAGCGAGGGCTCCACCCGGCTCAATCTCAATCGCCATCTGCCACAGCTGCGCCCGCTCGCCCGCTCGCCCTCTCAATGTCCATTCGCGCGTACCCGCAGGTTTTTTTTTGGCCCACGCTGTGGGGCAGGGGCCCCACATGGCTGACCGATAAAAATTACTTAAAAATGCCACAGCTCATAGGTTGACTTTTGGCCAACGAAAAAGAGAAAGAACAAAACAAAAAACAATAAAAAAAAAACAACGAAAAAAGCGGCAATGAAAAGCTGCGAAAAAACAAGCAGCAGAACAGCGAATAACCGTGCCTGTCACACACCACACAAAGGAGAGCGGGAAGGGAGTGGGAGTGGGAGTGGGAGAAGGGAAGGGAACAAGCAGAAACAACAAGAAGGAACAATGGCCAGCAGAGGAAATCGCGGCAGAAGTCCAACGGAAGCCAAACGTGTCGCCGCGCAGCCAGACAACACACATCCCCCCGACAGGGTGGGACCTGCGGAGCAGAAGGAAATGTGCGAGCAGCAGGGCAGATGGAGATATGCTAATGGGTGTGGTGCGGTGTCCCCAGTCGCCCACGTCATTTGCCTTTCATTTCGCTTGGCCTGCCTTTTATTGTGAATTTACTTTATAAAGGTTATTACCGACAAGTCGGAGGGGGCCAGACTGGACTGGACTCGCGATGTGGCAGGCCACAAGAGCTGCGCTGGATCACCTTCAGTTGGATCACCTTCACTTTGATCGAAGTCTGCACGATTTATGCAGCATTCCTGCTGCAGTTGAGCTGCAAGAAAAGTGCCTTGAAAGCAAACCCATAAAGGGCCCGCAGAATGCCCAACAATTGGGCGAGCAGCAGCTAGTTGGCCATTTGGCAGGTCATTCGAGAGCTGGCCAGGCCGGCCACAGTGCTGTCCACGGTGCTGTCCATCTATGGAGACAATAAAAGAGAATGCGAGAGGAGCGAAAAAATCAGCGGCAAGTGCTCGACAAACGCGCCATAATCCGCGCTTGCCGTCACCAGGAAGAGTTGCCTGCCACTGCCACTGCCACCAGAGCACACCACGAACCTGAAGCAACGAGTCACGCGCGGTTTGTCACCTCATTGTTGTTGTTGCTGCTGCTGCTGCCCCGTGCAGCATGCCCCATGTGACAGCCAGACTCGCTTTTTTTTGTTGTTGTTGTTTGTTAGGTTCCCGAAACCTGAACAGAGGCTGGGGGGGGGACCTGGGCCTGGGCATGGGTGGCTAAATCAAAATTCATGGTTTCTGTTAAAACGAGCAACCGGGCGGTGGGGCGCTACGGTATCGATAGACAAGGACCAGCCGTGGAGGCGATGGAGGCGATGGGTTACACGCAAGTTTAACCCTTTGATGACCTCTCTGCCCCCGCCTGGCCCGATCTGATCCAGCCAGCACACATGTACAACATGTAAATTGTTTCAATTTGCGGCATTTGCCGTAAAGCTGCGCAATTTTCGACATGCCACGCAGACAGACACACCCATGAAGAGCCACCCTTGTGTGCGAGCAGTATCTGTGCGCTGGGGGTGGTTGGGGGGGTTATTCCTTTTTTTTCGCAGCCATAGTTTGGCCTGTCCAGCTGTTGGGCTCCCATCGAATCCCTTTTCGGCACGAGAGTGGCAAAAAATGGTCAAAACCCAAATGCTAAACTTGTTAAATGTTATGGCTATATGTACCACACATATACATATATTTCTATATATATATATCCATATATGTGTGCGGCTGTATTAGGGTTATGCGTGTGTGCGGGCTACTGGACGCTGCTGCTGCTGCTGCCTGCTACTTTGATGTAGTTAAATTTTAATTGGACTTTGGGTTTTTGTGCCCCGTCTGTGGTATTCCAACGGCCAGCAGCAGCAACAACTATGTCAAGTATGCGCACGGCTTTGTACGCTGCACTTGTATGCGGCACTGTGCGTGTCCTGCCCACATTAAGTTAACCAATTTCACAGCAACAAAAGGGAGTCCAGCAACAGCGACAGGGGCCCGAACGGGCTGTGGCACTGCCGAAGAATCTCATCAGGATTTTATGGCACAATTCAAATTGGGCGCAGATTAATGGGTCATATGGCGAATATGCCCGAAAATAAGCTGCCGCCAGGCAGGCAACGATTTATTTTTTTTTTTATTTTCGTTATGCTTTTTATTGCTTTCAAATGCCAGAAGAAATAATTCTCACTTAATGCAAGCCTAATACGAAATTTAACAAGGGGCTGTGCCAGTTTTCGGCCATTTATCGACTCCATTGACAGCATTTTAGTCCATCGGCAATCGCTGCGAACCATCGAGTGGAAATGCACGCCCTTGCAGCAGGCAGAACCAACCTCAACTCACCTCTGGAAACAAGTCCAAAGCATTTCTGACACTCGCAACTAAATTGAATTGAGAACTCCACAGTGCTGGCAATTTTAATGCTCTGCTCTTAATGCTTCTCTCTCGATGCGCCTGGCGAGCTCTTCGAGGCGGTCAAAACTGCAGCCTTGGCCAGGCCACAACTGATCTTAGCGAAGGGGTTTGTTGCCAGCTTAATCGTCGACTTGCAGCTGCATCCATACGCCACTTGCGGGCACTGAGTTGCCACAAAGGCCCTCGCGTAAGTGGCATGCAAATGGTGTGGTGTTCGTTGACTCGCGGTGAGTATTTCCATGAAATTGGGGCACATTTGTGGCAATTATGTCGTTGGATTTCTTACACCCACACCCAGCAGAACAACCTGGAAGCCTGCCCCCTCGAACTCCAAATAAATTCAAAGAGTTCCCACTGATAATTAAAAAACTAAACTAAGATCATTGGGCATGTGTAACGGGTGCTGCTGCCAGCGAAGGAGTTCGCCAAAGATGCCTCCGCATGTGCCAGCCCCCAGCTTAATTCCTCAGCACTCGAGAGTTCCACTTTCGCCGGATCTATTACTGGCCATTTGCTCGGCCTTAGGTCCATTACCCAAACCAATCAATTTGCGAGTGTTTCTGTCGCATCTGACAACGACAAGGCCCAGCAGCAGAAGCAGCAGCAAAGCTCAAAATTAACAACATTTGCTAACTAACAACAAATTAAGTCATACATTGTTTATAAGTGCTCAAGTGGGGACCACAGAAACCACCCGGAAAGAACCAGAAATAGAAACAGAAGCAGAACCAGAAGGAGAAGGAGAGGACTGCTGCCAAGAGTGGCAGTGTGGCAGAGTGCCGTGTACGTGCAGTGGCCAGTGGCAAGTGGCAAGTGGCACTGGCAAGTGGGAGTCAAGTAACAGGCGTCCGACAACGTTCGCTTTAATGCCTAAATCAACTAAATTTGCGGGCAGCAAACTTATTTCCGGCATGCCCAGAACATTTACCCAAACACCAGAGTGCCCCCCGCTCCAGCCCCGCAACAGGAATCAACAGTCCAAGCAGAGGGGAGGAGCGGGCCAGGGAAGGACACCAAAATTCAACCATAAATTGATGCAGTAACACGCCCTCAGACGCAGCCTCCCCGCCTCCCTGCCTGCCCGCAAAGCCTAGAGATGCAGTTCTCCAAAAAATGAAAGAGAAGTCTCGGTACTGCCACTGGGCTGCAGTCTTGCTGCAATCCAATCCAATGCAATGCAATGCAATGCAATGAAATTCTGCTGTCTGTCCAGGCGTCCTGTGGCTGGGCTGTGGGGCGGGGCGGGGCGGGACAGGGGCACAAGCCCGAAAAGCAAGCAACCAACAATGCCAAGTTTTCGGTCAACTTTCGGCCAAAACAATGCCCAGTCCCCCCCGCCCCCAGGGACCTACGTCCTGTGCGTGTCCCTGGCCGTGCTGCTGGCAACACACACACACAAAAAAAAACCCACATGGGGCACGCATCTTGTGCTCTTCCTTTGCTCCTCTTACCCCCGCTCTCTGGCTCCCTGGCTCCCTGGCTCCCTGGCTCTGTGCCGGCATTAATAACGTGTGCAGCATGCAACGTGTCCTGCGCCTCTGCTGCTGCCGCCTCTCTCCGGCTCTATCTTGGCGCTGCATCCTTGCAACTGCAACTGGAGCCAGAGTTGGACTTTCTCTGGTCAATTCGCGGTTTTGCTTGTCACTTAGCCGACGGCCGACTGTTGGCCGTGCGAGCTGTTGGCCATTTGATAAACGACGAGCAGACGACAAACGACAAACGACGACGACGCCGACGATGACTGCTACTACGACGGGGAAGTGCCGCACCCGTGTGCTTGCCCTCGCCCTATTTGAGGCGACAATGTGACGACATTTAAGGCCAAGAGCTGCAGGAATGAGCATCCTTTTGGCAGATAGATATGTAGATGGGCACAGGCAGGGCGGGGGCATGGCTTTTGGGGCATTGGGGATGGTGCATGCACCGCACTGAATTATCTCACCGAGGTGTCAAGAGGGTGTCCTCATTGCCGCAGGCCAGCACGAGCCGTGGCCGGCAGTTTGTTCAGTCTTTTGGGGGCGGCTGTGTGGACTAAGTGTTAAGTGCTCCCCACATGCAACTGGATGCCCAGAGAGATCTCAGATCCAACAGATATTTGGGCTTTGCTTTGGACCATGCAGTGAGTATTTTTCGGGCAATGGATTGGTGCGTTATTCAGGCATTTATTTGAGCTATGAACAGGGATCAGAAAGCCAAACAGGCTATGGGAAATCAGAGTATTTCTATGCATGATTCTTTAGGCAATATCTGCGGAGAGGAAACTCATCGCCAGCAAGGAATGCCACGCGGAATAAGCAGGACAAACTGCAATGTTTATGGACTACAAAGGCAATCTTGGCACTTGTCACTTGCTAGGCCACCGCAGCAGTTGCGCAGCGTTTCCATTTCTTGTGCCCAGAGTATTCCCAGTTCGTTGTTGGACCTGCACTGGCGCTGTGTGGCGTGGCGTGGCTCTGGCTCTCCATTGTGTGTTATGTTTGAGCTTTAAGTGGCGTAATAAGTCCAGATTGCAGCCTGTTTCTGGGGCCCTGTCCTGAGCTCTCGCCATCCATCCACGGCGCAGCCACTGCAGCCAGCGCTTGCCCCTGTGCCACAGTGGCAACCAGCACAGCCGCACCCACACCCACACCACACATTGCCGGGGCCATTTCGGGTTTGAACTGTTTTCGGTTTGTTTGCTGCTGCCCGCAGAGCTTGCTTTGGCTTTTGCTTTTAAGCCAGAGGACTAGGCGCTGGACTAGGACAAGGACTACGACTGCGACTAGCACAAGCACAAGCACAAGCAGTTGGCCTAGCAGGAGTCAGCAGCAGCAGCAGAGTCGAGACTGCTGACTGGAGAGCTGCAGAGGTGGAGAGCTGCAGAGCTGGAGAGTGGTGGGCTGTTGGAGGCGTTTAACATTTTTGAGGCTTGATTGGATTTTACACAGGCCTGGGCGTAAAGTGAAAAATTGCATTTTGAGCAGCTGCTGTTGCTGCTGCTGTTGCACTTGCCTCTGCCACTGCCACTGCCACTGCTGCTGTTGCTGCTTCATGTTGCAGCCTAAATTTTGTTGCTGTTGTTTTTGTTGTTGATGAAGTCGGCTTTGGTTTTGGTTTCATTTGGTTTTGCTGGTCAGCCAGGGTTGCGGCTGTCTGTTATTTTGAAATACTCGTTGAGTGGCTCGTTTGCGGTAAAATGCATGTGGCCATGCCTCATGCCCCATGCCCCATGCCCGCCCAACACACAAAGAGATAATACAATTGTTTCACTCACTCACTCCACTGCACCGCCCCGCCACCCCCACACACCTCTTGCTGTGCCTCTTCGCTTTGTGCCATCTCCCATCTTGGCCCTAATGCACTTTAAGCTGCTTTAAGCCATATGGCCACGACACGACACGCACCGCCACGCCACGCCCATTAACGGTTTATTAGCACCTTAAGCTGTGCGCCCAAGCATGCGTTCCAGACACCCCACCCCCACACAGCCCCCACGGCCACGCCCACTGGCCTATCGGTTGCTGGGGGGGGTGGGGGGTTGGTGTAAGTGCAATATTGCATTTCTACGGCAATTAAAATGCATTTTCCGGTTACTTGACACAAAACATAATTTGCATTTCCTGCCGCCTGCCACCCTGAGCTGCTGTGTGCTGCCCCTGCCCTTCTGGGGGCGGGCATTGCATTGTTTAAATGCATAAATGATGCTTTGAACAGAGCCTGCCTTAGTCGATGCCACTGCCAGTGCCACTGCATCGTCGCCAACCGCAGACGCAGGCAAGCACAACCCTTGCCCAAGGACCCAAGGACCCAAGGCTCGATGATGATGATGCCCCATGCCACGCCTGTCTAACTGCATCTCGGTCCGGCTGTCTCCAGCTCTGTCTCCTCTCTCTCTCTGTGTGTGTGTGTGTGTGTTGTGTCACCTTCAGACACTTCAACACTGTCCATCCAGGAATTGTATTTCGAAACGAATTTATTTGCTTAGCATGAATAAATCAAAGTTATTTGCAGTAAGGAAGTCTTGTAAGAAATTTAAAAAATTGCAGTTTAATTATTTAAGGAATATTTCACGCTTTGGCCAACAATAAGCTGCAACTGAAATGCAGGCCAAATAAATTTGTTGAAGTACGCCGACGAAGAGCGCGCAGAATATAAATTCGAATGGTTATATATATATTTTTTTTATTTGTTATGTATTTATATATTTGTTATACAACATTTACTGTCCATTTTTCTTCTGTTAACTTTGCATGTTAAATGCTCTTCCAGCTTTTGATCTCCCAGCGCTCTCAGATGTTCGTAACAGCGAGCGATAACAGCGAGCGATTAAGCCGAGCGCTTACAGCCAGAGCTAACAGCAAGCACTAACAGCAAGCGCTAACAGCTAGCGCTAACACCGAGCACTAACAGCTAGCGCTAACAGCGAGCACCAACAGCTAGCGCTAACAGCGAGCACCAACAGCTAGCGCTAACAGCGAGCACTAACAGCTAGCGCTAACAGCCAGCGCTAACAGCTAGCACTAACAGCGAGCACTAACACCGAGCACTAACAGCGAACGCTAACAGCAAGCAGTTATTTGCCAGTCCCAGCAGTTACAGCGATCGTTAACGGTGCGCTGTAATCGGGTGATCGGCTATGCTACCTACATACATAATATGTATTACATATGTATATACATTCCCTTGCTCACCGTGCTCCCAGCAATCCAATACCAAAATTGATGAAATTTCTAGTTAACTGTACAGCTTGCAGCTTGCTGGGCAGTGTAATATGTTATCACCCATGTCTGGCATATGTCTCATTCTGCAAACAACATATATGTGCAGCTCCCTGCCCCTGCTGGGCCTGCTATGAAAAGTACAGCAATTGACATGCCCAGAGCCAACGGCCTATCGGCCTGTGTGTGTGTGTGTGTGCGTGTGTGAGGAGTTTGTCCAAATCACCGAGTTTAACAAATTAAATGACTTCTAGTGCGTACATTGTTTTGACACGGATGTTGTCACCCTCTCCCCACCCCACCCCAACCAACTCAGCCCACACCACCCCAACCAGGGACGAACGGAGGTTGGACAACGTCTGGACTATGCCAAATTGCTGTTGATTGCTCGACACTCAGGCAAGCCGTGTGAATGGCAGGGCCCCACCTGCAATGTAAGGCATTTGACAGGGCTCCCATTCACTCCCATTCCACTCCCACTCCCACTCGACCACTGCAGAGTGGAGCAGCAGCAGCAGCAGGGACAGGGGCAGGGCTGGGGGTGCAGCATGAATGTGTGTTGCTGGCAGGGGGCTGCTTGGGGGGCTGTTGGCTGTGTTGCCGGTAACTGCACTTTGCATGACGCGTTGTCAACTGCAGTCAACATTTTGGTTTTGCAACGGCTTTGGTTTGGTTCTTGCCCTCTGGCCCCTGGCCATCAGCCCACACCAAAAACAGGAAAATTAATATTGCAACAAACAAAAAAGAGACGAAATATAGCAGAAAGAAAGAAAAAACTATTTATGCCGCAGCATCATCAGCCGTAGCGCTCATCTGTGGGGCTCCATCTGGTGTTGGTGCGTCCGGACCACCCAAAATATTCATCATTTTTGCGCCGCCTTTGATACATTTCATACATTTTTATGACCTGCAGCGTTTTTGTCTTGCGGAGATCTCTCCGATCTTTGCTCCGATCTCTGCCCTGCCCTGCCCTGCTCTGCTCTCTTTAATGGCTTTATAAATACACAAAAACGAAAACCAAACGAAAAAATATGAGAAATGATCCACAGCAGCCCCAGTTGTCCCCTCCTGTCGTATTATTTTGTTTATGTTTATGGCAATTAAATTTCATTCAACAACGGCAATACACAAAAACTGCACTTGATCACGGGACGTGGGAGGCGGGGGCAGAGAACTGCGGAGCATAGTGTGGTAGGTAGAAAATTGTTTATGCTTTGTTTGTCCCAGCCGATGGACCATAAAAAGTGTGTGGCACAGCGCGCTGAAACTTGCAGGCGGCCCGAACGAGTTTGAAACATTGAGATGGCATTTTGGTTATTAGCAACCAATTTGAGTGAGGAGATGCCACAATTAACTGCAACGCATAAGAAGATCTGGAGGCATTTTTTCAGGCATTTTTAACGTATTTCGTTTGGGATTTACTCAGATATTCTGTGTACATTTTTTCACTCGCTTGCTGCTGGAACTTTCCTTGAACTGCACATATCACAAATTCACTTTCCTTTGCCTCCACTCGAGAAATTAAAAGACACATTCGGTGGGAAGTGTCTCGCGCAGAGGTGAACTCTGGCCCATTCATAGTTCAAGCACTTACAGCGAATATTCTCAGCAGATATGTGCATAAGTTATGCCTCCCAAGTGGCATCGTTTAAGTATAAAAAAAAGAAAACTAGAGGAAAACGTGGGGGGGCAATGGCAGCCGCTAAAACTATTTTCGTAGTCGCACCCGCGTCTGGGTATCGGCGGCGCCTGCGACACAGCCAAAGATGCGCTGCCAAGGGGGTGGAGCCAGGGAGCCAGGGAGCCAGGTAGCCAGGGCGGTTTTTGTGTGGCTAGGAATGCCATGGGGCGACCACAGTGTCAAGCGGATTCTGTCTGCCTCAGTTGGCGTTGGCGGAGCTGGCTGGGGTTTGCTCTTACTTCTGGTCTGAGCAATCCTGAAGCGTTTCATTGTCTTGGCTAAGCAAATTTCATTGGATCCCGTTGGCCCAGACACACACACACACATGAGTGTGTGGGAGCGTATGCCCTGGAGTGGCATTCGAGTCGTCATTGCCGCCGCTCCTTTTGCCGGTGCCCATGTGTGTGTGTGTGTAGAAAAACACGAGATAAAAATTGTATTTCATTTGGGTTTTTTTTTCTCCGTTCACTTTCTGTGGCTCCACTTTGAGTGGCTTTGGTTTCGCTCGACTCAAAGCTGAGTTTATTGCTCGCCAGTCCGTGGAAGCGCTCACTCGCCTTGCCACTTTGTCTTCAGTGTAATGCGCCGTTGCAGGCTCTCAATTAGCAAATTAAGCACTCACTCGCACACTCAGACACTCACTCGTACACTCACTCGTACACTCACTTGCACTCGTGTCCGTGGTGCTCGTACTGTTCGTGCCCCCAAAGCAAGGGTTGAACCACATTGGGGCTCTTGCGCTCGTTCGCTCTCGCATTTGTTTCTCCACTCAAAAATTAGTTGAGTCGCCCAAAACGGCGACCCCGCCCCCACCAGATGCAGGCCATTGCAATCACCACTGTCTCTGTGTGTGTGTGTGTGTGTGTGTGTGAGTCTCCTTTAGTAGTGTGTGTGTGTGTGTGCGTGGGTGGACCGTGCGTGCGGTTAGTTTTTGTGATTTTTTTGGGGGATGTTCTTGCTTGGTTTTTAATGTGGAAATTCGCTTCTTAATCAAAATCAAGCAAATAAAACCGATCTATATGGAGTCGAACAATCGCTCAAACTTAAAGCGGAAGCCACATGCTCGAAAGTAAAGTATTTTATAAAGGAAAGCCAGATATACCAGCTAATGGCCAACCAGCAACAGATCTTCCTTGAGGCTTTTGCTCATAAGTCGTAACCCATGCAGATTTCATTCATAATTTCTCACTGGCTGCTTGCAGGATCTATTAATGTGTGACATGCAGCAGCAGTAGGCACACAAATAAATATTATAATAGGCATATATTTAAATCAATAAAATATATTTAAATATATGCAGTCTTTGCCTTATTTAATTATTACCTATTTAGCTTTGTTATCCTTCATCCCATGGAGATCTTTCATATGAAATACGTTTACTTTTATTCGTCTTCTATTTTCTGTTGCTATTCCTATATGTTGCCTCATATAAATCGGAGGTGCTGCTGTTTTTAGGCCAGCCCAAAATGTAGCTGGCTCCTCTGGCTTTAATAATTCAGTCAGCGCTCTTCCAGGGCATGTCTGCGTGCACCTTTATGTATATTTTTGCGTCACTGATTTCATTATTCCTGTGTAAATTTCGGGGCTGCAGTTGGCCTAATCACACGCACCTTCCACCACCTTTTTCCACCCCCCGCTTAACCAACGTATGGTTTTCCCTTCACACACGCCCCCCCAACCGACAACATTTTGCGGTGTCTGTGTCTGTTTTCCGGTGTTCCGATGTTCCTGTGCAGCGGGCTGGGGCGGGTGCAGTGGGCTGGCCGGAGACTCCCAGATATTTGTGTGCAATTTTTAGTTAAATTATTTTTACACCCAAAATGCCAAACCAAAATAACCAACAGCAGCAGCAACAGCAAAAGCAAAAGCAAAACATGCAAAACAACAACAAAAACAAAAAAAAAAATACGAAAATTGGGAAATACATGAGGAAAAGCTGAACACAAAATTCGATGCCATTTGAAATTTGTAGGGCCCATGAGATGCGTTGCATATGCAGCCAAATTGGTTGGTTCTTTTTGGGTGGCTCTCTGCGTGTGCGGGCGATTGCATTTTAGGGGCTTTTGGACTACCACCGGCATATCCCCTGGACACCACACCACACCACCCAACCGACACCCCCGCACACGACACATGCCACACACAAAGTGGCAAGTGCAGATTTGAAGTTATTACGAAAAACTAACCAACATTTTGTGGGTTTGAAGTTGTGTGGAATAATATTGGTAGACCCAAAAAGCCTTTGCTATGATTGTTGTTGCACATATTTTTATTACCCATTCGCACAGATGTACACAGACGTGTGTGCATGTGTGTGCGAACATCTGTATTCAGGTGTCACAAGAGAGTGGCAAATGCAGGATGCAGCATGCAGAATGCAGCATGCAGCATGCAGATTCTGCTGATGCCAGGCAATTGATGAATTGAGTTTTGAGTGCATGAACGTTACCTTGCAGCCAGCAAATATAATCAAGCGAGTAAACTCCATTTTTGGCAATGACAGATGACAGATGTGGCAGATTTGTACAGCTCGCAGCGCCGTTGCAAGTGCATTTAAGTGAGAGTTTTCTTTGCTTGAAATTTCTCTTAAATTAAACCTTCAGTTTTATTCTTTAAGTTTATTCCATAACAAACGAAATGTTTTTCTTTTTATTTTTTATTTAACATAATTTTAGTTGGAATTGTCAGAGCATAGAGCAGCAGCTTCGTGGAATATCCAGCTTAAAATTCGTTCCTTTTTGTATTTATTCAAAGCCAAAAACTCGCATATTCTGCATATCCTTCTGTGCACTTGAGCCGTCAGCTTCAGTCAGCTTTCTGCGCTCCTCAATAACTGTCATTATCATAGAATCTGCCCCTACGCCAACCCCTCAACCATTTCGCAATCATCAAGCAGCAAAAATTTCAAAATAAATTACCAAAAATAGCCAAAGCAAAAGGCAAACGCTGAGCAGGGGGCTTAAACAACTCGTTATAATTTGTAGAGCCCCCAGAGCCGGGGCAGCAATCAACAGAGCAGCTACAGCCAGCACTAAAAGCAAAAGGAAGGTGCAAGAATACAAAAAAAATACAAAAATGGTGTGTGTAAAAACCGCCAAACACACACGCAAACAAAAACAAGGCACCAAACAAATGCAACAACCAGATGAGCGGAACAACAATTGGCTGTTGGCTGTTGGCTGTGGGGCTGTGGGGCTGTTGCCCGTTGTGTTGCATTGTGGGTAGGAAAAATTACGAAACCAAAAATCAGCAACCAAATATGTGGTTGCCACCAACAAAAGGCCCAAAACAGAGCATACATATCCCCAGGAGGACATGGCGCGTGGTTTGGGCCGCTTTTTCGGGGGGGGCAGCAGCAGGTGAGTTGTTTGGTGGTCAATTTTTTTATTGCAACTCTCTCGCTCTCTGGCTGTCGCGCTGTCTCTGTTCAGTGTCAAAGAAGCAACAAAAAAACAAGAGCGCGAGCGCGAGCGAGCGAGCGAGAGAGAGAGAGACGATTGCAATGCAACTTTTGGGGCAAGGACAATGCAACAATTCGCGGCAAAGCCCACGTGTGGACATCAGTCTGGTGGGGGGGGGGGGGAGGCTGAAACCTGCCGACCCCACTCCCAATTTGTTGCTGCAATAATAAACATGGAAGAACACGCGTGTCCAGGACTCTCTCCTGGCTTGCTGCGTTTTCTTTTTTTTTTGTTTTTTTTTTCTCTTTTATTTTTTTGTGCTGATACCCTGTGGAAGTGCAGCACGGAGAGGTATGCTGCGAAGGCATGGAAAGCATCCATGAATCTTTAGTGGAACAAACTGCAGCTCAATCCACAATTAAGTGCAAATATAAATCCACGAAACTCCATGGAGTATCCGCCTGTGCGAGGTATCCTTCAGTCGTCAGTGAGGCAGCATTTGCACGTTTTTATTTTACACAGTTTTTTATTCGAGACCAATAACAACAATTACGCAGCGGGCTGCCCCCTTTTGACGCGCCTTTACGAATGAATGCCCGGGGTACGAGTCGAGTCCGAGGTTCAGCATGACGTTGCATTGCGGGCGGTGCGGCGGTGCGTGCAGACGGGGGGACGAGAGATTGGGTTGTCTGACAGCTGTACAAACGCAGACCGACAAACAGGGGCTGATCGGCGGCCAGGAGGGCACTGGCGGCAGGACGCGTTTGGTCAGTTGGCTGGTTTCCGCTGCACACGCGGCGTATGCGTAATAAGCGCCATGCAAAAAGGCGAAATGCTGGGTAGGTGGGTGTAAGGGGAGGGGCGAGAAAAAAAATCAATAAAAAGTACAACAAAAAGAGGCAAAAGACAAGCAAACAAAAGTGCAAGCCCATGGTGGGGTCCATCTTGTGCTGCAGCTCCACCACACACACAGAAGGAGAGGGAGAGAGAGCCAGAGAGGGAGAGACAGAGCGAGAGTCCTTGCTACAGCCGAGTGTGAGACCTGGGGGACTGCCATTGCAGTCAAACTTGTTGACAATCACGTTTGGCCACGACGCGACGCGACGCGATGCGACGCGGCATGCAAAGGCAGCCAGCCGCCTCCTGCCACACATCGGAGCAGGTTCTTTTGCATTTTGCTCCTTTTTGGGGTTTTGCATTTTGAGGCCAACATTGAGGCCACGAACTGCGGAGTGTGTGGAGTGGGCTGGGATGGGGTGTTGTGTTGTGGGGTGCAATGGTAACATTGCGTGCCACCATCTTCTCCAGCATTGCTTCACGGCGCTGCCTGCTGCTGCTCCCCCTGCTGTTGCTGCTCCCCCTGCTCTTGCTGATGGGCTGTTGTGGATTTTTTATTTTCGGCCTTGTTTGCTCGGCTGGCGTGTAAATTTATGACGCTGGTTAAGTAGTTGCAGCCAGTTGACTGCCGCCGCTACCCTCGATGGATATGTGCCATCGGGTCGAATAGAAGCTGTCCCAAGAATGATTGGCCAGGCACTTTGGCTGATGCTGAATAGTGCAGTCTGTTCTTTAGACACCATTCGGTGTCGTAAATATATTAATGTATATATTATAAATTAGTCAAATGAAATTCCTGTAGTTCCAACCAATTTGTAATCATGTGGAATGCCTTCAGCGCAAGGTAACCCATCAGGCGTCGTATAGTTCCCTTTTGGAACCGCTCTAGAAATTCTGTTTTGTTTCTATTCCTTTCGCATACTCCACACTTTCCTTTCCTGCTGCTTTCTCTTCTATTTTCTTGCCTCGTTCACAGGTCATCAGGCAGTCCAGTCAGCGCCTTTCGTTGCGTCTCCTGTCGCCACTTGCGCCCCATTGTAGGCGCCGCTGTCCGCCGTGCGGAGTGTGGGAGTTTCTCTGGTTACGCACTGACTGTTTGCCAATTTTTCAACAGCTTGTTAACATTTTGTCGCCCATCAATGGCAGAATGCAACGAGCTGGACACGAACAGAGGCCTGGGCACTGCCCCGCACACACACCAAAGGCGCGGCGTAACCTATTTTGACAGGCTCCAGAACTGGCAGGGATTACAGGCAGCAGGTTGAGTTGTTGCCCCACGGATGGGCAGAGGGATTAACTGGAGCACGGATTGAGCCAGTCGGGCAGTTGGGCAGTTGGGCGGCTGGAGGCAAGGAAAACGCGTTAATGAAGTGTTGCTTGAGAGCTCATTATGCATTTTGCTCACGTTTTTAATTTTTAATTGCATTTTCTTTGTATGCGTGAGTGTGTGTCTGTGTCTGTGTCTGTGTGTCTGTGTGTGTGTGTTCTGGTTTCGGTCCTTTCATTAAACGGCACCGCACGACGGCAAACGATTAAAATGACCGCCGAGCGGCAAATCGAATTAATTTTTGTAACGTGCAAATGTCCGTACAGCAAAAGTTTTCGCCGCCCCCCTCCCTGGGCAGCAGCAGCAGCGGCAGCGGCAGCATTACCGTACGGTGGGAGTAGCCTGGGGGCTGGGCGAGAGGTGGGGAGAATCATCCGGTGCATTAAATCCTTTCTGCCGCACGACACATTTAAGTTGCTGATTAAGCTCGGCCTCCGACTCCGCCTCCACTCTCCGCCTCCACGCGATATGTACTCCCTGGCATTTCCGTACATTATGTACTTAAGCACATAAAGATGTAATGAGCTGTATGCCGCACATACGACAGGGACAGATAGCCCTGGTGAAAACAGAGACAGAGACAGAGAGAGAAGCAGCAGCAGCAGCAGAAGCAGGTAAAGAGGATGCGGCAGTGGCCGTGGCTGTGGCAGTGGGAGGTGTGTGTCACCTGGCCGATGGCCGCAGAAACCAGCAACCCGGCAGGCAAAAGGATGTGATGTCCACGTTCGGCTTAATAAACTACAAGGCAGGCAGCCCAGAGAGTCTCTTTTTAACTAGCTTTAATTGAAAAAATTAAAGCTAAAGGCCAAGAGCCCAGATCAGAATCAGTTTCAATGGGGAAAAAGAGGAGAAACAGGAGCAGCAGGAGAAGAGCATTCCACTGAGGAGTGTCACATTAACAGAGCCAAGAAAAAAGCAGAAGCCATGAGCTGTCAGAAAGGGTTACAGAAGAAATGCTGGCGGGGGAGTAATATGATTCCAAAGAGCTTTAACGGAAGCAGCCATAAAATATGAACTCCCATAGCATTTGATTATAGAAACCGAATGCGAAACACAAGAAAAACCAACAGCCAAAGTCAGGACAGCAAAGGCCAAAGGATCCGCCAGATCATCAGCAAAAATCAGCAACCGAAGCAGCAGCAGCGCCAGCGGCAGCGACATCCACAACAACATCCACTACAGCAGCCACGACATGGACAGCAGCAGCAGCAACAGCAGCAGCATCAATGAGGTCCGCTCATATTTTTTAATGAATATTGAGGATTAAAGGAATTCTGCTGGATTTTCATTGAATTATGCATTTGTTGCTGTTGCTGTTGCTGCTGTTGGTCGTCGTGCGTTCCTCCCACTCGCAACCAATCACAACCTCAGCCGCACTGCCCCGGGGGCCGGCCATGCCTCTTCCTGGCTGCGGTTACTGCTGGGGAGCAACCGACCAGGAACATATATCCCATATATTTCTTTGTCGCACGCGATGATTTATTAAGTCATTAGCACTTGTGCGGCTGTTGCTGCCGCTGCCGCTGCCGCCGCTGCTGCTGCTGGTAGTCCTCGCCCCCTATGCTGGTTTCCTCTTGCAGGCCAGGATGCAACCCAACCAGGATGCGGACACACACACACGCACACAGAGAGAACGGGAGGCAGACACATGGATGGAGTCGCACAGCCCCCTCATCATGCAACTTGTAATTCTTATTAATTGTGTGCGCTGTTGTTGCAGCACGCCCCACCCCCCTCCATCCTCCATCCGCCATGCGAATAAAAATAAAAATATACTATATGTATGTGTATATATGATTTTTGCAGGGATTTTGCTGCTGTTGGTGCAATGGCGGCCAGGACATTAATGCATTGCATTCAGGGCATAGCATTAACTCTTTCAGTTTGCGCATTTTTAAATAGAACACCAGATTGCAGGTTGCCTGAATATTTAATGCGTGCTGCTGAATCAGCAAAAGATATCGACAGGCAGTGAGCTGATTCTCATTCTGCTTCTGTTCAATGAGATACGCAGCAAGCTGGGGAGCATCGAGAGGTTCTTTGCTGGAAATTTGGAGCAGGGGAAAGATATGGAAATAATTATAAGCTTTAAGTCTTAAGAGAACAATTCAGCAGGAACTTGAATGACTGAAAACGAAGTGAAATAAATTGCATGCAACTTGGCATACAAATAAAATCCCTCAGCCGTTTCTTACGCCAAAACTTTTAAGCATTTCTTTAGCAAAACTAATTTAAATAAATATCGGAAAGAAACACAAGAAAAAACAAAAGATTGCCAAATATAATTTGACTTATGCTCGCATAACATTTAATGAAAGATTTCAATGCACGAACTTTTTTCAGATTTATTTAGAAATTTAAATGGAAAACCAAAAACCATTTAAAAAATGCAATGAAGCAGAATTCGTTTGGCATCAGCATTGGTTACTTATGCTTAAGGCATCGTATTCTTGCTGAGCTCCAACAACTTCTCCAATGCAGCACCGCAAATGTTCCAGTGACAACGCGTCGTATACGCAATGTGCAATGGCCAGGCCGTGGAATGCCCCGTGCGAGTATATCAAATGAAAGAAACGAAACGCGGCTGGGACATTTCACTGCAAATTGAAGTTGTCGCCTCGGCGGGCGGCAGCCTTTCACTCAATTCATCCAACTCGACCGCAGATCGAACAACTTTAAGCCAATTTGTGTGTGAGACGTTAAAGAATTGTATGGCTTCTGTTTGGCCGCCATCTACTTTCATCTGCTTCTCCTTGCTGCTGCTGATGCTGCTGCTGCTGCTGCATACGCGGGTAGCGTGAAGCGGGAGGGGAGTGTGGGTAATGAGAAGGTGGAGAGTGGGAGAATGTCAGAAATGCGTGTGAAAAATAAACGAGATTTTCGCAACGCGCTTTTGATATTTTTGCATGACAGAAGCCAAATGAGAAAATGCGATTTTCCGCATTGCTCCGGCCAATGACATGGACATGGACATGGCGGTGGCAGTGGCAATGGCAATGGCAATGGCAGAGGCAGTGGGATGGGGAACGAAGCACGGTGCACGGTGCACTGTGCACGGTGCACGGCAAAACGGACGGCAGTGGCGATGGCAGCAATGTCAGTGGAAGCATTGAAAGCCACCAGGATGCTGTCCAAAGGCCTACCAACTTAATGTGCTGGCATTTCCTGGCACACAAACACACAAAGAGAGCGAAACACACACACAGCAGAGACGTAGAGTGGGAAACACACAAACAGTGGAGGGAAACGTATGGAGAGAGAGAGAGAGAGAAATGCAACGAGACAGACACACAATAATTTTTACAATTTGCAGCAATGCGTTTTTAATTTAAATCGATAAAAGTTGCATTCGCACAAAAACAAAAACCCAGACGAAGACAACAACAATTGCCCACAGAACACAGGGCTCAGGGCACTGGGCACAGTGCACAATAAAATTGCAAGCAACCCTCATCTATGTACAGGGCAGACTCCGCCGTACATCACGATCCAAACCCCAACAAATCGAGATGCTCCATTCTCCATTCTCGTGTTTGCCATTTGTAATTATGACAGCAAAAATGTAAGCGCCAATAGGTGGAAAAGAAAAAAAAAAGGGAAGGCTACAATGCATTTGAGAGCTAATGCAAGTAAAACACATTTTAATCCCACTAGACCCTCCGTTTTAATACATTTTCCATTCCCGAAATTCTTCATGGAAGTAGAGCACAATTTATGTTTAATAAGTTAATATTTTATTTTAAAGTCACTGAGTTGAATTTCTATTTTGTCACTATCAAATTGATATCTGTATTTTAATATTGGTTTTTATTCCAATTATATTTTAAGGTCTCAACTTCAACTTTACTTTCAAAGAACACTTGAGGAAATGCTTTGCATTTCTGAAATCTGACACAGTTAAAGCTTTTTTATATTTAATTATATTTGCTTTAAAATTATAGTCCACTATTTTATCTGCCTGCTGGAATTATTAGCCACAAAGGAAGCCAGCACTCAGTTTTTTATGATCAATTTTTGTTTTGATTTGAATTTGGAATAGGAAATCCACAAATTGATTTAGCATGCTTCTCAAGGCATTCACTGCAATAGTTTATGCATTTCATTTAACTGATTGACTAAAAGCCATGCAGAAGGAGCACATTCGCTGATTTCTATGAGCTTTCATTTTGTTGCACTAAAATCCATTTCGAAAATCCATGACAAACATTGACCATTTTGTGTTAATTATACAAAATTATAATTCATGGCATAATAAATGCAAATGCAATTCATTCAGCGCCAATAAATGTTGCACTTTCGGCTGTATGAAATTTTGTTAACTTTTTGCCACCCCACAAAAGAACGCACATATAATTTTAGCATATTAAAATAAATCATTAAGTGTACACAAAATCCTTTCCATTGCAGCACACTAAAAGTGGCAGCCAAAACTCTCAAATTGGCCAATCAGCAGTGGCAGCAAATGCAGTAACAACAACAGCAACAGCAACAACAAAACTAAACATTTCGCAATAAATTATATAAATTAAATTAAATATTATAAAATGAAACGTTCAACTGTCGCATTGCATTAGGCGGCGGCAAAGCTATATACATAAATGTATGTATGTAGTACATTGGTATGTGTGTGTGTATGTTTTTAATGCAACAACAAAAAACCTATATGCATACTATATGGAAAAACAGAGACAACAATGACGGGTAAACAGGAAAACAACATTTCTGCAGCTAAAAAATATGGAAAAAAGGCAAACGAATAATTTCATTGCCTACTTTTCAGCGTCGGCTGCAAAAATTTTGCATATATTTTTTGTTGTTGTTGTTGCTATTGCAATTTGTTTTGTTTGTGATTTGACTGCCAGGCCACACGCACACACACACACAGATACAGCTGCAAATACAGATCCAGATACATCCATCTGTCCCATCTGTCTGCGTGTGTTTATTTCATTTTATTATTTTTTCTCTTTTGCGGTCAACGAGTTGGTTGACCACTTTCAAATACAGCCCACCGACGACCTATCCTCATGCCCATCCACATTCACATTCACAGTCACATTCCCCCGCCTCATATATTTATCCTCGCATTCTCATATGCAACATCAGGCTCCAATCCACTGGCACTCGCACTTGAGCTGTCGGCTCATCTGACTGACTGACTGACTGACAGACTGACTGACGCCACGCCTCTTGTGGCGCGTATCTGTATCTCTCTCTCTCCCTCTCTCTCTCTCCCTCTCTCTGTTGATTATGCACAATATTTGTTGTCTGCTACTCTTCGCTGCTTGCCACAGGTTATCACACATCTGATATGGCTGGCAGACACTTGCTCTGATCAGTGACTAAAGCTGGCGGCTGTGCAAGTAGCACTTGAATTTAAATGCATTAAATCGCTGTATAAATATGCAGAAAGTAAGGCTTGTACCTAATGCATGAACAAAGCTACTAAGCACAGTTCTTTGCATATATAAAAGATATCTGCCAATTGTCAGTACACATAGATAAATACTTCTGAACAAGAGTGCTGATCCATTTAGTTAAATCTGATCGCACGACAAGAGCTGCTAGAAGTCAGCAGTCTTATTAATTGAAGTTCGGATCTCTTAAATGATGTTTCCCATAGGTAATGCAGAGTATTACAGTCCGTACTGACTTCAGCCGATCCCACTGCGCCTTTCCAACGCACCCACTCCAAATGAATTCTGTTTGCATTTATACTCTGCTGGTTTTTTTTTTCTGCCCCCATTCGAACTGTTTTCAGTTGATTTAAAACGTTTAACACTCGCTGGAGGAGCTGCTGTATTTTTTTTTTGTTCTTTTTTTGTTTTCGTATTTCCTCGCTCTTTTTTTTAGTTGTTGGCCCGTTTGGTTAACCGTTGAATTATCAATTTCGCGGTAGAACTTGCGGTACATAAGTGCGGTTCACCAATGAGTTTTCCAAGGTATCATATTGTATATACATACGTATACACGTGTGCGTGTATAAGCGTGTGTGATTGTGCACCTGTACATATAGTTGTTCGATAATTGTTGTCTTTGTTTGCACACACACACACACACACACACACAAACAATCGCACTGACACTTTCGCAGCACGAAATTAATACGTTAAATTTTAATTAATTACATTAAGTAAAAATGGTTCACTGCACGTCGCATTTTTGACATGTCAAGTGCTTCATTAAATGCTTTTCGAAACGCTTTGTGCTCTCGCACTCGCCTGCCTCTTGCACTCTGGCACTGCGTTTGCTTCTGTTTTTGTGCGGAATTGTTGCAATTATTGTTAGCATTTATTTAAGCCTTTAAGCGTTGCATTTGTCTTTGGCATTGATACATTTACAATTAATAGTTGTCGGCTCTCCAACTACTCCAGTTAGTACTCATGCTCTAATCCCGCTGTAGTTGCTATTTTTGCAGCTTATTTCCATCGCATCTTATCGAAATTAGTAACTGAAATTTACTGGAAAAATCGTGCGCTAGTGGTTCCAACTATATGCAGGATCCCTTGCCCAAACTATTATTAAATCAATGCATTGATTCACAGTTTATTTTAGGCTGTTTTCCTTGATTGTAATTTTTTTGAAATATTCCATTTTTGATGCCTTTGAAAAGTTTTGCGGTTTCATTTCCCTAATTGCTGCAATATGCCCAACAGATGTTGTCCCCACCAAAATTTGTTGGCGATTTGTAAATATAATATGATGTTCCGAAAGTCTATGGAAGCGAATGGGATTCATTCTGTAGCAATGCAAAGGAATTTGCTGTTGTCGCAAAGCTCAAAAGATTGCTCAATCAATTTTGGCATTGGATTTCTGAGGCTAAAGAATAACGAGAAACAATCAGCGAAATATTGGGCACTTCAAGCTTAATTTGGGCCATCTGAAACTTACTTATGACATTCTGTAGATCTTTATTTAAACGTAAAGTCAGCTAAGAATTAGTGCCAATCCCAGCATGATTTTTAAGAGAATTCAAACAGGGGATTTTGGCAAATTTATTGAAGAGCAATGCTTGATTTGGCATCGCTCAAATGTAGCCATTCCTTTACCACAAATTCCTCCGTGTTCTTGTGAAAGTCGCTTGGCACTTTAAGCCCTCAAAACGAACAAAAATGTAAAAGAAATTCCAACAGATAACTCACCCTGGGTGTCCGCGTTGTGTGCACCGCAGTGGACCTTCTGCAGGATCGTTCGTTGTGCTCGTCAGCTGCTGTGGTGATGATTGAACAATTGGCACGATAGGATCGATCGCTTCGAACTATCTTTGACACACAACTCTCTCTCTCTCTCTCTCTCTCTCTCTTTCTCTTTATCCAAGATCTCTCTTTCTCTCTCTCTTCACTGTACTCAACTTGCGATCTTTCGTTGGGCGAAACTCAGAGAGCCGCTCAGAGCTGCAGCACACTCAAAACAAAAAAAAGAAAACCATCCACAAACGATTGGACAAACATTTCGACGGTGGGGGGCCGGTCGGCGATCGATGATTACACACAATCCAAAATGATAACCGATTACAGGATCGATCGAACTCTCTTCGATAGCTCGTCGATAGACGTTGCGGCAGTGATTTGAACGGTCAAACGCGCGTGGCGAACGTAGCGATGGGTCTCTCGCACTCACGCAGTGGCTACGCAATAACGAAACGGAACGCAACGGAAGCACGGCCGGCGAGTTAGTGGTCAGAATGCAGAGTGACACATTGGGGGTACCTGCACAGCATCCAGAGCCCCACAGAAGCTGCTTCGCTTCGCTTCGGTTCGGTTCGCTGCTGCTTCTGCTGCTGCTGCTGCTGCTGCTGGGTGCTTGCTGCTGCCGCCGCTGCTGTTGCTGCTGTTGCTGTTGCTGCTGCTGCTGCGTATCGTATGGATGGATGTTGTGTTGCCCAAAACGGAATGCAGTTCGTGCCGCACACGAGTGCCGCCGAATGCCATGCACAACAACAGCCTTTGAGCGCACCCGATTTGCAGATTGCAATTGGTAAAAGGCAATGCCGAACCTGAGCCCAGGCACCCGAAGCCCCACGCGGCCCGAAGCTCGATACGATGCGAGTGTTTCGTTTCGTTGTGAACGAGTTATAGGATGCGTTTGTTGGTGCGGCGTCGTTTTTGGATTTTCGGCCTGTGACTGGGGCCTGAGCCTGAGACTGTGACTGAGGTCTGAGCCTGAGCCTGAGCCTGTCCACCGAGTATCGTGTCCGTGTCCGTGTTCGTACCCTGCCCTGCCGTGCCGTGCGTGTGACGCTTTGAACCGGTTAACGGCACAATTGCAAATGATAACACGCACACCAAAATGCTCGGGCTGAAAATTTTCGAAATTTTCACACAAAAAAACTTTTCAAATTTCAAAGCAGCAGCAACAACGCGTCGGCGTTTCCTATCTCACTGTGCATGTGTCTGTGTCTGTGTGTGTGTGTGGGTGGCATGATGATACATATGTGTGGCGCACACACATATGGGGCACACACAGAGGGCCTTAAATAACTCAAACGGAAATTGAGTTTCAGCTCAAAAACGACGACGACGACGACGACGCAGCGGCCGAGCTCTCAGATCTCAGGCTCATTTCTGTTGTGTGGGGCGCTTGGGGCGCGGGGCCGGTGCCTGTGTTTACCGTAACATTTTATGCAACAATTAAAAGAGCACAAGATGTGGGGTTAAAGTTGGAGCAGCAGAACCAGCCCCCCACCCCCACCCTACCAGTCCCACCCCCCAGCCAGCACCGCCCCTTTTGGTCAGTTCTTTAGACTTTGGAGAAGCGCGCCAAAAATTTTGAAATGAATAAATTTTGATAATAAATGAGCAACCCCAGGGTCAGTGAAGCAGCAGCAGCGGCAGCCCCTTCTGTGGCCCCCCCACGCCCGCCCGTCAGTGGACTCAACTGACCAACCCCCTGCTCGCTGGCCATCTCACTCTCTCGCTCTCGCGCTGTCGCTCACCCCCCCACCCCTTTTCGGGAAACTCGAAAATTTTCACTCATTTGAAAATCAGGTTTTATTTCTACACAAAATACATAAATTTTGCATCATTATCTGAACGGGTTATGTGAGTGTGTTTGACTAGAAAGCAACCCTGAACGGTGGGCCTGTGTGCCTGTGTGTGTGTGTGAGTGTAGGGGGTGGGGGCGGGTGTAGTGGGGTGGGGGAGGAAGTTTGTGGTATGCGCTTTGTGGGCTGGGGGCAGGAGGGGGATAGGCAAATGAAGCGAGATGGCTATATTTTGTGCGGGCTTTTGCTCTCCATAGGATGGCTCTATATACACACAGACACACACACACACACACACACACTATGTGTGTGCCACATGAGCGAAATGCTCATTATCATAAACTCCAACAACAATGGGCAGGGGGGGGGAGCAGCAACAGCAGCAACAGCAGCAGTAGCAGTGGCAACGGCAACATCCACCCAGTCGCAAATGTTTTTTGAGCAGTAAAATGCAACATTTTACATAATATACCCCCAAAAGGCCATGCCCTGCCATATAGTTTCAGCAGATTTACACACGGGAATATACACGGATGCATGCACATATAATATATGGTTAGAGCGCTCAGAATTATATACATATGCCCGTACTACCGATGGGGTTGGGGGGGACTCAAAAGAGAGTACCGCCGCCACACGTCGCGCTGGAGAGCAACAGAGACAGGAGGAGTTGTGGGCCCACAGAGACCCTGAGTGCCGCAGAGCGAGCCGGAAAGAGTTGAGTAGTTTCGCTCATTCTCATTCTCAATCTCATTTGCAACTACATATATACATGTGTCCATATGTATGTATGTATATATTGCAAATGAATTTTAAACTATTTTCCGCCAAGGGGCGCCAGAGCGAGAGACATATCGTCATTTGCCATTAGTTTGTTGCTGACTTCGAATCGGATTCGTATGCTCCTTCTGCCACTCTGTCTAATGCTTCCTTTTTTTTTTGTGTTGTTTTTGTTCCGATTTCAACAAAAGTATTCCAGAGAGGGGGTGCCGCTGCAGGTGTGCCTGTGTGTGTGTGTGTGTGTGTGTGACTGAGAACGGTACTGTACTTAGGAAAGTTTCTATTTAAATTGATTGTATTTTTTTAGAATATTTTTTGCTGTTTTCTGTGCTGCATATTTATTTGAAGTAAGATAATGCACAGTGGTTGCAGTTGCATTGGTCATATGATCAACAACAACAAAAAACTTTTTTTTAATAATAATTTTAATATAATTATATATTGTTTGCGGCTGTACAAATTTTTATGGCTCAAAAAAATACTTTGAAATATTTTTAAAAATTTCTGCTTTCCTAATTATGATTTTAACGAACTGATTGGCCCAATTTTTAAGTGGAATAGAACTGAAATAATCTGAAATTCATTTTAAATTTATTTAAATACATTTACTTAATACAATTGAATTTAATTGAATACAAAAATCAAAAAAAATGTGCATATGGGCTAATCCGAAACTTTTTAAACCAAAGTCAGAAATTTAAAGTTGTCCAAAATAAAACAGTTTGTTAATGGAATAATATTCAAGCTTCAAGAGATATGAGCAATATGGTTTTACGGTGTTTTCATTGTTCTTGGCAGAGTGTAACCTACACGTACCTCTTGCTCAGATATATTCGTGTAAAAAAATAGTATTTTCCATGGTCAAAAAAGTGGGCAAAAACAGTCGTTTCAGTATTGAGCGCTTAGCAAAATTCAATATTTATTTAATTTTCTTTTATTTAAGATACAAATAATACTTGTAAAATATCCAATATATATTAAAAAATTTGAGCTAAAATGGGGTACACTGAATTAAAAGCAAGCATAATTTGATTCCAAAAAGAGTTTTATTTTAAAGTAAGCCTAAATGATCTTCCAAGGAATTGCATTTCATAAACATTTCATGGAAATATAGCAGTGTGAACGCCAGCTGTGTCAATTTGAACAAGCAAATTTGCCCAGGATTAGCCCATATTATGTAAATATATTTTATATATAGAATTTTGTGAAAGCTAAAACTAAGTTCTTAATAATTTAACACTTTTATTACTTTAAAGACGTTGTGAGTGTCCACAAAATTAAATTAACAAATAGTAACGGCTAATTTTGTTATTTTGTAATCCTTCACGACATGGTTAAAGGTCAAAGGTTGGGGTATCAATTTCCAATATAATGTTTACTTGCCTTACAATATATATATAGTTTCAATTAGTTTCCCTGAACAGAAGCATTTTATTATCTTATCAGCTTTAAGTCTATTCCATCAAAGGTTACAGAATTCGAATAGTAAGACTAGTAAGTACTGACGCTGCTCTTGGCTCCCACTCAAAGACGATCTTATTATATATTTTAATCAAATCGATGGAGGCTAAGACCATAACACCATAATGCCATCATAGCCCCTTAACAGCTTGCCACCTTGCCACACTGTGCCCCACTCAGTGACTGTCTTCACATGTGCAGCTTGCCTCGTTCAGTGCGTGGGCCCAGGACATCATCAGCATTATCCTTACAACGGGCCCAACGGGCTGGCATCTGAACGTTGTCGAGTGGGCGGGGTGGGGGGCGATAGGCGTGTCGTGGCGTGGCACGGCTGATGGTAACGGGAACGATGGCAGGGGGAGTGGCAGTGGCAGCCAGCGAGGCAGGTTGGCATATGTGTGACGGACATTTCTAATTTGCAAATGTTTCTCCATGTGTACGCGTATCGGCGTCCGTGTCCGTATCCGTGTGCCTGTCTGTGTGTGTGTGTGTGTGTGTGTAATTCCTTGCAAACAAAACAAACTCCGATGGCGATGGCAACTCTGTTAATGATTAGAAAAACCTTTGCAACACTCCCCCCACCCGCACCCCCACCCAACACCCTACGCCCGCTTCCAGCCCACCACTCGGACCGTTGGTGCTGCTGTTGCTGTTGCCGTATCTACTTCCTGGCAATTAATGTGTGCAACATACGCGTTTTAATTTAACGCAACGCGAGACTCGCAGTCCTTTCGAGCTCAACCCACACCCCCCACAGCCCACAGCCCAGAGCCCAGCCAAACCCCCCCGCTCCAGCGCCGTGTGCATTCCACTTTTAGCTGGGAAAACTTTTGTTGCTTTTTTGCAGTAATTTTAAATGGTTTTCCACACACACACACACACATGAGAGTAGTGGGGGTGTGGGGGGGGTGGCGCTAGAGCAGGACACGGAGCCAGAAGCCGTACCGTACCGTGCCCTGAGTCAGAGGCAGAGTCAGAGGCAAAGCCGGAGCAAAGGACGCGCCGTTTTGAAAACTAAACCAACCAGTTTGGCAAGTTCCAAAAGGATTCAGTTGAGATGGGATGGTCGGCCAGGGGGCATGAATGGTGCGAGGTGGATGGCTGAATGGGGCGGGGGGGGAGTGGATGTAGCCATTGTGCGTGCGAGAATATGCGTGGCCAGGCAGGGGACTGGGACTGGGACTGGGCTTGGGATGGCTGTATGGCTAGATAGAAGCATGGCGCTGGCGATGGCGCTGGCGTGGCACGCACTCTGCTTGCTGCAGCCAAAGTTGAGTCCCGCACTCAACCTGTGCCCCGTGCTTCGTACCCGTGCCCGGTTAATGATGGAGCTACGAAACTGAACCAAACCAAACCAAACCGAAAACCCAGCCCCAGCCCCGGCCCCGGCACCGACTCGTCCTGGGGCCGCTTATGCAAATGCAAATGCAGCGCGGATTTGCATGAACATTTTGCTAAACAAAAGTAAACCAATGCACATGCAATCCGAGCCAAACGACCAGCGACCAGCGACCAGGTGGAGCACCAGCACCAGCAACGGCACGGCACGGCTCAGACCCAGCCCAGCCCAGCCCGAACCGGCTCGGCCCGGCCATTTTGCATGATATGAAAATGGGCGACAGAGCGAGAGAGAGTGAGAGTCGAGCAGGTGGAGCTGCAGACGCGAACGGTGTAGGAGCAGGTGCCACAAATGGGGCGGGCCAAGCACTCGGCACGGCACTCATATCCGGGGGCATCATCCGCCGATTCCCGTTACCAGCTGCGTAATACGGCGAGGCAATCCAATCATGATTAAGCAAATGCAACACTTTTCTTTGCTTTTCTTGTGGCAAGCTGGAAAGGATGCGTGTGCCCCCGTGCCAGCGTGCCACCGTGCATCCGTTCATCAATTGGAGTGGGCTTCTGTACAGACACAAATTTGATTAGCTGCAGAGATGATCGCAGAGGAGTAAGGTTTAATTTATAAATAAATAACTAGCAAAAAATAAAATGGAATTAATGAGAAATTCTTATTATTTATTTTTTTACGCTATTTAATTGTTCTTAAATTTAAATTTAAGGTAATTTAAAGTAAAGGTACTACAAGTAATTACTCCATATATTAGTGCTCGGGTCCGTATGTACCAGGGTGGCCCAGTGAAAGTGATAGCAAATTCTTATGGCAACCAAAAATTAAATTGAAGTTTCATTGTAATTCGGAACTGGTTAAAAAACCACTTTAAAATGTCCCAAGCACTTTGCATAAAGCTCAGAAAACACTTTCTCTATGGAAAATAACTTAATGGAAAGCATTTAAGGCAGCATTATATTTCTGGTAAAACTTATAAGACACAAAATAAAATTTAAAAAAGCCCCTCAACAATTATTTTCAATGAACTCCACAAGAAATCAAAACTCAGCTCCACAAATATTAATACAAAAATAAAGATGACATAGATGTCAATTGCTGAAAACAAAAAACAAACTAATTGTGTCCATTAAAAATCGCATAGGGTGGAGGGGCTATATGGGTTTCCTGCCTTAACACAAAAAACTTAATTCAGCCTCCTATAAGCTGGGTTTATTCTGTAAGAATTGACCAGCAGAAACAAAACAATTTGCAACCAAAAATATATGAGAGAAACATTTGTGCAACCGAAGCCAAATGAAAGCAATTAGTTCCATCAGCTGATCAAAACAAATTTGAACGTGAATAAACTTTTGTTTTTGAGCAGTAATAACTGAAAATAACTGCGAATTCCATGGCTGGTTTCCAACTGTTGCAAATTGGATTTATTTGCTGTGCTGCAGCGCGTCGAGCACCTTTCCAATTAGGAACTTTAATTCTCTACTTTTGTTTGAACATATTTACTCACTGCTAGTTCATGGAGGGGCTACAATTATATACCCAAAACACTGACTATATATAGAGTTTCATGTGCACATATTATTTATATATTTTCTCGCAGTCATTTAATGCACTTTGCAGAGCGAACGAATCTTCTCTCTGCTGCTTACCACAGAGCCCTAATCCCAGACACATTTGAAGCCTGCCCATCCCCCCCAGTACTTATATGGGCACCCCTTTACCCCTTCCTTATCTGTTCCATCTGGGCATTACCCTCCTCTGCCCTCTGCCCTCTGCCCGCTGCTCACCATCCATTCGATTCTATGTGGACCTCCCACGCGCTTCACTCTTGCGGCTTGTTTACATTCTGTATGCCACGTGCCACGACAGCAGGCAATAAAAACAAAAGAAAGAATCACAGCCGAGCAACCGTAGACTGCCCCCACCCAGCCCCTTCCCCTAGTCACCCTGATGGCCTTGCCCAGTTGCAATTTCAGCGGGGGAAAATGTGAGTATTTTTTTGCACTCAATTTGCAGTCGGCACAGGGTTGCCAGCGTTTGCAGATATTCCATTTAATAAAGGAAAGGCCAATCCTTAAGCTCTTTATAGATTTCTTCATGGGTGATGCCGTTGGGGAGGGGCTGGGCATTGTCTTTAGCTACCAAAGATAATCCCTAATGCTGCCCGAGTTTATATAAATGGTTTAATTTCAATCACTTGAATATTTTGCAACTTGTGCATTTTGTAGTTGAAATATTTTAATCATTATTTTCGCGCTAAGGCATAAAAAAACTAATTAAAAAATCTTATTTTACATTTTTTAATATTTGAATATTTTCAACCCACAACTTCAGGCACCTGACAACCCTGTTCAGGCTGCTGTTTGAGCCACAATCGCAATGTGCTCCCAACGGGGTCTCCCTCCCAATTTAGTTGCACTCACAGTGTCGCCGTTCACTCGTTTCCGCTTCTCACTCGAACGAGTGAGGGGATCCCTCTCGCTCTCTCTCTCTATCTCTCTCTCGTATTCCTTCCCCCAGCTTCTACCCAACCCCCTCCCCTTTGTGAGTGTGTGTGTTGTGCACCATGCAAGTGCAATAGCAGCAGCAGCAGCAGCAGGCGGAGCCGTCTCTTTTCTAGTTTATTTCTGTGCCCGGATTTTCATCTTTTTTCATTCCATTTTTGCTTCGTTTTTTTTTTGTTGCTGTTGTTGCAATGAGAAAAATGCGCAGCCATCCGATCCGCTGATTGGAAGAGGACCGTCGACTCGACTCGATGCTTTAATAGTTTTCAGGGTGACTCTGCCTCTGCCCCCAGCCCCCCAACCACTGCACTTGGCGGGTGCACCCCTGTGCGACCTCCTCATCATGCTGCACTTTGCGGCCGTGTGCCACTGGCTGGCTGCCTGGCTGGCTGGCTGTGCTGGCTGGCTGGTGGCGCCTCAATCCCGAGCTCCCTGGGTATACTTGTGGGTGACAATTTCGTTTTACTTTCTTGCTCTTCTGCTCATGCTGCGAGTATGCAGCAAAATGCTGCAGCTATATCAGCTAACAGAGGAGTTTTGCATTGCTTTCATATATTTATGGCAAGAGTACTCAATGTACTTATTGCATTGTAATACGTGTATTATTAATAATAATTTTTTCCAATTTACCAAACACCAAATGCTATAGCAATTAATAGCAGGGACTGTTGCTTGTGATGCTTCGGGGCTTTGCAGAAATTTCTATGCATGGTTGGTACAGAATATTCCCAAAATGTAGTATTTATTTAAATAATAAATATTTGAATAATAAATATTTATTTAAGTAATAATAATAATAATAATAAATAAATAATAATAATGAATTAATAAATATTTATTATTTATTATTATTTAAATATTAAATATGTATATTCAGTATAAATTGAATAATAAATACTTAAATAATAAATATTTATTTAAATATTAAATATGTTAAATATTATTTAAATAATAAATACTTAAATAATAAATATTGAAATAATAACTATTTATTATTTATTATTATTTAAATATTAAATATGTATATTAAATATTATTTAAATAATAAATACTTAAATAATAAATATTTATATATTTAAATATTCAACACACCCCCGAAAATTGTTATGCAGTTGCCTTTTCGTTGCTTGCAATTTTCTATTAAATTTTTACCATGCAAGAAAGTGTGTCCCATAGTCGTGTGTGTTTTTGCGGACTCGCTGCCTCCGCCATTTTGGTGTACGTCGAATGCTGCTCTACTAACCTCCAGAGGCACCTCCCACGCCCGCTGTCGCACCCTCGGCCTGCCCCTCACTGCCCCACGCCCACTCTGAGTGCACAGTGCATTTGGCACCCCCGGGATTTTGTCATTCATCCAATACATTTTTGCTTTCGCATTCGTTTTGTCTAGTTTTTGTTTCATTTTTGCGTATTCCCATTTTTGGTAGGGAACATGCGCAGAATTTTTTCATAGCCCCCACACCACCCTTGCGAGCGACTTGCACCCGCTGCCAGCCCCCTCACCCATCCACTCGAAACAAAATTGGAAAAGTGCAAAAAGCAGCAGATCCTATGGTGCCTGCTCCTCTGGCTCCTCCTGTTGCTGTTGCTGCTGATGCCCCATTCCCATAGAGACGACGATGTGCAAAAAATGGCAAAACGAATGCCAGACAAGGTGGAGCGGTCGGTGGGGCGGTGTGGGGGCGATTTTAAGAGTAGAAGAAAAACAAAAATAAATGCAATGCAAGGAAAATTTCCCTCATTCTCTTGGTCTGTATGTGTGTCTGTGTGTGTGTGTCTGTGTGTGTGTGCGAGTTTGTTTGTGAAAAATAGAAAAACGAAAGTTTTCGTGATTCTCATTTGCTGTTGGCCTCTGCTCTAAGTGGAGCCCCCTAGCGGGTGGTTCGGGTTCGGGTTGGCGGTGCGGCAGTGGTTCGGCCTCAGCGTGGCTGTGGTTGGCTGTCTCGACTCTCCCTCCCCACCATTCTCCCGAGGCATGCCATTCTGGGGCAGCATTCTCCTCCTGAGCAGGCAGAATCACCAGCACCAGCACCAGCAGGAGCAGCCGTGGCAGCGGCAGCATCTCGGAGACACATAAAAAACAGAATCAGCTAAAAGAATATCATATATACCTACAGATATATGTATTCAGTATGTATACGGTCTCTATATGGATGGTGCAAAATTAGGGGACTGCGACTTGGGGGTTAGGTGTTCGTTGTGGCGGCAGGCGTGGCAGAGTGGCTCTGCCGTGCCGTGCTGTGCTCTGCCAGGGGCATGGTATGCCATCACTATTAGTATAGCATTAATTAGTTATGGCAGACGATTTTGAGGTTGCGTTTCTGCTGAAAGCTTTTTACTGTTTTTGGGGGGCAGGGCAACAGTTAAGGCAAGGGCTAAGCAAAGGGGGCGTGGCGTGGTGCTATGTGTGTGTGTTTGTGTGTAAACAAAGCAAATGGCAAAACCATAAAGAAAAATCCAGCGAAAGTTTTTTTTCTCTATTTTTTTTTTTTGCCTTCATTTATTTATCAGGCAAAGAACGAAAAAGGAAAATGTAAGAGAAAAATCCACTGCCATTCGTATGCCATTTGTGTTTGCTTAAACTAATTCGGATAATTATTTCTTTGCTTGGCAAATATTCCTTTGCTGGCCACCAAAACCTCAATGAAGTTGCATTCAGTTTTAAAAACCCGCAGCTGACAGGCAAAAATAAATTCCAGAGCGGTTTTTGTGCTCATGAAAGGGTTAATAATGGGAAGCACAATAAATGGGAATATGTCATATTAATTAAGTTAGTTTTTGTTGTTGGCTGCTAAATAATGTTGAGCAGCGTTTACATTTATTTTTAAACTATATATTGCACGCTAAGCCCCATGCTAAGCCCCATGCTAATCCCCGGCTCTACTTCTGATAACCTTGCATGGTTGACAATATCAAAACCCACAACAAAAATACCCTCGATGCAACGCGACTTATCAATAATTTACGTGCAGAAAATAAAATCAAATAAATAAAAAAATAAAATATATAATAAAATATAAATTAAAATATAAAAATATAAAATATAATATATTGACCCATTACTATTTTATGTAATACTCAAACTGTAGTTTGATAATATATTACATTTCTTAGAAAATTTTATACTTATTGTTCATGCCCCCTTTTGTTTTGTCTTTTCTCTACATAAAATGATGCCGAGAATCGCATTTGATAATCGTAATATCTGTGTGGTCTCCTTTGTGTGTTCCTTGCACAGCCCTGCGTAGCCCCTTTCTATAAATTTTTTACTTTTTTATTAGATATTTTAATTAAATATTTATTCGACTGTTTTCCAACTAAACAAACCGGAAATGTTCTCTCTCTCTCTGTCGCTGTCTTTCTCACACTTGAGTGACTTTCAATTAGTTGTGCCGCAACTAAGGAGGCATCTGCCCCTTACCCATACCCATACCCATACCCCTTTCCCCACACCCGAAAAACCTATCTTTACCCCTTCGGGTAACCCTCTGCTGCCTAGCCCCTTAATTTCTGCACTTTATTTGCTCGTTTATTTATTTAAAAAGCAATAAATTCATGGCAAGTTTTATGCGCAAATATCTGAAAATTAAATGAGGATTTTCAGAGGGTTGGTCAAACGTAGTACCACCCACACCAGCAGTGGCTTAGGACAGGGAGAAGCAGGAGGAGCGGGAGTGGGAGCAGGAGGTTGGCTGAAAGTCAATGGTGGGGTCCAGAGACGACGATGAAAAGTAGATCTCAAAAATGAAAGTTCTGAGATGTGAGTGAGCGTTGGCTGATGGCTCAAAAGCCTGGCCAACCCTTTCAAAACCACCGCAGAGGGGTTGGAGTGGATGGAGAGAAGTGGATTCTGTGTCCATCTGACTTATTCCACTGACCATTCGTTCATTATCAACACCAAAAACTAAACAAAATTATTCGCCTTTGCCGGAAGTTGGCAATAAATTAGTTGGGTTCAACCACCCAAAAAACACCCACACCCACACACATGCCCCACTGCCATACGCTCTCTTTGGACTTGGAGTCCCCGCAGACTGTGCGCCACCCAGACCTTGTCCAGACAAGCCGCCATAAAGCATTCATAAATCCCAAAGTAAACTAGAGTGAACCACCCAAAAGCACACGAATACTCGGACACACAACACACGCACACATGGACACAGCGATACACTTAGAAGCACACACACGCACACAGGCAGTGGCTGGCAGGCGGGCAAGCAGGCGAGCAAGCAGGCGAGCAAGCAGGCGGGCAGGCAAGCAGGCAGACTCTTGTGTAACATGCGGTGGCCTTTATCCATTCATCCGTTCATTCATTTAACCTCCTCCGGTTGACCATGCCACTGCCACTGCCTCTCTCACTCTCTCCGCTCTGTGCCTTTATGGGTGTTACCCTCCCCCTAGCCCTTTCTTTTGGCAATCCCACACCCACACCCACCCAGCCCTAGCCCCCACCATCTGGGCCACATAGTTTCACTTTTGTTTTCGTTTCAACTCTTTGGGGTCTGTTCTGCACTGTTCTGCTCTTCTCTGGGGTGTCTGTGTGTCTGAGTCTGAGTCTGGGTCTGGGTACGGATCCCTGACCAGGCACCCCATCATGAGCTGCAGCTAAAACCCATTGCCATTGCCATTGCCCATTGCCCGGGTCCTTTGTCCACTTCGTTAGTTGTATTAGAGAATTTGCGTATTTGCGGGTCATTTTGGAGATCCTTCAGCTAACTGGGCGGGCCAGAATGGGGGCATGAGAAGACTTTCATTTAATGAGTTTACCTGTTCGAGGCTGTCTCTCAGCCCACGCCATGGCAGCTCTCTTCGGAGTGGAGTACACATCGCACTGCGGACTGTACAGTGTACACATCAGTGCGGCAAAGTCAGCTAGCCAGACCAGATGCCAATTTTTGGGGGAATAATCAGAAAATAATACCCGCAATGAGGCGGGGAAAAATCAGGCAGGGTAACCTTCAATCAGTATAATTAATTATAAATAAACCATTATAAATTCAATGCATTTAAATGCAATCGAAGCAAAGGCTAAGCTGACTCTTAGAGTGATTATTTACTGCACAGCTTGGCTACGTTCTGTTTATTAGAATTTTGCATTAAAAGGTAAAGAGACTCTCTGGGGTAAAACAAGCGACATTTATCTATGCAGCTGAGTTACTGCTGCTGCGATCTTTACTGATGCTACTATACTATATGTAAGACAACTTGGTTCAGAGCTGCCACAATTGCGCCATGCAATGCCGTTTAATAGGCCCAGCAGCTCCTTTGTCCCTTAATTGTTGCGCTTGCGCAGTTGTCTCATAAATATCACAACTTTTTGTGCTTCCACTTTTACCCAAGAAACCACCTTTGACCTCCTTCGTTAGTTAACAATAATAAAACAATTAATAAGTAGATAAATAAATAAAAAACAATACAATAATTTTGAATACGATCATTGGCCTAATGCCACAGTGCGGCAAACTCTCGAAAACTATCGATAAACTCGTAGTGTGTTTCCTTTCGCGATCGATTTCATTTGCGCCCTCTATGGCTCACAGTGTTGTGTGTCTGTCAACTGGGAGCCAAGAAGTATGCCACGCTGCTGGTGCCACACAGCGCCCTAGCATATGCAGCTGAAACTGCGAGTAGGGATGCAGCCCAGATGAAACTGAAAGAACTCGCAAATAATGCAGCCATATAGAAAAGGTTGCCCTAAGAATCAGCAACAAACCGAGGGCAGAAGGGATAATATTTTCCAGGGATTAAGCCCAAGGAGCTGCATCAGCAAGCAAACACATGGAACGCGCACGCGAGGGACTTGGACGGCGGCACGTTCGGGCCCCAGCATCGTGTGTGGGTGCCACAGGATATGCGCCAGTTGCTGAGGATCGGCATGGGCATGACCCCGTCATAAAAACGGGCCACAAAGGAGTAAGCCGATGCCAAAGATGCGTTAATTGGAATTGAAATGTTAGGCGAGCCCCCCCCGGTTCCCGGTCCAGGGTCCCCGATCCTCAAAACGCGTGCCATTTCCTGTGCGCAGGATGCGCGCCATGGCTCATCGGCTGGCGGAACGCGAGAGCCTGGGGTTCATGATCCTATTGCACGCTCGTCCAGCCGGAACTGTAAACAATAAATATGGCTCGGCTCCCTCCTCGCACTCGGTGCACCCAACACTAATCCGGCAGTAACATTTCAGTTGAGTTCGGCTCAGCTCGGGCTGTTGTATTGATCGTTTGTTAATTGATTTATTATACGCCTGCGCCATCAACACGATCATCATGATGGCTGGGGGGAGGATGAAGATGAGAACGAGGATCATGCTGCTCTTGGCCCGTGTGCACACTGGCCTGGGTCTGGGTCTGGGCCTGGGCCTGTGTGCTCCTTGAATGGCTTTATTAGTGTTATTAAATTTCATCCGCTATCCGCTAGAACCGGATCGTTGCCTCCGGGGGTTGTTAGCCCAACAGTTCGGACAGTTGTTACAAAATAGTTTTTTATTTCTCATTCTCTTTGGGGGTAAATACTTGGAACTGAAGACAGCACAATGGGAACTCATACACAAAAAAAAAGAATAGACAGAGAGAGAGAGAGGAGAGAGCGAAGAATGCATAAAGGAAGACTCCTACTGGCCGCTGAGCAGGATATGCTCGCACAAATTTTTAATTAATTTCACGTCTGGCCAAAACTATTGCATTAATCAGTTGGATAAACTTTACGGCTGTAACGAAAGTTTGAGGCGAGTGAGAAGCAGCCGAAAACCAGAGAACACCAACACCGCACCAGCAACACACATCAAAGTCGCTGGCAATGACGTTTATAATTTGTCAAAAGTGACAGCGCGAGGCGTCCTCATCTGAGGTGGCCTGTCACTCAGCTGCAGACACACGAGGTGTCTCCTGTCTCCATCGCCCGTTTCCCTTTGGCTCACACTATTTGCATGCTGCTCTCCCGCTCTCTCGCCACATCTGCTTATCTTTGCTTTGCTATAAACTAAACTATATGCTTGCCATACCTCGGACCATCCGCTGAGTGGCGGGGTATGTTGTCTTAGTGCAGATTTAAGTATGAACAAGAAGGAATTAATATGAGCATCAAAGGATCAGTAAATATACTTGCAGATGGCATCGGCTGTAGCCCTGCTTAATCCTCTTCTAATGGAAAATAATTACTCTGCTTGGAGCATAAATTTTCTGGAAATTTATAGGGCCCTAGTCGGTACCTCTGAGTCGAATATCCGAATTGCTTCTTGTCATTTAATCCAAGCAATTTAAAATAAGTTTTCCAGCGGAATTTGACCGACATGTGTGGGCAAAGCAGGCGGCTGGCTGGCTGCAAAATGGAAAGAAAATGCGATGTGTGTGTGTGTGTGTGTGTTGGTTGGCTCATTAATTATGTTTGCTTTGATGGGTGGGCAAAGAGCTGGCAGAGGGAAAGAGTCGGCTGCTCGCTTTTGCTTCACGGACAAAAACTCAAGAATGGAGATTAATTTGCGAGCAGAAAGATTCAAAGTCCAATTAATGGGGAAACTACATACATACAAGCGAAAGGATATAGACAGGGATATATGTAGTATATTCGCTAATTTTAATAGTAGAAAACACACTTGGGGAAATATTTTGAATGCCAAATAATTATATTTTAAATTGAATAAACTTTAGTTCCGCCATCTACATAAAATACAATTTTAAATAGCTATTCCAACTGCAATTTAAACACAAAATACTCTGCCCTTAGTTGCCTGGGAGTTCCATAAAGATCATTATGCTGCCGCAGTGCCATCAATCAGTGGGGCAGAGAGCTATCATTAGATCTCCCCGTCTTGAGCCGGCTCGGACCCGCCTCTCGGATCCCAACATTTAACGATCCCGACCAAAAACAACAAATCATAAATTATCCTGGCCAGGGACATGGACATGGACTGCCCGACTGGGATTTGGGTGCACGTCCGATCCATCGTCACTTTTGATATTGGATAGCCAAAGTTCCGATGTCTGCCAGATTGTCTGGCGGTGCATGGGAAGCCGCCTGTGGGTCGTCGCCTGGTCAAGTGCGAGGCTGAGGAAATTTGTTGGTTGACCGCCGCTGCTGTGCCGGCTCAAGTGCCGGAAGCAGGCTACACGACATTTGTCAGCTGACAAGGACAAGGACATGGACATGGACATGGACATGGACATGGACATAGAGCTGCGTCCCATGAGGGCAGTGTCGTGGCCAGACAGCTTGGCGGCCTCAAGTGGTCGGCCACTTGAAGTGGCAGCAACAACAAACAAAAGGCGACCCAACCAAACAGCTTGCGATCACTGGATGGACCACACACGCTCCAAGGATGCGCAAAGGATGCGCAAATGCTCACATGTACGGTTTGTTCTTGAATTTCGGAAGCACGGATCAGCCTTTCATGTTTCACGGCTGCAGAGGCATATTTATGATTTACGCGTGTGTTTCCTGTGGGGCGGAATCTTTGAGAAAGAGCGCACCGAAATGTTCGATTTGTTTTGGAAAAACTTTGCCATTGTCTGGGAATTATTTGAGCAGCCAAAGGTGACGATTTTTGCAAGCTTTCAGTGCGAAGAATGGGGCACCCGCTCCACTTTGTTGCTTCGCATATCGCCACATGGAATCTTTTATCCAAATTGAACGCCACATAGAGCCCATTTCCGCTCTGGTGGCAGCTTTCTTTAAAGAATTTTCTTTCTTTAAATTTTCACTTGGTTTTTTTGTTTTAATTCGTTTTTATTGTTGCTGTTGTTGTGTGTTGTTTTTGGCAATTAAAATGGCGCAACTGGCGAACAATATCGACATAATGAGCGGACAAAGCATCGCCACTTTGTTGCTATTATTGCTGCTCCGAACATGTGTAACAATTCATTAAATTGTCCCACGCACACATATGAAGCTGGCACACACACACACACACACTCACACACAGATGCAGAACATATGCTAAATACAAAGAAGGGTTACAAAAGAAAATTAATGCGTGCGCTTCGATGGCGCAACAAAAAAAAATACGAGAAAAAAACAAAGCGAAAAGGAGTACGAATGGGATTTGGACTATTGAGATACCAACTAAACGGTAATTACTTGAAGTACTAAAACAAAAAATAATTATTGCTTTTTTTTATTTTAGAGATAAATATTACTTGCATATATTATGCAATAATTACTGTGAGTGAAACTCGTTTTGCTTTATTTTTTAACTATTTATAATTTATGAATGGAACTTTAATTTAGCTATAGCTACAAGGCTTTAAGCTAAACATTTTTTGCTTGATTTTCCATAAAGAATGAAAATAACCTTTCCTACAATTCCTTTTACAATACAATATCCCCCGAAATATCCCTTGATATCAAAAGATCATAACGTAACGTTTACCATCACCTTAACCCAGCAAATTTGTAAAACTTTTCTTTTTTTGCTCTATTATATTTTACTTTAAGTTTGCATACTTATATTTTAGTTCATAGTTGGCAGATATTTGTTAGTTAATTGAAATAAACAAATAAATAAAAACCTGCCACATCAAGATGTTCCCGCAGACAAATGGACAGATTTACTTGACTATGATGCTTTTGCTTTTGATGCTATTATATTTTTATATAGTCTTGTAAATTCTCTCCACTCTTCAATGCAATATACCCCTTGGCTTGAACGGACTAATCGGTACAAAAAGGTGAAAGAGATGAAGAGCTGCAGACGCAGCAGACGGAGTCTGTGGATCATATAGGTGTGTCTGTGTGTGTGGGTGTGCTGGTTTGGGCTTGCCGCTTGGGGGTGGTAGTGCGGTGGCATCGCCTTGCAGGCAGCAGTGCTCTCAACAACAAAAAAAAAGAGGCATTAAAAAGCCAATCCCTGGCTCTGGCTGATTCAATCTTTTATGTTGCTGCTGCTGCTGCTGTATTATCCGAATGCAAGGGTCTTCTTTGCGTTTATTTAATGAGCAAGCCGACCCCAGGATACATAGGCAAACCCACACACATACAGTAACGTGCATAGCTGTAGTTTTAGTTGCAATTACAAATATAGAAAACTAATCAAGAATTTTCAGAAATTAAAAATTAAAAATTGTTTCTACATTTTTCACTTTTAGATGTTCAAAAATTCATTTCTGTTGGAATGCCAAGTGTCAAGCTAATTTGTGCCACAGCCTATGGTTATGGAGCGCACTGTAAGACAAGTCTTGTGCGCTGTCCTCGTTGCTAAAGGTTGCTAAAAGTATTTTTTGTCTCTCCGTTGGCTCCACGTTCCCGTTCCCGTGGCTGTTGCCGTTGAGGCCACTGCAAATAAATCGATTGTAAGCCTCAGAGGGACACTGTCCATGGAGCTGGCTTCACTGTACCGAGCCCAAGACCACTTTCTTCTGCTCGTATTCATTATTCTGGGGAATACAAAATTAAGATGAAATTTAAATAAAATAAAATAAAATAATAAAAGTTCAGATTTCCCGTGAAAGTCCGTTCTATGTTGAAGAATTCTGTGCAAAAAATCATTTACATTGATACGCGCTGCAAGACACATTCAGAATTCCAGTCCAACCATGAAGATGGCCAACAGAAACATTCTTGGCCCAAGCTCAGCCGTGGAGCACTCCCCCAACCACAACACTAACACCAACCCCAACCCAGCCAACATTCAACAAACCATCCCCACAGCAACAGTCCGCTGCTGAAGTGAACTTTTTTGCGCCCCCAGGCGCAACCCTTTCGCTCGCTTTTTAAGCCAAAGCGATGAGAGAGCGCCAGAGCCATGGCGCCAAAGCTTTCGCCATTTTAAATAAAAATTCCAGCTTGCCTGCTGCCGCCACTAGATGGCGCACACGCGCTTGGCCCATATGCAACGGCATTTCCCCTGTCCGTCCGGCGTTGAAAGTACAGCAACAAATATTGTCACCCGCAAATTATGGCCCTGAAATTATTAGCATTCATGGGGGAAGGGCAAAGGCAAACGAAACGCAAAGAGCAACGAATCTTTATATCTGAAGGCAAGCGAAAAAGATATTGAAATTAAGTTCTGTACGGGTTCGCCGGTGGATTGCCAGATGGCGCCACGGAGGGGGTAGATATGGAAAATCGAAGATTAAGTCTTGGCACTGAAAAGAGCTAACCAAACTGGCAACAGTCGAGAGTCAATGCGAATGTTTTTCAGGGTTAAGCCAACAGAATAAGAGGAATTATAATGGAGTGCGGTGATTGCTTTGACTGGTGGATGCATTTGGAGGGGAATACATTTCTGCTGCACGAATGGAAATGACTCCAGAAAGATAAAACCAAATGCACCAGAATGATGATTAATAGAGATTTCCGCTATTAATTTAAGACACAAATATTAAATAAAAATAAATAATAAATAAATAAATACTAATTAATACAAAACAATAAGAAATAATAAATAAAATAAATAACTAAAATAAATAATAATAATAATAAATAAATGATAATAAAATAAATAAATAAAAAATTAATAATAATAAATAAATAATAATAAAATATATAAATAAGTAATAAAATAAATAATAACACTTACAATGTGCCTAAAAGTACAGAGAAACGTAAGTGCTGATGAGCAATAAAATAAATAATAATAATACAAAATATAGAGAAACGTACGTGATGCTGGGCTTACCATGCCTGAATAATTGGGCATGGGTTGGCCTATTTGATGTGTGGGAAAAATTTGTAAGCACTGCGCACCGAAAAGGCACACACGTAATGGCCGGAAAATTGGCAATCAGTTTGGATATGAGCCCTCAGTGGCAGTTCCAAAATGAAGTCAGCCGCCAAAGCACCGAAATGAAGTCCGATCGGAAAGCGCAAACAAAGTTTACACGGCTAAGCATCTCTCAATCAAGCAAATGACTTTCACATCCATGCCACCCAAAAAGCCCCTGGCACCTTATCAGCATTCGCCAAGCAGAGCCGTGCCGTGCCGAGCCGAGCCGCAACGGACCACATCGAAGCCGCACTAAACCACAAAGTATATGTGGAAATGTGTGTTGGCATTGTCAAAGTCAGGCACATCCACAAAACGACCAGCAAATGCCAACCAATCGTGCAAGGCAGCAAAAGTCCCCCAAACCCCCCCAATGCCTCCGCGACCAAGTGGCGAACACGAGTATACGCTCGCACTCGCACTCGTAGCTGGGCGCAAGTGCAATGATTTTGTGCGTGCAATTTTTAATTGCACTGTGAGCCCACGGCCCACGGTTCGGGGGGTAAACTACTCAGATGTGTCGCTGGCGCTGCCCCCCACCAGGCAGGCAACTTTACAATCGTCTGGTGGCTGGCTGGCTGGTCGTGAGGGGCAGCTGGACGAATGGACGTTCGGGCAGCTCACTGAACCGGAAATTGGAGGTGTGCGGCAAAACACGACGTGACGTGACATTTCCTCTTCGTCAAAATGTCAAAATGCAGCCCCAACGGCAGCCCGAAAGCGACATGAAAGCAAACAAAGGGCCACGCAGCAGCAGCAGCAGCAACAACAACAACAGCTACAGCCACAGCCACACTATATTTGTGCATACTCGTAGGCACCATATTAATGAGCGATTCGATGGTCAAATCGGGGGGACTCCAGGGTGGCAGGGCAGGGGAGACTTAAAGTAGCTTAAAGATTTCGTTGCATAACATTTTTCTTATGCTTACATTTTAGTTTGTGGCTTTTATTTTTTACTATTTGTTTATTTTATTGAAATTTCGCAAATAATTTTAATCAATTAAAGCAGAATTAATCCCGTTCATTTATTGTGTTTTTTTAAATTTTATTTTATTGAGTTTCTGGCAACTTGAGCAACAGCTGTTTTATTATAATTTACAAATTTTATTTATTTTTTACTATTTGTTTATTTATAGAAATTCCACAAATAATTTTAATCATTTAAAGCAAAAAAAAACTCCTGCATTCATTGTGTTTTTTGTGTGTTTTTTATTTTATTGTGTTTCGGCAACTTGAGGCACAGCTGTTTTATTAATATTTAAAAGCTGCTGCAAGTGTTCTTGATTTGTGATTAAAATTAAGTCTCGGCTGTCAGCTGAATGTGCCGTGACTGCTGCACCTTCGCCTTGCACCACACTGCAAAAGGAAGCGCAAATATTTCTTAAGATATTCTGCGTGAGTGCCAAATGTTTCGTCTGCATTGTGCCACATTTATACGCGCACGAGGGCGAGCATGTGTCCCACATTTCACATGTTGAATGTCTGCTTAGCTGGTATTCCATTCGGCTCCGTTGGCTGC
Organism: Drosophila ambigua; assembly: GCA_018150905.1. NCBI lineage: Eukaryota > Metazoa > Arthropoda > Insecta > Diptera > Drosophilidae > Drosophila > Drosophila ambigua. The sequence goes on along the minus strand of JAECWS010000151.1, from coordinate 3,302,671 downwards.
TGCGCTGCTAATTGCATTTATGGATTATTGGTATGTGTGTGGCATTCGGTACGATCATCCATGTAGTTACAGACTTCTGAGCCACTCATTTCGGTTGAACGCGCCCCCACAGCGACGCCCAGAGCACTCCCCTGACTGCAGAGCACCGCCCACGATTTTGGGGGCGCCACGCTTGGCCAAGCTGCGTCTTAAGCAGCCTGGACAGGGGCTGAGGACGGGGTCTGGGCCCAAAGATGCCGGGGAATTGGTTCCAAGTGAATGACCAGCAAGTTTGGTCAACCGCAACGGGGCGAGCAGCGCGAGAGGCAGCAACAAAATTGATTAGCCCCGCAGTCATGGTTGTTGTTGTTGTTGTTGCTGCACATTTAGCTGGTTGACGCCTGGCACGACCGAAGGCAAACGGCGAAACCCTTTGACAACATAATTACATAATTAGCTACCAATGAGCGGAGGTGGCAGGGGGCAGGGGGGAGAGTGCAAAGTTTTGACCATGGTCAACAGCACGACAGAGAGAGAGAGAGCAAGAGAGAGAGTGCAAACCCCTGCCACACTGCTGCACTCGTCAGCTGTTTGAGCTGGGCCCCGGAAAAAAGATGATTGAATGACTCCGGGAGCGGCAAAAGGTGAATGAATGGCAGGATCCTAGCAGGGCTACCGTAGGAGGATCAACTGTCAAGCGCATTTAGCTAAAATGCATTAAAACCAGAGAGAGAAAAACACAAGCACAGTAGAAAGAGCCAGGACAATGCCCCGAACCGAACCATACCGAAGGCAGAGCCGAAAGATCAATAAGAGGACACTTTGGCTAAGCGGCTTACACAACGACATCGACTCGGAAGTGCCTAATGCATCATCTTGCATCTCTGCATCTAGCAGGGAAGACATGGCAGACATCGCAGAAAGATATAGCCAAGAGTTTGTATATATATGCATCAAGGAATCAAGCAAACAGCAGCGGCACAATGGCCTCTGGATGGGGCAATAGAACAATGCAGCTAACCGTGCGCAAGCGGCTGAGCGCAGATAACGGCGGCAAAAAGGACATGGGAAAAAAGGTAATCCCCACAAGGACAACACAGGACAACACAACCTGTGGCAATGTCTGCGACATCAAGTAGCTGCTTCTGCTGCTGCCGTAGGAGGAGGATTGATTACCCAGCCGATTAAGAGCCGATTACCACTGACATTGGTTCCCATGAATGAATCTGTGGAGTAAGGCCTCTGCATGAATGGCGGTTGCCAGGAGGAATCTCTCAGCTCTAGCTGCTGCTGCACTGCGGCAAAAGATCATAGAACCCAATGGTGGGGGAGGGACACTGTAGCCGGTTCAAGTGTCACCGGATTCCCAATTCCCAGCCTCCGGTTTAATCCCGCCACAAGCAGCATAACTAAAGCGAAAAACAAACTACTTTTCAGCCCTTTGAGTTCAACGAAGATCGGGAAACATTTTCAAGGTCTATGAGGCATATTCTCGAGCAGCTTTATAGCATATTTCTATACCAATAAATATGGATATTTATATGCCATAATAGACGGTTTATTCGAGCATGCAAAACTGTTTTATTATCATGTGTTAAACAGGCATGGGCAACGCTCGAAACTCCACTTGTAAATTGATATTTTTCTAATACTGTTTCTTGATTTTTGTTTTGTTTTTTGTGTACAGAAAATACAAGCAAGAGTGTGAAACAAACACAGCTATGTGATTTCTCTTGACAATAATTTTAGATTCAAATAAATTGAGCTACAATTAACAACAAAATATATCTTAAATGTACTTTAATCTAGCCATATTCCAAACAGCTTTTCTAATATTCCAGTGCAATGCCACACAATATGTTTGACTGCCTGGAAGCATCCAGTGAGAAGCTGGAACTGTGCACCAAAAATGGAAGTCGAACTGCAGCTCCATCAAGTTTTTTTCGATCTAAACGAATGGCTAATCTATTAGCTAAATATTATTATTTTAAATAATTTTGGAACCATAAAAACAGATGACTAATCCATAAGCTAAATACTATTATTTTCAATAATTTTGCAACCTCATTTATGATGTCTATAAAATCTATAAAATATGTGTGTTTACATTCCCCAGCATATCTTATAATTGAAGAATTTTCCACGCATCATTTCGTCGCATATGTACGAGTGTCTTAGCACGTCTAAGCCCCGTTTAAATTGCTTGAAGTTTCAGCAAAATTAATGAACATAGAAATGAACCAGAAAACCAAATAAAACCAGCCAAAGCAGCCAAATACCTCCAAGTTGGACACCATCGATGACTGCTCTATTTTCCTGCAGAGAAGTGGGAGCCACAAGCAGCGCTTGACTCTAGAAAACTCCAAGCAAAAACATAGGAAATGCCAGAGAAGAAACCTTTGTAGGAGTGAACTACCTAAATATTTGTAGAATTATAAACAGATGTATTTATTTATATATCCATCCGCCAATAATTAAGAGAATGCAGACCAAATATTTATCATAGGATGCAAGTCTGCTGCTTGGATTTTCCATGGCATTTTTTCTAAGGTATTGTAATATTATCAGGTCTTTTCTTTAGCGGGGGTCTTGACTGGCCTTTTGTCTTTGGTCTTATTAGAATAATTTACGAGCTGCCGTTTTTGGGGTGAACCCTTTTTTGGGTCGAGGCGTAAATTGTGATGAAAATCGCTGAGACGCCATTTAACCGCGACGGCCATTACCCAGCATCCTGGGCGGCAGCCCTGCCACTGCCAAGTGCCAAGTGCCCCCCGCACACTCTCCGCGGCACTTTATCAACATTTCCGAGTTTTATGGCCTCCAAGGAAATGTTGCGCAACTTGACAAAGGCCCAAAAGGCACGGGCCAGCACCCCAACAGCGGCCCACCACGTGGCCAAGAAGCCAAATTGAAAGAAAAGTTTTAATTATTTTTAATTTTCATGATTAGTACTTTGCGTTTACACCACCCAAGACATGCTCCGCGGACCGAACCAACCCCCGACCAGCCCTTGTTCATTAAGCTTAACAATAGTGGGCGCCCCACATCGCGCCCCCCCTCCCGCAGGGTGATAATGATAATTTTCTCACTTTCTCTGAGGCCTTCCGCGAGGATGGGTGGGTGGGTAGGAGGGGTGGGGGGAGCTCCCAGGGCTGTGGCATCGTCTGTTCTTGACACAAGTTAATGAGTTTCGCGCTTTTGCGCCTGCCAAATGCCACCATCGGGTGTACTTAACGCTATGCCTGTCTCTATCTGTACTTCTATTTGCCTCTCCTTCCGGCCAGACAGTGACAGTGTTAGTGGCAGTGCTGGCTGCGGAGGGGGGTAGGGGGGAGGCTGTGTCTTGTTGTGCGGCTACCCCCAAAAAAGGCGTTTTGGCTTTTTTGGCAATTTTCTAATTGTTTCTTTATGCAAAGCGACAACTCCGTAGACAATACCAGAGCACCAGAGAATGAATGAAACTTCTCTGTGGACTCCCCACTCCCACTCCCATTACCTCTCCCCCCCACCCCCATTCCGTGTATCAGTAAATGCTTAAAGCCCTTTTTCGGATAACCCAACGGCCCAACATTTCTCAATGACAAAAGGTGAGCGAGTGAGTGAGTGAGTGAGCGAGTGGCGGAGCTAAAAGAGGATTTACCAAGGGCTTAAGAGGAGCAGGCAATAGATAAAAATAGAGCCAGGGGGAGCATACGAGAGGCAGAGCAGAAGGCGAGAGTGGAGAGTGATGGCTGATGGGAGCTGACAAATTGATGATACCAAAAATCAAAATAATTACACTACAAATGACAGTAAAAGCAAAGCAATTTAGTATTAATAATAATAAATATAATAATCATTTTTCTTTATGGCTCATGAGACTTAATACAAAATTAACTAAATGGAATATCCGAATGAAACTATCACAAAATGTGGTTGCAAGACTCAACCTATTTCTTTATTTAAAATTTAAATAAGTTGGAATACGGCCGATAAAAAATGTACAAATAGCAGTATATATAAAATGCAAGAACTATTTTTTTAATAATTATATTCATATTTATTATGGAACTCTTATATCCAATATATTAATTATAATTTTGTTTAACAATTATATTTAATAACTGTATTTATATTTATTATGGAACTCTTTTAATTAATATATTAAAACAAGATTAGAACCAAATAAGCTTTAACATATTGCTCCCCATTTTATAGTAGGTTTATGCTGATTATGTTTTATTTTATTAACTATGTTCAGCCCATTAAAACAGCTCTTTAAACTTAACTTAAATACGTTAAATCTGTTAAGACTTTTATTCAGAAATTGCTAAGCCTTTATAGCTAGCTACTATTGTCTGCTATATTCCCTGTAAATGCCTACCCGCAAACATAGCAAACGTCAGTCTATAAATTCAACAGAGAATCGCATTTGAGTTTTCTCGGCACACCTGCAACTCACCGACGAAACGCACTGTATATATTTCTATATATGTATGTGCCAACACTTGCTGCCATTTAATGCCATGTTTTCCTTACAAACCATTAGGTCCATTCATTTCAACTCCTTTCAAGATATTGCCCTCCTCTGGCCAAAGACAATTCCATTCATATTAGCCTAGTTAGCGGCCCGCTCTCTCTCTCCACTCTCTCCCGGCTGTCATCGGCGAATTCCCAATAATTCCCGTAAATCTATCATTGATTCCAGCACTCAATTGTGCCGACGACAATTTGTTGGCCCAACCGAAAGGCAGTGGCCGAAAGTTCTGAGGGCGTTGCCGACACACAAAAGGCGACACAAAAAGGGAGCATAAATATAAATTAGTTAGATGTCTCTCCATCTGACCAGTACCAACAGCAACAACAGCAAAAATAGGTGTGATTCCACAGAATCTGTGGAGAGAGAGGGGCGAAAGAAATTGAAACAAGTCAATTTTTCTTAGTGCCGATGGGACAGATGAAAAGGCCGAGACCGAGACCATGACCCGACCAGACAATGCGTCTGGTTTGGTCGGGGGTTTGTCGGTCTGGTCAGCAGGCGATAATTTTGGGACATGTTTTTGGAAAAATGTTTACAAAACATACTACCGACATATTCCTCCCCTAGCTCAACTCCATTTAAACTAAATCAAAGCGCATTGTCTTCACGCAAAGAATAAATATTGTTTGGTGTTTTTTCTTCTTCTGTTTTTGCTTTCAGTGGGGGGGCGTGGGAATTGGCAAATGGCAGCAGAAAACTCTCGGAAATGCGCCACTATTTATTTGCCATTCTTTAGCACTGAATATTCTGCATCAATTACTATAAATATTATTTATTCCAAATTTGTGGCTGGCCACAAACGAAGAGTAGAGCCTTCTCAGCCATAAATCAGTGCAATAAAAAAAACAACAACAACATAAATACATACATTTATTCTGTACATAACTATATTATTTTTTTAATTTTTTGCATGTGTGTAGTATAAAAACGAATGGCATACAATGTTGCTGAACGCATAAATCTTGAGTAAATAATTTTCGCCGGCACAGCCGAAAATGACAAAGTTTATTTGGCGGTTTCTCTGTGCGGTGGACGAGGGATTTTCTATCATTGTTTTTTTTATTTTCTGTTCCTCGTTATTTGCGGATCCACGCAGATGGGCGGTTTTGTGTGGTCATGCCAGAAATGTATTTATATATACATACATATTCATTGTATGTACATAAATCTATATATCATTGAGTCTATGTGTTCATACTTATATCATTTAAATTTAGTGCGAACACAAACAAGATTTCGTATGTTAAATGGATGAAGATATTGCGGCATGGGTGGGATATATATATTGGTATGAATAAACATACATACATAGTACAGAAGCCTGATTAATATTAATGTGGCAGCTATTTTCTTTTAAACCAATTTAATTATATAAATCAAACGTGTGTACATTTAATCTAAGGTAAATATTAAGACATAAAATATTATTTGTGGATGCAATGTATTTCCATAATACTTTTAAATAACTCAAATTAATGCAACATTTCGTTGTAAATTCTTTCGATAGAATATTGAAAGATAACCACTCAACTGAATGCAGATTATTTTAAATTAAATATTATCATCTATGTTTGGAAGGGTTTGCAAGCATAAAAATAGTATTGATAACTAATTTGAATTTTAATAAATCAATAAGATTTTCTAATGGTAACCAATAAAGCTGTTCCAGCATGAATATTAATTCAATAGAACATTTAAAATTGCATTTGGTTAATAGTTAACATTCATAAGAAAGAAAATAATGAAATAGAATTAAATACAACAAATTATACGCCTGAGCGGAATACAAAGCAGAATCATGTACTTTATAGAATATAACATAAACTAGCCACCTATTAAGAAACAATTGGAATAGTCATAAAATAATTAGCAAGATAGCTGAAAATATATTCTCAAATAATATCAACGTTAGTCATAATACCCATAATACCTTGCCATTAAAATATTAGAAAACTATATTTATATTAATTATATTATATTAATATATCAGGTTTATATATTCTAGTAATTATATTATATTATATTATATTATATTATATTATATTATATTATTATTATATATTTTAATTAATATTAAATATTACATTATTATAAATATCATTTTCAGTAGCCAACCATAATCCATTGTGTTAAATGCGAATTCGTTTCGCTCTCGAATCGATCATCAACTGAAAGTTTCTCACACTCGCATGAAATTGCGCGAATTTCTCTTTCGCTCTGCATTGGCACTACCCCCTTTTATTTTTCGTCTACCGTCCCTCCCTCCGCTAGTTGCGGCCTCCACCCCTTTTCAGCGTTTTGCAGGCCAAACAAAGAATTGAAATGAATACGAAACGAGAAAACCATTTTGGCCAAAGACGAGCGGTGCGTTGTTGCAACCCGCAGATTGCTACGCTGCCACTCCACTCCATTCCACTCCACTCCCCTCTCTGCGCAGCTCTGCGCTGCTCTGATCCTATCCCAATCAGCCCCTCCCCCTTTTTGCTGCATGGCTATAGTTTTGTAACAGTCTCCCTGCCCACCGTGTCAGCCATTTTGAGTGCCACAGCTACTGCATTCGTGTGTGCCTTTGTGCACACCCCAAAAATGAGAAATGAGAAGCAAGAAAAATGCACGATACGCTTCGGTTGCATTTAGTTTTTGTGTTGCTGCCTCTCAAGAGGTACGTACCCAACCCCACCCCCTTCAGCACTACTCTACTATTATCACCCCCTGCCCTTGCCCACCCCTCCACCATGAGCATGTCCCCCTTCTACTCTGGCCCATAACAAGCATAAACCACCGCGCGGCTCTCACGCTGTTTTTATATACATATCCAAAATGTGTGGCTCGTTCTAGCGTATCTGTGAATCTTCCCTCTGCTACATTCGCCTGTGTTTGTGTGTGTGTCTGTGTGCCTGCTCTTTCACTCTCACTCTCCCCCCCATGTGTGAGTGTGTGGAAGGCCGCGCGTTTTTGGTTGGTGACCGCCTGCCGCAGATGATCATCAACATCAACATCATCATCATCATCAGACAACAACAGCAGCAGCAGCAACACATATCCAACCTCTATAATAATATCACGAGCCGCTTGTGACGTCTGTTTGGTGGTGCGTGGTGCATGCCGCTGTCGCTGCCACTGCCACTGCCGCTGGTGGTGCCCCTCCCTGCCTGTTGGTGGTGAGTGCCGCGTGTCATCTTGCCCCATGCAGCAAATATACTCACTCGTATGTGTGTAGGCTGGCATTGTTTGCCTGATGATAGTGTGTGGATAATAATAGGCAGCGTACGGAAAAACGAAGACAAAATCCAAATGGGAAGCGTCCATAAATATTGAGCAGGAAAACGCTCAATAAGAGATCAAAGAAAGTAGCTGATGTGCCCTGCATATATAGTATATATAGATAAAGTAGTAAAATTAATGGCATAAAAAGAAGTTCATTTAAATAAAATAAAATAAAATAATTAATAAAGTTAACATTTCACATTTCATATTTCATTTCATTTAAATAAAATAATAAAATATTTAATAAGTTTAATATGATGCCGAAAAGGGTTCAGATTTAAATAAAATAAAAACAGATTTAATAATTTTAATATGATGCCAAAAAGGTTCAAATTTAAATAAAATATTAAATATATTTTTAATATTATGCCAAAAAGGTGTGTACTAAATGTAGGTAGATTTAATTTAAGTTCTAACAAAACAGAACAGCAAATACATAATTGTATTCTACATATATTGCCTTACATTTATACGATTCCATTTCCATATACTTAGAGTAGAGGATGGGGGTCACATATGGAAAATATGTTGAAATAGAATATTGCTAATTAATAAGTAATCATATTTATTTGCTTATTTATCTGCTCATTTTCCTTTTGCCTTCAAATTGACTTGCACTTAAAGCACAAGTTACAATTTTATGTGAAGCCTTTACATATCATTTTAAATACTAAAAATATGCTTAATTGAGATTTAATTATTGATTGTTTATTGTCTAAGGCTCAACAATGGGCAGTTAAACTAATTAAAGAACAAAATTGCCCTCACCCGATGGGACTGATTTATTGGCTAAGCAGCCGCTTTTAATTTGAATATTTTTGTTGCTGTTTATTTGCAGTTTGTTTTGTCACTGTGCTCACCCCACTTTGTTTTTTTAATTTATTTAATTTAAAATGTTCTCTTTAGCTTCTATTAATTTAATATTTAATATCATATTATTACTATTTAAATTTACATTTAATTTTTCATTTTATTAATATTCGATGCATCGCATTTGCCTTTGTGCTGCAGCCCGTGCTGCTGCTTCTATAGCTTTTCTTTTTACCCATCCTTCTGCAACGACTTTGCCTCTATGTCTTTGATTTTTCTGTCAGGCCAATCGCCACTTCAAACTTTTCCAGCAGCCCATAAATTCTCCTCCAAAATGGCTGGGCGTGTGGTGCCGCACTTCAGCTGCCCGGCCCTACCCCCCCCTCTGGTGACGAGCCCCCTCAATGGCAGGGCACTGGAAAGCCAAAAAGGTAAAAAACAAAAAAAGGGCGCGTTTACAAATATTTGTCGTTGCATCCGCTGCAGGAGTCGGATCGGCGAGCCAGCAGCAGCAGCAGCAAACAACAAAAAAAGGACATTAATTTTATTTAATAGAATTTTTCTCTTTTTGGCTGCACAACATAATTCTTAGTAGCATTTTGCGACAATGGATAACATTGCGTTTGTTTGTCAGGCCAGAAACTGTCACAGCCACGCAGCCTCGCCGAAGGGATCGACAATTTTCATTCATTGCCCAGCGAGCGCTCAGCGTTTTCATTGATCCTGGCCCCGGGGCCAGACAAAGGATTCATTCGAATAGAAGGAAAACGAGACGAGAAATTGTGACGGAGAGACAGAGAGACAGACACAGATAGCATTTGATAGCAGATAGGGCAGAAGTCAGCTGAGAGGGATACACTCGCAGTGTCCTTTTTTTCAGTTTTTCTTCTCCGTTGTGTGTGCGAGAGTTTTCCAACACGATCAGCCCCCTTTTGTCTAGTCAGCGCCCAGTTTCAGTCAGACAAAGCGGAGACTTTGACATTCGATGTCTTCCTTTTGGTGTCCGTTCGCCCTATATCACCCAGTGCCAAACGGTAGATGTCCTTTTGTCGCCTCGAACCAAGGCATTGTTGCCTCCCCAGCACACCAGAGTCAATAGATTTTCCACTGCCGTTTTCCATTGGCAAGCTGTAGTGTTTGATGTTTTATTTATTTATTTCTTTACGACGTCATTGCCTCGAATCTGATGTTTTAATTTACGAGACGCTGCGCAAAGGCCAGGACTCTGGCAGGACACACATCAGATCACATCGGAGCGGAACGGATCGGATCACTCAACCAGCTCGTAAAAAACTTGTCAATATTTTCATTGGACAATTGATGAATGTCCGAGGAGAGCGGGCAATGACAATGCCCGACTATTGGTGTAGCCTGTGGCCTGCAGGGGCAGGGGAGTAGTAGTAGTCCGGGTATTTAAAGACGTTTGTTATGCATTAAAGCAGCTTCTTCCTGGAAAGCGCAAGGTCCAGTACTCTCAGCTTGTGGTGCTGCTAGTCGTTCCTTCCTATACGTACAGCTCAACTTTGTCAACTCAATCGGACACTCAGCGATCTTCTTGTAACTCAAATGCTTCTCAGCGTTCTTCTACATCAGCAGAAATAGTCTGAGGAGAAGGATCGTAGCGAGACCTTCGTGGCTGAGTCTTTGGCTGCAGCGGCTGGAGCCTACGTCTTCTCCTGCTGTTCTGCTGCCAGCGACGCTTTTGCGGCAGTCAATTCTCCTGCTCTTGCTCCATCTCCTGCTCCTTCTCTTCATGGGTTGGCTTGGGCTATTTATTGTTGCCCAAAGGCCTGCCCCTGCTCTTGTAGCGAGCCACAGCCAGCAGTTGCAGCTGAGCTTCAGCCTGAAACATTGTCCAGCCAAAGCAAGTAACATGCTGAAATAATAGCCCAAGCCTGCGTTAAATACTTTTACTGGTCACAAACTGCAAATAGAAAAGATTTCAAACATTTAAACATTTTGATTTTGATTTTTTTTGCAAGTCAAATGCTAAAAACCAATTGGCTAGATTTCAGATAGCGATGAACCCATTGTGTTTTAAATATTGCATAAAATATTACTGCCCATCGCTAGCATAATTCTTTCACGCGGAAAAGCAATGGGAAGCAGTGCACTGGGATTTGGAATATGGCTGTAAATTATTTTATTTAAAATTAGCATTTAATCTGAATTAAATCTGAATTATTAATACTCAAATAATTTGTCTGCCTTTTTCGAGTGGCTTAAGATGCACAAAATAAATATAGAAATTTGATGGACATATCTATCGTTTTTTCTTTCCACTACTCTCGCTTCCATTTCCATGTGCTGCTGCTGCTGCTGCTGCTGTTTCCCAAACGCTCTTTAAATGTTTTTCAACTGCTAAGGAACAAAGCTTAATTCGAACCAAAAAGCGAATGGCTGTGTGTGTGTGTGTTTTGGTGGGGGGGATGGTGCGTTGGGGGGAGGTGGTGAAAGTATCTGTGTAGCTGTACTTCTGGGGCTGCAAAGTTTGCGAATTGAATCCGCCACACGACTTGCCACACGCGGCTCACCAAATTTCGCACAATTTTGCGTGCGACGCGGCCGTGTAATGATGCCATGTGCCCATTGAGGGTTGTCTTGGGCCACGGCCGAGTGGGGGGCGTGGTCGTTTCGTTTCATTTCGTTTTGGGGTGGCGGAGAGTGTTTCTGTGGCGGGGGCTGGTGGGCGGTGGGCCGGAGTGGGGGGGGCGTCTATGTCAAAGCATGTCATAGAGAGCTGAGGTGGGGGGCGGTGGCGGCGTGGTGTAGGAAATGGGTGTTGCAGCTCATCGTCATTCTCATCCTTTTGCTCGTCCTCGTCCTCGTCGTCGTCCTCGTCGTCGCCTCCTGCAATGAGGCCAATAAAGTCAACATGGTGGCATGGGAAGGAGTCTGGTTTTGTGGCTGGCACGGGGCGAAGGATGGGAACAAGGACATGCTGGAAACACAACCACCCAAAGGACTAAGGCCCCCATCCACACACCCCACACACCCAACAAGGGCAGCAGCCAACAGCCGGCAAAGGGCAATTCAATTCAACTATTACAGGATCCATTGTGTGCGTGATTTTTGATTATCGTGGAGAGCAGCAAAGAAAACGGCAAAAGTCACGTCATGGCCCTCGGGCTGTGGCTTAATCGAAGGAGTAGCAGCAGCAGCCAGGAGATGGGAGCTGGTCGTGGGGGGGAGGGATATGTGTGTGTGTGTGGCATCATCAAAGTCAATTGCTTGGAAAAATGGCAAGGCAGACAGAGCCAGGCGAGGCCAGAAAAGCGCAGATCCCCAAGTAGAAGCCAGCGCATAAAACATATTACGCAGATTGTATTGATTTCTGATTATTCCGTCGCCTGCGTCGCCGTTTGACGCTCAGATTTATTGTCATCTTCGGCACAGCTCCAGGCTCCAGGGGGGGAGCGTCTCGAAACAATTGAGATTGGTTAGAGCCATCCATGTACGGGGAGTAGCTGGATGTGGATGTGGTTGCGGCTGCTTGTTTATTTGGATACTTGTAAGTAGCTTCTAAGCTGACGCATCTATTACGCACATCTGATTTTATTTTTTGGTTTTTCTTTTTTCTTTTTCCTACTTATTTTTGTTCGGCACTGAGGGATTTTTAAATCGGCATTAGGACGGGTTAAAGCTGAACTATCTATGAGAAAAAATAGGCTTTAAGTGGCACTGGAGTTTCAGAGTTTTTCAGCCAGCCAGCCACACAAAAAAAATCAATTAAAATGCTTCAATTAAGTTGAAATATTATTATTATAAAGGTAGCTATTATTAGGCTAAGCACTGCCGTCAGAACTGCAGCTTCTCTACTACTAAGTCAAAAGAAATGTACGCAGAAAATAGCTCTGAGGTCGGAACATAAACTGCCTTAAAAGTTCCACGTGGATCAATGATACATGTAAAATATTTCAAGTCGCTTTTAATAAACTCCATTGAACTCTGAGCGTGAGTGACCCCCGAGGAGTGGCCCCCCATTCATCATAGAGATTCGTTAAATTATGCCCTAACAAGGCCACTCCTCCCACACTCCAATTGATTGATTATCTCTGCCCATTTCCCGTTTGCTTCCAAACATTTTTCCCCTGCTCCTGCCGCTGTCTCTTTGTTTTATATTTTGTTTATTGGTTTTGTGCGCAATTTGTTGTTTAATTATTTTGGATGTTTTCGATTTGCTATTTTGTTACGCGATGGTTTTTCGTATTCGTTTTTCTATTTTCCCCCGTCCTATGCTTTTTTTTTTTTTGTTTTACTGGAGGCCTCTGAGGCCATAAAAACCCGAGCCATAAAAATGTTTCCAATAAAAATTTGGGGTTCTGTTTGCCCGTTTGGCAGCCTCGGATTTTCGGATCGCCTAGAGGTATAGATTGGTGTGTGTTGTGTTTTTTTTTTTGATAGATACTCTGGCACTCTCGTGCTCGTGCTCGGGCTCGTAGCTGCATCTTGTAGTTGGCGCCTTGCTCTCTCGGGCATGACCAGAAAACCAAATAATTTCTGTTTTGTACATTTTATTTTGTTCTCTTGCGTTGATTTTTGTTTATGGCTAACGCGGTTTTTATGGCCTGCCAGAAGAGCGCTAGCTGGCGGGCGGGGCGGGGGGCTGGGCGGCTGGTCGTGGCGAATTTCTCACGCTGCATAAACATTGCATAAACAAAGTTGCAACTGATGCTCCCCAGCTCCCCCACATAAATATCTGCAGCAGTTTTTTTTTCTGTTTTTTTTTCTGCTTTTGGCTTTGGTTTCAGTTCGTGGAGTTTCGGTAACTATCAGCATCCGAATATCAGTTTATTATGAGAAAGTGGCGCCAATGGTTAATGATTTTTAATGATTGTTTACACGAAGCTTAAGCCCGATCAACGCCATCTCCACGCATCATTCCATTCCACCCCACTCGCTTTGGAGGCTGCAGCTGCCCGTTGAGATTTATGGGCATTTAAACAAATTTGATGAGATTTTCCCTAGTTTCTGCCACTGGTACACAACTCTTTCGGAGTGAGTGCGCGCGGGCACGACTCACGGGTTGCCATGTAAAAGATGCCATAAATCTTAGCCAGCTGTGCATGTAGCTGTAGCTGTGTAGCTGTGTAGCTGTAAGTCTGCATCTTCAGCCAAAGCACACTGGCACACCCACAGAAGAGTCTTCCTTCATCAACTTCTTTGGTAGTTTTGTCAAAGCTGCTTAAGTGGATTTTACTCGGGCAATTTTTCACCCAGAGAATATTTTCCAAATGCCTTTAAATCGAGTGGAGCGTGTGTGTGTTCCTCCCAATGCTCATCCCCCCTCCCCCCAGCACTTCACTGGCATCTCACGTATGCCCTTTGTGTTTATTTTTATGCGTCCCTCGCTCCCCACTCCCCACTACCCATTGCCGAAAATCATTGGCCGCCTCCCCGAAAATCCCAATCCCCATTTGGTTGTCAATGAAGGCCGCCTGGGACTGATTGAAATTCGCGGATAACCTGAAATGGATTTCTCCTCTCCACAATTGCTTTTTGGTGGCAATTTCAGCGATTCACTTTGAGACACGACTGAGAGCGGCTGGGGCAGGGCGCAGGTGGAGGCGGAGGTGGATGCAAATAAATGGAGGAAATATTTGGCGACACCAAATATGAAACTCTTTTAAGCAGAGGCAGCAGCCAACAGGATATCCGCCTTTGTAGAGAGATAAATATACATATGTACGCATGTAAATACATACGCATGTATGTATGTACATATGTATGTGCACATGTAGCCTGCTGCTCTTTAAAGAGTTTTTATGGGTCGAATTTTTGTAAATGATTTTTCTTTTGGATGAAGTAAAGTACGAAAAGATTTTGAGCTCTTTTGTTTTATTTAATATTTTATTTATTCTTTCATATATTCTTTTACTCTCTATTAATTTTAATTAAATATTTGGGTATATTAATTAAATATCTTAGCACAATTATCCAGCTAATAATTAAGATTTCTACTTCAAAAATCCAACGTATAATCACGCAGCAAAGTGACTGCTAATACATGGCACTTTTTTAATTCTAATTAAATTTTAAATTCTCATTTTAAGTGAATAAAAGCAACAATAATTTTGCCGTTTCTGTTCCGGTTTTCCCAGCAGTTTTCCGTTGCAGTTTTAGTAGCGTTTCTTGCTTCGCTCAGAACTATTTTTATTCATTCTGTAGAGGCCCATCAAAGGGGCCTGCCCTTCTTTTCTTGGGGTTAACCAGATGACGCCATTTGAATGCAAATACAGAGCCCAAGATGCCATAAAAGTGCCAGCCAAAAGAGCAGATACAAAGATACATCTGCAGTGCAGTTTGAGGCTCATTCCCATGCTCGGAGCCATTCGAATGGGAAATGTCTTACTCGATCCGTGACTGTGGCAATTACTGTGGAGGCAGGGGCCATGAGATACCATCGATACCGTTAGACAGACTGTGCTAACCAATTCTCCATGGTTGGGCAATAACTGCAAATTTAATTTCGCAATTTCGCGCCTCGAATTCAATTGCCCCCGCCCTCCCCAGCCAGTCAGCCAGCCAGCCAGCCAGCACACATCCTTAGCCACAGTTTCAGTTTCTGCTACCAGAGGGCTCCTGTGCCTCATCCCTTGTTTTCCCTTGGCTACTTTTACATCTGATTCTTCCGTCGCGGGGCACATAAAAATCTCACACACACACACAGACTGGATGAGAGCTGGTAACAGCGGCAGAGACCTATGCAAACTAATCTCCGCTTCTGGTACTATAAATTTGCAACTAATTGCTGCGGAGCGTAGAGCCTCAAAGTAGAGTTTTTTTGTTGTTTTTTTGGTTATGCAAAAAATGTTTGAAGATGCCAAAGTGCGAAAGCGACACAGCGCTTTTATTTGACGTATTTAATAGAGAATTATGGGAACACTTTCGACGAGTTCTCTTGCAAAGAAAAATCTATAATTTCTACTTCGAATTGCCCTTCAAAGTTCAAAGAAAAATCGAATATTTCTGCTTCGAATTTCCCCTCAAAGTTCAATTAATTTTGAGCGCAACGCCATTGTGTTGGCCGTTGCAGCCTTTGCATTTCTAGCCAATGCATTCCGCACACATATTTTGTTTGGTTGCCAGCTACTGACAGCACTGTGATATTTCATCTCTTGTCCACCCAAAAAATGTCTCTAAGCGGGGGCCAATCCATGCGGCTCGCTGCCACACACTCCCGTCTCCTCTCTCCCCTGTCTCCTGTCTGCCACATATCTGTTCTGCCTCGTTGCGAGACCCTGTCCATGTCCGAGGCCACAGCCCCCAAAACTGCAGGCCAAAATAATTATGCGTGTGCATTCCGTGGCCACACCGAAATGAGCTGCGATTTATGAATGCCGGAGGTCGGAGGATATCAAAACCTCGCACTGAAACGGCAACTGCAGGACCTTGCCCCAACCCAAGCCAAACCACCCCACCCCACCCCAAACTGCAGCTCAATCCCGGAGCCGCAGCCGTAGCCGGAGCCGAACCTGCACCCAAAAAAGGATCCAAATACAGTGGAGGACGCAGACATTATAATTATTAATAAATGCAGCAACGCGGCAGCAGCAAAGTGGCACGGGGCAGTGGCATGTGTGTGTGGCCGGGCGGGGGTTTGGTGGGTAATGGGTAATGGGTGGGAAAGACAGCCATGCAACATCCTGGCAACTATTTACGGCATGTCCGTGAAACGCACGAGGAGTGCGAAACTGGAATTAATATGTGGCACCCAAAATGACGGAGCAGGAGCTGCCACACCCCCTCTGGCCCACTGCTGCCAGCCATGCTGTGCGGCTCTGCCTCATGTGGCATATTAAAATTTATGATATGAAATTGATTTTATTAAATAAAGTCCGGGATACCGGCCCGGACTCGAGTGCATTAATATTTCACCTTAATTAAGCAGATTTTCAGTGAGCGAGGAGCTTAAAGGGCTGTTCATTACATGCCCCCAAGGTCGCCCCAAAATCGTGCTCTTCCCTCGCCAAGCTGCTGCCTCTCTTCAGGCTCCTTTTGGGCTTTTGTCTGCCCTTTTTGGGTGCTCAAAACAGTTTGTCTCGATTGGAGGGGAGAGCGGAGAGCTGAAGCTGCAGCTGCAGCATATGTGCGGATAAAGGCTTATAAAAGGTGGGTCGAATGAGTGAGAACAGGAAGAGCAATAGGAAGAGGAAGAGGCACCTCCCCCCACTTTGTTGCACTTTTCGACTGGACAAACACAGACAAAACCAACTGCATTTTGTGGGCTTGCACTTGTGGCCAAATGTTGGCCAGAATGGCTTCCATCGGCTTAGACATGGCCACGACATGTTGATTGAGGCGTTCACAAGGGGGCAGTGTAATCAGGCGGCAGGCTGGGGGCACAGCAGCTCCGTTCCATGCACCGTGTGAACTCTTTTGTGTGGCAGTCTGGACCAAGACCTGTGCCAGTGAGTTGGCTAGAGTTGGCTAAAGCGAACCATGCAATTGTCTGCCTGTTCTTAAAGGGTTTTCGTTTCACACTTTTTGGATAGTTTATTTACCCATTTATATATCACGAAGGCTCACAGCGTCTCCTGCTTAAAGTTCTCGTATTTGTCAGTTTTCTTGTAGAATTTGGCTGCATAAGAATTAAGGGAATATTTATTTATGCACTGGAAAATACAACAAATAAAATAATCATTAACTTTCCTATTCGATTGAAGCTTAAAGATATTTCTCCACTTGCTCTTGCTCTTGCCCTTGCTCTTTCCCCTTGCTTATTCCATCCACTCTAAAATTTTTGGTGCACCTTCCGCGTTTCCCTCTTTCCGCATCTCCTGCCCAGACACTTGCTTAATTTTCCTCAATTATTTCCATCCATAGAAATAAATTTAATTAGAGCATAGCAACTTCGATGGGTTTTTTTTTGTTGTCTTGGTCTTTTCCATGGTCATTCAGCGATTTTCCCCAACGATTTTCCTTTGTGCCCTTTTCGTTTTGTGATTTTAACCGATTGAGCGACGAGACGATGGGCATTTTCACATGGAGCCACACGGAGTACAGTGTGGCCCAATTTTGGTGTCTCAACACGACCACACTAATAGCAAGAGGGAGATGGCGTGAACTTAGCCCCAGAGAGGATGAGAGTGAGCGAGAAAGAGTAGGGTAGAGGAAGAGCCATCGACGAGAGATACCACAGCAATTTGTACAAATTTGTTAGGGCCCATAAAAATGTTGAGGCCTCTGAGGCGAGGCGAGGCGAGGCTCAGGCTCTGCCCCCCATGTGCAGTCCGTCCCTGCCTGGTCTGTCTGGTCTGCCTGGCCAGTGGCTCTCTGGATTGTAGCAGCGTCTCTTTCGGACACAGTATCTTCCCCTGTTTTCACTGAGTGAAACACATGGCGCATTGAGCGGACAGCCTGAGAAAAAAGAAATTAATTGAAAAAATGCAATAGAGCTGGGGGTAGCGGACTGCGAGGGATCATCAAAGAAATGGACAGCAGCAACAGCAGCAGCAGCAGCAGGTTAAGATATTAAGAAAGACAACAGACAAAACAGCAGGTTAAGATATTAAGCGAGGGAAATATTAATATTTATAATTTTTGTGCTGTCGGCGGTGTTCTCTGGGCATTGTTTAAGCCCGGCGCGGATCTGACTTATGCGACAGTTTTATTGTCGGTCGGCATCTTGGAAAGTCAACCAAGTGGCCGCGGGGTTAAGTCAAGGGCCCACAAAGGGGTTAATGGTAATTGCGCCTTTATGTTAAGCGTCCCTCGAAATGCTCGAAAATGTTCAGCTTCAACATGAAAATTCAAGAATAAAAATACAAATAAAAACACACGCTCCCTACCAAAGTCAAGACACAACAAAAATTCTGCCCATTGTAACCGGCCAGCGATTTTTACAATTTCCCGAAAAAAGATACTAAAGTAATTTGTAACAGCGAGCTAAAGTAATCCCTGAAAAAAAAACTAAGCCAAAAATATATATCGAAAATCCCCCCGCACATAAAACTATGTAAAGTAAAGAAGTCGCGTACAAAAAAATGTGTAGTAAAATAGTCCCGAATAGAAAGAGGTAAAAAATAATAGCAAGGGTATACAAATTAACCAGAAAAATCGATTGCTTTTTTGGGCATTGCTTAACCCATTCGCTGACCTAGTCATAAAAAAAAGTGCACGCATTTTTTTTTGTAACCCTTCGCCCTGGCATGTGTTCCCGTTCCAGTTTCACATTTATTGTTTAGCTGTTTGGCTCATTCTCTAATTTATTTCCTGCTCGGTGGTTCGTCTTTTTTATGTTTTTATTACTTTACGATCCGTTAAAAAGTAAAAAAATAGAAGCGGAGAAAACAGAGTAGGAAAGCAGAGCAAATCCAGCGAGAGAGTGGGATGGCATGACTAACAGTGCAGAAGCTGTTACCAGTGCAGGACATTGGGACTGGCACAGCAAATTTACAGAGTAAAAGTAGCAGAAAGATAGGAACAGAACTGATTCAGGATTAATGTAGAAATTCAAATGATATTCATCTGTAGTTGGTGATGAAAATCTTTACCAAAGAAGATGCTGAAGAACTCTACAAAATGAAATAAAACAGAGAAAAGTGAAGACTTTGCAGACTCTGATTCGGCCGCATGGGAGGCATTGGCTCGAGGGGATTACTGCTTGCTCCCACATTTATCCAGTGCTAAAGCATCAAGAGCGTCCCTTAACAGCAGCCCAAGGAAGCAGCGTGAGCAGATATCGATACCTGAAAATATCCTTGTGAGCTGCCAGCAGCACGGGGAAGCGCGAATCCTTGCAGCAAACCGAACTGAACCGAGCCGCCCTCTGCCTGTTTTTTAACCCCTTTTTCGCTCTACAAATACAATTTGCAATTGTTCGTCCCGTCACCAGGAAAGGGTTTAAGCGCAGAGCTGAACCGCTGCGTGTACCGTTACCTACGCTACCAGGAATCGCGTTTTACGATCCGTTTCTCTGTTTTCTATTTTTGTATCCTCCGCATTTCTGTAGTTTTTTGCGAGCCAGTTTTTTCAGTGATTTTTTTGTTCAGTTTTTTGTGTGTGTGTGTGTTTTTGGGATAGGTCAACTCTTTACCGAGAACTTGACCCGATCTATTTAGGTTTGTAGGTTTGTAGGTTTCTAGTGCAGGGCCGATTCCGCTCTGCTGGAATCGCTCAATTTGGGTGCCATTTTTTCGGGCTGCTTCTCGGAAAGGATTCACACTAAATTCTAAGTTCTTTTTAATGTTTTGGGTTATTTCTTTTCCAAATTTGTATTGTTGTTGGTGCTGCTTCTTGAGGATTTTGGTCTGCGTTTTGACTTTGCATTTGTTGGGTTTTGACTTTATGGGCAGGCAATGCAATTGCGGACAGTCAAGGTTCCACCCCACTGGCACAGAAATGGTGTCCTTACGAAGGATTTTAACTTTTGTTCGCTCTTGGGTAGCACAAGAAAATAATCGTAGCTTTGATATATGATAACAAATAATTAAGGAGCAATAAAATTAATGATTTTATGTTAAAATTTATCCTGAAAGCGCATACAAAAACAATGAACTGCGAATAAATCTATAAGTTGGATATCCCGCGCGGAATTTAATTTTGAGAACTTTAATTTAAAAAAAAAAAAGATACACTTAGAGAAAATGCGCGCTGCAAAAATCTGCTATCTGGTATAAATAGAAAATAGTAGTAATCTTTGCAAATAGGGCATAAAAAACAGTATCTTTTTAAATGGGCACAAAGAGAGTGCGCAAAAGTCCTTTTTGTTGTTGGGCCTTTGGGGAAATTTGCTCAACTTAGGCGCGCACCATTTAACATTGAGCAACGAACGAGCAGAGTGGATTACACACATGAGAGAGCAGCCGATGAGAGCGCAAGGGAGCAGAAGGACAACGGTAATCGAAACCCGTCAAAATGGCAAACACAACAATGAGCGAAAAGAAAGCAGAGACGGGCATCCAGAGAGGGAGAGTGAGAGTGAGAGAGAGAGAGAGAGAGAGTTGAGTGAGTTCAAAGAAGGGCTAAGCACATTACACGATCGGCATCAAAAGGGAGTGCGTGTGCGTGTGTGTGTGTTTGTGCATTCGATAAAGATCAGCTGCCGAAGGATGAGATCGGAGAATCTAAGGAACTCACATCATCTCTACCCATCTAATGCCGGCTGACAGATTATTATTAGCGTAACATTAACGTCAAATTACGCATCTATTTTGCGCACTTTACCCATGCCACACACTCACTCCCCGAGCGAATGGCGGTGCAACATCAAGGGGCACACATGTGCAGAGATTTGCCCCCGAAATAGAGGGATTACTGGACCATGCATCGAACATGGGCGGGCGGGTAGGCGCTGGTCAGTGCGGCATCCTAATGCAATGCGGGCAGGTGGAAGGATCTGAGAGATCACCAAGCAGATCGCATCGATATGTGGGAATGCATAACCCAACGAAGCGTTCAAACAGATATGGGAAAGAAAACTTCCTTGCAGTAATGGTGGGGGGGAAATCAGTTGGGAAACTATTGCATGTAGGAGAGAGAGGCTGGTAGGAGAGCGCAGGAGTAGGAGAGAGCAGAGCTTCTTCCACTGTTCCCACTGCAACGCCCTCTCAGTACTAATCCCCACATAATCCTCACGACATGCTGAAGCATCATCACCACCACCTGACGCCACTCCCACACCACGCGGTGGATGGGGAGGGGGCTGGGGAAACTATGCGGATGGGGTGGATGGGGTGTATGCGAGGCGTGACAATAATTAAAAGATTTCCAATGTCAACATCGTAAATGGAAGGAAAACAAAGTTGCAGCCAAAACTAAATAGGAAAAGCAAATGCCACCCGTTCCGCCCCCACCACTCGCAACTCCTTGGGCGGGGAAAAGCGCACACAAATGTTTGTCTTCCTCGCTCTCTCACTCTCTCACTCACTCACTCACTCACTCACTCACTATTTGTTTGTTTGTTTGTCTCTTTGTTTGTTGATTGAGACGGCTTTGATTTTCGCTCAGCGGATTTTGATGGGGTGTACGGCGTGGGCGGGTGGCGTGCGGGTGTGTGTGTGATGCGACAAGTGCGCCCCTGTATTTGCAGAGCCGTTATGTGCATAAGCAACAACGATTATTGACATATCGCCAGCGACGCAGCAGCGGCGAGGCAGCGACAAAGCGACAGCGCAAATAACAGATGAAAAGCATAACTTTGGGTACCGCACGCTTTGATACCCTTTAATTAAATATGTCTGTGATTGGTACATATAATTAGGGTATTTCGATCTCAGCAATTTGGATTTATGTACATACTTAACATATGTATAAAGGGTATGTAAAGTCATAGTTGTATAGTCAACAGCTTATATACCTAAAAGATTATTACTGTGGATTTTGAATATCGTGGTGACAAACATGCAATCAAAATCAGCATACCTTCCACGGCTAGGGTATCGTTCCCTCTGCTTCATTCTATCCCATTCCATCCCTCCACCAACGCAACCATCCACAAGGCACATGCAAATCGAAATGCAGCGGTAAATGTCAATGCGAACGCGTGTCTCTGTGTGTGTGTGTGTTTGTGTGTGCTCTCTCACTCTCGCTCTGCCCAAAAAGTCTCCAAATCCAAATTGAACCCCACAACCAAACCCCTGGCCAAGCGGCGGTCGTGCGTGAAATTTAATCAAAGCAAGACTCCACACTCCTTTACACACGCTCCCGGCCACTTTCTCACACCACTTCTTACTCACTCTTACGCTCTCCACCTCTCTCTCTCTCTATCATTCTCTCTCTGTCACCCACATGCAGCCATCAATGTGGCCAAAACAGTTTTTGGCTATGCCCCAAGCGGCGCCACACCGGAAATGTTGCACATTTGTAACTGTAACTGTGTAACTGTAACACTCTTTGCCCATGTAGACGCGGAGGTGAAAGAGCAGGATATGAGCTGGCAAGTGGGGAGAGCAAGCAAAAATCTTGAGATATGTGAAAGTTTTCCACAAAAGTGCAAATTTCTGTCAATTGTTGTAAATAGAACTTCCTTTTTCCTGTGCTTGAAGGGACAACGGTGGGAAGAGGAAGTGCTGATGTCCGTTGCTGCAAAGAGGGAAGAGATGTACAACAGTTGTTCGTTCTGTTACGTTGAAAGAGAAGTGAAGAGGGCAAAAAGTGAGTTGAAAACTATCACGAAAATCAAACTTGGCGCCCGACTGGCTTTTGCAGAGAGTGCAGCCCTGGTCGGGGTGCTCTGGCAGCCCTGCCAGCAGAATCTTGGCACAAAAGAAAAACAAAATCAGCTGAACCGCAGACGAAGAATCAGAATAAGCACAGAGAGAAGAGGAGAACAGCAACAAAAAAGTTGAAGAGAATCGCACGTTTATTTTTAAATCGTTTTCCCCCCGCGACCAAGCGGACCAGTCTTTTTTGCTCTCTTCGCTGTCGCTGGCGACGTCGTCACGTGGAGTACCAGCGGCCGCAGTCGCTGCTATTCTGCGTTGCTATTGTTATCGCTGTTTTGCTTTTAATCGTCAGTTTTATTTGCGGTCTACTTTGTGCTCTTTACGGTTCGAGTACAGTGGGAAAAAAGTGTTGGGGGAGTGCTTTCATATACATATGTATGTATGTATGTGCATTTGCAAATCATTGCGAACATTCTGTACTGCCTTTACTTATGCATACATATGCATAAATTTGCTTTGTTTTGTTCCATTTCGATTTAATTGTGGATTGACATGTGCCAGCAAAGAAAGCAGCGCAGCAGGACCGCGACTGCAGTTCTGCAGCTCGCATTTTATTTCGCTCTCTGCTGCATACCTAGCGCACAGTAGAGCAAAAGTGTTAACCAAGTGCGTTTGTCCACAAAGTACATATGTATATCCCATTGGAATTGATTTAAACGAATTTTCTTCATTTTACTGGTTGCTCTTTGCTTTATTCACTAACAATGGAGAAAATATGTTCACAAAAATGTTCAAGTCAGTCAGTAAATTTGGCAAGAAAATGACCAACAGTCTTTTTCGACTTCGATCCCACTGTGGCTCTGGCTCTGCCATCTGCCGAGCACAGCGTCGCGCCGCGACTTCAATTCTACAGCTTCGTTCTTTCTGTCTCTTTGCGATCTCGCCTGCTCTGCCCCCCGCAAACACTCTTGCGGTTAATCAGCATGAGATGATGGGGGCGTCGGCGTCGGCTGTTTGTGGACTGTGAACTGTTTTTCTGCTCTCTGCTGCTGCTACTGCTGCTGCTACTGCTGCTACTCTCTGCATTTGAGGTTACTCTCTGCTGCTGCGGTTTTGCTTTGTGCTTTTTGTTGTTTCTTTGTTGTTTTGCTGATATGCTGCCGCCGTCGCTGCCGCTGCCTGTTGATAGCAGTACCGCTGGGCAGCGGCGTTCTGTTGCTTTTTGGGGCCTGTCGTGCCGGCGTCGTTGTGGTGCTCACAAGCGTGCTTTTTTTTATTAATACTATTATTAATATTCTTTTATTTGGTCAACGCTCTCTCTTGTTCCGGTTCCGCGTTTTTGCACTCTCTTTGTCTGTCCGTGTCCGTGCGTGTGTATGTGTGTCCATTCGCGTCTCTTTTGCGTCGTTTGTCTTCTTCGCGGTTCCCTGCTTCAGCCGCGCACGCTGCTTCTTCGACCACTTCCAATGCTGCTGCATAGCTAGCATTTGGTGGCTCTTTTTTTTTTACAAATGTGATATAATTTTGTTAAGTATTTATTTATTTAATTGCCAAAAAAAAAACCGCTGAAAACGTGCGCACACACCACCCAAGGAATTCCACGTAGTAGCAGCACTCGCACTCGCAGTCGCAGCCAACGCCAGCAGCAGCCGAGTCCCCAGCCGCCGCCGCCGCCGCCGCCGCCACAATGGTCTACTCCACCAACATTCTGCTGGCCATCGTCACCATCCTGACAGCCGTTTTCGTGTGGTCGCGTCGCACCTATGTTTACTGGCAGCGGCGACGCGTCAAGTTCGTGCAGCCAGCGCATCTGGTGGGCAACCTCAGCAAGGTGCTGCGCCTGGAGGAGTCATTTGCCCTGCAGCTGCGACGCTTCTACTTCGACGAGCGGTTCCGCAACGAGCCCATCGTTGGCATCTATCTGTTCCACCAGCCGGCGCTCCTCATCCGGGACCTGTCGCTGGTGCGAACCGTGCTCGTGGAGGACTTTGTGAGCTTCTCGAATCGGTTCGCCAAATGCGATGTGCGCCACGACAAGATGGGCTCGCTCAATCTCTTCTTCGCCAAGCAGCCAGAGTGGCGGGAGATACGGACGAGGCTGTCACCCGCCTTTACGGGGGCGAAGATTAAGCAAATGTTCTCGCTGATGGAGGAGGTGAGTCACAGGCAGGGAGCGACAAAGAGAGAGAGAGAGAGAGGGAGAGTAACATTCGATTTCGGTCGCCTCCCTCGAACTTTTAAAACCTACACTGTCCAACAAAATTAGGGGCCAAGGAGCGAAAGCGAATACTCTCACGCTATGGTAGTAGGTGTGTCAGAGGGAAAAGAAGGTGCAGAATATTTACACTACCTACCAAAATGATTTCTGTATGTGTGGAGTGGAGCCGTATCACGCTGATAAAAGAAAGTGGCTCTTCAGGCTGTCAAAGTTTTCGCCTTATCATCACAGGTTTTTTGTATTTTTATTTCTTTGTTAATTTTTCTATCATTTGTTGATTCGGAATATTCTTATCAAAGGTCACAAAGTATCGAATGTTGCCCGCAGAGATGGGCATACATATATATTCTGTACAGTGGATGCTCGATAGCTGAAAACGGTCAGTTCCGGAACAGGCGAATAACTACTATAACTTTTTCAAATAGAATTTTATAAATATATCAAATCATGAATATCACAATAATCTGAAACAAAATTTAAAAAAAAACACGAAAAAAAAACACTTGCAATTCAAATTTGTTGTTGCCCAGTGTGATATGAACAGGTGTTACTTTCTGTTTTGTTTTTTTGCCAAAGTAAACAATAAAACACTTCAGACAAACAGTTTGGGTTCAGCCGAAAGTTTGTTGGACAGTGCCAAAAGCAGTTTATCAGGAAAAGCAAACAAATTAGTTAGTGATACGCCAAAAAACCAGTCAAATATAGACCCAGAACCGATGGAAAGACTTTAATCGTGTTGCCTAGTGTACTGGCAAACTTGTTTTATTTTTCAAAATGATTAAAGTATAAGTAAACTCATTCAGAAAAAAACAATAGAACTTTTGTACAAAATAGTCACAGCAACGAACGAAAATGAAACTTTTGAAACGAAGCTTTAGATACCCTTCCAGATCATGCAATAAAGATAAATATAGGATTGAGTGAAGCTATGTATTATGTCCTGTATCTTCCCTGATTTGTAGCTTAAATGTGTACATACATAAAACTGCATATACCTTTATGTTTTCGTAGTCTTTCAGCTATGAGATCCAGTAGCTGCAACTCTTTCCAAGAGTATAACTTTATGGCAGCGAAAGTGCTTCATTCTGAGCAATATCTGAGCGTATACTATATTGAAATATAATCTTGAATGTCAAATTTCTAATGGTTGCCCTCTTTTTCAGATTGGCTGCGACTTGGAATGGTATCTGAAGAGACTGACGCGCGATATGCGGAGAAGTGACGCCTCCGCACGCGGTGTGATCGTGAGCATTAAGGACGTATGCGATCTGTATAACACGGACATGATCGCAAGCATCGCCTTCGGCCTGAGATCGTACAGCCTAAGGAGCACGCAGTCGGAGATCGGCTCACACTGTCAGGACCTCTTCCGGCCGAACGTGCGGCGTATAATCGACTTTTTCGTGATATTTTACCTGCCCAAGCTGGTGCCGCTGCTACGGCCCCGGCTGTTCACGGAGCCGCATGCGGAGTTTCTGCGCCGGGTCATCCAGCTGGTGATCGAGGAGCGGGAGCGTGGCGGCGATCTGCGCAACGATCTCATCGAGATGCTGCTCACCCTCAAGAAGGAGGCGGATCTGCAGAAGGACAAATCCCACTTTACGCACCATCGCGACTTCCTCGCTGCCCAGGCGGCCAGCTTTGAGGTGGCCGGCATCGAGACATGCTCGGCCAGCATGTCCTTTGCCCTGTACGAGCTGGCCAAACAGCCCCTCATGCAGGCCCGGCTTCGGCGCGAGATACGCGAGACGTTCCAGGAGTCGCCGGCCGGGGCGCTCAGCTACGAAATGATCGCCCGGATGAAGTACCTTGAAATGATTGTCGAGGAGACGCTCCGCAAGTATCCCATTGTGCCGCTGCTGGAGCGTGAGTGCACGCCCATTAACAAGAAACGCTTCTACTCGCTCCGTCCGCACGCCGAGTGCTATGCCCGTCGCGGCATGCCCATCTATATATCCAATCTGGCCATACACCATGACCCGAAGGTGAGTCGGGAGGCCCCAAAAGGAGTCCCTTGCCCCAGACTTGTGTCCATATAGTTATTGGGTTTCTGTTCGCCATGTTGCTTCCAATTGGCTTTCCCCCAATCTTATCGAGTGTCAAGAACATGGAATTGAGTGCCAGCTACCACAGAAATCAATAGATATTTGCTATCTAATGTTTTGGATGGTTCCAGGAACTCTTATGCCAGAACCAACTACTATCTATAGAAGCAGCAACAGGCCATGTCAAACTGCAGTATAAATTAACTGAAACCTGTTCGCTTAATGGGTACATAGTTTAGAAAGTAGAATAAGCCAACATCGATATACCCACTGCAGATAATTATTTTGAATCTCTCTCTCTCTCTCTTTTTGCAGTACTGGCCGGATCCGGATCGCTTTGATCCAGAACGCTTTAGTGCCGAAAATAAATCACATCAAGCTCCGATGTCGTATCTGCCATTCGGCGCTGGGCCCAAGCATTGCATTGGCATGCAGATTGGCCAATTGCAAATAAAACTGGGACTCATATACTTTCTGCGTCGGCATCGGGTCGAGTTCTGTGAGAAGACTGTCGAGCGCATCAGCTTTGATGCGAAGTTCGCGCTTTTGGCCAGCGAACACCGCATTTACCTCAAGGTCGCCGAATGTTTATAGCGCCTTATCATCATCATCATCACCATTGTTGGCAGAAGCCGACCCGCCGTCAGCAGTCATCACTTATTAGCCCCCAACCCTCCCCCTCCCATCTTTGTCATCGTCGTGATTTTCGTTCTCGCCGTCGCCCGACATCGTCATCATTTTGCCACATTGTATATACCAGGGCTTGCCTCAAATAAACTTTGCTACGTTCGTTTTTTTTTTTTTTTTTGTATTTTTTTGTATTTTGCAACGAAAATGTTATACATTTTATCTTTGTTTATTGCCCGCGCGAAGGCGGGACCCCGGGGCATGGGGTCTAGTGGCTGGGGGCGGGGGGGGGCAAGGCAGTGACTGATAGCTTATCAGCGCACAGCAGTGGCGAGTGCTTTGGGCTTTGGCTTTGCCTTTGCGCCCGGTGGCCTGATCGGCGGGCAGGTTAGACTCGATGCGGTTCCGTTTGCACTGCGGGGACTACGTCATCGCGTGGGGCGGACTGCGACCGCGACCGGGACAGGGACCGGGACCAGTCACTCAAGACTCATAAACAGACGTTCAGGTTTTTGTATTAGTCTCTGCCAGGGCTGGTGGCAACGTGCTCTGTGATGCATTCGAGTGGTCCAAAAATGTGCTGGAAATGTGAACTGATATTAAATAAAAACAAAATTGAAGGCAAGCAAATAAATGCAGTGAAGGCCCAAACAATTTTGGGCTCTAAATAATCGTGGGCTTAAGTACTGTAGTAGATTTATGCAAGTTAAAATCAGTTAAGAAAATGATATTATAATTAATAAACAAAATTCGCAAAAAGCGCTTGAATTTATAAGAAATTTTTATTTATTTTTAATTTAATTTTAGCTTAATTGGATCCAATATAATATGAGGGCTTTTAAATATTTAATTCGAATTAAAGTAAAAAAAAATATAAAATCTTTTATAATTCCTTATAATTAATTACTAAAAGCTGTAGACATAGTTAAGTCTTTAAAAGCAAATTAAAGCACAAAATTGTAGCTCCATGATATACATATTTACATATGTATGTAGGTCAATAGGTCGATCGAATTTATGCTGCAAAACGTCGGAGGAACTGGCTCCAAAAGATCGCCTTTCGGTTAAATTTTTTGTGGCACACTTTAATGGTGGTACAAATCGGGTGGGTCCACCCCAAAGCTCAATATTTGAGTTTAGTCCAAAGCTCAGGCGATCGTATCGAATGTGAACCGGTTTCCAAGGCCTCAAGAAGCAGTTAAGAAACCCTCTTCAAAACCACAAAACTACTCCACTTCACGTTCCTTTATTCGCCGCACTCCAGTTGTTCCGCTCCCTGCAATCGAAAGCTCCACCACCACCACTAGAAAGCTTCGTTCGACGCTGATTCTGACGCTGGCAGAGCGCGTTGGTAGAGCTGCCTCCGTTGGCTTCTGCGTCAGCGGCGTTATGCAAATGCTCACACCCAAAGCGGTTGAACGGGCGGGCGGCCAGCGGCCAACGGCGGCTACGGCGGAAAACCGAAGGGTTTTCATGATTTCCGTGGAAAAGTGAGCGGCGGCGGCGGCGGCAATATCGAGTGCAATGTGCCGCGCGCGGCCTCAACTCTTTGAGCGGAAAACCCCGTACAAACTCTTTTTCTTTTTTTTTTGGTTCTTTCTGTTTTCTTGGTTTTGTTGGTTTTGTTGTTTTGGGCTGTTTTTATTAGACCGCGAAAAATCAACAGTGGCCGAAACGGGGCACCGGGCATTGGGTGGTCCCTTTTCTTTCTCTACTTTAGCTGCTTCTTCCTCGTGTTTTGTTCTCCTGTTTTACTGTCTTCTGTGTTGTTTGGTCCTTCCGCGCACGCCGCTAAAAGGGTTTACGGCAATGTCATAAAGCAATCCTGCCAGCGAGAGGAGGTTCCATAAGCAAATATGCAGTAGGAAGGCTCTCTCGCAGTCGCATTAGCTGTCCAAGTCCAGTTTAGTCCTTCGCCCATGTGATTTTTTGCCCTGGAACAGGGCAGACAAACTACAACTAGCCAAATGTATGCGAGAAAATATTTGTTTATGTTGTTATATTTATAAAAATAAGGAAATTACATTTTAATTGGTTTTTTTTATTCAGGCAAAGTTGATTGCCAGTAAAATAATAAAAGTAAGACACTTGTCTTTGCTACGGCCAAAGCTCTATAAAATTAATATTTTCTGCAATTTTCTAGTGATGTTAATTTTTGCACTTCGGTTTATGTTTGCACTCCATAATCTAAACGTAAAAAACTCAAGTGTAATGCTGAAAATAAATAATAAAATTAGTTTTGTGTTATTTCATGGTTAAAAAATATTATATATCGTACAAAAAGAGTTATTTAAGAGTTCTTGGATTTTGAAACTACTGCAAGTGGCTAGTTTCAGTAGGTTGAGATATAAAAACAATCCTAAAACAAAGTTTAGTTATTGTGATGCAAAGGGGGTGTGCAGAGCAGTGCTCAGCTCCGCGTGGACGATTTATAATAATGCATTTTTGTACCCAAAAATTGTATGTAGGTAACTTCAAAGCTTTGAGAAACTTTAAGTAGATTGGAGGACCGTTTTGGGTGCTTTATGTATTATAGAGAACATAAGCACAAGGGACCTGCAAAGGTAACAGAGGTATTAGTTACCGAAATTTAATTGTCAGACCCCAAAAAGCTAGAGATGATCACAGGGTAAGGGAATAGGAATCTATTGAATGTAACCTAAAAACCTTCAAACCCACTTATTAATCAATGGCATTTAGAAGCCTTTTAAATCACAGTTAAAGGCTGCCATTGCATTACCCTTCTGGTTGGCTCTCTAGCTTCTTGAGTTATTGTCAAAGCCCGAATGGCATATTCTATGGAATTTCGGTTCTCAGATCTTTTGCGTCACCCTGGATAAATATGTGCGCACATTCTCCTGCCATATAAATACGTACATACGCAGTTCTCTCCCCTCTGTTAGCTGTGTGTGTGTGCGTTTCCTATGCAAATGAAAATAACCTGCGTTTTTGGTTAAAGTGAATGAAGGGAAAGAGTTGTGCCTGCCGCCGCTTCTGCTACAGTTGCTGCCTTCTAGGAATCATTTGCGCCTCTAACATGGTCTATATGGACAGGGACATGGACATGGAACCTTGTGCCTCAGCGATAATTTACATAAACCTACGCAAACATCAAAAAGATGCCAAAAATAAGAGAAGACACACACACACATACACACAGGCACGCATGCATGTGGAAAGGGTCAAGAAGGAGGAGTGGTATGGGTATGAGGGGCAGCTGTTTAAAGGGCCCTAATTAGAGCCTCTGCTCCCACGCACGTGTTCCGCTTCGATCAGCCAGCACTTGTAGGGTTCGAAGTGGCTAGTCCCACTACTACAGCACCCTATCCATATGCATGTCCCTAGGACTGGGACTGGAACTGGCATCGGTCTCTGACAGTTGCTGTTGTTACGGTTCACCATGACCAACGCCAACAATTACCGAAAGCCGCCGCCGCAATTCTATTGTCTTTCGATTTCCTGGCCTCCTCTCTCACTCTCCCTCACTCTGGTCTTCATCTTCATCTCCTTTAGCATTCGTTTTGTTTTTTATTTTTATTTTTTACTGCTCATTTCCCACATGTCGCGCGCTCCCTTTCGAATGACACTTGCAGTGTCGCTCCCTCGCTCCTCGCTCCCTGCAGCTATCCCTGTCTTTCGAAGTCATTTTAATGAGCCCAAATTACTGGAAATACTCGCACTGCAGCTCAATCATCCAATGCACATGTCAAATGGCTCTCGCCAGCGGAAGTTGGCTCAGAAAGCAGTTAGCCAGCAGTTGGCCAGTGCCAGTGCCCCCTCCAACACCGACTATCCGGCATTCAGCCAAGCAGCAAAACCAATTAAGACGCTCGAACAGTTTTTAAACGCCCGCCATTAAGGGAATTATGATTAATAATTATTAATGAACGGGCTAGGGGTTGGGGTAGGGGTAGGGGTTCCCACAGCCGGCCACTGCATTGGATTAAACGTATAAATGCTTCGATGGCATTTATCGAGATGCAGCAGTGCAATGTGCGGAGATTTCTTATACAATTTCTTATGCATTTTTCTTGAAAGCCAATTCAGAATTTATTTCAAGAATAACTCATCGTATTTTATTTATTATTAGATAATTTAAATCGGTTTAGACGGTTTACTTAAAGATTAAAATATCTTCATTTTTTATTCTTCATAATTTTCAATGGATTTTTATTATTATTATTTTTAATTTTAATTTTTAAATTAAATTAAATTTTTTATTTCTTTAATTTTAATGGATTTTAATTTGAATTGAATTTAATTTGAATTTATTATTGCAATTTTTAAACGCTTTTAGCTAACAATTTTACAAGTGGTAAATGTGCATAAATAAACTGATCATTGGGCAGCCATATTTGTATCTCAATTGCAATGATTTGTATAATTTTTCTCATCACTTTTTCATTGCCGAATTGTCCCAGATCAGATCAGATGCGGTGCACCCTTCCGGTTCGCACTATTCCCACTGCCATAGTGCAACAAAGTGCCGTTTTCAGTTTTATTAATGGATCGTCTTTGATGTGCTCTGCATTTAACGACCAAGATCCATGCTGCCGCTGATCGTTTCGCACATTTTTGTCTTCTCGGCTCGGCATCCACATCCATGGCATCATCTGTGCGTCGGTGCCGAGGTAAATAAACCCATCCAACATTGTCATAATATGACAAGTATATAGGGTAAAATGCTGGACAAAAGAGCGCGACAGATCGTCTTGTTTGGATTTTTATGAATGGGTGAGAGCGCATGAATGAGTAGTGTGGAATGGCAGGGCATGGAATGGAATGGTGCAAGTGATCCAGATGGAGGAGATGATGCTCGTCTCGATTCGCATCTTAATGCGCTTAGGACGGGTTGGGTTGGGTTGGGTTGGGCTGGTTGTCATCGGACATGCCATGTAAATGTAATTCAAGTAGCCGCTCTGCTCTGCTCTGCTGTGCCTCCCGTTTCGTTTATCTGTGCGGCACAATCAGTGCCATTAATATGCGCATCTCTTAGATACTTTCCACAGGCCGCTGCACTTCCGCTTATGCCATTCCATTGTGTGTATCCCAATGTGCTCACCCGCTTACCTGGCGCTACTTAAGAGCCTCCTTCGGGGAGTTACATCATTCTCATTCTCATCATCATCATCGTCATCTTCATTGCGTTTGCCTTTGCCCTCTCTCCATATCTCGTTTTTTGGTTGCTCCCAGAGGAAGTTCCAATTTGTTACGTCAATGAACCGTGGGCCCCGGGCCCCGGTCCCGAGCCCGAGCTCTGATTTGCTCATCAAGTGCCGCCCTGCCCTGGCGGCTACTCATGGCCGCCGTCTCTTTTTTGGTCCCATCCCCCCGCCAGTATCTTGTACGGCTTTTCTTTCATTTTTTTCTTCCTTCGGGTTTTTCCTGTTGCTGCTCTTGTGATTTCTGACACGGCGCTGACTGTTGGCTGTCAACTAAAATCATTTTTTTGAATGGCAGCCCAAAAACTTAACGAGGGTTCACCGGCAAGTTTCCCCTTTCGCCACAGATGCTTCTCTCAAGTTCCGAATTTCTTTGAGGAGTGTTACCAAGTTCGAAGAAACTTTCTTTAAGTTTTGTTAGCTCAATTCTCATTTTTAGCATTTAAAATAAAATATTTTCCATTTTTAAGCGCTTTTTTGTGGCGTTCAAAAATATTTAAGTAATCCCTCTAAAAGCCAACCGGAAATAATCGTGCACCAATGAAAGGTAGGACCGTTACTCTTCTCTCAATATTTTAATTTTCTTCGCTTCTTTTTTTGCCCTTTCAGTCTGTCAAAAGTTGTTTAAAATTTTTGAATGCCTTGCAGGTTTTTCTTCTCTATTTAAAGCTACATTTTGAGATTAATTTTTTAGCCAAGATTCCTTGAAGAATGTGTAATTTTTCGTTTAGCCCTCGCAGTCGTAACCTTATGCTGCCGTTACGTCATTTTCTTGGCTGCCACTTCAATGGCGACCGAACCAACCACCTCTACGGTTGGGAAATCTCCGGGAAATCTGCGCCAAATTGTCTGTTTACATTAAATGCATAAATTATGCAGCATTTTACTTATTTATTTGTGCCTCGGCTCGCTCGGCTTTGATTCCCGCCACTTCAACCAAATGCCAAATGCATAAAATATGTCAGTCAGAGGTCTGTCTGTCTGCCAGTCTGTCTCTCTGAATACTCTTACAAAACATATCTGCATACATAATACGTACTGTTAAATTTCACTTTGTATGCATTTCATTTTGATGATTTCGGGCGAGTTTTTCCAACGATTTTCACGGCTGCCATTGGGCCCATTTGATGTCCTAATGATGATGTCTCTGTTTTGGGTCATTTGCCATGGAGCGCACAAATCCTCCCCTGACAACAACATACAAAAAAACTGAAACTGAAACTGAAACTATACGCATTTGAATTTAACCACCGGGAAAGAGCGGAATTGAAAGAGCCAACCACCAACCCCCCGAAACTACGATATACCCGTAGTTGACAGTTATGTGTTGATGACAATGCCGACAACGATGCCAACGCCTTGGGATATCTCTCTCCGCTGCACACTCCATCCAATCTGTGGCCCTGGCCCTGGCCCTCGGTTGGCCTCTTCCCCGCTGACTTTTCCTCTTGGCTTTGTTGTTTTTGCTGCTACTTAGTAATGTAATGCAATGGGCTACCAACACTCATTCCCATTCCCATTCCCCACACCCCAGCCCTTGGGATAAGTTCCTCATAACTTCCAGAGACCATCAAGATTTGTGGCCTGTGTCCGGTAAATTTTATGTACTTTTCTCCTGGCATATTTCAGCGACTTTTGCTGCTAATAGAAAGCCATAAACGAAGCATTGGCGTGCAGCTAAAATTTATAAGAATTAATAGTTTAGCTTACACAGCGATGGGTATATAAGGAGGCGGAATTTTACTTATTTCTTTGTGGCAGCTTACTGTTTCTAGCACCATCTCTTGGTTTAAAATACGTTAGAGGAATGCAAGATCTTCAATGGTTTGGGAGCATTATTCTAGCATTAATCAAATAATTAATTAAAAATTGTTTTATTTTAATGTTATTTTCTTTTTATTTTCATTATATTATAAACACAATGGGCTTGACTGTAAAATGCATTATCAGAAATATATAACAAAAATTGCAGCAAATAGTTGTAGTAATGTGTATTTAAATTTTTTGGAAATATTTCAAAATGATTTAAGTTTCTGAAACCAATTAGGGTGCTGAAAATATTATTTGCATTACCAGAGGATATTTAATGGTAGTGGAATTTGTATTGTTTTGCGATTTATACTGAAATGTTGTGGTTATAATTATATTATATTATATATTATATTATATTATATTATATATTAATATTGAGTAAACATTGGCTCCAAAATATTCATTTAAAAATGTACACAAATTTGTAGTTCTATTAATTGAATCAGCGACCGATGGCCAACAGTTTTGGATCTCGCACAAAAATCTTTTCATGGTAAAAAATAGCGCAAAATTCATGCTCAAATTTTTCCAAATTCTAGCGGTAATCTTTTGTAAGTTTTTCAGCTAAAAAATAGAAATAAAAGAAAATCAAACAATGCAAATTTTGTTGTCTGTTGGGTGGTTGAAGCTCCTGTCAGTGTGTGTGTGTGCGTGTGTGGCGGAGATTTTCAAAGAGTTTTGCCGCAGCCAAAATATTTTCATTAGGCGTTAATTATGCTTGAGCCAAAATATTTGCAAGCAAAGCATCCCGAGAATTCCATGTAAATGGCCCAAAAGGACATTCTACCGCTGCATGATGGGCACTTTTTCGTGTTGCAGCCCAGCGCTAATGATTGCGTTTTGCTCGTTTTGCTTTAGCCGTGTTTTTTTGTTGTATTTTTGCCCATCATCTGCCTGATGCCTGATGCTGCCGCCTCACAATTAGCTGGCACTCGCATGTAAGGGGTAGATCTAAGGCGGAAGTTGCCTGGCAATGTACATACAATAATTTATAACGAATCTCTGCGGATGGGCATGGGTGGAGACAGAGACAGAGGCAGAGACGATGCTGACAATGCAACTGCAAAGTTTCATTTATTTATGCGTCGTCTTTTGAACACACACACACAGAGAAACCCAAAGGGAACAAACTGCTGCTGAATACAGCACCGAACCGAACAGAAGTTGGCACTGAAATTAAAGCGAAAAATTGCAATCCACCCTGTCATTAGATGCCTGTCGATTCAATTGTTTGAATGGACTGGGGGGGAGAAAAAACAAAAAAAAAGGAGCACCAGGGGCAGCCCCGAGACCGAGAGCTCGAGCTCGAGCCTGAGTTTGGAATTCTATTTCTGGCCATTGTCAGGATCGGAGCTGTGCGGAGCGAGGGGGAACCTGGCTGGGCTCGTTGACAGGGGGATATAAATGTTGTGATTTCTTAATTTTTGTTTGCATTTTTCTCAAATTTAGTAGGCTGTTGAGGTAATTACACTAATTATATGGCACACACTCACACACTTTTAAGGGTTGGTTTCTGGCCGTCTTTGTTTGTCGTGGCCCTCTCCACATCTGGAGGTCAGAGTTGCTTGCATTCCGATTATCTGACGTGCCAAACGGCAGCAGACAGACCCCCGTGCAGGAGCAGCCGGGACACGGCAATCACTTCAGTGGCACACAGCCGAGGCGGGTGTGATCCGCCGCCTCTGACACTGATGCCGTGGCTCAAACGGGAGGATTAGCCTAATGCCGGATGGGCATTTGGGAAAGTGTTTTAATTGGATGTTGCCATTGAGTCAGCAACAGTCCAACAGCACAAAAAAGATGAAGCCAACAATGACTAACAAAAGGTTGCAGCAACAAAAAAGAATCATTCGATTTTTATAGGAGTGTCGGAGACAACAAAAAAATATATTAATATATAAATAATATATAAAAAATGTATATCTTAAATTGAATTTATTTATGCCCATGGAATGGGATCTCCGATACAACGACAAAATATATTAAAATATAAATAATATGTATATACAAAATGTATATTTTAAATATTATTTCTTCATGCCCATGGGAAAGGATCTCCGACCCAAAAAAAATATATATTAATATATAAAAATATATATATAAAATATAATTATAATTTATTTACATAATATATTAGTATATATAAAAAAATATATTTAAAATATAATTATAATTTATTTACATAATATATTAATATATAAAAAATATATATTTAAAATATAATTTCTTTATGCCCATCGATGCTTCGAGTTAACTTTGCTACCAGCTCCCTGTGGCACTTCATTAGCAGGCTCTCCGGCCTAGACTTTATGGCCCGGCCCACGCGAAGCATGCAATTTTAGGGCGATCTTCTGCGAGGGTTACATCATCCAGTCCCCGCGGCCATAAACCTGCTGATCCTTCTAATGTTGCTCAAGCCATAAATGTTGACTTTTTGCCAACATTTTTTTTCGTGCTAAAAAATGTGCCAAAAAATGGAATAGAAAAAAGATACAGAACTCTAAAAAACTGAACTGAAGGCATACCAAAACCAAGGCAAATTTCGTTATTTTTTGTATTATTTGATTTACAAGGGACGTGGGACACTGGACACTGCTCGGACACACGCGATTGCATTTTGCGTAATGTTTTTTTTCTTACTTTTTCTAACTTTGTTTTCCTTTTTTGGCTGAAAGTTTCCGCGAATTTTTCCCCCTGATGCTGCTGCTGCGGCATGATTTTTGTTTCGGTTGCTATTCTTGTTTTGGTTTTATGATATGCGGCCTGCACGCGTGTGTGGATGGTACAATGTGCATATCCTTTTTGTTGTCGGTCGTTTTTTTATGGGACTTGTGGAACTTCTAGTTGCGTGCAGTTTTTTAGGCTGACACGCGAAGTGCTCCTAGGGGCTCCTTGTTCGCGGAACTCGACCAAAGTCTGGCCTGGACTGGCCTGGCCTGGCCTGCATTTTTATGGCTTACGCAATTTCAGGACGCTTGCCAAAAATGATCCTTAGCCGTAAATGGCTGGGCAGGCAGCGCACTCACACTCGCACGCACAATATGTGAGTACTGAGGACAGCTGCACGGGATTGCAATGATTCGCAGAGCAGTCCTGGCAGCAGCAACACCACCAGAGCCACAGCCAGAGCCATCGGAGCACACTCCACGGCAGTTTGTACAATTTCTAGTGGGCTGCTGCTTCCGGGGTGGCCCGGCGGCTGCTCATCCATTGACTTGTGTCAAATTGAGTTATTCAAATGCCCAGAAACGGAGTCACACTCACACATGGGCACATTTTGATAATGCTCTCTCGCTGTCGCTGGTCGGGTGTGGGGAGGGCGACAGGGACAGGGACAGGGGACTCTCAATGGATATCCTGTTGCGTTGTTTTTACACAAATATTTACCTTACTCATAATTGAAGTGTCTCTCTCAGTCGCAGCAGTCGAATCTCATGCCGTTTTTGCAATTTTTGCGCCATTTGTACCTCGCTCACTCTTTTCACGCTTCGCCGCATGTCCCCTGGCTGGTCCTGGCTGTTCCTGGCTGTTCCTGGCTGGTGATCTTGGGCACCCCACGTGGCCGTTTCTGATTATGTTGTTCGAGTGTTCGAGTCTCCTGCTGCCAATTTACTGGATGCACTTGCCCCGACAGCAGCCCAGTCCCAGCGTCTCTCCTTCTCTCTCTTTTTACTTCCAGATTTCCTTTGGACTAATTGTTGTCATTAGGTTTGTGCGTATGGCCAAATGAAGTCAATATGCTGGCTTCTTTTTTGGCCCTGTCACATCATCAATGGGCCCAAGGCACTCGAGGGCCGCTTGCCGGAGGGCCCACCTGCCTGGACTTTGTCCTGGCCACTGGCCATTGATTAACTGCTGCTGGCCATTGACCACCGCATACGCCAGATACTGGCCACAAAAGAGTTTAGCCAGCATTTTGGGTGGGCCCGTCTGCCAAATGGAGATGTTACTCTCCGCTCCGCTCCCCATGACTGGGACATTCTTGCACTCCGCATGAATGCCGAGCCGAAGAATCAGACATTGTTCGTGTCTCTTGTGCCACATAATTCGGGAGATCCTCTTTTACGGGTTTTAAGATGAAAATGTTACTTGAGAGTGCATTAAATAAGTATAATTGTTGCTCCTGCCACAATGAATGGATTGGTTCCTCGGAGCGTAGCACAAGTCATGGCCATTAAGTCATTTTTCTATGGCCCCACAAAGATGGTTAAAGACTTCATTTAATTTTAAAATTAAAGTCTATGGAATGCTTTTAATTTAAGCCAAAGAAAGATTTAGTTGGATGGCTGTAGGTATATATAAAATAATTGAAGACAAATAAAAAGCGAGCTTTAAAATTAATGTGGTACCTAAATATTCCAACTGTGTGTAGTTCGTTATTTATATTTATTTATATATAATATATATTACAGATCTTTCTGTATTTATTCTATATGAAATGATTTTTATTAATAATTAATATAATATTAATTTAAAATTAAAATTAATTAATATGCTATCTGAATATTCCAACTGTGTTCTTTATTTATTTATATTTATGTATTATATATATTACAGATCTTTATTTATTTATATTCTATATGAAATGATTTTTGTATCGTACAAATATTGGATACCTGTATATTAAAAGAATTCCCAGTCTATTCCCAGCAGTATCTTTTATGCATTTCTTCAATTTGCTTCCCATTTACCAATCTTTCTCAAAGTGATTCCTTTGGTTAGTTCCTTCTGTAATATATCCCCATAAATATCGCAGCAAATCCATATAAACTTCTATCGATCTTGAGCCGCTTTAGCCTTCCATAAATATATTTGAATATATTTCTACTGACTTCCATGTATTTTTGTAGATATCATCTATGAACGTACTTATCCCCCGTACCGCTGTTCGTATATCCCTCTACTATTTTACATTTATGTATGTACATGTACATGTACATATGTAGATCTATCTTCGAATCGATTCCCATACGGATGTCGATTCGCTTATCTCGAGCGATTTGTACGCGACTTAGTTGGGTAAGGCCAGACAGACTTGGCAGGGCGACTTCGCATAGCTGAAAATCAAACAGATAAATTGCCGGGACACGTGTGTGTGTGTGCCTGTGCTGCCCATAACCCCTTTTATCTTATTTTATTTTTTGTTAGCAACCCCTTCCGTTGATATGTTCTGGTTCTGGTTCTGGTTCTGGGTGCTACTCTTTTTACGCCATGAAAATAAATTGGCATTATTAGGCGAAGCGGCTCAGCGAAAATTGATTATTGACAAGCGCCGCATTAAGCGGCGTTTTATGAGCCCAGAAAAAAAAGAGCGAGCGCAGAGAGAAAGCAGAACTGGCATTAAGGTTCTTAATGTGGTTCGAGTTGTCCTTGAAAATCCTTTCACACCAAACCACCCGCCGCCCCACCCCCCAAGAGTGGCAATGAAACTTGGCTGGGTGCGGGCTGCGCCTTAATTTCCACAACTCTTTTTTCTCACTCTCTCTGGGGCATGCATTAATGATGAGAATTTGTCGCCCTCTTAATGTGGCGCTCAAGCAGCTCCTTAAGTTCGTCCTCAGCCCTGACGCTTGCATAATTGAACAGGTTGCCAAGTTTGCCGAATACTTAACGCTCCCGCATGATTAATTTCAATTTCAATTTCACTTTGGCGCCCCCTTTTTATAGACTCTTGGGTAAGGAAGGGGCAGGCGCTGGGACTGGGGCTGGGGGAGTGATATAATTTTGCACCCGAAAGTTTTCCAGCTGCTGAATAATCATAATCCCACTGAGTCACAGTCGCACAGTTCGCTTAATGGAAGGGTTGTCCTGCTGTCTCTATGGTGTCTTTAATTTAAGCATTAATTGGCAGGTGATTTGTATTATTATTTTATTAAGGCTTATTATAGCTAGATTTTTAAAAAAATAAAAAAATAAATAAATATGGCTCTTTATTATTTTAATCTATTTAAAGATGATTTGTATTATTATTTTATTAAGGCTTATTATAGCCAGTTTTTTAAAGAAATAAAGTAATAAATAAATATAGCTCCTTATTGCTTTATGCTATTAAAAGGTGATTTTTATTATTATTTTATTAAGGCTTAGCTATATTTTTAAATAAATTAAATAATATATAAATAAAGTTTTTCTTATTTCTTTATGATATTTTAAGGTGATTATTATTATTATTTTTATTTGTATTATTTTATCAAGCCGTAATAATATTTTTTAATATTTTTAAATAAATAAAATAATAAATGTTAACAAATACTAAATAAATAAAATAAATAAATATCGCTTTAAGCTATTTAAAGGTGATTTTATAAGGGCTTGATTA
Organism: Drosophila ambigua; assembly: GCA_018150905.1. Lineage (NCBI taxonomy): Eukaryota > Metazoa > Arthropoda > Insecta > Diptera > Drosophilidae > Drosophila > Drosophila ambigua. Next base: position 3,261,805 of record JAECWS010000151.1, on the reverse strand, counting down.
GCGTTCTATCCCTCTAATAAATAGCTATCCATATAATAAAAGCAAACTGAAATTTCGCTGAATTCGAACACAGAAATTTCCTACTTTCAAGCCTCTCTCCTTGTGGCAGCTACTTCGCTCTCGCGCTTACCTGCCGCGCATCCTTTTTCTAATTTCGTTTTAATCCTTTCTCGCGCTCTGCCACTAATCCGGCCGAGTTTAACGGGTGCGGCGGCTGAGCGGACAATGGCATCATCTATAAAGATGACAATTGCAAACAACAATGACGACAATCGCGGCAAGGACAAACAGTAGTGAGCGCGAACCCAGGCTTCGGGTACTGGACACAGCTTACTCCTTTCCCTTTCCCTTCCCTTCCCATCCCTTGCTTTTCTCTCACTCCTTTCCGAAACTGAGGCACTGCTCCTGATGCCGCCTCCTATTCATAATTAGTTGCAGGCAATTAAGGCAGGCCCCCGCGGTTGCCGGCAAGGACACACCACACACACACACACATGAGGCCCGGGGGCGTTGCCACCGTTGTCCTGCAGTTGCGCTCCGCTCTGCTCTGCCTCGTTTGGGATTCTCTTCGGCTGGGATCGAATCTGGTGTGCATTTGCAATTTGTTTATTTTGAAAACAAAGCCGCACCCCTTTCGCCGCGACGCGATCGGCTGTGACTGCTGCGAGCGACAGATCGCGCTCCGTTGATCTGTGACTTTACGGCCCTGATCCAGGCTCTAATCCTTTGACTCTCTCTCTCCGTGCCGGACTAAGCCACGGCATTCCGGAAAGTGTGGCTTACTTTGGTTCCGCCATCCAAAGTTGGTAATTAACATTTGCGCCCTGGCCCCGACTTAGTGCGTTTTGGGCTGATGTGGGCGTGGGCGTGTGCGTCCTGCCTGTCCTTCGCTCGAACCCAAAAGCGAAATTAAAAATAAAACTGAAATGCACCGAGCAGACAGAAGAGAGAGGATCTTCCGCACCCACACCCACACCCGCACACCTCTGGGCTGTTTGTTGCGGGAGGCGGCGGCCATGCCAAAGGGTTTAAGTTTTAATTATCTGACTTTGGACGCGCCCGTGACCGAAATTTCACAGATCACGGCCGAAACTGATCACAAAATACTCGAAACACATCCCGAAAAAGGGTTCTGTGTGCGCGTGGGGGAGGAGCGTTTAGAGAAGTTTTGAAAACATTCAAATGAAAGTGGAAAATCAATTGCACAAAAACAAATGCTGTAATAATTATGCTCGGAGCAGCAGCCATCTCGGGGTGTCCTATGGGTCTATATATCTGCAGAGAATCTGCTTCTAAAATGAACCATTAACAACTTCTTTCCTTCTTCGTTCCGTGCTAATAAAAGGATTTTTTGTGAAATCACAATTAATATTTAAATTAGTATTTAAATTAATATTTACGTTAAATAAATATTAAAATTAATGTTTAAATTGATATTTAAATAATTATTAAATATTAAATACAAATTTTAATTTATATTTTATTTAATACTTTAATTAGTATTTATATTACATTTAAATTGATATTTAATTCAATATTTAAATTAGTATTTAATTATTATGTAAATTAATATTTCCAGTTCTATTTGAAATATTTTTATTAATATTAAAATTAGTATTTCAATTTCTTATATATTTTAAATATTCCCATCCATTCCACAGCCAAGTTTTCCATGACAGTGAAACGGCATTCCATTTGCAATAAATTGCTTTGATTTCATGATTTTATAGCATTTATTATAGACAATAAAAACCACAAATTGGTGCCGAAAGAATGACAATTTTCCAGCCAGAGGGTACTCGGCTCATTAATTTATTGAATTGCATTGCATGGTCATACTTTTTGTAAAACTTGGTCACGCTCAGCTATGAGCAGCTGATCAACTAAGTTAAATATTTAAATTGAACATTAATTAAGCTAATTCCATCAGAACATCGATTGAATCAGTTCCTAAATCACTTTCCCTTAGCCCAGACAGCCCCCAGAGCAGAGTACTCCCACGTGAAAGTATTTCCCCAGCTATCTACTACGTTTTTCCTTACCATTTCACACTCTTCCTATCGCCCCGCGCCACTGTTGTCATTTATTTTTGTGATTAAGTTTTATTAAATGTTGCAAGCGGGAAAACGGCGGGCAAATGCCGCGTAATACCCTCATGCTTGGCCACATCCACATCCACATCCATATGGTCATGGCCATGGCAATGGCCAGACCAAAACGTGCGGACGAGTGTCAAATTAATTAAAATGTCAGCGAAATATGTTCAATTGTTGGCCTGCTGCCTGGGCCATGGAGATGGATGGATGGCCAGGATAGATGGGCTGACAGCTCGCCTCTCCAGCTAGCAATAGGAATAGGAATCGGAATGGGAATCGGATTTTGTTTCGGCATCAGCCTCGGCTGCTGCCTGTCAAACTGCATTGACAATATTGGCAGGCCGGAAGGATGGAATGGGACAGGACAGCAACAGCACAGCAGAGCAGAGGAATCACAGGAAGAGCGCCCTAAGCAGCGGCAGCAGCAGCGGCAGCAGCAGCAGCAGCCGTACAGTAGCGTACCGAGCGATGAGGACCCATGTCCTTGGTGCTTGGTGCCTGGTCCCTGGACCCCTGTCCGGCAGCCAAATCCATTGAGGACCCTCCGTTGTGTGTTGTCATATTTTCAATTTTGTAATTCGCACGGCTTTTCCAATTTCTGACCATTTCTGACCATTTCCCCTCTGTGTATGGGTGTATGGGTGTGTGTGTGTGCCTGTCTTTTTCTGCTGGTGTTTGGCAATCTCATTCTGATGCTCATCCCCCGTCAAATAGTTATGTCCGACGACGGGTTCCTCATCATCCTCATTCACATTCACATTCAGAGCCCTATCGACATCCCATCCTCTATATCCCATCCCATTGAAAGCCGCTCGCTTTTGTTGTTTGCGTAGGTTAATGTGCATTTGACATTTTTGCGAAATGAGAAATCTGGGCAAATGATTTGGATTTATGGCAAATTTGTCGAGCGATTTGTGTAGATTTACACGAGTGCCAAAGCCAAGTGGCCACTTGAGCGAAGGACACTCTGTATGGGGGGTGCTATGTTAATGATGCGCATGTTGAGCAGGGCCCAGGCGTCCAGGGGCCCAGAGAGCCATGAAGCTGACACACAGACAGACAGACAGACAGTTGACACATCTGGCTAATCAGTTGACAAAGATTAAGAAGAACATCGCCTGCGAGCAGAATAACAAAATTCTGATGCTCGAATAATTTTTGTTTTTTTTTTTTTGGGAGTTATTATTATTTATGATTTGCAAGTTTTTCTGCTGCCAACTTGCGCAACAGACTCTCACTATTTTCACCTTGATTTTCACAGCCGGCACATGTATTTGTTGAGGCGTTCTTTAAGTTATATTCAACTCCCTCCCGGGCTTTTGCTCGGGTCGCCTTTGTGGTTCTAGTCTTCAGAGCCGCCATTCGTGTCACTGTCGTCTGCCTCGTAACCATCATCATCGCACTCTTGCAGCGCTTCCTAAAAATTAACAAATTTATTTACAATCGATCGACGCACCCGTGCAGCTTCGTCGTCCTCTTCGCTGGCCAGTGGATTATTATTATATTTGGCCAGTGGATTATTATTATATTTGGCTACATATTAATTTCCGGCTTGTTAATGTTAGCAGCGCCTGCAACTTGAATCATTAATGCACTTATTAATTTCAGGCAAAGTTTCTTACACTTTCGCACAGTTCTTTCGTCTTTGATAGCTTGCAGAAAATGTTTTAGCTGAGCTATTTGAGCAATTGAAGGTCAAAGCCATAGCGATGTGCATATCAATGGCAATGGCAATGGCATTACAGTGCCGTAAAGCGCTGCAGTGCTGCAGCCCTCGCACTCGCTTTTTTTTTATTTAATGATTTTTAGCAATTTTAGGGGCTTGCAGAAATAGTTTAAGGCCAATATAAAAAATGTGAAATAAATGCAAATCAATTTTCTTATTGTGTTCATTTTCCGTAAACAGCTGCCAGGGTTGCCGCGCAACGTTTATTTATGTAATAAACTTCAATTGCAATTTTCTGTAATTATTTAACGCTTTAAATGTTATTATTTAATTCATTTAAAATAAGGCTAATTAATAGGTTTGTTTGGTTTTATTTTATTACGCATTTCCCGCGCGCAGCTTGACAACCCTTGCCCTTGTCACTGGAAATGTCACAGAGAAAATGCCACAAGGGGAAGTTCCTTGAATTGTACGTTCTTCGTTTTTGAGCCAACATTACATGATCCATTGGCTGTACAATGGATTTCGCATGAAAGTCAGTGCCATTAGCGTTAATTTTTAGCAACTTTCGCTGAATATATTTTTTGTGCCGCTGGCGAGAAGTCAAGGACACTTTCCCGCTAACACTTAACCCGCACATTTTACCTCTTCCTTCCGATAGCGCAGCGCAGCGCAGCCCTTTCCTTTCCTTTCATGCTTGTGTCTATATCTTCAGAGGTTTCTGTTGATATTTGCCCTTTTCCTGTTTCTGGCTAAGTCAGTTCGGGCTGAGGCTCAGGCTCAGGTTCAGCTCAGCTCCGCTCCTTCCTGGGCTTATATAACGTTGCGTTTTGTTAAACAAACCATAAAAATTTGCACACAAAACAAAACACAGAAGAGAAAAAAACAAGACAGCAGAGAAAAGTGTATAAAAAAGAACGAACGTATGCAGGGAAGGGTGTGTGGGTGTGTGGGTGTGCGGGTGTGGGTTGTGTGGCCCGCTTCATGCTTGAGCGAATCCTTTTGCCATTGTTGTTCCTTTTGGGCGGAAAAATGCTCGACTGTCGCGGAGTTTTCTCCTTAGCCCGTTCCGTTGCGTTCTGTTGCCGTCACCCACCGTGTGGAGTTCAACAATGGTAAGGTAAGTGTCTGTGTTGGGTTTGTCCGTCCGTCCGTCCCTCTGTCTGTGTGTTTGCATTCGACGAGCGAAGGAGTTGCCGCGTTCGCCGCCGCGCTTGCCAATTGTTTGGTTTACTGAATGCGCCATAAAAACGTCAACGGAATTCGCAATCGCAATCACCTTTTGTGCCGTTTGAGTGTTGTTGCCTTAGCTCCCTGGCCTAGCCTCGCCTGCCAGCCCTCTTGTGGGGCTCCTTGTGAATGCAAAATGGAATGACAGCCGGCAAGGACGTTGCTGACAAAGCCCAAACGCGAAAATGTCAGCGAACATGGCCAAGAAAAAGGATTGTGTGTGTGTCTGTTTGTCTGTTTGTTGAGCATTTGCAGCCGCGTTCTCCGTTTCCCGTTCCCATTACGGGCCAAAAGGATTACACAAGGGTGTTCAAATAAACAGCAACAGCAACAGCAACAACCGAAACTGAACACGAAACGTTTTGCATACAAAAAACCCAGTCCATCCAGCCCCAGCCCCAGCCCACGCCCATGCAATCATGCTAAGCATACAAACAAACCCAGCGAAGAGGTAACACAGCTATGTGGGTGGCTGGTTGGGCTTGAAGAGCCTTATGCAATCGGAGACCATATATTATGACGCCCCAACAAATGAGCTTCCCCCCCAACACCAGTACAGAGCACCCCGCACCCCGCACCGCGCACCGTAAACAAATGCCAAACAAATTACAGGAACATGAACATTTCTCGCGATTATGCGCTACATTCTTTCTCCTTTCTTTGGCTGCTGGGGGGAGTGGAGTTTTGAGCACGACTCGCCGGGGAGCACTTCCATGTGGTTGGGGTGTGGGGAATACTTGCACATGAGACAAGCAAGGGGGGTGGGGGAGTCACATCGATACGGCATTCGATTCCCCATACAATCCATAAAAGACACGCTCATATTTGTTGTGTTTTATTGTGCAGTTTATTGGGGTTTAATTTAATTCCTCTCAATGGCTACATTTATATAAACGCAAATATTAATACTTATATTAATTAATAATATTAATTAATTAATATTAATTCTAATATTGCTAGGCACCAAATGGTTCTGTCTTCATTTGTCATTTGTTTTTTTATGTTTTGTTTTTGTTTTTTTTTTTGCTGCTTTTAGCTGCCAAACCAGCTCTAGTTAAAATGGATGCGCAAAAGGGCCTTGCCCATGGACTGTTTGCAAATGGGGCAGTCGCCGACCGCATAAACGGAGCTGATGCGCGCGAGGCAAGATTTGCAAATGATGTGCCCACAGGGCGGGGCCATCGGGCAGCGGTTGTTTATCGGCTCCAGACAGACGGGGCAATGAGGTATGTCGCTCTCCACGAGGCGCTGGCGCTTGGCAGACGTTGGCCCATCGTCATCGCTATCCTCCAAGTCGGTTTGGGCTGCAATCAAACACACACACACACACACCCAAAAAGTGTTGCATCCGCACAGCGAAATTCAATGCGCCTCACTTACTATATTTTTCGAGTCTCTTCTTAATCACGGGCGCTGTTCGCATCAACTCCTCATAGTCGGTTTGAGCTAAAGTTAAACGAAAAAAAACAACCAGCTAATAAATAAATAATTCACTGCAAAATTGAGTTCTGGCTGACGTACTCTCCTTATCCCGGCGACACTTGCTGAGTTCGTTGCCCATTTTGAGACAAAAATATCAAGAAGTTCAAAAAATTCAAAAAAATTCAAAAAAAATTCCGAAATTCAAAAATTATTTTACTTTTACTTTTTTTTTACTTTTATTTTTTTTTTAAATTCAGAATTATTCACTCTCAACGCCGCTAAACAATTGATTTTATTTATGGGTTCTGCCCACAAGCAACGACGAGCATTGAAAGATCGAACTCACAGCCTACTGAAAAATAGAAAATAAATAAAATATGAAAATAAGAAAATCTCCATCAGCCAGGCTTTGGAAATATATATATATATATTTATTTTGTCGATTAACTCGTGAGATTAGTCGCTAACCCATCTTTCGCAGCATTATGTTTGCTTTCTCTTCTACTTCTACGGCTGCCAATAGCCTCAGAGGTTTTATTTTTATTCTGTGCTAATTATAAGCTGAACTAAACAGAGCGGTTATTTTTAGCCAGTTGATGTTAAACGCTGTTAAAAATTCATTTGCCTTTTGCCAAGGAAGAAAATGATTTTCCACCCACTTTTCTGTTTGCCCTACGGCACTCGCTCTTTTTATGGCCCAATGTTGACAAATAAAATGTCAAATTATTAACACAACAGACAAATTTGTCGTTGGTGCTATCTGCCACTCGTCTGCCGACATTTACCTATGCTTTTGCTGCCCTTCCTTCATTTGTTTTTATTTTTTATTTTCGCATTGCGCTGGCTTTAACGATCTGCTCGTTTTCTGGGGGTTAGATTGAACCCAACACTCGCCCCTCGGAACATGTGTATAAACAGCGGGGTGGGGACGGGGGGCCGGGTAGCGACGAACAAAAAATCGCGACATGTTGGCAATAAACAGCAGGTGGCGCTGGCATTTTTGCAAATGAATTGCACAAAGAACAAAGACAACACACCCAACCAACCCAACCAACCCAACCACCCACTCTCCCTCAGCTACACTCTGTGTTTTTTTTTTTTTTTTGGTGTTGCTTTTTTGTTCTGCCTACGGCTTGAGTCCTCTGAGGTGCCTGTGCTCCAGTTTCCTGACCAATTTTTAGGGCATACTCCGTTTGTTTTTTTCTCGACTTCTACTTCACGTTCTAGGTGCTGGCATTTTTTTTTTTTGGGAAATTTTTATGAGGTCAGCAGAAGCGAGTCGTTTAGGGATCAATCCATCATAAAGATCCGCAAAAACACCACCCGCCTCAATTAGTTCGAATCTCGCTCGGTTCAGCTCCCTGTGCGTCTTCCTGTCTAACTTTTTAGACTGAAAAAAAATACCATTTCCATGTTGTATGGCGGGTTTATTATGGGACAAGCAAAACATGCAAAAAAGTAGAACACAATCACAGCATGGCATCCGCTCCTCTCTGCCTCCGACTCCCGACTCTCGACTCCCGACACCGACTCTTACGTAAGTCCTTACGCTGTGCTGTCCGGCTTGTCCGTGGCATTTTATGATGCTCTCGTTTTACACTTCTTAGGTAATTTTTGTAGGGCAATATTCCGTGCTGATAGCGCTCCTCATCCTTGCTGCTCTGCCATGAATGAAGCCGAGTCGAGCAGCAGACACAACACAAGCGAAACGCAACACGAGAGAGAGACAACAAAAAATTCGAGTCGTTGGAAATGAAGCAACAAAAAAACATGCAAATTATTACGCAAGTCCTTGCTGGACACTTTGTTCTCAGAATTTTCAATTTGCGTTTTGTTTTTTCGTGTCCCTTCTCGGTTTTTTTTTTGTTTTGTTTTTTTTTTTATTGTTTTCTTTATGTTTTTTGGTGCAATTTGTAGGTCAGTTTTCCGTGAGATGAGATTTATGAGGCTCAAATGAGGCGAGGGCTTGGGCCAGGGGACCTGATCTAGATCTAAATAATTTTTATGATTTTTTTTAACAAGCCGCTCATAAAACACTGCGGATTCCGGCCTACAAAAGACAGCCACGGAACGGACACTGGCCAACGCGATACAATAAACACAAGCAACAAACAACAACAACAACAAAATCTGTAACAAAGTTGAGAGATTTTTGCTCTGCATTTCGCTGTAATTGTCGCAGCGGATCCTCGACTTCGGGTCGCAGTTTCCCCGAAATAGATGTCCTTTGTTGGGCCCAAAGGAAAAAACGAGATGCTCACAAAAAACTGCACTAAAAATTGGTCAAAAAACTGGAGCAAATGTTTTATGGACCGGCCCGGGCCCTGTGGCCCTGTGGGCCTTTGTGCCCGCGCCTTGACTTTTTAGCCGCGATTGTTGCATCATTTTCGAGCCGATCCTTTGTCCAGGATTGCTCTGTTTTTACTGCTCTTCTTTTTTTTTGTTTTATTTTTTTTTCTTGGTTTGCGGTTGAGGTGTAAAAAAGTCGCGCAATGTTTGGTCGTTTATGAGGAGGCTGCTGCGGTCTGTGGTGCAGAGAATGGCAGCAATTTCTGGTGAGTAGTTTTCGATTATAATTATATGCGCTTTAAATGCAAAATAACCTTCAGATCAGCAAGGGCATTCCATATTTTTGTTTGGTTTAATTTATCTGCGCTACATTTTTATAATCATTTTTTTCCTCTGGTTAAATGGTCACGCATTAAAATTTCGAACGAGTTAATCAAGCATTTTGGTTCAAGTCAATATTTTTTTAGCGGTTGCACACATTCACCCACTCCATGCGCTCTCTCTCTCTCACACACACACACACACTGGCTGTGGCTGTGTGTGTGTTGACCAATAACCAACCACGGTTAACCAGACAAAAGGCCACAAAAATGCCACGAAAATCCCAAACTAAAATTGCACACAAACACAGAAACAACGCCAAACAAATGGTTTAAGCGCCCCCCCACCCAACGTCACCCGCACAAAAGCCCCAAGAGTGGGGCAGTCAGCCAGAGCGAGAGAGAAAGAGAGAGAGTGTGACAGAGAGAGAGAGTGGCAGGCATAAAAAACTGCGCAAAGTTCCACATAAAAATGCAAGGCAATTATGCAAACAAGTTGACAACTTCCAGAGAGAGAGAAACACAGAGCCAGAGACAGTCAGCGAGAGAGAGAGAGAGAGAGCGAGCACACAGTGTAAGAGAGAGGGGGGACACTCCACAGTACCACAGTACCACAGTACCACAGTACAGTGGGGCATATATGTATCCAGGGGGGGAGCTTCCACGGAGTTAACCCAAGTGTCAATAATGGCGCTGAAAACTCTTTAATGTCGAGTTCCCTTTTGACGCGGCTTTTTTTCCCTTCCTTTTGCCCCCCTTCTGCCACTCAGTGTATGTGTACCACCGCCCCTTTCTCTCACTCACCCTTTGACTATAGCTCTCTCTCTCTCTCTCTCTCGCTCGCTCGCTCGCTCTCTGTCGCTCACTCCCAACCCCTTTGTGTGTGGCTGTCTCTTTCTAAGAATGCTCCGTGCTTGAAAAAGTTACGAGACGACTTTGGCCAGAAATACAAACCAACAAACCGCGTTTTGATTTGCAACCCTTAAGACGGGGCGCCGACCGAAATAACCAGAGAAATAACCAGAAAAGTGGGTGGAAAATATGGTTTTACCCCCTGCCCTTCCCATCACCCCCACCCCCCTCCACCCAGCGACACAACGTACCCTGCTCACCGCTCACCGAACTCTGTGGGCAAAGCTCTGTCTCGTTCTGGCAAAGCCAAAGCCAAACTAGTTTTGTGGCCGCAGCTGCCGCAGCCCTCAACGAGCCCTCTTCAATGCCCCCCCCCCGCCACCGCACCCCCTATGGCCACTGAGCGTCTAGCTTTTTTGGGGTGGAAAAAAAAGCCAAGCAAAAGCAAAACATGAAACAAGCAGCCCACAGAACCCAGAGCACTTTTCAAAGACGCGGCGGCGGCCGCTCTCAGTACTTCCAGCCAGAAAGAGACAGTAGCAGGCCAAAGGCCGACAGAGCAAGAGAGTGAAATTTGTTAACAACAACAACAAAAAAAGAAAGCAAAAGCAAAGAGTTGTCATGGAAATGCCCACGAAACAGAGGCGTCCCAGCGGGTGCTGATCAAGAGTCGGCCCCCTCGCACAGAGCCACTGCTTGGCTTGGGCAGGGAAACTGGGGAAAAGCTGGCAGAAAAATGCAACAAAAATAGGGGGAAAAATTGTGGAAAAATCGTGGAGAAATCAGTGAGGGGGGGGGCAATTGCCACCCAATTCCAGGCGCGCTCTACACACGCTACACTGCCAAGAGGCAGGGCATGTGCGGCATCTGTCCATGGATGTGCCACCGATCAAAATGGCCGACAATTATATGAAATTTGATATTTAGTTTTTGGTCTCTCCGCCTCCGTCTGCGTCTCGCTCTCGAACTGGTTTCCACTCGAGGCGATACTCTGTCAGATTCCTGTTATCCCGTGGGCAATACGAGGGTCGCATTCGGCGCATTAAGGGCGCATCGCATTGACGGGCTTAACGGATTTCCAGCTTTAATCTGTACATTGTCTGCCCATCAAAACTCAAGAGTGTGCCTCTGTGTGTGTGTGTGTGAAGCGTGCTATATATAGCCAATACACCAACAAACATATATCCATTCGCATTTGTATATAAATGTGGATGTGAAGCTGACATAAGCCAAAAGTTGCAGCTCAGAAGTTAGCGCCAGGAAGAGGAACATGGCAGTCGGGGATCGCAGCGAAAAAAAAAGAGTGGATGAAACATGGAAAATGGAAAATCAAGAACGGGTTCAGAATAATGTGGCGAAAGATATAGCAGAAAGAAAGCGATAGAGAGAGAAAGAGGGTATTCCCCTTTGAAACTGAAACTGAATTTCCATACTACAAAAATATATGAAATTAATAATAAATATATATAATTTATAGTAATGATAAACCATAAAATAAGTCAATAAAAAATATAGGAAAACTAACAGTTTATGAAAAGCATTAAAAGCATTTAGAATGGAAATTTGTGACAGAAAATGAGCAAATTTAAAATGAATTAAACAAAAATTGAAAAAATTAAATTTCATATTAAAAATGTTAGAATAAAGTGCCAGTAATTTAAGAAAAATATAAATAAATAAAAGTAATTGTCTTTACACTAAAATGGTGGCATAAAATTAATATAGAATTTATTAATATATGTATTTAATATAATAAGTATATAATATATCCAGCATATCCAAAACAATTTTAATATGCCAAATATATTTCTTAAAATTTATTGAAATTAACCTTAATAAATAAGGAAATATTATTAAAATTAATTGAGCTTCAAGGACTTTGACTCTGTCTTTCAATTTATGGTGCAGAATATCCTATATTCCATACTATAGAATCTATAGAATAATATTTAATACAGCATTAAATATTCGATGAATGGCTGGATAGTCATCCCCATCCCCAGCCAATGATGTCGCCAAGGGCTTTCAAGGTAGCCGCTGATATGATATATGACTTTATTTCGAACATCTGGGAGCCAGAAAGCGTGTCCTTTGAACAACTGAAAGGCAAAACATGTACAAACACGACCAGAACAGTATCCTTTGTTGTGCCACGAAATAAAACACACCTCCTACTCACCCCTCCCACGAGCCCCGCCATCAACAATATAAATTCCTTTTTTTTTTATGAAATTCTTGTTACAAATTGTTTGTATGACCATTGGTAGCAAACGAGAGAGAATGATCATTAGGATTTCAACGCTGGGCAGCTGCAGAGATCTCTCTCCCCCTCCCTTCAGCTAATTGTCGCGGGCCCAAGAGAAATGCTTTCTTTTGCTCAAAACATAGAGTGAGGAGAGGGGGATAAAGCGGGGCACGAGCAACAAAGAAAACACACATCTATGGGACAGCAACAAAAAATGGTTATGGATCGTTATAAAGTAAATAAACACGAAGAAGGAGAAGAAGCAGAGCATGTGGAGGAAATGAAAGGGAAGCCAGCAAACAGAAGGCCTTGAAATGTGTCCTACGACCGAGAATATGTAGGGCATGCACACACGTTCCAAAAGATGAAACAGCTGCTCCACAGGACGATGGCTGGAGCAAGGAGCAGGCAGCCAGGCGCAAGGCAGTGTGCAAAAGAGATGGAGTGCGCCGCAAAAGAGGTAGGAGCCGACGAAGACCCACTCCGGGGTGTACGAGCGCAACCAATGGCTGGGGGGCGCCGTCTAACCAAAAACACAATTTTGTGGGAGTGTCACCACACCAACAAACGCACACCAAAGCAAACGCAAACACATAAAACACAAAACACAAAAAAAATAAAAACCAAAAGAACGCACTCACTCGCCCCCCCCCACCCCATGCCATGCTCTGGTCGATTCCACCACGAAACCACCCCCAAAAGAGACAGCAAAAAAACGAAGGAAAAAAAATCACTCAAAGAGTCGTTTTCCAGTGTCAGTCAGTGGCTCGTTGCCGGGAGGGGGTGGGGGTGCAAGAGAGTGGTTTCGGTGCGGTGCGGTGTGGTGAGAATTTTTTTGCTGCGCTCTCACTCACTCACACACTGGCACACACACTGGCACACACACTGGCTGGCCGTTGGCCGGGGGACGACGGAGGGTGAGTGGAACAATTGAAAAGGAGCGCGCGCGCTCTGTCGCTGCTGCCCGCCCGACGCTCGACGCAGCGCCAACCAAAACAACAAACCACAATTCACTTACACAACGCCGCAGTCAGCGTCAGCGTGAGCGTCGCCGTCGCTGCTGTCTGGTTGCTGCGCTGCTGCACTGCTTTGGCTCCTGTTCTTGGTGCTGGCCTGCTGCTGCAGCGCTGCCACTGGCACTGCCTCTGCTCGGTTACTGTTACTTTTGCTCCTGCTGCCACTGCTGCTGCTGCTGCTGGCTGCGCAGTCGGCAGTGAGGTGTTTTAAAAAATGGCTCTCGCAGCAGGGGAACTTTTTTGCTGGAGTTGGACGTGGGAGCATTTCCCCTGCGTCATTGGAATTTCCATGGCTGTTGCTGTGGCTCCTCTCTGCTGCCACGAGTTTTTCCTACGATTTTTTTTCGTTGTGTTTCTTTTGGAAAAGCCATCAGTGTTGCCTCGTTAGCGGCAGCGGTCGGATGCTCGCACTCCTGAGCGGAGCACGGAGGCGGAGCCATCGGACCATTCACTCTTTCGCTCTCTCTCGCACGCACATCCAGCGATCACGCCGCTCGCTCTCTCTTCACGCTCGAATGCGGCCACACGCTGCTCTATTAATAAATCAACCCCCATATCACGCACTGGTGGAGGCGATCCCTCCATTGGTTGGCGCAGCACACGCGATCTTGTGCTGCGCTCTCTCTCTCTTGCATTGGGGTGGGATCAAGATCAAGAATGCTCTCTCTGTTTCATTATGGATTGCAGAGGGATCTCTCTCACCCTCTCTGGCTTGGCTGTAGGGGAGGATCGCCTCTGCCTGGAGGAAGGGCTCTAGCTTTGGTATGACCTGTGGGGAATGAGGTTTTGTTTGGGTCAGGCCATGCCCCACCAATACGATCTGCCATGCGGTAAATAAACAATTCATCTTTCTGGGGTTTCATGGTGAATGATCCTCAGTTCTGTGCAGAACATTAACGAGATCAACATAATCGTGTTTGAGAACTTATTGTCAGGTTTTTATATAAAAAGGAATTCCAGAAAGTGATTCTAAAATTTTTGGGTAGATCATAGACGCAGCTTGAGATCCTTAAACATTTTTATAGTTGGCAATTTGAATTAAAATTTGCTGGTGGAAATTCTTAGCAATTCTTCGGTGTCTCCTTAACCCAAGAACATTTTTATTTAAATTTTTTTAATGATTCCAAATCTCATTAAATGCTTAAAGAGGCTTGGCCTCTTCCTTCAGCAGTTCCCATCAGATCCCAGATCCTTTGGATCGCTTCAATTAAAGTCCAATAAAACGCGACCATAAACGACTGCTCTGCTAATCCGTTCGCGGTGATCCCTGGACCTACCCCGCCTAATCCCGATCGCGCTCGCTCCCACAAATACAAATGCGAAAAACAAAAAAAAAAAAAACACGCGAAATATTACCAAAAACAGGTAGCAGAATATTGGATATTTTTTGTGCGCGCGGATCGGGCACGGGTTTACGATGGCGGGGCGGCGGCTAATCGGCCAAAATATTTGCGGGGCGTGCTGGCTAATCCCGGCGATTGACTTTCGTAAGTAAAGGATTACGTGGAGGTCGCGAGATTGCGATTTTGTGTGGTTTCCATTCGCATACCTGATGCCAGGTAATACCCGCACAAAGTTTTTCCGATCTGCTACATTTTTTGTTGTTGGCTTTAGTGTGGGGACTGCAAAAAATCCATAAAAAAGGGTGCGCACAGGGCTCCTGGTACAGCTGCGTGTGATGCCAGGACAGAGGCCGTTAAGTGGCAGGGCAGGTAGGTGGCAGTACACAGGAGGCTCAATCGCAATCGCGACACGATCCTTCCTCCTGTCGCGATGGACGCGCGCGCTCAGCAGCTTCTGTCGATCGTCGATCGATCAGCGGGCGCTGAATGGGCCCACGAAAAATTGTGGAAAAACGAGGAAAAACGCAGCGGGTATCCAGCACCCCGGACATGCTACAAGGAACCCAGACTCCGGCTCGGACTCGCACCAGAAGCGGCTGCTGCCCAGTTTCGCTAGAAAATTCGCGCTCTGACAGCGTGTCCTTGTCGCACGCTGAACGTAGCTGAAGCTGAAGCTGTCGGCAGCAAAGGTAAACCTGTGGCAAAGTCCGAGTCCGAGTCCGAGGTCCCGTCGTCTGTGTGCTGCCCCTCACAGCGAGCGGGCGCGCACGCACAAAAGCAGCGAAGTCGACGCCGCTGTTGCCGGGAAAGGCAGCGATTTATTGGAAGTGTGCTGACAGAGAGAAACGGCAAGAGAGCGGCGGGAGTGGCAGTGGGAGTGGGAGTGAGTGGGAAAGACAGAGAGCGACATCGCGACATTTTGGTTGGCTCCGAAGCCGCAGCATCTTGACTCGTGGCTGCCCCCAAACACCACACCAGAGGAGCAACAGAGCGCCAGAGCGCCCACTCACCTACCTCCCACCCTCACCCCATCAGCCCACAGAGTGCGATTCCTCATTGTGGTTGTACCGCGTTGGCCTCGTTTCCACGTTCTTTTGGGGCTCCACAGATATTTTTTGCGGAATGTCCAGGCATTTGATTTGTCCAGGCACAGCAGACAGAGGCGTAGCGTTGCCAGAAGGGGATTCCATGTATGACACTTCCGCTGGCATCGAATGGAATCGAATCGAATCGGATGCAATCAGAGATCACAGATCGCAGATCAGTAGAGCTCTCGTTCCTAAGCTGAACATGATCCAATCAACGATCTGCGCGGCAGGGCAGGCCCCGATTGCGCCATTGAAGAACACAAATATTTACATGTCTAATCGCCAGCTAATCGCCCCGATCAGCATTAGGATTAGGGCAAGCTGCCAGGCCAGGGCAGAAGATCGTTTAAGGCAAATTTAGATAGTATTGAGGCACGCACTGCCACGACAATGGGTGTTAGTTGGATAGCTGCAGATCGGATACAGATTGGGGTATCGAGATCGAGACTAGGGATCTGCTCACAACATTCGCACAAAGAAAAATTGCATCGAATTATGCAGCAAAAGATTGCACAACAATGGAAGGTGTGGGGCGAAGATCTCACTGTGGGCCAGTAATTTGATCGGGCCAGCAAGTGAACAAGATTGGCAAATAAACAAATAATTTGGCAACGATTCAGCGCAAAGACAATAAAGAAACAGTTAACAAAATATAATTTGAATGCGAACAAATTTAAATTTCAATTTAATATTTTAAATTTTAATTTATATATTTAAAATTTAATATTTAACTTAATTTTAAAATATTTTCAAAGGTGATCGACTGCAGATCGGAAAAGATCTGCCCTGATAAGTGCATAAATTATAATAACATATAAAAATCTATTTTAAAAATATATAAAAATAGATAAAGATCATTGTACAAATAATTGGCTCACAGATTGTTATAAAAAATAAATATAATGCTAAAAAATAAATAAGTAAATGTGGCATACGAAAATTAAATTAAATTTCATAAATAAATAAATTTGCGTGCAACTTGAATAAATAATGCTAGATAATTGCCAGGATCAAGCGGAATGCCTCTTCATATTTTGGATCACATGTCGAACCCCTGTAAATCATTGCCCTTGCACAGCCGATGATAGATCTGCATTTGCACTCAAGTATTGCTGATCTACATGGACGGGTGTGCCCTCTAATTGAGTCCTTAGGACGCTCCTGACAGCCTCCGGGGGCCCCCCTCCCTGGCAGATAGACACCGATGTGTGTGTGTGTGCTACCTGTGCCCATAGGCCCCCCCTGGCCGACGAACAGGGCCCCTGGACACCGCCACGACGGGTGGTGGCAGCAACACGCGCGCAGTGGGAACTGTTGCATGTTGGGCAAGGAACAGCACCGGACTGAGCAGAGCGCTGCTCCTTTTGGCCGTGGCATGGCGTGGCGTGCGTAAAGCAAAAACGAAGGAAAAACTGTTTCCAGCAGCCAGCCAGACCGCCCGTTGGCGCAAAGAGACACACAAATCAAGCAGACAGCGAGAGGCGCAGGAGCGACAGAGACAGAGACAGCGACATTGGATGGCAAGAGAGCGCACAGCAAATTTTCTCCTGATTTTTTTTTTGTATAATTTTTTGCATCTTTTTTTTGCCGAGTTTTTCTTCGGTTGATTTTTATTTTCCCGGCATTTCTTTGTTGCGTTTTTGTTTTCGTTTTCGTTTCTTTTGCTTTTCGCCTTGCCTTTCCAGTCTGTGCTCGCTCGCTCGCTCTCTGTCGCTCTCGCTCTCGGTGTGAGGGAAAGAGCGCATTTGGCTCTCTCTCACTCGCTCGCACACCCTCTCTTGCAGATTTTTATTTTGCTTCCAATGTGGTTGTTGCCTTTGCCTTTTTCATTTTTCTTTTATTTTTTTTTTTATTTGGCCGCGCGCCCCTGGCCACAAGTAACAAGCGGCAGTGGCAGTGGCAGCGTCAGCAGCAGAGGCAGTGGCAGTGGCAGCAACAGCAAAGCCTCAGACATCTCCTTCCTCCACAATGTGTGTCTGTGTGTGTGTGTGTGCGCGAGTTGTATACCGCAATGGAAAAATGGGAAAATTTTTACTGTGGTTGTTGTTGCGGCAATGGTGGTTGCTTGATACCTGCCCCTTTTGTCTCCAGACTGCCGCCGCGCCCTTGCACCCTTAGTCCGTGTATCTGCGTGTCTGTGTGTGTGCGTGTGTTGCTGTGTGTATAGGTAAGCGAGCGAACCAACCAAACCACACGGGCCAGGACAATGCCAGCGTGTGCGAAAGAGCAGGTCAGAACGGGAAGGACGGCGCGGCGTGGCGTGGCGCGGCGGTGGTAGTGCAAGTGAGAGGGTGCGATAGGTAGAAAGAGAGCGAGCGCAAGTGAGTGAGCGAGAGGGCGAGAGAGCTGCGTGGCAGAGGGCAGCGCTGCCAACGGCGACAAGCGCATTCCACTTTAAATACTGGCAACGATCGCAGCAGAGAATCAGTTCACTCAGCGACTTTACCGTGTCGAGAACGTCCCAGCGAGACAGTCTTGAGAAAACGAGAATCGAGAGCAGCAGATTCGAGGGATTTACACACCACAAAACACAACAAACACACACACACACGCCGCGTCTTAGTTTCGTTATATATTTTTTTTTGCCTTGCACCAAAAATTTGAATTAAATCAAAAATTTCCAAAACCAAAAAAAATACCCGAAAAATACGAACGAAAACGACGAATTATTTTTTTGCCAGTGAAAAACGGTTTTTGCGAGAGCGGGCAGCATTGCCAGCTCGCAGAGAAAAGTGCAGTGCGAGCAGCCCACAAGGATTAACAACATTGGATTACAACCGCAACAAGCAGCAGCAGCAGCAGGAGCAACAGCAGCAGCAACATATATATTTTTTTTGTTGGAGAAACAACCGGAGAACAGCAACAAGATGCATCTACCCAATGGCCCCACAATGGTAGCCAACAGCAACGCTGTGGCGCACACACAAGTGCTGGCTGCAGCTGCCGCAGCGGCCGCAGCAGCCGCCGTGGTCAACTCCGGCTCGAGCGGCTCCGCCGCGCTGGCCAATACCAGCACCCATTCGGCCAGCAGCAGCACCGGCAGCTCCACGCCGGACATCAGTGCCAATGCGAACACCACCGCCAACAGCAGCAGCAGCAGCAGCAACAACAACAACACAGCGAACAACAGCAGCAGCGGCAACTCGGCCAAAATGCCCAGCTCGATGACGGACATGTTTGCCAGCCTGCACGAGATGCTGCAGGAGTACCACGGCGAACTGGCCCAGACCGGCTCGCCGTCGATACTGTGCAGCGCCCTGCCCAATCACTGGCGCTCCAACAAGTCGCTGCCGGGGGCGTTCAAGGTGATCGCTTTGGACGATGTGCCCGACGGCACGCTGGTGTCGATCAAGTGCGGCAACGATGAGAACTACTGCGGGGAGCTGCGCAACTGCACCACCACGATGAAGAACCAGGTGGCCAAGTTCAACGATCTGCGCTTCGTGGGACGCTCCGGCAGGGGCAAGTCCTTCACGCTGACCATCACAATCGCCACATATCCGGTGCAGATAGCCAGCTACAGCAAGGCCATCAAGGTGACGGTCGACGGGCCGCGGGAGCCAAGAAGTAAGCAAAGTGAGTTTTTTAGTTTCCATTACGTTTTCAGTTTCCAATCCCACAACCCACCACCCCATAACCCCCCCTTCAATTGGTTTCACTGTAAACTTAAATCCTCAACGGATTTTCTTTTCATTTAAAATGCTTCAAAATCTTCTGCGATCCTCGCGATCTGCTGCGAATCTCTTTGGGGATTTTATTATTATTATTTTTATTTCTTTTCGGATTTATCTTCCATATCCAACCCCTACCCCACCGCTTCCCCTTGGAAAATTTTACAAACTTTACTTTTTGTTTTGCGTTTGGCTTTACTGACTTTTTGCTTTGCTCTCTGCTCCTTCCAGGCTATGGCTATCCACATCCCGGCGCCTTCAATCCGTTCATGCTGAACCCCGCCTGGCTGGACGCCGCCTACATGACGTACGGCTATGCGGACTACTTCCGGCACCAGGCCGCCGCCCAGGCAGCCGTGCACCATCCGGCCCTGTCCAAGGCCTCGCCGTCGAGCAGCTCCAGCATTGTGTCGCCCAGCGCCAGTGGCGCGGCGGCCAGCGGCGGCAATGCCGCGGCACCCGCCGACTACCATCATGTGTCGCAGATAACGCCGCCACCGTCCGGGACAGCAACGGCCGCTGGCCAACCGGCTCCCATGATGCCCTCGCCGCCAGGAGCCGCTCCGGCCGCAGCCTACGCCATGCCCCAGTTCCCGTTCAACCATGTGGCCGCCGCCGCCGCAGCAGCCGCCCAGCAGCAGCAGCAGCAGCACCACGCCAAGTCCACGCCACACGCCTTCCATCCGTACAACTTTGCCGCCGCCGCGGGTCTGCGCGCGCGCAATGCGGCAGCGGCTGTCCTGCACCATGGCGGCGACGCCACCGGCATCAGCCACATCAGTCCGGCCTCGTCGCGGCCCTCCAGCTCCTCGCCGACGCAGCAGCACGTGCTGCTCAAGCTGAACACCTCCATCGAGACGAGCTCCATCCACGAGCAGTCCGCCTCCGACGCCGACTCCGATGACGAGCAGATCGATGTGGTGAAGTCCGAGTACGACCTGGACAAGTCCATCGACTCCAGCCGCAGTTCTCCGCTCGCCCAGCACATCGCCATCACCGTGCCCCTTCGCATGCGCTGCGACCTCAAGGCGCCCTCCGCCCTCAAGCCGCTCTTCCACGAGAGCGCGACGGCGGCCGCCACAACACGCCAGGCATCGCCGGAGACGACGCTGCCGGCGGCCACCAAGCTGAAGAACGCCGCTGTCCAGCAGAAGACCGTGTGGCGGCCCTACTAAGCGGTGGCAGGAAGACAGGGGGATCAGCATCAGGATCCCCCGACAAAAGTGATACGAACATGTGACTGTTTGCCGGAATTGGCAAAGCGGAGTGGAGTGGCAGCGGGGCAAGGGGCAGTGTGGAGAGGAGAGGAGCAGCAGCGCAGAGCGGCAGGCAAAAAAAAATAAATTGTGATATAGTGATGTAAGTTAGACCACGCCCACAGCCCACAGTCAGCGGCGGTCAGCGGCAGTCCTCCGGCGGGCAAACGGAGAGCAAAGTGGAAACCAGAAACCAGAAGCCAGGATCACAGACAGCAGATGGAAAGTTGGCGCATCGAGCTCCGACGTTGTTTTATGCTCGATTCATAAAATCGTAGGCCGAGTTCGTGAACCAACCGACTGGCAGACAACAACAACAAAGAAAAGCAAAGCAAAGAATTTCCCCGAGATCTTCCAGCGGCAAGATCTTGAACGAAACGAAAAACAAAACACAACAGAAAAAACAGAAAACAAAAACTGAAACCTAACGAAAACCAAAACCCAAAGCCGAAACAAATGCAAAGAACGTTAAAAAAGTAACTTAGCGATAGGGAAAATGAGAAAAGTTTAGTTCAATTCCTAGCGACTCCTCCCCACCCAGCCCCCGGCCAAAAAAGCAACATTTATTATTTGTAAATTATATATTTTTATTTTCACTTTATACACGGCCCACACTCCCTTCCCCCTTGCTAGCCCACACCACAAAAAATATTGTACATAGATATAGAACACATTTCTTTTTTTTTTTTGAGGATACATATATATACATATATATATATATTTTTTTTTGTGGATAATTCGAATTTAGCTATTGGATAATTCTTAAGTTTATCTAGTGATGTAAGTGAACAGAATTTTTTTGTCTAGACTTAAGTTTTAGCGCGAGAAAAAAGAAAAAATCTAACACAAACGAATTTCCCCCAAAAGCAAATAAAAACAAAACAAAAAACAAATACAAAAATCACACACAAAAATTATTTACAAAAAAACATTTGGCTGACTTTTTTTATTCTTAATTCATTTTCAGAAAATTTCAGCGCAAATTTCTTACGAATTTTCAGAGGCAAGCAAATAATATGTGGAAAAGTTGTCACACTTTATGTGACTTCTATTTTAACAATATAAATTATTTCCGTTCGCATTTCTGCTGCATTTTATGCATTTTATTTCTTTAGCCTTTAAATTTGGTTTGTAAGAATTATTAGCTTGCTGGAATATCTTTTCCAGCAGCTGTCTTGAAATATAAAATCAGGAATACATGTCTGATTTTCAGTGCTCCTTTTAGTAATTATATTTGGCAACGACTTGTCATGTATTTAATGCAAAGATTTTATTTCAATAATATCCAGCTACTGATAATATTCCAAAGGTTTCTTCAAACAAATTTATATATTTTCGTTCTTTAATAGGAGGCTTTCTCTCTTTTCCTATTTTCCCAATATAAATTATTTCGGTTCGCATTTTAGCTGCAATGAAAGGTTTTATATCTTTATGCTTAATTAAATTTGGTTTTTAAGAATTATTAGCTTGCTGGAATATCTTTTCCAGCAGCTGTCCTGAAATACAAAATATGG
Organism: Drosophila ambigua; assembly: GCA_018150905.1. Taxonomy (NCBI): domain Eukaryota; kingdom Metazoa; phylum Arthropoda; class Insecta; order Diptera; family Drosophilidae; genus Drosophila; species Drosophila ambigua. Next base: position 3,239,797 of record JAECWS010000151.1, on the reverse strand, counting down.
CATACTATTATTTGGTTAATGCCTGTTATTCAGTGCTCCTTTTAGTAATTATATTTGTCATGTATTTAATGCAAAGATTTTATTTCAATAATATCCAGCTACTGATAATATTCCAAAGGTTTCTTCAAACTAATTTATATATTTTCGTTCTTTAATAGGAGGCTTTCTGATTACTCCGATTTTACATTGATTATTCTGATTTTTCTTTTGTTTGATTTATTTAACATAAAGAGAGCCTTTAACAAATGTTAGTTCCCCATTTAAATAAATATATAGAAGAGGCTTGTACCCCACATAAATTGAATAAGAGGCTTTCTACTTACTCCGATTTTACATTGGATATTCTGATATTTCTTTTCTTTGAATTTAATATTTAACATAAAGAGAGCCTTCAACAAATGTTAGTTGCTCTTAGAAATAAATATACAGAAAAGGCTCGTCGGCAAAAGGCCCACATAAATTTGTTGTACATTTTCGCAGAGCATTTCAATATAATTTTAGTCATGTATTAACTTCATTAAGTTCAGTTCTTTGTTGCTCTTTCTTCACTATTTATAGCTTATATATGTATCTCTGACTACAATCGCCTGCCCAAACCACACTGAAAGTGTACTTAATTTATTTGCCCAAACCCTTTCCCATGAGTACACCACAGGCAGAAAAAAAGTGATTAAAAGTGGTCAAGAATTGGCCACAAATTGGGAATTTACTCAATTGAATTATCAAGTAGAACTACTCGATGGCAGCAGCTACGTTTGTGGGAATACCGCTCGATCGAAAGATCACTTCACTGCGACTTATCTACCGAGTGTCCGCCACTTATTGATAGCGAGCCCCAACTATTGTGTGTGTCTGTGGGGAAACTCCCAAAAAAAAGAGCGCACGTTCCACCAGGGATCTTTGTTGAGCGCAACGATTTGATTATCTGTCCAAAAATACAACGTGGTGTCCGGGGGTGGCCCAGATAAGGCAGCAGCAGCAGCAGCAGCAGCGTCAGAGTCAGAGTTTGTCCAACTGTCGGGAGGGGGGCCAGGGAACCTCTTCGGCTGGTGGTCCTGCCTATGTGCGAGGAAGGTCATGCGAGGGTAACCGCAGGACGCAGCCTGCAGCAACCAAATTGATGGCAATTAATGCGGATTATTAGTGATTATGGGCAGTGGTGCCATGGCCGGTCGCAGCGTGTGGCAATGCCAGTTGAGTACTCACGTACTTTTCGACAATTGTCACAGTAATGGGCCCAGTTTTGGCCAGGCCAGCATTTTGGGTATGTGTCGACACTGGGCACCAACAGTGCTGCACGGACTCCATGGCGGCCCAACCGCAGTGCGATTTGTCGGGGCTGTTAACCGCACAGTCGACGGGCAAAGGCAAAGGCAAAGGCAAACGGCATCTTGCACGCCTCATTAGTGGATCGCTGGCCAAGGTGTTGGCCAAAGAATGGTCGAGTTGTCGGCTCAAGGCCGCCTGGACACATGGCCATGTCTGACCTTCACATTGGTCGTCAATTGGTCAAGGCAACACACCAAACTGCACTGCAATTGCAACACTCAATTTGGTGACAAGCCACTGGGGGGTTTGCTCAATGGCCAGACGCTGTGGCCGAAGCGGAAAGAACTCTGTTTAAGATTAGGAAACGCAAAGGGAAAATATGTATTGAAAGTATTTAATTGGCAGCTGCATACTTGAGGCTTATAGCTAGCCAGAGGTAGGGCGGAACTTTATGGGGTTTGATTCCCATGTGGCAATGGAGAGAATAATATTCTACGGCTTTCCTTTGGTTTATAGTAAGCGCCTGCGAATGCTTTATTTATGGAAGAAATCAGTGCATAGTTTACCCAAGCAAATGAAGTTAAAGGAAGAAAAGAAACTTGGACTTGCTGATGTAAAATAATGGATTGATGGCTCTGTGCCCCCCAGCCCTAATTAGGGAACAGCTCGAACTGCATGCCAAGGACCCTTCGCACTGCTTGCTGAAGTGCCTCACGCACTGAGCACTCGAATGCTAGGGACTTTAGCGCCCGCTGAGCCGAATCGAAATGTGCAATCGAACTGCTAAAAATGTCGAATATTTTAGGGGGCAGTGGCACCCATAATGATGCCAACAACAAAATACAATTGAGCCCAGCAAATCGCCGCACTGCACCGCAGCAGCCCAGCCCATTCTTTGCCACTTGCATTTTCGCATTTAATCAATGGAAAATTTACATTTTCACAATGTGTTTTACACTTTTCTGCATGTTTTTGCCCCGGCTGCGAGTTGGTTGTTGTGTTTTTTTTTTTGTTTCTGCTGGTTGGGGGGGCCTCTCTTGATTTCGTCGCTTTTTTTCTTCACATTTTGTTGCTGTTGTTGCGTGGGGTGGGGGCGTGGTGTGGTGGTGTGGGGGGTGGCGCCGCTTTTGTGAAATGCGGCGCGTGGAAAACTATTTGACTATTTGTTGTTCTTGCTTCATTTGCTTGCTGCTGCTGCTGGTGCTGCTGCTGCTGTTGTTGCCACCGACTGAGGTTGACTGTGTGATTGTTGGCGGTTTGGGGCATGCAACGGGCCAAAGCCAAAAAATGCCTACGCCGGCACACGCACACAGTTACACTCGCTACAGATACAAAGATATACAAAACCGCGCTGCACCGCGCCGCGCCGGAACGGAAAACGAATCGAAAACGCAACGAAACAGCACACAAAAAAAAACAAACAACAAGAAAACAAGTAAAAAATCAGTTGCAAAGACTCAAACTATGGATACCCTTTATGCTGTGAAAATAATATACGAAATGGTCAAACGATTACGAGAAGGAATCTTACCAGGGAGAAGGTGATGCAGTTCTCCTTTGGGATGCTCAGTGGGAGCTTTTCCATTGCGATTTTCAGAAGATAAATAATTTCAGCCAATAAATGTATACATTTTCTATCAGATTAATTACTTGCCATAAGCGTTATATTATTAAAATATTTTTAAAATTTTTTAAAATATTTTAAAATAATTTTTGAAACGAAAGAAAATTTACAATTTTTAAGAATTAATTCAACTGCATCATGCCCCTCCATTCGTTGGTCCCAGGGTATGGCAAACAGTCGGAGGAGCAGCAGAAGTACAAGCAGCTGGGCAGAGGTGCAGAATGAGACGCAGCCACAGCCAGTGTGGGCAGCAGCCGGAGAGTAGAAGGTGGAGCAGCGCAGAAGAGCGAAATGAGCCGAAAATATAAAAATGGCCAATGCAAATGGAAAATGGTTGGCCAGAAATTACAAAGAGCGATGTGTGGGTGCGTGTGTGGGTGAAAGAACTGAATGGAGCCGCCCCCCACCTTACCCCAGCCCTGCCCTGTACTGGGCGCCCCTCCAATTTCCCCGAACAAATTACAAACGAAATGAGCGGCGTTTCGATTCTGTTTTTTTTTCTGTTTTTGTTTTTCTTTTATAGGAACATACTCTGGCTGTGGGGTATTCCAGCTAATTTAGACGCTTGGGCGTGAACATAGCAAATATATTTCCACATTTATGCTAATTTTGCAGCTTGCGAGAGTTTTTTGGGCGGATCAAAAATTTCTTTTCAGCCGAAATGCGAAACAAAACAGCAGCTGGAGGCGCGGCAATGCGAAAATTGTGGCCAGTGTCGCAATGAGTTGCCGCTGCGTTCACATAGAAGCAGCTCCAATCGAAAAATGATATTCCGGTGTGTCAGTATTTATGGTGCCTGCCCCTGACAGAGATTCCATTTTGTTCAGTATATAAAATAAATAAAAAAAACAAATGCAGACGAGAGAAGATCAAAGATTTATGTGCAGAATAAATTGATAAAAATAATCAAAAGCTGCCGATTTATTGGAGTAGTTCGTGCAGCTGACAGACATCTCAACTGTGGGCCAGAAAGTAAATAAACTAAAATGGTTTTTAGAGCATCAAAGTATCAGCAGGGGCATCGAATGCTTCGCTTGCCACAGTTGGCCTGCCAACTTTTTTTTCTCTTATTTTTTTTTTTGGTGATTTTTGCCAATTAGGTGCTAATGAAATGCGTTGGTAACGCTGATTGCATGTGGCCAGAAGGCTGTCCCCTGGCGGTGGCTGAGTCGGGTGGGTGCGGGGGCGGCTGAAGTGCTGTCCGCAAAATCTAAAATGTCACGCGACCAAAGTCAATTGTCTGAGCAAACTTTAGTGGCCCTTTAAGCATTACATTTTAAATGCCAATGTTAGTTGTCACCCCCCCGTCCAGTCGTCCCCTTGCTGCACGAAAGATGGCTGTGAAAGGTGTGTATGAGTGTGTGTGTGTTTGTGTGCCCCACTGGGCGGGGCCAACACCCAACAAGCTAGCCAACCTGCCACCCTTCTTTGGGGGCTTTCGCGGTTAGCCGTTGTTAGGTCTGTCGGCCAGACTTCTTCCTGGTCTTCGGCCCGCAGTCCCCTCAGCCGCCACAGTGGCCGGGCAAATGCTCTTCTAATGCTCTTAAAATGAAAGGAATTGGCGGAGAATAAGAGTGAAAAACCAAATGAAATTAATTCGGGCAGCGAGAGGGAGAGCGCACCAGCCAATTAGTCACTGGTGCGACATAATCCCCCATAGCCGAGATTTCCTCAACTAAATCCGCAGTTAATTCTCCAGAGCAGAGAGAAGGGTCCGTCTTACCGCGAAAAACAATATCATATCGATGGAGCTGGGGCAGCACTAGGCAACAAAAATATTTCTACATTTAATTTAATTTATTTTTGATGCTGAGATTTTACGCTGTCGATTTTTACGCTGTCGATTTTTACGCTGGGATTTTAGCTGCAATTTTTAACTGCGATTTTTAGCTGCTGCGATTTTTGCATTGTTAATTTTGAAAGCTTATTTCGCTGGCATGCCAGGCAGAGCGAGAGTTTAATTGAAATGAACAGTTCTCTTAGTGCAAAATGTTGTTGCAATTATTTGTCCATGCAAAAGAAATCACAACAAAAACAGGGGGCATTCAGTGAGTGCCGCCTGCACTCAGCTTTCGTGCACCAAACTGTTGTGTTGCAGAGTGTAACGGGCGCTGGCTGCCTGTCCACTTAATTTGCCGAATTAAAATCTCGGCGCGCAACATAATTCACGCTAATTAAATGTCCTTCACAGGGGAGTCGCATCTTTGATGAGTGCCCAGCCCCCCCCCAAGACGAGCCGAACCAATAAATGCTCTATACAAAAATCACTTGTGTCGCTTTCCACGTTTGGGGACTGCTCGAGGGGCGAGTAAATAAATTTGTAAACGCTTTGCTGGGGCTTAGCTATGGCCAGGGCTGGCTGTCGAATCCTTTTTGCAACCGTCCCCGCCCCCGCCCACGAGTCTTTTGTTCGTTGTCAGCTTTTGGAGTACTTTTGTCAAACGCTTGATTGACTGTAACGAGCCTGATGATGGATGAACGATGGCCGGCCCTGTGGCCCTGTGGCGGGGGAAAGGTGCAAAAAGGGTTCGCTAGCCGCTGTCCTTGTTGACGCTTAACCGCATTTAATTTTATTGAATTTATTAAGTGATTAAAATGTTGTCAATATCAACCGTAGTCGGATTCGGAGTCGAGTCGAGTCATTGTTGGGCCCTGTGGCTGTCGCTGTCGCTGGCTGTTTGCTGTTTGCTTTTGTTAGCCGCATTGTCACAACAAGCGAATTGGCCAGTCCGCGCTGCGTGTCCGCTCAACTGTCCGCTTAACTGTCCGCTTTAATCCCGACTGTGGTTGCCACACAGCAAAAACAATGCCGATATGCCACACAGCAATAAAAAAAAACAACAAAAACAAAAACACAAATAAAAATATAAAAAAAAGTTGGTCATAAATGGTAAGGGTAAGGGGTGTGTGGGGGGCGGGGTGCGTAGCTCCACTGTCCACTTTATGGACAATTGTGTAGAGATCGGTTTTTCAATATTTTGTGCTGCTGCTTGGACGCTTTTTGCAGCGCAGAAATATTTATTAATGCGCATCGGTGTTTGAGCCCCCGTGTGCTGCCGTTGCTGTCGCTGCTGGTTGCTGGTGTGGCCTTTGTGGTTGCTGTGGATTATGCGGTCGCCTGCCTCACTTGTTGCCAGCAGTGAGTGCCGGGCTGGTGTTATCCTTTACCTGCCAGCCAAAGCCATAGCCGTAGCCACCGCATCCATAGCCACAGACACAGCCACAGGTCAGAGGTCCACAGGTCCACAGGTCGCATTCGCATTCGCATCTAGCACAAAACAATTAAACTGTTAAAAACGCGGCCTTGCACTTAATTGAATGCCTGCAACGCTGCGCTGCTGCTGCCGCTGCTGTAGTTGCCCCCCCCATCTGCATTGAGCTGCCAAAATTTACGAGACGCATGTGGCATGGGCTGGCAACGAGCACTCTGGCTCTGCGGTCAGGCCAAGTCAACAGTTGGCTCCTGGCAGTTACTTAACTAGAGTTGAATGCAAACACGAGTGCGCCGCGAGGGTTGCCACGAGCGTCACCAGCAGGCAAAGTGCAGCCAACATTTAGCCCTCGATTTTACGGGCTAAATGCGAGATAAAGAAAAGTAAAAGGCAGCAAGCTGAGCTTCGATTTGGGCCCCAGATATTCACTTGGCTGTGCCCCTGCAGCAACCCTCTCGGAGCAGGCAAATCCCAGCTGGAATTACGTGTAAATATAGCCCCATTCTGGCAGCATCCCAGCAGCATCCTTGAAGCAAGCTTTGCCACAAAATTCAGCTTCTCGTCTCGTTGAATTTTTGGGCAATTCGTTAAAACCTCCCCCCACCGCTGCACCCCGCTGCCCCTCAGCCCCTCAGCCGCTGTTGCCATTGTTTAACAAACCAATTAGCAATCAAAATGAACTAACACGTCGGTCCACTCGTCCCACCGTCTGTCTGTCTGTCAGGGGTGGGTGTTCGGTGGCTGCCTGTCCCGTTCCCTCCATGGAAACTGTTACTGCTTTCCGTTGTCTCCTGCTCCCTGCGGATGCTGGGGCCCATGGAGCGCACTGTTGACAAGTCGACGAGGAATTATGGCAGCCTTTGGTCTGGGGGTGCAGTCGACACATTCCGTTCCAAAAAGGAGAGCTGCCAGCCACGTTAAGAGTTAAATTTTCAGAATTCAGAAATTCGAAAGATAGCAAAACCGAAAACCCAAAGGGGGTAGGGGCTGGGCTGGAGTGGGTAGCCGTCCATCGTCTATAGGGGAGCATCCTACTCCGGTAGTCATGTTAACAAGCAGAAATCATGACAACGTTGATGCCACTTGATGGTCGGACGGACGGACTGGCTGCTGGCTCCTGGCTGCTCTTCCCTGCCCGTTCTCGGTGGAGTTCATTAGACGAATGCCAAAATAAAACCAGAAAAAAGAAACTCCAGAGAGAGAGAGCGGGAGACAAAAGGCAAACTGCAGAGCGGAGCGGAGCTGCAGGGGTGGAGCCATCATCAGTGATTGCACTTATTAGTAGCATGCCACCTGATGGCAAGCTGACTGCCTGCCCCGCTGCCAGGCCCCTGCATTAGGGTGCAGCACTCGTCGTGTTTAAATGTTGAAGCATTACATTTTTAATTTGATGGATCAACAGAATAAACGAATCGTAAGCGAGCGAACGACAGAGACAGGAACAGCAACAGAAGGAGGAGCAGGAGCAGGAGCAGGAGTAGCAGCCGGAACGAGGTAATTGGGGAATCTGCTTGGCTCTCTGGCCCCCCGAGTCTCCTGTTGCCAATTTCCCAGTTCGATTACTCAGTTGGAGGAGGTTGATTGGCTGCCTGACTGACTGACAGGCAGCATGCAGGAGGCAGGAGGCAGGAGGCGAGCAGCTAAGAGCTCTGTCTGAGTGTGTCATATTTGTGGGAGCATTTTTTTGTGGGTTGAAACATTTTTGCAGCAGATGAAGCTGCAGTGGCAGCTACAGCTGACATTCAGTTTGAACTAATTGGAAGACATTTGCATAGCGGAAATACAAGGAGTGTCTGCAATAATATTCCAAGCAAAGAGCACACTTCGAATTGGCCATTGAAATTATAGAAAATCAAAGTCTCCAGGCACTGGCAGTGTGTGGGACTTGCAGCAGTTTAAATTGCAGTTTAGATTTTATTTTACCACTGATTGATAGCTGCAAGCGATTCGTTTGCTTTGTGTGTGATTGTTGGACTTCAGATGATTGATATTTTGGCTTGAATTAAGCGAGTAAGCAGCCTGTTCGTGGGTGCACAATTATATCATTATTATTATTATTATTTATTTATTATTTATAGAAGTATTAATTAATATAATAATTAGTTATTTATATTTATTTATTTATGTATTATTTACATAATTTATATATTAATATAATAATTAATTATTTGTATTTATATTTATTTATGTATAATTTTTATAATAATTAATTAATATTAATTTTAAATCTACAGTAACGCAGCTTAATTTATTTTTATATATTTTTCCTGCCTCGAGTATTTTTCTATTCTAATTTAGACTTCTTCAATCCGCGTTCCATGCCCCCCCATTGACCTGGTCCGTGTCTTACTTGCCCTCAGCTTAACTCCACCTTTAAATATCTCTCTCTCTGCTCTCCAGCCCAGTTGCAGCGCAGCTTTGCTGCCAGATTTTGGTTGCTGGATGCTCGGCTCTGCTCGGCTCGATGCTGATGCTAATGGCGATGATGCTGCTGCTGCTGCTGCTGCTGCACGGGCTGCTCTGATGTTGGCGCTGCTGCGTTTTAAATCCGCCTTCTGGTCAACATTTGTTGGCATGTCCATTGTCCTGGTTTTTCGTGGAACACAGGCCTCCCTTGCTGCCTGCCTCCAGCCCTGCCCTGCCTGCCCCTTGTGTCCGTTTCGGGCCAATGTTCTTTGCTGCTATTGGAGCCCATTAATCATGTCATGTAATGCCGCCATAAATCCAACAACAATTTCGCTGCCCCAGCGTTGTAATAAAGCAGAAAGCGAGCGGGTGGCGCAGAGGGGTTGCAAGCGCCCCTGCCCCCCCACACACTTTGTGCACATGGCGGCTGGCGGTGGTGGCGGTGGCTTCGGCATTGCATTTTATTAAATGACCAAATGAAAAGTCGCGCTTGTTGTCTGCCTCCACAGATAGAACGGGGGCAGGGCTGGGGGGGGGCCAGGCACCACCACTGAGGCAGAGTGACAATGGGGCAATAGTGGATGGAGTGGGGGGAGTGGTTGGAGTGGGCTTGGCTGGGTCTGAGGGGGTGGCATTGCATATTTGCGGCGCGCATTAAATTTGGCTGACAACGGCGCATGAAACATGGCCATCAATACGCTCTTGTCAATGGCTTGCTGCGTGTGTGTGTGTGTGGGTGTGTGTGTAGCTGCATCTGTGTGTGTGCTGCTGCTGCTTTTGCTGTGTTTGGCATGTGGGCGTGTATGCAAACGCAATATGGCGACCGCAATGCTTCGGGTATTTCACAACCGATGCGCCAAGAGAAGGCGACAGAGCGGATTGGACAGGGGGGGGGGTGCGTGTGCGGCTGGGGGTTGGTGTGGGTAAAAGGTGGCTACGGACCAGACCAGACCAGACCAGAGATTGTAGCGCGACAAAAAATTTCACAATATCTGCAGGAAGTACGTAGCGGGGGACCACACACAGAGAGACACAGAGAGAGAGAGAGAGAGAGACAGCGTTTGGAGCGACTGACTGGCCCAAGGCAAACAGACAGACGGCTGAATGGGGGATGGTGGCAGGGGGCCGGGGGTTGCCATAATGCACCAACAATAAGAACAATGCAAAAATCAATTGAGTGCTAAAAACCAACAACAACAATTATAAAAAAGAAAAAAGAAATAAATAAAAACCAAGAGAGAGAGGGAGAGAGAGTGGCAGTGGCAGTGGCAGTGCCATTATCGTTAACGTTTTCAGACGTTAAAAATAAATTTGTGCATTCCGCAAAGGTTTTCGTGCAACCAAAAAATGAGGAAAACGAACCGCCAAATAGTTTGCGCGACACACACGCAGAACAACAACAAAATATGCCGGGAAAATGAACCGCCCCCACCCCCACACTGCTGGGAAGGCCAAGAAATGAAGTAAATGAAGAGCGAAGTCCAGACCCTAAAATACCCTATTAATCAGCTCTTTATACATAAATAATAGAAAGAAATAAATTAAATAAATATAAGAAATAAATAAACTAAATAAAATAAATAAATAAAAGAAACAATTTTAATAAATAAAACAAATAAATAAATTAAATTAAATAAATAAATAAATAAAACAAATAAATAAAATAAATAAGCAAATAAAATAAAATAAATAAATAAATTAAATTAAATAAAACAAATAAATTAAATAAATAAATAAAACAAATATAAGTATAAATACCAAGTCGACTTTGTAGCTTTTGCTAGGGGCAAACATTTGTCTGTAATTTGTTTGATTTTCGTTGAGCACAAATCACCAAACATTTTCGTTCCCTGTAGCACTGACAAATTATTCAGATATCAGATATATTTTAATACGTTCCCCAAACTCATTTGAAAATTACTAAAGCCAGTGAAAGTCTCCTTTTTGATACGAACCATATTAAATAGGCAATAATAGCACACACACACACACACACACACACACACAGTGAAACTGAGAGCTGCAAGCTGCTGTGCTAGAGGTAATTAACGCACACGTGAGTAAAATATATCTATGCAAAATATGTGAATATAACTCGCTCACTCAGCCAGAGGGCGCGCCAGTGGGCAAGTAAGAAATGGGGCGGGAGTGCGTGGCATTTGTTCACGATTCTGCTATAATTTACTCAGCCAAAAAACTTATGAGCGCCACAGATTTTTGCTACTTAAGCGGCGGGTTGTGGGCAACATTTATGGACTCTAATTGTAGTGTCACAGGAGTCTGTTTGCTGGCTCCTATTTTCGCTGAGCGCTCTTTGAGCTTTGCCCAGGAAAATAATAGCCATAAAAGACTATAGTTCCCCACCACTAAAAGAAACGGGTTTCAGTGAGGTTTGCATTGAAAAATGTGTCAGGGCCTTCAGTCAGAGACATTCGTAACACACACTTGGAATTAGTACTTATTCATTCACTGGAAATTCAGCCCGAAGAGCAGAAGTTAATCAGCCAAACGAATTGAGTGAGTAATAATCGCTTGCATTTTGTAGTTCTGCTTGCCACTTGCCACACAGCACGGGGAATTGCCACTGCCACCGCACAACAACAAAACATTTGCAGGCATAAACGAAAGAGCAATCCTTGCCCCCCCCCAAAACTGTGCCCTGTCGGCGTGTCCTGCCTCTGCACTTGATCGGATGAATGACAGGCAGCGGCTAATGCACTTTTGCAACCGCAGCAACGTCGGCAACTTGAAGCCGTCAAATAAATGGCCAAAAAATGCCCATGGATGGGCTGCAGACTGGAGGGCGGTTGGGCGGTTGGGGCTATCAAAGGTGAAACAATTGCAGCGGCCAGACAGCCCAAAAACAGACAGAGCGAGAGGGGAGGGAGAGTGGGAGAGTGGGAGAGGGACAGTAGACAGGATGCAGGGCCAGAAAGTTTTTATGGCTGTGGAAAAGAAAGCGCTTCGACGGCGAATGAATGTCACTGTGAACATGAAGCGACATGTGCACTTTATGGCGGCCAGGAGAGGTGGGGAGTGGCATGGCATGGCAGTGGAGAGTGGAGTGCAGTGTACAAACGAGGGGGGGTGTGGCAGTGGCAGTGGTGTAGTGTGGTGTGCTGGGGGGGAGGTCCAGTGGCAGCGGTGGTGCATGAGCCATGAAGCGACAAAATCAAATTGCGTTGCAACTGATTGCGCATTGCTGCAGAGAGAGAGAACGGGAGAGCGGGAGCGGGAGAGAGAGAGCGGTGGACAACAGATCGCGCAGGAGGTTGAGCCACGATGGGGGTTTTCTTTTTGCCATTGTGCTTTGTTTTTCCCTTTTTGCATAGATGCTACCCAAGGGGTATGCTGCACGCGCGCGTCTCTGGGTGAGGGCTGGCACAAAGCAAGATCAGTGCACTATAAAATATATATTAAATGGGACATGGTCTGTGCTAGAACGAGCATAGAAAACATGTGAATTTGTTGTGGCCTTGCCTGGGCGTGTGCCCTGCTTTGGGGCCAGCTGTGTGAAGTCCCTTGGTGGGTATCTGCGCGTTGTAACGCTCCGCGCTGGCTTTCTTGTGCGCTTGTCGTTTGTTTTTTGTGCTCGTTCGGGGAGGTGGCTGAACTGACAGTCACGGCGGCAGCTGTCACTTGGACAGTTGTTCGAGAGGCATCAGCGACACCAGCAAAAGCAACAACAAGCGAGCGAAACGAGCGAAACGAGCGACACGAAGCAAACACTAACAACAGGGCAAACAACAAAGAGTCGCGACAGTGACATGAAGGCATTTTATTGCAGGCGGAGGCCACTGGTACTGCCACTGGCACTGGCAGGCGTTTTGCTGGAGTTGCATTTGGCAGGAACTTTGACGGGGTGGGGGGGGCAGGCGGCAGGCGGCTGGCGGCTGCTGCAGCAGCAGCTTCGGTCACAAGTCACCGACGCGTCGGTCACCGGCTCCGGTCACTCAGTTGGCAAATCAAACCAAATTACAGTCAAAACCTTTTCCCTAATTGTTGGCCTAACACGTTCTGACCACTTTTCAACTTGGCCCGAGGCCCCCAGTCCCCGCCCCCGCCCCGGCCCCCAGCTACACGACTCGACTGGTCATTGAACCGAGATTCGCTTCGGTCCAGGAGCCACCAATTTGCGGCTAATTAGGGCCAACTAATGGCCAAATGTTCTACCTGTTCTCGTATCTCTCGCTCTGCCTCTCAAGTGTCACATGCGGCGTATACGCAATATGCATTTGCTGCAGCTGTGTTCCGGCCTCACTAATTGGTAGCCAAGTGGCGCGCATTGCTTAAGAATAAATTCGGTTGGGGCTTGGACTATTTTCTGAACATTTTTCCAAAAGATTTCCATGCCATTTTCCGCCATTTTCATTGGCTTTATCTTAATATTAAATTCAGAACTTGTGCCCATGAGCATAGCTGAGTTTTAGCTGAACATTTCTCAGCTTGAAGTGGCGCCCCAGCCTGCAATTGTGCGCTCTGATCTGGTGACATATCTGAACTGTTTTTCTATATTTATTGCGTAGAGCGTGTGCAACATTTGCCAGCACTTTCGCCAGCTGCGGCTAAGTCTACATAATTTTTTGTTCTTTTTAAATTATTTTCTGGTGATTTCTTTTTATATAAAATTTACTGCCACCTTTGCACACGTTTGTTATGCCGCTTCAAGTTAAATTTAAATCAAGTTTAATGCTCATTGGCTCATTGTTGGCGGCTGCTTAAGGGGGCTTTTGTGTAAATGAAATCTCCACAGGCAAATAATAAATAATCTAGCTACGTTCATGTCTCTCCCTCTCGCTGCTGCATCCCTTGCTGCTGCTGCATCTCTCTCTCTCTCTCTGCCCAGCCTGTTGGCATCTCGCTCTGTGCTGAAACAATCACACATATGAGAATGGAATCCTGAATTCCGAGCTCCTGGCTAGCCACAGACAACACTTCACTTGCAGTTGCAGTTTGCAGTTGGCCGTACTCCACCAGCAACCAGCAGCCAGCAACCCCCCAAGCCCCCACTCCGCTCTTGTCAGCTTAGCAGCGCCATTTTGTGTGTGTGTGTGTGTGTGTCCGTCTGTCTGTTGGGGTCTGTGTGGATTATTTGCGCGAGTGAATATTAAATTTGAACCGCAACCGAACGAGCCAAGCCGCCAGCAACAGCAATCCGTGAGCAGGTCCATGGGGCGGGCTGGGCTCCCCACCACTCGACTGGGTCGAGTGGATTGAGTGGGGCGGCCTGGCACGCAAGTTAACTTCCGCTCTTGTGGCTAGACAGAGATGGGCATACACACGCAAAGGGACAGAGAGAGAGAGAGAGAGGGTGAGATTTTGCGTATTGCTTCTGCATAAAGTCCAATTATTTGGCATTGTTTGCCTGGACAGGCGCAGGGGCAGGGGCAGGGGCAGGGGCAGAGTTGCGGCAGTGGTTCTAGTGGGGCTGCTGGCTGCTGGCTGCTGGCTCCTGCCTGTGGGTGTTCCCTTTTTTGTTGTTGCTGCTGCTGCTGCCGTTGTTTAACCCCAGATGCAGCTGCTAATGTAGTGGCGTTGTTTGGCGGTCACGGTAGGCACTTTTTTTAATGCCACGTCCCATGTTACCGATTTTTGGAGCCCCACCCCGCAGACAGCACCCCGCAGCCAGTGTCAGTGGAGAAATAATTTTGGTTTCTTTCTTTTTTTTTTTGTATATTTTTCGCGGGTTGATTTTCTGCGGTAGGCGGGGGAAATGAATGAAAACAAATTTGCAACTTGTTAGTCCAAAGGTCAAACATGTAAATTGTTGCAGGGGCGTTTCAATGGGTTCCACTTGCGGCTGGGGTGGGGCTGGGGGCTTGCGAGTGATGGTTAATAAATGAGACCGAATGGAGACGCTGAAAATTATTGAAGCAATTCCAGCGCAGAATTTAATGCAAATTCTTATCAAATATATGGCTGGATTTATTTTTGTAGGGCAGTGAATGGCTGCTGAAATGTTTTCCAGCTGAGTATTCTAGGATTTTGCTGATGCGCATTTCAATGCAATAAATTTAGTGCAAATAGTGGTGGGAAATTCAAAGTTTACGATTTTAAATGGATGTCAGAGAATGAGTGAATGCAGGCTGGGTTCTGGCTGGGGCTTGAGGCGTTCTATTAATGTTATAAATATGTTAGAGCTCGAATGAAAATGTATTTTAATTTCCCAATAGTTATTCAAAAATCTACAGCAAAGAGTATGCTCTTTGGAGAGTCCTGCAACATTTATTAATACCCTGCATTTATGTTTATTTTTATTTATAAATTTACATAATTATATTTATATTATTTCCCCTTTGCTGCAGCGATTTTTGAGCTAAACTGCAAGCGGCACTGATTTTTTCGTGTGCGGTTTCTCCGTGCAGCATATTTAAATGAAATTCGCTTCAGCTTCAGCTAATATTTCTCATGTGTGCCTCCCCGCCGTCCCACTCCGCTCTGCATTTGGGAAAATCGTTGGCCTGCCTCGGGGCTATTTACTCGAGTGAACAGAATTCATATTAATATTATGTTGATTATGTTGTATGCCTCACATAATGCGGCAAAGGCAGCAAACTTATAAATATTTATTTACATCCGGCTTGCGATTTAGGTAGGCGGTAGAGAGGGGGAAAGAGAGAGAGAGAGATTGTAGCATAATGAAGATGAGCAGGAGGATTACACAGGGGCAGCACACACAGAGAGAGAGAAGGAGAGAAATGTTTCAGTGTCGATCCCTCCACTCGATGCCACTCGACCCTCCCAGCACCTCACCCCACCAGCAGCGCTCCGAGGACTCACTCCTGCGAGCAGACAGCGCTGAGAGTGTGTTATCTTTTTGGGAAAATCGCTAACAATAAATAATTTATGTGCAGCGGCAAATGATAATGAAAAAGCCACCCCACGGGCATGGCCAATGGCTCAACCTTCCCTGCGCCGCTGGCGCCCACCCAGCAGCACATACATAAGTGTATCTCCATGTAGATACAGCTACAGCTACAGCTACAGATACGTATATAGATACATATGTATGGCAGGGGTTAGGGTTGTGACTGCCTTCGGCTTTCGCTTTCGAAATGGACTTTTTAAGGCGATTTTCCCAGCGGCCAGTTGAGTGGCATTGAAATCACAAATCCAAATCGTACCAAACAGCCAAACAACCAACCAACCAACCAACCACTTCAAACGGGCATGCACTGGAGTGGGATGGAGGGGTGGGCTGGGGAGGGCAGGCACATAACATTATCGGGCATATGCAGGACTGCCAAAGCGCACTTATGATGAATGTGCTCGTCGCTCCTTCTGCTCTCTGCTTTCTGTTGTATTTTTCGTTTTTATTTATTTCCCTTGCACGACCCCCCGGCGCGTATTAGATATCAAACAATGGCCTCTCTCGCGACTCGCCTCTGGAGATCCTGGGGTAACGAAACGCCCAGCAGAACGACAGACAACAGTTACGCGCACAGAATGTAAGTGCAAGCGGCCCAAAGGGTCCCAGACATTACTGTATCTGTGTGTCCGCGCCAGCCATTTTCACGCGGCAATGTGTGTCAAGGCCAGTGGACCTAAGCACTTTGGGATACCAAAAAAAGAACATTTAAAATCGGGAAGTAGCTCGGGGAATATTTCCTGGTTGTTGCTACATTTTCAAGTAATAACTAAAAGTTGCCCAAAGGTTTGGCAGCAAGTCTGCAGAGATTCCTGCTGGAATTACTCTGCCGCCGTTGGATGCTTCAACCCACTCGTTCTTCTGCTCTTCCCCTGCCTCAGTGATATTTTCGTAAGCCCCAAATAATTATGCACAGTTTTAAGATGCTGTCAGCACTCAGTGCTGTGCTCCCCACACCGACTGGCAGCCTGCTCTGCGCTCACGACAATCAAATGATGATGACTGGCGCTGCCTGTCTGTCGTGCCACCACAAAGTGTCATGTGCCGAGTATTAAACATAAACATAAAAGCAGCTTCAAGCTGCTTTTTTTTATCTGTGTGCTCTTTCATTTTTTAATTAGCCGCAAGAGTGCTGGCGCTGTTAATGAGACAACCACAGTAGCTGCCTGCCAGCCACTTGGCGTATACGCAATGTGCGTGCCACATGTGGCACACAGGAGTGGGTGTGCGCGGGGATCAGCCAAAGGAAAGTAATCCCAAAAAGGAGAGCATTAACTGGGCTACAAATATATTTTTAAAAGGGAATTTCTAAACCAAAATGAATCTTAAGTCTGCCATTTGAGACGTGGAATAAAAGCTTTGCTGATTGTTGGTGCCCTTTTTCCATGTTCGGCATATCGATATGTTCAATGGTGAGGGCACAAAAGCTTAGGCCGATCGATAGTCCAAACAGCCAAGTCAACTTTATCGTTTTTGCTGGCTGGCCCATTAATGTTGATTGCGCCCAGTGAGGGGGAGGGCTCTGCCTTGTGTGAGCCATCATCATCATCATCTTTGATTTACTTCCATTTCGGAATCGGCTCTCCAAATGCATTGGCATGTTAAAGTTTATTGCCATGTGCATTAGCAGATACACACACACACACAGCCGTAGCAAACACACACACACACACACCCGATTTACATTGTTGCTGTTATAGATTTTCGTCAATTGTCTGGCCAAACATTTGGCGTTGCAGAGAGAGAGAGCGAGCGAGAGCGAGAACGATGCATACACACATCGCTATAAAGTTATCGCTTTTGAAAAGCGCCTGTCAATTTTTCCAATCATCAAGCCTAATGAAAAATCTAGCTCACTGGCATGCGATAGCAACAGCAACAGCCAGGCAACAGCCAGGCAACACAGCCAGGCAACAACCACACGACACACAGACAGAGGGCCAGCAACTACGGCCAGCAGAACACCCCAAACCAACACCCAACAGTAGCGGCAGCAACATTTTTAGTGCCTACCCCCACCACCCGGCCATCGGCAATGTTGCATACAATTCTGACAATTTTCTGACAGCAAACATGCCAACACTCAAAAATCGTAGCATGCTTTTTTGGGCAGCGCAGCGCTGGATGGGAGCTGGCGCTGGGGCTGAGGGAGGTGGGATCTGCAACTGAAACTGGGGCTAGCAGCTGGGTGAGCCTTGTGTGCGGGTTATGATGGGTGTCGGTGGTTCGGAGTTGCGGTGCGGCATGTTAAATATACGTCACTGGCTACAACGAGCACATGCCTAGCAGCGAGCAAAAAAGTTTCAAGGATATAACAACGCCAACACCAAACGATAACAACAGCAGCAACAACAGCAACAACAGCAACAACAACAATAGCAACAATAATACCAACAATAATAATAGAGGGTGGGAAATGTTAAATTGCTGTTGGGCCAGGCCAACAAAACAAAATTAAACCAAAAACCTACTTTGAATGACGACTGATTTGGGCACGGCTTTGCGAGGGAAACTCTTGGAAATTATAGCACCGAAATTGCTTGCAATGCAGCAATGAAACAAGTAAAAATATACGCAAAATCGAATTGCATTGCTGTAGCTAAATATTTATGGCAATTGTGGAAGATATGGGAGGATATAGGAAGCGATGGGAGTTCTACTTGCTGTGGCATAAATGTAAAATTATTTATTCTGCTCAGATGGTTTTGCCCTTTGGCTTTGATTTTTGTTCCTTTTCTTGGGATAATCTTTTCCATTATAGATTTATTATTATTTCCTTTTATTTATTATTATTTGTATTATTAGTTATTATTATTATTTATTTATTTTTTTTTATACATTTTTTTAATAGAGCTTTGATTAGTTTTTATTTGTATTATCTGCCAATATTATTAACCCCTTGGCCCAATCTGTTTTCAATGCGTAATCCTACCCCCCACCTCCCCGCCACTGAGCAACTCTTCCCCTTTCACTTTCTCCTTTGCGCCGCTGCTGTTGGTTTTCCTTTACACATTTTCCGCATGTTTTACTTGGCCCTGAATAGCTTTTAAACAGAAAGTAGCCCCAAGTGGGGTGCACAACAACAACAACAAAAAGAAGAAGAAGAGACACTCACAGAAGACAACAAAAATGAACTGGTACAAAAATGTGTAAAAAATTGAGGGTTGTCCTTGTGCTTCGGTGTGCTGCTCGGTGGCCTGCTCATATTTCACAGACACCGGCAGAACAGACGACCAGGCAGCGGCGTGGGCGGTGGGGTGGTGGGGTGGGTGGGGGGCAAGGGACATCGACACTTATTGTTATTAGCATCCCAGGATCAGAGCTCTGGCCATTGTGCGAAGGGGTAAGGGCCGACAAGGCGACAGAGAGCAGGGCCCAGAACGTGTTAACCTTTTGCTTGGTGGGTGGTGGCTGCCAGGTGGCAGGTGGTGGGTGGAAGGTGGGCTCGCGTCCATTTCAAAAGCCAATTACATGCGCTTTTAAGCGTGTAAAGTTTTGTAATATGATTTGTGTTGGCCACTCTCGGCCAGTCTCGAATGTCCCCTGCTGTCCAGCTGTCCTGCTGCTGCTGCTGCTTTTTATGAACATGTCCTGTCCGTGCACATTAATGCCTTTTGCCCAGCCGTGTCCTAGCCGTGGCCCAGCCCCATGGCAACCCCTTCAAACCCAAGCACCTGCCGATGTGCCACTTTATAAATGGATAGAGAGAAAAAAAAACGCTGCTCCTTTTCCTATGCCAAAAAAAAATAAGAAATACACAAAAAATATTCCACATTAAATGTCACAATGCTGGCCAGCAAATTATTGTCATAAACAGTTTTTGGAGACTGAAACGTAGCACTCACAAAATTCGATATTCGGCTAAAGCGAATCATCCTTTCCAAATAAATAAATTTCCGGCGCGTTTCGTATGTTCTATGTCTAGTTTTTGTTGTATTCTCTTTGTTTGTTCGTTTTAATGTTTAAAATTGAAACGTTCGGCAGCTAAAGGCCAGTCGAAGGCGCGCATTCAGTGCCATTAAATTGTGCCTGGAAATTGTCATTAAATATTGCGGGTAAGCGCAGAGCCACAGCCACAGCCCCAGCAGAAACATTTGAATAATATTCATAATTATTTTATTACTCTTTTTCTTTTTACTTATTTTGTTTGTTTCTTTTCTTGCAGCTTTCTTTGAGCCATGGCATCCCAGCAGCAGCACAAAGACTCAATTGTCGCCGAGTTTGCTGCCAGTCTGGATCCCGCACGGCGCCTGCAGATGGGCCGCGGCTCACCGGACTTCGCTGTGTGCCTCAATCGCATGATGAACCGCCCGCGCACTGCCACGCGCTTCACCCTGCCATCGCAGGCCCCCGTGCTGCCGCCGCTTGACATTCCGGCTCCGAACCTCTTTGCCCAGCAGCTGCGCAACCAGGGCGGCGGCGATCGGCCTGGCCTCAACCTGGACAACGTGGTGCCGGCCGTGCCGCGCCACCAGATGATTGCCCGCATCGGAGGCGGCGATGCCGAGCTGGTGCCCGCACCAGGCCTGGGACAGGGCCATGGGCACGCCCAGGCCCAGGGCCAGTTCGGCGGCTTTCAGTTGGACCACAACAACGATGCTGCTCCGCACGCTGGCGGCTTCTGGGTGCGCCATCGGGCCGCCATGAACTTGATTGTCGCTCATCGCGGCCTCAGGGGCGTCGCGGGCCGCGGTGTTGGTGGCCGAGCCCAGGGCCGTGTCGGCCATAGACGCTATCAGCCCGGAGATGCCACAAATGGCGGCGGAGCTGCCGCTGCCGTTGCTGTCGCTGCCGTTGGCGTTGCTGTCGCTGCTGCTGGTGGCGATGGCCCTGGAGTGGGTCAGATTGTCGCACAGGCACAGGCACAGCGGCGCGAACAGGTCGGTGCGGGCGATGGTCCCGCCCAACAGCAGCCAGGCCCCCACGCAGTCCTGAACATGGCTGGTCCTGGGCGCGGGGACATTGTGGGCCCAGCCAGGCGTCGGCCCAGGCATCGTCACATCTTCAACATTGTGGGACACTTCCTGCGCGACTTTCATCGCCGTCGCTTGATCTTCGAGAACGCCCGCGCCCAGATCCTGCAGCAGGCAGCCCGCGGCGGGGCAGCTCCACTGGCGGTCGCAGCGGCAGAGCAGCAGGAGCCCCTCGCTGATGGCGCCCGCCCGGAGCCTGTTGTGGCCGCTGAGGACGCAAACGAACCGCCGCAGGGACTCAACGCTGGCGAATTTGAGCCCGAAACTGAAGACGATTTCGATGCGAGCTTCGTTGAGGCCGACGAAGATTTCTGGGCAGCCGGGGCACTCGAAGACGATGACGACGACAGCGCAGAGGAGGCCGTGCAGCTGCCTGGCAGCGCCGAAGCCAGCGAAATTGTGGAGTTGGCGGCCGCCCAGCAGCCCGCGGGAGTGGCAGGAGCAGCGCCAATGCCAGCGCCAGATGCGGTGCCAGAAGTGCCCATGGATCGCATCCATGACTTATTCGCCAGGATCCACGAGTGCTTGGCGAGCATTGTGCAGCAGGTGGACAACTACAAGAAGATCCTGCGCCCAGAGGGGCAGCAGCACGGCGACGACGATGCCGAGGGCCATGGCGATGGCGGCGGCGATGCCGTCTAGCCAGTGGAGACGCCGCCGCAGACTAGCTCGAAGGTGGGGCGGAATTGTGTTTGCTGTTTCCCGTATACCGCCCCCCCTCCCCCGCTGCCCACAGTATTTGTTGACTTGTCCGGCCCCCTACGTGTTGAGTACAATTTTCGTTTGCAGCGATTCGATGTTTGGACAGCCACAATCAAAATTGCACGTGCCGTACGCACAGATCTTAGGAAATAAATGCGAAGCATACAAGAAAACTGCACAACCCCCCACCCACCACCACCCCCAACCACACCAAGGGGCGGGGGCTGTGCCTTGAGCCAATTGGCTCGGTAAATAGAATTTATTTGGGCCTGGCCCGACTCTGGGCGCGCTCGATCGAGTGCATTTCGTGCGCGAACTTCAAGTGGGCTAAAGAAATGACATGCAAATTAGTTTTGTTCGAATGACTGACAAGCTGCACGGAAGGGGCGCCAGGACGAGCGACACGACAGCAACGGACAGGCAGGCAGGCAGGCAGTCGGGGGCAAGCAGCAGCAGCGCCCAGCAATTTCCAATGAAAGCAGAAGGGAAATGCGAAATGGAAAGGGTTGCACCGCCATAAACTGCAGCACAAAAACCAGAGCCCGAATCCAATCCCAGACCCCGAGCCAGATCCAATCGCCGTTTGCTCTGGCCACATAAATAAAACCGAATTTTTGTGCCCGGGCATAGGCACGGGTTTTTATGGCCACTCACTCCTTTGCTGCTTTGCTGCTTTGCTCCGTTTTGCTCGCGCAGCGCCTTGAACTTCGCTGACCGCACAGCACAAAAGCGAGCGCAGAGTGAAGGGAACTACCTGCAGCGGACTGGCAGGCTCACGCTTGCAGCCCTGCCAAATTAGTCGCTGGATACGTGTGTGCGTGTGCGTGTGTGTGTGTGTCCTCTCCCGCCCCTGGCAAAAACAAAAATATTTGACAATTTAATTAGTTGAAAATTTGCTGGATTATCGCTGTGCACACATCGCATTGGAACCCATGCCACACACACACATGACTCTAATCTGACGCATATGCTGGCCATTGAATGGTTCGGCATTGGGGGTGGGAGTGGGGGGTGCTGGAGTGCCGTCTCCCTGTGTCCTGTGTCCCTGTGTCCTGCAGCTTGTGGTCGCCTCTCGCCGCATCAGTGATAGCGCCGCACCGCGCCGCGCCGCAGTAGCTTTTGATCCCCCTGCTGCTTAGTGGAAATTTTTAATTAAAATGTTCCGCCCCCCACTGCAACTCATTTGGCTTTGACCTGTGACTCGGCGCCGCCCTAATGCCAATGACGGGGGTTATCAAATTTAATTAGCTTAGCCCTCGCCTGAACTCTTTGGTCCCGAATGCAGAGATCCTTTGACAAGAGGCCAAAAGAAAAGCAACAAAAAATACATTTGGTAGGGCAATGCCCCCCCGCACTCTCGTGTGTGTGGCTGGAGGCTGGGAGGTGTCAAAAAACGCAGCAAAAAAGCTCTGCCGCCGCTGCTGCTGCTGCTTGCAGCCCCCCAAAAACAAAATTTAATAAGCAAAACATCGGCTTGGGGTGTCGATTCGAATGACAAGTTTCGCATTGATCCTAACTCACTTCCGGCGCCGGCTCCGTCTCTCACTCTTTCACTCTCCCCCCCTCTCTCTCTCTGTTCTTTTGGAATGCATTAGAAATGAATGAGGCCAGGGGAAAAACGGATACTGTAGATGTCAGAACAGCCAGCCAACATCCTGACAGCAGCAGCAGCAAAAGCAGCTGAAAGGCACAGCCATCCACAGACTGCCGCATGCCCCACGCAAAACAACAATGAATTAAAGCAGTGCATACACTGCGACAAAAGTAGGAAATAAACTGCAGTTTTCTTTAGTTTTTTATGCATTTAAATATAGAGAATGCCTGCAGCTTAATTTAGCTTAAGACTCAGCCCCCAAAACTCATCGATTTATGTGGCATTTATTTTTGGTTATTTCTTTTGCATATTTTTCGTAAATTAAATCTTAAATTCTTAATTCAATTATTTAAAAAATAATTAAGCCCAGTAATGTGTCCAAATTATTAGCCATAAAATGTGAGCAAGTTTTTTCGTTGAAAATTGATTGCCTGCAAAATGTTTCTTCGCATGTGGCAGTGGCTGCTGCTGCTGTTCGTATTCTTTGGGGTATATCACACATGCTGTGGGGCACTCTCTCAGACTGTTTTGCAATGTATTCCCCAAGCACACACACACACACACACATACACGTAGATTGTTGCACTGTTGCACGTACATTTTAAAAACGGAAGCGCACGGAATCGAACAGCAAACAGCAAACAAACAAATTTCAATTCGTTAACGCCCAGGCCTATTGTTGCTGTTGCTGCACAACAACAGCAGCAGCAGCAGCAGCAGTGGCAGCAGCAGTGCCAGTGCCAGCAGCAACAAATTGTGGCAGAGTGAGCGACCTAAAAAGGACACCCAAAAAAGTAAGAAAAAAAAACCAAAAAAAAAAAAGAAGAGAAGGCAAAAAGTACGACAAGGACAAGCGGCCAAGTGGCGTTAAGTTTTTTGCATGTTTTCTAAACAACAAGAGGCACACACACACACACACACACACACACACACGCGGATTGCCTGCTGCTGCTTCTCCTCTGCTGCACTTTTTCGCCAATGCAATCTAAACCGTAATCCAATAAAATCGACTGCAGGAATGTTTTTTGCACCCAAACAACAACAACAGCAACAACAACAACAGCAACAAAAATGGCCAAAATTTTTGACAGTTCATTGTGCGAAAGCCCCGGATAAGCCCCCCCCCCTCGACTGACGCCCACAGCAAGCGGCGAGCAGCGAGCAGCCCATGAAATGGGTTTTTGCTGTGTGGGTGGGCAGAGGCTGGTGGGGCTGTGCAACACAACGAGCACGAGAGTCAAGTCAATAGATGCAAAGAATGTTGCATATGGCGGCGAAAGATGGGCGGGGGGCGGGCAGGGGGTGGAATCTCGGCCTAAAGTGCTGAAAGCAAAAAAAAGAACAGCCCACAGGCAGAGAGAGAGAGAGAGAGAGAGACTCAGTTGAGGAGGAGAGCGAGAGGCAGAGCGAGTGGTTTTTGGTAGATTCGGAAGAATTGTTGCGAAATTGCTATTTGCACTCAATAACACCCAGCAGCAGCCCCAGGCTCCAAGTCCCCGCCCCTGTGCCCGCCCTCCTACAAGCTGCCCACATTCAGTGGAGTTGGCAACCAGAACCGTTCTGGCCACAAGCGCTGACCCAACTATATCGGATACCCGCAAAAAAAATGCATGGCTTGGGCACTGGACACAGGACAGGGCAGGGCAGGGGCAAGGGGGTGGTGTGGCAGCACAATTGCAGCATGTTGCAGCAGCAGCACCGCTACAAGGAAGCGCAAAAAGCAGCAAAGAAACGAACAGAATTTTGTGCGCCATAAAGCATAAAAAAAAACGAGAAGGAAAAGCGCAACAAAAAAGATGCAGCCATGGGGGAGAGATTTTTTATATTTTTTGTTTTCGTTTGCATTGGCTGACAAAGCGCAACAGAATGGGGCAGCCATAAGGAACGAGGGGTGCAGAGCGGGGGGTAGGTGTGGGGGCAGGGTGCAATGCAGCAGCAGCCGTTGGCCTTTGGGGGGGCGAAGGTTCTCTGGCTTGCTGAAGACAGGTCGAAAGCGAGACCCTTGTCAGCCCAAGCAGCAGGAACAAGCAATCCGATGAGTGGCAGCATGGGGTTGCGGGAGGGGGCAGTGGGGAATGGGCGAACATTTATTGTGGCTGCATCTGTGGATAAGTATGATATGGGGAGACTTTCAATTTATGGCAGCACCCGCAAGGAACAGATGAGGGACTACTCGGAGGAACTACTCATCCACAGCAGAGAGAGGAGAAGGATAAATATAATATAATATAAAATAAATATATATAAATATATAATAAATATATAATAAATATAAATATTCTCGCGGAATTTCAGGCCATGCTTTGAGGTATTTTCTGCTTAGTTTATGCATAAGTTATTCCATGTGTAGCTTAGAGCTGTAGCATCGAGCCATGAATATAATTATTGCAGCAGCCAAAGCTTCACCGTTTCAGCACAAATCCCAGGCTGTGCTTATTAGTTCCTGCACATTTTAATTAAATTTGTATATTAATAACATTTTTATTTGTTTAATTTCAGGACTAATAACAAAAAGCTTTTGATACTCCTATATTTTATTCCTAATTTTTTTAGGGGGTATACTAGTATTATTTATTTATGTTACATCTTTAGCTTCTAACGAAATAAATGCAACCATAATTATAAGTAATTCTGACTGGCATAGCAAACGCAGCCATTGGATCTGGAACATTTGCACTGAAAATACAAAATAATAAAATAAAATAAATATATTTTTATGCCTTAATTTATTTATTTTTTATTTGCACTGCGTTGGAGCTACAAATTTTAGGCATAGAGAAAACAATTGTGCTAATATTTCCTTGATATTTTAAAACATTTTCCAATGCATGACTTCATTTAATGGGGCTCCCCTCTGATAAGTCCAACCACTAAATGTGGTTAATTCTGAGCGATCTCTATATATAAATACAAAGTAGCCCCGTCTGCCTGCCCTGAGTACTTCCAAGTGTGGCTGGCACTTACACTTACATGGACTCCGATTCACGCGTGTCTCCTACTCCTCCTCCCCATCCCCACCCCCCTGCAATGCACTTTAGAGCTCGAGTTTTTCCCGAAAAAAACTACAATTCAGTGGCGGGAAATTTGTGCGTGCGGCAGTTAGGGTGTCGCGGCCACGCCCATGGCAGGCTCCGTTATCCTGCCGCACTGCACCCACTGCGCTGGTCGCGCGCGCCCAGGCCGCCCAGCGGGCACGCATTTTCCGCAACTCAAATGCACGCGACACGGCACAGCGGTGCACTGCACAGCACAGCGCGAGCGATGCCCGCAAGGCTGTCCCGTTGCTGCTGCTGCTGCACCCAGTCGCAGTCCCCGTCCCCGTCCCAGCAGCGATCCTGCCCAGAGCCGATTGCATTCCAATGAAGCGAACATCGTAAAGCCACGGGCGCGAGGGGCCTGCCTTCGCAGAAAGTTGCACAAAAGGGACGCGAAAAAGGATCGGCAGGCCATCGAGGCCGCTCGGCCGCTCGATTCGCGTGCGCAGCGCAGCGGGCGACACGATTCTGGACTGGCTGCCGTTTTGGCCCTCACGCTGCGCGCTGACAGATACTGGGAGAGAGAGCGCGAGAGATCTCTGGAGAATTCGGCACAGTGCAGAGAGGGAGAGAGAGAGGGCGAGCGGGAGAGCAGCTTCTGTGCACGCGCAGGCTCGTTGCCGAAAGGTTTCCCCTGGCCCGCCTGGCTAGCTGGCACTTCGAGGACATGGCGCAGCGGTTGGTCCAGGTTCCAGGTTCCAGGTCCCAGGTTCCAGGTTCCAGGTCCAGGTCTTTTCTCATTAGCATCCGCCACGCACGCCCAAGGCCGGGCTGGACCAGCGGGTGGCCATAGGAACACGCAGCGCCCTGCCGCTTGGACAGCGCCAACTTGGGACACACCTGGGGGACACACAGCAACGGCATTGCGGGCGCACCTGCAGCAGCGAATAAAACTCAGGGCGGTTCAAGGAAACACTCAGCGAAATTCCCTGCGCTTTGTGCCACATTTTTGAGCGCCAGTTAAACTCTGAGCGCTTCCACTTCAGGCAAGTTCCATTAGTTGTGGAAATTTCAAGATTGCAGCCTTCTGCAGCCAGCCAGAAATTTTGTGCTGCTGCTGCCCAAACGAAATACAAAAAAGAAAGAGAGAAAAAAAAAGAAAAAGGAACTTCTGCAGGCTTCCGGGCTGCCGGACGGGGCGGAAGTTGAAAAGGATATTAACACATGTTGCCAGCGAAGTTAATTGATTTGGTGACCTGACCACCCGCGCCCGCGCCCGCCCCCTGCCCACTGCTGCTGCTGCTGGGGACAAAATGAGCTAGACATGCAGCCTTTGCCCTTTGCCCCCAGCTCCAGTTGTGTGTGTGTCCCGAGGGCTGAGCAGCGTGTGGCTGGGCGTGGCAATGACCAGCGGCTATAAAATGTACCGCACATGTGTGGGCACAAGTGGCGGCGGTGTGGCTGCTGTGGGCCAAAAGGGTTGCACAAGACAAAGGGCCCGGGCCCGGGCCCAGAATTTGCTGGGGAACTTTGTCTGGCGCTGGCGCTGGCCAACGAAAAACATAAAAACTCAATTAGACTCGTTACACGCCCAATTATGTAATATGAAATAAAGCGGAGGTCCACCTGCCACAGCCGCCTGCCACTGCTGCAGCTTCGCTTTTTGCTCTAAAACTGAATGGCTCTGACCTGCGGCTCATTTCGGGCGGGGGCTTGGGGCTGCTGCTGCTGCCATCATTTTGGCTGTCCTGTCTCCTGTTCACGGCCCAGTTGAGCAGCAAAATGCCAAATCGTAAATCGTCAAGCGACACCACTTCAGGCACTGGCACTTCATTCAGGCACTCCTCCACCTACAGCGACAGCAACAGCGACCCCCAGCCAATCTGCCAGCTACATCATGGACTAGGTGAAACGAAATCCATGCTGCTGGGTGCTGGCTCCTGGCTCCTGGGTCCTCCTCGTCTGCTGTTTTGCCATTGTTTTGCCTTGCCACTCGCTTCGTTTCGCTTTTTATGAGCTTGACCATCCAGGAGCAGCAGCAGCAGCAGCAGCACTCTCCGTTCGTCCGTTCGTCTGTCTCTACTGTGCCATGCCATCCAATTCCAGCCAGCATATAACGGGGTACTCAACTAAATTGCCAAAGCGTTGAACATTTTTCACCCGATGTGGGCCAATAAATATAACGAAACTACCAAAGTAACTAAACAACAGGAGCAGGGACCATGGCACCAGCAGCCAGTGGCCGGTGGCCAGTGGCCAGTGGCCAGAGCAAAGGATATGAGGCACACCAAGAGGCAGAGAATCAAAGCAAAGCGGAGGGGAAAAAAAACACAGCAGCGCAGGGTGCACACAAAAAAAGGCAGACACAGACGATGCAAACGAAGTGGAGATACTCTTTGAAGAAGGGCCACCAAAAAGAGGCACAGCCCAGCGAGGAATGGAGGCTCAGCAGCAGCTCTGGGACTCGGACTTGGCTGCGGTTTGACCTAGGCCAGGGCTAGTTAAAGCTCAGCAGCTGAAATATATATTTAAAGCTGGAAGTGCTCACAGATTTATGGGGAAACAGATAGCCAACGAACTCTGCGGCGCCTTCGATTGGGCAGCTCTCTTTTGGTGCTTGATTCGGATTTGCTGCACAGAGAGGGAGGGAGCGGGAGGGAGACCAGCATATGCACAGCACACCCACACCCACACCCACAAGCGCCGAGTGCCGAGTGCCGACCCACAGACCATCCACAGCCTCGCGCCCACACACATTCGGTTAGCCATTTTTTAGTGTGCAGCCCCGGAATGGAGCTCGGTGCTCGGGGTGCTTGGGGCGGGGCAGTTCTGGTAGGTTGCTTCAATTGCAGCTTGCTAGCGTTGTTTTTTCTTTCCGTTTTTTTTGGGCTGTGCTGTGTGGGGGTGGGGAGGGGGATCCATGGGCTTGTTACACCGTCGGTTGGATGGCCTCCACTTTTATGGCCACAGGCGGTATTTATATGCAGGCCCAACTACTATGGGGAGAGAGACAGCAGCAGCAGTTCCCAGTTCCCAGTGCCCAGTGCCCAGTGCAGGCAGCCTCACCCACACTTCGGGGCTTCTTCTTCAGGCGGGGGTGCCCCGCCACTCGAGTTATGTTGGCAATTGAAAGTGGCAACTGTGTCAAGTGTTGCCCACTTGTCGTACATGGCTACCAGGGCCCTCGATTCAGTCTGTGTCCAGAGCTACCGTTGTGCCTGCAATCCACCAATCCAGCAGCAATCCAGCAATCCTCCTCGGCAGCATCCATTGCTCCATCTGCTGCTGCTGCTGCTGCTGCTGCCAACGGTTTAAAAACGGAATTTTTTATTGCAGTTGCCAGGGCATGGGGCACGGGGCACGGGGCATGTGTTGATGGGATGATGCGATGATGTGCACGGCAATGGGCATGAGAATGAGGGATAGCCCGAGCATGAAACGTCGCCGAGTTTTGCTTCAGTATTTCTGTTCTTCTTTTTTTTATTTTCGTATTTTTGCTTGCTTTTTGTTTGTCGTTTCTTTGCTTTTTTTGGACGAGCGGAAAGCGTCGCTTTTGCTCGATTTTGTTGCCGAACTTTTCCTCTCTCGGTGGATATGGAAGTGATTTCAATTTATGAACATGCCGCTGTCCACATACTCACACACAGAGCGGGCACAGACACCCCGTGCCCCGTGCCCATGGCCAGCCAGCCACCCACACACATGACCACACACATTCAGCCCATCCCATCCCATCCATCCAGGTCCTGCTCCTCCCACGGCTTTTGCAGCCTGCTGCTGCTCCTGCTGCCCAACTGCAGAGTTTTGTCCGTTCGTCTGCCCTGTCGTCCGTCGGTCTGTGTGTCTCTGTGTCTGGTCTGGCCTGGCCTGGCCTGGTCTGGTCTCGGGCTACTGCTGCTGCTACTGGACATGGGACATGCGTTGCTGTTGCCGTTGCCGTTGCTGTTTCTGGTACTGTTATGGTCTGCTTTTTAAAACGAATTTAAATTTTTCTATAATTGGTTCTAGGGGAAATTGCAGTTCTGAGTTCAACTTCCGTAACTTAATGAATTACCCAAAAGTGTTTTACTTTTGCCGTGCAAGCCATAAATGCCCTCTGGCCATCCATTTTCTGATTGCTGTCTGTTGCCCGACTGCTGCCCGACTGCTGCCCGACTCTGACTCTGACTGTGGCTGTGCTGTTGGCTGGGTGGGGGGGTTCGGACTGGGGTATCCCAGTGCAGGCATTTGCCCAACGACCAAGCGCTGATTTGACCAATAAAGTTACTGTAGCAAACCAAATGCGAACAATAAGCACACATATTCGATGGCGTTATGGCTATGATTATTTCACTCCCTCTCCCCCTCTCTCTCTCTGTCTCTCTCTCCATCTAAATTCTCCCTAATTTCTGGTTATTTCTGAGGGTTGTTCGCCTTACTTTTTGGGCACTTTTGGCTTTCATTCACAGAAATTCATTGGTCAAATCGATGAATGGAATGGATTGGATTCGAAATGTGTGCAATGCATAAAGTTTCTGTTAATTCAGGGTTGTAAATGACTGCTACAAGGCTGATGCAGTGGCCACATAAATCTATGAAATTAATAAGTGAAATTATGCATAGCACTGACCGATATCTCGTTATTTTGTTTCTTTTTTTTGCATGGCAAGTTCAGCCCATGAACTGACATTCTTCGCACAATTTAAATGATTAGTGAATGTTTTAATATTTATTTATTATTTATGTATTTATTTTTAATGTTAATTATTGCCACTGCAGCACATAAATTTAAAAATAGAAACATAGAATAAATTTAAAAAATGTTTAAAATGCCAAAAGTCAAAAAACCCTAAAAATGATAGAAAACTGCAACTTTGGCTCAATATATCTGCAGGTATATTCATTGCATAGACATGAATACAAAATCCGAAGAATGTTTATGCAAATACCTTTTGAAGCATTATATTATTGGCAATTAAATACTTTGCTTATTTTTTGCACAGTACAAATTATGTTACTAAGCAAAGTCACCAAAACGAGATGTTTTAATGTGCAAAATATATTTTTTGGGATTATATTTGGGCTGCCAGGTACCCAGTAGTACTTGTGATTAATGCTGTCTGTGATCTACGCATTGAGTATTATTTTTTCTTATTATTAAATAATTAAATAAATTACAACAACTACGAATTGAGTATTATTTATTATTATTATTATATAAATTACAACTTAAGTTTTGGTGCCATCAAAAGTTGGCATTTAATGGAATTATTACCATTATTATTATCATTATCATTATTATTATTATTATTATTATTATTATTATTATTATTATTGTTATTATCATTACCATTATTATTACCACTATTTTGACTACCATTATTATTTGTATTATTATTATTATCATTACCATTATTATTATTATTATTATTACTATTTTTGCCTTTATTAATACCACTATTTTTATTATTACCATTAATATTATTATTTTTAATCCAATGTGCTATTTATTTGAACTTTTCGCCCATCCCCCTGATTGCATTTAATGTACTTTTTACTGCTCGTATTCCTCAACTGGTTTATCTTCAGAGTGCACTGGAAATATTAATTTTATTTGGTGCTAATTTTCAATTTTGAAACTGCTGTTGGCATTTCATTTCCCATATCCGCTCCCACCTCATCCGGCCGTGCAGTGCGAACGCTTTCACGATCTTATAATATTGTTAAGCAATTAACATATTTAAACAAAAACTTCTGCCATATTTTCGCTGGCCTAATTGAGCCTCATTAGGCGGCAGCACTCATCGCTCGCTCTCTCAGTCGCTACCCTGCACTGCTCTGACTCTCGTGTGCCCTGGATTTCGGGGCGTGTGGCGGGCACGCCTCCTTGTTGTCTCAGCATCTTGAGCGGGGAGGGGGGGGGCAGACAATTTAGATAGTTTGCAGCGTGCAGCGTGCGGGGGGTGCCGTGAGGCAGGCGTTAATTAAATTTTTAACATGCTCTAATCCACAGCGACTGTTGCCACTTAAGTTTTTCAATTAACCCGCCGCGGCGCCCTGGCAACCCAAACACCCTCGCCCGCGCCCGCGCCAGAGAACATGAGCGGCCAGAGGGGGTGCTGGCGTGCCAGGTTTATTTTCATATTCATACAAAATTAAACAGCGCGTGCGACAACATAATCAAACAAGTCAGAGTCGCCCGGTCGCCCGGTTGCGTAGGGGATTCCTCAAATTACACAAGTCGCTGCCCCTGTGCCTCATATTTGTCGGGCCAACTATCAACCGAATGCGGGTGGCACGCGGGAAGGGTGGACCAGGGAGATGACACCTAAAACACGCGTGCCACCAGCACAGAGCAGCAGAGCAGCAGAGAGCAGAGATAGTGGGATAGAGGGAAGTACTCTGGCAGAGGGGCGGCGGCGGCATCGTTCACTTAAGACAAGTCACGAGCCAAAAGTCGCACTTGAGCGTTTTCTAATCTGTGAAGGGGCTGGCTGGATGGCTGAGGCTGGCTGGCTGGATGGCTGGCTGGCTGAGGCTGAGCGGCTATAAATATTTATGCCTCAGTGTATCTTCTAGTTGAGTGTAGGCGGGGAGGGGTGTGTCTCCAAAATATGTGACAACAAACTGAAATTAAGCCATGCGCATTACTCACGCCCCAAGCGAACGGAACAGACACAGCGACAAGCAGTGCGATAGAATGGGGAAGAGTCAGGCACTGGAGTCCTGGGGCAGGGGCAGTTGGAAAGTCAGCGGATAAATATGGGAGTGGCATACGACTAGAATATACCCGCTACCAGCCAATAAATAGAGTCAAAAATGAATGGAAATTATGTAAAAAATAATAGACATAGAATCGAGCGCAATAGCTGGGCATGGATGGGTAGTAGGCAAAATACTCAGGCAAATTAAATGCGATTTCCGCTGTTTGTGCGCGCAAACAATATACCTTTGGCAGGGCACAAGTACCCTGGATATAATCAAGGGGGATAGCATAGGTACAGCAGGGGGAGCAGCCGGGAGTAGGTCAGAGAGGGTCATGTGATTTACTGTGGCAGCAGACTGCGCTGTCGATTTTCCAGGCATTTAGCCCGTGCGTCATAAAAGTATCTCAAGAATTTTGTCAACCCAAAACAAAGTGTTGAGTGGGGGCTGGGCGATGGTGGTGGGGCTGTTTCGTGTGCGGCATTAAGTGATTACTGCTCCCTGGCACACACACACACACACACACATCCATTGAT
This sequence comes from Drosophila ambigua, assembly GCA_018150905.1. Taxonomy (NCBI): domain Eukaryota; kingdom Metazoa; phylum Arthropoda; class Insecta; order Diptera; family Drosophilidae; genus Drosophila; species Drosophila ambigua. The sequence goes on along the minus strand of JAECWS010000151.1, from coordinate 3,206,954 downwards.
TAGTGGCTTACTCCCTCCCGCGGGTCTCCCGCCCTGCCGGCGCTGACTCCTTGGGCAGGCGCGCTCTTTGTCTGGCAGGAGGCTCATTTAGCAGATTGAACTCTTAAATAGCTTCGAATTTATGAGATTCGTTGCCTAAATAGATGGGAAATTTATAATAATTTCTGTCGGTGGGGGCTGCTCAAGGAGTCGCATCAGTTCTAGTCGGATTCTTCGAGGGAGCGAAGAAGGGATTGAAAAGAGTGATGGCCTGTGTCATTTGAGTGTTCGGCAGAAGGTAGCACTGGAGCGGAGAGTGTACAGGGGAGGTCTTTCCTTTGATGTTTATGGGTATGCATTTTAAAGGGGGCTTATTTTATATTTGGTGCCTTGAATTAAAAATTAAAAATATTCAAAAATAGTTTAAAATTAAGTAAAAAAGAAAGTCTTCAAAGCAGAGTCTCAGAGTCTCTAATATTTAATATTTAATATTTAATATTCATTAAATGCTGAATTTGCATAAAAGAATGGAAAGATTTCGGCCTTAAATTTTAGGGTATTACCCACAGCTCATCTGAAACGTATTCCATTGCTTTTAATCTCACGTTTATTTTTATTATAATTTTCTAATATTTTAGTATAATTTTCCGATAGTTTATTGAATTACTTTTACAGGAATTTGGCAACATTTTTGCTGTTCTTTATTTCTTATTTCTGTTTGGCATTTCTTGAGCATCTTTCAAGCATTTATTTGGTGTCCCTGGAGTATCTCCAATAACCCCGGGCACTGGGCAACTAAATCGTCCCATGCCCCCCCCGTGCCAGTGCTTGCTTTTGCCTCATTTCTTCCAGCCTCTGCGACTTGTGGCCTATCCACAGCACACAGCCTCGGCCACTGCTCTCCCACACACACACAGATAAACCCTGGCAGCGTGTGTGTTTGTGTGTGTGCTGGAAAATTGCGCTAATTTCACACCTGGCCGAGGTCGTGGCCAAGGGTGTGGTGCGGTGCGGCGTGGCGCGGGGGGTTGCTTGAAGCTTGGACCGAGACAAGCGGGAAAAGCGAGAAAAGCGAGCGGGGCAGCCAAGTGGAAAAGCGTCACAAAAGTGCCATAAAATGGCGACACCAAATGGCTGCGATTTAATTTCTACTGCTCTGAGCAGGGCGGCGGGGCGGGGGGGGAGTGGCAGCTGGCTGCAGGACTCGACTCAGGTCTCGGGATGGCTCCTTTGGGACATTTGTGTGCCTGTTTAGCGTGCGGATGCGATCCTTTTGCCTCTTGCCTCTTGCGCAAGTGAATCAAAAAGTCATTTCTCTCTTTCGGTGTGTGCTAGTGTGTGTGTGTGTGAGTGAGTGTGTGTGTGTGTGTGTGTGGGGAACCCGTTTGGTCCGCTTCGTCATGACAAATGTGCCAAGTGGCACGCCCACTGCTGCTGCTGCCACTGCTGCTGCTGCTGCTCTACTTCTGCATCTGTATCTGTGTGTTAACCCTTTACCACACTCCAGCTCTCTGCCCCCCCACCACCACTCCTTGCAGCACTTCTCTGTCCACGGCCATTATGCGGCCTTGTCGGTGGGCTGGCCTGGGCGTGCGTGGAGATGACAATTTAGTTTTGTTTTAATGTTCCCTTTTTAGTTTGCTTTTTATGAGTTTATTACCGTAGGGCGGCGTAAGTAAATGACGAACAGATCCCTTTCACCCATCCCGCAGGAGCAACCCTTTTTCCTGTTCAGGTTGTGCGTGTGTGCGTGTGTGTGAAATTACATAAATCGTATCGAATTATCCTGGTGGCAGTGAACCGTGGTTGCGGCTTTATTGATTCGGCTATGGGAATGGCAAATTGAAAGCTGCATTTTTCATGGTGCCAATGGGCGAGCGGAGCCAGTCCTGTGGAACGGATTGCGATTGCTACATTTATAATGGAGAGAGTAGAAACTTAATGGCTTCAAGGGGGGCGCTCAATGCTGGTTCGAAGCAGTCTTCGATTCTGATCGAAGCTATGGTATTATACAGTGATTTTTGGGTGGAAAAATATGCCCTATCTTTGTTCTATAGTGGAAACATAGTTCATGATTTCAATAAATTGCAGAAATATTTTGAAAATAAATACACAACACAAAACTCAATTTTGGTAAATATTTGTTGTTCCAACTTAATAAAATAATTTCTTTGTTGCTCCGAAAACAGAGGTTATATATTTAAATACAAATTTCGTGGATAAATATCTACGTTAGAATTTTGGGAACATTTTTAAAGCGCTCTTCCCTTTACTACAAATATTTAATTAATTTATATATTTTTTATTTGCTTAGCCCGATGCTAATTGCCACAGGAACATGTAACAAAAATAGCATACATTTTATAATCAGAACTAAGAACTACTAATAAAAATGAACATTCATTCTAAGTACTTTCCAGTCCATAATTTTTAGTAAAATAAATTTATCACTTGCATTTTCAATGCAAATAAAAATAAAAACCACATTTTCTTGACCCTTCAAGCACATTTATTTGCATTTTTAATTTTCCAAATATTAATATTTATCTATTTTTATATTTCTAAATTAATTTATTTATTTATTTACTTGCCCCACTGTGCGCGGTTGACCACCATTCGATGTGGCGCGTCTTTGCTTTCGCTTTCGCGTTCGTTTAGTTCAACGTTTTCGCTCTTCTGCGCTGCCCATGTGTGCTGCCCCCCCCCTTGGCCACACACTCTGCCTGGGATTGTTTAATTAATTATGTAAACATAACTTTTGTCGAAACCCTTTTAACAACCCCTCCAGTGCCGCGGCAACCCTTTGACACGTTTGTTTTTTCGTTTTTTTTTGCTGCTCGTCGTCGTCGTCGCGCATTTATGGAAATTAATTTGCGAAACTCAAATTGAAATTGAAACTGAAACCGAAAAATGTAAATGGAAATGGGAATAGAAATAGAAATAGAGAAGGGAGGAGTGGTGTGGTGGGGTAGGGGGAATGGGAATTGTTACGGGAACAAGCTTGAAAAAGGAAACGGAAGGCAGCTCCTGCTCCTGTGCCTGGCCCATGGGTTCTTGGGCTCAATTGATAAATTAAGAGATTAACGGTCGGCCGCCGTAACCAGCGGCGGCTGGGAACGGGACCAGGGGAAAGGGTGCTAAAAAATGAAAGAAGCCAACGAACAAAACTGGAAAACGGTGAACTAAATGGGCGTGGATAATGTTTGTGTGTGTTGCCGCATCCAAGATGACAGGCGATATTCAGCGTGCAGCCTGTGCAGCCCCATCGGCGCGCTCTGTTGCTGGAAATCCGGCAAAGGATTTCCCCGGAAACCGGAGACAAGTTACCAGTTGCCAGTTATGGCCTGGTACCACAAAACTTTTATTGTGGCCCATAAATGCAGCGTGCAGGCGACAACTGCGATGCGCGGGACATGGGCCCGACTGCCCGATTGCCCGATATTTGTATAATATTGCGACAAAAGCGGGCATCATATAAGAACGCACGAAGGACACGCATTCCTTCGGGCACAGCACAGCACAATACACGCATTTGCATAGAGCACGGAGCAACGCGGAGAAAGGCAACAAAAAGGGACAAAGGAGCAGCGCGCTGAGTTAACCCAAAAAAGGAAGTAAGCAAAGGCAGGGGAAAGGCGAAAGGCGCAGCGAAAGTAGAGCAAACAGAAGGGCAAAAGCAAAAGCAAAAGGTACCGATTTAGACGGCATTTTCATTGGAAATATTGGAATTCACCTCATTAAAGGGCCCACAGGGCAAGCGAAAGGCAGGCCAGGGCTGGGCTGGGCAGCCGGAACCCGCTCTCTGTCCAGATATATAGGCCTGCTTGCGAGTGTCTACGGAAATTATGCGCAACTTTATATAATGGGCTCGGGTTTCGGGCGAAAGCGCAGCGGGCGAGCCGCAATTGGCACGGCCTCAATTTGGAAATTGCATCATAAAACGACAAACCAAAACGAGAAAGGATCAAAGCAATGATCATAAACATGCAACATTGCATTGCATTTCTCCGGGTTACCTCGAAAGCCAAAGGCAGCAGCAACCAAAATCCTTTGGGCCAAACGACGCGACGCGACGCGGTGCGGTGCGAAGCGGCCGAAAAGGCTGCGATGACCTTGGGTCTGAGTTGCTGAGTTCCTTAAATGATTCTGAAGTTGGCCCACCCAGGGCAGGCCGGGGCAGGGCAGGGCAAGCGAGTGTGAGTCCCTGCCATGCGGGAGAGAGAGCGAGAGTCCATTAGCCCAAAAGAACGACAAATCACGCGCCCGGGCTGTCAACCAGCCGTTGCTCCCGCTGCTCCTCCTGCTGCTCCTGCCACCGCTGCTCCGCTGGAATGATTATGCAATATGTTGCATGATTTATGCTCGCAACAATTTCACCAAAAACTCCGAGCAGCAGCAGCGGCAGCAGTTGCCACACTCTTTCGCGGCAGCACCCTTTCACTGCGGTGTAATATATTTCTCTTGCTTCTCTTGCCACTCTGCTTTTTATTTTCAGCTCCTGTTTTTTGTTGGTTGCTTTTGCGCCACGTAAAGCCAGAGTCTTGTTGCAATTTTCAACACCCTCTGGCACCCTCCCCCCTGCCCGCCTGCCCCCTGCTACTACAGTCAGTCCTCGGCCGGCGACAAATATTAACTTCAATAAATTTGACGCACAAAGGCCAAATTATGAGGCAACACAAAAAAGGGTTCAAACATTTCATAATCACACACAGCCCCGCAGAGCCCCGCGCACAACCCCTGAGAGGGCAGGGCAGGGCAGGGGATAGCCCTACCCTAACAGCCGAAAGGATTCGCTTCTGCCGGCCGAGTAGCGTCAATTGCATTGTCATGTTCACAAGTTGTCCAACACAGGGTGTTGATGTTGTAATGAAAAATTAAGCATTATAATGAAATCTGCAATTTACAGCGAACAATGGAAGCGACAAGCGAGACGGACAGAGGGCCCGATCGCAGCCCAAAGGGGATGGCTAGCGATAGATCCATCCCACGGCTAACAAGATGACTCGAGGCGAACGGATCGAAACGTAACGTAACGTAGCGAAACGAAACGAGACGCTGATCTGATCTGATCTCATCTGATCTGCGCCTTCGAGCCGTGCTGAAAGGTTGTGACAACTTGATGAGGCGCACGCAACTGGTCCAACTAATTGAGGTGTAAGAACTGGGCCCGATGCCCGGGAACTGCTGCTATATCATGGCCAAGAAGGGTGGCAGATGCCTTGATAAGTGCAAAAGTTCAAGCTGGATCAGGAGAGTGTGATGTTAGTTGATTGGCAGATAAAATTGCAGCTAAAATAAAGCAATATGCCGGGAGCTACGAATTAGCTGCAGCGCTGCCAACAAGCTATTAATAAATACTCAAAAAGTGCTTCGGAAATATATATAATAATTCCACATATCACTTGGATATATTAAAGCAAAAGTCTGAGACTCAAAGGGAATATCCCCCCCCCTAATGGAAGTTGCTCTAAATTACACTCAACTTAAACAACACACACAAAATATTCAGCGCCAAAATCTGATACGACAGACACACAACAGAAGGCACTTGCTTTGGGAAATCTACACAAATCTAAGTAGCAAATGTTGTCATTAAAAAAATTGGCAACATTTTGCAGGCAGAGAGAGAGAGGGAGGGATATAGAGAGAGAGAGAGCTCGAGCTCCTTGTTTCAGCTATGCCAGAGATCTGAAGTAATCGTCAGGGAATCTGGCAGAGAATTTTGGAAAATTCCTTTGCCACATCAATTTACATTTTCATCAAGGTGGGGGGGGCACTGCAGAAACAGAAACGAACACACGGGCGCACAGAGAGCGGTAGAGAGTGTGGAGAGAGAGAGGAGAGAGTGGGGAGGCTGACCAGGCTTTATTTTTGCTGCCAAAGGGAATGGCAAATATTCTAAATTGCAATTTTCTTTGGGTGTGCGGGCAGAAAAAACACACAAACAGGGCTCAGATCACGTGCTAAGTGAAAGGATTTGGCAACAAAAATGTGTAAAGCTTAAACAGAAAATGAAACGAGAAACGGAGAGAAAGGGAGAGGAGTGAGTAGAGCGGCGAGCGGAGAGGAGCTGGCAAATACAAATATTTCTTTTATTTTGGTGGATTTGTTGGATTTCTGTATATTTGGTATTTATTTATTTTAGACAGACACGCGAGTGAGTTTATTTTTTATGGTTTTCAAATGATTTTTAACCCTGCCAGCCAGCCAGCCATCCAGCCAGCCAGCAGGCACGTCTCTGTGGCCCAGCCCGAACTGTGCTTAACCGGAAACGGATGCAAATTGCATGCGTCACGTGACAGACAGACGAGCGGACGGCCAGCCAGGGGCAGGAGGGGTGCTGCTGTATGGTGTATGTGAACGCACGTCGAGCATTAAGCTTTTAGCGGCGATTCGCACTCATGCTGCATGCCACCGGGAGTCGTCCGGAGTGCGCCCCGGACCTGCGCCTCTTCTTCCATCCAAATGGCAAAGCAAAGCAAAACACGTTTGCGTTTTAGTATTGATTATGCAGTTTGTTGTTGCAAATCCCTGCAGCAGCAGCAGCAGCAGCAACAGTGGCAGCCTGCAACAGTGGCAAGCGGCAAGCGGCAAAGCGGCAGCTGCAACAAACTCCACATCCAGCGAGACTCGGCTTCAAACTCAATAAATCTAAATTGCGCACAAAAATAATTGAATCACTAAACCGTGCACAGAGCCCCACCAACAGAATCTGAATCACAGCTAAAAAAATAAACCAAAAATAAAAAAGAAAAAAAATTGAAATAAATAAAATCAAAATCGACTGCAACTTTGCTGTTCCGTTCCTTTATCCACACCCACATGTACACACACATACATATATCTATGCGGATGCGTGTGTGTGTGTGTGTGTGCATTTATTTACTGGATTTTTTGTGTGCAGATTTTGGGGGCAGATTTCCACACGTCGTTGCGCTACTTGATGCAGCCGTGATTGGGGCTTATTCACACGAGTAGATCAAGCATCGATAAGCGAACGAGAGACAGACAGAGAGAGAGAGAGAGAGAGAGAGTGGGATTAAAAGTGAAGAGGGAGAGTAAGAGAGAGCGAGAGAGTTGGATATGGGGGCAGCTCTGTGTTGGGTGCTCTGAAGTGCTTTGCTGCACTTTGCATTTAATTGCACAAGGAACTAACTTCTAAAAATATACAAAATTATTTTTAGATGTTACTAGATGCCACTTTTGTTGTTGTTTTTTTGCAGCACAAAATTGTGATGGTAAATAATATTTTTTAGACATTTTTTTAAGGCATTTCTGTCAAGTTCTTTGCTCCATGCAGCGTAGCCTCGCCTCAGCCAGGACTCTTTTGGTGCCCCAAAAGCAAATCAGTCGATGCAGAAAAATGCCCCAGCAAATGATAGCACAGATAATGGAGCCTTATGTATCGTCTGGATGGGTGCGTAGGGCACACCGAGTGGACCAGCAAGCCGACCCAGGCCGCACAGGGCCGTGCGCTCTGCCAGCGACGGAATAAACTATTGCAAACATAGTGGGGAAATTGTTTTTGTTAGCCTGTTTGGCTATCGGGTGGGGGTGGGGTGGCATGGATGCGATGCCTCATCCATATGGAATACATAGATTGCTTCATTACAAATTCAAAACATAAAGCTGTCAGGAAGGAAGGAAGGAAGGACATTTGTCCGAGTGTGTTCTCCAGCAATCCAGCACTGCAATCCGTTCATTGTGCGCTCATTGCCGCTGCTGTGGGCTCCCAGTCCCAGTCCCAGCAGATCTCGTACTCTATTCGGTTCTGTTCGGTTCTGTTCTGTTGTATTCTGTCATTGTCGATTTGCCGCTAAGCCCGGGCCATGCCAAATTGAAATTGAAATAGCGCGAAAGCGGCGGCAACATTTTCATTTGTTTGTCTAAAACCTTAAAAAACAAAAAAAATGGGAAAAGGAAAAGCGAACAGCGAACAGCGAACAGCGGCAATGGAAAACAAAAGGCAGAGGCGCGATGGCAAAATACGCAAATGCACAAATCAAATATATATATATATATTTTAGAGGCAGCAAACTTAAGACCTGCGGCAAACAACCCGCACAACTAACCCCACGGCACGGATTCGGCAGTCGGATACGGATACGGATTGGGATTCGGATACGATCTGCAGGCGGCTCACCTCAACTGTAACAAAGTGCGAAGCATAATTTGCATCTCGTGTTAAAATTAACAAACAAAAAGAAACACACAAAAACTGAAAAGGAGTAAATAAATAAATAAATCCTACTTAATGTCACAATCAATCCCCGAAACTCGGAGCTGCCGATGCCCAAGGATCAGCAGCAGCAGCAGCAGCAGCAAAGTAAAAAAAAAAAAGGAGTAATCAGTAACCCCTGATGCTGGCAGTACGCACTGAAATCTGAACCCCTATTAGTGCGCATTTAGCTGTTCATTTGAAAGTTTTACTTTTTGCGCGCTGATGCGTTAAATCAGGCACAACAAACAGGGGTACGAAGCACCAAGGACCAAGGACGCGCTTTGGCACTCAGCTGCACTGTCGGACTGGGACGGAGACCCCTCAAGCCCAGCCCAGTGACATGTATAATTTTAATCCAGCTGTAACATAAGTTTTTGATTTGATAAATCCTTGGGCAGGACAGGGACAGGGCCAGGGACAGAGCCAGGGCCTGGGCTTGGGCCTGGGCTTTCGGGCTCGAACAATACGAAAACTATTTGACAGAAATTGAACTGTGCTGTGGCCATGCCAACGTGAGGGTGAGCAGACATTTGAATACGGATGCGAGGCAGCAAATGCGAAGCCCATACGCAAATACAGATCCAGCCAGACAGCCCCGATAAAGGGTGTCTCTAACCTGACCCAACGACACAGAGAGACAAAGACAGAGAGTGAGTGAGTGAGTGAGAGAGAGGGAGCAGCATGAGGGGCGAAACAAATAAAACACAAAACAGAACAGAACAGAACAGAAAAAATGAATAAAGCCAAAAGGGGGTTGCATCATAAATATCTCAACATTAACATTAATTGCACTCGATGTCCTCTTGTGTGGGCCCGCACAAGAGGGCCGCTACATCCTGAGAAATCGAACGGCTGCTCCCACAACTCCCCCCCACAGTTCCCCCCCTGCCAGACCCTGCACTCGCCTCCTGTGTGTTTTCATTTGGGTTGTGTTTTGGGGTGGCCGCAATGGTTTGCAACTTGCTGGTTCCTGCTCTTCCCGCTCTTCCCGCTTTTGATGTGTGTGCGTGTGTATTTCAATAATGAAGCTGCATGCCCCCCTCCCCCCGTGCTCGCTGAGGGGGGGAGTGAAAGCACGCGGAATGGCATGAAGTCCGAATCAGAAAAAGGAAATCAGAGCAGGAGCAGGAGCTGGAGCCGGAGCAGGAGTTGGCACTGGCATGGCTTGGGCTGGAGCAGCTGCACCACTTGCACCCCAAGGGGGTGGATTGTACCAATCCATGGCTGGCCCCGCCGCCCATTTGTCCATATCTGTTCCACACAAAAACTAATAAGTTGCCGCATTAATTGGCTTGCGAGGCGGAGGCGGAGGCGGCATTCCGCGCATACTTGAGAGACGGTTGCCAGGCGGAGCAGTTGCCACTGGGCGCTGGGCACTGGGCACTGGAGAAGGGTGCCATATCCCCGATCCTTGGCTGCTCAGCCCACTTGACAGTTGAGTCAGTCTGCCAGCCAGAGCCTGGGAAAACTGAGCCCGACCCCGAGCCCGAGCCCTGCACCGAAATTGATCCGCTTAGCCGAACTGTCGCCCCAGGAGTGTCGAGGAGCAGTAGGGCAGGCTACCTGTGGATTAGCCATTCATATGTGCCAGCAGCGAGCTGCTCGCTAATGCTCTTAGGCCCGAAGAGGCAGCCCCGATGTCAAATAATAAGTGCAAAATCCCCAGCAGCAGTGTGGAGGAGTCGTGGCCGTGGCTGTGGCTGTGGGATCTGGCTAAGGCTAAGAATGGCGCAAATTAAATTTGGGCTGCTCGCTTGCTTGCCCTGCGCGTAATTGCACAGGATATATGCGGCGTGGCTGGGCCTCTGCCTCTGCCAAGGGCTAAGGGCCAAGGCCGATGGCAACATATGATTCAATTTGCGTAAGACAGCCCCTGATGACGGTACGCAATTTCATTCATCTTTGCTCGTCCTCTCTCTCCCTCCCTCTTTTTTTTTTGTCGTTTTTGCAGCCTCTGCCCTGCCCGCTGTCAGCGATTTTCCCTTAGCAATATTTTCTCTGCTTTAGAATTTTCTCTGCCTTGGGTTCGGTATCTTTTTTGCTTCTTTTTTGTGTGTGTTTGCTTTGTTGTTTCTTGGGCTTTGTTTTTGCGTTTTGACGAAACCGCGACAAGGACTCACGGAAGCCGGAAACGAAGGACAAGCGGCCGATGGCTAAGTGACTTATCCTTGGCCCAAAAGGCGAAGGACAAACGCTGAACAGCAGCAGTAGTGGTGGTGGCAGTAGGGGGGAGTGTTGTAGTGGGGTTGGAGTGGGCAGTCAATCATTTATCAAATTTAAATTCAAATTAAAGCACAATTGCAGTGCACTTGGCGGCTCTTTAGGGCGCGCTGTCTCGCTGTCTGGCTGTCTGCCTGAGAGGATCCTGTCATTAACAATGAGCTCTGACAAGTGAGTGAAAACAGGAATCGCAAAAAGGTGAACCACACAGAGCCAACCAAGCAACCCATCCAATCCACCAATCCACCATAAAGGGTGGTTCTCGCCTCATTGAGTGACATATGCGTTTTGGAATCATATTCCCCGTTGCCCGTTCCCCGTTGCCCGTTCCCTTGTTCCTTTTTTTTTTAATGAGTTCAACGCGTCGTGAATTGTGCGCATACTTACGAGCACCCACTGTTGCCCTGTTGTGCCCTCTTGCCTTTTGTTGTGGCTCCGATGTTTTGGGTTTTTGTCCGCTTTTGGCTTTCTTTATTTTGCTCTCTCTTCTCTTTGCTTTTTTTCTTTTTTAATATTTGCGGTTGTTGCAGGAAGCTTGTTGTTAAGCCCAGTCCAATCCAGCCACCCACCTCTAGCCATTCCATTCAGGGCTCTGCCATCAAGCATCAACTTGAGTTCAATTAAAATCCACATCAAACAATAAGGAGGCACGTAGAAACTACTTCAGGAATTGCCAGCAATTGTGTGGGTTGCTGCTGCTGCTGCTGCTGGTGTGGTGATGGTGGTGGTGTCGGTGGTTGCTTTGTGATTACACAGACCCACCATATACACACACACATACAGACGGCGTAGAGCTTGTGCCCGTGCCCTGGCTTAAGTCTCATTCTGTTGGCGGAACACGTGTCCACGCAAAACTTGTTGCCCCTCTGCTGCGGCGTGGCCTGTGCGACTCATTTATCCATATGACGCGATTCGCACGCGATGCCCGAAAAGTGTTTTGGCTCTTAAGTTCAAAATCATGTCCCTTCAAATGCCCTCAAAATTGGGCAAAAGCTGCCCCGGCAATCCTTGTGCGTGCTGATTAACCCAATAACCCATGTGCCCCCCCTTCCAACCCACCCACCATATGTGTGCTTGTGGGTGGTTTTTGGGCACAGCTGTGGTGGCCAAATACGAGACAGAGAGAGAGAGAGAGAGCGGGCGAAGTTAAGTGAAGTTCAGATCGTGAAAGATTTTATTTTGATTTTCGTTTTTGATTAGAGCCAAACTTTTGACTTTACTTTGATGTCAGCGAACGCAAAAGAATTGAAGGCTGTGGTGGGCAGGGGGCCAGCGGATTGATAGTAGAACATAATGAGAGGGAAATGAAAGTTCTGGGCACTGGGAAATTAAAGAAATTTAAACCATGTGGGTGGGATAAATAAATTGAGAGTGAGAAAGGTTAAGAAGCAAGGAAATAAATGCATAAAAGGAGAGTGAATGTTATTCAAATAAAAGAAGAGACCGCATGAAATGCCACAAATGGCAGGAAGAGGAGAGTGAAAGGAACTTGCGAAAGGAACACATAAATAACAAATAAATAAAGGGAAACAATAGTATAAATATTAAGCATCTCACGCGACGGAAATGCAAGCATTTAAAAGTTAAAAAACATAAGCAAAAACTGTCCAAAAGTATCTCCTCAGAAGGGATTGAGGGATTCCAATTAAAAGCGTGGAATGCCAAGCAGAATTCCGCAGCAAAGTAGCTGATGAACAGCCATAAAATCAGCGATAAGAGGAACAGCCCAAAAGGAACTCCAGCACCCCCAAAAAAAATATAATAAGACTGCGAAGCGGAACACAAGATGGAGGCAGGCAGTCAGGCAGTCAGTCAGCCAGGGGCAGGCCATTTGGGAGGCCATCAAAAAGAGCTGCGCAGTGCGCGGCCTCCCCCGCAGCTGGCGCGCAATCTAATTAAATGGGCATTGGTTACGCCCCCCGTGGCAGCTACGGCGAGCGGAAATAAAATATAAAAAAGAAACGAGTAGCAGCGCACCGGCCGAAACCTGATGACAATATTATTGTTAAATTGCAAAGCGCGCAAATCAAATTAACAACGCGCCGCTCGGCTCTGCGCTCGTCCGTCGTCTTTGGGCTGTGTATTGGGTTGTGTTGTGCGTGATGTTGTTGTCTTTTGGCCGCAGAAAAATGGTTGGCAATGTCGTTGGCAACCACAGTGGCAGCAACAGCAACAGCCGCAGTCGCAGCCACAGCTACAGCTACAGCAACCCCCAAAAAAATGAAAGGCTAACCTGCTCCATGCCCGAAACCTGCACCAACCAAAAATCCCAGCCAAACAGCCACCCACCCACCCAGTCAGTCAGTCAGTCAGGCAGTCAGCACGCCCACCCATCGCACCACCACCACCCCCTCAGTACGCATCCACCAGCTGTGACCCGACGGCGTTAATGACGCACAAGTGTGACACTTTTATCCAGCAAACTCTCGGCCCTTCGAACAGTGGGGCAACAGCAGCTCAGCAGGTTCAGTTTTATGGAATGTAAAAGATTCCTTTTTTATTTGTTAATTTCTTGGTTAAATTGTACATAATTAAATGTCTATATGTAATAGACAATGTAACTGAAACTGAGTATAAATAGTGTTTCAGTTGAGTACTTAATTAAGTTACTTTTATTTGCGTAAATATATCTTGGAGTAAACTGACAAAAGGATATTCCTCAGCTAAAATGTTTCTTATATTTCTTTAAATATTTGTGCATCAATTAATGCATCTATTATTTACATATTTATTTATTTTATAACATAATTAATTTTAATATACTATAATTACATATTTACATATTTATTTATTTTATTTGATTATTTATTTATTATGTTGTGCTCATTAATTTATTTAGCTATTGGCATTTATTTTTCTAAGCATCAATATATATGTATATATATATATTTTATATATATTATTAATATATTCTATGGATATATTCTGCTCAGCATTTAAATATATTTCAGTAGCTTCCTCTGGGGATATCCCAAAATGCACTTTAATCCAACTAAAAAAAAATAAAAATAAATCTATGTAAATCTATCCATGTGCAGAATATGGATCTAAATATAGATACCTAAATTTATATAGTCCTAAAAATATTCCTTCACTTATTTCTCACGCAATCTGCAACCAATGTGCCATTCCATTGGAGTTGAAATACGAAACAAGAGCAAATTGTTACAATTGCTTTTTTATCTCTCTGTATCTGCATCTACAGCTGTGCCTGTATCTGTGTGTGTGTGTGTGTGTGTGTGTGTGGTAGCGACAACAACAAGAAGGCGAAAGGCGAACGAACAACGAAGGAACAATGGCATGAATAAATGAAGGCAGAAAATCAGTTGATTTTAATATGAAATTTCACGCTGCTCTCTCGCCGTTTTTCTCCAACCCAGCAACCCGCCAGCCCTCGCTCTCTCTCACTCTCTCTGCTAGCAGGGTAAACGGAAAACGCCGTTTAATTGAAAATTATCGCAACATGGTTGTCACGCAATTATTTCACGTTATCACCAAGCCCAAGCCCAAACCAAACCAAACCAAAAAAAGAAATAACGTACAGAAAAAACGAAACAAACCCAACGACTTCAAGGGGAGGCCAGAAGCCAGTCAGCCAGTCATGACAGTCATGGCTGTGGCATAGGGGCTGGGGGGTGCCACATCGTTTATAGCGTGCCACGCATATCCCATGCGTGGCGAATGCGCCTCGAAACAAGTGCAGCAACAGCACCCAGCAGCAGACAGCCAGCGAAATCTTTTGGTGGCCACGCAGATCTCTGAACCAACCACCCAACCACCCGACCAACCAGCCAAGGCTCGTCCTTGTCTAGGCCACCTGACGTTGTCATAGCGACAGTGCCACTGCCAGAGGCATTCCCCCGTTTAAGCATAATTTTCACATCAATTTTCCGACTTTCCACACATCTATGGTGGTGAGGTGGCGTGCGGGGTGGGGGGCTACACGTATTCAGTCGTTTCCATAGCGTGAAATTTTAATTGCCCGAGCAAAAAAATAAAAATCAAACGTTTAACATTAAAACCAATTCTGATGGAGGGGAGGGTTGGCGATTGAGTTTTAAAACTGTGCAGCCGTTTAGGTGGCTAAGGTTAAAGGTCAAGCTGTGCGACTCAGGCGTGGAGTGGGCAGACTTTTTTTTGTAGATATTTTTCCAGCTTCAGAATCGATTTATAAAGTTTTGAGGGTGAAAATAGAAATATAAAATATAAATACAAAATATATAAATATAAATATATACACAATTCAGATTTATTGAATATTCCTTGGCTACCTTGGCAGTATTTATATATCCGAAATCTATACTTATTAAGCCTATGGGCTGACCATATCAGCTATGTCGCTGCCTCAGAAATAATCAGCACAAAACAAGGTCTCTCCCATCGGTTAAGATCCAATCAGGGCAAACAAGTCAATTGACCAGCTCGAAAACGAGTTGAAGTCCCCCGAGAACAATGGGGGGATCAACCCTAATCGTCCCTTCGAGAACCCGTTTTCCGCACAGCGATGCAGCGAGCGGGAGAGAGCGAGAGTCGGGGGGAAACTAATTGACTTATTGATGGCCTCATTAACTGAGGCTGAGGCTGAGGCAGTGAAAGAACCTGCAGAAATGCGCAGCACACACAGTCCTGTATTATCCTCCCCCGCCATTGACTTCAATAACTGAAGAACAGAAAAATGAAAATGAAAATGAAAGAAAAAAAAAGGGAAACGCTAAGCGATGAATAGAACAGGGAGAGGGAGAGGGAGCAGTGCATCGGGGCAAAGGAGCAGCTAACCAGAGGCACATTAATCAATTCGAATCAAACAATGAGCGATTCAGCAGAACTCGAAATGTTTTCCGTAAACAATGAGGAGCCGAGGCCATCAATGAATGTGAACAGGTTGGGAACCGAGAGCCCAGAGCACAGAGCCCGGAGAACTGTGGGGTGAGAAATGAGAACTTTTGGTCTAAATGGGAACTCGGTTAGCGCTGTGGGTACACCTCAGACAATGCAAAGGAAATGGTCAGGATCATGGGGTGTATGTGTGCTGTTTGTTGGCTCAATCAATGCCAGGCCAAACAAGTGTTATGAATGATTTGATGTTTTTATTTTGTCGTCGTCGTTTTTGGGAAACAGAACACACAAAAAATATATATATTCAGCTTCAGGGCCCAGCCAGCCAGCCATGTGACCCCAACAAACCGCACAAAGGAGCACACACACACACACACTGCGGGACAGAAGAAATCCCCGATAATAGTTTCGATTTCACTTTTTACAGCTCTCTCTCCCAGACGAACTGGCACCGCCAGCCCCGATCCCGATCCCGACCAGCTATGACCGCAGCTTGTGACGTGATTTATGAGCGGCTGCCCAATTTCCCAATCCCTCTCGGGCCCATTGTCAATTGTCCTGCTGGCCACGGATTTGTGTAAGAAATGATGAAAAATGTTTCAATAAACTGTCGCAGGGGGAGCTTCAGCCTCAGCCTCAGCCACAGCCTCAGCCACAGCCTCAGCCTCAGCCTCAGCTTCTCCTCTTAAGCAGTTGGGACTCCTGCTCAGTGGGAGGTCTGCTGCTTCGTGTCTCTCTCTTGGATGGCTTCGGTATTAGCTCCAACTGGTTCTGCAGTGCCAGGGCTTGCTCCGGGGGCAACTCATATTTAACAACTTAATTGACCGCCGTGCGGTCATCGTTTGGAAATGCTTTTTCGGGGCACGCAAATATCTCCGAATATTTGATACGAAATTTAGTTGCTGTGCCACTGATTGCAGATAGATTAAATGGGAAAATCCATTACAGTACGAGCAGCAGAAATATAGAAGAAGAAATTAAATTATAATAATTTTAATTTAATAATTAAAGAACTAAAAAACTCAGCAAATGCAGAATTAATGTTGCTCATCATCCGTGGCTGCTCCTGGCTGCCCATCAATATTTCTTACACTCAAATAACGCGTCCAGGACATGCCCCCCCACCAATTAGTTCTCGCTGCAACCCCGCCCGTAAGTAACCCCAGCCCGCAACTGTTTGGGTTCCCACAGTCGCCGGGACTGAGGGGCGTGATCCTTGCCAGCAAAAAACAAACGAGGGCAGAACAGATTTCCCAACTTGAGCCGAGTGGCAAATTTTGAAACAAATTTAATTTCCGGCCAAGGGTCAGCCAGCTAGATTGGCAAACAGCCATTTATCATCGCGCGTCGAAAGTCTTGCACTACATTGAGCGGCTGGTGGGGGGGAGGGAGGGGAGGCACACAATTGCCGCAGATACGCAGATACAGGCAGGTACAGGTACACTGAGCTACGCTGAGCCACAGAGCATCATCAAATGGGGCGAAGGGGAACGATTTTGCTTGCTTCGTTTTATTATTTTCCCATTTCTGTTATTTCTTTTTTTCTTTTTTTTTTGGTTGCTGCCACTGGCCATTGAAAAATGTTTGTGACCCCGCACCACGGACTCTTGGTTATTTTTGTGTGTGTTTTTGTTTTGGGTTGTTTTCCACGTAAATTGAACCATCAAAAGAGTCACTTTCCATCCGCTTTCCAACTCTCCCTCGCTCCCTCGCTCGCTCGCTCGCTCTCTGTGCGCTAGGTGATTGGGTGAATTTATTGAACTATAATTGCTTGGAAGTTGAAACGTTCGGAGAGCGGAGAAGCAGCAGTAGCAGCAGCAGCAACAGCAGCAGCAGAAGCGATTCGAATAAAAATAAATGACCAAAAATAAATGGCTAAATAAACGGATAGCTGTTGGCTTGGTCTCGGCTTACGGCTTACGGCTTTTGGCTTTTCTGGCTGAATTTCCCCCGAAAAAAGGCTTCGTATTCGGTCACTAAAAAAAGGATTTCAGCGAGCAGCAAATAAAAACAAAGCAACACAAACAAAAAAAGAGTCAGCCGCGTGTTGGAAGCGTGTTTGAGGCCCAGGTAGGAGGAGGCCTGGCCTGGTCCGGTCCGGTCTGGTCTGGTCCTTGTCCTTGACTCCTGGGCATTGCATAAAATTTGCTAAGCCACGGATCACAGGTACCGGCCGGATGACACAACTCAATGCAACCCGCAGAAACCTCAGGGGAGTGGGCTCCGATCGTAAAGTTGCACCGCTCTGCCCGGCTACGGCTACGGCTACGAGTGCCTCGTGGTGCGAGTGTTTACGATTTAGCGGGAACGGCAAAGGAAAACCCCTACACGCCATAAACGGCATTGTCTGGTCGCTATTTTGTCTATTTTATTTCACTGTATTTTATTCTGTTTCTGTTTCTATTTATGGGCTAACTGAGCAACTGCTTCGCGTACTGCGCCGATCTGCTGTGGTGCCTGGCCGGGGCTGGCATCTCTACTTCTTGGGAGCCTTGGGCTCGGGCACAATGGGTATGGGCTGCGGTTTGGGCCTGGGCAGCGGCACACCCTCGCCGGTCATGTAGCCAGTGTCCTCGTCCTCCTGGATGTCCTGGCGACTGTCGTAGCGCAGGCCCTTGCCGGTCCAGTAGATGCCCACGTACTCGCGCTCCTTGTGCCTCTGCAGATCGGTGCGCACGAACTTGTCAGTGGGATCCGTGGCTGCTTGCTCGTCCTCGCCCTCCCCCTCGGTCTCCTCGGCGCTGGCCTTCTCCTTGTAGCGGCGATCGCCGCTGCCTGCCTCTGGTTCCTCCTCCTTGTCAGAGGCAAACACTCGCAGTGTGCTGTGGCCCACGGGCTGCTGCTGTCGGAAGGGCTCCGCCTCTTGCTCTGGCTCTGGCTCCGTCTCGTGCTGCGGCTGCGGCTCCTGCTCTTCCATTTCCTCCGCGGCCTCATTGGCCTCCACCTCGTCGTACTGCTCCGGCGCATACTCCACTGGCTGCGAGCTTGTGTAGGGGCTGTCAGCCTCGTTCGTGGCCTCATCCTCGCTCTCCTCCGTCGCCAGAATCGGCTGCCACTGCAAGTGCTCTTCGCCATCCTCGTCCTGCAGGGGCTGCAGCCTCCGCTCAGCTTCGTTCTCGGGCCGCTGCACGTTGGCGTGGGTTATTGTCATGTGATAGCAGTGATTGCCCGTGGCCGGGTCGCTGCTGCTGATCCTCAAGAACTTCTGCACCAGATCCCCGTAGTTCCTGCTGCTGGCCGGCTCCGGCTGCTGTCGCTCCATCGAGGAGCTCTGATGCGCCTGGCGTATGCCCAGGCTCAGCACATTGTAGCTGCCACGGCCATGGCTGGCCGCCTGCACCGGCCATGCCGCAGTGGGCTGCCGCTGCCGCTGCCGTGATCCGCCCAGCCAGCAGGCGTTGAAGGCTTTCAGGAGTCCAATTTTCGATGCACCGCGCTGCATGGCAAAGCCGACAAACTAATTTAATTTGGTTAGCGACGCAACGAAACAGTTGAGCATTCAATTTTGTTTCTACTTTTTGGCTGCGAAAGTTTTAATATAAATTTATTTTGTACTCTTTTTTTTTGTTGTATTTTGTGTGTCCGAAAATTGTGTTTTTAATCTGACATGCAGCTGGAGAATGATCGAAGCTGACTGAGCTCGGGCACCCACCCCAAACTGGCCCTGACACGTAATCCAGGGAGTCCTGTGCGGCTCGTTTCGTGTCGTTTCTGTTCTGTTCTGTTCTGTTCTATTGTTTTCTGTTCCGTTTAGTACTACACATAAGGCTCACACTCATAAACCAATTGACTTTCTAAGCGTCAGCGAATATCACAAACAAAAAAGAAGGCTGACATCAGAAAAAAAAAAGAGAAACAGCAAAAAAAAAATTGACAGCAAATTTCGGTGGAAAATGCCCCGAAAAAAACGGCAATTTAATGGCAGAGAAAGGAAAAAGGATTTGCTGGGGTTAGAATTCGCGCGAAATTGCATCTTTTATGGCCGGGGTTAGGGTTATTAGGGTTAGACCTAACCCTAGCCATCGCAAGCCCAACCCCAGCCCAGCCCAGTCCAGCGCTGTGCCCCGTGCAGCCGGGCGACGACTACCTGCCCCGCCCTTTTGGGCCCCTAATTATGTCATTTTGGGCGCAAGTCAAGGCTGCAAAGTCAATTGCAGAAATTGCATTATACAACGCAAAAAAAATAAGTGTCGGCCAAAAATGCCATAAAAATAACTCTGCAATGTGCATGAAAAATGTGTGCAAAAAAAATATATAAAAAGGGGGTGGCCGGGCTGGAGGTCGCAAAGGTGAGAGGTGCAGCGACAAATGAACGCACGCTGATGGCTTCATCGATGCTGATCAAGAATGAGCTCAGAAAAGCGTTTTTTCTTGCTGTTACATAAATATATCTCTACTCCTTTAGCAGCGCATAAATTAATAAACTTGGGACTAAATTGGAAGTAATAAAAAAAGACTCAGAAATAAAATGCAACGATTCCTGCTCGATAATGGAAATGTTCCTTTAGAGAGGATTCAACTGGCAAACCTTTGGTTTATTTTAATGTGTAATGGATGCCTTTTATTGTTGGCAATTAATGCCACTAAGGAAGCAAGGCCTGCAAATAGAATCATTAAAAAAAAATCATTAAAAATTTTAGAAAACTTTATGCTCAAGGGCGATATAAACTCTTGAGTGCGATATGTATCTGCAGTTACAGTACACAATATTCAGTATTAGCAATTGTAGCAACAGTTAAAAAATCTCATGAAATTTCAAGTAATTTTCTTTTTAACAAAGAAATGAAAAAGTCGACAGTTAAAATTGTGAAAGTGTGCAAAGAACCAAAATGGCGCATTTTGGAATTATTTAACATGATTTTGGGTGTTAATATTGTGAATACTTACTCATTATACCCGTACTCAAAAAGAGTTAAGGGGTATATTGTTCCATAGGTATAGAGGGGATCTACTCGTCCAGGCATACAATCTTATTTTTGTTTAGTGCAAAGTATAAAAATATAATTATATTGTTTATATGCAATATGCAATAATTGTCTAGTCTGAAGAGAAAACCAATGTCTATTTCTATTGTAAAAATGAATAAAACATTTTTATAATTATTACATTTAATCTATCTGAAGGCCATAGCAGCCATAGCTAGTTTCTCATCACTTACTATAAGGCTTAAATCTTATTAAATAAATAAAATAAATAAATAATTATATTGTTGCTTATTTGTTGTACCTACTACTGGCTGCAGCTGTATTTTTCCTACCATTATGTTTCACTCCATTTTTATGCGACTCAAGATTTATGCAATGAACTTTCGCACACTACGAAATGCCACATTAAATACCTCTGCTTTTGGCTATCTGTGGAAGCCCTAACACTGCTTAAGGAAACACTTTTTTACCTCCGACTTGGACTTTAAATGGTCCCAGAGACAATTCCCCCAGTCCGCTTAAAGAGTTGTCACAACTGACGGGGTGCTCCTGCCGCTGAGGTACATGAATATATGAAATATGCACATACAGATATACAATTCGTTTAAAACATATTTGAAGTGAGTTTCGGTGCTGCCCGCCCTTTAGATTTCCCCGCACCCCGCCCATTCACCCATTTGGCAGTGTTGTTGTCGGTGTCCAGGACAATTTGCCTGCAATATTGCGTTGACAGCCACGAGAAATAATAGCCCAACAATTTATGGAATTTATGGGTTCGTGTGTGTGTGTGAGTGTGTTGCAGAGAGGGGCGGGTTGCGGGTGGGCAAGGGTTACCCAAAAAAATGTGTGTAGCATACTTAAGCGGGCGCAGTGCTTGCTGTGGGTGGGTGGCTTTGGGTGGTGGTTGCTTTAAAAGTGGACAAAAAAAAAAAACCGGAGAGAGAAGAGAAATCACAGCCGAAAATCATAAATTCGGCATGTCTAATGACAATTTGCCTCACCCCCCACCCAACCACCCCACCGACGTGTGTGTGTGTGTTTCATTTTTATCGTTTTGATTTTTTGATTTGCTCTTTGCCCCCCCTGCCAGCCTGCCCTTCTCTACTGCTTTTTATGTGAGCACATAAAATTCGTTTGTTGTTCGAATTTCAGGATTTCATAACATGTCGGGGGCCAGGCCGACGCCACGGACCGCAGACCAATTTGAAAATGACGCAGCTCCCAGCAGAACGAAACTCAATGCAAGCCCCCGCACCGCCATACGTTCGAATCCTCATGTGGCCGCAGAGTGGGGCAGCGGAATGCCCCTTGGAGTAGATAAATTCGAATCTCTTGGATAATGAGAGAGCGCAAAGTGGAAATATTTATATGCAGCTCTCATAGAAGCATTAAAACAATGCGCAAGCCTTCCAGGAAATTTAGCAAGTAAAGAAAATGCAGTGCAGCCATTTTTAATTAATAGTTTGTGATGCTTTCCCTTTTATTGTGTGTGTTCCCAGATATTATATTTCTATTTTATATTTATTTTACATTTATTTATATTATTATATTTATATTTATATTATTATTTGTGTTTGTTTTTATTTTTATATTGAAACAGAATTCCTAGATAATTATTTTCAGACATTTTGTACAAATTTAGAGCCCAAATATTGCACTGTTTCCGCGGAGCCACAATAATTGCAAAAGCTTTGGAAATTAAAAATGAAATTGACACTTAACTGGAGCTGGGCGCATGCCTTAATCGAGTTTAACAATGGAAATATTCCTTGATTATTATTGCTAAGTCTGAGCCTGCGGCCAGCTGCCAAAAAATGTGCCAGCGGGCCAGCACTAGGGGTTAGGGGGTGCCGCATTTATGAGGCTTGCAAACGGCTTCCAGAATGCCAGACGCATCCGCAGTATAAATCAAGCCAAGAATGAAGATCTTTCAAACACTGTTGATCCCATTGTACTGGGCACTGGCATGGCATGAGGATGTGGATGTGGATGAGCTGCCATAACTCATCTGGAGACTAGCACTTGGGCCACTGTTCTTCTGGCAAATGAAGCAATCAAGGCCAAGCAGAATGGTAACAGCCATTCAGTGGCATTGTGTTCTCAGTCCACAGTCCCCCAGTCCATGGTCCATGGTCCTGTGTAATTGTTGTTTAGTCTGAGGCAAGGCGAGGCAATGATGTCACCACACACGGAGCTGGAGCTGTAGCTCTGGCTGTAGCTGAGGCTGTGGAGTCGTGGTCGGGCAGTCAGTGTCAGAGCTAGCCCGCTGCTCAATGTCGTTTCCTCTTCCTGTATGCCTCTCTGCCCTCGCATTGTCTCATTTTTGGTTCAGCTCGAGACGTTTTACGATTGTTTACTGCTGCTGCTGCTGCTGCTGCTGAATAACCCCAAACCCCGAAATGAGCACCGAACCCATTGTGGCCAGGGCACTTTGGGTCTGTCCGTCTGTTCATCGCTCCCTGGGTCGCGTGGGTGTTCCAATCCTCGCTCGCTTCACATCGCATTTAAGTCCCGATAAATACGCATTTGATTTGGGTCCGGCGTAGCACACATCAGGGCAGCAGATAATAGAAATCGAATCGAATCGGTTCAACTTATTAAATCAACCCTTTGGCCCTTTGGACCTTTGCCTGCTGGCATCCCCAGCCCCTCCGCCTCCAGCTCCCGATTACTGTTTGCCCAAACTATTAGCCCGTAGTCCTGGGACTTGCGGCCACTGGCTACTGGCCACTGGAGGTCTGACCACCCCTAGGGGGGGATGCACAAAAAATAAAGCAGAGTGACATAAAAATAAGCATAAAATTAAATGTGCCACATTGGATTGGGGACTGGGGATTGGATGGCCCCATTCCCATTCCCATCCACATCCACATCCAATCCAATCCAAGCCGGACCCCAAGGCGCGCGCAGAAGGGTGGAGCGGGTCCACGTGGAGCGTTTAAGTTGATTTCGTTTTGAATGTTTATTTTATTGCGTGGAAAATGACGCCAACGTGGCCAAGAAATGGTGCCGCTCGAGCTGCCTGCTGCTTGTTATCCCCGCTGCTTTGGCCCAAGTCCACCACACTGACAGAAAACTGTCGCCCAAATGCATTTGGTACAGGCTTTGACTCCCAGGGACTCCCCAAAGGTGGGCTGCCTCTGTCGCTCCTTTTGTGCTCTCGTTTCTTCCATTAATTTCCACAGTGTAGCTGCTCTGCCTGTGACTACGTGAGCTGCCATAGAGGGCATGGCCATAGCCATAGCGATAGCCATGTCCTGGCTTGGCTTGGCTTGGCTCCAGGGCCTCCAGTCGCTTTTATGGCCCCAGCGATTGTATCGAGAATTTCGTACGCAATAAAATTCAAATATACTTGCGATAAAAATCAAATCTTGTTGGACATTTGCTAGCCCCTCACCCCTCCCCACTGCCCCATATACGCCATTTATCCACCAATTAAACTTCTCTGCTTACTCAATTGGGAGTATCCCATTGCGGCTGCTGTGCTGCCACATGCCACATGTCTGTCTGTGAATATATACCTGCTACATATAAATACTTATTTATTTATTAGAATCTGTATGCAAACGTGTCTGTGTGTGTGTTTTGGGATTATATATATACTGAATGGAAAGTTCTACGCTTTGATTTATTACATTAGTTGCCAGCATGCAGCACTGCACCTGCAGCTACTTTCTTTTGTCATTTATTAAGCACTTACACGCATATTAACTGGCTTTGATTTCTTTGGCTTTTCTTTAGCACACATTTCACGCATTATTTTGAGCCTGTGGCAAATTTATTTCTGCAGGCCCTTGGTGGATTTCGCTCTCTCTCTCGTTGTCTTGGCTCGCAGCTGCAGCGATCTGTTGCAGAGCACTGCGAATATAGTGGGGAACTCGGTACTAAAGACATGGAATATGTTTGCGACTGTCTGTGCAATGCAAGTGAAGTTCTTAATACTTAATATGTCTGCACAGCAAGCAGATTGATCGTCAGTGTTGTGCAATGCCAAAATGAAAAGCTGTGCTATCATTATCGGAAAACTATCGGCACTCAATTGACTTTACTAAGCTGCAAAACGGCACCAAAACTATTATTATTATTCATTTAAAGTTTAAAAATATTTTGTGCTGCAAGTTAGTCAATACAGAAATGAAATGATTTGGTCAAACATGCTGAGAGACGATAGTCCCATCACTAGTGCTTACGTTCACATGCGAATGGCCACAGTACCGCCTGCACGGGGAACAGCTGATGGCCTGCCACGTTTGTGCATTTATTTATACAAAGCTAAGCACCACATTGAATGTATTTCCAGTCAGTGAATAAAACATGGAAGCATATGGCCAATAGGAGTTGCTGCAAATCGTGGAATGGCAGACCAAGATCGCGGATCGAGGATCGTGGCAGAGAGCAACAGCAGAATACGAAGCGCACGGGGCTTGAGTTTGTTTATATTTTGGTTTGCAAGGACAGTTTTGGAATTAAATGTCGGAGCCAATGCGAAGTTTATTGGGAACACGAAGCTGCCGCAGGAAGTGCCGCGTTCCAGGGAGTGTCTGTGGCAATCTGGTTGGAGACTGCGAGGTGCAAGCTGCAAGGTGCTTGGTACTGGAAGCTCGCAGGCAGCTACAACTGGCGGAATTGGTATGTGCCTTTCTACATAAACATCTACGCACATTAACATGTGTTATTAAATTGTTGATTTTGTCTTTAGCTAACAATGCGAGGAGCTACAACAGATTATTAATTATTATTAATATTATTAATATTATTAATATTTAATTTCGAACCAAAGCTGTAAACCATGCGACTGATCAACCCGAATTCTCAGCTGCCATAGCAAGACAAAAGCAACGAGCATCTGTGCATAACCCCTTGTGGGATTCAAATTGGTTTTTGCAGTCACTTTGCAGCATCATTGGCATTGGCAGGTGCCAATATTCGATTGAAAAGGCTAATGTAAAGTTTGATTTGTGTTTGGTTTCATTTAAGGACTGCTCCAGAGGCTGCACCGATGCGCAGCTCAAATTGAATGGATGAAGGCAGTAATTATGGTTACCCTCTTTCCATATGCCTCTGCACTGCATCTGAGAATGGTTTCAGTCAGCTGAGATTTATTTTGGATCCCCAAAAGGGGCAACAGTGCCGTCATTTGAAGACGCATTACCAGGGTGCATGGACCATAAAATACATGCACGAATTTCCAGGCAGAAGTGTAAATATATTTAATATTATATTTAATTTATTTATTGATTGATTTTTGCATGTTTTGTGCGCAGCACCTGGCAACCAGGAAAAGGTGAACAAAAATCAAATGTGCAAGAAATGTGAAATCAATTTTCATGGCTTGGCGACATCGACATCGACGTATAAGTATATAAAAGGATCCGCCGACACGGCCAGTCGTTGTGGATTCCGGGAAAGTGACCAACTGCGGTCAGTGATAGGTGGCTAAGCGCTGACTGACGATGGCAGAGGGAACCGCTCGTAGGTATGCTCCTGGCCACGTACAGAAACAAACACCAAACACTAATGAAGTGCTCTGGAGGGACTGGCTGCAGCCAGGGGACACCCACCCCCAGCGCCCCCGGGGCGTTGTCGGATGCATTTGGCAAATAAAACACCTACCGACACGGCACGACAAGAGCGATAAGCAGAGAGCGAGACAGAGTGACAGTGGGACTCAGCGTGTCGTCCGGCATCATGACAAAGGACAACTGCAAACTACACAGAGTCCAGTCCAATCCAGTTCAGTCCACAGGTCGAGGCGAGTTCCTTTGCCAAAAAAGAAGAAGGAAAGAGAAAAAGAAAAAAGAAAACCAGAAAACAAAGTGCGCAGTGCCCAAACAGTAGGAGCTCTGCGCTGGCCTGGCCCGAGACTCCTTGGACTTGGCTTGGACGCAGTTGGAGTTGGAGTTGGCTTGGACTGGACTGGCTGTCGCTATCGCTGCAGGGCAATTAGAACATTATCAGGCGGCAATAATCGGCTCGTTTGCACCCAAGTGTCGTCGTGTCGTCGCTCGACTGCGACTGTGACTGCGACTCGTTCGCTGTCGTAATAATAAAAGGCATCGACATGCACATTGCACATTGGCAATCTCTGTCTCTGCATTCTGCTCTCAATATCTTGTGGAGTGCGTTGGCTGGAAAAACAACAGGACATCCAGCTGCATGTGTGTTTGTGTGTGTGCCTGCTGTATCTGGGGAATGTCTTTTGTGGCCCTGCCCATACGAAACCATTTTTCAAATGCAATGCAAACCAGCAGCAGAGCGGCAGAGCGGCAGATAGGCAGGCGACAATGTCGAATGTCGGCGACAGTCGGGGGGCATCAAAGTCGATTATCACAGTTTTTGGGATTTGCCTTAAATCACGCACCAGTCGGTAGACGGCAGACAGCAGCAGTCGGCAGTTCGAGATCTTCTCGGGGCTACAGCTCAATTAAAATTCTTGGAATACGCTCAACACTTTTCCAGAGTGTTCCCCCCTCCCTCCACTGTGCCTGTTTCTGTTTCTGTGTGCTCGTCTGCACAATATTTTCGAGGCGGTTTTGTGGTTTTTGATGTTCCGTTTTGCCCCTCGACTGCTGCCGCTGCTAATCTGCTAAATTAATGATAATGCGCGCGGCAAAGTCGTAAATATTACAGCACCAGCAGCAGGAGGAGCAGCAGGAGGAGAATGTCTGACTGACCATTGTCCGGAGCGGACCGGAGCAGAGCTCGGAGCGCAGAGCCCTAGCCTTGTGCTGTCCTGCTCTGGGCAACATTCAAATCCAGCAAATCTCCCGTCTTAGTTCTAATTCTTTTCACACTCCAGCGCAGGCCCCTTGACATGTCAGGGGATTTGGGGCGGACAACTTGCAGTTGGCAAGTCAGTCGTGCAGGGAAATGGGGGGAATGGGAATGGGGATTAGCCAGCGCCATGTCATTCAATTTGCATTTGCATGAGCAGACTGAAGCCCGGCCTGGACCTTTTCCAATGGAAAGATAGCGGGGCAATCGCATGGGACATGCCTTGACGTGACTCGACTCGACTTGACCTACCCCCAAAGATCATCAGCGGAGGCGAGGCATGCGCACTGATCGCCTCTCCTTACCGCCCCCAAGAAGCGGGCAGCAGTTGACCCACTGAGCAGCTGGCGGCCATATTTACAGACGGATCAAATGTGGCGTATGCGGGGGCAGGGGGGTTGCTTTGGGTGCCCAAAGGGTTGCTACATTAGATGGTGTTGAATATTTGAAATTGGAGCCGCAGCGGGTAGAGCATTCAGCATTTTAGAGCGCCTATTAAAATAATACGAAATACAAATTATTAATAAATAAATAATTGAATAAAAAATATATTTATTTTTACTGTAAATAAACAAGGAAATTACTTAAATTAAAGTAAAAAAATTGTAATATTTTAAATATAAATAATCAATTTAAATCATTTTAATATTTATAATTTAAATAAATAAATAAATAAATATTGCTGATGGCTGGAGTATATTTTGCGGAATATAATTTTGATGCCACCACCTCCTCGATTTAATTAAATTGAATTAAAGTTATTTACCTATTATTAACAACAATATATTTATGTATTTATTTTATTTTATTTATGCTTAAATTATATTTTATATTTTTCATATATTATATTTATATATTTCATTTATGCTTAAATTATATTTTGTATTTATTTATTATTTACACCTACATATATATTTATTTCTTAATCCCAAAACTATATTTTATATTTCTCTATTATTAACACCTTTATATTTATTTATTTTATTTTATTAATGCTTGTTATATTTTACATTTTTGTACTTTATATTTACTTAATATTAACACCTAAATGTTTATTTATTTACTTTATTTATGCCTAAGTTATGGCCCAAACATCTGCAGAGTATTTGCAGTTCCCAAGTTCCCCTGCCGCTGGTTTTGGTGTTTGCCTTTTCAGTTGTTTTTAGCAGTCTGGCCATGTCTGGCTGTGCGTGGTCCTCCTATGTCCTGGATGTCCTGCTGCTGTGTGCCTGTGTCCCTGTGTCCCTGTGTGTTGTATGTGTCACTCGGCTGAGCTGTGCCACACACACATTACTGAGCTGGGTTGCTGCCTCCCGGTGCCTCCTGCTGGCCAAAGCCAAAGCCAAAGTCCAAGTCCAGCCAGCCAGCCAGCTACCATGTGACGATGGCAATTTGCATTTACAGCGGGTGGCTGTGGGGTGCGGGGTGTGGGCTAGCCTCGTGTTAGCCACTGGGTGACAGACATTAAATAATTAACTCTCATGTATCATTTATAAGGATGCAGAGCAGCCGCTCCCAGCGAGTGGGAGTGGCGGTGGGAAGGGGAGTCTGTCAGCACACAGAGACAATGCCAAGTAATCCCCAAAAGAAAACATTTAACATACGTAAGTAGCAATTGAATTAAAAACCAATAATATCAAGCAACCAACGCAAAAAATAACAAGCTCCACAGGGACAGCACGAGACATGCCAAGTGATTGGGAGTGGGTGTGGGAGGAGTGGGACTGTAATCGGAACATGTGTAGAGATATTTATTTAACAAACATTGCGAAATATCAAGAGCGAAACCAGAGGCACGCAGCGAGCGCACAGGAAGGGCAGGGCACAGGCAAAGGCAAAGGCAGGGCAAACAGGCGAAGGTACATCGCAGGTTGGGCAAAGGGACAACGGCAGAATCGAAATGCGATTGGTAGTTGGGGCAGAGAGCACACGATGCCAAATCAAATGTGAAAAGATGTGAAAAGCAAACGGAACGTGCACCGGTAACATTTAACCCATGCTCCAGCCAGTGCCAGAGCCAGTGCCATTGCCCCGCTCCGATCCGTGCCCATCTTGCTAGCCATCTCGCAACCGGGAGCCGGGCGTAAGCCGCTGCTGGGACACACACATGACGTATTGGCACGAGTCCCTCAGCAGCGAGTGGCGAGGTTCTGCCTCTGTCTCTGTGTGCTCCCTCCGCCCCTCCGCCTGCTGCCCTGCTCTGGG
Source organism: Drosophila ambigua (assembly GCA_018150905.1). Lineage (NCBI taxonomy): Eukaryota > Metazoa > Arthropoda > Insecta > Diptera > Drosophilidae > Drosophila > Drosophila ambigua. The sequence goes on along the minus strand of JAECWS010000151.1, from coordinate 3,177,794 downwards.
GGCACTTGAAAGCCCCGGTCGTATCTTGATTGTTTGCATGTAAATCTGCACAAAATCCCCAAAGTACCCAAGTACCCGGAGTACCCAAAGGAAGTGGAGACAGAGAGACAGAGAGCGAGAGCGAGAGTCCTTGTTGGCTGCCACCGCCATGCCATCCATTCGACAAGCGGTGCCCCCCACGTATCGTTACCCCGATGCGGAGGTGTAGCCCACACCATCATCATCATCATCGCCAGTAGCATCGTCATGATGGCCTTGGCGCATCGTTTGCCACTGCTCTGCATCGCTCAGCATCTCACGGCATCGCACGGCATCGTGGCAACGGCATCGTGGCAATCCCCTTGCACAATTGAACCGGGGTTCAGGCCAGTGTGGGCGGCGAGTTACCTGCGCCACTTTGGCCAGGTGGCTCGTGCCTTCCGCTCCGCAGTCCACCCTGGCGACTCTGGCCATACCCTGCTGCAGCTCCAATATATTTTCTATTTCTATTTCTGTTTATTCTACATATTTTATTTTACTTGATTTGATTTTATTTCTCGCTTCCCTCAAAGCCTTTTGGTCCTTCCCCCTTCGCGCAGCGTCTTTGGCTGTTTCGCATGGCGCAACTTTTCATTCCCTTTTCAGCGCTCGCTCGCTCGCTCGCTTTCCCAGCAGCTTTTACTGATCCCCTCCCTGCTGCCACATTGCGGGGCCAATTTTCCGATTTTCTACGATTTACTCGCTCGTTTTTTTTCCAGCAGGGAGTTGCTCCCTCTGCTCCCTCTGCTCCTTTGGCTGGCTGTTTCTTTTTTGTGTTGCTGTTCTGGCAAGGCTTTGGCTTGAACTGCATTTATTGGAATTTCACAATAAACTAACGAAGCTTCAGCAGCGGCGGCATCCTGTCAGTGGGGGTGGGAGGAGGAGCAGGGCACAGATAGGCCAAAGCCAAACCATGGCATTTGCACAAGTTTTTGGTTTGGTTTGGCCCTCCCCAGAGGCGCGTCGTCATACACGGCGTATGCTTGATATGTGCCATCCCTCAGACGACTGGCCCCCAGCCCCCATGTGACCATGCGAACTGCTGCCCCCGTGAAGGATGTAATTAAAAAACGGCAACATCAACAGCCTCCACAGGGCACGGGCCAGGCGGGCAGCGCACAAAAAAAGACACAGAGAGCGGCAGAGAGAGCTGCAGCCTTGTAAACTTGCTGCACACGACACTCGAAGTTGGCACAGCAGTGGAAGCAGCTTCTGCTCCATCCATCCATCCATCCGTCCGTCCGTTCATCCGCTCATCCCGGCTGGGGCGGGGCAAATCGATGAGCGGTGGGGGGGCGGGGGAGTGGGCTGGGCGTTGCACACAAAGCCAGCGACGGCAATCTCTAACGATATCCATAGCTCAAAGCCAAATCTCTGCACAAACAGGATATACATATGGCTCGGCAGGAGTCAAAGTCAATCCTTGCACATCCATCCAGCACAGCCTCCACTGCCACAGCCACTGCCACTGCCACTGCCACTGGCTCTGCCACACACTGCTTCCTGAGCATGCCGATGTTGTCGATGATGTTGATGCCGCATCCGTTCCGACTCGACTTGGGTTTTGTAGTCAAGCTTCCAGCTTCCAGCTTCTGTTCTGTTTTCCCTTTTCTTTTTTTTTTGCACCGCTTTCTGTTGCTGCTGCTGATACCCTGCCAGCCGTGTCGAGTGTCGGGGCATGCACAAATGGAAGCGCCTCACTGGATTGTCATCACTTATGGGCATTGTGTGTGGCACACTGAGCCTTATAAGTTTCAAATGAATGAGTAAACTTTTATCTAGTTCAACTTTCATCCAGTTTTATGCTTCGCTTTAATATCTTCCACTGATAATTCCCTGGACTGTGCTTTGGGTATTTTTCAGTCCGAACCTCAAGTCTCCTTTGACTGTTCTAACTTGTTTTGGTTTTTGTTTCTTGCTGCTGCTGCTGCTGCTTTTTGTTTCTTCTCCTTGACGGGTTCAGTTTTTTGCGGGTATTTTTTCTGTGATATTGAGCCCGGCCAGCACTCAAAGGAAAGCCAAAGCCAAAGCTAAAGCACCTCCCTGCCGCCCATATCTCTATCCGCATTCGCTTTCCCATTCTCTGCCACCGACCCTGACGTATTCGGTTTAGTGTGATTTGTATGCGTCCCGGCTGAAGCACCCAACGATAGATGGATGGATGGATGGATGGACTTGCCGATGGCTGGAGAGTCATGTGGGGGCGCTGTCAAGTGCTGGGCGGGGCGGGGCGGGGCTCGACTCGACTTGACTCGCATTGCTATTTCATGCTGAAAAGCAACTGGCCAACTCGCACCACTTGTGACCGTCCGTCCAGCCATCGCATCGAGTTGAAAGTGAAACGGCGCGCCTCCTGTCCCGCATTAGTCCCCAGATACAGCTACAGCTTCAGTTTTGCTGGCAAGCAAAGAAGCAACAGGAGGAATAATAACTGAAGCAGCCTTGACTATGGGGTACCCAAGAGGAAGCGCAGGAATCGAAGCAATCGAACTGCGAAATTTAGTTATTTTTTATATTTATATTTTATATTTATTGTTTATATATTTATATTTTATTTTTATATTTATTTTTTATATATTTTTTTATATTTATTGTTTATATATTTATATTTTATTTTTATATTTATATTTTATATTTATTGTTTATATATTTATATTTTATTTTTATATTTATATTTTATATTTATTTTATACATTTATATTTATTTTTTATATTTTTATTTTTATTTTATACTTATATTTTATATTTATATTTTTTATATTTATATTTATTATTTATATTTTAATTTGCAGGCCATTTATGCAGGCATTTTCTTCCTGGTTTTCTCCCGATGAACTTACCTTTTGATTCTGATTTGTTTAAGGTGAAATAAGTTCGTATCGCAGCCTGTTTGCGCCTCTGTTCTGCAGCTTCCCTGGCCCTAAGTTAAGGCCCTGCCCCTTAGCTTTAGTTACTCTTGCCTGAGCTCCCTGCTCCCTGCTCCATCTCCTGTCCCTGTGTGTTCCCTGTGTGTCTGCGTGTAAGCCCCATGGAGGTGCAACGCTGCTTGTTGCTGCATTCGCATCCGTAACATGGCGGCTTATGTGTTGCCGGTTGCCGGTTGCCGATTCCCCGGTTGTCGGTCGCTGCTTGCTGGTTTGCTGGTTGTTTGTTGTCGCTGCTGCCCTGCACTGCCGCCTCGTTATGGCTTTCTTTTTGTGCCTAGACCTACCCTTAACCCACTCCAGTTTCAGCTGCAGCCCCACCTGCCTGCCTGCACTCTGCTCTCTCCTGTTGCCCTGGGTGACGTGAACTCTCAATATCGAGTGGATTTGCAAGTGTCATTTGTAGGCAGGTGATGGAGCTCAAAGCGGCGGCCATCCACAGTGATTTACATTCCGTAACGGATCGAAGCGGAACGGAACGGAAAAGCAGAGACCACAGCACAGTGGCAACGAATAGTCGCTGGCAGCCCATTCAACCAAAGCAAAGACACAACTCACGCATCCCCAACATTTATATTTAAACAATAAAATACACAGGCATCAGCAGCAATAATCCAGACAATATTCCAACTAAAATTTCAAACAAAAAACCCCCAAAAAAAATGCCCAAAAATGCGAATTTGTTTTCCCTTTTGCAGGCCACTCAACGGCCTGCTGTCTGCTGCTCTGCCTCCTCTTCGCGCTGTGCTGAGTTGTCGCTGGCCAAGACGATCTGTGCCTGCTGCCATTCCACGTCATCGCCGGCTCCGATTTCCCGCTCCGCTGGCAAGGAAGGAGGCACGCGACTCGGCAGCTTCTTAGCCTCTTCTGCGCAAAGCTTCAGCTGGGGCTCGCCGCTGGCTCCTGCGTCCAGCGTCTTCTCGTTGGCCTCCTCAGCGCATTGCAAAGCGCTTTCCTTGCTGGCTAATAGTAGTTGCTTGTTCTTCTTGCGGTTCCGCTTGTTGGGTTTGTTCTTCTTGGGAGTCTTCACCTCTGGCTGCTGGCTTTGGCTTGGCGTTTCCACGGTTTCAATGCCACTGAATTCTGTCCGTGGATCCTCTTCTTTGGTGCCCAATTCAGCGTGGCCTGGAGGCAATTTAATTTGTTGCTCGGCATCGCCTGTAGCCAATTTCTTATGTTGCTCGGCCTTCCCAGTGCTAAGCTCTTCAGCTGCTTCAGTGCAGAGAATGTTGTGTTCTGTTGCCACAGTCTTGACAGCCTCTGCACCGCTCTTCAAGGCATCTTCAGCAGTCTGCAGCAGGTCGTTGGTCTCCTCGCCAGTGTCCAGCAGCAGCCACGCAGCAGCCTCCGCAGCACAGTCCAGAGTGTTGGCCTTGCCAGCTAATTTCGGGGCCTGCTGCTGTGTCTTGTGGCTTGCCGAATCAACGCCCTGAATGGCCTTGTTGATCCCTGTTGTCTGTAGATCCTCTCCTTCGTTTTCGCATCGGGCTTTCTCTTCAGCTTCGTCAGTGCAGCGGATCAGCTCGCTGGCTGCACCGCCAGCACCTGAGTCCAGCGTCTGGGCATCCTCTGCCTCGTTTTTCGGTGCATCTTCCTCTGTCAGTTCGGTGATCTGCTCGTCGCTCTGCTGCAGCCCCGAAGCCTCAGCTTTATAGCCCTTGTTCCTCTTGCGGTTTCGCTTTTTAGGCAGCTTCTCTCGGGCCTGCTTCTGAGGCTTCTCCGCCTTGTAGCCGCCCTCGCAGGTGCACTGCAGCTGCGGCTTGTCCATGGCAGTGGCTACGGCCAATTGCTGCTCCCCGCCAGACGCCGACGCCGACTCCGACGCCGCCGCCGCCGCTGACTCTGCCCGGATGGAGAGCATCACCTCGCTGATGCGCCTGTCAATCGCACTGCATTGCTGCGATTGCTGCGCCCTGAGCTCCTCCAGACAGGCGACCCACTCCACGCCGGGATCGAGCGGCATGTCGACGGACTCTGCCTCGGATTTGGGCAGCGCGTTGCCCATGCCGGCCATCAGCCGCTCCACCAGCTGCGGCGGCTGCACGTTGTGCCAGCAGTCCGAGTACGGCCTGATGGGGCCCATGTGTGAATTGTCCTGGAAGAACTGCTCGCGGCACACGGGCATAAAGGACTCGTGGCCCTTGGGGAAGAGCTGCGTGAAGGGGTCCTCGGGCTCGGGCACCCTCCGCAGCAGCTTGCGCTCTGTTTCGGTGCGCTTCGCCTTCTTGCCGCGTCCCTTGACCGGACCGCCCTTGCGCTGCGGCACCTTTGCCACGGGCTTCGCCTGCACGCCCCCCTCCGGCACTTCCACCATGTCCAGGAATCTCATTTGACGCTGCGAATCTGCGGGAAAAGCGTAGCTGTATTTGGACGGGGACGGGGACGGGGACAGGGACACTGCCGCCAGTACATACCGTAGAGCAGGCAGCGCTTCACGGCCGTCGAGTGGAGAACCTCGCGCATGTCCAATTGGCGGAACATCCTGTGCTGTGCTGTGGCAAATGTTTTATTTCGGGCTGCTTTCCTTTTAGCTTGAACTTCCAGCTGAACTCCACTCAAATCAATTTGTTTTGCAGTGCTGGAATGCGAAAATGCAAAGCCTACCAGTGCCGGAAAAGCCAAGACCTAGACCGATCTGGTCACACTTTTATTCTATCGCTCTCGCTCTATCTTTGACAGCTCTGACATTTCCTTGTGGTTCCTTTGAGGTTGGGTTTTGCAGCTTAAATAATTTTAAAATTAATTTCAACTATTGAATGTCACTGCGAGCAGCACTCCGAATCACAGCCCAGTGCTTTGGCATCCATTTCCTTTTGGCATTTCCATTCCATTTCTGTGCGCACATCAAATTTTCGTTTTTTGTTGGTCTGCCTTTGGACGAGTTTCGCTCGCCATTGCCGTAAGCCTCCAGAGGCGTAGCCGTGCCCGTGCCCGTGCATTGCATGCATATTTATAGTGCCGCTTGTTGACAAATATCGCGCCATGTTGACTGACTGACGACCAGCAGGTCGTTACACAGAATGTGCCACCGAAACTGGCCCCGGCACTGGGGAGGAGTCTGGCAACGGAAGCTGCACTGATTAGAAACATAGTTGGGCTCCAATGAAGCTGTGCCGGCGAACCAAAGGGAAAAAAAGCACTGATGGCATACAAAACAAAGCAAAAAAAAGAAGGCACGCCGCTGACCAGGCCCAGACCCAGGCCCAGACCCAGGCCCAGAATGGAGCTGCACAAAACTCGTGCCCTAAGTGGCAGTGGCTGTGGAATTGCAAAGCAACTGGAAGCTGCTGGAATGGAGGGTTGCATGTTTAATTCTCAGTGAAAATGCGCAAAGTTGAATGGATCCCAAGAGCATTTTTAGAACTAGCCAAAGACGCGTTAAATATATATATATTTTTTTTTTTATTTAAAAAAGCAACTTATATAATAATTAAATGATTTTTCACTTGATCTGCAGCTGCAGCTGAAATATTTTATTTATTTACTTATTTTGTTATGTGTCGATTTTCCTAAAATTACCTAACGCATTATTTGTATTATTATAGTCTGGCAACCCTATCTAATAAATGGTCAGTCTATATCTTGCACTCAATTGGAATGTGCTTATTTGGCTCCTCCAATACAACACATTTAATAGCTTAAGGCCTAAACTTTATAGGTTTAGGGTTTAATCCTTATAGTAAGTGATGATAAAAGTGTGAAACCTTAAAGTAGGTGATGATAAACTAGCAATGGCTGCCATGGCCTTCAGCTAGATTTAATGTAATATTTAGACAAATTTGTTTTTCATTTTTACAGCAGACATAGACATTTATTTTTCACTTAAGACTAGACAATTACTATAACATATTGTATGTGCATTTTATTTTTAAATAAATCTATGATTTGTATACTTCAATTTTAAATTACTTGTGAGTGTTTATGAGTTTTGTTCTTGTATTATAGTTGCTTAAATTTAATTGTAAAGTTGTGATTTAAGAAAAAAACTCAGAATTCTAATTATGTTATCCTCTGCAGGGTCTGCCATTAAATCTAGTTGGTTGTTATCGTTGCATATTTCGTGTCTTAAGCGTGATAGTGCTGGAAAAATATTAGATATGTGTTTTACGTTTATAATGCAGCTGAAATATTTTTAGTTTATGTTTTGTAGAGAGAAATGTGTGAACTTTTATTGGGTGTAAAATTGTTTAGCACACAAGGGCCGCAGCCAAAGGATATATCCAGGCAAATCTACGTTTCTTTTACTTTTACTTTTATTTTTTAATACTCCTCATAATATATATATAAACCTTAGATAATGCAAAGTGCAGTGTACAATCCAGTCGCTGTTCTGGTTGGGCACTTGCCTGCCGCACGGAATTGTTGTGGCACAGCTCTGCTGAGTGCCCCACGGCAAATCCTGTGCCTTGAATAGCAAATGGTCTCGGGTACGACGCTACGCCGATTTGTTAGTTTGTTCGAATATATTTTAGTGATTGAAATATTAATGCGGGCTGGGAGGTGGGCTGTGTGCGAGTAGCAGAGGGACAGCCAGCCAATAGGCTGTGTGGGCTGCAGGATCGATGGCAGCGCCGGCGCTACGCTTTGCTTTGTTCAGCAATTTGTGGCAACAATGGAGTTGCGTTCGCCACAAAAGGCGGCACACAATAAAAGCCAGTGCATGGGCCCGGGCTAAGCCTCAGCGAGACCAGAGGCATGTGAAAGGAAGGAGCCGATACACCGGCAGGATACACATGTGTGGCCGTTGCCGGGGCTTTCACATTAGCAAATCTATTAGCATTTGGCTAAGCCGCACTTAGGCCTAATGTGGAGAGCATGGGATAAGGATGCGCGCTAGACTGGCTGTCGCTCGATGGAGGGAGGGAGGGAAGGACCAGGTCAGGCCAGGCCAGTTCACTGTGGGACCAGCGGACAGGCTAATCCTTTATCGCAGGCCGGCGATCGTGCAGGTCCTTTGTTTGGGTGCATGGATCGGCTGGCCATTGTGCAACCGACACTTGTCTTAATCCCCGCCCAGCAACCAAACACACACACACACGAACAAAGCAACAAAAGCACACCCGGCCACAAAAGGTGCAGCCGGGCAGGGCCAGGACCAGGGCCAGGGCAAGGAACAACCTGTTCAGTCATACGATCCGAGACCGATCCATGAGCTGGCGGATCAGGGCCTCCATCGATCGATAGCCCTTTGTTTGGGCCCTGCTTCTGTGGGCTCGCCCAATTGATCCACTCAAGATAAATTAAGGCCACAAAGTAGCAGCGGGCGCATGTGTAAGCTTAGCCCCTGGGATTGCTTTGCTTGTCCCTAGGCCGGATCGCCTCAGACGGCATGTCTTCCGGTTGATTATCACCTAGCGATGGCAGTCATGCACAGCCAGGGCAGGGCACGTCCACAGGCAGGGCTGACGGGGCATATGTACAGCACAAATTACAATACAGCAAAAGTTTATTACGAGAAATCCATGAAAATCAATGGAATGCGAGCCATAAAGAGAGCGAGCCAACAAACAACATTTCAGCAAGGGGGAAGGGAGGGAGGAGTGGGGGAGTGGGGCAGTGGCATGCCATGAAATTGTATTGAAATGGATTGGACTGGCTGGCAGTTGTTGTTCCTTTTTCGCTGAGAGCCGAGAGTGCAATTATTAAAATAATGTCCACAGCCCATTGAGTTCATAACGCGAATGAGGCCGCAATAAAATAAATAAATGAAGAGGAACTTGTCCTCAAATGAGGCATGCAAATGTCGCCCGACGAAAATAACAATGCTGGAGTCATAGCCACGGTCTGGGGCAGGGTGGGGCAGTGGAACTGCTACCCCCCCATCGGCCAGCAGCATCGTCCATGTCCATGTCCATGTCCGTGGCCTGTGCCCATCCTGCACTGAAATTTATTAAAAACAAAAGGCGGAAAAATGCTGAAACAAAAACAAATATCAAGGGGAGGGCTTGGATGAGACTGGGCGACTGTGTGGCCTGTGGACTGGCCCATGGATGGATGGATTGCTTAATTTCGGCCATTGCCCACAGCTGTTGGCCCAATAGATTAAAGGGGCCAAACTTGTATGTTTATTAAAGAAAAATCCTACCCGAAATCCACTCCACAGAGCCAAATAGCAGATAATACTTAAGAGATCGTTGGCGAAGCATTTCGCTGGAAATTCAAATAATTGCGAGTGCAAAAGAGGAGCAGAAAATTGCTTAAATTAAGAGACATTTTGCAGTAAAAAATAGAAATATTTCTGAGCAATTTTCAGCCAAAACTTAAGGCCAGATATTGTAGGGAATATTTGCATGGAAATTTAAAAGCAAATAGGAATATTGATCTATAAAAAATTAAGCCAAAAAATGCTCAGAAAAATGGGAAATAAAATTGGGGAATATTGAACTATTGCACATAAATAAATATAATATAATAATAATAATACTATATTAGTAATAATATAGTATTAATAATATTCATAATAATAATAATATAATAATATAAATATAATATAAATAAAAATATAAATATTTATAAATAAATACAAATACATTACATTAATTATATAAAATTATAATTATTTATTATTCCTAAATATTCTTCAGCTGAGCGGACAAGTAAAATGATGAGGCATTGATTAACTGATGAACCCTGCGACTCTTTCTAGCCAGAACTTTCACCAGCAGCACTTTCCCACACACACACACACACACACACACACACACACACACACAGACACACCATTTATGCCCGCTTGCCACTTTTGGCAATATATTTTGCAGGGTCTGTCAGTGCGGAGCTGTGTGACTGTGACTGTGACTGTGACCCCAGCGGCAGCTTAACCCGTGGCAAGCAGGCAACAAAAAAGTGGCACAACTTCGCGGAGGGGTGTGGGGGTGGGGGGTGCACACAAAGAGTTCGAGAAGTTCAAGTGTATAATTTCGTTACAATTGGGACAGTTTTAGTGCTTCGCGCCGGAACAACATGAGCGGCGGTGGTCGGTGGTTGGTGGTGGGTGCTCCTGTTCCCAGCTCCGCTGCAGTTGCAGTTACAGTTACAGTTACAGTATCATTGGTGCACTCCACCCTGTGCCGCAACCTTCCACCGAAAACATGAGCGGACAGAGCGGACAGAGCGGACAGAGGAGGGGGCCGCTTAAATGCGGTTTCATGTTACACATGTGCGTCTAATTAGCGACTGTTTAACGATAACAAGCGACGGCTGTGGGTGCTGTAACTAATATGCCAGAAAATTAGACTTGCAGGGCACACACACAGCCAGACACAGGACACGCACACACACACACAGGACACTCACAGGACACAGGACACAGGCACTGAGCTGTCCCTCTGTTAACGAGCATGAAATTATTATCGAAATGCAATTAATGAGTGTGACAAGAGACAAGCGGCCACACGGCCTCTGCCCTGCCCCTGCCCCTGCCTCTGCCCTGCCCTGCCCAGAAGAACTCACTCGGACACAGGATGTTGCACTTCGACACTTGTCCGCACTTAGAGGATCAGCGCAGGTCACCCCACCCCCCCAGCCAAGCCAAGCCAGCCCATTCCATCTCCTGTCTACCCTGTCTACCCATCCTGTCTTGGTGCTATCTCTGCTGCAAGCTGACACTCTCCGAGCAGGTTTCCCAAACACTCTTTTCACACGAATTCCGGCGCCAGGCGACAATCTCTCGCCTCAAGTGCACCCCGCACCCTGCACCCCGCACCCTGCCCACTTCCGTCTCCGAGTCAACGCGTCTCCCGAATCTCAATCCTCCAGGGAGCACTCGTCGCTGCGTCGCTGTGTCCCTGCAACCTGCAGCAGCTGTGCCGCTTTGCATATCATGTGTGGGAAGCATTAGGAGCTCTCCCCCTCTCTGCCTCTTTGGGTGTCTTGGGGGTTGTGTGTGTGGCCTCAGCAGGGTTCAACAAATCGGATTTGGAGCTTTAGGCGTTAATAATCTGGACCCCGACCGACCGCCGCTGATAAGTGAAAGAGCAGCCGCTTTCCGTCTCATCCGGCCGGCATCCAGTGACCCTTTCCAAGCGACATACTCTCTGCCACGTTGGAGTTCCTCGCCACAGCTCAGCAAGTTGCAAAATAAAAGGCTTCGCTAGGCTTCCTCCATAAAATCTTCGTGCTAAATGCGCGATTTTTGTGCAGTTCTTTGGGGATCAGCTTCAGTTTTTCCCAGGCCAAAAATGCTACAAAAATGTTTGCAGTTTCCATATTTTATTCTCTTTTATTTTATTTTATTATATTTTTTGCCTCTCCCGTAGGTTCTGGCTCTCCTCTGCTGTGTGGCTATTTTTAAATTATTTTATTTTAATTTCCCTTTTTCGTAGTGTATTTCCTCTGCTGTATGGCTTAGCTTACAATTTTCTTTGCCTGCCCCCAAATTCCATTCCATTTTTTGTATTTTTTTTCGACTTTCTATTGTTTTGTGCAAATTTAGTTACCCCCCTAGCAAGGGGGGGGACTTTGTAGGTTTCGGGTATTCGGGTTCTACATCGATGCCCACTTTGTTTTAATGCGCGCTGATATGTGAGCCGCAGGGCTTAGTCCGCACACCCACACACGCCCATCCCGTCCCATCCTGCATGTGCTGTGCTCTGGGTGTAGTCCTGGCCAGAAAGTGCTGGCCTGGCCTGGTGTTGATTTTTTAACCGAATCGAGAGAAATTTTGTTGGCTGAGATCCGTTGAGGCGTAGACCATAATCAACTTCAGTGGCCAGCAACTCAATTTATACTTCAGCTGTAACTCGCAGCAGATGTGCCCGTGTGTGTGTGTGCTTCTCCCTGGAATAAAATAAAATAAAATAAAATTGAAAAAGGATTTCCGTTTGTAGTCCCTTGGTCAACCATTCGACCAAAGTCTATCAATATGCCAACGCAGAGGAGACTTTTACTTCTCTGCTTTCCTTTCTCTTTTTTCCTTTCCTTTTTCCTACACTCAATCTGGCCCAAGGTGTAAATTTTATTTGAATTATTCGTTAAAGATTCGCACACGGATTCCTATTCCCTTTCCCTTTCCCACTCCCACTCCCATTTATATATGTATTTATATTTATATTTATATTTAGTTTAGTTTGTTACGTGCCCGGCATGCGATGTACACATTTTTGCCTTTTGACTTTCTTGACTTTCGGGCATCGCAATGCCCTGCCCCGCCCTGCCCATGCCCCTCCTGGGGCAATGTCTGGGCATTTTGTTGTTGGCTGGCTGCAAGTTGGTTTGATTTAACTTCCGGTCATTTCATTTCCTCTGCTATTTTTCCCATTTTACCCTTCAAATTGCTCAAACAAATATCTGTGGACTCGCTGTCCACACAAAATATTCCATTGGCATCGGGACAATCCAATTTAGAGGCAGTTGCAGCATTCAGCATTCAGTGGCAAGCACAGAACATTTCCATATACTAAAAGAGAGAGGGAGGGGCGCCAACCTGCGCTTTCATTCGTTTTATTTATTATTAATTGCAGAATGTGAGCTAAAATATGGCCTGACTACTGGGAGATTATCTAGGCAGATATTCCTCTATGATTTATTTGTAACAAGCATTCCTTTATGATTTATTATAATTTATTTATAATTTTATAATTTATTTATTTTTAACAAGCCTGGGAGGCTGCCCTTGAGATGTTTTCGGGCCACGCCCTTTGCGGAACTCGGATTTCTGATTAAATTGTTGCCTCCAATAGCATTAAGTCATTCTCTTCTCTGCTCTATAATTTCTGGCACATCATTTGCCGCACAACAAATTTTGGTAGTCTGCTGTGGCACCGCCAGTCGCCCAGCTTCCCTCTGCCTTCGGCCAGCAAGCCAGCCAGCCAGCCAGCTGTGCCCTCTGCCAATTGGTCACACGCGACGACCACTTAGCACTTCAGTCGGCGACAATGCCCGATGATCGGCAGTAGCAAATTGAATGAATACATCACAGATCCGAGCAGATCATGCCACATTCGAACACTGCAACAGAGCTGACAAATGCCCATAAAGAAGTGGCCACGGAGGCCTGTGACCAGCCATTGTCCGACCGTTTCGTTGCGCTCATCACGTGGAGCATCGATCGATCGCAGCGAGTTCTATGGCCGGACAACGGCAACGGGCGACCCGCTGTGGCCAAACGACTGCGGTCGACCCCACAAAAATGACAGCCAAGAGCAGAGTCCCAAGCCCGGAGTCCGATGATGCTGATGATGATGGTGCAACGAATCAATTGCCATTCAGCCAATTGGCGAGATTTGTCCCCCGGCTAGTGTGAAATCGGCAAAGGGCGAATAACATTGCAGCATTATGCCCAATCGAGAACCCAATTCGGCCACGGCTACGGCTTTGGGTTTAGGGTTTTTGGGTTTTTCCACGTTGGGCAGTTCTGAATTGAAATTATGTGGCGAAAAATTGCAATTTTCATGCTCAGCAACACATGCCCAGGCAGGGCATTGAGAGCACAACAAAAAGGACAGTCAGGACACAGCCAGGACACAGCCAGGACACAGTCAACTGTGTCCCTCTGTCTGTCTTTATATAGTTATATTTCTCTCTCCCTGAGGACCAGCTGAATGCTGCCAAAGTCCTGGCCAAACGCGCGCCACTCAGCACACATTTTCGGTGCAGTTGTCCGTAATAATGTCATCAAATTGGCCGTGATTGCTCCGCCCCCGTGCCAAATGGCACATACAGAAATACAGCCAAGGAAACAATATTACTTAGTTGCTTGGGGCAACGGGAAGCGCAGCGGAGAATTATTAAAAATTATATGGGCATGCAATTCAGCTGCGGGGAGAGCCAAGTCCGCGCGGGCTGAGCATTTATTTAAATGGATTGCACAACACCTCAAGCAGAGTCCAGCAGCTGGCAGTGGCTCCCTTCGTGGCTCCAGTCCCAAGAATTCCCGCAGCCAAAGCGCCGCTCCATTGCCATTATTGTTGCACATTTTATTTGATAGTTCTTGGGCGAGTCTCTCTACGCGACTCTCCACTCTTGACTCTCCGACTCTTCGACTATTGTGACTGAGTTTTTGAGTTTTTGTGTCATTTATCCCGATGGGTTTCCGGGGGCAAAGTGCTGGCCCCTTGGCCCGTTCTGGCTCCAGCGCTTTGTATCGCTTAATCCTGCAGACGTCCAACCCGACCACACTCCCATTCTGGTTCTGATTCCCATTCTGATGCTGGCTGCTGGCTGGCATCGGGGTTGGAATGGTTCCCAGTGCTGCCAGTGTTCGAGTGTGTTTTATTTGCATGCTGATAAAGTTTCAACGAGCGGAAGAGCAGAGGAGCAGCGCGCCAGAGGGAAACTTTTGTCAGCGGTTGCCGCTGAGGTTGAGCTGGCCAAGCGATCCAGAGGGAGAGAGAGTCGAGTCAGGGTCCGTGCCCGGGCACAAATGTCACGTCTCAGGGGCGGCAATTACGACAGTTTAATTATGATGCAAGTTCTTTTATTTCTTTTCTTTCGTTCTGCTGCGCGCGGCCCGACAATGGGCGCGAATCGGTACCGGTACCGGTGCGGGCAACGGGCCCTAACAGCTTCATTCCAGGCGGTCGTGCCCTGGACAATGCGCCGCAACTCGCTTCCTAGTCCGCCCCCCACCCTCCCCCTTAGCCCCTTTGCCGCTTTGCCCCTGGGTGCCAGTGGGCTTAATCCGCTGCGCATGCGCCTCGGCCCTTGGGTCGACTTTTGGTCACTTGCGCGGTCAAGCCGGGCCAATCTGGCTGCGCACCCAGTGGTCAAGCACTGGTCATTGGCTGTCGTTTGCCGCCTCTCCTCTCCTCTCCTCTCCTTTCTGTTTCGTCATGTGGTGCTGCTGGCCATGGGAGCAGGCTGCTTATCTACAGCTGATTCCGACGGCCTCATGCCGTGTCCCAGACACTGCCCTAATTGCCAATGTCGGACGGAGAGCGACCGACGACCCAGAGGCCGACGACAGTTGCCAAATCCGAACAGCTGTCGCTGCCATAGAGAAGGAGGGGCAGAGAGAGAGAGTGAGATCTTTGCTGGATCATCAGGTAGAGTTCGAACCTCGAGGCGGGGGCCAGCCAAATTGAAATGAAGATCGCGCCAAAAAACACCAAAAACAAAACTCCTTTCGGGACGCGTCTCGGGATTCCAATTACATTTTGGGTCCGCTTACAGGCAGGCTCTAGTGTCCCTGTGTTTGTGTGTTGCTCCCGATGCTGTCAAAATATGTAACCTACTCCGTCTGCTACCCCCAGCCACCGCTTCCAGTTAAACGAGAAACAAATGAGCATATTGATTAAGTAATAAGCTGGAAATGGGTTCGAGTTTGAGTTCGAGTTTGAGTTTGAGTCCGGTGCTTGGGTTTCGGGTTCTCGTTTTGGGCTGCCCGTTTCCTCGTAGCTGCCACTTGCCACTGGGCCACTTGGCCCGCATTGACAACTCACTTTGCCAAGTGCTTCCCATTAATCCAAGTCCGGCCAACTGCTGTTTCTGGTTTTTAGCAGCAACTGCAACATAAATCAGAGACTGGCGCCAGCAGATCCCAGATCCGAGATCCCAGAGCCCAGATCCGATCGCATCGGAATTTGTACGCTGTAATTTGTGCTGTAAACTCTGCCCTGACTTCTGCGGACTGTTCACACTATTTGTTCATAGCCTGGGGGGGAGGATGGTGGGTTGGGAGGGCTTCGCTTCATCAGTCGCCCGAAACCAGTGGAGTGGCGCTGCTCAAATATTCTTCTAGGGCTTCGCTGCTGACATTCAAACCCTTCTTGTATTTTTTTTGGTAGCCAACAATGAGCCGGGCCAACACCCCCTTCATTAGCCAGAAGCTTTGCAGGCAAACAGGCCAAATAAAATATTATTTTACATGGCCAAACAATGCGACGACGCCACTCCGCACTCCGCACTCCACTCCCCACCACGCCACATCATTTGCAGGTAAACACGCGGCGAGCGGTGGCAAGCGGTGCGAAGGTGTAAAAGTCAAAACAATGACAAGAAAATTAGCTATAAATGCTGACTGTCCCCCTGTCTCCCAGTCCGCCCTCCCTTTTTTGCGTACTTTTTTTCCCAGTTTTTTTTTGAACAGCCGCACGAACCGAAAAGCAAATGGGGGAAGCGCAAAGCCAGCGCGGGGGCAGAGTGCAAAGCAGTTGGCAAGTCGATAAATAAACAAGTGGGGGAACTGTACACAGAGGGCTGATTAATACGGAGCCAAAGGTCGGCTTAGCTCTCGCAATAAACCATATTTAATTTTACATGTGTACACAGAATGGGATGCGAAGAGCAGGGGAATCCCAGTTAGAGCGGGTCTCGGGGAGCAGCCAGCAGGCTGGACATGGATCAGCATAAGGCTCAAAAGGTTGATCAGATCGGTGCTTAAATTATGCTATTAAATGTGGCAGTAATTGCAGTGGGCATATCAAACATATTACTGAGTGGGGCAAGTCATTGATCCTTATTGGATATGCTTTGGGTAGATCTCTCTTCGATCTTGGATGCTGCCTGCTGGTAATTTGTGAGACTCTTTTATGGGCTGAATATAGGGAACAGCTTTGCCAGCCTTTATTTCCGCTGGATATCTATCCACTGGCGGTCCTTCGAGCTTCTAAAATTTCTTCCCCAGGCAGAGGCGCAGCTAGCATTTTTAGCACCGCCTTCTGGGCTTGCTCTGACTATTCTCTGTCCATGCTTCGAGCTTTGAAGCATTTTCTTCCCATCAGCGGTGGAGCCAGGATTTTCTGATAGGGCATCAATGAATCGCCTCGAGCCGAGCAGCGCAACGTGCAAAAGGTCAAAGTTGCCCCACAACGGGTGTCGGCGTGCCCTCAGCCCCAGCCCCCGCGCCGCTCCGTGGCTGCCTTTCAGTCCTGCGTTCTGTCCGCTTTCCCTGTCTATTTTTTATTCGTGGGGTTTCGGTTGGCTGTTGTTTTTTTTGTGCAGTGCTCCGCTAATGCTAACAATGTTAATTAGCGACGAACGCCTTTTGTTTTAATTGTGCTCGCCATGCGAGGCCCGAGATTTGTGGGGGGGATGGGCTTGGGTTTGGGTGTGGGTTTGGGTGTGGGGTCTTGGGGTTCGTCATTGCTGCTGCGGCTCCTGCTGCTGCTGCTGCTGGCTGGCCAAGTTAATTGCATTTCTCGCAGAAGAATGCCTTTGGCCAGGGCCAAGGACAGGGATGGGGTGTCGGGCTGGGGTGATGTGCGCCCGCTGCGTCATCTCAGCGACTGTTGGCACAACACGAATCAGGCCCTGTTAATGGGACAGCGAGAGGGCTAGAGTGGCGCAGAGTAGAGCAGAGCAGAGCAGAGCAGAGTCCTCCGGCACTAATAAGGTTAGCACTTGAATGGGAATCAAAAACTATGCATGGACCGGAGCCAGAGAGGAAGAGCAGGCAGGGCAGCAGGGCAGGGACGGGGGTCGGGGGTCGGGTCGAGTGAATTCGATTAAAATTACATTTTTCACTCTTCGACGGGCGCCGCCTGGCCGCCGCGCTGCCCCGCGCTGTGTGCCACAGCGAGCAGCGGAACAGGACACGCAGCGTGAATCCTTTTGATTGTTGCTCGCATTTGCAACTTGTGCAACGCATTTAATTTTATTTCATTTGAGTTTCATTTGCCAATCGCGCACACTCCTGCCCCTGGCCCCCAGCAACGTCTCCTCCTGCTACGTTTTCTTTTTCTTTTTTGTATTTTTTTGTTGTGCTGTTTTGTTGCCATTCGACACAACCCTTCGCTGGGCGAAGCCAGCGCGCCACAGGACACTCACTCGCCCGGCGACTGGCGACTGGGGCGAGGATCGCGCGGCACAGGAAGCAAAGCCGGCCACGTTGTGGGCTCACGTACCCGGCCACAAGCGAGGTCTACCAGAGCAACCCCGAAACGTCATCATGGCCAGCGCCATCATCATCATCATCGTCCTTCCTCCTGCGTGCTGCCCTCACAGTGTGCTCGTCTGGGAAGTCCTCGGAGTGCTCGGCGTTTTGTAGTCGTCATCAAAAAGGACACTTGACGGGTACAACAAAAGCCGATGTTGTGTCGCTGCCACCGTTTGCTATTTTATTTCTATTTGCCTCATTCATTCGCTTGCAGCTTTTAGCGCTGCCTTTTGTCCATGTACCTCTCTGTCTCTCCCTCTCCCTCTCTCTCTCCCTTTCTCTTTCTCTGTCTCTGTGTGTCTCCCTCCCTCTGTACAGCCATCTCGCTCTGCATCTCTGAATGAGTGCTCGTCCGCTGTGCCCCTGATTATCCTTTCAATTAAATTGTAGCGTAACATTTTCCACATCGTTGCCAACAGTCAGCCAGCCAGCCAGACCCCAGAAAGCGGTGGATCAACCCAAAGAGCAAGCGAGACAGAGCCAGCCATAGACAGAGACAGAGACAGAGTGAGAGCCTTTGTTGCCTCGCGCTGCATCTAAGTAGAACGAACGAACGAACGGCTGGCTGGCTGGCTGGCTGGCTGTGCCCCTTTGCCCCTCTGCCCCTGTGTGCAAGTGCGTGTGAATGCAACTGTGAGTGCGCTGAATGGTGAATGATGAATGCTGAGTGCGCGTGTGAGTGCTGAGTGTTGACTGTTGATTTCGTTAATGGCCTCAGGGCTCACTCCTTTCCAGCAGCTCTGATCAGCATTCGCGATGCCTAAGCCAGCCAAAAACGAATCAAAGATCGTTCATATCTCCAGCCCTGCATCGCCCCATAGCTGCTTAAATTTCATAATTTTGGGCGTAAATTCTGGGCACTCAAAGGGCACCCCCCTTTGCCCTGCAAAGCTCTCTGCTAAATGTACTTTACGAGCCCTTCATTTGGGATCCCAGTTTGAGCTGCTTTGAGAGGATTCCAACAGATGAGCTCCAAATGTGATTCCGTTTCTGTTTCTGTTTGTGTTTGTGTGTGTGTTCCGTTCCGTTTCTATCCCTGGGCTCGGGGCATTTTATTTTTGGGGAATCCCTGCATAATACATGACATGATATAATATGATTTGCCTACACAAAACGAAAATCAACACGCAGCGTGTGGGGCTGGGTCTGGGGGGGATAGAAATGCACACGACAATCAACTTGTTCATAATACATGAGAGTTTTGTGAGCTGCTGCTGGCAGGAGCAGGCGGGTGGGGCGGGGGCGGGGGCGGTGTCGGCAATCAGTCAAATGTAATAATAAATAAATAAATAAATCAGAGCCAGAGCCAGAGGCAGCGGCAGACAACACACAAACAACGGGGCACTCGGCTTAATGGCAGCACAAAAGGCCCATTTCGGATTAGAAATCACGAAAATCACGAAAATCAAACAACAAAAAGCAACAAAAAATACGGCTATAAGCCGCGGAGAGGGAGGGAGAGCCAGCTAGCCCTGTCTGTCCAAATTTAATTGTATTTTCTCGGCTATTTTGCAACTCTTTCGTGCCATATTTATGGGGCAGTTGCTCGAGCAGCTGTCTCGGATCGGCTACCGAGTCGCAGTTGCCAAATTAAAGTGTCGGCCAGCGGCAAGGGCCACCCAGCTGTATTAGTGTGCTCGAGTGTAGTGTGGCTCCAGCCAGCCAGCCATGCGAATAGCTCGAGGACTTCATTTGCCGAATTGGCGGCACTATCAATGGGGCGCCAGCTATACCCCAAGAGGTTGGCAAACACAGGCGCGCAGCCGACAACTAATGAATAGCTGGCCCGAGCCGTGCAAATCAGCTACAGTGGAGCCTCCGCACTGCTGGCAGTGGCCCGCCATTACCTAATGGATATTCTAATTGATTGAATGGCTGCTCCACTGTGTGAGCGATGGACAGAGCGTTCTTTTTTGCCATTTGGCATTGCATTGATTTGGCAGCCAGCTTCCAAACAAACGGCAAACAAACAGCAAACAAACAGCAAACAAACAGCGGACAAACAGCGAGTGAATCAACACAGATTCTATCCGGCTTCCAGTTGCAGTTGCAGTTGCAACTTTCCGGCCATGTCGCTGCAGTTATTTGTCGAGTGCGCATTTCCGCTTGGCCAACAGCAGCAACAGAAAAAAAAATGGGTAGAGGAGAGCAGAGGAATCCCCTGAAAGAGTGGCAGTGCCAGAGGTGCGCCTATCTTCCATCTGGGAGCAGGAAAAAACCTGGACCTGGACCCAGTGCCCGTTTCGGTTTGCTTTATGTCATGCGATACGTGCGTGAAGGGCGGCGGGTAGGAGGCATCGGCATCACCTTTGTGACGGTCCCAATTCAATCAGCGGTAATTATGTCGCATGGAAATGCTATCAGGCGGCCAGATCTCGCTGTGTGAATTACACCAATGAGGAAACTGAGATCGCAGCAGAAGCAGCAGCAGCACAGGATTAGCTTTCTTCGTGTTGTTTATTTTCAACTGCCAATGAAATGGAGAGGAGAAGCAGCAGCAGCAGCGGCAGCGGCAGCACTTATGAATGAGATACTCCCCTGCCAAAAAATGCTGATAGCTATCGCTGGGATTAGGGCCCGAGTAGGGTAATAGTTACTCAACATTGGGCTGAGTTCGGTACGGGAGAGTGCCTGCCGGATGTTGTTGCGATTTAAACGGATTGCTGCAGCCGACACCTGAGCCATGCCGGAGATGCGCTGCCAACGATATCGGAGGTGTCACCTCTGGCAGTCTTCCGCCATGTTTCGACTGTTCGTTGCCCAGAGAATCCTTTCGCTGCTTAGTTTCCGTTGCCATTGAAGCTGTTGACCAGATTGTAGGCATTGAAATCGTTGTCTGTTCCGAATAAGAGCCACAGAAAATGTAATCCCTTTTCTGGCCAATGTAATGGAACCGCAGGAGGAAAGGGAAGCCCAGCATGTGGATGTAACACCTTCGACAGTGACGCGCAGCCTTCTCAGAGACATTTGCACAATTTGTCTGCGCCCAAAGAAGGAACCTGTGGCCGTGCCCTGTGGCCACTCGTTCTGTTTGGTGTGCATCAAGCGGCTAGTGCAAATGCCACAAGCCAATCGCTGCCCGTTGTGCCGCGCTGAAATACCGACAATGCGGCCCCGAGACGAGCCCGTGACAGCGGCTATCTCTCCCGGTGTAATGGAGCTATTCCTTCATCCAAGATTGCCATTAATGCAAATCAATATTATGTTCTACAAATATACCAATAGCTCTGTCCCAAAACCAGGCCTAAACCCCAGACCTATTTATCATCAGCGTCTTCATCTAACTAAAGCGCTGCTGGCTCGAAGAACTGGGGCCCTTGAGCATGCATAGGTCTTGGAGCCTAGAAGGCATAAGCCTCACTGCCTAGTACACCTCGTGGGATCCTCTTTTGGCTCTTGTGGCTGTCTCCTGCTGGTCGAGAGCCGACCCAGGCTACAGTCTTGAGTTCCCCAATCCGCTCTTTGCCAATCCCGAGCCAACGCCGGACTTCATCTCATAAACACATCCAGCTTAGCTATAATACGCCCGATGGATTGTACAAGAGCTCACACGAAGTCCTAGGCTTAAGTTACATTTATTAAATATGTACATTTAAAAGAGTATTATTAATGTTAAATAAAACCCCGACTGTTTATAAAACAAAAGGAGCGGAGCGCAAAAAAAAACAGTG
Source organism: Drosophila ambigua (assembly GCA_018150905.1). Classification (NCBI taxonomy): domain Eukaryota; kingdom Metazoa; phylum Arthropoda; class Insecta; order Diptera; family Drosophilidae; genus Drosophila; species Drosophila ambigua. The sequence goes on along the minus strand of JAECWS010000151.1, from coordinate 3,156,366 downwards.
TTTGGATTTGAAACATATCTAAAGAACAAACAAAACGTAGCAGCACTCCAGGCGGCGAGAATAATTTGTAGGATGTAGTTCAAGTCCGCTAGGGCGCCACTAGTAAACAAAATGTCTCCAGCTCCACCTAGCGGGAGTTTAATTTCAGATGGCCGCTCCCAACCCCTTTTTTTTTTTTTTTTTTTTTTTTTTTAATAATAATTTTTAAAAAAATAAATTTTAAATTTTAAAAAAAAAAAAAAAAAAAATGTAACTGAAGGTGCACGCAGGCTTCGGGGGAGTCCAGAGGGCGACGTGGGCTAGGTGGGCGATCTCGGGGGAAATCGTTAGAAAAAAAGAACACCAGTTTGTCTATTCCAGATACGTTTTTATTCCCAGAATGACTTTTACATTTTTTCGTGGTCCAACTCCCCCGCAAGGTATATAAAAAACCCGGTGAGGCCGTGGCTTAGTGATTGGTTGGGAACGCTGGGGGTCGAACGCCAACATCCCGCCCCCCTTTGCAATGTATTGCAACTTATGGGGAGTCCAATGCTACAGAAATGCTTTACGGCCGGCACCCGCCCGACAGCGTCCACCCGAAGACGGTGTGCTGTGCAACAGGGAGCCCCTCGGCACTCGGCAGCATTCCATCGCGGATGATGTCACCATACACGTCCGCTCCCAGAATGAGAGCCACAGTGGCCGGGCGATGAAAGTTGTCGTCTGCTAACGTTAGGTGACTGAATTTGCTCCGTATGCGATCACCGATGGACGCGGAGGGAGTTCGCAGATGCAGCTTCGGGTCCACCTGGAACACGACCTCCAACTGGAAGTCCGGGGACATCGGTGACCGGAGCACTGCTGCACAGGCTTCTTCATCCCCGATCATGGACGTGCGCAAATGGAAGGCCTTGGCCAGCGACGCGTTGATCGCTGACATGGGGCGGCAGGGGTCGATCAACGCCCGGGTCTCATAGGTGGTGGTCCCGTTGTCGACGGTGACGCTTGCGGTCGGTAGTACCTGCGGGTTGCGGTGCTGCAGCAGTGTGGTCAGAGTCGGAGGTCGGCTGGAGGAGGATGCCGAAGTCCTCGGAGGAGTAGGCCGTCGATCAGTCGCTGTGTCCCGCGTTCGTGGTCGGCGGGAGGCGGAGGATGCCGTCGTCGGAGCTCGAGGTCCAGCTGGTGAGGATGGTGTGACGGATGTGGGGCGACGACGAGTTGTGTCCGGGATATGCAGGAGGGTGTGGTGGTGCTTGTGGCAATGCCGACACCGGTCTCCGCTGCGGCAGTCGCGTCCCGAGTGCTCATGGGCTAGGCAGTTGGGGCAGTACTGATTGATGAGTGCTGCCCGCAACCGCTTTTCCGCGCTTAGCCGCAGGAACCGTCCGCACTTCCTAAGAGGATGGACGCCTCGGCAGACTCGGCAACGGTAGGACATAGTACCTCGGGTACGTCTGCTGTCGTGAGCTTGGCCCTCGGTGCTTCTGCGTTGGGTGCGTGTGGGCTGCTGGGGTGCCATCATGAGACCGTGGCTGCGGAAATCGGAAGTGAGGATTAGTAATGATGTGCAGGAGAGTTGTACGGACGAGTTGTGCTTAAGCCTAAGGATAAGAAGGCGGATACTTATGGATCGGGTAGTACGCGGGAGTAGGTGGACTGGATCTCCGACTCCATAGGCAGCAGGACGACCTTAGTAATCGGTCTTTTGATAAGGCCTCGGACAGTGTTAAGGTCTATCACACGGACCTTATCATCGGGCCCAGGGTACGTTTTTTGTACACGTCCGAGACGCCATTCGTGAGAGGGGATGTTATCCTCCTTGATAACAACGAGGTCTCCCACCTTTAGGTCTCTTGTTGGATGCTGCCATTTGGTTCGCTTGTGCAACTCTCGCAGGTACTCCGTCTTCCAGCGCGAACAGAATTGCTGGTTTAGAGCCTGGAGATGTTGCCAGCGGTTCAGGATGGAGGAGGCGCTCTCTTTTATTTCAGGCTCCGCCACGGACAGTAGCGGCCCGCCGATCAGGAAGTGGCCTGGGCTTAGAGCTAGCGGGTCATTCGGGTCCTCGGACATAGGAGAGATCGGTCGAGAGTTAAGGCAGGCCTCAATTTTGGAGAGTAAGGTGGCGAACTCCTCCAATGTATATTTGGCGGTACACATCGACCGTTGGAACAGAGTCTTGAAACTCTTCACGCCTGCTTCCCAAAGGCCACCCATGTGTGGGGCTCCCGGAGGGATGAACCGCCACGATAAGCCCTGCTGACTGTATACCGCAGAAGTCCGCGTTCGGATGGCTTCGAGAAGATCTACAGCCAGAGCACGAGATGCGCCGACGAAATTCCTGCCGTTGTCGGATTGGACCTCGTGAGGACACCCTCGTCTCGCGACAAAACGAGCGAAAGCGGCTAGGAAGGTGTCAGTGGATAGGTCGGAAGTGGCCTCTAGGTGGATGGCTTTCGTGGTGAAACAGACGAACACGCACACATAACCTTTGGTTATGCGGCATGCGCGCCCGATGAAGCTCTTGACGTCGAAGGGACCGGCAAAGTCGACTCCGGTGTATGTGAATGGTCTGGAGAATGTGACTCGGGTGGACGGGAGGTCACCCATTAACTGGGTCTGGAGTCGCTTGCGATGGATTACGCATACCTTACAGGATTGGATCACCGCCTTCACTACGTGACGTAGTCGAGGGATCCAGTAAGTTGCACGGAGAAGGCGAATGACCAGCTGGTTCCCACCATGGAGGACTATGTGATGAGTGAAGCGTACCAGCAGGCGAACGAGGAGGGATGCGGGTGGCAGTAGGATTGGATGTTTCTCGTTGTAGGACATGGAAGCGGAGGCTTGGACTCGGCCACATGCTCGCATGACACCGTTCTGGTCAATGAATGGATTGAGATTCCGTAGGGAACTCGATGCAGGGAGAGGACGTTTGGTTGTAAGGCACCGATGTTCGTCCGCATAGTGCATGCCCTGCGTTGCGATGGTAACGGCTTGCAGTGCGGCCGCTATCTCTGCCCCGCTTACCTCGTTGGAATTGTGGACTGACCCTCCTCTGCATCGTTGGATGAATCGCTGCACATAGGTAAGCACGCGCAAAGCTCGCCCGAGATCCGAGAATCGGCTGAGGATGTCAGAGGATGTGCTACTTGTATGCAGCACCTTGACTGCTCGCTTCTCCAAGTCAGTCTCCGGGAATGGGTCCAGTGGACACGGCCACTGTGACTGCGGAAGACGCAGCCACGCAGGACCATGCCACCACATGTCGTTCCCCGCGAGGTCGATGGGTCCTATACCTCGGCTGGCTAGGTCGGCAGGGTTGTCTTCCGATCGAACATGACTCCACAGCTCGCCGGAGTTGCAGCGCGCTATCTTGGCGACTCGATTGCCCACGAACGTGGTCCATTCGCACGCTGGTTTGTGCAGCCAGGCCAGCACAATGGTAGAGTCGGTCCAGAAGGATACCTGGCTACTGTCTAGCGGCATCTGTGGAAGGATGGCAGCGGACAATTCTGCCAGAAGAACCGCTCCGCACAGCTCAAGTCGAGGCAAGGATATCGTCCTCACGGGGGCCACGCGAGTCTTAGCTGTCAGGAGAGAGCAGAATATGCCATTCGGCCGCTCCACTCGGACGTAGATCGCCGCACCATAGGCACGCTGAGACGCGTCGCAGAAGCCATGAATCTGCACCTTGGCAGTCGGACAGACGTGGATCCACCTTGGTATGTGGATCTGCTGGATGGCCGGAAAACTCTGCAGGAAGGTCTCCCACGTTTGACGCAGATCGCCAGGAAGGTCCTCGTCCCAACCTAACTCTCGTAACCACACCTCCTGCATGAACATCTTAGCTTGGATGACAAAGGGGGCAAGCCATCCCGCTGGATCAAACAGCTTCGCAATCTGGGACAACACATTGCGTTTCGTGCAGGATTCCCGATGGATTAATTCGGGAGGGACAAAGAAAAACTCGTCGGCACTCGCTTGCCATCGGATACCCAAGGTCTTTGCGATACTGCTTTCTTCGAGCTCGAGGAAATCAGCTCGCAGTAAGTGCTCGAGAGGGATGTCGCTCAGCACGCCCTTCTGATTTGCGGTCCATTTTCGGAGTGGAAAGCCGGCGGAATCGAGTGCTTCTCGCAACTCGGCGATGGCGGAAATTGCCTGAGGCTGGGTATGTGCACCAGCTAGAACGTCGTCTACGTACATGTAATTGGCCAGGATGTCGCTTGCCATTGGGAACCGAGGCTGCACTTCATGTGCAAGTTGCCTTAGGACGCGAATGGCGAGAAATGGCGCGCAGTTGACTCCGAAGGTGACCGTATTGAGTTCATAGTCGCAAACGTCCCCGTTAGGATTGCGAAAGATTATCCGTTGGTAGGGAGTGTGTTGTGGCGCCACGAGGATCTGCCGATACATCTTATTGATGTCGGCGTTGAAAACGTAACGGAATACGCGCCACTTAAGGATTTGCGTGGTCAAGTCGGACTGAAGGACTGGCCCTGAATGCAATACGTCATTAAGGCTTCTTCCGTTCGAGGACGGGCTGGACGCGTTGAAGACCACGCGCACCTTGGTCGTTGTGCTTTCTGGCTTGAAAACGGCATGGTGTGGAAGATAGAAGTGGCCGGAGTCATGACTAGGTGGAACCTGTTTCATGTGGCCTAGCTCTAAATACTCGTGAATGACATCGTCGTACTGCTTCTTGAGAGGCAAGTTTCGCTGCAGACGCTGCTCGTTTCTCAGAAACTGGGCGTGGGCCGAAGGCCTCGAGTAGCCCAAGTCTATCTTTTCTGGACATTTGAATGGAAGAGTGACGATGTATCTCCCGTCGGGAGCTCGCTGCGTGGTCTGGAGAAAATTTTCCTCGCAAATGGAGTCTGACTCGCTCGTAGGTCTCCCTGGAAGGTCCTCCACCTCCCAAAACCTTGTGAGAAGTTTCTCGAGTCGGACGTCAGAGCTGACCGAGATCTTCGTGGTGAAGGAAGAGATGATTCGAGACGAGTCAGCTGCGACAGGACCGGATAGGACCCATCCGAAGATAGTCTCTTGGCCCAAGAGCGAGCCACAAATGTTGGACCGGAAGCCGCTTAAAAGGATGGATGGAAGGATATCAGCGCCTATGAGCACGTCTATCTGCGCGCTGCGATGAAAGGAGGGATCCGCTAAATGGAGTTTAGGAAGGTCTGTCATGTAGTTCTGCGGTACAGGGTATGACGGGAGGTTACCCGCCAATTGCGGAAGAACGTACGCCGTGGTCTCAACCTGGAGGCCGGGCCTTAAGGCGGAGCCGATCGTGAAGTGGCAGAGTTTCTGGGCCTTAGCCGCTACCGTTTGACTCAAACCAGAGACTTGAGCCTGGACGGCTTGGAAGGGGGGCCGAATGATTTTGAACATCCGCTCAGTAATAAAGGTGGCCTCAGATCCGGAGTCGATCAGGGCTCTAGCCTTGTATCTTGTGCCGGCATGACAAATGTCCACTATTGCCGTGCCCAGTAGCACCTGGTGTACATTTGTAGCGCAATAGCTCTGGACATGGGCTGAGTCGTTGGACGAAGGAAGAGAAGAGGAAGTGGACTGTATGGTGGTAGGGGCTTGTGTGGTGTGAGGACTGGGAGCACCGTTGGAGCCACTCGGAGTCTGCTCGCCCCGATGAAGGAGGGTGTGGTGTCGTCCACTGCACGTACTGCAGTTGTACGCGCTGGTGCAGTCCCGGAGTTGGTGTCCTCGCGCGAAGCAGTTTAAGCAGAGTTGTTTCTGCTGAATGTAGCTTGACCGTTCCGGTACGGTCAGGCGAAGAAATTCTGGGCATGATCGCACAGGATGATAGCTCCTGGAACAGAGGTCGCAAGTGCGCGCCTTGTTGGAGATTCTCCCCTCAAAGGAGTTCACTCGTCGAGGTGCAGGAGTGGGAAGGCTTGTACGGGAATTGTAGTGCGGCTCGATGCCTGGATGACCGTCCTCGGTCGCCTCGAGAGAGGTATCTCTCCTCTAAGAACTTGTTCATGGCGCGCCACGTCGGAACCTCGAATTTATTCGGAACCGATTGTTCCCAAAACTCCACGGTCGCCTTTGGTAACTTCGCGGTAATGAGGTACACCAGCACGCCATCTGCAAAGCAGCTGTCGGTGGACACCTCGGAGTGCTGAAGGGTCGTGAGGCATTTGTGGACAGACCTCTGGAGCTCCTTTAAGGCGGCTCCAGATTCCGATCGGATAGAAGGCAAGCTGAAAAGGATCTTCAACTGGGCCTTGAGTATCAGCCGTTTATTTTGGAAACGCTCACGAAGGTGGTTCCAGGCAGATTCAAACCCATCATTCGTAAGCGGGGCCAGTGCAACTATGTCGTGGGCTTCACCGCTCGTTTTCTGGTTGAGGTGGTATAATTTCTCCACCGGAGTCAACCTGGCGTTGTTTATGTAGATGGCGGTGAATAGGTCTCGGAACGTGGGCCACTGCTGGTAGTCTCCACTGAAAACCTCCGTGTCGCATGGGGGAAGGCGGCAACCGTTGGACATTTGCACCTGGACGGCTGGTTGCGCGGTCGGAATGACAGTTGGGGGCTGGAGATGGTCGTTGAGTTCAGCTAAACTTTGCTCGTACACCGCGTAACATTCATCGTATATGTCTTGGACCTCAACTTGACCATCCGGATCCTCTGTTGCTAGAAGTGCAGAACAGGCTCGATACTCCGATTCGACCTCCAACCACATGCCGCGGATCTGTTCCCGGCGGACTTGAGAAAGAGAGATGGTTGGGGTGCGCGCATCAGGAGCATTAAGTTTCTGGTCAAAGTGAGTGAGCCGGCCTGTAGCCAACACAAACCTAGACCGTGCAGAGCTGGCGGCAGATTGGGCCATCGTTCCTGGAACCGTGCACGTGGATGGTGAGGGACACAAGAGGGTGTCGAATATGGAGTGGCAGACCTTGGAAGTGGTCGGACCTTGCGGGCGTGAGGGCGAACGCGACGAAGTGGGTGTAGTAACTGCTGCGGAAAAGCTGGGTGGCTTGGCGTCACTCTGCGAGCTTACACGCTTTAGTTTTTTGCTGACTTTCTTTCCACCAGAAGGCATACTAAGCTGATGGATCTGTTATGGGAAGAGTTCGCAATTCCTGTGGTACACGGAGGGAAGAGTGCACAGGCGGACGTTGAAGTTAGACTGATACTCGTCGCACACGTAAGTCAGAGGAATTTAAATATTATAATATTTAGTTGCGCACTCGTTGGGTGATTTGTTGTCGGAAGGAAATTTATTAATTACCAAGCAAAATATAATTATTAATGATAAATTAATAGTCCTCAACAATCATCACTTTTTAATAACAACAGCGATCAATTATAATTATTAATCACATGAGCGGCAGCAGCCTTGCTAAGGTGGCAAAAATAAAAACACGAGTACCCCCAACCTGTATACATTTATCGATCTTGGACTATCGATCTCAACATAAAATGTACACAACACCAAGAATGCGTATTTGCATATTTATGTATTATGTATGCATGTATTGTTATGTATTGTACGCCGGTGCAATCGGAAATAAAATATTTAATGGGTTATTTTATAGATGCGGGCAGATGTTAGTTGATGATCGTGTAATTTGTTTTAGCCGTGCGATTATGTATGGATGTGAAGGTGCTTATAAGCCGGTGAAAATATATATATACATATGGATGTGAGCGATGTATGTTATGTTGATATAATTGTAATAGGCGCAACAAATAAACATGTATATTTTCCTTGTATTGGCGTTTTATGTTGTGTGGGACGGATTGTGTGCACATACATACGCACGTACTTGCACCTGTGGAATGGCGACGGATCTCAGCAGCAGTACATCTGTTCATACATATATGTATGAGGTGCCTGTTGTAGGGGGAGAAAACTCGCTTGGAAGGATTCCGGGAGACCGGCAGGCAGGCAAGAGGACCAACGGAGTAGGCAGCATGAGTGGTTTAGGCAATTAAGAGCGATAACAGGCTTCGGAGTGCCTATATGGGGTGCCAGAGTTGGCGGAAAATGGGACTTAGGTGATATGTACATACATATACTTGGATGGAGATGCAGATGACGGACGGAGTGTTTTCGAATAAGCAAAGCTGGTACTTAGCTTGGATTCTGGGTCCTCAAAGTTCCCGCGCTGCAAGCTGGATCGGAGGGGGGAGTCTCTCCAATGCTTAATGGATCCGGCTCGAAGGACCAAAATGAAGGTGCACGCAGGCTTCGGGGGAGTCCAGAGGGCGACGTGGGCTAGGTGGGCGATCTCGGGGGAAATCGTTAGAAAAAAAAAGAACACCAGTTTGTCTATTCCAGATACGTTTTATTCCCAGAATGACTTTTACATTTTTTCGTGGTCCAACTCCCCCGCAAGGTATATAAAAAACCCGGTGAGGCCGTGGCTTAGTGATTGGTTGGGAACGCTGGGGTTTTTTCTTTAATTTTTTATTTAAAAATATTTATTTTTTAAATTTTTAAATTTTTTTATTTTTCTAAAGAACCAAAAAAAAAAAATTAAGAAAAAATGTAAAATAAAATGTAAACAAAATTATTTTTTTTTTTCTTATTAAAAAGAGCTGACTAAAAAAAAAAAATATTTAAAAAAAAAATTTAAAATGGTATCAAAAAAGAATTTTTTTTTTGCTCGTTGAAAAAAGCTGACTGATATGAAACGAATTCTAATTTTTTTCTTTAATATTTTGTGTTTTGTGAAAGAGAAAATTTTAATTTTTCTCTCTGAAAAAATTGGTTTTATTTAAATATTTTTTTTTTTTTTTTTTTTTTTTATAAAATTTTTTTTTTATAAAAAAAATTATTATTTTTTCTCTTTAAAAATTTTTTTGTGTTGTAAAGAAAAATTTTTATTTTTCCCCTAAAAAAAGGTGATTTAAAGAAAAAAAAATACTATATTTGCTCGCTGACTAAAGCTGACTAATATGAAACTAAACATTAAATTTTCTAAATGACAATTGTTGACTGATATGAAATGAAAAAAATTCGAATTTCTAGCTGACATTTGCTGACTGATATGAAACGAAATATCAGAATTGCTTGCTGACAAAAGCAGACTGATATGCTACGAATTAAATGATCGCTGACAAAAATGTAAAATTCAGCGGTTCGTGTCTCGTCAGAAACCGAATGCGATCGGACCTAGAGCCGAAGACCTGGGAACGTTCGCTGCGCCACTTTAGGTATGGTTAGTGCCTTAAGTCTCAGGGCTGCCTCTATTGGTGGCAACTGGTATTAAGCGAATTGATTTGTGGCGCCACTTGATTGAGATGCAGAGGGCGCTGCTGATTCTTGAGCTGGCACAACCAGCTGTCCGATGGCGCCACTGCACATTTGGGCACGTTACGGTGATTGACACCAATGAAACAACTTATTCATTCATCCATCGAGAATGGATGTCTTTTTCTTCTGACTCTCTATGGACTATTCATATCTGACCCATTATATCCCATCAATCTGCTAGACGAGAGATTTTTTATGTAATCCATATCTGATTTTCTACATCCGATCTGACGATGGTAGTCCAGCCTTAAAATGGGTAAGAAAACTTACTCAACTGATGTGAATGATATAATTGATTTTAGCATACCCCCCTGACTAGCTCTGGGATACTTTCGACTGCATGTTCCCAAATGCCATTCCCACCTTCCGATAAAAAAAGCCATTTGATGTTTATGTATATTTCGTAACAAATCGAAAATTGTTTTTATTACTTTCTGATCAAAATCATACAACGTTCTCAATTCGTTTTGTTGATTACTCAATTATCGCATTATAATAATGTGTTTTTTGGTTTTTGTTTTTGGGTTTTCGTTTTTCTTTTGTTTTGTTTTGTTTTTCGTTTCGTTTTGTTTGTTTTTGTTTTTGTTTTTTTTTTGTATTTTGTATTTTTAATCATGTTGGTTTTTGTTGGTTTTATGTTTGTTGCTTGCTTTCTTTAATAATAATTTATAATTATAATAATTTATATAATAATATTTTTATAATATTACTTGGTAATTTATTAATTCTCATCGTCCTCATGGGGCCTGGGGGCCGTGGCATAGTGGGGGCAGAGCGATAGAGCGATAGAGAGAGGGGTGGTCTCTGGTCATCACCCAGCCCAACCCACCAGAACCCCCCCGACCGCTGGGCACTGGCTTCGGGCTCTCTGGCCTCTGCCTCTGCCTCTGCCTTTGCTTTTGCCTTTGTTCTTTCGAGTGTGTGTTTTGTGTTTTTTTATTTTGCCTCTTTCCTCTTTTACTTTTTACTTTACTGTATATGATTTTTGCTTTGTTTTGCCATTTTGCGGCTTTGGTTTTTTTTTGTGTGTTTTGTTTTGTTTTCATTTGGTTTTTGTAATGTAATGCGCCTGCTGCAATAATTTTAGTTTTTTGTAAAATTAACTAGTCGTAAAATGTGTGTGTGTGTGTGTGTCGGTGTGTTGTTGTGAATGTATGGCTGTCTGTCTCTGTGTGTGTTGTCTGTCTGTCAGTTCAGTGTGGATGTTTGTATGTATGATGGGGGGCGTGTGTGCATTTGCTTGGGTGCATGCATGTATGTGTGTGTCTGTATGTTATTTACAAGTCAATTATGTATATAATTGTGTTCTTGTCTCGTGTCTTACATATGTATAAGTGTTATCGTACTCGTACTCGTTCTCGTTCCACTCCGTAGTATTCATTTCCGCTCTTCGGCTTCCGCTCGCTCCCGCTCCTCGTATCGTTCATTGCATTATTTTTGTTGTTTAGTATGTATTTGTATTATTTGATGTATGTATGCATGTATATAATATATATATATATATATACTATATACCAACTCATCTTTCTTTCCTTTTCTGTTTTCTTTTTCCTATTCCGTTTGTCCGATTATGTTATGCGATCCTGAAATGATTTTCGTATGCCTTTCTTCTGTTCACTTTCTCCCAGTGTTTGCATGTGTTTGTGTGTGTTTGTGTGTGTGTGTTCTGTATGTGTGTTAGTGTGTTGAATTTATTACTTAAATTGCTTGATTTATTATGTACTTAAAATGCTAAAAATTCACGTTTATATCCTCAATATAGGGGCTTTCATATATGTGTATGCCATGTATATTGTATATAGATTTGTTTTGCCTTCCTCCGTTCCCTCATTCTTCCCTCATTCTTCTCCTGTATTAGTATAGACTAAAAGATGTTTCCCATTGTATTTTATGCATATAGTATATGGGGAAAGGGGGGAAGGGGCTGTGTGTGTATATGTATGGCGTCGCACATGCACACACATTATGTGTGGGCATGCCCGACCTATCCTGCATTCCCACCAATCGATTGCTCGATCCCATTCCTCTTATTCGATTTCCGTTACCCATTCCCATTCCCATTCCGTTTCCGGTTCCGGTTTCGCTATCGTTAATTAACTATGTATAATCGTAATATACTCGTACTTATATGGGGGCCTTAGACTTAAGTGCTGCTTATGTGTTCGCTTCTCCTTTCTGTTTCTGTTTCAAGTTTTCGTGTCGCTCATTTTGCAAATTTATAGACTGAGGACGTTTTTCCTTGCTTCATTCTGTGTAGATGTGTGAGTGTGTGTCATGTGTGTGTGTGTGTGTCTGTGTTTATGTATATATATAAATGGGCGTATATATATATACCTATATAGCTTCAAATTAAAGCTTTATTAACCATGCTCGCGTTTTTTTTTCGTATTAACAAAATTAAACGTTCCATAATAATCGTACTCAAGACTCAATAATCGATAATCATAAATTTACGATAACTGCACGTTATAACTAGTTAAATTTCCATTATCATTATCATTATAATTATCATTATCGTTATCATTATCTTTATCTTTATCATTAGAATTACCATTACAATACAGTACAAAAAAAAGATGGATCTAATCCAGCCTCGGTTTCGCCTCGGCCTCCTCCTCTGGCTAGTTGTATGCGTATTGAGTTACCGTTAGTTGTATATCTGTATAATTACGCTATGTTATGTATATATATATGTATGTATATTTATATGTGTATATATAAGAGATACAAACTAGATGTATGTACGCTTAACGCCTAAAAGTACGCTCTAGATTCGAGTTACTCTCCTCCTCTGCAGCTCCTGTGGTTCTGTGCTTCTCTTCTCTGGTTGTGCATTTGTGGCTGTGGGTGTGGGTGTGGGTGTGATTGTGGTTCTGGTTGTATGGTTCTGGGGCTTTAGTCTCAATGAGGCGGTTCTGGATTGGGAGAGGGAGTGGGAGTGGGAGTTGGAAATGGAAATGGACAGTTGGATTTCAAAATGGTAATCGTCTTTTATTTGGATATGTGCGAGTGTTTCTAGTTAACAAATCAAAGAAAGGATCTCGAGAGATATTTCGCGTGAAGTTAGAGTGGACCGACAGGACATCTCCCTACCCGCTACCGCCCTCCCCCCCTCTCTAGCAACTGTTGCTGTTCCCATTCCCTGGCTGCGTCTCGAATATGGAATCCGTAGACGGGGAGGGGGAGTGCTGTGCCTGTGCCTGTGCCCGTGGTCGGTTCAGTTCAGTTCAGTTCGGTTCGGTTCTTCGAGGTCTGTTTAGTCTAATATTGCGTGTATAATTTGCGTACTCTTTATTCGGGTCTTTAGTGTACAAATACGAATGCTTGGTTTGCTTTTTGTTTTTTGTTTTGGTTTTGGTTTTTGTTTTTTGGTTGTTTGTTTTATTTGTTTGCCATTTGTTACTGCTTTAAAATCTTTGTTTTTACTTCAGTTCTTTTTGAATTTCATTTTTGTGTAGATTTGTTCTCTGTCGGCTTCGTTTTTCCATTTACCTTTCCCTTAATCTTTTTTTTCTGTTTTCTGTTTTTGTTTCTGTTTCTGTTTCCGTTTCTGTTTTTAGCCGCTCTCCCATCTGCTTTGGTATTCCATTACTTTGTTGAAATATTCAATGCATTTTTTTGTTTTGTTTTATTTAATAATAATTATAGTTATTCTTTAGCAATTATAATTATAATTATTATTCATTATTCATTATTATTCGTTATTCGTTATCAAGTTTAATCAAAATTCCTCTAGTTGAAGGCAATCGGCGAATATATTTAAAATTATTTATGCAATTATTTTACATACGTTTCGTTTCGTTTTCGTTCGTTTCTTGTGTGTGTGTGTGTGTGTGTGTTTTTCTTTTGGTTTTTTCTATCTTTACATTACGATTACGCTAGTTGACTAAACTTAGGATCTCCTGGAAAACAAGTCGAAATACAAAAAGCTCTTCCTCCTACTCCTACGCCTACGCCTACACCTACGGCTACTGCTTCTCCTCCTCTTTTGCCTAACTGTTGTCCAGCCTTTTACAGCCTGTGTATGTGTGTGTGTGTTGTCTGTGTGTGTGTTTCGGTTTAAAAGTCATCTGAATCTGGAAAACTTAGGTGTAATTTTGCTAACGACGTTCGCTCTCGCTCGCCATCTGATTTACCGTCTAATCTTTGCTTTGCTTCGTTATAAAACTTTTCTATCTGTATATCTGTATATATAATTATTTTTACTATATGTTTATGCTTGTATATGTATATAGTATGTCTTGCATGTGTATATATACGCGCGTGTGTGTGTGTCTTGGTGTGTTTGTGTGTTGTCCCTCTATTTACAGCTTAGTTGTTAGTCGTTTAAAAGATAGGCTTACTCGTAGATACGTAGCTAGGTTTGGTTGTTAGTACAAAAAAAAAATGGTCTCCTCCTGCATTCTGTATTTCCGTACTCCGTGCTGCATCGTTCCTCGTCATCCGCTAATGGGGGGTGGGGCACTATGTACAGGGTTGCATTTTGTTGTTCACTTGAAAATCACTTTAAGGCAGTTTTTTCCTACACGTTCTGGAAATAAATTTGTCCCCTTTCTGCTTCTGTTTTCCCCGGCTACTACGAAACAAAAACGATTTGATCTGGGGGAAGGGAACTTGTGGAGATCATCTGGGGAAATTCTGCCAAGTGATCGAAGTGGAGCTGGGGGCTGGGAGCTAGTTGTGGCAACTGAAAGTCTACGATATATTGCTTACGATATTCGAATGCCGCGTTTAGGAACTACGTCTGCCAAAACCGAACAAAAACCCGCTAAAAACGAACTGAACAATTATGCTAGACTGGCTTTAAATTGGAAGACAACAAACCTGCTCCGCCATCGCTCCTCACTCGCCGCCAGTTTCTCTCGGCCTCAGCCCGAGCTTCATCCCGAGCTTCAGCCCGAGCTTCAGCCCGCTCCCAATTCCGTTCCATTGATCCCCCTGTGCAGTGTGTGCCCGGACAAAAGCCAGATGGCATACACACACAGTACCATATGTGATATTGCCATTGGGTTTCAGTGGCTTCGCTTCCTCCGCCATGCTCCATGCGCCGTACGTCCACTAATTATTGTCTGCTATTTGTTCACACACACAAAAATTGATATACGCTAAATGCCTAAAGTAAGCCTGAAACTGAATCCTTAATGCTGAATGCTGAATCCTGAATCCTCAATCTGTAAATCTGTGAATTTGTGAATTTGCGATTTAAATTTTGAGTTCACTTTGGGTAGAGCAAAAGTCAAACAACTGAATTGAATTGGTTCGATTTGGGGTTCGTTCCAACGGAAGGTCAACAAAATATTTATGGTCTTGTCGAGTTGATTTGATTTGATTTGATTGGACTTGACTTGGCTTGACTTGAGTTAAGTTCAGGTCGAGCCGAATGCTAAATACAATCAGTAGATATTTTGTATAATTGGGATTTTCCTCTCAGTTTCGTCGAAATATATTCAGCAATTTTCTCATTTCTCTTTTTTCTCGTTTCTCTTTTTCGTTTTGTGGTTTCTTTTCTTACACAGCACACAGACGCATTGTATATTTGCCTACTATTATCATTATTATTATTATTATTTTAATGCTCGATTTGGTTTAGCTTCTTAAAACTCTGTCTGAGAACGTGAATTGGCAGTTTCAATTTGTATTCAATTTGCTTTGCAGCGTTTGCTTGCTTTTTACAATTTGGATTCGATTAGTATACAATTAAAAAATGTTTATTCTGTCTAATAAAAAGTTCTCACTATTCGATTTGCTAGGGAATTCCAACTAAATTGTATTTTATCGTTACCATTGCGCTAATCACTCATTAATTCGATTTAAAATATAAGTTACGAGTATTTCACCAATATGCTTCACTAATTGTTTCCTTTAGTTCGTTTCGTTTCATTTCATTTCGTTACGCTTAGCTTTTTGTTTCGATTTCGTTTTGTTTCGTTTCGTTTCGTTTTCGTTTTTGCTGTGAATGTTGAGAAATTGACTTTCATTTTTTGTGTGCGAGCGTTGTGAGAAAAATAAAGATAGTGGGATGGGAATAGGGATGGGAATCGGGATGGGAAAAATCAATTTTGGAAGAAGTAGTGTTGGAAAGTGCTGGGCAGCAGGGTTGCTCCCTTGGCCTCGTTCTGATCTCAAGCTGTGGATCCAGATCGAAACAAAAAGAAAAAAGAATAAAACCCAATAGACAATAAACAATAAACAATGATATGTATACAAGTTTCGTTTTTATTGCCGAAAGAACAAATGAATGAGAAAGTATGTGTGCTAAAAGATACAAAACTAAAGCCTTAACTTAGCCACTGAACACTGAAGACACACCAAAGCCCCAACTCAGTCCCAGAACAAACAAACAAACAACTGAACAAGAAAATAAAATTAAAATAAAAATAAAACCACAAACTGTGTGAGCAGAGTCTCCAAAGAGTCCTGGCTGAGATTCATGAAGGAAAGAAAAGGAGCGGGAGTGGAAGTGGGAGTGGGAGGATGGGCAGAAAGCAACCAACAAACTGAAAGAAGTGGGCAAACGGAACCCATTCGCTTTTGCTGTGGTGAAATGTGGACTGACCGAATTGACCGGCGGTGAAACGGGGGTGAAAAGTCTACGTACAATAAATCGCCTGTTTTCTTGCTTTACCTTTGCCCGCCTGCTTTGTCTGCTTTGCCGGCTGCTTATTGCTTTTCGAGTTGCATCTATGAAATGTTTCGCTGCTTCCCCATCTTCCGTCGTGTTCTTTCTCTTACAGCTAGATTCAGCTATTACAATTCGTATTTTCGTTTAGGTATAGTTTGCTTGTATGTATGCATGTATGTAGTATATATTGTGTATATGTTGCGGCAAATACTTTGAAAAATAAAGTCTTGCTTCACCGACGACTTGTTTTGGTTTGCTGGTTCGTTTGTTCAATTTGAATTTCGATTAACCGATGAACCGATTCATTGGCGATCCGATGCGATTCAATTTTTTGGGCTTTGAATCCCTGTGAATCCCTGGGGGGCACACGCCCAATGTTACGATATTTTACAATTGCTTTCAGTTGGAGCTACGAGCTACGGGAGATTCATTCCTGCGACTTGATTGAGCTAAACTACGTGTGGCCCGGACAGAGTTCTATGCTGTTCTGTCCGCGGCCCTCTAACCCTATCCGTTACGTACTCGTCTGCGAGTGCGCTGATCATAGAGTACATATCGCTTTAAACACTATCGACTAATGGCAATTTCCTGGTAATATGCTTACGTTTTGGTATGGTATGGTATTCCTTCGCTTCCTCCACTATAATTACATAGATGTATGCGAGTAAGTAACCCTCCAGCTTACGCTCTCCCCACCATATTTATACAAGTACATTCTCTGCGCTTTTGCTTTTGCTTTTGCTTTTCGCCTATCATTTCAGTGTGTGAGTTTATTGTATGTAGTACGGTTGTTCGGTTCTGTGTGTGTGTGTGTGTGTTGATGTGTGTGTGCTTATTATCTAATACTAATCCTCGAGGACGACCAAAAAAAAAGAAGATATGATCCAAAAAAAAAACGTTCCTTCCCTCTTCCCATCAGTTGATTTACATATGTTCAGTTTCGAACTACAATTACAAATATGTGTACACTTACGTTGGCTATAAGCTGTTAAAAAAAATACGCTAAAATTACTTATTACCATTTATTGTTATAATTATTGTTTTTCTTGCATCGACTACATGCTCTCCTGCTCCTGCTCCTGCTCCTGATCCTCCTCTCTACTTTGAGTTTCGCAGAGACTCGGATTCTACTACTTCGTGTCCCCACCACGACCGACCTTCGTGCTGGCTGTCCCTTACATTTCCATTGGCTAAAATCTAATGCGTCTTTGAGTATGCTGCATGATGCTGTATGATTAGAACACGAATTAGTGTAACAAAACAAAACAACAACAACAAACCAACAAAAACAAAGAACAACAAAATTTGCTTACTAGATGAATAAGTTGCCAGAATATTAAAACAAAAAAAAGAACTGTGAGCGGATTAATTCCTTGTGAGAACATTCATCGGCAATTCCTAATTCTGAGTTCGAATTCGAGACAAGGAACATTATGTATTTTTGCTTGGGGCCAATTCCTGTGTTGTTTAGAAAGCATTGCAGCATGCGCGGTCCCTACCCCACCCCGTACACCCCTGCCCTTGCCTGCCCTTCCCCAATTTCTTAGCCACCCTATGCGTCAACTATTTTTTAATTTGATTCCTTGAATTATTTTTGTTTGGCAGTGACATTTTGCATAATTGGCTTGGCTTTGTCTGGCTGTGTCTGTGGTTCGTCATTGGTCGTCCTTTTCAGAGAGATTTCAGCGAGAATAGTGATGATCGATGGCAATGGGGAGAGATCTGTGGAGCGAATGGTTAGCTTTTGAGGCAGTTGTGACTTTGATTTGGTCCTTTTCACTTTGGTATTTGGTTGAATTGGTGAACGCAAGGCTAACAGCAAGTAAGGAATGAAAAAGCGAAGAGAGCTGACAGGTGATAGCTGACAGAGAAGATTGCCTGAACATAAAGGGTGCGCTTCAAAAAGGTTTCTTGGACGGATATTACAATTTGCAGCACATTGTGAAGTCGATTCGATTCGAGTCGAGTCGAGTTCTATGTGGAGTGGATGAGTCTACGCGTACGCATGTGTATGTGGCTAATGGGCTGATCTAAGGCTCTATGGCTACGTAAGTATTTGTGTTCTGGGGAAGGGCTTGCTAGATCTGGAGGGGGGGTGAGGTGGGTAGCTGGAGCTGCTGCAATGCCCTTTGACTTTGTGTGGGGGAGGAATTGTCGAAATTAAGTCTGAACTATTATCCATATTATTATTGTTATTATTATTAATTATATTATCATTATGATTACAATTGATTTATGTGGCAAAGCATTATCATTTTCTTTGTATTTGTATTTGTTTTTGTTTTTGTTTTTATTTTGTTTTTTGTTTTTGTTTCTTGTGGTTGTGTGGTTGAGTATTAGGCATATTTTCATAGAGAGAGAGAGAGAGAGAGAATTATCTGAGTATGCTCTATTTATTAGTTGAGTTAATTGATTTATGCTGTGAATGTTTTGCTGCTCTCTTTCTTTATGCTGAATGATCGATAATAATAATATATAATTTATATACTATGTATATATACTTTATATATATATATATATATATGTTTGTGTGTTGTGTGTGTGTGTTTGTGTGTGTGTGTGGTTGTATGCATGAACATCTTTTGTCTTCTTTTATAAGTTGAAAATATTACTCCATGAGTGTCTCCGTCTGATGTCTGGTGTTTGGTAGCTGTATTCGAGTTTCTGTCTGTCTGTTTGTTCTTTCGGTTATATGTATGTATGTATGTTTGTTTGTTTGTATGTTTAATGATGCGCGCTAAAGTCTCGATCTAATTAAATTATGTAAGTGTATTTTTTGGTTTTTTTCTTTTCTTATTCTTTTCTTTTCTTTATCGTGTTGTTCGCTTTGTTTCGGTATTAATGCTTATTTCATGGTATTTTCTCCGCTCTTTTCCCTTCATCTGCTGCTTCCTCTGCATCCCCTTTCCACTTTCCACTTGCTCTGAACTCTTTCTTGATATTTACTGATATTTTTTGTTCGTTTGGTTTATCTTTTATCTGCTCATTGTTTTTTTGTGTGTGTGTGTGTTTTTTTTTTTTTTCTGTTTTCACCCCATTTGTATACAAAAAATTCTGTTTTCGGTTTTCATTTTTTCGGTATTTTTTTTTGTGTTTTTTTTTGTGGTTTTTTTGGTAGGTTTTCTTTTTTTTGGTTTTCCATTTGTTTGTGGTTTTGTTTTTGTTGTTCATTTGTTTAGCGGGTAATACAAATGCTTAGAGTTAGAAAAAAAAAATTGTTATCTATATATATATAATATATATATATGTAATTATATATATATGGATTCATATACATATGTATAGAATTATTTGTATGCTTGACTTAGTTAACCTACATTCGAATACATGAACACTTCAAGATATCATTGTAATAAGTAATTTAATTGAATTGAATTTAATTTAATTAAACTTTTACTTCCGACGCTGACCGCTTCCGCATCCTCTTTTATTCCGCTTCCTACGAGTATTCCGCCGCCTGTTCTCATCTCTGCTCCTGCTGCCTGCCATTCATTCCACTTGTATGTTGTGGTATGCATGCTGTATGCTGCTGCTCTGCTGAGATTCTCGTTCGTTCTCCGCCAGAGATTCACGTTCTCTGCCTCCTGCTCGTTTTTGTGTTGTTGTTGTTACAGTATTTTGCGCATCGTTGGTGACCTTTGTTGTTGGTTGTTGATTGGTGTTGCTTCGATGCTGATGTTTTGTTTCGTTTCGTTTTGTTTCGTTTTGTGGAGCTACTATTATTCTCTCCTCTTAATTTATATTGGGGTTAATACAGAAATGCAATTTTCCGCGGGTGTCGTCTCGACTTATTTGATGTTTGGTTTAGTTACTGCTGCATGACAAGCAAAGTGCGATGTGCTGGTGTGTGTCCGTGAGTGTATTTGTGTGTGTGGTGTGTGTGACTTGTTCTACGGGGCGTATGATTGATGCCGTATGATGTCTGTGTGTGCTCTGTGCGTGTGTGTGTGTGTCTGGTTCCGTGTGTGGGTGACTTTTGAGATGCTCTGAGTGAGAGAGTGAGAGAGACAGAGCGAGAGCACTGTGCTAACACCCCATTTTCCCCGATTTCCTCGTCCGTCCATGTCCTTGGCCGCACACCACTTGTACTTGTCCTTTGGGGCAACTTTTCTATTTAAGCGCGCGCCAACTGGTTCGCTCTTCGCTGTTTAACTGTTCGCGCGCTCTTTGTGACTTGTATCCATGTGACACGCGCCCGGACGCAGGCGCTACGTGCATCCGGTTGCATTGTCCGGCCCGGGGCAACCGCCCAGTGGCAGTTCCCCGCTCCACTTCTCCTCCTTGGCTGCTTCTATGCAATGGCATCCATTCATTATTTACTGACTGACTGACTGACTGACCGATCACCGGCATCTCTGACGATCTGGCGTCGGTCTGCCTTCTGTTGCTGTTGCTGTTGCTTTGCTGTGGGTTTTCGTTCCATTGTTTGCTGTACCCCTTGCTGCTATTCCGCTGCCGCCTTCGCTCGCACTTGTTGGTACAGTTGAGTCCGCTTCGCTTCGCTTCCCTGTGGTTGTGGTTTGGTTCGCTGGTTCCTATAGTAATCGCTTATTGGTGTGTTATCGACTATCGTTAGTTCTGCTCCGTCCTGCTGCTCAGCTCCTTTGCTGGCTGATCCGATCTTATCCGATCCGATCTGATCCGATCTGATATCTGATGTGAGAGTTGAAATGTATGACTGCGACTGCGACTGCGCTGACGATAGTTTTTTTGGTTGTATTTTTTGAAGATACGATTTTTTAATTATTTTTTTTGTAATATATTTTTGAACTTTTTTTCATGAAGCGGCTGCTGGCTGTGATCGTTGTTGTACTTGCTGTGTGGCTGCTGCTGTGGGTGTTCTTTTTTTCTTGTGTGGTTTTTGCAGTTGTTTTTTGTTTTGTTTTGTTTTTAGTTACTTTTGATGGTTTTCAGTTGGAGACGACAAATTGCATTTTGTATTGTTTCTAATACTCCCAATATCATGCATCCTGTATTTCACCTTTCAATCCAGGCACCCTGTGGTGTTGGTTATGTCCTAAACGATTCGCTAAGTCCTGTACAACATCACGAAATATAACTGTATCTATGTTTTCACCTAGTAAATACAACAAAAACCAATCGCCCATCTTCGAACGACGAACGATTATTTCAATAGCGTCACGACGCACTAACCTGCAATAGCCAAAAGGAACAAAAGCAAAGAAACGAAAAGAAGAGAAGAGAGGGGGGAAATCATAAGTAAGTGGCAACGACAGATCGACATATCCCCCCAGTGGATATGGCTGGATATGGCTGGATATGGATGGGAGGGCCACTCACCTAAATCGCATACGAAATAAGTAGACCCTCATTCGAGGCGAGAATATAATAACCACCCTGTATATTAGCGTTAGCATTGTGAGAAACGTTAATAAGATAAACCAAAACCAAAGGAAAATGTAAATCTTCTCATTAACAACATTTAATGGTAAAATGCAAATGGCGTCGTGTTTCTCCACCTGCAATGATAGACAGAGACAGAGACATGGACAATGCCAACAAATTAATAGCCGCAAAATGGGGTGGCATAACCGTATTTTCGCGACTCACCTCCCCACTTGAACCATATTTAAAAAATGTACATTTGGTCATTCTGGGAAAAATGTAAATCATAGGATCCATGCGGTCTTCTTGATCGGTCTCCATATAATCTATCACATCCAGGCCAAATGTCATAAATTCGCCATCGAAAAATCGATTCATAAGAAACATTTGACCTGCAAAGAAACACAAACAGAATTTAGATCCCATTCTTCTAGCACTCTTCGTTCAGTTCAGTTCGGTTCGGTTCGGTTCGGTTCGGACACGACCCCACCCATACACCCTCGGCCCAGGCCCTCGGACTTTCCGGGTAATTGATGATGGGGTTCATTGCTGCTGCCGCTGCTGCTGCTGCCTCCGACCCGCCCCGTTCGCATGTGGATGCTTTTGGGTGTTAATTCTCAGTGTTAACAATTTGTAAATTATGTGATCTGACGCGCTTGATTTCGGCTGTGGTTTCGGCACGTGGTGCCAGACGAACCGGAGCGAAGCGTTCGGCTGATGGATCAGCGACTCTGAGCGATTCGTAACTGAATCAATATACTTCAACTCTACCCTGGCCCTGGCCAGCCCCACTTCCGTGCCTGCGGTTCAATTAATTACGAATGCAACGCATTTTTTTGGGGGCACTGGCAATACATCAACTGTTCGACTTAATTGGGGGCCCATTAGCGGAAAGGTGGCTGCACTCGCGGGGAGTTCAACGCACACGCAGCTCTCTGTGTGGCTTCGGAATTTGAATCGCATTCAAGCGTTTACTGGCACAGCTCTGCCAGTCGAAGCCAAAGCACGGGAGCAATGTATATTGGGGAAAACATTTTGAATTGCTCCGTGCACTTGAGTGGCACATTGCGGGAATTTTAATGGCATTCTAAAATAAATAGATTTCAGCTATTCGCAGCCGTTCTTCAGCTGTGTGTTTGCCAGCAGGAAAAATGCTACCCAGCAGAAAAATTTGGCTCTGGCAATGAATTCGGGGGTGCTTCAATGGCTTTTCTTGGGCCTGCTACCCTGTAAATTCCTCCCCTACTTGCTGGCTAATTGGCCAGCTAGAACGCAACGCTCCCTGGTCGCTTGTGGCTGATCCATCACTCGCTCCTCCTATAGCCGTCACATCGCAGACCAATTAGGCAGGCGGCCCCCTGTCGATGGGCGATGTCAGCCATTTTGTGTGGCTTTGCGTGGCGTGGGGATGTGCGGATGTGGGCAGGGGGTAAGCCGCATTATCCGCATTATTATTGTTTATTTCCCATGTTTTCTGACAGTTCATTATTTTGTCAGATTTCGGGGCGCTCCGCGAACAGAGATGCGCCACAGAAAGCAGAACGAAGAGAGGGGGCAGAGCTCCGTGCACTGTATTTGTATCTGTATCTGTGTTTATTTTGATTCGCGGTCAGTCGATAAAAATTCGTCATTGATTTTTCTTTTTTTTGCGGCAGAATATCGAAATCGGAACGGCACAAGCGGCAGGGGGAGAGAGCGGGAGAGCAGTCGGTCGCTGTAGTCTTAACCCCGAAAACATTTTGTTTACTAAAAGCTGCCATCGGGCATCGCGCATTGGGCACCTGGCAGCCCCAAATTGAGATCAGATCAGGTCAAGCGAGAGCAGTCAGATTCATTGGAACATCGTCACCCCATTCGGTAGGCTAATTAGTTCTGACTGCGAATCAGACAGAGGCTGGCGCGGAGATCGGAGTGTGATCGGAGGCAGCCGCACGCGGGCATGTGGCTGTGTGGCAACGGACAAACGAGAGAGCAGATTAGATCTGGATAAATCTACTCAGTTTTGGCATGAGTAGGTCTAGGCAGATCAGTGGCGTGTGAATAGTTATAGTAGACAGATCAGAGGCATTGGAACATCCATCAGACACACACATTGGCGGACCCAATCAGATCTGGTCCAAAACATGGCAATAGATCAGATCTGAATGGGTCTAAGTAGTCGTAGTTATCCCTCCAGTAGATCCATCCATCCATCCAGTACATTTCTGGCGCTGCTGCTGCTGCGGCTGCTGCTGCCCTGCCACTACTCACCTATCACATTTATAAGGGCGAGCAGCTCACACACGTAATATCTGTACGCCCACCAATTGTGATATCTGTCGGTGGCGCGGGCGGTTGGGAAGAAACAAGGGTTAGGCGATTAGACAATTAAAAGTGAATCAGATTTCAGTTTTGTTTTCTCAGTAATTGGTAAATAAATAAATGTTGTTTAAGTTTGCTTTGTCTTTTGTGGGCTGATTCACACTCGAATCGGGCGGAATTATTTCCAGGTATTGAAACATTCAAATGGCAGGCGAAATGTCAGCAGATTTATATGCGAATTTCGTGGAATTTTCACAGACTTAAATTTAAATTTGAGCAACGGAAACTTGAGCAACATTTGTTCTTGTTTAATTTTGTGGGCAAATAAATACATTTACAGCTTTTGGGTTGGATCACTCACCTTAAATTTTCCCACAAATAATCTAAAAGTAATTTCTTTTTTTGTTTTTTCTCGGCTTCGGAACAAATGCCTATGTCTAAGTCCATGATGAGCGCATGAATCTTGCCACCCTCCCAAGATTTCCACAGCCATCTTGGTGTATAAAATAAGATTGCCTGCAAAAAACAAAGACACACACGCAGAGTGAGTGAGAGAGAGATATAAAACAAAGAGAAGATATAGATATTGCACACATGTATGTGCGTATGTACGTATGGGTGAGTGAGTGAGTGAGCGAGTGAGAATAGATCTGCAAAGGTGAGTTGCCCCGTGGGCGTGTTGTCGCATTGGAACTGTCGTAAAAACTAAAAATCCCCCTGACAAGTGACATTTGCCAGCTGTTGTGTGGGGAACCAAAGACGCGAGCGAGCGAGAGAGAGAGCGAGCGAGTGAGAGAGAGAGTTAATTGGGGCCCAGAGTCCGGGTCCAGTTAAACAATGCCAAAGGCATTAGTTAGTCGCAGGCGGTGACCTTCCCTTTGGTCTCTTTATTGTGTTTATTGCCTTTGCTAATTCCATTGCGTGCCCTGCCCTATTTATAGGCATGTCAATTAGCCGTGAGCCATTAAGAGCCAGTCAGTTGGACAGGGGGGTTTACCTACCACAATATCGGGCCACATCCCAACAGCAGCAGCAACAGCAGCGAGACAACAGCCGATAGACAACAGCAGACATGCCGACAAGAATTCTTTCTTAATTATAAGTCTGTCTGCCTGTCGCTTTGGGGATCTAGCCTTTGTTTGTTCGACTGGGAAATGGATGCCCCCGACCCGATGACAAATTAATAATAACTTGTATCGTAAATTAGCCGCAGATTCGGAGATTCAGTGATCCCCGACTATTGCGTAAATTGTGTGTCTCTCTGTCGGTGTCTTCTGTTTGCTTTGGCACATCCCCATGTCGCCCAATCGCCCAATTCACATCTGGGAGAGATCTTGCGGCGCTGGCAGGTGGTAATCCCCCTGGATCTGTTTGTCTGGCCATTCGTTTCGTCGGGGGCTTAGCGAGCCTTGGAGCAGGAGAGGTGAGAGTTCAGTTTGTTTAGTGGGCGCCCGACTGGCGGGCGGCATTTGCCAAAAGCCTACAAAAATATTTGCAGCCCCAAACGTCAGCGCATGACAGCAGCAGCAGCAGCGGGAGCAGCAGCGGGAGAGGCCTGGCCCGTCCCCTGCCTTCCACTTTGCATTCATTTCCGCCTAATGGCGGGTAGCTGTGCAATAGAAAATTCCAAATTATTTGCCATTGTCGTGCGGCATTCGGCAGTCGGCATTCGGCGGGTCTAATTGGTTGGCAGGCACCAAACATCTGCGGCACTTTGCATCGCTTCCCAATGACGGCATTGTATCGTGCCAGTCGCACGCCCTGCCCCCGCTGCGCCTTGCCGGAAGTCAAATGATGCGTTTGATTTTCTTTGGCCTCCGTCAACATATCATCGTTGCCTTTGCCATCATCCGCGTTTGCGTTTGCGTCTGGGATCATCAGGCGTCGTCTGCCCTTTTCGTACGTTCTTCTGGGAAATTGCATTTCCCCGACGACAGACCCAACAAATTGAGGAAGAGAAAACGCCAGAGTGAAAGGGTGGCCGCCATATCCCTCGGCTTCGTCCTCGCGCCCTCTGCCGCCCATGTGCCCGTGCCCATGCCCGTGCCCGTGTGTGGAAAGCAATTTGGCAAGCGTTCAAATTGCCATAAAAGCATCTCATAAATGCAACAGCACAGCGGCAGCAGTGGCTGCAGATGCAACAGCCCACAATCAGAGCAAAAAACGAAAACCAAAAAAATGCACAAGTCCAGAGAAAGTCCACGGCAAAACAGAAGCCATTCCAGGCACTGTGGGACAGAGATTTGATTGCCAATATGCATATAAAAATGGCAAAAAAGCAACAAATGTTATTTAATTAATGGAACTAAATTAATATAATTTTAATATTTATTTATGGCCTCAATTTATCTAATTAATGGAATTAAATGAATCTAACTTAAATATTTATTTACTGCATTAATTTGCACGAATTGTTGGGGGAAAAGACCCCCAAAAAAGGTACAAGAACAGACTTAATATAAAAAAAAGAAAGGCTTTCTAATGGTACACAAATTATTGCTCTCAGGAAGAGGAGACTCTTTACAAGTGTCGTACCCTTTGCACAATTTATAGAGCAAATATTTCCAATAGAGAAACTTCTGTAAAGGTAAGGGTATATTTCTGCCAGATACTCCATAATAATTTAATTTATTTATAGAGCAATTCTCACTGGTAAAGAAACTTCCCTAAAGGTAAAGGAATAATTCTGCCAGATAATTTATATTAATTTAATTTATTTATAGAGCAAATATTTCTAGTACAGAAACTCCCCTAAAGGCAGAGGTATATATATAATAATTTAATTTATTTATGGAGAAAATATTTCCTAAAGGTAAAGGAATATTTCTGCCCGATAATTTATATTAATTTAATTTATTTATTTATTTTAATTTGTAATCTACAGCTATTAAAACTACTCTAGAAATGATCAATAACTTTGGTTTGTTTTAGCATAATTTGTACAGTCCCTGACCACTGTTCCTGGCAATGACTGACGTGTCGAAGCAAACAAACAAACAGAAACAAAGACAGAAACGAAAACGTCTAGGAAGTGTGTTTGATGCCGTCTGATTCGAGGCTGTCACTGCGTCTGCGCCGCCAACTGAACGAACTCCCCCAATTGAATAGAGGCATGGCTGCCGGCCCCCTCTTGCCACGCCACAGACCCCAGGGAGGGACAAAAATACACGCACATAAGTCAAATATAAACAGGCCGAGCTGGACCGACCGACCGACCCCCAACTCTGATGCTCAAATGGGACGACGTGCGTCTGACTTTATCCTCCATATGCCACCCCAGCAATTTTGAAAGTTTCATTCCCGCTTGCTGTATGGCCTATGGATGGATGTGCCCGTTCCCATTCCCGTGCCCGTGCCCGTTCCCGTTCCCGATCGCAGTCCCATAGCCATCCCCATTCCTGTTAGCATATCCATGGCTTTTTGTTTCAGCATTTCCCTGGCATCTGGCCAGAAATATTATTTCACTTTTATGTTTGTCTGCGCCTTTTCAATAAATATCTAGACGTACCGTCCCGTCACGTCCCTACCCGCCCTGTCCCGGCAGGCAGCAGCAACAGCAGGCAGGCGGGAGGGCAGTCAGCCAGGCTGGAGGAGGCGCTGGCATCGTGGAGGAGAAATGCCAATTTTTGACATATCTGAGGGAAAATGCCTGATCGATGGGCATGGGATCGGTTCGGCTCGGATTGGATTGGCTCGAAATGTATGGGCAATGGAAATTGATGGCTGAGGCTTTTACATTTTATGGCTGCATAGTCCAACTTAATGATGGATCTGGCCATTAGCTGATCGGTGCCCAGCCACAGGTCCGCAGGTCCAGCCACTGCTAGCCATCCCATCCCCCCAGCCCATTCGATCCTCTGGCACGATAATTGATCCAGGTGCTCTCTGGCATCGTTTCTACACACACAATACATACACACAGTGCATCAATACATACATACATGATGTTCGTTTTTTCATATGATTAAATCATATGAGGTGTTCTCCCTCTGCTCCCCTCCCCTGCCCGTACCCACACCAATCAGTGATCGACGATCGGCGGCATTTTTTATTCGTTTTTGTTATAAATAAATTGCATGAGAAGAGAGCAGAGCGGGCCAGGAGCAGGGCAGGGCACAACTAGGGCTAGGGGGAAATGTGTAAATTATAGAAACGCGTCTACGCGTCATTAAGCAGGGAGAATACCATAATAAATGTATTTATAGGAATTTGGGTGACTAGAACGTCTCTATAATCGCTCTGTGACACTAACCGAGAAACGTAGCCACCCGCCCGCCCGCCCGCTCCACGCTCCACGCTCCAACAGACTCCCCACCAACCCCCTGAGGGCTGGGGGGGGCAGGGGGACACGCTCGACAAAGTGTGATAAAAATATACATTTAATATTTGTACATTGTTAGCGGGAAGATATATTGTGTAATCGTCGCAGAGCACAGCAGAGCACAGCACAGGCAGCATGGCATCGCATAAACATACACACATGGGTGTATGAGTGGATGTATATGCATCTGTATATTTCCCATCTATATATACACGCACCCGAGCCACGTACCCAACCATAGCTGCCATATGGGCAGCGGCGACGTCACCGTTGTCGGACGCTGCGAATGGGCATGGGAATGGCTAAAATGGCATCCATGACACAATCAATCTCCTTTAAGCGGTGCCAGCAATTAGCGATGACAGTTTCGGGCATGCAAGAGCACATGGGACAGGTGCAAAGGGAGATGGGCAGCTGGGTAGGTGGGTAGCTGCGTGGGGAGCAGAGGGAACTGGCAGCGACTAGGAATTCCAAAGCTTATTTAATCAATTATTTAATTATTATTTATTTATTATTTAATTGTGATAGTGGAAGTAACTAAATAAATATCGTAAGTATTATTAATAGAAAGGAGTACAACAATTATTTGCTGCCAAATAAAAGTCCATCAGTTGAACTCGTTTCTCGTGCTGCTCGTTAACTTATGCGCCATGGAGAAATACTCTTAAAATTCTCCGTTCCAATGGCTGCTCATATTGCCCATCGATATTCAATAAATTAATGGACATTCATCTCTCTCACTTGCCTCTTTGGGGCAGCAGCTACATACGTCACGGCCTCGCCACTATCATGGGGTTCCATGCTGATGCTGATGCTGTTGCCGTTGCCGTTGGCCTTGTGCTGCTGTCTGCCCCAAGTGAGATGTTCGGCAACAATAACAAAAATGAACATACAATACTTAAACATTTTCATTTGGCCCACAAAATTGTTTGGCCGTTTCAAAAGGCCAAAACCGCAAAACACACACGAACAAAAAGTGGAGCAAATATTTGGAAATTGAAATGTTGTATTGAAAAGAAATACGCATCCATGTGTGGGAGCAAATACATATATATACGGCTCTATATATATATAGATATATATATATATATAATTACTTAATCCATCAAATCATTCAGCGCCCCAAATAACTGTACCCTGATTTGTGGCCCCGCGAGGCAAGTGGTGCGGCGCCCAGGCGCAGGCGCAGCTTGTGCCTGCAGATTCTCGGGCATTAATTATATTTTTATTGGACTAAGAAATATATTAAATTGTTAATTAATGAGCATTTGTTACAGACATTTGGCAGACATATTTAGGTGGCTTTCAGCTGCAGTTAAGTGAGTTAGTTAAAGCCATTTTTGCGGCTTAAAATTACTGCTGAAAGCGTCTGTTATTGGCTGATCTATTAGACGTTATATGAGTGGCGCGGGATGCGCTCGTGTGAAGCCCGAACGTTTGCTCACCTGAAAGAATAGGCAAAAGCACACCCACTGATAGTATTTGTAGTGCTTTTTGTCGGATGCATCGCCATCGGAGTTGCCAATGCCCGGATAGGGCACGGAGATGCCCTGCTTCTTGAGGAACAGACTCTTGAGCGTATACGTTGACTGGATCCAGCAGTAGGTGTTGAGCACATCCTCTGGAATATCTTTGGTGTGCACACAATCGATGGGGTTGCCCACATACTGGCGTGTGGTTATAATTAGCGAGAATGACATCAGAATCATCACAGATATTGAGTAGTGCAGGCGGAATACTATCGAATCGGTTTTAACGTGACTGACCTTTACAAGGTTTTTCAATCCACGAAATATATCTAACATGGTTTGTGGGCTAACAGGCTAGCGATCGCGGATTGTTCTCACTCTCCTCTCGCTGCGCTTCACTTCGCTTCGCTTCGCTCTGATTTGCTTTGCTTAAGCTTCGCTTGATGCTCCTTTTTCGCTGCTCTGCTCTGGCTTCGATATCAGAGTATTGCTATCCTCGTTATCGTTTGCCCTTGCGTTTGCGTCTTGCTATCGACTGGCTGTGCACTGTGTTTCTGGCTTGTGTTCTTTCTCTTTCGCGGCAGGCCCATTATCGGCTCAGCAGCTGAGATGCAGGTCCGAGTCGCTGTCGCTGTCGCTGTGGCTCTGCCTGTGGATCTTGATAACGCTATCGATCCACTACTAGCATCCAAAGTAGCAGCTCCAGCCGTGTCTGATTCGAGCCGGAAGCGGCTGGGGCACTGGTACTGCAACTGCAACTGCAACTGAAACTGTTCGGTCGGAGGCGTGTTCGTTATGCGCTTCACTGTCACAGAACTGAGCATCTTTGGATCCGATCCGTTCCGTTCCGTTTGCCTTTTCCTGTTACCCGTTCAGCCTCCTGCTCCGTTTGGCCCTGATTTCAGTTTAAATTTGCTGCTCAACTCGATCTTCGTCAGCATCAACTGCACCAGAAACATTTTGTGGGGTTAACAACGGGCAAACGGATTACCCTACCCTGTTGGGCGTGGCGCGCACATTTTTCTATATTTTCACAAATCTTTCACCTATTAAAATTATTGGGCAGCAGCGAAGTGTAAACCGATTTCGCAGACGTTTCTTTTACTGCCACATTTAGCCTGCGATTTTGCAGGGATGGGCCAATATATATATATGTACATACATATATATATATATATTTTTTTCTTTCTTTTTTTTTATGCTCGGACAGCATTGAAATTTCGTAAGAGTACAAAACAAATAAAAACACGCTTGGAGCATATAAATAAAATGTGGCATTAAATGGCCCCTGCCTCATGCCGCATGCCTAGTGCCCCACCACACCCCAGCCCCACCCCAATGCCACATATGTTAATAAACTTATGCTGACTGACGTAGAGGCGAAAAATACGAAATACTCGTACAGCAGCAGCAGCAACAACAACAACAACAACCAAAAGTTGGAGCAGGGGAACGAACAGTTTCCAAATGAACTGTAAATTTTAAAATTGCAATGTTTATAAACAAATTTCCCCGCCGAGTTGCCGATAATAAAATGGAGGAAAGAAAAAAAAAAACGAACAAGAAAACGAAAACGAAAACCATCATCGAAAGCGAAAAGAAAAATCGAGGCAACACGAAGGAAGTCTGTCCTCAGGGGCCGAAGCATCTAATACACTTTCCAATGGAACGCTGCGGTCGATCCCTGCGAACTTGCAGGGTGACTTTGTGTGGTGCAGCCGTAGAACTGCTCCCCACTGAGCTGCAGAATAGACTCGTATTCAGAGCCCTTCTTCTGTGGGGAAAGCACAGAATCCCCTGCGAATTGTAGGGCAACCAGTAAGTCGAAGATGGCGAAGAAGCTGGCCAAAAATTGCGTATACGCACACGTTGCCCCCAGCAGTCAGCGAGAGTCAAAGGCGAAGGCTGACCAGCAGCAGCAGCAGCAGCACCAGAAAGATCTCCCTGGTTCGCGGGCCAAGGCAAGAAAAATCGTTAATCTATTTCGTAATCCAGACCGGTCTCAGATTTGTTTATAAAAAACATAGACACATACACGCGGAGTGCGCTGAATACTATTCCCCGGCCACAGGCCGTGCCTGTGCCTGGGCCTTCCTGCCTGCACTTGACATTTCAACGAAAATATTTGGTTGCTCGGCATTGTGAAATATGCCAGGCATGCTCTAGAGATAATAGCCCCCGAGCAAACGGGCAAGCGATGCATTCTACAGGGAGCTGGGGCGGCGTGGATGGGGGGAAAAACCCCGAAAATTGTTCATTTGTTTTCCCAGCGCGTGCCCCGAGTAAGACCACACACACAAACAAACAAACAAACACACACACCTCATACTTCTCACTCCCACCCCACCGATCCCATCCGATCCCTGGCTAATTTTATAATTTTTCTGTTGTCTTTAATTATTTTGTGGGATTTATTTTGTGTGTTGACAAAATATTAAAATAAATTCAGCAGAAAGTTAAGCAAAGAGATGGAGATCGAGCATCATCTGCTGCTGAATGCGGCTGGGAGGAAATGACTAATTGGGTTTTCCTCGCCGGGCACTCAGCAATGGAACAATAAAGCCACAAGACACACACCCAAGCTGATGGCTGGCAAAATAAAATCGGTAAAAGTACAGCGGGGATCGCGGGGGAGCGTACAGCAATTTAACAACAATTTGAATGTTGCTCAAATCGAATTCGAATTCGAATTCACTTTCCAGTGCAGGCAGACCGGTACGTACGGCGGCTAACAAAAACATTCCTGCCTTTCCAGCAACGATCAAAAGAGGCCACAACACACTTTGAAGTCTCTGCTGGCCCCCGCCCCCCCGACAAAAAGGTGCAATCTAAATCAAAATTTCCAAGATCCCCACCAAAACCAAATCAAATTCAATTTAATTTCAATATTTTCAGAGTCAATAGCGCAAAGCACGCAAATGTTCAATTTCCCTTTGTCAGTAAGCGATCTTCGGATTGTTTTTTTTTTCATCTGTAAGTGAAATTGTCATGGCAAAAGTATTGCAAAATATATTTCCAAATTAATGAATATTTCATCTATTGAGCTGAAGGGATCGGGCAGCGATCAATAGGCAATCCCCCGTCCATAGTTGCACATTCTGCGGTGCGGTGACTTAAAAGTTGCCCAACTCACAAAATGCCAGCATTCCTTGGCTATTTATTCAGATAAATATGTCTGCAGTGCTGTGGAAAGAAGAATCCCCTAAGACTTGGGGATCAATCAATATGGGAGGGCTTTATTATTTGTGACTTAAATAGCTTTGGTCTGCAAGCTCACAAATCTGGCCTGGAAGGCTGAAGATTGCTGAGGATTAAATGGTGTAAATTTCCCAATCGAATCGAACATAAGAGGCAACCCCTAAGATCCGGATATATCATCCATTCTGATTCTTAAATCTCTGCTAAAAATTAATTATATAAAACTCTTTCCAGTTGCTGAATGGAGGGAGTATCATCCCATATCTATGGGCATTCAATCCATAAATTCAGCTAAATTATTCCCATTCTTTTCACTCAGTTCATTCACACTGCTACCTCCGGTTCGTCCATTCAGTTATTTGATTATGATATTTCCTATCAATCGTTGCCATTCATTGATCCATTAGGATCGCTTTCACTCAACTCTGCCACTGTGCTCCGCCCTTCATCTCCTTGGGAGGCACAAATAAATGAATAAATAAATAAATGGAAAGTGGAGGGAAACAGAAAAAGGAAAATAGAAAATAGAGCGGCAACTCGCGATGCCACTACAAACAAGGGGGGGATAAAACTTAATATTTCATTCCAAAACAATGTGTGAATGATATAGAACTACAAAAATCTCTGTTCGCTTTTTTGTCAGAGACGCCGACCGAGACGCCAGCGGCCAGCGGGCCAAATATAAAAATAAAATGAAAAAATTAAAATTCGTGTACGTAAAAACACGATTCGTTTTTTTTCCGCATTTTCTGCGTTTACGTATTGCTTTGGAGAGGAAAACACACACAGAGAAAGAGAGAGAAAGAGAGAAAGAGAATGAGACTCGTGAGTTGTGGGTTGCTAGAAGGATGTAGCAGGCGTGGCCAGGTCTAGGGCCGTGTGTTGATTGCGGGTGATTGAACAGTCAGAAATGTTCAGTCCTCCCACCCCCCGGCGCAGCCCGTTCCATCCATTAATATTTTGCAAATTTTAATTGTACAATTTTCTCAGATGTGTTGCTGCCCTGTCAGAACGGATCGAATCGAATCGTGGATCGTTTCAGTTCAGTTCGTTTCGTTTCGGTTTCCTTTTCGTGCCTCTTCTTCTGAGCAGAACACATGGCCCCCAGGGGGGGTGGGCAGCGCCATTCGACTGGGGCTCGCTTTTAGTTTATTTACTTTGTAAAAGTTAATTATGATGAAGCGGTGGCCATATATACACCCACAGCCGTGTGCATAAATACATGGATGGTATTTTGCATTCACATATAAATACGGGGCGCATGAATTCGGCCTGCGGGCCTGTGGCCGGGGCATAAATTAATGCGAAAATCGCATTCACTGGCCCCTTGAAGGCAGTGCACTCTGCACGCGCAGCGGACTGATCTGCTGTGGCGTTGGATTGTGTGAAAATATGGAAAAACACTTGCACGGAGGCGGCGCGATGGCGGGGCCCTTACGGTTTCACTTGTTCTGGGTGCGGTTATTGTTGGTGGGTATCGCGCGGGACGGGCGCGTGTCACGTGTCCGACATGGTCGAGCACTCCCTCATCCGTACTCCGGGACTGCTGCTGCTCACATCTTTCGTTACAACACAGCCACAAAAAAATAAATAAAAAACAGTGTTCTCTGCCACGCGTTCGGGGGGAAACTCTCTCTGATCCCGGATCGATTTGTGACTCGAATGGCTGCCTAGCGGGGGTGCTGCCTGTATTCCCGGTAAACCGTTTCGCTGCGTTCTTGAATTTGTTTGGAGATCAACGGAGAAAGCAGGCAGAAGGCAGTCGCGTAGCCGTAGCTGGAGACGGTGAACGGTGGGAGCAGCACAGGAGGAACAGGAGAGACGCGCGCGTGTTCACTTTGCCAACGCAACAGACACTGGCGGGCAGCCGGCAAGAAGCCAGGCCCGCGACCATGGAACAGGCCTGGCCAGGCCAGAACCGACCAGAGCAGAGCACCGAGAGAACAGACAGACAGAGCGAGAGAGAGAGCGAGAGAGAGAGAGCACACAGACTTCTGCAGAGATCTCGGCGCTGCCAACAAATTTTGTTGTTTTTTTTTTTTTGGGCAGCGTCGCAGCAGAAGTGGCAGCCAGCAGCGGCAGTTCCACCCATTCTCTCTGGCGTTGGGGCCTGCTCTGTCTCGCTGCTCGCTCGCTCGCTTGCTGGCCCACTCGCTCGCGAGGCACACGCACACTTCCGGTGGGCGGGGGCTGGGGGGAGGGCAGGCAGCAGCTCTGCGCTGCCACTCCACGGCTGCATTCGGCGGCCGTAAACAACAATGGACGTGGCGGCGAGACGCTCGCGCTGGCTGTGTGGCAGTTGCAACAATCTGTGGCCAGCCAGCCCCCAAAAGAGCACCAACAATGGGCCCAGTTCCAGTACGGTACCAGTGCCCCAGCCCCACTCCCCTCGCTATGCCACTCCAGCAGCAGCAGCAGCAGCGGCAGCGGCAGCATAACCCATCAGAATGGGACTTCGGCCTCATCAAAACATTGCTTGGGCCCGAGGCACAGTGGCACAGATCAATGGGGAAGCAGCTGCACAAATGTGATCAGATAGTGGAAGACAAAATGGAGAGAGAAAAGAGTTCTCATGGCAGAGGGCAAGCATTCCCAAAGGAAATAAATAATAATATTTATTAAAAAAGAATTTCCCCAAATGAATTGCTGAGCAACTCTGTAGCTCACATCCCGCAACCAATGGGCCTCGTGCCACTGTGCCTTGGGGCAAACTATTTACATACTCGACATTTATTTCTCGCACGCTCGCGAGCATCGAACAAGCCACGAAGCGGCGACAACGACAACGACGACGACGACGACAGCCCGAGCAAGACCCGATACCCAATGATTTGAAGCGACAACAGACTGAGCAGACAACAGCTGGAGCAGGAGTCGGGAGCCAGAAGTAGTTGGAGGAGCTGAGGCTGGACCTGCAACTGGAACTGAAACTGGAGCTGGAGGATGACTTGGAGCTGAGTAAATGAAATGGACAGCACACGCGATTGGTGTGGAGTGGCGTGGCGTGTCGCAGAGCTGCCGCCCACTTGTATTGTTGTGGCAGTGTGTGGCTGCTTGGCGCGTTGTTATTTGTGCGATTTCCGCTCATTATTGCTGCAATCAGGCAGACAAAGCTCTTTGTCCTGTCCAGGACATGGGACACGGGACATGGGACATGGGACATGGGACATGGGAGGATGCCAGAATGGAGATGGAATTTATGCGTATTTTGATTTTTGCGCCTAGACATCATGCGGGGCATATCAATTGGAGTTTTATGGCGGGCATTGTCACAGCTGGAGTTATGGAAATAAAAACTGTCTGTCTGCCATATCCGTTTGCCGATTTGATTAAGTTGTCAGAGGCAGCTCCAGCTCCGACTCCTTCCCATCTCCATGATGTTCAGCTGCCGCCCGCAGACACCACACAATGCGAGGGCCAGCTGGGCCGGCGAAGCGGGCAAATGCTCAATTTGAGTATGGCAAATGGGGGATAGCCATCAAAATTCAATTGGTTTGAGGCACTGCGTGATACGCCTAGCATAGTCTTCATCGTCGCCTTCGTCGTCGTCGTCTTGAGACAATGGCCGAGCAGATCCCTCTGCATAATTCGGCCATTAAGAGATGTTTTCTTGGCCCTGGCTTAGAGCAGACAGTCGCTGTTGCTGTCGCTGCTGCTGTTTCTTTTTTGCCATTTGTGCTGCTGGCTGAGACAATGTCCGGAAGGGCCTTGCCTCATTAATGCACACTGAAAACATTACCCGGATATGGCAGTCGAATAGACAGGCGAATAAAACAAAATGCATGGGCCCAGCGCCAAATGTTGCATTAAGATCCGAGTGCAAGACACCACAGCATGAAAAGGGTCCAAGGTACAGCAGCAGCCCCAGCCCCAGCCCAGTGCACAAAAGCATTGCAATTAGTCACGGGCCTCCTTCTCCTACTCGCGAGTAGCCTCCAATGTGTAGCCTTCGATCTGCATTAAAGCTAAAGGCAAACTTAAGCCTCAATGGAAGACACTTCAGGCAGAAGTTTGACTGTGAAAAATGCGTATTTAAATTGAGAATTCTAGGGGAGAAATTCTGTAATAGAGAAAGCATCCAAAAAGACTCTGCCTGCTATCTTATGCCACTCGTGCAGCAGCCCTCGCTGGCAAGTCTTGCGAGTTTCCTGGTTTATTAGACACAAATCTGTGATCTGCCGCAGCGGGCAGTAATTTTGCCTCTTTAATGTAGTTTCATGTTGCAGTCCAAACCGACAAAGAAAGGCAAAGAAAAAACACTTTGATGAACTAGTTGCTGGTGGCATGTGGCCGTGCTGTTGTTCTGGGCCACTGCCACTGCCACCCACCGTCCATCGGCACCTCTGGCTCGTTATGATTTTATGATCCGACCGGAGGAGCCGCACACGCAGATTTTATGAGCGATGTCAAATGGTTGCGTCAGTTCTTGTTGCGATCGAAAAGAAATATGATTTGTAAAATTGTATATCACACGAATTTAACGAGACGCCGCGGCTCATGGGCAGCGGCAGGGGCAGGGGCAGGGCCAGGGGCTCCTTGGGTATTCCCCAGGGGACCCGCACATGGGGCTGGGCTGAGAACACTCAGAACATAAATTATAATTTTTTCAGCACCCACAGACGCGGCGGGATAGCGGCGTAAATAAATAAAATTAATCGAAATAACAGGCAAACACTGCGCATAAAATTGATAAAAGACGTTCGCATTGAGGAGAAGCCTGCCAGAAGCCCAGAGAGCGAACGCAGAACCGCTTGCCAGCCAATCAAGTGGGAGCCATGGGCACTGCCCGATCCCATCGGTGAGGTTTAAACGGGGTCAAGCGATTGCATTCCCATTCCGCCCTCGTATTCCCCCCCCCCGTTCGTTAGTTTTTTAACAAAAATAGCGCAGACAACGGCATCGAAAATATAATAACAGCCAGAGACGGGCCGCGACGCAGCACTGGAGAAAGAGTCCAAAAATAGTTGCCCACACTTCTCTGGATTCGGTTCGCTCCGGATGCTGCACACCAAAAACATCATCATTATGCACAAAAATGCAGCGCAGAGCAGGAGTTGGGCGTCGGTAGAGCAGTGCAGTGTGTGCGGTGTGGCAGGGGGGTACTGCTTCTGGTGGCTGTGGCAACTGCAGCGTCTGTGTCGCATTAATCTGTCATCGTCATCATCGTCATCAGCCGCAGAATTTTATGATGGCAAACAAAAGGCCGCGACAAGGCCCAGCGCCGTGCGAAAGGTCATTGTTGATGATGACAAAACGCGATTCCCATGCGGTTGGCTAGACGGCGGCCCCCCCCCACACACACACAAACACATGCACCCCCCTTCCGCATCCACCATTCCTGGCTGAGCTGCAGAATTCCCCAGTTTCCCCAGTTAGCAATGCAGAGCTCAGGGCCAGCGTAGTGCGAGTAGACAATTATTAGGCAATAATGTTGAGGTATTAATTAATAAATTAATTAATTTATAAATGAAATAAACATTAATACAAGAAATTAATTGTTCCT
The DNA here is from genome assembly GCA_018150905.1 of Drosophila ambigua. Lineage (NCBI taxonomy): Eukaryota > Metazoa > Arthropoda > Insecta > Diptera > Drosophilidae > Drosophila > Drosophila ambigua. Next base: position 3,118,332 of record JAECWS010000151.1, on the reverse strand, counting down.
TAAAATCACTGAACTTATTTAAATGGAAACGCTTTTATTCCATTTCCAGCTCGTTCGATTATAATCACTCAGAAAAATTCCCAAAAACTATTCGGGTTTCAGTTTGCTGCAAATATTTGTGAAACAATCTCGGGGCTCGTAGCTGGATAAAAGCAAAGGCACAACAGAATTGTATTGTTATTGGCTGGGGGCAGATAGGGCGGGGGATCTGTACTAAATGACCCACACACTGCAAGCGATCAGCTGTCAGGCATGTTCAGTCCTAGGCTCAAGGCTCGGGCACTGCTTGAGCACTGCTTGACAAGCTCGTGTGACGGAGTGGGAGAGGGAGAACCAAACATTGCAATGCATTGCAAGTTCCTGGGCGAACCGCCTCTTATCAGGCCGCCACACTGACTTTTGTTTATTTTGCAAAAAAAGAATCGCTTTCATTGGGGCATGAGACTTCCCCCCTGCCACTAATTTAGGGAATATTATATAACGAATTGTTCAGAATATGTTTGTGCCACTGCTTTGTTGTGTTCTTTGCTTGCTTCGCTGCTTTCTTCATGCATTTGTCATTATTTCCTTACTCAATGGCGACATGTGTGGAAGATCTGGCTAGCCCCTACATCCGAGCAGATAATTCACATCAAATAATCATCCACAAAGCGAACTTCCATTTGTTTCTTTTTCTAATCATCTTTTATCCCACTCTGCTAGAGTCTACTCAGGAAAGAGACAAATATGAGCGTAATTTACAGACTGAAACAGCCCCAAAAAATAATCCCAAAACCAACAGCTGTTAGCTTTTACCGTTAGTTCGAAATAAACAGCAAAGTTCACAATCAAAATGTTCAAACAAACCACCCAAAAGCTTTCAAAGCTTCCACAGATAGTGCACAAAATATTCCAGACAAAAGTTTGCGGGAAAGCACAAAGCTTAGAGCAGCTTTTAGACAGTTCCAAAGCAACGGGAAAAGCATTTCCAGTGAAAGCTGAAAGCTTTTAGGCTTTTAGCGTTATGAGTAAGAGAGAGAGAGAGAAATGAAATTTTTGATGATATTGAACTTACCTGAAAAAATAGTGTAAACGCTACCCATTGATAATATTTTGTGTGCTTTATTGTTAGAGGGCCACGCCCCTGTGAATTGTGAACTCCGGGAAAAGGCACCTCGGAACCTTGCTTCTTCATAAACGCATCGACCACTGTATACGTTGAGTGTATCCAACAATATGTGTTGAGAACATCTTCGGGAATGTCTCTGTGTGCCAAGAATAAATATATATATATATTCGAGTGGATTGATTAAAGGATATTCGACTGATTGAGACTCACCTTGTGTGTACACAGTCTATGGGATTTCCTACGTACTGCCGCGTCGTCACAGCAATCGAGAATGTGATCAGTAATATAACCGTTGCGTTGGTGTGCAGGCGAAAAACAGGTGAATCGATTTTGACATGAGACACCTGTTATCGAGCCATCGTTATCGATATCGCAGAGTTGTGTTTTATGTTGTGTGTGAATTGATTTTTTTGGTTTATATTTTTGTTTGTTTTGGTTTGGATTGGGCGAAGAGAAAGAACATTATTATTGACGGTCGTGACAGTGGCTCAAGTAAATCGATCGAAAGTAAAAACGAAACGAAAAAAAATCAAACTGATGATGAGAAACTTTTCTGGAGCGCAAAACGTTTGCTATGTCTGTTCTGAATATGAAGTCGAGGACTATGCTCGAATAGTACTCGGGTGCTTTTCATAGCTGGGGGGTTATCTGGTTATATACACACACGTACATAATGTATATATTAGTAGATATGGATTGGTACGCAATTCAACTCGTTTCAACCATTTCTGTTCTGTTCTGTTTTTTCTTTCTTTTTTTCTGTTTTAGGGGCCTTACAATTATCTAGTTAACTCTCGCTTACAAATTAATATGAGGGGCGCGGTTGGGGGTGGGGTGGTAAAAACTTGCTCCAGACACAGTACAAAGTTTTATTTTCAGATTGGATGCCCGTTGCCGTTCCGCTTTCAAGCTGAACCCTGAACGTATGGCTGTGATCGATCTTCCATCTGTTCAACTTGAAGGCGGAGCAGCGAGCAGAGCCTTGTTTGTGGGTTTTAAAATTAATGCGAAATAAATACAATTTGCATCTTGAGTATTCTCGAATTGGTGTCGGCTTTGGCCGGCTTACTTTTATCTTTTTGTTTCTCTTTCTTTTGGTTATTCTAAGCAAGTAAGTATAGTAAGGTGTCACAGCAATTGTTTCGACTGGTTGGTTCTTCATTAGCCCTTTATTTGTAACACAAAAACAAAAAGGAAAAACAACTAAAAATAAAAACTAAGATTTGTGTGTATGTGAAACAGATAGAGAGATAGATATATATATAGAGAGAGAGCGAGATTGAGAGGTTGAGAGAGGTGTGAGAGAAACGAAAAGTGATTGAACTGTCTGGGAATGCAAATTTCGAGAGTCGATTGCATTTGAATGGGGTGGGGTGGGGGGCCACTGAGGTGATTAATTGAAGATTAGATTGAAAATGAGAAGAGAAATGAGAGATTGAGAGTGGCTTTCTACCGCTTCTACTTGTTGTTTCTTTAAGCTTAACCAATCGAACTTCGCTTCAAATTTGGCTATCGAATTTTCTTGTTTTCTAACGATGACCACTTAATTGATATTTTTCCAAATGTTTACTGACTGATGCGATTTTCTGACTGACTAACTGACTGGTTGTTAGGCTTGAAATTGGTTAACAAATAAGGCAAACCAAAAACTTGGAATACACAGAGAGCGAGAGACAGAGATTGAGACTGAGATTGAGAGACTGAGAGAGAGAGAATGTGAAGAGAGACCTGTGAAATTTCGATAATGGCTTCAGAATTTGACAATTTGAGAATTGAATCGGAATTGAATGCATTTAATTGGTTGAGTGATTCGGTGGTTCAGAGTGAGTGGTTGGTTTGGTTTGTTGGTTTCTGGAATCGGTTTTCTTGATCGGTTTTGGTGTTGGAAAACGAATTGGAATTTGGATTTGGATTTGATTTGATTTGATTTGTGGTTCTTTGTATCGTTGCGGCTTTGGTGGCAAAGGTGAGTTGAGTTCTTGTTAGTTAATACTTTAAGTGGTGAATACTGAGTCTGAAATTATTGCTGCAGTGGTGAGAGCAGTGAAATGATCGGTCAGTGATCGGTGATCGGTGATCGGTAGTGATCATTATTTATCTGTTGTGATTTGTGGGGTGAGAGAGAAACATTTTGTGCAACAGCCACAAAGCTGCGCTTGTTCGTGAGTTGTGGTGACAGTGATAGTGATCGAGATCGAGATCGCGTTGTTATCGTGATCGTGATATTGGTGGGTGAGTGAGTTTCTTGTGAGATAGGCTGTGATCGTGATCGTGATCGGTGGTGTTGGTGTTGGTGAATTGGTGGGTGTTTGGTGAACTTTCGTGTGTGTGATCGCGAGAGAGACAGAGAGATAGAGAGAGAGAGAGTGATAGAGAGTTCGAAACAGAGAGATATAGAGTGAAGTGATCGAGTGAGTGAGGGTGGGTACAATATAGAAATTAATTAAATATATAGTTGAATGTTAATTGAATTAGGTATTATAGGTGGTGAAAAATCTATGTGAGCTGGAGATTGAATTGAATTGAATTGAATTGAATGTGGCGAAAATGTACGAGAGAGAACTGCTTATATAAAATGTTTAAAAATTTGTTTACGTTTATATTCTAATAAAATCAAACACAATACACAAGTTAGAGTGAGACAAACAGACATAGAGAGCGATATAGAGAGATACATATATATATTATATATACTGAGATAGATAGAGAGAGAGAGAGAGAGAGGTATATATGTTTATATTTATTTGGTGAGCGTGTGGTATAGGTAGAGACAGATAGCGCTGCAAAAGCTTGGGTTCTACGGCTCAGTGGGCTGGGCGCTGTGTTCGGTTCGGTTTTGGTTTTGGTTTTGTTTTGATTTCTTGCTTAAAGATCGAAGTGTGTGTTCAGTTACCGATCGATACACGTATTTGCATACGTGTATATTCGGATCCCCTGACACTCAACGATCAAAGCATTAATTGCTCAATGGTTTATTTCGCTCTATCTTTGGTTTTCTTAGCTTTACTATTTCGGTTAAGCGGGTTCTTCGTTATCCTTTTTTTGTTTGTTTCATTTTTTTATTTTGTTGTGTCTGAGTGTTGACTGTGGTATATCTCTTGTTGTTGTTTTTCTGTTGTAGTTTGTTTTTGTGGTTAATTTCGAAAACTAAAATCAAAACTTTCTCAATTACATCTGGGTTAGATATAAAGAAACAGACAGAGAGTGAGTGAGAGAGAGCGAGTATATTGCTAGCTATTGTTTATGGTATAAAGATCTAGATATGGCATATAGTTTTTGTTTGTTTCGGATCTCTGTTTTGTTTTGTTTTTTTTGTTCTTTGTTTCTTGTTACTGTTGCTGTTGTTGTTTCTTTGGCTGTAGTAGTAGGTTGTGTGTGCTGCTGGCCATTTTGCAGTTTGGAGTTTGGAGTTTTGTTGTCTGGAGCTGACTTGGCTTGAGTTTTGTGGTTTGGTTTGGTTTGTTTCTGGTTCTGGTTCTGGTTGCGTTTAGCTTTAGTTTGGTTTCTTTTGCTGGTTTACTTCTTTTTCATATACTTAAAGCTGACAGAGATACATACATACATGTAGATAGATATATATATATATATAAAGTAAGTGTCTGGTTTTATCATTTATAGTTGCTTTATTGGTTTTTTGGTTTCGGTTTTTGGTTTGGTTTTGGTTACGCTTGCTTTTCTTTTGCTTAGCTGATTTTCTTTTGCTTAACTTTTTTTTTTGGTGAGGTGGAGGGTAAGGTGAGAGTCGTGATATTGCGTGAGAGAGAGAGAGAGACAAATTCGAGTGAGTTTTATTTTTGTTTTTTGGTGAGTAAGTGATTTCGTGATTGAGTGATTGAATAGAGAGAGAGAGAGATAGATAGCTAGTGAGTGATTTTACATAGTTATTTATTCAATTATCTTTAGGTTTTATTTTCGGCTTCTGCCTTTTACGTGTATAGATTTAGTTGTCTTGTTGTTTAATTTCGATTTAGCTTTGTTTTTCTGTTTGAAGTGTTGGTGGGAGACAAGTATACTTATTGCTAAAGAGAGAGCGAGGGATAGATAGATAGATACGGTACAGTTGAGCTCGGCTTAGCCTAGCCGTCGAAGACACGGGGCGGGTGGGGTTTCTTAGCTTCGTTAGCGTCGAGTGAGTGAGTGGTACTTGACTTGGCCATTCCAAAGAGTGAGAGTGAGTGAGTGAGCTGGTGTGACCAGGTGAGAGCGAGCTAACGTGTGACAGAGAGCGGCGTGATACGTGAGCGAGACAGACAGAGCTTGATTGTGGCAGTGTGTGTTCAACGAAAGACAAAGCAGGACGAGGACAGAGAGAGAGAGAGGGAGCAAGTGAAATCATACGGGATGTGTGTAACGGACTGGGCTGGATGGGGCGGAGGGTTCTTGAACCGAGTGTCTTGCTGGAGTGGCTGGGTGATTGCTGGGAAGCTTTCGTGTTCGACTAAGTTGCTGCTCGGCTTATGGCATTCGCTGATTCGTGACTTTTGGTGACTTTTGGTGACTTTTGGTGAGTCGTGACTCGTGAGTGATTCGTGAACTCGTGACTTTCGTGTTTGGTTTCTTTTGTTTTTGGTTTTGGTGACTCGTGTCCTGTGCTTGGCGTGTTTCACATTTAGCTGTTTTTTGTTTTTCTTTGTCTTTTGTAATTGTTTAAATGTTTTTTTGTTTTTTGTTTTTGTTTTTGTTTTTTTTATTTTGCATTGCATCGATTCGATCGTTTTGTGATTTTTGGTGAGAGGCAGAGAGGCATATTTTGGCATTACTTTCGTCACAATTTTCACAGCGGTATTTTTTTTTTTTTTTTTTTTTTTTTTTGGATTTTTGGATTAGATTTTGCGTGAGTTCTGGAATGATGGTGGGTCCGAATTGGCTTTTTGTTCTTGGTTTTTAAACTTGAGTTAGTTAATCAATCGTTTAGCAGAGACTACAATGTTTAGGTGAGGCGTTTACTTTGGTTTCTGGTTTCTGGTTGGTCTTTTCTGTAATAGGCACTTTCCAGGGTCTGGTCTGGGTTCTAGACTTTGGGATAAACACACACTAGACGAAAAAAAAACATATTAAATATAAACGACAGAGAGAGAGAGTGAGAGAGATAGAGGGAGAGACAGAGAGCGACATGGAGAGTGGGGCACAATAAGGTGGAGAGTGAAAATAGGGGGAGTTGTGGGAAAATGAGACATAGAGACGGATGATGAGCATTGAAAGGCGTAAATCAAAACATAACTAAAACAGTAAACCGAAAATGTCTACGCAACGAAATCCAAACGAAAGCAATGCAAAAATAGTTGGGTGGGGTGGCCCTGAAGCGGAAGCCAATGGAAATAGGAAACAGGAAGACGGCATACGACTGCGGCATACCCTGTACATACCCTGCCAGCAGAGCCCAAAAACTGTTGCCCGGGATTATTTTAATTTATTTTATTTATTTATTTTAGTTGCTGATTTTGATTTTTCAGCCACAAAAAATTGTATCTGTCTTGGACTTTTGGCACAGCAGTTCCCTCGTGTCGTTGCCTACGGCTAACCCTCTTGCCCGAACCAATCCACCCAAATGCACCCTTGGGCTATAATGAAATTCAGCCCAAGTGGATGAACAATGACTAGCCCTATCTCTATCCTTACACCCATTCACATATTATTTACCCGTCCCGTCCCGTGCCGGACTGACTTGAGTGTGTAAGTAGCTTGTGTAATAAGTATCATGTGCGCTGGACTGGCTTACTGGGGGCTGATTAACAAAATGCGTAGAGCGGCTGAGGGAGGGAGGTCTATGTAGTCATAGTTGACGACGACGATGACGGCGACTCCAGCGATTTCTATGTGCGAGTGACTGACTTATGCCCAGTAACCATAACAATGAATTTTATGCCCAGTTCCATTCGCTATCCCATACCCATTCCCATTCCCATTCCCATACCATCCAATGATGCCTGCAGACTGCCAGTGCCAGTGCCAGTGCCACTGACTGTTACTGCCGCCTGCTGCCTGCTGCCTGCTGCCACTGCTGACTGCTAGGCAATGACTGGGAGCTCGTTTCTGCTATTAGAACAACATTGGCAATATATTTTGGGCAATAAAAATAAGCTTTGCTACAAGGAGGCAGGCGACTTGCACAGGCTTTTGCTTTTGCCTGTGCCTGTGCTTGTGCTTGAGCTGTGCTATGCTGTTATTGTTATGGGCCTTGCCGCAGTGCTTGCCACTTACGCTTCATTAGGATGCGTCTGAGAACTCTTGCAGCAAAGTCAATAATAAATTGAAGGCACCAGCAGAGCCCAGAGGAGAGCCCCCAGTGCCAAGAGGCAAGAGGCAACGGGCACGAGCCGAGGGGGAGCAGCGAACAGCCAAGTGCCAAGTGCCTGGTGGCAATAAACAAGCAACCAACAAGGACAGATGCCCATCAGTGACTGCCTCTGCCTGTCCTCCCCACCGACTCCACGACTACTTGCTCGGCTACAGATCATTGGAGTTGACTTTAAATTGGCGACTTAAACGAACAATGGCTAGAAATTTCAGCAAAAATCAAACTCAAAAGGGAGAAAATGTGGAAACAAACAACATTCTCGGATGGGCGAAGGCTGGACAAGGGGCTGGGGACGTGGGGACGTTGGTGGTGGCAACCTTTTGCAGATTAGTGTGTGGGCGCTGCAAGTGTACAAGTGTGTATCTGTGTGTATCTATTATCTATGTTTGTGTGTTCGTGTAAGAGGTAGAAAATTCAGTTTTTATTAGGGGTTTTTTCAGGCAGACTTGATGCTTCTCTTATGCAATATACAAATACGTTGGATTATAGATACGATATTTTGTGTGTGTGTGTGTCTGAGTGTGAGTGTATTTATTTAGTATTTAGGTATAGGTGTTCGGTGTGTGTGTGTGTGTTAGTCAAACCGTTTTGCAATTGAATTATATTTTACTCATACTTCAGTTAGACTTTGTTTCTGTTTAAAGGGGTTTCTTTTTTGTTCTCAATAAAATACTTTGTGTGGGGGCGGGGAGGGGGGTCTTATTTACACATGTCAAGGCCGGAGGGTGCCAGTGCCTGTGCCTGGGCCTCAGATCTCACTCAGGCAAAGTTTCGACAAAAGGCAAGACAAAAAACTTACATACAACAAATTATAAACTTTAATTACGTGCCACAAAAAAGTTGTCAGTAGAAATGAAAATATCTTGAGTTACGTGCAATTGAGTGAAAGAATTTCCTTTTGTTTTTTTTTTTTTTTGGGTGGGGGCTTTGGGTCTTTGTTGCCAGAGAAATACAGAGAGAGCGTACGATAATGTGTAGGCATGCTTCCCTCATACAGTATAGATTAGTAGTGTTTGTTGGGTCGGGTTTGAGGGGTTGGGGGGGTATCGTGTAAGCCAGGGTTGCCAAAGCTGTCCAACAAAATGCAAACAACAAAGTTAAGCGACGGCAATTTGCAGCAAGGCGGCAATCGAAATTGCTCGCCCTTCAGTATTCAACTTACTTATAGTATTTTGTACAATAGATGGATAGATAGATAGTCATCTATATAGCAGATAGTTAGATACATATAGTAGCGTGTCAGTGTAAGTGTGTAGGTGTGTGTGTGTGTGTGGATTGGTCTATCATACAGATATGCAATATATATTTTGGTGTTTTTCGTGTGTGGCATTAAAAATCATTTTGCTTCAGAGTGTCGTTCTACTTGGTGTCTTTTTTTTTTTTTTGCGGCTGGTGTCATTTGTGTCTCTGTGGCGCAAGTTGCACATCGAACAGGTATATAGATAGTACTTGGCTTAGCATTAGTTCGAGTATAGTATAGTTTATAGTTTAGTTGGAGTAAATAGTTTGTTTCGGTTAGTATATGGGGGGTATATTGGGTAGTATATGGCATAGGTATAGTTGGTATAATATGTTCATGTTTTACTGTGGGGTTTGCATTTGTTTTATTTTTGGTTTGGTTTTGTTTTCTTTTTCTTTTTGTCTTTTTACACTTTGGTGATTCTTCATTTTTGGTTTTTCTGTTATTCTCGTTTATCGAAATTTCAAAATTAAAACAAAAAACAAATCTTGATATCTCTGAACTAAACTAAAATTATCATCTTATGTGAGGGGAGAAATATACACAGATCGAGATATTTTCAGAGAGACAGAGAGCGAGAGAGCGAGCGAGGGAGTGAGACGCAGTGAGACAGAGTTTTATTAGACAGAGCGGGAGAGAGAGAGAGAGAGAGTGAGAGTGGGCTAGAGACAGAGATACGTTGATGATTCTACACAGAAATTGCTCGATTGCCAACATATATGCTGCCTGTCCGCTTAGCAGTTGGTATTTTTTTGTTCGCTTTTTTTTCGTTTTTCTTTTTTTTCGTTCTTTAATATCAATTGTCGGTTTTATATAAGTAGTACGTATATATCGCTTTTTTCGTTTAGTTAATAACCAAATTTAATACAATTGAATTTACACACACAAGCGCACGCTACACACGCACACACACAAAAACATTGAAATTAGCATTTTTTTTTTCTTGAGTGAGAGACAGACAAGAGACATAGAGATAGAGAGAGAGAGAGAGTGAGAGAGAAATTTGTTTGGTATTTTTCTAGAAGGACTTTTTGTTCTTTGGTGGTGTGGTTGGTTCGGTTTTGTGAGGGGAGTTACGATTACGGTGATCAGTACCGGCATAGAATTTCCACCTCTGCTTCATCGACTTCATCATATTGCTGGTATTATTTTCTTTACTCAAAAACAAAGTGTTCGCAAAAAACGCCAGCGCAAAAAGAATACTGCTGCATACTTTTTGGCTCTCGAACCGGCCTCTATTCGTTTGTACTTGATTATGGTATTATTTTGTATACAGTTACAGTTTTTCTTTTGTTTTTTGGCATTCGTCAAAAAAAATGGATTTGTTTACAGTTTTGCTGCTTTGGTACTTAGTTTTTTTTTTGCGTTTTCAATCAATTAAAATTGCACATTTTCAACAACATCAACAACGACAACTACTTTTTGGTATTATGAATAATATTTATTGTATTGTAATTTTTTGTTTTGGTTTTGTTTGGTTTTTGTTTGTTCTTTTAGATAGATATATAGATATATATGTTGCGATATGCATATAGATATATATATGTATATTTATATGTATATGTGTATGTATGTATATAGAGTATGGCTATAGATATATTTAGTTTGAGTACGAGTAGATAGTAGTATATATAGTAGATATGTATATATAGATGGTGTTGAGTACGATAGTTGTTGCTTCTCTTCGATTCTGTTCCATCATCAGCGTTGAATCGACAGCTCGCTGCACTGCTTATTATAATAATAATAATAATAAAATTAGGAAACGAAACGCAAAAGAGGCAAACGATAACAAAACCAAGGGCAATATCGATTACGATTGCGATTGCGATTATTATTAATTGGAAATTAAACAATAAAATCGTTTTTGCTCGGTGCAATCAGTTGAAAAGAAATCATTTGTCGATTGTCAATTGAAGGCAAAAGAAAGAACTAAACTCAAATAATATTAAACCAATCTACACCGATATACGTACGTACAATTGATTACACATACACATACAGACAAGCATACACATACACAATGCGACATACTTATGTTTGGATGCGTACACACATACATTCACGCATACATACATACATACATACATCCATGGCGATCTAGTACAATCGATTGTGAGTTTGAAATCGATGACATTCGAGAATTTTAATCGAATTTAATCGAAATTTTTTTAAAATATGTACTGATAATTGGGTGCTTGCTTTTTTTATTTATTTTATATTTTTATCTTTTATGAAAATTAATAAATTTAATTTAAACTCGATTCGATAGACATCTTAATTTCGCATGCACGCGAACGCGACTGTACGTCCATATGTATTTATGTATGTATGTATGCTGGCATATTTCTTGCTTAGTTGGTAAGTATTTAGTAGATAAGGATTTGCACTTGATAATACGAATACGGATACGGATACAATACCACAAATGCCGCAATACGAGTAGTAGATATTGATTGATTACGATACGTTTACGATATATGGTAAGGTACGTTTGGTTTTGGTTTTGATATTGGTTTTGATTTGTTTTGTTGATCTGCTGATTGAAACATTTCCGTGTACGTTACGCTACTACAAGGATCCGACAAACAATACAACAAATGATACAGTTGGGTACAGTAGTAGCATATAGATATAGATATGGTATGCATATTATAGAACACAAGAGACTGCAATTGATTGAGTTGTTAGTTACGGCTTAAGACACGTGCAATTTGTTATTTGGGGGGGTTTGGGTTTGTTTTTTGGTTTTTTTTTCATTGGTTTTTGGATTGATTGGTTTTAACTACTTTCGGGTGGGTGTGGGGGGTCGGACAGGGGAGCTTGTTGGAATAAGAAAAGAGGTGTGTGTGTGTGTGTGTGACAGGGCGTAGGTACAAAAACAAAACAAATCAAAAAAATATATTCTCAAATTAATAACTTTTCTTTCCAAATGTGTGGGTGGGCTGGGGGATCTGCAGGGGTGTGCGCGGTGTGGGGGTTGGGTAGCCAAAGTGGAATCAAAGTGGAATCATAGCTATATTTTTTTGTTGTTATTTTTTGTTTACTTTTTTTTCTGGTATCGAATTTAAAGAAAAGTTTGGTTTCAAGATTTTATTTATCTATAGTTCAGGTTGAGGTTTTCAGGCTTCTGGACTGAGAGAGTAACAGAGAGAGAGAGAGAGAGAGAATAAGAGAGAGAGAGAGAGACAGAGAGAGCGACAAAGAGTGAGTGAGAGAGAGAGAGGGGGGTTGATTTATTTTGTTGGTTCTTGGCGATAGTTCCATATGAGGAGGATTTTCTTTCTTTTTTTTTTGCTCAATTTCAAGTTTGCTTTTATGTGTTTTTGGTTTCGTCTTTTGGATGGATCGTCGCATTCGATTGTTGTTTGTTTTTTTTTGGCAAAATATATATTTACACAGAACACCATATACGCGGCAATAGAGCTATTTTAGGGCTACCTTTAGTTCTCAGATATCGGCTGCCCGTCTCGTATGTAAGCAAGTTTGGCTTTGGCTGTTTTTATCGGTTTTGCTTGGCTTTAGGGCCAGACCTACTTAATTTCGAGTTGGATTTACTTAGTTAGATACGCATAAATAGTCATCGTTATTGATAGATGTGGAAAATCATAATTGAAATCAAATGAAAATTAACTTTGGCTGAGCTTTAGCCTTAGCTTTAGCTTTCGTTCAGTTCAGTTCAGTTGCGTTCCGATCAGTTCCACTGATCGTTCGGCAACACTTTACTATACTTTTACAAATCTGTAGATATTACTGGATTCTGTCTGTGCGTGTGTGTGTGTTTGTAAGTGTTTGTGTGCTCAGATCAGAGATCAGATCAATTATATAGTTAAAGTTATAGCTTTGAATGGGGCGCAGAGAGAGAGAGACAGAGAGAGAAAGAGAGATACAAATATACATACGAGTATCTAGAGTATCGAGAGTGTGTATTAGAGAGAGGTTTACAGGGTGACAAATAGAGATACACGCTGGGTTTTTCCTCTTTCTTATTTTTTTTCTCACAAACATCATTTTGTATTAAATTTGATTTGGTTTTCAGTTTGGTTTCATTTGAGTATCTATTAATTTTTGTAATTTTTATTTCATTGATTATTTGGTTTATATTTTTTATTGTGATTGTTTATGTCAGTGCGGTTTTCGCTTTTGCGGTTTTCGTTTCAATCGCTGACGTTGACAGCATATTTTGTGGTAGCAGGCGAGCAATCTGTTGTCGTTGGGTTATGTTTTTCATGTCGGCTTTAGCTGGTGGGTGTCCTACGCGGTACGGTACGGCTGCATTTTTTTTTCTTTTGATAAAATATCGATAGACGATTATTGAATTTGCAACATCCCCTTGCTCTGTTCTGTTCTGTTCTGTTTTCTGTTTTTTGCAACAGTTTTTCAGTTGTGTGGTTCTGGTTCCTGGATACCGCGGGCTCTACTCGAGTTAAACACAATCAAACAAAATCACTGAACAAGAGAGTGAGAGAAGATAGAGAGAGAGAGAGAGAGAGATAGGAGAGACAGATTGAATCGAAATTCGACAAAAAGCCAAAGCAAAGTTAATGATAATAACCAAAGGTTTATGGGCCGCCAGTTGGCGTCCCGTGCAGCTAGTGGGAAATGGGGGGGGAGACTCGCAAGTCAAACCAAAAATTATAAAATAAATAAGCGTAATTTGAGCTAATAATAATCTACGATACGTATATGCAATATTTATAAGGCAAAATCAACGCATAGATCAGGTGTGTAAAACAAAGTGTAATAGACAGATAGAGAGAGAGAGAGAGAGAGAAAGAGAGAGAGAGGGGGTTTTCGGGTGGGGCATTCGAGAGACTCCTCTTTTTCGGTTTTCGGTTTGGATTGGGCCACCTTCAGATAGATAGATCAATGTGGTGGGGGGTGGGAATCGAAACTGAGCTGAACTTGATTATGGGGTTTCGTTTCGTTTTATTTTTTTGGGGTGGAGTGGTAAAGAGGGGTTGAGGGGTGGAGGTGTGAGGTTTTTGTGGGGTTAGTTTTAGTGGTAAATGAACTAGAATTGCTTGTTTTGTAATTACCATTTTCTATCACTTTGCGTTAGCGGGGTGGGGGGATGGGCGCCCCCGCGTGGGCACACCACACACACACACACGCACCACCAACCCTTCGGGGGTGCAGAGCAGTTGTGGAGCAGCTGTTCTCGATTCTGGCTTGGAAGGCCTTCTCGTTGCAGTTCTGTTTCTGGTTTCGGTTTCTGGTTTTCTGTTTCGCTTTTATTCGATTATTTTTCTGTTAGATATATTTTTTGATTGCACGTTCGTCGTATCGTCGTTGATCGTTGCTCGATTATTGCTTATCGCTTATCGGTTATCCGGTTGACCGGCTATCGGTTTTTATTGACTTATCGTTTGATCGATTTTGATTTCATTCCTAAATCTCAGTCACACAATCTAAGGCCACCTATTGATAGTTGCCCTGTTTTCTTTGATTTTACTTTATGTGAGTTTTTGTTTTTGCTTTATTTTTTTTACTTTAGAGTGCTAAATTATCGATATCGTCATCGTTATCTGTATTGTGTCACGATTTATCGTTTGATTTGATTTTGTTTTTAATTTGTTTTTGGTTTTGGTTTTGGTTTTCTGCTTGCAAGTTCATATGTAAATAATTGTTATACATGGATATACGTGGCTATATATACATACGAGTTATCACATTCGTTAGCATTATTCATTCGTTCGTGTTCGTTCGCTATTCATATTGTTCTTCCCGACATAGTTCTCGCTTGATTAACGCTGGCATCGATGGCCCACATTTTTGCCGCACTCTCAACTGTCTACAGTTCCTGTGGCTGCTGCTGCTGTGGCTGCTGCTTTTGCTGCTTTTGCTGCTGCTGCTGCTGCTGTCTGGACGACCTGGCGACTCTGGGCAGGACTGCTGGTCTTGGATTTGGTCTGCTGCAAGGGCGCTTGGCCAGGCCATGTGGCGGCAGCCTCCTCGGCCGTTGCTGTTGTGGCCGCTGTTGCCTCTGTCTCTGTCCTTATTGTCCTGATTGCGCTGTTCGCAGTTCTCGCTGATCTTCTGGATGAGATCGTCGCCGGCTCGTCGCTGCTTGGCAGGGTTGTTGCCTCATAACCGCTGAAGCCGCTGGCTTCACCGTTTCCGTTTCCGTACGCTCCGCTTACGTTGCTGCTGCTGCTGCTGTTGCTGTAGTCAACCTTTATTGTGGTTTCAGTTTCGATTCGATTCGATTCGGTTCGGTTTTGGTTTATTGGGTTCGTTTGTGTGTTTTTCGGTTGATATATATATATATAGAGAATAAAGCATTTGTTTTAAATTATATGTTACCCTTCTTAGACAGAGAAAGGTATGTACATGTAGTTACTATATGGATTAGAGAAAGATTAGGGCCAGTGGTACAGGGACAGGGGACAGGGACTTTGAATTGGACACGGCGCTCCGGCTTGGGGCTGAGGCTGAATGTGTCTGAGTGTGTGCCTTGTGTGTGGGGGAAATCATAAGCCTGGTAGACACGCGCACACAGAAAACAAAGAGTTCTAGAGCTAAACTTATAAGAACTGTTAAAAATCGTACAATAATTTTTGTTGCCAACAAAAGTTGTTCAATACACACAAACAGCGAGAACGGAGACAGACATAGAGACATAGATATAGATACAGCTATAGATATAATTATAGTTGTAGATTTTAGCTAAGCATATCAATCAATCAATTACACAGCCAATTACAATCAAAAATCAAACTGAACATAGACAAAAAATATTGAGAGAGAGAGAGACAGTGAGAGAGAGGGAGACAGACAGAGACAGAGACTTGTGTTGCCTTTAGTGTGTGGGTGTGGGTGTGTGTGTGTTTGTGTATGGTGTGTGGGTATGGGTGTGTGTGTTTATCTGTATATTCTGTTGGGAGAAAGAGAGAGGTGAGCTCCGACAGAGCTCAGACAGAGTGAGAGAGAGAGAGAGATAGAGAGCGAGAGAGAGAGCGAGAGATGGGTATGGCGGATGGCTGGACAATGGTTATAATGGACAATGGGCAAGAAATGGGTATGTTATGGCGCTGCCAGCTCTCTGCCCTGCACGGCCGAGCCTTGCACCCGGCCGCAGCCGCGAGTGAATGTGAGAGTGAGAGCGGGCGCGAGAGTGGCAGGGAGAGAGATAGAGCGAGAGAGATGGATGCTTTGTTCTTGGCCATCATTTTCTTAAGGATTGTCCTTTGTGGGTTTTCCTTTCTTTTCGTTTCGTTTTTTTAAGGGGTTTTTTTTCTGTCTCTGTTTTTTTTTTCTTTTTTTTGTTGTTCTTTGTCTGTTGTTATTTGCATGTTCAAAATCCTACTTGATGAATGCTTTGCATATTAATTTCATTTTTTTTTCGTACTCTTTTTTTCATATATTTTTCTCATTTTTTTTCTCTTTTTTTTTTGCAATTTATGTGAATGTTCATTTGTTTGTTTGCTTTTGTTCTGTGATCTGCTGAAAATGTTCGTTCAGAATGTTAAGTCTCACGGTAAGTATATTATTATTATTATTATTATTATTATCATTATGTATTATTCATATTACTTTCGTTCTTTTGCTGTTTCTTGTTCATTCCCTGTTGGTATTATTATCAGCTATGGCTTTTGGTTATGGAATGTGGCAATGGTTGAAAAGTCACGGCCTCCAAACTCAAACGCAAACAACAGAAAAAACATGGCGGGAGTTAAAAGAAAAACGAGAGAATGGAATGGTTTTTCTTTTTTTCTTTTTGTTTGGTGGGGTGGGTTAGGGTCAGCTCGTACGGATGAGGCTAGTTCTGGAAGGACATTTACTGCCGTCCATTACAGCGCTCAGCTGTTGCATTATTATTATTTGATTGGTGATGTATATATATATTTGTGATTTGTGATTACTTGTGATTCAGTTTGATGTTGAGATTGTGCTCCACAGGCTGGTTAGGCTTCGCTCACATGGATTTCACGACGAATTATTAGTTTTTGCTTTTGTTTTGTGGCTTGGCACATGATGTACAGGACGTACTTGGTACTATAGGGTTTTCTTTTGTTGGGCGGGTGGGGGCAGTACAGTGTAATTTTAAACTTATTTCATTATTTTTATATTTGGTATTTTCTGGTATTTATCTGGTATTATCTGGTATTTATCTGGTATTTTTGTTCGATACTTTGTAACGCTTACAAAAGTGGTGGTGGTAGTAGTAGTAGTAAAAGGTATGTAGTAGAAAGTAGTAGTAACATATTCGATTTGTTTTTTGCTTTTTAAGCATATATTTTTTTTTGGTTTTGCTTTTGGTTTTGCTTTTGGTTTTGCTTTTACTCGATTTAAACTCAATTTGTATTTGTATTGGTTTCGGTTTTGGTTTTTTTGGGATTGAGATTGAGATTGAGGTGGAGTAGTAGAGTAGAGTATGGTATGGTATAATCATTCAATGAACCAAAGGCGGTATAAAAATAGAGCAAGTTCATATGGATTAGTACAGTTGTTAAAAGGAAACAGTTGACACTCACCGATGATCTACTCACTTGCATAAACGCATAGACGCCGCGTAAAAACTCCATGTTATTTTGTTGCTCTTGGGTGCCCTTTTTGGTTGTGCGTTGGGCCCGACTTATATACTGCTTAACGGTGTCCGCAACAAGATGTGGCTTTAGTTTGCGTGATAGAACCCTGCAACGAAACGCCAAACAACATCAGTTACCAGTTACCACAACTAGACTCAGTGAGAGAGAGAGACACAGAGAGCTGCTCTTAAATGTATGCTACATATGTGGGACTGGGACTTATCCTCAGTCGAGGTCATCTGGTGCTTGACTCGGCCCTCGCATCTAAATTTAAACGTTAAGCAAATTGTCACTCGAGAGGTGCTCGCCTTTCTCATCTTTTAAACGGAAACACTTTCCTCTGCCTTTGTGCTAATTGGCCGCACTTAGTGGGTCCACACAGCAGCCCACTCCACCTCCACCTCCACCGCAGGCATCCACTTGTCCGCATGTGTGTCTGTTTGTGTCTGTTTGTGTGTGTGTGGTGTTCATGAAATATGCGCAAAGGCCACAGCCACACACACACACCCACATCCGCACTGTGGATACATAGTGTAGATAGAGGAATGGCGGGGGGGTGTGGAAATTTTTGCGTTCCCTAATTGAAATCCTCCTCGACTGACGACTTTACGCATTTTGTGTGAATTGACAACGTAGATTAAGCTTATCGTTTAATTGCCTCCAGCAACAGCTCCAGCTCCAGCTTCAGCTGCGATTTCATTTCCGGTTCCATCTACATATCGCCCATCCGCATGCCTCATGCCTCTTGCCTCATGCCCGTTCCGGCACACACTCACGCATAATTCCCGTTTTTATTAGCCAAGCTTTTAAGCTCTGACTAACCAAAAGACGCGGATAGACAGCCAGTCGCTGGGCGACAAGAGGCTCACTCCCCTTTCTACACCAAGAGAAAATATTTGTATTATCATGGCAAAGATCCGTGGTATATTGCTCCCCCATTTCGCGCTGTGCATCATTCAGCGAAAGCGATGCCAGTTGCCTGATAAAGACCAAGACTTCATTTGCTACTCTATTGACTCAAGCATCAAGCTGCGCGGGAGATTTTCTGTGCTTTTCTGTGGATTAGCAGCGCATTTAATTGGATTCCCATGTGAGCACACAGACGAGCAAACGAAAAACGAGCAGCGAAAAAAAACCACCCTCAGCCAGCGAAAAGAAACTGGTGGAAAATCTGTGGAATTTAATTCGTGAAAAATGCTAAAACGGAATCCTCCTAATGTTGCATATTCCCTGAACGAAAACTAATAAAGTTTGCTCTGTTCTGGCTGCTGGCTGCTGGCTGCTGGCTACTGGGCTGGCTGCCAGCGCGCATTTCCGTTTCCGGTGTGCGCCTAATTTATTATTAATGAAAAAAACGAAAAAAATGAGAGCGAAGCGGCTACAGCAGCCTGGGGGTCTGTGGGCGGCGGAGGCTAACTGCTTGCTGATTACTTTCGAGAGCAACATACACAAATTTCCACGAAAATTTCCACAGCCTCTCGGACCTTGGACTCTGTGCATATTGACTTTAGCTCTGCATTCTCTGTGCCACTTGCCACGCCTCCCTGTTGCCTCCCAGTGGCCGGCAGAAGCCAAATAAATTCGAGTACAAAGCAAATTGCGACGGGGGGCCCACAGCCCCAGCCACATCCACAGCCAAGTTCCATTTTGAAGAAACGAAATTGAAAATACTTAAAAAGCATCGGCAACATTGCTTGTACTTTCAGCAAGTCTTTCGGCTACCGAGCAGAGTGTGTCCTTTTCCAGTTAACAAATTTGGAGCAAGCTTCGACGATTATTTTCGGTATTTGGGGGAGCTGCAGCATTTTTATTTGCCGATCAGTTGGGTTTATCTTTATTCCCCTGGATCCTTGCTTCTCCTACATTCATTTCTATTTACTCCTTTTGCCTCTCCTCCTAAGTTATACGTGCCGTCCTTCAGGCTATGAATTTTTGTATTTTCCTGCTCTTAGTGTTGGCTTTTTCTGCCCAGAGACGCTGCCCGCAGGGTATGCCCAAGTCCATATCCATTAACGCTTTTGCCTTCAACTTGTTTGCGGCATTTCATTACGACTCCAGTAGATGTTGGCGGGGCGGTGTACTTGCCGGATAGGCGTGCCAACTTGCAGAGGTCTTGTTGTCGGTCGCGTCGCTCCTTTCTCTTACTTTTTGTTGTCTTATTGAAATTATTTGACCTTTCGGCTGGAGGGGCACAAGCTTTTAATTTATTATTATTTCCTTAACCGCATTCACCTTCCGCGTCTGCGTCTGGCCTGAATCTGCGGCTACAGCTACAGCGATTTCTGGAGGGTTGACTGCCTCGGGACTTCTGCCTGGGAAATATTTCGGCGGTTTTGCTTTGTTTTGTTTCACTTTGGGATTTTTGTGTGGTTTTGTTTTATTTGTCGGTTGACAGGCGTAACAGAAATGTTAAATTGCAAAAAATAAATCTCGAAATTGACTTTGTGCAGGGCGCTTCCGTGCCGTTCCCCTCCGTTCCGTTCCTTGCGGTTCGCTTGTCGCCTGGGCACCTTTTTTCCTTTTTTTGTTTTATTTATTTTTCGTTTTCTTTTTTTTCCTTTCGCTGCTTTTACAAACTGTCGCCTTTTTGAGTTGCTGCTGACAGCGTGAAAATCGAGATAAATGTGTTTTTCCTTTTCCACAACACTTCGCATCCCAATGCTGCCCAGAGAACAGTTTATTTAATTCGCGCCTGAAAAGCAGAGAAAAGGCAGTGAAATGGCCTTGGCAGCGGGTGTGAACATTTGTATTTAAAGATCGCCATCAGCGAGAGTCCCGCAAAAGTGCTGCCAAGTCTCAGGTAGAGATGCCATCAGCTGAATATATTTTGAGCAACTTTTGTGGGCGGCACTCCTCCAGAAATGTGTGTCAAGGGTGTGTCGGCCCAGAAAAAGGCATCGCATGTCATATTATTGTATCTCTTGGCATTAACCAAGCCATTGAGCACATTGATTTATGGCACCCACACTCTGCCACTTGTTTAGTCGTTTATTTACCTCCCCAGTGTCCGCTGTAGCCGTGCTGAGTGCCAGATAGATTTTGCATTTTAACTAAATGATTTTGCATGCTGTGGCAGGCAGACAGACTGTCTTGCAGGCAACTGCAACATCAGCCCTGGCAGCAGCTGCTGCCTGCTTTGACTGGGGGATGTGGCTCCGACCTGGGCCGAGCTCCTTCAACAAGTAATTGCAGATGCTGTAGCTGGTACACTTAATGTCTGGCAGCAGCTGACTGCTCATTCGCTGTCTTGCCCGTACTGCCGGGGGAATTCCCAGGTTCCCTATTTCGTTTGACTGGAAATACAATTTTCCTTTGGGCAATTACTCCACTTGAATGATCACAAAATGCTGTGCAAACAAGAAAAACTTTTCCACTCACTGCGGCACTCGACAGAGAAGTCTGTCTATAAGTGAAAGGACATCTCCTTCACTCTGACATCTCGTGTCTCTAGTGGCGATGCGGCGACAACTGAGGCACAGGCCCAGGCACAGGCGGCGCCGCTGCAGTGGCTGCTGCAACAGTTAATGCAGGGCTGCAAGGCCCCCGAGAGCCACATGTGGATGCCGCTGACAGCGCACAGGGGAGAGCGCAGATAGCCATGAAATTATTATTTATTTCTCTTTCTATCATGCGAAGACAAAGCCATCGGAATTTGTATTTCATTGCAACTGTTTTCTTTTATTTGATTTTCCCTGATTTGCTTTGCCTTCCTTTCGCTGCTGTTTCTCCTTGGCTTCCCAGCGTAATAAGCCCAATTAACAAAGGAAAGTGGGCCAAGAATGAAGCCCAAATACACTGAAAGAAACTCGGCATGCCCATCAGTCCAAGGCAGGTTTAACCATCGACTGGCAAAGTCAATCTGGGAGAAATACCACACACTGGAATTCCCCATTTGGGTTAATTAAAAGCAGTTCTGGGCGTCTCCAATCAATCGGGAAAATTCCCAAATATGAGTAATTGCATTTCCTTTGCCTTGGCCAATGAATTTCCAAGTGAATTTCCCCTCAGAGCTGCATAACTTGCTCTCGGAAAATTCCAATTGCTTTGACAATTTTGTCAAGCATAATTATGAAATTCCCTGGCCAATCCGCAGGAGGTAGCATTCAGCTGCCGTTGATGGGTGCTGATGGCATTTGATCCGTCCATCAGCCAATAAAGGAGTATCCATTGCATTCGATTCGATTCCAATACTTTCCAGGCCTCGACAACCCTGAGACAGAGACACAGAGACACAGAGAGAGAGAGAGAGAGCGAGGGCTATTGCTGCCTGTCCCCCCACTTAATTGCCTAGCCACAATTTGCTCAATTTGCTCTGGTGTCCTTTGTCCATTGTCTTTTGTTGCGGCGAGTCCTTCAAGATTGCCTTCTTGTTGTCCTGTAATTGCCGTTGCCGTTGCCGTTGCTGTTGCTGCCCCTGCTGAGCCGCTTAAATTGCATGGAAACAAATCGAGCCCGTGCACGGGTCCGGGGCAGAGGTTGGAAAATCCCCAATGCCAAAATAATTGCGCATAATTCCGTTTTCCATTTTCCAGCCCGAACGTACGAACGAGCAACGACCGCAAAATGCATTTCAAATAATGGACAGTGTATATCGAGTATACGAATATACATGGCGCACATACATATATGGTACATTGTACATAAATATGCAGTTCACAGTCGCTGCTCCCTCACGTGCTGTGTCCTTTGGCTGTGGTTACCACAGGACGAGTACCTCGCACTCGCACTCGTTCCTGTTTGCTTTGCCATAAGTTGGCGCGTAAATCTACAGCGCTACATCGGTCAGTGAATTATCCATGCATGCCAGCCATCAGCAGCATATTTGATGCGCGTTCGAAAAACTTTTGTCGCTGCCAAGGAAGCCTCTGCTGCTGCTGCCTCTCTCCCCCCACTTCATGTGTGTATTTTGTAATTTTCCCTTATGATTTTCAATTGCTGCGCTTGATGTTGCCTGCGATTGTTTGCCTGTTAATTGGACCCCACAACCTGTCAATCTAACAGCGCCGCCACTTGTGGTTGTGTTGCGGTGCGGTGGCTCATCGGCGGCTCTGCGGCAGCGAGTGTTTTGCCCATTTATTGCTGCCAATTTGGAAATTTAAATCTTTAAGGAGGAGAGCTCCAGAGACCCAGCAACCGTTCGCCCATTTTGTGGGGAATTTTCGTATTGTCTTTGCGGGATTTGTGGATCTGTGCATCGAATGAGGACAACGCACTCCGCACTCAATTCCATTTAAGTGCTGCACATGACGCACACAGCTATGCACGCACACAGCCAGACATGGAGAGCGTGTAGCAAGCTGTCCAGCGAGGGTCGCCTCAAAAGTAGCAGATGCCACGGCAAATTCCGCGTGTTTTTTCTGCTTAAATTAAATTAAAATAAATTTCTATATAATTCCTATAATTCCTATAATAATTTTAAAGTCAATGCTGATCGCTAGACTGTGCATCCCTGAAGCTTTGTCTGCCGTGTGCTGGATGCGGACACTTCCTACCGACCATCAAGGATCCCTCAATCCACCGCTTTTTGTCCTGATTTCTAGCAGAGGAATGTGCTGGCTGTGTGCTTGGCTCTTCCCTACTCTGGTTTTTTTTGCCTGTGCTCCTCCTTGGCTTTTCCTTTTTCTCAGCTCTCCCTGCTCCCCCTCCATGCACACTCTCGCAGCAAATATGCGACACATGAAAGTTATTACACTTATTATATGAGGAAAATAATTTGATGTGCGTGTGTGTGGGCCACAGCGAAACGCGTCGGAAGGCGCGACTGTGGAGACTGTGTGGGGACACAGAGCAAAGGAGATGGAGATGGAGCTGGAGCTGGAGAAAAAAAAATTAAAAGAGAAGACTTCATTTGTGCGGCTTGCAGCATGTTGATAAGCGGCAGCAACGGAGACTGTGGCAGGGGCGTGCCACGTGTGTGCGCCGTAGCTCCGCAGCTGTGTGGCTCTGTGGCTGGCTGCGTGCAAGTGTGAATTATATGCGGGTGGCATTATATTATATATTAATGTGTAATAATGATTATATACTCGCACTGCCACGGTGGCCATGGAACGAGGCCGAAGGATGCCACCAAGCGGGCTGGGGGGATAAGCTTGGAGTGCTCCGTGCTCCCCGGCCACCAATTGGCGCAGATTTTTGTTGCCACTTATTCGGGTTTCCTTTTTGGTTCTTCTCTGCTTTGTATTGATTTTCCACCCCTCAAAGTGAAACTAATTGTCGGCATCTTCCTTGCGTGTCGCATCTCTGTCGCTGCTTTGCATTCTCTCTTTGGGTTTTTCTTCACCTTCAGCCAGCTCTAATCGGTCCTTTCTGCGGTCCGATTGATACTTCATTCAGCGGCTGTTTTTCCAATTCCCATTTTTCACTGGGTTTTTTTTTTGGGTTTTTAATGAGCTCCCAAAGTTTCTCTTCTACGTTTTGGATTTCTCCTCGAGCCAGTAAGAGAGAGAGTACTCGCTGCTTTTCAGCGAGTGATGAGACAAAACGCGATGAATGGAATTTTCCTTTGAAGCTTCGCGAAACAACAGCATTATTATTTTCACACAGCAATTTATCTAAGGGCTATATAATTACACCTCCAGGAGTGCCTTTCCTTTCATACTTGCTAAAATAATATTGCCTGTTAGTTTAAGGCTGACACTCAGAGTAAAATTCGGGTTTTAAATGCAAGCATTGGGAAATTAAATAGAAATCACTTAAAACTTTAAACTTAAATGTGTTAAAAAGAACTTGCAACACAGCCTATATTTAAACCTAATAGAAAACACTTCAAACTAAATATTACAAATTTAATTTCCGCGAAATATAAATAACGTGAACATGAAATTAAAAAAAATATTTAATCTGAATATGAATTGTATTTATTTTAAATATATTTATTTGAAATATGAAAATATTTATTTTAAATATGAAAATATTTATTCGTTGTTTATTCGTTAAACAATATTTAAATATAGTATCAGCAAATAATTATTTAAATAAATAAAATATTTATTTTAAATATGAAAATATTTATTTTAAAATTAGAATATATTTAAATCGAATATTTTAAGTTCAATATTATTCTCTTAGCAACTTCCACTCCCTGAGCAAATCGATTGCGTATGCCAATCGATTGCTAAAATCGAAGTGTAAATACTGGAGTCTCAGTGCCTTTTTTCCCAGTGCGTAAGTGCTGGCTGCTGCGACTACTTATACGTATATTTCTGTTTCGCAGCTGTGCTGGCGCAGCTTCTGATGCCTTTAGCCATAGTTTAAGAATTCACAGCGCGCTCGACACATAAATAATGCCAAGTGGCGAGAACAACAGCAAACCAACCAACAACAGCCCAACAAAAAACAAGAAACAAACAACCAGAAACAAGAAAGCAACGAAAAAGAAGGCAATGGCAAATATTTTTTAATGTGCACTTTATCATCATCATGTCAGGCTAAGCGAGAGGCCGGCCGACCGACCGACCGGCCGGGCCTGCTCCCCCTGGCCAGGCCGGGCCAGGCCACTGCCTGCTTACTCCACATCCACATCCACAGACGCAAATGACATTTATATAGACACGCCCCAGCGCCCCCGCCAGAACCAGGAGCAGGAGCAGAAGCAGGAGCAGTTCCCGAAATACCCCAACCCGCCAATCTGCACTGCTCGCTCGCTCCTTTGGCATTGTGCAAATGCTGTCCCATTTGTCAGCTGGCACAAATTTGCATAAGCGCACTCTGGCAAGCGGTCGGATGACTTATGGTTGTCCTGCCTAGCCCCCCCCGCCCCCCGCCACCACGCCATACCAGACCCAGATCCAGATCAAGCCCCAGTTCCAGTCCCAGTGCCAGAGCGTCGCCCCGCCCCCCTGGCGAACGCCCTAATCTCACGATCCAAAAATTTCTCGTTGAAATTAGCTGTGAAATGCCAACAGCAGCAGCGGCGGCAGCGGCAGCGGCAGCGGCAGCAGCAGCGATGAAGAAAAGCAACGGAAATGACATAGAAATGAAACAGAGAGGAGAAACAATGGACGGTCCGTTCCGCAGAAGGGGTGCGGAAGGGGCGGCACACAATGGCAGACGGCGGACAGCGGCCACCTCTCACCGCAAAGGTTTTGGGCCAAAAACATACAATGGCCAAGTCATTTGGCCGCCGTCGACTCTGACGACTCCGACGACTCCGACGACAATGATGATGATGGCGACAACGGCAACGGCAACGCCAGCGACAGTGGCACGAATGCTGTCAACTGGCGCGGGGCACTGCCCCCCAAAGTCCCCTGTGCCAAATCCCTGTGAGCCACCAAACAGAAAGTCTAACCCATATAAGCATGTGCGCAGCTATATGGGTCACAGCAGTGCCCCGAGTGCCCCGTGCGCCCTGCACACTGAGGCGGAAAATTATGTGGCACTAAAAGTGTACAGGAAAAATCCCCCAGGCACCCAGCTGGGGTGCAGCAAATTGATCAGACAACAGCGAACTTTGGCGCAGCCACAAAGATCATTGGCAAGGAAATATTTTTGGTTTTTGCCAAAGAGATTTGCCCGAGTTGGCATTTACTTTTCGCACCCCTCACGATGATCATTTGAATGTTGAGCAGGGGCAGGAGAATATTTCCACGTGGCACTGTGCCTGCTCTGGGCACTAAGCTGACGTGGTCAGCGCCAAGTGGACGAGGGTAGAGGAGCTGCGGAGCTGTGGAGCGCTGCTCGACACAAATCACGTCACACTTCAGACCCAAAAGCAGTGGCCAAAGCCGGGAATGCCGGTCCGCTGTGGACTTCTGTCAGAAGCGTCCACAACTTGGCGCTAAGAACAAGTCCAAAATGTGGAAAAGGGAGAGGCAGCACCAAAAGAAAACAGAAAAGAGAGCATGAAAATGAAAATAAAATAAAGAGCAGCGCGACTGGGGCAGGGCAGGGCAGGGCAGACAGTGGCCAGCGGACAGGGGACAGGGGACAGCGGCCAAAGAAAAATGTTTGCAGCAAAGCAGAAGAGAAATGTTGGAAAATGGCAGCATCATCATCAGCCAGGAGATGGAATGGAACTGGAGGGGCCAAATGACGGAGGTGGAGTGGGCACATTTCCTCCTCCTCCTCCTCCTCCCCATCTCCTGCTTGTCGTCGTCATTGTCGTCGTCATTATAAGCATAATCTTTAATAAACGAGTGAACACCAGGGACACCAACAGAAGCTGCTGCGCCATCGACTGGCAAGTCCCCGGGGCCGCGGGCAACGCAGCTCTCGAGCGGCCACAAATGGACGGCAGGAGGATGCCTCGCTCAGATGCCAGCAGGAGCTGCTAGCCCAGTGCCAGCAGTGCGATTTTTCAAGTGAACGAACTTTTTAAATTAATTTAGACATAAGCAGCTCTTTAAACTTCTGCCTCAGACCCGGCTAAGCGGTTCGTGTTTTCTTTTTCTAGCTTTTCTTTTGCCCAAACCACCATCCAGTGGCGCTGTCACCGCTCTGCCCACCGCGCCCCCCCCCCCCCTCTGTCTATTTCTTAAGGGTTTTTCTCATTTTCTTTCTTTTTTGAAAAGTTGGTAATGTGTCTACCCAGCTCAGCCGCAGTCTTCCACTCTCGCGCTCTCCCGCTCTCTGGGTTGGCCTGGCCAAAAGGAAACGTAATGTACACTAAATGGATATTTAATTACACTTTCCCAGAGCGATGGTGGAGCGCCAGAGGAGCAGCAGGATCTGATGGAGGCCACTGTATATATGTAGCCATAGCCATAGCCAAAGCCTTAGCTATATACACATCTAGGAGCATGTACATGAAAACATACAGACGTGGAGCTGCACCTGGGTAAGCTTTTGAGTGCTGGGCGGGCACCTGAATGGGCCAATTTGGGTGTGGGTGTGGGTTGGCTCCGGACTTAAGTGCAGGCCAAAGAAGATGGCCCGGGCACTGATGGGGGCCACCGGAGAGAGTGGCAAGTGGAGAGCTTTGGGGTGGAGCAGCCCGTAACCAGCAACCATAAGATGGGATGAGCAGGGCTGAGGGCTGGCCTGGCTCTGGCTCTGGCTCTGAGGTGGAGCCCAATCATTTGCCGTATGAATTTCGCATATTTAATTGACCGACTCGCATAGCGATTAGAGGCTGACGGGCAATCGCTGCACCATTAATAATCGATGGGCATAACTGGCAGATCCTCCAGCTACATATGCAATTTTATTTGCATTAGAAAATAGTTAACTCAAGCAAATATTTTAATTGAGTTTTACAACCGTTGGACACGCCTCCATTAAGTCATTCATTAACCTGTTGTTCCCATGGATTACAGGCACATAAACGTTGCGCGAATTCCAACACATTTCATCAATCAAAAGGTTTGGGCTCCTGGCAGAATCTTTTGCAGCTCCGTGTGAAGGTTTTACCCCGGCAACAATCGAGTTTGGGCCCTAATTATTCGGAGTAAGAACACCCCCTACAGCAGACAGCGGACATTCTGCGTGCAATTATCCGGCAGGCCATGGGACACACACAACGCTCCTGCCTTCGATTGGTTTTAATTGATTGAGTAATCAGATAATCGATTTGCCATCCGCCTGCACCTCGTGCTCGCCTATGCACAAACGCAGATGAAATTATTGCGTGTCTTAGAGTGAAATTTTATCCATTATTCAAATGCATTTCAGAGGCATTACCATAATTCCCTGGGAGCGCTCCACTTGCTGCTGCACTTGCTGCTGGAACATTCCATGCTCAATTTTGTTGAATTATTTTCTTAATTGTTGGCCTTCCACTGCACTGCATTTGCATTGAAGAACCCTTGGCATGACCTCGTCGTGCGTCCCCCCCTCACTGCTCCCTCTCCCTAGTAAATTATGAATTTATTCCATATTCAATATTTATAGGTGTATAATTAATTTGCATTGTTGCCCGCCCTTCAGCCGTGGGCTGTGGAAATTGAAGCAAAAGGCCACCCGTGCGTATGCGTATGCGTAATATGCTGAGCGTCGCTGTGGCCGTGTGTTGTGTGCATGCACACATTTTTGCATGGCTCGACGAGAGTCGAGTTCATTGTCTTCAGGCGCAAACTAACGCAGCCATCGATACGGCAGATAACTGCCAAACATATTCCTTATTGATTTATGCACACACTCTCGCCACTTCACTTCCACTGCTGCTGCCCCTGCTGCCCCTGCTGCTGCTCGCCTTGCAGTTGAGTTTTAATATTTTAATTCTCTTCATATGTTTATTTTATTGCCAAAGGACACACCAGCCATGGACAAGAGTAAATAAATTGCCAACTCCCAAAGACAATCATGTATGTGTGTATATATATATCGCCAGAATGTATGTATGTGCTGCACACCCACAAATCAAAGTGCTCAATAGGCAGGCGGTGGATTGGGTTGGGCTGGGTTGGGTGGAAGCGACAGAGCCACAGCTCAGCTTGTGTCTGACTCACAATGAAATTTGCATAAAGCGGTAAACAAGTGAAAGCCATTGCGATATTAAAAATCCCAGCAGGATATTATGAAATGTGCAATGCTGCCAACGGATCGATCGATTCGGGCCAGAGCCCAGGGCCCAGAGCATAAGTCTCCGCTTTGTGTGCCAGAGACAGAGGGAAGCGGAGATAAAGACCCGACCCAACCAGACCCAACCAGACCAGACCGCATACATGTTTTTCCCGTGGGCGATAAATCGGAAAAGCCTTGCCCTCCCCCCCCCCCACTCGCCCCACTCGCACTCAACAGCTCTTATTTAAAACTCAATTTTAATATACTCGGTACATGCTGCGAAAAAACATTGCAGCAGGCAAAAACTGGCAAACACTGTTAACTATATGTCGGTCGCTCGCAGTGCGGCCCATTCCCAGGGCCTGCTGAAATTATCCGGCTGCCTTCGGGGCGGCGTGGGTTGAATAACAAGCGACAAGCAGCTGGGCAGGTAGGCAGGTGGAAACTTGTGAGATTTAAATATTGAAGCGGCGTAAATTATGGGAACGCAACAGCCGAACCCAATTTGGCCGCCATCATCGTTTGTACATCTGAAATGTCCAATTAGTTTTGTCCTTTGATGGATTAGAGCGCAAGAGTTGTGTCAGTGTCGTTCATTCAATTCGTGGCCATTCAATATTCATGACTGCTGTGACCCGTCGTCGGGAACGAACTGATGGACTGACTGACTGGCTGACTGACCGCTGGACACAGTGCCAAACTGATGGACTGCACTGCAAAGGCAGCAGCACATGCGAAAGTTCAATGCTTCGATGTTTTGCCAATGGAATTGCTGATTGCAAGACACAAGGGACTGGCATTTCTTTTGTAGGTTTAATGCCGCTTGAGCATAAGATTTTCATTTTGTTTTTTGCAGCAGCAGCAGCTTAAGAAACTGAGTGCAAAGATGATGACTTGCCACTCATCCATTTTGCTGGGAATTAATGCTAATGCTGCTGCCTCCTGCTCTTGCTCTGCTCTCTCTTTGGATGCTTTTTCGTACTGCCAGAAGTGAGGATTCGTCGGTGCGAGTGAGTTTTGCTTGGAGCACAAACAGAGGCAGCAATTTCTATACTTTTGCTTGCCAGACTACACTCCACACTCGACACAGGCACATGATGGCACAGGATGGCTGAAACGGCAGGCACATACTTTTCATTGAAAGTTTAAATTCTTCTTTTGTTATTAATATTTCTTCGCAGGACGAGAAAAATAAAGTGAAATAATAAAATAAATGAATGCCAGGCTACCACATAGAAAAGTTTTCAGCAGCAAATGCTGTCCCCAAAAAGTATGCTACGAAAAATTGCAGCGGCAAAGAGCGCGCCAGAACGTCACTGAAAGAGTTTGGCAGCAGAGCGATAGAGAGTTTTGATTTAGAGTTAGTTTTGGAGCAACTTACTATTCAAACAGCCCTCGTTGTCACGCATCTGTCGCTCCTACTCTGCTGCGGCTGCTGCTGCTGCTTCTCCTGCTTTTCCATTATTTTCTCTCGCTCTCTACTCTGCGACTGCAGCGCCGCATTGTGTCAGGGAAAAGTTATGCATGTCAGTCCGTGTATCAGTGTATAAGTGGTGTGTGTGTGTGTGTGTGTGTGTGGACTCTGGTATTTACATGCTTGCATTTCATACAAGAAGCATAAGAAAATATTTGCAGTTGTACTCGCATGTATATTTTGCTGCACTCACAGAGGGTAGCCAGATTTTTGCCAAGCACAAGATCCAAGGAATATATCTCACAGCTGGGATAAATCTCTATATATTTGGAACTGCTTTAAGAGCAAATAATTAATTAAAGTTAAGCTAAAGCTGCCAGAAATAAAGCATCACAACAGAGAAAAACACTGGAAATCAAACTAATTTTAAATTCATGAAAAATTCAACGAGTAGCAGAGATTTGTATCTGCCAGAGTGTATCCAGAAATTCGATCTTTGTGGCTGAAGTTTCACATCATCGTCTGTTTTGCTGTTGTACTCTGCAGGGTTCCCTTTCTTCTATGCTCAACTTTTCTGTGTGCTTTTGTTTGGTTTTCCTTTCGCCTTTCCGGGACTCCCTGCTCCGACTGGTGCCTGCTGTAGTCGGTGCCGAGTTACACGCGTTTACTTTGCAAGTAATATTTTGACGAGAAATTTGAATTTGCATAGCCAGGGGAGGGTGACAGGCAGTGGGAGGCAGCAGCAGAAGCAGAGATAGGCAGCTCACATAAAGCGAGCTTCGATGTGAGAGCAAAGGGAAATCCAAGCTTTAAGCTGGTCCAGCAGAATGTCAAGCTAATTGAGGCACTGCCAGAGATATGCCCTAGAAAGATTTTCAGTTTCAGTTTTCTCCCCCCAAAGCGGATTCCCATTTAATGATAACAATAGAAAAAGATTGCAGGGAGCGGGGAAATCAATACGAGCAGTGCAAGGGAAAAATTGGCTCAAGGCTGGCAACTATGCAAAAATATTTAATATAATAAAGGGCAGGGCAGAGAGGAGAAGAGAAGGGACTCTCGTCGCTGGGAGAAGGGACCCTTGAGGCATTGACTTGCTGTATTTACATGCCATGCATATTTAAGTTCATTTCCATTTATGTTTCAATTTATTTGTGGCGCCCTCCCCCCTTGGCACCTTCTTCAACGAGTATTTGCATTTGGGGGGAGAGCAGAGCTAATACAATTTTCAGTGCATGCCAATGCCTGCATATCAAATACAATTAACAAATTGCCCAAAAACCAAACAAAAAGTTGGGCGGTGCAAGAAAAAAAAGCAGCACACTAAGCACACAGCACACCCCTTCCGACCACCCACCGACCACCCTCCGACCCCTGGCCACCCCCGTCAATCCCTCAAGCCCAAAAATATTGCATTCAAAATCAATAAATGTGCAGTTGCAGCTCAGCCGAAATGGAAAATTGCAAATGGCAGGAAATGAAATGAAATAAAGTGGGCGGAGTGCTGGGGATGTGGCTGTGGCAGGGTGCAGGGCGAAGGATAAACGAGAGTTCAGTTACCTGAATGTTTTACAGCGAAGAGGTGCTTAGATTTGAGTGCATTCACATTCAATTGGTGAGCAAGTGTGATCGATTAAAATCGTTGGCTGAGTGTGTGCCACGATTTGAATTTTGGGCGAATAAAAAAAGGCATTTAAGGGGGCAACGATAGAGATTTTGGATGGCGGCAGATTGAGCGAATTGAGTGGCTAAATTAAAGGATTAAAAGTGCTGTGCAAGTGTGCCGAAAATCAGCAACGAAAAGCACCGAATTCGGTTGCACTTGGCGCTCCCTTAATGTACCAAATTCCAGCAGCAAAAAACTCGTTAGGATTTTGTTCAACTGCAGCGAATAATACAGGACATAGGCAAGGAAAAGTTGCCCCACTGGGCTGGGGCGAATAAATGGACACTGCGAATATTTTCTTGTAAAAAACTTGCGCCCACTTTATTGACTAAGTCACGTGAGCGCGGATTTCGTGAGTCACGTTCCCTCAAGTTTTGGCTTTGGTTTTTGTTCCATATTGTTTTTGTCGTTGTCGTTGTCGCTGTTGCTGTTGTTGCTGTGTTTCCTTTTTATGGTCGAATTTTACCTTTCAACTTTAATGATAAAAGTTTTTGCAGCTCCAGGTCGAAGCCAGCCAACCATCCAACTCTAAGCCATAAAAGACTTATTGCAGCGGCCTAACAAGGCAGGAGATGGCGGAGTGGCATGGAGTGGCTGGTGGGGTGGGGCTCTGCCGCTGTCCATGTGCATTGGGCAAGCCATTCGTTATAGCCCAGGGCCTGGACGTTTTTCGAAATTTATTACATTGCACCGACAAGTTTCGCGTGTTTCGCCTTTGCGCCTACACTTCACTTAACACGGCAACAAACCAACCGATGGCAGTCCACCATCCCAACCACACCACGCCGAGCCGAGCCAACCAGCCACTGGAACACACTCCGCCCATCGACTGCTGCATCAACCTGCCTGCCACGCAGTCCCACCCGTCGGATGCGCGAGTGGTGTGGCGTTGGGGCTGCTGCTACTCCGGCAACAGCAAAGTGCAACTTTTTGCACCTAAGAAAATGTTCAGGCTTCAGTTTTTCGGCGTGGGGGGTTCAGTAATAAGTTGGCAGGACCTCCTCCAGGATGGCGCGTTGACAAGCCCCAAAAATGCCGCGGCTCAAAACGTAAACATCGGCGAGCGGAATCGTCTGACTGGCTGCATCTCCATCCGCCCCCCACCAGCGCCAATCGTACAGCCAGCCCCTGGGGCGGGTGCATTGACCCTCGGGTTTCCCACTGCTGCATCATGCTGCAGCTTGGGCGAGCGGCGAATTGGCGACTGGGTGATTGGGTGGCGTTTGGGCTGGGTGGAAGGGAAAAAAGGTCGAAAAATTCAGCCAGAACAGAGAGTGGGCGGACAGGGCAGCACTGCTGCTCGCTCGTATATCCTGTGCTGCTGGCGTTAACATTCTTTAAAGATTTATGTTGAAACATTTCAGCGCTTGTAGCTTTGAATGCTCTTCACACTGGGCGCGAGTCGCTGGACTTTTGCCCAAAAAAGGATGGCCCAGCAGAAGCTATGGAAGTAGTCAGGGAATGGGTTCCATTTCGGTGTTTCATTCCGCTGTTTCAGCTACAAAATGGAGCAGAAGTGGGAGCTGTAATTTTTCAGCTATTTGCCTAGAATATTCTAATACTATTCCCATTCCAACGTGTTTTTTTTTAATAAATAAAACATAAATTTTATGTTCAATGTTCCCACTCTCAGTTGGTTCCATTTACATGATTGAAAAGGCAAAAATGATAAGCCAGCATAAGCTATAAAAGTAGTCAGGGAAAGGGTTTCATTTCAGTGTTGCAAAACGAGTTTCATTCCGCTGTTTCGGCTACAAAATGGACGAGAAGTGGGAGATAATTTATCAGCTGTTGGCAGCCTAGAGAATATTGCGATACTGTTCCAAAATCATTCTTTTTTTTAAATAAATAAAATCAAAATTGTATGTTCCAAATTCCCACCCTCAGTTGGTTCCATTTACATGATTGAAAAGGCAAAAAGGATAGCCCAGAATAAGCTATAAAAGTAGTCAGGGAAAGGGTCCCATTTCAGTGTTGCACAGCGCGTTTCATTCCAGTGTCTCAGCTATAAAATGAACCACAAGGGAGAGCTGTTCAGCTGTTGGCAGCCTAGAATATTCTGAAACTGTTCCAATGCCATCGTTTTTTTTCAATAAATAAAATCCAAATTTTATGTTCCATGTTCCCTCTCTCAGTTGGTTCCATTTACATGGCTTGAATTTATTTTTTAATGTCTGATCCGAGTGCATTTCCGCATTCGTTGGATGAACTTCTGCTTATTACAAGTACGACAGCAGTTTTGTCGGTTCTTAGTCAAAAAATAAATACCGATGGCCCCATGGCCCCCATGGCCCATACAACTAGCATCCTCCCCCGCCTGCCTGCCTGCCTGCCACGCCCTGCTCGGGCACACTCAATTCGTACATTTTCCAAGAGCTTTTCATGTGCGTTCAGACGCAAAAGTCAAAATGTTTGGTTCAATGAACGTTGAGTGCTCCGTCGGCACTCGGCTTTCAACTCTCTCCACATCTCTCTCTCTCTGCCTCTCTGCCTCCCTTTGTAGACTTTAATGCGCTTTAAGAGCGGTCCTTAGAAGTGGACTAAGGACTGTGGAGCTGGGTCTGGGCATAAGTGATAAATCTTTATCACTTATTCAACAAAAACCGCGCTGGCCAAATTGATTAATTGCCGCAAATAAACGCACAACGAGAACAAACCTATAAAGTGAAATGCCACAGCGAAGGGGCGCACGCAATGAATGCCTGCTGCCGGATGAATGAATGGATGGTAAACTCCTTAACGTGGCCGCAAATCAAAAACGTTTTGCCCTCCCGCCACCCCCCTGCCTACTACTGGCCCCCTTTCTCCACCGGTAGGGCACTTCCTTGGTCTGACAACTTTCGTCACGTAGCGTCCATCAAAACAGGAAATAATTTATCAAAGCGGACTTATATTAAATAATGACTTGATGACACCAAAAACAGCAAGAAAACCCACCAAGCAGCCTCCCCCCAGCCATTGTCCAGCCCACCCCAGCCCACCAGCCCCGCGCACATAATTAGGCAATGGGTCGACGCTCTGCCCCAGCACTGATCTGCTTTCCGGGGCCCTGGATCCTGGATCCTGGGTCTCAGGCTAATTAAAATGCTCTGCAAGCAAAAAACAAAACGTACAAAAAATTATAAATCACATTTCTTGTTTTTGATTCCCCGGTTCTGGTACTCGTCCTGATGCTGCTGCTGCCTGCTGCTGCTGGTCTCTGTTTCTGTTTCTGGTTCATTCCCATTATGCAAATGTTGGCTGTGGGTAAACAAGCCAAGTAAATGGCATAAACCAATTACGAGCAGGAGGGGCTGGGGCTGGGGCTGGGGCGCTCTCCGGGATCGGAGCCATCGAGTGTCAAAGGGATTTATGTCGCGGCATCATTTGAGTCCACTGCCCGCTGAGGGTCAAAGCCAAATGGAAACACTTTTTTAATTAACTTGGCAGGGAGCGGGCGAGACCGGGCGACCCAAAAAGGATAAAAATCACAAGGAAATTATACGTTTCTCTTTGTTGTTGCTGCTGCTGTACCCAACAAAAACGTATGCAAATAATTACCGCCCACAAAATGCGGCTAATGTCTTCGCTTAAGAGATTCACCAAAAATAAATGCGCATTTATCTCTGGCATATGTATATGGAAGGAAGATTTCTTTTTAATATTTTATTACAGAAGAG
This sequence comes from Drosophila ambigua, assembly GCA_018150905.1. Classification (NCBI taxonomy): domain Eukaryota; kingdom Metazoa; phylum Arthropoda; class Insecta; order Diptera; family Drosophilidae; genus Drosophila; species Drosophila ambigua. Next base: position 3,082,977 of record JAECWS010000151.1, on the reverse strand, counting down.
CAGGGAAAACTGCGCTTTCTTTTGACTTAAATAAATAATAAAAACATTGTATTCCATTTTCCATTTACCAGAAATAAATACTAGTTACGTTTCATGCCGCTGTTCCCACCGAACCGATTATGTTTAGCGATTGCTATCGCTGTGTTTGTTTTGCCCAACACTTTAATTTGCATCAGCCAGGCATTTCCCAGCACTTCATTTTGCGCCTAATCATTCTCTGACCTTCCGTCACACATTTCACTAGTAATTTCAGTGCGCATTTCGTGTCGTTTTTTTAACTTAGCCCAGCATCGAGTTTTCCTGATTTTCTTTGCCCAAATAAAGCCAACTTCGAGCGCGATTCTGCCGAGCCACAGTGCTAGCTGCCCCAACCAGTAGTCAACGCCATCAGCGCATTGCTCGAGTCTTGCAAAAGGAGCGCAGCGGAGTGGTGAGTCACTTGTGCTAACCCGCACACGTAGCCAGCCGTCGGTCGTCGGTGAAACGTCAGAGTCAATAAACAAAAGTTGCCGCTAGCTGGAAGCGATTTCGCGAGTCTGTGCAGGGCGTGCGGCGGGCCATAATACAATCAGGCGGATCAGACAGACGACGACAGCGACAACGACATCGCCATCGACATCGACTGCGGAACGTGTCAGCGTCAAACCAGGTGAGTGTTGGTGCACACACACACACACACAGGAGCATGCCTGCCCCCTCTCTGTGCACACGCAACTCGCATTACGCGCAACTTTTTTAAAAGTCAGGCAGAAAAATGTTTTTTAAACGCTAAATTACTTTTGAATGGCAGGTGGGCGTAGTGCCCGTAGTCACATGGGGGCGTGCCACAGCGTCAGCGTCACAATTTCATTTTGTGCTTCCTCATTTACCTACCAGCCCCCGCGCACCCCCTCCCCTCACGGCACACAGCGACAGGCGCTTTGTCACTGGGGCGCTTTTTTCGTGTTACGTCTGAAGAGCGGAAATGCTTATCCCAACACTCGAGCGTCACGTGCTGCCGCCGACACCGCGCAGATTTTAGCAACAACAGCAGACGGGGCAACAAGGCACGGACCACGGACACCGACACCGACACGCGCTATACACTGCACTCTCCATGCTGCAGTCTCTGCCCCTTTGGCACGCTTAAATATCACAAATTCCAAGGAGAACTTTCTGTGCACTTGCCGCAGGGAAAACCCAGCCGAAAAGCGTCGCAACTCAGCTGGATGGATAATGGCACCAGCCTAAGTCCTCTGCCATGCGTTAGAGTATCTAAATCTGTCCGGTTTCAGACTTGCCCAACTGTGCCACACAGACAGACACACACAGACAGAGGCAGAGGCGGAGGCGTCTCCGCAGACTCAGCCGCAAGCGCCTAAGGTCGTTGTCGCTGGCAAGTGGAAAAGTCGTTGATGGGTCGGCGCTGGCAGTGGGAGTCAGGTGAATGGTGAGCATAGGATGTGGTGCTGGGCGGGGCGGGGCGGCGCACCCTGTAGGTGTTTTGAATGTTTAGCTCAAGTGGCTTTTTAGAACACATTCCATGCTAATTAAGGGGCCTGGGCCTGAGCCTAAATGAGTTGCCGTTGCCGTTGCCGTTGTCGTTGCCGCTGCCGTTGCCCTTGCCATTCCCGTTCAGCATTCGCCGCTGCCTGTCTGCCTGTCTGACAGTTGTTTGCATTTGATAAGCAAAGATTGTTGCCACCCAATGTAATCAATGGAAGGAAAGGCAGCTTAAGGGCTGCCCACCCGCCGCTCCAGCGCCACCCATCATCATCGTTCATTGCGTAATCCTTAAAGTTATATTTTTTTTTGCCAAGCTCCTCTGTTTACAAGCTGTCATCGGGAGGGTGGGGGTGGGGGGCAGGCAGGCAGCCAGGCCCATTTAATTAACGAATTAACAAAGCCAGAAGTTTTTGTGGTTTTTAAGTGATTTTGGGTCAGAGAATGCCCGAGGCGGCCTGGGCCTGGAGCCTGCGGCAAACATTTTGCGGCCTTGTTTTGGCATAATTGAATTATTGCCATGTGAAAAAACAAACAAAAAAAGCGCCCAAACAGAACCCCAGCCAAAGGAGTACACGCCGAAGACGACGGCAAAAGTTTTCTTCTCTTCTTCTGCTTTGCCTTCGTCTCCCCTTTTTTGCTTTCATTTTTTTTTTACTTGCTTTTGGCTAAATAAATCAAAAGTCTTTTGGGGCGCTTAACAAAGCAGGCGGCGGCAGCATGGGGACAGCAATAACTGGTCGGCAGGTTGGCAGGGGGGGGCAAGAGCGAAGCAAAAAGCACAAAAAAGTCGACGCCAAATTGAATTAGGGAATTTAATTGGCAAATTTGTGGGCGCAAATGCTTTCCTTTGGGGCCAGCGAATAAATAAAGAGATTTTTCCTTTCAAGCCTGCGAACACTTAAAATTGAAATTGCAACACTTTCCCACACTGCTGCAGTGTGTGTGCTTTCCAGCACTGAAGCGACGCAAGGCCTGGCCACACTGGCCGTGACTCAGCTGTGAAAAAAACGAAAGGCTGACATTTGGCTGTGCTGTCGTAACTCATTCAGTTTTCATTTCAAACGTCTTTCAGAATTCCACCATGTGGCTGCTACTGCTGTGCTTTGGGCTGATCGTCAGCTTCGGGCCGGTCGTCTTTCAAAACTTCTACCTGGACGTACTGATGCGCATCTTCATGTGGACCTCGCGCCACCTGACGGAGGAGATGCGTGCCAATGAGCGCAAGGAGCTGCAGAAATTGGGCAAGAACTGGAAGCGGAACCCCAACGGGAAGGGGAAGGGGAAGGGGAAGAACAAGCGCAAGAGAAACAAGAAGCAGGCGCTGCGACCGGTGCGCGGTCAGCTGTGCGAGCAGATGCAGGCCATCACCGACATGATAGCCGAGGGCATGGGCCTGGTGATCGACGACGATGTGGTCCCCCGATTTGTGACCTCGCCCCTGCCGCCGGGCAAGTGGAATCTGCTCACCCGTGACCTGAACGTGCCCATGGGGATGATCAGCTGGCGCCTGCGACTCGTCTGGCTGCTGGCGCTGCTCTTTCGCTACGTGCTGCTGATGCCGCTGCGCACGGTGACCTGTCTGAGCTGCCTGCTGGTGGTGCCCACGACCACCGCCGTGATTGGTGTGCTGTGCAAGTTGCCGTGCAATCGCCGCGCCTCCAAGTGGCTGCTGCGCCAGTGCCTCAACCTGACCGCCAACTTTGTGCCGATACTGCGTCGCTACCACAACGTCGAGAACCGCGCCACCCAGGGCATCTGCGTGTGCAACCACACCAATCCACTGGACGTGCTCATTCTCATGTGCGATGAGCACTACTCGCTGACCGGCCAGCGGCACAACGGCATTCTCGGCGTGTTCCAGAGCTCGCTGTCGCGCGTCTCGCCGAACATGTGGTTCAACCGCCGCGAGCCCGGCGAGCGTGAGGCTCTCGGCGAGGCACTGCGCGAGCATGTGCAGTGCCCGGACAAGCCGCCCATTCTGCTGTTCCCCGAGGGCACGTGCATCAACAACAGCGCCGTATTGCAGTTCAAGAAGGGCAGCTTCGCCGTCAGCGACATCGTCTACCCGATGGCCATACGCTACGACCGCAAATACGGCGACGCCTACTGGGACAGCGCCCGCCACTCGATGTTCCGCTTCATGCTGATGCTGGTCACCTCCTGGTGCCTCAGCTGTGACATTTGGTATCTGCCGCCCGTCGTCCGCAAGCCCAACGAGTCGCCCGTGGACTTTGCCAGTCGCGTCAAGGGCATGATAGCCGACCAAGCAGGCCTCGACAATCTGCCCTACGACGGCAATCTGAAGCGCTTCGAAGCCGATCGCGACTGGCTATAATTGTATTTAAGTAATCGCTAAATAAATGGCAAATGTACGAGGCTGCCACTAAGATTGGCGCCCGCAATTCGGAGACATTTTCAATGCCAGCAACCCGCCCTGAAAGCTGGTAATGGACAGCTGCTAAATGCATTTTATTTGACAACAGTTGAGTGTCCATATGTATGGGAATTATTATTTATTAGCTGATTATTCTGTGTCATTGAGCGTAGCGAGTGTTTCTGCAGCACTCGCTCTCGCTCGCTCACACAGGGTTGATGCCGCGAGCGAACACACGCTGGTCACACTATGCGCGCGCTATTCAAACAAGGCGCGCAGTTCAAAGAACAAACAAAGAACAAACCCCCATAATTAATTATTGCCCGACATATAGATGAGGAGCAGCTGCCAGCAGGCACTGAACATAGTTGAATGAGTGGACTTCTTACCGTATTTTATGGTGAGCTGCAGCGCCCAGTCTAAGACACTACCAGGGATGGTGGTGGAGTGGTGAGTGAGTAGTTTGGGTATCGCACCTACCGTTTCGGCTGGACAATCTTGCGCTCGTTGTGGCGTATGGAGGCGTTGGCGCCGTATCGGCCCAGGAGGGCGCTCTGCGACTGCGAGAGGCCGCCGGCTGCTGAGGCGCTGGCCGCTGTGATGGCTGCGATGCCACTGCGCAGGGAGGTGCCTAGTTCGCGATGGTGGCCAAGGCCGCCCAGTGCCGATTGCGAGTGGATGGCATAGTCGAGGCCGGGCAGTTCCAGCGACGCGATCGGATGGATGCGGGTCAGCGAGAGTGTGCTCTCCAGCACCGTGCTCAGCAGCGGGGCGCTGCGCAGGGATCTCAGACTGCCGCGGCGCGTAAGGGTGTCCGGTTTATACATCTAGCCGGGCGTGGGCGTGGGCGTGGGCGTGGGAGTGGGTGGGGTTGGGGGTTTGGCTACACTTCCGGCTGGATATCCGCCCGCTTGCTCGTGTGGGGCGGGGCGTGTGGTTCGAGGGTCTAATTGTTTCGTGCCACCTGCCCTTGCCCGTTACAACACACGCACCACAAATCACTTCTCGGGCGGGGGGCGTTGCCCCGCTTCAGCTGCTGCTTCAGCTGCTGCTGCTGCTGCTGCTGGTCGCTCGTATAATTGCTATAAACGGTTAGTTATCGTCACTCTCTCCCCACTCTCTGGACTGCAGCTCCTGCTCGGGCTCCGGCTCGGGCTCCTGCCCTGGACAGCACTGCTGCTCCTTGCCCGCGCTGCGTTATGAGCAATTACGTTGTTTATTGTGCAAAACTCGCGGGTCACGCGACGTACCACAGGAAGTGCTGGTGGGGGTGGGCTCTCCTGCTTCGTTGCTCACACGCTTGCGTTTTGTTTGCGCAAATGTTTGTACAAATTGCTTGGCGCCTGACTCGGCTTCGTGGCTCTCCGGTTGTGCCCCTCCGTTGCTGCTGCTGCTTCAGTCGTTGCTTCAGCCGTTGCCGTTGCCGTTGCTGTTGCTGTTTTGCATACAAGATTTGATTTGTCAGATTGCAGATTGCAATTGTGATTGTGATTGAGAGTGGACACGAGGGAGTGGCTTGCCCCCTGCTACCAGCTACAGCGAATTTCGTATGGGGGGAAAGCTAAGGTGCCGCCTGAGGGCAGTACCGGGTACAGGGTGTAGGTTGGGGTTGGGGTTGGGGCTTGGGGTCTGGTCTGCTAGTCGCAATTAGTGCACAACTAATTGATGGATCGAATCGGTATGCGAATATCGTGGTGGTCGTTGTCCGGTTAAGGTGGCGACAACTGGCCCGGCCCCACCCGGCCCGGCCCCGCCCGCTCATTGCCCCACGGGCCAATGCCAATGCTAATGTGTCTGCTGTCGGGTCGTGTGGGCTCGTCTCGTGTCGTGTGCCGGCGCTTAAGTGATTTAATGAGAGCCACTTTGCGCCCCCCCCCCCCTGCCAGCGTGACTGCCTCAAATGGCAGCAATTCACGCAATTGTCGATCTCTGACAGTTCGATTGATTCGGAGAGCGAGCTGGCACCCAGCGCGAATCTGTTACGAATCGATTAGCAGCAAGGACTGCCGAATATAAGCATTTTTAATCGGCAAGCAAGTCCATTCAAATGTGGCAAGAGTACATTTATTTTTGGTACTACTTTGGCACCGACTGAGTTTTTTTTTTGCTACGAAAATTAAGTCTGGCCTGGGCGTAGCACTCATTCACATGGAAAGAAAACCCTTGGAATGGCGAATTAATTGAGCTACTGCTGGATTCGATTTTATTATTAGCTATATATTAATAATAAATAATTCAATTAATTAAATAAATTAATTAATAATAATTAATTAATGTATGTTAATAATATTAATATAATATAATATGTATAATAATATATAATATCAATATATATTAATTAATAAATTATTATTAATATGTCGATAATATATGAATATATATTAATTCATTAGTTATTATTAATTACCGGCATATTAATTAATTAATTAATTACTTATTAATTAATCCCATCCCATAATTGGCATTTATTTTCGAAAGATTTACCAAATTGTTGCCACTTTTTTAGCTGATGTTCAAAACTGAAAAAGTATCTTTATAGAACCATAATTTGATTTATGTTTTGCGCACTTGATGATTGCTTTTAGCTATCAATAGAAATTCGTCACTTTCCCTGCCCATAGCCCGAGCTACGAGTATTTATTTATTTTATATTTCGCCCTCGTAGATGCACGAGTGTGACAGCTAATTGTTGTTAAAGAGATGATTTATTTACAGTGTGTACGATTATCATAATAATTATAGTAATAAGTCGCAGTTGTATGGCATAAATAGACAAAGATTGGTGGGGAGCGAGAGAGAGACAACTAATAACGTTTGCACTTAATTGCAAATGTCAACTATTAATCCTCCCTGGGCCCCAGTGTACCCATTTGTAGATGCATGAGAACTAATTCCTAAATATAAGAGCGGATTTATATACAGTTCAGATACTTATAGTTAGCAGTTCTATTGAGTGATAGAAATATATATAGTATATATAGGTATATAGAGAGAGTATGGGCAATGATATATATATAGTTAGGTTTCGATCTAAACTCACTTGTGTCAAATCTAAACGAACGATGATGAGCGAACGTTGGTCTGGATAATGGCAATGGCATTGGCAGTGTTTGGGGCGTTATGCTGTTGTTGTTGTTGTTCTGTTACTGCTACTGATTTGTCTCGATGTTTTGGGCACTCAGTGGCTGGCTGCCCCAGACTGTGGCTGGAGCCACCCGCAGCATGCGCCGCCCTATCACCTCTTGGGGTGTTCTGGTGGCACTTTCCCTTCTGCTCTTCTGCTGCTGCTTGTTGGTTGGAAATATACACTGGAATACACTTCACTGTTTTGGTTGTTGTCTTGGTTGTTCGTTCGTTCGTTCGTGCGGTTTTATGAGACTAGCAATAAGTGTCTGCGTTTTTATTTACATCAATGTGGCATGTCTTGATCGCTTGCTACGTTGGTTAATCTCTGCGGTTTGTTTTGGCGATTAGTTATCGTTGGATGATGTTGGCTGTGACGAACACTGACGACTGACTGATTGACTGACTGATTGAGTGGGTGACTGACTGACTGACTGACCGACTGACCGACTGATCTGTCAGTTCTGATTGATTTGATTTGATTGAACCTACTGATGAAGCCGCGACTCGACTCGACTCGAATCAAATGTGCAACAGCCGATGGCTGTGCCGTGTCTCACAATCGCGATCGTTGCTGCCACTCCGTGTGTTGCTCTTGCTGTTGCTGTTGCTGCTGCTGCTGCCAGCTCCTTCTCTGGCCTGTTGCCACCGAGTCCAATCCATGGTCCAGGTCCAGCGTCCAGCTGCTGCCGCCTTCTGCCTACACGCAGCTTCGCCTCTTCTCTTCTCTTCACTTCACTTCTCTGCACTTCTCTGCTCTGCACTCTTCCTGCGCTACTCTCGCCCACGGCTCGACTCTGCTTCACCGCTCACCGCCGCTCACACACACACACACATCCGTCTGCTGCCTGCTGCTCTGCTGTCGCCTGCCCGTCCGTGTCCGTGTCCGTGACCGTGTGAGGGTGTGGTGCAGGCACTTGGAGCCCAAAAAAAAAAAACAAAAAGCTTTGCTGTTCTCCTCATAGACGCACAACACTAAAAGTTCTGCAATTAAACAATATAAAAAAGAGAGAACGGAATTATATTTTATTTTATTTTATTTATAATCCTTTGCAGGATTAAAAAAGTTTGCTTATATTTTAGGGATTATCACAAGCAGCACAAAAGGAGCAGCACAGAGAATAATTCAGTAGTTCGGATGTTCGGCTTTGGCTATATCTAAATAAAAATAAATAGAAAATTGGTAGAGAAAAAGCCACTGGGAAAGGGCCAAATTGATTCCCCATTTTATAGATTTTCCGGGCATATTTCCATTGGGTTTTTTTGTTCTCCCGCTACCCAAATTCTTGTTATTATTTTTTTTGTTTCTTCTTTGTTTTTGTGTAATTTTTTCGTGTCATATCTGAAATCGGTTCGCCTTCAGTGAAGAGGCAGCCACACATTTTTGGCTTTAAGCAAAACAAATTGCCGCTTGGCTCTGAGATGACACGCCCCCCGGACCCGTAGCCGGACTCCCACAAATGCCGCTAATGCTGTTCACGTTTGGTCATCTATAAGTGGGATTCCCCGGCCACCACCAGGCCACCCTCTGCACTCCACTCCACGCCACTCCACTTCACTCCCCTCGCATCTTGTTACACTTAGGCTGCTCAAGCTTTTGCCACTGTGGGCGTGCACCACAAAATGTTTTGAGCCACTCAAATGTGTATGTGTATGTGCGTGTGTGTGTGTGTGTGATTACAGTAAAGCCAGTGACGGAAGAGGGAGGGGGGAGGAGGAGGCAAAGAAAATTGTATGCCCAGCAGCAAAAATAATGAAAGTATTTGCTTTGCCAAGCACAAAAATATGTCAAAGTAAATTTCACTTCATTTTCTTCTTTTTCCTACTTTGCCTGTTGTATCCTTTTCACTCAATCTCTCCCTCTCTCTCTCTCTCACTCTGTGTCTGTGTGTGTGTGTCCTCTATTTATGTGCTGGCATGGGAGCAGGAGCACTGCCACTGAGGCTAGGAGGTCGTTTAGGTCGCGTTGGCTGCGTTAAAATGCGTTGCACGTAGCCATGTAGCAGATTTTCTTTTTAATATTTATACGTCCCCGTGCCACCAGCAGCAGTAGCAGCAGCGGCAGCAGCTCAAAGCCAGCCGAGCTGCAGCAGTTAGATATTGCCACAGTGCCACACTGCCACTGGCACAGCCACTGCGCCCGGGGCACTGCTTACAGCTTGAACTTCATTTTGGGTCTGGGTCTGGGCTTGGGCTGCCTTCTTACTCCGCACACCCTGGCCCGAGGGGCGTAATGAACTTACAGCCAGCAGCTGACACTCCAGTAGCAGAGGTACAGACCATGGCATTATCTACACTTGGACTGTGTATTTTGCTGTTGGATTCTGCAGATCAATTCAAAATTCAAATAAAACTCGAATATCCGCAGTTTTTGCTGCACTTTGTGGCAGATAATCTCGCCATTAAATATATTTTATAACCCGCAAAAAATCCTTGCAATTACCATTCCCATTGCCAGGCCACGTGTGCAGGAAGCGACTTTTTTCGAGGGTATTTCTGTTGCCCCGTTTAGTGTAACTTTGACTTCCTTTCTTGGTTTCTATTTTTTTCTGTTCTCTTTCTCTTTCTCTTTTTTTTTTTTTGTCTCGTTTTGGCTTAATGCGAACTCGTTGCGGCAGTTAAAGTTGCAGCAGCAGCAGCAGCGCTGACTGCCGAGGCAATTGTAATTAACTTTTAGATGGCTTTTCTGAGTTCTCCTCGGCTAGTTGTGGCTCCCAGGCCGAGTGTGCTCCGGGGTTGTGCTGTTAGGGTGATGAGTGCGGGGGGGGGGGTGCAAATGAAATGCGTATTCTTGTCCTGCAGAACGCTGGCTGGGGGGCCTTTTGCCTTGGCTCCTTTTGCAATTGTAATGAGAGTCAAGCAACACGCAGCACACAAATGGCACGAGGAGGAACGGGCCGTGGCGGCATGGCAGGCGGCATGGGCTGGGAGACGATTCTGAAGCCACTTCAAATGGGATTTTGCAGACATTCAAGCAAGTTTATTAGATCATCTTGGCATGTGGAATGTGAAATGCGTCCGGGCACAAAATTATTCAACATTTTTTTGTATGCGAAATAATTCTGCATGGCAGAAGAGTTTTTTTTCTGGCCGCCCCTTGCTGGAACTTGAATACATTTCAATGGGCAAATTTGATATATTTAAGGCACATAAAAATGGTATACAAATGTACACAGAAATTAGTTGCATCCAGTGTTGGAATGGTTGCTTCATATTGGGCATCAAATATTTAGACAAAACTTTGTTCTGATTCGAATGGAAAATCCCAATAATTTGCTCACCTTAAAGGATACTGACTGATCTATCAGCTTCGATATGCTCTTCCTATTTTTGCAGTAACATTTATTTTCCCCCCTTTCCCCCTGTCAGTCGCTTTTTTAAGCATTATTTATGCATACTCGTATTTTCATCTTCTCCAATTTAACCCCATCAGGAAGCGTTTTGTCTTGTCGCCAATTGCCTGGCCCCGAGTGTTTGGCTGCTGGGCCAATGATTGGCTATGATTTATGCATGTGTGTCCCTGATGCTTTTATGTTCTTTGAGAGAGAGACACACACACACACGCACACACGCACACACTCGTCGGTGATGACTTTAAAATTTATTCCATGAATGCCCCACGGCAGCTGTCACAAAATAAAAGAGCGCAAAACGAGAGAAATAAAGTTGAGTTGAATCAAGTAAAAGTAAAATCGAAGCAAAATCGTTTTGAGAAACTTTTGAGTGCAAAAAAAAAATATACAAAAAAAAAATACCCATATCATGCTTGTGCGTCCTGCGTCCTGCTTCTAGCGCTTGTATCCGCACGGATACGATATGATATATCACGATTACTGATGACTATTGCTTATTTCGAAATCTCGTCGTGTGTGGGGGCTGCCGCTGCCGCTGCCCCACCATGCCGCACTCTTGTTGTGGCTTGACGGGTAAACAAGCGAATCCATCAATCAACCGCACGCAGAACCCACACAAAAGTGACAATGTGGGTGGCCCCCATCCCCATCAAGCCCTAAATGTAACCCTAAAAAAAGGAAAGTAAGAAAAGAAAGCGAATTCGATATGCACGCTTCGCGCTGTGCGGCAGGGCAGGGCAGGGGCAAGGCAGGCTTTTCACGTAAACCGAAATGAAATTTCAGACAACACAAGCGACAGCCCACAATGGAGGAGGAGGGCCTCCTCCCTTCCCTACCCAGCACTCCATTCGCTCGAATCCTTTCTGCAAAAATGCACATCTACACGTGTTTCAGTATATGCGTAATAAAAATCAGCTTAAGTATATAATAAACGAACAGTTTGTTTGCTTGCCTCCCAATTGTTCAATGCCTATTCATGTTTCGGGACAGCGATCTACTGAATACTCAATTCTAGCGGTGGGAGACTTATTCCAATAAGGGATTTACATTTAAATCGAGATGGATGGACATGGCTTGAAATAGAGCTAATAAATATTTAACTGCAAGCTGAAAAATTGACTCTTTTGGTGAGTAAACTGCGGAAACTATACCGAAAAGTGAAGCTATAAATGTTGGCATAGCTCTTGAAATAGAGAAAATAAATAATACAATTTTTTTTTCTTTTTTTATGACAATTTTATAATTTTGTCTACATTTTATATTTGAGTTTTTACATTTTCGGCTTGTTATATTGTTGTTAAGCTGCTGCTGACGTTTTTACTGTATTTTAATTTACTGCACACACGTATTCACTCGTACTTGGGAATCAAGGTAATCAGTTCAGCAAACAGCTGATCAGCATTCGAACTCCAAGTTGGAATATGTACAATCTAAGCCGCATCCGACACTATCTTTGCAGTAGCAGATCCAACAAAAAGGAAAAACAAAAATACATTTCGTTCAATTGAAATAGCGAGTAGCGAGTATTGTTCATTTTGCTCAATTGAAATCATTTTCCAATCAGTTTGAGCCAGGAAAGGAAATCCCGTTGGAAAGTCTTCTTTATGCGTTAAATAAATGATGAAAATGATCCCAAAAAATAAATAAATAAAGTGCAACTAATAGTTGGAATAATTCTTGAATAAAAAAACAAAATATTTTTTTGGGTTTTTTATTGTTCCATTTTACTATTTTTTTTACATTTTTCGGTTTTACAGTTACATTTTTCAATTTTTTTTTATTTTTTGTTGTGTTTTTCTGTGACTTCGTTCGGCGCAGCGCAGGGCATTTCGTTTTTCTTCTTTCTATTTCTCATTCTGACGGACCTTGACGACATTTTGTTATACCAGCAGACATGTTCGGGCGTGGAGAGGGAGGAGCATCCCCAGAATTATTCTAGTTAAAACTTTTTACTTCCAATCTACGCAGCCTACACCAGGAATCGAACCTGGGACCAACATGCGTCGCAGGGAGGCAGTCAACCCCCTGCGCCACAGCCGGCGGCGAACAGAGAGCGGCAAAAGTGCCGCTTAAGCTGCTGCTGAGAGTCGGGGAACTTTAAGACAGGATCAGACACGTTCGTTGATGTTCAGACAAGCAGCGAGAACTGCTGTTTCCTGTCGGGGTTACTCTTTCGAAATGTATTTCTTATGGCCCGGCAACCGAAGGGTCGCCAGGCACTGCCAAAAATTGAAACAATGGAAGTTGCTCTCGGTCTGAGCCGCCCCTTCGCGGGGCACGGCTAGGATTCTACGATTCGATCACTGGAGCGACAGACATTTCTGTCTGTGCGGCGCAACGTGGATGTTTCTGACTCCGTTTGCTCTGCCTCTACGCTCTGCGGCTGCTTGAACGAGTTGGGAATTTTTAAGTAGCGAAACTTAAAAAAATCTCTGCAAAGTATGCACTGAAAAATGTTCAGCTTAAGTTGCGTATACGCATGCAAAATGTTTAGGTGTGTGTGTATGCATGTGTGTGCAGCGTGAACATCGGTAAGGCTGTGCTTCGGCAATGCAGTGCATCGGCTAAGTAGTTTTCCATCGGTTAAGCTGTGCTGCATCGGCTAAGAAGTGTTTCAATTGCCTCAAAAAGCAGTTCCACAGTTGGAAGTTTGAATCTCAAAATAAAAAACTTGGATTAAACGGCCCGACGCCAATACTGCATTTTCGATCCCGCCATTTTCAATCGATCGTCTACCGTGTGCCCTCCGTTGCCTAGTTCCCTGCATCATCAGCTGATCGAAGTAATTCTTCTGGCTGCTTCCCTGTGGCGGGCGATCGTTGTTCTGCGACGCATTCGTATGGCATAAAATGTTGGCTTGAGACTCACTTCCCTTGAGGGATTCAATTAAGTTGTTTTCGAACCAAATTCCCAGACAACTTTCAATGGTAGCTGCGCAAAACAAACGGCGGATCATCAGCCGGAAATGTCAGCCCACTGATATCTCCTTCATGCCGCCCCACACCCAGCCATGGCAGCGATTTGTCACGACTGAAGCCTCGGCTTATTGGGGGTTTACTTTATGGGCATATATAAGCATCGTCATCAATATTAAGTTACAGGCAGAAAAAAAGATAAAATACATGATTTCCGCTACTTTTGACGGATACACTCCATTGTACGACTTTATTATGGTTCTGCCAATCCATTCCATTCCATTCCATTTGGAGTTGCTGCCACACATCCCTGTACTCCACGCTGTGTGGCTGCTTCCTCTCAGGCGATGCCTCTGCCTCTGCCGGTCGGTACTTCTCTTTTGTGTAGTTTGTTTGGGGAAACAAGCGAGAAACTTTTTGCTGCTCGTAAATTTCACGAAATAAAATGGCAATAAAACAAGCCTAAAACATGTGCATGTGTTTGTTCGTTTATACATACACACACACATACATCCATGCATATACACACGTATTCATGTGTGTGTGTGTGTGTGTGTCTGTTTGCGTTTGTTGCTTTTTGTGTATATTCTGCAATTATTTGATTACTTTTGCTCCGAAAATTTATTAGCTAAACAAACATGGAAATTCACACAGCGAGCTGAAACAGCGGACGAGCTGGCGAAACTTTTGCCAAGGCACGTCGCAACAGACAGCAGAGCAGCAGATCAGATCACAGAATGAGTGGCGGGGTGGGGCCATCCACCATCCCCACCGTTTAGCACAGTGCAAATATTGAATTAATCAAATTTCACTCGCTCCCCCCCGCTGGTGTGTAATTATTCGTGAGATTATGGCCGCAAAACGCGGTTTTATTTGAGCAGCGACTCCGCGTAGGTGCGCCACTGACTGATGAGCTCTTATTAAATTAAGACAAAGCGGAGAGCCCAAAGTGGGACACACACAAGGAGCCATGGAGCAGCACAGCACAAGTTTTATGTCTTTAAAAGTTCTGGCCGCCCCAACCGATCGCAGCGGATGGGCCCACATTCGCTGGCCCCTAAACACATGCTAATCCTGTCGCAACTATCCTAAGTCCTTGGCCAAACAGTCTGCAAACTACCACTACAAGCATGTGTGTGTGTGTGTGTGCTCCGTCCTGGTTTATCCCTTGAAATGACAGACAGAGAGAGAGACAGGCAGGCAGACAGGCCTTTGTCAGCAGGCGAAAAAATGTAGAATGGAAAAATTTGTCAATTGGACTTAAGCTACTTAGCGGCTGTCGGCATCCCACTCTATGGGATGCTTCACTCCCCCCACCCACCCGCACAGCCCTTGATGCGTCGATAATGCGATTTCAATGAGCATATGCGTTTATCACATTAAAAGACAATTTGGCATATTAAAAGAGGAGCCCCAAATGCGGATCAAACGCATTTACGGACACCCAATCCTTTTCCCAGCTGGATTAGGTCTGTGGCTGGGGGGGGGAGGTGTTGGCCAGAAGGCGAAGTGAAAAAGTTCTGAAGAAGGACGACACTGGCAGACACAATCGCAGACAGACAGCAGTGCCAGGCGAGGCAAATTGGATCTGGCATTGGCATTGGCATTGGTCGCCAGCGTCTGCCAAGAAAAAGGGGCCGAGCCGAGCCGGAGCAGGCCGCGAATCGAATCGAATCGAATCAATAAAATTCAAATTAGTTTTGGGCAATCAACAGAAGGCTGAGCCTATTCCCTGCTTGGCTGCCCTGGCTGCCTGGCTGCCCTGGCATTGTGTTCAGCCTGCCCTGCCCGTTGGTTCAATCATTTAGCCATTGGGCAATGGCTGGGCAAAAAAGGATTCGAAGCGGCCACCAGCCAGCCGGCAAACAGGAAAACAGGAAAACTTTCGGCCAGACTGTTTGTCCGCCGCTAAGCCACTTGAAACAAAAGGAAATCATTTTCTCTCTCTCTGAGGACAAGGATGAGAATGAGGATGAGGAGCTGTTGCTAAGGACCGCAGCAAAAGCGAGGCGAAGCTGAGTGGTTATCTGGCCAAATCAAATCAGAATCAAGTAATTTGCCATGATTCCAAGGCGTTTTGACCGCAAGCTCAATTAAATTACGCAAAATCCAGAGGCGACGATGGAAGGCAGCCAGGATGGAAGCCAGGATGGAAGCAGCTTCGTGGTCGAATGTGGTAATGCTCTTGCCTTGGGGGAGCTCCAGGCACGAGCACAGCCCTTGGCGTATCTGAGCACTCAGTACAAGGCGCTGATCCCCGCTTAACCTTTTCGGAACTCTGTGCAAAGCGACGCTTAGGAGACGCGCCCCGCAGATATCAGAAAGGGATTCTTCTTTGCATTAAATGTAAATATTTTCAGGGGCAATCTCTCCAGAATCCCCATCTGATTTAAATCTAGCTTAGCCTTCGCTTTGCTTTCTCCCTGAGCATTTTGCTGCCAGCATTCATGGGGCAGTCAATCGAACCGATGTGCGTCAAAGTGTGCGGCCACAAACAAGCTGCCAAAGAAATCCCAGCCCCCCCCCGGAATGGCTGCCATGGATTTTGTGGCACATTAGTGCGAGTCCTTCGATGGGGTCTCCCCTCTCTGGGCGTAGCTGTATCCCTGACCTGACCCCTTCTGTGGCGTGGAACGCGCTTTGCACGCCTTGACGCTTCGTTGATTTTCGGCGATTTGCATCCCTCGTGTCCTCGTGTTCTGACACTGTTTCCTTTGCCCAGCGCACCCGGCACCCGACTCTGTCCTGCTCTGCTCAGCTCTGTTCTCCTGGGGCAACTCCATCCGCAACTTCCGCTACCAGCGCACACAGCACATTCGGGCAATCCCTCAGCTAGTTTGTGGGTCATGGTTGGTGCGGCCAAGGCGTTAAGTGTCTTGGATTTATTATTAGATTTGTCGGAGTGTGCGTTGGGGTGCGCGTCGGCTTGTGTGCGTCTGTGTGCCAAAGGATGTGTGTTATGTCTTCCTGTTGTTGCTGCTGCTGCTCTTGATGAGGCTTCTGCCTCTGCTGGTGGGTGGTGTGCTGTTCCGTGTTCGGTATGTGTGCCAAATCTCAACAAATATGCGTGGCAACTTTAGTTAAAGTTCGCTCTCTGGCATGGGTCTGGCCTGGGTCTGTTCTGTTCTGTTCTGTTCTGGTGTGGTGTGGCCATTCCCATTCCCATCCCCATGCTCGCACAGCATTCCTTCAGCCTGCCCATTCCCAGGGCCAACGCTAATGTGGTTTGTTAGTTTTTCCCGGCAGCCATTAAAAGGCTTTGTTATGGGATTTGTGTACGTGTTGAAATTTACAAAGTTTCTCTTACTCTGGCTCGCTCGCTCGCTCTCTCTCTCGCATTTTGTATGCCCTACCTGACTGGGGCTTCTCTCAGTCTCTGCTGTGGAATTTATACCTAGAAATGTGGAACTATACTGCTCGATCGGCTAGGGTATGCCAAACTTCGTGCTGCTGTTGCCCGAATTTCCAGCTTGTTTTTCCCTTCCTGCCTGCCTGCCGGCGTGCTGTATAATAATCAATTTAGGTGAAATTTTGGGCAAACAGCTTAAAGCCCATAAAACGTTTCCCTCTCTCCCGTACTTTCTCCTCTCTCTCTCTCTCTCTCTTGGAGTGTGCCCTTGCGTGTGTGTGTTTGTGTGTGTGTTGCCTGTTGTACGCGTATCCTGGCAAAACCGATTATGAGCATCTTAAGAGCAACAAATTTGCTACGCTACGCTTTATGGCCCAAGAACTTGACTCAGTCAGTACGCTTCCTGCCCGGCCTCCTGTCCTCACAGAAAATGGGCCAAAATGGCGGCCAGGAGAGGGGCTGTGCGGGGGCTCCCGGTCCCCACTTGTGCTGCACTTTAAGTGTTGCTGAATATTTAATGGTCGCCAACGAAAAAGGGACACCGATTCCCGAACCCAAGCCATTCCACAGCTGAGTTCCATCATAATCTAATTGGTTCGAAGGAACAGAGCAAAGCAGAGCAGAGCAGACAGTCCGCGGCTGTGTTTGGTCTTATTTTCAGGACAGCCATCAGTTATAGTTGACCGATTCGCACCAAAAGAAGCTTTCGCTGTTAGTCAAATATGAGACTGATTGAGACTGTTTTTGTTTAGGCTCGTTGCGCCTGTCTGGAGCTGCGCAGAAAAGGTGTACCAGAGGCAGGATTTATTCTGCTGTAGAAAATAACTACTGGATTTGCCGAAAAACTCCCCGAGCCTGGCTCAGTGGAGAGACAGATCGCCTCTGAGACGGCTGACGCGGGCTCGAACGCCGCGCTAGGCTTTTGGATAAGCACAAATATTTTTATTTTGTTTTGCTCTCTTCAATATTACTCCAGCTACTAAGTGAGAGCGAACCAAAGATTCCTCGGTATTTTAGTTCATTTCAGGGAAGGGTCGTGAGTGAGCGATGGCGGATTATCCCCACGACACCGGACGACGCGTCGTCACTTTATTAATAAATTCAATTTGGGGCGGGACTGTCCATACATATTTTAGAGAATTTTGTAGAGTTTCGGTGCCTACGAATTCCCAACTCGTTCAAGCAGCCGCAGAGCGTAGAGGCAGAGCAAACGGAGTCAGAAACATCCACGTTGGATCGAATCGTAGAATCCTAGCCGTGCACCGCGAAGGGGCGGCTCAGACCGAGAGCAACTTCCATTGTTTCAATTTTTGGCAGTGCCTGGCGACCCTTCGGTTGCCGGGCCATAAGAAATACATTTCGAAAGAGTAACCCCGACAGGAAACAGCAGTTCTCGCTGCTTGTCTGAACATCAACGAACGTGTCTGATCCTGTCTTAAAGTTCCCCGACTCTCAGCAGCAGCTTAAGTGGCACTTTTGCCGCTCTCTGTTCGCCGCCGGCTGTGGCGCAGGGGGTTGACTGCCTCCCTGCGACGCATGTTGGTCCCAGGTTCGATTCCTGGTGTAGGCTGCGTAGATTGGAAGTAAAAAGTTTTAACTAGAATAATTCTGGGGATGCTCCTCCCTCTCCACGCCCGAACATGTCTGCTGGTATAACAAAATGTCGTCAAGGTCCGTCAGAATGAGAAATAGAAAGAAGAAAAACGAAATGCCCTGCGCTGCGCCGAACGAAGTCACAGAAAAACACAACAAAAAATACAAAAAAATTGAAAAATGTAACTGTAAAACCGAAAAATGTAAAAAAAATAGTAAAATGGAACAATAAAAAACCCAAAAAATATTTTGTTTTTTTATTCAAGAATTATAGAATTATTCCAACTATTAGTTGCACTTTATTTATTTATTTTTTGGGATCATTTTCATCATTTATTCAACGCGTAGAGAAGACTTTCCAACGGGATTTCCTTTCCTGGCTCAAACTGATTGGAAAATGATTTCAATTGAGCAAAATGAACAGTACTCGCTACTCGCTATTTCAATTGAACGAAATGTATTTGCTCTCGATCTGCTACTGGAAAGATAATGGCTTTAGGTTATACAAAGTCCCACTTGGAGTTCCAATGCTGATCGGCTGTTTGCTGAACTGATTGCCACAGCGCTTTGTTGCGTTTACTTCGTGTATTTATCCCCGCGTCTCGGAGGCGTAGAGCAACCCTCTGGGCGCTGTTATTTTGTCCTACTGTGTACACGCTCCCAGCAAATTGTAAATTGGCGCTAAGCCCGCCCGGGGCTGGCTCCGCTTCTCCCTTTGCAGTGGGCTTTGCGCGGAGCAGTTGCAGAAATACTTAGACGAAGATTTGTAATGACAAACTGGGCGCTCGCAGCCATATCCTTGTTTAGCCCGAGACGAGTCCCCCACTACCCACCACCCGCGAGTCCTTGTCGCTGCTCGGATTCGGTTTCGCTGTCTTGGCTTTTCTTTGGTTTCCTTTGGCCTGCTGCCTGTAATTTTCGCTGGCTGTTTTCCTTCAATTTTCCCTGTCTCGCATTTCTCTTTGGCTTTTTGGCATCGGTTTATTTTTATAGTTATTACACTTTGCCTTTGTCCTGGGCTCTGGCTGTTGCTCCGTCCTCGGCTGGCTGTCTTTATTGTGTCACGCTGTCGCGTCAACTCTTTGCCTTTGCCAAGGGCGGCCGCTCCACAGTCAACCCATGCCCACTCCCACTCCCATGCCCATCCATCGACCAATCCTTGTGGATCCTCTCAAGCACCTTATTGTTCTCATCGCCCATCATCCATCGTCGTCGATTTCTTTGCTTTCCTTCGTACTTTTTGCTTCTTTGCGGTTTACTTCTCTGTTGTTGCTGCCGTTGCTGTTGCTTCCTTCTGCTTTTATGCGGTCTCAGTTTTAAAAGGATTAAGCTGTCGTTAGGTTTTTGTTCGCCTCGAATATCGCCCCCACCCAGCCACCAGTGGGTTTCTCTCTCCTTCTCTCTCTTCGGTCCCTCTCTCCTCTGTCTGTTTCCCTTTGAGTGCGTCTCGACTTTAAGCATCGATTATCCATAAAAAGCTGCAGGCACCGCAGCATCCGACTCGCACTGAAGGCCCAGCTGAGGTCCTGCTGCTCGCTCCTGGTCACTGGCTGACATGCAGCCAAAGCCAAAGAGACAGTCAGCGAAAGAGTTGGAGTGGGTGCGTGTGGGGGGGCGGCACTGCCAAATGGTCTGCTGCTGCTGCTGCTGCTGTGTGGCCTCAGCCCAAGATGCAGCTGCAGCTTAAATCCTTTATTGATTCCAGATGCAAAATAGATAGCAGCCAAGGGAAGCAGGCACTCGCCCAGTCAATTGAATTTTGATCAAGGTACATATATACATACATATGTACATACATATATGCTCGTAAGCCCCGTCTGAAGGTTCAGGCTGTACAATTTGATTAGCAAAATCTGAGAGCAGAGAAACATTTAATGTCCACACCAGAAAGGGCTACACTTTCCTCTATAGACTTCTTTAGTTATTAATTTTTGAGTGCTGCCCGATGGATATAGCCACGGCACTGCTTTCAAAATCCATCAATATTTTGCGTGCCCCAGCCATGCCCCATCATAACCATTCGCCAAGAAATAATTGAGTAAATATTACACCTGCCAGCGCCACTTTGTGCACCCCACCCGCCACTGCTCCAGCCACTGCTGATTCCGCTCTGAAGCTCCCTTTCCCGGGGCACACTCATGCATGAATTTATTCGAGTTGTTTAACTTTTTCTGGTAATCTGAGTTACTTGTCAACGTGGCGGCCTCTGGCACACAGCAGGCGCGAAGAAAGAAACACAAAGAGAGAAGCGCAAACCGAAGGAAAATCGTCTTTCCATCTTTGGCGCGTTCAGACAGCCAGATAGAGAGCGACAGGGAGACAGGGAGACGGGGAGTGGGAGTCCACACACAATGTGGCCAGTAAGTCGAAAAGGTGTCCGAATGTAAAACGAAAAAGAAAAGAAATGCCGAGGAACAGGCAAAGAAAAGGACATAACCGACGGAACCCCAAAGACAAAAGGCGGCAATAAACCTGCTTGGGGTGGGGCGCGGCTCTCTCCAGGAGCGGCTGGTGCGGGGCTCCGCCTGTGCCGAAAGGTGTTGCTGGAAAAAGCATATTTTGCTGTTTTCAGCCCGGCCCCGCCCCGCCCCCGCCAGTCAACCAGCCAGCCAGGCGAAAGGGTTAGGCGTGCATGAAGCGAGGCAAAAATCAGACCCCAGAAACCCCAGAAAACCCCAGCAGATGCCGCCAGAAGATGTTGCGACCGAAATGTACCCATTAATCGGCTCAGAGCTCAGTAATTCCAGCAAGGGAAAGGCAATGCAGCAGGCGGAAAAGTTACACCAGATCGAAATAAAATTCTGGAGTAAAACCTGAACCAAAACTGCTGTTCCTTTCTGTCGCTTTTCGGTCAGAGCAGTCCACCCGTACGCTGCACAAATTACAGGGTATTAAATAAAACCAACAAAAAGTGTCCATAGCGATAAAAAATAATAAAATTTAAAATGTAAAGGGCAGACTGGTCAGGAGCAGGAGGCCCAGAGGTGACATGCTGCGGGGGGTTGGAGCTGGCACTGGCACTGGGACGGGGACTGGGACTGGGACTGAGGCGTAGCTTTAGCATATTGTGTCGCTGCTCGTTTTGCGGCTGGTTTCTGTGTGTGTTCGCTTTATTTTTTATATATATTTTTTTTGTTTTTTTTGGGTTCTTCCTTTTTTCCGCTGCTGCTTTTTATGAGCACGTTTGATCGGACCTCTCGCCGAGCCGTACCCTGGCCCACACGTGTGTGTGTGTGTGTGTGTGTGTGGCCAAATTAAATGCCGCAAGAAAAAACGATTTGGAGACTGAGTGGAATTTTTGGGATGTACCTTTTTTTTTTCCTCTTTTCTTTTCTGCTTTGCAGCGAGGTCAGCGAGGCAGGTGACATTGGACAGATTGGGTTAGCAGGTGTGTCTGCGTGTGTCTGCGTGTGTGTCTGCCTGTGTGTGTGTGTTCCAGAGTTGAGAGATCATGATGACAGAGAAATGAATAGGGAAATTCGAGCTGTGCTCGGGCTTCGCTTAAAGGCAGCCAAAAATATGTATGGGAGGAGCTTCCGCCATGCATGAAGCGGCAGAGAGTTGGAGAACAAACTAATTTGGAACTGGCTCAAAGGCAGTCGAAGCGAAGCAAAGGCAGCTCATGAAATTCTGACTGCTGATGGGCGGCACTTAAAATTTAAATCCATTTAAGGTTCGCTCCAGTCGGAGCCCACGGGGGGCACTTTGGAATGCCTATGCCCAAAAAATGTGTGCAATAAGCAGAGATTGGAATTTTGTAAGTTCTTGAAATGAGTACAAAAATAATTAAATAAAATTGTTTTTATTTTATTTGTTTTAATATTTACTAATTTTATTACATTTAACTTGTGGCTGAGCTGCAGCTTCTTTTGCTACTTTTATTTACTTAATTAATTTATTATTTATTTATTTATCATCTGGAATTTATGCATTTTTCATTTAATTGTTGATTTTAGTTTTCGAATCTTTGCGAGAGAAAAAAGAACAAATCCCGGCAGAGCTGCTGCCCAATTATCGCTAAGATTCATTTAGTTTAAGCCTAGTTCTGGCGCTTCCCAGAGTTTCTTTCTTTTTCTTTTTCTTTATTTTTTGTGCCCGTTTCGAGGGGGCATAATCATAATCATCATTAGCAGCAGGCTAATCAGGCCTGCCAGCCACATTCCACACTCGCATTCGCATTGCATATCTATAATTGCCAGATCTCGGCCAAGTGCAATCACACTTAATGCAAATTGGTCAGTGGCCCAGTGCTGCTGCTGCTGCTGCTGCCCCTCCATTCCATTGGAATCCTTTTTGCTGGAACATATCACCCATCCGCCCTGGCTGCCACTGCGGCTGGGGCAGCCTTTTTCAATTGTGGCACTCGTCTTGGCTCTCATTCACCTGGCCTGGCCTTATCACGACCTCTCAGCTCTGCCCTCCATGCGCTCCCTGCTCTGTGTCCCTCTGTCTGCTTTGCAGGTCGGTCCCCTGCAATGATTTAGGCACGTAGCCGGCCGTAGCCGTGCTCCAGCGGGCGACTGGCAACGGCTCTGAGACCCGCCCGAAGGAACACGTTAAAGTTGCGACCTTTAAGCAGCTGCCCGGGACGCTGACTCGGACTCACTGCTGTCACTGCTCGGGTGCCCTTATTTAAACAATTTCTGGCTCTCTTTCTGTCTTTTTTTTTTAGTTTTTCTTTGGCATATTTCGAACCACTGTGCGGACGGGCTGCAACCACTGCCAGTACCCACTCCCCGCTCCACACCCCGCACTCTCTCTCCCTCCCTCTCGCTCCTCACTCCTTTCCCTCTGCCCATTCCAGCCTCGACTCGTGCTTAACCCTTTTTGCCAGCCTTCTTTTATTGCCTCGGCCTATGTGTGCGTGTGTGCCTGTGCGTGCGTGTGCGTGCGTGTGTGTGTGCGAATTATAAACTATTGTTTACACAAAGCGGAAGTCGCTCGCCAGTCCAGCGACTGACTGCCTGCCCTATATGCTTCATTAAATTATGCTTTATTAGCCTTTCGGGACTTGAATATGAAGTAGAGCCCGCTCTGGCCCCACCCACAGAGCCCGCAGCACCGCTCACCTCTGCCACAAGCTGCCGAGTCATAAAAGAGTCAGCGCATGCCCTCGGCCATATGTTGTGACGGGCTGGTTGGGGTCTCCCCCCAGCCCAAAGGGGCAAACGTGAAATTTATGTTTTTGTCAAGTGATAAAATTTTTAGCTTACACGAGCAGTTAACCAACAAAACAAAGGGGGGAGGGAGACAGAGAGAGAGAGAGAGAGAGATAGTGAAACCATAAATTGAAAATTCAATTTCTTCAAATGTAAACCTCACCTGACCCTGCTCCACCCTCCACTCCACTTGCAACTTCTTTAAGGCATCAAGCAGCAGCCCCAGCAGCTCCAGCAGCCCCAGCAGAGACCTCCTTCAATTTACGATTTGTTTGGGTTAGCACAAAATTCTTTGGCCAGGGAGGCAGCTGACCCTTGCGCCTTTTTTTGTTTCTTCTTTTGTTTGCACATTGGAAGGTCAGAGCCAGAGCCACAGAGCCACAGAGCTGTTGAATCTTTTGCCCAGGGTTTGTTTAGGGCCTAAAGGGCCATGTCCAGCAGCAGCAGCAGCAGCAGCAGCAGCATTGGCTCTCGCACGTAATTGGCGTCTGTGAAATGCAAATTGATCATTTTCAGCTGCCGCACTAATTAGTCAAAGTGCCCCCACAAGGACGTGGCAGGCAGGCAGGCAGGACCCAAGGGTTAAATCAACACTGGAGAAGAGCGAGCAAGCCATCGCTCATCATTGGCATTGTCGCCAGCATCGGCATCAGCATCAACCTCATCATCATCATCATCAGCAGCTGATTAGACGGGCACTGTGCATAGATAAACACGCGCGGCATCGGCTACGGCTACGGTTAGGCATCCTTTCCTTTGCCACATCTCAGATTTTATGCAGCGACATCAAAAGGAATTTTGTGCTGACTGGACAGCAGCCCTGCCCCCATTTGTGTGGCAGAGAGAGAGAGCGAGAGAGAGATCAAGGTGGAGAAGGAAGCCGCTACCTTGAGACAAGTTGCTTTGCCTGCCGCCTTGATGGATGTTCTCGTGTCTCGTGGCACTCACCTCAAGCAGAGCAGAACTGCACAGCGGCCGAGACTGGGCCGAACTGCTGACTGCTTGCAAAATGCCAACGCAGAACCCCAGCAGCAGCCCAGCAGCACCCAGCAGCACCCACCCAGCAGCACTGCCCTTTTTCTTTTGTTTTTCTAATTAAAATCAAAACTAAGCAGCGACCTTCGGACTCAGCGTTGGGGCGGGGACGGGCCACAATGACAAACTTATTGAACAATCGACTGGAAGGCAGGCGCCTGGCTTTGAAGTGTGCGACTCGGAGGACTTCGAGCTGGGCCAGGAAGGGGGCCAAGTGCAGCCGAGTGATGGCTCAATCAATTCAATGTCAATTGGCTGCCCAGCTGCAAGTGCTAATCAAGCTGGAGGGACAGTGCTCGACAGAAATGCTTGCCAAACGTCCACACAAAGGTAAGCCAATGGCAGAGGGAATGGGGTGGAAAGCCGAGTGGAAAATGTGGTGGGTAGGAGAGCAGCAGCAGCGGCAGCCAAAGATAAATGTTAAGTGGCCTGGCTGCTGCCTGGGAATGTGCCAAGGAAATGGCCCATAAAGTATGGAGCATAATAACGCGTGGCATAGCAGGCAATAAGCGAAAGGGGGCAATTGGCTTCGCACACAAAAAAAAAGAACAGAAAAGAATGGAACGGAACAGACTCCATTTTGCGCCGTGAGATTATAGATCACTCGCCCACTCCCAGCCCCAGTGGCAGGGCCAGTGCCAAAGCGTGCACAAAATTACATACAAATATTGTAAATCCCAAAACAACTAAATCAGTTTTAAGTTATTCCACGCAACAAAAGCAAAAATAAACAACAGCAAAAGAAAATACACACTAAAACCAGAACCAGAACCAGAAACAGAAACAGAACCAAATAGCCATTTAGAGACACAAAATACGCACACATGCAGACATATATATATTGTATATATATAGAGAGAGAGTGAGAGGAAGAGTGTGAGATATATGACTGTAGCAGGGGCTGGGGCTGGGGCTGGGGCAAAGAATTTCCATTGAATGCGCTTGCAAATAAATTTCGATGGAGCGCGCAGCAGAGCGAGCGAATAAAAGCCATTGGATCTCCACTTCCCCAGCCACACTGCTCTTACATATATACACATAATATATATATGTATGTGTGTGTATATTCTATATGTATCTGAATTCCTAATCGATTTGCCAGCTCGCCCTCAAATTGCGCGAATAAAAAGAGAAGCAACAGAAACCAAAATCAAATTAAATGAATTATTTAATGAAACACACACACAGTATGGGTGTTGGTGTGGGTAGGGAGGGGAGGCGGTAAAACATGCAACAAGATTACAAGATTATGTGAGTTACGGTCAAGAATGTTTTATGAATGTTTATGGGCGCGTAAAATCTATTACGTCACTGCCACTGGAGAGGCTGAGTGGGAGAGAGAGTGTGGCGGAGAGTGGCTGAGTGGGAGGGCTGGGGGCGCTGCGCCTCAGTTTATTGTCGCAGCGGTCGTAACTTAAAGGACTCCGCGACTGCCCCCCCGGCTGCTGTTCGCTTTCCCTCTCACCTAATAAACTGCAGTTGCTCGCTCATGCCCCAGCCTCATGCCCCAGAGCAGGTTTGCTTTGTGTATTCTTTTTCTATATTTTCTACGCACCTTTTCCATGCTCAGTCTCCTACCCAAGCGCATGCTCTCCCTGCCACAGGGTATGCCCAGGCAGATCAGCCTCCACTTTGATTGCTGCGGCGCCTCCTCAGCTCTCCCACAGCCTTGTGGCTGGGCTACAAAAAGCAGCGATGACTCTTCATGTGCCTGCCATGCATATAAATGATGAAAATGATGTCTGTACTTCTGCTGGGCTGCCCAGGCGCTCGCTCTCCCCTCCCTGCCTGCGTGCCGCTGGGACTCAGGCCAAAGACAGGAGCAGCAGCTAATGGCATGCTTAAGTTTCAATTATTGCTAATAGAATTGCCCTGAAATCGAAATGAATCTGCTCTTTTTCGCTTGGCCCATGGAAATGGAAATGGCAAATCTGCTAGCTGGATGGGGCTAGCTGGGGGTGGGTGGGGTGTGGGCTACTGGCTAATTACGAATGTGTGGGTGGTGGGCGTGGTGTAACGGATTTGTTAACTGGCTTGTGGACACACATCAATCTCTGTCGCTGATTGATGCTTTTGAGACACAAGTCTGCCGCTGTCGCTGCCCCCTTCCACTGCCCCTGCCCCTTCCGCTGCCCCTCCCCATTCCGCTGCTGCTGAAAGCCAAAAATTAAATAAATACTTCCCGAGAGACAGAGAGAGCGAGCGAGTGCGAGAGAGCGAGAGCATTCTGCTGCATTTTGCTCTGTTTTCTTGGTTCCCGGGCGATTTCTTTAGATTTGTCAGCTTTTCTACGCCCCCCCAACCAGCCCCCCCACCACACATACTTTAACCCTGACAGATGAATGGTGCTGAGGGGCCAACAGGCGGAAGGGGGAAGGCAGCTGGAAGCGCCGCTGCAACTTTCAGCCGGCGAGTGTTGCTGCTCCGCGGCTCAGCTGCAGCTCAATGATGCAACTTTGCCACATTGCCAGCAAACTAACACAGAAAAGGAAAGATAAAAGAAAGGGGCAGCCATGCCAACTAATCTACACCCTGCCATGGAGAGCTGAGCTAAGTACAAGCTGAAATTCCTCTGCGCTGGGAGTAAAGTTCTGCTGCAGCGATCTACTGAGATGCTCCCCCCCGTGATATGCCCCTTGAGCTGTCCGGGGAGTCTGTCTGTGGGGCATACCATGAAGAAGCACCCAAGGAGCAGCGGCAGCAGCAGCAGCTGAAGTCGCATTTAAATTTTAGCCGCCCTCTGGCAGGTTGGGTCGTGTCATGGAATTGAAAGAGTTTTCGTTTATTTTCCATTTTTTTTTTTGGTTTTTCGGTTGACGCTGCACGTTGCACGTTGCATGGATCTGGATCTGGGTCTGGGCCTCGACCTGCGCCTGGAGGGGGCATGGAGCATGGGTTCCAAGACTCAGTTTGGGCAAAGGAGGAGGCAAATGCCAGAAATAATGGCGCTGCCAGCTCAAGAAAAATTGCAAGCGAAAAGTTTTTTTTTTTTTTTTAACTACGTGTGGCCAAAAAGGGGTGTGTGGGGGGCATGGCTGGGTTGCGTGTAATTTGGTGGCAAGCTTAGGGACTGCTTTTGGCCCAGTTTTAATGCCAGTCGAAGCAGGTGAAATAAAGACAAGTTGCCTGGCCGCTCGCACTCGACACGCCCCGCTTCAGCCCGCTGATGCGGCTCCTGTGGCCAGCAGCTGCAGGTGTGTGCGTGTTGTAATTGCAGCCGCGCCAGCGGAAAATGGGAATTTGGATGCCAGCATTTAAAAGGTTTAACCACGCCCCCTCCGCCCCACCCGACAGCAGCGCGCGAGGGCGCAGAGCTGCCTCTCTTGGCGTCGCTTAGAATGCAATTTCGACTGCGGATTCATTTCCGCATTGAGAGCGCACTTGAAGCCCTCCCCCCGCGGATGTGCGAATCGGTCTGGCTCTGCTGTCGCTGCGCTGCCAGTGCTCACTGTGCACGATATTCAATTTCTGGCATCAGTTTCGCATTTCTGCCGGCAAATTACTTTGTGTTTCTGGGCGGAATGCTGGCGACGAGCTTTTCTTAAGAAAATATCTCAGTTATGCGCCGCCACACACCACACCCAACCCCACCCCCACACCCCCTGCCTTTTTTCCGGACAGAGTTTGGGAAATAGTTAGGGCGCAGTGCTGCGCCCCACCCCTCGGTTAGAGCGTTGAAAAGTTGAGGAACGCTGACAATTTTCTTGGCTTGTTTTATCCCCAGGAATTTGATTATGCAACAATAAATCCTTTGGTCCATTTGCCAGGAGTGCAGAGAGCCTGGGCTTATGGTTGTGTGTGTGTGCTGCTAACGGGACGTTGCGGGGGGACGCTGAGCTTAGCTTTTCGCTGGGGGTGGGTGGCAGCAGTGTGGGGATGGGCTGGGCTGGCCTGGGCTGGAGGGTTTTTTAGGCAAACAAAGTTTCGTTTGCCTTTTTGGTATTTGGGCCGCCTCTCACGTGAAATTAGCATGTGAAAATATTTGTCAAAGATTTGAGCAAAATTATGCGCAGTGTTTGCCCAAACACACTGACACACACACGCACACACACACATGCAGAGAGCGAGAGAGCGAGAGCGAGCGAGGAACAAGGCAAACTTTGCAGAATTTTAATTTGAAATTTTCGACGAGCTTTATGTGTGTGTGTGTGTGTGTGTTCGTGTGTGGCCAAAAAAGTTTTGGCTGCCTGTGCAAAATATTTTGGCCAAAAAAATCAACCAAAAGAAAAGAACCAAAAATTATGCAAAAATAAATAAAAAGAAAAAGAAAAAATTTTTGGAAAAGAGAAAAGACGAAATTATGTTCCAACATAAACTAAAGCGCAAAATCGCTTCAAAACTTGTTTGCCAAGTGCTCTCTATCTCTTTCCACACACAATTGGATAAGCTATTTACACAAGCCCCCCCTCCCTTACCGCACTCCATAACTAAAAACCAAAAACCGAAATGAAAGATGGATTTTGCATGGCATGGCAGAGTGCAGGCAGCTGCAGCTGCTGGCATAGAGAAGGGCGGGAAGGGAACGCAAAATCCTGATATGGAAACTACGAGTATATGAAATGATGCTCATTAAGCAGTAAGATCCATCTAAGGGGATCGCAAAAGTGCCAAAAGGATCAAAATAAAATTTACAAATAAAAAAATAAAAATTCAAATTCAAAGTAAAAGTAAAATATTTTCCGCATTTTGACGGTGAGGTAATTTTATATATGATTTTACTTCCCTCCTTGCTTGTGCATCGAACTGCTTTAACGTTTCTACTTGCAACATTTTTGCAACATAATTTAATTTAATATAATTATTATTAATATTAATTTTAATATTCCAACTGGCTTCAAAGCTGCACAGAAAGATCCCCTCCCAGATCATAGCCACAGGAATAATGTACCAAATGTACAAAAATAAACTCCTACTTAGGAAACAATTTGTTAATCGAAATTCGCGTAATTTTCGCAACATTTTCTTGGCAGCGATCGACCTGCAACGGTGTGGAAGAGCGCCGAAGGGGGGGAGCCTTTTACTCTCTGATTTATATCTTGTGGTTTTATTTGTGTGTTTTATTTGCTCTTTTCTGGTTTCGTGTAAAAGTTTATTCCGCTTGTTTCTGGCTGTTCGGTTCCGGCTCTGGCTGGGGCATAAGCGTCGTCAGGTTGCGGCTCTGCGGGTCTAGCAGTTGTTCGGGGCTGGGCCCTCTCGGGGATGTTTCAGTTCTGTTCTTTTTTTTCTGCCCTGCCGCCCTGTGGGCTGTGTGTTTGGGAGTGGGGCAGTGGCCAAGTGAGGAGCATAAAATGCGCGAAGGATTAGCGGACAACAAGCGTGCAAAGCTCCGGGGGGGCGCGGACAGAGCTGCCCTGGAAGGGGCAGCGTGGAGAGGGAGGTGGTCGGTCTCCCCGGGGTGTAGCTGTGTGTTGCGGCGGCGGCGACTCCCTTTTGTATGGACACGCTCAATGGCCGCTTTTAATGGCATTGAAAATGGTCGGAGCAAGATCCGATGATGACCAAATGCCCAGCCTTTTCGGGGGGTGGAGGGCGTTGGCACCGGAGCTGGGGGCTGGTGGCAGGGGCAGCGATGGTGTCCAATTACGTCGCATAAACAATGCGTTTTTTATGGCGCTTGCGATTATGGGAAAAACAGAAGCCGAACCAGAAGCAGTCGCAAAAGGAGAACGGCAGCGGGGCAAAAGCAGATAAGCCGCAACGACGCCAGCGGCCAGCGCTGACGTATACGTGATTTTTTGATGCCTTCTGGCCTCAATACCATACATTATATAATACACACACACACATATAATACATATGTATATACATACATATACTTACAGCTGTGTGTGTGTGGGCTAAGGCAACAGACGAACATGCAACCCACTGACGGCTGTCGCATCGTAAATGAATACCCTTTATGCGCGAGAGACTCTCTTGGCGAACGTCATGCGAGAGCGAGAGTAAGGTAGAAGAGGGGCATGCTACATTTGATTGATTAACCAATGACTCAAGGAACGAAATGCCAGCGAGACGAATGGGATTTGTGGGCAGAGAATTAATTCAGTCAGTAAAAGAGAAAAGGTTCTTGATTTATTTAATTTATTTATTATTTAAATTATTTATATTATTTATTTTACTTATAATTTATTTTATTTATTATTTATTTTATTAATTATTTATTTAAACTATAGTATTTATTATTTATTTTATTTATTATTTATGCTATATATTATTTATTATTTATTTTATTTTTAGTTATTTAATTTTTTTTATTTTATTTTATTTTGATTTTATTTACTTATTTTTATCGATTCATTATGCATCTGGAATGGTATGTCTATCCGCTTAATCCATGGATTATCTATCGAAACTATCTGGCAGCAGCTCGAAGTATGTTGTGTGTACACTCCCCTGCCCCTTCCCCTTCCTTTTTCCCATTCCATTACCCCGAACCCGCTTACAGTGTTGTGAGTGAGTGGCTTGTGGGGTCTGTCCGCGTCATTTTTGCGTATCGATGACGTCGACACAATTTTCGTTATATTATTTCTGGCATTGTTTGATGGCCACACACACACTGACACACACACACATGGATAACTGGCTTTCTTGCTGTTTCATGTTTGCTGTGTTGGTTTTCAGCTTTCTTTTCCCTTTTCCCTTTCCCCTTTTGCCTTTTGTGTTTGTATTTGGTTTGCCCTTCTCGGGCATTCGCTTCCCTTTTATGGGGCGGCCCTTTGTCTTTCTTTATTTCCGCTTCTGCTGCATTTTCCACCCCCTCAACCCTTGTCCAGAACTTGATTTCGTTCTGTGTTCTCTTGCCAATTGACAGTGAAAACTAACGATACGGAAAAGTAAACGCACTGTGAGTAATATTAGTTTGTAATTTGATTTTATGCTGCTGTTTTCCACTCCCCAAAACAAAAATCTTTATAGACCGGAATATGGGCGGAGGTTATGGTGCGCTATGGGTGGGTGGCCGGCGGACTTCTAACAACAATTGCAGGCAATTGTAGACATGGCAATCCCAAACATAAAAAAATATAGAAAACAAACCCCAGCAGAACCCAGAAAGCAATCCGCAGAACACATGGAAATGGAAATGGATTTGCGCGTCGAGCGAGTCTCGACTCTGCTCGTTTCCGTTTCCTGTCTGCCATTGTCGCCATCTCGCTGCTTGCTCTTGCCCGGCCCGCTGCTCGCTCGCCCCTCTTGGCCCGTTGTGTACTTGACATTAATGCACTGACAATTGCTTAGAGAAGAGCGAGTAAGCCACTTAAATTAATTTAATAGTCCCTCTCTGACTGCGCGTCTGGGCTTGCCTTTCGCGGTTGGCCAAATGGGGAAATTATGCCATGAACTGAAGTCACTTCACTTCACTTCTTTTTATTTGTATTTTATTTTATTTCGGGCGGAATAGTGGAGGTGAGGGGTGGTGACGGGCTGGCAATCTAACTACAGCTTCATGAATTTATTCTGTAAATATCTGCCATGAATTTTTCATATTTCAACAAATTTAAAATTCCGTCCCAATGTTATTTGTTGTTGTTGTGGATTTTAGTAGTTTTTAGGTTTTATGTGTTGTTTTTGCTGTTGCTTTTAGCTGCGTTTAAATGTGGCTTAAATTTCCTATCGACTTGTGGCCATCGCTGTCTAACTATGCAAATGATATGCCATTTTGTGTCTGTGTTTCAGTGTGCCAGTGCCTGTGTGTCGGTGTGTCGGTGTGTGTGTGGCTATATAAAACTGATATCTGGATCACTAATCTCAGATACAAACAATATATTCAAAAAGCGACCTAGATCCTTGCTTAACGCTCCAACAACAACAACAACAGCAGCAAGCACAAGGAGTGAGCTCCCCCAAACAACAAGGCGGGCGATAATAATAACAATGCTAAAAGTGAATGCCAAAGGGGCAAGAGAGCGAAGGCAGCATGGAGTGAGAGAGAGAGTGAGTGAGAGAGGTGAGGCATAGATGATGAGCGAAAGAGAAAGCGCGCTTAAAAGGGGGACCAAGGAATCGGGAGCACACAGCCAGGCAAGCCATGGGAAATGGCTTCACTGCTATCCCTAGCCATCTCTGCTCTTAGCCCACATCACCCACTCCCTCTAGCACACTTCCACCCCCCTCTGACTCGACGAATATTTCAAAAAATTACACTCGAAATGAAATGTGGCCAACAATTGCACATTGCACACATAAAGCCCCCCGAACCGACAACGAAAATTCACCAGCAACAGCACAAAAAACAAAAAGCAACCAGAGAAAAATGTCACTGAAAATGGGAATGACAATGGGAATTAAGGGGTGGGCCTGGGCTGGTGTGGTTAAAGGGAGGAGGACAAGTGCATGGCATACAAAAGTGACACACAAATGTGCTTAACCCTCTACTTCCTGATCCATCCATTAACCCATTTGGCAAAAATGGCAAAAAGGGAATTCAGCTGCTGGAAGGACCTAAAAGCAATAGAAAATAGCAGCCACTTCCCACCATCATCTATCTTAGTCTGTGTGTCTATTTCTCTCTGTCTGGCTGCATGAAAAGTTGCTGCCTGGGATAAGGTTTGACATCTGAGCGTTTAATGAGCTGTGCAGAGGTATTTCATGCTACTCCGTGAGGGGTTCGACAAGGAAAACTTCACACAACTTCTAGATCAGCAGCAAAAAAGCGAAGTGATCAGAAAATTGCTCCGCCAAGACTTTCTGACTCAAGGGAATCAGTTCAGCAAACAGCTGATCAACATTGGAACTGCAAGTGGGAATATGTACAACCTAAAGCGCATCCGACATTATCTTTGGAGTAGCAGATCGAGAGAAAATACATTTCGTTCAATTGAAATAGCGAGTGGCGAGTATTGTTCATGTTGTTCAATTGAAATCATTTTCCAATCAGTTTGAGCCAGGAAAAGAAATCCCGTTGGAAAGTCTTCTTTATGCGTTAAATAAATGATGAAAATGATCCCAAAAAATAAATAAATGAAGTGCAACTAATAGTTGGAATAATTCTATAATTCTTGAAAAAAAACAAAATATTTTTTTGGGTTTTTTATTGTTCCATTTTACTATTTTTTTTACATTTTTCGGTTTTACAGTTACATTTTTCTATTTTTTTGTATTTTTGTATTTTTCTTTTCCATCAGCTGGCGCAGCGCTGAAATTTCTTTTCTTCTTTCTCTTTCTCTTGATATTCTGACAGTAATTCTTTCTTCTTCCTTGTTCCACAAATATGACAGGCGACAGAGACATGACATGACAAGGCAAATTCCCAGCCGACTCTCGATGAGCGAGCGAGAGAGTCGGACAGGACAGGACAGGACAGGGGCAGGAGAGCAAGTCCCCAGAATTATTCTAGTTAAAACTTTTTACTTCCAAATCTACGCAGCCTACACCAGGAATCGAACCTGGGACCAACATGCGTCGCAGGGAGGCAGTCAACCCCCTGCGCCACAGCCGGCGGCGAACAGAGAGCGGCAAAAGTGCCGCTTAAGCTGCTGCTGAGAGTCGGGGAACTTTAAGACGGGATCAGACACGTTCGTTGATGTTCAGACAAGCAGCGAGAACTGCTGTTTCCTGTCGGGGTTACTCTTTCGAAATGTATTTCTTATGGCCCGGCAACCGAAGGGTCGCCAGGCACTGCCAAAAATTGAAACAATGGAAGTTGCTCTCGGTCTGAGCCGCCCCCCCGCGGGGCACGGCTAGGATTCTACGATTCGATCCAACGTGGATGTTTCTGACTCCGTTTGCTCTGCCTCTACGCTCTGCGGCTGCTTGAACGAGTTGGGAATTCGTAGGCACCGAAACTCTACAAAATTCTCTAAAATATGTATGGACAGTCCCGCCCAAATTGAATTTATTAATAAAGTGACGACGCGTCGTCCGGTGTCGTGGGGATAATCCGCCATCGCTCACTCACGACCCTTCCCTGAAATGAACTAAAATACCGAGGAATCTTTGGTTCGCTCTCACTTAGTAGCTGGAGTAATATTGAAGAGAGCAAAACAAAATAAAAATATTTGTGCTTATCCAAAAGCCTAGCGCGGCGTTCGAGCCCGCGTCAGCCGTCTCAGAGGCGATCTGTCTCTCCACTGAGCCAGGCTCTGGGAGTTTTTCGGCAAATCCAGTAGTTATTTTCTACAGCAGAATAAATCCTGCCTCTGGTACACCTTTTCTGCGCAGCTCCAGACAGGCGCAACGAGCCTAAACATAAACAGTCTCAATCAGTCTCATATTTGACTAACAGCGAAAGCTTCTTTTGGTGCGAATCGGTCAACTATATCCGATGGCTGTACTGAAAACAAGACCAAACACAGCCACAGCCTGTCTGCTTTGCTCTGTTCCTTCGAACCAATTAGATTATGATGGAACTCAGCTGTGGAATGGCGTGGGTTCGGGGTTCGGGAATCGGTGTCCCTTTTTCTTTGGCGACCATTAAATATTCAGCAACACATAAAGTGCAGCATTGGTGGGGACCTCGCTCACTCACGTTCCTGAAATGAACTTAAAAACGAAGGAATCTGCTCTCTCGGGCTACCTAAGCTTATGTTGTGTATATCCTGCTGTTGTTATTGCTGTTCAGTTCGTGTTGATTTTACAAACAAACAAACTATTTCCAATGTCGAATTGGCACATTAAATATATTGCAAAAATTGTCTTGTAAATAAAAACACTTAAAAATGTTGAAATTACTTTTGAAATAGAAAAAAAAAAAAAAAAATATTATTTTATTTTACAGTGGTATTTCGTATGTATTTCCAAAGTATTGCCACTTCCTCTTTAAACATACGCAGCCTCCTCCAGCGGGAATCGAACCCGCGACCAGACACGTGCACAAATAGGTCTGCCAGCCCTCTGTGCCATATCCAGCGGCGAGAGCTTCGCGGCCGCAGCGCTGCTTTGGCATGAACGAGTAAGTATGCTGCTAAGCCTAGCTTGCAGCTGTTAGCCCAGTGCTGTATAGTTAGATGAGGGCAAAGGAAAGACGCAAAGGAAAAGAAAAATCATCGAAGCAGATCGATCGTGTGGAAAATAGAATAAAAGATTTTCGTGGACTCTTCACTGCCGCAGTCTTTTTAGCATTCGAACTCTCAATCTCTCGTCCCGAACTCCAGCAGAACTCCAACGAGTACACGAGAATTTTGTGATAAATATTCGTTGCCTACTTTTATGGGCACAGCCTTGGACTGCATTTACCATGCCAAGGCATGCAAATGTCTCTTCGCCTCGCAAGGGGGGGATAAACTCTCACAAAAAACAACAAAAAAAGACTGACAAAAAATGGGCTGAAATTACCATCAATTGAGGTCAAGGGCGGGTAGAGAAAAAAAAGGTAACTTAAACCAAGCGACATATGAGCCATAGCCCTCAGCCTTAACTCCAATGCCCCCCTCTCCGGCACTCACCATTCTTGCCATTCTTTTTTCCAGTCACCCATGACATGACATGGGGCCAGGACGTGGCACTGGGACTGGGACCATATTGGAAGGGGTGAAGTGGGCTGGAACATGACAACGAATCAAGCAAAGCTTCAGTTTGGCTTCTGTGTTTACTCTGCTCTTTCCAATACCCTTGCTAAGGGTTATCTACTTTCCGATGAGAAGATCGAGCTCTTTTGACTTCATTTGGTTTTCTTTTGCCTGTTATGCAGGATCAGACAGTATCAGTTTGGAGTACGAGGGGTGCTATTTATGTTACTGGCCCAAAAATGTTTGGGGTATTAATTAATTCATTAAATACGTTTGATATCGATTAACGATAAATCAAAAATTAGTCTCCGGCAAAAATTGAAATTAAGACATGAAAATGTGTTTGTCATGATTTTCTATAATATTTTAGGTGAATTTTTTAGCCAAGAATGCCACAAAATTTAAAAATTGAAAATTTTCCAAAAATACTATCGCGTTGCTTTACAAGCTGTGTTTAACATCTGTACATCTGTATAAATATTAAATTAAATATTATAAAAAAATGCATTAGTCCATACCGTTATGGATGTTGTAACCCAAAATAACGCTGATTAAGTATACGCTGTTTTATAGATACATTTTTCCCAGTGCCAAAAGGGCTGTGAAAATAGGTGCAAGTGTTTCAAAGAAGGGTTTATATTCCTGCAGAATGTTGTTCAAAATAATAAAAAAATGTCCAGACGTCCAAGTTGCGTTTTTTCATAGTTGGGCCAGCAGCTTAAATAACAGCCTGCGCATAAAAGATCCCTCATCAGGAGATCATTTGACTGACATAAATTGTTACTTTTCGGAAGATATTTCCTAGCCATCTCTGTGGTCTAGCCCGAAATTCTATCTAAATCGAAGCAGTATATAGAGACCCAAAGCTAACATTCTTTCTCCTGCTTTCTGCTGCTTTCTGTTTACTTTTCCTGGTTTTTTGCCTGACTTGGCTTGGTGCTAATAAAATTCCAACATTGCAGCAGCAAAACGTGCAACCAAAAAAAAAAGGCAACTGGCATTATTGATTAGGGGTAGCCCTTGTCGTGGATCCTCTGCTCCGGCGCTTATGGCCCGCTTCAGTTAACTGATTATTGCTGAAGGAGAAGTTTTTTTGTTTGTTTGCTTGAAATGAGCGAAAGAGGGGAGAAAGGGGAGATGGTGCAAAACTGCAATCGGAAAAATTGTCAACGTGACTGCAGCACAAGACGAAAATGCTGACAAGGTCGATGCAGCAGCAGGACGAGCAGGAGCTGCAGATGGGGAGGGGTTTGGTTGGCTGGTTGGTTGGTTGCTCTGTGGCAATATTCTTGTTTTGCAATAATTGCCACTGCGACAACAACAGCAACAGCAAACAGCAAACAATTGACGATGACGTCGTCATTCGGCTTCCCATTTTCCGTTTTCCATTTTTCGTTTGTTTTATTGCGGCTTCTTTTGCTTAACAGCAATGGAATGGGGTGGAATGCGGTGGTCTGGGCTGTGCTGAGCTGGGCTGGGCTGGTGTGTGGAATGGAAAAGACCTAACATTGCTCATTTATATTGAGGAGGCCCCCAGCCCCCGGGCAGTGCTGCTGCTGCTGCACCAGCCATTGCCCTCATCCTGGGGCCAGCCAGCAATTTGTGTGTGCCTGCAGTGACCCAGTAACATGGAAAAGCGCCGCAGCCGCAGCCGAAGCCGCAGTCGTAGGCCCAGGCCATGTATCCTCTCAGTCCTGGGTGGAGCCCAGGCCCAGGCCCACCCTCCAGCCGTCTTCTGGCACTTCTCTGGCGAACCCCTTGGCGGGGTGTCTTCCGCACAAATGCCTCCATTTGACCCACTTAAATGGCGTAATTTATGATTTTATAGTGTGAATTCTTTTTGCCTTTTTCTTCGTTTTTGCCTTTTAAAGTGGTGGCGGCGCTGGCGCCCCCTGGCGGCGTTCGACTCAAGTGTGCAAACAGCCACAGAGTGGGGTGTACGGGTGCAGCAAGAGTAATGGCCCCCGGTCTGAATGTCGAAGTTTCCTTTTGAGCCTTAGGAATATTCGCATTCGAATGGATTATGTGGCACGAGTACTGGAGTGAGTGCTGAGTATTGGAAAGGGAGTAAAGTTTCGAATATACTCGTACTTAATTGCAGTATTCAATTGCAGAGCAGATCTGGATCCAAACAGAGAGTGCAGCAAGTAAAGATGGCGCGAAAGATAAATCCAAGGGAAAATAAATTAAATAAAAATAAAAAATAGAATTAAATTAAATTAAAGTGGCTTCCAATGGATTTACACAATTATTCAGAATTTTAAACAAATCTTAAACCATCAATAGAAATTGTAAAGCCAAAACAGAAAATTAAATGCAGCAAATGGCCAACAAAAATATTACTCACTGTGCCTCTCTCGCTTAACAAATACCAAACGAGTGTGCATACACACATGGCAGACACTGTAAGTAATTGTGTCTGTTTGTGTGTGTGTGTGTCTGATTGTGTATCATGCAAAGTGCCTTGGCACGATTTATGTTTTGTTAATTTTCTTGCCAAACTCCAGTCGGAGCACACGAGATGGCAAGAGCCAGAAAGATGCTTAGAGTTATGGTTCTTGGGGCAGGGGCAGAGTGAGTCACATATGTGTGTGTGTATGACTTATGTGGCATTAGTCGAACAAAGTTCCAGTGTCCATGTTTATCTGGCACTGCTTCCTCCCATCGTTCCCCCCCATCGGAGCCTTTGTGCTCGGATTGTTTTGCCCCGAAAACTCTCGTATCTTATTATGTAAATGGATTTTTGGCTTACATTCAACAAAAGTCTCGAGTGGAGTCTGGGCTGGTGGGGCTCTGTGTGTGGAATTTACCTGCAACGACAAGAGCCAAAAAGAAAGAGAAATTTATAAAGTTGTTGGCCAAAGATTTCAGTTGTTGGATAAGTGTGCAAAAAAAGGCACAAAAGGTACAAAAAGATTTCATATTAAATGCTGACAAGTATGTAGATAGATACACAGTATGAGCCAGATACGGGACGCTCCGAGAATATGGCAGACGATTCGCACATTTGTCCGCATAATTCATGCATGTCGGGAGGATAAGCTCCGCTCCGGCAGCAGGATTGTTCATTTCTACATTGATTTTGCCAGCTGCCTAATGCTGAGGGAATTTGCTAGCATTTTTTCCCGAATTTTAATAATCTGTGCTTACGTTTGTTGCCACTTAAATCCAGCTCCGTCGCAGGGCCGCCACAGCCCCACGAAATTCACAAATTTCC
Organism: Drosophila ambigua; assembly: GCA_018150905.1. Classification (NCBI taxonomy): domain Eukaryota; kingdom Metazoa; phylum Arthropoda; class Insecta; order Diptera; family Drosophilidae; genus Drosophila; species Drosophila ambigua. The sequence continues at coordinate 3,043,930 of JAECWS010000151.1, read as the reverse complement.
GAATTCCGAATTGGCAATCTCAGAGGCAAAATCCCCCCAGCCCAGCCCAACCATCCGCAGCAGCTGTCGAAGCCATTAAATTGGCCGCAAAGAACCCAAAAATAAATCTGCAATAATTTATATAACTCGCTCCCTCCCGCTATATGCATGTTAATACATATATACTTCTACGCATGTACATGGCGTATCCTGTAGGCGGCTGTCTCGATTAAAAGTGGCTTAATCGGCATAAAGTACAGGCAGCCCCCCCAGTCCCAGTCCCAGTCCCCATCCCCACCCGCATCTCCGTTTCCGTCACCCTGGGCATGCGAAATGAGCGACGGCAATTTGTAGGCCATAAATTTTAAAATGAATTAATGGCAGATCCGAGATCCAAATGGCCTTAGACATACAGCCCCGGCAGCCCACACACCCACTGGCAAAAGCGCGACATTGTGGCGCTCAATGGTAATGGGGTTGGGCTGGCTGTAAGGGCTGGCTGTGGGCTCTGCGACTGGGTATGGGGTGTGGGCGTGGGCTGGGCTGGGTGTGATCCGTGCGTACAGAATGAAACGAAATCAATTGAATTAATTATTGGCGCTTAATTGATTGAAACGAAGCGAGAGTTCTCGCTCCCTCCATCCCTCCATCAGTTCTTCAGTTAACCCCATTCACAGCATAGCACCCTGTGCTCCACTTACAGCCACCCGCAGCACCCCGTAGCCCACTCACAGCCAACCAACCACTCAGCCTGCTAGCCCCAATTTCCATCTGCTGCATTGTTGTTGCCAAATAGAGCGTATTTTAGCCATTTCATTTACAGGCGAAAACACGACAGGAACCACAGCAAACAGCAACAGCAACAGCCAACAGCAAGCAGCAACCACAATGCTTTCGACCATCTGATACCCTCTTTGGTGCCGCAAATGTGTGACACTGCCGGACACGTGGCACGCAGGAACTTCATTTGATTCGTTTGCCTATTGGCAGCTGCTGTGAAATTCGAACTGAAGCCTCCACTGCTGCCGGAGAGCTCTTCATAGCTCTACCTATGTTGGCCTGCACTTTTATGCAATTCTGTTGTTGATTTTTGTCTTAAACGCTTTTCATTAGCATGCAATTTCGTGCCCGTTTGCCTGTCACTTTCTTTGGCTATCTGCAGCCATTCCACGTCTCGTTTACTCGTTCCATTATAAGATTTGTATGAATAAATATTCTACCCATTAACAGGGAGCGAGAGAGAACTGAATTGAAGTCGAAAATTAGTTGATTTGCTGGGGGAAAATGGGCTGCCAGAGTGGCACGAGGCAGCAGGCTGGAGGAGTGCAAGAGGCCTAAATAAACGGAATTATATATGAATGCAGTTGCAAGCAGAAGATGATAGATATAAAGATAGATAGATAGATAGCTAGTACTTTCCCCACACCCCCCTCATTCATTTAGCCATTCAGTTCACACCGATTTACCAGACATTTACCAGAAGATATTTCCTTTGGCCCAAAACTGATTCGTCCCAGAGTTTGTGCAATTATTTAACCAAATATTGTGCAGCTTACTAGTAGATTTTGTGCCAGAAAATTGGTAAAAAGAATGCTGATTCTCAGAGGGAAAAACGAATGAAAAGGGAAGATTTTCTAAGGTAATTACCTTAACGATTATAATCGGTATATCTAATTGGAAACTATTTCTATTTTATTCGTATTCCTTCTTCCGTCTTGTTTCTTTTTTTTCTATTTAGTTTATTTACAATATAATTATAATATATATTATATATATAATATATATATTTTATTATATATTGTATATATATTCTATTTATATTATGTACATATAAGTACATTTTAAATTATAATGTAATTTGACTGCACTATTCCTGCCACAGTTTAAATAATTTAAAGTATTCTCAAGCTCAAACTAAATCAAAGGGAATATTTGACAATTATTAATAATAATCTTTGCAGTGTTTATTTTTAATAATGAGCCGAAGGATTCGATGCTGGCCCTGCACATTATTAATTTTAATATTATTTTCAAATTTACTAAAGTTAATTTTAATAAATAAATATTTTATTTATTTATTTTATTATTTAATAAATAAATATTTTATTTATTTATTTTATTATCTAATAAATAAATATTTTACTTATTTATTTTATTATTTATTTATTTCAATTAAATTTACTTTGGTACTTTTGAGTCAAATCCTGAGTATCATTGCGTGTTGAATTCTTTTCTGCAAAGTGCACGCACATTTTGCCCCTTCCCTTGTTGCCACTCCGCTCCCCCTGAGGTAGTGCCTGTCCCCAATTTCTTTCCCCTCTTCTCTGATTTATTATTGCTCACCGCCCCCCCCTGTTTGTCTCTTTTACTTGCTCCCAATTTTCATCGCATTTCAATGATGCACCTCGACCGTAGCCTTTCCCTTTCTTCCCCTCATCGCTTCCCTTCTCTGCTTTTCTGCTGTGCGGTGATGTACCTGTAGCTTTGATATAGGGGCTGCCGCCCCCAGTCCCTCCCTCGTGCTCTATTCTCTGACACTCTCTCCCCCCGTTTCGCGCGCTCTCTCTGTATATGCGTGTGTGTGTGTGTGTGTGCTGCGTGCTCCCCCCCCCAAATGTGTTTTAGGTCGCCTTCTGCTAAACGTTTGCAATTGCAAAAACACAGCACAAAAAACAAAAAACAAGAATCAAAAGGAACTGACTGCAGTTCCTTCTCTTTCTGCCGCTTCCACTCGTTCTTTATCAATCTATGTGCACCCCACCGTCCGCCCCCCTTCCCTTCCCCTTTTTGGTCTGAGAACACTTCCTCTCGGGCTTCCCCTTTGGCTCATCCTCATCACACTCTCTCGCTCTCTCGTGAGGTGCTGCTCCGCTCATTCGAAATGTGCCAAATGGCAACGTGGCAGCAAACAAGCGGCACAGACACCCATTCGCCCTCGTTCGTACCCAACACCCACCCACACCCACACCCATCATGCGAGTTCCTCTCCCATCAAACCTCTGCCATCATTCAGTCATGCGGTTGCCGCAGTGTTGCAAACTTTCCGGCATTGCTGCTGCTGCTGCTGCTGGGCCTCCTACTAAATGGGACGCCCTGTCTCTGGCTCAGTCTCTGCCTGCCCCAACTGCCACCCCTGCTGCCACTGCTGCTGCCACTGCTGCTGCTGCATGGAGGGGTGCATGCCGCTGCCGCTGCCGTCACTTCTGACTGACGTCGTTTGGCGGTGGCGGCGGCGGCAGCGGCAACGGCCAGCGCACGTTGACCTTATTTGCATGTGCGCGAATCAATTCTTGGCAGCACAGGCGGCTCAAACACACACACAAGCACACACACAGGCACACCTATGCCCCACCCCCCCGCTGTGTGGTTGGTGGGGCTTGGGCTGGGCGCAGGCAACAAATTGAAACGAATTCTCTCGTATTGGAGTTCGAATTGCAATTGAAATTGGTTGCACCACTGCAGCGTGAGGCCTGCAGCCGGAAAATGGTGTGTGGCGGGGCGGGGGGCCCTGGGTTATTCTCGCTTTTATTGCGGCCAAAGTTTTCTCTCTGTTCGCTCTGTGTTCTGCTCTGTTCTGTGCTGTTGATTATTGTTGGCGGTGGCGGTGGCGGCGGCGGTGGCTCCTCCGGAGGCTTCGGCGGCGTTGATTTAATGCAAAAAGCCGACAGCCGGCGGCAGAAACAGCGCAGCGCTGCTGGCGTCGACTTGCCATTAAAACGTTGCAGCAGCAGTCGGCAGTCGGCCGAGCAGCAGAAGAGGAAGCAACAGTAGTGTGGCCTAAGAAGCAGTGCAACAGCAGTGGCAGCAGCATTGAAACGTTGCAATAGCAGTGTGGCTGTGTGGCTGTGGCAGCAGCAGCGGAGCACAGGCAGCAATGGCAGCAGAGTAGAAAAAAAAGGAAAATAGTTAAAAGGCGCTTCTAAGTAAATAACTGGGTTTATGGGTCGATTGGGTGCACCAAATCGTGAGCGAAAACCCGACAGCGAGCACATGCAGAGCCCCCCCACAAATGGATGAGTAAACGAGATAGCAGCACAGCAATAGAGCAATAGAAAGAGAAACACACAGACACAGACACGGAGAGGCCCAGCGAGAGCGCTGTAACAATTGTGCCATTAAATGGGAATACAAATTGATGAATAAATTCGTACAACAATTTTCACTTGACTTAAAGCAATCAAAGGGTGGGTAGGGGGTTGGCAAATGATAATAAGAAAAAGATGGAAATTAAATGAAATTATGGTAGTTCAGAGCAAGAAGTACATACATATGTGTGCATTGAAATTACTTTAAAAAAAAAATATTAAAAACAAAGAGAATGTCTTGGACTTTTTCTTTATTTATCTAGTGTAAGAATATATTAACAAAAAAATAACAATATTATTTCCATAAACTTCAGTAATAAATAAATATTAAATGAATAACTTGGGGGTATGTGGGGGTGGCTTGCCATTGCTTGCAATTGCATTTAACTTTTGGTACAAGAGTTGAAGATAAACTCGCATGATATGGGCACTCGATGCTAGCTGATTGTCGGGAATTTCCTGTGGAAATTGCTTCAAGAATTGCGCTGCTCCAGCCAGTCTCTAGCTAAGAAATCAGTACGAGTTTTATGCAAAATATCCAACCAAGAAGACTCGATGGCAGATCAAAAGATGTCAGCCTACAGCCTTATTCAATGTTATTACTCCTAAAAAATTCTAAAAAATCTTCTTTAATTGTTGGCGCTCAGATCTTGCAGCTTCAAATATTCATTAGCCATAACGATGGAAATCAGCAACTGTTTTATTTCCTGGAGCCACATGATACAGGTTTATGGCAATTTATTTTTCAATTATAGTTCAATGGCTGCCAGGCAATTGGTTTAGATGAAATTTAAAAATATAAATTGCGTGCAGCAATTTCCAATAAAATGAAGAAAGAAGTGGAGGAGGAGCAGGAGGATGGGACTGTGGCTGTGGCTGGGGAGGAGTAGCAGCATATGTGGGTAAATTTGTGCTGCGAAATGGAATTAGTAATGAAGTTTTAGCAATGCTTTATATGGCATCCGCCCGCCATGGCCCTCTCTGTGCACTTCCTGCCCTGGGCAACGCACTGCGAGAGTCATGTAATTGCGTTTGGGCCGCGCTTCTCTGATTTCTCTCGCTGATTTCTCCGAGTGGTTCGCGGATCGACGAGTGCATTTTCAAGTGAAATTGAAATGGCATGCCAAGAGGGTTTCGCTGCCAGTGGCACCCAGGACGCCGTGCATGGCCCCCATGGCAACCCAATGGATGAAATTGGAAATAAAACATTTCATTTAACAGCGCAAAAAGTATGAGAGAAACGCAATAAATGTTAAAAGCAACAACCGCACAATGCCCCCGATAGCATAGCATATATATATACATATGTACACCTTTGAACCTGCATAATACTGGCAGCGGGAAGGGATCTCCTGCTCCTGCTCCTGCTCATGGCCTGGCCTGGCATGGTCGCATCGGCGGCATGCGAGCAAATTAAATTCAATTTATTGGAGCTCGCTTTCATGGCAACAGCAGAGAACTTCAGCTGCTAATTGCATCAAATGGAAATGCGCAAATTGAATTGAAGTCGAAAACAGGTTCGAAATTAAATTTCAAATGAGATAATTGCAAAAGATAAAGCAGATATTTATGAAAGAGTGTTCCCTTTTTTTTTAATGGCTGCATAAGGTTTTTCTGACACTTTTAATTTGAATTTTCACAGAGAAATCGAGGGAAAAGAATTCAAAGAACAAAGTTATATCGAGCATGGAATATATTTGAATATTATATGCAGATATTATATTATTTTATAATATTACATGTACATACATATATCAAAAGAATTACACCAGAGTGTAAATTGCAAAAAGAAAAAGTTTTCACTTGCATTTTGACATTAGTGTGGAAATGTGGAAATATTTGATTTAAATATATTTAATAATTAAGGAAAAATTGTGCAATAGACATACATACATTAAATATTTTCACATTTATTTCAAATTGCAAATATAATAATATATAATAATAATAAATAATATATAATAGTATAATAATATATATAATATTTAATATTTATATATAATAATATAATTATAATTATTTGCAAGTGTTTATTTTTCGATTAATTGTGGACCCTATTAAACAGACTTTTTAATTTATTTTTTACTTAAATTCAAAGTGAATTTAATTCCACTTAAATACCGAATATTTCTCTGTCTCTGCTTCTGCTTCTGCATTTCTCGCACTTCTCACTCAGATTCAATATGTAGCATTGAACCCTTTTTTAGTGCAGTCTCGCAATATTATTTGGCAGAGAGAGAGAGATAGAGACAGGGACAGGGACAGCCATCGCAAATGATCTTTGGAAAAGTTTTGGGGAAATTGTGATTCAAATGCAACGCAATCAAAACTTGAGACATTTTTTGTGAAATAAAAGCAAAGTTTTGTGCATTTGAATGTTGCATTTTCATTTTGTTTTTGACTTTGGCTTCGGTCGGTCATAAAACCAAGTTCAAAATGCGCGAAAATGGCTGCTGCGATGAGTTGGTTGAGTTGAGTTGTTGGTTGGTTGGTGGGTTGGTTGGTGGGTTGCTGGGGAATATGGCATGACCCGCTGCACTAATGTCACACACTCCAGCATACATACACACTCAAGTGCAAAGGCACACACACACACAGACACACACACAGTTACTGCTATACATATGTATATACAAATGGATTCAGGCAGTCTGCCAGACGACATCGTGGAGTATTTCTCAACTCAAGCAGCGCCAAATGCAAACAAACAAACAAAGTTAGCGCTTGCCTATGTATGTATACATAATATGTATGTGTGTGTGTGTGTGTGTGCAAATGTAAAGCATAAGATAGACAATTACACTTTTGCCACTGCAGCTGCAGCTGCAGAGGCAGAGGCAGAGGCAGAGACCGAGCCCGTGAGTGGGTGCGACGGGTGCGAAGGGAGCAGCAGCAACAGCATTTAGATAAACGCTAAAAGGTAAATGAACTTTATCAACCGAACAAGAAACGAGGTGTACACACACACACACACACACAGACGTATGCATATGCACATGAAGACAGTTCGCGAATTTTTTCGAGTGCGGACGCGACAAACAGCTGCTCTGCAAACAGGGACCGAAATCCCGAAATACACCTGCGAAAAAAAACCACACATCAGCCAAAGCGTTGTCGACACCGCGTGCTCACCTGGGAGAGCCGAGCCACACACCTGTTGGCCCCGGATCCGGACTGCTCGTCGTTCCTCCACGGGCACCCAAAGGGGGCAAGGGGTGCCAGGCCCCACCCTGAGTGCGTTGCATTGTCACTCAACGCCCGGAGGCTCCCGCCTTTTTTCCTTTTTTTTCCTTTTCCTCCTTTTCCTCTCTACTTTGGGGTTGCACACATTCCACTCCAGGCATCGCAGCTGATCGACTGGTATACCAGGGCTGGAGAGTGCAGGCCACTAACCAGCTGATCGACAGCAGTGCTGTGAAGGGGCACTGGGTGCCAAAGCAGCCAGCCCTTGACAGCGTCCGCTGCGGAGAGACAGTGGCCCCCACAGCAGATAGCTTCTGCCAGCGACCTGCTCCAAGGGAAGCACTGCCTACCTCCTAGGCGGGAACATCTATACGGCTCACGCTCTATCCGAACTGTAAAACTTCCCACCCGCTGGTGGAACTCTGGAGCCCCCAACAACCATTCCCCCCAACCTTGCTTTGCCGGTGGCACACTTGGCCGACGAAGCAAGTAGCATGACAAGCAGCAACGGAGCAATGGCTTTCCAAAAAGCTTCAAAAGTGGCCCGAACACCGCCACACCAACTAGCAGCCTCAGCGCCGCCCATGAAGCAAAGCTCGATGCGCGGCTTTGCCAGCGGGCCGCCACAGGACGAATTAAAGGACGCCGATACCCCAAAGAGGCCGCGGGACCCCCCTTCTCCATCGAGTAGCGTGAGGAAAACCCCCCTAAGAGGAGCAGGACCAGCGCCCAAGACATCGACGAGATGGGAGCAATACTGGATGATCTCCTACATCAAATGAATGAAAAGGGCCAGAGGTCTATCAACATGGCCATCAAGAAGATGATCGGGCGAATGAAGGAGCTGCAAATGGAAGTCAGGTCCCAGCTGAAGGCGCCAGCGGAGGAAAGGACAGAGCCAGGAGACTGCCAGTGCCACTGCCAACCTGCAGGCCCCCTACCCAGGCTGGACCACTGTGATCCACACCCCACGAAGCCCAGTGCGACTAAGGCGACGCAAACTGAGGAGAAGAGTGCTCGCGCCAAGCCCAGGCAAGGCCAACCTGACACCATCCGGCAAGAGGCGATCAAGAACCAGATTAGCAAGGCAGAAAGCGCTGACCCAACCCAGAAGTGGAGTGAGGTCAGAGGCAGGCGTGCCAAACAGAAGAAGACAGCCCGGCCAGACGCAGTGCTGGTCAAATGCACCGAGGAGGCATCATACGCCGACATCCTCAAGCTGGTGAAGACAGCACCAACTCTCCAGACCCTGAAAAACAAGGTTCAGGGCATCCGGAAGACTGCCTCGGGGGAGCTGCTACTCAGGATGCAACAACCCTCTGACCCTGCCACCCAGGAGCTGCAGGTGGCCATTCAAGAAGCGCTTGGCGGTAAGGCAGCAGTGAAGACCATACAGGAGACGACTGCGGTTGAAGTCCTCGATATAGACGAGGTAACGACCAGCGAGGAGGTATCGGAGGCGATATCCGCAGCGCTGGAAAGCGCACTACCTCACGCAGTAGCGCCGTACATGCGGAAAGCGTATGGAGCGACGCAAAGAGCCACACTAAACCTCCAGCCCGACCTCGCCCATAGGCTCCTAGAACTTGGCAAGGTGCGAATTGGATGGGTGGTGTGTCGCATACGACGCCGCATTGCGCCAACACGATGTTACAACTGCATGGGCTTTGGACACACTGCAGCCAGGTGCAGATCCAAGCGCCCAGTGGCAAGAGATGCCTGTTTTAGGTGCGGAGGGGAGGGCCACATGCACAACATATGCAACAACCCGCCAAAGTGCATACTGTGCGTTGGCAAGCCAGGAGACACCCGCTCGGCAGCCCACTCAGTCCTTAGCCGCAGCTGCCCGGAGTTCAAGAAGGCCCTGCTTAAACTGGCTAATGGGTAAGCTCCTCCAGCTTAACCTTAACCACTGCCGAGCTGCGCAGGACCTTTTGGCGCAAACAGTCCTGGAGCAGAAGATAGACATAGCGCTACTCAGCGAGCCCTACTCGGGAAAACACGAAGGAGTCTGGCAGCAAAGCTCAGACGGAGGAGCGGCAATCTGGAGCTGTGGCCCACAACCAGGCCAGCTCACGCACAGATTGTCCAGAGTGGGCTATGTGAGGGCTAAATATAATGGTATGTTTGTATATAGCTGCTACATAGCACCACGATTCTCTCAACAGGAGTTCGAGGAGATCATTAGCAGCATCGCCAACGACGCCCGAGACAAATCGCCGGTCCTGATAGCGGGCGACTTCAACGCCTGGGCAACGACTTGGGGCAGCACGAAAAACACACCTCGCGGGACATCGCTTCTAGACGAGTTTGCCAGCCTGAACATCTGCCTCCTCAACAAAGGCAGCACACCAACGTACAGCAAAGCAGGAAGAGAGTCCATCATTGACCTCACCTTTGCAAGCCCGGAGCTCGCACGTCACTCGAAGTGGAATGTGCTGAGTACATATACTCATAGCGACCATCTCGCTGTGGTGACGGACTTCACCGCACCAAGGAACACCGCAATAACACAAAATGCGCTCTGGACTGGGTACAAGGAGGAAAGCCTCAACAGATCCACGCTCCTCTCGGCAGCCGAAGGACTGAGCGCCGCCGGGGATGCCGAAGCGTCCGCGATCGCCATCACCAGGACCGTCAAAGCGGCTTGTGATGCAGCCATGGACGAGAAGAAGATCGGAGGAAGCAGGCACCGCCCCGTACCATGGTGGAATGAGCACATTGCCAAGGCTAGGAGGGAGTGCTGCGCAGCTCGACGAGCTTACCAGCGCTCAAGAGGAACAGCCCAATTCGGCAGCAATGGGGTAGTATTCAAGGCCAAAAGGAAATCATTGAAAGATGCCATCAGAAGCAGCAAGAGCAAGTGCTTCAAAGAACTCTGCGATGCAGCCGATGCTGAACCTTTCGGCGGGGCATACAAGCTGGTCATGGGGAGGCTAAACAGACAACCTATGCCCAAGTGCCCCGAGCAGCTAAGAGGAATTGTCGACACCCTCTTCCCTTGGCAACCTCCCCTACAAGAGGGAGCCAGTGTGGAAGATGCGAGCCAGACCGACACCACCACCACCATCACCGCCAGAGAGGTACTGGAGGTCACGAGCAAGCTGAAGACGGGAAAAGCGCCAGGGCCCGATGGAGTCCCAAATGCAGCTCTAAAATGCATAATCAGAGCCCATCCTGACGCATTCGCTGCTATGTACACCCAGTGTCTAGCGGAGCGGACTGTACCAAGAGCATGGAAACAGCAGAGGCTCGTCCTGATACCCAAGCCAGGCAAAGAGCTCAGCGACCCATCCGCGTACCGGCCGCTATGCATGCTGGACGCCATGGGTAAGATTTTGGAGAGGATGATCTGCAATCGGCTGGAGGCGGAACTGGCAGAGCGCAACGGCCTCTCCGACCTACAATTCGGCTTTCGGAAGCAGAGGAGCACCACCGACGCCATTCTGATGGTAACACACCTAGCTAGGGAAGCCATGGCGGGAACGCGATGGGCAGGAGGGGACAAAAAATACTGCCTAGTATGCACACTTGACGTGCGAAACGCCTTTAACTCGGCCAGCTGGAGGAGCATTCTGGAGGCCCTGAGCAGGAGGGGCATATCAGAGCAGCTCATACGGACGCTGCGAAGCTATTTCACGGACCGCGTCCTGATCTACGACACGAAAGAAGGAGCAAAGCAACATCACATTACTGGAGGCGTTCCACAGGGCTCGGTCCTAGGGCCGATATTGTGGAATGTAATGTATGACGACATCCTGCGGCTCACATTACCAGAAGGGTGCACCCTGGTGGGTTTCGCCGACGACATCGCACTGGTGACAGTGGCGAAACAAATTCGAGATGCGGAAGAGATGTGCAGCGCAGCAGTCGGAAAGATAAGATCCTGGCTTGCAACGAACGGGCTGTCCCTAGCGGAGAATAAAACGGAGGCTGTGCTAATGAGCAGCAGGAAGAAGGTAGAGCAGGCATGCGGGAGAATCGGCAATACGGTCATCGTGACCAAGCCGGCACTGAAGTACCTAGGGGTAATGCTGGACCAGAGGATGACATTCAAGGCCCATCTGGAACACGCCAGCGCAAAAGCAGCCACAGCAACGGCGGCCATCAGCAGGATGATGGCCAATACAGGAGGACCGCGGCAGCGCAGCAGGCAGCTCATCGTCGGTGTGGTCACATCCATAATATTATATGGATCAGCGGTGTGGGCACCAGCAATGAGGGTGACCACGTACAGCAGAGACTGCAGAAGCGCCTACCGGCGCTGCGCTCTAAGGGCTACATGCTGCTTCCGGACGGTGTCGGAAGACGCCGCACTGGTTGTGGCAGGCATGGTCCCGCTGGACCTCCTGGCGGATGAACGACAGAGCGGGCTGGAAGTAGCCAGCGAGCGGCGAGAGGGCACCATAGCCCGGTGGCAAAGGCGATGGGACCAAGCAGAAAAAGGGAGGTGGACCAGACGGCTCATCCCCCAGCTCAAACCGTGGCTGCAAAGACGGCAAGGCCAGGTGGACCATTACTTGGCACAACTGCTGACGGGGCATGGCTGCTTCAAGCAGTACCTGCACCGCTTCAAGCATGCAGACGATCCATACTGCAGCTACTGCGGGCCTGGAGTCCAAGAGGATGCGGAGCATATCTTCTTTGTATGCCCCCGCTTCTCGCAAGAGCGAGAGAGGCTAGGGGAGACACTTGCAGGAGTCAATGCGGACACCCTGATCGAGAAGATGCTAGCCGATGAGCAGGCATGGAGCACAGTTGCCAACATGGCAGCAACAACACTCAAGGAGCTGCGCAGGCTGGAGCGAAGCCAGTCCGGCTAAATCCAAAAGAAGACCCCACAGCCCGCACCGCGAAGTAATGCCTAGCGGCAGTCCCGCGGTTGCGGTGCCACCCATCCACACCCTATCTATGTTCTCCTTACCAAACCCCCCCCACTTCTCACCTTTGTTATACCATCTTTTTGTTGATTAAAACCCTAAGTTATTTCCCAAATAAAAAAAAAAAAAAAAAAAAAAAAAATGCATATGCACATGTATGCATAGCATAACTGCAATTGCAGCTCATTGTGTAGGTGTGCCCCCTGGTAGGTGTGCCCTTTTGGGCAGCCAGCCACCAGGTCTCTCTCGGTCTCTCTGCTGCCTCAACGTTTTTGCTTATGAAATTGAATTGCATCTGCATCTGTAGCCCATGTGTGTGTGGGTGTGTGCGTGGGCTCCATTTAAATGTATGCGAATTTAGTTGCAGATCTTTTGGGAACTTGTGGAGTGTTGAAAGCGCATATCTATACAATTTATAAATAAATAAGCACCGTGCCCGTGCCCGTGCCCGTGAGCACAAAATGTTGCATGCATTTTTCATTGGTGCGAAAGTTGGCAATTAGAAGCGAGGCATAAGCCCGTTCGCTTCTGGTGCAAATTAGGTGCATGCCACACATGCTCTCTGGCACGCTCTTTGCCATTAAGTCGCGGAACTGAAGCTGTGGCATTAATTAATGTGAAGCGCAAAGTGCAACGATTTTCTGGCATTAAAAGAAAAAGATTTGAAGCATTAAAAGCATTTTAAATTTTATGCAGAAATATCTATGGCATTCAGTTTAGGCCAGGGGCAAGGAGGAGCTTAATGCTGAAGGATTTGGAGTGTTTGGAATTTCCAAAATATTTTCAAATTAAAGCAGCAGCAGAATTGAAGCACCTGCCTTAAATTTGTGCATTTTCATTAAATCTTTATTTACAGTTTATGAATTTTGTAAAAATAACTAGAAAATGCCAACATGCCATTGCATTCCCTGCTGACAGCCATTATTTGTTCCATTACAGTCCGCCACCGCTCTCCGGCACATATCTGCTCCATGTCCAAGTCAACATTTCAGCATGCGAGCAGGAGTACGAATCCGAGTGTATGCGGCTGCAGCAGCAGGCAGAAATGTCGGCAACAAATGGAAAAAATATATGCAAAAATACACAGAAAATACACAGAAAATGCACAGAAAATGAAAAAAAGAAAGAAAGACTGAGTGGAAGTGGGAAGTTGGAAGTTGTAGTTGAACAAAAGACAAACAGAGTGAAATGCAGTGGGAGCTGGGAAACAGATTTTCCCTCCAACTGCAGTAATAAATGATAAACAAGTGCAAGCTGGCCAAATGGGCGTGACTCCTGGGCCGCTACGACTGGGTTGCTGAGGACACTGAGGTCTGCCTCTGCAAGGCTCTGATATTGAAAACTGCTGCTGCTGCTGCTGCTGCTGCTACTCCCCTGTAATCCCCTTCGTTCTGTTGCTGTTCCTGTTTCTGGGCTCTGATGCAAAGCTAAGCAAATGTTGCCGCTCTCTTTCTCTCTCTCTCGCTTTGCCTCCACATGTCTGCCTGTGTGTGTGTGTGTCTTTTCACACTTTTGCATTATTTATGCAGGGAACTAGGCATCTGTGTGTGTGTGGGCGTGGCTGTGCCTTCTGGAACGTGCCTCGAAATGCAACGACAGCTGCTCCTGGTTCCTGGACCAAAAACCCCAGCCAAGCCCAGCCGAGCCCAGCCTCAGCCTCAGCCTCAGCTGAAAATACATATATTTATTCCCTGTACATATTGTAAATGCCCCATGCCTCGTGTCAAACTTCTAATTAACCTCGTAATTCATGCAACCAAAGTGTGGCTGCCACACGGCGAGCGAGGCGCTGGGGTCGAGACTCGAGTGACTGCTTGCCATTATTGTGCGTTCGTTCAGCTCTGGGAGACAAGAAGAGCCAGCAAACTAAGTGGCGAACGTGAGCTGGCAAATGACCCAGAAATTATCAACAATTTTTCATGCACAAAATACGTCAATATATGGTTCAAAAATTTAATAAAAATAAACGAAATAAAATATAATAAAATATATTCTACTAAGAAAAGGAACGGCAGGAAAATAAAGCCATCCAAGTATAAGTACAACTGAAGGGTTTTAATTCTCTCTGGTGTCAGCTTGGCATAGGCCTCAGCTCTCTGGCTTTTCAATTGAATATTTGGCATGTGCCCCGAATGGTCTATAAAAGCTAAAATCCTTCCAAAAATTTAATATATCGGAGCGCATTATTTTGTATAGCTGCAAATGCAGCTGCTCTCTCTCCCAGTGGAGGGCTTGTCAGTTATTGATGGGCTATCACGCTCAAATAAATATAATAATGCTTAATTGTCTTGTTTTCCCATTTCTGAGCACTATAAAACAAATCATTGATGCAAGAAAAAAAAAACCCACGCAATGAAAGCAAATAAACATAAATTGATTTAAATTTAGTGATTAATTGCGAGGCTTGGGGATTAGGCCAAAGTGCAATAGACCAGACCACAATTTGTTTAAATAATTATCGGAAAATGTTGAGCAGAAATTATAATTTTAAGGCTGAACCAAAATTGCGAACCGTCTGCGGGGAATACTTGTATCGGGGGGGAGTATTTCGCAGTTTGTCAACAAAGTTGATTGGGTTCGAGAAAACTTCTGCCTCTGCCTCTGTCCCTGTCTCTGATGGAATGTCAATCTGTGGCCCAATGAAACATTCAATTGCAATTTATTTTGCGGCTGCAACATAGACAACATCAAACCGCAGCCAGCACTTAATTTTCTGGTAGTTCAAGAAGTTCAAACGACAAAAAAAAACAGCAATAAAAACACAAAATATAAGCAAAGAAAAACCCAAACAAAAGAGCAACGAGAAAGGGACATAAAAGCCCCGTTGGCTTAGTTTTATTAAAACGCGTTTATATCTTTGGTAAATATAAAATAGACAAATATCTCGAACGATAAATACCCTGTGCTAAGAAATCTTCTAAGGTAAGTTTTATCTTGAGTAGGAACCAGGTGCAGCTCTGTTTTATTCGATGCACAACAATCAAGAGGGCCTAAAATGTGCTAAACATACACCGGAAATCACAGGCATATTTTAATTAGATATTCAGCGCTTGAATACAAAATTTGGTGAAATTAAATCAGATTCACTTTGATTTTAATTAATTTATGTATTAAAAGTTCTCTTTTATTTGGCCCATATCTAATCGAATTATTAAAGCACTTTAAAATAGATAAAATATATTAAATTGGTTGGAAATATATTTAATTTAAATACGAAAATTTATATTTTAAATATGAAAATATTTAATTTAAATATATTTATTGTATTAAAATATTTAATTTAAATATAAAATATTAAAGCACTTTGAAATATATCAAATATGTTAAATTTGTTCGATATATATTTAATTTAAATATGAATATATTTAATTTAGATATATTTATTTTAAATACGAAAATATTTGAATGAATTTAAATATCAAATATATTTCCCTGTGCAAATGTGTATTAATTTTGAAATTCTTGTGAGATCTGCGAGACACAGCCCCCATACCCCTGCACTAATAAATGTGCAAATATCTGCACAAAATATACCCTCTATTTTTTTACGAGTGGAACAGAAGGCCAAACTTTCTACCCACACAGAAAAACTTGTCAAAGGCAACAGCCAAAAATGCGAATTCGTAGCACAAAAAAGAGAGCGGAAAAAAATCTGCCAATTTGTGTGCAATTTAAAGTGTCCGCAGGGGAGGGTGGGGCGGTTAGCAGACCCCAGAGAGGCACTGCCACCAACATACGTACTCCTTTCATATATACACGAAAAAAGTTAGCAACTATTTAGCTCTGGGGTTGCAGCAGCAGCAGCAGCAGCAGGCTACAAAACTTGGCAGACACAGGACTCGGACATGGGACACGGGACACGGAACACAGATGAGCAGACCACAATGGAAGTGACCGCAAGGCGAGGGGCAGTGTGGGATGGGGGGATCGGAATGGCGTTGCAGCCATAAAGCGTTCAACAGCAGTCAGTGCGGGCAGGCGAGGCAGCCGAGGCAAGCTTCTGCATTAACGCTGACCGAAAAATCTCTGCAGCTGAAGTTGAACGCCCTCCCATCGCTCCCTCTCTGCCTCCCTCCCTCTCTCATTTCGTACTTTTTTTTGCGCTCTTCCCAAAAAGTATTTCGCGGACAAAGCAGAGTTGCTCTTCGTCTTTTTCTCTCTCTCTCTCGCCGCCTGCTGCCCGCTCTTGTTGTTGCAACAATAACGCTACATTACAAGTGGCAGGCGAGCGCATCGAGTTAGTTAGTTTGCCACCCATGCTGCATGCCCCCTGCCCCCATTGCTTCTGCTGCATGCTTCATGCTTCCCGCAACTCGGGAGATCTGACAATTCTGTGGTCTTGTTAGTCCAGGGGCTGGCTGGCTGGCTGGCTGGCTGGCAAGTTGGTTAAAAAGTTGTTGATGCAGTTACACACCACCCCGCTCCGGCACCCTGCCACTGCCCCTGTCCCTGCCCCTGCCCCAACCCTGGACACAGGACATTTGTGCTAATGGCTGCCAACGTCCTGTCACGGGGGGTGGTGGCTGAGGGGTCTGAGGTCTGGCTGCAAACATGTTGCATACTCTGCGGCGTAAGCGAAAAATTTCCACCGAACCAAATTTTTGCTTGGCCAAAAAAAAGGAAGAACAAAGTGAAGTTGTGCCAGGGGGAGGGGTGGCGAGGGGTATGGGGCAAAGTAAATAAATTAAAACAGGGGAAAGCCGCCGCTTCGTGCAGATATTATTTAATACAATCCTCCAAATAAATAATTGACAAGGCGAAAGGGAAATGTGGCCCAAAGAACAGAACAAATTTTGTGCTCAGCCAGACGGGGGTAAGGGTGAGGGTGAGGGTAAGGGTGGATCCCATGCTAAGGCTCCTGCTCGAGCTGCGACTCCTCTTCCTCCAGCTCCAGCTCGTCCTCCGCCTCGAACTCCTCCACCAGCAGCAGCAAGTCCTCGTTCTCGTCCTGCTCCTCCTGTGCCTCCTGTTCCACGAACGTTTGCTTCTGCTGCTCCTCCGCCCGCTGCTCGTGTCCACTTTCTGGCTGGCTCTTGCACGATTCATCCGCTGGCTGGCTGGGCGCTTCCTTCTCCGGCTGTGCCTGTGCCGTGTTCTGCTTTGATGGCTCGTCTGAGGGCTCGTCTGGCGGCAAGTCCACGAAGACGGGCTGGAAGTGCGACTCCTCTGATGACGGGAACAGTTGCTCCTCCGAGGGCCGCGACAGTGCCTCCTCGAAGACTTCCAGGTACTGGTCCTCCTCCTCTGATGGGCCAGACTGTGCCTCTTCGAAAACGTCCAGCGGCTCCTGCAGCGGCTCGCAGGCCTCGCAGGCCTCCGGGGCCTGTTCGTTCGGCAGCTCGGGCAGCGATTGTGCCGCCTCCTCGAGGGCAGGCACCTCAAGGGCAGGCAGGGACACACACTGCACCTCATGGCAGGTGGAAGGAGCCTGCAACTGCACCTCCTCGCAGACTGGCGCTGCTGACTCCACGACCTGTCCACACTCTGCCGTCGGCGCACTTTCCGACTGACTGCCACAATCGTGCTCCGAATTGGCCGCAGTTTGGTTCTTCATTGCCGGCAGCTGGTCCGTCATCGAGGCGAGGCTTCTGCAGGGGGCCTGGCATGAGCCCTCCCGCAGCTCGCGCTCCCGGATGGACTCGCGGATGGACTCGCGGATGGACGTGAAGGAGCCCTCGACGAAATCGCGCTGCATTGGCCTCGACTTGATTGGCTTGGAAATGCTGGTGCGAGTGAGATTGATGGCCTGTTGCTGCCTCTCCCTGATCTGCTTCTGCACCAGACTCTGCAGGTTCCATTGGTTCAGCTGCGGCCGCTGCTGGCGATCGCTGGCACTCTGCTCCTCGTGTATCGTGAGCTTCAGGTCGACGTCGGTCTTGAAATTGTTGGTGAGGAGCTTCATGTCGCGGTGCGTGAAGCGCATGTAGACCTCGGTCTCCCGCTGCATCTCCCGGGGAGTGAGCAGCATCAGATCCGGCGAGGTGGGCACCAGCTGCTGCTTCACCTGCTGCTTGGCTCCGCCGGGCTCGGCGCTGATCTGCGACTCGGCCGAGACCAGCACCTGCAGCGCGGGATGCGCCTGGGGACAGAACAGCCACAGATTGTACAAGTGGGCGACCATCGGCCCGTTCCGGCGTGCGTCCCACGAGGTCTTCCACAGCAGCACCATCACGGCCAGCTGCTGCCTGTGGCTGGCCCTGTGCGCCGGCAGGTGCAGGTTGTTGCCACTCTGTTGGCCACTGGCGAAGGCCAACACCCCGATGCACTGCTGGCTCCCGCAGGCGGCCAGCACCAGGGGCAGGCCCAGCCGCAGCGTCGCCGTGGCGTTGGGCCGCATCGGCAGCGTGGCCACCAGCGGATGCTCGGCCAGGCAGTGGGCCAGACAGTTGCCGGAGTTCAGCAGCGTCTCACAGCCGGACAGGGGACAGCCGAAGGCCAGCCGCTGCTGGCGACTCTTTTGCTCGCGATCTGCGGCGCGACTCATCCGCTGCTCGGCGCTCTGCGCCTGCTCCTCCTCGCCGCCGCGCAGCGACACATTCGCACCCTTGGGAGCGGCCCTGGCACTGCCACTGGGACCGGCAGCCATGTCCAGATCGACGTAGAGGCGCGGCTTTTGCGGCTCCGCGCGGTAGCTCAGCCGCGTGTGGGAGAGCACCACCTCGTCGGGCAGATCGTCGTCGGATAGGTCGCCATCCGTGGGCTCTGGCAGGCACTGCTGCGAGATGATCGGCCCCACCAGCGGCGCACACAGCGAGAACTCCGAGTGCGAGTAGCCGAGATTCAACGCCACCGGGCCGCTGCTCGTCGCCTGTTCCGCCTCGGCGGCGGCGCTGCGGCTCTTTTTGTTGCTTTGGCTGTTCATGTTTTGTTGTTTTTGTTGCTTTTAATTGTGTATTATTTTGTTGTTGTTTTTTATTTGTATTTATGTGGAATTTTGATGTTGTCGAATGTGGAATTTGGCTTAGACTGAATGAAATCGAGTCTCCGAAATGGAACTGGCACTGGCAAGGCGGCAAGGACGACTTGATGCTGATCAGGGCAGATGGTTAGGGGGCTGGGGGCGGGGACACTGCACTATGGGGAAAATTCCCATTTTTCGGGTATTTAGTCATTTTCTCAAAGTATTAAAATTGGTTGTTTTATTTTAGTAACATATTAAGAAAACTTCAATCTGTAAAGTCCCATACCAAAAATGTTATTTAACAGAACACTGTTAAGTATAACAGCTGTTAAAGTCAGCTGTTGCTGTAGAAAAGCACTTGCTTTAAGATTACAATATTTGTGCAGCCTATTTTCAAAATGCCACTATTCAAACGCGAAAGATTCTTTTGTGAAATTTAAAAAGGATAGCAATCACACGGGTTTTAACTATGTAATGGATGTACTAATACTACGTAGTTGTGCGTGTTCTATTAATATTTTGTAAACGTAGAAAACGTTCTTAAAGCACATTTCTTGGAAATATATTTCAAGTTCGTGGAGACATATAAAACGTCCAGAAGGGTCCATAAGTGTACGTCCAATTGTATGTCGTAGAACTATTAATTTTGATTTAAAGGCATTTTGTCTCAATGTGCACTTTTCCGCACTAACTGCGCAAATTAGTTTTTTGCAAGGGACTTCGAGTTTTCAATCGCGGATCGGTTTGATGTATGGGTCAAGGAAAAAGGCAAATCTAACCAAGAAATTGCTTTTCTTGATTTTTTTAAGAGTAGATTTAATAAAAACGTTCATGTTTTAAGACATGTTTTATATTTAAAAAGCAAAACTCAAATTTTTTGCCAACTTTTGTATGCAAAATAGAAAAAAAGGAATGCGAAACAAAAAAAAATTTTGAAAAAAGCATTAAAATTGGTTAATGAGCACAGAAAAATTATGCAAATGCTACTCAAATAGGAACAATAATCGACAAATTGGTCATCCAAAGTTGGTTTACTTGTTGAAAGGAGTAGGAGCTAACAAAAACAAGCAGCAGCTCTATGAAAAACTCAAGAGCAATGTCTCTTTGTTGATTCAAGCAGCAAGCATAAAAGCCTTGCCCTTCCCATCTATTTTTAAATACTCTTATTATGTGAAATTGAAGGCACATATCAAACTTTTGAGGATTTCGAAGATGAATTAAGAAAAAATTAAGAAAATTTCTATTAATATCAACTATTGTTTCTTTAGCTCCTGAATTTCATCGAAATTAAGTTTTTCCAAAAGTAAGACTTTATTTTTATGTATAAAGGAGTATTATAGTCAATAAATATTAATGAAGATATTCCAATTTTTAATATTATTAAAAAATAAAATTTTTTTTTTTAATCTGTGGGCGGTAACACGCCCACTTTTCCAAAAATGTTTCTAGGGGTGTACATAACATTAATCAAAAAACCGCATCGAAAAATCTTGCTTAGTTAAAAAGTTATTAATTAATACCCGAAAATTTGGAATTTTCCCCATAGTGCACTGGCTAGGGCTGGGTTGGGTTTGGGTTTGGGGAGTTCTCAAGCGAAAAACTAAAACCAAAACAATGCGACAAACGGTGCCGCAGAACATCTTGTTGCATTTGCAATTTCCGGTATCGCACACACACACACACACACACACACACACACGCATAAAAGAAAAAGCAAAGTGAAGGAAAATGTGTCAACCAGAAGGCACAAAGCACAATGCAAAAACAACAAAACTCCAGCAAGCTCCCTCCCTCCCTGCCTCTCCCTCACTTACCCTCCCTCCCGCAACAGCAGCTCTGAGGAATGGAGTCGGGAGACGACTGCAGGAGCTCCACCTGCGGGCTGCGGGCTGCTGACTGCCAGCCAGAGTACAGTGCCACTCGCCGCTGTAAGGCCGGGCCGGACTTTGCCTTGCTGCTGCCGCTGCTCCTTTTGGCTTATGGCTGGCAAATAAATTCCCATTTGGGTTTACTTAAATTAAATTCGGGGCCAGACTTGAGTGCAGTGCGTGGGCATACAGCTATGATACGCACTGTGGCTGCGGCAGCGCTGCAGCGCGCTTTTCGAGTCACGTGCATGCGCCATTTGTTTATGGCTTTCCCTCGCCGCCAACTTTAGCTGCTTCAAGTTCTCCCTCTGCTGCTGCTGCTGCTGCTCCTTCTCCTACTTCTCCTTTGGCTGCTCCTTCTACAACTTCTCCCTCTGCTGCTGCTGCTCCCTCTCCTACTATTCCCTCTGCTGCTCCATCTCCTGAGCCATTGCTGCTCGTTGTTGCTTTTGAGCTGCAATTGTCAGTTGACAATGCAGAGAGGCAGCCAGCCAGCCAGCCAGCCAGCCACAAACAACACAAAACAGAGGGGCGCGGAGGGGCAGCAAAAGGAAAGCCATAAAGCTCAACAATCCAAGATTTGTTGACATCTTAAAGCCAGCCAGCAGCCCGTCAGCCCAGCAGCCCGGCACCCCGCACTTTAATTGAGTTCTCACACATTTTGAGATTCTGACAGTTATCCCAAAGAGATATACAGACGTGGCTCAGCTCGGGTTGCACGCAGCCACTTACCTGCAAAGACAAAGCCAGAAGAGGAGAATGCGTTAGGAATAAATCAAATAGTAGCGCCAAGCAGGCTGCACATAAAAATACGACAGGGCAGAACTATGAGCAAAAATCGATATATGAGCAGGAGCAGGAGCCTGAGCAGGAGATATGAATACGAATTAATAAGCCAAGCTGGCAGTGCTGGGCGGGGGGTAAGGGGGAGTGGCAATCGTCTGTGGGGCAGACACAACACTCACTTCGAAAGGGTTAATTGAAGCAATTTTCAGTCAACTTGAGCTCAAGTGGGTGGGCTGGGGTGGGGTAGCTCCACTAGCTGCTGCGACTACTCACTCTACTGTGTCTCTCACTCTCTCTCTATCACTCTCTCCCCGTCTCTGCCTCACACATCTGCAGCATAAAGTCCATAAACTTGTAAAATGGCGGCCTCATTGTTTGGGGCCTGGCATAAAGCAAACAATGACGAGAACAGACACGGGCGAAGGCAAAGGCAAAGGCACTGCCACAGGAGGCGCACATAGACAACAGGCCCAGCCATTTCCCTTTTGGGCCAGTTCCATCTGGCTGTGCCTGTGCCTGTGCCCGTGCCACTGCCTCCTGCCGTGCCGCTGCCTGCTGCTGTCTTAACAGCAACGACGTGTAAAACAATTGTGCTCTCGCAGTTAATTTGTGTGCAACAACAGGAGCCATTCGTAGCCATGGATGATACGAGTATTCCTGCCTGTGACACGACAATTGAAAAGGCAATGCACACACACAGAGAAGCACACACAGAGAAGCACACGCAGCACACACAATGTGCCAAAGTTTATACGAAATTAATGTTAATTACAGCGCCATGGATACGAGGCGCTGTGCCACATCTGCAGCTGTGTGCCATCTGTGGGCACCATGTCGTGGGGTGGGAGGTGCAGCGGTGAGAATTCATATGCAGCCGAATGCAATTAACCGAAATGCATTTAACCAGCTGCGCAGGAAGAGCTCAAGGAGCAGCGCCGCCACCGATGACTCGACAAAATGTCTGGCGACAGGAAAAAAAAAGGAGAGGGGAGGAGTGGAGAGGCGCAGTGCAGCGCAGGCAAAGGGATGATTAATAACCATAATGGATGAGTGCTGTTTAAAAAGGAATGCCATGGCTGCTGGCGGGCTGCTGGCTGGCGCTGAGTGCAATCGATAATTGCAATAAATCCATTAGTGATCTATCGAATGCAATCCAAATTAAAAGCAGATACTGCTACATGGAATTCGACTCGTAGCCCAGTTAATGCGGCAGCAACACTGCAACAGAAATTACGTGCCACAGTCAACGGGGCAATTGGTGTGTCTCGGAGGGGTAACTATCGCTGCTACGTTAAGAGTTAAATTATTAATTTAATGCTATTATTTTTTATATTTTTTATTGTAGTTAGTTTTAATTTTTTTTAAATTTATTTATTTATTATTTATGTATAATTATTATTTATTTTGTTTTGTTTTTTGATTTATATTTTAATTGATAATGATATTAAGCTATTAGTTTTTCTATTATTTTATTTTTTATTTTATTTATTTTTAATTACTTTTTTATATTTTATTAATTAATTTATTTTTTAAATTTAATTTTTTTTTTTTTTTATTTTCAATTTTTACACAGTCGTTGGCAGCATGCAAGATTCAGCGCCAAAAATAAATAAAATAAAAATAATAATAGTAAAAAAAAATAATAAATATAAATTAAAAAAAAAATAAATAAAAATAAAAAATTAATAAAAATTCATCTAAATTCGCCACATAAATTCTTCAACTTCTTCACCAATTTTCGCTTCTTAAATGTAACACAAAATGCAGCCCTAAATTGTTTTTTGTATTTTTAAACGTTGATTAATAATGTTTGAGGCACATTTCTGCCACACAATCCGCTGAGACAATCCCCAATTTGCGCCATCATCGATCAGCTCTCATCGGGCAATCAATCGAATGCACCTTTTCGGCCCCGCTTAAGCCGCTTGCCGTGGCCCTGCACAAGGAGAAGGAGCGAAAGCATTTCCCCCTGCCAGTCGATTCTTTTATTTTCGCTTCCCCTGGCTGATGTTGATTTGCTTTGTTTTGTTAGCGAATTGAACAACTTTTCCAGCTGTCTGGCAGCTTTCGGCATTCCCATGACCTCCCTGCGGCCCGCCCCGCCCCTCATACACCAGTGAACAGCAAGACCAAGCGCGCATCTTCCATGCCATGCCATGCCACTCCGCTCTATCCACTGCTGTGGCGCTCGAGGCACGGTCCATGGCATTCTCCATGATGTGGCACAAATGGCAATGCGCTTAACGTGTTTCGTGTTCCGTGTTGCTGCTGCTGCTGCTGCTGCTGCTCCTGTAGTTGCTGTTGTCATGCATTGTGTGGCGCTGACACTGCAGCAATCGACAGGCAGCAACAACAAAGCCCCACAGAGCATAGAGCGGGGGAGCAGGCAGCGTCCTGGTGGGTTTGGTTTCGCGTGGATTGGAGTGAAGACACCTTGGCCCACGCACTGACAATTTATAAAAGCCACAACAAATGTCTGAGGCTGTAAACTTACCGTAAATCTTTGCAGCAATGTCTGCCAAAGGCAACGGGCAACGTGCAACGTGCACCGTGCGGCAGCGGGTGGTAATGCCAGCGTGTACGGCCACACAGAAAAGGCAATGGCAAGACAAGGACGATGACGTTGTCGTTGTCGTCGTCGTCACGCGGATATGCCGGGCGCGACTCTGAAGGATTTTCATGGCTGGCAACAATTTTCTTTTGTTGTTGTTGCTGTTGTTGCCGTGTTGCCGTCAGCATGTCAAAGCTCCAACACGTTTCCCCACACACACACACACACACAGAGCCGTCGGAAGACTCGTGTAGAACTCGTGTAGCAAGTTGCAGCCAGCAGAGCGAATGGGGAAATGCCCTTTAAATTATTTAAGGATTGCTTTTAGCTGACATTTATTTCGTTAATTAATTTCACATTTATTGCGTTAGATAGTCGCAAATTGGCAGGCATGGCTGCTCAGGGATATATTCCCATCGAGCCACAGGCTGAGGGCATACCACAGGCGACTCCCAGCACGCTCTCTCTCTCTCTTCTCTCTCTCTCTGTGTTGTGTCAGCGTCTTGGCAGCGCTGCGTGACAGCATTTTTTACTGCCTGCTCCCCAGCCATCAGCTGTTGTCTGTTGGGGCTGCTCCGTCATTGTTATTGTTGCTGCATTTCTTTGCTTTCA
This sequence comes from Drosophila ambigua, assembly GCA_018150905.1. Lineage (NCBI taxonomy): Eukaryota > Metazoa > Arthropoda > Insecta > Diptera > Drosophilidae > Drosophila > Drosophila ambigua. The sequence continues at coordinate 3,019,085 of JAECWS010000151.1, read as the reverse complement.
TTAGTCTAATCCAGACATGATCATGCATATATTGCTGCCTGTGCCCTGTCCTACCTCTACCTCTACCTATGCCTGAGGCTGCTCCTGCTGCTACTCCTCCTGCTGCTGCTTAAGCGTTCATAACATTTTCATTTTTAATATACACAAACATGCATGTGCCTTCAGCTCGGCTGGCTGCTTGTGTTCCCTGCCTTCCCGTTCTTTCTGTTTTTTTTGTTTTTGTTTTTTGCATGACAAACTTTTTTATGTAAATTCCATGGCTGCTGCTGCTGCTGCTGATGCTGTCGCTTTTTGTTGTTTTACTTTCTGTTTGCCATTTCTGCACCTGTGTGCCCCCGCACCGTACCGTCATAAGGCATAAGCCCAGGTAACACACAGGGAGAGAGAGAGAGAGCGGGAGGGAGCGGGAGAAACTTTGCTATTCCTGGGAGTCGTGCCCAGCCTATGGACAGAATATTGTTCCGGCCTGGCCCGGCCTGGCCAAAGCCGGAAAACCATAAAGATTTCGGTTTTCATGTGCCACACAAAAATCTGACACAGGCTTTGCAGCCAAAAACAACAACAGCAGCAGCAGCAGCAGCAGAGGAAGAGGCAGTGGGGACAGGAGAATGCCCCCACTCCGCATTCTAATCGAATCAAATTTCCTTTAACATACTTTTCAGGTCACTTTTCAACTTTCCCATGGCCGAAAACACTTGACAATCTTGCTCTGGCCCAAAAGTTTCAATTGCCGGTTCAATTTTATACCCAAGCCAACAATTCCCAGCCACAAAGTTCAAGTGAGACACGGGGCACGGGGCACGGGGCAGGAACAGGGCCAGTAGCCTGCTGATGATCCAAAAATCAAATTGAACAAAACTTTGGCGAAACAAAAATGTTTGTTGTGTGTGTGTGAAGCTTCTTTCGATTTTGTGGCCATTGCAGATGGCTTGGGGTATAATCTGGGAAATTAATTGAAACCGAAGCATGTTGGGAAGCCATCAAATAGATGAATAATCGGGCCGGAGCAAGTAGCTACAGAAACAACACAAGCAAAAAAACGTAGTTAGGGGGCAGCATTAGAGAAGTTGCAGAAAATACAGCACAGCACAGCAGAGCACAGGAGAAGGCCAATGATTGATTAAGCTCTAAGCCTTCTGTGAGCGAGGTTGGGTGGTGGCAGGGCAGGGCAAGACAAGAGTCAAGAGTCGTCTCACATCGATTCAAAGTGGCGAGTCGTCGAAGCGGCAACTCAAGCCAAGTCAAGTCAAGAGTCAAGACCAGTCATCATCAAATGAGATTAGACAGTCAGCCGGCAGATTAGACATTTCCAACGACGCGACGACGCATTGCACAGAGACGAACGCAGAGGGACACAGAGGGGACAGACGGACAGTTGCAGACAGACAGCCGGGCAGCTGTCATTCGGGGGCAGTTCTCCATATTGCACAGGAATTTTTTTTTGTCTGCTGTTGAATTTTCTTTCTTTTTAATCACAAGATAACCCTGAGCAGCAGGCAGACAAAAATGCAGCAAGGTATTTGGAGCTGGAGAAATAAAAATCCACGCAGCAGATCAAAAAGAAAATACAAGATTTTCTTGGGCTCTCCTAGCTAGTATTTGAACCCTCGCACTCTCGTCTCGAACGCAAGCAGAACTCCAGCGCGCTGCAGCGGGAACACGTGAATTTTGTGCTAAATATTCGTTGCCTACTTTTATGGGCAGAGGCGCCTTGGGCCTTGTGGTTTCCATGCTGCGCTGTTGCTGCAGCAATTCCCATAATACTTTCCATAATATAAGCAGATTTAGGCCTCAGCTTTGGGGTAATGCTCTGTGGATTATTCTTTATGGCTAATATTCAATATCTTCAGTGGAAATTGTACTTCCAATTTAATATTTCCCATGCAGCAGCAGCAGCAGCTGCAGGCCCTGCTGCTTTGGCACGCCATTCCGAAATGCCAAATATTCGAAATAATTACAAGTAATCATAATAAACGGGCATAACAAATAAAAGAGCCAGTGGGCATGGCCCCAACCCCCCACACGCCCAAAGAGCCCAAGCGAGTATCACTGCGCTTGAGGGAAGACCCCAGGACGGTCATAAATATGATGATAATTAAGTGTGTCTCGCACATATACTCAATTTAGCCTTATTAACCCAAAAAATGACACAGATATTAATTTTGCTCGCACACACATGCGAGCAGGAGGCAACACCACACAAGCGGACACACACACGGACACACACAGAGACAGGGAGCTAGCAAGGAAGCAAGCAAGGAACTCCCTGTGCAACCCTCGACGCCTTGGCATAAAGCCTAAACGTAAACGAGTAAATTGGCAGATTTAAGCAGTAAACAACAGAAAGGGCCAACAAAACAGGGCCCAAACAGCACACTACCTCCCCACCCTCTCCCACTCCATCTGTCACTCTGGTTCCCACTCTTTTTCCGTGTGTGTGTGGGCTCTGTGTGTTAAGTAAAAAATGTCAAGAATCCATTGACAGCTGAGACTGTAACCGATTGTAAGGCAAAAGCGAAGTAGGCGGCGGCGCAGCGAAAAATAGAAAGGGGAGGAGTACCAGAAGGAGCGGAGCTGGAGCATGCGGAGCGTGCGGCAAGGGGGTAAGCAGGCCATCTGGCAAACAAAGACATAAGCGTCAGCACACACACACACACACACAGTAGTAGTGGTAGTAGCAGTCATAGGCGTGGCACATGGATTTTGACATCAATTTCAGTTTCGGTTGCATCGTGCACCATGAAAAAAGTGCAGTAGAAATCGAAAAGGCAGGCGAAACTGGAGAGCTGGGACACGCTCAAAAACAAAAGAAAAAAATAATCGAAAATCCCAAACCTAAACCTAAACAGAAAATGGATAAAAATTAACACAGAAATTTATCGAAATTTAGTCCATTTTAAATATTAATAAAGGAAACAAAAGTATGTCCATTTTTTTTCACTTTCCTTTACTTCCCACTCTGCGCTTATTTTCGGTTTTGTTCGCGCAAACTTCAAACGAAATGAACGACAAATTAAGGAAGAGCCGAAAAGGCAGCAGATCCGGCGGGCGGAGTGCTGGTGGCAAAGTGTCTGAATATTCCTAATTTAGATGTCAATAATTTTACCATCCTCAGCGAACTCACACACACACCCACACCCAACGCACATGTGTCTCCGCCAGCTCCTGCTCTGCCATCTGCACGCCCAAAGCCATTAGAAAATAAATAAAATATACAAAAAAAAAGGAAAAAAAGGAATATATATTTTATATAATAATGCACGAGACACCGCACCACTGGGTGAGACTGTGGGCAGACTGTGGTGACTACCCACGAGTAGTACTTGCAGCCAGAGAGCACCATGTGTGCGCGATAATAACGACATCAAATTAAAATATTGTAATTCGTTTTTATGTCTTTTCGCGTGTGATTTTGTTCGTGTGTTCGTCTATACATTTTTTTGTTGCCTTGTTGTTTCTGGTTTTCTGCTCTCTTTTTTTGTCCGCCACTTTGGGATGCCCTTTAGTGCCCATAATTGGGGGTAATACAGTATTGCATGGAGACTGACAGGCAAAGCAATTAGTCGACAGAGATGATGAATGGAGTGGAATATGGGCAGCCAGGTTTTTGCTATATTTTTGCATGATTATAATCATTAGAAATATATATATTCTTCCCTTAATGGATCTATGATATGAGCCGAATAATTGTCTAGATAAATATATCAGCATACAACTGATTTGGAAAATATTAAAATTTTGAGAAATTCAACAATTTCTAGCTGCCCAGGATATCTGCTGGGTCGTGATTGTTTTTGTTTTTGTTTTGCTCCTGCAACGTGCTCTATTTAAGCCCTCCCTTTCGGGTGCACACCCTCACCCTCACGGTCACGGTCCCCCACATATTTATGGCCTAATATATTATATATTTATGTGTCTGTCATTTAATAAATTTAGCTGATAATGTCATAGACATCATCAGCGTAAAAATGACCTACCCTTGCAGGGCAATGTGTGTGTGGGTGTGTGTGAGTGTGTTGTGGCTGTTGTTTTTGGTGATTCACATGATTTGTGGCGGTCAAAGCGGGGGGGTGTGTGGGGCTCTGACAACAGGGTTCAGACATCCCCCACTTAAGCGAGAGAAGTCAATTTTTATTGTTGTCTTTATTATTATATATTTGTGTTATCGGCTTTGCTCTCATGTCTTCTTTCTTCCTTGAGCAATTCTGGCCGGCATACTTTGCGTATGCGTAATGCGGATATATGGATAAAGTTCGCTTAATTACGGCAGATGTGTGCAGATTATTTCGCTTAACAGATTGCTGCAATATTCAATGGGAAAATGCGATCAATGATGACGCACTCATTGCGTATACGCAATGGTTTTAGAGGGGCTTCTTGGACCAGCTGAGGCCATTGAAATCCTTACCAAAAACTGATGGAAATGAAAGCCCCTTCGGTTCTTATTGTAGGGACTTATGCATTGACTTTTTTCCTATACAAAATTGTTTACCGAAATGAATTGAAATTGTATTGTAACATTTTGTAGCATTTTGCGCCCATCATCCTGCCATTTATGCAGCACTTTTTGTCGGGCGCTAAAAAATGTTTGCTGACTCAGCGCCAGGACCGCCCAACCCCAAACCTGACTCAGAGCTGTCAATGCTTTTGCTACACTGTTGTCCTTATTCTGCTTTTTTTTTTGTCCCCCCCATTTGCATATCACATTCACATCTCCTCTTTTTTGTTCGGTTCTCTGTGCGTTCTCAAGTGGGATTCATTTCGATGCTCAAAAATTGTTGAAGAGCCTTCAAAATGTGAGCCATAAATAAGAAGACAAAAAAGAAAAGAAAAATGCAGAAAGCAATAAGAAAATGGAGGCAGGCAGCATGGAGTGTGACTACGTACAAAGAGCTGGGCTGCCTTTCGGTGTGGTCTGAATGCTTTTGTACTTGAATCGATTGTTGGCAATGAAGTCAATTACATAAGCGATATGGAAAAGTATGAAAGAACAAGGCAAGTACCAGGGGAAAAGGTGCAAGAATGACGCGTACAAATTTTGGGAGATGAATGTGGGAAAAAGTTGATGGAGTCGAAGGAAGGATGGGAGCTGATACAGATACCGAAAGATATAACAAGTAGCAGTATACAGAACAAAAAAACGGCACAGAAGAAAGGTGAAGATTTCTAGCGAGAACAATCAACCAAAAAAGCAGCGAGTAAAGCAGCGAGTAAAGAGCAAAAACTACCCATAGCTCGAGCCCTTGAGCACATATCACTCTCAGTCAGCAGATACAACACATGCCACGCCTACAGCCACCATTATTCGCCCCGCCGCGCCCACTCTCTGCCGAACTCTGACCCTTAATGCACCCTCTACCCTCTTTGGGCTGCCAATTTTCAACACCAGAGGGCGTCAAAGTGACGTGTCGTCTGCCTTCCATCATTCACAGTCCTGTGCCGTGCCGTGCCGTTCCCTTGTTAACCATTGCCCCCCACACATTTTCCCCCATTTCCATAAGTACCTTGACTTCCTTACCCTACTTTCCGCCAGCTCTTTGAGGTCCTCCCCCCCTCTCGTTTGACTCTCTTTTTTATTTTTATTTTTATTTTGTTGGCTGTGTGAAACATTTAAAAGTCACTTAAGTGGAAATTAAAAAGAAATTATTCACTTTGGCACATTTCACAAAATTTACACACACACACACACAGAGACACACACACACACACACAGAGAGACAGAGAGAGACAGAGTGTTTTCCCCAGCTTTTCCTCAATTGCTTTTTTATTTTTTCAGATTTGTTTGTTTGCTGTAATTGTTGTGGTTTGCCTCATTATTTGTGTCTGGGGCAGAGGAACCGAACCCAAACGTAGAGTTCCCATTCCCCCGCTCCCAACTCCTCCATCCGCATTCCCCATGCCCCATTCCCCATTTTAATTGTGGTTCATTTCGTGTCCTTCGAGTTCCGGTCCCTTTGCTTGTGGCCCGTTTTACCCACGTTTGACCACAATATTTTTGTGGAATTGCTCGCAAATTGTTTATTGCTGACCTCAAAGCTATTCGGGTGTTATGGCCAACAGGAGAGAACGAAGCACCCAGCCCCTGCCCCTGCTCCTGCTCCAGATCCTTGCCATCATCGAGCTAAAATTTTAATTGCAGGTTGTGATTGAATTGAAGTCTAGGGATTTCCAAGCGAGCTGTGTGAATACCAAAGCGCTCTGGAGGACAGCACTAAGATCTGTATATCTGGGTGTTATTTGTGGATTTAAGGGTGGGATAAACCGCAGCCAAGGAAGGAGGGGTGTCAGCATAAGGCGCACACTTGGAGCTAATTTCGTTGGATTTTATGGGCTTAGACTTTAAGGTTATCTTTATTTCATGGTCTACAAGTGGCACTTGATTTGCTTTCTCGATAATAAACAGCATGTGCGAGAGCTTCACGGCTTAGATGCTCTACTTGAGGGACATTGTAGTTGAGATAACATAAAGTTAGTTTCCAAGGATTTTATTCAGACATTTTTAGACTTTAAATGATTAAATATATATATTTAATATTTTATATATTTAATTCATAAATTAGCCTACAAATATTCTAGTGTGAATTTCGTAGAGAATAGCAACAAAATGTGATCTTTATTCCGAAACTCAAAAACTCTTTCTAAATCCTTCACAAAGCTTTTTCCCAGAGTTTTGTTCACTTGACATTTCAATGGGCGAAAGCCGTTCCGCCTCCCTTTGACCGAATCGACCGCAACTTAATCATTGAGGAAGCAGGAATAATTTTCCAAAGGCTGTGCCTGGCCCACACTTTTCATTGCATCCAAAAATTGAAACAGAGAAATGAGCAAATGGCAACAGCAGCAGGAAAACACAAACAAAAATGGAAAGTAAATAATATGAAAAGCGGAGAAAACATTCAGCTTCGTTGACGTCGACCCATTGACCAAGTTAAAAAATGCCAACCATCCCAGCAGCAGCCCCCATGGCCCCCATCCATCACCGAAAGTGAACGGTCGTGTTTTTGAATCCTCCAGTGAAAGTGCCAAGTTGCAGGCGATAAACCACCCTAAAAAAGGGAAAGAGTAAGAAGGAGGAGTCCAAAGGGAAGGGGTACGTACCGAGCCAGCCTACACGCCAGGGGAACATCTCCGAGCGCTTCTACCAGGCGGAAATCGGTGCTCCATCCCGGGAGGAGGGGCGGGGGGACACTTAACACTGTTCCACGCTCTCTCCTGTGTTCTCCGAGCAACAACAAACAAATTTCCACGCGCAATTTTGTTTTTCTTTTCCTCGCCGACTCGCCAAACAGCTGACTGCGATCGATAGTGCTGGGTAGTTCACCAATCTACCAGCTGGCACTCATCGGCCACGACTCCACCGTAGCAGGCAGCAGCTGCCAGGGTGCAAGAAACTTGCAGATCACGCAAAAGCCTTGCATACCCCCAGGCTGAGCGCGAGGCAAACAAGGAAGTGCATACTTCGAGGCGTAACCAGGCAGCACAGGTGGCACGTGGGAAAAGGTCACGGACCCGACCAACCTCCGATCCCCCGCTCAGGCGGTGTCCCGGTCAACGGGACGTCGGGGACCGGGGAGGGGCGGTATATCCCCCATCGTGAAGCCAAGGGGAAATCTGTGGCCAGCGCGGGAGCCACCTTGTGCAGACCAGGAAGTAGAAGAGATGGAAGCAGCGAACCCGTTCGCGGGCAGCTCGCTCATCCGTTCGCCAGCATCCACGCCAACTCCATCAGCGGGACTGAGAACGGACCCGGACCCTAGGGAGACCCCTAAGAGGACGAGGGACCCCGCAAGCCCGGGGAGCTCGCAGAGATCGACGCCTCCAAAAAAGTGCAAGGCATCGCAGGAAGCTACAGATCAGCAGAACTTTGCAGAGCTGGGTAGACTTCTGGAGGAGATCACGTCTCGGATGCTGGACAAGAGCACGCGCCATATAAATGAGGCGACCAGAACCCTGTTCGTGCGCATAAAGGCGCTGCATTTGGCCATACAGGATGCAAACCAGGCAGCCGCAGCGGGCAGCAGCGACATTCAGGAGGGCGCAGCGGGCGTAGTCCGGTGCTCGAAATGCTCACAGAGCGTTCAGAGCGCGGACAAGGAGCAGCAGACAACGACCATCTGGAAGACGGATGCCGCATCGCAAACCGAGCCGTGGCGAAGGCTTAGCCAGCCTGTTGTGTCGGATGGCCCCGCTGGGGGGCAGGCTCCAACGCTTATGCGCCCAGCAAATCACAAAGGCGCACCCACGAAGAAACAGAAGAAGGCCCAGATAAAGCCACACGAGGAGAAGGCGACGCACAATGCCCCCAGCCAACAAGAGAGCCTCGGAAACCGCGAAAGCGGGTGGAGTTTAGTGGCCAAGAAGGCGAGGACAGCGCACCGCGCACGCCCTGACGCGGTCGTAGTGCATGCGGGCGGCAAGACGTATAGCGAGGTGCTGGCCATGGTGACCAGGAGGGAGGATAACCAGCTGTCGGACCTGGGAAGCTGCGTTTCCAGGGTACGCCGCACCATCAACGGCAACCTTTTGCTGGAGGTGGCAAAAGGCAGCTCAGAGAGCGCAGAGGCCATGAGAGAGAGCATCGCACGCGTACTTGGCGACGCAGCGGCAGTGCGTGCACTGACAGAGGACTCGAAGGTGGTCGTCTTGGAGATCCGCGATCTCGACTCCCTCGCGACAGAGCGTGAGATTTGTACCGCCATCGAGAGCCAGTTCGGGATTGAGGAGGGACGAGTCAGGGTGCGAAGCCTGCGACGCGGCTACGCGGAGTCTCAAACGGCGGTGGTCAGCTTGCCTTTTTCCCTGGGCAAAGCGGTAATGCAGCGGGGACAGGTGCGGATCGGCTGGACCGTTTGCAGGATCCGCGAAAGAGGAGGACTCCCGAGGTGCTATAGATGCCTAGAACCTGGGCACATCGCGAGCAGCTGCAGGAGTGCAATAGACAGGAGCGGCTGCTGCATCAAATGCGGCGAGCAGGGGCACAAAGCCGTTGACTGCACAAAGGAGCCATTATGCTTCATTTGCTCGGCAGCGGGCAAGAAGGAGTCCAGGCACCAGGCCGGCAGCAAAAGCTGCCCGGCAGCGTTCAGCGGGGTCGGTCAACGCAGCAAGACATGCGGTTGATCCAGCTCAACCTGAACCACTGCAGGGCCGCGCAGGACCTCTTGCAACAGACGGTGCGTGAGCGGGGATCGGAGGTGGCAATCCTCAGCGAGCCCTATAGGGTTCCCAGCTGCAGCGACTGGGCCACAGATCGCTCGGGCAGAGCTGCGTTGTGGACTTGCGGAGTGGAGACGCCCCAGATCTGCGACATAAAGTCGGCCGATGGGTTCGTCCGAGGCAAAGTAGGCGGTAAGTGGGTCTACAGCTGCTACCTGGCGCCCAGCCTCCCGCTGGAGACCTTCAGCCGAATAATCGACGAGCTGATCGGAGACCTGCGAGGACGAAGCGACGTCGTAGTCGGGGGCGACTTCAATGCCTGGGCCCAGGAGTGGGGGTCCTCCCTAACCAACGCTAGAGGACGCACGGTGCTGGAGGCCTTCGCTACCTTGGACATGGTGTTGCTCAACGAAGGATCCCGACAAACGTTCAGCAGGGGAGGCACGGGGTCAGTCATCGACCTCACATACGCCAGCAGCGCGTTGGCCAGAAACTCCAGCTGGAGAATCAGCGACGCCTACACCGCTAGCGACCACGAGGCCATCGAGTGCGTGTTTGGCGGACCGGATCGGGTAAGAGCAGCTCCTACTCAGCAAAGGAAGGCGTATCGGCAGGCCACGCTGAGGACACAGGCGTTTACAAGCGCCCTCCGGACCTACACGGCATCAGAGTCGGACGGAGCCAACGAGCGGGCGACCCAGCTGGGGGAGGCAGTGGAAGCGGCCTGCGACCTGAGCATGCTCCAGCGAAGTGCGTTTGGGAAGCACCATGCCCCAGTCTTCTGGTGGAACGAGGGCATCGCCGAGCTCCGCAAAATCTGCCACGGCGCGAGAAGACAGCTCCAACGAGCCAGGGGAACTTCGCGACTGGTAACCTGTTGCGAGGCATACAAAGTCGCGCGGAAGGAGTTGAAGACCGCCATTAGAGACAGCAAGAGAGAATGCTTCCTCAAGCTGTGCGACGCTGCCGAGGAGGACCCCTGGGGAGGCGCCTACAAGATGGTGGTCAAGAGCATCAACGCCGGAAGCAGAGCCCCAACGGACCCAGTAGTGTTGGATGGGATCGTTGGGACCTTGTTCCCGCAGGGGCGGCCCATAACCACATCCCCGAGCCCCGAGCACAGCCTGGACGACATCTGCGAGGTCACGGAGGAAGAGGTGCTGCAGGCAGGCAGAGACCTGAACCCCAAGAAGGCACCGGGGCCGGACGCGATCCCTAACCGTGCGACGAAGCTGGCACTAGCGCTGATCCCAAGCGAGGTCACGGGTCTGTTCAACAGATGCCTCCACGAGGGTACGTTCCCATCGAGGTGGAAGAGGCAACGGCTCTTTTTGCTGTCCAAGCCGGGGAAGCCGCCGGGCGAGGCGTCCTCCTACAGGCCCATCTGCCTCCTGGACACGATAGGGAAGGTGTTCGAGAAGGTGATTGCCACGAGGCTGAGTGCAGCCATCGAGGCAGCAGGCGGCCTCTCCCCGGAGCAATACGGGTTCAGGAAGGGGAAGTCGACGCTGGACGCCATCTCCAAGGTGGTTCAAACGGCAGAGGAAGCCTGCGCTGGTACCAGATGGAGAGGAGGGTCCAAATCCTACTGTCTCGTGGTGACCCTCGACATAAGGAATGCGTTCAACTCGGCCGATTGGAGCCGCACGCTAGAGGCCCTTCAGCGCTTCAGCATCCCTGGATACCTACAGAGGATTGCACGTAGCTACTTCAGCGACAGGGTGCTGACTTACGAGACCAGTCTGGGTTCCAGGGCATACAAAGTCTCAGCCGGAGTCCCTCAGGGCTCCGTTTTGGGACCCCTGCTCTGGAACGCCATGTACGACGGAGTCCTGAGACTTCCGTTGCCAGCCAACACCAGCATGGTGGGATTTGCGGACGACGTCGCCATAGTGGTGGTGGCCAAGCACCTCGCCGCAGTGGAGGAACTCGCCAACACGGCCGTCCGAGCCGTGGAGTCGTGGCTTACGGTCGCCGGATTGGACCTGGCAGCACAGAAGACCGAGGCGGTGCTTATATCGAGCCGGAAGGCTGTAGAAACAGCAAGTGTGCAGGTCGGTGGCACCACGATACGCTCGCAGAGGTCAATCAAGTACCTCGGGGTGCTCATCGACACACGCCTCTCCTTCAAGGAACACTTGGAGTACGTGCAGAGGAAGGCCAGCGGAACCGCGGGAGCGCTCTCGCGAATGCTTCTCAACACCAGAGGCCCGAAGCATGCAACGCGGAAACTCCTGACGAGCGTGGTGACGTCGCAGATCCTGTACGCTGCGCCCGTGTGGGCGAAAGCCGCTCAGGTGAAAACCTACATGCGAGGCGTGGAGGCGACGTACAGGCTGTGTGCCTTAAGGATCGCGTGCTCGTTCCGGACTGTGTCGGACGAAGCAGCGCTGGTCATAGCCGGGCAAGTCCCACTCAGGGAGCTGATAAGGGAGAGAAAGGAAGTCCATACGGCCACGCAGGGCGGAAGCGAGGCGACAAGAGCCGAGCTGAAGGCTACCGCAAGGAGGAACAGCATCAGCAGATGGCAGACCCAGTGGGACAGCTCAACCAAGGGGCGCTGGACACATTCCCTCATCCCGAAGCTGCAACACTGGATCGAGAGGAAGCACGGCCAGGTAGATTTTTATCTCACCCAGGCGCTTAGTGGACACGGCTGCTTTCGCAGCTACCTCAAGCGCTTTGGCCATGAGACGGAGGACTGGTGCCCAGCGTGCGGCACCGGCATAGTGGAGGACGCACAGCACGTCCTCTTCGAATGCCACAGATTTGACCGCGAGCGTCTCCGACTGGAGGCGGTAGTAGGCGACAGGATCGCTACCGGGACCTTGGTGCCGATCATGCTGGCGGAGCCAAGTGCATGGGAAGCGGCCGCAGAGTTCGCCTCTAGCGTCATGCGAACTCTGAGAGTTTTGGAGAGAAGGCGTAAGCAGGAGACGGAGTAGGAGCCTTCAAGCGTGCGAAGCAATGCTTTGCGGCAGTACCGCGCGCGTTGGGCGCCCACTCCCAAACACGGCCTGCACTTAATTATACCCAATAGTAAGACTGTAGTATTAAAAGCAAGAAATTAGAAAAAAAAAAAAAAATAATTAAAAAAAAAAAAAAAAACTTTTCCTCTGGAAAAAAAAAAAAAACCCAGCCCAAAAAAATTTAAATTTAAAATTTTTAAATGCTATATATTGTGAAATAAAGTAGAATAAAATTATACTATAAAAATCAAATTGAAATAAATATAATTTAAAATTTAAATTAAACAAATATATAATTTTAAATTTAAATTAAATAAATATAATTTTAAATTTAAATTAAATTTTAATTTTAAATATAATTTTAAATTTAAATTAAATTTTAATTTTAAATATTAAATATACTGTTTTTAGGTATAAAATATATTTAATTAAATTATTTCACTCTCGCTGAAAATAGATTTTCATAAATTTCTAAATCTTGTTGTAATTATTCGACTCTCAGTGTTTTTTTTCGCCCCCTCTGCATGTACCGAAAAGGGTTCAAAGTTTGACACAAGGAAAAGAAACCAAAACAGAAATATTTCGCTCCATTTTGCTGCTGTGATTTTTTTGTTTGTTCGCCAGGAATTGCATAACCTTCTCGACGGCATAGTCCCTGCCCCGCTGCTCATTGTGGTAGAGCGGCGCAGCTTCATTTGGCTGCCCGTTCGAAGTGCTGCCAACCGGATGGATATTTCTCTGGGATGCTACGGAAAAACAGGGGCACAACCAGAATGGCAGGAAGAGTGCTGCAAATGGAACTGAAACTAAAGGAAATACTTGGGGCTTAAAACCAGAGGAGAGAAATCGCATGTAGAATTTCATCAGCTGGAATTCGGGACTGGCATTGCGACACGACAACCACATCAAGCCATCAGCTGGCAAGGGAGGGGAGTGGGGCTAACAAACTGCACAAATGCTGCCCCAATCCTGCCCCAATTCTGCCCCAATCCTGCCCCATATGGTGGTGCATCATCACTTCGCCACCGGGCCACCGAAATTTCTCACTCAATGAATGGAAAGACCAGAGCCAGAGCCAGCCCAGAGACACAAAATGTTACGCAGCGATTGTGCCACACGACAACTGCAGACACGAGCGGGGCATGACGCACGAGTGGGAGTGGGGATGGAGTCCTGCAGGAGGATGAACTGCAGCCAGGCAGAATGTTCATTAATCTAGTTACAAGTTCGCGCAGACAGTTCGCATAATCAATCAATAGACACACACGAGGCGGGGTCCCGGGGACGGGGCTGGCATTGGTGGGACTCGACAGGATATCGCCATTGCAGTACGTACGTATTGTGGGCGTGACTGTGCCAGGGGGGGGGCGTGTGCCAGTGCTTTTCTGCGGTCTCAGCCCCCATGACTGAGTGACAGGAACAGGAAAGCATTTCGCAGCAGGCTGCCCTCCCCGTGAAAACTTTTGGAATGGCCTTGATGGAGCGAAAAAGTTGCAGAACAAGAACGGAAAAAGGAGCCAAAACAATTGGGGGAAATCATTTGTGTTTAATTTTAAATTTCTTACGATTGTTTCAATCAAATTGCGGTTTTTGTTTTGTTTTTTGCTGTGTTCTTTTTGTGTTTGTGGAGAAGACTAAGGCTGTGGGTCCTCTCCACTCTCTTCTGGCAACCCTGATAGTTCTGGCATCTCTTGGGACACCCCATCCTGATCATCAGCGGTCTGCGGAGCAGCTGGAAGATCCTGCTGCTGCGGCTGCTGCACTTCTGGCATTGCTTGATCCTCTGACACCCCTGAAGTCGCTGGCTGCTCTGCGGCAGTCGCCCGCGTTTGACTTCCACAGCAGCCGCAGCCGCAGGCGGCATTCATCTTCTTCTGGCGATTGAGCGCCCGCACCTCGGGATGCCCGAAGCAGTGTTCGCACTCGTCATCCGTCTCGGAGGAGCTCTCGCCGAAGGGGTGCTGCTTGCGGTAGATGCAGCAGCACTTGGACTTGCGACGATTCATGAACTCGTTGTCCACCACATCCGCGTGAAAGTTGACACGCCGCGAGGCGGCGGCGGCGGGATGGCGCAAAACGAAGCGCAGTGTGGGCATTGGCATCGGCACCGGCTCCGATGCAATGGTCTGATTAATGGTCGCAGAGATCGATGCGCTGGCAGTGGCGCCGACGAGGGCACCCGATGGGAAGGCACCGCTGGCATTGCCAGCCGGAGCCACAGCCGTGGCCGGCGGCACCTCTGGGCTGCCATTCTCCATGCTGCGCACCTTTGGCTTGGCCTTGATCAGCAGCGACGATGGGCCCGGCTGCTCTGCGTTTGTCTGCTCCAGCCCGGAGCTCTCTTGCGGATCCATTCCGAGCCAAAAACTTTGTAAATAATTTATTCCGAAACGTTGTTAGTTGTTTTCAGTGCTTCGAATGTACAACCTGCTTGTATGCCCGGCACTTGTTTTGTGACGAGTCTCGCACACTTGACTGGAGTGTGGACACCTACTCGGATTATTTGTACATGTCTGCTGAAATATTTCATTTATTAATGCCATTTCAGCTGTCATTTATCGATCAATCGTGTATGGGTTAGCCGCACTTTCCTTTCTTCTCCCAACTCTCTTTTTGTTGTATTTATGACGTGCTCAAATCCTTGCTTTGCATTGTTTATCGATCACTTTGATAGCATCCCTGAAGTTTGCAAGTTTGCTGACCTTTCCACCATTCCAGCTCGCTCTCTCTCACTCTGTCGCGTCTGCATGTCTTTAGCCGCAGTCATTTTGGCTGCCAAAACTTGCGCACGATTTACGTCAATTGGACAAGCGCCAGGACACGCCTTAGCCCCGCAATGCCCACGCCCCAGCACACCCATTTAACCCGCAGCAGTACGTACTCTTACACCCACCCACCCGCACCACCACCCACACCCACACCCACACCCACTTTGCAGGGCTCTGGCACCATGGGGCTCTATGTTTACCTAAAATGCAATTCTCCTTTGCCCGTTGCAGTTTTGCATTTATTATTGAGAGAGAGGCTGTCAGGGGGGGTGGGGGTGGGATGACTGGATGATGCTGGCTGTGTATGTGTGTGTGTGTGGGAAAAGCCATTTTCCATTTTACTTTACCACTTTTGCCTTTGAAAATTGCTGCTGCTCCCTCTATATAAATATATATGCACCTATATATATTTCTACTACAATTTTGTTCTTGTATTTTTTGTATTTTTTATTTACGCATGGCAAATAAATGTTGGAAATAATATGATGGCAGGGTGGGAGGTGTGGCGTGGTGTGGTGTGGGAATAGAACTGTTACTGGTGCAGTGGGCGGTGGGCGGTGGTGCCACACTCTTGGGGTTAAGGAACTTTTTGCCGGTTTCGGCTTCGGTTTTCGGTTTCGTCTTCGTTCGTTCAGGCTCTTTTTGCGCCTCGCCTCCTTTTTTGGCTGTCGCTCCGGCCACCATGTATTTTACTTCATGTCTGCGTTTATCTGGCATTAGAAGCAAGAAAAATTATGTTTGCAGTTTGGACCACAGGCGGTCGGAATGGATAGCAGATGGGCAAGCGGCAAGGTCTGTGGGGCAGGGCTGGGTAGGTCTGTCTGTCTGCTGCTCTGCTCTGCTCTGCAGAAGATAATAAAAAAGAAGCCGCAGCGTCGCAGCACTTTTCGGAGCCAAAAACCAAAACCGAAAAAACCCCCACCGAGCCCAAGCCCAAGCCAACGACCCTGAATGAAAAATTATGCCCAATGCTGTTTGAATAGTTAAGTTTGGCTTCCCTCCGGGGAGGTGCCTGCTGGTCGTTCGGTTCGGCTCCGGTTCAAGAGCAAAGCTCAGGGCGTCACAGATAGCGCATCCTCTCGCTCTGTGTCTGCCTCTGTGTCTGTGTCTCTCGCTCTGCCTCTTTTCGGTGACAAATGTGCCGCCTGGCATGCAAATGTAACTTTAATTGATCGATAACTTTCGACCAGCTGGCGATAAATAAGCCGAGCCAAGCCCAGGCTGTGCTGCGCTTCCCTGAGTTATCGATGACGGGGTGTATTTCATTCCATTAAGCGCCGTTTAGCGTTGCCGGACAGCACAGACAAGTTGTCCTGTCCTGTCCTGTCCTGCCTTATTCCGTTTCATTTATTTCCATGTTGATGCGGGAGAGAGCTAGTCGCTTGGAAACATTCCAGTGAATGGCAGAGAACTATTCCCTGGCCCTCCATTCAGACTTGCATAAAGGGAAAACAGAAACTTAAAACTGAAGATGACTGATGGGTGGAGTTTAATATTATTTCCAGCCTGTATAATAATATATTTCCAGCTAAATTGCATTCTCTTTCGTCTCATTTTATTTACTTTTATATAAAGTTTAATTAAGAAACATTTCAATTTTCAGTTTTCTGCTTTGTTTTTTTTCTTCTATTTTATTTATATTTTAATCTTCGCCGCTCTCTCACTGACATTTAGAGGAGCTTTGCTTTGGTGCAGGAGGAATAGTGTTTGTTTAGGGAATATATTTATTTGAAATATAAAATATATTTAATTAAAATATTATATATATTTAAATTAAATATGTGTTATATTAAAATGTTTCATATTTAAATTAAATATATGTTTATGTAATTTAATTTCCACTTCCTAATTCCTAACTTTGTTCGCAATTAATTTATTCGGTTCCCAGTGCTCTGCCAGTCCTCTGCTGCCAGCCTGCTCCATCCCAGTGCATTCCCCACTCGCTGTGCCTAGTGCCTGGTGTGAGACCCTGTCTGGGATCACCTAAAACTATTTGCAGCCCATTGGACTAAACGCTTTGCGGCTGCTCTGCACGCACTTAACGGGCAAATAAAAGTGTTCGTTCCTTTCCCGTGTTAGCAGAGAAGAGAAGAGCAAGGGAAGGGGATGCAGATGCGGATGCGGTGGAGGAGCCGCAGAATGACAAGGCATGTCCAAAGCAAATCCGAAAGCCTCCCCCTGATGAGCCTGTGGCCATAACTTCTTTCTGTGCCATTGAAATGAAATCTAAAATTCATTACGCATTTTATGCGTCAAAAGGAGATTGGGGAAGATAGCAGGCGGCAGGCGGGAGGCGGCAGAGTGCAGAACTCGACACGTAATGAGGCGCGTGCCTCATCTCTCTTGCCAGAGCTCTGCCCCTTGCCCAGGAGATGTTTTTTGGGGGGGTGGGTTGGCGGGCAGGGCCAAATGGCATTTATGTCCCAATGGAGACACGCACAACGCGACGACAGCAACGCCTTGCGACTGCCTCCGGCGTATGCCTACGCCTTCGCTTCCGGGTTTTGTCCGGATCCATAGCTGCCACGTCGGGTGGCATCTGCGCGAGCAATTTACCCGCCGGAATTGTAAGCTCAAGCGTCCGTGTCTCCGTTGTCGCTGGGTTGTCTTTGGGGAATAAGATGAATTACATGCTACTTGGGGGCAGCTTCTGGCAGCAGCTTAGACAACGACACGAGACAACTTAGACTGGCGCGATACAGTGATGCTGCCTGCCACACACTGCCACAATGTGTGTGTGTGTGTGTGTGTGTGTGATACGCTGAGGAATGGAATGGAATGCCAACCTTGCCACTTGAGCACTAAGTCGGTGTCAGAGTGGCCTCACTCTTTCTTCTTTTTTTGTCTCTGCTGTGTGTCTCTTAGCTCTGCTCTGCCCTGCTCTGCTCTCTGTTTGTTTGGGTTCTCTATTTCTCATCCTGATTGAGAGTGCTGGGCATGCAAAATCATGTAGATAGCGCTCCACACGCACAAAAGGTAACAAAAACTAAGTCCCCCAAGCAAATAGTTCTCCTGCCGGGCACTTTACTCTCATGGCAACACTGAGGCAAAACCAAAAGAAAAAACAGCAGAGTAAAGAAAAGACAGGGAATAGAACGGATGCAGCAATGGAAACAATACGAGCGAGTGGAAAAACAGACACACAGAGAGAGAGAGAGCGAACGAACTAATGGAGGAAAGAACCCATTAGAGGAAGGAATTTTAAACGGCAGCAACATTCAGGCTAAACAGCTTTAGGGCAAGCAAAAACCTTAAAGGATTGCATTTTAAACAAAAACAGAGCAGCGCTTAGAGAGAGGTATGAGAGGTATAAAACCTTTTAATGAACTGCCAGAAATCACAGGGCAAAGGACGATCTTTAAAGAGTAAAATAAAATATACACGACTCTCAGAGCACTCAGACAATAATTCCCAATAGAAAGATCTGCCAAATAAATACAAGAAAAAGGACCCTCGCACCCTGGGAAATCCAATGGAAGCTGCAATAAATAAATATCTCAGGCGATCAAAAAATATGTACCAACAGAAAAAAAAATCCGTACAGGGCTGCCAGCCCATGTCGTTAAAGATTTATGGAAATTTTTGCGGTTAACAATTTCCGCCGAAGCAGTGTGCAGTAGAGTAGGAGAGAGAGAGAGCAAAGAGTGAGAGAGAGAGCGAGAAATCAACCGCACGGAAATCATGTCTACGCATCATTCTTTGTGCGCTTTGGCTATTACTTTACCCAACCCAGCCCGCCCCCGCACACCCAGTGGCACGCCACACTCCGCCGTATATTGCGGGGGGGGGGCATTCCTGTATTGTATTTGGTTTGTGGAAATGTGTGATAAGCAGTTTCCGCCTGGGAATAGACCAAAAACCAAGACCCAAGCCGAGCGCAGTGCGAGGCAAATATATAACACGAATAACCACACACATACACATGCCTACACACACATATACATAAGTGTGTGTGTGTATAGTTCTTTGAATGCCTAGTCCGTAGTGCAGCCCCCCTAGTTCCCCCTGGCTGCCGCTTGGCCTGGTTCCCTTTCATTGGCGTCGAACTGGCGTGTCCCGAGAATTCCCGGAATGCCAGGAGCACACACCCATGGGTTAAACGTGGGCTGTGGGCTGATGGCGGGACAAAGGGGGTTCGAAGGGGGGGCCGCACCCGGTCCGGAAGCTGTGGCTACTAATGCAAATATAATGGCAAATGTTTCGGAAATATATTTCACAGATAAAATTGATAAAGAATGCCTCGTTCTCGCCCCACCCACTCCCACTCCCATTCCCATTGTGTTGTATGCGGCGGCAAGCGGAAAACTATTTGCTCACATTTTTTGCCAGCACACAAACACACACACACACACACACACACACACAAAGCAAAGAAGCAGCAAAAGAGACAAAGAAAATGGTTAGCAAAAGAAAACATCTCAAGCAGCAGGAGACTGCGGCGGTGGCGGAGACGGGTACTCTCCTCTATCAATCGGTTAACGATTGTGTGAACAACTCATGGGCTGTGTGGGTGTGTGGGTGTGCTGTGTGCTGTGGGCCATGCTCGTATTTTTCTGCTTGCAATTTTCCTTCAATCTATGGTTCTCATAATGTTTGGGTATGCTGCAGGAAAAAGCGACAAAGGGTTTCGGGATGCGTTACATTTAATGGAAATTTGTGGCCAGGACATCCAATGCACACTCAATACATAATACTGGCAGCTCTCTCTCTCTCTCATCAGTTGGAGTCATGCATAGAGCTATCGAGTATCGAGTACCGAGTTTCTTTTTCTTTGATATACAAAGACTCTCCTCCACTCCACTTTACTCCTTTAATTTTATTTCTTTTAAGGCTAATTGTCTTGCCATTTCTTTTGTTAGCTTTAATGTTTACGAAGCGAAGTGAGCGAGGACTCCTCAGCTATTATTTTTCTCTTTGCTGGATATCTTTGTTTAAATTTATTTGCTGGCCAATCATTTAATTAAGACTGCTTAAGGAAAGATTTCTTCCTTTCTAGATTCATTCAACTTTCTCCATTTTCCAGTATTTTCCGAGCATTCCCCCAACGCCCTTTCTAGCCCGTCTAGTATTCCTCTCTGTCTGTCTGTCCCGTCTGCCTGTCTGTGTTTCATTCAACTATTTGTATGATTCGTGAGCTTAAGTAATCGAAATAAATAAAACGAAATCAGAGTCACAGATTTGCAGCCAAGTAACAAAATAAAAAGGGAAACGAGACCAGAACCATGACGTTGACGATGACGATGACAATTCTCTATTCTTTCTATCCCCAAGAGAGTCAACGGGAAAAGGCAATGGCGGGCGATCCATTTGTCAGTTTGCAGTGGAGGAGAAATCTAATATAAATTCCATTACAATTATATAAATTTCACTTAAGTTCTGTAATAATTTGAAAGCATGGCACAAAAACGACTTAAGCGAGGGAGTACTGTACTGCCAAGGGGAGTGGCGGCGGTGGCGGTGTGGAGTACTCGCAACAGTGCAACAGCAGCAGCAGCAGCAAAAGAAATGCATCATAAATTTTCATGTTGCTCTCGCGATTTTCTATTGTGTTCCACTGGAGAGTGGAGCAGAAAATGGACATAAAAACGCCAAGCCCAAGACTGAAAAAGAAACTGAAGGCCTCCGGCCTGCACCTTCACAACCAAAGCGGCAAATACCCTTTCGATTACACTCGTATTGAATTTTTGGGTGTCACTTCTAGGCGGCATGATCTGTGGGCAGCAGCCAACAATTATTGATGGCCGTACGCTGCCTTCCTGGAGCCGGCAAACAGCTGCTCCAAATCAGGATACTCTCTGGCGTAAGAGTAACGGACTCGAAATAACGGACACAGCTTCCAAGTGGAGTAGCAGTAACTCTACTGTGGCGGCTCCTCCTCCCGCTGCTGCTGCTGCTGCTGCTCCGGTTCCGTCTGCTGAGGCAGCAGCCATTCTGTGTCCAGCCATAAAGCAGCAACAACAACGACAGCAACAACAACAACAAAAGCTACAACTACATAAAGAGGCAAAATGAAAAAAAAAAAAATGCAATACAATTTCATTTTATGCAAGAAACAACGCGGCAAAAGCAGCGCCATGAAGCGGGCATGTCGGACGCCAGGCGCAGCTTTTTGCTTTTTGGTGAAAAATTGTAAATTCCCATTAGAATTGTGCTGGAGAGAGTGGGCGATGGAGGGTGGAGTGGGTGGTAGGTGATGCTGAACGCATCATGGAAGGAAGCAAGAAAGTAAGCCGAGGAAATGAAATGAAACCAAAAATGAAACGAAAAGCGGACTCCGTGGAGACTCCGAGCTGCTAGTAAAGGTGCGGCCCGGGTGGCAGCGGAGGCGTAGAGGCGTTACCGTAAGTAGGTAAGTGTAGCGTTACATAAACATATATACATACATCCATCTGTGACTGAGGGAAACGCAGCGACTCCATGGAGAAAGCCATGGAGCACGGCAGCCATGCGAAACATGAAGCCAGCAACAAATTTTTACAAATATGAGCCATATAAAAGTATGAAAAATATGAACAGGAAGGGAGGTGCAATGGCTGATCAACGCTTCAAAATCTATCCGGACTTCTATAGAATAATCCATATATAAAAAAAAGCTTTATTGGACTGCAGAAGGTTGGGTTGTTATTTTTGTAAGATCTTTGGAAACAAATGGAATTGAAAAAACTTTTGGAAATCCCTCGTTTTGATGATAGCTATTATTCCTGTCATTTCTATCGTTCTGCAGTGTTGTACAAAAATAAATTAACAATAGAAAAATAAATATAAAATAAAATGAAATAATAAATATATAGGTAGCTTATAAAAAAGAAGCAAATAAATAAAAGTAGATATATAAAAATAATTGAATACAAAAAAAAAGATATAAAATGATTTAAAGCTTCAATTAAATATTTAGTTAGTATAATAATACAAGAATTATTAATAATAATATTAATAATTATTATTAATAATAATATTGATTATTGATTATAATATTGATTATTATTATTAATAGTAATATTAATAATTATTATTATTGCTTAAATAAGCCCGAGAGTATTTATCTCTTATAATAATAAATTGTTTGTGAACTCGTTTGCAGGTCCCGCACGGAATGGTAGCCACAAGGCATGGTAAGGCGCACAATTGCTACTCCGTTTAAATCTGCACACCGAATCACAGACATTTCGATGGCTTGGCATCGGATTTAGCCCCACTGTGCGTAGCAGTTAGCTTCAGATGTGCACAGGGGGGGCGGCGGTGGAGCGAGGGGAGGAGAGTTCAAAATGCGGCACGGCAAAGTGCCTCCGCCTGAGCTTAAAAGAAATGACTTCTTGTTCCGCTGAATGATGCAAGCAGTTACCTCCTTTTGCAACGCCCCCCTTCGCTCGCCCCACACTGCCTCTGCTTCATCTTCTGCCACTTCCACTTCCACTTGCATCGTTTCATCTTTTCTTCTGCCTTCTTTGCTGCTGCGTTCGTTCGGCTGTTTTTCGTTGTTGTTTTGTTTTGGGTGCAAACGAAGTTTACGCGTGCTGATGCAGATAATGGCAGTCAGTCGTCAGACAGAGCGATGGTCGGACGTTGTCTGCTTTCTTTTTTGTGTGTTGCAACTTGTTACCTATTAAGAGCACACACACAGAGACACACACACACTCTCGCACTCTCATGTCCCATGTGTGTGTGTAAGATGACTTCCGGCTCCTGTCCCCTGGCAGCAAAAGAAAACGGCAAGAGCTGTGCAGCAGCAAGAGAGAGAGCGAGAGCAGGCCCAGAGCCTCTGAGCAATTACAGAGAAAGCATCGAAAAATACTCGTACGTTGGGGCACTTTGGCTGCAGAGGGATGCAGCGACAGCAACAGGAGCAGGGCAGAAGGGACAAGCATCTAAGCAGGATAAGGATAAGGATAGGGATAGGGATAGGCGAAACCAGGCTAAAGGACAGGAAATATCCCACTCACAGGAGCCCCACCTGAAACTACAGCCATGCACTAAAAATGGAGTAAAACAAAACAAAACAAAACAAAAAATAGAAGAAATCTTTTCTCAGCTTTCCGTTCCGCTGTGGGGGCTCCGTCTTCAGGCCATAATTGCTTGGCAAGTTAATAAGTGGCAAGTCAAAAAGCTTATCCCTTGGCAACCCATAACCCCTGACCCCATAAAGACCCCACACACACCCACATACACCCATCCACACTTGTGAGCTGGAGAGATGAGGCTTCTGCTGCTGCTGCTGCTGCATCTTGCATTCGCATTCCATTGCAGAAGCCGGAGAAAATGCTCTCCGCTTTTTCCTACCCTCTTCGCAGGCATTTTAATTAGCGCATTACCAGAAGGAGAGAGAACAAGAGAAACACAGGCTGAGCAGAGCAGCGGGGAAAGAAGAGAAACCACTCGACAATCGACAAACCCGACACTCGACACCAATTTCGTTGTGGCCTCAGATATGCTCACATATAGAATGCCATATACGCGTAGGAATATTTTCACACACTGCTAAATACTTAGTTGCATTTTCTGGGACTGTAACTGTAAGCACTGATCAAGCAATGAAATCTATCAATGAAAGATGTGAGAAAGAAATTTACGAAATGCATCTAAGAAATCAGTGAAATTCGAAGCAACGAAAGCAGATTACTGGAGGGATTATAGTCAGAGTGCGTGGAGAGTTAGTTACTCTAATAATTTATAGCTTTTCTTGTTTTGGTTTTTTAATTTTTCCATCGGTCTTTCGCTGTGTATCTTAGCAGTAAGAATGCTACAAAAACCTTGGCATAATGTTCGCTCTTATTTTGTGTTCTCTTCTTTGCCCAGTGTGGCTTAGCACTTGGCTAAATTTGATATTTGTGTGCTGTCTACTCCTATCTCTGCCTATCTTCATCTCTCTTCCAGTGTGGCTTGACTGTCTTTCAAATAAAATTTTTTCACGTTTCAACATTTTTTTAGCATCAGTTTTCGATATTTGTGGATGCTTCTGCGTATTTATTTTCCGTATTCCCCACATAAACAGCTTCCAAATACTTTCCTAGTACTTCGAGCAGACAATAATTAAAATAAAGTTATTAAGAGCAATCCATAGAAATTTTAATGTGTGTATTATTTATTAACATATGAATTCCATATAACATATTCCATATCAGCCAATAAAAAATATAGTGAAACACCACTTAGCTGCCGATTTTGTTGCCCTTTGTGTAAAAATAAAATGAAAATAATTCTTCAGCACACTGGCAGCATGAATCGAATGTAATTAGCTTTGAAACTGTTGCTCCCTTGGTTTACTTTTCGTTTTATTTGGCATTTGGTCGCTGATCGAAATGAATCCCTTAAGCTGTCGATTTGTATGGTTTCTTATTTTTCGGCACAGGATTGAGGATTGCGGACTGCGGACTGCGGATGGGGACCCATGCGGACCTTTGTCACTGTCCGCTTGTACGAACACTTCTCGCACTCACTGTAGGTGTAATATGCCGCCCACCCCCCCACCTTTGGCCCCGAAACGAACCTAATAAAACGGAATGGAAGTTGAACAAAGTTGCCAGCAGCGTGGAAAAGAACGAAAAAAAAAGAGAGAAAAACTCAATCGAAGTCCACTTCGCAGAGCGATAAACGATTGTTGTTGCTGTCGTTGTTGCAACATTGCGAGCGCCCCCTGAGCCCCTGGCCAGGGCACGCGAACTAAAAAAATGTCTCTTCAAGTTGCAACTTTTGTCAGGTGTTGCCACGCCCGGCCAACGTTCCACCGACGCGTCGGGGGCAAGTACAAATGATGTTGCCACTGCACTGGGTTGCAAGATTCATGCAGCTGTTACCCGGCTGCCGGCGAATACAAAAAAATTGAAATCGAATGGAATGGAATAATATTGAACATTTGCTTTGGCTGGGAATCAATTCCAATTTCTTATTTAACATTTTGATTAATGCATTTCGAGTCGGTGCAGGAGGGGGAGGAGGAGAAGGCAGCAGCAGCAGCAGTGGTACGAATATGCAAATTTTGTGACAGCAACAGAGAAAGTAAAGAGAGAGGGAGAGAGGCAACACATGAAAATGCATGAAAATGATTGCACGGATGCAGCAGCGGACCTGTGCACCTCTCCTGTCCTGCTCGTCTATCCTGTCGTGTCCTGTTCAGGGTTCTTGACAATGGCGGCCACTTGACACATGCTTAAGCAGACACACACACACACACACATGCCACAGATGGGGGCACATTGGGATCTAGAGTTAAAGGCAACATCTGCTTCCACCGCTCTCTCTCGCACTCTCGTTTGCCATTTGGCTTTTTGCGGCCACCCAAAGCGACCAACTCTCAGTGAGGGGCCAAATGTTGTCAAATAATATTTACCAGGACATGCAGGAGATGCAGCCACACACACATGCAAACACACACACACACATGAGCATGAGCACCCAGTCGGACCTTGTAGAAGTGGTTGCAATATAGAACTGGTTCTTCACTACTTCCCTGGCAGGCTTAGTGGAACCGATTCCACAAAGAATGGTTCTATCATGCATCTTTTTGCACAGAAAAATATGGAATGAAACCCAAACCGATTCCCGATCGTTCGTTTTTTTCACGAAGCGGCCTATGCATTCTTTATGCCTTCTAATAGAAGCGAGTAATTCATGCATCGAAAACGTTCGCGGACAGACGATTTTTATGCATGAATTTCTCGCTTCTATTAGAATGCATAGAGCATGCATAGGCCGCTTCGTGAAAAAACGAACGATCGGGAATCGGTTCGGCATTAACTTCGTCTCTACCCCCCCTTACCGAGCGTACGAATTTGTCTTCGAAAACATTCTTTATGCCTTCCAATAGAAGCGAGAAGTTCATGCATTCTCTATGCCTTCTAATAGAAGCGAGAAGTTCACGCATCGAAAACGTTCGCAGGTAGACGTATTCGAAGCATGAACTTCTCGCTTCTATTAGAAGGTATAAAGAATGTTTTCGAAGACAAATTCGTACCCTCGGTACGGCGGCAGGACAACAAAAAAATTACAAAAGGGAACATGCAAGAACGCGTGCGGTTTTTTCTCGTCTTCTTTTATTTCATCACTTTCGTTTTGAAGCCGGGGAAAATTGTTCGTTTATCTGTGCTCTCTGCCAAAATTGTGAAAAAGTGAAACTAAAGTGCATAAAACTGGTTATTTTACCACGTAAGTATTGTCAGATTGTTGTGGCAGTTCGACCTGCCCCTTAAGAATATTAAAATAATCAATAAATAATGCATAATATACATATTTCTCTTTAAACAGGTACATGCACATGAACATAACCTCAACCTCATACTCGGCCTCCTGCCTTGCAAGGAAACATGCAGACACCGACAGGAACGACGGCAACAACATGCCCGAGAAAAGCAACAACTACAACCACGACATGGATTTCATCATAGACGACGACGGCAATTATTAAAATTTTGTATTTTATTATTATTATAATTAATTTTCTTTTATTTTTTTCATTTATTATTTATTTATTTTCAGTTTTTTTTTCTATATTTTTTTCGTTTTTTACTTCTTATTTTTCTTATTTTTTGTATTATATTTTAGTAAAAAAAATACATAATGAATCAAATTGAAAATTTATAGTTTTTGTATTAATGGGTTAATTTCGCGTTCTTTTAGAACGCTCTTTCATGCATGCATGAATGCATGCTGCATACCTTCTCAAGGAACGGTTCTTGATACATGCCAGGGAATGATTGCATTGGAACAGTTCCAGAACGGTTCTTAACAGGTTCCTATGGAACGGTTCTCCATGCATGCCAAATATGTGTTCTGTAATGCTTCTTTCGGAAAGTACAACTGGAAGCGAAACCCGAGCGTTTCACGAAGTTGAAATTACAACAACCACCAGTTCCCAATGCGTTCTAAAGGAACGGTTCCTACCTACTTCCAAATGTACCGGTGCTGGCGTGTTTCACCCCGTGTAATTTGGAAACCAAAACGTCATGTATAAATCACTGGTGCTTGCAGGAAAAAGAACCGCTCTAGAAGTGCTTCTTGGAAGGTATAAAGTCCGACTGGGCATGCATAAGAGGGACAATTCGAGCGAGCGACTGTGCAGCCGAGACCCAGGAAGAAAGTGCGAAATATGGAAGGAAAAAAATACTCGCACCAAATAAATATTCAACGAGTTGGAGGCTCGCTGTAGGTGGGTTAACTGCTCAGCTACAACGTGAGAGAGCGATTTTTTGATTGATTTCGGGTGATAAAAAAAAACATTAAAAAATATAATTTATAAATTTATAAATTTTAATTAAATTTATAATTTATTTATATAAACAAATTTTTAAAATAATTTAATTGCAGCATATTTAAAAGTAAAGTAATAATTAACTCCCAAAAATAAATGCATTTTTTTTAAGGGTCTCCTGCAGGGTATCTGCCGCTAAAGCTGAGCAAAAACTCCACTTGAAAACTTTACGCAGAAAGAAACTACCGAAAAAAAAATAATGTAAGCCATTATTCAGTGTCCCACATCCTGAACTTTGATCAATTGAAGGAAGCCACACGCACACACACACACAGAGGACACACACTCACACACAAGTTGGTGCAGCCAGAGGCAGCGAGATTCATCTTGGAGTTGGACATATTTGTTTGCACTCGACTGCGTTCCTCCTGGGTGTCAGAGGACAGACCTGCGACTCCTAAGGACTCCTGCCGGCTTTAGCCCATTTGCATCTGCACGTCTTTGGGGGGTTTTGGGTTTTCTTTCTTGATTTTTTGTGAGTGTTTTTTTTTTGGGGCATATCAGAGCCGCATTTTGGTCCCCAGTCGGGTGCCAAGTTTCAAATTACACGCCTCGCCTGACAGACGGCGCAGGGGGAGCGAGTGGAGCGGCTGGAAATGGTAGAACTTAACGAAAATAAATAAAATATATATAAAGGACATTGAAGCGTAGCCGTTTCTCCTACCAAAAAAAACCAAAAAAGAAGCAGCAAAAAACTAAAGGGAAAAGCGGTGACATGTTCAATCTGTCTAAGTCACGGCGTCTGCGTCTCGGATACGGCCACGGACACGGACACGGACTTTGTCTTTGTCCTTTTTTCAATCCAAATTTATCGGCAATAATTCTCAACTGTCCGTTTATGTCTTCATTCTGCAGATCCCCCCCCGAGACACCGACACCGACACGACACCCACTGCCCAGACTGACTGCCTGCTGCTGGCTTATATATTTATATTTAATATCGGGAAACAGACATAGATATAGACAAACAATCATATCGGGCTATTTACGGGCTGCCATCAGCCCAACCAGAAACCAGAGCCGTAAAAGATACAATTCATAGAGCCACAGCAGAGCGGCGCTGCACATCCTTCAGCTCAGAGTCAGAGCCAGAGTCGGAGTCGGAGTCGTAGTTGAGCCAAAATACAAAGACAAAGACCGAAACCAAAAGTTGGACAAAACACTTTTTCCAGAGATACAGACCGGAGACCGGAGCATCGTTTTATAGATAGCACAATCCACGCAACACTCACAGAGGCCAGCACACCCACACTCTAGACTCAGCAAGAGTCCTGTCTCTGTCTGTGTGTGTGTGAGTGTGTGTGTGCTGGAAAACTTTTGTGTTGGTCTTTTGTTGTTTGTATTTTGTTTAGATGGCATAAATTAGATACGTGCCAGCACATCCAAGCCAAGAGACAAGAGACCAGAACTGAACCCATAACCCGCCAGAAATCCCTCTCGATTGTTTGAGCTTTAAACAACACAAAAGGGGGACACAAGCAGACCCCAAAGCAGCCCCATGCACATACCCTGATAGATCGATCCAACCGATCACAGCAGCTGCAAATCAAACGCAGGATTTCCCCCGCAACAAATGGAATTTTTTTCGTGCAGAGTTCTTTATTTTTTTGCTTGTCCAACAGCTACTTAAAATTTGAATGCCCGCTGCTAAGAGTAAGAAAAAAGCGTCACAGGATCTGCTGGTGCCTGCTGCTTGCCATCGTATCATAGCAGCTGCCTCAGCCTCCCCACCGCTGTGGTTCGGTTTGTTGGGCCGCAATTTAAACATTTCGCTGTCATATTTGCTTTCAACTTGGCGGCCCACAAAACTGCAAATTGCAGTTTGGACCCACCTCCCATTGACAGCCGCAGCCGAGCCGCAGCCCCAGCTTGGCCAAACAATTTTCTGATTAATTTCAAGTTTTGTGTAAACTGTTGAAAACGTTCCTGATGCTCTCTTATGAGTGCTACCCGAAATCGGGGAGGCACACTGGCGCTGGCCTTTTTTGTCGACAACAACAACAACAGCAAAGTCAACGTCAATGAAAATGAAAATGAAAAGTTTTTCCTCTCCACTGAATGGTTAAGTAAACTGTGGTCCCAACGAATCAGGCAGCGAGAGAACTAAACAAATAATTAGCTAGCATTTATTTCATTGGGCAAGCAGACTCAAAGCTGCTCAAAGCTCCCAAATGGAACCAAAAATCCCAAAAAGAACACACACTGGAAAATATAACGAGTGTCGCTATAAGTGCATGGCCATGTGTAACCAACGAGTTATTGCAGCGAGTGGAGGATGCGTCTGAAACGTTACTGCTCGTCATAGTTTGTGCTGTTTTCTGCCTGGCTCCCTGCCTGATACTCCCTTTTTATTATTTGCTGCCACATAAGTCCCTCTCCTTTATCAGCTCTCGCTTTTTTCTCGTCCATTCAGCTAGCGGCTCTTTCATTAGATCGTCCATTAGCTTGTAAATGAATTACTCATTTGTGCAGTCGTTCGTTCATTAACTCATTCACTCTCGGCATTATTTCCATTTTGCTCATTGCAATTAAATTTCATTGTGCAAAGGAAAAATCCCTTGTACCTGCCACCACCTTCAGAGGCTTTTGCCTACTTTGAATTCCATCTCCGAGGGGAGCAGGCGGCCCAGTCCGTAGGTGATTGTAGATCTACCAGTGCAATAGTAATGCCAAATGAGGGCTGCCCCTAACGGTGGCATCCTCATACCCTGCTCCACTACCTCGCCTCGCCTCTCCGCACCCTCTCCACTCCTCTGCCACTGATGATGATGACGAAACTTTCAATTAGCGCAAAGTGTAATATGGAGCAGTGGCATCATTTTCATCAAATTACCAGTGACACCGCACCGCAACCGATTCCCAGGCGCATCCGCATCCTCCCGGGGGGAGGTCTCTCGCTCCTCTCGCTGGCTTTTCCTTCCTATTTCCCCTGGCGGATGTCGTGCCTCCTGCCACCAGCCACCAGCCACCTCATTCCGTACCTTCCGTAGCCGCAGTCGCATCGTGTTCATCTTTTCCGTTGCCACGGTTTTAGCCATTTTCCATTTATGGTCGACGATGACACAAAATGTCGGTCACTTGCGGCTTACCCCAAGCTCCCAAGCTCAAGCCCCAGCCCATGCCCCAGCACAAGCCCCTGCCCACCTACCCAGCATTCGCCTGGTCGTTCCCAATTTGGAAAATGCTGCAAATAGTCAGGAAAATTACCTCATGCGCATTTTCTTATTACAGTAAATGTGCATAAGAAAATGAACGTAATGAAAAATCTAAATAAAAAATAATAATAATAAAGAGAGCAGAGAAAATGGAGCAGCAGAAAGAAAATTAGGAAAATGTCTGCTGGGAATAATTTAATAAAGTTAAGAGCACAAATTTTCAAAATTTCTGGAGATGAAAAACCAAAAAATAAAACAAAAATATTAATAAAAGAAATGCATAAATTAATAAAAATAATATAATTTAATAATATATCCGAATGCTTATAAAGACAAACTTGAGCTGAGTATTCATGTGGAAAAAAGAAACGGACAGCGTGGCAAAGACTAAATAGTTCTAGAGAATAAACTGCCATATGAATGTAAGCCCAAGGCTAACAAAAACATGAATGAAACAAGAACTACAGCCATTCCAGAAGAGCTGAAAAAAAAACGAGAACCCAAGAGCTAAGCGCCCACCAGCCGCTCCCCTGGATAATACGAAACAAATGCTGGACAGCCTGTCCTGTTAATGCAATGGAATGGAAGAGAACAGAAGTCCCCATGCCATGCCATGCCGCACTCCGCTTCCCCACTCCAGAAATACCTTGCTGTTAAATTGAAAAATACCAGGAAAATAATGACAGAATCCAAGAGGACACAAACCAGAACAAGGACAAGAGCCAAGCAGAACCTGGAGACAGTCGAACAACGCAGAACAGAACAAGGAACAAGCGGAATGTAAAATTCCCTTTAGTGCTGCCTCCCTCTCCCTCTCTCCACCCACGCTCTCTCTCTCTTTCTATGCAAATGATGCAAAAATGAAAATGGATGGAAATTGAAAAACGACACACAGCGGGAGAGAGCGAGAGAGAGAGGGTGGTAGAGAGAGGGAGTGGGAGAGAGTGCGCTGGGCAAAATGAAAAATAATTAGCGCAATTAATGACCACGTAATTAGCGCTTCAAATCTGCAGTGTAGCCGAGACCCTTTTGCTGCTGCTGCTGCTGCTCCTCCTCCTCCTGGCTTTCTGCTTGTGCCACTGATTCTGGCTGTGCCTCTGGGATCCTGGTGCCTGCACCACAATGTGTGCAGTGGCACGTAAAGTGGAACCCCAGCAAAACGGATACCCTACTTCCATGAGACCTCATTCCCCCATTCCCCCATTCCCCCATTCCACCATTCAGCCATTCGGCATTCCCCTTCATTAATAGTTTGCTGCGGCCACGTTTGATAACTCTATCGCGGTCCGGTTGCCACTGATTCCTTTCTGCCCCTTTCCTTTTACCATTTTCCCCGTTTTGTGTGTGTGTGTGTGTGTGTGTGTGTGTCAGGGAGTGAGTGGATCGGATCCAAGCGACACGCTAATGAATGCACGATGGCCCCGTTTCGTTTCTGTTCGTTTCGGTCTATGGTGTATCTGTGGCACTGCGGTGTGGCGTGGGCACGGCTATGGCTATGGCTCTGCCGATGCCATCGGAAATGCAGCTCTGCCATGACATTTCTTCATCAGCGTTTTGCGGTTAGAAAGGATGAGAGCGCAGCGAAACCCCAAAACAAATCAACGCAGATCATGAGACCAGCAGAGACCAGCAGCAGGCAGGAGAGAGCGCACTGAAAAGTTGGCTAATTAAAAATAGCCTTTGATTAGGCCAAAATGTTAAATTAACATTAGTGGGAACGCTTTGAGGGCGTTCCTCGGTGATTTAGTACGGGGTATTTCCGCACCCACAATGCGGTGGCCCCCACAGACAACAAAAAAGATTTAAGACGCAGCAAGTATGGCGACCATTCCATACCCAATATGCATTAAATTATTTAAATTAAATATTAAATAAATATTAAATATTTTAATACAAATTAAAATGTATTAAATTTTTTAAATAAAATAAAAATTAAATTAAATTCACTGATATTAAAACATAAATACGAAACATATTTGGTGTAAATAAAAAGCACTTTGAAAATAAATAAAAAATTGTAGATATAATTTGTGGAAAATTAATTTAAAAATATATGAAAAAATTTAGTTATTTGGGAATTATATTTTATTTATTTATTTCATATTTGAAATTTATTTATATTTAATAATAAATAATAATAAATTTAATATGTATTGTAAAATGTAAGTGACAAAACTTTATTTGTATTATGTCCACTCAATGTGCAAAATTAAATTAAATAAAATAGAAAACAAAACCAAAAATATTCTCATTTAAATTTACAATAAAAGAAATGGTTTATTTTAGTACTAAAAATGTTTCCCAAAATGTAAATAAATCTTGCCGCAATTGGAGAGAAAATATTCGAGTCTCAGGTATTTGTTGTGCTCGCTGTAACTTTCCAGACCATAAATTCGAATAGACCCCCGGAAATGGGTAAACAGAACGCAGGGTATGCCTGAAGAATGAATGCGAAACTAACACAATTTGTCAGGGTAAATATATTCACACAGAATTGAAATTGATGCCCACTTGAAGGGCATAGGACGGGATGGAGGAGTCCTGGGGGGGTGCCACCAAGGCACACACACACACACACACACACACGCAGAACACACACACGCAACGGGGCACGGCGGAAAGCAAATCCTTCCAATTCCTTAACTTATAAACAACTTAAAAATTCATTGTCTACACATGGTGCCCATGACTGCCATTCCATTCCTTCATTCCTTGGCTCGCGGCAAGCAGGCTGGCAGGAAGACGGTCAAAAGGAGCTGAGCTGAGCTGCCTGCCTGCCTGCCTGCCTGTCTGCCTGCCGTTCGGTAGTTCCCACAGGGAACGGCGCAGAGTCCTTGTTGGCGAATGAAAAACGAAAAACTGTCATCATGTGACGGGAATCAATCTAAAGTCATTTTATAACCCGAAAAGTCATAAATCTAACTTTAATGTTTTAAACGTGACTGCGGCAGGGCCATGGCCCCCAAGCCGTTCCTAGAGCCACGAACACGGACCAGAACAGGTCCAGGCCCAGGCCCAGGCCCAGGGCGACGCCCACGCCCACGCCCATTCGACATGTGTAACGATGATGGTGTTAGACAGAGAGAAAGAGAGAGCAGGCAGGCAGGCAAGAAATGGGAGAGAGACAAACCTCCGGCATTGAAATTGGAAAAGTAAAACAAGCAAATGAATGTATTTCCGTTTGGGATTTTTCACTTTCCGGCTTGGCAGGGGCAAAGGGACCATGTGCAGCAGCAGCAGCAAAAGTGTTGCCGCAGTCACCAAGGGGCGTGGCATGGCCAGAGCGAAAAGAAAGAAAAAGGAACATGCGGAGACACACACACACACTCTAAATGACAAAACGAATTCAAGGCGAACACATGATAGGCCAGAGAGAGGGAGCAGGACAAGCGTGGAGCAGCAGCAGCAGCAAAATAGATGGAAAATTTTATTAAATGGGCATCAAAACTATTTGGCGTGTCCTCTCCATAGGGGGATGTCCGGGCGCCAGCGGGGATAGGCATGGGCTGGGATGGGATGGCTTTTGGGGTCTTGGGGGTTAGGATTCCATGTGCCACTGTGTGCGTGCCTGGCCAAATGGCGTAGCATACTTACGTGAGCCACACATAAAATTCGAGCACCGCATGCGGTCAACGAAGGTGAACGAGGGAAGCAGTGCCGCAGCAGCCGCTCAAAATGGAGGAAGAACACACGATGCGGGACAGAGAGAGAGAGAGAGAGAGAGTTAGAGATAATGGGGGACTGTCTAGTGGGCAGAGCGATGCTCGGCAATGTGTGACAGAATTAATTAAGTGGCATGGCAGGCACAAGCCAAAAGGAGTCGTGTCCATGACGAATTGTGAGATTAATATTGGGGGAGCTACTCGATGGGGGCGCAGCACTGCCCCCTCCAACCATACGGATCGGCCGCGCTGGCTTTAATGGCACAAGGCACATCCCCAGCTAAGCCCAACGAACGTTCAGCGCTCAACAGAAGCTCCTTGTGCAGCAGTTATCGCTTTGGTTCGATCGTTTCAACTATAAATTCAAGCGCCATTCCGTGCCAGTTTAGTTTTCCATTCATAAAAAGAATTCTTTGCTCGGCGCACCCCCCGTTTTATGCCAAATCGAATCAAGGTCAAATTGTGTCTGTTTTGGGCCCAAGCACACAGCAAATCGAATATGCCCACTTTGGGCTATGCCAATGGCCATCAAAGTATAATAACCAACAAACCCGAAATCACATTTACAGATTTATATATACATGCTAAGCATAGATTTAGCTGCTGTCTGCCCTGTCGCTGTGCCACCTAAATTTATCGCCAATTGGGACGGGGACCACGACGACCATTTCTTGCTGTCTCCCTGTGCCCTGTGTGTGGTCGTGGCCCCTGCCCCTGCTGCTGTTGCTGCTGCTGCTGCTCCTGCCTTGCCTGCTCATGTGTGTGTAATTTAATCAGTAAGAAAATCGTCTTTTCACTTACATACACATCATTACATTTGGTCGCATAAATTGATGATGCTCTGCCCATTGAACGGCGGGGCGGGGGGAGAATTTCACTGTGGCGCTTACCTGAAACGAGAGGAGAGCGCAAGAGGAGAATGAGAAAATTTGTGCAAATTTTAGTAAACGATTTTGTTGCTTGGGTTTGGGTGTATGAAAGTAATACGGAATGTTAGTTGTCTGAACTGCCACAGCAAAAAAGAGAAGACAACCCACAATATTTAAATTAAATAATAAAATGTTAAATTAAATATATATTAAAATATATTATAGTATTTCAGGGCCACTTTCTCTGGCTGTGTGGATAGCTATTGCCATAGAGAGCGAGTGTGATAAATATCTGATGTCCGAAACCATTTGGAGCTCTGGCGCGCACATGCCCATCGATAGGAAGGAAATACTAAACAATACAGCTTCGAAATGCTTTATATTAGTGCTGGAAACCACAGCTGGCAATGTACGTGTGGGTGTGTGTGTGTGTGCATTGTATACCTGCATATTTGGCCGTGTGTGGATCTCATTTTAAATTCAATTTGCGGTCGAGTGTGAGATTTTTGCATGGCTTCCGATGGACGCACGTGCGACAATTGTCGGAGCTGTTTAATCACAATGCGGTTGGGAATGATTCGGCGGGTTTGGGTGTTGGATTTAGGGTCTCTGCATCGGTTCTGGTGGTGGATCTGTGGCTTGGTTTGGGGTTGGGTATGGTTTCGTTTCGTTTGGTTCGGTTTGCTTTGGGGTTTTCTGGTACATATTTAATTCATTTTATTATTATGGTTATTGTCCTTGTTGTCGAATTGTTGTTCTGGGCATGGGGAAATTGTTATGGTTATTGTTTTGCATTCGTCCGGGAATCGGAATCGGGTTTCACACACACAGAGAGAGAGTGAAAGAGGGAGAATGGCGTGGCGTGGCGAAGGACGAGAACGAGCGGGGACAGCTAAGCACAATTTATAATGATGCCCCACAGAATGGTGTCGAGAATTTTCCAATTTAACAAACAATTCAATTAATGCAAATTACAATGGGAATCGCCACTAATGAATATTTTATGAGGAAACTAATTTCATTTTCATACATATTTACATGTATAGATATGTATGCATGATTGTCTGTATGTATATCTGGGTAAGGGAACATTCTGGCAGCTGGGCATCGACTGTAAATTGTTTACACGCCGCAGGGCCCATCAAGTGATGAAATTATCATGCCCCAAACAAAGTCCACATCTTGAAAGGGGGCTCACAGCAACCCCCCTCCATGAGAAAATCTCCGCTTATAATTTCCACAAGACTCAGCTCCAGCAGAGACCATGGCCAGCGGCAGGAGATCTCGCCAGGTTCGTTACACAGGCTCGAGCTGACACTGGACACAGGGCGCAGCGCAGCCATGGCCAAAATGCTAATTGTCTTGCAGCTTTGGGAAGGGGCTGAAGTGGGCTTCAGATGGGGGCAAGTGGGGGCTCCACAGCAAACAATTGTCGACGGACAATGGGAGGTTTTGCCTCTAATAACAGAGACTAACTACATGTACATACTTGGTGTTAAATTTTGATATTTTAATTTAACAATTTTGATTAATTTTCGATTATTTTCAACTTTTGATTACTTCTTTTATTTTGTTGTTTTATATTAATAATTATTAATAATGAAAATCTTTCAGTCAGCTGTTGATTTCAATTTATCACGTTATTGAAATCGATAATTTATCGATTGCTTTCCATTACTTAATCGATTTTTCATTAAATCATTAAACAAGTTCTCCTTCAATCAGCTATAGATATTACTGGATATCGATAACGAAATCGATAATAAATCGATAGCTTTAACTGAGTCTTTAAAGTCCCATCCACTGTACCCCTTGGAGCCCCTTCTTCCATGCTGCCTGCTTCTTGCTCCTCATTTGGGCTGCCTGCCTTCATTTTGGCGATTCGATTGTTTTTGCCCCGTTGCCTGCCTCTGTGCCCCGCTGTAGTTGTTGCTTGCCTCTGCTGCTTCTGCTGCTGCTGCTGCTTGGCTTTATGAAAACAGTTTTGTAATTATGCCGCCCCAACGGCTTCGTTGTTAGTGTTGCTGTTGCTGTTGCTCTTGCTTCCTTTTCGTTGGCTTCATTTTGGGCCCCGTTTCGTTTTTGTTCCAACTTTGCCAATTTGGATGTCGTCGTCGTCCTCGTCGTCCTCGTCGCCGTTTGGGGCCACAGAAAACTGACACAATACAACTTCCCCAAACAGGGGAAAGCCCTAGCCAGGAGCCACGACGAGGCCCAGTAACAGGAACAGGAACAGGACCACGCCGATATGTACCGGCAACCTAGAGTCTAGAGCCGGCTGCCCAAAGACGACTTCATTTCGGGCATAGTATTCTTGTTGTTGTCGTCATAACGTTTATTAATAAGTTTGCCAGGCTCAGTTGTTGCCATGATGATTGTTTGTTGCGCTCTCCTGATTCTGTTGCTGTTGCTGCTGCTCCTGCTCCTGCTGTGCCTGTTCCTTATTTTTTTTTTGTCATGAGGTGGGTGGCAGAGAGTGCTCTGAGAGGAGGTCATGGCATGACTTGTCATGAAACGGCGCAAACAAAAATACCCAAAACGAAAGCCGGAAAGCAGGAAAGCCGATAGGAATGATAAAGTCGCCTCTGCCGACTAGTCGCATACCCACTGAATCGATTCAGCGAGGGCATAAAGACTTAGAGAATTAATTGAAAGCACAGCTGGCCACAGATCGAGAGTACTGCCACGAATTACCACGACCTGTCGATCTGTGCCCGTCGTGCACCTGCGTGGATACCCCTGGGATACCCTTGGATCCCGCCACCTTTGCCGGGCATGAAAATATACCATGAGACGACGACATTCCACATCGACATCGACATCGACGGCGACGGCGAAGGGAATTAGAGCAAAGTGCACTTTTTGATGACTTTTGATTTGTTTTACGATTCGCCGCTTGGGCTATGAATATTTATTGTCGTGCTCGGTTGCCATTTTCCCGTTTTGTCTTTAAAATGCACGAAACGAAACATATTTTCCGGCACCGAGGAACATCCATGGCAACATCAACAAAACCCCCCGCCCCACAACACTTTGATGTTGGTGGGGGGCAGGGCAAGAATGGATGGGGATGGCCTGATGATGATGATGATGATGGGGGTGATGGGGGTGATGGGGAATGGGTATATGATGGGTGATTGTAAGACAGGGGAGGCAACTTTTTAATTGATGTTTATTTAACGTTCAACATAATTAACTGTGCCTCTTGCCGCGTGGCCCGTGGCCCGTGGCCCGTCATGCTCCTCGTGCCTTGTCCTCGCGGTGCCTCCTTTCTATGTGCTCGAGCATAATATTTAAAGGATCGTAAAGCGGCATTATACGAGCCATTAAATTAAATTTGTAAACGCTTGACTTCAGCCAGAAGCGATGCCTGTACCTACAGCATATCTATGCAGATTTCTGGCAGAAAGAATGGCCGGCCACGCCGGCAGCCAATGGCAGCCGGACAGTTTTATGTGGCTTCCTGTGATTCGTTTCTTTTTTGTTTCCTGATTTTTGCGATGCTTTAAACAATGCCATAAACGCGGCAAGGATCGCATTAACACGGCCACAAGATGGAGCTGCTTCCGTTTCCACATCCGCTTCCGTTCCGTTCCACCGCAGCCCGCCCCCCGCTGCGCTTAGTGCCCGCTGCCAGGACTTGGTGGCCCCCCCTTCGGCCTACCATCTAGTTTTGTCTCCAATTTCGGTATTTGCCTTTACGACTTTCGGGCAATAAAAACCAGAATAAAAACCTGAAGGAAAATAGAATTATGACGAGGAGGTGGCAATGGCGGGAGGCATGGTAATGGAGAGGAAATATCGAAGGCAGGAGGGCAGCCAGGAAGGAAGGACTCAAGCTAATGACAATAATACGCATAATAATGTAACCAGCAAACGCAACAAATTCGATTTCAAGCGGAACCCCTCAGACACGCGCACCCAATGGCCAGGGCCAGGGCTGGGAGCACAGTGCGTTTCGTGATCATAAAGCAATTAGCGGAACGAGATTGTAGAGATTTTGTTTTAAATAAATAAAAGTAAACAATTAATAAATAAATAAATATATATTATTAATAAATATTAAAAATATATATAAATATTATTAATAAAAAATAATAAAATATATAAATAAATATAATAAATAAATAAATATTATTAATAAATATTAATAATAAATAATAATAAAATATATAAATATGTGAAATAAATAAATAAATATTATTAATAAATAATAATAAAATAAATAAATAAATATTTAATTATATGGCAATCAATTATCGCACAAGGTTGAAGCTTTAGCCAAAAATTAAATAAATTCCCCCTCAGTCCACGCAGCATTGTGCATCAGTTCAGCTGCTTCACTGTACCGCCACAGATCTCTCTCTCTAGCGCTAAATCTTTCTGTCTATTGTGGCAATCGCCTTCACTTTTGCGTGCCAAATTTTCATGGAATTTATGCCGCTGCTCATTTCACAACCTGACATGCCCCTGTATGCCACCTGCCAGCTGCCCCGCACTGCCGCTGTGATGCATTCTGGCCATCATAAATTGCATTTGTGTGTCTCTGTTCATTGTTTTTGGCATTCGGAAATCAGCAAAGCATCAAAAGCCCCGCCAACCCATCAATGATCCATCCGTTGGCGTTGCGTTGCTTTCTGCTTTTTGGCTTTTTGCCTTTTTGGATTTCGGTCTGCCTTTTGGGTTGCTGTTTCTGTGTCTGTTTCTGTTTCTGTGGTTGTTGTTGTTTTTCTGTTTTTTTTTGTTTTATTTATGTGTATATTTATTTAGCATTTTCCATGTTGTTTACTGGCAAAATAAACTTTTTCACACATCATTAGCTGCGGAAAATGGCAATCAATGACAGAGACTCGGGACAACATAAAAAAAAATAATAATAAAACTCCCTCTCGCTGTGCTCCACAGAACGAGTTCTAGTCCAGAGTATGCCCCAATCCAGAGTCCAGCATGTTCCATTCCAGTTCCCGTCCAGTTCCCGTCCAGTTCCCGTCCAGTTCCCGTCCAGTGTGCAGCTTCCAGTTTTCAGTTTTCAGTTTGTGTGCTAATTTGGTTGCATTGTTGCACACTCCATCCGCCATCCTCCAGCCACCGTTCCATTGGGGGAACGTGCTAAGTGCTGGACAACAACAACGTGTGCATATACATATACGGGCGGGGCGGTGGCAGGGGGCAGGCAGGCAGGCAGGAAAAGTACATTGCACGATCAAGTGAGCAACTTCATAATGGTCGTTTTTAGGCCACTGACTCTACAATGACTCTGTCTGTCTGTCTGTCTGTCGGGCAGGAGGAGGTCCTCTGATAGATTCCCTGTTATTGGTCACGTACTGTCACGGCTGCTGCCTGTGAAGACACACACACACACAAAAAAATGGTTGACTTGTGCACTTTTCCGACCAGCCAGGCAGGCTCTAAAGAAATTAATAAGTGAACGTTCTCAAGTGCAATTTATTAATAACCCACAGCGCGGGGAGGGGGAAGGATTTAGAGTTTGGAAGCGCAGACTCCCCCAACGTGGAGGCTTTCTTTGCTCATGAATTTATTGATTCCTATTCTTCCTTTTGTCTGCATCCACATTCCAGTCGAATATTTTGGGCAGCAGAGCCCGATGAATATTTCGGCAGGTGCTGTGGGGGTTATTCCACGCCCCAGAGTCAAGAACAAATAGAGCACAAATAAAATAGAACCTCATGGAAAAATACTACCCAAAACTCATTTGCAGAACGACGAAAACAGACACAAAATTCAACTCAATGGAAATAATTCTCCAATCAGTTTCCACTAATAAAATCTTTTGATGCGTTGGCGGCAATGTTAATATTTAAATAATAATGTTAATAGTAATATT
The DNA here is from genome assembly GCA_018150905.1 of Drosophila ambigua. Classification (NCBI taxonomy): domain Eukaryota; kingdom Metazoa; phylum Arthropoda; class Insecta; order Diptera; family Drosophilidae; genus Drosophila; species Drosophila ambigua. Next base: position 2,978,420 of record JAECWS010000151.1, on the reverse strand, counting down.
AATAATCAATATTATTTGAGGAGCAACCTAAATTGTTGGAATAATTCGAAAAAAATAAAGAAAAAAAACAAAAATTTTATTTAATTTCTCCATTTTACAATTTTTAATTTATTTTTATCCGAATTTTATTACATTTACAATTTTGACATTTGCGTTTCCCATTTTACAATTTTTTATTTTTTTTTATCCGAGTCTTACATTTACAGTTTTGGACAGTTCGCTTTACCCAAATCTTGTTTCCGCTAATTGGACCTTGCATTTTGATACTTTCCCTTGGCACTGTTCGCTTTTCTCTTTTCTTCTGGACCTCCTCCAACATCCTTGGATGTGGCGGAGTGGCGCGGCATCTTCCTTTATCGTTACAGGTCGATGTCGTGGTTGTGGCATGCATTCTCTCCTGCAGAGCGTGGCATAGTTTGTTGTTTTTCTGTGAATTGTGAGCTTGTGTGGTTGGTTGGTTGCATTTGTAATGCAGTGTCGCTAACTGGTAATTTGGCTGCCTAGTGGCCTGCACAAGTGCAGAAGGACTAAAACTTTTCCAACCTCAAATCTACGCAGCCTACACCAGGAATCGAACCTGGGTCCGGACATGTGGTGGCAGGCATCTCTACCCCCCACACCAAGTCCGGCGGCAAATGTGTAGTGTCAGAAGTTCTATTTAAGCTGCCCAGGGACTACTACGTTTTGGGGGGCGGCGCTTCGAGCCTGAAACTGAACTGGTAACTCGAGCACGTTTAATCCCGTCGAAGATTGGGTTTAGTTAGGCCAATGCCCGCGCCATCTTATTAGCTGGAGTAGACTTGAAAAGTAAACGAAAAGAGAAGTATTCGTGGCAGCCTGGCGGCATGCGAACCTTTGCCTCTCCGTCCCAGGATCATTCAGACTCTCCACTGAGCTGTGAGCTAGGCTTTGATTCTTAGCCTACTTTTGAGCTGAACGACAGCTCAAGGATGTTTGAGGCGAGGGGGGCGAACCTTTCTTGTGGCCACACGATCTGACAGCTAAAGCCCGAGATTGTATAACAAATTCTGCTTACTATATTCGCTATAATTATCGTCTGGCAAGCATTCTAAATTAGACGGCAATTAAGCAAGTTTTGGAGCGATGGCAGCATGGCATTTGGCTGAAATTTACAGCGGTGCACGCTTCAACGTTGCAAACTTCGATTCGGAAACCCAATAAACAGCTGCCAAAGATCCAAAACATCTGCAGAGACACAAATCTAGCATTTGCCATGTTCCTTTTTTGGCGGGGGATGTTTGGGCAACTTTCAAAGTAAGGCAAAAAGATAATCCATAAAATGTGCTAACATCAAACATAATCGCCGGTCCAATGCTGATGCCATAAAAGTTTTAGCCAATCACAAACACAAAGACATGCGGGGATCCTAATGTAGCTGTGGAATGGCACTGCGTATACGCAATATTTGTGTGTGTTTGCAGGCGATTAAAGGCCAATGAATGTGAAGGCTGTGAATGGCTGGATTTGTCACGGAAATAAAAATCAAATATTTTCTACAAATTTCCATATATTTGTATCTGCTGTAGCTGTATCTACAAAAGGCATACATATTTATTAGCCATAAATGTTTGGCAACTTCATAAAGACTCTGTGCAGCTTGTTGGAGTGGGTTTGTGCGCTGGAACAGTGGGTCACATAAAACTGCTGCTAAACTGCTTAATTTGCCATTCGGTGCAGTTTTTGCAAAACGATTTTAATACATTCATAACCGCACAATGTGCCATGCAGTCCCGAAATTAATTTCATAAAATCTCTCTCACACACACACACGAACACAAAATTTAAATTAATGAGGCAAAGCTCCTCCATTCGCTCCGACACAGAAAGCCAGCTGTTGGCCAGCAAACTGAACTCGTTTTGGCCTGGTTTAAGCTTTGCTTTGAACTCATTTCCGTATGACCTGTGAGTGGCTAATGAACTATGCAATTCAGCACGGAGCATGGGTAAATATTCCGAAATTTATGGCAAAACCCATTGGCCATTAGAGTGTTATATTTCTAAAAATATTTCAACCATATTTAATGCCTTTAAAGGCGTGTTCGTGTCTGCATAGCAATCAGGCAGGATTTCCAAATTATCTCTGTACATTTTGCACCATTTAATGAACAATTAAAGTAATAAATGAAGAAAAAATTAAACCCTTTGCCAACATTCCTTTAAAAAACCTCAAAATATTTGCACAATTTTTGTTAATTTTCAATACATTTTTGTAGTTGCAGCTGAATGATTACGCATGATTTTTGCCTGCGGTTAATTTGTTTATTGATTGTCTGTTTATTTTTATTGAAAACTCATTTAATTTACTATTAAAAACGAGTGAAAAATATGTATCGATATTATTGACTGCGTTGTACATTTCTTTGCTAGATTTCTACTCCACCCAGCGAGGGAAGAAATTCCACAAATGCCAGAGAAAAAAAATGCAGAATTTGTGCTTGTGCTTTGAAGAAATTTTTAATTAACTGGCATGTCGAAATACTCGTATCGTGTATGTCAGTCTGCTATTTATTTATTTATTAAATTTTGCACAGTTTTTGGTGGAAAGTCAACGAGAAAACCCGCCCCACACGTCCATGCAGGAGGACGAGCACGGAGCAGCATCAGCATCATCATCATCATCCATACCCAAGCCATAAACTGGCATTTGTGTGGAAGGCATTTTTAATTATTTATTTTTCGTACAAATAAATTCAGATTTTGTGTGTGTGTGTGTGTGCGTGTGTGTGTGGGCCTGCAACTAATTATGTGAGCTTATACTCACACACGCGCACGCACATGCACACGCATACACATATTAAATATGAATTATATTTTTGGGAGCCACTTCCGTTTGGCATTTACCAGACACACACTCACGCACACACGTCTTGTAAGCCAGCCAGCCAGCCAGTCAGCCCCAACTACCAGCCAAGTCAACAACAATGGCTCAGAGCGTCAATCAAGGCACTCAGCAAACGTGGCCAAGGCACTCGTCAGGCAAGGCCCATCAACATCAACAGCTACGTCATCATCCTTGCGTCAGCAGTCGCAGTCGCAGTCTGGCCCTGGTCGTGGTCGTGGTATGATTGCTGAGACACTACTCATCGCCAGTGTTGGTAAGGAATGTGTCAAGCGCAGTGGCTTCGTGGTGTGATACTCCATCAAGATGATGGATTGTGGGAATACCCAGTTGATATATAATAATAAGAAGTACTATTATTATTTAGTGTTGGTAAAAGAACAACTTAAGATGCAGTGTTGGGCAGAAGTCTTCGGTTGACACTGCCAATCACTGCCAAGAGGAATATACGGACGGAATCTTTTTACAAGAGCCACTCTCTCTCTCTCTCTCTCCTCTCTGTCGCTCTATATGCACTCTGTGCGACGAGTACTCTCGTCTTGTGTCTTGTGTCTTGTATCTCATTCATGTTTCTAGTTATGGTATTTATTTGTTGGTCGTTGTCGTGGTTTCCGGCTTTTGTTTTGTTGCGAAAAATGTTACATTCCATAAGCATTGTCAGGGCGGGCTGCGCCCATTGCTCCCATTCCGAGTGCGCCTCCCCACCCACCCCATTCCGCACTTCCCACCAACTCCCATTTTCCTTCCCCTTCCCAGCCCTACTTTGCCCTCTTTGGCGCTATCTCACTCTGTTACTCTGCTGCTGCTTTAGCCGCTACATCATGCGCTCGACGATGCGACAACGTTTTATTAATAATACTTGAAATGCTGATGGGGTTACGAGGAAATGTTGCAGGCAGTCGGCGCTTTTAATGCCCCACATAAAGCCGCCAAACTGTGTCTGTATGAGTTTGTGTGTGTATCCATGTGTCTGTTTGCACGACGAGTATCTCTGCGTGTGTGTGAGTCTGAGTCGTTGGCAAATGAAAGTGGTAAAATGGCAAATGGAAAGTAGAAAGTGGAGCGGGGCTCATCCAAGTTTCTTGCTGCCGTTGCTGCTGCTGCTGCTGCTGTTGTTGTTGTCGTCGGCTCATCTGACGTTCCCCATTCTGTCCGGAACATTCTATGCACCTCTGCCTTTGCCTCTGCCCCTGCCCCTGCCACTGCCTCTGTCACACTGCCACACTGGCTCGGCGGCTCTTACTCATTTTAGTATGTCATTGCTAGTTGTTTGTGCAACGCCCGTGAAAAAGAGAGCAACGAAACGGGCTGAAATAAATAAAAAATACTCGCAGTGCTGCAGGAGCAGTAAAGGGGATCCGGCTTAACCGGCACAACTGCCACAGCGATGACCCAAACGCTTTGCCCAGAGGCTTAAGTCTTTCCTTTATTTTTGTGTTCATTTCATTTCAGAGCCGAGCAGCGCAGAGCAGCGCAGAAACCCCCCTTAGAACAGGAAGGCTTACGCTTAGTGTAGATATAGGAGCACAGATTTAAGGTGTTTCAGGATATGTCCGCGAGTGCTTCCCGCCAGCTTTGAGCTGCACAAAATGCTGGCACACACACACAAACCTTTCAGCGAGTGAAGCCAGCGAGTGGAAGATATTGCTCGATATTGTTATGTGTTCATAAACGATGGATCAGCAGGAATATATGCAGATACGGTGACCAAATCTCATGATTTGTTCCATCTTCAAGGTGGATAAAAATCTTAGCCGATGAACATTTTGTGAAATTCGCTTTAAAATTCTTCTCGCTCAAACTACTCGTTCATGTTGCGTTTTCGACGCTGCCGGCGATGACGAGTTTGTGGCCCAGAGGTTTGGAGCTCAGCTTTGTTTTTCATAATTTTACTTCTCGGGTTCAAATCCCAACAGAAGTAAACTTCCTTTTGTCTTTTACTTTCTTATGGAATTTTATTTTTTAGAAGAACTTCTTGATGATCTAATCAAATTCAGTATGTATAGATGGGTATTAAGATCAACATACTGTAGAAAATGATTATAAATGGATCTAAATGGATCTCCATTCGCATTTACTCCAAAGTTTAGAGTCTAAAACCTTCTCGTACTTCTCGATTATATTTTCTCCGGTTGTCTATTCTCTTTCCACTCCAAACACCAACAGAAAAAGGTCACGCACTCACGCCAGTCCCAGTCCCATCCCCACTCCACTCATTGCCCCTCCAGCGGTTCTCACTGGCAACACCTCCCAACCCCCTACCCAGCCCAGCAGTTGAGCGTTTGTCCATGTTCATTATTGCGGTTAATCTGTTTGTTCTGCTCGGCTCCTTGTTTGGGTTTCACTGACAAAAGTTTACCTAAAAAAATCCCTTTTTTTGCCGTTGCCCTGCTTTCCCCTCTTCACTTTCCTCTTTTCATCCTCTTTTATTTGCAGTACTTTTTCGTTTTTCATTTTTTTTAATAAGCGTTACAGCGATGGTCAGGTGCAAGCACCAACAAAAAAAAATTAACAGAATGCTGTTGGTCATGATGTCGAAGGGGGTGTGTGTGTGTGTGTGTGTGTGTGTGTGAGTGGGGGGAGGGGGCAATCATCTGCCTGGCACGTTGTTGACATCAAAATAATGACTGAACGCGTTGACAGGGACTGGGGCAGGGGAGCAGGCAATGATGATGGCGTAAAAAGGGAAGGGAAGGAAGAGCAAAAACAGTATGAAGCGAGTTTCGGGAGATCGAGAGCTTTGATACGATAGTTGAATTTGCTACAAAGATATATAGAAACCATTTGAGAGACCAGAAATTGGAATATCATTGGGGGGAATCCCCCAAATTTTGTGTGCAGCTGTACTTTAATTATTATTATTTTATTTTATTTTATTTTATTGAATTCGGAATTGTTTGAATTTCCATCATTTGTCTGGATATTTCTTAAAATTAAAGCAACTCCAAAGCTCACACCGATGCAAGCAGAAAGACATAAAAATAAAAGGTCAGGCAGCCGATGGGCTGGCTTGCCTGACCTTATATAAGTGTATACCTTGCAGTATATTTTACGATATCGGGGCCTTCGAATTCCCAACTGATTCTAGCCGCCACACAGTGTAGAGGCGAACAAAATTTGTACAAAAATATTAACAATCCTAAATTCAATTTTCTGGTGCTTGCACGGTGCCTTTCAGGGGCGGATCCGACCCGACCCGATGTGACCTGAATGACAGTATGCGTTTACCGCGCTGCTGCACTGTCGAGATCCAAGTTTTCAATCGTGCCTGGCGACTCGCGGGTTGCCGGGCCAAAAAAAAATCAATTTAAAAAATATCAGCTAAGTTCTTCCAAGCGTAGGGTATGCGAATAGCCAAGACAAGACAGGACAGGACCGTGCAAGATTGTGTGAGAGAGATGACACGCTCACACACACATTTGTTGCTCTTCTGTTTTTCGTCGTTCTTCTTTTTGTACTCCTCCTCCTCTTCTTGTTTTTAATTACAACAAAAATGCAAAGGCACGAAAATACCGCTGTTTACCAAATTAAAAGCTACTAATTGGAGGAGTTTTAGGCGTCGCTCAAGTGGCATCGCTCCACCTCCCTCCCTCCCTATTACCCTTCGCACGCCACAAACACTCGCTCTGTCCCTCTCTTTTTCTTTCTGCTGCAGAGTGGAGGAGGCTTGTGGTTGTGGGGCATAGAAATTATTAATGAAAAACAAGTTATTAGTATGTATCAGCAGCAGCAGTTGCAGGGGCAGTGGCAGTGGCAGCGGCATCGTTAGCAGCAAAAATGAAAGCAGAACGAAACAAATGCCAAGACCTGGAAGAAGGGTATGCTGAGTTGTGATCCTCAGACTGATCAACGACAAGGAACATACAAAAAGTCTGCAAGAATTCTTCTTTGTTTTTTTTAGGCTAAGAAAATATAAGAAAAAAAAGCAACAGGGGTGCTGCCGCTCTGTTTTATATTCAAATTGATGATCTGTGAATGCAAAGCACATGCCCATCCATTTATGAATCATAATCCTGGAGCAGAGTGCCAGCTGTGGTCAGATCTCTCCAGAAGTGTCTCGTGGCAAACACAAACACGAACCGCAGCGCACCGACAGACAAGCAGTCGGGCAAGCAGTCAGACAGGCAGGCAGGCAGGCACATGTAAGCAGTATTTAAAGCTCGGGCTAAATTATGCAGAGCCAACAGGCGGGGCACAGGGGAGCAGGATGCAGGAAGAGCTTGCAAAAGAAAAGCGGAAAGCGGAAAAACGGGCTTCGAGGGTACACAGCCAGAAGCGGTGGAGAGCGGCAGAACATCATCTCCGCTGTGTGCGACTAATAAACTCAACTTGGGGGGAAGGAACTGGCATAAAAAATATCCATGCAAATTAATTAAATATTTACAGTTTACTGACATAAGCCGGCAGGGAGCTACAGCGGAGTGGGAGAGGGCGAGGGAGAGAGAACTTTCCGCTGAATTGCATAAATATGCAAAGGTAAGCGGCACCAAGAAAACGAGCAGAACGGAACGGAACGGAGCGGCACGGAACGGCAGCCAAAGCACCGTATGAATGAGCGGATGAATGACATGGCCCAGACGATGCTCGTCAGACGGATAAAGCTAGCAGGGAAAAGTAGGAAACCGGAGAGCGAGAAGAGAGAGGAGAGAAGAAAACTAGATGGACTGGAGCAAAGCGAGTCAAAAACTTGTCTGATTCAAGTACGTGCAAAGGGCAACGATGGAAATGGATGGGGCACTCACTCTCTTTATACCTCCACTATCCTGGCCAGCACCCCCTCCCGCCACTCTACTCCTAATCTCACCTGGAAAATTAAATTAGTGTTAGGGCAAGGCAAATGGGGGGAGCGCCGAGTAGCAGCAGTGAAATGAAACAACAAAGGAACAGGGGAACACAGAAACAAAACAAAAAACATCTATGAGAGAGAAAAAGAGAAACAAATAAACTTTTATGATTGTAATAAAATTTTCGCCACTCTGCCGCCCCCGATGTTGGGCATAATAAATTTAAATCAATGCAGCAGCGATAGAGCTGGAGAGAAGCAGGGAGAAGGCAATAGAAATGAAAGCAGTGGAAAAAACAGAGAAGGGGAGGGAGCATGTGGGGGAGCATGTATTATTGCAGCTTTTATCGAAAGGCAACTTAAATATATATTAAATAATATTTTATTTTATTTCAGATTTTCTTGTAACATTTATTTAAATTTAATATTCAAATTTAATTTAAATATAATTCTGGCCATGCCATTTTTCTATGCGTTTTTTTTGCAACTGAAAAACACTCTTAAGATATGGTAAATAGTTCAACCTCTCCCTCTCTCTGTCACTGTCTCTGTCGCTTTTTCCATTTATCATTCCTCTTCGTCAAGCCTCAATCACCATCAACCGAGCCCCAAACAAACATCCGCCGCATTCTAGCCATCATCCTATCCTCCCATCCCCCCATCTGGCATCCCGCTTAACCCCCCAATGCAGCCTAAAATGTTGCACTTGACAACAACAAAGAAAGAAGGGAAACTACACAAATAAAAATGAGACAAAAAAGTCGAGCGTAACGTAAATGAAATACCAAAGAAAAATACCAAAAATACTTTAACAATGAAAACCCAAAAATGGCAGAAGGGCAGGCAACACAGAGCAGCAGCAGGAGCAGCAGCAGGAGCAGCAGCTGAGCAGAGCTGGGGCCGTGGGCAATTGGTAGTGGGAATGGCAGCAAGGGGTCTGGGGAACTGAGGGGGTTGGTTAGAGCAGAGGGCTAAGCGTTTTTGGGGAAACTTTCGCCCTGCAGGGCTCAACTTTTAATGGCAAGAGCAAAGAGACAGTGAGGGAGAGAGACAGAGAGGCAGAGAGGGAGAGAGACAAGTGAGAGGCGGAGAGACAGTGAGACACGAGCGTGGATAGTACACATGTTCCAGCTGCGGGTCCCGAAAAGCTGATGGACAGAGAAGGGAGGCGAGTGTAGACGGCTCTGTGGCATGTGGCGTGGGGCACATGAGGGGCATGCGGCGGCATGAGGCGGCAGCATACTTAAGTGCATGTTACCCGAACAATTTACTAGCGTAAGTTGGAAAATTTTTGAATTGGCTGAGAAGCAGCAACAACAATAAAGAGAGCCAACAAAAAAGAAGGCAAGGAAAAACTTAAAAGGCGAAAGAAAAGTGCTGGGGGAGGGGAAATACGGTGCGGAGGCGGGGACTGTACACTGTACAGTGAAGCAGCTGAGAAAAAGTTAAGGCAAGCCTCACAAGAAGTTGAAATGAAGATTTATTTGCCTATTTGCTTATTTATCTTTGGCTCAACGAGGAGAAACGGACGCCGCCCCGCCCCGACCCTCCCTTCTGGCCGGGAAGAGCAGAGTGCACCCGCACTCCCCTTGCTCGCTCTTCTCTCCAGCGAGGAATGGGGTGAAAAAGTTGCTCAGTGGAAGATCCCAGGGCGGAGGGAAATTACGTTAAGTACCGTAAACTTAAATGTTGTGTGAGAGCCGAGGGGAGCTGCTGCCCTGCGACGCATTGTGTGCGATACAGTTAGCATGTTATAAGACATTCTACATGCAACATCCAACATGCTACATGCTACATGGATCCCCTAAGTTTGCTTCGCCTCTGGTTACAATTGGTTTCGTTTCACTCTTCGCAGAGCAAGGAAAGAATTTCGCGATATCCGAAAATATTTATTCAAATTTAGCGCCATTGGGGCAAGGGTATCCACGGGCCATCGCAGCTGCTAAGATCGGCAGATACCCTTTTGTTGAAGCCGGAACGATGTCCCATGAAAGGAACTAGACACCCCCCCGGCCGGTGACATGCCACGCCACGGCACTCGGTGCTGGCACTCGACCACTCTCCACTTGACTACCCTGAAATGGGCAATTTAATTATACGGAAATCACACAGAATTCATCTAATTAGTTTGGCGTTTTAATTGCCGGGAGACCACTCGAGGACACTTCACTTGCTCGCCGTGGCACTCTCCGGGCACTCGCCGGGCACTCGGCTGGCCTCGGTTATGGCCAGAATGGAGCAGCAGTCACAGCTGATGCCATAAATTATGTCATCTCAGCAGCAGAAGCAAAGGCAAAGGCAAAACCAAAAGCAGTGGAGGGAGTTAAAGGTGTAGCAGGCCAAAGGACATTCACTCCTCTTCAGTGGTGAAGCAGGAGCAGGAGGAGGAGCAGGAGCAGGAGCAGTAGGTTGGGATATCAATTGTGTTTGTGCCTTGTAAATATTTCAATAATAATTCCTCTCTTTTCTCGCACACAATTTGTGTTATTAAAAAATATCCCCCCAGCCCCAGTTGTATATCTCCACCCTCTCGGTAGCTGTAGCCGCATCTCCATCTCCATCTGTGTATGCAATTGTGTATCTCAGTGTCTCTCTGTGTGTCTCTGTGCATCCGCTCATTCTCAGTTGCATTCTTTATGCTGTGTCCCGGCGTCTCTCTGTCTCCGGCTCTTCGGCTTAACGCACAGCCATCGCGATGCCAATTGACATTTCTTTTCGTTTGCTTTTGTCCTTCGTAATTGGCCAATGCAAAAACAACATAAAAGGAAAGCCATGCAGCGGGTAAAAAATACTGCAAATATATAAGAGGATATAAAGGATCTACGGTTGCAGCTTGCAGGATTTCAAATAAGCTGAGTCCGAACTCTTTTTCGCAGAGACCTCGCAGAGCGGCGCCAATTAAGGAACTGCCGAGTACAGCAGGCAAAGTCCTTCAATCGGAGTCCGCTGATTTAAGCGGCCCCAAATCTGGACCCAGAAACTTCAGTGCCACTCCGCAGTTCTTTGTCTTCGCTGGACAGGGTCACCACACCGTAAGGGTCACCACACAGAGTTCAGCCTTTTTCTTTTCCCCAGATGCCCAACATTCGTCGTCCCCATACTCCATTTAAAACGGAAAATATATCTCTCTTTCGCTCTCTATTGAAGTTACAAATTTACAAACCACAAAAGTTAATCGCTTTTGGGGGGGCGGAAGCAAAATTGCTACTCGCTTTGATGTTTCTGCAGCTCCCACAAAATTCCTTCGAGCTTAAAATTTATTTATAGAAAATATTAAATTCATTTCACATCAAATGAAATTTGTCTTGCAAACAAATCAAAAAGAAAAGAAATATATATAAAATGGTTGCGAGAGTGGGCAAAATGTATGGCAAATAGTACAGACATACGTAGTTTTGCGATGGGGGAGAATGTGCAGACCAAAATGGAATTTCCTTATATAAAAAACATACAAAAAACTGGAAAGCCAATCGAAGCTTATAAACCAAAACGAACGATTCATTCAGTCATTCATTCATTCATTCATGCATTGCCCTGCAGAGGATGGGGGTGTGCCATTTGACATTTGATGAGCGACCAAGTAAAAGATGTTTTTTAATATTTTAGCACACACACACAGATGTCAGAACACGTACACAAATAAGCCAAAAGGCAGACACACAGTTGAAGCACTTTCAGTTTAGTTAAAAGTTCTGTAAAGACCGAAAAACGCCACTCAAAGTGCCAAATTTCACGCCACTTGAAGGATCAGCAGGCAGCAGCAGGGCAGCATGGCAGCAGGACGAGGGCTAAGCGGGCTGCTGACTTTTAATCCTTTTTGCATTTGGCGCCGTGCAGCGTAAAAAGCATCGTTAAATAAACATGAGCATATGAATGTATGATTGCGCCCCACACCCCACTCTGCCTGCCCCGGAGTAGCAGATGCTGCAGGTACAGGCTCCAGGTACAGACTCCAGGTACGGACTCCATGTACTGACTCCTGCTTTTTCCCCACACTCAGGCAGCGATAAAGTTTATGGCCAAAGCTGGAAACTACCGCTTCAGCAGCAGCAGCAGCAGACACTCCTGCTGCCAGCCGCTTGTACGCACTCTTTTTAATTTAGCCAGCCTGCCTCTTTGGACTGCAAACTTTTCCTTTTGCCATAAAACAAGCGCCGAAGAGCAACAGAGCGGCAAAGGATCGAAGTTTTGGATACCCTTGGGGGGCGGTAGCTCCATAATTCCACATCAAACAGTCAGATATATGCAACTATATCGCATGTCTGACCAAACACAGTAACAGTCTTCAGTCTTCCACTTTCAATTTAGTTGCAACGCCTTTTTGGACAGGCTGTGCTCGTAAAAGGAAGAGAACAATGCAGGAAGGCAGCGAATCATCGGAACAAGAAACAGCCGCAGCAGAATCAGAATCAGAACCAGAAACAGAAGTGCAAGAACGAAGGGCAAAGCGAAGCGCAGAAAGGAATCAAGTTTTTTATGCTCAACTTCAGTTTTAGTTTTCAACTTCAAAAACTTTCAGTTTGTTTGGCCAATTAAAATAGTGAAATATATTTGTCACGACTCCTCTTTCCACACCTTCTCCTTTCGCTCGCTCGCTCGCTGCCTCTCCAGCAGCTGCCGTGGGAAAACTCCATCTCTGATTTCCTATCTCCATCTCTTTTAATAAGCAAATGCAAATGTCGCCCGCTGCCTGCTCGGCTGCTAAATAAATGGCCAAATTGATTTATGTAGCGAGTCAGGAACAGAACCCAGAGAACCAGAGACAGAGGCAGAACTCGAGGCAGAAACAGCGACCAACGACAGTCACACAGCGCGAGTTTTATATCGGTGGGTTTGGGTTATGCTGCCAATTTATGCCACCAGCTTTTAGTTCGTGTGCCAAAACTGCGAATTCAATCAAAATTTCATCCCTGGTTGATCGCGACTGCCACCAAATCAAGATCGGGTTTCGCCAGTTCAAATTCAAATAACTAAGAAGAGGTGCCTCTGCTGCCAAATGGAGTAAAAAATGGCATTGCCGTCTGTCGGGGTCACCGAAAGAGTAGCTCCGCCTGGGGGTCACCAAATATGGGCTTTCCATACCGAAGGATCCCCCAACTTCGGCGTCACTAAGCCACGCGTCGCGTTACCATGAAATAAAACATATTGAGAGTGGAAATGGAGTGGAATGAAATCTTATATCAATCTTATATAACCTTCCATCTCTCTCTCTCCCTCCCACACAATGTTCCGTTCCTGTGGGAAGAGCCCCGCCATGGCCTGTCGTTTGCTCTTCCATCGTTTCGTTTCCCTTTGCCATTTTTTCGGGGCCAGATAAATGCCAGCGCTGTCCTGTTCTGCTCGCGTGTCCTTATTTATGGTGCCATGCCTGCGCAGCTTTGCTGTATCAGTATTGGTGTGTTCCTGGCTGTGTGTGTGTGTGTGTGTGTGGTAGAGCCGCCTCTCCTTCCATCTTTATTAAAGAGCGGGGGCCATAGTTTTTAATAAAAATTCATCCAACACTCACAGGCAGCTGTAGAGCCTCCTCCTTCCAAGCCAAAAAAAAAAGGAAAAGAAAAAAACTTCCATCTTTTCACTTAATTTATGTACTACGGCAAAAGCAGGCTACACTCCCATGGAGTGGGGGCGGTGTGGGGGAAGGAGGTTTCCCTAATAGTTTTTAACTTAAATAGGAAATAGGAGAAGCGAAATGGAGAGAGAACGAACAGTGCACAGAATACCTTGGCCAAAAAGAACGTAGGCGAAGATGATGACGACGAGGACAATGTCTCTTTCTCTCTCTCTCTCTCTCTGTCTCTCTCTTTATGCCACTGGTACGTGTGTCTGTGTGTGTGTGTGTGTTGGCGTCTTGGAGGCGGCTTCTTTTTGGACCACAACCAGGGCGGCTATTGAGTCGTTTATGCCGTTGTTGTTGCCTTACAATCTCAGCCAGCATCTCTCACTTAGCCATAGTTGCTTCGTCCTTCCAGCCTGCTTGTAGCCCTCTGCCCCCGTCCCCGCCACCCTCCCCCACCAGTGTATGGCTTATTTTATCTGTCTGAAATAGTGCGGGGGCTGGTGGGCGGCGATACTCTCTGGTCGTGTTTCGATATTTTATTTTTATTTGAAAAAATCAATTTATGGTCTCTTTTGCAATAAACGATTTCTCTTTTATTTGTCTTCCTCAGCGGCGTCGTCATCCTAGTTGTAGTTCTAGTGCTAGTCCTACTCCTAGTGCTGGTCCTAGTCCCAGTGCTGTGAAGGGTGTTGGTGGGTGTGGGGACGGTGGTTGGGGGGCTCGTTCTTGTTCTTATTCTTGCTTTTGGTTTATGGTCGCATAGCCTTATAATATTTCCTATAGTTGTCATCGACATCAGCCTCCATTATTCATTGTGTGCCACAGAAGATGGAACACACATGTCTGCACATATATTGGTGTGGAAGGTGCTGCCTGATTCATTTTTTACCCTCAAACACATCGAAATAATAAAAGAGGCAGGCAGGCGCATCGCACGGAGCCAGGCAAGAAGTTTGCATTTTCCTACCAAGAAAAATGACCCTCAAAAAAAAAGGAGAAGGAGAAAAAAATAGATGTAAGTTGCATTTTAGTTGAAAGGCTGCTGCTCTCTGACCATGCCCCCCCTCCCCACTCTGCACACATTGGACAGTATTCACTTTGTGGCACGGCTGGCACACAACTATTTGCATATGAAGTCAGCCAAGTGCAACGGGGCGCATGATTGATAAATGAAGAGTGTGTGTGTGCTACGGGAAATCGAAATAAAAAAGAAGAAGAGATACTCCGCTGGCTAATATGAGTAAAATATTTATGTAATGGAAATCGTGAACAACATATCAAATATGCAGATGGAAAATAAAATTAATGCTTTAGCGCTGGAAATAAAATATATTTGATTAATTTTCAAGTGTTTCCTATTCACAATAATTAGATTTGAGTGTGTTTTTATGTGTATCATGCCATTTTGCTCTGATTTTACAGAGGCAGCTTCGTGTATACCCCAGAGGGCGGGCTTTCCTGGTATTATGGAACGGCCTTCCCCCATCCAATCCAATGGGACAGTCACAGCTTATAAGGATACTTTCCCATTTGCTCTCATATGAAATGGCATACTTTTAAAACTGATTTCTTGCAGTTTCCATCTCTTGCATAGATCTGGCTATTTTATCTTTGCAGTTACATTATATTTACGGTGCCCGAGTGAACTTTATTGTGAGTTCTCTCTGGCAGTTTCTTCGGTGTGGGCATCGTTTTTTTAATCTGCGAGTATTAATCCGCCTTTGCAGCATTTTCCTCCATTTTGGTTGCAAATGAAAAATTTAAATCGCGCATACGCCGCATTGGCCATGCCATTATTTCCACTTACAACTCTTTCCTTCTAAATCGCTTTTCTCCCGCCCGCCCAACGCCCACCACCCGCTGCTCATCTTCGCAGCCTGCTTCCTCCTTCTTTCTGCTTTATCCTGGTGATTGTTTGTTTGTATTTGCCAGAGAGAACGAGCGGGTGAGAGATAGCGAGACGCCAGAGGGGGCGGACAGTGGAGTGCTGAGGATTGTGTGGAGTGTTCCGTTATAGTTTCTGGTGGTTGTGTTTCACTTTGTTGGATTTTTATTGTTACTTTTTATGTGCCGTATACAAGTTTTTATTCTGTGCTTTATATATTCCCTGCCCCCCACTCCCCCTGCTTCTTTTCTTTCTCGCTATATATTTTTTTCTGCGCAGCAAAAACTTTCATTTTATTTATTTCCTTACTTGCAAGTGCCGGTGCCACGCCCCATTTATGCAGCAACACCATCGCCCCCCCCCTGCCAACCAGCACAATGAATTCAAATGGAAATATTCGCCAGCATTTAATACGGGAATGGAATTAAATGGAGGAACAGTTTCCCCACAATCATCCACAAAAAAGTACAACATTTTTTTGTGCTGCCGTCTACAGCCGATAATTTATGAACTTGTCAAATGTGTGTCTCACTTTCAGGACGGCACTGTACCGTTCCGTTCCGTGCCCCCCTCTGGAAATTTATTCATGCTGGCGAAAGAGTTTCTTTTTTATTTATGCTGGACAAAAAATGCTATACCAAAAAAAAATTTCAATTTTATGCGCAAGGCTATGGCATGTCAGGGCAATTATTTGAGTGTGTTTCCGACTCTTTTCGGTTGGTCTCTGGCTCTGGTTTTTTCTGCGGCGCGTACACAAATTAAATTTGCAATTCTTTTGGCCGAAAAACCCCAGACAAAAAGGTTAACAAAATCATGTGGATAGCTGCACAGAGAATGGTTAGCGGCACGGGTTAAGCGTAGAGAAACAGTTGTGCCACAGTCCAGGGTACAGTCACTTCAAAGGGGTAAACAAATGGCATGGCAGATAAAAACCCAACACAAACAGGCATAAGTTACATTTATTGCAAAAGGAATTTCAATGGCTCCAAGAATGTATTAGCCTTTTATTGGTTAAAGTCTTTTAAAATAAAATAAAATATTTTATTAAAAAAAAGATTTTAATGCAAAAATCAGTCTTTATAAATTTTCAGATAATTCTGGGAAGCAAGTATTATTTGTTGCTCAGTTTTTGATGTTGAAAGACTACAATTTCTTTTTCCAAAGGACTTTAAACATATTCCACAACTATGGACTCAAAACCTCGGTTACCTCAAAGCTGGGCTAATACCAAGCTCAGATATGACAGTTAAAGGGATAAAGTGTACACTGGATATGACAGTTATACGTTCGAGGTGTACACTGGGTTATGGGGTCAATCCAATTTGGGGCTGCCAATTGTTTCGCTTTTGGAATTGCAATTATTTCTGTTTCTGTTTGTGTTCGATTTTTGGATTCTTTATTGAATTTCCATTTCGCTTTCGGCAGCACAGCACCCGCTACACCCCCACCGTTTATTAATGTTAATGTGGCAAACGCAGCGAACAATGAACTGAGCAGAGAATGGCAGCCGGCCCCGGCTCCCTTCTGACATATTTGTGATCTATCAAAAAGCAATTCACTCAAACATCAACCATCAACCATCTGCATTCATTTGGATTCCAACCCTGCCATCCATCCATCCATCCATCCATCCATCAATCAATCAATCATTATGCTCATAAAAATTAGCAACATGAACCGAATGGCAAAAACGGTAAACGGAACAAATGAAATGCCAACCTTTTTGTTTGTTCCGTGGCCTACTCAAGCCACAGAAATGTTTGCATTAAAATTAATTACTACAAGCATTTTCAGTGTGCAACATTTCTGTGTGTCTATGTGTGTGTGTGTGTGTGTGTTTTATCAGCGCTCAGCTCTGATGTGGCTTCCCTTACTGATGAATACAAATTGCAGACAGACTCGTAAAATATGAAACATATTAAAATGTGGGACGGGGCGTATGCGCAACTCCCAAGATTATAGCCGGAGACCTTAGGGCGCCCCCGGGCGACAATAAGCACTAAAAATCCATCAAAACTGTAAAACACACACACATATGGCCATGCCCCCACAAAGGGGCGAAACAAATGTGCCACATTCCTACCGAAATTACCCCATCGCACAGTGGATAAAATTACGAATCCAGCAGCAAAAAATAAACTGTATTTAATAGATCAAATATATTGGAACATATCATTATTATTATTAAATATAAAAGAAAAAGGATTTGAAAGATGGAAAATAACTTATACATAAATTATGGCAACAAAAGTCTTTAAACTTAAATTTATAGAGAGAAATTTCGATGCAAGAATGCAACAAAGAACTTGCCCGAAAATTTCAAATATTTTCCACCAGAAATCAAATGCTTAAACTGACAAAATACGACAGATTTATAATCCATTTTAAATCTATTCCCCAACTCCACTTATGCCGCTTCAAAAGTATACCCACAAGAGTATTTTTATTTGTTTTCCCACGAAAAAGTTGGCCAACTCCTGGGCGACACCTTTCGAACACAAAGTTTTATTTGGTTTCAAAAAGAGATTCCATTTGATTTTATTTCATTTCATTTTATTTTATCTATTGTTTGAACCGTGTGAACCACATGTAGAGGAGGGCAACACTGCTCCCTGAGTGCGGTGGGGGGGTGTGTGGAGTGTGTGAGTGGGTGGTGTGTGGGCGTGGAACTGTTGGAAAAATCTTACAAGCCGTTGAGTGACACGCACAGTAAGAGTGAAGGGGTGGGTGGGGGTGAAAAACATCTCTTGAATGTTTGTTTTATAAACGAACATTTTTATTGCCACAAAGTGGCAAGCGACAAGCCAGAAAATGCCCCAACATAAGCCGCATGCGGTTAAGGTGCGGCGGGGAATTGATTCGAGAGTGAGGTAAACTTTTATGGGGCTAACATTGTTTTTTTTTTGAATGCAGTTCTTCTCCTTGTCTCTCTCTCTCTCGATTTCGATTGACATTATATATATATTTATATAGATTATTTATTTAATGTTTGTCTGTTGCCCGCTCCACCAGAAATTCCTCTTTTCTTGGCTCCTCATTTCCTGTGTCTCGTATTTGTTTGTTTGCCTTTCCAGCCACCCTCCGCCCGCTCCCTTTGCTGCTGCTGCCGCTGCTGCTGCTGCTCCTCATGCCGTTAGAAATCGGAAGTGTTTTCCCATCCCTCTTCTTCGTATTTTTTGGGGGGCGAACTCTTTGATTTGATTAGTGCTAAGCCATGGCCATCCCCACATACGCCACATGCCCCCCACCCCCCTTAACTGATTGCTCTATGAATGAGAGTCCCAATGAATGGGCCACAAAGAAGCAGAAAAAATGTTTGCTCTTCCACCCCCTTTTTTTTATGATTTTCGTTTTTTTTTTTTTCGCTCCCAATTTTTCAGCAACGAAATTGATTTGGCTTCGTCAGCATTTTCCGATACGTGTGTGTGTGTGTGTGAGGGAATATATATATATCTATAAAGAGATATATATGTTGGGGAATGCCGCTGCTGATGCTGCTGCTGCTGCTTCTACTGCTGGAATTAGCTTGTTTCCTGAGCTGTCGCTGCGCTGTCGGTGTGGATGCCACATGATGGGGCCAACATGTGCCACGGCATCTCCCAGTTCCCAAATTGAGTTACGAAAGTGGAATGATGTTAATGAAGCTCCAGCAGAAGCGACAGCAGCAGCAGCAGCAGCTCCACCGATTGCATCCCAGCCATGTCCAGCCAGGTCCAAGTGTGTGAGCGGGAGAATTTTTTTACTTTTGATTTTCCACTTATATTTCCACCAAAAAGTTGAGTCTTCTCATTCAGGGCATTTATGGCGGGTAATGGTGCATCCTCTCAAAGCTTTCCCTTGCCTTGCTTTCTCTTCCTTCTTTGGTTTCATATTTATTTTGTGTAATTGATATATTCGCTTGAATTACATTCAATGAAATCCCACCCTTCGTGCCTGTGTTCTCTGCTGGCACATTTATCACTTGACTCATTCATTAGACGCTCATTAGTCAAAGCCAACGACTCACGATGATCTATTCGTATGCGTATCCCACCCCCATTCCCCATTCGGGATTCCACCCACTTATCGGAATCTTTTCTTCTTTTTTTCTTCTCTGCAACTCATTAAGAAATCATTTTTCAAACAAACAAACAAACAAAATAAAGACAGAAATACACAGAAATTGTATCTCCAAAAATAGAAACCCAACGACACGACCATCAGGGGGTGATGAGGGTGTGTGGCGTGCGGCGTGCGGCGTGGCACGCACTTGTTGAAATCATTGAGAAGATGATACAGAGATATTTTTTGAATTGAATTCAGGGTCGATTCATGCAGAGCAGTCGCAAATTAGCGGAAGTACAGGAAGATTGGGAAAACTCACCTTGATTTTGTTTTCTCCTTATTTTTGCTGCTCCATTTGTGGCATTAAATTATTCGTTCGATTGTAATTGAATTAATCGCGCACTTAAATTTGGATTTTTAACGCGGCTTTCATTTATTTATGATGCATATTTCTCATTGTTGTTTCACTCAGAGTCATTTTCAAGCCACAAGGCCGAAGGTCGAGTCACAGCAGAACTCCCCTCGCTCACTCTTCTCTCTCTCTCGCTCGATGCTGTAATTTGCTGCCACCTTCTTTTTCTTTTTTTTGTTTTATTGCTTTATATTTGCAGCGTTCTAATTGCTTTTGTTCGAATTTGGTTATTGATTTTCGTTGAATTTCAGTTTGGGTTTTTGCCTTTGGTTTTTTGGTTGTGGTTTTGTTTTGTTTTGTTTTTGGTGTGTGTTTTATTAAACTTAAATGCAATTTGTTCTAATTAATTTATATGATATGTTGAATTAATTGCATTTTACTTTCGTAATATATTTGGACTCTATTTCAGTCTATTTGAGCTTCGTTTACTATCATTTATTAGTTTATTTTTTATTAATTTATTTTAATTTGAATTTGAATTTGAAAATATTTCAAATGTATAGAAGATTCTTGTAATAATTCGAAATTTTCTAGTTTCTGTTCTGTTCTGTTTGCTCTTTGCTTGTTTTTTGTTGTTTTTTTTTTGGTTTGGTTTGTCTTTAAAAATTGTCTTTTTATTTAGTTTGGAGTTTTGTTTGCTTCCTCTGACGCCTTCTGCAAAATGACAAAAAAGAACAAAACAGTGGAAGGTTAGTAAAAATTTAATTATTTGCACACAAATATAATTCATTATATAATAATTATAATAATAATATAAATATATGTTATATATCTCTTTATTATTTATTATTACTTTTGTAATTGATTAATTTAATATTAATAATATAATATAATCTTATAATTATTTTGGAAACTGAATCTTTGGTTTCCAATTATATTTTTAATTAGCACAAATTAAACTTTAAAATTTAACTATTATTGTAGAGTCGAAAAGTAACTAAATGATTTAAAAATCTGCGTATAATCAGCTTTATAATATGATTACGCTTCATTATTTGTACATTCTGTGTGCTTTATTCCAAGCTCAATTCCCCTTATGGGCTAAGTGACAGAGCAAGAGTGGAGAGTGGAGAGAAGCAGCTAGAACTGGCGTTCCCATTGAATTATGCTGCAATAAATTTCACCTCATAGGCCAATAATGACGAAAACTTTTGTTGTGTGTTGCACATTTCATTCGTGCCCTGCCTATGGCTCTGCCTGCCTACCACTACCCATCCCCCTACCCATCCTCAACCCATAACCGCTTACCAACATTGCCACATCTCCTCACTGCTGCCATCCGCCGGCTCTTTACCGCTCTCCCGCTTTGCTCAACTCTCATTTGATTCGCCTTGCTCTTCCTTTATGCCGCTGCCTGCATAACAATGTCCTACATTCCCAACACGTACCATCGACAACAGCAGCAACAACTACAACTGCCAGCTACAACAACGATGGAACGATGGATGCTATTTAACAGATGGGCGTGGCTCAGCCCCCCCCACCACCCCTTTCAACCCAAAAAACCCAAACAGACCACAGCGCAGTGCGAGCGGGACAGACAAATGCGAAAATTGCATACGAAAAGCCCAAACTTATTGAGACAGAAGAGCGGCTAGAGGGGGCGGCAGAGAGAGAGCTGGCGAGGGGGGGGGTTCGTTGCTTCGGTCTTGTCAGACATGTTTGTATATAAGCTGCACACATGCATGTCTATATGCACGGCACATAAAGGCATATGCAGTGCCTGATTAAAGCCAACTTAAAGCCAAGCTGCAAAAAAGGCAAGCGAAAACTTGCCACAAATGGTTGAAAGGGGCCACGAAGCGAGACAGCGAGAAGGAGTAATAAGAAAGAGAAAGACAGAGTGTGAGAGTAAGAAAGAGTGAGCAGAGGGAGGGAGGAGGAGTTAAGTGCATAAGCGGCGAGGGGAGTGAGGTGAAAAGTGCAGAGAGTGACTGGAGGTGACTGCATAATATATGCACACATCGCTCGCGCCTTTCCATTCTCCATTCTTCGCTTCTTCTTCTTCTTCGCTTGGCTGCCATTTCTCTTTCTTCTGCTCCTGCCTACCCTTGCCACCAGCCAACCCCACTCCCCACTCCTCCTTTCTTGTTGATATATGGTCTAGTACAGTTAAGTAGTTACTATATAGTACGATGAGGCCAACACAAACATTTCCGGGCTGCTTTCGTTTTCAAGACAAAGCCAAAAGTCGAACTTGTTGGAGCAACTCTCTTGGCGGCTGGCGGCACTTTCAGTGGGCTGAGGCGGGGGTGGGGCTGGTTGCCGAATGTCGGTCACGAGAAGCAGTACAGCTAGAACGTAGCGTATGATGGTGAGAGCGGGGGTTCTGGGAGGGGCAGGGGGCATGGAAAAATATGGGCGGACGACATAAATTGGCGGCGTTATATGTATGTATGAAAAGTCATGCCATTAAATAAATATTGTGTAATGCAATGTCTGTCCTTCCCGCACGCTGCTCCCCCCCGCCATTATTCTCTGGGGGCAGGAGGAGCCTCTGCTGGTGTCTCGTGTGCCCCCCAACTATGTAATTAAATTTGTGGTGTTTTTCTTCTACAGTCTAATTTCGTTAGTTTGCAGCAATTTGCATATGGGTCCAGGCCAGAGCACTAGGTCCAGGCACAGGCCACAGAAACCCATCGTCCATTATCAAATCTGCCAACTCCCAGCCCCCCCCATCCAACAATTTTGCCATCGCTATCCTCACTTTGCTCCGTTTCCTTCACGGCTGTTTCGTGTCTGCGGCTTCACGTTTAAAGCCCCTGGCGTATGGAGTTTTGGGATTACTTAGGTGATGATGATGAGGATTATTTATTCTCCAAATTATTTCTGCCTTTGCCCGACGTTCTTCTGCATTATCTTTGGTAAGTTTTTCGCGCTCACTGGCAAATATGGTTTCGACACCTTCTGTAGACCTGTTTATTATCTGCCTTCACTATATGTGTGCATTCTATGTGCCCTGTGCCTTGTCTTCTCGTTATTCCAAGCACTTTAACTTAGTTAGTGCATCGTTATGTACCCCAGACCCTCGCCCGCTCGCCCAGCTCTTGTTCTTGTTCTTGGTCTTCTTTCCACTTGCTCTTCAGCTCCATCATCGTCTCATCAGCGCGCCACGAAGCACGCTCATTCACACTTATCGAAGCATACTTATGGGCGCAGACGACGCTTAAGTGCATGGCTGCTGCTGCTGCTGCGGCTGCTGCTGCTGCGGGGGCGACATTTTTTATTGGTGTGACAAAAAATACTGTTGGAGAATTTCGTTAGCGTAACACAATCGTTGGAGTAATATTTTTGGGGCATTACTAATGTTGCATTGGTGTAATTGTTGTTGTTTAAACAATAGCTAATGCTGGGAATTAATTTTCTTGTGGCTACAATGATGTTGATTTTTTTTTGGATAACTGTAGTTGAATGCTGTGACTAGTGTTGTTAAGCTAGTTGTTGAAATTTTTATCGTTATTGCTATTTTCTTTAAACAGAATTTCGGCATTATTGCTTCGAGTCTGTGGCAATATTTTATTGTTGTAATTACAAGCATTGTTCCTACAGTTAATCAAATTCTAATTCGATTTTCTGTTCCTTCAGCACTTTGATTTGTTCTTGTTAATGTTGTTGTAATTGGCAATGTTTTTGCTACTAAAATTGGTGAACTTATTGGTGAACAATGCCAGAGCTACGTCAGGCACTGTTGGTGTTGCTTTCACAGTTGTTGTAACTTGTTGTTTTTGTGGCTTTCTCTGCGTATAATTTTGTTAATTGGGGCAGTAGTTTTTGGCGTGTCTTTAAGTGTTGGTGTCTCTGATTTTCGGGCATTCGTTTGAGTATTTACCCACTAAAGCATGAGACAAAGAGCTAGTAAAAGCGAAGGATACAGAGAGACAAAGAGAGAGAGAGCGAGCGAGTGTTGGCCTGTAATTGCTATTTACACTAACACATGCTTACACACTTACACTTCTACAGAGACAACAATTATGTTTGTGTGCCTGATTTGATGGCGATAGCAGGGCAAGGACCATCGGGCCATCGGGCCAGAAACCAAATCAAAGCCAACAGCAAACAAATAAACATACACACAGATACATGAACACATACACACAGACAGACAACACACACACACACAAATACAAATACGATGCATGCAAAATTTCTGCAATGGTTTAATGCGCTACTCTCCCTCTCTCTCGCTCTCTCTAGCTAACTTAGACTCTGGTGCCCCATCGCATGTATCTGATTCACTCTTCGACCTAAAGACCATTTAAACTGGGACAAATGAGGCCAGGCCAGCGCAGGGCAGGGCAGGGCAGGGCATGGCAGGGCAGGACAGGCCCAAACGCCAGTCCTGCGACCAGGCAGGCCCAACAATGCCGGGGATATGTCGAGACAACAATAAAGGAAGCAGCACCAGCACCAACAGCAGCAGCAGCAGCAGCAGTCACTTTTGTTTTTAGCCCGCATTATTTGCCATTATGCAGTGCCTCTGCCTCTGCCAGTGCCTCTGCCACTGCCGCTGCCGCTGCCGCTACCCGATGCCGCTTTTTTGCCTTCACATCTATGGGGAGCTCCATATCAAACAGCAGCTATATCTTCCATCTCCCATCATCCATCCCCCCCTTTCTCGCGCCATCTGTATATATGTACATACTACATATATACATATGGATTTTTTCTGGCTTAAAAAAAAAAGCGACAAATATGCGGCATGTTTCGCGACTCACTCTCTTTGTCGCTCTCTCTTTAGCATTGTAAGTTTTTTTGTTCTGCTATTTTGTTTCCTTTTTCCTCTCGTAAATTAGGTCATACTCGTGATAGGGAACGAGCAGCAGCAGCAGCAGCAGCAGCAATAATTTCTATGATGAGCAAAAGTACTCGAAGTATAGATACCCAGGACCACGGCAAGACGCCTCAAAAGATGCTCAGGGAGCACAATTATTTCGCTATTCAACAGGCTTAACGCCCACGCACAATTGTATGCCAATTTTTCTACAGCTTTCCTATACCTTTTTCGAAATTTTTGAATATTAATCATAATTAAAGGACCTCTTTGTGTGGTACTCGCAATATTTTTTGGACTGAGATTAAATTTAAATTTAATACATTTTTAATGTCAGCTGTTCAATGTTAAGATAATATTTCCTGTGTTATTTTTTCTCATGTTGTTCCAAAAAAAAAAAATACAATTCAATTTTGTGTAAACATTTTTAACGAATAATTCACCAATCCATACTTTGATTTGATCAAAAATTATTCGAGAATTTCTATAAATAGAAGTAATATTGTAAATAAATAAAATTGATGGATGATTGGAAGATTCTCTGAGTTGGATATCAGATTTCAAGCCAATCACAGAATGGCAGCTCATCAGCATTTAATTTGAAGATATGCCACCTTCGATTCATAGAAATTCCTTATAAATGCGCTGCATTTAAGTTTTCAAGTTTGAGTCGCTGCCAAACATCGAAGCATATTAGCCATTAACCGATATACCCCTCTGCCACCATATACCAATATAGGCATAATATTTTGACTGCGTTTCTGATGACATTTGGTGCGCTTGATGCGCTGGCACATCGACTATGTAAATTTATTTCATTTAAATTTATTTATAATATTTCCCCACTATGTTTGTTGTTCGAAAGTTGTGTTTTTTGTTTTGTTTTGTTCATTTTCCATTGAATGGGTTTTTGGTTTTTGTTCTTTTACGTTATTTTTATTTTGTGGAAAATTTTTGCAGTTTATGGACATGATTTCCTCTTCACTGCTGGGGTTGTGGCCGCTTATATAAATAAATAACGAATAACGGGATGCAAAAATAGAATTGAAATGAAATTTCATGTGTCATTATATTGCACAATTATTTCAATTGTTTTTTTCCACTGCACTTCGCTATGCACTCTGCATTTTCCTCCGTCTTTTTTTTCCTTTATTTTTTTGGGTGTGTTATTTTTGCATATTAAATATGAAAGCGCCAACATTTGCATTAATTTTTGCTGCCATTTTGATGTGATTTTTTTGCACATTCGCATGTACTGCTTTCCTTTTTTTATTTAATGATTTAATATGGCCAGTGGGTGGCGCTAAAAGTGGCCTGAGCACTGGGTGTTATTTGCGAGAGAGAGGAAGTGCAAGTGGAAAGGAAATTTCCATTCTGCGCCTCTGGAATAATTTTCCTGATTATGCCTCAATGATAGTGACAGAATTTTCAAATTATTCATGAAGCGTTGAGATGAAATTAATGTGAATTATTTGCACAAAGAGTTTTTGCAAAGTTTTCTCTGATCAAACCTTCGCCATAAATTAATGTGTACTGCAATTCGATTCGATTCAATGAGTACTCAATGCAAATTCAGTTCATACGAGCTATGACACTTTGTGTCATGAATATCTTCCATTAAACGAAGGCAAGAGAAAAGTGCATTCAAATACGAATCACACATTAAACTATTCAGTTTCCTTCGATAATTTAATTTTTGTATGTCTTCTATCTGAAATCTTTTACATTCGCAGGAACAGAAGTTTTAATTGCTAAAAAAAACTCTTTATAATTATCTGAGTATTGTACACAAGTAGGATATATGAGTGTATAATGTTTAATGGTCTTGAATATATATTGATGACTTTAGAAACAACTTATTCAACTTTACTTGCTGACATCTGCCGACCAACTCAACTACTGACATACGGACGATGACCACTTCGAGATGGACCAATCCTTGGTGGTGGCCGATCAGAGTGAAGACTATAGACTACCACTTTACATATATATCAATTTTTTTCTATAAGAAATCTGCTGCAAGGACAAAGGTATCGCCTAATAATCACAGCTGCCGATTATGATATTCAAGATTTAATTAAAACAATTCGTTTACAAAAATGCACAAAAAATCCATATGAATATGAATATGGGGTCCCAAATCTCGTAAGATAAAAGTATCTTCAATTTTACGCAAATCTTTCAAGTAAGTTTTTCCAAGAAAATTCCATAAGCAAAAGTCTTTAAGTTCAATAGCTGGAATTTTCTGATCAACATCCTTTTAATCATTTAATGCTGCCACGACAAATAAATACAATGTGAGAATTTTGCCATCAGAAAAGATAAAAGAATTTGTCTAATTAGCAGTAAAAGTCTAGACATATATCAAAATTCTTAAGCCCTCATAATTTTTGGGGTACGAGATGGAGTGAGAGTGCGTGATAGAGAGAGAGGAAGAGCTTTCCCCTCTGCATAGAAATTATTAATAGTACGGGTCTCTAGAGATCTAGAACTAGAGAGAAAGATCTATGTAGAACTGCAGGAGGGGGAGGAGGAGATGTATCTAGTGCTGCGGTTCGCTGGGTTTTCAATGAGCGATGGCCAGACCCGAAAACTTGCCGAAAGACATGAACAAATCATCAAATCAAAACGAGATTTATTTTGAAAGAAAAATATAATTCTTGTTCATTTTTGCCGTTTTGTTTATGTTTGTTTTTGTCTGGGGGGTGGTTGAGCGTCAGCTGGTTCCCTGGAGAATTGTTTATAAAATTCTATAATTTATATTGTTTAAAAAGCGTGAAACTTTTTATTTGAAGTCCCAAACGAAGTGGCAGCAGCGGTGGCAACGGTTCAAATTTTTGATGAGATAATTTCAGCATATTTATATCCCATCCCATCGCCGCCCATTTCTGTTGAACAATCCAAATAAATCTAGATGAACATTTATTTATATTTATATTCATTTATATTTATGGATTGCTGAGCATTGGATGGATATTCTCTGGCTCGTACTCGATCGGGAATGGAATTCCATTATTTGAATCGCGCACGAAAATACCTTCTTTTTTTTTGGTTTTGAATGTTTCATTGTTCCCCTGTGGCTAACATTTTATTTATATAGAATATGCTTTGATTTTCAATGGAATACTAGGTCAGTTTTTCCTCTCACATGGGGGGGGGAAAGATGGTTCTACTAAAAGCGGAAGTGCCAAATATCATTTAGACAAAACATAACAAGAACAAAAAATGCAGGAAAAACACACACAGGGGGTGGGGATGGTACATATTTATTTGGGGGAGACACACACACCCTTGGGCCACTCCTCACTCTGCCGCAGGGGCAGTGGCAGTCCAGCCGGGCGATTCTTGGGCGGGATTTCTCTTTCCTATGGGGCATTCCATGATCATTATTTGTTTTTGGTTTTGGTTTTGTTTTTGTTTTTGCTTTGTATTTCGTGTTTATAGTTCGAGCGGGTTTTCACTTGTCCAAAGTACTTTTTTTCCCTGTGACTTTTCCTCGAGTTGCTGTTGCTGTTTGGTTTGGCTTTGGCTTTGGTTTTTCATGCACACGCACTGCATTCGTTGAAACATTTTGCTGTTGGCATTATACGAGTACTCGTAGTTACTGTTGCAACTGCATTTTGTATTATCATTTTAATCATTTGGATTTCAATTTCAATTTGAATTTGGACATTCGTTTCGATCTGTGTGGCAAGCCTACAACACCGCACGTTGTTGTTTTCTATTTTTTTTCTTTTGCTGCTATCGTTGTTGTTGTTGTTGTGGGTTTGTTTTTTTTTAGATTATAAAAAAGAGACACGTTAAAAAAATGTTGAAAAAAATTCTCGCCGAATTGAAAGTCGCGCGACAAGAATCAAAAAATAATTAAAACAGAAAGATCCATCTTTCACTCTCTCTCTCTCTTTCTCTCGCTGTGTTTGTGTGTAAGAGTCCGCGTGTGTTTGTGTGTGTGTGTGTGCGCGCTCTGGCGTGCCAAGTATTAAGTGGGAATACTGTTTCAGCTTCCGTTTCCGCTTTGCACTGCACTTCCGTTCGGCGCTTCGATCTCGACACGACTCGGAATGCGACTCGACTCCGCTTTTACTCCGCTTTCAGAGGAGCAGCAGAGGCCGGCTGCCGCCGCCGCCGCCGCTCCGTCGTGGCAGGTCGGTTGGTCGGGTGGTCGCTCGGTCTCGGCAAAACTTCGCACGCAACGCCAAAACGATGCGGCCTCGGCTGCGGCAGCGATACTGCAACAGCGACGCCGGCAGCGATGCGGACAGCGACAGTGACAGACAGAAGAAGTTGCACCAAAAAAATAACCAAAAACTCTCACCACACTGCTTCGAAAACTTTCGAATTTCCAGCTCTTTTGAAAATCTTTCGATTCCCAAGCTTCTATTTTTTTCGTTGCAGAATTCTCAGTAACGAAACTTTTGAGCTTCTTTTTCGGAAAATTGCGCCTAAGAATATATTAGTTTTGAATATTTAACCAGAGAATTTTTTGAAAAAGAAATCGGAAAAGATTTCGGACTTTTAACATTCGAATTTAAACTTTTAAAAATTCAAAAATTGTCATGACAAAAATTTGAAATTTACCAATGCAGCGTTTTGGAATTCTGAATTATTTTGTTGGTAATTTTTGGGATTTTTTAACTGAAGCTCTGGAGTTTTTCCTGGCGACAATTGAAATAGTGGCAAAGTTTTTGCAGTTGGAGTTTCTTGTTTCTTGTTTTGTTCGAAAGACTTCACTTAATCGGAAAATGCTCACATTAAAAAACTATGGAACTGGAACTATGGATCTGGAATTGGTAGCTGGCCGGAGCGGCAACAGCGACTCAGATCAGAATTGGGATCGGAGGCCGGAAACAGCAGCTTATTCGAATCGAAACACACAAATCAAACACGCACAGACACGCACGGTGAACAGGAAACGGGAGCAAATGACGCGAGGCGGGTGTTCAGTTTTCAAGTTAAGTTTTCGAAAAACCACAACGGAAAACATAAAGGAACGAAACAGTTATGGTACGGTAGAGGTTTAGGTATAGGGTATGCGGTGGAAAGCCAGTGGTGATAGTGTGTTTGGGCAATTGAAAAAGAGCTTCTATCGCAGACAGACCCGTCAACGTGTGCTCGCACGCGGAAAAACAAATGTAAACTGTTTTTGCTGCACGGCCCGTGGCGAGCGTTTGGTTAGCGTAAAAGCAGCAAAGGCAGCCGAACCGCCAACAGCCCCCCGAAGGTGCCAAGCAGCAGCAGGAGAGCCCGAAGTCTGTCCACGAATGCGGTTCCCAGACAGACAATGAGAGAGCGAGAAAGTGGGTGTGGGTGGGTGGGTGGCTTTGGTTGCTTTGTGTGTTCGTTTGGGTGTCAGGGGGGCAGCGAATGCGATTGCGAACGAATGACTACGATGACGATGACTATGACGACGACGACGACGACGAAGACGACCGCTTGAATGGCACGATGATGTCGATGGTCTATGGTCGATGGTCGGGACACACGTCGCTTAGCGGTGAAGGGCCGCACACGAATGAGCACGAGATGCGATTGCTGTTGTCCACGAGACACGAAATGGTTACAGATTCGCTCGCTGCTGGCGTCGCTGCTGGCTTCGATGCGGCTGCTGCTGTTGCTGCTGCTGCTGCTGCTTCCTCTCACACTCTCTTCGGCATTGCGCTCTGTTAAGTTTAACATTGGTTGAGAGGAAAGCTTTTTGTATGACGCTGCCGCTACATCCGGCGGAAGCGGCAGCTGTGGCAGATGCAGCAGCAAAGACACCGACATCGACAGCGGCAGGACCGGCTTTTTCTTTTGGCTAATGAGAGAGCTCCTAACAGTTGTTATTGCATTTGGCGAACAGATGGAGAGCGCAGTTAGAGAGTGGCGGCGAATCTTTGAACCCTAGAAGGTCATCTTAAACATTTTTGTACCTCTACTACTCTGCAAAAATGACCAATGGATGACCAAACCAGCATCGAGTCATAGAGCCAGCATGCAAGTTTTTCCCTGCAACATATGCAACGGAAATTTGGGGCCTAATAGATCGCTGTTAAATGTTAATTCGAAGCTCTGCTCAGTTTTAGCGCTGTTAGCAGCTCTATTAGCGCTGTTCAGTTTTAACAGTAACCGCACTGCCAGCGTCAGCGTCTGCGTCAACGGCGACCGCACCGAAAAAAAACACGTTTTTGTCTCGTGTGCAGAAGGCATTCACACCGAGCCAAAAACAACAAAAAAGACACACAAAACAAAAAAGCTGCGACTGCTGCACGTGCTGTCCACGTTTTGTCATGCTCTCTCTCTCGCGCTCGAACATTCTGTCTCTGGGCATCTCTCTCTCACGGACTTAGCCGGCCTCTGTTTGTATTTCGGTGTTTTTGGATGCCCGTTTTTTGCCGCAATCAAAATTGTGAATTTACCCAAAAAAAAAACAAAAAAAAACAAAACCCGATACAAACACACACACACACACACACGCACCACACTCGCACACACTCATGGATGGAGATGGAGAGAAAGACACAGAGAGATGGTTGCAGTGTGGCATGCTGCTGCAAGCACCGACAACGTCATAGTTTTGACGTCGACGGTTGAAAGGTTAAGGCAGCAGCTCTCCAAAAGTTGTTGTTTTATTTTTGTTGGAGGTGATGCAATCGAATGCCGCATTGAATATACCTTTCCCTCTCTCGCTCTCTCTCTCTCTATTTATCTCTCTTTCTATCGCACACACACACACACAGTTGATATCTCTCTCTGTCTCTCTGTTATTGTTTTTATTAGTATTATTATTATTATTGTTACGCCGAAAAAGTTACGTTTTCAGTGGGTTAAAAGCACGGCTCTGAGAGGAAGAATCGGCGCGCGTGTTAATGCACCACTTCCTGTTGGGCTACTGTACCGTTAGACGGCGGGCGGCCTAACCATTACCGTTATTATTTGTGCACTGCTTCACACACACACCAACACACACACACACACATGTGAACACACCGCAGAAGAGCCGGCAAAAGAAGCCAGCCGCAATCCGGCTCGGCGCTCTCATTCACTCTCTATCTCTCTCGCTTTGAGCTAGAGAGAGAGTCATATGCAACTCTCTCTCCCGCTTGGACTCTCTGCAGCAGGGAAAAACTGCAACTCCGGGCATGCGATTTGAAAATTGTGTCGTCAGCTTGACACAATTTTCCAGAATGCGCCTGGAATGAACACAAAACCCAAAAAAAAAAACAAACCAAAAACAAAAAAACCCCCCCAACAACAAGAACGAACAGAAGAAGAAGGAGAGAGAGAGAGAGAGAGACAGAGAAAGAGAGAGGTGGAGAAACACAAAAACAAAAACGAAGAAAGAACGGGAACAGGCACAGATTGAGGCGAGCCATGAAGCAGAAGAAGCAGCAGGGTAGAGGGTATCGGCCATGGGGTATGAAGAGGAGCTCCCCAACTGAGCCATCAATAAGTTCTAGTGCGAACGCCACTACAGGGTATGGGAAAGTGCTGCAGAAGAACAGATGCAAGTACGAGCTAGAAAGGGGCGTACCGAAAGGGCTCCATAGGGTGCAGGAGGTACACAGGCTCAAATGATAGAAGATACATATATTCTAGTGAATATAATTTTCGATATGAGATAGTAGAGACACATATATAAAAGCCTACACAAAAAGCAGGGTACTACGATGCTCTGGATAATGTCCTAGAAAATGTACGGGAAGAAGTGAGTGCTGGGAACCCGGTACAGCGTACAGGGAGAGGTGCAGTGGATGCGGCTTTAGTATGGTGGGGCATGCACGGGGGACCGTGGGCTGGAGGTGGTGGAGGAGGAGCACGAGCCAAAAGAGAGCTTTGCAGATGCGCATTAACGATGCCGCGTAAGCTTCGGTAACGAGGTTTGTTTTTTTTTTTCGGTAACTAACTCGGTTGTTCTCGGTTGTTCGGTTTCTCGGTTTTCGGGTGTTTTGTTGATGTAGGTCTGGGATTTTCAGGACACGTGTCCACCGGCCGGTGGATGTTGCTTTAAAGCCGACTCCACCGATTATCCGGCTTTATTTTTGTCTTGTTTTCCCTCTGTACAACAGCAATTATTTTATTTGTTTTTATTTGCTCTAAGCCTGCAGCTAGCACTGTAAATAATCGTTGCATTTCTTGGATACCAATATTTTTGTTTAAAAAATGCAACAAAAATCCTGTCTCCACGTGTGTTTTTGGTGGGCGTGAGAGTATCCGTATGCATGCATGTGCGTGTGTGTGTGTGTGTGCTTGGTATGTTTGAGCCTGTGTGTGTAGGTGTGCAAATGCGTGAGAGTTCAATAGCATTTTGGGCTGGCAAATAAAAAATAAATAAAACCAAAGCTTGCAGCAGCTGCAGCTGCAGCAGAGAGCAGCCGACATACAGAGAGAGCGACCGAGCGACAGAGAGACTGAGAGCAAGAGCAGCAGCGAGTGAAAGCTTAACAGTCTCTGTTAACAGTTTGCCAAAAGCTTTCGCACCCGAAATTCTGTTCGTGCGTTCTCTCTCCTCTCAAACCCATGCAGAACCATTCAATGGCCACGATCTGCTGCGGCAGGGTGCAGGCACTGACACGGTTTCGGAAATTCGGCTTCTTGGAGCAGCTGCGAACAGATCGTTGACCGGAGGGTTCCACCGGTCATTTTGCTTGCTTTCCACTAATGTTTTAAGATTGTACTTTAATTTAATATGTTTATAAGTACTAAGGGTATATTAGTTTTATTTGAAAATGGATGATCAACCTGTTTCTGGGTATTATGTCAAAGCACTAGACTATACAAAATTCGTTGAAAATGTTGCATCAAAGCAACAATTCAATAAAAAGTCTTTGGGGTATTTGTGCTTGTGATATTTTTCAGTATTCCTTCAACCCGTAGACGAGACACAACTAAAAAAAAGTGTTCTCGATCTTACAATAGTGAAACAAAAAACATTATATTTACAGCAAGAGAAAAAAATCATTAAATTAAATTAAATTTGTTCTAAGTTAGCTTTGAAATTTAAGTTTCGGAAATAATCGTTTCGTATCGTTTTCTTCGTTCAATTTTTAGTTTTTGTTTTGTTTTAAGAGAAATGGATAAAAAATTCTACTATCCGCAAGTAGATGAGGCGGCTGCACAATGTGGTTCCAAGCACGGTGCTAAAAATGGTGATGATCAAAGCGATGCTGACATAGAGATGAAGTCTTCTGAAACGAAAGAGGTCGAAAAACAGGAAAAGGCAGATGAGCAGCAAATCCAAAGAAAACTAGACCTTGCCCCTGACCATGTGGATGAATTTCAGTCGATATGCAAGGAGTTGGCAAGCCTCTGGAAAAGGAAACAGCAAGAAATGCAACAAACTGATGGTAAGTTTTTTTTCTATTTGCTGCTATGCACTGAAGCCGCTCACGAAATGGAATGGAGTGGAACAGATCGTGAGAGCGAGCGCGAACAGTGAGCTGGTAACAGGCTGGCAAAGCAGAGAGTTAACAGGCTGTTATAGCAGAGCGTTAACAGGCTGTTATAGCAAAGGGTTAACAGGCTGTTATAGTAAAGGGTTAACAGGCTGGTAAAGCAGAGTGTTAACTCTGCTATTGCTCTGTTGGAGCTGCTGCCCACCGTTCAGCCATCCAAACTTCAATTGATCCAAGCTCCCTTTTCTTAAACAAATATCTATATATGCAAATATATTATCTGTCCATAATCCAACCTATTTATCCATCCATCAATCCCGCCTCTTAGCCGAGCCCAAGCCCAAGCCCCCCCAGGCCAAAAGTAGCATTATGAGTGACGTGGCCCATGGATCTCTGAATATGGCGATACCCCTGGATGCCGATGCCGATGCCGATGCTAAACAAACGACCAATGACACCGACACTAATCCAGATGTTGCTGATGTTATGCGCCCTGATCAAAAATCTGACGGGGTGGGCAAGCCGCTTACCGCCGTGGAGGTGCAGCAAGACGGGCTGCAACCGGTCGCGGAGCTCGATGAAGCTACCAGTTTGGGCGGCATTGCGAGCAGCCTTAAATTGGGGCGCAGCTCAGGGGAGCCGAGCACCCATGACCACTGCGGCTTGCCACAAGAATGCGACGCTACGAAGAGTCCACAGTTGGTCACAGGCCAATCAGCGAACAATCAGGCGGAGGATGAAAGCTGCAGCGTTCGTTCGCCACTGCCCGACATGACTGTGGCTGAGGGTTGTGGCACAAGAGAACACTTCCAGCAGAGACGCAGCTTCAGACATCAGTCCACACAATGCCAAATCTCTGCGGAGAGCCATGAGCAACGAAGTCCGATCAGGTATGAGCGTTTGCTGGGCTCCCACTGGCAGCACAGCGCAGACAGACAGCTGCCGCCACAGCGGACAGAGACGAGCACGGAACCCACTGCATCGAGGGGCCACACCGCACGAGCAGCTGCTCCGCATCAGTACGATCCGGCGGGCATGGCTCAGCCGGAATTTCGGTCTCGGTGCACGCACCAATCAAGTCGGCAGGCTGAAAAGTCCAGAATTAAATCCTACCTGGAAGCACGGCTGCACAGCTGTCCGTTGCAGGCGCATCTGGAGCGTGCAGCCCGTGCGGGGCCATGCACAGCACAAGCCGAACGTGTGGCCACAGCTCCGCGTTCGCGCCCACTGATGGAACTATTCCGGTGCGAAGCCTGGCCCAAGCGCGCTGCGTGTGAATCTCCAGCCGCCAATTGTCAATCGAATAGCGCACCAGCGTCGCCTGGGCCACCAGCTAAAATATCCCAAGGAGTGTCGGCTAAAATGTCCTCCGAGCCCGCCGTTGTGGTGTGGACTCGGGGCACGCAAGCGTTCCCCGCACGCTCCTCCGAAGCCTCAGAGAGTGGTGGCTCGGTTGATTCCTGCACTACCTGCCACTCCTCCTCATCGATTCAGCGGGCAGCCAGCAGCAGGCCAGCTGTGGCACCGCCCAGGGCAACGGATGGGCGAACTTCTAGCGTACCGGACACGTGCAGCTGTGCGTGGCGTTGCTGCTGTCGTTGTGCAGCCAGTTCACGGTGCACCGAGCCCGCTGCCTACACGACACGTAGCTCCAGCTCGGGCCCTTCCTATCCGGCCGCAGCACTGGCAGCTGCTGTCCCATCCAGCCAACGGCTAGAGCAGTCTTCCAGCATGCCATCGACGTCCGAAGATGACGGCAACGGGCAGACCGTCGCGCAGGCACGTCTGCAAACGGGCTCAGTAGCAGTGATTGTGGTAATGGGACCGGTCAAACGGCGGGCACAGCCAATGGAAGGGGATCAGGAACTGCAGCAGCAGCAGCAGATGGAGTCGCTGCCAAGTCAAACGCTGACCAAACCCACTCGCCGGACCTATCAGTCACAGTTTCCAGAGATAGACCCAACTTCTGCCAGGGATGGCACACCACCAGCATCGAACCGCACTAGCTGCTCTGGCTCGTATTACACAGCACGGGATCGCACACCGTCGCCTGAGGGCAGCACCGAGTATTTTTCGGCCATACTGCATGCTGTTCCTTCCAGCCTGCAGCTGCCCGCGGAACAGTCGCTGAACGGTGCCATTGAGCCAAAGGATCAGCCAAGTGAACAGCAACCAGCACTGCCACTGCCACTGCCCAGCAATCGCTCCGGCCAGACAGTGTTTCACTCAGCGCGCGAGCCCCAGAAAGATGCACCGCTGCCCGTGGATTGCGTAGCTAAATCTGCAGTGATAATGCGGGCAGACAACACGGAATATTACACAGCCAGCGGAAATCCCCCCACGATGCCATTAAACGGCCAGCAGGAGCAGTCGCCGGTTCTGGTTAGGTTGCAGATAAGCGAAAGTACGGTGATCCATCAGGTGATGCATTCGCACTATCGGCCCAACAGACCGCAGACCCAGACCCTGGGCCCCGCGGCCGCAACTGAGAACAACTCTCTGCCCAGTGAAGCCTTCAGCTTGGAACAGAAAACAACCACAGCAAGCACTTCCGAGGAAAGTGACAGGACTCTGCAGGCAGTGGAAAGCGAGAGGGAAGTGCATTACTTTCAGCCCATGCCACTCAGCTCGGACGCGGACATCATCAGAGTGTGGCAGGCGAATGCACTGCTACGCAAGAAGCAAGCCCCATTGGAGGGCGGCCTCTACAGCCAGACGCACCGCTTGCAGTTCCTGCCGATAGACATGCTGCACGCGGACACCGCCGGTGGGCCCATTTTCGAGGGCGATCATCTCGAGCATGCCGCGGAGCGTGCCAAATACTTTGAGCAGGAATTCGCGAAGCTTACCGCGAACGAGAAAGCCGAGGATCTGCTGCTGAGACTGCGCCAGGTACGAACCCTGCAGAACACGGCCGAAACGCACTACGAGCCGCACCTGCAGGCCACCAGTGCTGGCCATGTCCCGCAGTCGCCCCGCAGTCACACTGCCAAGGTCCTGCATGTGAAGTATTGCTGCCCGCTGGGCACGGACGGCTGCTCGGCGCTGCTCAATGCGGAACTGCTGGCCCACTTCTGTCGCACTCATCTGAACGATCGTCTCAACCTGTACCTCAAGGAGGTATTCGAGGACGACAGCGTTCTCGTCATCTTCAATCCTACCTCCTTCAGGCTGGCCACGAACACTTGCTTGTCCCTTCTGGTGTATGGCGGCACGCAGGGCGATGACTCCACGCTGCCGCTAAGGCGCTTCATGCCGGTGGGCAACGGCTGTCTGCCCGCGCCCTACGCCCGCTATGCGGGCCATCTGCCCATAATCGTGATGATGTGCCGCAACAAATCGAGTGCCGTCAGTGGCAAGCTGAATAACCTCAATGGCAGCGAGACCAAAGATGAGGATGAAGATGAAGATGTGTTCGCGTTGTGGGTGATCACCATGGACCTGCCGCGGCCCGTGCACGTGCTGATGACCGTCTTCAATCGCCGGCTCGACATCAGTCGCAGCTGCATCATGTCGATGCGTGGCCTGAGCAAGTCCCACAATTGTCAGAACTTTTTGAGCGCCAGCAAGAACTATATGCGCATCACCGAAAACGACATGAGGGTCCTGAGCAATGGCTTCACGGAACCCGTCTACGTGGAGCTCACCGTTAAGGAGTTCCCCCACTCCTGCTTCCTGCCCATGTCCACAGCCAACACACAAGCGGATCCACAGCCAAAAAATTAATAATGTTACCCAAACTCAAACCACAAAAAAAGGAATACATTCTGGTTAATATTTCGACTTTTTGGTTAATTTGTTCCAAATTTATTAAATGTAAAATTAAAATTGTAAAAAAAAAAACCAAAACCCAAGTGATATGCATTTTGCGTTCTTTCTCTCTTTTTCTTTCTTCCTGCATGTCTCCCAGTGTGGCTTAGCTTTTAAAGCTTTTGTCTAGAAGGTGAGCTGTGCCATGGCGCTTCTGAATTTCACTTGCCAATTTTTAGGTAATTGTTTGACAAGTCTTTTAAGCAACAATAATTGCGTTTGGATCGGAGACGCATCTGCCTGAGACTTTCGAATATTAGCCATATAGTTCCGCAGCAAAGTATAGAGCTTGTTACGCTTAATCTACACTGATAGAAAAAAGGCATAGGAAAAATAACTACAATCATTTTTGAATTCAAAATGCGACTAAGAAATACAAACATAGCTAAATTAAATATTATTCACTTTGATTCAAATACAAACGAATTAAAAATGTCACTTCAAAGTAACTAATATAATTAATATAATAATATTAAATATAAATAATATATTAATTAAATTTGTAGTTTAATATGTTTCATATTTAAATTGAATAGTATTATGAATTAATTACAAAATATTTGTTTTAAAGTCCAAAGGAAATACTTTTTATTTTAAATATTCCATATCAAATGAAATCAATTATTTTTTGTATTTATTTTTGGACTTAAATATTAAACATATTAAATTTAAATATGACACATATTATATTTAAATATTTTCATATTTATATCAAAATGTAAGTGAACAAATTCAATTTTGAATAAAACCACTCTTGGATGAAAATAAGTGGCATAAATATTAAAATCTAAGTGAAAATATTAAAATTTCAGGGCTTTTCACTATCGGTGTACAGTAAAAAAAGTTTTAAATATTTTATTATTATTTTATTTCCTTAGATAGTTGCTGTAGCTATTTCTCAGCCCTAAGCATCAGCTCTTGAAAATCTAATCGGCGCCACTCAGTATCTACATACATACTTGCCAAATTATCAATATGATGCTTTCAAGTGCTATAATAACAGACACAATTATTGTTTGAATTTAAACCCTAATACCTTAATTAGCTTCCATGCTAAAAACCACTTGAAGAATAAATAAAAGTAAGTCTCTGCATATTTATGCCCCCAGATACTTGGCTATGGAAAGCGAATGCCACAAGTCAAGATAAGCTGCAAATTGAGCTGGATTGGTTGCTCATTGTTTTATATAAATTGAACAACAATTGGATGAGTATACAAATATATTTAAGCGCTGAGCAGCAATTAGCAGTAAATAAATAAATAGAAATAGTGCAAATTAAGCCTGATGGCTCATATTTTGTTGCAGTTAATGTTATCGGAGATTGTACGGGATTCTCCGACTCTCCATTAGTATAGTTTGGGTCTCGCACCTGTGCGGACACCTGAGCTTATATCTTTGGCTTATCGGAGGGAGCTACAAATTGGGGCTCGTGGCAGGCAGCTGGCCAGCGCTATTTTCTGTTCGTTTCTGTGGGTGGCGGCTGCTGAACACCTGTTTGACATTCGAGCGATCGACGATAAGCCCCGCTGTGCTCTCGAGACCCTTCAGCCCCGTAAAATTATATTGCCGCCTTCAGCTGGCAGCACACGGCAACGTCGCCAGCTAATTCTTAATCTGGCTCTGAGGCCCGACAACCGCCGTGCTATCTGCCTTCCCCTAGGGTCCAGACAATGTGTTAGCGGGCCGGATGAATGATTCATTAAGAAATACCAGAACAGAGCCGAAACTGATCAAACTTTGTGCTGCCGATTGCTTGGCATAGGTTTTTCGCGGCACCGAAGGGGGTTTTCTTCTTGGAAATTACTAGAGAGCTCAGTGGAAATGGGAAAGGAATGAAGGGACATGCTAAGCCAACTAAACTGTCAGTTTTAATATGTTTTATGCCCTTTTCGCTTTCTACTTTCTTTTAAATGCATTTGATTCATTCATTCATGAATCTAGTCAGTCGTTATACCATTAATGACTACACATCGCTCATCTTGAAAGATAGCAGAGCCAATAAATAAATAATAAATAAATAAATTGGTAACTTTTATTACTTATTTATTTGACAGCAATAACTTCAAATAATATATTTCATTTATAAATTAATTTAAAATCAAGATTGAAATTATTTTGAATAATTAAATTATGACATTTTCAATTGATACATTTCAATATAAAGAATTATATATATATATATGTATATATTTTTATTTTTAAATAAATAATGCAATAGCATAAATTTGCAATTAAAATTAGTTTGCTTTGCTGAAAATGATTTACTCTTACATATGTAAAATATATATAAGTTTTATTTTATTTATTTTGAAATTTAATTAGGCTTTTTAATTTTAAATATTAATAATAATTAATTCATTCATTTAATAATTAATTTTACAATCCAGAGAGTTGTATGTTGCGCATTATTAAATTTAAATTTAAATTTAAATGTAATTATATTTAAATTTAATTATGCACGCAACAGACAACTCTCTGGATTAAAATAGTTTAAATAAATTTCAAAATAAATAAAAATAAAATAATGTAAAATTAAAATTATATTAAATAAAATTTATAATGACTACAAATAATGTTATCTTGTACACAAACGTTGGGGATTAAGTATATAAAAATAAAAAAAAATTAAATAGCAATAAAAGTAAAGCTATAAATAAATAAACACCAACACAAAAACAAATCTGATGCACAAAGGTTTCACGATCATTGTCGCCATGTGCCCCCGACCTAAGCTCCGGCCAAAGGCTAATCCGCCGCTGATAAAGTCAATTCCCTGCCGATTAGTGCTGTTTGCAGTAACATAACCCATCAGAGCCCATCAGAACCCATCAGAACCCGTCAGAACCCGTCAGAATTCAGAAGCTTATCGCGGGAGATAAGCCCACACACTGGTAATCACCCGAAACTGAAGGGGGAAATCTTATCGCCGCTCTGCGCCACTCATCGATAGCTCATTGATAGGCTGCAGCCAAGTGCTTCGGTTGGGTTTAGTTACTGGTGTGCTGCCGGCACGAAAAGGTTCGACGCGCTTTCCACCACACAAAAAGTGTTTCGGGTTTTCCCCATTTTTTTTTCGTGTGTGTTTTCTACCAACTGATCTGTGATAATGAATGTGAAATGTTTGTGGCTGCTTTGTGGCCTGTTGGCCGTGGCATTGCCATGCAGCAGGGCACAGGAGGAGCAGGAACTGGGCTGCATTTGGTATGGCCAGAGTCATCAGATTGGCAATCACTGGCAGAATAAGGCGGACAGGGACCCGGCCAGAGCCCTCAACAGCCCGGAAGCCGAGGCGGTCTTCGCCCGCCGCTGTCCGGTGCTCTACAAGGAGTACAAAGGAGTCAGCGGACAGGACGAGCTGAAGCTGTGCTGCGATGAGAATCAGATTCATACCATGGACGCGGGCCTCTCGCAGGCGGACGGTGTGTACTCCAGGTGTCCCACCTGCACCCGCAATATGGGACAGACTGTGTGCGCCATGACCTGTGCCAAGAATCACACGCTCTTCCTCACGGCCAACACTGAATTTCTGGAGAACGGCGTGGAGTATGTGGAGTCCATTGAGTATAGAATATCGGATATGACCGCACAGAAGGTCTACGACAGCTGTGCTGGCATACAGCACACCCAGACGGGTCGTCCGGCCATGGATCTCGGCTGTGGCGCGTACAATGCCAAGACCTGTAGCTACCGCCGATGGTACGAGTTCATGGGCGATGTGACCGGCGACTATGTGCCCTTCCAGATCACGTATGTCTGGTCGGAGGATGCCGCGGAGGGCGCCCAGGAGCAGTACCTAGAGCTCTTCCCCCTGGACTGTGGCGAGAGGTACGACGACAGCTATGCCTGTGCCTGCATCGACTGCGAGCAGTCGTGTCCGCTGACGGATGCACCCACCGGGCCGCTGGATCCCTGGCAGATAGCCGGCCTCTATGGCGTGACGTTCATTGTGTCCCTGATCCTGGGCCTGATCCTGGCCGGCGTCATATGCTGGGGTTCCCTCGGCCGCACTGCGCCGCCGAGCATCTGCATGCCCACCCTGTTCGGGGAGTTCTTCTATGTGGGCTTTCGTGCGTGGGGCAGCTTTTGTGCCAAGCATCCGGTGCTGGTGCTGGCCCTCTGCTCCTGGGCCATTGGCGGCATTTCGTATGGCATTCGGTACATGAACATCACCACCGATCCCGTCGAGCTGTGGGCCGGCGACGAGAGCCAAACGCGCATCGAGAAGGACTACTTCGATCAGCACTTCGGACCCTTCTATCGCACCAATCAGATCTTCATCAAGGCCATCAATCAGACCAATGTGTGTGGTAGTCCAAACCAAAATAGAAAAAAGCGACTGCCTGGCAAGTGCTGATCGGCATTCTCTCTCCTTCCAGTTCACCCATGAGGCGGCCAGTGGGCTGCTCAGCTTTGGTCCTGCCTACGAGTACAATTTCCTGAAGGAGGTCTTCGAGCTGCAGGAGGTCATCATGCAGCTGGGCCTGGCCGAGGGCG
This sequence comes from Drosophila ambigua, assembly GCA_018150905.1. NCBI lineage: Eukaryota > Metazoa > Arthropoda > Insecta > Diptera > Drosophilidae > Drosophila > Drosophila ambigua. Next base: position 2,936,428 of record JAECWS010000151.1, on the reverse strand, counting down.
AGGGCATGGACAAGATCTGCTACGCACCCGTGCTGCTGGCCGGCGAGGTGGCCACGGTGGACGACTGTGTGATACAGTCGATTTATGGCTACTTCCAGCACGACATGGACGTGTTCAACACCAACTACGAGGACAACAACGGCTACACGATCAACTATCTGAACAAGCTCGAAGATTGTCTGCGGTATGTCTCACTCTCACTCTGGCGCATTCAATTCGTCATTCGAACCTCTTTGCTTGACTATTGTGCGTGCGAGCATTTAAATTTTAAACTGAATTAACTGAATTTATAGAGTACCCATGCTGGAGGATTGCTTTGGCCCCTATGGCGGCCCCATTGAGCCCGGCGTCGCTGTGGGCGGCATGCCCAAGGTGGCCGTGGGCGAGGATCCCGACTACATGATGGCCACCGGCCTGGTGCTCACCTTCCTGGGCAAGAATCAGAACGACGCCTCCAAGCTGGAGCCCAGCAAGAAGTGGGAGAAGCTGTTCGTGGACTATCTCAGGGACTACAAGAGCGATCGCCTCGATATTGCCTACTCAGCGGAGAGATCCATTCAGGATGCCATCGTGGAGCTGTCCGAGGGCGAGGTGGGCACCGTGGTCATCAGCTATCTGGTGATGTTCATCTACGTGGCCATCGCCCTGGGCCGCATACGCAGCTGTCGGGGCTTCCTGCGCGAGTCGCGCATCATGCTGGCCATCGGCGGCATTGTCATTGTGCTGGCATCGGTCACCTGCAGTCTGGGCTTCTGGGGCTACATGAATGTGACCACCACGATGCTGGCCATCGAGGTGATACCCTTCCTGGTGCTGGCCGTTGGCGTCGACAACATCTTCATCATGGTGCACACGTTCCAGCGACTGGATCGCAGTCGCTTCGAGACCACGCACGAGGCGATTGGCGAGGCCGTCGGCCAGGTGGGTCCGTCGATCCTTCAGACGGCTGGCAGTGAGTTCGCCTGCTTTGCCATTGGGGCGCTGTCCGATATGCCGGCTGTGAAGACATTCGCCATGTACGCGGCGGCGGCCATCCTGCTCGACTTTCTACTTCAGATCACGGCCTTTGTCGCCCTGATGGCCATCGATGAGCGCAGGGTGCTGGACGGTCGCCTGGACATGTTGTGCTGTGTGCAGGTCAAGAAGCAGCCCAAGCAGGAGGCGCCCCAGGATGTGGGCGTGCTGGAGCAGATGTTCAAGAACTTTTATTCGCCCTTCCTGCTCTCAAAGTAAGTTTCACATTTCCACCTTTTTACATTTTTTAATTTTTATTAAAAAAATTAAACTAAAAAAAAATACTAATTAAAAATTTAAATTAAATATATTTATTATAAAAACTAAAAATTTAAATTATTATGTGGTTTTTTTTACTGAAATTATAAAATTACTTTAATTTTTAATATTTATTTTTTATTTAATTTTACGATAAAAATTTAAATTTTAACTTTATTTTCTAACTTTTATTTTCTATTTACTTATTCATCATTAAAATTAAACTTTAATTTTATTTTTATAAATTAATTTAACGTTAATTTTTAATTTTTAAAATTTAATTTAACGTTCAATTTTTAATTATTAAAATTTAATTATTTTTTATAATTTTTATTTTAGACCTGTCAAAGTGACTGTGCTGCTCCTCTTTACGGTGATCACCTGCCTGTCCTTGATGGTGGTGCCCTCGATTGAGAAGGGCCTGGACCAGGAGATGTCCATGCCCAAGGACTCGCATGTGGTCAAGTACTTCCGCTACATGGTCGATCTGCTGGCCATGGGCGCCCCCGTCTATTGGGTGCTCAAGCCCGGACTTAACTATTCCGAAAAACTGCAGCAGAATCTCATTTGCGGTGGCGTCGAGTGCAACAGCGACTCGCTCTCCGTTCAGCTCTACACACAATCACGCTACCCGGAGATCACAAGTCTGGCCCGGCCCGCCACCTCCTGGCTGGATGACTACATCGATTGGCTGGCCATCATCGACTGCTGCAAGTACAATGTCACCACGCAAGGCTTCTGTTCAAGTAGTAAGTTATAAATATATACATATATATAATTTAATATAAATAATAATACAGTATGTATAATAATATAATATATATAATATAATATAATATAATATTTCTCCCCTCCTAGATTCAAAGAGCGAGGACTGCTTGCCCTGCGATCGGGAATTCACGGAGGATGGTCTGAGACCCACCCCCGAGACTTTCAGCAAATATTTGCCCTACTTCCTTTTCGATCTACCCGATGCGGAGTGCGCCAAGGCAGGACGGGCTTCTTATGCGGACGTAAGTACATTTACTCAAAAATCAAGAGGGACCAATTATTTTCCATAATTTTTACCAAAAATAAATTTTGATTTTAATCAAATGATAATAAATTGCAGTCGAAAATTACAAATTAAAAATGAGAGCTATTTCGGATTGTAAATAATTCATTTTCAATTATATTTCAATTTTATATATTTTTGCCTGAATTAAAAACTGGAGCTAAATATTATTTTTATTTTTATTTGTATAATTAGCATTTTATATTTTTGTGTTTATTTACTTAGCTATATATTATTTTCAATTATATTAAAATTTTAATTACTTTTTGGCTTGGCCAATTACAAAATTGGAGCTACATATTATTTTAAATAACAAAACTCAGAAACATCTTTTCAAAAGTATTTCTGAGTTTAATAATGAAATTCAGAAACTAATTTTTATTTTCATAATTTTTATATTTATTTATTTATATTTATTTTATATTCCTTCTTGCTTTGTTTTCTGCAGGCAGTCATCTATACGATAGATGACGTGGGCATGTCCACGGTTCAGGACACGTACTTCCTGCAGTATTCGACCACCTCGACGACCTCCGAGGAGTTCTACTCGCAGCTGCGCGAGGTGCGGCGCATAGCGGGCGAGATCAATGCCATGTTTGCCGAGAATCAGGTGGATGCCGAGATCTTCGCCTACTGCGTCTTCTACATCTACTACGAGCAGTATCTGACCATCTGGGAGGATGCTCTCTTCTCGCTGGGCCTGTCGCTGCTGGCCATTTTTGTGGTCACGCTGCTCATCACCGGACTGGACATCACATCCGCATTGATTGTGCTCTTCATGGTCGTTTGCATCCTCATCAATATGGGTGGCATGATGTGGGCCTGGAGCATTAATCTGAATGCCATATCGCTGGTTAATCTCGTCGTGTGCGTGGGCATCGGCGTCGAGTTTGTCTCGCATATTGTCAGATCGTTCAAGCGGGCCGAGGGCACCGCCCAGGAGCGCGCCCGCCACTCACTGAACGTCACTGGCAGCAGTGTCCTGTCGGGCATTACGCTGACCAAATTCGCGGGCATCGTGGTGCTGGGCTTCTCCAACTCCCAGGTCTTTCAGGTCTTCTACTTCCGCATGTATCTGGGCATCGTGCTGATCGGCGCCGCCCACGGCCTCATCCTGCTGCCCGTTCTGCTCAGCTGCATGGGGCCGCTCAAGCGCATGGCCAGGACCTCCAGTGCCGCATCCATCGTCCCAACAGCAGCAGCCACCTAATCTGCGCGCCCAGCATTGTCCATATACATAGCATAAGAATGCACGATCCCATTTAGTTCGTAAGATTCATGCATAATTCCATAATACCATATTTTCTGTTGTCGTTTTGTTTTCGTTTATTAATAAAGATAATTTCTTTTTTAAGCTGTACATTTTTGCATAAAACAATTGTCGGGTGGGGGGTGCACTGTGGGGGACCACCAGCGGCTCTTCTTTATTGTTTATTGTCGCGGCACCTTTGCTTTTTATGGCCTTAAGCGACCAACTGCCGTGCTCGCCGTCAAAACAATAAACAAGAAACTCGTGGCGCTTCCACCCGCTTAGCTCGCTTTTTCTCCGCTTTTTCCCGCCTTTTCCCGCTGCTACTGGCACTGCAGTGCGGCGCCCTTACCAACCCCTCGGCTATCCCTGGGCTCCCTTTGGACCCCAGCAAATACACAAAACGTCTTACGCCTTTTGGACAAAAGTTTAGCTCAGATTTTTCACCTACATTTTGAAGGGCTTTGTGGCGGACACTGGGATACACTGTCTTTCCTTTCTGGCATATTATTTATTTAATTTTATATCTATATAATCGATTGATTTATTCCCAATGCAGTTCTTTATGCATTTGGTTAGAGAATCTGAATTTACATTGGGAATTATTTATTTCTACTGCAGATTTCTGTGCAGATTTTCTGCCATTGGATCCCATTGAATAGAGTATTCTGCGTATCGTTGCAGCCGTTGGTTTTTTTTTGTTGTTGTTGTAAAAAGGAGTAAGTTTTCTTGTTGATGGCTTTCTTGTTTTTAACTGCTCTCACCGCCTGCTGGCCAGTCGAGTGTTCTGTGGCTTATAAAAACCAGCAGCAGCCGGCGCGCCGAAGAGGCCCGAAGAAGAGCCAAAAGGAAGTTCTGGTCACGCACACACACACACACAGAGAGAGCTAGAGAGAGAGCGACATAGAAGAGCATTTAACCCTCAAAATGAGTCGAGTGTTTTTAATTAAAATTAATAAAGTTTAGAGTGGTTTTTCTGCATGGCACCCGGGCCATCAAGCATCCGCATTAAAGCAACAAACAATCCACCAATCTGAGACAGCCAGCCCCCGCGCCAGCCCACAGAATTTCAACCATTGCTGCTGACCCCATAATCACTTAATGCCGGTGCCGGAATGTTGAAATGTTTTTTGGGGCATTAAGATTCATGCCTCATCGAGTTGCAAGCACTTCAAATGGCCGACAATTGAAAAGCATAATTATAAATGTATCAACTAATGCATATGGCAAAATCAATTAGCAATTACCAGCAGCACACAGAGCAGACACACACAGATATACACATACACCATGTAGATACAGATACTGAGAGAATAGACAGATGAAGTGCAAATTGAGTTGCCCAAGTGCTGTCTCTCTGCGACCTACACGTACATGCGTATTTATGTATAATTTTGTGTGTGGTGTGTGTGTGTGTGTGTGTGCGTGTGAGTCAGAATGTTTTTCATCCTCCACTTAATTGCCATTCAAAACGCTCGCTCCAACAACAATGCCAAGTGCTAATGCCAAAAATGAACCAAATGAGGCGAAACATCTCAAAAAGAAAATAAACAAGCCCACGGCCATGGGATCGCAACGAATATTGAATGGTCTACCAGCACAGCTGAGATATAATACGCTGCATAGATCAATAGTTAACTAATAAATCGCATTACTTATTAGTTTATTTATTTTTTGATTTAAAATCAATTTAATTTAAAATCAATTTAATTTAAGCTACAATTTTCAATTAATTATTATTAAATTTAATTTGGAATTACATAGTAGTATTAGTAAGAATATTCCTTAAGTGTTTATTAGCGATAATTAATAGAAATAATATATTACAGAAGTCCATTGGTATATTTAATTCTGCCTATGATTTTTTTCGGCCACAAAAATGGAAAAATCTTTTTTAACGCTACCTGATCGCAAGTGTCTAAAATAGGTTTGAAAAATATAAAATATTTTACACGAAAATATAGCAGAAGAAACAGCTTGGAAATCTGTTAATTGTTGCGTTTTTAGTTTAACAATTTTGAATAATTTTGAATAATTTCTATGTTAAGTGATGAAATAAATATTTATCCGACAATTTGATGCTCATTCTTTCCGGAAACATCCCACCCAAGACCCCATTCCGCCTACAAACGCAAATATAAAGACAGACAGAGAGAGATAGAGAGAGAGGGAGAGAGAGAGAGAGATGGAGCATCCATTAAGAGCATCTTTGCAGAGTCACAAAATCCATGGGCATAAATCATTTTTGGAGCCAAAACATTTGCACACCAAAAATTGAGGCGAATCAACGAATTAATGTGGCACAAGTGTGGCAATAAAAATTTAAATTAATAGATATTTGCTGCCTGCATATTTCGGCAGCAACAACAACAAATGTGAAACAAAAACCTAAGGCCAGTCGAGTGTTTGATATTTTCGCACGATATTTGTGGCCAATTTTTCAAACTTCCCATGGCCATAAAAGGCTCATGGCCCAAAAACGAGAGGCTTCCAGCCAGGTCATAACTCACGTGTGTGGATTCGCGTCATTCGCTCTCTGTCTCTCGCTCTGTTGATGCGAGGGAAGGCATTAAAATAAAATTTGCGCATATTTATTAATCGGTTATTGGACTGCGGATGGATGCCTTTGACTGCAGCCCGACTCCTGCTGCTGCTGTTGCTTCCTGCTTCCACCCTATAAAAGCCGTAAATGTATCTGTATCTGCAATAAACGAGAAGATAAACGAAAACCACATTCAAAAAAGGAAACCCGCCTGGGTGCCCTCCACGCTCATCGCTCCGCTCCTCTTCAGGCGGTTTTCATTTTAAATTCAATATTTTTGTTGCTGTACAATACAATACTTTGGTTTGAATTATGCATTTTTTAATTAGTTTTTAATGATTGTTGGCTCTGCGAATGGGAAAGTGAAACGGAAATTGCACTGGTAAAGTGAAAATGAAAATGAAAGTTTTGACTTTCATTTCGTCAGAGATTATTGCTCCAAATATTGATCCACTTTTAAGATACACACCCAAAAGGCTTCCATCAAACTGAATGATGATACAGATTTTTCTGGCATTTTTCAAATCCCTTTGGATAATGTCCCCATAATCCCCGATATTTTTTTGATTTATTTTCAAGGGTACAACTTTTCAATTTTAATCCAATTAGCAATTTAATTTGAATTGAATTTCGCTGCTGCTGTTTTTTACGCTTGGTTTGTTTGTTTGTCTAATTAATGTAATCAACCAAATGCCAAAAGTCAGTTGTAGCATTAGGGTCAAAATGACAGGGCCTAAGCCCGGCTAAGCCCTTGCTTGGGGGTTTGGGCATCGATGGTGGATTTCTTGCATGCATTTACCAACCCATCTTTCGCTATATGTTTTTGCTGCCAGTGTTTGCCGGCCTTTTGTGCTGAAAATTGGTTTTTAATACAAATTAATTGCAAAAAGAGAAAATTCAATTTTTGGAAGTTCACAAAATCTGCCAAAAACCAAATGCGAAAAAAAGTTAATTAAACCAACGCACACACGAGCATGAACGGGGGAGGCATTTTCAATGATGGAGATGGAATATTTAATTTATTCATTTGCTGACATAAACCCCGGCTCCGGCCACGGCTCCGGCTCCGGGTACTCTCCGAGTCTGTGTCCGGGAAATGGTCATGGCTCTGGGCAGCAGACTAGTTCATAGACGAATCAGTAATTTATAAACGTGCTTATAAGCCGCAATCCAATTCGCAATTCGCTATTCGCGTTTTTGGCTAAAATTACACTTGCAGCCAGACCAAAAACCCATTTTAGACATTCATTCAAAGCCGCCCATTTGGCTCTCACACTCCACCCACTCCCCCTCTGGACACTGGCCTAAAATGTTATCAACACTCTAACAAAAACACCCCAAAAAACCGTCCGTCTAACTACTGGCCCTGGCCATGGCCATGGAATTGGCCTAGACAGTGCTGGTGGTGGGGGGTGGTCTGGCTGCTGGATGGGATGGCTGGCTAAAAGAAACTAAAGCTGAAAGCTGAAAGCTGAAAACTGAAACTGAAGCCAAGCGAAAGCGCGTAAGCGAATGAGTTTCGGTTTTTAATTTGCTCGTTTTAATTTTTCTTTTTTTGGCGCAGAAATTAAATTGAAATTGCATAAAATCTTAACCCCAGTGGGGAAACATTATTATTATTATTCAAATAAATTTTAGTTTTATTTAAATTTTAAATAAATATAATATAAATATATAATGATAAATAATTTACATAATAATTATATTTTCATATAAAAAAATGAGTTTTAGGGGAATTTTATAGGAATAAATAATTATATATATAATAATAAAAACAATATTAAAAAATTAAATTAAATAATAATAAATAAAATTAATAAAAATAATAACTCCATTTTTGTGGCAAGCCTGTAAGCAAAGTTAAAGTTTCTTGATTAGACTCGATTTATGGGGGGGAAAGCTTCATAGCCCACAGTGGGTTAATTGCGTGCGTGTGTGTGTGTGTGTGTGTGTGCATGATTGTATGGGTGTGACAGCAATTTTCCAACTAAATTATAACAACAACCTCAACAAATGCACACAATTTTGAGAAATTTCATGCAAAATGCAAAAGCAAAAGCAGTTTATGCCACAAAAAGTGTGGCAGCAACAGCAGCAACACCAGCAGCGGCAGCAGCGGCAGCGGCAGCAGTAGCGGCGGGTAAAGCATCAGCAGCTGGTAGCATTAAATGGTGCACGTTTTCCCCTAGCAGACCCACCAGACCCCGGGAAACTTTACCCCACACCCCCTCGAACATAACGAAAATGTCAAACACACATTTGACCAAAGCACACAAAAACACAGAGAGAAACTAACACATGCACCGGGGGTTGGGGGGGGCAGAATGAAAAGCGCAGGCACAGCATGCGATGAAAGGCAGCCCAGCCCCAGCCCCAGCCCAGGCCCAGCCCAGCCCGAAAATTTCGCTGCTCTGTCCAACAAAATGCATTGTCATTCGGTAGGTATGGGCACTGTGGGGTGGCGGCAATGCCTCATAAATGCCATGCCGCTGACAAGTGGCAGGCCCCCGTATCGTATCCTGCCGCCTGCCACAAATGCAAAATGGCAGCCAAGATGGAAATGCAGATGCAGCAACACTGCTGCATCGCATCGTATCGCATCGCATCGATTGATTGGGGCCTTCGATGCGATCCTCCGCGAAAGATAATAATTTTTAATTAATTATTTTTGCGCTCCCCAGTTTCTTTTTTATCCGGCTGCGGCACGCACGTACCAGTACGTACTAAAGGACTCGTACATAAAATAAATACACATGTACATACATTCACACATGCATACATACATACATGCTGATATTTATATAGCATGAGTATAAATTTTGTATGCGAATAAAAATGAAAATCATAATCAAAATAATTATAATTATTATTATTTTGTTGTTGTTGTTGTTTTGGTTGTTGTGTGTTGGCACAACACAGCGCTAGATAATCCAATTAATTGCTTGGTAAACAACCGGGCAGGGACACGTGCACACGTCCATCCCCCCCTCAAGAGATGGATGCTGTTCCCAGCAGCAAATGCGACACAACATTTTGTATTTTATTCTATTTTAGCTTAGAAAGTTGTGTGCTTAATTCTCATATTACATTTATGTTTTATAATATTTTTTTTAAATATATATTTTATTTAATTAAAGCTTAGAAAGTTGTGTGCCTAATATTAATATTACATTTATATTTTAATATATTTTAGAATATTCTTTCTTTAGCATATATTTTTTTATTTTAGCTTAGAAAGTGGTGTGCTTAATTTTAATATTACTTTTATATTTTAAATATATATTTTTTAGCTTAGAAAGTTGTGTGATTAATTCTAATATTACATTTATATTTTAATATATTTTAAATATATATTTTTTTAGCTTAGAAATTTGTGTGCTTAATTCTCATATTAAATTTATATTTTATAATATTTTTTTAAAATATATATTTTATTTAATTAAAGCTTAGAAAGTTGTGTGCCTAATATTAATATTACATTTATATTTTAATATATTTTGTTATATTCTTTCTTTAGCATATATTTTTTTTAGCTTAGAAAGTGGTGTGCTTAATTCTAATATTACTTTTATATTTTAATATATTTTAAATATATATTTTTTTAGCTTAAAAATTTGTGTGCTTAATTCTAATATTACATATATGTTTTAATATGTTTTATAATATTTCTTTAAATATATATTTTTTATTTTATTTTAGCTTAGAAAGTGGTGTGCTTAGTTCAAATATTACATTTATATATGAATATATTTTTGTAATATATAGTTTTTAAATCTCCCTGTAAAAAGCTATGCATTTATTTATATTCCCATAAAAGATTCAATATGAATATCCGACTGACTGAATACCCCCAAGAATTAACCAAATCAACAGCTATCCAGCTCAAAATGTTTGACTGTGGAAACTTACCCACCCAACAGTCAACAGACTGACAGCAAGCAAACCTTAAGTTAAGAGCCCTGCCTGCTCAGTTCTTGGCTCAATGCTGCGCCAATTCCCTGGCAATCTGTTTTATCTACTTTTAAGCAATTCCTTGGCGATTGCGTTGCGCGGAACGGGGCACACCCCATGCAATGTGTAGGGATAATTTTAGCTGGTTTATGGCCAGCCACTGTTCAATTAAAATCATGGCCGAACGATATCAATTAAAAGCACAGAAAAAAAAAAAAAAAAAACCAAAACAAACACTGATTGTTGGCCAAACGCTGTGGCTCTCTCTCTCACTATCTATCTCAGTTTTCTGTGCTTTTTTTTGCTGCTGGGAAAAATCTCCTCAAGTTGCTGAAGGCATCCCCTTGTGATTTATCACAAAGCAGCAAGCAGCAGGCAGCAAGCGGCAAGCGGCAGGCGGCAAACGGTGGCAAACAAAAAGGCAACCTCAACCAGGGACGAGCATTTGCTTATCTTTAGAGCTGTGGATTTTTGCCACATTTTTTTTTCTGTTTCCCCTCCCATCTGTGGGGACCACTGCCATTCGTTGTTTATCGTAATTATGAATCTTTGTTATCCTGTGCGCTCGCTGCTCAGCTCCTGTGCACTCATGTGTGTGTGCGTTCAATCAAAATAGTTGATTTCTTTTATGCTAGCTCCTAGGTTCCTCCCGCTCCCGCTCCTTCCCCTTTTCGTTTGTTTGCACAGACCTATAAACGGAATTTATATACATATACATATACATATGTGTGTGCGTGTATATATTTATATTGCGTGAAAAGGGAGGGGGAAGCAACTATTTTTGATATGACTGAAATGATGCCTTTCCTTTGTTGCTGCTTGCCAGCAGCCTGGCTGCTCGCATTGTGGTCGCTACCAGCCTCATGGTCGAGCATATCACATGGCCAGATGTCGGCCACAAATGAAGCTTGCCATCGCCAAGGCGGCCACAGCAGCACAGCCTCTCGAATCAATGCCAGGCTACTGGTTGGCAGAATCCTCACAAAATATTCCCAGCGAGAGCAGTCTTAAGGGAAATTTTCGGAATATCCGACGCATTGTACCACATTGCACATATATTTAATATATGCTTGTATGTTCATCAATGTCCGTCATCGAACGTGTGAAAAATGCTGCAATATCTGCTGCAGCATCTGCCCATTAAATCATATGTTGTTTTTCTTTCTTTCTTTTTATTTTTGTGAGTAATTAATGCACATGCTGCACTCAATTCGTCATAAATCTATGACTTGGGGGCTGCACCAACCACCAAACACACACACACACACACATACATTACCCACTCATAATCAGGTGTGTGTGTGTCTGCTGCTGGAATCTGTTGCATGGCAAAAAACGGACTCTGCTGGTTCCTGCTGGCTCCTGTCTGGCATCCCATTTAACTATTTCATAAACAAGCCGGAGCAAGTTTAATAACTTTGGCTGCCTGATGATACAGTACCTGCTTTATCCTCCCCCTTCGCTGAGAGCCGCTCCCTTCTGGCTGAAGCTGTTGTTTTGGTGCAGGCTATACCCTTACCTCTGTCCAACTGGGCATATGGCATTGATCTTGGAGTTTGTCTGTTCTGCTGGCAACAGTTTCTGATTGATCGCTTCCCATTTGATTCATTTGATCCGCTGCCATTGCTCACTTTCTTTTTTGTTTACTCCTCCAGCATTCGCATATTTTAAATTTAATTTTTCATAGCCCCGAATCTGTCAGTATTCAGGCAGAATTATTATAGCACACCCAAAGGTCTGTCTGTCTGTCTATCTGTCTGTCTGTCTGTCATTGCTATGGTACAAGTATATTTATTCTCCATATTCCAGCTGGGACTACAGCAGCGATAAGGTGGCTGGCTGGCTGGCTGGCTTGTGGCTGGGGCAGTGCTGGGGTTTGCCACCTCTCGATTCTGATTTTTATCGCTTTAATGAAGTTTCATGCCGTTTATGCTGCCAGCTGCCAAACATTGATGCTGCTGCTGCTGCTGCGGGAATTTTCGTTAAAAACTTTTCCGTCAATCCCCATGACACGGTCGCTCCTCCACTCAGCATCCACTCGCCTGTCTGCCCCTTCCGCTGTGCTGACCGAGAAATGTTATGGGGCATTTGAGGCGCTATTGATGCACGTCTTTCCAGTCTATTACTATCAGCACTTTTTTCACTTTGGCGCATTTTGTTTTGCCCCCAGCTCCGTGTATATGTATCGCATATAAATACTATTCCTTTTTCCTTTTTTGCTGTTTTGTTCAGTTTCAGTTAACAGTTTATTGACTTCGCTCAACTTGTCGCCGTTATAATGTCAGCAAATTGTTAAAATGCTTTGTTAGGAATTTCAAACAATTTTTTTTTCGTTGCTCCTTCGGCAGCACAGCCTTTTCTCGCCGCTCCTTTGTTTTGTTTGCCAACGACGACGAGGCGGTGGCTGCAAGCAGCAGCAGCAGCAGCAGCAGGACCAAAAATATGCTCTACAAAATAGTTGCTTCTGGCTCTACCCCCATTCCCCATACCCCCCATAACCCATCCAGCACCGCCTGCGTTCTGTGCCTGATGTTGCCACGGCTGCCGCCTGAGATGCGGGTAATTTGCCAGCAGCAACAGCAAGGAATATGTCGCTCATGGCATACGAAGCTTGTGATACCCTGGCCAGGGCATATTCCAACGATTGGACAGCTCGTCAAAGGCTGTGAATTCGAGCAACCGAGGGACGAACGCACGAAGACGACTGAGAGCATGAGAACTCAATTGGAATTTTGCTGCTTGACGCTTGGGTCTCAGGCACGCGGAGACGCATCATACCGTTGCAGAAAAAGGGTACATAAAGAACTAAAAGCAACAGCTACGAAAAAGGAAAAAAAAAAGCAGCGAGAAAGCAACAGCCACAGCCACAGCACAAGGCAAGTGAGAGCCAGAACAATGTTGCCACATTTAAGCGTTTGAACTTCGAACGTCATAAAATATTTGTTAAGCATTTTGCGCTCAATTTTCTTTTCAGCCATTTGCTGCCTTGGCTGCCTGCAGGTCAACAGGGAACAGCCAGAGCAGTATAGAAGAATCAGAGTGGCAGCAGCAGCAGCAGCAGCAGCAAAGGAGCAACAGCCAAAAGCAAACACAAACCAACAAACACAACAGACGAGCAAACAAACAAAGCCGTGTCCCATGTCCCGTGTCCCGCCTCTCCAGCTCCAGCTGCCAGCACTAGAACCATCTCCATTTGCAGCTTATCCGCAGCGCTTGGGTGCCGTCGCCTCGTCGTGTGCCCCCAAAAAATATAATAACCAATTCGTAAGCACATTCATTATGCTCTGTAAGCAGAGTCACAGAAAAAGTGCCAGGAGAGCTGCCTCGCCAGTGTTGAGATGTCCAGCTGTCCCTTGCAGAGTGGAACTTTGATGATCTGAGAACTGCTGCTGCCAAATAACTCGAATAATCTATACTCTATTCGATGATGCAGCCTTTGGAGGTATAGCAATAAATATACGAGTGCTTAGAATAAATTTAGAATATAATAGACAGCTGTAATGAGCCAAATATTAATTATTATGCAAATTATTCCCCTCTAAAAAAATATTACCAAAAATTACTAAAAATATAAATTTGTATATAATATTATTTGAATTTTCATTTAATATTATTATTAATCAATATAAAATCCAGTTTAAAAAATATTTAATAAATAAATACAAAAATATATGTATATATATGAAATATAAATTTGTATAGAATATTATTTTAAGTTACCAATTTGCATTTAATATTATTCTGAATCAATATCAAATTCAAATTAAAAAATGTAAAATATAAATTTGTATATATTATTTTATTTGAAGTTAACAATTCGTATTTAATATTATTATTAATCAATATAAAACCCAATTTAGAAAGAGCATTATGCAGCTGCCATTTGCTTTGCTTGCTTCCCGCTTTTGACCGTAAAATTAAAACACATTAGTGGTGAGCGCGAGTTTTTCTTTTGCTTTGCATCCTCATCATCAGCTCGATCCCGTGCTGTGCTCTGCTGCCCGTTTATTAGTATTTGTGCTTGAATTTCCTTCTTTTTTCGTGTTTCGTTTTTCTGCTACCACCTCTCTCTATCTCTTAGCTTCTTGGGCCAACTTTTGCTGCTCCCACTCCTGCTCCCACTCCTGCTCCTGCAGGTCCGTTGTTCTTGTTGCTGTCAGCGTATTATGGCAAAATGACAAGCAAACAAATTATGTTTTTGTGTGCTTAGCGTGGGCCCAAAAACCAGACCAGCGCGCACTTGGCACAAAGGTAGCGAAAACGCCTGCTCCTGGCAATATTCAGTGCGATTTTCTGCAAATATTTTAAGCCAAATCTGTTTAAACCTATCTCAAAGCTAGCAACAATATTAATTATTAAATTTATATATATATATAAAAATATAAAAAAAATATAAATATTATTAAAATATATAAATATTATTAATATTGATTAATATATATTTTTTTAATTCAGATCTTTTATATTCCCAGTAAAATTTCGTTACCAATAGTCAGACATTGGCATTGCCCGCCTTTCTCGAACTTTCTTCCAATTTTCCAATGAATATTAACAAGTTTCTGAGTGAAGCTGGTGGAGTGATCCGATCCGATCCGATCTGATCTGATCCACTAAGATGTTCAGCTGTATCCGCCCAGCAGCAGCACATGAAAGAGAGAGGAGTGGGAAGGGATCTATGGATTTGTCTATGAAATGCATATATTTATGTGGTATTTTTTTGATAGCCAAAAAAGGTCACGTGGTGTCCATACAAATTACAGGAGTTAATAAGATGAAATGTAAATTTTATATAAATTAACTAACAGCCATATGCTATGGGGCTGCAACTCGCAGAGGAGGCAGAGTCAGCCGTCAGCCTGCTGCAAATGAACAAACTGCTGGTAATATTTCCATCGATGGGGGGGGACATTATTTCTTGGCCATTTTTGCAATGAAATCTGACGCTAAACTTGGAGCTCTGTAGGTGCGAAAACCCATTTAGGCATATTGGAAAATGCTCCCTGCTGCCATTCGCATGCTGTTCGCTGTTTACTTTAGAGTTTTTCAACTCAAATCCTTGCTCTTTAAAATAAAATTCAGTTGCAAGTCCCATCAGCATTTTTGTTTACATACTGCGCTTCGATTGCATCTTTATCTGATTTTTCTTGCTGCCTAAACACCCTCTTGATCCCTGCCCCATTCGCAGGGTGTTTGGCGACACTGAATGCAAATAGTATTAAGCAAAACAGAAACAGAAATGAGAAACGTGGAACAAACTGCAGGAACAGCAACCATAACACCCCGCTGGAACGACCAGCAACAACTTTTGAAACAGGCCGCATACAGAGAGCCAACAAGGCCTGAGGCGCCAGCTGGGCAAAAAAGAGAGCGTGCGCTGGAGCAAGGGGAGAACTGCAGAGGAGAAGGACAGCCAGTGAGCCAGGGACGCAAAGGCATGGGAGGAGCAGGCACAGGAGTCAGTGGAGAGTGGAGAGACAGCTGCCCAGTGGAGCCGCGCCCATTTACGTGCCCAAAAATGACAGTCATAACAAATTAAGAAGGTTACCTTTATTGCCATGGCCCAGAGGCGGCAAACCTGGCTACGAGACGCGAGCCAAGTCCCAGCTCGCTCTCTCTCTCTCTCTCTTTGTCTCAACTTCAATCCCTATGCGATCCCGCTTCCTTCGGAGCTGGCTGGCTGCCCAAGTACTTTTCCTAAATCTTTGCACGTTCCCCAGAAAATACACACAACAACCTCAGCGCTGGGTGCAAAAACTTTTAGGGGCGGAGAATGTCATGAAACCGCTGGCGAGCATACACTTAAGCCAACAATTGTGGCCCGCTGCATCGAACTGATTGACAACCTCAAAGTACACGTCAAGTGCCAGCCTTTCCGGAACATATTCAGGCATTAAACCCAACCAGAAATGGCTGCAAGTTCAATCAAAATGAAATCGAATGAGTCAATGTTCGATGCAGAGCTCTGCAGCTTATTTCAAACTGCATAAAAAGTACTCCAAATGTTCAGCTTTAACTCCACAAATTATGCACTAAACACACATCAACCAAAGCCTTCGTCTAAAACACTTTACATCCGCATAAGGGATATCCTACGAAAGGGTATGCAGCAGAAACAATCTGGAAAATTATGAGACCCAAAAGTTGCTGCGGTCAAAGTTGTGCCTCCTGTTGTTGCACCTCCACCAGCTGCACCACCTATTGTTGCTGGCTTGCTGCTGTTGTTGTTGTTGTTTGTTGCTTTGTGGCCCACCACTCATTCCTAGGCGTGGCCAATTGCTGGACCAAAAATATGTTTGCTCTTTGGCTAAGGCCACAAACCAACATCGATGCGAATGTTCAATGTTTTTGCAGTTTCCTCTGTCTCTGTCTCTGCTCCTGCCACTGCCACTGCCACTGTCTCTGCCTCTGCTGCTTGGGGAATATGCAACGTGATCGAGGCTGTCTGTCATTTGTTTGTTTGTTTGCTGCTGTTGTCTTTTAGCAATTATCCCCCCGTTTGTATTTGGGATTATGCCCAACCTATAACATTAGTAAATGTTTTCTAATGCCACAAAATAGCACTGCAAAAAGAGAGACAGAGAGAACTCTTTGTGCATAATTCCTGCCATTCAGAGTTTGCAATGGAAACTGCTTCAGCGTTGCATGGAAAGTCCTGCCAGAATTTAAAGCTTGAAAATTTTTAAATCATGTTGCAAACTGCAGAGATTATTATTTTAAATGAATATTGGATATATTTCTCGCTGTCTTAAAGTGTATAATTTCTTTGTACTAATAAAAACACAAATAATTATTTATAATTATAATTTATATTATTATATTATTTATAATTATAATTTATATTATTATAATATTATATTACTATAAATATAATAATTAGAATCATTATTTGCAGTTCCTGCTTAAAATGGAGTATAATGGACTTTGGTGAAATACTTTTAGGTTGGATAAAGTCTTGTTTCACTTTTTATTTCTTTGTACATAAATTACATTTAATTGAAATACAAATTCCTAAGCTGCTTGCTCTTATCAGAGCCCAATTTGAGAATTTTGAGGGCAAATTCTTGCCACTTTCCCCTCCCATATGCATTTACGTTGTGGTTGTGCTTTGTGTCTCTCCATCAAAGTATTCATTCAAAATTCAGCCCATTTTTCAATTGTTTCCAACCAGGACATTAGCCATATTACGTGTGCGTGTACCCTTGGCCCATTTGCCCCACAATTTGGCGCATTTGTACTCGCAGTACTCGCCGCTTTCATATAATTTTTCGTTGCTGCACTCATTAGCCAGCCGCTCATCAATCGTTTAATTTCTATGCTGCTGCACCACCAGCCAGCACTTCCACCACTCTGCAGCATCCCAGGCACCCGCCTGCTCCAAGTGTGGTGTGTGTGTGTGTGTGTCAATGCCACACAATTGCAGGCATGATATGCCCCAGCACCTGAACGAACATAGCTCCTGCTGTGTGGCACTGCTGCACTGTTACCGTTGCCATTGCCGGTTGCTGCATTCAACGCATTCATTTGTCATACATTTATGAAATTTACCCCATTGTGCCGCGCCCACTGCACCGCAACACACACAGAGAAAGAGAGAGAGGGAGAGGCAGAGACAGAGACAGAGTCCCGTTGCCATATCGAGAACACACTGCACTGGCCACTGAGCATTTATTGAATTTTGTGACTTGAAGCATTTTACATTTTAAACATAAAAAATATACCAGCCAGCCAGCCAGCCAGCCTGCCAGCCTGCCTGCCAATGGAATCCTCGACAGCTCCAACTGTTTGTCCTGCGGCGCAGCAGAAGTGCAGGCGTAGTGGCAGGAGTGGTAGGAGTGGTGATGTGATGTGGTGTCACGGTATGGAGCGGTTGAGAGGATCCGGTAACAGGCCTCAGGTTCGCTTTCTGTTTGGCCTTTTCGGCACATAAATTGCCCAGTCCCAGTCGCAGACCCAGCACCAGGACTAGGCCCAGGCGGCCTGCCCCTCCGACCGTCATAGGATGGCTGTCCTGTCCCCTGTTGTTGGTTCTGTCTACCATTTAGCCGCATTTTGTTTTTCCCCTTTTTTTGTGTGTGTGCCTCCTCTGTGTGTGCGTCTGTCCGTCTCTGCTGTCCGTCTCTGCTGTGTGCGTATGTGCATGTTTTTTTTGGTATGACTGTTGTTGCGTATACGTACCGTATACGGTATGCACAACGGAAATGAATTGAAATTTTAAAACCCACAGCTGCGACCGCTTCCTGCGGCAAAAGTAGCACCAACCGACGACACTTCCCCAATATACACACACACACACACGCACTCACATACAGATGTACTGTACTTACACACATGGCTGTCTGTCTCCCTCTCTCTCTCTCTCTCTCTTGCTGTCTGTATGTCTGTCGCTTTCGCTGTGTCTGCCTGTGTCCCTTTCCGGCTGCCTCCCCCGTCCCTTATAGGCACAGGATATTTGTAAATGTATTCCAACAAACAATTTTGTAATTTTTGTTTTACATTTTTTTAGATTTAAAAAAAGCTGAAATCATTAAATATTTAAGCAAATAATAATTAAAATAAAAAAATATATAAATGGAATTTAATTATTCAAAATATTAATATTTTATAAAAACAATAATTAAATTTTACGTTTGGCTCAAAAATATCTATTACGAATAATTATAACAAATAATGAATATTTTTTGTATGTATTTATTTACAAATTAATAATATAATATTAATAATATAATTAATATAAATATTTTCACCGGAAAAATACATATCTATAAAAATGTAAATGAATCTATTGTGAGTGATTTTTAAATTGTTACCCAATATTACTACCAAAATAGCGCGCATATCAAACTGTCTCTGTTTGTGTTTGTTCACAAATGGGAACATTTTTACAGTCAGACTCAATGTCAGTGCAATCATTAAACCTATTTGAAAGGCATTTTCCAGATTTGTTTCGCCCGTCGAAATACTTTTCGGGAATGCCGACGCAGATACAATTCATTTAAATAAAAGCGTATAGCAGATATTTATTTTATTGTATGTATATAAATAGTCCTATCTACAGATGTGTTCGTAGAAGTTGATACACTTGAACGCATTGCGTCTCCCCTTGCACATACGCACACATGTGGCATGATGTGTGCGTGTCTCTCTCTCTCTATCTCTCTCTCTGTCAGTGCTACACATGTAGCAGGTATTTAAAGTAATATTCGATTCTCAATTTTATTTAAAAACTCCCATGTACATATATGCAATAACGGTATCAACAATCTATCGCACGAGCACGAGCAGCTTTCCCTTTGCTCTCGCCCATCCGCCGACGACATTGATATCAAATGATGACACATCACAAAATGCCAGTCAAAAAAGAGTGAGCAGGACAGTGATATACACAGACAGAGACAGAGACAGAGACAGAGAGGAAAGACTGCCGCTGTTGAAGGGTCGACGTCCGCTCCGCTCTGTCCGTCCACCCATTCTTGTTTATTATTTCCGCTTGAAACTCGCCGAGTCTGTGCCAAAAGAAAAATATATCCAAAAAAATTGCTCGAATTTTATTATTTTTTGTGAAATTCAATAACTTTTGCTATGAAAATAATAGTATGATATGATATCTGCCATAGTTAGTTGTCGTACGAATGTAACGTAACGCCAGATAGGAACTGGCCATATGCAGATGCTGATATCTATCCGCTAGAATCACTAACGAGCCAAAAAGTCAGCAAATGAAGCCATCAGCGCTTGACAAATGTCAAATGAAAGAGTTCCTTTACGCTCACTGTATGGAATGACAATAAAGAACTCACTTCGGGTTCGGTCATGCGATGCAATGGAATGTTTTTGTTGTTGGGGCAACATTGGAAATTCCATTATTTTATCGCTGCAGTCATCTTATCCTTCTGCGAGACTGCGTCAAAACAAAAAACAAGCAGAACAATCCTTTATTTTTATGATTATTTTGTATTTTAATTATTTACATAAAAATGATGCTAAAAATGATTGATGGCTTTGACAGTCAGAGCTAAAGACAGAAAGTGGGCAACCAAAACCAAACCCAAATAAAGACATGCCAGTGGTGGAAGCCCCTCTTCGATTTGCAATTTAAAAAATTTGTACTAGGCAATACATAAAATCTACATACATATATCAATGTCAAGGGCTAAATTAATTTATTTGAAAAATGGAAAAATAAATGAATATTATAAGCATATTTCCAGGACTGCCCCCTTTTTAAATCAACCTGTCTACGCCATTCAGATTGCTGATGATGCTGCTGATGGCGATGATGATGATGACAACATTGGCCCCACACACACGAACACACAGAAAAATTACACATCTCTCTGAGTGTTTGTGTGTATAAATTGCAAATCAATAATAAAAAAAAAACATGGAAACCAAAACGAAAAAAATAAAACCGAATATCGAACGAGGCTCACGCAAAAATCGTAAATAAATAAAAGGCGCAAAGTGACGCAAAGAGCGACACATAAAATGCACCGAAAATAGGTTGTGGTTGTGCTGGGAGTGGACGTGTGGACTAACATTGAATCGGCCCGGCCCATTGTTTATTGTAGCGAGTATTTTGTGCATTTCGTGCCGAGCGCAGCGATAAAAATGCTGCTAAAGTATAAATTATGCCAATATATTGTAAGTTTTCCAAAATGCGCGAGAGCCCCCAACGACAGAAACAAAAACAGCA
Organism: Drosophila ambigua; assembly: GCA_018150905.1. Lineage (NCBI taxonomy): Eukaryota > Metazoa > Arthropoda > Insecta > Diptera > Drosophilidae > Drosophila > Drosophila ambigua. Next base: position 2,915,667 of record JAECWS010000151.1, on the reverse strand, counting down.
ACACCAACAGCAACATTAGCCATCATTGAGACAAAAAAATAGACTTAAACAGATGCACGAGAGCTGACCGAAATCTTTTGAATATTCTCAAAACTCTGATTAATCTGAAAATTAATTCTCTTGCTCTATAATTTAAATTCAATATTTACAGTATTATTTAAGTAAATATAAAATGCACACATAATACGATTACAATTAAGGAACTACAAATAATTCTGTTTTTGGGAAAAGAATGAATATGCATTGTAATATGTATTTTGTCATATATAAAATTTATTTTAATTTACATTTTTAAATTTAATATTTAATACATTTTTTAATTTAATATTTAATACATTTTTTAATTTAATATTTAATACTTTTTTATTTGGCTGAAATTGTGTATTCCAATTAATTTTATTATAAATTAATTTTAATTTTTTACCCATTGTCCCTGATTTATAATTTAATATCGCATTGTAAAGCAATAAATTTTACTTAAATACAAATGAAATTAAATAATTAATGCAAGCAAAAAAGTCCCCAACTCTCATTACATGTTCCAAAATGTATTGGGGCAACCCTCGCCGCAACAATGGACGCGAGACAATGTAGAAAAAGCGATAAAAGGCTCTACTCTCCATTCACACATGCATGTACGTATATAGAGATAAATCTGTATTAGTATGCGTGTGCATATTCGGGTCACGCTCAAAAAATGCGCATAATTGGCAAATTTAGAGTGAAATTGCTTGACAAATACACATCCATACGTACAAACGTACTCGTATGTACATACATACATAAATGTGAAAATACTTTCAACGAAATATAGAACCATGAATAATGGCATTAATGATGAAAGGCATCTCTCTCATTTTAAGCGAAGCAAAATGAGCGAAAGATAAACAAAATGCATGCCAAAATCCTTTAGAGGATTGCAGGCACAGGGCAGAGGAAAATATCAACTATTTTAATTAAAACAATTAGATCAAAAAGTGAGTCGAACTCGGTCAAAAAAACGCCTGACGTGTGTGCTACTGACCCACTGTAACTGATTAGAGAACAATGTGCTGAAAATTCATCAGTGCGACAGGGAAAGCTTCCTCCACTCCTATTGAAAAAATCTGGCAACGCCAATAGGTAAGCAAAGTTTACACAGGTAGACTTTCCCCCACTCCATGCCATGGTCAGTGCTCAAGAGATTTTTGCCGAACCAAAACTATGACTGGATGTTGTAAAACAATTAGCCTTGATATAACATCGGTTCGCTGACAGGCGAAAAGATAACGGCACGACAGGCCAATATAAATCTCGGGTGGGAGATAAGATTGCCGCTTGTCCACTATTGATAGTTCCCAATCGAGTGGGGCGTAGCCATAAATAATCGCATATTAGGGATTAGTGTTCGCCTATATAAGGGGGTATCGCTGTTGGGCCCAGCCCAAGTTCGGTGCTGCGGTACAACATGGTGGCCACTCGTTTTGCTAATAGTTTGGCGCTGACCATCGCCGTCGTGGTCGGCTGCTGCCTGCTGCCAGCAGTTCAGTCTGCGCCCGGTTGGATCAGCGGCCGTGTGGTGGGCGGAGAAGAGGCCACCATCGGCCAGTTTCCGCATCAGGTGTCGCTGCGTAACGGCGGCTCCCACAGCTGCGGTGGATCCATCCTGTCGCGCAACTACATCCTGACCGCTGCCCATTGTGTGACGAACATGGAGAACGGTGTCTATGTACCGGTCGCGGCCAGCCGCTTAACGATCCGTGCGGGCACCACCGATCGCTTCAGTGGCGGCGTCCTCGTCCAGGTGGCGGAGGTCATTTTCCATGAGAGTTACGGCGATTTCCTCAACGACATCGCCTTACTGCGACTGGAGTCGCCGCTCTTCTACTCGGACAGCATCAAGGCCATCGATCTGCCCACGGTCAATACGCCCACCGATGTCGATATCATCATTTCGGGCTGGGGTCGCATCAAGCATCAGGGCGATCTGCCCCGCTACCTGCAGTACAACACCCTCAAGTCCATCACCGTTGAGCAGTGCGGAGAACTCATCAACTTTGGGGTGGAGAGCGAGCTCTGCCTGTTGCACCCGGCCGATAATGGTGCCTGCAATGGCGACTCTGGCGGTCCGGCCGTCTACAACAACCAGGTTGTGGGCATTGCTGGCTTTGTGGTCGGCGGATGTGGCAGCACCTATCCCGATGGCTATGCCAGGGTTTACTCTTTCATTGACTGGATCAAGCAGCACTCGGATGTTTAAGTACATTTTTTTTTTTTAATTATTTTGTTGTTAAAAATAAAGAACGAAATCCGCGAAACCGTGTGACAAAATATATCCCACGATATATCGATTATCCTGTACAGGCTGATCTATAATTAAGTGCTAATGTTGTTTGTATTGGCACAGACGCTGCCCGTTGCTCAAGTGCAAATCAAAGTGCTAATTTTAAGAGAGCGAGATGCTGTCGCTGTCGCAGCTGAAAGTGTCGCTGCTGACACCTGAAAGACAATGGAGCGACAGAACGACGTTAACGGACTGTGAAACGATTCATGATAAATCTATTAGCTCTTCCACAACTGCATTGTTTTCAGAGAGTGAGAGAGAGAGCGGCAGGGCAAGCAGCAGCAACAGGCAGTGAGAGACAATTGACGGCGCGCGTCTGACTGTCTCACTGCTTGTGCTGGGCTGAAGAGACAATTAGTGGACATGCGATGACGTTCGACGGGGAAGGGGGAAAGAGAGAAGAGCAGAAAAGAAAAGAATTCACTTTGGCCATTTGTTTGTGTGTGTTTGTTGGTTTTGTGTCTGTGTGAAGGAGTGTGTCTGCGGTAACTTTTTAATTTAATCAAAACGAAGCGAATGCAAAAGAAACAAAAAGAAACCGAGAGATTGAGCGTGGGAAAAGGATAAATGCAGACAGCAGAAATAGCAGAGCAGAGAGAAATTCAGGAAAAAAAGAAGGAGAAGCAGAAGAAGCAGGAGAAGCACCGACAGCGACAGCTCCAGCATATCAAGATTCGCACTTAATTATTGACAGTGGCAGGCCGGATGCTTGAGGAATTCTCTCTCTCTCACCCGCTCTCTCTCTCTTGCCTTGCTTTCTCTGCCCCTTTTGCACATTGAACATTGCTGCGGTCAGAGTGCGGCGTTGGACGGTGACTGGTGTTTGCGGGTGGGTGGAGCGGAGCTGGCCGGGGCGGTTGTATGGTGTGAGGCTCTAGACATTTAAATTATGCACAGCGTTTGGTTAGTGCAAGCTGTAGGTGAAGTAAGGTGAGGCTTCACCCCACCTCACTTAAAGGTTTGCTCCTCTTCTAGTCGCATATTGGTTGTGTGTGAGTGAACCGCTGTAATGAAAGCGGTAAAGCAGTTTTATGTGTCAGATATGGAGAGGTATCCCTCACCCTGTCTAAATATACACCTTGCATAGTGTGCTGCTGCTCAATCAAGCGTATTTAATTGCAACAATAATGCAAACAGTTCGAAAGAGAGGTGGGAATGTGGCAGTGCAAAAGTGACCGATGCTGGTCAGCCGCCACTGCTTGCTTCCTCTCTTCATGCTATTCCTCTCCTCAAACTGCACTGTACCGCAATTCCAAGCTACTTACTCCTCTCATCAAACTGCTGCGCTCGGCCACTCTCACTTTAAGCTGCTCTCCTCAGTCGGCATCTACTCTGCCTCTGCCTTAAAGTCGAAACTTTCGGTAATATGCAAAAATTATTCGGACTTGAAAGTTGCCTCTGCCGCTGCCGCTGCTGCTGCCATTTGCTTTTGGATTTATCTTTCATCTTTGGCAAAGTGTTTCACAACTATTTCACTGCACTTGAGAGAGTGCAATGCGGTTGGCAGGACGAAAGAAGGGAAGAGACAGAGAGAGGGCTCCAGTACCAGTAACTGCAAAGAGAGTTACGCTGAGTTGGGTAAAAATCCTTCGAACAGAACTCCCGTTACCGTTGCGCTGTTATCGAATTAAATACATACATACATGCATACATATGTATGTACTTCTGTATGTATGTATGTATATGTGTTGCAATGAAGCAGCGCAGTCGACGGCATAGCCACAGGGCGATCAATGTGCAAATTTATGGAGCGAAAGACGAGACCAAGAGAGGGCGCTGGCGCATAGGTGGATAGGTGGAGAGAGAGACAGAGAGAGAGAGAGAGACGGGCAAGGCAACAATTTTGGCAGCAGAGCACGTGAATTGAGTCCAAAATTTTGCGCACTTGTGCAATGATAGCGCTAGTGCCACTCCCCCCGCCACCCCAAAAAGTCAACCCACTAGAAGCAGCAGCAGGCCCCGAACCAGGCGGCAGTCCCAGACCCCAGACAGAGTCCCAGTACCAGTCGCAGTCGCAGTGCCAGTCCCTGTTCCCGTATCCGCACCACGCGCACTACCCGACTCCAGACCAAGACCAACGCCAGGTAAACCATGTAATACACTGAAAGAAAAACAAGTGCTGTAAATATATATCCAAGAGCAAAAGTGCTTTGAACATGCCGTGAAAATTTCCCATAGCCAAAAATAAATTCTAAGCTAAATCCACGAGCTCCTTTTTAGCCATTGAAATTCAAATAGTCTTGTCCCAGTGCATCAAAATGCATTGATATATGTGGCCGATTTTATATGCACATAGCAGGGCGAAGGGTAAGGGTAAGGGTTTCGCTGGCCATGCTGGGGTCGGAGCTGAGTAGCTGTAGGTGGGTGGCCACGTTGGCTATTTGGCGCTGCTGATAGCCAAAAATATTAGTCATTGCCTTTAAGTTTTTTGGCTTTTGATTAATGCAACGAGCATGGCTAAGGGATTTGCTTTAAGTTGCGCACACCCAAAGAAGTTGCATTTTTTGTTTGGTTACCTTTGAAAAAAAAGGGCAAGGAAAAATGTATATTAAAAGGGAAATACCCCACACCCTGTAACTGATAAGTCTTAACTTTTATTATGCTGCGGAACGTGGCTGAAGGAACGAATATTACCAGACTGGCAGAGAGCAGCAGCTTTGGAGGTTTTTGAGTGCTACAAATTTCAGCTTTTTTGTTTATTTTTTTTGTTGGTTTTGTTTCAACATAATCCATCTTGCTGCTGGCCAGACAGCAACCCACTAACAGCACTAACAAACAGATGCAATCGAATCAATTCCCCCAATATCGGAACATGACAACTCATTAGATCCACAAAAGTTAATTGAAGCATCATCATTGTCATCATCATCATCATCCGTACGGGCACGGGCACGGGCACGGCACGGAGCTCTGGCAAACCGAATGCAATCCCATGGAGAGAATGGCCAAAAAGTTATTGAACTGTTGCCATTACGCTTCAATTGATTGTGGAGTGGAGCTGGGACTGGGGTGTGGGGTGTGGGGTGTGGTTCGATGGGGCTCGGCGGTGGCTCTCGATGGGATATCATAAGGTGGAGTACTGAGCCCGGGCCATTTCGGGCCGTCCCCTCTCCTGCTCCTGACTGACTGGCCAATTATGGCGACAACGACGACGATGGCCGCTCTGAGAGTTTGAGTTTCGCCTTCCTTATCGCCAGTGCACATTGCTCATGTCCATGTCCACGTTAGCGACGCCTCGCGACTCGCGACATTTGCCAAAAAGGGATCCACCGCCCCCTTCCCACTCCCTGCGCGACGGCAGCTCATGTCATGCCCAAAAGTGCGATAACGGAGCATCAACCCCACCCGTCCAGCGTCCATCGACCATCGTCCGTCCGGAGAGACCAGACGGAGAGCAAACCGAGACGGCAGCCGGAGTGCATCTGCCACGTGCAGCACTTGATTTAGTTGCGGCAAGGAGTCAACGACATGCGGCCACAGCCCGGCATCGGCCAATTGAAATTAACATTGGACTGGTCGGCGCGCAGGTCATCCAACCTCAAAGCGGAGCACCAGACGGACAGCGAGGGAGAGGGAGACCCCTTCTGACAAACATTTCACTTTCTCAGACTGTGTGGGGGGGAAGTCCCCCATCCTTGAAGGCTTACCTCACGCATACCAATGCCCCCCGCGAGCATAAAAATACAAACTACTTTTGTACGCTGTCCTGCGTGTAGCAGGGGGCGGGCGGAAGGGGCAAATGAAATTAATTTCCATTTCGTAAAGTTAATGGATTTTACTTGTTGTCTGTCAGCGCCAAAGGATGGACAAAACGATGAACCGGTAACCCCGTGAGCGTTGCATTTATATTGCTTACTGGCTTGATGGATTACCGTCATATTGGTGCCTGATTGGAGTGTAATTGGCCAGCTACAGCTGCCAATGCATATTACAAGTTTTGAGGCAAAGAACTTTGTCAATTTGGACGGGGCAGAGTGGACCTTCATTGTAGGCAGCTTCCACTGACCAGCCTGCCAGCTACATTTGCCATTTTGGCACTACCCTGAAAAGGGGATGCATTCCCTTAGTCCGAGGAATAACATCGCAGCATAATCGATCAACCAAAAAACATTTATAATCGAGTAACGATTTTAATCCTTAACCAAATGTGAAAGCCAGCAATTTGGTTTAGCTTTCAATTCATTTATGTATATAAATATATGTATGTATTTATACACATTTGTACATATGTATATATATTTCTTTTTTTTGGATTTCCTTTTCTCACAATTTTATTTGTGAAATTAATTAATTCAATAAAAGGGAAATATGCAATTTATAGAAGCCATAAATCTGCCCATACACATTCTGGCATAGTGGCAGTGGTCTACCGTAGAAGTGGTACGTGGAGCTGTACAGGCCACGGCTGGGAGGCTTGGTAGCTGCACATGGGCAGCCAGAGACACTCGAACTCGGGCAGGCACCGAACCGAACCCTGCCCTGCCCTGCCCTGCCTTGCCTTGCACTTGGCCAATATGTCTGTGCATAATTTATGCTCCATCTTTTAAATATGCCGGACATTTCCCAATGTTCAATTGGAACTATAAAATAGAAGCAATGGAATTTCCGCACAATCCTCTGCAGTCCTTTGTTTGACGATATTTATATGGTTGAGGCTGTGAGTAAAATCATTTAATTATGAAGAAACTACAATGGGATGCCATATGTTTATGTGTGACTTTTCAAAGGGATTTTGAAATATATATTCCCTATTAAATACATCTTTTCTTTTCATTTTCACGCACATCCACTCGCCAGTGCCAGTCCGACGAAAAACCAAGATTCACGTGTGTACACGACAAGTCAAAAAGTCAACAAATAAAGCGAGCAAAATGAATTGAAGTGACAGTGTGAAGACGAAAACATTTTGATGCTGTGCACAATGTGATTATCGACTGTTATTTCGACATTGTGTGCACTCGTTTGGTTTAACAACTCTTTGCACATTTATTATATATGTAGCACCATTGAACTATTTTATAAAAACTCTGCAAATATCTGATATCATCTCTCATATTTTCATCGTCACTCGCTGACTTTATTTCCAATGCGATCCACACTTTATCAGCTCAAAATGAATTCTACTTCTTTTTCTACTCCAATATTCATTGTCCATCCATTCATTCACTTTTACTCTCCCCCTTTTGCTACACTTTTGCCCACTCCATCGAATTCCCAAAGATTACTTCTGCTCTCGCTCTTTTTCGTGAAGCGACGCACTCCGTGCGAGTGAGACGCAATGATGATCGAAAAATATACCGTTTTAGCCTAGTCGAACGATAGCGAAGGGTTACTATTTAGAGGGCGAATTTTCCCAGAGCCTTGGTCTTCCACAGCATTTTCCCCTCCAAGCGCTGATCCCGGCCAGTCCCTGAACTGGCAGTTCAAGCCAGTTTATCTGAGTAGGCCGTGTGGCCCAATGGCCCAATGGCAGGCTCGAATCCTGTGTCACAGTTGTTTTTTTTATGTTGCATGCCATGCAAAGCTGCAGCCACCTTTTTGTTTTGTTTATACATATTTCCTTTTTATAACCTTTGTTTAATTTATGTTCTATGTCTTGTGGAAGGCAAACCATTTAAATACAAGAGTTTTATTTGATTACTAACCAAACCGAAAAAAGGAATGGGATAGGAAACGAAGTATCTCTGTTCTCAATGCATCCTTATCCTCCAGCAATGGTAAAACAACTTCATTGAATGTATTTTCTATTCCTTTAATTGGTGCTACGATTTTTCAGCTTTTCCTTTCTCCAGAGGGGAGGGAACTGTTGAAGAAAATGCGCTTAAGGGAATATTTGTATCTGCTTATCGAAAATTAATCCCGGTGAAAATAAATTTTCAGTAGCAGTCGTGGCTGATTTTCTAGTTAATCTTATTTCAATTTTTCCATCGTATGTTGTATGGCATCAGCTTAAAATATTCTGCACGAGTCTCAAATAAAATAATCAGCATTTGAAATCACCGAAAACAAGTATCGTAAATTATAATAAAATAGATTTCTCAATCGTTGTATTGTTCGCCTTTAGTAGCTAGCATTTTGAGTACTTCTATGGCAGATGGAAATAAACGTGCCATAAAAATCAAAAGTGTCGCCCATCTCCTGTGGCAAGATTTAGGGTCTTCGCTTTTGCATGTGTGGTTTCTGGGCCCGTTTGCAGGCTGCTCTTCTGCTGCTGGCGGGTATTCCATTTGTTTTAACATTTCGAAATGAATTGTTGTTGAATTGTTGCTTCATCTGCGTCCATTTTGGGTTACTCTCTGCGAGCACTCCGCTGTAAGACTTTGTTGCATGTGCAATCGCCTCCCACTGGCTTCTGCTTGGGAAGCTGGCTATGGTACCGGGTCGGTTTAGTTGCTTAGTTGGATGCAGCAGCAGCAGCAGCAGCAGCTCCTTCCGCCCCCCCAGTGCGTGCCAGCAAAACCAAATGACTGATGGCTGGTTAATTGTCTGGCCATAGCTTTTGTTCTTTCGTTTTTTTTTCCTCTTGGTTTCTCTCTTTTTTTCTGTGTGTGTGTTTGTTGCACTCCTGCTGCTGACGCTTGAAACATTAGACTTAGACGTGGCACAGATACGAGGCTGTAACTGCAGCTGAAGATGAAGCCCGAACCAACAACATCAAAGACAATGCACACATGCACCACATGACGATGAAGGAAGGGGCTGCTGAAGGCTGCTGAAGGCTGGTGCTGCTGCTGCTGCCAGTGGCAAGGTGTGGTAGGGGGTCAGGCTGCCACAAGGAGTGCGATTTCAGAGATTTCACAGCAGAAATTTCGAGTTATGCAGGCAGCATAGACACTACACAATAAATGCATAAATATTTATATTTGTGGCTATTTCCTAGGCATTAGTCTAGCGGATTTAAAAAAGAAAACAAATTTCAGTTTTAGATAAAATAAATCTATTCGTTATTAAACAAAGCAATACCCTAGTATACTCTTATTCCTAATTCCCGATGAAGAATTAAGAAAGCATTTAATTATGGGATCTTTACTTTACCCCTGGCTAGAAAACTCAAATAAAATAATCAGCAGTAGAAATTGGCTAATTTAAAATCAGCAAAAATAAATATCGCTGTAGAATAAACTAAATGTGAGCCCAAGATCAAGCCCAGATAATAAACCAAGTTTCTTTGGCCATTATTTGGCGTAGTGTATATTCCAGATCGACTTTGCTTAGGTGTTTTGCAGAGGAGTTTGCTCCTCTGTGGGTTATTTGTACGTTTTGTTGGCCACTCGGCTTCACTTGGATATTTTGCTGCTTTTGCATGTTGTTTGTGGTGTTGTTGTTGTGCTTTCATGTTTGTTGGTTGCATGCGTGCTGAAGCGAGTGGGGAGATAGTGGAGAGAATGGGAGTTTCGGGAAACAAATGGCAAGAAAACACCGCATGGCGATGATTGTGATGACGACGATGTTTTCATTGTTTTGTTACGCTCGCTTTTCATACAAAACTAGCCCCGACCGAGCAGCAGTCGAAGCGGGAGTCTCTCCCCTCAACTCCAGCCCAGTCCCTGCACTGCACCCGGCACCCGGCACCCTCTGCAGACCATCGAGCAGCTGCCAGCTACAATATTTTACTGACTGTTTGCTGGCTTTTCTTTGCAATTTTGATGCTATTGCTGAACACAAAAACAAAACCAGAAAGAGAAAACAAGCAAGGCGCAGAGCAAAGAGACTTTCTCCGCGTTTGAGCCTCGAAGTTTTTCATACTCTGAGGAATTCCCGCTTAAAGATAATTATTCTTACACCTTGTAGCTATGAGATGTGATTATGGGCATAGCAGGTGTGCGGGGTATACGGAAAATATATTACGTAGATTTAAGCAGCATGTTGGGCAATGATCACACGCCTGAGGCGCTGATACAGCGATGGAATAAAAACCTTAGAGTTTGGATTCATGTTCCATAAATATATAAAAATAGCAGCCAAATATGAGCTCATTCCCATATCTTGCAGTGCATCCTCTTAGCTCTGAAGCTCTCGCAATGAAGTGTATCTAAAACAAGCGAGTGGAGAACCATGGGAGAATAGAAAGAGTCGTCGTTGGGCTGGAAGCTCTTCGGCAGGGAGGCTTTTGGAACAGGAACAGCAGGAAGCTGGCTGCTGGGTGCTGGCTAAAGCTGGGGCCTGAGTCCTGGCTAGAGGCCTGGATTGGGGAGGTGGGAGTTAGGCGAATAGTCCTGGCAATAACGATGACTGGAAACGATGGCAGCAGCAGCAGCAGCAGTAACAGCAGCAACAACAATTTTTCAAGCACTTCCGAATGTTGCAATAGAAATCTGCATTTTTAATTTGTATGTGTGTGTGTGTGTGTGCGAGTGTATTTTACTGTTGATTTCTTCTCTTTCTGCTTCATTTTGTTGTTGTTGTTGTTGTTGTGTTTGTATTTGTATTCTTGTGCTTGGATTTTGAAACCACGACTTTGTGCCTGTCCCTGTCCTGTCTGCCCAGCACCTACCGTGTGTGTGTGTGCATAGGCCATGCATGTGCAGCTGTATGTGTGTGTGCTCTCTCTCCCTCTCTCGCACATGCTATGCGTGTGTTCCTGCTGGGACGGCGTCCCAGTTCTTGTAATGTTTGATGTTCTTGTTGTTGCCACGAGCTGCTGCGCCATGTTGTTCGTAACTTCCTCATACGCTGCACACGGCCCCTCTCCACTCTCCACTCTCTGCCCACTTCCCAGCTCTCAGCCAACCTCTCTTGAAATCTGCCCCTGAACTACACTCCCCCTCCCCCCTGCCACTGCCCTCTAAGTCCATTTTGGGTGAAAAGTTTTTGGTTGGAAATATTTGGGAATTCCCTGGTTAAGTTTGGAGTTTGGTTGTGGCCCATGAAGCACACACTCCTGTGTGTATTAGGGTTAGGCTTAGGGTTGGGGCATCTCAAGGCGTTTAAGTGGGGATCATCCTTGAAGCATAATCCAATATCAGTCGTAAATGAATGATCCATATAATCTCTCTTCATTAGACATTAAATAATGATTTTTCGAGCATTTAATAGTGACTATAAAATATTTTTATTTTCGTTATTAAATTGTAATTTAAGCTGATTTAATATTTAAATTTTTTGCATTAATTATTAATATTATTCGAATTAATATTATTTTATAAAATATATATTAATAATTAATATTTTTATTTTTATACAATTTAAATATACATAACTAAAAAATAAATTCTATTTTACTGGCTCTGCCCGAATTAATCATTCAGTGATTGCAATCATTGGCAGTTTCAATGACACATTAAATACACTCGCGTTAGTTCAATCACGAGTGAAATCTCTTTGGTAGCATCCGAAATGAATGCCACTAAATGGATCTCCACTTTTTCTGCTTCGGGTTTTTCCCTGCTCCGCTCACAGTTAATCCCCTTGGGTACATGTAGTTTTTGGCTGCAAGTTTATTTTGTCTTTCGTTTTGGCTTGTTTTTTGGAGGGTTTCTTTTTATTTATTTGGGGTTGGGGTCTCCGCAGTTGGTGGTTGGGCTTGGGTTTGGGTTTGGGGTAGTCGGACGTGGGTGCATAGCATTTGATTGTGATATGCACACAAAAGCGGATTATTCTTGACTGTTTAGCAGCATCATTTATGACATGCAACAATAACAGTTACACTGGCTGTGGCTGTGGCTGTGGCAGTGGCAGAAACAGCAGCAGGAGCTCTGTGGGTGAGCCATCATCAGTGAGTGGGGCAAAGAAGGCCAAGTCAGTGGCTGCCTGGATGAGGGCTGGGAATGGGGCGGGGGCAACCTCAAGCTTGTCGGTGAAGAAAATGCAATTTCGGTTAGTGGCCACAATTTTGTTGTTAGAATTTTTAACCCAAGTATTTTGTATTGTCTCGCTTCATGCACCATGCAGCATGCACCATGCATTGTAGTTACATTATGCTTACATATTTTGTACGAATGTGCCATGCTCCTGCTGCTCCTGCTGCTGCTGCTGCTGCCACTCGACTGCAATCCACTAAAACCTAAAACCGAAACTCTAACCAACATTTTCGAATTGAATTGGTTCCCTCTCTCTCTCTCTCTCTCCTTTTGCGTGCGGAATTTCAGCCACTAAAGCTGCTTAAGTTATTAGTTATTGTTATCAATAATATATGTACATATGTACACGTGCACACATACGTACACATATCTATGGGGGTTTTGTGCATATTTCTATTATTGGGCATTTGTGTTGAATAAATTTAATTGTAATTCGATCATAAATTATTATACAGAAATGTCTGTGGATATAAATTTGAATTGAATTCTAATTGGGCGGCAAATTTTTGGCATAATTAATTGCCAAATATGCGAGTAAATTGTTGATTATCAATTTTTCCATGGATCGGTTTTTGGTTTCGATAATGGCTTAACCAACACTGGCCGAAACACTTGCCAAGTCAATTGGAAATTTTGTACATAGTTTTTTTTAAAGCTGATGCCAGTTAGTTTTGATTGCTGCATAGAATTTCGCTCAGTGTTGCCCAGCACTGGTAATGGCACTTTTCAACACTGTTTTTGAAATCTATTGATTGTGTTGTATAAATTTCATTGCATGATAATGCCATGACTTACTTCGTTTGGCTTGATTACGAAGCAGAACTATTTATGTGGAATTCTCCTACCCATTTTGATGCACAATTAAACGCTTAGCCAACACTGATTTCATGCCTTAAACGTGGCACAAATATTTGCGCCATTTGTGCTGGTACTTTAAAATTTGTTCAACAAAAAAAATGGCTACAATGGAGTGCACTGGGAGCTGCACAAAATATCTGCAGCTTTATCTTCAGCTTTATCGAGAGATGTGCCTTGAGCACATGCCATCGGTATAAAGTCGCTGAGCCCGCTTGGTGAACTAACTTTAAAGAGATTTTTTATCGTTTCGCTTAGCCGAAAATCGTTAATGGGAAGTCGAAGTATTTTGCCACAGCTCTTTCATCAATTTTTAAGTGCTTTACTTGAAGAGGGAGGCGGAGCACAGCAGATAGCAGTCCCTGGCAGCAGCAGTTCAGGTGCACAGGACAGCGCAAGAGGAATAGCCATGAACTGAGACAGAGACAGCAAAAGAGAGAGGGAGGGAGGTAGGTAGAGAGAGACAGCCAGACAGATAGAGAGAGAGAGAGATATAGAGAAGACATAGATCCAACAGGCGACGTCGGCACTTTTGGACCACTTGGCCGGCAATTGGACCATTTTGGTGAGCGCTTCACAGCCTTCAAGTTGGGCTCCCCCCCCCCACCCGCAGGACAGGAACAGGGACAGGGGAGGAGATGTACTTGACGGGGTAAGCTTAAGCTGCCTCCACAGGATACTGGCAACGACATTTAGCCCACTTTTTACGCAGCAATGGCCAAGGCGCACCCCAGGAATCAGAGATTGCAATTGAAGGAATGAATCCGTTCTCTACCTCCACCATCCACACCCAATCCTTCCTGCCCCGGCCCCCCCCACCGCCGGACTATATCCTCTTACCAGCCATTATCCTGCTGGGATCTGCGTTCAACTGTCAGTCAAAATGGGTTTCGGTTGCGGGTTTTTGGGGTCACCCGAACCCACCCGTAGCCGGACCCCCCGTCGCTGTTTCGCTGCTGCTGCTCCTCTAATGCACGTAATGCCCGCTCTCAAAGTGCTATCCTCGAGCTGTGCGCTGTACGCTGTACGCCTTATGGCCTGGGCCCCGCCTCCCGTTTAAGGATGCAGATAATGCTAATTAATTGTATTGATTAGCTCATTATATCATTAGCTGGCAACTGAGCGCATAGCAGAAGTAGTAGAACTTGCCCCCAAGCGCCTTTTGTATGTTGCACGTTGCATGAACTCCATCTACAGCTATAGCTATAGCTCCTGCTGCTGCTGCTGCTCCTGCTGCTGGTGTCCTGCAACCGCAGCAACAATGCAGCCAGCCAGCCAGCCCCGTCTCTGTGTGTGTGTGTGCGTCTGCGAATGGAGAGAGCTACACATTCATATAAATAAACTTGTCTAAATTGCTGTTACCGCCCCAGGGCCATGGGCAAATTGTATGCAACACCAAAAACTTAGAGGAGAGGAGAGGAAAAGACTGACGGTGATGGTGATGGTGTTGCTCGTGCCGCCAAGAGATGAAGAAGGGTAGCGGCAGAGGCAGAGTGGATTTACGGCCGGGTTACGGCCAAGAGCTCACTATCTTGGGGGCAGACTGTGTGTGCGTCTAGCGCAGCTTGGCTCTGCTTGGCTCTGCCCTGCTCTGCTCTGCGCTCGAGTGCATTGTTCAGGGCTCGTTCTCAAGTACAGTTGGTCATTTCAGGCTTAAGTTGTGACGATGACGATGATGATGATGATGATGCCAAGACTAGTTCATTTTTCAGAGGTGTGATGTGAAGGAGCTGCTGGGATGTTCATTTGCAGTCGGCTGTGGCACTGAAACGAGCTTCGGATTGCTGTCAATACACACTCCAGACAGGTAAAGTGAGTGCGAGCTTCAACTTCAAGCTACAAGGGAAATTACTTTTAGCTTTAGAGCAAATATATATTTTCACTTCAGCAATTAATGGAATAAAAAAACCAATTTATTGATGACATTTATGTTAAAAGTGTTGCAGAATTATTTCATTTATTTACACGCCCAGAAAAATGGCATGGTAAAGCAAAGCAACAGAAATATATTTACTAATCGGTTTTTAAATAAAAAAAACGTTGAGAAATTAAATAGAATTAACTTTAATTTAGACATATAAAATATAAATATATATATAAAAAAATATTATATATATATAGTATAAAAAATACATTTTTATAACGACACATGTTTAAACCAATCTAAAAAAAAAAAAAGAAATAAATAGTTTTACAAGTTTTACTTGTAGCACGAGGAAAAATCAAAAAATCAAAAATAAATATAAATACAAATACAAATAAATATAATATATTATAATTTTTATTTATGTTAAATTTTCTGTTAATTTAATTTTAATTTAATTCAATTTATTTTATGTTAAATTTGTGGATCAGTTGGTTCAAATATTAAAACAGTTGCAGGGCTTTTTCTCAGAGTGTAGTGGTGTTTGATTAAATAATAAATTAAATCAAATGAAGTCGGGCACAACTGCACCACTTAGACATATCTCATGGGCTTTTATCATATTGATTCGCAGTTAATTCTCCCACAGGCAATTTTTGGGTATCGAATGTAAAGCCTGAACATTTTTGTTAGTTTTTTAAAGACAATTTTCAGCCCTAAAATCGTGCTCCCAATGGAACTAGTTCCCGCTTGATCAACGCTCAACGCCCATCGCCCATTCAGGCACAACTGTACGCAGTGCTGTGTTGATTCATTCATTAGATCCCAGCTCAAGACTCGAATGATTTGTTTTTATTTTTGTTTTTATTTACTTTGCTGCTGCTGCTGCTGCTGCTGCCGCTTTTGTTGCCTTGCTGACTCTGCCGGGAATGTCAGGTGCTGTGTCGCTCTGTCTCTGTCTCTGTCTATGTCCTGTCTCTTTCTGTGGCACTCTCCCTTTCCTGCTGCTTCGCCTGCTCTGCTTTGTTGGCCATAAAGTTTTGGCCAAGTTTTGGCTACAAGCTGCATCGTCGTCTGTCTGCAGCATCGTTAAGGCGTATCCATCATAATATCTATCAAGCCCACCCCCCCCCCAACCAGCCAGACAGCGGCAGCGAGAGCAAGAGATAGTGAAAGAGGCAGAGCTGGAGAGCTGCAGAGCTGGAGAGCGTCGGGCGAATAATTCATTTATATTAATACATCCTGCAGAGCAACAGTCAAACTGCACTGCAAAAGCGACAGACAGACAGACAGACAGACAGACAGAGAGACAGAGAGAGGCTAGGCCGAAGACGAAAAAGACGGAACAGAAGAAGGCTGGAAGAACTATTTCAATTTGTATTGCCAAGTGTCTGCATCTCCCTCTCTCTCTCCCTCTCTCTTTCTCTCTCTTCCTGCCATCTCTTTCTGCGGGTGATGGGTAATGTCTGTCTGCAGTTTGCAGTGCTCGACATTGCCCCGTCGACAGCTTAAAGTTTGAATTGCTGCACACGGAGTCGAGTCATAAGGCTGCCTTGCCTGCCCTGCCTGGCTGCTCGGGCAACCTGCCCTGGGTCTGAAGTGTGCCATTCCGCCCCTCGCCGCCCCCACCCCTCCACGGGTTTGTAGGACGTTGCCACCTTTTGCAGCTGCTTCCATGTGTTCATGGCGCAAATAATCGCCGTCATCAACAACAACACTGAACAGAGCAGAGCAGATCAGAGCAGACCAGGCCAGGCCGGGACCCAGGACCCAGGACCCAGCAGGACCCAGGCAACCAGAATGATGCTGCGGGGAGGGAATGGAAGGGGGGGTTGGGGATAAAGATGAGTTGAGAGACGTTGACGCTGACGCCATTAGCACCGAGTTTTGCAGCATCAACGACAAACTTTAAATTGTTGCGTCATTACAATTCGAGTTGTGGCAGGTCTGGGCCCCAGAGCCCAGTGCCCCCCCTCTCAGCACACCACGCCACAGGCCACAGGAGCAACAGGAAGCCCCGCGTGTGAACACTTGAGCCTAGCCCTCGGGCCAGCGGGCTGCTGCTGCTCCTTGGCGGCACCGGCAGCGTCTTCATCCTCGCTGCTACCCCATGATTGATGTTACACTTTAAATTTAAGTTCCGTCAGTCAGACACTAATGACCAGGTGCCACAAATGGCTGCCGCCTGCCTTCCCTTTGTTGTGTGCATTTTTTGTTTGTTTCTTTTGCTCTCAAACTGATTTCGAATGTTCAGCGGGGAGTTTTCAGCATTTCCTAGACTGGCGGATTAGCCACACGAAAACTAGCCGGGCAGCTACTCATACTTAGAGGCAGCCATGCCCCTTGATGATGGAGTAAGTCATTTGATTAAATGTGGAGAGACTGCGAACCGCAGCAGAGGATATGCCCGCTGATTTGTGGAAGTAACTGGCCCAGAGCTCACAGCTTCTGCTCGAGAATATATTTAAAAGGGAACAAACTAAAACAAAATGTACATAAACATTTGGCGTGAAAGCTCCGCTGGGATTTAAAGCCGAGAAGCGAAAGGATGCAAAAGGCAGCAAAAGGATTAAGTACCACAACCTCCGCACCGCTGTTAGCCTCTAAAACAATACTTCAACGAGTACTTTGCAAGTTAATGTTTGCTAAGAATTTACATTTTGAGATAATAATATATATTAATATATTTTATAATAATATAATAATATTGCAGTCGATGCAAACAGCGCTGTATATAATATATAAATAATAATATAATAATAATTAATACCAAACTTAATGATTGCTTAGCGAGCAGAAAATGCATTTTATGGTCACTCGCTGAAAGGTTTCCCACTACTCGCTGGAGTTCTTTTGATGAAGGTGGGCGAGAGTCTTCAAAGGGAGTAAGATTAAGTAATTTAGAGCACTGTAAAAGCAAACAGGCAGGCAGGGTTAAATGTGCTAAAATTTATGAGAATTAGTGGGCACGCATACAGTCAATTCCTCAGTCGTTCGCACATGACCTGATGAGCGGCTCCTTTGGCTTCTGCTGCCTGCAGCCAGGCACTAAAAATCGAGTGCCAAAAAATGTTTGTACGCTGCGCATCTTACTCTTTCTTTTGCCTTTGGTTCAATGGCGTAACCACTAAAATTCCCACTAGCATATTATATGCCATTACGCCTCTGCTTCCGCGCTTGGCCTGATTATGCCAAAAACGATTCTTAATATTATATTAAAATATAATAAAAACGAATAACGAATAAACCCGAAACTGACGCTGGATAAGCTGCCCTTTTTTGCCCATCGCCAATCGCCGCACGCGAAATGATTACAAATTAGCATAGAAATTTCATGTTTAACTAATTTCGGATGTGGGTAAAACAATTTGGTCGCACAAAACAGAAACAAAAAAAAAACCAAACACAAAAAAAAAATGCGACAGCGACAGCAACAAAAACGCAAAAATTATAGGAAATCCATTCAATTAACGCATAAACCAGGAGATTGCGCGGATCTACATGGGGGGGTGGGTAGAGGCGAGATGGGGCGGAAAATGTATTGATGTGGAAATGGGCAGAACAGCGGCAGAATGGGGTAAGGGTAGGGGTAGGGGTAGGGGCAGGGTGGGGTGGGGGTGCACACATAAACAGGGGCGCATAAACGGCGCCATATAATCACTTCAATCACGTTTGCATAATTGTTCAATTATGAAGCAATTACCGCAAACGATGCCCTGAACTAAGGCTCCGGTCTCAGCTCTTCTCTCTCTTACTCTCTCCCTGTCCCTCTCTCTGTCACTCTCTCTATCTCGCTCACTCGTAAAGGACACTGGAGATTGGGCTGACCGCGCGAGTGTTATCAGTAATATGCCAAAAACCGAAAAACGATGGGGTGCAGGCGGGTCTGGGCGGGTGGCAGCGGGCCATGTCGACACCAAAAATCATCATCCACACACATACACTCGCCCCCAGCCCCCAGCCCCCCCGCACCACCTACAGCTCAGCTTGTATTGGTGTGTCATATTAATTAAGCGTTTGATTGCCAATGAAACGCACACACGCAGGCACACACACAACCTACAGGAACACACACACATGCATAGAGGGACAGGCGATCAAACACACACGCAAGTGTATTTACAGACGAGCGAGTAAACACACACACACGCAAACAGAAAGCGGAAACGACGCAGACGGACGGACATTTATGCGGCGGACACAGTTACAGACACCTTCTTACACACAGGAACCCTCGCGGACACACCACACACGCACACACACACACTCAGAAAGCACTCCAGCGGACACACACAAACAGACAGACAGACAGACAGACGGACAGACGGACGGACATCCCATACGGATTCCGGGATTTGGTTCGATTTTCCCCAATTTTTTTTCCCACTGCTTTTCGTGGGGATTTTTGGGGTTTTGCGTAAAAGGTTGATGGGAGGAGAGGAGCGGGGCACGAAGAGGAGCGAAAATCAGAGAAGGCATAATTGCATGCAATTTTTATCGCCGCGAGACAGATGTCGCTGCTGCCGCTGCTGCTGCTGTTGCTCCGCAAATGAAGCTCAATGACCATGATGATGATGGCAATGATGGGGCTTGCGGATGCGGTTAGGCAAGGGATAACACACACACACACACAGACACACACACACCGGTAGCCAAATCGGTTCGTAATCGGTTATGCAGCAGTTGATCTACTTAATAATTACCGCTTGGTCGGTCAGTTTTGAATGGGCACAGCAAATGCTGTATTGGTATTGGTCCTGCGAATGAATTTTTATTTTTTATTTATTTTTTTTGCGTATTTTTGCCAAGCGTATTCCGGGCTGGCTGGACAAACCTTTGATAATTATCAATAGAAAACGCTAGAAAATGTTTTACTTTGGGAAAATTCCCGCTACGGAAATCTATGCAGTTTTATTTGGAATTAGCAAAGAGTTTCCTGTTTAAAAATAAGCAATAAATTTAAGTACTGAATTTAAGTATTGTATTTGAAATAAATCAACAAAAAATGGTTGAAAAAATCAATAAAATTAAGAGTAAATAATGCTGAAAAATCGACTGCGTTTCCCCCACTTAAACACCCAAGAAATGCGTAAATTCCCATGCGAATTATTACGTATACGAATAAAAATAATAATTGCACGCCAAATGATGCTCCCACGCAAGAAATATTTACGCTGATATCCACTTTGAATCAAAGCTGATTATTATCTGCCCGAGACCTCAATTTTCGCTTCATCAATATTCCTTTTTTTCCATCAGCATTGCTAATGGTTTCAGCTCACATTGATCATACGCCATGTGGTCGCTTCATTAGATGCTGCGACACCTGCCCAACTGCCAGCAGCCAGCATCAGCCTCAGCATCAGCATCAGCCTCAGCATCAGCATCTCGTGTGCTATCAAAATTAGGCATTGGCATAAATTAATTGAAAGCCAGCCAAAGCAGAGCCAGAATGACTCCCTCAGCGACTGACTTGCTGCCGCACCGACTGACCGACTGACGGACCGACTGAATGGATTGACGAACTGGCCAAAATCTACTAAATGAGTGCTCATCATCAATTAACGTTGACAAATGGAAAAAAGCAAGAGCCGAATGGAGCGAGAATGCGATGAAAACGGGCAGCTAATTGGCGCCCGGCTCAAACTCAAACAAAAGCCAAAGAAATGACAATAAAACTAGCTATTACGATGGCAACAGACACACACGCACACACGCACACACACACGCGCTGGACACGCGGACAACAAGCCACACGGACACACCGGGCTGCGGACACGGACACGGGCACGGGCTGGGCAACGATATCCTAACGAGGCTAAAAGCGGCATTAAGTATCAATCATACAAGCGGAGAGCACAGCCAATGTGAGCCAAGCGAGCGAGCAAATAAAGTGCCCTCCGCCTCCTCCTCCTCCTCCACGAAACAGAGCAGCAGCAGCAGAAAAAAAAAAGCAACAAAAATTCCATCCGTTCCCCTTGAAGAGGGACCAAAAACCAGGACACACGTGGTGCTGTCTGTGTGTGTGTTTGGGTTAGGGGGGACTGTTTTTCGGCTGTGTGCGTGCGATTATCGGTGGCCCCCGTTGCTTGTTACACGTCTAATCTGTTAAATCCTGTTTGCCAAGATTACAAATCAATTGTGGCCAGCAAATAAAAACACATGTGGTTCCCATATCCTCAGCTCCCCCCACCCACCACCAGGAGTTTTTTCTTCTGGCTGCACAGTGTCCTGTCTACCCCTGGCAACAGCATCCCTCCCACACCACACCCCAGCCCAGCCCACCCCATAGAGCTGAAATTGTTGCTGTTGTTGGTCCCATCACTGATTAGGGTATTATAGGCTTTTTCGTGGCGGCCTAACACATGGTTTTTTCTCTGCTTTTTATGCCCCTGCAGCCAGTCGTCAGTCCTTAAGGACAGCTTCATTGCTGCTTTCATGGCTGGGCTAAGCTCGGCTATGATTGGATCGGGCATAGGTGCCGTACCCTATGGCATATAGACTGCAGAACATTAAGTCTTGGCTATGGCTGTTCCATGTAATTGTTGTATTTGCATGGATTATGTGCTTTAATCCATCATTTGCGGCACTCGCTGAAAATATCCGAATATGTTTATAATTCCATATGCCTCTGTCTCTCCCTTCGTCTTGTCTATGGCCAAATTCTGAGAGACTATGGGTGCTAGAGCAATACAATTTTGTGTGCAAGCTTCTGTGATAAATATTACACTGACTGAAGGTTGCATCGCCCCTTCAAGTGGCTTAAAGCAACGAGAAATGAGCGCAGCTACTATACCTGAAAGAGAGGAGAGCAGTGCAATAATAGAGGTGTATATGCACCCCATTATTTGTGTGTGATATTGCCCCCAAGAAAGCACTGAATGGAGGTGTGCTCCAGCCATTCCCTCACTCTGTTCGTTGCAGTTCTTTGACTCTCACTTAAATCTGCTGTATGGGTATGGGTATGGGTATGTGTGCAAGTGCTTGACTAAATACAAAAACTCAGCCAGACACAGCGTGTCTTAATTAATTTTGGCAACATAAACTACAGTCAAAGAAAATATTTTAAATAATTTGTATCTTTACAAATCGGTGTGAATGGCTCCAAAATATTTAATAGATAAGTAATAATAATAAATAAATAATAATAATAAATAAATAAATAATACAAAATAAATAAGAATAATAAATAAATAATAATAATAAATAAATAAATAATAATAATAAATACATAATAATTAATAAATAATAATAAATAAATAAATAATAATAATAAATCAATAATAATAAATAAATAAATAAACAATATGACCTCCCATGATCTTTCCTTTAATACGGTATCAACGAATCGGTTTAGTCTATAAGTATATTCCAAAATTGTTTGCCTAAACAATGCGTGTGTCTTCGATTAGCACCTCCGAGCACCCTTCACCCTGCCCCCCAGTAATTCCCCCACGCTCTTCCTTTGGCACATCTTTGTGTGGTGTTTTTTCGTGTTGTTGTTGTTGTACTTTCTGCCAGCTAACAAAGTTTCATCGAATGGATATGCTTACACACATTTGTAAGGCTGGGCAGGGGCGGGTGGCAGTGTATTGGCATTGGCATTGCCATTGGTGACTATAATTGATGCTATCAAAATATTGTTTGTGGCGTAATTTATCAATAAACACCAATCGAGTGGAAATAATTTGATTATGCCTGCTTTGCTTTCGAGGCATATTTGTTGCTGCAAACACACACAGATCCCTTTCCCCACATGCCCTCAGTTCAAGCGAAAAAAAAAACACGCACACAATAAAAAAAAAAAGAAACCTTTCATTGACTTTATTCGCGGCTGAATTTATGCGACTTTAAAGCTTTTCTCATTAATTAGCTGTTAATCAAGACTGGGAAAAGCAGCAACAGCAACAAAAGCACAGCCACTGGGCTTGTGCCACATAAAAGTTAACCAAGTTGATATTTAATTGTCAATTTGTGGGATGCCTCGTCCGCTTCAATGGGTTTTTGCCCGTGTCCAGTGCAGTGCAGTCCCCCAGATTTGGCCATGTAAAAGTGTTAATAATGGGATTATGCACACACACACAGATCTACTGCTATGTGTGTGCCTATGTACGGACATGTGTTTAATTACTAATCCTGTAAAATTAATGAGGAGCAGCGTCAAAGCATCAAAGTAGCCCGGCACAACCCTCCACTCGCATATTTATGTGCATATAATCAGGCATTTCTACGTGTGCGTAAATCTAATTGCAAATGCGCACATCAATTTAATGGAAATTCAATTAGCATTTCGCTAATAAGTGCATTGGACAAAGCTCATTTTTGCAGCATTTTTTCAAGCTGCATAGAGGGGGGAAATAATTCTCTTCCTGCTGCCTCTTTTTGGCTGGGCTTGCACACGCACTGATAGCTGGACGCTGACTGACACACGCTCCATTTGTTCACCATTTTCGACAGTTTCCATTACTCAAAGCTTGGACGCCCGCAGTGGGGATATGCACATTAGTCGTGCAGGCTGCGTACAGAGATTAAAGAAGGCCAAAAGGAAATGGCAGAAACAGAAGCAGAAGCAGAGGCTGAGTCTGAGAACGAGCAGTGGAACCTGGGCAAAGTCCAAGCAAAGAAGAGGCAACAGGCAGATCAAGTATCAAAAATAAAAATAGTCATAAAAATCAAAATAAATACAAATGCAAATAAATAAATAAATATTTATGTAAGAGAAGAAAAACAATTATATTTAAGTGCATCAAATACATTAAATAAAATTTAATTAAATAAATAAAATAAAATATTTAAATCTAATTTATTTTGATTGGAGGCATAAAGGTTAAAAAAAAAGAAAAACTGCAAGGTCTAATATTTAATATAAACGCAAACTTGCGTTTAACTCTCAAATAAAAATAGTCATAAAAATAAACATAAATACAAATAAAAATAAATAAATATTCATGTACATATGTATGTATGCATGTAAAAACAAAAGAAAAATAATTATATTTAAGTGCATCAAATATTTCGATTTTAAATTATAAATAAATAAATATTTATAGAAATTAAATAGAATTTATTTTGATTGTATGCATAAAGTTGTTACACAAAAAATACTCCATGATCCACACCTAATATTCAATCAGCAAACTTGCGTTAAGCCCTTCAACTAAGCCACTTCCCTCCATTATTTAGCACTGAAAAATTAAAAGCACACAAGAAGTGTGCGCCGTGCAGACAATGGCGACGAGCCACACAGGTTAAAGTCATGTCCGTTCCGTGCACTCGTACTGTTTATTTGCAGTCAAATATTCTAACGTTCATGTCTTTTTACAGCTCACATACTTAATTTTCGGCTCTTTGCTCTTTTTTACGGCTGCTCACAGATTTTCGGTTTACGTTTCGGTGGAAACATGCGGAGAGGCGAAGGCATTCCCAGCCCAATCCCCCTGCGCCACACCATTCCCACTGCCAGCCAAAGTGTCTAACTTCTGTCTGTCTTTGCTGGGTCCCCTCACAACAGTGCAAAAAGAGTGAGAGAGTTGAGGGGGCAAAGAAACAGACACACAGACAGAGATGAAGAGCTAGAGAGAGAGAGAAAGAGTGTAAGGGAGAGACACACGTGACTTACGCTTTATTACCATTTTTCTTCATTAATTTAATTTTTTCGTCTGCAGTAAACTGCTTTCGTATGCAATTTTATTGTACTACTGTACTCGTGCCTGGTGCGCTTTGTTGTTCCGTTATGCCGCGCACAGTTATTCCCGCTTCCGGCTTCATCCTCCATGTGCTCCATGTCCCCTGACCCAACCCACCCTGCACTGGTCGCAGCCATCTTTGCCGCCTGCAAATCCAGTCCAGAGTGGAGAGCAGAGCCATCACAGCCGAGACCGAGACAGAGACCGAGACAGAGAGAAAGATTGGTGCAAGGGGAACGAAGAGCGGCAAAAATTTCATTGCTGTTTTTGCTTTTATTTTTTATTGCCGCGCAAAATACAAGTTTGACTGCCGCGGCACTGTGATGTGTCCATACCCTAGGCAAAGATCAGGGCTGCATCATGCCGGTGATCGATATGTGTGCAGATGGTGCATCGTCAATGCTGCAAAGAACTCTGAGAAGTTAAAGTGATTTAACACCCAAGAAGGGTAAGCAAATTTCCATCCACTCGCCAGAATGTAGCCTGCGCTCCCTGGACTACAAGATGCAGCGAGTACTAGTGGCTGTCGTGAGCAATACCAAGGAAATTCTCACAGGAAAGCGTTTTTAACAATATTGTATTGAATTTATTTTAATTTAATTTTTTGTATTACTATAATTTATAGCTCAAGGCCCAAAATACTTAAATAACGTAGCTTAATATTTGGTTGGGTTTTCATGCTGCTGAAATCTGTTGAAGTGTATGAAATATTCGTGGAAACTCCGTTGCCGCCGCCCAAGCAAAAATTGTAGTCTACTTTTCTGCGTTTGCTCTTTGCCTATCCCTTGCCCGTCTCTGATTTTGCTGCTACTGCTGCTGCGTCTTTGGAAAGGCTTTTGTTTCGTTTCGTTTTGCAGTTTTCTTTGTGGGGCTTGGGTCTTTTCATGCCGCGGCAAGCAGTGGCTGTGGCAGTGGCAGTGGCAAAGGCACGAACACAGACACAGGCAGCAGCGGCAGCAGAAGCTGGCAAAGTCCCTGGGTTTTCTATGCTGGCAAATTGTTTGCATTATTTATGGCATATTTTCGAAGATTTTTAATGGAGTCGCAGTTGAGCTGCTCTCCCTTCTTATTCGTATTCGTATTCTCTCTTCATTCCAGTCCATTCCATTCCATTCTACTTCTTCATTCTTCTATTCTGTTGCTGCTCTCTCTCAGATTCAATCATATATTAATGAGCACTTGGCCATGGGTGGGCGCCGTATACGCATTATATATTCGATCAAATCATTTCAATGATTTCCGCCATGTCCTTTGACATGTTTTTTTTTATATATAAATTCTACTTTCTACTTTCCACTTCGTTTTCGTCTTTGACTTTTCCATGCCATTTCTTTCGCTTGCTGCTGCCTCTTGCTCCTTCTCGCCTGCTCTTTTGATGAAAGTTTGTTGTTTGATTCGAGTGTTTGACTGGCGGGTAGGGGTGGTTGGGTACTTACCCCCACAGCATTCTTTTGAGAACATTTTCGTTTTTGCATTTTACGAGCAATTAAGTGAAAGATGGCAAAAGTAGTGCTTGGCAGCAACAAAAACAACAACAAAAGCAACAAAAACTGCGCTTACATACAGTAAACACTCTGCTAAAAGACTCTTTAGTTTGGAATTTGATCTAAGGGAAATTTCCATCACGGATACGAAGACACTCAGAATTTATTTTTGTATTATTATTAATTATATTATTATTTATTATTTTATTTTTCATTTATTATTATTATTTAATATTTTATTTATTATTTTATTTTTTACTTATTATTATTATTTAATATTTTATTTATTATTAATTATTTTATTTTTTATTTATTATTATTATTATAAAACTATAATTTTTATATAGAGCACAAAAACAAATCTCGATTTTCACTGTAGCTTCCACTGTGCCTGCCATACGAGTGTTAATGCAAAAAGGTTCACCTGACCGGGCGGGGGAGGGGCGGCTTCAGGTGCCCGCCTCCTTCACACAATCATAAATATTTTAATATGCACAATGCATGTCTGCATGTCCCGCCTGTGTGTGTGTGTGTGTGTGTACGTCACTGGGGCAGGCATCAAAGTTTTAACCACATGCTGGCAACTATTTTTACTCTCCCACCTGGCCCACCCAACCGATACACCGTGGCCAGACCATACCCAGCAACCCCACTACTCCTGCACTGTAAAATGCAAAAAGTTAATTAATAAAACATCAAAAAGTTCTACGTTTTTTGTGTTACAACAAACTTTATATAAACTCCATGCATTTTACGCTCTTAAGCGGACCGTCGTCCAACGGCAAAAAACAACAACAACAGCAGCAGCAACAAGCAAAGAATCTGACGGCCAGGATTCGATGGGGTGGGCGGAGGGGGGCCGAAAATGCATATACCCTGGCAGAACCTGGTGGGTAATGCTTAAAGCAGGTGTTGGGCATATAATAGTTGCAAGATTTGATTACAGCCAGACAGGCAGACATTCAACTGAAATTGAGTAATTATTTATGTTTATTTAATAATTGTTATTATTATTATAAATATTCCTTTCCTTTTTTAAACATGCAACAAACTCTTTACATTTTTAGCAGCTAATATTTCCATATTTTAAAATACATAACTCCCACGTAGTCATCCGATTTCAGCTGCCTCCACTGACCAAGTTATTTTCCATGGAACTCCACTGCCGATCTGCCTGATCAAGGCCTGGAGCGCCTGCTTCTTTTGCTGTGTTGCCCTGCGGCACAGGGTATTCGCGTGCTTTACACCAAAAATGAAAAGTCAACAGCAGCATCGACAACGACCATCAGCTCCGGCAGCAGTTTTCGTTGACTTTGATGCTGCCCGGAAAACAGTCTAAAAATCAGAAAACAGCTACAGCAGCTACAGCAACAGCAGCAAAACCATTTAAATAGTTTAGTTAACATTTCGGTGAAAATTTTCGATTTGTGTGTGTTTTGTCAACCCCCAGCCCCAGCCCCCCTGCCCCTTAAAGTTAAATTAAAGTTGACTTTGGGGAGCCATAACCGAAACTGCAAATGTTATTCTTAATTAAAATGAAATGATTGGATGGGTCGGAGAGAGCCGAGCAGTGACTGGAGCAGCTAAAGTGATTTGCGATCAAATTATTTGATTGCAACTCGAAGGTGTACACGGGTCCTGGGTGCTGCAAAAAATGAATTAAATAAAATTAAGCTCCCACTGATTTAAATAATAAAGTAAATAAGCACAATGAAATGGACTTTGTTAGCGCTGTCACAACTAATTTAAACTAAATCAAAATGCACTCCTCTGAATTATCTACCACGAATAAATGAGGCTTTGACTCGCTGAAGAGCTCTCGGAACTCAGCCAACTCCATTCACGAGCTGAAATTATGTGTGAACGGCGTATAATTGAGACTTCACCATAAAACATTCCGAAATTCATTTTTTGTCATTTTTCACTGCTGATGTTTTCATTACCTACATTTTTTTGTTGGTTTTTGTCTTTGGTTTTTTGGTTTTTGTGTCCAAATAATTTGCACGTATGAGTCGTAAATTTGTTGCTACGTTTTGAGTGCACACACACACACTAGTGTAGTCTGGCACACACTCGCATATGTATGCATGTATATATGTGTGTACATTGTGCACGGTACAGTCAGTACAGACGCGGCACAGTGCACAGTGGGCAGTGGGCAGCGTTCTTTTGCAGAGCGGCCAAAAATACTTACAGTTGAGGCAGAGGCTGGAAACTTTTCGCAATATTTTCTTTTTTTTTTATGTAAATTGATGTATAAAAATCCGACGAAACGGACTGCTATATTATATAGCTGCAGTATAAACAATTAATGTAAAATCGAGTGTCTGCATGGTAAACTTTTTTGCTTGTTTTGTGTTTTATTATAATGCAATTAAATATTATATTTCTGCACAAATAATGATTTTATACAAATCGGTATACTATATCATATAGCTGCCATAGCAACAATTGCAAACAAAAATAGTTTTAGCAAATATACCAGATTCAAATATTAGTCATTATATTATAACAAATATTATACATATTACATATATTTTATGCAAGCGAACAAACCCAAACTTGCAGTGGGCAAATGTGCAGTTACTGGGAGAGAGAGCTTTGCTTAATTTGAAAAAATTCGAAAAACCTTCGAAAACTCTGAGAAAATTAAAAAGTAAATTATTTAAATTTGTATGCATATTCTGCAGCTTTTAAGTGTAATAAAATTCCCTTGTGTAGTCGGTAACACTGTTAATAATAATAGCTATAATAACCCCTATACAAGTCTTAGCTATGTCATCAATGACTGCTGTGAATATCATCCACGACTGGCATCAATGACGGCATCCCAACTTTTGTTGATCATTTCATAAATCTTCTGATTTCAAACTGAATTAGGCTTTTAATTTGAATATTTCTTTGCCTATTGGCCCACTTAAGTAGGAGCCAATCTGCACATAAATATAAAGCTGGAATGGCCGAAGGAAGGCCCCACTGTGCGACGACTCGCCCCGGCTAGTGGCTCTGGGGAATGTGCGGGGCCTTGGGTTACTGGGTCTGAGGCTGAGCCGGAGTCAGAGTCAGAGTCGGAGTCCTGTCTGCAACTGGTTTATTTGCCGCTCGACAAAGCGACATCGAAACTTTCGCCAGTCGAAAAAGTTTCTGCAACGTTTTCAGCTTGGAACGGCAGCTGGCTGTCCCCTGTGCCCCTGTCTCCTGTTCCTGCCACCCCGTACTTTATCCAATTGGTGCATCCCTCTGGCTGTGGCAGCTTTAATTGGAGTCCGACTGGGCATTTAATTGGACTGTGATTTGTGGTGCGAATCGCAAACGTATCAATAACCTGACGCTGCCCAATGTCCAGTCAGATGTTTAAAAGTTGCACACAAAAAAAAATACATATACATATATATATACAGTGTATGTGTGTATCTGTAGCTGATAGATGGGGCTTTGGAAAAAGAATTAAAGTTAAATTTCAAGCTAAAATTATGCGGGCAGTTTTGTCGACGACTGAAGCGAGTGTCTGTTTTGGGGTTTTGGGGTTTCTGGTTTTTGTAACTCGCTTTGCGGTCGGGCTCTGGTTCGACCGCAATAACCGCAAACGGTAGCTCAACCAGAAGATCTGCCAACTCCATCCACAAACACACACAAACACACACACACACACATAAACACAGGTGCAAACCCACACCTATGCGCGATGGTAGAGAGATTCAAATTCTGAGCTAGCACGGATTTGCCGCACTCCATTCTGGGCATTGGCTGGGGCAATATTATGGCAATTTTCTTGACTGGCTGGGCCAAGGAAAATTCATAAATTTAGGGCAGCTTTTTTGCTGATTGCTGTGGCAGATGATTCCCCATAAATTCAGCAGTTTGCATACGAAATAATTGTGCGCGAATTATGATTAGTTAACCGCTCTGAAATGTACTCCACCAACACTTCCCATTCAGCGCTGTGCCATTCATTCGCGCCGTGTGTTTGATTGAGGGATTTTGCGGCACAGCCCACGGGGAATCTTTGGAGCGGTGCAGGGTGCAAACAGTTCAGTGGATACCGCGTGGATGCCAAAAGATTAATTCATATTTAGCACAATGAGAGCTGGAGAGGGCAGGCGAGGGAGGCAGGAAGGCAGGGAGTGAGGGAGTGAGGGCTAGAGAGATTATTTCAATATTTGCCAGTCGTTTATTTTGCGCTAATTTAAAACTAACATTATAAATATTGATGCTACAGCCCCAGTCCCAGCCTCAGTCCCAGCCCCAGTCCCAGTCTCAGTCTCCACCCCATTCCTAATCGCAGTCACAGTGTCGAGAGTCGAAAGCGAAAGCAAAAGTATGACATGCCCCCTGTGGCCTTTAGACTACTGGCTTTAGACGGGTTCATTGACTGACTGACTGCCAACGCGCTGCAGGAAGGTATCAGCAGAGAGTGCGGTAGATAAAGGGTTAACAGTAGCTGGGGCTGGGGCTGGGGCTTAGGTTGGGGCTGGGACTGCGGGCTGGGGCGGTGGCGCGGTTTTAATAAGCATGGTTAAACGTCTTCGGTGCTGGCAAACATTTGCCGTGCGCTTAGTTAACAGCTTTTGCCACAGGCAACGGTAGATGGTAACGGCGTAACGGCAACCGAACATGGTTGAGTGCCCCATGCCGTTGACGCTCAGACGCAGAGCGGCGCGAATTAAGCGCAAACAAACAGCCGCCGTGTGCTGCGGGGTTGGGGGGTTCTCTCTGGGGGGTGCACCCCGACTGGAGGCCCATCAAGCACACGCGTGCCACACAGCAGAGCAGGGCAGGACAGAACAGAGCCGAGCAGAGCCCGTGAGCAGCGGTTAGCTCCCACGGCAATTGGTTTCTGGGAGCTTTCCGCTATCATTTTCGACAACTGTTACAGAGAACAACAATCCGCGAAAGGCTGGCCACTCGATCGGGTGGATACCCTGCAAGCCCACAAAGACAACCCCCCAACATTCTTAGAGGATCCGCTCCGATCTATTCTCTGCCAGTTACCGGAAACATCCTTCAGCTGTGGGCCATCAGCAATCACTCACAGAGCCTAGGCCGGAGCCAGCAACGCAGGCGGCAACAAGTCCAACGGGAATGTCTTTTCCTTTAGCGAGTAAAATGCAAAAGGTGTAAATAAATTCAGCGAGTAAAATACAGCGAGTAAAACACAGCGAGTAAAGTACAGATGGTAAAATACAGCAATTTGAATACAGCAAGCTCTAACCACTATAAACTGAAAATTAAACCCGATTTTGAAATCCCCCCAAGCAACTTATATATGACTTTTTCCAACGTCACATTGCCGCCGGGTGTGGAGCAGGCGGCTGAGATGCCTGCCTGCCACACGTCCGGATCCGGGTTCGATTCCCGGTGTAGGCTGCGTAGATAGATTCTAATCGTTGTTGTCCCAACCGTCAGTCCAAATTCACTGTTAAAACACGAAACACAATCCCCCATCATTAGAAAAAGTATCAAAATTGTTTGAGTGCTGTCCAAAATCAATAAAAAAAAAAAAAAAAAAATTTTTTTCTTTTTCGAAAATAAAACATTCTTCAAAATTATTGGCGACGATTTCGGTGAGTTATTTAACGCATCAATTGATTAAGTAATAAAAAACAAACAAAAATTCAAATTTTTTTTTCTATTTCCAAAATAATAAATCATTTAAAATGATAATAATTTCGATATTTTCGGCGATTTATTCAACGCATCAAAGTGACTTTCTAGCCACAATTTCTACAGAAATTTATCGGGCTGTGATATATCCCAGCAGTAAAAAATAATAAAATAAAATATATGATCTAATTCGATCTACATTTGGGCTAAATGCTGCAGCTATCGATGTGCAGAGGGTATCACAAGCAGGGCCATGGCATTTGTTTTCTGCCATGGATATTTGAAGAGAATTTTGAAAAGTTTTTAGCCCATGCCCATGCACGTGTTGTTTGTAGCCCCCCGCGGCATGCCCCTGCAGCGATTTTCCCCCCATTAACCTACTGAAGCAGAGCAGTTGAAGCTTGAAAAACCATGAAGCTGACTCGTGATTAGCCCCCAAAATACGAAATACAAAAAAAGGAAGAAGAGTCCAGCAACAGTAACAGCAGCCATGCATCCTGTTCCTGTTCCTGTTACTGTTCCAGTTGCTTGTTCCATTTGCAGGTGCTGCGTGGGCTGCGTGGGCTGCGCGAGAACGGCGATGATTGATGACAATGCCAGGGGAAGTCCTCCTCTTCCTCTACCTCTGCCACTGCCACTGCCTTATCCCTGGCCAAATACTTGGCATTCTGCACTGCTGCCCCCCCCGCTGTCGCCAGCCACCGTTAAGAGCACACCTGCTAAGTTTCGTTATGGTTGTTGTTCTCCTTTTACTTTTCTGATTTGTATGGATTTCCTGCCGACTGGTTGGCTGCCCTTCTTCACCTCTCTCTTTGCCTTCCCCTTCCCCTTCCCGTTCTCTTCTCTAATGTTTATTTCATTTCGGTTCACCTCACCTCGTTCTTCGTCTTAGTTTGGGCCTAAAACATATGTAAAATTCATAAAGCGACGGGGCAAAACTTTTCCCTTTTGGTGGGTGGTGGCGCAACCAGCCAGCCAGCCAGCAAGCTTCTCCCAGTCAAACATTTTAGCCTTGGCCAAGACAAACACAAACAGGCAAGAGTCTCAGTCTCTCTCTCTCTCCTCTTTCTCCACACTCTTTCTTCTGCTCCATGTCCAAGTTCGGTTAACTGCTTGGAACGCGGACAGGCAGGCAAGCAGTCTGGCAGGCAGGCAAGCAGGCAAGCAGTCAGGCAGGCAGGCAAGCAGTCAGGCAGGCACGCACGCGGCCATTGCCAGAGTGAAAATGTCAGAGATAAGAGTTTGAGAAACGTGAAATAGATGGAGAGCGAGAGAGAGCGAGACGGCTGGATGGTGGCGATTGATGGACTCCACTTATGCCCTGCGCCTGTGGTCAACACTGTTTGATGAAAGCCACAAACGGCGCCAAAACTGCCAATGCAAATGGAAATTTAAAGTGCAAAAAACAAAAAAAACTGAAGCTGAAAATCAAAAGATTCTCGACAGAAGTTCAGCAGGTCAAAGGTTCGATGAACGTTGAGCAACATGCAGCAAAACGTTGCCATCACTGAATATATTTCTGTCTATATTTCTGTGTATTTTTCTTCAGGTTTTTTCCTGTACATTTGCTCTCCAGGCGTCTGAGAATAAATCCCAGCAAGGAAGTTGCTTTAAATGCCCCCAAAAAAAAATACCTCATGCTCAAAGAATTAAATTCTTGTAAAACACTTTTTAAATTTGTAATTAGAACGGGGAGAGGGTGGTGCAGGGACAGTGGCAGTGGCAACCCCTCGGTGACCCTTTTGCTTGTGCGCACTGTAAGTGTGGGCTAGCTAATATACCCCTTGGTTAACTGCTGCTGCCACACCACACCCCACCCTGCTCTGCCCTGCCCTGCTCGCATGTCCCGCCTCCTTGGAGGGCGGCTAGTGGCAGCAAGGAAACCCTTGTCCTTGTCGCTGTTATGCACAAATGTTTGTCTTTAAATTAAGCTTCATTTCGGCAACTTTATGCGGCACGCCCACGCCCCGCGTCCGCGCCCCCCCAGCGAACAAGAGAGGGCGAGCTTTACGTGCCTCGCTGCCACTTCATCTTTCGTGGCAGAGCGGGTCGACGGATACTAGCAAAACGAATGGATGTTGCGTGGGGGGGCAGGGGGGCGGTTCTGGTCTCGGACAGAAACGAGAAATTCATTTTTCAAGTTGGTGGACTGCTGGCTGGCTGGCTGCCTGGCTGGCTGCAGCACGTTGGAGACTTTTACTTGTTAACGGGGTCATAAATCATGCGTGAAAATATCGAACGAACGGAAAACAGATTTCCCTCCAACAGCCTCCAGCAAACAATGAAGATGGGCGGGGAGGTCCGAGCCCCACCCACCACAAGCAGATGCCTCGACACTTTTGCGTAGATCTCTTTGGCCCATACAAATCCCACCAAAAAACGTATCTTAACCCTTTTTTGCTTTCTTTGGGTTGTTGCTGGCATTTTGTGTGTGGCTGTTTGCTAATAATCGATTTGTTTGTTTGCTTTTAATTTCTTTGGGACTGCTGCTGCTGCTGGTCGAACTTCGACTGCTCACGTAGGGACAGCAGCGCCCACTCAATCTCAAGCTGCCATGTACCTATGCCCAGTCCGAGTGCCATTCCTGCCATGCCCCTTAATACACGGAGTCCTCTTCTGGCTCTCCTCGCTCCTGGCTCCTGGCTCTCTCTTGGCTAATGTGCAGCTGCTTCCGCTTTTTGGACCCATTCATCGTTTTTCTATTTGTCATCTTTGTTGTTGGTTCGTTCGCTTTCTGTTTGCTGTTTTCTGTTTTTTTTTTTTTTGGTTTGGTTTTTGGTTTTTTTTTGTATTTCTTTTTGGTATGCGGAAAGGGTGAAGCAGCGTAAAGCTGATTTTATAGCGATTTTCTTTTGCAAATCCCCTGGAACGATCCCTCCACGATTCCTGCCTGATGACCTCCTCACGTGGTTTTGTGCATTGCGTGGCTTTTGGCCTCTCCCTCTCTCTCTCTCTCTGTCTCTGTCTCTCTGTCTCACTCTCCATCTGTACAGAATTCTGCCAGGGGACTCTGTGGCTCTTTCTATCCCATTTACCAGCTTCCAGTTTGTTTTGTTACTACCTGTGTTGAGTTTTTAATGAAAATCACATCAAATCGATATGCAGCACGACCCTTAAACCCTTTCCCCCTCGCCTGGCTCCCTGCCTTGTCACCATTGCGCTAAACTTGAAACGCTTCACAAAACGTAGCTTTGGGGGCAATGCTGGACCACGAGCAGAGGCGCCTGGCAGAGGGGGGATTGGGTGTAAATTAATGCCAATGCCAATAAAAATAATATGAATAATATTCATACGAAAATGTTGCACACTGTGCAGGGGATTTAATCACTTAAATTTGTACAAAAGAAAATAATAAAATTAAAAATATATAAATAAATAAATAAAAACCGACTCGCCGTATTTTTTACATCCAAGGTTTCTTGGCAAATAAACAGAATAAATAGATAATTTCTCGATCTTAAATTCCCACCATTATCCGTGACTTTAAGCGTATTTTATGGCACTTTTTTATGCAGCGCACGGCCACCCCTGATCGTTGGGAATGCTTTCAGACCCTTCAATATGCACTGGAGTATTTTCAACAAAGTGGATTAGAATGGTCCTTATGACCATCACCGACCATCACCGGGCAGCAGTGAATGCAGGGCAAAGCAGAGAGAGAGAGTGAGTGCTGACCAGAGCGAGAGCGAGAACGGGGACTATTCAACCGCCCAGCCCATCGAGTGAGCGGGCAGCAACGGACACAGAGACAGCAGTTAGATGAATGACCATCGATGACTAGATGGAGCCTGGAGCCCGGAGCCTTTGCCCACAGTAAACTGCGGTTAAGGTGCAAAGAGGGCAGATAAAAGGATGGAAGGATGATGGGGCCAACGGACAAACGGACAAACGGACAACAACGCACCAGCAAAAAAAGGTGGCGGCAAGAGAGAAACAAAGAAAGACAGAGAGAGAGGGAGGGAGAGAGAAATAGAGGGAAACAAGGGGGACAGAGGTGGAACATTAGGCCAATGCATTTCATATTTTGCTGTTGCACAGGCAAAACCACCGCAAAAGCTCAATGACCAAAGCAAAGCAAAACCAAAGTCCCTAACCAACCTACCAATGCCATTGCCATGGCACCCCTAGCACCACCACCCTTCCCTCTCCTACTCCTACTGCTTCTCCCATTCCCATTCCTCTTGTGTTTTCTGGGTCCAGATTTTTATGTGTAGTGCAGCCAACCTGCACAAAATACCTTTTAGCCAGGCATTCAACTATTTTTTGAATACGATTTTTAAGACCTGTTCAAAAATGGAATTTCAACTTTTGCTGGGCTTCGGGTCCATCTGCTATCCGCTTGGCTCGCTGCGTTCTTTTTGGGAAAACTGCCAGAACTTCATTACAGACTTTTATGAATTTAATTAATTAATCTCATTTAGCTTTAGGGAGGAGCTTTTGCCTAAAAAATCATCTGAAATTCGATGCAAAAATATAATATTGTAATTTTATAATTAAAAATTCGAGTTTATATGCGATTATTTGCCAACATTTCCCATATTTATTGCTTTACCATGGAGATTGCAAATTAATATTTTAAAGTCACGAAAATATCATAAAATCAGTGGTAGCTTCCACTCAAAAATGTATTTGTATTAATTTTTGATATTTCCTAGTGCTACAAGTAAAACTTATTTTTAATGCACTAGTCACAGAATAGTTATAGTTACAATTATAATATTTAAGCTTATTTCTAAACAATATTTTACATACATAAAGATTCATTTATGTCATATATTTTTGTATTTAATATAATTTAATTTAAACTAAATGTTTCATTTTTATTCTTATTATAGGTTTGTATATATATATATATTTTTTTTTGTATGATATAACAATATTGAAATAGTAAGTTTTTAGAATTGATTTTTTAAGTAATTTATATTTATAAATTAGCTATAGATAAAATATGAATAAAAACGCTGATTCTGCAAGTGTATTAAATGCTAAGCCCTGGATGCCAGCTGTCAGGCAGCCCTCGTTTCCTCGTTCCCTTCTTGCCCTATTTTTAGTGCATTTTTTTGGTTCATTTTTGAGCAGCACCTCAATGACAAATTCTAATTGAACTGCATGGAAATTGGTAAAGCAGTGCAGTGCCACCCAGTGGTTGGCTGGGGTGCCTGTGAGCTTGGGGCTTGGGGCTGCTCTGCCAAGGCGATTAGCCGTTGGAAACAAGGCAACACAAAAATGTTTAGTTACAGCCGAATGACAGGGGGGCCTGCCGCTGCCTCTACGAGCAGTCTACCTACGAGTATCTGCTGTCTGCTCACTCTGCTCACTCTCCCTCTCTCTGTCACCATCTCGCTCTTTATTAGCTGTCAAAAATACCAATGCATTGGTGGGAGGGGGAAATAAAAACAAGCTTTGGCATGCACACAGCAGCGGGCAGCAGCGTAGCAGCAGTGCCAGCAAACACTCAAATGAAATACGATTAATTGCATGAAATCTTTCTGTGGCTATTAAAGCAGTGTTTGCAGCATAAAAAAACATAAAATAAAATACAAAAATTAAAAAATATTTTGTATTTAAAATGGTTAGCATAGTGCGCCAGCCCTGGCACTGCTTTAATTTTGAGCGCAGCTGTGACTCTGCAGCCTAAGCCTCATACTCACACTCGTACTCTGTGTGCGTGTGTGTGTGTGTGTGTGTGTTTGCGGTGTAGGTGTGCGTGTGCCACCAATTAGCTGACCCTGCAGGCTGCAGGTCAAGCTTCAAAATTCGCTAAAAGTTGCAAACATTTTCGGTGGCCACTCCACGTCGCACGTTGCATGCGTTGCAGGCGTTGCACATGCAAATTATGTGCATGATGCTGGAGATACTGATGCTGCAACCAGGTGCTGCCGCATGCCTTATGCTGCATGTTGCTGCAGCTGTGCGTCAGCATTGGGCATATAATCGTCAGCACATGTCCGGCCGGAAGTGAGCCTGCCACTGACCCTGCTGGCAGCCCTCCCCCCGCCAAAAATGAACAAAAAACCCGAAAATCAGAGGCACATCAGACACAACTGTCAAGTGGCAGTGGCAGTGGCAATCAGTTTGAATCAAATCCCAGTCACAGCCACAGCTCTACACACACAAATATTTATTTATTTTTGTATTTCTCGCGGATTAAGCCGTTGGTTTGAATAGTTGCTAAATTTCCAATAGATACAGACAGTCGGAGGGATGTACAAGTGCACGCAGTGCGGCCACTTGAAGGCCTCGCTCGGCTCCTCGCCGGCCTACAGGTGCCGACGCACCGAGTCCGAGGCGGAGGTGGGTGTCTCGGATAGCTGCAGTGTCTGCCACTGCTTTGCCTTCTTCGCGCTAGTGCAGCCGCAGCGGGAGGCCGCACAGAAGCCGCCGAAGGGCCAAAAGGTAAGCGAAGCGTTGCAGCTAAAGCTAAAGCTAAAGCTCCCACCTCACAGCCGATCAGACGGGTGAGGGGCTGGTCCGTGGATCGCACCGTCATCAAGCCCACGAAGCCAGTGCTGCTGTGCGAGTCCTGCCACGGGGACGGCAACGAGCAGGAGGTGGCGGCCAAGCAGCGCATCAGAATGCTGGAGAGATTTTCGCGAGCCGCCAGGGAGCAGGAAAGGACGAGCCACCAGCAGCAGCGCCCAAAGGCAGCGGACTCCGCCTCAAAGTCCTTGGATGAACAGGACGGGCATGTGGACAAGGTGCTGGAGCTGGAGACGCCGCGCCACGAGGGTCCAAGATCCAGCGGCCACGCGCTGCACAAGTCGCGCGGGCTGCGCTGCCTGAGAAGCGACTTCAAAATGCGCGAGAAGCTGCACAAGCACAAGACTGTGGTGCGGCTGGCCAGGTCGAAGCTCACGGTCGGCGTTCAACTGAAGAAAGCGCAGATGGAGCTGGAGAAGCGGGAGAGGCAGCAGCTGCGCAAGCAGCGCCACAAGCGGCAGAGCGGAGGCGCAGGCGCAGGCGGAGGAGCAGTGTACACCCCCACGGCGCCGGCGATGTGGCAGGGCGAGCAGCTGGAGCGCCTCTTCGGTGTGTCGCCGCCCAGCCAGGACAGGGCCAATGCCCGAGCCGATGCGCTGCTCAGCTCGCTGGTGGAATGGCTGCAGGAGCAAGCCACCAAAGGCCAGGACCAGCACGGGGCTGGGGCACAGCAACCGCACAGCGTGCCACTCTCGAAGAAGCGGCGACTGAAGCAGCTGGTCGCCTCGGTGGTGCCCGTGAAGCGGTGCAGCTGGAATCAGGGCATCCTGCAGGGCCCGACCACGCGGAGCATTTGCCTGGTGAAGCGCACGGACTGCACGATGCCCACCAGGGTGCACACGCCGCCGCTGGCCACCCAGTTCCGCCCGGTGTCGTCCTACACGGACGAGGAGCTGCTCGGCGTGCTGATGGACAAATATCAAATGCTCGCGGACAGGCGCCCCATGCAGCTGATCATGCGCTGTGAGCCCATCCACTGCCCCGACGCCCGCTGCACCCGAATGTGCTTCCCGTCGGACCTGCACGTCCATCTGCTGTACGACCACCAGCGGCTGAACGTGGAACAGGTGGGCGTGCGACAGACCAGGACCCTCTTTCTGGACCCGAAGGCCGCGCGGCTGCACGCGGCCACGCCCATCACGCTGTACCAGCTGAGGGACAAGATCAGCGACTCGGGCGGGCCTCGGGCCAGGCTGGTGGCTGGCCTGCTGCCCGTGCTCCTCATGGCCGCCCGCACACGGCCCTCGAAAGTGTTTGGCCTCGACGCCGACAATGCGTCCTCCAAGCCGTCGGAGGAGATGCTGCTCGTGTGGCTGAGCAGCCACCGCTCCAGCAACATGCAGCTGCTGGCCACTCTCTCCGTGGCGTCCACGCGCGCCAGCCTGCCTGACAGCCAGTCGGTGCTCACCGCCCAGCCGTACGATCTGCGCGAGCCCAGGGACATGGCTGCCCTCGTCTGCAGTCCCTCCACGCTGGTCGTGCCGCACGCCCTGCTCCAGCAAATGACGCAGCGCGGCAAGGACCTGCTCCAAGTCCAAGTGCACTTCCATTAGGAAACGGAGTCATCTACGCCCATCCAATCCCATACAATCCAATCCAATTCAATATGAAATCAAATGCATTTCAGTTCAATTACAGCAAATTCTTAAAACGTTAATTGCAAATTCCAAGCATGAGGAAGTGAGCTGCGCATCTCGGCCTACGACCTGCTTGTTGTCTCGTGAAACGTGCATTCAAATTTGTGCCATTTGTCGCGCAAAGTTATTAATATTTTGCTGTTGTTAATTGTAACATTCGAAGGCCAAGCGGCAGACGGGCAAGCCCTGCAGCACACAGAAGAAATAATTGTGCATATTTTTGGCATCCCATTTTATCCCATTTCCGAGAGAGATGATGCTACGAACTGAAAGCATGGAATGCTCCTTGCTCACGGCTAGAATTCCTGCAAGAAAATCTTTTTTGGGAGTGGCTCGGTGGCGTATGACGAACGATCTGTGTCGGTGTCGGTGTCCGTGTCATTGGGCACTAATTAGACTCACGCATGAGCACTAGGATTCATTAGGATCCCCAAAACAGGGCGACGAGGCCCTGAAACAAACCAATAAGGATAAACCCTGCCATACCCACACAGTCCAGTCCGACAGCGCCAGTCCCTGCGCCTGCCCAACCAGGCCAAAATTAATCCACAAAAAATTGTGTGCGTGTGTCTGGTCTCTGTCTGTCTGCCTGCCTGTCTGTCTGTGTGTATCTCCATCTGTTCATCTGCAACTGTGTGGGTGTAAATACGTCAACAATTTTGTGCAAAGAAGGATTTCAATTTCCTTTAAGCGGAAGCGCGCTGTCAGTTTCGCATTTTGCGCCACAAATCATCAACTCTATCTGTCCCTGGCCCTGGCCATGGCCCTGGCTGTGTCTCTGGCCCTGGCCCTGTCCTCTGTCCCCTGTCCCCTGGCCCTGGGAGCCGAGAAGTTACTAGATGGATTGCAACAACAGCATGCAATGCGGCGTCGGTAGGAGACCAAAAGCAACACATCATCCATCCATCCATCTAACAATAAGCGTCCAGCAACAGCTCCTACTCCGGCTTCTGCTCCTACTCCTACTCCCACTCCTACTGCAGCCCAAGCCAAAAGCCAAAGCCGTATCGTGCCGTGCCGTACCGTGCCGTGCCATCCATCCAGTCCGAGCCATCAGTCAGTGTGCGTTTGGTGCGAGCAGCAGGCAGCGACGAGTCGTGCCTGGTCCTGTTTGCACTGGGCTTTGTCCAGGCGAGTGCACAGCGGCTGATGGCTGTGCTCTGCTGTGCTTGGGTAAATTTATAGCAAAATGTCATCAGTTGCCGCGTAAATATGTAAAATTGTTTGTAAATAGCAATTTCGTTTTTGGACGCTGAGTCCCATCCCGTCCCGTCTCCCGTCCCGTGCTGTCCCGTGCTGTCCGTTGCCAATCGAGTTCAAACATCGAACATGTGTAGACGAGTAAACGTAATTTACCTTCAATTATGCGACAGGTGTGGAGGGCTGTCTGGGCTGGGGGGGAAGCATCACAGCTGGGGGATTTCCATTGGGCTTATTGTGCGAATATCGAATTGGATGGATCACGCACAGACAAAGCACAGGCAAACCTTTCCATTGCTTAGATTTATCTATTAATAATTATATTATTTATTTAGTTTATTTTTACTTGTTATTATTATTTAATATTATTAATTATTATTATT
This sequence comes from Drosophila ambigua, assembly GCA_018150905.1. Taxonomy (NCBI): domain Eukaryota; kingdom Metazoa; phylum Arthropoda; class Insecta; order Diptera; family Drosophilidae; genus Drosophila; species Drosophila ambigua. The sequence goes on along the minus strand of JAECWS010000151.1, from coordinate 2,874,351 downwards.
ACTAATTAATATATTATTTATTATTATTATTAATTATTAATTAATTCGTTAATTGTTTATATATGTTAATTATTAGATTATTAATTATTATTACTATTATATTATTTATTAATTATTATTATTAAGTAATTATTATATTATTTATTATTTATTATTATTATTTATTATTATTATTATTTATTAATTATTATATTATGTATTTTGATTATTATTATTATTATGTTATTTATTATTATTGTTATTAATTATTGTTTATATTATTTATTAATATTATTTCTATTTTTATTAATTATTGTCTTTTTTAATAAATGGAATAATATTCGCATAAATATTTGCATGCGGATGACTCCATGGCCGGACTATTGCTAGCATTTAGTTTCTTAGTTGTTAGTTTTCAGGTTTCAGTCTTCCTTCTCCTTTGCCGGTGACTTTTTTGGCGAATTATTCACCGTATTCAAGCAGTGCTTGCTCTCAATGCGCGCGGCAATCGGCGACGAGCTGCTGACGGTGGTGAGGCTGTGATTGCGTCTCAGTGGCAGGCCCACTTCGTCGTCCGAGTCACTGCACTCGAACGAAGACCCCGACAGCGAAACAATCTTCATCTTCTGGCTGCAGCTGCTGCTGCCCATGGGCACACACTTGTCCGGCTGCTGCTGCTGCTCTTTAATTGGCAGAGACATTGTGATGGAGAGATATGAAGATATGTGGAGAGAGAGAGTTACCTGGAAAATTTTACACAGTTTTTATGCCCAAACAAATAATTTTTTAGTCGAAGCAGCAGGCAGCGAGAGGCAGCAGGTTGACAGTTTTTCCAACGAATGCGTGTCGAACCTTCAAAACAGATGGCTATGACAGATTGGAGGCTGTCTGGCTGGATGGGTGGATGGAGTATGGGTGGGCAGTGGCAAATCGATTATGCATGCGGCAGACCAAGCAAGAACCACCTCGGGCCTCAGCAGACACCCAGGCACACAGGCACACAGACACCACCGTCAACCGTCAACAGAGAGTACTACTAGTGCGCCCTGGAGCTTCAGAACAGAACAGGCCCGACCCAACCAGACTAGATCCGAACAGGAGAGGAGTCCGAGAGCTGTGCTGGGCTGGGTCGGCCAGCTTAATGGCTGCCAGTGCGTTAATTGATTGTGGGCTGCACTGATTGGTATGGCAGGGATTGCCAGCAGTACTCGCAATATGCGAGAGGCATCCAACATCCAGCTGCATACTTTAATGCAGAAGAACTCCAGATTGCAGCGAGCCAAGGAACTAGGGATATTCTAAGGAACTCTTAGCGGAGGGAACAATGGGATCAAGATAATAAATAGATAAAATATATTGAGAGCAACAAGCTGCGACTTACTGCGCTCCCTCGAAGCGATATACAAACCAAAATAAACGACCAGAACTGGCTGCCATATCACGACGATTATTGCAGTGTAGGCTGACGGTGACCCCCTTGGGAAGCGGCAGCAGAAAGGAATATGCAAGAGGCTGCAAAACGTGCAACGTGCAACGAAAATATAGGAAACTTGGAGATCTGCAATGCAATGGCTTCGAATGCTTTAATGCTCCCTGCTTTTGTTGTGGTGGTGCCTCGATTTAATTTCCCTAGCATGCAGCGGGCTTCAGCTTGTTTACACAATAAAAAGACCTGTAATTCAATTATTATTATTCTGCTTGCAATTTGTGTGATTTATTTATAGATATTTAGAGATTATTTATTCATTAATGTGTGGATTGTGCCCGCCAAGACTTCGATCGAGACAACTGACTTTAATTGGCGCTACTTTCGCTGGCATTATGTATGCCAATATGTGCGATTGTATTTATCATTGCCTGTTCCAGTTTCGCTTTTGTACTGACAGCCCAATTGTGCTTCAGAGGTGCGTAAAATATTTTGACATTATCTGTTGGCCACATCCAACCCGGAACCATTTCGCTTTTTATTCAGAACAAAATCTCTTCTGTGTGTGTGTTTTTTTTTTTTGTAACGAAAGGCGGCAATGAGCAGCACAAAAATGGGCATTGACTGTGCGTCCGTCCGTCCGTCCGTCTGTCCGGTTCGGTTTGGTTCGATGCAATCGCTGCAATTTAAACGGGTAAAGTTTTTGGTACGCTTCGTTTTGGTTTGGTTTGGTTTGGTTTGGGTTTGGCTTCATTCTCTTTCTGTTTCTGTTCCTGTTTCTGTTTCTGGTCGTTTTTTGTTTTTGGCCTACATAGGAGCAAGGATATGAAACGGGAGCGGGATGCGATGCCATGGCTGCTCCTGCTGCTGCTCCTGCTGCTCTCTCTCTATGTATTCCCGTTCTGTGTCTCTGGCCATCTGCAATATGGTGGCCACCGTCCCTGTCTATCCGCATCTGTGTATCTCGGTCCCTGTCTCACCGCAGTCGAACTTTTTTAATACGCAACACGAGTGACCCGCTTGCGGACAATTGGAATTGTAACTTTTGATTAAATTCGTTGCAATGGCAACCGGGTGAGGGGGGGGGATGGTAGAAATCGGCTAGCAAGTGGACAGGGCGCTGGGGCACTGGAGAACTCCGAATGGAGAAAACTGGCAAGCTGCAAACGGTTGTTCATCGTCATCGTCATCGTCGGCGACGTCGTTCGTTCTCGTCAAGGATGAAGGATGAACTTTTTGCGCTGGGTTTTCAATTGCATTTGATTACCTTGTTGCGTGGCCAGACACTCGGCCAGTCGATGTCTACTTGAATGCTTGTTGCTCAGCTGCCAGGACGCCAGGACTCCCCCTACATACACACATTCAATATACTACTCGTCGTAGGGCTTCCCAGGCCCAAGTCGCAGTCCATCGCACCCCCGGAGCAGCTTGTTTGGCCAACACTTGTGAAATCAATTCGAAAACTATTCGGAGAGAGCCCATGGAAATATTTCCATTTCCATTTCTCATTTCCCATTTCCCATTTTCTTGTATTATTATTTATTTTTTATTATTCTTTTTTTGTTTTGTGTAATATTTATACATCCATTTATTCGTTTAATGTTTGCACACAAAATATGAAAATTCTACGAAAACAATTTGTCCGATATACTCGTAGTGCCATGCCATATATATATATATATATATATACTGTGTGTATTGTACTTGATAGCTCTGTGCCCTGATCCACACACACACACACAACCACACGCAGTGTGGGCCCAAGGGGTACCAAGCAAATATTTGTATTAAAAATTCACTAAAATATATTTTGTTTCTGCCCTGTCTGCACCTTCCCCCCCCCCCCCCCACACACCATCCCCTCCCTCTATAACAAAATAAACACAGTTCTCGTCATTACAACAAAAGCCCGGGCAGACGATGAACTCCCAAAAGGTGCAGCACATATTTCCAAAAATGCCCAAAAATACGAAATAAAATTTAAAAATTTACTGCACGTTGGAACTTTGAAGTGCGACGGGGCAAAAGTTAAAAATGTCCAAAAATATTCAACTGCTGAAAATGGGGTAATTAGTATTTTTGGCAAAATATGTGCAGAATTTGTGGAAAGGCTTTCGATTGGGTGGGCACGCAAATGATTGATGATTGATATGGCCAGGGTGCAATTAAATTCGTTTCAAAAATACACAAAAGCACAAAGTTGCTTTGCTTAAAAGACTTTAAGACTTCGAACTTGAAACGAGAACAAATCAATCCGTTGCACTAATAGGAACCAAACTGCTGGCACGCTTCCCTGGAGGAATAAAACTGAGTAATTTGTGGCAGCCAGAAGAATGAATTGTTGAAAAGAGTGCAACGTCCTGGCATCATCTTGGACATGAAATCCCACCCACCAGTTCAATTAATCTCACAATTAAATATAATTCAACGTTTTCGGAATTTGCTTTAATTGAACTGAAATGCTTTGGATTCAGATTGGATTGGATGGGCGTGGGTGCTCCCAGCAGTTGCTTCCTAATGGAAGTGCACTTGGACGGCGAGCAGGCATTAGGAGGAGGCACATTGACTGCCGACTGTCCTCTGGCCGCACCTCTTATTCATCTTGGCCTGGCTCTTGTCTTGAGTTTGCTCTTCCTGTTTGCTCGTCTTCTTGTGGCTGCAGGGATCTGTTTGGGTGCCCTGATCCTTGCTTTTGGTGCTTTGCTGCTGCAGGGATTGCACTAGGGAGCTTAGCAGTGCGTCGGCTCGGGCATTGGCTTTCTCCTTGCAGTGAGACGACAGCGCGAAGAGCCGCTCCAGCTCCTTGGCCTTCACCATCGCAGGCGACATTGACGGGCCGTGTGCTCCTCCACTGTGACGCTTCTTGCGCTCCTTTCGGGCTGTGAGTTCCAGTTGCTCCTTCTGCAGCTGCTGCAGCTCCTTCTCGATCTTCTTCATTTCGGCTTGGACCTGAAGCTTTAGGCGATCCAATAGTCGAATTTCCTGCTGCTTGTCGGTCATTTTCGTCTGCTGCATTTGAATGACGCTTCTGAACGAAGGAAACTTGAAGCACTCCGCTCCACTGGTGCTGTGCAGGCCACCAGTGTGCCGATTCTCGCCGTGGCCCGAGGATTCCGTTCCACTGGAGCCAGAGGCGGAGGAGCAGGAGGAGCTGCAGCAGTTATGCCGACGATGCAGCGTATCCAAGGACTCCATCTCATTTCCCACCTCCTGTTTTACACTCAGATCATCCCAAGATTCGGAATCAGACTCCGGTTCCAGTTCTGGGCGCGGCTCCGGCTGGTGTCCAGGACTTGCTACTGCTCTTGTGGCTGCGCCACATTCTTTGCGATAATGAACGGTCACATCTCCTGGGCTTCGCTTGGGCGGCGACGCGCACGGATGACTTATCTCGGCGCGACCCTTTCGTATACCAGGAAACCACTGCGGCATTTCCTGCACCTTCCCATGCCCATTGAAGGATCCGTACGGTGCCATCGACATTGTTGCGAGGCTCGGACAGTTCTGCGCGGCTCTGAGCGGCTTGGTACCGTGCAATCGCTGCTGGGGTGGATCGGTTTGAGTGCGTTGGAGTGCGTGGAGCATCACTAGAGTACTTACCCGCCCCTCCGCCACATTCCTCAATGAGAGAGCGCAAGCATTTTGAGATTTCTTGGACACTGACTCTGGTGGTGGTTCCACCATCTCCGCCTCCGCTTCGCTGTCTCCGAATTGGGCAAAGAATGTTAGGCGACGGCAGGCACTGCAGTTGTCCGAAACACACAACACTTCGCCGTTCTTCTCGGAGCCAGTCGCTGTGCGCCGCAACTGGTACTCAGGCGCAGCGTCGAGCGTGCTCTTTGTGTAGCCGCAAGCAGTGCACTTGAACATTTTGATTTAGCCACTGGGTGGGGGCGGGGGGAAGTTTACCAAAAGACAAAACACTACCAGAAAATTTATAGCCAGAATTAGCTACCCGAACATTAAGACCAGAATTTAAAAACTGAATGTATGACAAAATTCTAGATGGAACTGTCAATGGTAGACTGATGAAGTCCAAGTCCAAGTCACTCAGTTGACGTCGATGGAGCGGAATGTTGAAACGTAATTGTCAGAGCCGCTCGAAAGCAGTGTGAATCGTGAGAGCGAACTAGCGTTCGCTCTCAGAGAGTGCTAACAGTAAGCTGTCAAAGAGATCGGCAACAGTGAACTGAGCTGTAGACGAGCGCGGTAACAGGCTGCTACCGCTCTCTGTCTCTCTGTCCTCAACAAAATTTATATTACCTGTGCACACATATGTATGTAAGTATATTAAGCAGTGAAGCAGGTAGAAAGCAGGGTATCCAAGATTTACTGCAAGCAGTGTGTCCACGTGCATTCATACCGTTTATATGTATAATTATTGCATAGATAAAAAAGAAATCTTTTCCGCAAAAGGTATTACAATGTTTAATAGCACAGCACCATAGAAATAATTTAAAAGCTATCAAATTTAAGGTACAAGAAACGTGTCTTTATTTTTGAAGCTGATGTTACATATGCATGTAAATATGTATATAGGAATGGGAATCGCTTGGAACCGTTGAACGTATGTATGTGTGTATATTCTGACAGGGTGTGTGTGCACTGGGCATGTTCTTTGCTTGTTATGTTTGGTTTTGGTCGCTCGTTGCTCGTTTTCTGGCGTTCGTCTCCATCTTTTGCTTGTTTCACTTTGTGCACACTTTTTGCAATTAGGCGAAAAATTCAAATTCAAATCAATAGACAAGGAAAACTTTTGCTGCAGCACGTCGTCATGGCGGGGAGGGTGGGGGCATGGGAACGGGCATGGAAACGGGACCTGGACTTGGACCTGGACCTGGACCAAAAGCAACAGCAAGAGCAGGCCAATTGGCCAATGCCAGCGGCTGAGTACGTGTTCGGCCAAAAATAATAACGGTACCGGTTTTTCGATCCAACTCTGACTCTCCATTTCCAATACCATGTACGGGTCTGATTCCGGCTACGGGTACGGGTATGGGTACGGGTACGGGCATGGGGCCGGGTCCGGGTCGGTGCCTCCCCAAGGAGCTGCTGCTGCTCGCTGCTGCAACAAGCGAAGATGCTGAAAGGACAACTCCCGGCGCAGACATATCTGGAGCTGAAGCCTGACGCTTTAGCCTGCGACTGGCATTGAGGCTGATGCTGGGACTGAGACTGCGACTGCGACTGGGTCTGGAGCTGGGGGCTGACGTTGGGGCTAATGTGATTTCGTACGTTCAATTTGTGAATTGCCTGGAACACTCGTCCAGGGGGCAGGCAGCAGGCAGCAGGTCCTGGAGCAGAGTTCGAGCGGCGGCGAAGGGGGGCACGATATATGCATAACTACGTGGCATGTGCATTTTGCTGGCTTTACTTGCCTCCAATCCTCCTGCCCCGCTCCCTTTTTTCACTCAGCTTTTGTGCGCGTTTTTCTTTTTTTTCTTCTTTTTTTTTTGGCGGCGGCGACAGCAGCATCTTGCTCATTGTCGTGCAACAATTTGAACATGCAACATGAAGGCTGGGCTGCCGCTCCTTCGGGCACGATGCGAGCCTGGGAATACCCTTGCTGCTCCAGAGAGAGAGAGCGCCATGGACAATGATTTTTTTCTATTGGGAAAATCGTCAGCTGTCAGTGGCAAAGTTTATGAGTTTTAAATGCAAAAAAAGATTGAAAAGAAATTAGTTGATAATTTTGTTTAAATGGGTAGGAACGGCTACATAGCCCCAATATGCCAGGGTAGTAGATCCCAGGACAGCGGACTGTGAGGCAACAATGCTGTCAGCAACATGATTACCTACAGCACACAGACGCAGACACAGGGCAGGGTGAGGGCGAGGGCGAAGATGGGGCAGATGGCTTCACTGCACTGGGCCTGGCTCCATCTCTCTCGCTCCCTGGATGCTGCAGTTGAATGCAACTGGGGGCGAGGCGGGGCGAGGTGGTGGGTTGTGTCAGTGCTGCAGTTGGAGTCGGAGTCGGAGTCAGATGCCAGCTGGAGTTGCATGCATTAAATGTAAGGCACTGTGCCAGACACACACACACGCACACACACGCAGAGAGGGAGGGAGAGCGAGAGAGTACGTTATGTAGAGCTGGAAAGAGATAGAGCGAGGGAGAGCGAGGTAGAGGGCAGATGGACTGCGCCAGAAACATTATGCATTAAAATTAAGGGAAATTTATAATGAGCCAAAATTGTCGTTGCGATGCAATCGCCGCAATATATAATATATTGCACATACATATTTTATATGCACATGAGCCAAACATACATACCTACATACATATACATGGCATGCATATGTATATTTGATGAATGCACGTGTGTGTGTGTGTGTGCATAGTCTGAACGTGATTCCTGCGCTGACTCCTGGACATTTTGCTTGTCCTCGTACTCGTACTGGTCCAAGTCCTTGTCCACGCCCTGGTCTTGATTTTGGTTCTGGTCCTGGTCCTGGTCCTGAGGCCCATTATTGGGGTAATTTATAATTTGCTCATTTAAATGATTACAAAGGGCAGAGGGCAGAGGCCAAAGGGCACAGGACATGCACCGAGCACAAGCCGATCGGTAATATACTGCTGTGCACTACATACAGTTATGTGTATGTATGTATGTAATACATTACAAATAAAAGAAAATAAACATAAAGCTACTTAAACCGAAAGATATTTCATAATGCTTCATTTTAAATTTTATTCTCGATTTTTTTTGCAGCAGCTTTTGCTTTTTTTTTTTTTTTTTGGGGGGTTATCATCTCATAGATGTCTCCACACATTATAGATAGTATGCAGTTTGGACAGTGGATCCAGGAAATAATTTGTACATAGGTAAATTTGCTATGCGTCTCTTCTGAAAAAGCCCACAAAAAATTATTCCATTATTTTTTGCGCGCGAAGGAGCTGGGCGAGCAGGCCAAACGCTTCACCAACGTCCACGTGAAGAACTTCACCGAAGAGTTTGACGAGGAGAAGCTCAAGGAATTCTTTGAGCCACATGGAAAGATCACCAGCTATAAGCTCAGTTCATTGTTCATTTAAGCCCAAGCGTTGGGCCAGCTCTGGCGGCGAATTACGGGCTCCGAAATGCCATCTACTGCTAATAGCCCTAATAGCTGCAAAAGCAAAGATGGCCTCATGGGAAATGCCTGCAGTCGGAGCGAGAGAACTAAATGCGTCCAGCTGGCTGGCCTGTTGGTCTGGGAGCAGCGCTGCGGCCGCATTTATCGAAGATTTTACTTTGCGAATACAATTTCGCTGGCTTGGTGTCTTTGTGCTGCTGGAGAACATCCATGTGTGTCAAGTAATGCCGCAGTTGTTCTACTGACAGCCATTGGACGTGTCTGGCGATGGCTACGAACACGGCTAGTCCTCTCCACGCAGCACAATTGTCCAAGTCCAATGTCATATGGCTTTAGAGATATTTACCAGCTAAAAAAACTGCATCTATCGGCTTTGCAATGTGCGCCACACGTCGCTCTGTGAGCCTCAGATATTGCTGATCAGCTCACACTGCTCGAGTTTCGCAAACATTTCACCCATAAAATCAAGGATCCGCCTTCAAGGAGCTCACCAAAATCAGATTAAGCTTTCAACACAGGAGCATAAACACCAGCGAGGTGCCGCAAGGGTATGCGTTCATTCGCCTTTACTCATGGAAATATTTTCGCTGTTGTTTTTGGCTATTTCGGGTGGGTTGGTTGTTTTTCTAGTATTATTACTGCTGCTTCTTTGGTTTGGCTTTTATTGCTGAAATTGTTTATGAATTGGAAAATTAAATTCTTCACATTTTGCCCCCCGCACCCCGCCATCACCCTGCTGCGGGCCTACGGGGCGGATGGAAGTTTATTTGCATGCAGAAAGTTCAATTCAAATTGCACGCTCCGTCGCACAGCTCCGTTCCAACCAAACCCCCCAGCCCCCCCCTACACACATGGAGCGAAGTACTTATGTATCGAGAATGTATGTATGTATGTGGGGGTGCTACTACCCCGTTTGGGGCGTAGCCTGCCTGCCTGCCACTCCAACTGTGGCGACTATTGTTTCTATTGCAAGAAGGGCCAAGGAGTATTTCCTTACGCAAACAAAATGAATGTGAGCTGAAGGAACATCAATTCGAAATACTCTACGGGGGGAGGTTCTGTTTTATCATATATATACACACAATATATATATATATATAGCTGCTGAAAAGATTCTCAAGCTCTGATTTTATATGAATCGAATGCGTAGGGCTATTCTTTCTTGTGTGGGTTTCTTCTAAGAGTTTTGGAGTCAATTGAAAATTCCCAGAGTGAATAAAATAAAATAGAGATTAGAGAATATGAGGCTGCTAGGTTGGATCCCTTGTCAGACTTGTGGAATTAAAGGGAAGAACAAGCGTCCCAACAGACTGCAGTTCTATGCCCCGTAAAACCTCCGCCAAATGCTCGTTTTGTGGTGATTAGAAAGCTTCGATATCGAAGGGAATTGTCTGCATATGAAAGATCTATTGCAACTCTGAATAGAAAGCGACTTAGGACGAAGAAAATACTGCAGTGCCCGCACGTGCCAGAAGATCAGTGCCCCGTCGTTGTCTGATATTCATTTGGTAGCTCAAATCAGCAACTTTAAATAAATCTAGATGGTGGGGAGGGACTTGGGACGCACAACAAATGCCCCGATCCTGATTGACCAACCAACGAATAAACAACTGAACAAACAACAAACAACAGACCCGACCAGGCCAGGCCAGACCAGACCAGACAAACAATTCGCACTCAACAAGCGAAGCAAATGAGTTTTGATTCATTTAGCGTAAAATGAAACCCCAAGCAGCAGCAGTAGCTGGAGGCATGGCTGGCTGGATGGATGGATGCCAATGGGAGGGACAGTGGAGGAGGTAACCAGAAGGGAGAATACAGAGGGCGCGGGCGCGGGCGAGAGAGTCAAACCATTCAGCTGTCATTTCATTATTTATACTGCTGATTAAATTTCCGCTTATACTCATTAAGTTCCATTGTCAAACCACTTCCGTTGAGGACAGGACACAAGACACAAGCTGCACGGAAGGCAAACGTAGCAGAAGACAGGGCCAAGACCAGACCAGCAGACTAGACAGGGACCACCACATAGGGCTTGGCAGGGCACAGCGGATGGGTGTGCTGGGGTGGTGTGGGTTGGTGTGGGCTGGCTCGTGTTAGTGGGTGAGGATAACAAACTAATTAAGTCGACGGCAAACTGCAAAGGTGCTACCCAGACTTAGATGAGCTGCTGAGAGCGAGAGAGAGGGAGAGAGAGCGAGAGTGGGAGTGGGAGTGGGAGAAAGACAGTAACTTGAGTGGGTTTGGCTTCTACTCCTCGAGGTGCGAAACTTCAACAGGAATCACTTGAAAATTGCAATCGGAGCGGCACAATTAACAAGATAACACCAACGGCAAGGGAACGGGAAAGGGAAAGGGAATGGGAACGGCAACGGAAACGCTACAACTGCAGAATCGGAATACTCCAAGCTAGAACTCAACTCATCCCAAAACTGAATTAGAGCGGAGTTCCACAGTGCAGCGTAGTGAGGAGCGAGGGGGTGAGAGAGTGAGGCTGAGATGCACTCTGCAGCTGGCAAAAGACAATCAAAGCTTGGCAAATGATTTCGTATTGGGAAGCATGCCCCTGCGCCCCTCCCCCGCTCGCCCAGCCAAGTGCCAGCCCAAAAGCCAAAATCACGCTTCGCAAATTAATTAAATAAGCGCATACCGAAAATGCAGTTAAAATCTGAACTGCGAGCAAATCGAAGAGTGGCAGGCAAAGATGCCAGCCAGAGATTGGGAACGGCATGAGCCCGACTATATAAAGGTAGAAGATTCAGGGAAATAAATAATAGCCACTGGAAATAAAAGCAGTCCCGCGACTGGTTTAATATTCGTTGCTAACTTTTGTACGTTAGGTATAAGTAATCTTTAGATCTAGGCAACTTATGGAACATTTTACAGCACTCCGTCTGTCCGCTGGCCAGCCAATCACACAGGCAGGGCATTTGCTATATTTGTTTATTTATTATTATAATATTATATAATACAAAATAAATAATAATAATATTATATTATATTATATTATATTATTAATAATATCTAATAAATATTTAAGAAAAACTTTCCAAATCCATTCACATGAACATTGACAGCCAAACAGACAAACATACTCTCAATCTGCACTTTTTAGTGCCACAAATATATAAACAAATTATTAGATTAGTTTTTCCTATTTACTTGGCCCAACAGCCGCATAGATACAAATACTGCCCCTGCCCAGAGCACACCTTTTGCCAATTATTGCACTTAGTGTAGGCCCCAGCCAATATTGGCCCAACCAGCTGCAGATATATTTCCGCAAATACTTGCCGAGAAATGTTCACGTTCTGCTTTTAAAGTTTTCCCCGCACAATTACTGGGAGCCAAAAAGGAGTGCACTTTTGAGCTTTTGTCTATATACCGAAGGATCTTATCAGGGTTATCGCATCACAATGACAACTGCAACTTCCTTAAACACACACACACACACTGCTGCACACACACACAGACAGGGGGACATACGACAGAATTTTCACAGATGGTTTTTGCTTATTAAAAATCAGACCAAAACAAAAAATAAAAAATTAATAAATAAATAAAATACCATAATTACATATTATTTTTACCAATATATTTAAAACTGTGAAAAAAATAAAAACAAAAAGGGTTAAGCGTGATATGTAAAAAGCATCAGCAAATTTAATTATCGAGATTAGTTTTTGTAGCCAGGAATTTAATTTTATTATAGAAATTAGAAATGGGTGTATTTTGTTTTTATTTTATTTTTAATTTGCATAATAATGCTTAGTTTTAGCTATTTATTAGCATTAAATACTAATAATAATAGAAATTATAAATTATTTTTTGTATATACTTTTATTTTTAATTTTCATAATAATACTTAATTTTAACTATTTATTAGCATTAAATAATAATCATAATAGAAATTAGAAATTATTTTTTTTTTTTTTTTAATTTGCATAATAATACTTCCTTAAATTAAAATATTTATTAGCATTAAATAATAATAGTAATTAATAATTAATTAATTAATTAATAAATAATAATAATAATAATACAAAATAAATAAAAATAATAAATAAGTGAATAATAAAATAATGCCAAAAATTTCAGCGACAGAGCTGCAAATTCTTGTCGGTGGAAAAGTGTTGGTGTGGCAAACAGCTTTAAGCTTGGCAAGCAGCGGTAAATGCGCGCCAAGTGTCATTATCCTTTTTGGCTGGCACTCCATGTACACACACACACTGAGACACACACACACACACACACACATGCAGACCACTGACGCCTGCACCGCCTTCGCCGTCAGGTTGCAAGCGTTAATATGCCACAAACACACACACACACACACAGACACATCTAGAGACACACACACGCACGCAAAGAGACGCAGAGGCACACACTCATGAAGTGCACGTGGCCATTGCCAAAACGACAGACAGACAGACGGACAGGCAGACGGACGGACAGAGACAGACATAAACCTACTCCCAAAGGGTGGTGCGGTCGGTGGGGAGGGGATGGGCAGAGGAAAAGCCAAGCCAAGTTTTAACCGCCAGCATCGTCGTCGTCGTCGTCGTCGTCATCGTCTTGCCTCGCCTTTTCTCTTCTCCCTTGCCACGACATTAGCCAAAAGGTGCAACGATGTCGTCGTTGTCTTCTCCTAATTTCTGTGTTTGTGCTGCTTCATTGCATTCCCCCCCACCCATTGCACCCCCACACCACCAACGCCCACTTACGCTCTGCTCTGTCTCTGTCTCTCTCTCCCACTCTCTCTTGCCTCGCTCTGTGGCAGGTCTCTCCTTTGGCCTGTCGTCGATTTATTTTTCATTTAGTTTTGTTTTGATTTGCCGCCTTATTCATTGCGACAGCATTGCAGTAGTCCTAGTGGCAGAATCCAATCCCCCCCTACGCCGCTCCGCCGCTCTGCTGCTCCCTGCGCTGCTGCTTACGTAATTTCCAGGATAAGCTGCAAAGTTACAACATTTTCAGCCTGCAGCAGCAAAAGGCAGCAGGAACAGGCATGAGGCAGGAGCGGCAGGAGAGCGCCACCGGGAGCAGGAGCAGCAGCAGCTGCAGCATATGCTGCAACCGGAAGCAAATGTGCAGCAACAGCATCCAGGAGCGCAGAGCTTTCCACACACTCAAAGGGAGAGAGAGAGAGAGAGCTCTCTCTTTTCGCAGCACGGAGCACTCTCTCGCTCTCTCTCTCGCTCTCTCTTGCTGCCTCTCTCTCTGCCTGTCTTGGAGCTTTCGCCTGTGACGTGACTGTGCTGCTGCCGCAACGCCGACTGCGCTGCTACTGTTAAGTTTGCAGTTTGCCGGCTTGCGGCATGTTGCAAGAGGTCTTTCCCCAAATCAATGCCAGCTGCAGTGCCCCCCTGCCGGCCTACCCTAATCAGACCACTGCTGTTGTTTTGGGGCTGCCAGCGAAATTATTTGCAGCAAAACTGATCGCGAAAATTTTAGTTTTTAATGCAAATAATAACCAAGGAATAATTAAAAAATGTCATGTGCACATATGTACTACATATGCATGGACTGATCCACATACTAGTAGTGCGAGATATATTTTAAATTTAAAAAAAAAACTTAAATTTGAATGGGATTTTTGGTTGCAAAAAGTTACATTCGATTCGTAGAGTGGAAATTATTTAAATAAGTTCTAACATTAGAAATTATTATTTTGGCTCCAACATTGTGAACATTGTGCAATTATTTTATTTATTTATATAATATATTTATATAAAATATATAATTTATTTATTTGTATAATATATTTATATAAAATATATAATTTATTTATTTGTATAATATATTTATATAAAATATATAATTTATTTATTTGTATAATATATTTATATTTATATAAAATGATTAAAATTAAAAGACAAAAAGAAGATACAATAATTACAAATTAAAATATTGTAGGCAATCATTTTTAGGTATATATAAGGGGATAGGGTACTGGCCATACAGATTAATTTAATCAACATATTGAATTCCAAACGGATCTTGTTGAGCGTAATTAAAGCTGCAGAAGGGTAAATGGAACAGACGCAAGGTACGGGCAGCTCCCAGGGGAACAGCAAGCTCCATCTGGCCCCAGCAGTGATTGTGAGGGAGTCCCCAAACATTACGCCATTAAATATTCCGCAATGAAAATAGGTCTAAGAGTTTAAGCCTAGAAATATTAGCGATAATTTTATTTCCAATAAAATTAATTTAAATGGAAACAAAAGAAGTATTTATTCAGCTAAACATGAGCAAAAAATCAGCTCTGCTTTACCCACTTTACCTACCTACTTTAAATTAAATAGAACCATTTAAAACCATAGAAACGGCAGGGTCAATCCAGCCCATAATTGGCAGAGTTTCCTCTTTCGATTGAAAAGATATTTTCCCTGGCAATTAAGCACGGAATGCTGCAGCTGTTTCTCTGCTCTCAGCTGTCTAATGTTGTACAATATTTAAGTGCAGCCCCTGAACACTGGAACACTGGCCACACGGCCATAGAACTGCATTCATGGAACGTCTGGCTCCAAGATGAAGGACTTTAAGCCACAGGAACTGGGCTGCATTGATTCTTTGATTCAGAATACATACCTACATGCATATGCATATGTACATACATATGTACATGTGTATTAACAGGCATAGGTGCAAATGATGCTTGATGCATTGCATGCGCCACAAATGGAAGCTCCTCGAGTCGCACATCCTGTTGATGTTCGGTGGCTGTCATTGCTTTGAGGCGCTTGGGCCATTTACTTCGTCTCTCCAGCTGCTGCCCCCGTGCTCGTTCGAGTTCTCTGCGCCCCTCCGGCAGGCACACCCCCCAGGGCTCTATGCTGTTCTCGTCTGCTCGTCTGCTCGCCTGCCCTATGGCTTAATGGGGATTTGATGTTTTCGGTCAAGTGTCAAGGATTCCCAGCCCCAGCGTTGCACTGACGACGGGGACGAGTGCTGCCCGATGCTGTCCATCAGCCAGCAGCAGGTACAGACTCGTTTGAATCCACCTAACCATTCGTTATATCAATCGAGATGTTTGTTCCTGTGTGTGTTCGTTTGTTTGTGTGTCTCTGCAACTGCGGATGAGGCCACATGATGCGATGATGATGATGAGTGGCTTGTCTTTAAGGGTTAAATAAAGTCGGCAGCATTGTGTTTGCCCTTCAATCGGTGCCGCATATCGGATATCGGCACACACACACACACACACACACACATATGTACATATGCAAATTGTGTCTGGCAATTTGTGCAACTCAATAAATATGGCCATCCGCAGCGTTCTGCACACAGCCTCCTGTAGGGCTCCCACAAAAAAAAAAGAGGAAAAAAAACCCCAAACTAGCAAAAGAATATTGAGAAACTCCTCCCAGCCCTAAAAACTATAAAAGTGATTTATTTGATGTCACAGAAAAGCAGTCATGCATAAATATTTAGCATAACCCCCAGCCCCCAGCGCCCCAACCAAATCCAACTCCGCTTGCAGCTCCGACTACTGACTGCGGGACTGCGGGACTAGCGACTCCTCCGAGGAGATATTTAAATCAGACAAGAGGGAGAGACAAAGACAGCCCCGGGCAGCCTCGGGCAGGCGGGTAGCTGCCCGAGGAGCAGACCAAATATATGCTTTATAACTGTGTGTAAGCCGTAAGCAGGCGGCAAGCGGAATCCAAATCTGAGAGCCTGTGTCCGTCCGTCCCTTTTTTTTTTATTGGCAGAGACAGTTCGGGCTGGGGCTGGGTACGGGTACGGGGCACATTATAGATACACTCGGACACACGCCTACTTCAAAATGCTGGCTCAATGCTCAAGGATGCGGCAGCTGCGGAGCAGCAGGGGCAGCAGAGGCAGGAGCCAGGAGCACCCCAAACAAGGCACATAAAAAGCCATAAGCATCCTGCAGCTGAAGTGTCCTGCTGGCGAGCGAACCAACCAAACAACAAAAAAACAAAAAAAACATTCAACTCTTTTTCCCCTCCCCAAAATACCCTTACACTCACCCGTACACGGGGTGCGCCCAATTAGGGCCAAACGTTGATCTCAGGCTCTTCCCACAGAAGGGTAATCATTTCTGACGGATACCTAATCGAAAATCAGCCACAAAGGCTGAGTCCTCAGTCGGTTCCTTGGCCAAACTAAATTCACTTTTGAGTCTCTTAAAATACAAAACAAAAACAGCGCTTAAATACCCCTAAAATCTGCTTTATTTTGACCAAAATTCCCAGCTGCAGCTGCTCCAATGTCTGTGTGGAGATCCCCCTGGGACTGGACTGTGGGTTGGTTGGTTGGTTTCCATGTGCTGCCGCCAGTGTATTCGGATCTTCGTATTTGCAGCGCAGTTCCATGCCCTCTTGTGCTTTTCTGCGTTTGGGGCCAAATCAAATATGCGCAAATAAATAAAAATGAAAATTCAGGATGAACAGAAAAGAAAAGAAAAAAAGAAAAGAAAAAAAAATGAATTTCTTCTTTAACTGTTGATGCCGATAAGCATTAGCGGGGGCAGGCAGAGACAGAGACAGAGAGAGAGAGAAAAGATGAGCCATTGGCATGGAGCAAAATCTCAAGGTAAGCTCCGGGGCAAAAAGAAAACACTTTGCGGCATTTTTATAGTTGTTTGATATATTCATTGAAATTGGTTGGCACACCCTCGGCTGTCCCACTCCCACCCCCACCCCCACCACTCTCCTCGGCGAAGAGATGTTCGATGTGTATTGAAATATTTATGAATCAATATACGTAACAAAAAACATATTCCCCTCTTCTGTCGATTGGCCAACGGATCTGTTCAGAGCTGCCTCCTCCCGCGTGCTCCGCTCTGTCCTGTGTCCTGTGTGTCATCTGTGGCATCTGTCCGGAATCCGGAATCCGGAAAACGGAATCTGCAATCCGGAATGGGCTCCCCGGGCCAGCCAGCAGTAAGTGAGTGTTTGGCTAAGCAATTGTTTATGTGAAGTTGAAGTTGTCGCATTGGGAGCTGCCGGCAAGGACGGACAGCGCCACAGTCCTCACATAGTTCCAGGCTGTTGGGGCTGATGGGGCATGCGGCTGGTTCGGTTACCCACATAATTGGCTGGGACGCGTCTCAAGTGCTTCGAGTGCTTCCAGTGCAGGGATTATTTCGTACCCAAGTTAAGGATAATCTACATCTTTCCAGCGTGGGGGCAGGTCGTAATTAGAGGAGGATTAGAGGGACTTAATTTGTATATTCTTCAGATTGATAGGTACAGATAGGTAGATAGGTAGTTTAAATTAGGACCAAAAGGTACCATAATCTGTACATAAATAAATATATTAATTGTTTAAATATTAATACCCCAAGTCTACAATCAGAGTAAAAATATATTAGTTGAAATTAAGTGAAATTTAGTAGAACTCAATGAATGTAAACTCCCCATCAATTTATTTAAAAACCTTTAATTTAATCTAATTACATCAAATAAATATACGTAAAATATTAAAATTATAGGAAATATATTTAGATTCGAAATATAAAAGTATTTAATTTATACATACATATATGCCATTTATTTTTATTTGTTTTATTTTTATATAAAATTATTTAATTTATATGTATATGACATACATTTATTTTTATTTATTTTATAATTAATTCAAAGTATTTAATTTATATATGACATGCATTTATTTTAAATTTATATAAAAGTATTTAATTAATATATGACATACATTTATTTTTATTTATTTTATAATTAATTCAAAGTATTTATTTTATATATGACATACATTTATTTTTATTTTTTTTATATTTAAAAGTATTTAATGTATATATGACATACATTTATTATTCTTTATTTTATTCTTTATTATTTATTCTATATGAAATAAATTTATTTTTATTTATTTCATATTTAGAGCAAAGTATTTTTTATGCACAGCAGATTTAAACTAAAGATAAAAAACACTAAAATATCTTGTATGTTTTAAGTTGTTTAATTAATACGAAATACATTTGAAGCAAATCCGTGGGTGCACATTCGCTTAGCTCAGTGTGAATATTGCAAATGTCTGAGCGTATTTTCAGGACATTTATGTTTTGCTTCTGGGTCTTAGTTTGATCGTTTTCGTTTCGATTTTTGTTCAGTGCCCAGCAGGCAGTAAAAATTCAGTCTTCGTTTTGCCAGCTCGTCAGCTACACTGGAATTTTACAGTCTGTGAAATTTTCCCAACCAAACACACCGATCAATTAATACTGAAACAAGACTACAACTACGAGCTGACCGATAGAATGTCTACGTTGCGCAGAGACACGGAGGAGGCTGCGACGAGCGGAGCGCCGCAAAACGAACCCGACCTGCTCCAAGAGAAACTCACCATTGATGGTCACCGGGTGGCCCATTACATTGTACCGATTACTGGCGATGGCAACTGTCTTTTTCGATCCATTTCATATATTTTCTACGGCACACAACTACTACATTTCTGGGTGCGGCAGCGCATAGTGCGGCAGGTGACAAGCAATTGGGCAGCTATGAAAGTACTGACAAGCGACGCGCGAGGGGACAACTACGGCCGCTGCGAGGAGTACATAAAGGACATGATGACAGACGGCACATTCGGCGGACATTGTGAACTCGCGGCGGCCGGGGATCTGTTTGCGACTCACTTCGAAGTCTTCTACAATGGAAACATAATGGCCGAAGTGGGCGAGACAAACTATCGTGTGAGGCGACTGCGTTTCAGCGGCGATCTAAGCTTTGGCCACTTTGAGGTGCTGCTGCCGAAGTGGTACAGCCGATGTGCCTCGCTCACCATGAAGAACGGCGCCGAGTGGTGCCAGTTTTGCGTTTGCACTCGACCCACCAGATATCCCGAGAATGGACAGCAGCCGCGCTCAGAAGTGATTCGTGGCCGGGGCTTTCGACTGCGCATCGAGCCCCACTGTCTGGGGCCAGCGCTAAAAGTCTGCTGCAAAGACCATTTAACAGTGCTGAAGCCGGAGCTGCCCTCACCGCGCGAGCTGCGCCAGCGCTTGGCACGCGATCTAAGAGCAAACCTCCGACCACGCTATTCGATGCAACGCAACGCGAACCTCGCGGAGTTTATTCAGCGCAACTCGCACACCTCACGCGACGCGCTGCAGCAGATGCTGTCCAGATTCAACTTTCGCAGCGCCAAACGGCATTAACTTAATGCTGCCCCTGGTAAGTTGCTCCACTTTGGCATTAGGCCCAACGAATTTCGTTAATTTCTTCCACTTTCTTCTACTTTTTCGTTTTTCGTTTTTAGTTTTGTTTTTTGTTTCGTTTTATGGCTGCTGCCGCACATCAGCTGGCAGCACAAAATTTGAATCATTTCCCAAAATATGCAGCACTGAGGCAAACGGAAGTCAAAGAGTGAGCGAACACAACGACAACAATCACGTTAACCCTTAGAGTATGCCAGCCAGCCATGCCCCACCACCCCACCATAATATGTGGCAGCTCTGCAGGCCACCAGCGAGCAGGAGAGGCGAACAGGCAATGCTCTATCCCGAAAATTAATCGTCGGCGATCGTGTTGCAACTTCACACTGAGTCAGCGCTCTGGCTAACTATTGTGCCCTCAATTATTCTGGCATAAAATATATTTTAATTAATCATGGCTGCTGGATCCATGACTTATGCTCCAAATGTTTGCTGTTAATTCCAGGGTTGCCTTTGGAGAGACTCCTTGGGCCATTGAGCCAGTGTTAGGGTATGCAAAAGCAGGAGGCAAAAGGCCACGACACCAAGAGACTGAGACTGAGACTCTGAGGCTGAGACTCTGAGGCTGAGACTGAGGCATGAACAGCGCGCATCGTTAGTCTGCCCTCTCTAACTCTCTCTCTCTCTCTCTCTACATCTTGCTCGCTCTCAGTCTCGCTGTGTGGAGTCCTGGGCGATGGCTTGGGCCCGGCCCGGCCCGACTGTGACTGTCATGTGCCACAAACCCACTAAACTAATGAAAAATGTGAAGCGACGGCACAAAAGGAAGCACAATTTTTGTACACACACACACACAGACACTCAGAGGGTGAGTGCAGCATGCAACAACAGCAACAACAAAAGGAGTGGAGAAGCGCAGAGCAGAATGGCAGCAGAAAGCAGCAGAGGAGCCACACAAAGAAATGTTAATTCCGTAATACTTTAAATGCGGCAGGCATCGAATGACATTTGCACTTTTGCTGCCACTGTGCGCACAGTGGGACGCAGACCAGGCCGGGCCAGGCCAGAACCAAGACCAGTGCCAGCACCAGTACCAGCACCAGAAAGCATTCCAAAAGAGACCAAGAGACCGATTCCGATTCCGAGAACCAAAAACTCTCGACCGGAGCGATGTTAGTCGTATGTTTGCCGTACGTGATGGCCAAGTGAAAGCGTTTCCCACCTCTGTCCTCTGTCCTCTGTCCACGCCACAGCACACCATCCGCTCCGCTCTGCTTCGCCTGTCCAATCTCTGCCAAAGGTATGCATGTGTCCCTTTGCCAGCCCACACCCCACGCTCCCGTGCCTGTGTGAGTTCTAATATGCAAGGGTATTTGTGGGCTGCAGGAGCAGCAAAAAATAAAAGAAACAGCAACAACAAATACAACAAAAGGTGCAAAAACGGGCACAAGAATTGCAAAAGGGGGCAAGGTGCATTGGCAGTGGCAGGGCGCTGTGGCAAGGTGGCAGCTGGCTGCGGAGCTGACCGCACTGGCCAAAACAACAAGCAACAGAACAGTGCAGAACAGCAGAGAGCGGGTCGGGTCGGGTCGTATCGGGTTGGGACGCGGCTGGTAAGGAATGGACAAAAAAAAAGGGGGGAAAAAGAAAAGGACACATGACACGAACAAACATCAGCAGCAGGCACTGCACAGAGTGGAGCTCGTGACACGAAATAGCTGACTGAGAATATAAAATAGAAATTATCATAATAATTATTATTATTATTATTATTTTTGTATGCCAGCAGAGCCGCGCACTTCGCTGCTTACTAAATGCATTTAATGTTTAGGGATTTATCAAAATTAAGCAAAGATAATCAAAAGCAACAAAGCAACTCCATACCTACACAAATTGTCGTATAAAAAGTTATAAAAATGACACAAAACTAAATAAAATAGGCGCTCAACACACACAATTTTAGACCAAATTTGAGATTTTTGTTTGATTAATTTTAAATTTTCGTGGAACCTATTTATAGAAAAGTAAGACCTTTCTTATAGAAACAATGCCACATACTCTGGCTATCATTTAAAAAAAACGTGGCGAAGAGCCGCTTACACACAGATTTTTTTCTACATATTTATAGTATAGAACTATATTTATTTAATTATATATTATATTATATTATTATATATTATATTATATATTATATATTTTTTATTATATTATATTATAAATACTATAATTATAAATATAAAAACTCTCAGTTGTGATATTTTCCGCTGCTAGAAGGAGCCTCCTGCTAAGGGAAGACATGCTGCAGAGCTTCACCCATTAAAAAGTAAATGTTCCGCCACGTAGTTTCGTTCTTTAGAGCTCTCTCTTTCTTTATAAGGAAGGGACTTAGCTCATATTTGTTGGCTTAAGAAGCAGACATTCCAACGAACATTTACCTACTATTAATAGTCTTCCATTTGAACCGCTTTGGGCATACTAAATATATTAAAATGAAGCTTTCTTTTGATGGATAACAAATGGTATTTGGCAGCCAAAACATGAACTAATTTTGATTTGAATTGTGTAAAGTTATCTGCCTATCTGGTGACTGCTCACTTGACCATCTCTGTGCCGTAAATGGATGATGAAAACGATGGAGGGTGTGAGGTGCGAGAAAACCTCGGGCCAGGGACTGGGCTTGGGTTTGGGTTTGGGCCTGGGCCTGGGCCTGTTCCTGGGTCAGTTCGCACGTTCATTTGCGCGCTCGTTTGCTCTTTAACAAATGTGCGCTCCTTTTCATTACGTATGACAGCAAATAGTACAATGGAATATGGAATATGACATGCAGGCGATAAAGTTATGCCGGAGACACACCAAAAAAGGGACAGAGAGAGAGCAGGGCAGGGCAGGGCAGAGCAGGGACTGTGCCAGGCTGAAAGGTGAGCAAATGGGTGTTAGTGTGCCACTTTGCCACAGCCGCACACACACAAGCCAACGAGAAAGGGGAGCAACACCTTAACTGGAGGAAAGCTGAAGGAAAGGCAAGGGAAGGAAAGGAAAGAGCAAGGCAAAGCGGAGCAGAGCAGAGCTAGAGAAAGCTGTGATAGTGGGTGCGGACTGTTCTGTGTGGATGGAGGAAGGGGAATGGGAAACGGGGACGGGAACGGAGACGGAGACCCACAAATGCTACTGCGGTAGTTGTGCTAATTTGTTTGTTTGTCGTTATCATTTTCATTTTCCCTCTCCAGAGCTTTCCTTTTTGGAAACTCTACGCCACACCAGCCAACATCAGGCACCAACAGGCACCGCACACGCCGCACACACCCCAACGAGCCACCGAGCCACCGATTTCCTTTGTCCAAGACAAGCAGCCGCACAAAGGCACAAAAGCAACCAACGACAGCAAGTGCAAGAGGTCACCACCAGCGACACAGAGAACGAGAGATAGAGACACAGCTAGAGATGGAGATAGAGATGGAGATGGAGATGGAGCTGGAGAGAAGTGCTCTCTGAAGCGCAATGAAAGCATGCCCGATGGGAGCAGCCTAACAGCAGCTCCAGCAGAGATTGTCGCTTAAGATAATGCTCTGAAAATAAGTAAAAAGCGTTGGGAAATCTGAATGGATCATACATATATATTAAATGGGATTATCGCTAGCCTCTAATATTAATATCAGAGAGATATATATATATTATATATACGTGGCCTACGAATGAACCCGCGAAGATTTATATTCAAATAAAAAAGAGAACCAAAAATTAATTTATAATAATAATATTAACATTAATATTAATATAGTAAATATCGAAGTAAATATTGGAACACTCAATTTTGTTCTTAAATAAAATCTTAAGTGCATTTCCATTTTTTATTTATTTATTCATTTATTTTATTTGTAAATAACAAGAAAAGATGCATTAAAAAAAGGTGCACATTTTGTAAATTACTGATCCTTATTGCTCCTGATTGGAATTATTGGTAGATATTGGTAGATATTATTTATTAATATTATGTTTCTCCAAATAAATATTATATGTATTTGCATGTCTTCCAAGGCCTAAGAGAACAGAGTGCTATATTCCACAGCTACAGCTACTATATTCGATACAGTATACACATCAGGTTGTTCAGGGTATTCCCTTCTTCCCTTAATAATAAATATATCTAAGAGAGAACTCCGTTCCGCCAGGCGCTATCCTTTGAGCGCTCCTCTGCTACAGTTAACGAATTGTTAACTGAATTATTAAATATGGAAGAGCAGGAGGATGCAATGGCAGTCATCGATTAGCAGCCTCCTGATGAGCAGGACATTTGCACATATTCGACAATTTTTAATTCACTTTCACTGCTGGCACGCAGTCGGCACTTGCTGCGCGCTTCCTTCCTGCCTTCCGCCTGCTGCCTGCCCAAGCCCGATGCCGATGCCGGAACGCATTCCACTCCGGCTTACAGCCCGCCGCAGAGTGGAGTGGAGTGGAGTGGAGTGGATCGGAGTGCCAATGGCAGATATGCCAGCAAGCGGAGAGCTCCATCGTTGCCGTTGTTTGTGCTGCGCCACTGTTGCCGCCAACTGGTCATCCGAGATCCAGTCCAGTCCAGTGGGTGGTGTGTGGTGTGGGTGGTGGTGGGGGTGGGGTTTGTGCCAAAGGAACTGTGTGCTGTCTGTGGCTGTGTCTGGGAGTTGTATTTCCTCTTCTGCTGCTTCTTCGCTTTTGGCTGCTGCGTGTCAAACGGTGAATTTTGTCCTTCTCCATTCCTCCATCCCTGCTCCCTTTTCTGCCCTTCTCTCGCTACTGCCCCCCATTCGCCTGTCCCCTTTGCATTTATCGTGTATTTTGCTGTGTTTTGTCGCGCATATTAATCATAAAGCGGACACGCGTCGCTTTACGCACGTTTGCCGGATGCGGAAGACAACGAGACAGAGACTGGGACAGAGACAGAGACAGAGACTCGACTCGGCCAAAAGTAACCCAACACTACCCATACCCCCACTCCTACCCCTACACCCCTAGCTCTCTCTCTCTCGCTCTCTCTTATCACCAGTCATCGGTCCATCTCGCTTTCTCACGCTGCAAGTACGAGTACTGTCCGCGTTTTAGATTTAAGCGCGTTATAAATGAGCACCCCCCCACCCCCTCCCCACAAGTATACATACATACCTACATACCCACGCACATAATTATCATACCCTTGCGGCATGAAAGGGTAATACAATTTTGTTTTGCAAAATTCCAGCAGATGCTGCAGCATAAGATTATCCCTTCGAGCATCCCACACATATATTATACATATATATATTATTTATATATATATTATTATTATATATATTATTATATTATTATTATATATATTATATATTATTATATATATATTCCTGATCAGCATACAAGTCAAGTCCTACCCCTGAGCTCTGCCCATTTGGCAAACGCAAACGAATAAGCTCAAATCCTTATAGCCCATGGCTCTGGCCTAGCAAGCAAAGGCTGCGCAGATCAAATATAAACTCCAAAGTGGAAGTGTATCAAGAACTTCGTGGCAATCAAAGAGATGGCCTTTCTTTCTTTGCTTCTTTTTTTTGGCTGCGCTTTCTTCAACTTTTACTTCTTATGATTTTCCTTGGCGTTCAGTTGGCTGCTGCTGGTCTGCTGCTGCTGCTTTCTCCATCTTCTTGTAGCTCATAAATCAAAATTTTCGGTTTTGGCATTTTTAAAGGCAAGAACTAACAGCAGAGAGGGGTTGGAGGGTGGATGGGATGGGATGGGATGGGCAGTGGACAGCCCAGCCCTTTGCTGCCGCCGCTGCTGCTGCTGCTGTCCATGACGGATGATTGGATTTTATGTTGATTACGAAAATGTCTCTGACTCTATGTGTCTCTCTCTCTCTCTCACCCCTCTCCCTCTCTCACCCCCTCTCTCTCTCTTTGTGTGTGTTTGCACGAGTCGAATTTTTTGGCTTTGGCTTTCACAGATTTCCTTTATTTGCCCCCTACCCCCCCCAAAACACACACAAAAATAAACAGAAAAAATGGAGCAGAAAAAAACATTGAGCAGGAGTATTCCAGAGGGTAGCAAGTGGGGCGGGTGTGGCCTGCGAGGCTAATAAGGGAATCAGAAATAATCATAGACATCAAAGTTACTTTCAGTTGCCATGTAATTCCACCGCAAAGGGTTTGGGCTGCTTAGCCCTGCGCTCTCCTCTAGGAGGAGATATTGGATAGCCCCAACAGACCCATAATTGTCATACTTAGCACTCCATAGTTGATAGCCAACAGATTTAATATATTTTAAAATATAAAACAAACATTCGATTGTTTTTTTTCTCTTGTTTCTTTTTTTGTCGTGGCATTTCTTTGGTTTTTTCTGGAATATTCATTCCAATTTGCGCCTGTAATTTCCACTGGGTATCCCCCAATCGACTTCCTGCGAGTTCATCCTTCCCCCTCTCTCCGCGCTATGCCCTCCCGTTCCCTTACTCCCCCGAACGCAAACTCCAACTCCTGATCATTGCGTCTCGTATTACCCATTTCTGTCGAAGCGAAAGCCAAAGCCAAAGCTGGCGGGGGGACCGTTTCGTGGCGTGGGGTTACAGCAGTTCGTTCTTTAGGGGTAGGCCCATAGGGTGGGGTGGGGGTGGGGGTGGTATGGGTATGGGATCTATCACATCGAAATATGCCGTTATTATTGGCCATATTTTAATGCTCTTCGCTGTCCGTGTTTGTCTGTCCGTCCGCCTGCCATGTCTACGGCTTCTTCGGTGCTGGCCAACCGAGATTTGTCGTAGTCCATTTTTGATTTATTTATGTGTGTTATTTGCCTTGTTTTTGCTTTTGGCTTTGCGTCTGTGATTACTCATGGGTCCCCCAACCACCACCACTCCCCACGACCCACCACCCACCATCTCTACTCAATAGCAGGCCTGGTTATGGGGGGAGCCAGAGGAGTGCTGAAATTCGATTTGCATATTATTTTATTTGCATTTTACATAATAATTTAATTTTATTAGTTTTGCTGCATCATCATCATCGTCGTCAATGGCCTCGTCATCGGCTCAAGTTGCCAAATCCTAATGGCTCTAATGGCACCTTGGTGGGGTCTGCCACCAGCCCCTGCTACCCCCTCCTGCTCCCTCCATTGAATGTGTATTTTGAGGTCATCGTACCGGCATTCGTCGCCATCTCTGGATGGGCGCTTTTTTGGTCAGGTTTGGTCTCTCTCCCGCTCTCCCGCTCTCTCTTCTGTTCTTCGCTTTGCTTTTGGGCTGCCCTAATGCATTGCATGCCCTATTGGGGACACTTAGTGCGGGCCACGCCCCCCGCAACGCCCACTCTTTGCTGCCACTCTACATGGCTACATAGTATATATTTTGTAGTTAAATTTGTGCGCTTCTTTCTCTTTTTTTCTCTATTTTTGGGCATTTATTTTCATGGTTTACTTGAAGCATATTTCGCTGGCCGACACATTCATTTAACTTTGTGGTGCATGGAGTGTGGCAGGGAGGGGTTGGTGCGGCGGGGCGGGGCGGTGCTGGCAGTGCAGCGGGTGTTGCAGGCATTGGCCGACAATTGCTGCAGTCTTTGGAGAGTCTTTCGCCCGGGCGCAACGATGGCCAGTCGTAAATTAGTTGCGAATAGCAGCGCGCAGTAACACCATCACACCATCACACCAGTAAACACCCCAACATGCCACCAACACAACTCCAGTACCCGCAGCAGAGAGAGTTACAGAGCGAGAAAAGTGCACAAAGTCGACTCGTGGCGGGCAGAGCAAAACGAAAAGAAAATTTCAGTTGGAACTTAAACTACTTTTAAAATCTAATCAGATGTTGGCCATTTAATTTGGGACACTCTCTAATTGGTGTCACATATTTAAAGCTTTCAAATTCGGTTCGTAAACATGCCCAAACCTGGAGCCATTCTACGCCTACAGCCATTCCACATAGCTTCCTCGAGAGCCACGCCAATTGACTATAAACTAATTTGGAAGCCAACTAAAACTTCAACAACAACTCCAATTCAACTGCAAAAGTCTCATCAGCAACACCAACATATAAGAGATAATTTGCACTGCCACAAAAAGGAAAGAAAAGAAAAGAAAAAATAAAAGCAACAAGAAAAATCATTAACAAACCGCGAAAAATGACACAAACACCCACACCACAGCCACACCCGCACCCACACCCAATTCCAAGCATGAAGAACAGTCAAACTTCAACAACAACAACAACAAAACAACTCCAACTCGCAACACCAACAGAAAAGAAAACTGCCAGAACCCAAACGAGGGCGGATTCGAATAAGGAAAAAAAGGTAAGGGAAAGCAAAAGTCAAGTAGCAGTAGCAGTAGCAGAGGTAAGGCATGAATCCAGCTTGAAATTATAAGCACAAGCCCACACAAAACAATTTCCCACACATTCCACAGCCAAGCTAAGCCACCGCCGCACCGCGCCGAGCCGCGCCGCTCCCCGGAGTCAGTCAGCTGCCAGTCCAAACTGAATGTGAACAGCCAACAAAGGCTCTAAGTATTTAAGCTAGTTTGAATTTGAAATGACTTGCAGTTGACCCACCGCCCCAAGCCAACGATGCCATCGAGAACAGCCCAGGAAACCAGAGCAAAGCCCCAACCCAAACCCAAACCAAAAGCCGAAACCAGAACAAACACCAGACCAAAATGGAACCCTAACGTTCAATGCAATTTGGTTTCCTTTTTTGGTTGCTGTGTTGCCCTGCCCCACTGCTGGCTGCCTGCCGTTACCAATTATTTGCGCTGTTATCGCGACCTTCTTGTGCTGACCTCAATTTGGCAAATAAGGTTCCCTGTCGGGTGCTGCCGGGTGCCGGCTCCTTCTGCGACTGCTTGCAAAAACCGGAGCCTCAAGCCCCGTACCTCGGCACGGGCGGAGGGAGCTTGTTGATTGCCTCCAAGTCTGATTGAAGTGCAAGGTGAGGCGGCACGATAGGGCAGCCCGTCCTGCCCCTGCCCCTGCCACTGCCTCTGACAATTTCTCACAGTGTTTGACGACACAGCGGGCAGGGGGACCAGTGGAGAATGATAGGTCCTTGGGCAGGCAGGTTTCTCTTTCACTTTTAATGGCAACTGGCATAATGAGCTGCAAATAGGAGTACGGGCACGGGCACGAGTAAATTGTATGTGTGCCCTGTGCCACAATGTAGCTCGACTCGGGGCTCTGCATTTGTTTTGGCCACTTGGGACACGGTGCCCCGTGCCCTGCCCCATCTACCCTGCTCGGGGCCAGCATTGACACAATAAAACATTTGTTGTCGTTGCATTTATTGACGCATTTGCTCTTTTGCATATTTTGAATGTTTTCTATACACTCACTGGGGGTACTTCCCATTTATTTACTCCATAAATACGTACACTTAGCCTGCTTTAAAATTTTGCATTTATCTTAGTTAGATAAGGTTTGGGTTTAACTTAAAATGAGCAAGGAATTTATTTCGCATTTAGGGAAGGTTATTTTTGATTATTTAATATATTGCCAAGACCCACAAAATTATTTTTATTTTTTAACATAGTTCTGCAATTTTTTGTTTGCTATTTCATAGAGCTACCATGGGAATTTCAAATCTACTTCAAATCTTCTTAAGTTGTAGCCAAATAATCCCTAAATCTCACAATTTTCTCACATACTTTGATCTGCGTACCCTTCAGTGTATTAGCAGCTTCGTCCCATTAATTCTATAATTTGCTTTCAGTTCTTTTTGACATTTTTTTGTCGCGACAAAATAAAATGTAATTTTTCTTTTAGGCCCAGTTCCCAGTCCCCGCTAAGCCGCACAGACCCAGTTGTACGCCCAGAACCAGTAACAAAACCCCAGTCGCGGGGCAAACATGCGACCATTCAATGCTGACAACGAAAACAACAAATTTCCACAACAAAATATGCAAATCGTAGTTTTTAGTTTGGCGAGTTCAGGCGACTGGCGGTGAATGGGGCGGGGTTCAGGGGCTCAGGGTTCAGGGCCCAAAACCCAACTGTGAGCGGCAGGCTATTGGCTGAATTGAAGTCAAGTGAAATTGCATTTTCCGCTCATCGTAAATAATTTAAAAGTGTGAAAAACAATTTTAGTTGTTTTTTTGTATGGTTTCTATTTTTTAAATTTGGTTCAGTTTTCGATGTGTTTTCAATTTTTAATATTGTATTTGAATGTAACATTAAATTCGAGTTTTTGGTTTTTTTTTAGAAAGGTTAAGGTACCTGAAAGGTAAAGAAGGATATAGAAATTATGTACTATGGACTCTCAGTTTATTAATCATTATCATCATAGACTATGAATTAATATTTTTGATGTTCTATTCGGTCTACTGCTTATTTTAAGCACTTAGGAACTATAATTAGTAGATATAATATTTGAAAAGTCCCATGAAAGTTCGTTTGAATTCTCTTTGCAGCCCAAACATTTTTGTGGGCAACCCAACCCGCGCGGCCAAATATTTTGTGGTTTTATTGCTAACTCTAAGTGTGGGTTAGTGATCACAGCATAATTTTTGTCTCCTGCGAAGTAAATTCAAAAGTTATTTAGATACATTTTTTATTTATTTTTACTTATTACTTATGCCTATTTTATTTATTATTAGCTGCAAATTTTGTTATTTTTTTAATAACAAACGTTGTCCTAGTCGACTTAGGCTTAGTCGCAGATTTTAGACTTCGTGGGTTCCTGCTTAAGGGTTCAATAAACCACATACTGATTCCATTCTGTATTAATTAAGAAAGAGATGAAAAAAAGAGCTATAAGAGCTATCCTTCTGCACATATGTGAGATTATAACTTAAAAGACAACAACAATTTTTCTATATAGTACAATGAATAATATTTATAAGATTTTGTAACATTTGATGTTTTTTTTGTGTGTGTTATAATTAAAACAATTTTGTTTTTTGTGTATGGCAGCTATGGCAGAAATTTCCCAATGGAAATCTTCTGAGACGGCTGGCCTCCAATGCCAGGGATTCAAATGCCAGGCACTGAACAGTACAGCTCAGTGCTTGGCCTTTGAGCCCCTGGTTCATCCGAGCCAGTCCGCACTTTTGTTGTAGTCCGCCCAGGCTTTCGTTTCCTGCTCGGTGCGGTGTTGGAGCAGCGACGTGTTGGTGGACGAGATCTGAGGCGAGCCGATGAGACTCGATCGGTTGTCCTGCTTGGAGCGCAGACGCTTGCTGGCCACCAGCTGCGACATCTTGCGCAGCGTGATGTAGTCCTTGTTGAGCATGCGACACAGCTCGATGAAGGTGCAGAGACGCGGATTCTTTAGATCGGCGGCCAGCTGATAGGCGGCATTCAGCACCTCCGTCTGGCGCTCATACTTGTGGAGAACGGCATGCGACTTGGCCATCAGCATCGTGCTGAGGAACTGCCAGATCTTGCTGTTGCAGCGCTTGGCCTCCTCGATCGCCTGCTGGGCATACGACAGGCACTGCACAAAATGATTATGCTGCACATGATGATCGGCCATCTCATGCAGCAGATAGGTGCGCTCGATGGGCAGCTTGGCAAAGAACAGACGCTGCTCCAGATGCTGTATGGATTGTCTGCATAAAACATAAGGTGAATTCATTTATCACCCTGCCACAGCCTATACTCACGACTTCTGTCTTTCCTGCACTGGATAGCCGTACGATGAACGATCTCCGAACACATAGACGGCCCGCTCGAGCGGCTTGATCGCCGGTATATTCAGCATCAGGCACATGGAGTTCTTGTTGTATGGCGTGACACGGGTGGGCGGCAGGCGATAGCCCTCGCACAGGCTCAGGGCCAAATGGTTGTACACCTCGTTGGTGAATTCCGTCTTCCAAGGCATTATGCGGCTCGTCTTGACGCTCACATAGTTGCCCATCACATCCTCCACGAACTTGCGCAGACGCTGTGACAAAGGACAGATGAGACCAATGCTGGTGGCTGGAGGAGAGCTATGTCACTTACCGCCGGATCATCGTGCCGCCTTAGAACGCGTATCGTGCGCAGAATGCTGTGCATGTTGCGGCGCGTCTGGTACTGGATGCGGAACAGGCTCGCCTCGCGGAAGCGCTGCGACATCTTGAAGTTGTGCTGCCCCTGGGGTATGTCATTGTACATGGGACTGCGGGCGTGCAGCATCCGTGTAAAGGTCTTTATGCGCTGGAACGAGTTGTCCAGATACTCTCCCCGCTCCTTCGACGAGCCAAAGTACTGGTCGAGCAGTAGATTGGGATTCTGGCGTAGCGTCTTCAGGAAGAGGAAGTCCGTCCAGGCGCGGTGCAGATAATTCTGATAAAATATCTTGGTTTTGCGTCGTCGCCGTGCCTGCTCCAGGGGCGACAGTGTTTCCCGTTCCTCCTCCTGAACGCTCTGCACATCGCACTGCTCCAGCTCCCTGATGATCTTCCAGTGCGGACGCCGGTCCCTTGGCTCCAGCTCCCGCCGCTTCTGCTCATAGAACGATTTGAGGCTGCTCGATTTCCGCATGAAGAAGTTGGCCAGACTGTCGCCCAGGCTGTCCTTGAAGTTCTCGTTGACCACCATCAGACGCTTCTCGAAGGGCTCCATGGAGGTGCCGACATGCCGGCGCACATTGTCGCTCAGCAGCACCTTGTTCGACTCGAAGCGACTCAGGTCGTACAGCGCATCGGCCATCTCCAGCTGGGTGTGCACATCGCCCGGCCCCAGGGCCTGGCACGCCCGCGAGCTGTCCAGCAGTGCCGCCTCCGCCCGGGCCACCGCCCGATTGAATTTGCTCCTCAGCTGCAGCGTCCTGAAGTCATCCCCATGATGGTCCTCGATGCACTTGTCAAAATACTTCTGCGCCGCCGTATCCATCCGGGCATTGGCAAAGACACTGCCCCAGCTCCGATGGATGTTCCGCCGCTGCTCCTCCGGCCAGTCGAACGACTCCCAGGGATTCTGCTGTGCCAAGAGCTTACCGGTGGGCGCCACCACGGCTGGTTCCATTTTGATGGTCTTCGGATTTTGCATTGCAATGGTCAGAAAAGTAAAAACTAACTAAGAAAAAACTACAAAAAAAAGTATAAAAAACCAAAAAAAGTTAAAAAACAAAAAATTAACGATTTTGTTTAACGTCAAGAGCTTCAAAGGAAATGAACGAAAATTCGGGCAAGAGTTGATCGGCAGCAATGGAAATCGTACAGTCCGAATGGTCTATGGGCGATGGCAATGCTGGACTCCACTATGGTTCCAACTGGATTAACACACAGACTCTTAGCACTCTTTGCAGGTGGACAGACATTGAGCAGCTCCCAGAGCCTGCCCAAAACTACCTTCAATCCCTTTAACTACGAAGCTTCTGTGCTCCGTTGGGGTAAAGCAAGGCCAGACCAGTCCCTTCTCCTTATTATATTTGTACTTATCTTTTCTCATACCATGTACTTATTGTTGCTCTTCCCGCAGGAAAACCTCAATAACCGCAAAACAAATCTTGCATGGAAAATATCAACATGTTTATCCGCGACTATTAGACGATTTTCAGAAAAAAAAAAACAATATCAAAGCTTATGTACAAAGGCTGCAAGTGTGAGAGAGCAGGCATCGGCATCAATCACTTTGGCTGGAAGGGATCCTTGGCAATGTACTTGTCCAGCCGCTGCTCGCCATCGGGCTCCACCTGGGAGAGCTGACTGAAACCTTCCTCGTCCACAAAGCAGATCTCGTGACCATCGGGATCGGCCAGGATTAGCACTGATACGCTGGCCTTGCCGGGCGTATCCAGGGTGATAAGCGGCTTCAGAACAGTGCCGCCGGCTGCTTTGACTGCTTCGTGCAGCGGCGGTTGCGAGGCCGCGGGTAGGGCGAAGGCAATCCGTCCGTAGGCCTTGGCCCGATTAATGGGATCCGAGATCTGGGTGAGCTGAAGCGCCGCCTGACGGCCACCATAGCTCAGCCACAAGGTCTGCTTGGTCTCTGCCACCGGTTGCATCTGGAGCAGCTGATGCCAGTACTGGCGCGAAGTCGCCAGATCGCTCACATGCAGCTCCACCGACTGCACAGGATCGGAATTGGCTGCCTGGTCGATCACATAGAACTTGTAGCCGTCGGGCGAGGTGAGCAGACTGCCATTTCCGTCCGCCTTCTCGATGGGATACGAGTGCTGGGCTGCGCGCGACAATATCTCGTTGGAGTGGATGGTGACGCCGCCGAAATCGTTGCCTGTGGGAGTTCAGATTGTCGATTACAGATTGCTGGCAACACAATGACGGCACAAGCTTTGCTACTGATTGCCGGCCCCTTACCCATCTCGTAGCTGGTCACGCCGTAGTTGTATGTCAGCTCGATGACAAAATGGGAGCTCTCCGGCCCATAGCCAACCATGGTCTTGCTCCACCGATTGTCATAGGGTCTGCAAGGGATTGGGAGACTAGTTTTTCGCTCTCATTCTAGTTGCCTCTTGCCAGCGACTTACCCATTGCATTCGGCATCGCAACCTTCTTTGAATTCCTCGTGACGCAAAACCTGTTTCACCGAGACAGACAGAGACAGCATTAGTTAATGGTTGTTGAAAAATTACAGAGTCATTACGGCTATCTGGCATCTGGGCTTTTAATTAGTCAGTCAGCAGCCACCAATTGCCAATTGCGTTGTTCAGATAAAACACAAAAAAAAAAACCCACACTCGTATCGCATGCCGCAGCGATAAGGTAGAACAACCAGAACAACACCACTCGTAAATTCAAATCAAATTATTATAATTATAGTACCCACCTTCATACCCAGGATCTGGCGGAAGAAATGGGCGTTCTTAGCTCGATCTCCGATCTTGAGTACATAGTGCAGGGCACGTCCTGGCACTGCGGCTGCCATTATTGAGTTGAATTTGGAATTTAAGCAATGATTTATTCGTTAGCGGTTTGTTGTTATATGGCAGTAGGAATGTGTTTACTTCGATAAGTAAATATATCGATACATGTATCGCTTTGAAGATATCTTTGCAGGTGGCCATGTGATATATCTTTTGGCTGTCACAAATGGGATATTTTTGTGGAATATAACTATGGAAGGAACTACTTTCCTGACATTATTGCTGCACGACAATTTTGATTTTGATTATGCTTCCATCCATGTTTCATCCACGCTGCAAAAAATATCGATAATGGGTCTCGATACTTTTATGCGATAAGTGGAATGAATTCGGCGCGTTATTTTAAAAATAAATATTAGAGCCGAGAGTAAATGTAAATTTGCCCATTATTGAATTATAAACAGGTTTATTTAATCTTTGTCTTAGTTTCTAACGAACAAAAACGAACTTAGTCACTGCTTTGAACGAACTTAATCAGCTCACCTTAGCCCACTAAACCACCATTATAAATGCTCTATGTTTTCAGGTGAAAAATTTGAGGTAAACCGTGGAAAATATAACTGTAAATTCCCTTTTAGAGCCCAGTTTTTCTTTACTTACTTTTACTTTAATGAACACGACACGTTTCACCTGAACTGCCACACAATTCTTCCATTTTTATAATTTTCGTGGGTTTATTACCCACTGGTCGACAATGGGTTAATCGTTCTTTTTTTTGTCCATGGTTGGAAACCTCGACTCTGATATTCGGTTTAGTATTACTAGCTAGCTAGAAGCCTCAGCTCTGAAAATATAATTTTATACGAATAGTTAATACATTTTCTGCAATATTGTCTGCCTTGCAGTTATCCAATTTATTTGGTGTGCGTATAAAATATAAAACAAATAACGGACAAAAACTACATTGCAATTAAACAGGTTAATCCATACTTTCGGGCATCGTTCCACAGCGTCGCTGCTTTACCTTCTTGGAACGCTTGCCATCTTTACCTCCTTCGTTACGATCCTGTACTTGCTCATGACTGCCCTTGACGCTGACAACGTCCTCATTGTCCTGCTCGAACTGCTCCATCGGGATGTGCTCGCCGTCTCCAGCTCCTTCATAGCGAGCGCGTCTCTTGTTATGACCGGTCTTGGCCTTGGCCTGGACCATGACTACTTCCTCATTGTCCTGCTCGAACTGCTCCATGGAGTTGAGATGCTCTCCGCCGTCTCCAGCCCCTTCGTAACGAGACCGTCCTTTCTTATGACCGCCCTTGGCCTTGTCCATGACAGGTTCCAAAATCTCGTGCTCGAACTGATCCATCGGGATAGTTTCGACGACTCCAGCTCCTTCGTAACGGGACCGTCCTTTCTTATGACCGCCCTTGGCCTTGCCCATGACAGGTTCCGAAATCTCTTGCTCAAACTGATCCATCGGGATGGTTTCGACGACTCCAGCTCCTTCGTAACGGGACCGTCCTTTCTTATGACCGCCCTTGGCCTTGCCCATGACAGGTTCCAAAATCTCGTGCTCGAACTGCTCCATCGGGATGGTTTCGACGTCTCCAGCTCCTTCGTTACGAGCCCGTCTCTTCTTATGACCGACCTTGGCCTTGACCATGGCTACTTCTTCGTTGTCCTGCTCGAACTGTTCCATGGAGTTGAGCTGCTCGCCTTCGTCTCCCGCTCCTGCGTAACGAGCCCGACCTTTCTTAAGACTACCCTTGGCCTTGACCATGACAGGTTCCCCAATGTCCTGCACCGAGTTAAGCTCACCGTCTCCCGCTCCTGCGTAACGAGCCCGAACTTTCTTATGAGTGCCCTTGGACTTGACCATGAGAGGTTCTTCAAACTCATGCTCCAATTGCACCGACGGGCTGAGCTCGACGTCTTCAGCTCCTACGTAATGAGATGATCCTTTCTTATGACCGCCCTTGGCCTTGGCCTGGACCATGATCAGTTCCTCAGTGTCCGTGTCCTGCTCGAACTGTTCCATGGAGTTGAGCTGCTCGCCGCCGTCTCCAGCTCCTTCGTAACGAGACCGTCCTTTCTTATGACCGCCCTTGACCGTGACAGGTTCCAAAATCTCGTGCTCGAACTGCTCCATCGGGATGGGCTCGCCGTCTCCATCTGCTTCGTAGCGAGGCTGTCCTTTCTTAGGACCGCCCTTGGTCTTGACCATGAGAGGTTCACCAACCTCCTGCTCCAAGTGCACCGACGTGTTGAGCTCGTCGTCTTCAGATTCTTCGTAAGGATAACGCTCTTGCTGATTCCCGTACACCCTGGCACTGTCTCCAATGTCCTGCTCGAATTGCACATTCGACTTGAGGTTGAACTGTGATAAAGAAATGAAGGGAGCTAATAGTGGGGACTGTCCACGAGAGGAATAAATCACTTACGCGGCGCTCGTTGGCGAATTCGTAATCCGACTTCGACTCGTAATTATCTCGTGACTTCACGTTGGGCTCTACGTACTTCATTTCACTGCGCACCTTGCGGACACCCAACAGCTGGCGTGTGGACGTCTGCTGTTCCTCGAAATGGCTGATGACATCCATTGACTCCACCTCGGATTGAGTATAGTTCTCCTCAGATTGTTTCTGTCCACGGAGCGATGTCATTTCGCTGCGTGGAGTTACTGACGGTGTGGCGACGGAGCTGCCGATCAGCCCGTCATACTGCGTCTGGCGATATGTCCGCGAGCTGTTAAATACACCAATGAGGATGGACTCACAATAAATGGATAGAGCAAAACAAAAGACATACTCTTTGAGGTCTTCTTCCTCCACCATTTCCATATTTTCGCTGGATTTGTGCACCTTACGATACGTCAGCGACCTGTAAAATACACCCATGAAGGATACACAAAGCATTCACTAACCGAGCGAAACAGCGGCAAAACAAAGAACATACTTTTTGTGGTCTTCTTCCTTCATTTCCATTTCCATTTGCAAATCTTCGTTGGTCATTTGTATCTGGCGATATGTCGGCGAGCTGTGAAATATGCGAATCAGGAGAGACACACAGAGGGATAAAGCAGAAAAAGAAACCCACTCTTCGATGTCGTCTTTCTTCATATCCAGATCAACGTTATGTATGTCATAGGTCACGGAAATGACCTTGTCAGAGACCTTTTTGCTATCAATGCACATTAGCTGAGTGCTGAGCTTCACATTGAGTTCCTCGGCCTTCTTGCGCAGAGTCTGTTCGAAGGACAGCTGCTCCTCGAGTATCCTTGTATGCGAGAGCATCTGTATGAGTGGGAACCTCTTGCTTTGGGGAATATGCTCCAGCCCGCTGAACCAATTGAGGTCGCATTCCGGCTCCTGACGCTCTTCGGTGTCTGCGGCTTTCAAGTGGTTGCGAATGCTGCGATGCAGCAACGGGCTGATTCCCTCGTTGTTGCGCACATTGAACTCCTTGATGACGCTGTTCAGCTCCAGTAGGCCGAGTATGGTATTGGCTCCAATGTCAGTCAGGCCACAGCACTCCATGTCGACGACTGCAGGCGACGGGAAATCTTAGAGCGGCATTGCCCATGGCGGCATTTCGGCTACATACCCCGTATCCAGGCATCCTCCTTCAGCACCTCGGTAATCGAATTGAGTCCTTTGTCGCCAATCTCAGGATTGTTGGCAATTATGATCGTGCGTAGCCCCAACAATGAATTGATATCGGGCGTCTGGTAACGCAACGACTTCTGCCACCCCTCCGTGTAACGTGCTATCTTTTGGATCTGTGGGGTATGGATTCCGATTGAAGTATTGCGAAGTACCTTCACATCAGATATGCAATGTACTAACCTTGATCATTTCGGCCAGGTGACAGGCCCCCTTTGAGGTGATGTGGCAGCCGGAGAGATCGACTGATGCTATCTGGTTGAGGTACTTGACCGTATTGCATAAAAGTTCGCAGCCCTTGTCCCCTAGCATGCAGCGGCGAAAGCTCAACGTCTCCAAGCGATCGTTGCCGTCCAGCGACTAGAGGCAAGAGAAGCGCAATGATTGCATGAAGCAATTCGAATTACAATGGATGATGCGTGCTCGTCCTACCTTGGAAATAGACTCAATGTAGACGTCGTAGAGGGGCAGACCCTCCAGCTTGAGCACTGTCAGATTCTTGTTGCTCATCACACAATTGGCAATGGCCTGGACGAGGCCACGGAATATGAAGCGCGTGAATACCACCGGACGCTGTGTGTAGAGTCGGGCCCGATTCTCCGAGTCGATGGGATCAATTGTATCTGCATGGAAAATCCGTCACTTAGTTTGCGCCGCCCCAACCGCTGCGACTGTGGGCTACTCACTCTGTTCATAGGAGCGGCGCAGCCGTAGCACCAAGCACTTCAGGGCCAAATCATGGTGAAGTGCCTCAATAATCAGCAGCCAGTCGCTGACGCCCAGCTTGTCGGCATTGAGCTCTAGAACTGTGGTCTCATTTGATTTCTTGCGAATTTCAGGCAGCGGCGTGAGATTCTTGTTGCGGCATAGCTCCAAATAGCGGTAATGGAACGAGCGGCTTTTGCTTGATTTCTTTACAAGCGACGGCACCGTTACTTTCTTCGCCAACTCCCGTAACATTCCGTTGCGTACGCCAGATACGCGACCGAGCGACATTTTCTGTTTGTTCTACGACGAGATCAGGACTATTTGTGATATAATGCGAGCACAAGGGTGTAACGAACAGTAGAGTTAATGTTCTAAGGCAGCAATGTTTATCACTGTTCATGTTTATGTGTTCACGGCGTTGTGCTAAGCCTACTCAGGATCAAAAATTATCAAAAATTTTAAAATATTATCACAAATTTTGTTAGCGGCTCAGCAGCGTGACCATAACGATAAAAAATACCATTAAATACCATTTCAGTTTCAAGAAATACCATTTAAATACCATATCATAAAAACGCCAGGGCAATCCGATACTTAACCCACTTAACACCCCTCTATTTAATAAGTTGAGCACCCTTTGTTAAACCGCGGAAAATAATACTGTTTGTAAAGGCTCCTTGTAGCTCCACCCTCCTCTTTACTTACAAAACAAAAATGACCACCTACATCTTTCACCTGTAATGCGTAAAATATGTTAAAGTTGCATAAATTTCGTGGAAATATTAAATACCCCCCTGGTCGACAATGGGATAACGTTCTATGTTATTGATTGAATTCGTATTCCATGATTTTAATATTCAGTTCAATATTACCAGCTAGTTAGCCCTCTCAGCCCTAAACAAATAATTTTAACAGATAGATGAATCTATTTTCTACCATCTAGCTTTTTTTAAAGAGGCCTATTCATTGGATTGTTGATGAAATAAGATTTAATAAAAAAAGGTCAAGAAGAATGCTAATTTTTGTACTCGGTGGAGTATGGTACTTTACATACCCCTCAAATTATCTCGTATTGACACGATTGATTAGATTACCCTATATATAAATATTCCGATCCCGATTCGTATTCCTGGTATTTGCTCAATATTTAGTTTTGAAACAGTTAATTGCGATTTGGGGCCACCCTGAAATATTTAAACCAACCAATCTCTGTTCTGGACGATGATTCACTGATCCATTTTGTTGTTTACGCTTACGCTAAAGCCTATATATAGAACAGTCACCCACTTATCGGGGAACCGATTTGGAGAAGGGCTTGTCTATAAATACCGTGGGATGCACGGGACTCCCCATTCATATATGAATGCCCCATGCCCGTGATGAGACACCGTCAATCGTGTGCCCGGCTGTTTCCGGCGCTGGCTCTCCTGCTGGCCGTCCTGTACCCTTTGGCTGCTGGCCAGAACTACTGTGACCCGGAGCTGTGCCCCAGCGGCAGGCATGTGGCCTGCCAGAACAGCGGTGTAAGTTGGTGTACCCATGCCCACGGGTCCAATCCCATTATGATATCCTAATTGAGCTCCTCTGATAACCCAACTGGGGCGGGGCGGGTGTCAGCGCTTTGCCAGCGGCTGCAGCGGTGAATTCGTGCCGATAGACAGCTACATTCCGCTGATCCTGCAGCTGCACAACGAGCGCCGCAACCAGATCGCCGGCGGCGGACTGAGCGGCTTTCCCAGCGCCGCTCACATGGCCACCATGAGCTGGGACCCGGCACTGGCCCAGCTGGCCGCCTACAATACCCTGCAATGCCGCATGGCCCACGACGAGTGCCGCAACACGAACACCTACCGCTACGCAGGACAGAATCTGAGCATCCTCTTCACACGCAACGTGGATGTGGCCGACTTTCTGCGCCAGCGCATTGCCTCCTGGTTCGACGAGAACCGCTATGCCACCAGCGGCGACATGGAGAACTATCAGATGCGTGGCGGACCGTGCGTATCGTAGCCCGTGCTACCCTGTGCCTTTGATTCCTAATCCGCTTGCGGTATTTCTCCCCATTGACAGCGCCATTGGGCACTTCACGACGATGGTGAATGAGCGGAACAGCCGCGTGGGCTGTGCCATTGCCAGGTTCACGGACGCCAACAATGTGCAGGCCACGCTGCTGGCCTGCGACTATGCCGTGACGAATGTGCTCAACAATCCGGTCTACCGCGCCGGCCCACCTGCCTCCGAGTGCGCCTCGGGCCGGAATCCCACCTATCCCAATCTCTGTGCCGTCAATGAGAACTACGATTTCAATCAATGGTCGGGCTGATGCTGATCGATTGGTCATGCGGTTCCACAGATGGGGAACGCAACACAATACTTAAAACGAGGTTAAAAGTTAAAGAAACATTAAACAGAAAGTCTGGCACACAACTGCAACCAACCCAGAGACGGCATCTATGTGCTCTATGTATACATACTCTAGGCACACGCGCGGGCAATAAATCGAATCGAATCAGAACTTTGACTCAAGCTACCTTATAGAATTGAGTGGAAGCAGACAACGCAACCAACTTTAAGTGTAAGCCTCGAGCCAGCTTTCACTGGACTTTATTTGGCTTTATTTATTTGTTATTTTATTTATTAAGCTTTATTGTTGGTAACCGCGAGCTGCCATGTGTACAGTAAATGTTAAGTTAAGTAAAATCCTTTACATTTTTATATAATTAACATATGTTAATTTCAGGATCAGTTACAGGAAGATTTCAGAATCAACGCACTGGAAGTTGTGCATTTCTTTTTAATTGCTGTCTCAATGTCATGTAAAATATGTAAAAAAAATTGGGGGCCGTGGCCAGCGGTTTAAGACCATTAGCGACACTGGAGTTCATAATACCAATTCATATTTAGGTTACATTTTACTCGTCTCACAGGTGGCAGGAGATGGGATAAAATGCTTTTTAGACCACTAAGATATTTTGGGCGGATAAGTTTTCCAAAAAAGGGGCATTTATCAGTGTTCGCAACCACTGAATATCGTAAAGGGATATTTCTGAACTAATTTCCCACCCTTTGGTTATTGCATTGACTAAATTTCCATTTTACCATGGGGCTTTATGGCTGGGCTGCCATAACTATGTATAGCGAACGAATAACGTTAAATTGTTTGTCATTTCTATAAAACGGTAAAGCGTTGCCGTAACACATCTAGTGCAAGCACCTTTAGTACATTTTGTCATTCAAGGGTGCAGAAAAGGTGTATAACTCGGAAATAAATGTGCCCACTTACCTGGAAATCAATCGAACTCCAGACCGTCGCAGCTGACTGATCAGAGCGAAGGGTATTTCTGCTGCCCTTATTTATGCGAGTATATCTGCTGTTATTGTCTCTATTTCATCCGTGCCATATACCTATATATATGCGCTCCGTTCTTGTCCGCGCCTCCCCACGTTCCGCGTTTCACTGCGCGTTGGTGTGTGCGAGTTTAATTTCCGTAGGGCGTAACGGAATCACTGGCACAATGTTTTTTGTCCCGTATTATTTGCAAGCACGAAGTATTCCAGCTGGGAATGTAAAGTAACTCGAAGCTGAAAGTATTTCTCAGCGACTCCTTCAACTCCAATATTTTGGAGCAAAAATGTTCAAGTCTGCCGCCCAAACAGAAGCCCTTCCTTCTCTTCGTTCTGCCCTGGTACCCAGGCCATGCACAGACGTTTATTTGATAACAAATGATTTCAAAAGGCTGTTAATGTTGTGCAACAAAATATACGCGTCAGTGTACACACGAGTATGTATGTGCACGTGTATGGAAAACCTGCGGAAGCGCGGCGAAAGTCAGGAGTCCTCGGTGGTTTCCATGATGCGCCCGATGATGGGCACATCCTCGGGCTTTGTCCAGTTGGCGGTGCTGTTTTTGCTGAGTATGCTCTGAACATAGTTGTGGCGGAACTTTTGCCATTTGCGCGTCTTGAGGAAGTCGTTGAACAGATCCTCCCTGGTGGGCAGATTCGATTCGACGTAGAAGCGCTGCCGCTGCCAGATGTTGCCCGGGTTCTGGGCGGGCTCGAACAGCCAGAAGCGCGGAATGATCAGGCACTGGACGGTGGTGCGGGCCATTATGTTGCGGTGGTGCATCTTCTCGCCCAGCCCGAAGATGGCGCCGAATGTCAGCGAGCCCACATCAATGAAGTGCGTCTCGTAATTGTCCTTTGGCTCGTTATCCGCTGCCTCTTTGGCCGCAGTCTGCGACTCCTCCGTGGAGGCGGTGAACACCTCCGAGCCCTCGGACTCGCTCTCCGCCTCCGCCTCATCGCTGCTGGGCATGTGGGAGCTCTCATCGGAGGACGACTCCGCACTGGAGACCGCTGGCGACGGCAGCTGCTCGTCCTCCCCATAGTCCTCGCCCATCACATAGTACTCGTAGTCGTCGATGGGTCCCTTGTAGAGTGTGTATCGTGTCTTCCGCAGCACCTTCCGCTCACTCATCACCGAAGCGGGAAACGGCCTGCGCCGCATGTCGTCGCAGGCTTGCTCGATTTCCTTTAGGCCCATTTTACGCATCTATCAAGCAAAAGGCAACCATCGTGAGTGCACCCCCCATCCATCCACCACCACCCACTTACTGCTTTCTTCTTGTCCTTCTTCTCCTGATCCGACGAGGAAGTGGATATCAAATACTCGGTGACATCAAAGTGCTTGGACTTCTTGTGCGTCAAGAGTGCATCAAAGGTGTTCCTGCCCACACTGTCCAGCTCGAACATCTTTTCCTTGCCCACGTAGTTCACCTGATGGAAGCGAAAGGGATATGTCATGGGATATGTCATGGGATATGTCATGGGATATGTCATGGGATATGTCATGTACCTTCATGTGGAGGCACTGCAGCACCACACACTCGCCGCTGAGCACAAAGTAGACGACGCTGAGTGAGCCCAGATCCTCCTCGTAGATGGTGTCCAGTGGATCAAACTGCTGAATGGTCGCAAACTTGCACGCACTCACAATCTGTAAATAAATAATAATCATTCAGTATTATGGGTATGCTCGCTGTGGGGTTACACCTGCCTGCTCTGGGCTGAAAAATTTAAAGTATTCCATGGCGCGTATGCCCTCCTTCTTCTCCTCCCACATCTTCTTCATGTAGGGCTGCAGCAGGGTGGAGTACTCGCTGTCGTAGAGTGCCAGCAGCTCGCAGTTGGCTGATGGAGAAGGTATAGAAGGAATGACAACTACTCCCCGCCCGATCTGTCTGCTCCCTCCGCTCACTTGTGGCTATGTAGGTATTCGTCCTGGCCGCATCCTCCATCACATCGATGTCGCCAATGCAGTCACCGGGTCCGAAAATAGCCTCCGATATGGACTCGTACGATTTGGTAGCCTGTGCCCAAAAGGATCAATGTGTGGGGATTACTATGGCGCGGCTGTT
The DNA here is from genome assembly GCA_018150905.1 of Drosophila ambigua. NCBI lineage: Eukaryota > Metazoa > Arthropoda > Insecta > Diptera > Drosophilidae > Drosophila > Drosophila ambigua. Next base: position 2,830,207 of record JAECWS010000151.1, on the reverse strand, counting down.
GCTGCGCCGACTGTACCTTGTTGTGCACCAGCTTGGACATTTCCACCTCGCCGGTGATTATGAAATAGATCGTGATGGGGAAATCGCCCTGATTCATGATATGCCGCCCGGGCGTGAGCGCCATGAACTTCAGATGTGGCACCAAGCGAGCGCGCAATTTCTACAGCCAGAGGACAGTGAGAGGGCGCTGGAATGGGGGAGCTGGGGGCGCAGCACTCACCGGATTGAATCTGGAAAAGCAGGCTAGATTGGCCACAATCGTGCAGAGTTTCTTGCGCTCCTCGACGGTGCGCACCATGTGTGGCATGCGCAGCAACGATTTCTCCTGTGAATCGAATCGAAGGAAGGAATCGAATCGGGGACACCCTTCAGGGGCAAACTACTCACCGCCATGGTCATCATGCCGATCTTGCGCTTCTGTCGCACCAGCATGGCGACATTTTTCTTCACGTTGAGCGACAGGCCCGTCTCCTCGGTGGCGTCGCTCAGCCACTGCATGTTGAGGATGACATTGCGCACGAGCTGCTTGAACCGCAGCTTCGCCGCCTTCCGGCTCGAAACGTCGGGATTATCGCGCTGCCGCTTCGACATTTTGCATTAACGATTTGAATAGTGTTTTAGCGTTTGTTTTGAAGCGTTCGATGGGTGCGGTGGGGGGCACTCTAACCGAACCAATTATCGTTGGCTAGAATCTGTTCGTATCTGTTCGATGATCTGCTGGGATCTGTTCGTTTGTTGGTTAATGTTATATATTGGCTCTGTATTCGTTTCATCTACTTATGTGTGTAACAGATTTCAGATCGAGTCTGTACATCTCTTTCACACAGTGATAGATTTCAGAAAGAATATTTGATGTGCTTTGGATATTGTGCACTTTTTCAACACTGGCATGGAGCCCCGACCAGCAATGGCTGAACCATCAGCTGGGCAGGCCATCAATTGTTTAAATGTATTTGGCTTGATTGCAGCATACACAAAGATAATTTTGAAGTCAGTTCAATTCCCTTTGTATTTCAGGCTGGGATATGCTACAAGAAATTTGTGGATTTGCTGGAACTTAAGGTTCGGGGCTGGCCTGGCATGGCCGACAGAGTGGCAGGCATGTTGGGAAATCGTGTGACTCAAGAACTTCTGGCGTTTGCTTTTGTTATGTTGATTATCTAATTCTTTTATTGGCTTGGCTTGTTTGTTTACAAATTCAGAACCTGCTGGTCTTGCTACTTGTGCTGCGGGCTGGTGGACTGCCTAGTCAAAGACAATATAAGTATAAGTATAACATAACGGCATATGAAATCTTTGCACACGAATATATATATTATATATTATTATATTATTAATGTTTAATTGTTTTCTTAATTTTTGTCGTTTTTCTTTAATGTTTGCAGATCTTAAATGTTAAATTAACATTAACATTGAGAAAGTTCTAACATTGCCAAAGCTCAAATAAATTTCCCTGCTTCTGCACAAAGCTTTGCTGTGCTTTGGGACAGGCTGGGGAATGTGGAACTGGGGAAGTGTGGTGAGCAGCGCCGATTGAGTGAACTGCTTGAGTGAGTGTGTGAGTGAGTCGAATTGTGGATGCGAGTGAGTGAGTGAGTGTGCAGACGGAGTGAGTGTGTTCAGTCGGATGCTTGGCGATGACTCTGTAATTTTTGCGAACGGTATAACTGTTTTCAAGGATAAGCGATGCCCACGTGCTGGCTGGGGAGCACGGACGAATTAAGCGCACAAAACGCAATTTCTCGTCTTCGTCAATCGTCATCGTCGTCGCCAATCGTCAGAGCATAGGCGGCACGGCACGGCACGGCACTCTTCGTCCACTCCATTCGTCGCGGTTGGTTCTCGTGGTCGTCGCCTGTCACACTTAAAGAGGCAAGCAGGCGGAGGCAGCTTCAGCTTCAGAAACCAGAGGTACGATGCTCACCGGGGACTTCTGGCCCAAAATGCAGAAATCAACAAAATGAATCAACAAATGCCGACCCCGACACCCGCTTGATGCTGCTGCCTGAGAATCTTTTGTTTAACAAAAGGCCACGGTGCAAAGTTATTTGAATAATTTTTTTTGTTGGTTTCTACTGTATGGTTTTTTTTGTTGTTGTGTGGTGAAGACTTAATGACAAGTGCAAGTGCTGTGACTACGAGAGAGAGACAGATCCCAGGAGCCAGCAAAGGATAAACCAATGTACGCGTTCTTCTAATCGCATTAGCCGTGGGCCCTGAGTCCTGAGCCCAGTCACACATTCCCAACGCCATGGAATATAAACGTACGAGTGTCTAAGTACTTGTAAAAGTTGCCTTCACACGGGGTAAGTGAGTGTGTCGTACTCGTACTCGTACCCGTAATATTCGTCATAAATTTAAGACCCTTGCCCTTTATGCGTACGATGGCATCGCTCTGGGAGCTACTCTTAGCAAGCCCTGGGGACGCGCTTCAGAGTTGCCTTTTCTAGCAGAGCAGGAAGTGCCAATGATTAATTTGTTTGCCGTTACGGCTTTTGGAAACTTTTGGGGCAAAATGCAAAAGCAAAATCAATCCGATACGAGCACTTTCCAGTTTGGCAGTCACACATATCGGATTTGTAGCCATTCTGCTGCTCAGTCCCCAAATGATTTGCACAAATGTTTTTTTTTTTTTTCGATTATGGGGAAACTTTTTCCATTTTTCGATTTTCCCCATTTGGCCATTTTCTGCTTAGCATAAAGAAGGCATTGAGAAAGTTTATTTGCTAAATAATCTATTTTGACCACACACAAACGAAACGAAACGAAAGGAAAGGAAACGAAAGGTGTCACAGACACCTGAGGATATTTGGACTGGTTTTCGCACTTAATAAATTCAGCATTTGCTTTTGTACCAGCAGAACGCTCTTTGTGCTCTGTGTGGTGGAGCATGAAAAGGAACGCAAATGTAAAACAATTGCATATGGAATGAGCCCAATGGGTGTTTGGCTGCAACTTGCAACAGATTTTTGTTGATCAAGTTGGACAAATTAGCCAGCAGCCAGCAGCCCAGGCTGCAGTTTGCTTTCTGCACAGCCCCTCACCTTGCAGTTATTTGATCTATGAATGCAAATTGCTTCATTCAATTTGAAATAAATTCGTAATTGCTTGCCAAATAAATTTCGTTGCTTGTTGGGTGCCAAGCAGCTGGTAAACCTTGTTCAACGTATTCTGAATATCATATTACAATTCCTGTGACTAGCTCTTGCCATGCAAAAAGCTGTTTAGTTCATCAAAAAATGCATAGTTCCATGCAGTAAAATGGGTCAAGTCAATGGGAAGTAGTTCAAGGAAATCATGATATATTGAATACTCAGAATAAAAATAGGCAACTGATTCGATGCAATTTACCAACGCCCTGAAAAAAAATGTATAACAATAAATAACGTTTTTCAATCAATTTTTATTTGGAGAAATTGCAAAGGCAAGAATGAAATAATTTCACTTGGCCAATAAGGGCTAATAAGTAATAAAATAAAACATACAAAAATGTATAATTTAATAATAAATTAAATAATAATTAATGCTAAACGAACTGCCTAAGAAATACTTTAAAGACATAAATTATATCCCATTAGATACTTAACGGAAACTACTTTATTTGCTACGAAAAAACAATACATAAACTATCGCAAATATCAATCTTTTTTTGCTATAATCTATGGGGTTTCTTGGTCCATAGAGACCCAGAGACCAAACCATATGATGCCCACTCCCGTAAACCATTTTTATTCGCACAATATTATCACGCTGCTTCCACTTCCAACCCCCCGCAAGACGATGAGACCTGAATAGCATCCACAGTTCAAGAGAGACAGATAGAGACCACAGGTGTGCAAAATAATTGGAAATATCTATTAAATTGCAAAAAAGAAACAAAAAACCAAAAGCAGCAAAAAAGAAAAAGTGAAATAATGATTATTTGCATTTTAATTTTAATTAATATACAATTTGCATGCATGTGCAAAGAAGGTTTCCAATGATATCAAATAACAAAAAAAAAGAAAAAGAACCAGCATTTTGGAGTTAATGGATGTATCCTGTGTGTGTGTGTGTGTGTGTGTGTATGTGGATACGGGCTGAAGCCTTCAAAATAAAACGAATGCAAACGAATTCTCGGCTAGATAATGCATTTTTTGCCCCAGCCTGGGTTGTACATGAAATATCCATCAATATATAAAAACGACCTAAGGGCTTGTGATGGACATGTGTGGACCCGACCCTTTCTTTTGCCGTGGTTTTGCCGGGGCATAATTGAATCAATCCCAGGAGTGAAGCGTTGGAAAAAGGAGCCATCGATGGATGCCTTACAAATGGACAAGAGACCTCTTATGGCTTCCATGCAGCAGCCTGTGTTTGGGTGGGGCGGGGTGGAGTGGAGTGTAGTAGCCTGAAGTTTAAAGTTCTTCAAGAGAGTTGATTGCGTATGAATGTGGGAGTAGGTACGTACATACATACATACATACTCGTACAGTGAGTCGAAAATGTACTCAGGCTGGCCCTGTTCTGTCCTGCGCTCCTTCGCAAATAAATGGAACATGGAACATTATTACACCAGAGGACTTACACAGCTTACTTTATGGAAGGAGTACACTTAGGCGGCACAGCGTTCCACGAATTTATTAAAAACGTTTCACACTTTTGTGGAGCCAAAAAACTTTCCGCCGGCCCATCCTTTGACTTTTCCTGCTCCCTCCAACTTTTACCAATAAATGAAATAAATTTTTGGCATTTTGTTGTTGTTGAATTATTTGTCTTAATGTTATCCAGACAGGACAGGACAAAGGCGACAATTGATAATTTCTGTTGTGTGCTCCCCTCCCTCTCAATCTCTCCCCACCATTTTGTTGCTGTGCTAAACTTATCCATTAAACTTTTGATATAGCCTTGTGCCAATACTTTTTGCAGGCCACTGTGTGGGCTGTGTGTGGGGTGTGTGGGGTGTGTGGGGTGTGGGTATACGTGCCCGCCCATTCGTTTGAATTGAGAAGCGTCGCGCAGATATTCAAATCTGACAAATTAACATATTGCCGGGTGGGTAGCGGCGTTCAGAAATACTTGCGAATGCGAATACGAATGCGAAATACTCGTAAGTGAGTAAGTCAACAGAAAATGCTCGGTAATTGCGGAATGTCAGAGCCCCCGCGGGCCCCACACACACACACACACACAGGCAGGCTGGCCCATGTACTGTCCCCCGTCCCCTGTCGCTGTCGCTGTCCTGTGGCCCCTGAAGAACTTTCTAATCTGAATATAAGGCGCATGAAGTACGGAGAGCAAAAAAATGAAATGGAATGGAGAGCTGAGCTGAGCAGAGCAGAGCAGAGTAAAGCAGAGAAAAAGGAATTTTTGGGTGTAATGAACACAGCGGGATAGCAAAATATGTACAAGAGTTAATGCTCGGCAAAACAAAACATAACCCAAAGCACGTTTCGCACTTAGGCAGAACGCCCCAGAAGGTGCAGGCCCAAGCTTCACTCCCTCGCTCGCTCGCTCTCTCTCTGCTCTGCTCTGGCTATGTTACGGGATGGTATACGATGTCGTATGGGTAGGGGCAGGGCAGGACCATCATCATCTCCCATCTCCCGCTGGTTTAGTCGGGGACTAAAGCGTTAAGAGCTAGTTAGCAAGGCCAGGTGAGAAGGGAAGCAAATGCGACGACGACCGACTACGTTGAGTGACGTGGGGCAAACAAAACAACACTAGAAACAACAACAAAAAACACACACCCACACACATACACATACGCACAAAAAAAAAAAAAACAAAAAACAGTTACTGTAACAGTAACAGTAAGAGAAACGACAGCGGGCAACAACAAATTCAGGCAGGCGGCGGCACAAAGACGTGACAGACATGCCAGTTCCCGTTCCCGTTCCTTATTACTGTTACGTTACTCACAGCAGCTGCACTGTGAGAGAAAAATCGCAAAAAATAAGAAGAAATTATCTGTCTTAAATATTTGGCACTTTTAAGATATTAAAAGAATAAATTATTAAATTAAATTATTAATTAATTAGAAAAGAAGCAATAATGGTAGTTGGTGCTTTTCGGCCAATCTGCATTTTATAAAATATAATAATAATAATATTAATATAAAATACTAAGTCACTTATTTTGTTGGAAAGTAATGGCAGCAAAGAAATGCAGACAAGAAAATATTAAAACAAAATGGCAAAATTTAAATAACATTAAAATGAGGGAAAAACTTAAAATTTGGGTTGCTTTTATCTTAAAGGTACATCCCATTCTATTGACACGAATCAAACATCCTTTAAAAGGTGCTCTTTGAAATTCATAAATTTTTGTTTTGATATATTTTGCGATTATATGGCCAATTCGAAGTGAAGTAGAACTCATAACAACTCCCACCAGGGCTACAAAACAAAACTATTTGGACAGGCAAATTTGTAGCCCGACTTGAGCCAAAGATTATTTTATTTTAATCCTTGGTGGAGCACAAAGGCTTTCCAATCGCCCCTTAAGATCTCTTTGTGCGCACCAAAAACTTGTTTTTCCCCAGTGTATGGAACTTCTGTTGCCAGTTTCTGAAAGGGATTGTGGTTTATGGAGGGCAAGGGGACTGTTGCGACACATACCAAAACCTTCCGGACAGGATGGGCACGGGGCAGGGGGGAGCTGGCAGTGTGGTAAATTTTTTCCTCAACAAAACGCCATAGACATAATTCAACTTTTATTGCCATTGTGAAGGAATCTGGGCGTCGCCTTTTTTTGATTCAAAGCGCTTGACTTGGTGGGGGACTTTAAGCGCTTACCCCCGTGGATTTTGACAGTTTACCCTTTGGCACTTCACAGCGCCAAAGAAACAAACAGAAACAGAGATGGGACTGGGACTGGGGCAAAGGAGAATCAGAGTCAGAGACAGAGACAGGACAGGACAGGAATGAGAGCATTTAATTATTTTAAATGAAATGAACAAAGACTGGAGAGATATCAGCAAGGCAAACCGACTTAAACAAAGGCAAACACTCACTTAGAACAGACTGTGAAAGGAGCAACTAAAAAGGACCAGCCGGAGCTGAGCCCCGAATGCCGGCAAGAGGACTAATATAATATTTATTACGGTGATTATGTCAGGGCAGCAACGCCCTCCGGCCTGGGGACCAGCAGCGCCAAGAGCACGGAGCAGCAGCAGAAGCACGGATCCATGGCGAAGGCAAATGATGAGTTTTTGGTGTATGGCATGGCATCAACATCAACCACAAAAGCACATAAACTATGATGACGATGCCGAAGTTGAGATTGTCAGGCCGCAAGTTAAGCCAGAGAAACGGCTTTAATTCATATTAATACAGGAAAAATTCCCACTAACAGACACCACCCTCCAGCCTGGCAGCACACAATTGTAACTGTAAATTAATTTATTTATTAAGCATTTTACACTACTTCGCAATAAGTTATTTGATAAGCTACAGCTGATGGGACGAAGTCATTGCATATTCTGTTGGGGAACTCGAGTTGCATTGCTCCGGAACACTGCGAATTATTAAGTGCAGCATTTCCATGTCCCAAAACGAGTGCTCTCAGCTCTCTAATTCTCGATGCTCTAATGCAATTCAATGCCGGGCAGTGCAGGCATCCATCAATTTTTAAACGTTCCGAATAACAATTGTTGTCATGCAAACAGTGACAGAACAGCGCAGATCCATGTCCAAATCCATTTTAAAAATGGTAACAAATATGACAAAAAAAAAACAAACCAAAAATCACAGCAATTCGCAACAAAAATTGTTTTGGGACCTTTTGGAGCATCGAAAATCTTGGCCAGACAGCGCACAGAGTGCAGCAAAGCAGTGAAGTTCTTCAAGTGGGAGCGCTTACTGTACTGAGACAAAAAGAGCCCATAAATCCTGACGTACGACAAGTAGCCTTGGGTGCCGTTCCAGCCCCATGCGTATCCTCCAGGGTCGAATCGAAAGCGTATCAAAACTGTTATTTGTTTTTTGAAATAAAATATATATGTGTGTATTTTATCACTTAAGTTAATTGCCGAAACAAAGTTACACCATGACTGTACCTGCAAACATATATAGGAGCATGAATAAATGTATTTGGTTTGTGACAAGGTCAGTCGCTGGCAAAGCGAAAGATGATAAATGTTTGCATGAATAATTATTTGCCGGAAAGACCTAAAAAATTACATTGTTACCGACAACTGTCAAGCGACTGTGAAAGGGACTGTGAAGGACGTGGACGTGTACGTGGATGTGGACGAGAACGAGGACTGGCGTCCAGTCAGCAGCATCGAGTTGACCGCAAATAAAGCGACCGTGAAGGATGCACCGCTGGGACACACACCCCACACAGGTGGAAGGAGTACAGGCAGGCAGGCAGGATGGCAGGGAGGGAGCGAAGAAGTGATGAAGGAGACTTAAGGCTTAGCGACATGGCGGAAGACAGAGGAGGAAGCGCACAGGAGATGGCAAACAGAATTGGGGCAGTCGTCTAAAAGTGAAATCAAAAAGGGAATAAAACTGACGCAAAAGTCACAAGCACACACACACAAAAAGTGGAAAACACACACACACACAGAGAAAAACAAAACAAAAAAATAGTTAAAGAATGTCATCACCTGACCTAGTTATCATCATCGCTGTCAGTGCTTATGGCTCCTTCTGAGTATATAATGGATATAACCCCAACCACCCCACCTAGGAGTGCAGCTATATACAGACATATGTATGTATGTCAGCGGAATGCAAGGCAATCAGTATGGCAACTGAAATGAAATTAATAAATAAAAGTTACATTAGACAGAATGACTGATTGCCTTCATGCACGTTGCACGAGTGCAAAAATACCTTCAAAAATGCATTGAAAAGAGTAAGGAGTTTTTTTTTCTGACAGCGCTCAGCTGTCGGACCCACAGCGATATTTAATATTAAAATTACAAAGTATTAGTAAACGCAATTATAGCAGTTGATCAAGTAGCAGAGAAAGGGGAAGCTGTACACTAAATTGCTGGCAGGAAAAGGATCGTTCACAAGACAAAACTTTGCTGGCAAAAAGCAAACAAGTTCCGAACATAATAATAATTATAATACATAAATATTATTAGTTAGCATAGCCCAAAGAAAAATACTCTTTGTTTTATTTGTGCTAAAAGTACAGTGCCCGAACACAACAATAAAATGTCAGTTACTGCTGCTTTGGCACCATTTTCGTTGCAATTTTTAAAGACAAAAAAAATAAAACAAATATTGGCTATTTTTTACAAGCGTAATTTTATTATTTAATTTAATTTGATGCATTAAATTTAACATTTCCATAAGCATTTTCCCAAAATAACAAAACATATTTTATTTAAATTTAAACTAAGAAAGAAAAGCATCAGCGGGCAACTTTATCCAACCGCAAAACACTTTCGGCACACAAACTGCATATTTATGCCCGAACATTAATGTGTATGTATGCATGTTTGTTTGTATGTTTGTCCTTTAATGCTGATGATGTCCTTGGCGGTGGTTTAGCGAAGACATTTCACGCTACATAAATCAAAGCTCAAAACTATCCATACCCGTGCCAGAGGCCCGAAAGGGTAAGAGACTTTTTGTCTGTCTGTCTGTCTGTGTGTGTGTCTGTGTGTCTGGCCAAGACTCACTTAACGTAATCGTATTTTATGGCATTTTGCGAGTATAAATGAGCAAACTTAAGCGAGCCAACTATACATATATACTATGTATATGTAGTACGCGTATAATATATATAGCTATAATTTTTGTTTTCGTGTGTTTTTGTTGCCCTTGCAGTAATTTGAATGATACCAGTTGCCACGAAAGGGGAGCATCCTTGGGTTAACAGCATCAGCATCAGCATTGAGTGCAAGAGCATCAGCATCAGCATCAGCGTTAGGAACAACTGCAACATCAACAACATCAAGTGCTGGATAAACTTTTCGCTTTCGCCAGCCAACAACCGAGAACGAACGCCGCCGCCGCCGCCGACACGCAGCTGCGTTTCTTCTTTTTTTTTTGTTGGGTTGAAATAAAATGAAGGTTTCGGATTTCTATCGAACACATTCTGTAAGTCACGTCAGCCCGTGCAAAGGATGATGCGTCCAAGTGTATATAGGGCATCATCATCAGCATCTAACGCGGCGGCCCAGACCCACAAACAGGCGTCGCCGCCGCCACAATACTCCCAGTACCCCCCTTACAGTACTCGTCCACAGACGACGACAACGACGACGACGACGAGCCTCATCCGGCTGCTCGCCGTTGTCTCGGTAATTGGATCGCAGTTTCATTCTGCTCTGGGTAAGTGCTCCAAGAAAATTGTTTTAAATATTATTACAGCGAAAAGCACAAGTAATCCCACTGCACAATCCACTGACAAGCGGGAGAGAGGCGGCGACTTGGCTTTTATTTACTTAGGCAATACACAAAGCTGCGCGCTTCCATTTCAAATTAAAATCTCATAAAACACACAGCTCTGCCACTTTGATTAAGAGCGCAATTTATGGGCTGATCAAACATTTATTTACTCGCAATAGTTACAGTTACAGTGCCAATTCAATGTTCAATTAGAGTGCTTAGAGTTTTGCTGATAATTTATTTCTAGCTCTTATCGTGCAGTAGTTATGCCAGCCATGATATTCCCATATATTCATCCTCGTGTTGGCAGTGACATTAAGTAGCAGAGATATGTAGGCTGCAGGGAGGGGAGTGTATCCATACATAGCCATCAGGCAGAGCCCCCCATCACCCCACCCCAGCCCATTGATTGGACCGCACAGATAATGTGATTAATAGGCTGCTGTGGCTCCTCCTGTCCACCCATCAGGGCGCAGACTGCGCATTTGTTGCTGTCCAAAGAGGTGCCGAATTAAAGCCTATTTCTTATTCAGGAGTTTAGCCTATTTGTAAATTAAATATTAACAATCGATGTAATTAAATTTCGCGCATTTTCAATTACATATGCAAGGTACATGGCCAGGGGGAGGCTATGTACAATGCCCGGGCACTCTAGTATGTACATACATACGAGTAAATGCTATTTGTGCCCGCTAAATTCTGTTACTTTGCTTATTTTAAAGGCATTTTTTTTTTGCTATATCTATTCACTCAGAGGTGCCTTGAAGCTTGCTGGCCACAAAAGGGTATCCAGGCAGCGAGTGCTGCCGCATTCTTGACATTCCAACCATTGTTTATTCGCACTGTTTTTTGTATGCCTTGGCTTTGTTGCGTTTCGAAATAATTTTTAATATTTAATCAACTCATCGAAAGGTAATTAAATGCGGCATGTGGCAGTGCTAGCCATGACATTATGTGCTCCACAAGCTCTCTTTTGTGCCTGCTGTACCTGAATAAATGCCTGTTAATATGCCCAAAAATATGCATTCTGTTTATTCACATGAAACTCTAAAAACTCAATTACCGATCATTGGCTGCGGTCCACCACACATGACCATTATTTAATGGCTGCGTGCGGCTTAGAAGATACAAACGAATTTGTATGCATACTTTTTATTTTTATTTTATTTATTTGCCAAGGGATTTTAAAATTCATAAACTACTTAAACTAGCCTAATGCATGCCAACAAAGCAATCATAAATTAAATTTATATTATCAAATGGAAATGGGCTTATCAGCGACCTGCTAGTTCACATGCGAAAACCTTTTCGTGCCAATCACCAAAAATTGCACAGGCTACTGCTGCTAATAAGTATGTGGTTATTGACCAGGTTCTTTCCATGTACCCGCATCCACATCCACAGGCACTGGCACAGCAGCACAGACCGTCGAGCCGCCGGCAGCCTCGACCACAGCGAGCACACAGCACAGCAGCAGCAGCAGCAGCATCAGCAGCAGCCGTCGAGCCGAGAATAATAATTTATTTTTTGATGACCATAATACAACTAAGGCAATATCATCAACCGCTGTTAACCCGACAGCAAGCAGCACAACCCTTTACCAGTCCCAGTCCCAACACCAGCTCCAGCTCCAGTCCCTGAGCCAGCCCCAGTCGCAGTCCCAAATGCCAACGAAAACGTCGGACACGCCGCACCCAGCAGCACACTTTGCCGTACCCACAGGACTGAAGCCGAGGCCAGGCATAGCAGCAGCAGCAGCAGCAGCAGCAGTGAAAACACCACCAGACAGCAGCAATGAGATTAGCCATAGCGCGCCAATCAAAAATTTAATTACCAGCCTTGAGCGCACTGGGACAACAGACCTGCTGCTACCGACAACAGTGGCTGTGGCTGTGGCAGTGGCAGTGGCAACACCAAAAAGCGCTAGGAGCACCGTAAAGCAACCCATCGACTCCACACGCTCCCGGAACCATTGGACAGTGGGGGGTATGGCCAAAAGTCCCCCTGGACACACAGCAGTGGCGTAACTTTATCCTATATATTTTTTGTTTTGTTTGGTTTTGGCGTAGGTTCCGCTGCCCATGAGACGGAGAGGCCACGAACCTTTCGCAGCAAGCACCATCATGAGCACCATTGGGGGCCCTTCTTTGAGGAACCAATCAGTTCGGTTGCCGCCGGCGAAAGCCTCGTGTCCGCCGTGCATCTGTTCACCGAGGCGGTGCTCAATTGTCGCGTCGGCATGCTCAAGGACAAGACAGTAAGTTGACACACACACCACAGGGCAGCAGGGGCAGCATGGGGCAGCATGAGGGTGGGCAGAAGAATCGCACAGCTTATGGCGTGTACTACTTGCAGGTGATGTGGGTTAGACGCACCACCGAAAAGGTGTCCCTGCTCACGGTGGGCAATGTCACATACAGTGGCGATCCGCGCATACGCGTCAAGTTTCAGTATCCCAACAACTGGCGACTGCTGATAAATCCCACACAGCGCGAGGACGCCGGTATCTACATGTGCCAGGTTTCCACCCATCCACCGCGGGTATTTACCACCAATCTAACCGTACTGGGTAGGTGGAATATACATCTAGATGGCCGTTTATATTTGAGAATTTCGTAATTTATTTGCGTGCATTTGGCAGAGCCCCCATTGAGGATAATTGATGAGCATGAGCGTGATGTGGGTGATCGCTACTACAAGTCGGGCAGTACCGTGGATCTACAGTGCCAAATATCGCGCAACTTTTTCCAAAAGGAACGCAACAACATACTGAAGACGAGCGATCCAACGGCAACAACAGCCAAAGCACTTTCAAACGAGACGGAGAATGAACTAAATCTGATCGGTGACACAAATCAAACTCAACTGAAACTAACCAGCCAGGAGCTGGAGAAATACTTTACCAAGTTTATTACATGGGCCAAGGACGAAGAACCACTCCAACCACTGACCAATAAACGCTCAAGGTGGGCTCCAGCGGACTATTAACTCTTTGTATAAAATTCATTTTAAATTTAATTTGCAATCTGCAGCGTATCTGAAAAATGGCTAACTAGTCGCATCACCATTGAGGATGCAAAACTCTCCGATAGTGGAAATTATTCCTGTTCCCTTGGCCGACTATTTACTGTAATTGTCCAGGTACAAGTACTCACAGGTATGTAGATCTCTTTCTAGATATTTTAATTTATTTAATTTTAACGAATTGAATTGAATGCCATGCCCATATCTTTTTTAGGGGAATTACCCGCTGCTGTCCAACATAACTTGGCGACCAGAGCCGAAGGATTTTGGTGTCTCCTTTTTATGCCTATTGCTTTCCACTTTGTACTTCGTAGCCGACGTCTTGGACATTAGTATGACGAATGCCTGAGATGAGGGAAATAAGAATGGAAATTGGAATGGAAATTGAAATTGAAAGAAATTTGATTGGCATTTCCACACTCACACACACCACACACAGTTTACTTAGTAAATAATGTATGTATGTAATACTTTCAGATAACTTTCATGTGTGTGTGCGTGTGTGTGTGTGTGTGTAAGAGAACGACAACTTGTCCAAATCAATATTCATATAAACAATAGGATTTTATATATCAATTTACATGACATTATCACCTATGTGAGAATCTCTCTCTCTCTTATATGGCCTTCACGTTCTGCGCTATCCCCGCCCGTAGAGGAAAAAGAACACAAAACAGAACTTGAGAAGAACTTAATGTGAAGAGTCTGTATAACAGTTGTTTTTTTTTTCATACCTCCCAAAAATGGGTGTACGGCCCAAACCTTACCACAACTATCAAGTACTCGAATGTATTGGCTTTATTTAATGAAAAAAACAAATACAGCCTTTGGGTATCAAATTTTGTACAAATTCCGTGAGCTTAAATATTAATTATTTTGATTTTTGTTTGGTGTTGTTGCTTTTTTGTTTCCTTGTGATTTTTTTCAATTAGTTATAAATCATACAAACAAACAAACAAAATTAAACGATGTGATTTTCGTTCAGTAATTATGTAAATATTGTAAAATTGGTAAGGTAAATTGCATGATTTACAAAATGTTTATATTAATACGATTTTGATTATTGTTCTCCTTTCACAAATCATGTTGATTATGTATAGTTAAAACCTTGTAATTAATCGGGAGGCAATCTACTAGGATCAATGCGTACCATGCCAGTCCCCCAAAAAAAAAAAAAAAAAAAAAAAAAAAACAACCAAACAAATATAGTTAAACTGACGTCATTGTGTAATTATTATTGAATGAGTAAATCAAAATACTTTCAAATATACGAACCATTAATATAAATTATCGTATGCCGAAACACACAGTTGTTGTTGTATTCTGTTCAATCTAATTGATTTACTGGAATTTTTAAGGGCGCATAATCACGGTGTTCTTTACAGCTTAAGATATACATACAATTAATTAATAATGAACAGTATAAAAAAAACGAGGAATTAATGCAGGAGGCGCACGGTTAAATTTCGATTTTACAGAAGAAATGTTGCAATCGCAATATCTGAAACCGTTATTTCCATTCCATACACACAAACGTTTTATGCTTTGGCCGTTTTTGTTTAAATCCTATTATCAAAAAAATCCAATTAAAAATAGTTCTGAAATCTAGCTAATCCTAAACAAAATTCATTGAGGAATTGGATAAAATTATCTTTTTAGGGCTGAGAGGGCCAACTATTTAGTAATATTTAACGGAATATCAAAATCGAGGAATATCAACGTCGAATGTTTTGAAAAAACAATCGATACTATCGTGATAGTATCGGGCTGAAATAATTATTAAAAAACCATTGAAACCTTTTAGGAACTTGTCCATTGTAAAAATTAGATGCCACCTGTCGATTCGTTTACAAATGTGTCTTCGTATTTTATAGCAGCCAATCCAAACATATCAGCTCGGTACTATCATGATAGTCGCAAAACCGTCGATAGTAGAGTCTAGCACTAAAATATCGATACTATCGATAGTGCCCTCGATGGTTTGACACCTCTACCGTATTAGCCCATAATTTTTTTATTTTCTTTTAAAGTTTCCTTTAGATAATAGTTTGATTTACGAAAAATACCGGAACAATACAACAAGTGGGTTTTGCAAGTGTGCAACAGTTTGCTTCTGCGCTGCCTCCCAGCGACCTTGGGTCACCCACCACTCGAGAACACACAAAATTGCAAGCACATTGACTATGGGAATAATCCGAGATAAATTCCGCCGGACTTACACGGGGACAGGGACAAGAGGACAAGCCACAGCGAGATCTCGTATTATCGATGGGAAAAATGGCAATTGCTGTCGCCGTTGTTAGCGCTCGGTCTGTCTGACTCTGACTTCACCTTGACTAAAGTACACACGACGCGGCAGGGAGGCAGTGCAAAAAATGAACGCTCACACATATTAATGATAACAGTAGCAGCACAAATAATATGCAACTGATTTCCCACAGCTTTCAACGCCTGCATCGCTGCATAATTCGGCCAAATCAAATCGAAAATGTTGAAGCTACGTAACATTCTGAGTGTCGGCAATAACAATGGCCTGTCCGCTGTCCGGTAAGATATATAATAATAATAATAATATAATAATTAAATATGTATGTTCCAAACATACGTAGCTGTGTGGGCATGTGTACATACATACGGACGTATTTATTCCATAGTGGAATATCAAATTGCATGCTTTTGCCTGGACTCTAAGACGTAAATTGCCCAGATACATATAAACACAGACCAGACGCACAGATGCAAAACTTTGTGGGCGGACACTCACAAAGATGTCCGCCCAAGGTGATGCATACATATATATATATATGTGTCTTCAGGTTGTTTTCTTCAGACAATCAACAGAATTAATTTGTATCCCCTTAGTTTATATCTATGCAAGAATTCCGCTCACGGGGAAATGTCTTCCAGAAGAGCGAAAGGAAAATATCGACGTACCCAAGCTCTGAAATTAATTAAAATACAATCTCATGCGGCAAAAGAGATACAAAAGCCATTCCTATACAGACATGAAATGTAGATAAGATTTGGCGTACAAAAAATTCGTTTTCATTTCGAATATCTGGTCAAGAACCCTTTTTATAAACCAACCCATTAATTTCGTTCCAATAAATAAATCAAAGTTTTTAGCTTCGCTAATCTGGTAAAAAGGTAGAGTCTTATAAATGCGTCTTATAATAGATTATAGTATCGAACTGTTTGGTTATTTGATTTATGGCTAATTGTTTACTTCTAGATGGATTTCGACCACTGCAAACTGCAGGGAATTGGATTCATGGTTCTCCAAGTTACTTGTACGAAAAATCGAGCCAACTAAAGAGGCGCACAGTCGCATGCTGAGCGACAAGGAAATCATATATGCATTGCATACGCATAACGTACGACCCGACTCGATGAGCGCCTATCTGAATAACTAGTGAGTAGTAGTGGCATTGCCTGATAACAACAACTGACCCAGCAACAAAAGTACGCGTCCATTGGCCTAATCCAAAGGTTACAGCACAAATCTTGCCTCTTGTTGCGTTTGTTGATTGGCTGTGGCACCCGCTTTCATTGAATACTTTCTTGCAGCAAAACAACCGTGTCTTTGATCAACGAAAAAAAGGCAAATCTTTCGTGCAATTTGGTGGCATCATGGAGCGTACAGGTGGGCGACATGGATCAGTGCTTGCATTTATGGAAATACACGGGTGGCTTCGAGAAAATCGATCAGGCCAAAGAGGACCTGTGGAACGATCCAGAGTACCTGAGTCTAATGCAGGAGCGTTCCAAATTTCTGCGCTCACGCCACTTGCAATACCTGTTGGCCTTCAGCTACTGGCCGCAGATTGCCAGCCGTACCGGCAAGAATATCTACGAAATGCGGTACCAAACACACACACACACCCACCAAATCATCAAATGAATCGAAGTATTAAATTCCAAATGCCTTTTATTGTGTTGCAGCTCATATCGCCTGACGCCTGGCACCATGATTGAGTGGGGCAACAACTGGGCACGTGCCATCAACTATCGCAAGCATAACAATGAAGCATTTGCTGGATTCTTCTCACAGATCGGCAGACTTTACAATGTGCATCACATCTGGTGTAAGTAGAATAGCTAACTGTACAACAGAAGGAAGAATTCCCAACAGCCATTTTTGTACCATTCTTGTCCACAGGCTACAAGTCGCTGCAGGACCGCAAGGAGACCAGAGAGGCCGCTTGGCGTTCCCCTGGCTGGGACGAGTGTGTCGCCTACACTGTGCCATTGATACGAGAAATGCATTGCCGCGTACTCGCCCCCACTGAGTTCTCGCCCTCGCAATAAGTTGGGGATCTACAAATCAAAACCGTATCTTTCAACACATCTAATCTGATCTGATCCGAAATGCTGTGAAACATGCACTGAGAATGTAATGTTGCCGCTTCCGCTCGTTTTTAGTTGTTGTACATAATGCCATCATACATATACATATGTATGTATGTGTGTATATATGCATTAAGTTTAGTTTTCTCTAGTATCAAATAAGGTCAAAAAGTGTGCATTTTACCCAAAACAAAACAAAAAACAAAAACAAAAAAATCTATCCTGTATGTGTGCCTACCCCCGCCACATACGAATCTTGAATTTAGCCAAAAATTGAAAAAACAACAAAAAAAAGAAACAAATTTCGTTTGTAAAACTTAAAAAACAATAAAAGTGTTATAAGCGTGTGTATTGTGAAACAAGCAAAGCGCAAAATAATTTGCATTTATTTATAAAGTTGTTTTTTTTGTTTGCCTTACTTATCCGTAAATTAAAATGTATCTGCAGCTGAGTGAGCATTTTCCCCATGACAAATCTAAATAAACTGCACTGATATGAACCGATACGCTGCACAGCGCTGAAGCTTGTGCTATAGTATTGATCTGTGGCACTAGACCTATAGATCCTTAAGCTTCAGGCCCGTCTACTTGCAATCAACTTCCTTTAAAGATATTCCTAGATAAAACACATATTTTTACAGCATAATGCATACAGACAATTTTTACAAGATTTATTTGATAGTGTTTTGTCCGTCCCCTCATTTGGTTGATCGAAAAAAAAAAGAATAACAAATGTTTTTCGCTAAACTAAATGCTGTTTGACATGGGTAGGTAATACTGTGCACAGCCACACAGACTGGAATGCAATCAATGCAAAAAAAAGGTTAACATCTTCTGGGAAAAGGGGCAATTGGAGCTTCAACTTTTCCAACTTCCAGATGCTACTTGGGTTTTCGTTGCCAGACAAAAGTCCAAGTAGCGCAATTGTGTTGCTTAAAGTAATGTGATATTTTGTTAATGAGATCATTAATTATTGACTAGACTGTTCTGCCAGCAGACGCACAGTCCTCAAGTGCCTCTTGCCACAAAGATGCTGTTGCAGGGTCGTCGCATGGTTCATGAGCTTCTTGCAGGGCTCGCAGTAGTAGCCGCCGGTTGGTGTGCGGTACATCGATTGATCCGCAGCCGACAACTCCTCAACCAGACTGGCCGCAATCGATCCTTCGGAGAGTTCGGGGGCCGAGTCCATTTCTATGTCCGGCTCCATGCTCATTTTGCGTAGATTCTTTTGGTGCTTCGCTCCCCTAACGTGCATTTCCATTTGCCCTGAAGATGTAACCTTAATTTGGCAAAGACTGCACTCCACTCTGCTGCTGGCCTCAGCGTTCTCTTCGACTATGGCCGGACGATTGGCTAGATTAAGGGGCTCCTCTGCGGGCAGCTCTGAACGTGATGTGACGTCGTTCAGGAAGGACAAGTCCTTAAGTTTCGTATCTGTGCGCACCCAATTGCCACCGGCGGTGTCCGATATCCGGGAGAACTTGGACTCCACCAATTTGTGCTTGCGGCCCCCATAGTGCTGACGGGCGTGGGACGCCGAGCTCAAGGACAGATCGCAGACCTTGCAGTGGTAGGCAGTTGTGCCAATGCGACCGGGTGTCATCTGGAAGCCACGCTCCGGATAGGTCTTGGTAATCCATGCGGCCACTTGGCGATCGTGTCCCCTGGAGTAGTAGTGGTCCTCGGCGCTCTTACACGATGTCATCGTCGCCTTGCACAGCTCACAGCGCATTGGCTTGATGAGAACGTTCAGCTCGTCGGGGTAGCCGGCATGGCGACCCAGAAAGTAATTCATTTCGGTTCCATCAACATCCATGGCATTTTCATTAACCGTCGGCTCGCCGGCTGAATGTTTGCGCTTCCTTGGACGCGCTGTGCCGGTGGTGGCGGCGGCTGCTGGACAAGGGACCAGAACACCTGCAAGGGCCATTTCCTGGTCCCCGAGCGCAACAACTTGATTATTGCTGCCAAACGCCATGAGTGGGTTGTCAAACAATTGTCCACGGTCTCTACTTGCGGTGCGTTTGTCGCCAGTTGTGGTATTTCTGCATTGACACTCGAATATTCGGATGCATTTCGGACACAAAAATCAAAACAAAAATAGACAATTAGAGATGTCAGTGATATATCGCATCTCATCTGCATGTATCGGCAATCGTGTGCGCTGATTGTTAAAGCAGTGGAACGAAAAAATGCAGATAATGGATTTTGATGGCTTATTTTCATGAAATCTCCCAATCAAATGTATATAGCATATAAACACCAAGACTGTGTGACGTCACAACCATATATACACACACACAGAGGTACTTCAAATTACGCAAGCCGCATGCACTGCTTCACAGAACCTCCCTGCCACAAAACACACATCTTTGTGTACATGAAAAACAGAATTATATTTCTTCTTTAACCCATAATTTATTAGCATTTATTGTACGAGTACATATACAATTCTAGCCATTTAGGTTTCGGTCAATGAGCGGATGATGTCCGAATCTCCAGGATCGGTAATGGACAGGGTGCACACGCGGAAGTATTTACCGCAGGCGGTGCCCAGCTCAATGTTGGTGCCGCTGTAGTGCTGAACCTCAGTCTTGGCCAACATGGCGTAGTACTCAATCTCGGATTTCCTGCAAAGGCACAAACCATAATCTATTAGTCAACAATACCACAATACCAGAATCACAATCTGAGTGTCAATGCAATCAGAAAGAGTCTCTAGTAATAAAAAGATTCGTCAGGGCAGTCGGAATTACAGAATCATCACAGTGTTTTGGTTGTGTGTTATTAAATATTAATATTTTCAGTCTTACCCCAAGCAGGCGCAACATGTGCGTGTCGTTAATGAAACCACGTGGAGGGGCAGTAGCAAGGCAGAGTCCGAGAACAGTTGCTTGCCCTGCCCCGCTTGCACTGGCTGAGATGATATTATACTACTCCATAGTTTCCATCAATTTCTTTTGATTGAAATCATATTTCTCAGTCAGCATTAAGCAAGACTCCATATGGTTCCAACAACAGCAACGCATAGCTGTTCATACATACTTGGGTGCAATGGAAATCTACTTCTCGGTAGCATTCTCACCTCAGGGCGGGCGTGTTGCTGGCAATGAGGACCAGCTTGGCCTTGCCTTGACGCAGAGTCTTCAGCGTCTGCTTGTAGCCCAGGCAGTATTTGCCAGATTTCATCACCAGCGCCAGACGCGCGTTGGTGCTCTCCAGCGCCTTTTTCTGCAAAAATAAATGCAGCGATCAGCACAGATGCACAAAGCCATGTTCACCATTTCCCATAATTACCTGTTTCTTAGGGGCAACCATTTTGAATATGTGAATCAAAGAAGCAACTGAGGAAAAACCAACTTTTAGATATTTTCAGACGAGCAAATTTCAGAGCACACCTACCTTCGTCGACTGACAGTGGCAAAAGAAAGAGGCAGCTGCCGGAAACGCCGTCCTGTCATCCGTGCATGCACTGCAGAGTTGCTAGGTACATATCGATAGTTGGCAGAGATGTGTTTGTCTTGCGATCGATGTTTTACTCCCCTCGCCTATTCGATATTTGAATAAGAGCCTGCTGAAACCATCGATGACATCGTTGCTACCATCGATATGTTTCTCCAGCTGTAGAGCAAGCACATTGAATTTCTTTGTAAACACAATAATAAATCTAATCTGAGAGAAATGCATCGCAGGAAGACCCCAAAGTCAATAAATAAACCGCCGCCAATTCAGGGCCCAGCAAAAAAGGTGGCGGTGGCGGCGCCGGATGCAACGGCACCGGCATTTGACGGTGAGAGTGCCATTCAATTCGAGCTGGAGCTCTGCTGGTGCGTTCAACAGCTGCAGACAGCCCTTGACGGCGGCAAGCTGAGCCAAAAAGTTGGTAGGTTTATCTAGCATAAGCACAAGTATACATGTGGACTATAATTCTCTAAAAACCAACAATTTTAGCCGAAGATACTGCCAAGAACCTTAAAATTCTGACAAGCCAAACGGCGCCACTCATCAAGAAGCGGCAGGTGATGAAGCTCTCCATGGGGGATTACCGGTCCAAAATGCAACAGGAAGAAAGAAAACTGATGCTAGGTGAGAAACTTAAAGATCAACTAATTATTTCAATATAAATATTAAGCCTGATAATGACTGAAATCCCTGTAAGTTTCTTATTTATTGCCACCCACAACCTATTTGCCTCTCTTTCTGTTCTGTGCTACCGCTCATATTGATGGAAATAATATAACGTTTTAAAATGAATTCTGTATTGCAGCTTCCAAGCAAATAAAATTCACACCCTCCGCTGACACAAATAAAAAGTCCAGCTTTGTGAAGAAGTCGGCGCTTTTGACATCTGGAAAGGATTTTCGCTTTGAATTTGCTCTGCCCACCGCCGCCGATACTAATGAGACTACACAAGAGCCCGCCCAGGAGACAGCAACCCAACCACAGTCTGACCTGTCGACGCTTCGCAGCAGCCTGCAGCAGGAGAGCACGGGGAGCCAGTTTAAGTTCAACTTTACCATCGAGGATGAGCATGCAAACGACATCAACTTTAGCGGCCTAAGACTGAACGGCTGATTGAAATTTGAATAAACTAAATATCAACCAATATGCCTTAGAGTACAGATTGACTGGGCGAATAAAACGCAAGTCTTTGATTCTTAAATGTCTGTTATACATGCGGGAGTGCGTTTCCATCATATTTTGTATGCGAATCGGTTTACACGAACATATTCAATTCAATTCAGTCCTACATGACTGCAGTCATGTCTGCTCTGAAAATGCCCAACTCCAAGCAGAAACATCCCTTTCAGAAGGGTGTTATTGTCAGCAATACGTCGTTGGATCAACTATTTCAATATGTGGGCACACAATATGGCATGGAGTACTTGATAACGAAGAGAATATCGCTGGAGCCCTTGGAGCACTTTTTCGACGCTCTACGGCCAAAGGCTGAGTTAAACGGCCATCCAAATCCAATGGAATTCAAGTATCGACTTCGCAAATATTTATTATACCCGTACTCAAAAAAGAGTTAAGGGGTATATTCGATTTGTGGTAAAAGTGGATGTGTGTAAATGTATATACTGACTGAGTACGGGTTTAAGTAGAGTCGCGTCCCCAGAAGCGACTCACACGTTCCTTCTCGTTTTTATTTGTGTCCATGTAATGGCTATACCTGAAAAAAATCATGTACATATATATATCAAGCCAAAGTGGTCGAAACGCCTCATTTATGCTATGCTAATGCTAGAAAGTCTCATTGCAGAATGTTAATGAAATTAGTATTTAAACTAAAAAAAAAAATTTTAGTTTAAAAAAAGAAGCTATGAATTTTAAAATTTTATTTTATAGTACGTACCTTGGTTTTGAGGCCTGAAGCTTAAAATGGAAATCAGTCGGACGAGTTTAAATAAAAGAGCCGTTAATATGTATTCGAATAATACGATAATCTTTATTCTATTAAAGGTAATATGAAAAATACTCAATATGGAAGTTATATTTTTACTATACATAATACATATACATATATATATATATATTACATTAGTTACCACTATGCTTATGTACACACGTAAAGGGTTTCTTCTGTTCTTCGGTTGAATTGATTGAATACTCGTATTTGTGTACTGGGTATAGGATATACATACATACACATTTATAGCACTTTAAATTCAATATATTGTTTTTTGTTTTGTTTATCTGTTTGTCTCTCTGTCTGTCTATCTGTTTGTCTGTACATCGTTATTGTATTGTGTTCACTGATATGCATTTTATTTAATTCGAATTTACATTCTTTCTTCTTTTTTTTGTTTTGCTGTTAAACGAACGATACGATATAGCAATCATATGCGAGCGATATGGCAATCAGTACGACGTAGCCACACGATAACTTATTGGAGTCAAAGTTTAGAACATAATTATAGTCGTACATAAATATGTATTGTGTGTATATTTAATTTAAATTTATTGCACTCTGCTACATGCTTCTACTTCGTTCGTTCGTTCCTTCCATCCTCTATGCATGTAAGCCTCAACGAAAGATGACCAATTGCCAAACTTAAATCACATTATTTTCCATGTCCATTGCTGATTTCACTTAGGCATAAAATACAGTAGATATATATATGCATACATGTAGCATATGTACTCGCATATTGTACGCAGTAAGAAACTAGACACACATTCAAAAATACATCTGGTACGCAGTATCCATGGGGTACGTACAGCTACGAGTATTTGGATTTAATTATGCCGAAACATATAGTACGCCATACGGTACATATTGAGCTTAATTTGTGGCGATGATTGTTTCCCCGCCAAAGTGTTCCAGGAATACATGCGATCGATTCCCTATCTTAGGGTCTGGGATCAGTGTTGTGTGTGTGTGTGTGTGGTAGGGGTAGGTAAGATAATGCACATTTAGATTTTTGTTTGGGGGAAAGAAAGCGCATCAATTGAACAATTTACCTAAAAATATACAAAAGTTACATTCAACATTCATAAATGAATTTTTGTGTTCTAACTACTTATCCAGTTAACGATACCTAAACACACCTTATAGACGACCAGTGGGTGTAATATAATTTCATTTCAATTTAATTTAATTTAATTTAGTTTGCTTTGCTTTGTGTTTGGGTTTTGGGGTTTTTGCATTTGGTTAGGTTTTGTGTGTGGGGAGCCTGTTGTTGCTCCTCTATGTATATAGAATATAGTACAATATAGTAAACATACGCGTACCGTATACTCATATATAGAAACATACAGATCTATCTGAGGTATAAAAAGCAGTTTATTATTATTTTAATTATTATGTATGTATGTATGTATGTATGTATTTTGTTTGCTGTTCTTTTGTTTGTTTGTGGTTCTTCGCTCTCTTACCTAAATATTGATTAACACCCAATGTTGCTTTTGTTTTGTAGTTTAGTTAGTGAGTTGCTTCGTACTACAATCTTGACAGATCCGAACTCTAGATTCCTATGAGTGTGTGTGTGTGTTCTGTTTCCATATTGTAAAATATAGTGTATATTTGTTGTAGTATCTACCATGATGATTCCGTTCCTATTCCTATTCCTACTCCAGCTGCTATTCTGCTGTCTGCTAGGCTAGCTGTCTCTCAGATTCAACTCGAGATCTGATCCTCACTTAGCTTTAAGGTTCTCAAAAGTTGGTGGACAACGACATCTAAATAGGCATGTTTCGCTAGGGTATGGATCTCAGTATCTGTATGTCTGCATCTGTGCCTTACATTGGTATCACAATCACAATAGAAAAGTGCCTAAGCAAGCAATCAGTATTCCCCTTACACATATAAGTACTATTTGTTTTTGGTTGTATTCTATACAAGTGAGAGAGTTGGGGCCATGTCCCGTCCTGGTGGCTTATGGCTTGTGGGACATTTGTTAACATTATGTATTATTTTTCACTATCCGTATAATATATATTGTACATCAAACACATTCAGAATGGAGACATCATGCATATATATACCATATGCACACTAATGCATTTATATTGTATGTATACCAATACCATACATATATATCGTTATATATATATAAAAGTAAAAAATTTTGTATCTATTTCTTTTTTTTTTTAATTTTTAGTTTTGGTTTTTGATAGTTTTTGGATAGCCTCTAATATACATATCTAGAAAAAAAAAAATGTCCCGTGTCCATACGCTCTTTCGTGTTGCATGTTGTATCAAATGGGGCGATGTACGTGTGTGATGCATGTATGTATGTATGTAGGTACTTAAGCACTACTATGATCAGAATACAAAAGCAAGAAATCGACAATTCACTGACACCTGCCAACCATGGCGGTGGCTCCCAGTGAACGTATGTCCAGTTCCTGGTCCGCACGGATTTCAGGCATGAGCGAATTGCAATTGAAAGCTTATCATGAGTTGTGACTTTTTTTTGATTTGTTGACTCTTGATCGTGATCACAGTAGCTGTAGCTGTAGTTAGAAGCTTGTTTAAGGTACTTCAAATGTTTCATTTAATTTCCGTTTTGTCAGTGGTAAGTTTTGAGATACGCACATCTGTGGGATGTGTAGGTACATATTATTCGAATACATTTTTTCAAAATGTTTAAAATCTTCCTGCTGTCCCTCCTCATTTGTTTGCTCTGCTCTGCTCTGTTCTGCTCTCCCGCACCCAACGTCATGGTTCATTGTTCATTGTATTTTTTTTTTCATTCTCAGTTGTTGTAACAAAATGTAAAAAATATTTGCATAAATTACAAATACTACTTAACAAGATCTTTTCTTTTCATATTGTAATATATTTATGTATATATATATATATGTATGTATGTGTAGATGCACTGGCATTATCTATCTCTAAGGTTTCTTTCTGCGTGTGGGAGAGAGTACTTTTTCTTATACACACACATTGTACATATGTTTGTCTGTCTGTCTATCTGTTTGTTGGTTGGTTGGTTGGTTTGTTTGTTGGTTGATATCTTGTTGCCCCTACACATTAATCTCTATATTCGATCTATATATATATAGATATATATTTCCATTAAACCATTATACAATTATACATCAAGATGTGTCAGCCATTAAATTCGGGAGAAAGAAAATTATACACCTATGACAAACATACACATATGTATGTATGTATCCAATGAGATATTTACATCAATAATTTCTAATTAAATAAAAATGCTCATTTGGTTTTGGTTTGTTTTTGGTTTGATTTTTCGTGGTTTTTTGTTTGTTTTGTTTCTTTTGCAACATTTTTTGTTTCGTTTCGCATTGTTTTGGTTTTGTTTAGTTTGTTTTTTGAAAATTAAAGTAAACATTCATACTATATAGCACAAGGTATTTTTCACGTAAGCCCATATAAAAAGTATAAAATTGTGTTGTTTTTTTTTTACTTTACTTGATTTATCAAAAATTACAAATGTTCATATAAAAATAGATATACATACAATATAAAAAAAATATGAAGTCAAATAGTAATACATACAATATAACACACAAATGAAAAAGAGTTGTTTATAGTACTCGTATTTTGTTTTTGTTTTTTAGTTTTTGTTTTTCTTTTGGTTTTCCTTTTAGAACCTCTTCCATGTCTCTGGTGTCCATTTGCTTGCTGGAGCTGGATATAATAATGGTTTATGGTTAGAGTCAACGATCAGCCGCTGCATTGGGTGGACTTAAGTTGGCTTGGATAACTCGAATGGTTGGGCTCCAATATTCTAGGGATCACTTGTATCGTATCATTCAACTCGCTAGAATATCCCAACCACTTACAGTCGGTGGTAGGTTACAGTCGTGTTAGGGAGGGGTAGGGAGGGGCGCGGCACAAAACATTTGTTGGGCATCTGGGCAGGCGACGGATCTTCGGGCTCATTCGAAATTGATCGCTTCCCAGACGCCCAACGCTTGTCTGGCTTGTATAGGGGTGGTATGGGGAGGGTATGGGGGGTTGTCTGCAAGTTTCCATTTCCAGTTCATCTTCTTTCACACCTTTTTCTTGTTGATATCAAAAATGAGCTTATCTCTTAGCTTTAGAACTAATTAAAAACTTAATGTCAAAAGTTGATCCAGTTGATGGATATTTAAATATATGCATGTATATATATGTATATATGTATAACAATTAAAAACAATTAGTTTGAGAAATTCTATTTGATTTCCTTTTATACATATATTGTTTTGCTTTTGTTTTCTGTTTGTTTTATAGCGATGCACGCCTATGGCGGCCACACCACCCTGTCGTCTCTTGTGTCTTGTGTGTTGTGTCTGTCAGTGTGTGTGTGTTGTGTCTGTGCAGTTCCTGTACATATATGCAGCTATATATGTATTTAGTATATGCTTACTCTAGGCATTTGAGAAGAATGAAACTTCACTTCGAATTGAATAACAAAATATAAATATTTGGTATACATATATGCATGTACATATGTATGTATACCTGTCCTTAGGGGCGCTAACTAATGAACTCTCTCTCTATTGCTCTCTCTCTTTGACTCGCATCTCATAGATAGGCCATGCACCAGATGTGGCTCCGGTCTGTCTATCTATGGGTATGTCTTTCGGTATATAGTACTAACATTGGCAGCCATCCAAGAATTGTCTGGCTACGAACGAGCGTAGTAAAAAATATGAATTTATACATTTTCCTATAAATAGGGGGGGAGGGGGGTAAGGGAAGGGCTGGCCATTCTACACAGTCTGATTGAACGGGGTTCTAGGGGGGGGGTTCTATTGGGTAGGTTCGTCATCTAATATCTACCATATCATTTCATAAACATATTTACAACACAAACGAGAGGTGTACACAATCCAAAATGTATATATAGCTAAACGGATCCTATTCTTTAGTTTTTTGTTAATTGTTTTGTTTTTGTTTGAATTTATGGGTCTCTTCTGCTTCTGCTGCTTCTATTTTGGTTTTGTTTTAACAATTGGATCGGTATGGTGCCTGGCTGTCTGGGGCCCAGTTAGACCCAATAATTAACACTATATATAACTATGTGGCGGAGTTTTCGTTTAAATCTAGATTCTATTGTTCTGCCTCTTTAGCTGTCGGTCGGCTCTACGGTCTCGGTGTGGTTGCCTCTCGGCCTTGGTTGTTGCTATGTCTCTTACTCTTACTCTTACTCTTACTGTTGCTCTGATCTATTGGTTATTGTGGCTGGGGCTGAGGGCAGGCCTAGTTGGCCACCAGCAGCTGCTGGTAGGACGATCCAGTGCCGTAGAACGAGTTGATCCCATCAATCAGATTGGTGGCCGTTGAGGATTCTGTCTGCTGCTGCTGTTGCTGCTGCTGATTGACTCCCGGACTGGCGGTACCGCCTGTGGCTGTTGTGTCTGCCACTCCAGCAGCAGTTTGGTTGGGCATCGCAGCCACTGGTGGCGTGGCAATGGGACTGTTGTCTGGCGAAGAGTCCCCAGCACCAGCACCAGCAGCAGCTCCAGCTGCAGCTGCAACTGCGCCTGTTGCTGCTCCCACCTCATCGACGGTACACTGATCGGCCTCCAGGCCATACGCACAGCTGTCGTTGTCCATTTGCACGCCTAGCTGCTGCTGCTGCTGCTGGGACAGATGCTGGCCGTTGGGAAAGTAGCAAGCCTCCATGTAAGTACTGTACTTGGCTGCGCCAGCGACGGGATTGACGTGTGGATGACCGGCAAACATGGCCATGTTGGCATCGCCATTGAAGTGTGGCTCGTAGAGATTCCGCTGGCCATTGAACGGCGGATACAGGCCCATGACCACGCCGGGATAGTAGAAGTGATCACCGGCTACAGCCCCGTTGGCCATTTGGCCGCCCAGGGCCAATGGATTGGGCGAGATCGAGCGTGCCGGCGAGACAGGGTCCAAGGCGGCATAGCCCTGGGACGAGACGACCCCATGGCCGTGATGCATCTGCTGCTGTATGGCCCGCTGCTTGATGTAGTTCGAGAACTCTGTGGGCGACATGCGGTACGCGCTGCTGCAATAAAGAAAAAGGGATAAATGTGGCATGGCATCAGTGGCATCAGTGGCAAGTGGCTTACCTGTTGGCCCGCTTCGAGCTGGTCTTGAGCTTGGTGCTGCCGAACTTCGTCTGGGCAAAGGTGGCGGTCGTGAAGGTCAGTGGCGCCTGTGGTGCACGCTGCAAGTACGCCGATGCTGTGCCGCCCCCAGCCGACGTATTGCCGTGCGCGGGCGCCTGAGTGGTGGCCTGTGGCTGGCCCTGGCCCTGGCCCGGAGCCGCTGCCGAGCCACTGGACGAACCGGAGGCGGAGCCACAGCTGCCCTGGCTGGCATTGCTGGCATTGGGATTGGGGCTGCCCTTATAGGTGGGCGACCCAGAGGCGGCCGAGTGCGGCGACGAGCCCGACTGTGGCATGGGCACCGGCAACGACTTGGGGCTCAAGCTCAGATTGGTCAGGGTCGTGTTGACCACATCGATGGGTCGAAAGCATTGCGCCTCCGGATTGAACGTCTTGGTGACCTCGCGATCGGCCGATCGGCTATCCTCGTGATTCTCATTGTTCTCCGTGTAAAGAATCTGCAGCATGGAAACCCGATTAATGGCAGATTCTCTTGTGAGGGGCCACAAGCTTTGAGTTTGTCGTACCTTTACGGCTCCCTTCTCGCCAACGCGAAAGGACACCTCGCCGGGATCCATCCACACGGACAGCTCGTGTGGCAAATTCTCCAAAACATCGCTGATGGGCACACCGCTCTCCCGTGCCGCACGCTCCAGCACCGAGTCGATGGCATCGCCGGTCTTCAGGCAACGATAAGCGGAACCCTGCAACAACCAAACAAAACAAATAATCATTGCATTGCTGAGGAGAGGGGTCTTTTCTGGCATACCTTGAATGGCTTCTCCGGGTACCAGTGTCCCTGGAATTTGTCGCGCAATGCCTTCTCCAGCTCCTCGCCGAATATGTTCACGCGTCGGCGAGGCAGTTTATTGTACAGATAGGAGATGACAAAATTCAGGGCCACCTGGATTTCAATATGCATCTTGGCAGTCGCAAAATTGTACCCTGCTCCGCCGCACCCTTGTCTGTTCCGCTCGACGACCTTTCCCCCCGTTCACTGTTGTTCACTGTTGTTCACTGTGCACTGCTTGCTTGCTTGCTGGTTAATTCGATTCTCTTGAGTGGTGTACGAGTATTTGTTTTTTATATATATATATAAGAGATATTTATGTATATGTATATATCTAGCTGATTGATCAAACGCACATTTATGAAAATCCCAACACAATTTTTGGCTGTGAAGTTTCAGGCGATATAAGACGTGTTTTTGTTTTGTTTTTTAGTTTTGTTTTCCGGGAGTCTATGTTTCGTTTTTCCGTTTGTGTATTTATCTCAGAGAATTGAGTGTGTTGTGTTGTGTTGTGGAGTCCTTAGATCCTAGGTGTAGGTGTATTATTATGTCTTATGTATTTACAGAGCATCGCCCATTAAAAGGGTCGATTATGTGTTTATGTTTGTGTGTGTGGTGTGTGTAGTGTGCGTGGTGTGTGTGTGTGTGGGCGTGTAAAGTAATTGCTAATGGCTTTGTCTGAGTCGGTTGCTAGTTAGTTATTTCTGTGTGTCTTTAGCTGTCTTTGATTTATGGCAAACGTTGATCCGTTTCCCGCTGTCTCCCTCCTAGTACGCCTCCATGGGTGCTGTCGCCTCAGAGCGCTGCAGTTCTATGACAAGTCGTGTGTGTGTGTGTGTCCGTAGCTGAAAAAATACAAAAGCAGGCAAAAAATTTTAGCAAACTTAATCAGTGGATCTTTTTCTTATTTTCTTATTTTATTTTAATAAATTAATTTTACGCAAAACAGTGCAGAATAAAGAGTGTGCCCGTATTTATTATTATTTATTTATGTATTGCTGCAGCCGAACAGTTCTGGAAACCTTCTTGAAGGCTAAGACTTGCCAGCAAAAAGCAGTGGCTTCTTGAGAAATAAAATCAGCGTACAAAAAAATCCATATCCGTTCGCTTAGGGAACATTTGCATCGTAACAGCACTGCTTGCTTGAGTCACATTTGACACACAGACAACACAACTACAGGAACATACTTATATTCACATAAAATAAAACATTAAAAAAACCCCACACACAGACAGTGAAACACGTAACACAGAGTTGCGTTCCGTTAAAGAGTTCGAAACCGATTTGGCACTAGAGAGCGAGGGGAGCGATGAAGCGAGCACGCAATGACACGGACGTGAACATGAAGAAGAAGTCGATACGTTCCCGGTTCAAAAAACTGGTGCGGGCGGTGATTATGAACCAGCATTGGCTGATCGATGCCGAGGATCAGGGCATCTCGATGAACGTCAAGAAGAACGTGGCTCTGCTGGTGCGGCAGAAGAAGAAGCGGGGCATGATCACCGTAGCGGTAAGTGAGCGAACACCAACAGCAACGGGCAATCGATTAATCGATTAATCGATTGATTGCAGGAGAAAGCGCTGTTGCGCACACTCCCTTGGGCGCGCACCATCGAGGATCGCAAAAAGCTGTGCATGGTCTTGGCCGGACTCACATGCTTCGCCAAGATCCCCCCGGTAAGCGCTCGAACCGCGTTTCATCCAAGTTTTAAATTAATTCTGCGCTCTGTAATCTTTAATGCAGAAAATCAGGGCTCGCATGGTGCCGGTAGTTAAGTTACTGTCCATTAATGAGTCGCGAGTGCTAATCAAAGAGGGGGACACGCCCATTACCGTGTATTTCATACTGAACGGCGAGGTCGAAATGAAGAAATCCGAATACAATAAGGTATGTAGATGCCCCACACAACCCTGAACCACCACACCTCTTCGTGTGACACATAAATCTCTTTCCAAAGGTCACAAAGGAAATCACTCAAGTGTCCATTGCCATATTCGGTCCGGGCGACTGTATCGGAGAGGTGGAAATGGTTGAGGACTGCCCCCGAATGAACACATTCACGACACTGTGTAAGAGCTGCGCGTACTGTTTATATATTCCAAATAGATTAATCGTATTGGCTCTTTTTGTTTCAAGCGAATTGTGAGATATTGGCCATATTCGACAACGATTACAATCGCATTTTGAAGCCGTTCATGGAAAAGCAATGGAACGAAAAGCGGCTGGCACTGCGAGCCTTTGACTACTTTAATTTTCTGAACGAGGATCAGATACGACGTGCCTGCATGTTCGGCTCGGTGGTGCAGTATGATCCGCTGGAGACGATCTATGTCGAGGACAAGGGCTCCTTGAGCATGGTGCATTTTATTTTGAGCGGCGAATGCGTCATCCTACAATGCCTAAACATCAGGGTGCATATATAACTTATATATATTTATCCTAAATCCTTGCTTTGACGGTTCGATTTGATTGCAGATCGGTAACCGCAAGGGCAAGACTGTCATTGATCTGACCGATATCGAAAAGGATAACGAGTCCAAGTCCATGTTTCATGAATCAAAGAACTCGTCCTATGCGCCCGAATACTCGTATTTGGATATTCAGAATTTGCTGGCCTCAACCTCATCGGACGAAGCCGAGTCGAAAGGCCTAAAGAAACAAGCGGTATGCCATCCATCGCTAGGCGTTTCGTGTGACTTAATCTCTTAATCGCTACGAACTCTGTAGATGCGCAAAATGGGCCTGAAAGAAATCGAAGCATATTGTGGCATGGGCCACGCCAGTTTCCTTCAGAAGCACGCACATCGCAAGAAAACCATAATGCATGCGAAAAGAATTACACAAAAAACACCACGGCACACCGGGTATACCGGGACTGTCGAGCCCATCGGGGAGGAGATTGAGGACGACGAAGAGGAGGAGGAACTGTTTGATTACGAGGATTTCTTTGAGTATTTCAGCGAGGAGGTATCCGCTGAAACAGACTCCGAGGCCATTGAGTCCTCGAGCTCGGGCTCGAAGCGCAAAACACTCGTCTCCCAAACGGCCTCGAAGCGAGCCACGATCTCACAGTCCTCAATCAAGCGTCGAACACTTCAATCCGCCACTCAATCCTCGAAACGTTTGGGCACCATCTCATCCGAAGTATTTACGGCCAGCCCCTCCGCGCGCACCATATTGAGCGACCTTGGCTCGGATGCGACACTGCTCTCTTCGTTGCAGGTAAGTCCCAAAGACACACACACACACACACACACACACACACACTGTTTGCACTCACTTTCACTGCCCTGGGGGTGGGGGCCATCCGCACAGGATCCGATTAAGACGCATTTTATAGACGTGGGTTCGCTCACATTCGGCAGCATCTTTGGCCTGGGCGAAAAGATGGAGCACCGTGTGATAATGGCCCGTACTGTGGTCCAGTGCCTGGTCCTGCCGCGCTTCTGGCTGCTGGAGGATGAACAGAATCCGGGCAATATCTGGCAGCGTCGCCGCTTCTACTTTGAGTGCAGTGTGCCCTCGCGGCAGGCCCTGTTCGAGGACTACCTGAAGACACGGCGCTGGGACAAGTTCCGACGTGCCTACATCCAGAGCACTCTGGACCCCAACTCGAAGAGCAATACGACACAGGAGGAGGACATACCCATTATATGTCGCATTGTGGAGACCAGCGATGATACATAAGTGCTCTGCTCTGCTCTGCTCGGCTCGGCTCGGCATCCTCCCACGCAGACAAGGCAATGAAATGCATTTACCATTCTCTCCATTCTCCAAATTCTCCGTTCTATACCCATGTAAAATAGTGTAATACTCATATAAAGCAGCCTCGTATATGTATTTTTACTCTGTGTGTGTGTGTGTGTGTGTGTGTGTGGTGTATGTACATAGCCAGCCTTATGTATTATTGCAACTTCCTGCAACAGTTTTGGAGCTACACATACTATATTTGGTGCTGGAGCTCTTCCTACGTCATTCGGATCAACACTTCCCCTGCACTGCACTGCACACGGCACACGCCCACGCGCCGTGCAAATGCGTGCATATGTAGGTTAACTAAAGAGAGAGATAGAGAGAGAGAGTGTGTGCTTTCCCCTTTAAAGTGGTACAGCAGCCGAAGTGCATTCGTAACTATAACTGGAGCAGCGAGCGAGCTTCCCACGCAGAGCTTACACCCCTTCCACCCTCTCTCTCAAGGCTCGTCGGTGCGTGCGGATAAAAATAAACTTAAAGCCGAAGAGACAGAGTGAGAGAGAGAGAGAGGGGGACAGAGCTTGAGCTTGCTCTCTTGCTCTTCTACTACTACTGCGCCGAGCAGCGGGTGCGCAATGACATATAAACGACCCCGAGAGTAGCACATTTCACACCCCCGCACTTGATTTATGCTGCTGCAAGCTGCTGCTACTGCTGCTGCTGCTGCTGCTGCTGCTACTGCAGCAGCTGTGTAGGTGCACCAGGCACACAGCTCGTTTATGTGCTGCTTAAATATACATACTCGTAGTATATACATTTAGCTGTGTGTCTTTTTTAAACCATCTGAAGGCCACACACATTGAAATCCTCAAGCTTCAGGCCAGCGCAACTGGAAACTTGAGTTTTCCTTTCACGAGAGTGTCACAAGTACTACATACATAAATACATGCATCGTACATACATACATATGTACATACATATATAAATGGGAAATGCCAAAAATAGCCAGCTAGCTAGCCAATGCAATACATCATCCCCACGGGGGGAA
Source organism: Drosophila ambigua (assembly GCA_018150905.1). Taxonomy (NCBI): domain Eukaryota; kingdom Metazoa; phylum Arthropoda; class Insecta; order Diptera; family Drosophilidae; genus Drosophila; species Drosophila ambigua. The sequence goes on along the minus strand of JAECWS010000151.1, from coordinate 2,795,411 downwards.
AAGGCCATTTGCCCAAACGGTATTTCAATGCAGTGGAGAGCTTGAGCTTCCGAGCTGGCGAGCAACATAGCGCATTGGGTGAAAGGTCAAAGGTGATGCTTGAAACCATAATTGTTGAATCCGGTAACGCGTCAAGTGTTTCATAAGACTGTGTACAGATCTGCTGGAAAAACTGTACTACTGTATGGCTATGATATAATCTCAAAAAGGTTTTTCACTATTTGCATAAAGATTTGGGGATGTTCTACCCTGAGGAATCGCATAATGGGAATCAAACAAGTGTTTACTTGACTACCCTCAGCTTAGGATATCCTTCATTCTTTTTCTTTTCAGATAAAAATGTTATAGTGGCGAGTTTTAAGACCTTAATTAGGTCTTTGTAATAACGCTCACTAAATTTTAAAACTTTTGGTAGTCTGAACTTTGCATTTAAGATTGGCTTCGCACAAATTTTTGCGGATTTGATGGCAGAATTTTGCGTTAATTCTGTAACTTTTAAAAAGGTTCTTAAAAACTCTGCAAAACTACAAAAGGCAATACAATTTTATTTGTATCATTAAATACTTATACTTGTGTATGTACAAATATTCTTTCGCATGAACCACTTTAAGTTAACCTAACGTCTTACGATACACATCTTACCGTAAGCCGGATACATGTCCATGTTTGTGTGTGTGTGTGTGTGGGAGGCTGTAGCTCTGCATGTGGGGGGAAACTTTCGAGTTAATTGAATTTCTTCATAAACTAACAAGGTTAACTAGTTTGGCATTGCAGACTAGTTGCGGGATTGACGTAAATTAGCTGGATTTTCGACGATAACCTTGACATTAGACTAAGGAGTGAGTGGGTAGTGGGTAGTGGCCTGGGGCCGGCGGTTAACCCAGTTCGGAGCTAAGATCATTCCATGGGGAAGAACGACTCGACTCTTGATGACGTTAAAGGTGCACAAGTGTTGCACATTATGTATGGCACTCACATGCCCCCTACCAACATACATGTATATATGTATGTTTGTACATGCCGTTATATTCCATACACTGCATGTGCATGTGCATGTGCACATGCATGCGATTGTGTGCGCGTGTGTGTGTGTGCTTGGAAAGTGAACTTGAAAAAGCTCTAGTTTCACTTTTATGCTTGTACATAGGACGCGCGCGCTGGCAGAGCGACGACGACACACATCTTTATCTTTAATGGCAGTGTGACACCAGCAACAGCCCCGAAGGGGAAACCTATGGGATAGTCCTCAGGTGGGGAGAGGCGCGTGGGACTTTTGGACTCTTCAATGTTTATTTATATTCAAGCACACCCACACAAACACACAACACACATACACACGCAGAGATACAGGAGCTGCGACAGCGTCATACCGTTTAAATCAACCTTTAAAAACAGTTGGCCCAGATTTTATTGATTTTTGCATTGCAAAGAGCGACCCGAGCCCCCCCCTCCCATTCACGAGTGCAACAGCGCACGCGACATACAATACACGGGGGAGGGGAGAGTGGGGAGTGGGGAGAACAAACACGGGCAGAGATACAGACAGCGTGAGAGAGAGAGCTTGGAGCCAGAGCCAGAGAGCACCCATCAGACAGCTGCTATTATAGAGTGAGAGAGAGTGAGAGAGGAGGAGGAGAGAGTGCCAAATGACCGTTGTTATTGTTATTCCCGTGTTTACGTTCCCCATCGTGTGAAATCTAGAAATGTTAAACAGTCAGACTGCCGCCTCTGTTATAAGGGATTGGAATTATTGCCCTTCTGTGCACAGGACATGCTCCTCAAGTATGTACATTACATATGAAGTAGGACTCTTAGGTAGGGGGTTTAATGGAATCGCAGACTTTAATGGGGAACTGTGTGGGAAAAGTACAGCTGTAATGCCCCCACTTAAACCCCCGTCTAACTGCTATCCACTGTGTACCCATTGAAGTCTTTGAAGCATGCATAAGTAACGGGTATAATTATATTTTATCGTAATTAGCACTGTATGGGAGACTCTTAATTGAATGAAAAGGAAACATGTAGATGCTTACAGGACATTTCTGTGTTTAATATTTTATTTATTATTTATTTTTATTATTACCACGTATGCACCTGACAGATATGTATACTGAATCAGAAACTTTTCATGTTCTTTAAAATTAAATGGAAAATAAACGATAAGAAATATGTACCATACGCTCTTATCAAAGCTCGTTATTGTAATTTGATAAAAAAAATATAATTAAATAGAGTTATGTACGGTATGTATACGGGTACCGTAAAAGGTCTGGCTGTTATTTATAAACGAGCCATCGAATTGCCATACATTTCGGGTGTTTCAAAAATAAACGTATCCGATGTTCTCTTTAAAAATTCGACCTTTATAAAGCACGTGGGAGTTGTGCGGAAATTCTAGTTAAATATTATTAATAGCGCTTTGCTGCCCAATTTGGTTTCACTTACAGAAACATTGACTCATGAAATGTTCAAGCTGGAGCAGTTTTAGTATGCTTTAAAGTCAACTTTCAATTGAAGGGTATCTATCCATATATTCATTTGTATGTAGGTTAATTTGAAACATATTTTAAAGGCATGTGTGCCCAAACATTTAATTGTGCTGATAAGCTTGCAAATAATGCCTCAATTTGTTTGAATAATACAAGATTTCCACTCTTTGGTCGAAAATCTCTTTCTGTTTGTATTTATAGCATATTTTTTGGAGCATTTAGTGTCCATATCAGGTCTATTATTATTGCTTGCTCTTATCGATTGAAAGATCAGGCTCAAAGCAAGCAAAGCATTTATCGCTGCATTTACCGTACGCCAATTGGCCGGTCGGGGCGGGGCGGGGCCCTTGGTTGTTGTTTTGCCATTAGGCAAATTTAATTCAATTACGTTCAGCCGTCGATTTCGAATGCTACGACGATAATCAGCAGTTAAGGGCATTCGCGATACGGTCAGCCGCAGCCTTCAAATTGCTTGTTTGCACATAATTAGACCCCTGTCTCTCTCTCACTCGCTCTTCCTTGCACGCTTTCCCACTCAGCTGACACAAATATATATTCGTACGTAATAGGTATGCATTATGTAGGGGAGCGGAGAGGGAGCGAGCACAGAGCACAGCACAGTGTGTCAATTTATTGCGGTTGTTTGTTTGCGTTTCTCATTTGCGTTGCTTCTATTTTTGTGTTACCCTTTGAAGGAGGGTATTACGGTTTGGAGCAAATGCTTGACATCGCAGAGCAGGAAGCATTTTTGACCATATAACGGATGAAGCTCTTATTTTTAAAGCCGGCCGTTTAACCACTTTAACAAAAATGCATGCAATGTATGGTGCCTTAAAAGGAAACCAAACAACGCTACCAAAAGCTGGGTAGAAGAAACCAATCTTTGCGTGAACAGCACAAATTTATGAAGCTATAATGTCATAGGTCAATACAATTTGATGAAATCGAACTACTTTATCAGGGTACTTCTGGCTGTGCAAGGGTATCACAAGCCTCGGCATTCGACTCTGGCCTTCCCCCCCTTGTTTTCACATGCCGCTGTGTAATCCAGTTCACATGTCGCAGAAAACAAAAAACAAAACAAAATTGCTGTTACATCACTGACACTGGGAGGGAAGGGAGCCAGAGAGAGAGAGAGAGATCAAAAGTGCTGACTGCACTTTTAACCGTTTCAAAGCTGGAACCAGAGCCAAGAGCAATGAAGGGGTAATAATGGCAAATCAAACGGGTTGCCTGATTACATAAAGTTCTATGCTCTCACTCTGTGTTTTTGTCTCTTCTTTTACTGTCATCTTTTGCTTCCTTCCGTTTTGCTTCTACACACACACACACTAATACTATATTCTCACACACACTCTCAAAGAAATAACAAAATTACAAACAATGAATGCTTGCATAATGATTTTAGGTTATTTATAATCCCAAACGAATCAAACGCACCGCCATGCCACGCACACACTCACGCACTTTGCAATTTCGGGGCATACATACGTACACGGATGCAGTAATTCATATTACAAGATCACGAAAAAAAAGACACTAAATAATTTGTACTTAATGTCAGCAACATTTTCCACCGACTAGCCCGAGCGCCAAGGCAGTTTACCTCTCAATTTCCCATGCCGCTGCTGCTGCTATCCAAAGTATATTGAATGGAAGGTATGGCAGTCCGACCAACACTGGGATAGCCCAGTGTTTTGGTCACTCACAGAAAAGTGTGGAATGCACTTTACACTGCAATTGAATCATTTGTAACCAGCAATAAAAACCTTATGGGGAAAAGCATGCATGAATACGCTCCCTCTCTCTTAAGTAATAAATATCGGCACATTTTTTCTAACAAAACAATACCGTTGACTTTGAGTTAAATTAAGCTGCGCTCAGGGACGAACCTACCATCGTTTAATATACCTTTTTTATATCAGAGCGCGAGTGGCATACAGAGAGAGAACTCGGGCGAGAGCAACACCCACGCATACCAAAGACAGAGCAGAACGCACACACACACACTCACACACACTTTCTACCACCAAATATTTATACCCTCCCCCTGCCCAACCACATCTACCGTTCGACATGGCAAAACTTTTGGCTCAAGAAATTTTTTGCCTGTGTCAAAACAACACAAAACAGCTGATCGAATAGGTTTGTGTCTGTGTGTGTGTATACATACGCGTGTGTGGTTGTTGAGCGACTTATTGACATTCCTTTTTGTCTTCCTTCCTTCTCTACCTTTTACCCGTTTTTGAGAAATTTGTGGGAGAAATTTCCTTTTGACATTGAGATATTGTACAATTTCTAAATTTTTATGCACATTTCAGCACTATTTCAAAACACAATCAGCTGTTCATACGGTAGGAACGCAACTCTTTACGTCACGGAAAAAAAAGCACACAAAAATAATGAAAGCACATGATTTTCTCGTACGTTTAGTTTATCTTTGAATGCCCGAAAACACAAACACAGACTGGCACACTCGTAAATGGAAACGACAAATAGATTCCCAAACGGAATATCTATTAGATATACATACATACGTATATATGTACACATGTATGTACTTGCACATACAGCACATACAGTTGGTAAATATTTATATCTATTTTGTTGTATGCTGAAATGTCAAATGACGCTGGGGCTTTTGCTAGCTGGGCTTCTGGGCTCACCTCTGCCTACAGCTGCAGTCAATGGGGTTTTTGTCTGGTCTCTAGCCACGAAATTCCCCCTCAAAAACGAATTGTAGATTCTATGTACATGATGTATGCAACGGTAAATGCTTTCCCCTACTCCTTGTTTCTTTTTTTTTTGGTTTTGCATCTATCAGCTGTCAGCCAAGAGAGAGAGGGAGGGAGCGAGCGAGATACTGCTGCTCCTCCTGTAGCTGCTACGCATCCAATTGCGTGAGAGAGAGAAACAGCTGTGTGTCCCGTTGTGTCTCGCTCTTGGGAGCACAAACTGGAGCAGGAGCAGTTCCACACTGCCCTACTGAGCTGAAGGGGCGATAACGAAAACGAAATGAAAACTCACAACACCGAACACTGATGTGATGTGTACTTTCCCCGCACTGAGCACATATTTATATGTCGATGTGTACATACATACATATCTACATCTATCCATGTACCCCTACTTTTGGCATTTCCATCTCAATTATTGTTATTGCCTTTGTGTGTTCGTGTATGATTGTTATCCAGCCGTCGTATATACTTACATAGCACATTTGTATGTACAATGTACATATCTTTGCATCTTTTTGATGGTTTAAAAGTCTTATTTCAACATTGCAGTTATATGTACCGAATTATATTTGGTGATTGATTGATTGGGCTGATGCTGCTGCTGCCTGATGACGATGATGATGAAGCGTTGCACGGGTTGTATAATCCTCGATTTATTCCAATTGCAGCTGCAATTGTTCTTCTGTTCAGTTCCGTTCCGTTCCGTTGTTTTTTGGTTTTTTTTTTCGTTTTTGAATGTGTCTATTTATTTTGTAATTTTTGTGTGATGTGATGCCCGTTACTTAATGGGTATCGCGCGCGCCAACAGCAAAACGCCGTGTGAACCGTCCGTGGTTCTTGAAAATCCCGTTGTAGTAAGGTTTGGGGCCCGAGAATACGAAAGCAGCATACACACGAACACACATACACATAGTTACGTTCAAATGTACATACATACATACATACATACGAAAGCGCTGGGCATAATTGCATTCGACACACGACACGACGCACCACCAAGCAGGATACATCTGCGCCAGGTAAGGCATGACCAGAGAGCGCTCTAATGATAGTGGCTTTGATTAGAATTGATTTAGAAATTTGTATTAAGTGAGAAAGTTATTCACACAGCCGATCGCCATAAGTAGCGATTCAATTCATTTCTTATCGTTTTGCAAATTAGTAGATTTAGAGTGCTGCAAAGCCTCACCTTGCTTAAATATGCCTTGGCACGAAGCGCTTTCATCGTTGATTTGTTTTTTTCGAATCGTGGTAGTCTCTCACTCTCCCCCCGCCCACTCTTGTTTAGGCCAGCCGTCGTGCTCTCTGTCACTCACTCGTACACTTGCACTGAGGAGTGAGGGTGGCGGTGTGTGGTGTAAAGCTTTCTCTCCAATGTGCGCGTGTGTGTGTGTGTATTCGTAGTAAAAATAAAAGAGCTAGGACAACGCGAAAGCCCGGTAAAAGGTTTGTGCGGGTCGTCCTAGGTTAGAGGTGGGCATGGACCACGTTGTGACACGACGGAGCAAGTGTTGGCCAAAGTCAAAGAAAATGAAGATTCCTCCAATGAAAGCTGTCCACCGGCTTGCCAAGTTTTTAGCCGTGCTTGTTGGAAATTTTTAATTTTCGTGCCGTGTTTGGTCGTGGCCATCTCTAGTCCTCGGGCACACAGACAATTTCAAACAGCCCAAAAACCGCCCCCACTTGGCCGCATGCCCTAGAATAATGAAAAGGAAAATGCATGCACAGTAGCATCAATATTACATGCCTTATGTACGTACACATGTACATAGCTACATACACATGTGCGTATGGATGTCGTTATTCATGCGTATTTCCATAGGTATGTATTATGGAGGGGAAATGCAGCACACGTACATACATACCTAAGGATCTATGTGCATGTGAACGTCATAGCCTGCTATACCACAACAGTAGGGGAGTCCAAAATAATCTGTTAGCCATCTATCATCTATGCACCCCTTAAGCGTTTGACTCTTAACATTTAGCATTTCGTCCTTCAAACTAGTACATATGTATATATTTCCTATGTACAAAAATAGTCAAGTCAAGCGATCAGCAGTTGCTAGACACATACTGGCTGCCATGAAACTTTGAACTTTAAAAGCTCTTTGAAACATGAACTTGAGACGAAAAAAAAGTGTTGGGAAAAGCAGGTGAAGCTAACGAAAAGCGCTAAGCGAAAGTCAGCGGAAAAACTGAAGCAAAGCAGGCGCATTATAAGAAAATGCCAAAGAAAAGTAGGGAAAGGCCAAAGCCAAGAGGTAAGCCAAGGTCATGGCAAATCCATCCGATCCGTCAAGATCAAGGCCAAAGGCAACAAATCTTGGGCTAAAGACAAAACAAGTGAGTGGAAACAATCCTAGGCTCAAAATCCTGTCCATTCAACTGTTTCTTCTTGGCCAGTATCCAAGCGCGTGAATCTCCCCGAGGAGTTCGGCGCAAGCGCAAGTCAAGGGAGCTTAAATCAGAACTGAAACTGTTTTGTAAACTATAATAAATGTGTGCTTAAAGTTCGAACTTAATAGGATTTATTTACCACCATTTTCTATTATTAATTAATTTATTTCGTTGGATTTCGGATCGGCTTCTGGCTCAGTTCTTTTTCTTCCTTCTGGTTGTAATAGTAAATAGCTTCCTTCTGGCTGTCCACACGAATCTAATATACCGCGTACACTTTTATTACCAGTCATACAAAGTTTGATCCATATGGGTTTTACTTACATACAGAAACTATTCTTAAGTTTACCCTCACTCATACTAGTAGCAAGGCTTGGCAAATTGTTATTCGATAATCAATAGCAAACAAATGTTATAAATATCTGATGTAAGAAGCGTAGGAGCTGCAACAGTTCCGCTGCGTCACACCAAACCTCTTTGAATGTGTAAGTGGAAGTGTTCAGCTCAAGGGTAGACTTGACCCTAAATCATTTATTCTTCGGGTGGAATAATACGGAACCAATGAAAATTATCTTTTATTCGATAATCTGAAATATACCCTGAATACAATTTTAAGAAAAGACGATTGTATAAGGGTTTTTGGGATAGTTTATTTATTTATTTCTGCAATATAGTTGGGGGGTACACCGACATGCACATAAATAGTTACATAGACGTAGTATACACACATGTACATCAATAAATTCTCAAATTTCGAAACGAACGAACATGCATACAAAAATATTTCGTTTTTCTTTTCAAATTGGCTTTCAAGGATTTTTCGTTTTTTGTTTTGTTTCTGTTTTTATTATAATGATACAATAATTTGTAAATTATTCCTCTAGTCTAAACACAAAAAAAAAAAACATGTAGGTATATGTATCACAAATATATATATATTTATATGGTAATATATAACTTTAGCGAAAGCTTTTAATTTTTCCAAAAAAAAAAAAGAAAAAAATAAGAAAGAAACAAAAATTTAAAAAATAAACAAAAACGATTCGTTATACTCGTTGAAAGGAAAATTGATTTTGCTTTAATGACGGACCCACACCCCATGCTGGAATGCTGGGGTCTTAGGGTCCCTCTCTTAGGTTGAGCTGGAACTTAGGCAAGGAACCACACCAACAAGCGGATGGAACCGATTTATACATATAGGATATTCATACGTCATAATATGATATACATCAAAATACATTAAGATTATTTAACATGGTCGACTTCAACTGTACACATACAAAGCGATTGGTTTTTAAATATGTTGGGGGATTTCTGGGAGAGAAGTATATGCCTCTAGCTTCGTCAAAACCGAAGACCCTGGTAGTCGCTAACATTTATATATATATATATTTTGTTGTTGTTTGTTTTAAGCACGTGCATCGCTTGACCTGTGAGTCAAGCTATCAAAATTGTACAGTGCGTTTCCTTGCTCAGAAGACAGCACATCAAGATTAAGCTTTGTTTTTTTTTTTTAACCTTTTGAAAATTAAAAACATATTTTTTTGTTTTGATTTACTATTTAAAAACAGTTTATAAAACCATCAAAAGCTATACAAGAAACATAAAATATAATGCTTGCTATAAGTAAAACATATTCTACAATATGAAATCAATGGCCCTTTCATGATTTTCTTTTCCAGACTAAAATATAACAATGAGAAACTATACAAAAAAAAATAATAAATAAATATCCATCAATAAAGAAACGTTTCTACAGGTAAATCATAATGGAAAATCTATGAAAAAACATGTAAAATTAAATGGTTTCTCGAGCACAACATATTGAACAATAGATCCATTTTAGAACCATACGAAACTATAATAAAACTTACATATAGTACATACATACATACATATGTCTATAGGAAATAGTTTTAAAAAAAACATTTTTGTCATTTCCTTTGAGATACTTTCTATCCTATCGTATTCTATTCTATCCTGACTGACTGTCTGTTTGTTTGTCTTATTGCCTCGAAACGCACTGTACTGGTAGCAGCTGTCGAAAAGGATATACATAAACTAGGTTCGAAACCAACACACACAATAGCCATATGCGCATCGGCGCGTAGGTTGTCCTTAAGCTAACATTTGGGATTAAAATACATGCGTGCCAACGCCAACGCCAACGCGAACGCGAACATCTAAACATCAAATCTTCCACCAAGTCCCATTCAGCGTCCTGCTTCGCTGGAGCGCGCCTGTTCGCGGCCATCGCCGCGCTCAATGTACCAGTTGCTGTTGTCCTTGCGCTTCTGGTCATGCTTGTGGCGACTCTGCTCGCGCTGCTGCATCCTCTTCTCATGCCACTCGCCGCTGCCATCGCTCTCGTCACGCTCGCCGCTGTTGGCATGGTGGCGCTGCTTCTTGCCGTTCTTGTTGAAGCGCTCACGCTTCATGGAGGCATCATCGTTGTGATGCCTCTTGTTGTTGTTGTGCTCCTTTGAATGGTCGTCCTCCTTGCTCCTGCCGCGACTATTATCCCGCTTAGCCTCGTGCGAGTGATTCGGATTGTACTTGTCATTGTAGCGATCTTTGGATGCATTCGGCGAGTACTTGTCATTGTATCGATCCACCTTCGGCTTGGGTTGCTTATGGCCATTGCCATGGCCGTTGTCATTGCCTGTTGAATGTTGTCTACCATCTGGATGGAAAGCCCTTGCTTCGTTTGTGGTACTGGCGTCGCCCTCATCCTCGACGCCGCCAGTGCCTAGTGTGCCTAGTTTCTCGGTGACCTTTTCGAAATTGCGAAAGGTTTGAGACTGTTGCAGCACATCGTGGACAGCGTCACCGATCTCATCTACCAGAGATTCGGGAGTCGACAGCGGGCTTTCCAAGCACATGGAGGCAACCTGCACATACTGCCCATCGCGGCATTTGTGCGGCTTTTTCAGATCCTCCTTTGTTATGTCCAACGGCTCCATGGAGTTGCCAAGTCCCGGCCAGGCTTTGAATTTCTTGTACTGCTTGCCTTGGCGCTTACCCATGCCCCCCTGCTGGTCTCCGTCCTGGGCAAAGGCATTGCTGTAGTACATGCCACCATCTGGGGCATAGGCTGGACCCTGCCCGGAGCTTAGGTACTGCAGCTGCTTGGACATTATATCGATCTCGGCACGCATCAGGTTGTTCGACAGCTCCAGCTCGCCCAGTCGGCGCTCCAGCTCGGCAATGGGTTTGTCGTTGCCCAGGCCCGGCCACTCGGGATGCTGCAGCCTGCCGATGAAGCCCAGTATGGCCAGGGTGGCGGCCACATAGAAGACGGCCGTCAGGCCGTTCTGCATCAACGGATACATACGATATAGGGCCTCAAGCTTCGTTTCTTGCTGCAATAAATTCAACTCTGGCTCCACATACGGCTCCGTTTCGGTATGCTTGTGGCGTCGCTGCCTGTGCGGTGGTGGCGGCGGCGGTGGCAACGGCGGCAGCATATCTCTGGGACTGAGCCTCAGGGGGGTGTTGAGTAGCTCGTTGAAGTTCAGGTCGGCCAGGGTGTCGCGCAGAAAGGGATGGGGTGAAATGCGATCGGTGCTCTCGCAGTCACTGATGATGGAAATGCCATCGGAAATATCATCCGCCTGGGAGTCATCTACCACGGCCAGGTTGCATCTGTTTCGAAGGAAAGTTTTTCTGTTATTCTAGAAAGATTCTCACTCTCTCTCTCTCTTGCTCTCTGCATACCTGTCGTTTTCATGCTTATCTTCGGGATCGCCGCTCTGGAACTCCCCTGGGTCTTTGGCCTCCTCCTCATTGCTGTTGAGCTTGTCCATCACCGCCTCGATCTTATCCGATGGCAGAATGGTCCATGTGGATGATGTTGTGCTGACGCCCAGCGAGTCCTCGGTGGATGTTGACTTCGAGTGGGTTTTGGGTTTGTCGCTACCGCTGCTGCTGCTACAGCTGCTGTCCTCGTCCATGCTGTTCTCTTTGCCTGGGAAATGCAAAGGGAAAATATTTTTAAATCATTTTAAATACTATATTTTTTCCGTCGAAATTGCATCCCTTTTTTGCGTTGCACACACCAGCTACCAGCTGACACTCCAAAATAAAACACCTGAAAAGCTGTGCAAGCAGTGGAATGCAGCGTCAAGCAGGATAGAAAAGGACAGAGCTTCCTGCTGCAGGAAAACGAAGGAGATAACGAGAGTGCTCTCTGCAGGATAAAGCAGGATGGGGGGAGGAGTGCGTTTTCTGCAGGCCGCGTGACCTTCGAACGAGGCCTAAATTAAACACACACACACACACGAGACAGAACAGCTGTCTATCTCGCTCGCGCATGAACTGTTGCATTTCGTTTGTGTTGCCCGGGGGGGCGCTCGGGCTATCAGGGCTGTCGGTATACATGCACACGCAACTGCATACACCCACACACACAGTTGCACACAATTTTGCAGATTTTTCACTTACATTTACATTTGTATGCGTTACATTTCACAATTCGTATTTGTATTTGTACTTAAAAGCAAAACAAAACTAAAAACAATCCATATATGTGTGTGTGTGTATATGTACGTGCAATGTATGGGTGAGTGGGCCTGCACCACTGTCTTTGTGTGTTCTGTGTGCACTTTGTTTTCATTTGTTTTCTTTCTCTAATCTCAAATTATTCACTGGACAAATAGTTCGTTCAGTTTACCTTGAATCACGGCCAGTTCTCTGCAGCTAGTTGTCTAAGTTGTCGCAATTTGAGATAAAAACTGTTAGCGCTTGCTCTAGAGGTGTCAAGCCATCGAGGGACTATCGATAGTATCGATAGTTTGCTGCTAGCCTCTACTATCGATGGTTGTGAGACTTTCATGATAGTATCGAGCTACAGTCGTTGCGCTTTTAACATGTTTGGATTGGCTGCTATAAAATACGAAGACACATTTGCAAACAAATCGACAGGTGGCATCTATTTTGTACAATGGACAAGTTTCTAAAAGGTTTCAATGGTTTTTTAATAATTATTAGAGCTATCACGATAGGCTCAACTATCAATCGTTTGAGAGCTCTACTTTGCTCAATAAATGTCGCAGCGAAACCGCAACAACGTCACAAATCACATATGTATATCGATACTTTTTCCTACGACGTCACAAATCTTGTCTCATATCTAGTTGCTTGTTGCTGGCAAACCGTATGATTGTTGAGTATGGCAGCATTTTATACCCTGTTTTTTTTTTGTTAGTCAATATACAATTCTGTGTCCCCAAGCTGTTTTTCAGTAAATGGCAATACATTTCACAGCATTTAATTAAGGGTTTCGCAGAGCGATCTGTTTTTAACCCATTAACCCATAATATACAGTTTTTTGTTTTAAACTTGAAAACAAAGCGAATAATTTCTTGACCGTTGATCGAGCATATTTACTTTATGGGGCTTGAGCTGTCTATTATTTTATGTATGGCTTTCGAGGGTATTTCACATGTTGCTGGTGCCCTAATTGTTAGTGTGTTAGACAACGAGGTGGTTTCCAGCAGCATGTTGCCAACAACACGAATGCTGCTGGGATGTTGACAAGCGCCACCTTGCTTTGCTAATACCCCATGTCATCACAGAGTTGTATCGGCTGCAAAAACATCGTTGACCGCATATATCGATGTGTGGTCTTTGGCGCAATTTTTGATTTGTTTGAAACGCTGACTAACCGACTAGCAGGAAATCACAGTAAAACTTTACATGAACTTTCTCTGACATTGGCCCAAGGCATGGAATGGCACTTCCACTTGATGGATAGTGAAATGACTGAGCCGAAGAGTAAATACTCTTTTACACCAGGAAGCAGGAAAGCTGTAGTGCACAGCTGAAGTATTGCCAGCAAGAAACTGTAATGTTAAGCGGCACATGGGGAATCGGATCAAATGGAATGTTCAGAGAAAAAATAAAGTAAAATGGAACTCCTTCTGAACAGCGATTTGTAAAAGACTCACCTTATAAGTTCTTCTCCATGATGCGCCGCACTTCGCCAGCCTCCGAGCTCAGCTCCCAGTCGGATGAGGCGTGCCGCCCCTGTGGACTGGACCGGGACTGCACCCGGTGCAGTGTGAGGCTCCTCGGAGCGGGCACAAGGCCCTTTGCAGCCATGGGCATGCTGAGGCGTGGCGCTGGCACTGGATAGCCGCGCGGACTCATGGACAGGAGGCGCTGTTGCTGTTGCTGCTGCAGGTGCTGTTGGATCATATGCTGCTGCTGCAGCTGTTGCTGTTGCTGCTGTTGCAGCTGCAGCTGCTGGTGATGCTGTGGCGTCCAGTAGATCTGGCTCTGGTGTCCGCTGGGCGCACGTTCGAGGATCAACGGCGTGGCACGGCCATCCTGCAGCACATAGGAGCCTTGGCCCTGCCCCTGGCCGGCAGGCGTGCGCGCCACAAACTGCGGCTGCATGTAGAGGCTGTTGTGGTGGTAGTCCACCAGCTTGGCGGCCTGCAGGCCCTCGCCCGTCTCCACCAGCACGTACTCGGTGGGCGTGAGCCGCATCAGCTGTGGCAGCTGCTGGCTGGAGAGATACTGCTCCGAGTCGTTGGACAGCAGGCTGCTGCGCTTGTTCACGTGCGCGTAAATGGGCGAGGCGGCGGCTGACACGGGCACAAAGCGCGACTGTGGCAGGCTCTGCACGCGAAGGGGCACCTGCGGCCGGGCGGCGGCGCTCAGCTGTGAGGCGGAGCGCTTGTGGCTGCCGGTCTCCACAGAGGCGTACGACACGGGCGAGGTGTCCGCAGCGGCGATGGAAGCGTTGGCGGGACTCCTCTGGCTCTGGCTCTGGCTGCGACTCTCATAGATGGGCTGCATCTTGGCCGCGGGCAGAGGCGTGCGGCTAATGGACTTGCGGCAAAACTCCTTGACCTTTTCGAGTATCTCCTCGCGTGTGAGCAGGCCGCCAATCCGGCGGCTCGAGGCACTGCTCGAGCGACGCATCACCACCGACGCCGCCGCCGCATCGCTGGGTGTCGCCTCGCTCTCGCTCTCATAGCCACGACGTGTGTGCATCTGGTTGGGGCTCGCCTGCTGGATCATGTTGTCCAGCACACTCTGGCAGCGTGCGGGTGGCGCCTGCTGTTGCGGCTGCTGTTGCAGCTGCATCTGCATCTGCTGCACCGGGATTATTGGTGTGCCGTCGAGTATCATCACCTGACGATTGCGACCGCTGATGCCCGAGAAGGTGTTGCGCTGCAAGGAGCCTCTGACAAACTGCTGCTGTTGTTGCTGCTGATGTTGCTGCTGTTGCTGTTGCACCTGCTGCAGCTGATTCGGTTGCAGATGCTCGTAAATGTTCTCTTGGCTCTGCTGCTGTCCCTGCTTCTGTTGTCCTTGCTGCTGTCTCTGCTGCTGCTGTCCCTGTTGCTGCTGCTGCTGTAGCACCTTGTGGTAAAGCTGACGATCGGTCACCTCCTTGATGGCCTTCAGCTTGTCCCAGTCATTCTGATGACCGTTGCTGGCCTGCTGCTGCTGCTGCTGCGGCTGCTGCAGATTGCTCTCCTGGACTGGCAGCTTCCGCTGCGGCGTAGAGGTGGCCACTGGCCTCAGCTGCTCCTCGCTGACTGGCGGCACATAGGCGGAGGCCAACGATCGACGCTGGCCCACTGCCTCCAGTCGGCTGGGCTGATTCCGTTGGCTCTGTGCCCGGATCTGGCTTCTGTCCATCGAGGCGGAGCGCTGGAAACGGCTGGCACTGTGGCTCTCCGGCGAGACGCGTCTGGGTATCAGGCTCTGCCGCTCGATGGTGCGCTGAAAGGGAGCACCCGCAGCCACTCCATTCTGCACGGGATGGCCATTGGTGTACTCGGAAGAGGGTCGCATGGCGGCAGTGGCAGCCGTGGCCTGTCCATTCGGCAGACGACCGTTCTGATTCTGATTCTGATGGCTCTGCCGCTCCAGCAGTATGCGCCGCATCTCCGCGGGCACATCGCCGCCACTGGCCTTGCGGTACTCCTCCTGGCCCTGCCCATACACGGATCTCGGCATGGGCATCGTCGGCTTGGGCGTTGTCTTCCGCTTGGGCGCAAACAAACTGTTGGAGAGACGCTGCAGCACCGACAGCTTCTTGGTGTTGCTCTGGCGCAGGGCGGCCAGCGACTCGGCCACCTGCTGGCGTCGCTCCTCCGGTGTCCGCAGCAGCGAGGCGGACGGCGAGGCCATCGGCGATGCCGTGGGCGAGGGTGTGGCCCCCAGCTCCCGCTTGGGCATCAAGGCCAGACCCTTGCGCTCCAGATAGGCCTGAAATTCCTCAGAGCTGATGGTGTTCGTAAATGTGGAGGGCGGTTCGTGATCCTTGGGGATCGTCGGCTGCTGCAGCTGCTGCTGCTGGCTGCTGCTCATATCCTGAGGCGGGGAGGGGCGTTTCTCCTCCTGATGCCCGTTCGTATTTGGTTGTGAGAGATCGTCACTGGACTCGCTCTTGGTCAGCGGCCCATCGATCTCGTCCAGATCGTCGTCGGAGCTGATCTGCAGCTTCTTCACGCGCTCGTCGAATTTCTTGGCGTTCTTGGTGACCTCAGCGGCACTGAATAGATCGCCCTCGGTGTCGGGAGTGCCCGTTCGTATCTTGATGTTGGCCAATTCCGGATAATTGGGCTTCGAGCACTTCTTAAATGTTTTCGGATTGTGATTCAGCTTGGGCTGTTTGATTGCCTTCGGCTCTTTGTAGCGATTGAGGCCCGTTTGCTTACGCTTGGGTATCTCCTTCTCCCTCTGCTCCTTCTCCTTCTGCTGCTGCTGCTGCTTCTGCTGTTGCTCCTCCTCGCACTTGAGCCGCGCGAGCACTGTGGGATCGTAGACGAAATAGGCGTCTGGATTCTTAATGTACGTCTTTACATATTTCGATTGCTTAAGTACTTCCTCGGTGGTTATGTATTCCTCGGCACCAGCACCAGTACCAGCACCAGGTTGCCCTTTGCCGTTCTTCTTGCGCGCATTCGTCTCGTTCTTCTGCTGCTCTCGTTCCCGCTCTCGATCCCGTTCTCGTTCCTTTTCGCGTTCTCGTTCGCGTTCGCGCAGCTGTTGGGTCACCGTTTTGCGCACGCTCAATGTCGATCGCTTTGTGGGCACTGGCGGTGGCGTCTTCTTCGTCTCTTTGCCTCCCACACCCGCTACATGGCCATTCCGGAAGGGATTCTTTTGATCAACAATCGGCTCGCCGGTCGTAAATTTGCGTATCTTCTCGTCGTTCGGATTGAAGCTCACCGTTTTCTTTTTTGCCTTGACGCTCCCCTTTTCCAGTGTGGCATAGCACGACGCATCACTCTCAAAGGCCTCCACTATTTTCAGAGTTGCATCTATATAGTCGATCGTATCGCTCTCTATCTCGGATTCTCGCTGATTTGCTTTACCGTTTTCTACACTCTCTTGTTGCGGTTCGGCTTGTGGTTGTGGTTCGACTTCGACTTGGGCTTTGGCTTCGCTGATTACATTGCCATTTGGTTTGCAATTTCTCTCCTCGATAATCGCCTCAGACATGTTTCGTTATAGAAGCTTACCAGTGGCTGCTGACAACAGGGTGGCAATGAGGAGGGGTGGAGCTTGGAGGGGGCTTGGAGTGGAAGAGTTGGAAGAGTGGAAGAGTTGGAATTGGATTTCGTATGTCCGCCCACCATTGATAATGCCTGGCCTGAATGTCCGTTAAAGGAAATCTAAACGAAAATAACAAGGGAATTATTTTATTCATTCATTTGATCAATCATTCGATCATTCATTGATGCATCCACTTATACGTACGTCTAAATATCTCTTCCTTTTTGGTGTGGGCTAAGAAGAGTTCCCACGCAGTCTCCATTCAACAGTTTCGTTTATAAATTAGCCGCCAGAACCTGGAAAAATGCCAAAAAGATTAGCGTAAACATTAAGTAGTATGGGATAGGGGTAGCTGGAGGGGTAGGGGAGCCAGTGATGATGATAATTCGTGTACTCGGTATCCCTCAATTTGCCATCGCCCTCTCTTTCAGTCTCGTTCCATAAATTTCATGGGCCATTAATCAACAAACGGCTAAGCAACAACAATAAAAAACCACGAAATAAAAATCGCAGAAACTGGTTTTGTTTTTTGGCAACTTTCGCATCGATTCTGGTTATACAGAGCCAGGGCCCAGCGCCACAGCAAGGTGCTTGATAAATAGTTGATAAATATCCACCCCCCAATTGAAGGTAACACCTACAACACTCTACGGGTATATTGTTCCGATTTATATCGGTTTACATTTTCATTGGCTACTCCCTTTAAATAAAAACCTGGAAGACTACGAGAAAGAGAAATGGAAATATTCGATTTTGTAGCGTTCAAGCATTTGGGCATTTCCATTCTGGAGTTAGGTGACAAATTCGTTTCACAAATTATAAAAAAAAGAATATGAAAATTCGAATTTTTATAACAATGAAAACAAGATTTTAAAACCATAAGCCAAGATATAAGCAGGCGTTGCGCTACCCAAAAAACAGAAATTGTTTTTGAGCTTTGGCTAGAAGACTCTGCGAATCGGTTGGAACTAATTTTATAACATTTTTTGTACTAATATGTGTAAAATTGAGTGCTAATTTTACAAGCTATTAAAATGTGCAAACCTTTTCTTCTAGCATTAAACCTGCGGAGCAGACTATTTTTAAGTAAAAATATGGCAAAAGAAAAATAATTTAAATTGAAAAAATGAAATTCCCCATCAAAGTTAATCAGATTTAGAGAATATAAAATCGAGACAAAATGTTATGTTAATGTGTGTTTAATTGAATTGAAATGTTTTTTGGCATGATTGAACTTCTTTCTTGATCTAGAATTAATATTTTTCAGAGTGTTTAACAAGCTCTAAATATGCATTTTTCATGGCAACTTTTGCGGCAGTCCTGAAGTTCAAACGAGTATAGTCCCCCCACCTGGGTATTTGCTTTTGAAGTAATCTAAGATTCTGCTGAGTCTTGCCCCAATTGTGGTGGCTCTATTATGGGTCAGGCATCGCCTTATCTTCTAACACCAATCAGTGGCATGCCACCAGAGAATGGAGGAATTGTCAGTCGGAGAATGATGGAAGCAAGGAAGAAGAGATGAAATCAATATTTTTCAATAATATCGTAGGGCGTGGGGAGGGGGGGCCTCCAAAGGTGACACTCTACATAGAATGTGGGTCAGAGAGCAGCCCCAGCCCCTGACTGACAGGGCGGGGGGGTTGGTTGCGGGAGGGATGGGCAGCCAGCGAGGAGACGACTTAAACCGGTTTGCTGCATTTCTAAGTGCACAAACATCCAATTTGCATAACCGGAGGGGCCACGTTTTGCGTTTTTTTTTTAAATCTAAACAGGGGCGTCGCTGGATGGCATGGGGTAAATAAATGGGAGCACTCGCTTCGAATCATTGCTGAGATCTCTATAATATTTAAACCTTAAACCTATCCTGATGATATGGCTTAGGTTATATTTATTGCTGCTTAGATATACGAACATATATATCAATGGATTTGTAGCGTGAGTGATCCATTGATATATTTGATCTAAATCTATTGTTAAGTTTAAAATAAATAAATTTTATATGCAAATAAATATGAATTAAATTTTTGAAATTTTGAATTAGCACACAAGATAAATATATTTCATGTTTAAATTAAATATTTTCATATTTAAATTAAATATATGTCCCAAATATTGAATATATTATATTTCTTTTAAATATTAAATATGGGACATATTAAAAAGCTAATTTTAAATTAAATATTCTCATATTTACATTAAATATATTTCCCCAAAATTAAATATATTATATTTATTTTAAATATTAAATTTGAGACACACTAAAAAGTGAATTTTAATTAAATTCACAATATTTTGTGTATAAAAATATTAAATATTCATTTAAATATTAAATATTTAAATGCGTTTCTTTTCATTTTACGTAGCCATTGTTCGCCCAGTCATTGCAGAATGCTGTGACGATTCTGAGCCCCATTTTTTTGGGGGCTGCCCCTGCCTTTGATGATGAGCTCATGGCCTACGCCACTGCTTCGACTCGCAGTACACTATCTAGTGCACCTTGGATACACGGACAGTTGCGCATTTAGTGCTCGCCTCATGAAATCGACGCTAAATTGCAAATTGCTCAAAGACCCGACCCGCCTTGCCTCCTCCCACTCCCGCTCCCGCTCCCACTCGCAGTGCCATTGTGCCACATTTGTGCCCGTGTGTTAATCCATCGCTAATCTGGTCTCTCGCCTGCATGCGATTATTATTTTTTATAATTTTTTGCATAGATTCGAGACTCTTGGGAAACACAACAAAAACAACAAAATAGTACCTTTTGGGCCATGCTACGACGGGCAGGTGTGTGTTGCCGAACAGAACCCCCTGCCCGGCACTACCAGTCGAAAACGGTCGACCGTGAACCGTGGCAATGGGCAGAAATCACATAAAATTATATGGCACCACCCTTCTGCTTCACCGTTCAGACTACATATGGAATATTCTTTTTTTTTTGTTTCTCTGGGGGTGGCCATGGCCTGGCGGGGGTCACCGACGGCCACCCTTAGAACTAGCAACCACCCCAACAGCTGAAGGCCAAACCATCCCCCGTAGCCCCGTAGCCACGAACCACGACAACAACAAAACAACTCTCTGGAGAAAGTTCTTGGATTATTGGAAAACATTTCATTGCGTTTCGGTTGCAGTGCTGAGAAGCACACACACACACACATTTTTCGTTGCATGGCCAAAATCCATTCGATATGCCATGTGCCACACACAAGGCACAAAATTCCAATCGAAAAACATTCCAAATGCCACTTAATTTTATTGCCAAGGGAAACCCCTAACACAAAATATGTCCCACTAAATCCTCTAGACTGCAATACAATCCTGCAATAGCCTCTAGCATAGCTTGACCCCTGAAAGAAATGCATGAATCCCTTTTCTACTAAATTTATTTTGATTATTGCCACTCCTGTATTTATTTTTTTATTCCTAAGATTTGAATGCACATTTAACAGATAATTCTTAATTAATTATATAAATATATTTGCAGTTATTTTAGCTGGCAAGGCATCTAAGCAATTAGTTACCCTTTCTGTGCTTTCCATTTTTGTTCTTTTTCTTTGTTCAAATTTCAATAAAATCGAAATGTTTATAGAAAGTTCTTGGGCTGAGAATGTTTTTCTTTGCAATGAGAGTTTCCACTCCACTCCACTTTCGCTCTCATTTGAAGTCTTAGTTTGTCTATATTTTTGGTTTGTTTTTTGTTTTGTTTAATTTGAAAAGTTGTTTAGGTTACAGTTAGCTTTATTTTTGGGGGGAAAATTACACTTTAAAACTGTTGCAGGTTCTTTGTGGTGAGAAACATGTAGCATGCCGCTCTTTGTGGCCCCTCGAGTGGGCGGAGTACCAAGAGATGATCTACAAGTATTAAGTGCTCGTATTTATTCATTTTTCATTTATTTTCCATACTTTTGAGGATTTCCTTCATACGTATTTGTGCGGCTGTGCTCATCATCGATTAAATGTTTGATTTATATTTCCGCAACATTTGTTAATCTTTTTGAAGCCGCTCCAAATCGATGGTGGAGCAGGCCACGCAATTTTTCGTGAATCATTTCTTTTTGGCCCGACTTTTATCAGATACGATTGGATGGGATGTTATGGTCCTTTGTCCATCCACACACACACACACACACTAGGGATATATTTGTTTAGTGGTATGTGGAGATTTTGGCGCATGACTCGAACGTCATAAAGTCAATGACCATCGATGGGGAGGGGGGGCCCAGACGAGACGTTGTTTATGGCCGCATCTTGCGGATGAGCTGCGACAAATGTCCGGACCACGCTGCCTCATGACTCATGCAGCTGCAGAGGATGCAGGCAGCGAGGAGTTTGGGCTAATCGATAGATGAAAACACATTTGCCAAAAAAAAAAGAAATTAAAAAAGACTCCCCAGCTGCCTTGGAATTGGGAAACTTCAGCCCGGGCCTGGGCCTGCGCCAGCCCGCGATGATGGCTGTGTCTTGTAATGAACGCCTTAAACGCGTAAACAAAACGCGAGGGAATGTGTAAAGGCAACAACAACAACAAATAAAACACGCAGCACGCAGCCCAACTGATGACTGACATTGACGATAAATGAACAATCGACCTCAATAAAGGCAGACAACAACAAAAACAACCAGCAGCAGCACACATACAGAGAAGAGCAGCCCGTGTACTTACTATTCCGCTCTATTCCCATATCTTACCCCAGTACGCTTGCACCGTACATATGCCCGCCAGATATCTACGACTCGGGAAATTTTCACTCGGGGAATTGAATTGATCAATTCTATTAAGGTGCTCTCTCTCTCTCCGACCCCCCTACGCGAGCGCAGCAGCGGCAGCGGCACTGGGATAAGTCAAGAGCAGAAACAAAAGGTGGTAACAATGGACTTTATGCCGACCAATAAATGGCTATAGGAAGTACATATGATACGTAAAATCCATGGGGCAAACATCTATATAATATTTGTGGGCTTAACACTTGATAACGATTTTAGGATCTGCAAAAACTACTGACGGCTCAAAGAAAAAAAATATGTGGGAAAACAAATGAATGTAAAATATATTACACAATTATTGCAAAGGTTTTGCCAGCCTTTGATCTTGGGTAAAATATATAATTTATGATCATAAATGTTAACTGAATAAATGTTAAATACGCAAAGCCAAAATTCGAGCCACTAAACTCTGCCAGCTGCAAGCAGATTTTTATAAATATTCAGCCTGCAATAATTACTGCTAAATAATAAAATAAAATAAATAATACAGCTTAAATAAATATGTAAGTATATTAATGACAGCAAACCATCATTATGCTAGCTTGAGTTGATACTTGATACTAGTCTGTATATCCCTGCTATACCTACCCTATCCAGAGCTAAAACTGTCAAATTTTATAGGATTCCAACTAAGCTGGCATTGCCTCTATTCTGTCTAGAAACCCCATAAATATCATATCTCTATTAAGATCTCTTGGCATTGAACCACTGAGTTCCACTTAGCACTCAGCTTTATTTAATTTATAATTTAGTCATGCCCCCGGGATATACATATTAGTATTCACTAGACAGCCGAACAGCTTAACAGCTTAATGCTCAATAAACGTACATACGTTTGTGCACATTAAATGCAATTCCACTATTTAGGCTAAGTGGCCGTAAAAAATATTGTCCAAAATAAGACGCGAATGATATCACATGATTGGGCCACGGGACACCTGATGATGATGATGGAATATTTCGCTGACATTTAAAGGTCCTTCAAAAGCATTTGAAATAATTGAGTTTCCAACAAAGATCTACGAGTAGCGTATCTCGTAGATTGCTCGTTCAAATTGCCATTAAATGTTCCCTAGGGAACGGGCACGCCATCGAAAGTCTCTCTCAAAGTCTTGGCCTTTCTTTTAACGTGTTCTTTTTGGTGGAGTGGAGTCGAGTGGAGGATGGAGTCGAAACATTTTTATGCTGCCCCAAGACCCATTTTATTTTTGGTCAATTTCAATTCCGTTTTAGTGCTCGCGACTTGAACTTTAGAACCTGGCAAACAGGTTGGGTCAAGAGTGTGGCTGTGGCAGTGGCTGTGGCTTGTGGGGCTGTTGTGTGCTCTCAAGCAATGCCTCCTCGACTTGACTTGCCACAAAACGTAGAACGTAGAACGGACGTGAACGGTGGAGTAGGCAGCGTGTACCAGCATGCGGATGCTTCAAACGATACCCAAGACCAGACCAGACCAGACCGGACCAGACTACTCGTACTTGTACTCGTAAAGTGCTGGCGCAATTTTCGGTGCTTCGTGACGCCACTCTTGACCAGTCGAAACCACGCGCAGAACGTGGCTCTGGCATTGGGTTCGTTTTTTTTTGTGTTTTTTGGTTTATAATTTTTTTTGGCTTTTTGTTTTATGTGTCTCTGGTTTCAGATTGGAGCCCTCGACAATGCCCAATTGCTGCGGCTGTTGGAGTTGTACGCACGCACGCACGCACAACGTAGTACCCGCTCCGTTCCTCGCATAATTAATTGCGCAACACTTACGGCCCAGAGAAGAGATCTCTCCATACCGATTTGGGTATGTACAAATGTATGTTGTATGTGTACATATTTGCGTGTGTGTGTGTGTGTGTTTGTTGTGTAATCAAATATCAGCTTGAATGAAGAGCTGAGCTGAAGAGCCAGAGCCTAGCCTCAGGCTCCGTGTCTCTGACTTCTTTAGCTCTGGCTTTACGACTCTGAAGTATCTATGTACTCTATGTATTTCAAACCCTCCCTCCGTGGTTCGTACAGATCCCAAGAGGGCATATTGGGCACAGGCAGGCACTACCTGGGATCGGGGATAATAACTGCCTGGAATATGAGCATTCATTCCACTGAGTTTGAATCAATCAATAGCTTTTGTATTAACAAATATATTAATAGATTTAAAGCAGAATAAATATTATATTCCATAGCCAGACTGAATTGTTGTCTCTTGCTGGCTATTTTCATGGGCACTTAATTCTCTCTGTGTTTAAAGGGAGTATCCCATAGTCGTGACGGTGTTCGTTTTGGGGCATTATATCGCTCTGTGTGTTGGCTTTGTATTTGCTCTTTTTATTTGATCTCGATGAGGAGTAGAGGGAGGTGTAGGAAGCGGGGCAGAAGGAGGAGGAGTAGCAGGAGGAGGAGGCGGAGAAGTCTTGCGGCCAAGCGAGGAGATGAGATCAGGCGGACGGCTGGTTGGATGTGGCGGTCCGTTCGTCCGTTCAGCCGGCTCAAGTGTTTGTTTTGATTTACGAGAAATGTGCGTACGAGAAATGCCAGAGATGATATTTACGAGTATACTCGCGTATTTATATTTATATAATGATATGCATGTGCCACAGGGCTTGGGGCTGGCGGCTTGGGGCTGCTCCCGGGGCAATCTGTGCAATCTAATGAATCTTTAATTGTTCACTTAATACGTCACATGTGCGCGTGGCAGTGGCACTGGCAGAGTCAGAGAATGGTTTTGGTTTTGGTTTTGTGGACCAATTGAGTGGCGGCCACTTCTCCACTCCTCCTCCTCCTGCTGCTGCTGCTGCTGCTGCTGCTCTTCCCACCCATCCACAACTGTGGACTGACCTTTGGCTAATCTGGGGGCCCACATTCCCCCCACCCCCATTCCGATCATCAATTTGAAAATTTAAACATTCAGTTTTCAGTTTTGTAGTTTTGTAGTTTACGGTTTTCCATTCCACACAATTAATTGATGGAAGATGACGTCGCAACAATAGTTGCCCCCATTGACCCATCAAATTCCTATCGATGCTCAAGCTCGCTGCGGTGTAACTACAGTGGACACTGGCTATATTGTCTGCTACAGTTCTTGCTTGGCAAACTGATCAACAATATTTGAATAAGCCGGAATTCAGCAAAAGGAAAACAATTAAAAAATGTATTTTTTTTAAATTGCAAAATGTTTTTAAAATTTAGTTTACATTTTTGTTTTAATTTGCAAAAATCATAGAAAGAATGTAGAAAATCTTTAACTTAAAATTGTTTAATTTCATTGTTTGCCATTAAATTATTTCTATATATTTTCCATAAAATATAAAAATAATTGTGTAATTACGTCAAGTTTCTCGATTTTTATTGTTTCTACTTTCAGCTATAGCTAGTTCTACCTTTTTAGTGAGTACTTTCCATGGGCACTGCTCAAAGTTTAAAATTCCTTTGCGGTATCAGCCATTATATCATGAAAACTCATTGAACTGAACGAACACCCTTGGCCATAATTGACGGATCCTTATCGAGCGTCCACTGTTTATGTCTGCTGTCAAAGCCCATCACGGGTATGTCAAATAGTTTATATATATTTTTGTTTTTGCACTATCTGGGTTAGGTTTTTACTAGACTATAAATCTGAGCAGCGGCTGAGCGGGGGGATTGCCTTCATCAAATGCTAAATGTGGCGAGTCCCCGGGCCGTGCCGGGTCCCATGCGATGCGGCGATATTGATTGATTTTAACAATCGCCCCATAAATGGCCGTCCGGTACGGGTCCGACGGCGGCGGCGGCACTGCCACTGATTACAACCTGCGGCTGTGCAGTGCTGTGATGTGAGATGTGTGAGTGGTACACGTCATCGCGCGTCCACTGTATCCCCACCGTTCATTGTGCATCATATATATACATATATATCGCATACACCACATGACGTCACTCGCCGTTGCCTCAGAAGGAAAAACGTTTGTTGTACGCCGCGCCGTTCCATGGAGCCCCCCAAAAGAAGAAGTTGGCAGTAGAAGTTGGGGAGTTGGGGCAGTCTTTCTTGTGTTTCATTTCGTGGATAACTCACGAGTCGTACGAGTGCACCACTGGAGTATCTGCGCTCTTTTGTGGAGATTGTGCAATGGCTGGAAGCACCAGAAGTGTGCACACACAACACACACAATACACACACACTCACACGAGATACGAAGGTAGCTACAATGTTGCAAAAGCACCGTTAAAACGCCAGCGGATATCAATATGTGTATGTATGTTTGTGTGTGCCACAATCCAGGTAGAAATAATAGTGGTGCCAGGGAACGCCAATACCTTTTGATTTTATTTGGCTATATTTTTGGGAATATTTTAAGATTTATTCTCTTGCGAAAAATAGAGAGAGTCCTTCGCTACAGAGAGTATTTTTCCACACAAAAGTCTGACGCTACATCTAACCAGAGGCCTCTATAGCGGTGGGCACTTGCTTGCCTGATTCTCGACTCGAGACGCACAAGCAAACGCCGCAAAAGAGAACGCCCAAGAACGTACAAAAATCAACATACATTGCGTGTGCATGACCGCTGCTATATAGTAATTATGGTCCTTTTTTATCTGCAAATAAGTATTTGTATCTACCATAGAAGAAATCAGAGAAAGAAACTACAGTAATATATATTTCTAAATATATTTCAGTTCCACTTTAAACAAAAATCAAATCAATCTTTCATTTAGTGTGCCATAGGAAAGACCGCTTTGAAAGCTTAAATATCGTGCACGATACTGTACATATGTATGTACATCTATATGTCTATGCATTTGCAAAGGTCTTATTCATATTTAAACATGAACAAAAACGTACACAGTGACTCTCCACTATTATAGTCACGCACATGAGATTGAATAGAGAAAAAAAAGGCAATTTACAAATAGATAATGGTAGACTTCTGTAGTCTGTGTATAAATTTAAATATGTGATCTATTGTTTTGTTCATAGTCGTACCATTAATTTGCCACAAATTTATCGCTCAAATGCTGATGTGTAAGTACATTTGTGGGTAGGTAGGGGCAGGGGTACGGGTAGGGGTACGGGTTTATGTGTATCGAATTACATTAGCAGAGACCCGAGCTGCGGTCTGGAATCAACAGGTGAACTACTAACCTACCAACCAGCAGCAACCACTCGACCGACCGAACTCAACCCTACTCCCTAGAGGGGGGGCAGGGGAGAGGGCAAACGGTGCCTCCAGTCTCGTGTCGAGTGTGTGGTTCGGTGGAGCCCTGCTGCTGCTGCTGCTGCCGCTGCTGTTCAGTGGAGCAACTACTCGTACTCGTAGTCGTCTCGTACCGCTCGCTGGGGGGAAATTCAGTTGCAATTATTACACAGATGCTTGCACAAACAATTTTTATGACATCGGAGTCGAGACCGGTGGCTGTCTCCCTGTCTCCGATTGTCTGCCTCTGCCTTTGCCTTTGGCTTTGGCTCTGCGGTGGGGCGGGCTCTGCCGCTGACGATTGACATTTGATTTGATTGCGTTTACAGCAGCCGGCTGCCGGCTGTGCGACCTGTACCCCACCCCATCCCATCCCGCCCTTCTCTCTATCCATATCGCTCTATCTCTCTCTCGACTGGGCGGGGCCTTGGGGTTGATGTACCGCTTCGCCATAAAATGTTGCGCAAGTTTTCAGAAGTAACACGAAACGGGGCAAAGGAAGAGAGCCCCCCCCATACCCCATACCCCATCCCAGCCAAAAATTAAACGTAATCGTATTCGCACAAAACAAAAACAAAGCCAAAAAGCAACGAAAAACGCTGTGTGTGACTTTTCCGGCAGTTAGTTAGACTTTGTTCATATTTCCACAAATACAGAAAAAAACAAACAGCAAAAACATACAGTATTTTGGTACAGGTACAGTGAAGTCTCTGCGGGGCCCACAGACAGGGCTTCGGCAGTTGGGCAGATCGATCGGTGTATGGATGATTTTCCGCCATCCAGAGGCAGCCTTTACTGTAGCACTTAATGGGTAGAATTGCACACGTCAGTGGTGTGCTTTACGAGTACATAACGACATTCAATGGGGGAATGGTATGGTATGGAATGGAATGAAATGGCATGGCATGGAGATTACACTGGCATGTGAGGGTCTCTTTCACGTGTTTCGTGTGTGTGTTTGTGTGTGTGTTAGTGTGTGATTGGAGGTTGCTTGGCTTGGCTTGGCGGGGGCTTTTTCGGTTTCAGTTCCACTTCCAGTCATAAATCATGATATTTCGTTATGACATTTCGACTGTGACTGTATTAGCACATTACAAAAAGCCATCACACCTACACAGCAGATTCACCTTGACAATGTGTGATAACGATCACGATCCCATTATGATGGATGTGTGCGTGTGTGTAAACAGCTGTGTTTGAAAACTGAAAAACATTTGTATGTGTCAGGTACAAACTTCTGGGATGATATTCATTCATTCACAGCTGCGGCAGAGATGTTAGTAACGCTGACTATTATTCATGACATCTAAGAAAATATTTATTTAGCCATACAAATTTAACTTTAAGCTGATATTAAACGGGGAAATCTATGAAAATGTTTCTGTAACAAGTTTTAAGACGCTTTCCCTTACCCTACCCAAGGGAACATTTTATTGTGTAAATATTCCTAACCAGCCCCAGGGTAGGGTAGGACCACTATTATGTTGCCCTCATCTGTGTGTTTGTATGCCTGTGTGTGTATGTGTGCATGCCTTTCCAGACATAAGACGTTTTAAGACGACTCACGGCAAACAAATACATGGGAAGTACACAAGCTTTTTGTTTTGTTTTTTTTTTTTTTTGGCACACCCTTTGCGAATGTCTGTATGTATATCTTTATGTGGAAGAATCCTTAAACCGGTATGGGCAATGGGTTAAGGGGGTATCGGGTGTCAGGCCGGGCAACGTCATCGTTATGCCACGCCGAAAAACGCGCCTTGAAGACAGCTAATATACGAGTACATGATTGTATACAATAAGGCCCCTGTCTGACTAAGCACCAGCGTGCATATGCATATACATACATACATACATACATTCAGGTATCTAAAGTATATTTTATCCATATTTGCTTAATATATTTAAAAATGGCACTTAGTTAGTTGGTTAAACAGGCAGCTGTTGGGGCCTGGTGGCATAGCTGTTTTTCGCTTGCCAACAACAGCAACAGATTGCAAAAAGATTAAACCTCTCCGATAAGATAGCAACAATTATCTTACAGCGAGCGCACACAACAACAAAAACAACAAAAAAAACAAATGCACACACACATGCAGACAGATTGGATCCGCTCCAATTCTAATTTGAATTCCAAGCTATGACACACTACAGGGACAGTAAGAGTGAGAGAGGCTGGAAAAACCCAAGCAAAGCAAACACACACACACAGCCATATACAAATAGTGGTGCACATGTATGCACTTGGAAAGCAGCGGAAGATGCATTCGGAGAACAACAACAAGAATTAGAGAGAGAGAACGCTATTGATCTGCGGCGCGTGCAGACAATAAAATACCCTTTACACTCAATGGAAGCCATAGCGGACGCATGGACTTCCGAACCTTGCGAACCACAGTTGTTGTTTTCTTGATTGAGAAATTATTATTCATTCGCCAATCATTTTGGGTGCATTGGTAGAAAAACAGCAATCGAAATTTGGTTCATGCTGCCTGCTGCATATACCCTTGTCTTTTACGAGTACCAGGGTGTCAAAAGCAACTGTGAAAGACATTAAATTGCAGCCGGCGTTGCTGCTGCAGCGCTGCTTTACTCTCTTCCGCTCTTCTCCCTGTATGGCTTTGATTTTGTTGTTTGTTGCTGTTGCAGCGCAGCCTAATCTCTTCCGCTCCACTCCATGCATGGCTTTGCTTATGATGCTGCTGCTGCTGCTGCTGCGGCTGCGTCTGCATCGCTGCTCAGCTCTGTACCGCTTTGCTTTGG
The DNA here is from genome assembly GCA_018150905.1 of Drosophila ambigua. Classification (NCBI taxonomy): domain Eukaryota; kingdom Metazoa; phylum Arthropoda; class Insecta; order Diptera; family Drosophilidae; genus Drosophila; species Drosophila ambigua. Next base: position 2,765,588 of record JAECWS010000151.1, on the reverse strand, counting down.
CTGCGCTGCTGTCTCCTCCCCCCTTTGAATGTTATTGCTTTTTCCGCTCTGCCTCTAACTCTGTGCACCGCACCGCTGTGCTCGGGCTGCTGTAGCGCTGCCCACTCTCTTCCGCTCTGCTCCCTGCTCCCTGCTCCCGGCAACCTCTTTCCTTTTGCTCTGCTTTTGGTTTAGCTTTCTTCGTTTGCCTTTGTTACCGTTATTGTTATTGCAGCGGCTTTAGTGTGCCGTTGCGCACAGTTGGTTTAATAATTTGAAAATGTTTTTGAGTGTTTGTCTCCCTCTCCCACAAACCACCATTTTGAGGCACAGAACAGCTCTGTTTTGTTAATGTCGTTGCCTGGTGAGTGGGTGAGGGGTTCGGGCTGCGGGCATGGTTATGGCTACACGGGACAAGGCACTGGTACGGGGTTCATTCACCGGCGAACCCAACCAGAGACAAATGCCAATAAGAACATCCCGAGTTGGTCGGACTCGTAGAAAAACTCCAATTCTTGGTTAAGCCGAAACACAGATACTATCACCAAACGCACACACACACACTCACACAGATACAGCTCACACACATTCAACAGAGGCTCGTTTTTTTGGTGGTTGTTGTAGTGTTATTAATTTCGCCGTAAACGACCATTAACTTAACCCATAGGCACGTTAAAAAAAAGCAGCTATTGTGTACCTCTCTCTCTCTCTCTTGTACGCTCTCCTTGACTGTTGGCTTGCAAAAAGCAGTCAACCGCTCCGCTTCCTCCGGTAATTATACAAAAACAATAGTAAAGACAATTTACTACGCGCACTATACGATGGAAAACGGCGGGTAAAAAAAATAAAACAAAGGCACGTCCGCTCGCCACAAAAACGTCTGCATATATATTAAACACTTGTAAACACACAATAACTAAACACAAACAAACAAAATAAAACACGCAAAAACTCGAGCCAAGACACCAAGAAATTCAAACGCAGTCTTTGCGTTACACGACGAACCGCGCAGTTCAAAAAGTGGGAATGATTTGTGCTAGAGGTGTCAAACCATCGAGTGCACTATGAATAGTATCGATATCAATGTTTTTTTAAAAATTATTAGAGCTGTCACGATAGTATCGGTTGCTTTTTCAAAACATTCAACGTTGATATTCCTCGATTTTGATATTCCGTTTAATATTACTAGCTAGCTGGGACTCTCAGCCCTAAACAAATACTTTTATCCGATAGATACATAAATTTTGTTCAGGATTGGCTAGTTTTCAGAACTATTTTTCATTGGATTTTTTACATATTAAGGTTCAAACAAAAGCGGCCAAAGCATAAAACGTAAATGTTGACTAAATGTGACGTCATTGTTGCTGGTCAACCAAGTTTCTTCTCTGCGTATGGACCTTTGTATACCTTATTTCTTTTAATTGATGTTAAATGTTATCTTCCAAGCTCCATTGAAACATTATTTATGATTTAATCCTAAATGGACATGTTATTTACCTCTTAATGCATATGTTTGTGTTTTATATATACATTTATCCCGGTTCTGATACCTATTATTGGAACCCGTCAGCTGCCAAATTTCGTTAATATCTTGAAAACAGAGACTGAGTTGTTTCTGCATTAATTGGAGCCTGAAATTACAAACAATATCTCAAGTCCATAACATCCATTTTCCCAAGGTATGCAGACTGTTGCTCATTCCGTGCTAAAGTTGCACAACAATGCTGCTAGTTCATTTCCCCATGTTGCTGAAAATTTTCCCATACAAATCAACTGTATCTACGGGAACGTCGCAACAATGAATCTACGTTACCGTAAGATACATGCTGCCACACCGCGATATAAACCACAACGGAACTTTAAGCAAGAAACTAAACCATTTGGAGCTTAAAGCTGCCACAGGTGCGTGCCATCGCTAAGCAGCATGATCACTTACCATCCCACAGATGGCGCTATCCCAAGCTGTCTGGGTCTGTCTCAGCTGGACAGCTGTCTGTTTTATTCTAAAAATTGTTGCCAAACTAAATACAATGGGTGATCAGAGGGCGAAATTTAAGACAAACTATTTGCTATTTATTTAATGATATTCGTGTGAACAAATTAATAACAAATAAAATTAGATTAATGATATATTTTTTTTAATCAGTTTTGGCAAGAGTTCGTCTATCATTCTGCTTACCTTATGTACAGAATGCTTCCATTGTATTTCAGGCTGGTAACTTTACCATACAATTTAATTCCAATCATACGAAGAAAAAAGGGGCCAATTTATCAGCTATATCTTTGCTATTCTTAATCATTTTTATTTTCAGTATTTTACTAAGAATTCCCTAAATCCCAAGCAGCAAGAAAATGCTAAGCGAAGCAAAACAAAAATTTAAATTTGTAAAATTTTAAGCACTGATTCTTTACCGATTTCAGCTCTCCATGTACAAAATTCCAAATAAAAATTGAAGAAAACTTCGCTTACGTTTTGGTATATTTTGTTGTTGTTTTGAATGCAGATTTATTTGTATATTTGAATGCACATTGATCCTCATTACGATATTGAGTGTCCCCCGCCCCGTAAGTAAATAAAGGGATTATCAAAGTATATACATATTTCCGAACTACTTTTCCGGATAATTTACTTTTACTCCGCTCGAAGAAAATTTATTGCAAGGGATGGGAAAACGTGAACTTATTTTCAGTAGAAAATTATGCAGGTTTCTTTTTGGTCATTGAAATTGTCGCATGCAACCTTCGATAAGGAATGCTCCAGAGCTTTAATTGATTTTCGGTGTTGGGGCTGACCACCCATCAATCGCACTGATGCGACTGTGGCTGCGGCTGCGGCTGCGAGTGGGGATCAGTGTGAGAACTGTTTCAGTGAGCTATAAGTACACGGCTGGCCGATTAATTTGCTTGGGGCATACAATTTGCGTTAACACAGAGCTCCGAGCATGCATGCGAATGGGGGATGGGGATGTGGATGTGGTGTCCAACCCTCAGAGAGAGAGAGAGAGAGAGAGGGAGGGAGAGGATCTGCGGCCATGGACCTCTGATCGTCTAACTGGCAATCTCTGCGGCAAGTGGTCGATTGATTCGTCCAGATCGATTGAGCTGCAAAATGTACGTATACGTACTCTGTGCCTTTGTGGCTTTGGCTTTGGCTTCGGCTTCGGCTGCGGCTTGGGCTCTGACTGCGACTTAATTCAGGGGCTTAAGTTACGGTACTCGAATTGGGATTTCGATGGGCAGATGAGATGGCCGGGACCAGCCCATTTCATGGCTAGTAGACCGTTTAAGTGCCGGCGCATCCCATCAGGCTCTCTGGCTCTGTGGCTCTGTGGCTCAGTCTCAGTCTCAGTTTCGGGCCAGGGCTCATATGCATACGCCTGATCATTTCACAAGTCAGGAGTTTGGAGTCAGTCTCGACTTTTGGCATCGGCATCGGTGCTTCTGCTTCTGCTTGGGCTTCGGCTTTGGCTTTGGGTTTTGGCTTTGAGTTTTTGGTTTTGGGTTGGGTTGGGTTTTGGCTTTCGCCACATAATTGGTCTTGGTCTTGGTCTTGGTCTCTGGCGTGGCATCATCGTCTGGCCCGGCTATCTGTGGGTATATGCATATATGTATGCCCATATACATATCCGTATCGCATCGTATCGTATGCCGGGGCCAACCAATTGAGAGGGGCCCCCAATTTGAGTGATAATGATTATGCGTTGCCTCGACTCTTCCCATATTCTCAGTTAGGTCGTCGAAGCAGCCAGCCCAGGCTCTGGCTCACAACTGAGGCTAAGGCTAAGGCTCAGGCTGAGGCTGAGGCCCATGCTGTGGTGTTATTGTGATTTGTGGTTAGTTGCAGCAGCTTCTGTGCTACGTTTAAGCCATTGGTGAGCTGTCAGGTCTACGTTTGACTTTAAGGCTCATTACGTCCATAAGATGCAGGGAAAAAGTATCGTTAAAACCTTTGGCAATCTGTGGGAAAATTCTCTTCACCATAATTTGCATTGAGTTCAATTAAATTTGTGCCTTTTGCCGTTGTTGCCCTGTACCCCCGTGCATCGATGCAGGCACAATATGGACATTAACAGGAAATTGATGTTATTGCCGTTCTGGCGTTCCCCAATCCCCAAGCCCAATCCCCAATGCCAAGGTCCCAGCCCCAGCATCAGCTCCAATCCCACAGGAATACGTGCCCAGGGACAAAAGACACACAGAAGCAGACAGCTACCGTATGTAGTGGTAACCATTCCATTCCACTGACTTCCTATATGCGGTATCCCAACCATATCCCGACTTGCCCAATTTCGCACATTTCTTCCCTCTGCTTGCTGGTTTCCATTTGATTTTAATCTCTAGGAATCCCTACCAAAAGTCAATTTATCTGCAAATATTAATCAGCATTTCTCATTTTTGGAATATATTTCCATACCTGAAAGTATAAGCTTCGTGTGTGAGGATTCAGTTGTGGGCAAGGCGTCGTTTCTGATAGGTTCCCAGATCATATGCAATTTGTTTTCTCTGAGTTGTCATTCACATCTTAGCTAAGAAGTTAAAATTGAAATACATAAATAAATAAATACACTTTTTAGCACTTAATCGCTTTAGCTGCTCACAAATATATTTAATTTAATTTATATTTAATTTAATGTATATAATAATTGATAAATATATTATTTACATATTCTATAAATACGTTCATTCTAGGAAACAGCTTTTAGAAATTTACTCAAAAAAGGACATCGACCATCTTGAGTATACAAGTATTGGAAGAGAAATTCGTGATGATGAATATCCCGTTGTTGCCAATATTATTTATATTTAATATTAAATTAGGCAAAATATATTGTATATGTTCTTGCTTTGAATATACATACATACATATATGTAAAATAAATATAATTATTATTTGTATTTTATCTGATTCTATTGATGCCTAGTGCTTACATTGAGCGCTTATTAACTATAACTATATTTATAAATAATTATATACTTAGGCAGTCGCTAGTCGGGAAAACATTGATGCTAAAATGATGGTACAGCTAAACTTTTGTTTTAGTGCTCCATGTGATGAATTTAAATTTTGGTCAGGCTATTAGTTGTTTCCCAGGTTAAATATGAAAGTTAATAAAGCATTACTCCATTTTATATTTTATTTCCGGAGCATTCATTTATTGAACTTAATTTCGATTAATTTGGATATAAATATGTGTGGTTAGAATTTGTTAAACCGCCAAGAAAATTATATGAAACATCAGCCAATATAATAATATAATATAGATATATAATAAATTATAATATAATATAATTTAAAATATTATAATATAATATAATATAATTTAATATAATATTATTATTATTATATAATACTGTAGATTATTGCAATAATTAATTATTTTTGGTTTAATATTTCCCTCTTATGTTTTTTTAATCAGAATATGATTTAATAATATTATTGACTGAAAGTATTATTTTGTATCCTTTTTACCTTGGGCTTCTGGTCGGAGCTAGAGCCTTAGGCTAGAATTGCTGAAGGGCTCCATGGAAATTTCCCACACAGGCTGTACATATGCACATGTATATACATATATTTGGCTATATCTGAAGTCTAAAAGTGCCCCAGCTCGAAGCTGGACATACTCCATTAATTCCGCAATTTGTGTATTTTCTAGTCAAGTAATTTGACAACTTGTTTCTTTGGTTTTGTTTTGGCTTAAGCTCCAATCCGATTCGATTTGATCTGATCCGTTTGTGATTTGGACTATTAACGGCTGCAATGATTCATTAATTTAGCTGTGTTGTGGCTGGAAGGCGTTTAGCCCAGCAACTACCACGAGACAACTGCAGGCAGTCGCACCTTGGCCAACACCTTCAGATCCCAGAGCACTGGCAGCAATCGGCACTCCACCACACTCCATTGCTCCTGTGCCTGTGTCGGTGCCTGTGCCTGCCTTCAGCTTCTGCTGCGAGCTCCTCCTCCGATGCCATTCCCAACGCAAATCCAAACTAATTAGCATAAAATTGAAAATGCGCTCATTGCCAGCCTGGGCGGAGGGGAGATGGCAGCTGCAGGAGAGAGGAGTTTAGAGTCAAGTGCAGCCCATAAGCAGCAGCCGAAGCAGCAGCAGCAGCAGCATGGCTGTGGTAGGCTGTGGTAGGCGTGGCAGTCGGCCAATTTAAAAGGCATGTTGCTTCTGGAACGATGAAGCGCACAGCTTCCATGACATGAGCCACAGCAGTCGAAGGAAGTTTTCGCTTTGCAGTCAGCGTTTGATATTGCACTCTGGTACTCTCGTACTCGTACTCGTATTCGTACTCGTACTCGGGGTAATATTTGTTTGGAGTCGAAACCATCTCCATAACCATAACCATCCAGACAGCCGCAGACCAAGACCCGGACCCAGACCAAGACCCAGACCCACTCGGAGTCTCAGAGGCAAAGCATCAAAAAAACAGAAGAAAAAACAAAAAAACAGTTTGCGTAGCGAAGCGAGCAACATAAAACAATTACGCCTACACTTGCTCACTGCCGCCTGGTGGATCGGTGGATCGGTGGATCTGCGGATCGTTGTGGTTCTGCGGATCTGTGGATAAATTCGGAGGGTATGCCAGGGCATGGGCAGGACGGCGCTACACCAGCGTAAGTGTGTCGTGGTGATCTGTTGATGGCGTGCACGACCTTCCCTGGCAAACGCAGACGACGACGATCCATTTGCTCTGCCAAACCCAAAGCCAAAGCCAAACCGTTGCCAAAGCTTCAGCTTCAGCTTCAAGCTTCAAGCTTCCAAAGTTGGGTACACCACTCTATCGGTTTATTTTCAGTGGGCAAAACGGATTCCAGTCGGAAGCTGTAAAAACGACGACTTTCAGCCTTCTGCGGCAGGCTATGAAACACAATATTCATTAACTTGGAGAGCATTAATGTTGGAGATGGCTGAGGAGCGCTCTTTATGCGCGGCTCCCGATGCAGCTGAGTGCTGCATGCTGCATGCTGCTGGCGGGGCGCAGGCGCAGGCGCACTTACTATGGGGGCATAACTGGAACTTGAACGGTGCCAGCGATACCCACTACTCCTCACTGCTACAGCTCGTGTGTATTTGCTGGGCTGGGATGTTGCTGTGGCATGGGGCATGGGCTATGGGTAGGGGGTATGCTTGCTAGCTTGGTAGCTTGTGGGTTTGGTTTTTTCTGCTGTTTTGTTTTGTTTTTCGAGGAGTTTCATTTTTTTATGGTTTTTGCATGGCTCTGTTTGGCTGTAATAATGCGGCTATTAAACTCTGCAATCACTAACTTGAACCAATCCATTGGTTACCTGAGAACTTACTCTTTTTTTCGCCTGCCTGCCAGCCTTCCATCCTTTTTAGTTTAACGATCCTCTCGCTCGCGCTCTCCCTGCCGCTCACTCGCTCTAGCTGCCTTTGTGTGTGTCATTTGGTGGTGCCTCTGATTGTCTCTGATGGCCACCCCTGCTACTCTGGCTACCTGCCATTACGCAAGGTCACTCCATTGAGGCATCCATCCCCCGTGCTCGTGCTCGTAAGAGTACTGCTGTCTTACTGCCTGCCTGCCACGGTGACAGTCCATTCAAAGGGGCTCTGATATCCTAACAGCGATGGGCATTTGTTCTATTTATTTCTTTATTTGCAGAGCTGTTAGATTGCTGAATATTTCGATGTATTTAATATGATTATCGATTGATTGATAGGCAATAAATTAGCGATCGGGATCTGTATAAAATCTGCCGCCAGGGCGTGAACGTGAATGAACGCTGTGAAGCATTCCTGCCCAGAAGTTCGCCAATTTCCTGCCCTCTGGTTTCTGCAATGCTCAACATTTAAAGTTTCAGCTGAAATTATTCCTCCAATAATCTCAAAGATACATGTTGAATATATTTTAAGCTATTTAAATATTAGCCATACAAATTCCCACGAGAAAATTATAGCAGCAGAAATTACATTGATTATGATTATAATTAAATATTTATTATATTATAATTGTAATATAATATATAATATAATATTGAATTATAATTAAAAATTTATTATACATGTTATAAATATAATCTTTACCTATAATTAAATATTTATTTATACATATATTTATTATATTAAAATTATAATCTTGAATTATAATTAAATATTTATTTATTTATATATTTATTATATTCAAATTCTTATCCCGAATAAATATTCACACTTAAATCCATTTTAGTTGACATTTTTTCCCTCCTCTAAGCCTCTAAGCGACTTTAGTCGCGTTTCCGCGCGATGATCGTTCGATGCCTGGGCACAGTCCACGCCCCACATATCAGACCCGCACCCTGCAATCCTCAGCCAGATTGTGGGAATTGCTGTCGGTCCTTGCATCGGGCTTGTTATTAAAGCGCACTCATGATTGCCCTTTTTTGCACAGAGGCCTGAGCCTGAGCCTGGGCCTAAGCCTGGGACTGCGACTGCGACTGGAGCTGGGCTTTATCTGCATCTGGGCTAACCAGGTAGATGGATGAAGCTTGAGGCCTACAGGGCGTACTAGCAGTACGTGCATGCAACCGAACCGAACCGAACCCCACCGAAGGCCGTGCGATTTTCGGCAATGACTCTGTTATGACTTCGGCCAACTCTTCCGCATGGCGCGTCTCTGGGCAGCTCCGCCGTTTGTCAACGCATGCCCACGGGGGGGCACCTCTGCCATGTGCGTGCGGTGTCTTAATTCGAGTTTGAATATTGGAGCTCCGACACCGGACTGTGGGGCACTGGACTTGTGGCTTTTGTGAGCTCTGCGCTGGCCTCTCCAGCATTTTCTTTTTTGTCACAATATGCACTACTGCCCTGCCCTAAGTCACATCTAATTTTGATTGATTACATGTCCAGCTTTGGCTCCATTGTCTGTCTGTATTCAATTGTGTGTGTGTGTCTTTGGCTACTGAGACGAGACTCTAAGCCGATTTCCTTTCACACTTCGGCACTCTGTTCTGTGGGCATTGTCGCAGGCAGACAAAGATTATGGCTGCTGCTGGAGGTATGCTGGGATAATTACCACATAACCCACCTTTGACACTTTTTCAACAAGCCAGCAAGACGTTGCAGCTACGATACGAGTCGTTTGTGTTTGATTGTGTGACCTTAGGGATTATTCCACATTATGTTGGCTGCATCTTTAAACTCATTTCAAATGCCACATAAATGACGGTCTTTTTTTTTTGGGTAACGTTTTAAGTGCTTTGTCGATCTTTGGCGTTGCTACGCGTAATTTAATGATGGATTTTGGTAGCTGCCTTTGGCGCATAAAATAAAATAAATACAATTTTAATCTGGATGTCAAAAAAATATAATAATTATAAAATAAAATAAAAATAATAATATAATAATTTTTAATGATATATGTATTTAAATTGCCACAATTCAATCTGTTGGAATGGCACTAGCTTTGAGTGGGAAGTACCCCATGAATGGGTGGGGGAATTTTTAATCGAAATTTACTCTATTAATCAGCACTGGCTCAATTGACAGTAACCTTTACGGAGTGATTCAGAGTTTTATTCAGTAAAAGAGTATTATTATTATTATATAATATGGCAATTATAATATTATAATTATATTATAATATATATTATACATTATAATAACATAATAATAATAATTTATAAAATAATAATATAATTATATATTAAATATTATAATATAGCAATAATAAATAGTTGCACCTATTAGTTGTTATAATAATAATTAAAACGAGTTGCAACTATAGCCACTGAGGCCTACATCTCACTAGGATTATTGTTTCAGTTTATATTAGATTCATATGTATTTTTACAGGCATCTAAGGAATCAGCTATGAATATTGCTTGAATAATTTCTTGCTGTTTGCTTTGAATTGAAATTTAATTCTTGAGTTTTTTGCATAATACATTTTACCCCTAATTGAACTCTTTGGAGACAACTTTTGTTGTGGCAGTACTCATATTAAAAACTTAAACATTTACCAGAATGGAATATATATATGAAAAAATATAAAATGTAAATAAATAAATACAAAAAAAATAATAAATAAAACAAATAAATAAAATAAATACATTCCTCTATATTCCTCTCATTTAAATCCTTCGCCTTGGCACTCATCTAATTATTCTGCAATTAATGCACACATATTGCTGACTTTTTTGCCTGTTCCCCGATTAGCATTTGGACAGCACCGCTTAAACGTGGCTCACATTCCTGTGATCCCTGCCCTGCCCTGTCCTGGCTGGGGCTGGCTGGCCACGAGCAAGCGAGCGAGCGAGCGCCTTAATTATTTTCATCATGTTACATTTCCAATGACATTGTTCAACCAGCATGGCCGGGGCAAGACGTCTCCGGGCTTGTCTCTGACTCGTCTTCGCCTCAAATCTCAATCTCAGTCAGCAGTCGCAGAGAGACTTGTGCGCTCAGCCTCAGCCAGAGCCACAGCCAGAGCCAGAGCCAAACACACACGCAGTCAAGAGATGAATTTGACATGCGTCTCTGATGATGATTTATTTTCATTTTTGTATTTTTAATTCACTCTGCGCCATTGTCGCTCACATGGACACCACAGACACAGGGCACAGGGCACGACTGGGCGACTGGGGACGACTGGGGACGACTGGGGACCTGGCACTGGGCATAATCTTCGATGGCAAAAAGTTAATGATAAAGATGATGACCATCAGAATTGGAATAATGTATGTATATATATGTTGCTGGCTCTGACTGGGAACTGTGGCTGTGGCTGTGCACTCTTGGCTCTACCTCTCGCTGTATGCTGTGTGCTGTGTGTCTCTTGCTCGCCTGCTCCCTCGATGGATAGATGGATGGACAGGCCAAAACAGGCAAGAGTCAGGCGGCAGGCGGCAGGCGGCACTCTCGGACATACGCTGGACGGACCTGGGGACCTGGACATGGACATGGACATGGACCTGGGAGACCGAGTTAAGATGAGTTGAGATGAGCTGTCCGAGGCTGGGGCCATTTTTATCGAATGGATTAGAGACCAACCATTGTTCCGTCTAGTTTGGTTAGCTGCTCTCTGGCTCTGCCTCTCTCTCGCTCTCTCTTATCTGCTTTGTTTTTTTTGTTTTGTTTTTTTGTTGTTGCTTCGTTTTGTTGGTTGGCTCGTTCGCCATCGCTTTGGACAGGCTGGCACCGGTACTGGGGCTGTCGCCTTTAGCTTGTTTCAGTTTTGGGTTGCCTCCTTTTGCCATTAACCTGGTAAATTACGAATGAGGCAAAGTGGATTTAAGTTTTGCCTCTCCACTCCACCACTCCACTTCACTCCACACTCCACCACACCACCACACAGTCCACTCTGCGCTCTGAGGCCCTGATCCTGGCAATGATTGCAGTGTGGACTACAAAATTGTTTCTCCGCCGTTGTCGCACAACCAGCCAGGCACACACACATACATATAGATCCCATTTATATACATATATATATACAGCATGTAGTAGGCAGTATGCCCAGCATCCGTCTTGCCCTTTTTGTGTCCCGGGCAGGGCAACAAAATCTGAACAGATAATGACCACTGTTCTCGCACTCAACTACAAGATGAGCGGCTGATATGACGATGACGAATGCGACGATTTTGAGAGAGATCCCAGCGTTAACGTTGACTGCCCCATGCCCCATGCCACATGCCGCATGCCTCATGCCCTGCATTGGAGGTGGGTGACTCGCAGCAGACAGACAGACAGACAGACAGATGGACAGATGGACTGACTGACAGACAGACATGATGATGGTTATGTTGATGCTGTGTGTGTGTGTTGCCATTGCTCTCGACCTGCTCCAGCAGAAGGGGGGAGAAAATTCCAAAAAGAAACTGAGCGAACTGGGCAAACTGGCCCTTGCCTGCGTCTCTCGTATTTTCTGGCTAAGATCTGGCTGGCTGGCTGGCTGCTGCTGCTGCGTCCTGTTATTGTAATAATGAGTTTTTAGTGATGCGCATCGATTTGTCAATTGATGATTTGTTGTTTTCAGGCTTCAACTTCAACGCTGTTCGGTTTCATTTTTCCTATTCCTTTTTCCTTTTTTTGCCTTCTCCTTTTTTGTTGTATTTTGGTTGGAATCGGAATCGGTATTCAAGTATATCATTAATTCCACTTTTGTCATATTGAGAGCTTTTACAATATAATATTTGATTAATCGCCTAGCTGCATGGCGGTTCCAGCCCCAGCTCCAGCCCCAGCTCCAGCTCATGGGGAGTGAGAAATTGTCACAATTATTGATGCCTCCTTCGCGCAGTAATTTATCTCTCGTCGTGTGCTCGTTAAAGGATTCGCTGTCAATGTTCTCGGACATTGTTGTAACAACTGCATTGACTCGTTGAATCATTAAAGGTTATTAATTTACCCACCATGAGACTCGCTTTTGGCCATTTGTTTCATCATCGTTCAAGTGTCCAGGGAGGCGTACAACACACAGGGAGATAAATGGCATAGTGAAACGTTAAGAAACACAGTCGGATTTATGTGAAATATTTATGATTTTTATCTTGCTGAAATTAAATAGCAATAGAAATTTATTTTTAAATGTAAAACAATAATAGAATTTAATAATTATAGTTTTTATTTAATTGGTAGCTAATATGAAAATATTTCACGCACATATCTTTATTTAAAATATGAAATAGATATATGAAATATCAAGTAAATTTAAAACATTTTAAAATAAATATATTATATTCAATTTATTCGAAATATAAATATACTAAATTTTAAAACATTTAATTTAAATAGGAAATAAATGTAAATTTTATATTTTTATTTTATACATGAAATATTTGTTTGTAAAAATAGTTTTTTATATCCCTAGAAATTCGATTTATATTGCTTAATTCTTATACTATTTCATTGGATTTTATTAAAGACAATACGAGCGAAAATTCCAATGGAATTTGCTCCCGATGCACCGATGCAGGACTATTTTATAGTCTTTAATTCTGTTTTATTCGAGAAGCTGTAGTTTTAATTCGACTTATGGGCAGGGAAGAATAATCAGCTTTTAGTTGCCCAAAAATGATGCCAAGAATCTGCATACATACAAATGCATGTACATGTGTAGCTTGCCAGCTGTGTGTGTACATCGTATATTTGTTTGGCTGTTAATTGGAATATCAGTCCTTGTCAGTTTCTAGAGGACATTTAGCCCCATAGTGCTACCAGTAATTGGAATCACAGGCCTGTAGTATTTTTGGAATAACGTAGCGAATGCGAATGCGAATACGAATACTTGCACTTGCGCCCATCCAACGATGGGTGCACCCATCAGAGGCAGGCAGTTCGAAGCTAGGCAAAGGACCCATCCATGTACACGATGGGGGGTGGGTGCCGATGTGGCGATGTGGCGATGTGGCAGGTTCTTTCACATGGATGGATGCATGTAAATGGCTCCTGGTACATAGTGGCAGTCAGGAGGGAGTCCAGGGGTTTGGTTTGGGCTTACGGCGCAGGTAAAATGTGGCACACACACACGTGGATGGAGCAGATGGATGGATAGATATGGAGCGTGCATCTATGTGTTTACGGGGAGGCATGTACTAGGTGAATGTGTGGGGCGGAGGATCCCAGGGCGAAATGCAGTCGCAACCGAACTGAAACTGAATGCTATGGGGTGGGCGTGGACTGTGTCTGGGGGCTGTGGCATGGTACGGGCAGGGACACGGGCAGGGGCACGGGCATGGTGTGGCAATGTTGGCAGTCAAAAACTGATAATGTACTTCTGCCAACTGCAACTAATTTGTTAGCAGGAGCAGCAGCGGTGTCTGCTACTCGTACGTACGTCCGTCTGCCGCCGCCATCGTAAATATTGCTGCGACCACGGACACTTTCGCAGTGTGTACCCGAAAAAAAAAGCAGAAACAAAACAGAACCAGAAACCCCCCAGCACCCACGGGCCTTGATAAACATTCTCGATATTTAGCGTTAGTTTAGATTGTTATGGGCACATGCCGCTCAGACCCACCCACCCACACAGCCCAGCAGTGCCCCAGCCCCAGCCCCAGCCCCACCCTCACAGCAGACATGCAAAATAATCATTTTCGGCATACACGCCCAAGCAAATGGTAGCTGGTAGGACGGCAAGGGTCTGCTGTGTACAGGGGAATTTGTCAATCAAAGATGTTTGATTTAAAGATTGCTTTCAGTATGCGATATTAATTATTAGAATTTAGAGGGAAAAATGGTGACTAAAATTCCAGTTTCCCTGCATCCAAGAAATGTAGTCCGAATCTCTATAATTTATGGAATTTTAGCTTAAAGCAACTCCCCAATAAAATCATATTTATTAATTTTGGGCATCAGAAAATTCTTCTAAATAATATTCATTGAAATTCTAATACAAATTCTGAACCAAAAATAGCAAAAAAAAATCCAAAATAAACAAATATACTAAATCAATCCTCAAAGTGTCTAAAATAAATTCCAAAGACAGTACCTATCGTTTATATCTAAGCTATAATTACTCGTTACTTTATTAGTTTAAATATAAATTATTTTGAATAAATTAATACAATTATTCTTCAAGTATTCCAAAGCTCTCAAATCGTTTATATTTAAGGCAGGTCTAGGGTATAATTACTTATAACATTATTAGTTTAAATATAAATTATTTAAAATAAATAAATAAAATTATTCTTCAAGCATTGCAATCCTTAAAGGGTCTAAAATAAACATAAATATATATAAATATATAAATAAATAAATAAAAATAAATCTACGGTTCAGTTACTCGTTACTGTACTGCGCTGTCCGCTATTAGTTTTGGCATAATATAATTTAAATAAATAAATAAAAGTATTCCTAATATTATGCATAAAAACAGACATGGAAAATGCCCAACCAAAATGGAAATGGAAATCAAATGGAAATCATGTTTATGATTTTGCGAATTCTTTCGTAAACTTTCTGCAGCAAGGCAGGAGTTTTATGAGTGACTTAGGATCCGAGGAGCTATCATCGGCACTTTGGCACTACATACGTATGTAGTACATGTGTGTACGAGTGCTGCTGCTGAGTATAATTGGGTTGTATAAGCGTGAAGAATTTACAAATATTTGGCGAGGGTTGATTAACAAACTGGATTTGGATTGAGGCGCTCAATGCCAGCCGCAGATCTGGGCCAGGCACCAAAGTGGTGGTGGGAGTTAGAGGTGGGAGGATGGCAGGATGGAAGGATGCGCAGGATGCGGAGCAGGTAGAATTAATCCAATTTAGAAAGCGCCTGGGCCATGCTGGCCCGAATGCTAATCCACGAAAGGAGCTGTCGCAGCGAAAGGCATTCGTGGATGTGGGATCAATGAATGAATCCGATGGCTTTCATTGATCTGCGTTTTGCATGGCGATTAAAGGGGGAGATCTGCGCAGATCTGTGCCACACACAGGATATACCCATAATCCCCCCAGCTTTTCCTAGACCCAAGCCAAGCCAAGCCCAGTCCAGCCAACCGAACTGCACCGATCCGCTTGGCATATATGTATATATATAGGCTACAGCCCAGCCCAGCAGCACTCACAGTTCGACTGCGATCCTCTGACCAGTGACACATCGCAATGGATACGACCCACAGCCCGCAAGTGTTTCAGTCGAGCTTCTCCATACGCTCGCTGCTCTCCGCCAAGGGCGAGGAGTACTACCAGCAGCGGCCGGCCAGTCCCAGTCATTCGTGCAACAGCTCCGAGGATGCCGCCTCCTCCGATGAGACCTCCAGCGGCAGCGGTGGCAGCGTCACCACCAGCCCCAGCACAATGAGCGGCGGCGGAGCCGCAGAGAAGCGCCCCTCGCATGATGCCAGCAAGCCGGCGTTCACCTACAGCGCCCTCATTGTGATGGCCATACGCAGCAGCCCGGAGAAGCGACTGACCCTCAGTGGCATCTGCAAGTGGATAGCCGACAATTTCGCGTACTACCAGAACCACAAGAGCGTCTGGCAGAACTCCATACGGCACAACCTCAGCCTGAATCCGTGCTTTGTGCGTGTGCCGCGCGCTCTGGATGATCCCGGACGGGGCCACTACTGGGCACTGGATCCCTATGCCGAGGATCTGACCATTGGCGAGACAACGGGCCGCCTGCGACGCAGCCAGCAGCATCTGCTGGGACGCTCCAAGGCGGCACATCCCTACCAGCAGCAGATGCAGCTCTACGCGCACTCCATGTTCAAGCCGCATGCCGCCTATTTTCCAATTGCTGAAACGGCACGACAGCAACAGCAGCAGCAGCACCAGCAGCAGCAGCATCATACGATCATGATGCAGAAGTATCATCAGGCAACGGCAACTGCAGCAGCGGCACTGGCTCAGGCTCAGGCACAAGCACAGGCACAGCAGGCGCATCGACAGCAGACGACGCTATCATCGCACTTCCATCAGCAGCAGCAGCAGCAGCAGCAGCATCGACCTGGTAACAGCAATTACTACCAGCGACATCAGCAGCAACAACAGCTACAGCAACAGCAACAACAGCAGCTACAGCAACAGCGGCAACACAATTATTACTTGCAACAGCAACAACATCAGTTGCAGCAGCAGCAGCAACAGCAGCAGCAACATCAGCAGCAGCAATATCCAAGTGCTTATGCCGACAAGTGGATGCGACAACCCATCGAATGCTTCTGGGGTTAGCATTAGGAATCCCTGCGCTCCTTTAATCCCTTTGATTGACACCAAACTTTGGGCTTCAAGCTTCCCCCCCTGGCGTAGAACGCGGCTTAGTTAATTAGTTCAAAACAGCAGCAGCAACAGCAGCAGCAGCAGCAGACAGCATCAGTGACTAAGGAATGAACTGCCTTGCATAATGGAGAACTCATTTAAACAGCTGCTGCTAGTAAGGCAGTACAGTGAAACAGTCAACAGTATAACTACAGTGAAACAGTATTTAATGCTTAGTTTTTTTTTACTTAAATTAATTTTTAAAAGAGCTCAGATTTATATGTAGATAATAATTATGCATAAATACATATATATATTTTTTAAACTATATTAAATAACATTGCGAATAAAGTATGTTCAAAGGACAACAAAATTAAAGTGTTTTTTTTTTAGTTAGGAAATTAAAAATTCAGTTTTAATTTCCAAGTTCTAAGAACATAAATCTGATAGGCATTTAACCATATAAAATATTTCATAATATATTTCAACAACATTAAGATAAAATAAAAGCACTGAAATGCACTTTCCATGAAACAAAAGTTCCTTATGCTTCGACTTTGCAACATTTTTTTTGTTTTTAATTCAAAAACTTTGATTTGGTGACTTTGCCGCACTTTAACGTGGCATAATTTTTGAACGGCATTAGCTGTGCGAATATCCATACAAATTGATGAACTGAACAAAGAATTGTACGAGCTTTTACAGAATATTTAATGCGTTTCTGTAGAATGAAAATAGCGAAAGATAAAGCGACCCAAAGTGGAATTACTTTCATTTATGTATCATTTAATTTCGTGAGTTATTGTTATTCCATTGAATTATTAAATTATTTGCTTGAACTTATATATTTAAAATTATTATTAATCATTTCTTAATCTCAATTCTTATAAAATTACCAGCAATTAGAAAACATTTTCAAGCAGTGCAAGATACAGATGACCCTACTTACATGCCACAGCTTAAAGTCTTTGAAAACTTTCGCCAATGATTTCGGTGGACAGACCGACTACCCCCCATCGGATTTGTGCCACAGATAGTTGACCTTATGACGGAGATACATACATATGTATGTGGTATCGCGTACAGCACGTAGAGAGTGTGTTCTTTTATGGCTCTGGCAGGCATAGATTTGTTTTCCTATTTGCTTTTATGCTGCTCGTTTCGTTTTGTTTCGGGGTTTTGTTTTTTGTTTTTAAGTGCACCTGTCGTGTGGTACGAAGTGAACGTTAACCCAGCCCCCGTCTATGGCACAGCCCCCAATGTTCTGCCGGCGAGCAGTGTCATCATCGTAGAGCATCTTTGGCCACAGCCACTGCCTCTGACTCTGACTCTCCCTCTGCCCGTGCCTGTGCCTCTGTCTATGTATCGATGGTACCAGCTTTCGATCGTAACTTAATGCTAGCGGTCAATAGCATTACTGAGGCAGCAGCAGCGGCAGCAACAACAAAACACTGCAGCACAGCAACAACAAATAGCTTATGAAAAGAGCTAATCTGATAATACAGAATTGAAAGGGGCGGTCACGGCACGAATTTTGCTACACGCTCTTGATACCGATGGCAGCAGCAGCCGCAGCAGCAGCCTCCTTCTCCAACTCCAACTGCAAGTTGCAACGATTGACGATGGCAGCAGCAGTAACAACGACCGACGACCAGCGACGTCAACTAAAAAAAACAAAAACAAAAAAGAAAAAACTTCCATATTGGTATAGTGCACCTCATGCGGCTTTTGGAACAGAAGGGATCGATGGTCAGACAGTGAAATTGCATTTGGCTGGCTCTAAGAGTTGCGGCTGAACTTGTCTGCACTTGCATTATGGGCAGCTACACGTACACTCCGTACACCGATACACAGATGCATTCCATAGCCATAGCCATAGCCGTAGCCATAGCCGTGTTGTACCTGTGTACTCGTCGTAATAGAAGGTTGCCTCAACAGCAGCGGCAGCAGCAGCGGGCAGCAGCAGCAACAACAACACCCAAAGTGCTCATAATCTGTCGGGAGATTGGTGGCATGGGACCAGATGTCAATAATTCAGAGCAATACCGGTAGTTTGCTGTACCCCCAAAAGCAAATGGTTGAACGGCCCCGAACCTTGCCATCCGACTACAAACGATTACACTGAAAATAGTTTGGAAATGCGAATGGTACTATATACATATATATATGTATGTACGTAGCTGTGTACCCATGATATAGTGCTGCCCATCCATCATACATATATGTATGTGCATTATATTGCTGCTGAAATTGTGTGGATAGCATAAAATAGTTGGCATAGACAGCATAAATGAATGAAGACTTTAACTTTAACTTTGCACGTGGAATAATGCATTTATTTTCAGCATTATGCGATGTAATTATTAAATAGCATTTAAAATAATCTTTAAAGTTATTCCAGTAGTTTTAGTAGTATATGATAATAATAATATTATTATATTATTATATATATAATATTATGATTCCTCCTCTTAATTATAGAAAACATTTAGAAAAAGGTTTAAAAATATTAAAAATAAAATAATAATGAAATAAAATAATAAATATAATAAAAATAAAATAAAATGAAAATAATAATAAAATAAAATAATAAATAAATAGTAATAATAAATAAATAAAAAATAATAATAAATAAAAATATAAAAATATTAATATTAAAATGAAAACCTTACCCAACCACACATGCATACTGCATATCATGCAACATTCCAAGACATAGCAAAAAATGTCTCGCTTAATCGATTTACTTCCGTACTTCCTTTTTATCTGTGCAGCGCGCCACAGACGAAGCCAGCAGCCAGCAGAAGAACAGAGAAACAAAGGAAGAGATTAAAAATTCTGCTCAACTCAATTATAAAAATTCAACCCAATCTCAATTCCCGCGAATTGCCTTTGCCTCTGCCTGTGCCTGTGCCTCTGCCACTCGGCCATTTTCAGGCTCGCATCGTATCGCACTTCGTGTATTATTTGCCATTCTGGGCTACACATCTTCTGATCCCGATTCACTTTTCACTCTGCTGCTCTCTTGTCTTGTGGTCATTCGTCATTTTAGGTACAGGCCGGAGCGACAGCGCGAGAGCTGGGTCCCAGTGTCCGGTGCCCGGTGCCCGGCCTGCAGTGCCTCAATCTTCATTTCAATTCCGGGGAGCGACCCCATGCCCAGCCAGGTCCGGTCCGCCCGGGCCCAGCCAGTCATTGACACTGATATGTGTGGCATGGTATGTCTTTTGAAATGACAATCTGCAATTTGCTATTCGAAAACGTTTAAAGTAATTTATTTTGTTCCCTGCCGAGGACGCGATCCGCGCGTTTGCCATGCCCACACCCCCCCCCAGCCCAAAAAGAGCTGGGGAGCAGCGTGCAGCATAAATGTGCGAGTCGCTTTGTATTGGGGGCTTCATCTCTGGGCCGGATGTCTGTTTGGCCTTCGAGCACCGTCCTGGAGCCATATTAGCCATGGGGCCATAGATGCGAGAACTCTCTCTCTCTCTCTCGGTCGCGCTCTCTCTGTGGCTCTCTCTGTGCGCCAGACGTAACAAACGATTCTGATGCTCCGTCTTACATTTAATTAATGACCTCTCCACTGCTCGGACTGACTTGCAAATCAATTCGTGCATCCCTGGAAATGAACCCAAGAACCCCAGAAGGAACACACGAATTCCGTTATGGTAAATTGACTTTTTGAATATTTCATGGGCAATGCCTAAAGCAATGCGAAATAGTTTACGCACACAAATCCCAATCCCCAACCCCCAACCATCCCCATCCCCATTCCAGTCCCAGTCCATGCTTGACCACTTCGTATCCGTGATTGAGCGCCGCTACATGTGTCCGTGTCCGAGCCATATGTCAACCCTTTTCTCGGGGGTGTCCACCGTGCAGCAGTCCTGGGACAGTGCTCAGTCCACAGTCCTGCTGCTGCTGCTGATCCCAAGTCTTCTCATAAATAATGCAGTCAATTAAGTCCACTGAATGTGTCACAGCCAGCACAGCACACAGGTATCCTTTTCACAGCAGTCTTGGGCGCTTTTGATATATGTAATCCCAGCCAAATAGTGAAGCAAGAAACTTGGAAGCTTCCGCTTAGCCTTTGTGTTGATTGGAAAGGGTTTAAGGAGAATGTCAGCAGATATGGGCAGGCAACATTTAACATGAGAAAATGAGCGGAAACATTGGGAGTAGAATGCAAGAATAGAATTCTAAAATACGAATCAAAGAGCTCATTTAGGTGGAAAGAAAATCAACAAAGTGCAAGAATAAAAATAAATAAGAAATAAATAACTAAAATAAATACTAAATAAATAAAATAAATAATACATTAGTAAATAATAAATAAAATAAATAATAAATATATAATAAATTTATAAATCATAAATAAAATAAATACTAAATAAATAAATAATAAATTAATTAAATAATAAATAAATTAAATAAATAAATAATCAATAAATAAAATATTAAAACATAACTAGCGTTCGTGGTTCCTCTCTTTCTGTACAAGTGCCAGCAAAGTGGAGAGAGATCGTTGGCCAAACCAAAAGAAGGAGAGCGGCGGGAGTGTCATTAATTGCGATACCATTTGCGTATAAAATAAACTGCAAAGGTTACATAACTCACCTGATAACTGCCTGAATATCGGGCATCATTATGCTCTGGCTCAGCATTTTCTATGGCTCAATAATCGAATACAGATAAAGCTACATGGCATTAATACATTCATTTCTATTCAAAGGAAAGAGCTAGAGCTGCTGGGACTTGTGCGTCTGAAATCACTTTCACATGCCCAATAATTACACTCGCGGCATTTTGCTGTGTGGCTCACACATGGCCATTGATTGAGCCAACTTGTTAGCTGCCTTGGTGAAGCATCTGCATCTATTAAGGCATCTGCTCATCATATACATATATACAAGCCACACACACACAGAGTCACCTGGCGGCGAGCTGACTCTTCTTGGGGGCCAACAGCCAACAGCCATTAATCCTGACCTGTCCGTTCTTCCATTTTTGCCCCAACCAGTTCAGTTCTGTTCAGTTCAGTTGAGTCCAACGAGCGTACTTGATTGCCTCTGCTCTCTTCGCTATTGTACTTGCCTCGCCACACTCTTCTTGTTAGGGTTACGATCGGTGGCGCCGCCTCCGCTTGACATGGGGCCTCCTGCATACTGCATACAGGCATCTGTGCATCTGTGCATGTGTGGGTGCACGAGTACGAGGAAAAGCTTCCATTTCAACACATCCACCACACATCTGCCCACATACAATATTCGTATGCTGTTTTGACTACTTGAAGTAGGTGCATGTGATTTGTTTCCTGCCATCCATCTCGTTCAGTGCGTTATTTTAACACCTATTTACATGCCGAGCAGCAAGGGGCAGATCACGCCTGAGCGATCAGCTATGCAGCCTTAATATAATATAAATATTAAATATTAAAACATATAAAATAAAGTGAATGAAAGCCCTAATTAAGCAGCAGCAGCTGCTGGCGTAGTAGCTCTCCATTCAAAGCCATCAAATAAGTTGCTGAACCTTTTTTCTCCCTGCTCCTCTCTGCAGTGGCAACCCACAAATCTAAGCCACATTTTCCTTAAGCTCTCTGACAAATGATTAGCATAATTTATAGTGATATGCTGCAGTGCGGCACATCACATCACATCAAATGCCTCGGTTGACCTTTATTGCAGACAGCAAATTAAATACCAATAAATTGGCAGAACAACCAATTAGCCATAAAAAGAATTAACTATGAGTGTGTGTGGTGTGCTGTGTGGTGTGAGGGGAAAACTACGGCAGTTGTGGAGTGAAAAATGTGCATAGCATGTGACAAGAGACAGATGGACGGGCCCGTACAGACCCAGTCCAGTTTAGATCTTGTTTTCCGGAGTGGAGTGGCAGCGGCAGCGGCAGTTGCTTTATCAGGCTTGTCTTATGCTCATTGTAATTACGATATTTACTTGTCGATTTGTTGTGCAACGTGTCGTGGCCTGTAAACGCGAATGTAGCCCTGTCCCGGAGCTGTAAAAAAGTGCAGGTAATTAACAATAATTAATAATGCAAAAACCTTTAACTACACAGTCAATCGGTGGGTCGTTCGGTCGTTCGTGTACGATGGTTCGATGTGACCACTGGTCATGCTATCACATTGTTTTGTTCTGTGTTCTGTGCTCTGTCCTTGTCCTTGTCTCTGGTCACAGGGTCTTGTCTTGGCATTGACTATCCTGCTCAGCTCTGCTGTGCTCTGTTCTGCTCTGCTCTTCTTGAATTGCGTGTAAGGGGCACATTTTGCCAGCATGCGTGAATAAATAAAAGTTTCTAAAGGGATTGTCACCCATGCCACTAAAACAAAAATCCGCCTGTCATATATATCACTCGACAGTTGGCTGGGGGAACGGAACAGGAACCGGGCACGGGAACGGGCACGGGTACTGGGGGCCAGGACTGGGGTCGCTGCCAGACGTAACCGGGACATAAAATATGACAAACTTAACAACGGCACGGACTGGATAACAGCAGAGACAACGGGCACAGAGACAGCGGCAGAGCATTGGACAGCCTGGAGAACCAGGAACCATCAGAGTCAAAGCCACAGCCAGAGCCCGAGCCAGAGCCAGAGCCGTGCCGTACTGAAGCGGAGCTGTCGGCATTCGTATGTACAAGCCGAAAGGTAACCGTGGACACCCACTTCGCAGCTGTCAATCGTCTAAATCGTTATGGGCACTTGACGGCCAAAGCAAAAATGCAGCCATAAAATGCCACAAAGTCAGTCTTTAAATTATTAACGACAACAAATGTTGTGACCGGGCAAAGCGACGCACCGAGCACCGGCAATGCTTACACGATGCCCGTGGCATGACCCCCGTAGATCCAATCGGCTGGGGCAGGCCTTAATGAATGAATGAATGTCGCTAAAGCTCGGTGCGAATGCGAGTTCCGATGCGTTGTCCAATGTAATGTCGCATTTCGGATGCCATTAACATTGTGATCACTGTCATCATAATTTATAATTGACTTCCTGGAGAATAAATGGGCAGCGACTACGGCCGGCCAGGCTACATTCGACCAATGCACCAATGGACCATTGGGCGTCCTGTCGTCACATTCATTTGGGGACGGGACGCAATGCGCATTCACAGCATATCACAGCAGTCGAATGAGTCGGATGAGTCGCATGACCCGGCGATTCGGCGATGCCGAATGGGGTGTAGGTGCAGGTCGATACGCTGCGCGGGCGATCAGATCAGTTCAGTTCAGTTCTTGTGCATTGAGGCCGGCTTGTGGGGCCACTCCAATGAGCTGCAGTCTTTTGGCCAAATCTGTTTCGCGGAATTTTTATTGCTGCACATTTCCGATCACTTTTGATCGATATCTGATCGATATATTGTGCGCACTCACACACAGAGAAAATAGCTCTTCGCTGATAACTTTGTCCCACTACACTTTGAGTTAAAGCAGCAACCAGATACATTTAAAAATCGAATGGGGCAAAAGTATGCAGTTAAAAAATTTAAAAAATTAAAATAATATAATTATTTTTATTTTTATTTATTTATTTTTTATTATTTGTAAAAATTTAAAGTTTTAAAAACTACTAATTTGAAGCATGAGAAATTTATCTGCTCATCCAGTTCTACAATTTAATTATTATTATTTTTTATTTATTTATTTTTTATTATTTGTAAAAATAAAAAAATTACTAATTCGAAGCATCAGGAAGTGATCGGCTCATCCAGTTCTGCAACCTACAATTATTGTTGTTTTTAATTATTTATTTTTTATTATTTGTAAAAATTTAAAATTGAATTAATTAATTAATTTGAAGCATGAAAAAGTTATCCACTCATCCAGCTCTACAATCTAGTGTGTAATTTGTACTGTAATTTTACTGCACATTTATTACTATTTATGAACTCCTATTAAATTATTCCTTTAACTTCTCTATTAAATTAAATCCTATTAAATTATTTCTTTAACTTCTCTAACATTGATATTAAATATTTCGCACCTATACCTACAACGAACGCTGTCCAGTAGTCTCCCAGTGTTAGGGTAGGGGATTGCATTTACACGTTGGCAGAATGACAGAATGAGATCCAGCACTGGATGCTGCTGTAGCTGTAGCTGGTGGAGCTGGTGGCGGGGGGAGACCCACTCGTCGGCGGTGCATAAGCCGGGGCAAAAGGCGCCAATGTTTGCACCGCGGGGCGCACTCGGATGCAGTGAAGCGAATTTTTGCGAACAAACGAAACCACTTACCTTCGGTCGAAGCATATTTAGGCGATTTTATTGCATTGCCTGTGAAATGAGAAATAAAACAATGTTGTCGCTGGAACCCATCTCCTGTGAAGGGGTTTCCGCAGGTTTGTGCTGGCAAAGGAAAGGAAAGGGCCAGGCTCGAGCCTTCGAGCCTCGAGGTGGTTTTTGTGGTGCGTATCGGCTGGACTGGATTGGACTGCCCTGGCCAGGCGTATGCTTTCTATTTGCCGAAGAGGACGAGCAGGAAGGAAGTTGTGAATCTTATGGAGAACGCATGACAGCTTTACTGGGCCGCCGCAGATTGTTTTCGTCCCCTGGCTCGACCCTCTCTCGCCCCTGCAGTTGGTTGTTCTTCTTCTGTTTTTTTTTTGTGTGTGTTTTATTTATTTTTTATTTTTTGATATTTTGTTCCTTTGGCCTGTGGCTTTCCCTTTGTTCCTGCTGTGTTTTTCTTTCCCTTTGTTGTTGTTGTTGCTGGCTGGCTTTTGCCAAAACATTTGAAAAGTAATCGTTCAGCGAACCGATTGACAAGGTAATCTTCCCGAAAACATGTGTTGGCAATATCAAGGCCGTGCATGGGTCCAGCTCCAGCCCAGCCCAGGCCAGCCCCCCGCCCACGTAGCTATCCACACATCCGTTCGACCGGGGTCCAAAGTGGCAGTGAACAAAGGTTTTTGCGGCTGGCAAAGTTTGGCCAAGAAACGCCACCCCACCCCACCCCGCCCCAGTGCACCCCCTGCCAAGCAGAGGCTAAACTCAAATGCCAAAAAGGGAATGAAAATGATGAAGAAAAAAAAAGAAGCGCCGGGAAAAGGGCACACGTGATAAGTTGGGGGCCGGAGCAGTTCGAAACTTGAAGCCTCTGATAAGATTTTGGGCCGAGCATTGAAAAGGGTTTTAGCGTCCACTCCATCAGGGCTGGGGATGCTCGGCCAGTGGCAGTGGCTGGGGCAGGGGTGCGGATGCGGATGCGGGTCCTTGGGCTACGTTTTTCTCGCTTCATCACTTATGCATGCTTTGGTCTATTAGATTTCCGTTTCCGGTTCAACTGTAACGCATAAAAGTTACACAACGTGTTTGAGGTTTTACGCTCTTTTGGCACACACGTCAATGCGATTTGAACCGCTAAGGCTCACACACCTGCTGTGGGTCCTGCTGCTGCTGCTGCTGCTTCTGGTCCTTTCTTCCATCCTTCCTTCCTGGCTTCCGATTTTCGTATTTGGTATGCCCAAAGTGTGTGCTTCAAGGCACACTCACCAGCCAGCAGCCATCAGCCATGGATGGGCCTGATGTATTATATATTTCTGTTGATTATTATTATTTTTATTTTTGTTGCTGAATACTCTTTCCACACAAAAGGTGCATGGAGCATGTGGATTTTGGCTAGCAATTCCTATTTTTTATGTAGTTTTTTATGTGGCAAAACTGCCAATAAGTTGAATGATTTTCTGTGTGTTGTGGATCTTTCTACATTTAAAATTGATGTGAATAGTCGAGTACTGATGAGCTGTGCAACTGCTCACAGCTATCTATGAGTTATATTAAGGGTACTCTTCATTTTTTGGATTAGTTTCATGCATTTCTTAGAGATATAATTGAGTTTCCAGAGGCTTCAAATACTGCGTTCAAATGTCGTTTGATGTGTGGCTTCGAATCAACAGCAAACCCATAAGGAAGTCCACATTGACACATGTCATAATATTGTCCATCCGAACGCAATCCATCAACTCATCTGGGCAATTCAGATCCTTGCAAGCCCACAAAATATGGACTACAGGCTGACATTTTGTGATATTCTTTCTGTCTCAGTTGCTGGCTGTTCCTTGAGTGTTGCAGCCTTTTAGTTAATTAAATATGAACTCAATTAAAAATATAAATATCTGATTGATGTACAGTTGCAGCTGCAGCTCGTGTAGGGCATTCAAACTTCGTTCTTTTGCGCGTCCAGAGAGACCTTTCAAATCCTTTCGCAACTCTTTGACATTGAAGCCAAAAGCTCTGTCAGCTCCTTTGTTGTTGTTGTTGTTGTTGCTGTTCATATAAGCATTTAATTCGTTCTATGCCGTTGGAATCACACCGATAAGGACGAATGGCAGGATGGACAGGCCGGACGGCACGGTCAGGTCAGGTCAGGTCGTGCATGGCTGGATTGATGGGTGGAGAGGAGTTTTGTCCACCAGTCACCAGAAAAGACAAAAGGGTTTCCGATATGGGCAAGGGGTTCAGCTCTCTCTCTCCCTTTCTCTTTCACTCTCTGTGATGCTGATGCACGGGGCTTATCCCCATTGAGAGTTATTGTTGCTGATTTCTTAAGTGGCCCTCACATCACCTCACAGATGCCTCTCTCTGTGTGTGTGTTTGGCTGTTGTTTCTGTCCTTTCCTGTTCCTGTTTCAGATATGCAATAAATAAAGAAACACTCGGCTCACCCATGGCCCGTTCCATGATGGATCGGCCAGCCAACTTTTCATGCATATTAATGTAGACTTTAGCAAAATCTTTGCAAGCTTATTTTTGAATGTAGAAAAAGAGTTTTGCATGAATTTCTTAATTTCTTAGCACTGAAACATAATTTCAGCAGCTCAGATTTTTTAAGAGCAGCTCCAAAATATGGCAAATGCCTGGAAGCTTCAAGCAAATTGAAGCCAAGAAAAAAGAATAAATATATGCGGTTATGAGCACAATATAGGATAGATAGGATATAGGATAATAAGCGATAAATATGGTATATTATTTAGTCAATTAGGAGAATAAAATATCATTATAGTTATGAAAATATTATGACATTAAAAGAGGTGGCACGTTTAGGTGTTTTTGGATTTATTCGAGCTCGTGCAAACTACGCTGAAACTTTGAGCCCTTCTCTATTTTATTTTGTACTATTTTCTATTTATTTTATTTAGTTATTTATTATTATTGCCTTTCCAAATCCATATCTTTTAAATTTAAATTAAATTAAATTTATTTAAATATCAAGACGAAGGCTTGTTTGGTAGAACGCTTTAAAATCGTATTGATTTTTAGATTATTAAATTAAACAATTCTGAAAATGAAATAAATAAAACAACTTGGAAGTTTTACTTGCATTAATGGGAATATAGATTATACGCGTAGAATATAGATTGAATAGATTATAATATAAATAGTACTAGTTATAAATAATAGTAGCAGTAACACTAAAATATTAGTAGTAGAAAATATTGTGGTAGTGGTAATAATAAATACCAGTATTCAGTTTTAATATTAGTTAATACGAAATTAAAATAGATTTCAGCCTGTGCAGAGTTACCAGCTAAAGTAAATTGACCCCGCACTTCAAATATTATATTACCTATTATATTATATATGTAAATTGTGGTTGGTTTAAGAGACTCTCAGATTGGTATTCCCAGGAAGTTATTTGTCGTCTGACTGCCATGGGTTGCAAGTGCCACGGCAACACATCCCTAGGCTCTGTTCCACTGAAACTCATTTTAGCTGCTCAAAATATTGTGGAATCTTTCCCTATTCATGCACGGGCTATGCACTCGCTCTCGGCTAATGTTGCCACCGAAAACACATTGTTCCCGCTTGGCGCCACTAAATGGCATTGCATAGTTAAGCTTTGTTTGGTATTAAGGTCGCAAATGAGAGAAGCATGCACCAGTGAGTGTTTATAAGTACGGGTACAAGTAGGAGAACGGGTACGAGTACGAGTAGGGTACACCATATGGCAGGGTACACGTACTCCTCGTGTGTAATGGACAAGTGAGAGCACGAGCAGGAGTACGAGCAGGAGCAGCAGTGTATGGGGTACATATGTGGTACACATACGGAGGTGGATGTGGATGTGGGATACGGATACCATACCAGCACCCCCCACACCCCCTCCTTCCCTATGGCTGTTAACCGTTTGTTGTTGTTGCCGTTGTTTTCTGCGTGTCCGCTGCAGGCTTAACGATAACATTGTGGCAATTTTATTTACCCACAATCTGTTGTTTTTCCACCTCGGTCTCGAGCTGGGGCCTCGATGCGAT
Source organism: Drosophila ambigua (assembly GCA_018150905.1). Taxonomy (NCBI): domain Eukaryota; kingdom Metazoa; phylum Arthropoda; class Insecta; order Diptera; family Drosophilidae; genus Drosophila; species Drosophila ambigua. The sequence goes on along the minus strand of JAECWS010000151.1, from coordinate 2,736,695 downwards.
ACAATACGCTAGGATAGGATAGGACAGGACAGCACAGGACACAGCACACAGCACACAGCACAGGATACAGTTGGAGAGAGAGAGAGCGAGTCGGTGGCACAGACAGAGCGCGAGTACGAGCGTCCTGCCAACAGGAAGGAAGAGAACGAATTTCAGCGGAAGGAAACACTAAAATGTTACTTTAAATAAATTGCACCACACCGAGGCTCTGGCTCTGGCGCTCGGCGCTCTGTTATTTTCTGTACGTGTGGTGTGCCACTGCCCGCCTGCCTGCCTGCCTGCCCGTTCGTCCTAGGGGAGGGCCATTGCCAGTGCAATGGTGAATGGCGTCGGTGTGTGCTGCCCCAGGCCCAGGGGTGACATGGACAACCACACACCAACACACAACCAAACCATTTATCCATGAGATACACCCTACAGACACTCACTGCCCTGCCAGCCAGCCAGCCAGCCAGCCAGCATGTGCAGATACGTACGATACGAGTACTTGCAGGGCCCATACGAGGATGACGACGACGACGACGCTGCATTTATTTATTTGGACACTAACGCCCTCGCAGTGCCAGTGGCAGTGGCGGTGCCAGTCCCAGTCCCACAGCCCGCGCCAGGGCCAGGATAGGGCCCACAGGCAGCTAAATTTACGAGCTCCCTTAATCGATCTAAAATTAAATGGCTCGCTAGAATCAACCCTTTTTGCGAAGCGGAGCGAACCAAACCATTTGCCAACTTCCATTTTGCATTTTCAGCCACGAGTACGGCTATCTGCAATCCCAATTATTATCTGTTCTGCAATTTGCAATTGCATTTCCCGCCACATACGCGACTAGCAGCTTAAACTATTCCCCAAAAACCAGCCAAAACACATCCAGTGCCAAAAGTCCATCCCTTGCCTTAGGCAAGGCAAATCGAACGCAGCGTTTCAGTGTTTGCGCCATCTTTTCGTACGCATAGCTTTGATTTTTTAGGAGTTTCTACAGTTCCGATATTCACTATAATTATGCCAAAAAATGGCAGCTATAAAAGAAGGCCATTCAATTTAATTACTTGCGAGCATTGCGTCAGGCTCTCTGCAACTGGCCGAATTTCGCAATGGTATCCAAACAAAATCGACTTATGAGCGATGTTAGACAGTGCTCAAAAAATGAGCCACGTACCCCCAGTAATTGCTTGATACAAATGCAAGAAATTATATATTTTTCGCTTGATATACGAAGAATATTAGATGTCCAAAATATGTCACACATCAGGCAAGAAACTCTCAGCGAAAAGAGTCACAAAAGAAAGCCTCAGTATCAGCACTAATAAATGTGGCAAGAGGTGCAAAAAAGCTGTGCCATGGCTGGGCTTCAATTCGAATCTAATGCCAGTGGCCCTGGCAGCTGAGTCGTTCCGCAGCATGCAGGAAATATATACACAGCCTTGGGCTATTTGGGAACTCAGTTTCAGTCTTGCAGTTGCACGAGAGATACTTAAAGGTACTTGCCCACTTACGATTATTCCCTGCATTTATAGCACAGAAAAGAGCATCGCTGGCAGCACTTTACACCCCCACAAGAACAAGAACAGGAACAACAACAGCATTATGTTTTATGATTTTTCATTGATATTTTATTGCAAACATATATAGCTTAAATATGAGTTGAAGGTATTTGCCTGGTTACTGTTTCAGAACTAACTAACTCACTATATAATTACTTTAGGATTGGTTTTTGTGTAATTTCAAAGAAAACAACACAACTTCGGTACGGCTTTTGTTTTTATGTTGATCCGTTGATCAGTGATCAGTGATCGCGTAAGTCAATAATCAATAATCAGTAATCAGTTTTTGTTTTTTGTTTTTCGTTTTGTTTTTGTTTTGTTTTGTTGGTTTCTTCCTAGCAAGCGTTTCGTCGTTGACTCATCTCATCCTCGTTACATATCATATACAAAATACACTTAGGGATTCAATTACGATAGCAAAAAAAAAAAAAAAAATAGATACATATACATATAGATATATATGTGTGTGTGTGTGTATATATATATACTCAAATACATTAATTATTAGGCGCTGGCTTAGTGGCTAAACGGTACTTACATAATCGAGTATCACTAACAATATATATCGTTAATTATTTCTTTAATTTTTAATTTTTAGTACTTGTTATTTTAAGTATTCACTCTCCCGCGATCCTTCTCCTCTTTCCCCTTTTATGCTCCAGTCCAGTCCTATCCAACCCATTCATTTATCAATTCTCTACAACTCGATCGACGCTTTGTGTACATCAAAAAAAAAAAAAACAACAAACACTTTTTCCATTTTATAAATACAAGTTAAAAAAAAAAAAAGGGACTCGCACTATGCGTGTGTGTGTGTGGTGTGTGGTGTGTACTCATACTCATACATGTATATGTTGTATATATATATATATATATATAGAAAAAAAATGCTAGTTGATCCATCTAATATTTTATATTAGCATTAGCCTAGTAAAATTTTATTATGAGCGGCAGGGCATCCATCTCCATCCTCCATCCTCCATCCTTCCTCCTTCTTTATTTATCGTTGTGAGTTATGAGCAATGCTGTAGTCCTACGTTTTAGCCTGATATTGCATGAATGAATACATATATATATTCTGTGGTGTGTGTGTGTGTGTGTGTGTGTGTCTGTCTGCATGACGTGGGATCGGCCAAGGCGGCGACGGCAGCGGCAGCGGCAGCTCGTTGATCGTTCGATTTTCCTTTTTTTTTTAGTGATAAAATGCCAATGCCTTGGCATAGTACGAGGTACATGGTCATGATATGCGATCGGGACTCTGCCTCTGGCCCGCCTCCTGCTCCTCCGCTGCCGCGGCTGCGGCTGCGGCTGCCGCTGGCTGCTGCTCGTAGTCCGGCGTTTCCGAGCGGGAACGTGGCCGCAAATACTGCGACTGGGACTGCGACTGGGGCTGGGGCGAGCTCTTCGACACCGGCGGCGTGATCGAGTGCTGCGAATTCGAATCGGAGGAGGTGCGTCTGCAGAAGGGGCCCAGTCCGCCGGCAGCAGCGGCAGCGCCCGCGGCCAGCATGTGCGGCGCCAGCTGCGGGAAGCGCGGCAGTCGCGGCAGACCCGCGAAGAGCAGCGGATTGCCGCCATGATTGAGCAGCAGCCGCGGATCGCCGCTGCCCATGAAGGCATTGGCATTGCCACCGCCATCCCCGAATGCCGTGGGCGAGTGCCCGTGCCCGTGGCCGTGTCCGTGCCCGTGGCCATGGCCATGGCCCACAGCGAAGCGATGCTGCAGCGCCTCGAAGCAGAGCGGCACACTCAGCCCATGGGCATGGGCGCCCGCGCAGATGCGCGCCAATATCTCCGCCTGGATGTTGCCGGGCACCACGCCCACCGGCGGGCAGCCGCCGAAGCCGCCCTTGTTGTTGTTGAGGTTCACATTGAGGCTCATCAAATCGAGCAGGGGATCGGTGCCGGTGCCGGTGCCCGTGCCGGGCAGGTGGCCGTGATCGTCGCTGGTGGAGAGCAGCTTGCGGTGCAGATTGAGATTGGAGCTGTGGCGATCGCGGCTGCGCTTCGAGGGGAATGCCGCGTTGCAGCCATCGATGTTGCACTTGTGGTGGAGCTTCAGATGGACGCTCTGGTAGTGCGTCTTCAGGTGGAAGTGATTCTGGAAGATCTCCCCACAGGCGGTGCACTTCAGTGGATTCTCCTTGTCAATGGGCACCTCCGGCTCCGGTTCGGGCTCCGGTTCGGGTTCGGGCTCGGGCTCTGGCTCCGGTTCGGGTTCCGTTTGGCGTTCTCTCTGCGCCTCGTGGCGGTAGGCCGCCGCCGCCTCCTGCTGCTCCTCGCCGTTGGCCAGCGTCTTAAGCAGCGCTCCAGCAGGTGTGTCCGCTAGCACGTTGTTGTTGTTGTTGATGTTCACGTTGATCCTGCTGCTGCAGTCCTGCGCCTCGTCGGTGCCGAGCAGCTCCTGCTTGATGCGCAGATAGCGATTCTCGTCGTTATCATAGCCCAGGGCCAGCTCCTCCAGCGGCTCCTGCTTGATGGCCCCAGTGCCAGCCGCAGCCAGCGAGAGGTCCAGCGTGGTGCCTCCCGCATCCGTTTCCGTCTCCGTCTCCATTTCCGTCTCCGTTTCCATTTGCGTCTCCATTTCCGCCTCGTCCGGCAGCTCCGTCTTGATGCTGATGCCGACCGGCGGCCTGCCCTCCCCGGGCGTTGTGTACGGCGTCAGCGGTGGCGAGGGAATGGCCTTGGTGGACTCGCTGCTCGAGCTGGAGCTGGTCAGTCCCATTTCCGTTTCTTTGGCTGTTGCAGCGTGCTCCTCCCCCCCACACACACCCGCTGCCGCTGCCGCTGCAGCTGCTGCTCTGACTGTGGCGCCTGCTCCCCCTGCTCCCCCTGCTGCTGCTGCTCCTGCCACCTCTCTGCCATCCGCTGCGCCCAGGCGTATCTTCTTGATGGAGAGATCGGCGGCCACATCGTAGTCGAGCGAGTTCTCGCACGAGTTCTCGTCCGACTGGACCGTGCAGCGCACGGGATTCTGGCTCTTGCGCTTCCGCTTGCTGGCCGAGATCGGGCCATGGCCATGGCTGGGCGAGTGGGCCTCCTGCTGCTCGTCCATGGCCTCCAGGCCGTCCGCCGTCACTTTGCCCGGGCTGGGCTGCTCTTTGGTTTGACTGTGGCTCTGGCTGTGGCTGTGACTGTGGCTGGAGACGCTCGCATCGTCCTGCTCGTGGTCGTGGTCGTGGTCCAGCATAAAGTCCTGATCGTGGCCATGGCCCCGCCTCTCCGGTATGCTGTCCAGCTCGTCGCCCACCACCACAATGCCATCGCCGTCGGGATCATCGTCATCGTCCTCGCCATCCCCGTCGCCGTCCCCGTCCCCGTCGTCTCCATCGTCGTCGTCCTCGTCGTCGGGCCCCACCTCGAGGATCTCATCATCCTCGAGGTCGTCGTCGGCCTCCACCTCCAGCGCCTTGCGCCGCGGCCCCTGCCCCTCGAAGCGTCCGCCCACCAGCATGGCCCCGTTCTCCATGTACGACCGCTGCAGATACTCCTGGCCGTGCTTCAGGTCCATGGCCGAGCCGCCGCCCATGGCCGGGTGATGGCGCAGATCGGGGGGCGGTGTCAGCAGCGGGAAGCTGCCGAAGGGCCCCAGCCCGGCCATAATACCGTTGGGCGCCTGCAGCAGCAGCGGATGCGGCTGGGCGCTGCGTCCATCGTGCGGCGAGATCTTGCGTCGCAGATGCGGCGAGTGCAGCTTCGGATTGGGGTTGGCGCTGTGCCGATTGCGGGATCTGCGCGAGCTGAACATCATGCTGCAGCCGTCGACGGTGCACTTGTGCATCTCCCGCAGATGCACCGCCGAGAAGTGGATCTTGAGGGCGCCCTTGTCGCAGAAGGTCTTCAGGCAGACGTTGCACTGCACCCGCTTCTTGCCCGTCACCGGATTGATGAACTGCGTGCCCAAGTTCGCCGGCATGGAGCCCCACTGACGCTTGCTGCCGCCGCCGCCGCCACCGCCTCCTCCTCCGCCGGGTGAGTGCGTCTTGCGGCCGGAGCGCAGGTTGGAGGACAGGGCCAGGCGTGTCATGCGCTGCGAGCCCGAGCCGGAGCCACCGGAACCGCCCGAGCCCGACCCGGAGCCAGAGCCAGAGCCCGATCCCGAGGCCGTCGAGGAGGAGCAGCTGTTGCTGCCCTTATCCAGGTGCCGCGACGACTTGCCCGAGGACTCGTCCGGCCCCGCCCCTCCGCTGTTTGATTTTTGGTGGTGCCCATGCGCGTGCGAGTGCTGCTGATGCGAATGCGAGTGCGGATGCTGGTGCTGGTGCTGGTGCTGATGCTGGTGCGGATGCGTATACTGGTGACTGTGACTGTGGTTGTGACTGGGCGAATGGTTGCCGTGACTGTGTCCATGGCCGTGTCCATGCCCGTGGCCATGGCCGTGAGCATGGCCGTGACTGTGGCCATGGCCATGGCCCATCTCGGAGCGATCGCCCGCCGTCTGATTGCTCTGCGACTGCGTGGAGGACGAGGACTGCGACGAGGACTGCTGCTGCTGCTGTGGTGGGGGCGGCGGTGGTGGCGGCGGCGGCAGGTGATACGGCAGCGGATGGCCCGCCATGGCCATGGCGCTGAAGAATTGATTGCTTTGGGCGGCTGCCGCCGCCGCTGCAGCAGCAGCAGCCGCCACGGCGGCGCTCTTCTCGCCGGGCGTGCTGGCCTCGCTGATCCGTCGCCGTGCCTGGGCCAGGACGGCGGCCTGCTGCACCGCCTGCTGCTGCAGGTGCTGCTGATGGTGGTGCACGAACTCGGTGGGGCTGGGCGGCAGCGGCGTGGAGAAGGCCCCCAGGCTGGCGGTGCTGATCTTACGGAAATCGAAGGGCTGCATATTCTGCAGGTCGCTCAGCGGATTCATTTGGGCGGTGCTCATGCTCATGCTCGTCGCGGGCGGGGACACGGCCGTCGCGGCCGTCGACGCTGGGGCCGTCGAGCAGGCAGCGTGCTGCTGCCGACTGCTGTTGGTGGTGCTGCTGTTGTCCGTCGAGGGCGAGGGCGAGTGCGAGGAGTGGCGGAAGTAGCTGGCCTCCGAGAGCTTCTGGTGCAGCTGGCTCTGCAGGTGCAGCTGGGCATGGGCCAGCGACGAGAAGTGGGCGCTCATAGACTGATGGCTGCCCCCCACACTCGCATTGGTGTGGGTATTGTGGCTGTGGCTGTGGTTGTGGCTGTGGTTCAGGTTCAGTGGATGTCGCAGCGGCAATGTCAGTGGTAGCGGCAGTGGCGGCGAACTGCGGCGACTTGGTGTCATCACCATCGGAACGGGCGCGGACACGGACACGGGCACGGGCACTGGGGAGCTGGAGCGCCTAAGACTGCCGATCGATGGATGCTGATGCTGATGCAGGTGATGGTGAAGATGCTGCTGCTGCTGCTGTTGTTGCTGTTGCTGTTGGTGGTGGTGGTGGTGGTGGTGCGTTGGATGTCTCTCATGGCCGTGGCTCAGCGGCAGCCGATAGCCGAGCAGATAGGGATAGTCGATGGGTATGGCCCCCGACGATTGACTGGCACTGGCCGCACCAGACGGCGGTGGACTGGACAGATCCTGCAGGCGACTGTTGTTGGCCTGGGTATGTTGTGGCTGCTGCTGCTGTTGTTTGGCCTGCGGATGTGGATGCGAATGCTGCTGCTGCTGCTGCGGATGCGGATGCAAGTGCGGATGCTTCTCCTGACCAATATTCATCAAGCGGCTTACGAACTACAATTAATCGGTATATGTTTTTTTTTGACAATATCGTAGACTAGATACAGGATGTTGTATAGCTGGGTGTGTGTGTGTTGTGTATATAGATTCGTTGTGATGCTCCTTTCTCCTCCTCTCCTCCTTATCCGTCCAATTCCTTGCACTGGCTGTAAATATATGGAAAAGAGAGGAGATTTTTATAAAAAACCGTTGCTAAGTGATACAAAATATGTATATGGCAACAAATAATAAATATATTAAAAAATACTGAAAATATACTAAATATACTGGAAAATATGCTAGAAAATACTAAATTATGAAATGGATAGTAATTATATCTTAAGTACTAAAAAATTAGAATTGTACTAAAAATACCGAAAAATACCAAAATATATATATACCAAACATTAGAAAGAAAAGCTTCCCGAGAAGAAACAGACCAGAAATATTCGCAAATGGATGCCTAAACGCATAACTGTTAGTATTACTTAATTCCCACACAATTCCTTGAGGGAAACAACTTATAAGCCCTAGTTTAAGACTCCACACCTTTCGGACATCTACGAGCTGTGTGGCAACGAGTTTTGTTTTGTGTTTTCTGTTTCTTGGTTTTGGGCCTGCCCCCTCAGTGGCCCTTGGGCCATATCTGCTCTTCATCTGAAACATTGTCCCACTATAAGCACAAAAAGTGCTCAAGGAGTTTCCACCGAAAACGAAGCCTAACGAAGTGGCCGGCCGGCAAGACCTCCCAGGCACACATCTCGGGCGATCGGACGATCTGACGATCGGACAATCGGACGATGTGTGTGCTCTGCTCGCCGTGTGTACATATGATTATTGAAAAGAAAAATATGAATAATGATGTGACAAATTCTGAGTGGACACTTCACGGGGCTCACTGGAGAGCCGGCGAACGCGAGGACAGACACTTAGAGGCCACATACAGAGACACACAGAGACAGTCGCATACAGCACAGCAGAGAGAGATCGCACACGGCCAGTGTTGGAGAGTGGTTCGTGGAGAGGGAGTGGAATGGAATGGAATGGTGTGGTGTGGAATGGTGTGGAGTGGAGAGCCCGGCGTGACATGACAATGTCCGAGTGCGAGCGTCTTCGCTCTTCGTGTTGTCCATGACTGGGGGCCACTTCAAGTTGCCATGTCACATTCTTGGGCACCGCACAAGAGCCAAGATCTCGATGTCTAGTCGACCCCGACCCCGAACCCTAGCCCAGACATTGGCCAAAAACTGGCTCCGATCGTGATCTTTAAACGCGATCAACCTGAAGATCGAGATTGCGATCTCTGCGGCAAGATCGCCCGACGAACTGCTAGATGATGATGATGATGAGTGCGGATGACGGATTCTTCAATTAAGGAGCGTTCCAAACTAGAACTAGAACTGCTTCCATGCCTCAGAAATCATTGCAAGTTTAGCTTTGAAAAATATATCACATTGAGTGGAGTGGAGTCTGTGTTTCACGTAGGATTCCGATGTAGAAATTAGCAATAGAAAAATAATACAAATAATATAACAAATATTATTTACATATATTTCACATCTCTTGGACTTCGGACAACGTTCCCATATATCTGCCCAATATGTGTGTATCCAAAATAAACGCCATAATTCAAGACTATTCCCATCTATTGAAGATAATTAAGCTATTGGTCTGCTGCAAGGGTGCGCCATGGATTATTCTGCAAATCCTAGCGCCTCACATGAAGAAAATCCTATTTATAATGAGTTCCCTCAGCTGGGTAAGCATAAATAAAAAATAAATAGAAAATAAATAAAATATAATAAATATGTTTACATTTCCTTTGTAGGTGCTCTCGCTGCTATATCGCTGATTTTAAACTTATATAAATTGTAGCAAAATGTCTCGATCCAATAAATAAATTCCGTTTAAAACAATCGAAATTAAAACAAACTTTTTCCATGTTTAATCTGTTGGTTGGTTAAGCTGCAAGTATTTTTTCTGCCGCGTATTATACACAGATTGCTGTATGGAAGTTTTCATTGCTCTATTATTATATTGCTGGCTGTGCTGCTGGCTGGCTGTGCTGCTGGCTGGCTGTCTGTCTTTGGACTGTGCCTTTGCATGACATATGTCATCTTGCCAAGAGTCATTTAAATGGTATACAAATTGTATTTTAATTGCCACCTGTTCGGTGTGGTGTTCTTTTTGTTGTTGTTGCTGCTGCCGCCGCTGTAATGACATTTACTTCGATTACGTTTCAGTTCAGTCTACAGAATCGCTGGCAACAGTCCGGGCGACAGTCTCGTCCGCTTTTAATTGCTTTCGCTTGATATTCCATTTTTTTTTTGTTGCTCCCCTCCACCACTTTGCGAGTATATTTATGTTTATTTTTGCTCTGTTCTGTTTTGGCTCGCTCCGAATTCGAGTTCTGACCAAACCAGTTCTGGCCCCCAAAGCCCCCGATCCTCGTGCTACCCGATCGTGTGTGTGTGTGTGTGTGTATGTGCCCCCACCCCTCCCGCTCCACGTAGATTGTAAATATATAGCAGACGACAATTGTGTATCAATCTGATCTGTTATTGCATCAAAGTGACAGTTATTTAAAGCGACAGGTCTGTAATTTGGTGCACATATTCTCGTACGTGTAGTTCGGGCGGACATTGTAGCCCTGCATCTTCCCATCTGCCGCAGAACAGCTGGCTGATTGCCTTGCTTTGGGTTTTTATTTAAGTTATGCACCACAAAGAATTCAAATAAATTCTAATAAAATTCCACGATTAATTTATCCAATCGGAATGTGACCCAAGCTTGGGATCATGTTTTATGATGTGGTTTCAGATCATTTAAGACCACAAATTACAACGATTACAACACGTAAAGTTCATAAAAAAAAGAAGCTGTATATGCTACAGCTGTTTATGTTCATCTAATTGTTCAGTTAGACTTTTTATTGGCAATACAACGGCAATGCCTGCGCTGTAATTACCTACTATTGGGTAGCAATAGCCCAGCAAAATCATAGAGAATATTATAGTTGGAGAAACCAGCCGATAAGTATTCTCCGAGCCATTCATAAGCTTCCAGCAGTAACTTATTTCTGGCCATGAATGGGTATTAGTTCTTTATGCAGTCAGTAAGCATTTTTCCAAGCAATTCGCTGGCTTTTATTTGGGTTTATACATAGCCGATATCGCTGCCATATATATCCACGCTTTATCTGAGCCTTAGCTGTGCTCCTATATTGATTCTGATGGTCAACTTTGAGGCGTAACCATGTGGCCGGGCGTATCCATCAAACTCTTTTGATGGGGCATCGGCAGCGTGACGGCCGTCTGGACTCCTTTCAATTTTGAATTTCACATGAAACTCATTTTCGTCTTCACAACAAAATTGCCGCTAAGCTGTGAGACGTGTGTGTGTGTGTGTGTGTGTATCCTAAAGAATGAAAAGAGAAAAATGGCATTCCAGACACCAATCATCTTTATTATTGGGCTTTATCGCATGGAATCAGCAGCAGCAGCATCAGCCGCAGCAACAGCAGCCGCAGAGCCAGTCATAAGGAACATTTTTTTAACGCATTCCGAAGGCCATAAAGCAGAAGCCATAAATGCGTGTTAAAGTCGACCAACAGAAAATTTCAAATGTCAACCATTAAACGCGGCAAAAGGCGATCCGTTCCGATACGATACCAATGCGGAGTGTCCCACAGATCTGGACGAAGCGTTCGGTCCCAGTCTGCGGCTCTATTTTGTAAAACTTAATTTATGAAACACATAAAAAGTGTCAACACGGCTTGCTGCATATGAGATATGTTGGGCAGCCAGCCAAACGCTCAGCACCGATCGCCGTCAAAGCCCCGAGAACCCCAGCTGCAGTCCCAGCTCCAGTCCCAGCTTCAGTCCCCAGCCCTCAGCCCCTCAGCAGCGATGTTAATGCGCGATGCCCGATGCCCGAATGTCCCCGGCTATACCCGGAGTCGACAGCGCCCGTGACCACGGCATCACTTCAGTTCTGATTATGAACGCCTCTGATCGCCCCCGACTGCTGCCGAACAACAAAGCTTAACAAAGTGATTTCAACAACAAAACTCACTTCTTTTTGTTGTTGTTTTTTTTTTGTTTTTGTTTCTTTTTATGCAAATGGCTTATGGGATCGTTGACGGAAGCCGCTGGTTGCACCACACCACACCAAGGCACGGCACAGCACACCAAGAGAGAGCGCCAACAGACGCGGCTCAATGGAAAGGACACGGCACGAACACGAACACGAACATGGATTTTTTGGGTTCTTTGGAGCCTGAATCTTGGCTGAATCTGGAGCTCTGGCCACGTCTGGGTTGTTCTCTGGGGGGGTACAGTGGCGCTACTCTCTGGTCCTCGGCTCTCGGGTCTCTGTCTCAGCCGATCAGATGTGATGTTTTGGGTCTGACTGCACAGCAGGAGCTCCTCCGTTGTGTAAGCTGCCGCTGATGCTGCTGATGCTGCTGCTGGCCCTGTCTGGAGCGTCTGGCTACCCGTAATCCGGGACTTAGACTGTGTAATAAGTGGAATGGTTGGGTTAGGCCCTCAAGCGCACACGACGCGCACAGCCGCATCAATATGATATCTGCCCCGGCAGCAGGAGGAGGCAGGGAGGGCGAGCTGTTTAGGCGGAAAGTGTGATGTTGGGGCTACTGGGATCTATCTATGGGATATCTGGACAGAATCTCTGTCCATGCCAGCACAGCACTGGGCACACTTTCACGAAATTAAGTTCGCTTAATGAGTTGTCGGACACAGGGCCCGCACTGGAGCTCAAAGCAACTCCACAAATGAAGATCTAGGGTTCACGAAACTGGCTGAAAGCGTGGAATTTATTTACTAGTAAATATGGGAATATTGGAATTAAATAATAAGATGAAATTTACTCGGGAAAAATCAGCTGTGGCATGGACAGGATTTGCCGCAATAGTTCAACGTTCGGCAGGGAAATGGAAACTACTGCACTCTGCTACAATCTTTTTATGTTTGTTGCACTCAGTATTATTTTTTTTTGGGGCGTCACCAAAGTGATGACCAAACTGTGAGTCCAAGCGAGGAGCAGCACCCAAGCACTGATCTCTGGGCCTGGCCATGGCATTTTGGAGCGTAGAGGAAACCAAACCGAACCGAACCAAACTAAATGTAAACCAAAGCGATTTTCAAGTCTTCGGAGCAGCACAAGAGGAGCCATTCTTGTTCGTTGCCGGGAGCGAAACAAACGATTGATTGAAGGCAAGGCAACTGGCAACTGGAGGCAAAGAGGCACAGAGGCAACTGGAGGCAAAGAGCACAAGAAGCGGAGAAGCAAGCGGCGCAGTGGCGGCGGCGGCGGCGGCTTTGTTCATCTGCTACAAGCATCGCATTTAATGAGATTTATATCAGTTTTTAATAGCTTTGTGACTCTATTGTGTTGTGGCCGTATCTGAAGCGAATCTGGGGCCATCTCGGGCTCTGCGCCTCTATAGAGATATAAAAATTAGTTGGTTTGGGACATTGTCAAAATGGCTTATGAGTGACCAAACGAACGAACCAACGTACCAACGACGAATGCTGGCATGGGAGAATTAGGCTAGCTTTTATTTTATGGCTTATACGTATGCTACGTATACTTACATCTCAGGGGAGAACCGTAGCCGCGTAGCCGCGTAGCCGTGTAACCGTGATCCGACTTTTACTTCCCAAGTGGCTGGACAGTGCTATGGGATCTGAAAGAGCAGAACAAAAAAAAAGGCAAATGGTTTAGTCGATGATCCCACGAAATGTCAAATGCTTCGGCACACACACAAAACTCCGAGACTCCGATATATACGAGTGTGTGAGCCACATCGAAATATTTCACACATCCATGCCAGATAGCAATATCGCATCGAAGCTCTGCTGGCCGTGCTGTTAAATATCGTTTTGGATTTTGGGAACTGCCCACCACCCCCCTTCGAAATGGTGTTAATTTAAATCAAATGACAAAATATAATAAACGATCATAATATTTAATCCGAGTCTTCTCTGCAACGATACGACAAATGTGCAAAGTGCCTGGGCACACAGACACCAGAAAGGAAAAGAGAAAAAGAAAAAAAGTCGCGCCATTAGATCTCTAACAGAGGGTAAGGAAGGGCTCGCTGCTAGGCGACTTGGAGATGCGCTTATCCCAGAAATTATATTTGGGTATAAAAATATTAATTTCGGAGAGTGAACAGAGAACATTGAGAATAATCTACTTGGAATAAATATAAGCAGAAATATGGTGCATAAAACAGGGACCATAGAAAATAGGAAAATATTCCCAATAAACTAGGAAAATCAACGCACTGAAAGTACAACCCATGGACACAGCAAACCTTCGCGTAGCGGACATGTGACAGCCAAAACGTTGACACAAAAGTGTAAAAAGAAAACCAATTAAATAAGCTAATCAAATAATATTGTCATTAGCACACAGCCACACAGCAACAAACGGGAAGAAACCAAATTTAAACGGCTTATTAGCAGTACCATTTAGGTATTTTTGTCAGTTTTTTTTTTGGTTGTTGGTGGGGGCTTATACAAACAAATGGAGAACCAGAAGCAGAAGTGCCCGACGCCCGACACCCTACACCCTAAACGAAAGGGGTTGTGTCCCACCTGCTGTAGTGGGGCCTGCCGAGAGGAGGTCAATGATCTGTGGGTGCTCCTTCGCCCATTTGCCCCCACAGCAATTCCTGGTAACTTATTACAATTAATTACAAAACATATGCTGTACCCCTCAGTCTCTCCGTACACTGTAGGGCATTGCCGGGTTCGTTATTCTGGGCTCTGCCTGGTTTTTTTTACTCGTATTTTGCTTACTTTGTTGGCTTTGATGGCACTTCGACAGTTAACAGTTTTAACTACGCAAACATTGGCGCAATTCATTAGCGGAATTATCGGCCTGGCCCGTGCATTATTTACGACTCTTTGTATGGCATGGGGCACATGTCAACTGCCTGGCAAACAGCAAATCAACATCTATCAAATCTATAACAGATTCCCCCGCAGCACCACACCCCACCCCATCACATCCCAGAGGCCTGATTAATGCCCGCGCATGGCGTTGTGTGGATCGATGGCTGGCTGGCTGGCTGGCTGGCTGGCTGGTTTATTGATTCATTAATGAAATCGTCCTTCGGTCTAGCTGCACTTTGCAACTGCATATTTTATGTGTATCCGGTTGGGTGAGAATATACTATTTTCTCCGGCGTCCTGCGATCCCTGACCCACCCAAACCCCAGGCATACCCCAGGCCAACCCTCGCTGCCTGGCACTGTCTTTCTGCTGAAGTTCGAGTAGTATTTCCCCCTTGACGTTGTAATTGAATCAATAATAAAATCAAAATGTACGCCGACGATGACTACAACGCCAATGACACTTGGGCTGGCTGGCTCTGGGGTCTCTGTCCCTGTCCCTGTCCGTAGCCGTATCCTTGTCCCGTTGTCTCCCGTCTTCCATGTTTCCGTGTCATCGTTACGGAATGGCTTGGCAATCGAGCACTTCAGTGCCTCCTTCTGCCACACTCTCTTTCTCACTCTCTCTCTCTCCTTTGGCAGCCAGGTGGGGTCCATGCGCTGACGAGTCCGAGGTGTATGTTCAATCAATGACTGACTGACTGACTGACTGACTTGACTGACTTGACTGTCTGTCTGTCTGCCTGTCTTTCCTCCGCTCTTTTTGCGTTTTAGAATTTGTTATAATGTACATACCTATGTATGTACGTACGTATGTATATTTATATGTATATATTTCATTTTTGAACTGTCTCCCTGACAGCCTACGAACGTTTTTTGAGTGACGTACAAAATGATGTCGTGTTGTCGTGCCACGGGACGCGCGATGCGATGTCGACTTCGAGACTTCGACTTTGACTTCGAACCAGGTTGACTTTTTTTTTTTTTCTTTTTTTTTTTTTTGCTGTCATTCCCCCCGTTCAATGGTAGTAATGGTGGGGGGATGGGTGTGTGACTTTGACTGGAACTGAGTCGAGCGCGATTTTTCGAGTGCGACGTCAAATCGACTAAACTTTTCATTAAAGTCTTTTGAAATTCGGCATTAACCCTTTGGTGAGGCCGTCCATCGCCCGTTCCGTCCATTGGTCGCTCTCTGTGCATCTCCCTCTCTCTCTATTTCTCTTTCTGCGCCTGTCTCCGTCTCTGTCTGTGTCTGTGTCGTTGTCATTGTCTCCTCTCTCTCTCGGCTGGCTGTCTCACTCGCCTGTCTGTCTCTCGTTGTCTCTGTCGCCGCTCAAGTGATCCCCCGGCAAGCCATTAGCAGTTGATCCATTGGGGTAGGGGAACTGAAGAGGCACCACTGCCACAGCCACAGCCACAGCCATAGCCACACACGACTTGACTTTGTCAGCGGCGTGACAATTCCGCATAAATCATAATCCTTGCGCGCACGGCACACACCGGCACACGGTGCACACACGGCACGGCACGGCGCACACAAGGGTTAACAACAACGACGACGTTTGGCGTCGTCAACTGGCGAGGGAACAACATTCTCAAGTTTTGTTTGATGCCATACAGTGGGCCCTGGCTACAGGCAATCAAAACACAAATAAAGTAAAGGAATATAAATACATATACATATAAATAAATAAATACATTGCAATATAAATATTTTAATTATTTAAATATATATTTTATATTGTTACTTAATTTTTATTATTAGGAATATGATCTGAGGAATTCAGAGATGAGATACATTTTTAGGAGTATCTACTGTCTACTGCCCCACATGTAGAGATTTATATAATAAAGCCATACCCCATCCATTTACCCAAAAATCAAAGCGAATAAAAATGATTTTACCACAAAAAAAAAATTGAAAATAAAACTTTTAAAATAAAAATAAAACTATTAAAATAAAAAATAAAACAATTAAAATAAAACTATTAATCTGTTTTAAAATCTTAATTTCAAAGAGAATTTTTTAAAAAAGGTTTTGAAGTTTTTTAATACATTTTTAAATTTGTAAGCTTTCAATTTTTACCATTTAATCTAATAATCAAATCTAATGGCATTGTTACAGTGATACGCTCTTTATTCTGCTGCCCAAATTGGGTTCAATATTGGCAGCGTCTACTGTAGAGTCTTCGCTCACGCGCTCTGACTCTTTGGCTGTGACTCTCTCCGGAGCTCTGACACTGCAACTGACACTGGGACAGGGACTCCGACTGGAACTGGGACTTGGGGTCTGGGTATGGGTATGGGTATGGGTTTGGGGACCTGGAACTGCGACTGGTGACTGGTGACTGCGGACTGTGGACGGGCATTCGGCGGTTCGCGTTTGCGTTTCTTTGAAAGGCACCCGTCATGGCAGTGTCAGTGTTTATATGCCGGCCGAGCCAGCGACCGTCCAGGGCCTCATACAAGGTAGACAGGCGCTCAGTCAGGCCCCAGTCAAGCCATCCAGCCAGGCAGCCATCCAGCCAGTCAGTCAGTCAGTCAGTCACAAAGGAAGCACTTGAGAACTGAACATGTTAACGGGGAAAAATAGTTGGTCGCCTCCTCCGAACCAAACCAAACCAAACCGAAACCAAACCAATCCCCGGTTCCAGGCCCCCAAAAAGGAACCCGGAGAGCGTGTCTGTGTGTGGAAGGTGCATTGTGTCGCCCGAAAACACTTGCGAAAGGCTCTCGAGAGAGCCTGTCAATCCCGAAAGGCAGCCAGCGAATAAGGCAAACAAATGGGTGGTGAAGCAGCAAAGGGAGACCCGAAAACCAGAGGTGCAGAGAACAGGCGAGGAGCAGAGCAGAGCAGAGCATTTCGAGTGGTAGTCGGGCAGTGCCAGAGCTGGATATATACTCGTCGTATTCGTATTCGTATTTCGTAGTCGCACTCGTTTTCGTGCGGTTATGGCTGGAAGGGTTATGTTATTAGCTCTCGTCGCGGTACCAGTTTTTCTTTTCTTTTTGGTTGTTTTTGTTTTTATCCAGGGGCGTTCCCTCTGCTCGGACGGCATTAAATGATTATCTGGCTATGGCTTTGGCTCTCTGGCTGCGGCTCTGTCATGCCACTGAAGATCTTGGTCTGGGGATCGCTGGTATTGGGCCTCTTAAATTATGCGAATTTCATACTTGAGGGGCCCAATGTCCTTTATTATGTTTATGTTGAAGTTATTTCTCGTATTTCGTTGCCGTTTCCCCCTCGCTTTTTTTTTAATCTGATATCGCTGGTTATTACACACACAATTTGAAATGTAACTTGGTTTTTTTTTTCGTCTTAGCAGCAGCTGGAAACCCTACAGCAAGGTTTTCCCATATACTTAAAAAAAAGTCTTCAACTTTGTATGTTTAGCTGCTGGCGGAGATAACTTGGAAGTGGCGTGAATTTATGTTAGCTAAAAATCTTTAAGTTCTTTCCTTTATCTAAGAGTTTTCCTCGCCCCCCCCCTAGAAGTTTATTGATTTGCACACCAGGATGTATTTTTTTTTTCTTTTCTTTTTCACTGACAGCTGAAAGATGTTTGGGCTGGCAAAAGCGGAAGTATCCGGAGCGATGAGTGATTAGTTATTGGCTTCAGCAGCTGGCTTGGAGCAGTTCTTCCAACGGCTGGATGCAAATGATCTTGCGGGAGAGAGAAGATCACTTATTTTGCAGCACTGTTTTTTTTGTTGTTGTTGTTGCTGTTTTTTTGTTGTTGTATTTTTATCGGCAAATGGGCATCGCAATGGGCATTCCGCCAAATGGCGGCAGTATCAAAACGAAGAGTCCTGCAGTGCCCGTCGATAGGATGGGAAAATAAGATGGCAACAAATTGCACAGGGCCATGGCCAGGGCCACGGCCAGGGCCATGGCTATGGCTTTGGCTTTGGCTTTGGGTGTCTGTAATCGTCAGATTGGGTAACATTCGCTCGTAAATGTATCACCGTGGCCTCCTACTCTCCTCCAGAAGGGGGGCAACACGAACACCGCCACCGCTAACCGCCAACACCAACCGCCAACCGCCAACAACTGCTCCATTCGCCGAGTGTGTGATCTTATGGCTAAAAGCGATGCCGCCAACAAGAAGAACAGAACTGGACCAGCGGACAGGGGACAGCGGGACAGCGTTGAGAACCGCAGGAGCAGGCAGACAGAGGCACAAGCACAGGCGAAGACACAGCAGAGCCATGGCCTATTTCGATTCGATTTCAGTGCGTTGGGTGCTGGGCAAATCGAAAAACGAGTACGCGAGCGACTCAATGGGAAATATCTCTGGGAGACTCCGCGAGCCTCTTGCTACATACACACTTCAGAGGCCCCCGCCCCGCCACGGGCCCCTATCCATCCAGCCCCAAATCCCCCTTTGGAGTAGTGACTGAAGCGCTGGGTAGGGGCCAGGCGGCCGGGGAGTGGACCACATACGGTGCGAAGTCCCACCTGCCCCAGAGGCCCCCCAACCCCCT
Organism: Drosophila ambigua; assembly: GCA_018150905.1. Classification (NCBI taxonomy): domain Eukaryota; kingdom Metazoa; phylum Arthropoda; class Insecta; order Diptera; family Drosophilidae; genus Drosophila; species Drosophila ambigua. The sequence goes on along the minus strand of JAECWS010000151.1, from coordinate 2,718,075 downwards.
GCCCCCACCAGCATTCGCAGCTCTCTGGCCAGCTCGGATCCTCGTCCATTCAGCGGCAGCCCAGCCTGATCGACTTTGTCGTCTGGGTTCCCCGACACGAGAAACAACACCAAATAGATACCGATTCGAATCGGCAGCGGGTTGTCTTCCCGATCTGTGCCCGACTGACTGGCATCGCGGATCTGGGATGGGCAGGGACTGTGCACGGCAGTTGGAAATCTCACATGAAAACATAATCGACTTTGTCAGTTCTAATGCCGAAGCTCTGTAAATTCTGTAAATATCTAAAGTTTCTAAAGCTGCATCAAGTTGATATAATTTGAGGCTGCAATTTGAACATCTTGTTTATTTGCTTGGTGAGATTTATAATTAATTTACTAAATAAATATTATTCTATTATATTATTATATATATAATATTATCATTATTATTATATATCTTTTGTATTATATTATATTATATAATATTTTATTAATATTCCCTTCGATTTTATTCATCCATTGGATTTCGTTTGAAAACTCCCAAATAAATAAGTTCCGTTGGTTAAGGCTCACAACATGTATCCAAAATAAATAATTTAGATATAAAAATAATAATATATAATAATATAATTATAATATAATATAATAAAAATAATATAATATAGTATAGTATATATAGTAACTTGGTATATAGTATAGTAATTTAGTATAATATTTTTAAAATATATATAAAACAATATATATATAGATTCTGCAGCAATCAAAACACCACCCCCGTATCATTGCCAAGTATCACTCAACTTTTGACTCTTGAAGCTCAAAATATTCCTGCACGTGGTACTCGTGTTCGTTCTCGCATTGATTCTTCCCTCAATAGCTATTGGTACTTCTATAATCCATTAATCCCGCTTTAATCCCTCAATCCTACTGCTGTCTTCATATTTCTAGTTACTGTCTGTGGCTATTCTCATTATTTTATTAGTTTTGTGCCGATCCATCCCTTCCGGAAGAAACGGTCGCTTAGGCTTTCAGCTAAGCTTGTTTACGATTCTCCCGTTTCGGCATCCTTGGGGGGAGGAGTGAACACTTTGGGAAGCCTATTTAAGAAAAGAGGATCGTGGCGTCGAGTGTGCAACTTTCCTACTCGTTCTACTCTGAATGATTTTCGGCTGCGTCTGAAAGGTTTTATTTATTTATTTTTATGCGGCATTACATTTATTTTGCTTTTTATTCTCTCATGGTTCATGGGCTGCTGCTGCCGCCTGCCTGCTGCCTGCCAGGTGAGATGAGAGCAAGATGCCGGTGCCCATTCTATCCGTTCCCATTGCCATTCCCGTGCCCGCTCCCGCTGCCGTGTCCATTCCCTTTACCGCTCTCACGTTTGCTTATTGAGGCTGAGACGAGATAAGTGGCTTTTGGTCCTCACTCTCTCTCTCTCTCTCTCTCTCTCTGTCTCTCTGGCTGATCTACGACACTGTACGTGGACGTGGAAGTGGACGCGGACACGGACATGGACATGGATGTGGCGTGGATGGTGGAAGCGGCAAATGGCGGCGGTGGCGGCGGCAGCGGACTGGGGGCTTTCGTTCGCACATTTTATGATGGCTCGAGATTGCCATACTTTTTAGCTGCTCCTTGAGAGCCGCTCGCTCTCCACACCAATACGCAGCTGTGTGTGTGTGTGTGTGTGTTTGCCGTTGAGTGATTGGATTGGCTTGACTTGGCTCAAACCCCCCAAACCAAACCAAACCAAAACAACAGAAAAAAGAAGCCAAAAAAAAAAGAGTCTCTTTCTATGGCAGGTGTCTCGTCTAACTGTTTGGCTTCGGCTGCGGCCTCGGCCACGGCTTTGGCTGCCGATTTTCGTTTGCCATTGTCTCTCATACATACTCGTACAGCTCTTTTTTTTTTTGTCTTGTTTTCTTTTCTTTTGGAGGAGATCCAAGCATCGACCTGGACATGGACAGTGGACATTGGACATCCTCCCCCCCATACCCATTCCCATTGCCATTCGCACATTCCCATGGCATCGCCATTGTGCATTGGCGGTAACTGGTTTTCCCGTCCATACCATCCATCCATCCATCCATCGGGGGACCGTCCAACTGAGCCAGGCAGCGGCAGAGCCACAGAGGCACAGGCACACAGGGCACAGCAGCCATTGCCGCCTGCCTTCCCCCCCCCCCCACGCCCCTCCCCCGCTTGCGTTTTGTCTTTTAGCCAGAATTGCCAATCATTCGCAGCCGCAATAAAATTACATGAGTAAAATGTGTCCGCGAGCATTCGTGGTACTTGATCGTTTTTTTTCTGCCTTTTTTTCTGCTCTTTTCGTTTTGTTCGTTCTTTTTGCTGTTGTTTTCAAGAGTGCGGTAATCGGTTTCAATTTCATCTTTATAGTGTTATGAAACTCGGGGTTCACGAAAATACCTTTTCGCTTGCCACCTTCAACATTGGACAGACAGACAGAAGGACGGACAGGCGAACGGACAGACCGACGGACGAACGGACAGACGGTGGGTCTGACTGCTTGGATCCAGCACTTTTTTTTTTGGGATGCACGAGCGTCGCCATGCGGGGGTCGTTGGTCATAACTGAGGAGTCGACCCATCTGCCGCATCATCGGAAATTGATTGATCTGGTTCAATCTTTGGTTGGTGGGGCAGTGGAAATGGTCAGCAGTGGCACGGGGGGGAAATGAAATAACCCCAGCATATGACTCTGTTTTTTTTTTTTGGCAATTTCTGAATCTTTTTAATCTTTAACTGCAAAATAAAACCAAAGCAGCATTGGGAGTGCATTCATGGCATTTTCTAGGATATTTTTTATGCCAAAGCACTCGAAATTTAAAGCTTAGAATTTAATTTTCACCAGCAATTTAAATTTAAAGAAAGATCCAAGCTGTTCGGGTTTATTTGGAAATAAGTCGCTAAATTAAATTGCTCTCTGTATTTCCTTTTTGAAGTTACTTATAACTAATCTCGTTTCCACATGATTTATGATTTAAGGATCCACAAATAATGCTAAAAAAAAAGCCCTCCAGTATTAATTTATTGCCATTAAATATGTCTAATTAATGGCATTTAAACAACTCGTTCGTTCTGGCTCTCAAGTTAAGGATAAGTCAGGATAAGCTCTTGCGGATAAGTATTTTTTGTTGTTTTGTTTCTGATGCTTGTGGAAAATATTTGTAGCATTTTCACGCTCTACCCCAATGATCTGTCACACTGGATCCGCACTGTGGCTGGACGACGACGACGCCCCTGGGTCGTCCATTGCAGCTGCATGTCCCAGTCGCTGCATCCGCTCTGGTGCTGTGTCCATGCAGCTGGGCTCTGCTCTATTGGTGCTGCTGCTGCTGCTCCATCGGCTCCTGCTTCTGCTGCTGCTGCTGCTTCTACTTTACCATTTATTTTGGCTTGCCCTGGACTTGGACTTGGACTCAGACCTGGACTCACAGGCCTGTAGAAAGCAATTCACTGTAATTGCTTTGTGACTTATGGCCCGGCCCAACTTGCGCGTCCATCGCGTCCATCGTTCGTGGCCAGAGTCGCGGGGCAGGTAGCCGGCCACAGCCAGTCAGAGACAAAGCTGTAGCTGTAGCTGTAGCTGTAGCCCGAGTTGCCTGCCTCTTGTCGTGGTCGTGGCCCAAGTCTGATGATGCCTGACGCTGAAGCTGCGTAGTCCATGGAAATGGTAGTGGCGTCTTGACCTTGTCATGCCATTAAATAAATTCAAACAGAAACTGAACTTGGTCTTGATGTGTGTGCATCATGCAGCAGTGTGGCTGTGGCTGTGGCTGTGTGGCTGTGTGCTGTGCTCTCCAGAGCTGAGCTGAGCCAGGGCCTAGTCGTGCGACATGACAAGTGTCCGCCTCTCCCTCTGGAGCCCCTCCCTGTACACAGCGATCTTCGCTGAACCTTGGGGTTCCACCCCCTTTGCTGTTGCTGCTGCGGCTGCTGCTGCTGCTGCCTTCAACAGTTCCCAACACTCCCATCGCGCAATCCTTTTGGCCATATAACGAGTTGCCATATTTTGATGGATTCGTCTCTGCGAGGTGTAAATATTAACCAAAGGGCAGTGCGAAAACGTGCACAATCCCAAAAGCAAAAGAGCAAAAAAAACAGAGTCTTCTCTTGCCTCTGTTGCCGCTGTTGCCTCTGCTGCTGCCTCTTTAAGCGTTGCCGCTTCCACAGCCAGTAACTGGTTACTGGCTGTTCGGTTGCTGCTTACTCCATACACCCAGCAGTTGTTAAACTTGATGACTGATGCTCATTGAATCTAATACGAATGCATATGAGTCTGCCGCCCCGCCATGCCCTGCCCTGCCCCTTGCCTGCTGCAAGTATTTTATTTTACTTGCCGCTTGCCTGCAGAAAATGTCATCAAGGGCTTGGCCACTGACAGCTGGCATAAACTTCCAATCAATTGGCCACTTCCAATTATCGCAAAAAATTAGCCTCATGCAATGGCAACTGTTGGCCAGAGTTGCCAGAGAGAATCCAAATGGAAATATTAAAATTTCAAGTATTTTCAGCTTGAACTTCTTGAAACTCCCACAAACGGAATGGACTGGAATGGATGATGGCTGGGCAAGCATTTGGGCCAGAGCTAGAGGAATTCGTTTGTCATTTGGTTTGGTTAATGTTGTCTTCGCTTCTGGCCGCAGGCAATGCAAAGGGGCAGGGTAATGGGTAGGGGTAGGGGTAGGGGCTATGGAAATGGAAATGGAAATGGGGAATATTGACTAATCAACATATCAGCACGATGGTGGATTCTTTCGTTGAGGAGTAGCGCTCGCTCGCTGGGGACTGGACTTGCGTGTCTGTTGCATGCGTCCCATGCGGTGTGGCAATTGCAGCAGATAATGGCGCAAAGTGCCCCGCCACGGGATGGGCCTGTAACTGGAACTGCAATGGCAATGCCAATGCCAATGTCGACTGGGAATGAGAATTGGACTTGGACTTGGCTTTGGGTTAGGATCACGGGCCAAAGTTAGTCGACACACAGCTGATGCGTGTGCCTGGTCCGAGGTCTGGGGCGGCACTCTCCGGCTTTTGCTTGGACTCGGCTTGTCATTAGCTCACAGCTGCCAGCGTGAGCTCAATTATAGGCGCTGGCCCTGCCCGGCGCTCTCTTCTTGGCCTGGTCTGCTCTGGCCTGGCCTGGTCTGGATGGGTGGACTGCCGTTGAATGCTGGCAGGAAATCGCATGCCATTACAAATTGTCCACATCAATAAATGCTGCGGCCAACGATTGCAGGCTCTGTGCTGTGGCTGTGGCTGCGCTGTGCTGTGCTCTGTCTGTTGTAATTGTGTCTCCTGATGCGACAACGATGTCACCCGTGTCTTCTCATTAAACCAATCCATTCGAGTGGACTTGCAACTGCGGGGGCTACGGGTTTCATTCAGTCAGTCAGTCACTCCGTGCACGGCAGCAGAGCGAGCTTCCCTTGGGGATTTGGCGCCTGGCAATGATTATCCGTAATTATCACAAATTAACCCAAAAGGCAGGACACAGCCTCAAGAGTTGTGACATAAATATTCTTCTGGGTTTTGATTTCGAAATAAAACCAACCAGAGATGGATATGCAGCGATGGAGAACGAAAGGAAATTTTGAGCTCACATTTAACCCAAGGGAAAAAGAGCGAAATTTGCAATAAACTGATGAATCCTCGTGCTTGATATTATTAATATTTGTATCTACTCGTATCTATCTATAATATAGATTCTATATATTTGTGTGCATTTATAGTTATTTTGCCATCTCTTGCTTGGACACATCTGCCACGTTCCAGAGGTTCTTCCACTTTTAGTTTTCTGATTGTGATTTGAAATATATTCTTCGGAATATAATTATGTGTGTAGCATACATAAATAATATTCCCTTCCATATTCCATAGCTTGGCATTCCCCGAAAGCTCTATTCCATGCACTGCTCAATCACTTGGGCGAATGCCTCACAACTCCTTTTTTTTAATCCCACTTCAGCAAGATAATAATAATAATATGTTAGCCATATGTTGGCATTAGGTATAAGGTATCAAACTTAAGCTAAAGCTATAGGTTACAGCCATAGCTATAGCTGGGGCTGGGGCTTACGGCTGGCTATAAACTCTACCAGGGAGCCAGGGAACTGTCTTTATTTTTGGATTGCTAAGTCACCATAGAAGCTGCATTATATTCGATTTTCTTTGGAAAGAAAAGTATGTCCCTAATAGATTGTTGAGTGTTGAATTAGTTAAGAGTTTTTAGAAGCGCTGAGCACTCAATAAAAATATATATGCATATAATACAGAGTGCCTGTATCACAGAATGCTGAGCTGCGAATATTTATAAATCTGCACATAAATATTGTGTGTGTTGTGTGTGTGGTGTGTGTTGTGGGACGACTACTATAATCGCAGTTCTTTATTATCGGAAAGGTCGGAAATTGGCTTGTCTCCATTCTCCATTCCTGTGAAGCTTTAATATTCCAATTATTTCTTTATTGGTTTGTCAAACATATTCACATCGCTGTCGTATCATAAACTACCCATTGGGATCGTCGGCTCTCTCTCCTACCTGTGCCCTGTCCCCTGTCCCCTGTCCGGTCTCCATCTTGGTCTGGTCTGCTGCTGGTGCTGTTGCTTGGTCTCTCACCCATTTCCTCGAGTGCAGCACAGTCCCCAAATGCGAACTAATTGCAGACCTTGCCTCCAAAAGCGGGGGACGGGACTGACTAACCACGAGACACGGGACACAGCAGTGGGACAGCCAGACAGACAGACAGTGGACATCATTGGACAACGGTGGGCAATCGAAAATCTTTGACCCAAACATAAACATGAATGCCGGAGCCGACAGCCTCTGGCCATCATCAGTGGGGCTCGTTAAAAGCGAGTCTGAGTCTGCGTCTTGGTCTTTGGTCTGGGCTCTTGGCTCTTGGACTTTTGGCGTCGTCTCCGCGCTCTGTGCCCCAAAGTAGTGTTTGACTTTGACTCCGACTCCAACTCCAACTCCAATTCCGAATCTGTCTGGCAGAGACTCTGGGGGGACTCTGCTCTGCTCTGCTTTGGTTTGGTTTGAGCTTTCTTTGCCACAATAGCCGCAGCAGTGTTGCCCCATGGAAACTGTTTGGCATGCGTGATAATTTGAATATAAAAGCATATTAAAAACTTGGCGGCAGGGAGGGAGGGAGCATGACGACTACATCAGCGCTTCCCAAAAAAAAAAAAAAAAGCATTAATTTCTCAAGCCTTAAATGCATAATTAATTTCCCAAAGCGGCAGAGGGAGAGAGAGAGCGGGAGGGAGAGAGAGATTTTCCCAGAGAATTGTCAACCTGGCGGTTGCATATATGGGAATGGAGAATGTAAATGGGAGAGGAGCGGAGCGGAGAGGAGAGCAGGGCTTTGTTTTGCTTTGCTTTGCTTTGCTTTGAGTTTTATTTTGGTTTGGTTAGAGAGCAATTAAACGCCAAAGCAGAGGGACGGCCACGGGCATGCGGGATGCGGCATGGAGGGCTGTTTACGATGTGAAAAGAAGCCATTAAGGTCGCGCATGTCACAAATTAGCCAAAATTAAAAACATTTAATCTTTTCCGTGCCCAGGCCCAAGTGTATCCAAGAAGCTTCCACCGACTTCAAGTCATTTCAAACGCGATGAAAAGCCCCACAAAAAGAGGCAGCAAAACTGAATAGAGAGACAAAGCGCAGCAGCAGCAGCAGCAGCGGCAGAGTACTCGTCGTAGTAGAAGAAAACAAAAAGAAAAAGAAAAGCACACACCGCCCGTCACATGAATAGCCCCATCATTCATTTTCGCACTCAACTGCCGCACCAAAAGAGAGGAAAAACAAGACAACGCGATCGAAACTGGAGCACAAAAACGAGAACTGCAGGAGAATGACAGAAATATGGGCATATGTATGTATGTACAGATGTGTATACATATGTACGAATGAATGCTGTTTGGTGGAAGAAGAGAATGATGCAATCCAGGCAATATAGAAATTTTATTAATAAAACAACAATAATTCTTTATAAAATAAAAGAGAATAAAATATATCAGATATATATAATTTATTTCCGTATACATCTATGAGGATTACAATATGATTTGGGAACAATGGGAACCCTAAAAAAACATCTTTAAATAATGATCAGAGCATGAATATTTTGCCTTGATTGAAAAACATAAAGAATAAGTTCCTTCCGCACTAGAAGCGTGTTGAATGATTACGATTATTACTAGATGATTACCAGAGAACGAACCAAATCAATTCAGCAACATTCAAACTTTCCATTTGGAAGACCCATAAAATAAAATAAAATTTAAATAAGTCTGTTCTTCCAGTCTGAAGGTATCTAAAACTATCTGAAAATCCTATCGCATAAATGTTCCTGCATCTATTCACATTGCCTGCAGTGTGACACTCATGCCACTCAATTGCCGCGAATAGAAAGTTGACGAGAGTTTTACGAGAGAGCAACACGCACCACTGTGGCCCAAGGAGAGGAGGAGCACCAGAGCAGGCTCGCCTAGAAGACTCTAAATAAGATGATACCCAAGTATTTTGTTGGATTACGGTTTAGATCGTAATGCTCGTACACGAATACGACAGACACAGGCCCAAACGAATGCCAGCGAGCCATTAATGCAGTCTAAACCGAACTGAGAACTGAGAGATTTCTGTGTCAGTTCGCCGTCTGGAAGCAGATCAATAGTAATACAGGAAGTCACTGCCCATAGAGATGGAAGCGTGACACAAGAATAACTATAAACACAATAGAAATGCAATCGTGTAGAAGAAGTTTACCTTCAAACGGGAATAATACAATAAAATTATAAAGTTAGAGATTTAACTTAGAGTCTGAGTGGAAACAGAAACTCTCTAGGCTGGTGTGGGTTTGGTTCTCCTGCGATCTACATTTAACTCACGCACATCGCTAGCATTGATGGCAGCGATGGCAAAGCAGTGTGCTAATCGATTTTGGACCATCAACAGGCCAGGCCAGGCCAGGCCAGGCCGGACTGCTGATTCATCATCATCTTTGTCGAGTGGCCGCCAGTCTTGGCTGCTGCTTTGATTTAGCCATCGTATCAGTAAATGTGTATTAATAATTGAGGCATGGTAATTATTTTGGGTTGCCAGCGACCTTGTCGACTTGAATGACTGACTGGCTGGCTGGGCCAGAGAGAGAGAGAGAGAGAGAGAGAGCGAGCGAGAGATGAACCTCTGTCAGAGATGGAGCTCTCGCTGGCTTTTGCCAATCTCTCACGGCCTCGTGACTGTGACTATGACTGTGAATTGATTTTTGTATGAATTATGAAAAAAAAAAAATATATAATAATAACGCGCTGCTTGTAGTACACGAGCTATGTACGAGTAGCTGTAGCTGTAGCTGTAGCTGTATCTGTATCTATAGCTGTTGCTGTAGCTGTATCCATGAAGTGCGAGCTGTACGCATGTTTCGGCTGCTGTTTTCAGTTTCTGTTTCTGTATTGGCAACATCCCAAGCAAAACCGAAAAGCACAAAAAAACAAAAAGAAGCAAAACAGACAGCAAACCAATCCAATCCAATCCGATCCTATACCCATCCATCCATCCATCCATCCATACCCGCGCAGCAGACCCCGCCACAGACAATGGAACAATTTGATTTTGCTTGTTATTTTGCCGGGCGAATAATAATAAAGAAACAGAAACAGCAACAGCAACAGAAAGATTGCCTTTGAGTGGGTCTGCAGTGCAATTGTACATATAAATATATGTACATATATATATATGTATATGTATGTATGCTTGTGTGTACCTTGAACCGCCGACCCCCTGTCGCTGAGGTGGATTTCGAGAGCGCAGGGATTGGCATTGGGGGGCGGCGAAACGATTGACGATTGCGATTTTTCGAGGCGTTGATTGACGCGACGAGATGTCAGAATGCAGGTCCGGGAATCTATGTCTATGCACATTTCGTTTGTCAATTGTCAATTGCAAGACGAACAAACTTAAGCGCAATCACACACTCAATGAATGAATGAATGGAATGCCGTTCAGGGGACAGCAGCAGGTCTACTTAATAATTTCCCTTGAATCAAATGGGGAAAATAATGCAGTAATATTACTCAGGCCATATATATTTTGGACCTTGTCCCCCAGTGAGCACGATAGTCGATTCCCCACTCGATTGCATATTTTATTTTGGTTTGGATTTGTTTGTGTTTTCTAAACACAGCAATTAAAAGGTTTTGAATATTTTATTTTAGACTAGAATTAATTTGGTTGTGAACCAAGTGAAAAGTCTGCAAAAGCAGCAGCAGAAAAAAGCGTAGGAATCAGGAATTAGTTCAATCTTTTTTTTTGGGAATATAAAATATAATTAATTAATAATATAATATATAATTAATCATATGATAGATTTGGCATATATCTAGTAAATTATTACATAAAGCAAAGCATTTAATTCAAGCAAGTCTCTTTAGAAGTCATGGATGGCTTGGCCATGAAATTTCTATTTTATTTAGCGATCGAGCAATTATTATAATATTTTTTGTGTATAAATAATCACCAATATATTACCTCGCCTCAACTGCAAATTGCGCTGGGAAATTTGTCACTTTTTTGCGGGTCTGTCGATTGGACACCGCAACGAAAATTCGCAGATAGAAGATCTCCTCCGGTCTGGGATCTGCCATCAGCGATCTACGATCTACGATCTGCGATCTGCTGTATTCGGGCCATTTGCCGCATTCGTTATGGTTATGGGTATGGCTCTGTTGGACAATGAGTGGCCAAATGGTCGAAACGAAACGAAACCGACTCCGAGTACGAGTCCGAGTCCGACTCCGAGTCGGGTTGCAACAGCAAACAGCGCTGATGGAGGAAAATTCAATTTAGTGCCACAGCCACAAAAAAAAAACAACAGAAACAAAAACAAAAAAAAAATATAAAAATAAAACAGAAGAAAAAGGCAGGCAGCAGCAGCAGCAAAAACACAACACAACAAGAAGAGAAAAAAACACCGCAAAAGCGAGTGGCGAGTGCAATAAATTGTTTCATTCGCGGCACGACGCGCACCTGACACATAAGCTCCGAATTGTCGTCTTCATCTGCCTCTGACTCTGCCTCCGAGTCGGTGCTCTCTCTGCCACAGCAGCAGCCACAGCCCCAGCCCGAACCCGATACCGATCCCGATCTGGCCACAACCCTCCCCCCGGAACAGACCAGACCCATACCCATAGCCATAGCCATGCCAGAGCCTGGCCAAAGCCAATCGAGCGACCGACGCGTCGGTTGGAGCAGCGGCCTGGCCCGGTCTGCCCTGCCCTGCCCTGGCCTCTACATGGTTTGAACATCTGGTGACTCTTGCTGTGCGGAGAGTGGTGCACAGTGGTGCACCTCACAAGGAACCACTAAAGATCCGCGCACACATTGGCAGATCATAAAAATCGCAATTATTCGTATACGCAATGCACAAGTTGGATTTCGGGAGCTTGGGCATGGATCTAGAGAGCTAGAAATAAATAATAAAAAAAACCACGAAGCACAAACGTGATTTTTACTATATTTAGATTTGATTTAATTTGAACATACTCAATCAATTAGGAAGTCAGCTCAAAGTGCTCTGATTGGAATAGCAGATGAGTCTTTCATTTCATTTTGAAGGTAGTTCTTTGAGATACGTACTCCGGGGCAGCTTGAACATGATATTTTGGGCCAAAGCCCTGACGTATTTGCTTCACAATAATTCATACAAAAATAGAAGAAAGCAGAACTCGGATACAGAATTATATGAATATGATATAAATACTGTATTATCCAAAATAAATAAATAAATAAAGTTCCCATTTATTGTATATATCTTATTATCACACTTTTCCGACTCTTGCCCAGAGCTCGCTCCGTTTCCTGCAGAAGATCGGATGGGCAGCAACCACTGTGCCACACCAGAGGATGTAGAACAGCAGAAGGAAGCAGGAGAAGCAGGCGGCAAGCAGGCAGCAAGCAGTGGCGGTGGCAGCACTGCAATTATACGCCATGGCTGGCGGGGGCGATGGCGATTCAGGCGACGGTGCCGCAGCAGCAGCAGCGGCGGCAGCGGATTGAGCGGATTATGCGAGAGCCGGCGCTGGGCAGCAACGATTACGATGACGAGGTCGGATATGGTATGTGGCTGTGGCTGTGCCAGAGCATGAGGACGAGGACGAGGACGAGAACGATGTCGTATTGCATCTGCACATTTTCTGTTGTTGTTGCTGTTGTTGCAATTTTCATTTTATGCCACCGCTGGCCAAGGGGTCTCTGGAGTTGAGCTTCGGTTCCACACAGCGAACCGTGCAAAATGATTACAGCTTCAGCTTCAGAGCAAGATGCCACAAGAGAGACAGAGAGAGAGAGAGGGAGAGAGAGAGAGGCAGAGGTGGAGTGAAAGAGATCGATTGATCTATCCCTGCCCCTGCATTCGGGTTAAGGTGGCGGCGGGTAGGGGTGGGGAGGGCAGGGTGCCAGTTGTCTGGTCTGTTCGGCCCCGCGGCCTAGTGGTTGGCTTTCCACCTCATTATAACTTGACTTTACTTTGCTAATTCATGACGAAATATGCTAATTAATAGCCGGCAAAAGGGCAACCAGCAACCAGCGACCAGCGACTTGGACTTGGAGACTCGCAAGACAGAAAATATCCAACCATAGGAGCAACAGAGTACGGAACAGAGCGAGAGAGATGGCCAGCGAGAGGGAGACATCGGAGCTCGGATCCCACACGGATTCGGAAAGAAGTCATCAAACCTAATGAAGAATGATGAGTCCATTAGGAAGGCAACTTATCAGGCCACTTACGATACGCAGATGTAACATGTCACACAGGTAGGTCTTCGGCGCGGCTTATAAGATTTGTTTTCTCTTTTGTTTTGGTTACAATTAACGCAGTTCGGAATCTGCGGAAGTTGGAGTATTTTTTGTGTGTGTTTACGATTTATAAATAGATGCATAAGGCGTTTAACCAAAGAAGGTTTCAACTCAAGCATAAATTGTATTTTTTTAATTCGAATAAAAGTCGCGAAAACTTTTTTAGAACTATAATATTTACCATTATTATTTATTTATTTATTATTTATAATATTTGAATATTTGACTGATTTTGGGATATTCTTTAAGAGTATATTCTGTATATTTGAGGAGTTATTTTTGTAGATATCTGCTCTATCTTTGTTAGACTCTTCTTGTTTTATTTTATAAACATAAAAGAACATTTTTCACTAACCACAAAATGCATTAAAAATATAAATTTAAAATTTAAATTTACAGCAGCTTCAAGCTGGTTAAGAATTGCTTATCGGACTGATTTATGCTTTATTTTGCATGTTTTAGTTCTGTATGGGAAGTGTTGAATGTTTTTTAAGGGCCCTGCTGCTTCACACTCCTCCCTCGAGCACTATGTATATATCTTCAATAAAAATACCTAGTTAGCAAAAACCCTTTATATTTCTTTAGCCAGCTGTGAAAACGCCTGCCAGTGGTGGCGGTGCAGCTGCTGCTGCTGGGACAATCAACAAATTCATTTGCACTTCCATTTAGCACGTCTGCCCAACACTGGCACTGGCACTGGGACTGGCCACTGGCCATTGCACAATCTGGAGGAGACAAATTCATTTGCCATTTCTTAACTTTGTTTGCTTTGCGGTTGGCTTGGCTTGGCTTGGGTTCGGGTTCGGGTTTTCGGATAGCAGAGAGGCGAACGGAGAGGTGCCGCCACCGCAGGTGCAGTGATGCATTTGGGCCCCTGCTTGGCGCCCATTGGGATCGCCTGAGCGACAATTTTTGCTGGCACTCAAGCATGAGATCAGAGAGAGGGAGAACCAGCAAGGGCAAAGAGGTGCCTAAAGAGCTTTTAGTCTGTCATTACACCCAGGTACCAGTGCCTGTAGGGTAGGTGCAGGGTACATTTGATGCTTGCAGTTGCCTGGCTACACGATATGATTTTTGCATTCCCCTTAAAAGTCATTCAAATGCGCTTTTGCATCTGAATAATTCGAGTAAATGCAGCATTTAAGAGTTTAAAGTTTGAGCCAATCCAACTGAATAAATCTGATTAAAGGGTATGGCCATAGCTCATAATATACATAAATATGTCTACCCACTCTGTTTGGGTCTCGCTTTGTCGCTTTGCTCTGTCACCTTCCTACCGTTGAGATCAGTTTATCTGGTAAACGGTTACGGTTATACCCGGTTGCGGTTGCCAGTTGCCAGTTGGCAGGTTGCAGGTTGCAGCAGCGAAGCGAACGAAACGAAACGGAAAGGCGTTGAGAGAGGGCATGGCATGGCATGGCATGAAGCGAATAACAACTGGAAAAGTCAACTGCCGTTCTATTGCTAATTATAAGCATGGTGTAAATTTACAATGCCTGTGTTTACAGCTCACGAACAAGCGATTATATGGCTATATAGTTATGGCCTCCGCTGTGTGACACGGCAGCCCCTCGCACACCCGCACAACCCAAACACCCGTGTGTATACAAAAAGATACTCGAATATATATGTATGTACATATATCTGCATTTGTATATAGTAGAGACATGTGCGATTTGACAAAGGCAGAGACAGAGACAGAGAGTGAGATAAACAAGAAGACAAAAGGCAAATGTCGGCAGGAATTCTCATTCCACTTGCTACCGTTCCGCGAGTGAATTTTTCTGTTGTCTTCATTTGTCATTTCGTATCCGAGAGAGAGAGAGATGAGATGAGATGTGGAGAACGAAACCCCAAAAGAACAGAAACAGAACCCCGAAGAAGCAGCACAGCTACAGATTTCCACATTTAATTTAATTTATTGTTCATCAGGCATCGGCGTCACTTCTGCGTATAGGAAATCAATGTACAGGCAATGCTCGCTCCCCACCCCACCCCATTCATCACACCCGCGAGAGACCTTGAAGCCAACGAAGAGGAGAACAAAAATTACAATGATATTGTGGCCTCTTTAATCCATGCGAACCATACACAGCATGGGTGGGGGGTCAGACATGGGTGGGTTGTCAGAGAGGGGCGCCATAAGTCATAAAATATAAAATATTCTTATTCAAATCAAAGCTTGAAGAGAACGCAACGGAAAGTGAATTAACAACTTAAACCAAAGAATATATAAAACTAAGGTTGGAATAGAAAAGCTTTTTTTTCATTCATTCGGATTTAAAACATGAATAAAACTATTTTTTATGAAAGATTTGCTTCCCCACTTTTTTCCACGCCAATTTGTGAATCTCTAAATTGAAAAAATTCTCTTTATGGTAAGTTTTTTCCCAGTTGATGATTGCATTACATAAAATCCATTCCAATACTTTCAAATAAAATGCCCAGATTTTTTCATGCACTTGCCATTGAAGTGGTTATAATCTTGAGACATTAAAATGCAATAAAATTACAGGTACAGGTTTTTCATTTGATTACCTAATTAAATTTGGTTGATTTTACCCCAAGAATTTAGTTCAGTTTTTCGCTCTATTTGGTTGCTTCTCAGGCAAATCGTTTGCGTACATACAATTCGCATTAATTTGCTTCTTAATTTCTCCTTCGATTAAAATCAAAAACATTTTTCTCCCTTGACAGCTTTTTATGGCATTGACAATGGAATGTGCATTGTTTTAAAATAAAACCGAACTGAAATGCCACAAATATTTAGAATGCCTTTTATAAGAAATTTACAAGTCCCATTTGATTTTTGTTTAACATTATTAATTTAAAAAATGGTTAAAAAAAACCTTTACGAGTTTGTCTTTGATGTGAAATCCAAAATGGCCAAAATAATATATTACAAAATGTTAAACAACTGAAATGATTTTGAATATAAATTGTTCAATTTCAAACAACAGAATTCGTAAACAAAAATTGTTATATTTAGAATCGAATTGAGTTTTGAAACAGACCAGAAAAATATGTTGAGACACAATGATTGGTTTCAATGTTTTCCATTGGTAGTTCTTGTGTATTTAGATTACGGAAAATATCCAAGCCCATTTTAATGAAACTTAACATTGAAGTTGAGTATGTGTTAAGTTTTCTTTATAGTTCAATTATAAAATCGACATTACATCAGCTTGACTTGGCTTTAAACAAGAAAAATTCTATGCACTTGAATTAACAAAAAATATTCTCAATGGATGGTGTTTGGGTCCCAAAAGCTTTTAGAACAATTATTTCTGTTGGATCTTTCACCAGAGGAGATTCTTATCACTGCCTTAACTTTAAATACAGTTGCCAAGTTTTAATCGTTTTGCTCACCTGTATTGGCGTGTGTGTGTGAGTGCTTGAGTGTGTGAATTGTTGATTTCTGCGTTTCGATGTTTCTTTTGGTGTTTCTGCGACTGTGATTTTCTTTCCTTTGTTGGAAATGAGTTTTTCCTCTTCTGTTTTTTCTCTTGTTGTAATTATTGCAATGTTGCTCTCACATACACATCCATACTTATATATATGTGTGTATATATAAATGCACCTGCACATACGAGTATATGTACATAAAATATGTATTTAAAATTGATTTGATTTGTTTTGTTGTTAATTTTTAATCTCTCGCCTTGCTCGCTCTGTTTTCTGTTGCTATTGCCTCTCTCTCACCGCGGCTGCTACCAACGCTGCTTCTGGGCATTTTATGGTATTTTCGTTCGTTATTTTGTTCATTTTGATCACATTTTAATTAACATTTTCTGTGTGTTTTTGTTGTTTTTTTGTTTAGTTTTAGTTTTTAGCTGGAAAATACATAGGGGTATGGGTATTATTTTGTTTGGGGTAGGGGGGAGTATTCTCAAGCGTTACGATGCATAATGCCTGGAATTTCTTGTAAATGAATTTCTTTTCTTGTTTCTTTTTTATGGTTTTGCTGCCTTTCGCCTTTCTTCTTGTTTCACATTCAATTGGACACGCACGTGCACTATTTTTTCGCGTTCGAATTTTTGCAACAATTTTAATATGTCCGTCCGTCCGTTGGTCCGTTTTTGTTGCTGCGACGACAGGCAGAGGCAGCAACGCCGCCGCTTTTAAAAACGGTTATAAAATCCGCACGACACAAACAATTTTTTTGAGCGCTGTCCGTCGCCTGCTGCTGCTTCTGCTGCCAGTGCTGCCACCAGTCGCTGCTTCTGTCGTCGTTGTCGTTGTCGCCATTTTTATGCACTTTGCACTCGCTCGCACACAGACACGACACTCGCATTCACACACACACACTCATGCATGTGCAGCCAAAGCAGCGCTCTCTTTCTCTCACACACACCCGCACCCGACGACACGACAACGACAAACGACGACGACGACGACATACAATCAAAAACTCATTCGGCTTCTTGGGCGCACACGCCCCCTCAAAAGCCCCTACAGGACAGGACACACACACACACCCACAACAGAAGGACAGCAGAGGGATGAGTGCAGAAGGTGGCACATGGGGAGGGTGTGGGGTAGGTGTGTTCTAATAAAATGCCAGAAGCAAAGAACCATTGGAAGGGGGAAAAACGTGCGACAGCAACAGTGCGACCGAAGGTTTTTTTTTGTGCGCTGCCTGTGACTCTGCTTGGCCGTCCGACCAATGACACTCGACGACAATATTAAAGAACGCACACCGACACGCAAGCAGTCTCTCTCACACACACATACACACACACACAGAAAACGAATCACAAAAAACGAAATGTCGTCGTCGTTTGCTTGATCGCGGGAGGGGATGTCGCTGTCGCTGTCGTTGGGGCGCTACCACAGATGCTGGGGGACACAACGATGAGAAGAAAAAAAAGAAGAACGACGACCCGAACCTCGAGGAATGGAATGGAGCATTGGCTGCTGACGGCGGATGGGGGGCCAATGTAATCCAATCGAAACGAGAACAAATACGCATACGCACGCACACACACATTTGCGGAGCGGTGGTGTGGGTGGAGAGGGGGGTTATAAAAAACGAACGCATTTGAAGCGGTCGAAACCAATCCAAGAGAAGAAGCAGTGCAAGAGGCCACAGAAGAGTGCAAGGGAGAGAGAGAGGACATAAAAGCAGTACAATCAGAAGTAGCAGTC
This sequence comes from Drosophila ambigua, assembly GCA_018150905.1. NCBI lineage: Eukaryota > Metazoa > Arthropoda > Insecta > Diptera > Drosophilidae > Drosophila > Drosophila ambigua. Next base: position 2,700,066 of record JAECWS010000151.1, on the reverse strand, counting down.
AGCAGAGCAAGGGAGAGGAGCGATACTAAAAGAAGTGGGGGTGGGCAAGCATCGGACCAGAGCGACAAGCGACAAACGACGACACTTTTATGCCAGTGCGAGTGGGACAGAGACACACACACACAAACGTAAGTATGGGGATGGGGTGGGCATACTCCGTGCGTGGCCCTACCATTCCCCCACCCACATCTGTGCATCGTATCCTTTGGCCAAGGGGCGGAGCGCGCACTCTGTACATGTGTCTGTGTTTGTGTGTGTGTGTGTGTGTGTATTTAACCCCCGAAACAAACCGTTAGCAATTTACCCAATACCCTGGAACGACCCCTACACAAAATCGGGACTGGACCTGCCTTCCGTGCCACCACCACCACCACCCTCTGTCGACCATCGTTCGGGCTGGCTGGACGACACTTCCCAGGGTAGACATTTTTTATGCGCCAGCAATGTGTTCGTCTGTTTGTGTGTGTGTGTCTGTGTGCAGAGTGGAGCCAGTCCCCAACTTATATATGTATGTATATACCACAGAGATCCTGTCATTGTGTGGGTGCCAGAGCACTATTCCCCACCCCACTGCACGGATTCCTGCTTTGGGCTGAACTCCCCAAAAGCTTTTTTGCTTCTTGCACTGCACTGCTCACCGCCACAGCTTTCTGGGAGGGTGGGGTGCCAGCCACCTCTGCTGCAGTCCTGCTTGGGGTTTCTGTGTGGGGTTGTTGAATCCTCTTACACTGACTCTGGATCGGATGCACTGCTCCTCAGCTGCTGCTTCCTAGAAGGTGGTGGTGGTGCACGACAATGTTTTCTTTTTTGTTCGAGCGCTCCTTCCGGCTTCCGGGGCGTTCACCTTGCCACCTTAGCAGTTATGTCTTCAACATTTTTTTTTTGTCTCATATTTATCATTTTCACAGCAAAAACAACAAAAAAAAAAAATAACGAGTAAAACTTAAAAAATTCGCACCACAGCGGATTGAAGGTTGCAGAGTGCTGTTGTGATTCTCAGGGCTGTTTGGGGTTCGGTTCGGATCGGTTTGGGGCTCTCCGGGGGCTCTTGCTGGCGTTTTGTCGTTTTAGCGACGGCAAAACCACACGCGCGCGCCCAGCAACAACAGCAAAAACTGAATAGAATGGGCCGCAGAGCAGTGCGGATGTAGTGGCAGAGGAGAACATGCGAGAGGCAGAAACAACAACGACAACGACAACAACGAGCGGGTGGTAGGCGACGGCGGCGGTGGGCGGACGGACGGGCGAGATGGATGGCGACAAGCAGTCCAAAAAACAAAAAAAAAAGAGCGACCGTTTCCCGAGGGTTTACCGTTCTTGCGATGCGGTGCGATGCGGCAGCGGCAAGTCGACGTCGACGTTTGAAATCACGTCGCTGCCGTCGCGGCTGCGGCGGCTTGATTCTGCCGTTGATTCTGCTGCTGCTGCCTTTTGGCGCTCGTGTGAGCCGACGACACGCACACACAAAGGGGAGTGCTGTGTGTGCATATGTATGTATAGTGAAGCAAGCAGCGGCCACTGGTGGCCAGCACACTCACACACACGCACGCAGAGAGAGAGAGAGAGAGAAACGCCTGCCACCACTGTCCATGCAGTATTGCCGGCTCGCTCGCTCTTGCGCGCTCACGCCCAAGCACAACAAAGAGGTGTAAGCATAGCAGGAGAAGCGAAGGCAAGCAGTTTCAAGCACGCAAAAGAGGCGAAAGCAATCACCAAGCAGTGCAGTGCTGCTTTTAAGAGAGTATGAGTATGAGTGGCGGCTCTCTTCAATGCACACACAAGCATCAGCTCTCTGCTATCACTTCTTGCACCCTACACAGCTGCTGCTGATGCAGCTCTTCGTTTACAGTTGCGCTTATAGAGCACTTGAGATGCCAAGCACCGCCAAGTAGTTCTTGCGGTGCAGGAGATTCCACAAAGCAGTATGGCCGGCCCGAGAGTACGAATCGAGTGGTGCTCTAATGAAATAATTAATTACGAGTACAAGCAGCAAATCCCCAGCCACATCGATGGGTGCACCACCCATTCGAGAGTTTTCCCCTTACTTCCCACCTCAGCCACTGCACGATGTATCTGCGGATGGAAGTGTTTCTGGAGAAGATGGTCTCGGGACGGGGCAACGCTTGTGTGTGTCACTTGTGGGTCGCATAGGACTCCATTCCCTCTGCTAGGAGGGAGGGACTGCAATCGAGTTTAATTAAATCACATTTCGGGATTACTTTTGAAAGGTTGTCGGTGAGAATTTTCATTCAAAATGACACACGCATACAATGTTTTGTACATATATTTAAGATAAAGAGGAGATATAGGGAACATTTTGCAAAGGAATTCTCATAAGCAAACAGAAGTCATCCGATTATGCGTTTGTATGTCTTTTTATTTATTTAAGCGTGTGAGGATTCTACCATTTTGCTAGTCAATTTTTATCTGTGCAGAATTACATAGAAATATATATATCCATTTTCCTATACAGAATTGCAGCTGGATTTTTTATAAACAGGTGCGCAAGATTTATTTTAATACAAAACAGTTTTTTGTTATTAATATATAATTAATTAAGCTCACTTTTAAAATTATTAATTTTTAAATTTTCATTTTGTTCTTCAGTAATCAACTGCCAACGCACCACGAGGAACTCGGGGATTCCCAATTTTATTTTTACTTCAACCAAAAAGGCAAAACTCTGTGGGCAATACAAAAATGTCCGTTTCTAATATCTGGATAATTCTAATTTGTTTGAGTTATAATTTTCCTAACTTCTTAAACGTCCAAACTTTTCATCAATTTCTTAATATATTCTTATTGGTCATTTTCCTTAGCATTCGCTTTCATATATTTATTCATTAAATATCACCTTATTTTGTATATGCCCTAAATCTGTATTATTGTTTACGTATATTTTTTAAATCTTAAATCCTCATTACATTGCTTGTGTTTTAATTTGTTTGTGATTTAATTAAATTTAGGAATATTTTTTAACTGCAATTCAAATTGGTTTCCAGCATTACATGTTAATGTAATAGAAACATAATCTATCCATACCTTTATCTATGTATCCATAAATCTATTCATTGTATCTGATGCTATCCATTATGCACTAAAATTCCTTGAAATAAATAGAAAGTTCTGCAACGATCCGTTTGTATCTATTTCTCAGTAAGAAATTGGAGCTTTGTATGTACATATATCTGTATCTGTAATTTTGGTATATTTCCCAGCTGCCTGTGCCTTGCTCCTTTAAGTTCTGGTAATTTGTTAAAGCTGCATGCACCCCCCTCTCACCGCACTCGCTTTTATTCCGTCTCAAACTCACAGATACGAAACTTCAATAGGAGAAATTGCATTGAAGCCAAAGCAAATGTCAATTGCATACAAATAAAAGCATTTACCAAACCCATGTACATCCGTGGATGTGTATGTGTATCTGTATCTGCATTTGCACATGTGTGTGTGTGTGTGTGTGTGTGTTTTGGTATCTTTAGTTGTGCGTGTGTGCTGCTGGTTGTGTTCTTGGATTTGTAGACAGATTTTGTTTATTGGACACACAAGTAAATGGTCATGTATCTGCCAGATACTCTTATGTGCCACACAAATGCATACTATATCTATCTAGTTTCTATATATGCATCTGCATCTGTATTTGTATCTGTGATTCTATCTGCAGCTGTGTGTGTGTGTGTGCTTATTGCCGAACGAAGTTCTCTGTGCATCCGTAAACGGTTGTACGGATGTACCGTACGACGTACGGGTGCGGGTCAAATCGTAATCGCAGCTCCATCCAGGCACCTGCCCCACAGCCCTGCCCAGCCCAGCCACAGCCACAGCCACATCCCCCCTCTCCACACCCCAATCAACATTCGTGCCACATAGAGCTCTCCCGCTCCCCCACACACGCCCGCTGGGCATGGCCCGACAGAGTGCGCGCGGTAATCTTCGGTGGTCGCTGTCGCTGTCGATGGCAGGGCAGTGGTAGGGCAATGGGGCGGACGGCGGTGCCCATGTGACACATGAAAATGTGTCGCCTGCTCCCATACACCCACCCACCCACTCGGCCAGGCGGCAGCGGCCCCCCCATACCAGGTGCACCTACTCCCAGCACATTGGTCGAGGCGAACGGATGGCTGCGCATGGCCCGAACAGAGAGAGAGAGAGAGCCGCCACTCTGTTGCTCTCTCGTTCGCTCTGCGTCTTTGTCTCTCTCGCTCTCGCTCTCTCTCTGCATTTCGGTGGGCTACTCCCGTCGGCTAAGCAGTGCAGGTAGGCAGGCAGGCAAGGCGGTCCAGTTCGTTTGGATGCATGGGGTCAGAGGGACACCCTAACGGAGATTCCGAATTTTATCGCAGCACTTCACTGCACTCCAACCGAAAACGATTTGACAGGGAGTTATGATTACGTTTATAATCAGTATAAATGCTAATCGCACAACCACACACACACACACACACCCCCATAAGCACACACACACACACACTCAGACACAGACACAGACACGATGTGTATGCGCGTCAAGGTAGCGGCTCAAATTGCAGCTAAAGAAATCCCCCAAGAGATTTTGTTGCCGTTGCTGTGTGTGTATTTAGTTAGTAGGCTGGCGAAGGGGAAGGTGAAGGGGAGTGTGCAAAAGATTCTTATGGATGTGTGTTGGAACCAGTTTTCGAGATGCTTCCCCCAACAGCACACCACACCACACTCCACACTCCATACTAACATTGTGGGGGCCTTGGGCGTGCGACTCCACGCCGAATCACGCCCCCTTTCGCATATATACGAGTAGTAGAGTTTTTGGTTCTGCCTTAACTATGAGAAATTGCCGGGCATCATCTAGATATGATTGGAGTTGGGCTATACACATCCATTATCCAAAAGAGGACCACGCATGCATCGCGCGAGAATGGGAAAGGCAAGGGACAGGGACAGGGAAATGGAAAGGGCACCATATAGTAGATTTAGTAAACAGTTCTGAGGGCTTGAGCGAGATCTAAACTACACTTTAAAGTAAATATAATGCATTTATTATCCCTTTCCAACGAGAATTGAGAAGTGAGTGGGGGGAGTAGTTTCAAGTGATCTAACCAAAATATATTTTATTTATAGTATTTCTTTGCAGCCAAAAGGATCTAAGCATACAATATTTATACATATCCACATCTGCATAAGGCAAAAGAGAATTAGCCGTAGAGACAGGGTTCAAAACCGATTTTATTTCTCGAATTTCATTTTATTTTTCGATTTGATTTCTAGAATAAATATAAATATAGTCAAACGGCTTACGATCTGCATTACTGGATAGTTGCAAAGTATTATTGATAAATTAGTTGCATATTTGTTGGATTTGGTTCGAATTTAGAATTTGAAACATTTCATCTTTCAAATTCTAACTACGGATTTGGATTCAGCGTTCCAGTCATACATTTGAATTGCCTTTCAACATCTTTGAAGAGATTCATTAAAGTTTTCTGTTTTTGTTTGGTTTGTTTTACTTCAAATCTATGTTTCCGTTGCTACAATAAATGTACATATATCTTCGTGGCTATAAATCTGTGAATGCAAGTGGCTCAATTCCAATTGGCTTTGAACGAAAATCGTTTAATACTTTTGAGAAAATCTCCGTGGAAATTACCTAATACCATTCCAAAGTAAATCCTTAGAAAACAAAGCCTTGAATATGGTTTTGTTCTCATAAAGAAACTGGAAAAGGAATCGCCAAAGTGGAATACAGAAAAGCTGCCTATAGAAACGGAAGCTTCGTTTTCCAGTCAGTCTATCAGTAAATTTTAAATTCCGCATTTATTGTAGGTAGCTCAATGCACATTTGAAGCTGTATTTAATGCTTTATATGTATTTTATTTATAGATATTTTTTTCATTAATTTTATTCAGCTTAAATTTCTGTTTTTTTAATGGCCTTTTTGTTTTAAAATATTTCTTGAGTTTTTTAAGCTGTACAATTTGCAATTTTTAAAGCACGTTTAAGCCGAATCCTGCACAGCATTAAGTACATTGCTGCCCTTCATTATTCTGCTAATGCCTCTTAGGAGTTCTGCCCACCCAGATCTTAGCGAACCTTCAACGGAACTCTCTCTCTCTCTCTCTCTCTCTTAATCGCTTGTTGACCAAAATGTTCAGTTGGACAGTCTGCAGCCGGGCTCAGCCCCGTTCCGCCCCACCATGGAAATACACCTTTGGGGGCTGAGCAGTATGGGAGAATGGGATATGGGAAAATTTAAATGGGAGTACGAGAAAAGAGAATGAGAACTAGAATGGGCATGGGCATGGGCATGGGCATGATGGGCATGGGAGAAAACGTAACGAAACGAAACTAAACGAAACGAAATAGAAAGGCATATTGTTCGATTCACAACATTTTCAAGAGCGTTAATTTGTGACAAGAAGATAAATGTTCTCCGCTTCGCTCCTCTCTCTCTCTCTCTCTCCCTCTCTATCTTTTGCTCGCTCTACGCTATTCCGCCCCTTCTTTGGTCAACGCCCTGCTGCCCCTTCACCATCACCTTGCCGCGTTCTAATGTGGGGGAACGTCCCATGTCCGCTGTCCGCTGTACGCTGGAGAGGAGAGGCTATCGAGTGGCTAGTGAATGTATTGTAGCTGTAGCCATGGCAAATGATCAAAAGCCAGAGCCGAAAACGAAGCCACAGCCACCGCTAAGGGGAACGCGGGAGAAGTATTGAAATCATGCCAAGTCGGGGCCAGCGATACACTGAGAAAAATATATGCAACAATTATGGCAAGTCTTTTTTTTTCAAATACTTTCTGTATAAGAATAAAACAACAAAGAATATTTTTCCATGAATCTCAGGACACATCTGCCATAAATAGCTTAAATATATTAAACTATTTTTGTTTGCTCCATGTAGCAGCTTGGGTGCTTGGGTGAATTATTTTACATTTTTTGCTTAATTTCAAAACAGAAAATTGTATTACAATTTTAACCTTCAAAACCTTTTTTTTCTAATTTAAAATCTAATTTGCCGCAAATGTTATACGTGAATTTTTCGTAGTGTAGAGAGCCATGGCCAAGAGAGAGAGAATTGACCGCAATTATGCGATAAAGATAAAACAATGTGGTGTCATTTTTATGGTTCTTTTTGGATGGTCGGAAGGTCCGAAACGCACACACAGGCACACATACATATCAGGCAGTGGCAGTGGCTGTGGCTGCACCCAAGGTGCGGGAGAGAGAAGGTGATAATCTATAATTGCCCTTGCTACAACAATTGTTCCTTTAATTCCACCGCCACCGCCACCGCCGACGACGACGACGACAACGACAACGATGACGACGACACAGACAAAGAAATTGTGTCCTACTGTCGCGGGGGCTGGCAGGACGGGACATGCTCAAAAGGTGCACGGAAAAGGTATATTGGGCATAGAGGCACACAGAGACATTTGGTAACACGTGAAACGAATGCGTTGACAGCTTGTGAGTGTCTCTCCTGGGTGCGTGCGTGTGTGTGTGTGCCTGCCGTTCCGTTCCGATCCGATCCGATCCCTCTCTTGCCCTCTGACTCTCCCTCGCTCTGTGGAAAAGTGATTAGGGATCAAAATATCGTTTATAACTCATAATGACCATGACAAATATTACATTCAATGGGCATCGCATCGTGCCTCGGCTTTGGGCTCTGTGGGCTCTGTGGTCGGCGTCCCCGGGTCGGTCTCTGCGGTCAACAGTTGTTGAGTTGACCCTCAAGGCAGCAGCAGCAGTAGGACGTAGGACGTAGGACCCTGGCCAAAAAAACTTAACTTCTTGCCCACATGGCACACACGTATGGATCGTGGTCGGAGAGCTGTCAGCGTCATCTGACGCTCCCAAAAATAAGGCAAGAAAAAGAAAAAACGCTAATGAACACGAACGGGAATGCGTGCGGCTACAGGGTGGGCCAGCTTGCTGTGGCGGGGTGCGGGGCGTCTAGCCTATTCGCGGTTATCGGCTAATCGTTTAATCGCTTATCAGAATTGCGCCCATTGTCTCTGGGGACTCGGCAGTCGGCAGTCGGCAGTCGGGACTCTCTAATGGGACTCTCTATCGGTTCCACATTAAGCACAATTAGAGCGGCCGTGCCGGCAATTAATTTATCTTCTGTTAATTTTAATTGACGTTCCACAGGCCCTCTGCTCCCGGTGCTCCCAGTGCCCCATGCCCAATATCCAATATCCAATACCGGATCAACGTTAGGGCACAGTGGGCCGCAAGTTTGTTGTAAAAATTAAATTTATTTAGAGAGTGTTTAACATTCTACATGAGCATGCGAATGGGGTTTTTGAAAGTATTTTAATTGAAAGACTTTCGCAAAAGCAAGCGGCTAGTTTTATTTTATTTCATTCATTTTTAGCTTAAATTCTTTTAATATAGAAATTAATACTAAATAAATGTTTGCTGCAAGTAGCAGTTAGTTTAAAAATAAAATTTACTGGCAATGGTTATATTTATTTATATTTATTTATATCTATATGCATTTTTCATTAAATTATATTTCATTTATTTTAAGTTTATTTGATTTAATTCAATTTAAAGGACTTTGAGTGAGTAAATATATTCCAGATATTCCATTAAATTGTTCTATGCATGCTAATTTATAAATTTATATTTTATTTTATATTAATTTAAATTTATTTATAAATATATTATTATTATATATTCATATTTTATATATATTATTTATTTATAAATAATAGATATTGTATTTATAATTTGTAACTATTTTTAATTTAAATTATAGACATTGTTTAACTTTTCTGTACAAACTCTTATACCCTTCCATTTAACTTTAATTATGCTCTGCCCCCAGCCTAATCTACCATTAATTCCACTGTTCAATTCGGGGTGCGGAAGTGCGTTTCATCTCCTGCTCAATCATTCTGCTCGTAAATTTGCCAATTGCCCGACCAACTTATCATTATCGCTTTCGAGTTGTGAGTCGCGAGTTACGAGCTACGAGCTGCGAGCTGCGAGTGGAGTGCATCATCACCAAACTCCATGCAGATACTCGCACGAGTACGCGTACGAGTCAGGCAGATCTCGAATGACACTCTGAGTGTGGGACAAGGGCACTCCATCTAGTCAGCAGTTTTATATATATTCTGTATTTTGTTTTGTTTTATTTATTTATTTTGGGCAATTCTTTTGCTCATTTTTAGCGATGTCACCTTGCACGGATTGCGCACTTGACTCAGACAGAGAGGGAGAGAGCTGAACCACTTGCCAGCCCAAAAGGCAGGACAGGGGCAGCGCAGGGCAGGACCAAAGGCAAAAAGGATGCGCCAACGAGGCTGGCAAAACAATGAAATTTCGGAATTTGTGCCCTCTGTGTCCTCTGTGTTCTGTTTTGTTTGAGAGAATTGCCGTCATGAGCGTTTTATGTTTTAATCCCTCTTTGTGTGAAGCCAAACATTTGCAGGATCAGGACACGGAGGCCAGGACATCTACGACCCGGTCTGCGTGTGAGATCAGGGCTCTTGAAGTGGCCCGTACACACCCCCGATCCGATCCGAACCGAACCGATACGATCCGATCCCAATCAAAACGGTGACAGCTACAATGTGCTGTGGGATTTGTCATTTGTGTCGTGGGTACAACGAACGAACAGTCACAGTCCGACACTCGAGTCAATCCTCACAGCCACTTGACTGCGCCGAGACGACACCTACAATACACCTGACAACAGGCGATTAGTGACCCCCCGACACACACACACACACACGAAATCTGCTCTGTCGTCTTCTTTCGTTGTTGTTGTTTGTGGCAACAGCAGCAGCAGCAGCAGCCAGTTAATGTGATTTGGTTTACACGTCAAAAACTCAGGCAGTCAGCGAACGAAACAAAACGAAACGAAAGGAAGGGAAAGGAAGGGAAAGGAAAGGTAAGGAAAGGAAAACAGCAAACGCAATGCGGCGGATCCATCCCCCATGCAGATGCTATCGATGGACCGGACTGGACCGCACTGGACCGGGCCGGGCTCAGACGGAAATTCACAACTGCCCGCGGGTCATTCAATACCCAGCTGCATGGAAACACTTAGAGGTCCAGGTCCTAGTCTACTCCGCCTCCACCACATCCTCCTACTGCGCCTCCCCCTACTTCTCCTCCTCCCCCTCCTCGTGCTGCTTTTGTCGATGACTTTCAGCGATAACTGCCATTCGACTGGGGCAGCTTTAGGAAGCTTTGCACCTGGCTGGGGCAGCCAACGAATCGACTAGCAACGCATTGAGCCGCCACCCACTTTAGGCATTCATCGCAAGGGGGGGTGGAATATACATAATATTCACTGCACAAGTGAATCATACTGCGGGGAGGTGCATTCACGATGTAATATATTTTTTAAATATTTAAATGGAATGCCTGTGACAGTAGCTAAGTGCGGAATGGAAGGGTTTCCCACATATCAAAGAGATATCCACTGAGTCCCAGCTCCAGCCATTTCCAAGCAGCCTAGCCAATAAAATATTACAAAAATTTAATTATATTATTTATATATTATTATATTATTTACAAACTAGAGAAACATTTGAAAAGAAAGCCCAAATAAATTATAGCATTGCCATTTATGGCAGCAGCTAAATTGAATATTGAAAATTGAATTGGGGCATGGCAAACAATTAAAGAATGTGTGGTGCCCTGCCCCAGTGCAACTGCATGCCACAAGCGTACTCCATATGCGCCACGAAGCGTACGTATGTGAGAATGCCCCTAAGGTGAGTATCTGTGGCACATCTGCCGCAACTGCAGGAACACCCTGGCCTGGACTGAGAGTCACTTGTCGATCGTGAGAACCTCGCTTAATTGATTTCCACATGCCTTGGCCATTGGCCAGCGCAGAATCACAGCAGCATCACAGCAGAATCACAGCAGCATCACAGCAGCATCACTCTGCACTGCCACATGTGGGGCAGCAGCAGCTTGGCTTGGCTTGGCTTGGCTTGGCTTCGCTTGGGGACTGCTGAAAGTTCAAATGCCACGCATGACCGTCACAAATTCGATGTAATCTCCGGGGCTCTCTTCTCTATGCAAATTGGAATTGGAATTTCCAGCCTGCCACCGATCGTTCGTTGTGCGATCAGCCAGCCAGCCAAAGACTGTGATGCAAAATTGAAGATTATGGAGTGCTAAAATTCGCAACTTTAATTTGTATATTTCTTTAGGTTAATTTTTGTCGTACTTCTGTGGGAGTTTTGCGCGTAATAAATGCCGGCGATGGGGTTCACTCAACTGTTGCTCAACTTGGGCATATCTGTTTCAGATACCCGTACATGCATCCCCCGCCACCGGCCAACGACAGATGAGACTTCACCTTAACCGTTTAAGCGATAACCAATGCCATGGATACTCTTTAATTCGTAGCCCTTTGCCGCCAGGGCTCGAACCCTCTTGGACTTGTCTGCCCCATACATAAAAACACTCCACTAAAACCCTGACTGTGTGTGTGTGTGTGTGTGTTATCTACAGCCCAACAACAACAAAAAATAAGAGGAAAAAAGAGCGAAAAAAAAAGAAGAGCGAACCCACAACCAAGTTGTGTGCCCCCGCGGCATGTTGCTGCAATTTTTTATTATTCGTACTCTTTAAGTGATCGATCGAAATTAAATAAGAAAAGTAAGAAAAGGAACAGAACGGAACGGAAAATGCCCAGCCCTGTGCCTGTCCCTGTGCCTGTCCCTGTACCTCGGACCATGCGACTCGCTCTGGACACGCTCTGGGGGAAGCTCTGGCGACTCTTCTGGCGAACGCGATGGTTAATGTGCGTTTAGATACGAAGACATGTAATTTCCCAGCTTCTCGGAGCTCGTAGTTGGAGTCACTGCTGCTGCCGCTGCTGCTGCTGGACTGTGGAGTGCAGCCTGCTGCAGTGCAGAATTCGCAGACAGTTGTCAATGGCAGGCAGCAGGCGGTAGGCGGTGGCGGCGGCAAGGAGTCCGATCCCACAATGCGGGAGACATTTTGCCCAGGGAACTGTGGCTCTCTCTCTGTCGCTCTTGCACTGCACTGGCAATCGTGCCCTGGCCAAGTTGTCTATGATGACGGCATTGATTATGATGGGCCCTGGCCATACCATACCCAGAGAGCCACAGCCCGAGCCAGAGCCATAGCCAGAGCTTTGGTTTTGCTTAGCAGGCTACTGCTGAACGATGGGCCGACCGCCACAGAGTGAGGGCCGGAATCACGCAAGCTGCAGTTGGCATCATCGTTATCGTTCGGCATCATCATCAACGTCGTTATGCGAGTGGCAGCGACAGCGGCAGCAAGAAGTGCAGCCCCAGGCCCCAGTGGCAGCATCGCCTGCACCTGTGTAGCCCAAAAAATCCCTCGCATTTGGTGTGACCAAAATGGGCAAAAACCCCAACTGATTTCGATGTGTGTTATGGTAATATTAAATGCTCTGCGCTGTCAGTTAATGAGGCACTTGGCCAGCAGCAAACAGACTTAGAAATTCCAAAAACAAATCCTTAATTTAATGAGTTGAAGTTTGATGGACCAGGCCAGTGTCCTCCCTCCGGACGGTTGTCCCTCCCCTTTGGGAGACCTTGAGCCTCCTTGAGGCGCAGCATCTCAACTCGCTGGTCACTTGGCCTGACAGTTTTGCGCCGTTTTGGCACAAATTCAGTTAATTAACGAATCAGCGGCGAGATCTGCAGCGAGTGCATGCCAGCAGCTTTGCCAGCTTGGGTCCAGGCAGGGACTAGACTTTCAGAGCTCAGACTTCAGCCTCGCAAATTGTTTACAATTCGAAAATTGTTTGCCAGCGCTTATCGTTGGGGGCATCTTAACGAACACGCAGCAGCAGCAGCAGCAGCAGCAGCAGCAGCAGCAGCACCTGAGCGGTGTGTGCTGTGGTGTGGCAGCCTTAGTGGCAATGTGGCATCATTCATCGTGCCCAAGTGTCATGCAATGGGCAATGGTCGCAGCCGCGAGACAGACCCTCTCTGATCGCTCGCTAATTACAGCCGCTTGTCTGTGGTCACGTGACATCGGCTGGAGAGGGTGAGTCGGAGAGGGAGAGGGTAGATCGAATGCAATAGATCACCGATCGGTGGTCTGCCTCCCGCGCACTCGCTTGCGCCTGCTGCTCAGTTCTTGGCCACAGAAATCAGTCAGGGAACTGAGCAACAGATTAAGGCGAGTCCACATTGTGGGGGGGAGGTGGATGATGGCATGGGCTGGGATGCTGAGCGATTAGGAGTGGAATGGTAGCTGGGTTGCTTGGGCGGGGGATGTGCCACGGTGGACCCATGCATGACGCGGCTTCATTAAATGCCCAGCAAACGCACAAAAACACACACACACACACACAAGCAGAGATATATATTTATGCCACGTACAAATCTACTCGCATTCGCGGCCAGTTCGACAAACTTTGGAGCTAATTGGTGCGTGTGCGCTGCACATTAAGCCACAGCCCCAGATCCGATCACAGCTGCTGGGGGGCGCACTGCCAGGCCTGCCACAGATAGCTGCAACTGCTGCTTGCCCCACCACATATTAGGCTCCATTTGACAATGCCCCCAATGCAGTGAGACGATCAATAAAACCGATGAAATACATGCAGCAACACAGTCAGCTAAGGTTCAAGCAGTGTACATTTCGGGCACTAAGCAGTGTAAATTTCGGGCACTAAGCAGTGTAAATTTCGGGCACTGCACAGGATGAGTTCTGTGACAGTAATAATACCCGCCGTAGTCCCTGCATAATGCTTGCATTTTAGGCAACACTTGCCCCATGCCCCTTGCCCCATGCCCCTTCTATGTTCCAAAATAAAACCCCTTTTTGTCTGCCAGTTTTGCATTATTTGTCGCAGTTTATTTTCACTGGCTAACCCACAGCAACGCTCGTAAATCCATCATAGGCCAATGACGAAACTCTGGCCCAATGCAGCGTCAGGGATGCATGACGCGTACGAGAGGAGCTTTCAAATTTAAATACATATGAATTTATGTACCCCAGTTACGCGAGTATCCCAGATATGCCAGCCACGAGGATGGTTCTCAGCTCTCAGTTCTCAGTTCGGAGTTCTCTGGCGGCAATGAGCTGCTGTCATGCGAAAGCATTTCTGCTGTGCGTTGACATTTGTCTGGGTAGCTGGTTAGCCGAGGGCTGAGCTCTGAGCTCTGAGCTGTGAGCTCTGCGCTTGCCCAGTGGAACATTTGTGGCCCTGTCGCATAATATGCAATCGCAATCGCCGGAGGTAACAGCAGCAGCAGCAACAACAAAGAGATCTGTCCGCGACAACAGCGACGGTTGACGGTGACGGTGACGGTGGCGACGTCGTCTACGGCGGTGGCACTCTGGCATGGCGTTTGCGTGTCAAGCGACATCATTTGCATAACAATGCTGGGGACGATTCGAAATTTTTCGGTCTCCCAGAGCAATTTTCACGACGACACAGACACAGACAAACAGAAAGAGACGACGACGACGCCGACGACACCCTGCGGCACCTGCTACATGCCCTGCCCCATGCCTGTACCTGTAGCTTCTATGCGCATGGAGATGGAGTCGGAGGAGTAAATGAATGATTTTCAGTTTCAGTTGAGGCTAAAGCTGTTGCTGCACACACACACACACACAGGCAACATACGCGTATGCATATGACATTATCCAAGACACGACCCACGCCCCTAAACAGAACCGAACCGAACAGAAAGTACCCCCAGAGCGCAGATCCAGACACCAGACAGGCGCAGGGCCCGGGCCCGGACCCGGACCCGAGCCCGAGCCCGTTGAGACTTGATCTCAAGATCTGCGCTGCGTTGCGTTGCGTCGCCAATGCGGAACGGAACGAGGGCCGAGAGTCGCGAGTCGCGAGCTTGAGGGCCGAACACCGAGGCCAGAGCCCAGACCCAGACCCAGAGCCAGCGTCAGAGCTCAGCCCCAGATCGGTTGGGCCAGCCAACCAGCTGTTGAATAATTTATGCGCCACCGCCAACCGTCACCGTCACCGCCAAAGTCACCTCCTCCTTCTGCTCCAACGAGCTGAGCTTTTCACGTAACTCCGCGCGCGCCTCCATCAGAATTATTTGCGTTTGCCTCCTTGCCCGTCTTCTAATTAAGCGAGAGAAATATTCAAAACCTTTGCCATTGTCTCAGCGATTTTCAAGTTCAATTTACATAACATTCCTAGCCGCCTAACCGCCCGCCAACCCCCCCGCCCGAGTCAGCTTTTCACATTATGAGCAACGCGCCTGCTCCCCACAGACGCAGCGCAACGTGCAGCGCAGCGCAGCTGTGACTGTGACTGCCGACTATATTCCTACATATATAAGTGGGTATATAGTTTTTTATTGTAGCCGTAGCTTTTTGCCAGATAATAACGTCGCAGGCCATGAATTGATAATCGGCTGGCAATGCAAAAGGCTCAAGGGCAGCCCAGCGAGACGGACGGGCGAAAGGTCGCGACGCTGCATGGGGCCACAGGCGTCCAGCCCGCTCTGGGCTGATCGTTGTCTGAGAGCGTAAGACTGGTGGATTTTGGCATTTATTTCTTAGAGTTTCTTAGAAGTTTGTCACAGTCCAAGTCGAAATTTTAAACAAAAATAATACAAATATTAATTAAAATTGTGAAGTATTTTTTGGCCAAAGATTTTGGCACTAGAACTAAATTGCAAGAGACCAAACACAGCTCCTATCCATAGTTCATAATCTTGTACAAATTCTGACTGTCGGAACTGAAGCCATCTGCTCAGTAGATTTGCGCAGAATTACGAATTGCAGAGCCCATAAGAAACTGAAACATTTGCAGCACTCCTCTTGCCCCTATGCAGCTGTGGAACTTGACTCGTGCATAAATTAATCCAGCCAAAAAAGATATGAAAGAGCGATGAGATTTCCTCTTGGGGAGACTCAGGTTACGGCTGTCAATCGGAGAGCTCTGCGAGAGCACAGATATCATATCATGTCGGGGTTTTTACACTTAATATTAGTGCAATTACGCTCGGAGACTAGCTCTTAATTGCGATTAAAACCCAATGGGTTGCGATGTTTTGTGCCGTTTTACTCCGTTCGTTTCGGGTATCCTGTTTTTCGGGCAACAACAATTGTCGGCAGACAGACAGGCTGCGGCTCAATCAAGGAAGCAACTGTCTCGATTTCCAAAAAAAATAAAGAAGAGAATACAAAAAAAAAGAGAAGTGAAGAAGCGTTGAACGATGGAACTCCCCTCCCTGGCCAGCCCTTCGGCCTGAATGGAACCGATGAACCGATGAGAGACCATGCCAGACAATGCCTCGCCAGACAGACGGCCTGGGCCTGGGCCTGGGCCAGGGCCTTCCTCTCATAAATGATAATAATTTCTGTAAATAAATATTGTGTAATCATCGCTGGAACGACCCCTGGCCCCGGCATTATTATGCTGTCATAATTTCCAATAGAAATCCCAATGCTCGTCCTCGCCCGCGATCCGTTACTCAAGCAGAAGGAGCAACAGCAGCGGCGGCGGCAGCAGCAGCCGTCATCGCATCGTGGCCCTAATGACGAGCATAATGTGGAAGACAGAGCCATGTCTAAGTATTAACCAGGGTCAGCGCCATCTGCCATCACTCTGTGTCCTTCCTTAGGCTCAGATCCAGACCCTGGCTCAGTATCAGAGACTCAGCGAGGGCTCAGGATTCAGGACTCACAATACAGGATGGCGTGGCATGGCACGGTTGGGCATGGCATGGCCTGGCCTGGCATGGAGTATGTAGCATGGAGTACTTGGCATATTGTTTGCATTGTACCTAAGCGTTTTCTCATTGTGTGCATTGCCATTGGCCTCCTCCATTGTTTAGACACTTACGCAACTCCGGGGCAGGGCAGGAGCAAGGATGTGCTCTGCTCAGGGACATGGACTTGGGCTTGGGCTGGCAGTACCCCTACCCCGTTCCCTTTGCGCTGGTGCTGGTGGTGGGTTTTTTATGCTGCTGTCTATTTCTGCTCTCCTTCTTTCACGTACTTAGTATTTGATATCCTGCCAAGTCCCACATACACAGATACACACATGTACATATGTATATGGTAATTGTCAGGTAGTGCGTGTCCCCAATCACACACTTTAAAGTGGTGGAGGGGTGAGTGCTCCGCAATGGTGTTCCAGTTCCCAGAGAAATGATTCAGCAGGATCAAACATCAAACAGATTCACTTCTGATATTTCTAGTAAGTTTATTTTCCATTTGTTTTCTTCCTAAAATTAAGCAGTTATTGCAGTTATATTAAATGTAAAATAATATTTATAAAGTTTAACAAATTCCACTAAAAATTAAATGCTTCTGATTGCATTTAGATTGTTTTATTTTCATTGCAAATTTCCTTTAAATGGAATTTCCTTATATGTATTTATGTTTCTTCTGCTGTCTTCAGGTGTATTTAAATTATTCTAAGCTCTTGCCCAAACTCTGCCGCGCCATTGTGTTGAAAATCTAACAAAAAAGAAAAGAAAAGAATCCGCATACATTGTGGCATTTGAAAGTTGATTTCATTGCAGCATCCTCATTGTTAGGCGTTGCTTTTATTCGAAAATAATGGCCGAAGTGGCCGTTTAGGCCACTGAACAGGGAGATCTGAATTTGGCAAATCCCATTTTATGGCTCGCTTAAATCTTTAGCCCTGCCTACGCGTATTAGTCGTATATTTGCCGCTCATTTAATTAAATGTGATTTTGGATACATTGTATAGTCCTCAGGTAGTTTGTGAATTTTCGATTAAAAATATATGAAGAGAAGTCTTAAATGGGAATTATTTGGCTGAAATCAGTGCAGAGCGTTGAGGTAGTTGAGCCAGCTACGATCTGGCAGGTTCCCATAAATTCCTATAAATGTTTCTTGGGCTTTATGGAGCCGAAATGCCCGGAGTTCGTGCCTTAATCCATTCATTAAACTTCACCGCAAAGGAAAACTCAAGCTGACTGCACTTCAAGTCTCTGCAGGCGAATCCCTAACTCTCTCTGAGCAGTAGAAAATCAGCATAAATCAGATTCGACTCGAAATCTATATCCAAATACACATACAAATGTGTGTGTGCTTGGGTTTGGGTTTGGGTTTGTGCCGCGTGACAGAGACATCGGCTGGCTGGTCGGATTGGTCGAGCTGCTGTGTGTGTGTGCCACAGCGAGCGACATGCCAATGATAGGGTAGGTAATGTAATGTGTATAGCGTTTCTTTGCCTCCCCATTCCAAGCCCAACCCCTACCCCCGCACCCAACCCAACCCATCCCATCCCATCCCATTCCTTACCAACGTATCTAATTAAGTAAAAATTTATGCGCGTGTTCACTGAGGACGATGAAACAAACGGCAACTGCAGAGCCAGAGACGTTAGGTTTTTCTTTCTCTTCTCTTCTGTTTTTTTTTTTTTTTAATTTTTTTTTTTAGTTTAGTTTTTTGTGTTCATTTTTGCTGGTGCTGTTGAGGCTTTAATTGCGACTAGGCAGAGTAATAACTGCGACTACGAAATCATAGTGGCCGCTGACTGACGGCAGGCGGCAGGGCCACTGGCCAGTGGATGGGGGGCAGTGGCAGGGGACCGGGGGCCTGGCCTCCTACAGATGAGTGACGCAGCCGCAGCCCCAGCTGACAACGACAACCACATCTTCGCGGCGATAGTCATAGTCGGACCGTAGTCATTGGCCACTGCGCGCTCTATGGGTACACCGACCATTGGAGCGTACCACTTGACACACTGCGCGAAAAGTCCAGCTCTCGTTAGAAAAATCTAACTAAAGTTTCAGTTGGAAATATTCTGTAATTTAAAATGTATTTGTTATAAATCATTACAGATTTAAATAGGTGGGGACGATATTTGGCGAGTAAAATTTTAGGGCTTATAGAAATTTAATTTCCCAAAATTCTTAAATATTTTGCATGCAAAAATAAAGCTACATAAATAAACATTTAATGCTATGTAGTTTATCCCAGCAATTAAGATCAAAGAGCAAAGATCTCTCAGGTATTTGAGTAATTTTAATAATAACTTATACCATAAGAAAAGAATACTTGTAACATATAAAAATATACAATGGATACGATTTAATCACATAATATCCCATTGATATAGCGACCTTTTATCTGGTACAATAAAGTTTAAAATTGATTAAATTTCTTTGAGTGTAACAGATTGGAAAGACAGCGGCCGCAGCGCAATCTCTCGGCATAATAAATCCATTTAATATATTGTATTTAAACCGTTCGTTATGATCTTCGCGCTCGCTTCTGCAACGCCCTGATTGCTTCGCTATTAATGCAACGAACGGCCGTCGAGCAGAGCCGAGCAGAGCAGAGCAGAGCAGGTGGAGCCAACGCCAAAACTTGGAAGCGACAGCAGAGCAGAGGGTGACTGCTGGGTGAGCTCCCAGCTCCAGGTACTGTTCGGCGTACTGTTCGCAGAGTCCGAATCGGAGTCGTACTTAGTCACGCTCAAGCGCATCGCACAGCACAGCAGAGCACAAACCGCTCGCTGCTTTTCTGATTAGAGGACGAATGTGTTTTTCTCTTTGGTTTTTCTTTTCTCTGTCTTTTGCTGCTGCCGTTGTTGGATCCGCCTCTGCCTCTGCCGTGATCCATATGCATAGAGTTTCCATCTCCCTCTCGCTCTCTCTCTCCTCTCTATCACTCTCTGGCTCTTTCTGTCGCTACGGTAACTGGCGATGGATTGTTGCTGTTGCTGTCGCTGGTGATTGTCGATGGCGATGGCGATTGGCGATAGCAACATCGATACCAGTGTCGATGTCGACGTTGTCGAAATGCCCCAACCCCAAGCCTCCAGCCCGCAAAACCCGCAAACCGCAACCCAACACCCATTCACAATTTACGATCGTGCTGGCAGGACTTTATTTGGGTTAGCCACCACACAGCGCCAGCTGTCAGCCATGTATCTTCATGGATCATTCGATGGATTAATAAATATTTATGCACCATTAGGCGGCACAAGCAACTGAAAAGCTCTAAGCTGCTACAGGGATCTTGGAATTGTTTTTATCATTGGCAGTCGAAATAAAAACCACGAAGAGTAACCCAAGTTATTTATTTTTAAGGGGGTTTATTCATCGAAAATATATTTATTAATTATTTATTATATATTTATTATTTATTTATTATTATATATGA
The DNA here is from genome assembly GCA_018150905.1 of Drosophila ambigua. Lineage (NCBI taxonomy): Eukaryota > Metazoa > Arthropoda > Insecta > Diptera > Drosophilidae > Drosophila > Drosophila ambigua. Next base: position 2,679,980 of record JAECWS010000151.1, on the reverse strand, counting down.
TTTCTGCACATTGCACATAATAAATATTATTTATTTATTATGTATTTATTATTCTATTTATTTAATATTACTTATTTTTTATTTATGATTTTTGGACATTGTAATTGCTTTTGTCGGAGTCGAGGAATACAAGTATTTACTTGATATAAATATTGTGCCAAAGTTATGGTTATAATTCCGTAAACATAAATAATAAAATGTAATTAATTTGATATTGAAAGCCGCCTCTTAATTTACAAACTAATTTCAATTAAAATAATCGAGCAGATTTTCCCACAATCATTACGTGGAGTATCTCACAATCGAAACCAGTTTGGTTTTGGCTGGAGCGTATCTCTGATCTCCGATCTCCGATCTCAGATCTCGGATCTGATCAGATGTTAGATTCTATTTTGGGTGTGTGTCTTGTTCGACATGCAGTTCCTTGTTGTTCGCTGTTCCCGCTCGTTTGGCAACCAACCACAAATAGGAAGTGCAAGTGGGTACAGCACAGCACAGAGCAGAGCAGAGCAGAACAGAACAGAGCACATGTGAGCTTTACGAGTGTTTGTCTTGGCCATGCCAGAGGACACTGGATGAACTGTAGAAGAGGACAGTGCAGCAGCAGGCAGAAGGGGGGAGAGTGGGGCCACAACGACCATGACACTGACTTTAACCGCGGGACACAGACCACAGAATTCTGCTGGTTGCCATTTGCTGGTTTGCTCGGCTGCTTGGCTGCTCGACTGCTTGGCTGGTCGACTGCTTGGCGAGGGCAGCAGTTGCCGATGCAGTTTATGCAGATACGTTTCAATTAGCTCAATTCGAACGTGAAAGTGTGAATATATGTGTATATTTATAAACCCAAACCAAACCAAAGCAAGCAAAGCAAAGCAACCAGCGGACAGGGCCCTGTTAGCTACTTAGCACAGAGTCAGCTAACCAGAGGCCCGACCAGATGCCGATGCCGATGCCTGCACAAGCCTCCACTCCACTCTGAACCGAACAGAACTGAAGACGATGATATGTGCCTGGCTTTTTGGCGTAGTGCTTTGAGGAGAGTGTGGCTGTGTGGCTGTGTGTTGTGGCAGGCAGTGTGTGAAAATGTGTAATGTGCAATGCAAATAGTCATAATTGCAGGCGGACAGAAGTCAGGAAAAGTTTTTGTTCCTGCTGCTGCTGCTGATGCTGGCATTCCCATTCCTATTCTCCCTGGTGCCGATCATTAAGCGCAGTTGTTCACTTAACGCTTGAAGGGATAAACAAATGCACGCGCGAGAAATTCTCAAAATCAATTTACCCTCCATATGCCACATACTCAAACACACACACTCACATACCCACACACTCATATTCATACTCATCGTGGCACTCATATGCTGGCGAATGTTGGCTGCAGCACTGCCAATGATTCGCTAATGTCATAGCATTGAATGGGGAGATTTGGATTCGGTTTTAGCTCATTTTACCAGAAAAACCATAAAATATCTTCTGCACAGCAGCGCACTTGCAGCAGGAGCCCACAGGAACCATCAGCTGGAGAGGGAATTTAAATCTATTTATAATACATACTCGTACATGCATATGTACATATGTACCCAGCATATCCATATTATTTTATGCACATTCTTGTGGCTAAACTATGGGCGCAGGCAAGGGGGAGAACGAGTTATTAGTTTGTGCTCTGTAATGATAATAAAAAGCTAAGTACTAGCAGCAAATAATAAATACGGAGCGGCAGGAGCAGCAGACTTCCCTTCCCACTAAAATGCTTCCCATTTGAGACAGTTTTTGCGCAATTTAAAAGCAATCTTTAGGATTAATTATGTACTCTCTTTAGAGGCTTCAAATATACTTAATATTTATTTATTTATTTATTTTTATTGGCATGGTAAAGTCTGATTTTATTTCTATTTCTTCAAATATATTTAATACTTATTTATTTTATTTTTTTTTCGTTGGCGTGGTTACATTTAATTTTGTTTCCATATATTTAAAGGCTTCAAATATATTTAATATTTATTTATTTTTAATGGCATGTTATTTCGATGGCTTTGCTGCTTAGCCAAATTCCCAAAAATAAATTTAAAAACGATTCGATACCTTCGAAAACTCGTAAAAATATATCTGATTTTCTTAGCATCCAGCAAACAGTTCATCCATCATTATTCTTCAAAAAGCGAACAACAGCCAATACCAGAAATGGAAATTATTTGCATTTGCCATGTTGAGGCCCCGAAATTCATTCGAGAGTTGAAATGTCCGAAGGATTTTCGAAGCGTAACTAAGCTGCAAAATCGAAAAGCTAAATGAGAGGCCAAGTACCTAAAATAATTTTCATTTGTTTGTTTGGCCAACGAAAGGCCCTCCGCCATGGCTAAATGAAGCGCCACTGGAATCGGAAACGGAATTGGAATCGGATTCAGATGCGGAATGTTTTGGGGCTCCGGCTCAGGCTCCCTGCCAAAAATGATTCACTTATTGGCATTTTCGGATTAGCGGTAAACAGCATTGTGTGTGTGTGGCATGCGGCTGTTGCAAGAGTTGGTTGCAAGGCATAGCATCATTAATTTGAATTAATTTTTTCCCGGCTAAAATTGACAAAAGATGGGCAAAGAGTTTGCCTCATAGATGCGACCCATTGGGGGGGCATGGCATGTATCTGCTCTGGGGAATCTCCTCTCCTCGTTCCTGCTCCCTGCCACATTGATGGAAGTTTACTGAAAAATTCGGCTCTTGAATGGTCATTTACTTAATGGGTCGCTTAATTGGCAAGTGAAGAGGGGGCCTCTGCTTCTGCCTCTGCCTGTGCCTGTGCCCGGCCTGTGCCTGAGGTCGAGTACGGGATATCTGTAAGACGGGCAAGTGGCAATCAAGAAGCAAAGCAGACGCACGTGCGACACTCAAAGCGACTCATTAGCCCCCATCCTCCAATCCCCGCAACTTGAACTCTCTCCCACTCCCCCACAGCGCTGGCAACATCTGTGGGCGCGTGGGTGAGGGGAGGGGATGATGGCTCTGATGACGCCAATGCGGCTGCTTTCGTTCTAATAATAATACTCGCATTAGTTTCATTTTGATGCGATTAAAAACAAAAGTCCAGAGATCCCCATCCGTACGGAATCGCGTCTGGAAACAAACAAAAAAACAAAAACCGGCAGCCAACGAGAGAAACAAACTAACAGCACATTGAAATACTTTCAGTCTAAGTGGTTTATGCCGATAAGCGGGGTTTCCACAGCGCGAGAGAGAGATAGAGAGAGAGAGAGAGAACCGAGCAGTGCAAAGCAGAGCAAAGCAGAGCACTCACCGTCCGCGTTTCAATTACCATTGTCAATTCCATAGCCCCCAGGGCGCACGGGCGGCCTCAACTGATGTCCGACCTCTCCATACCGCTCATCCGGGCACCAGCACCGGCACGGGCAGAGGCACGGGCACGTCAAGTGCCGCCCATGACTTCCCCAAACATGTGAGATGATTGCCATGATTGCGCCCAGCCACAAGGATTACCCTCCACAAAAACCAAATACAAAAAAAACCAACAACAACACACACAAAAATAAAAGGGAAGCAGCAGTAGTAAAAGGCCTCGCCAAATGTTGGATTTTCCTATTTTCTATTTTTTGTTTGCTTATTTTCACTCTGTGGGGTAAAGTATCACGTGTTGCCCCAAATGACACTCTCAGTGGCTGGCCAATGGGCTGCAGAGGGGCACTTCTACTCTCTACTGCTACTTCTTAATTTTCCCATCAAATATACAAGTTTATCTTGTTAAATTACAAGAAAATCAATTGGAGGCTGATAGTAAAGAATGCCAAAGAAAGCTTCGGTTTCTGTTCCTATTCCTACCTCGAAAAGCGGTTCTAGAGGTTCTGGTTCTACGAATTTCTTGCTTGCTCTTTCGCACTGATGAAATATAAAATTCTAGTAACTATTTTAGCAACATTTATTCATATTTAAATGCACCTTTTAATAATATAAAAATGTATTAAGCGGAGCGCTATGTATGGCTTTTGGCCATACCACTATATGTATAAACATACATATGTACATTTGTTTGGCATAAAGGACTCTCATTTTGTATGGTCATTTATATGCTTAAAAGCGTCTAATTGTCCATTTATTTGTGATTTTATGGTTTATTATGTATTTATAAATCTATTATTTATTTATTATATATTTATTTTGTATTTTAATTTGTCTTTTTGATTGCACTAACATCTAACAATGTACCATCCCATGATTCGTGTTTTTATATCCCATAGAAATCGGTTCAGGAGTACGTAAATAATCGTACGCATCTTTTACGCGAATATGAGATTAGATTTAGATTTCTGTTAAGTTTGATATATCCTCCGTTATATTTATCCTTCTTTTACATGGACTATACTTCTCGTAATCATCTCATACCCAGCCTCTCACATATTATAATATAGTATAAGTATTTGTATGCCTGAAGAGATAGACTTAGGGTACCATTACAAATGTTGTTCCTGGTCCAAGCCGGGACCCGTTCTTTATTTTGTTTGTGATTCTCCTGCTCGTTGAGGGTGAGCCCAACTGCAGGTGCTTCAGGAGTATCCTTGACATGGTCAGTTCGTATCCCTAATCAGCCTTGTTAGCGGGGCCAGCGCTCAGTGTTATTGTTGCATTTGCATTACATTGAAACAACATTAAGACCGCTTCAGAGTCCGGCCTTGCAGCAGCACAGCGGTGTATGCGGCGCATGCTGCAAGGTGGGGGAGGGGTTGGGGATCCACCAAAAAAAAAAAATCACTGATGCTGGAGCTGGAGTTCGCTTTCGCCTCCGAGTCGTGGAGCTCTTCTCTCTGCGAGTGTGTGTGTGTGTTTCATGTTTGCTTTGAGCCATGATGGGCGACGGTTTTGATGTTGGGCCGCTTGTAGTCAAATTGGTTTGCCTTTGTTTGGTCCATGGTCCATCCGGACAAGGGCAGCGCTCAGCCCGAAACACACACAATAATAATACAAAAAAAAATATAAAAAAATAACAGACACAGGGGGGAGTGAAAAAGAAGAATGGTAAAAAAAAGGTAAAAATTCACAAATTACTCTCATTTCGTTAAAACGGCACAAAGGCATCAGCAGCAGCAGCAATAACAAAACGACATAATCATCGTCGCCGTCATCTTATCCGTGGTTAAAAAATTAATAATTTAAATTTATGGAAAACGGAAAAAGAATGAAGCGACGAAGTCATCGCCAAAACAACTTCAAAGCTGTAGTCTATTATAAAACAACATGACTCGAACTCGGACTCGAACTCGGACACGGACCACAGACCCAGAGCCAGAGCCAGGCCCCGAGCCAGAGCGAGAGATGCGATGAGGTCGGCTGTCCACATGCACATCCATATCCACTATGTGTCGTAGATTGGATGTATCCGTGGATATAAATGTGGATGGATATGTTTATGTGAATGGCCGAAGTACGTGTGCGCCGCATTGACCACAAGAAGCGCAGAAAAAAGGCTGCAGATCACCCAAACGAAAAATCGGGTGATATTTCCCTTAGCTAGCGCTTGAAAATAATAATAAATACAAATTAAAAATTAATATTTAATTAAATAAAATTAATTAAAATTAATTTAAAATATAAATAAATTCAAATTGCATTACAGACTAAAATCGAAAAGTGAAACTTTCACTGAGAATCAGTGCTTTAAGTAAACTAAATACATTTTTACACCCAATAAATATCATTAAAAAAAACCCTTGGAATCCCCAGCATATTCCTGCGACTGCTCAGAGCACCCTGTATAAGCAGCAAAAATGATGATCGAAGCCCCCGAAGCATGGGCACAATAATTTGGAGCGTAAAATCGAAAAAAATTGTTCGCCCCGTCATTGTCCGTGCTGGACACCCGAAAAAAAAAACCCATTAAGCCCGTCCCGGCCATTCTATGTATCTTCTCGTTCGAGTATATCTTTTGGGTGTATAAATCTAATCCCAACGCTTTCGATGAACAGAGAGCGACAGAGAGAGAGAGAGAGAGAGCGAGCACCCCATGTCGCCTTCACTTCCCTGCCGCGTCAACATTGATTGACCCTCGGCCAGGGCTATGGGAGGCTGCATGACCGGAGCTTGCTTTGACCTGTGATTTGTTTGAATCAATTCCATGCTAATTACAAATTGTTATACAAAAATGAAAATGAACGCCACGCCACGGCGCGCCACCATTTGATGTTTCATATCAATCATACGCGACTTTAATCGAATCATTTGGGACCTTCGAGAACTTCCAAGCAACGAAATGGCATGACAAAAGACTAATTTATTTATTTCAGCTATAGTTTCGTTCAGAAATGCCCAGGCAAGGAATTCTCTGGGATAATAAATTCAAATTTCTTCGTGATAAAAACAGTTTCATATCGGCATTGGATTAATATGGAATTGAATCAAGTTGCCCTGACACTTCTCTAATGGTTTTAATTTCATGCAAGAAACAAACGAAAATCGAACAAACTTCTGGGCAGCTCCTATCATTTAGTTATACCCAAAATCAAATATAAATTTCAACAAGTCAAAAAGGTCAAAAAAAAGCGAAGCAAATTTGTTGTTGTTTCGTTTTCAAAACTCATTAGATTATTGATATTCGCAGCTTTGTGGCCACATCAGGGCCTGGCTCCCACACAAATCATAAAACTTCCGCTGGTCGCTGGCCAATTGGATTTCCGATTAGATACAGTTGTCCCGTGGCTGCAGCCGAGCGACATGGGGTGCGGGACCGACCTTCTTATCAGCAAGCCTGTGGGAAACCTAATGACAAAGTCGCACACACCACACTTTGTTTTCGCATTAAAATTGGCCAACAAAAAAAAGAAAGAAAAGGAATTAAAGGACTGGGAACTGAGCCAGAGAATTGTGTGGTTTGGTTGTGGAGTAGGAGGTGGCGAGGGGGCAAAAGAAATTAAAGAAAATGATTAATTGGTTTCGACGAATCAACGGCAGGGCTACCAATTCCAATTTGGCATTTGGGCTGTGGTCTCTGGTTCCATTTCGAGCCTTGGCCTTATCGGTGGAGCAGAGTTCGGGGCTCTGTGTGGCAGTTATGAAGGCTTAAGACAGCATACATAATGGAATATTGGGGTAACCTCTAGACTAATTTTCAGCAGAACATCACAATAAATTAACAAATAAAAGTCGGTCGGTGCTTCCAAAATGGATTTGTCCAGGAATAAAGGCAAATTTGTTGCCTGGTCGAGGGTTTTTTTTTTTTTTGCCTCAACCTCAAGACTCGAGCTGGACCTGGAGCTGGACCCTGGCTTGATTATTCTTTCAATAAGGCTCGCACGAATGTGGCACAGTGAGAAACCAGGGGAGGAAGAGAGACAGAGAGAGAGCCTGGCCAAACATTTACTGTCGCCGTCGTCTCAACTTGGTCTCCTCCTTCTTCGTCCTCGTGCTCGTGCTCGGCGTCGTCGGTTATAGCCTGTTGTCGTTATTGTATTGTATTATTCCTCGGTTTTAGGGACTCCATTAAAATAAGTGCTTAATTTCATTTCTTTTCGCTGGATGACTGCCTGTCCTGGCCTGTCCTTTCCTGGCCTGGCCTGGCTGTCATGTTATAAGTTACAAAAATCGCCAAAATGGATGCCTAAACGTCAAATGCGCCAAGCGGTAAACGAAACACAACACAACAAAAAGTGGATCGGCTAAAGCAAAATAAAAACTAAAAAAAAAAACAAACTTAAATAAAAACTGCAGAGAAACGGCCACATCCGTTCGGTCCAAGCCACCATGGAAAAGATATCAAAGACGACGAGGCCCAAAGCCAAAAGCTAAAGCTGTCTTCGTACCTTGGGGGCTCCGCTCCGCTCATAGAATGAATCTTAATGAATTTCGATTTGCGGGAATCGGACTGGCCGGCCGGCCGGCCGGTGGGTGTTACCTTCTGGCTGTAAAGTCAAAAAGTGGCATCTAAACTCCAGAAAGATAGGTGGACACAGTTCTCGCTCTTTTGTTGTTGTTGTTGTTGCTGTTTCATCCTTTGTTGGTATTGTTATTGCTGTGGCTGGGGCTGTGGCTGTGGCTCGAACTCTCTCGTAAGCGCCGCCGCCGCCGCCGATCGATGATCGTGCCTCCTCACACAGCCAGACAAAAGACACCACCAAACACAGCCCCTACAAGAAAAAGGAAACGAAAAAACACGCACATTTCGAGGCGAGGATGTCTGCTGATTCTACCCGTTCCAGCCAGCTTTTTTTGGCGGAATAAACAGGGCAAAAACTCGACCATAGCACGCACCGCTCGGGTTACCCGAAAAACAATCAAATTAGAGCCACACAGATCCCAGAGCCCAGAGTCCAGAGCCCGAGTCCCAGACGAAAATGAAACTGAAATGAATATGGGCGGGGCCCCCACCCGGAGGCAATCAAGGCTTAAAGATGCAAAACAGCAGCGCAGATCGAAGCTGGAATCCTCAAAAATAGAGGCTCAAGTTAGTAGTGGGACTAAGGGGAGTTCTAGTCACAGTGCCACCTTTAAATGTGTGGCAGAGAGCACATGCAGGAGGGACTATCAATGTGCGAGTATGTCGCAATGCAATGTACGTGTACACACATACATATGTATGTACACACAATATGTATTTATGTTTGAATGTTTATCGGGCCGTGTATGAGTACAATTTGAAGTGTTAATGGCGCATGAGTCAACTTATTCCCTGAATCAATAAACATACAACAAAAACAGCAACAGAAATAAAAAAAAACATAACAAAACCAAAGCGAACAGAACCGAACCGAACGGAACGGAACCGAATCTGAAGAAAAAGAAATCATTTGCGTTTTATACAGACGTAGATATATAAACGAGCTACCGAAGCGATTTGTAACGATGCTCGTAATCGCACTCGGTACAAAAACCAAAAGCCAAAAGCCAAAAGCCAAAAACCGAACCAAAGCGAAGCGAAGCAAACATTTTCGATACGATACGATACAGGGAATAGAATGTCTAGTTTTGGGCACAAGTACTACGAGTACCAGACGACTGCGACTGCTACTACCACTACTAGTAGCAGCCCCAAAAATACCTTTTAAGTGTCTTGTATTTGTTTACTTCTGGCTAAATGTTTACCCAAGATTGGTATAAAAAATTGTGTAGTAGGCATTAAAGTTTTGGACCGCTATTTTTCACGTGGCAGGGACAGGGACAGGGACAGGCACTGGGACTGAGACTGGGCGTCGAGATGATTAGATAAATTTGAGGAGCTGTTGGCATGACCAGATTGGCATTTACTGCCCCACTCTCGCGCATACTACACGGGATACCTGCGTATGCTACATATGTAGGCGAGCATAAACAACAACCAAAAGAAACCCAAACGAACAGTGGCTGGGGGGGCCTCGAATGATATGTTCACAGCTCAGGGATGGCCACTTTGAAAATCATTATGTGCCAACGAAATCGCCCTGGAATGCGATCAGATTTGTTTTTAATTTTTCTTTTCTTGGATTATGGATCATAATGTGGAACATTAGCCACAAGGCTTTGCATAGCTAATTTGGATTTTTTTTATGCAGAGTTGGACACATGGAAAGGCTCTGCAAGTACCCTAAAACTTGTCTCTCCCTCTCTTCGATTGACATTTCTGCAGTGCTTGATCTTTGGCAATTCATATTAAATATTGTATTTAATTTGCATGTGGCATAATGCCCCCGGCATGCTTCCGCTGACATGATCTTTGTGTACTCGGCTGATAAACTGTACCATTTGGTAATGGCAGCCAGGGAAGGTAGTCCCACAGAGCCCTAAGCATACACAAATGGCTTTGATGGCTTCCATGGCTTCCATGGCTTTTTTTTCACTCTCTCAATCAGAATGTTTGTGCCATGAATTATAGCATGTTATGTATGTTTTTTCTTCAGAAATTGGTAGCTGTGTTTTGTTTTTTCTAGAATAGGTGGGGGTGGGGGCCACGCAATAGGCAAATATAAACATATCGGAACAGATACATTCGAGCATTCAGTCGGCGCAGCTACGAGAGTATGTGGATACAATTGGGGGCTGCTGTACATATAATAAAATTTCATTGTCGATGACTTGAGGTGGCATCCATTATGGAGGGCCATGCTGCATGTACACACGGATGGGGCATGATCTCTCCACCTGTGCGCTGAGTGCGTATGGGGCTGGCGGTGGTGCGGGGTGTACCGTACTCCGATGATACTATTTGCGGCATTTGCTTGGGCCTGGCGTTTTGTTTGCTTTTTCATTATTGTTATTAGAGCACATTTTTCATCGTAATTTCTTTCACGCGAAATAGTAAAAAATAAAGACTACTAAAATCTGCCTCCCCCCTGCCTGGCTTGGTGTGTGCCACTGTGCCCATGTGCCCCTTTGGATGAGTGTGCGGCAGTTGGTTCCAACGGGGCCATTAATGTGTGTGTGTGCCTCGGTTTCGCGCCTCACCGCTTCCATGATTTTATTTGATATTACTATATATATGTATATATATTTGCCGTATGCCCATGCCATGCCATGCCACTTCGACCTCGAGCGTTTTTAATTTTAATTCGAGTCGGTGGCAGCCCCCCTCGCCCACTGGCTGCTGGTACCAGAAGTCACCCACAAACCGAAATTGGCCCCACACGCCACAATACATGCGAGTATGTGTGCGTCCATAACTCAGGCAATCTCCACTCTGTATACACCTCACACACAACAAAACCAAACAACAAAAGACAGAAACGAACAGGAGAGACCCGAAGAGAACAGCGGAGTGGAGAAGCGAGGAACAAGTAAAATACTTAATTGTTAAGTATCAACAAAGTATAAATCTAACCGATACAAAGCCAGAAGCCAAAAGCCAAAAACCAAAAACCAAATCCGAATCCGAAGGCATGGCGATTAAATTATTTGAAATCCACACACACATATTCCAAAAATTGTTGCCTGCCGCAAAATAAAAACAAAATAGACAACACAACAAAAAAAACATTCAAGCTCCAAAATGTATACAAAAAGTAAGAAATTACCATTAATATAGGGCAACGCGCCGACAGAAACCAAGTGCGAATGATGTGCAGCAGATGGCCTATGCCGAATTCTTGGTGATGCCGATCCCCGATCCCCCGATCCCGACCAGATCCCGATGGCTGCTGGCTGATGGCTGATGGCGTCGGCCAGCGATGGTGACGCTGACGGCGACGTTGCTGCTGTTATACAGTTAGAAAAAAAAATAGATATGTGTCCAAGTTCTAAGCACAGCCCAAAGGTAAATACCAAGGCTACAACCAAAGACAGAAAAGATAAATTTAGTTGAACGAGCAGAAAATAATATTAATAATAGAAATAAAAATATGTGGCATATAAAAAAAAAGGTTAAGAAAATATATGTACATGAGCATGCAACAATAGTCCAATTTTACATTAAGCTAGGCATCATGTAATTCTTTATATCCAAATTTATATTAATTTAATTAAATTTTATTTATTTATGTTATAACATTTTATTTATATTTATTTTATTATGATTCTTATTGGACATAGCAATTAATTCTAATTTATGCTCACAAAATTTGCTTTTAATTCATACAAATATTTTTTTAAAATATTTTTATTCAATATTTTTTAAGATTTATTTTGTAAATTTAAAATTAATTTTTTATTTAATTTATTTCTATAGCATAACAAATATTGATCCACACATTTCTTACAGTGTGCCAAAGATGGGGGTGGGTGGTGATCGGAGTGGGTTGAGTGGAGTAGTCCGGCAGCTTGCACCGTTCCCCCACCCCCCACACTCGTGTCCACATCCACATACAACTCACATCCAAATAGTATCTCTCAATGCGAATGTTTGGATCTTCTGGCTGTTGATGTTCAAAAACAAGAACGGCGGCGACGTGGAAGGCATCTCCGACGATCGACCGCAGCAGCAACAGCAACAGCAGCAGCAGCAGGGAGGGGCTGCGGTTGGGGCGTCGAAATCGAAGTCGAATCAGGCGGCAAGGCACTTAGACACTTGAGTTGTCCAAAAAAGAATAGATGGGAATAAACGTATTGGCTTGGGAGTGGGCGGGTGCGGGAGGGGGATGTGCACACGAAATGGATCAGGACTGTTTCATCTTGGAGCGTTCAAAAGCACAGCACAGCACAGCAGGTTGTCTCCAGACTAGAATCGGATGCAGATATAAACATGCCCCCATCCCCCATTCCCCCATGCCACAATACAATTTCTGTGCGCTGCTGTTTGTACTCCGGCATGCTTTCAGATACAAATAAACCTGCGAGTGTGCGTATCTGTATCTGAGTGTGTATACATTGTGGCGTAATTAGATGGTCCCATCCCCATCCCATCCCCATCCCATCCCGCAGCCGATTGCAAGTGCGGCGGCCCTTGGGCATGGCATCATTCCGCCAGCTAACCATAAAGCACTGTCAGCGCTGCACAGATCTGGCTGGATCTGGCTGGATCATATAGTATAGGGTTCGGTAGCTGCTCGCCAACGATTAAATTAGATATTAGATCATTGACAGACCATCGCCATCGCCAGACACAATGAACTCAGCACAGGTCTAAGGGAAGGACTCTCTGTGGTGTGTCAAAAAAAAATGGTTAACTGGTAGGCATTATTATATGGTACAGCTGTATCTAAAATATTGCGTACAATTATTTAATTGTATTAATAATAATTGTAATTCATTGTATTGTGTGTAAGTATTAAATTTAATACAACTGTGGGCTCTTTTATGCACCAAACCCTTTTTATTAAATCACTAATTAACAACCAAATATCATTGAATTATTACATGCATTGCAACCAACTTGAAGGCCATGTAATAATCGTTTTTATGCACAGATCTCTTCCATTTATTTTAATACTGCAAGCAAAATAATTTGTTGTTCTTTCTATGAAGTTTTCTTTTCCTCAAAAAATGCGTTAGCTGATTCTTGATATCGATTTGTAGTCGAGTTCTGAATTAATACTCTGGAAGCCAATTTGGCTGCAAATTAGTCATCGACAAGGGCTCTTTAAGTGGTTCATTTCAGCTCTGGGTGTACGAGTATTAAAGTTTTCACTGGCGGAACCAGCAGCAGCACAAGTATATCGGATACTCCGGGTGTCGGTATCGCTGCACGGACGGAACGGACGCCTTGGGTTAGTGGGCAGGAAGAACAGTAGAAATGACGGTCTTCCGCATAGACGAGACCACTCCTTCAATTATCTTTCCACTGATTTATGACACAGACGAGCGGACGCGCCTACGGCAGACAGTCAGCTGGCTGGGTGGCGGCTCCGGCTCCCACTCCCTCCTGCACCCCTGCCTACCGACTGCCGACTGCTGCCTGCTGCTGCATTGTGGTGGTTGGTAGCACGCCCAATTTTTGCACGTCACAGGACCACGAATCGTGAGTCCGTGTCCTGCTGTGGCCACCAAACACGAACCCCCTGCTAGCGCCCTCTCATTGGACTTACTCTGATAGCCTGCGCTGCCCTTGATCCGTATGTCTCACCCGAAAAGAGATAAAGCTCTTTGGTAGCTTGCCTAAGAGGCTGTTCCTAGGGCCCCAGATTTCCACCCCCGCCCCATGCCAAAGAGGCTGGCAAATGGTAATTTATGAGCCTCGGCGCTGCCTGTACCTGGCACTGGGTACTTGCTGCAGTGGCACTAATTTTTCCGCGGTTCTCATAGATCCCAGACAGGCATAATCGTCTATGAAAATGCCGAGCCAATGCAGCAGCCGCCCGCTGCTCGGCCTTTAGCTACAGTCTCCAGTTCCCAGTGCCCAGTCCGAGTCCGAGTCAAAATCACAGTCTATCAGTCCACAGAGCCCTTGACTTGACTTCCATTCGCCTAATTTCTCTACGCAGCTCTGCAGCTGGAGGGGGAATGGGAATGTAGATGGAGTTGGAGCTGGAGTTGGAGAGACGGTTGCTGGGCAGGTCAACAAATTGACTTGATTGATCGCAGTAGAAAGCGGTATGAAAAACAGCGACGGTAACAAGCGGTAATCACAAAAAAAAACACCAAAAAAAAAAAAAAATAGTTTCCACTGATTTTGAGTTATGGGAAATTTTAAATATCTCAAAAACCAAAATTACAGCCCCAAAAATATCATTAACCGGGGCTTTGGCCATGGCTAAACATTCACGGGAGTTGTCGGGGTTTTTTCCCTCTCTCTCCCGCTCTCATATATCTGCTTACACTTAATCAAGTGAGATACAGCAGAGCGTAGCTCTGGGATTGACGAACCCTTCGACCGCAGCAGCAGCAGCAGCAGCATCACAAAATGAGAGAAGGAGGAACCCAGAACAGAACCCAGAGGAAAAAGGCGGGTGCTGCTCTCCAGCGCTCAGCCTCTACACAGAGAGTTTTCGAGCAGGCCATTAAATGTAATGACAAAAAATATGATGTGTACACCCCACCACATTCCCATCAACACAAAAAAAAAAAAAGAAAACAAATACGAACCCAAACCCATGTAGACCCCAGCCAGACCCGGCTAAATGAGCAAATGAATAGAATGCGTCGCTCGCTGCGGCCATTTAAGTACTTACGGGAATGATTAGACGGGGTGCAAGAGTGGGGCCGGGGAAGGGGTTGGCGTCTATATGTGGCAGAGAGTTCATTAATGGCAGCTCTATTTAATGTTGGTTGCTGTACACACACACACACACACACACATGCTTCATGGCAATTTAAAAGGGGTTAGGAGTTCGAATTCGAATCGCTTTGATATTTGAATTAAATTTAAAGCTTAAGTGAAGGTTAAAGGCATATGGGATGGGGATTACCCATGAATATGGGGGGATGATAAGTTGTGCTAATTTTTTTGTACAAATTATAGAACTATGTCAGCCTAGTTCAAGTCTTACTTCAAGACAGAAAAATACTCTAGAATATAATACAGCAAATATTAGAATTAAACTCTTACTAAAATGATGATATTCGCCAGAAAAGCAAAAAGTTTTCTCTTACTGCAAGCCAAATAATAGCCGAATGCTGAGCATTTTGTTTTAAATTTCAAGAGCTGTTATACATAATAAATAAAATAATAAAACCATAAATTGAACAACTTTTATTGTTCAAATAAATATCCCAAAGCACAGATGAAACATTTCATACTGCATTTGACCACCAATTTCTCTGTCTGTTTCCCCACAGATTTCCTCTAGAAACCATCGTAATAAATGAAGTTATATTTAGTTTAATTATTAAATGAATTGGCAGTGCAGAGCTCTCCTTTGTTGCGTTGCCATAAATACGAGTATCGAAAAGCCAGTTGCCAGAACGTATTTGGGAGTTCTTCCAGTGCCACCTGCCACCAAGTTTCTTCTCTCTTTTCTGTTGCTTCTAAGTCTATGCGGAGTGGCTACAGTTTTTTGATGTTTGCGGTCACAGTCCCGAAACTTAATCGCGTTGTAATCGCCGGTAAGTGCATGACTTACAGATTTCTATCTGGATTTTCAACCCAAAATCGTTTCCTTACCCATGTCCCAAGACCCTCTGCCACTGCCACTGCCCCTGCCCCTGCTCCAGCCAGCGAACACCGAGCAGGTTGGAGTGATTTTTGTTGTTGTCTGCGACGCTCAAACGTTTTGTCGCCTGATTCAATCCCACTGTGGCGGAGGGTTTTTAATTATTTTGTCACTTGGCTATCGACAAAAAAATCTTGACAAAGACATGACATGGAACAATTTGTTCCGAGACGCCGTGCGATTGTGACAAATTATTGACAACAATATCGGAGACGGTGGCGCTGGCAGTGGCCGGAGAACGCTGGCGCCACCGACCAGGCCCAGCCATACAGCCAGCGTGTGTGTGCGTATGTGTGTGTGAGCCAGGTCTGGACCAATCCGACCAAGTACATGCCATCAATCTCAATCTAGTAATGACGCCGCTGAAGCGCCAGAGTGCCTGAGTGGCATACTGGCAGATTGGCAGACATACACTCAGATGATGGCGGGAATCAAAGCCTTCTGACTCACGGCGAGCGCAGTCCGATCTGGGCTCTCAGATCTGAGCTCGGTCTCTGGGCGAGCGCATATTGATTCCCAGCTGGGATCAGGCTTCGTCTGGCATTGGACTGCGACAGCTACTGTAGGATGTACGGGCTGGGACTGGGGCTGGGGCGTCGGCTGATTCTTTACATAATTATTACATTTTTCCATTATGCCCCTAGAAAAAAGTGCTCGCTCATACACATAGGATAAATGACGAAAGCAGCAGACGCGCAGACACAATGCCAATGACCAGGTTCACATCGACATCGACATCGACAGGCACAGCCATAGCCACAGCCACATCCCAGCCAGCTCTCTACTATCCCGGTCTGGAGTGTGCGCCAAAAAGTAGAAAGTAAATGCCGATGACTATGGACTAATCTTAGAAAATGACGGGGAAAATGTCAGTCACTATCAGCAGATCAAGCGTGGAAAAAATCATTAATTTAAATTGTGACCATCTACACTCGACCTGGCCACGGCCTCGACATCGACATCGACGTCGACATCGACCACGGCCCAGAACACATCAACAGTGAAACCAGCAACGACCAGCAACAGCTCCTAACTATGTGTAACTACCACAGCAGCAACAGCAACAGCAACAGCAACAAAAGCAAAAGGCCAAGCGACTGGCAACTGGCAACTGTCGAGCGTCGATTGCCATATTGTCGAAATCAAATTGACCGACGAGGCTGGGCACTGGGCACTGGCGACTGAAAATAGAGGCTGGATCTCTGGGGTTATATTTTGTATATTTTTTTTTTTTGGAGAAAGGCGAACCGTGAGTGCGTCTAATTCTGTCTGTCTTTGTGTGTGTGTGTGTGTGTGTGTGCTGGTGCGTATCTGTGTGAATGTGATTGGCAAGTAGTTTTGTGGTCAGCACGTCTGTCCGTCCCATGCTGTGACTTAGTTATATACAAAAATCCACCAAATCGATGTCATGACATCAACGCAACTTTCGGAAAAGAAACACATAATCAGCCTCAGCCCCAACCTCCTCCCCGTCCACGTTCATGATTCTGAATTGAGATTTTCATACATACATATTTATGTATATTTTACATATATATATTTGTGTAGCTAAAGGCCAGGACAAAGTTGACTCTGTGGCTAGAAGTTTCCAGGACTAAGTCTAAATCCATTTATGATTATTTTTTATTAGGCAATAATTCATTAATTATAATTCCATGCATGTCCCTGAAGCACTGTTTCGAATGATAAATGAAATAAGTATTTTATTGCTTAAAATTTTAATTAAAAATGTAGTTTAAAATTTAAATTAAATATATTTTTATATATATTTTTTTAAATAAAATAAGATATATAGCGACAAAATATACCAGTAGAAATGTTCCCATTAATGACCAAGATATTGTGCTTCCAGGCCGAAGTTGGTTCCGTGGCTTATCCATAATATTCACGTGTTTAAGGGCTCGCAGTCCCCACCCATAGCCATCATATGCCTATGTATGCCCAATCACTGGTGGGACTGATGGACTAGTAACAACCATTAAGAGTCATGTGTGTGGCCGGACAAATGAGTGTCTGGTCTGGTCTGGTCAAAGCCGAGCGACGAGCGACGAGCGAGCGACAATGCCGAAAGTTTGCACGAGAAGAGCGAGCCCAAGAGGCATGGGAGGCATGAGAGGCATGAGAGGCATGGATGGTGGCTGGTGGCTGGTGGATGGGGCATGGAGGCCCTAACTTTTTGTAGCCGTAGCTCTCTTTGTCTGTGTATGTAGGTATCGTATGAGTTATTGTTCGGGCTGGTACGCTGGTGAGCTGCTGAGCTGGGGGGTACGGGCGACTGCGGCGATAAAACATCAAACAAAATTCCGAAAGAAACGATTAATCTTTTGGTCATTTTCATTTGATTGACGGATGGGAAGTAAATACGAGAATGAGATGGAAATTTAAATGAAATATGCGAGATTTCAAGTGAGCCAAAGTAAGACATAATGGATTGGATTGGATTGGATTGAATTGGATGGGGATGGTGTATATGGTGTATGGTATGGTGTGGCTTGGAGACCCTGAATAAATGTACATATAAGCATTAATCGCGTCCAGTTACAAGTGGGGGGAATACTTACGACTGACAGATTTATTCATCAAATATATTAAATTGTATTTAATTCATTTATCTAGCAGCTGATGCCACCTTCTCGGCCACGAATGCATCTCTCAGTGATCTCTGTTACCTGATCTTGAAGGGAGCCGCAGTCTGTTCGTCGGTCTGTGTGTGAGTGCGGTTGATGGAACCCCAGAGAAGCCCAGAGCCCAAAACCGAGAGCCGAAAGCCGAAAACCTCTAAAACAAATTCAAGTCAAAGAGCAAAGGAAAAGGAGAACGCCTACCGCGGAAGCAGACGTTTGACTGCCCCACAACCGGCAATTATCAAAATATGTGCATTAATAATGCGTAGCGGAATGAATCAGCTGCCGCTGTACATATGTACATATGTGTGTGCATGGCTGTATGTAGCGAGGAGACACTCACTGGTAGGGTCAGAGACGTCGCCAGCGTAGACGCCCAATGCAGATTGATATCCAAAAACAAAAAGAAAAGGAACGGCAAGGCAGGGCAAGGCAAGGCAGGGCAGGGAGAGGGAGCCAAGGGTAACAGGAAGAGGAACAGGGGACAGGGACAGGCACAGGGAAAGGCACAGGGACAGGCACAGGGAACCTGGAATCGCCTTGCCCGAAAGCGTTTCACGAGGGCGTTTATGGGCCCTTACCACGGTCACGGCCATGGCCATGGCCAGAACGGACGACCACGGCCGGGGACCAGCGCAGAGAGCAGAGAGCAGAGCAGAGCAGAGCATTTCAATCTAAAAACCGATGCCCGGCTTTTGTGTTCGCTAATTAAAAATGTCCTTCGACGGCACCGGGACTTGCCCTAGGTGTGCGTGTGTGTGTGTGTGTGTGCATTTTCGACGGGCGTTGCCCAGAACTTTGGCAAAAAACGATTTTAGCCAAAAGCCTTGGAAGAGTGAGTGCCAGAGTTCCATTTGATAATCAAATAAAGAGCGGGCCTGTGCTCCAGTCGATCCCGTCTCGCATAGGATCAGATCGGATCTGATCGATTCGGTTCGGTTCGATCTTCGCGCCTTTCTTTATTTGCTGCAAAACTATTTGTATTGCAATGAATATTTGGGGTTAATTATGTGGAAATAAATATGCTTTATTAATATTATTTGTTGCAGGGTAGACTGGAGCCACACTGAAGACAACTGAAGCATCAAATCCTCTGTAGTTAGGAGCGTGAAAAGTCCTTCAATGGGATCAGATACATTTTGTATATGCTCCACATAATTATTGATTATTAAAAACAACTGAAATACATTTGGAAATAATTTTAATATTATATTTAAAATTTAAATTAAATTATTTAAATTATTTGTATACTATTTTATTTTTATTTTATATTAACGCTAAGCTTAGCATCGATATTCGAATTCTTAATATTAAATTATTGGATTTTTTCTCTCCACAAAATCTTGTCTATGGATACGGAATATTTAGCTGTAATGTTGAAATATTTTTTGCTTCTTTTGAATTGCAGAAATTGTTGCAGTTTAAGACAATCAGAGAACGTGGAAAAAGGGTATTTAAGGAGCCAGACAGGAGGCAATTAGCTTGCCCATAAAAGTATTTTATCTGTTGAATATTTAAAAATATTATTCCAATTAATAGGAGCTCGGCTCAGCCATAAGTTCGTGAAAAATGAGCAGTAAACTGTCATTTATAACGAAATTAAATAGTGTGTATCCGAGACCTTTTATTTACGATGGGAACTGAGCATTCAAGCATTCCCTTAAGGGTTTCTTTTGCAGCTCGGCCAAACAGGATGCATTTATTCACGCTAAATACGTGCGAGTACCATCTCGAATTTGAATCGCCCATCAGGCCATCAGGCCATCAGCTCATCAGCCCATCAGCTGTTGGCTGAACAGAGAGCAAACGTTGAACGAGATCGAATGCTGAGTGCTAGTAGTACGATTAGTGGCGTCATCCACAGGCGTTGAATGGGAAAGGTCCGACAGCCAGCCAGCCAGCCAGAGCCCGATGGCTCCCCTGACACTTAAAGTTCTTTCTCTGCCACAACCCCCACTGGGACACAGACTCAGTCCATGGCTGTATAGTGCCAGTGCACACTGTAGTACAGTGCTCCATTCTGGGCACATTGCCTCCTTGTACATCAGCTGGGGGGCGCTCAGCGAAGGAGCAACAAAACCCAAAAGAAAAAAGAAATAATATATTAAGAAACCAAAAAAAAAAGAGGAGATGAAACCAACAAGTCATGCGGGCCGAGGTTTCGTTGGTTGGAGTTTTTGATAATGTGGCAATGAAGTGAATGATTAATTTCTGAAGTAATTCGAAAAATCACGAGAACGTAATGAGAACAAATTATTGTGGCATCGTCATGTGGAGTGGCTCTGGTCTGATCTGTTCAGGTCTGGCCTCCTCTTCTGCTCAATAGCCAAAAACCAATTTGAAAAGAAAACCTTTACTGCTGCACGGTGCCAGGGCTGGGGTGGTGGACTCGAGTGGACAACGTCTTTTGGGCTGATTACGAATATAAATAGCTGGAATTACTTAATATTTGTATTTATTGAGCGTGACGCTCGGGGAAGACTGGGAAGTGATGGGAGGGCGGACGCGGGCTGCACCTGTCCAAGCCAAAGACAATGGGTGACAAAAGTGTCTTGGCCGTGGCTGTGGCCTGTCTTGGTGCAAGTGCCAAGACGAGGACGGAGACGGAGACGCTTAAGGTCATTATCCAGAGGCATGGGAGCAGCGCTCAGGGGTTGACAACATCAGCTCGTACGAGTGGTACCACACGCTCGTCTGCATTGTCCAACTTTTGTTCCTGATTATATATTCATGCATAACTTAATATTGCTATACGCCAGCACCGACCCCCCCTTGCTGGCTGCCATCCCTGCCAAGAGCGTGTGGTTCGAATAAAAAGACATTGCCCGTTGCCTGTTGCCGTTTAGCTGGAAATGTTGCGGCGTAAAACGAATGCGCGAACTACTCCGGCATGAAATTAAATCCAACTTCATATCTGAGACGAAGACGCTCAGCTCAGCAGTGCTATCTTGCATATCCAAGTGGTATCTCTCTGGTGAAATGCACCATCCCCGTGCCCATTCAACAGTCCAGACATTCAACAGATGCACATGCATGTGTCCATGTCCGAAACCGAAACCGAAACAAAGAAAACTCTTCTTCGCTCCACACTCCACACACTACACCCCACTATATTCACTGTATTCACTGTATTCACTGTTCACTGTTGCACACAGTTGTCCAACCGTGCCCGTGTGCTGTCCATGTGCATAGAGAGGGCACTTGTTCAGTGCCCCAGAAACGAACGGAACGCGAA
This sequence comes from Drosophila ambigua, assembly GCA_018150905.1. Lineage (NCBI taxonomy): Eukaryota > Metazoa > Arthropoda > Insecta > Diptera > Drosophilidae > Drosophila > Drosophila ambigua. The sequence goes on along the minus strand of JAECWS010000151.1, from coordinate 2,658,636 downwards.
TGGCGAACGGAGAACGGCAAAACGGGCAGCAGCACCACCACCACCACCACCACTGCCGATGATCGCCACATTTTCCTCATTTTTTTGTTGCTGTTCGTAAAGCTTCTTTGCTTCGTCTTTTCTGCCTCTGCCTTTGCCTTATTAATGAGCATCGTGAAAAGTGCGACCAAATGTGACGTTTAAATATTCATGAATCACCAACTATAACGCAGCTCTCGGAGTTCCAGTTCCAGTTCCAGTTTCACTGTCAGTGCCAGTTTGCCAGTTTGCCAGCTCCATCCAGCCACTTCCGTCCCCCTAGACAAGACTTTCGTTTACATATTAGACCAAATTGCCTAAAAGCGTTTCTAGTCTCCGGCTCTCTCAATTAACCTTTGGGCCACGACAGGGGCAACAGGCTGAGATAAGACACAATAAAAAGGCTGGTCTTGGGGAACTTGTGCATATTTTTACAGCATTATGACATATTTTTTAAGAGCGTTTCCGGTGGGCCTGCGACTAAATTATGCCATTGAGAAATTCTACAAATATTCGAAGCATAAGCGAACAAAACTTTAAAGACAGAGCCTGCAGCCACGCAGCAAAAGAAACGTTGCACCAAAAATATGCAGGAGCGTTGCTCATCCTGCTATTTGTTGGTTGTCATTGGTGCAAATCTGTGGGCTGCAGAGCTTGTGGAGGAAGAGAATTGTAGCCCTTAAAACTATGCGGCAAAGTGGCACAATTGTGCCTTGGTTGCAGTTGGATTTGGCAATCTGATTTGGAAACAAGCAGCTTTGTGCGTCGTACCCCAAAGATGTGCACCGATCGATTGGGCAGCTGTGTCACCAGACACAAACCGATTCACGCACTTGACAAAGTTTCATCAGTTTCGCTGCACCGTTCATATAACATCTTCACGCGACATTGCGAGCGCTGTCGCTGCATTAAAACAAACAAACAAAGAGTCCTTTGATTGCATTACACATTATGCATCCATGCGCCATGCTGCATGCCCCATGCCCCATGCTACATGCCCCGTGGTTGTGCGCTAAAGAGGCAGGGCAGGGCAGGGCAAGGCTAATGACTGCGCCCGAAATTAAACCATCATAATTTGAGTAATGATTGAAAACCCAAGGGTATTTTATGTTTAATATATTTATACATATATTGTGGCACATTTTTGGACAGGGCGCCCCCCAGCACGGCTCTGGGTGATTTGCATATGTAAATGTGCGTTGTCGTCCTGCATTGGCTTTGAACTTGCGACTGGGTACGGGGGCACTGGGGTCTGGGCACTGGGAACTGCGGCCTGAGACCTGAGAGCTGAGAGCTGGAGAGCCAGCCCTGCTCTCGACATTTCCCTAAATGAATTTCGTAATTTGCATCGCTCGAGTGTTAAATAAGTCGTTTATTGCATATTAAAAGACAGCCAATTTCCATTAAATTATGTCTGCGTACATTACTCGTAAACGAATACGAAATTTCACAGGAGCCTAACAAGCTGATGATGGATCATGTGCCAGGCAGCCAGCACTTAAACGGGGCACAAGTTGCAGGCAAGGGACAGGCCCAGACCCTAGGCAGGAAGGATCTACCATATACCGGGCAGAGCTGGCAACTCTCTGCCGCAAATCGGACTAATAAAATTCGAAATATGAGTGCCAATCTCTTTGCGAAGATCAGGCCAAGTTTCCTGGGCTGGCTGGCTGGTTGGCACATCGATTGCGAGCGCCTCTGGTTGACTCATTCGATTGTGTATTCGGAACGGGAAGGGGCATTGCCCCATTCATTGCCTATCGCTGCAGCACCATCGTTGCGGCAGTTGCCGTGCCGTGCAGTGCAATCGGTGCAATAACCAAGGTGGTCTATGGCGATCCGTTTGGCTCGTTCGCTCGTTCGCCCGTTCGTTCTCGTTGAGTTGCAGCAGTGGCAGCAACGGTGCTCCCTTGAGACACCGCTGACGGACACGGCGCTTGCTCAAGCGTTAACCAGTGTGAAACCCCAAAACAGCACGAGGCACCAAGCACCACAGACAGCCAGACAGGCAGACAGACAAAGAGAGAGAGCCACAGAGTGCTGTGGGATGGTGGGCACCAGATTCATTCCAGATGCCCCTAGACAATTGGCTAGGACCAGAGTCCTTTTGCCAGCAATTAGCGTGGAGCCCAACAGCTTGGAAAAGGGCGTCCAGCCCCCCCCAATGAGCTGACAAAATAGTTTCAGTGCGTGGCATGTGTGTGGTGTGTGGGGGGGATGCCGTGTGTGCGGGGGAATTAATCATGCCCCGTGATTCAGCGTTCGTCTGTCAAACGCAAATGTCACATTGATGAATGATTATCGTAATTAAGCGCATAACGACGTCAGGGCCCTAACATGGACTCGACATCCACTCGGACTTGGACTTGGACTTTGACTTCCCGTTTGACTTTGACATTGATTCCTCGGCTGGCACACGGTGACACTGCGACATGTGGCGACTCCATTGGGTCTCTCCTTCGCTCTCTCTCGCTCTCTCTCCGTCTTCAATCAAAAGTATTAAGAGATTGTGTCACAGATTGCCCAAGGAATGTCTGCAGTCAATATACAACAGGAAAGTTAGCTGGCGCTAAATGAGTGTCTAAATTAATCTACATGGAGAAGGCTGCATATAAATGAGAGCAGAGCAGACCAGACCAGACAGAAGAGCAACAGCAGAGAGAGAGAGAGAGCCAGCGAAATGCCATAAGCCATCTGCAAAATTAAATTGTAAATTTTCAATGCTCATGGGACAAATTTCTATCTTTTTATATGTTTTACGTCTGCGGCAATGAAGAGGTAAGAAATTATTATGCCAGCAAACGACAAGCTAGACAAAAACCTGCCAGCCTCAAGCCTGGGGGGTGTCTGTGTGTTGTCTCTCTGTTGGGCTATTGTGGGTGGCTGGCGCTTGTACTCGCATAGAACGACACCCATACGACAACATCAGTACAGCAGAGGTGGCCAAAATAGCACTGATATTACTAGCTATTATTATGGGAATTATTATTGGGGTAAAGCTGTTTCAACGTGCCTTAATTAAACAGCTAAATTCCTGATTGAATATTCCTGTTTTCTGCTAATTATTCTGCTCAAAATTACACCATGAATCCATAGCATTAAAGTAACCAATTTAACTGCCCGCAAAGATTTATATTTATTTATACTTTTTGATCCATGAAAATCTATCAATAAAAATCCAAGCAGTTTTGTGCAAAAATACAAAAGAAACTTGACCTTAAAAGTATTTTCTATTATTATTATTATTATTATTATTATTATTATTATTATTATTATTATTATTATTATTATTATTATTATTAAATTATATAATAATTATTATTTATTTATATTCCCATTTCCTGTATTAAATAAATTTCCTTTAATAGTTTTGAGCATTCTCCAATTAACGAATCACTTTTTGTGCATACACCAAAAAAGCTACTAAAGTTTTTAACGCATCTCTGGCTGTTGGTAGCTCTTGATGTGGGTGCGTGTGTCTCTTTTGTTGGCATCTGGAGGAGCTGGAGTTCAAGTCAGAGCTGGAGTCGGTGTCGTTGTCGTTGTCGTTGTCGCTGCCGTTGTCGGAACTATACACAAATACTGCAGACATCTGTATGCCTGGGTATGCGCCTGGGTGCATTAGTCGCGGCGACGATGACGACCAAGGCGGATATGCTCTCGTGGCATCCATGGCTCCTGCAGCATTTGACGCTGGCTCCCTGTCACCACAGAATTATGCTGCCAGGGCAGGGGCTGGATGTCGGGCGCCAAAGTAGATTCCCCATGCTAGTAGCCAGCCAGCCAGCCAGCCAGCAGAGGCGGAGGTTGGGAGACAGAAGAGTGGTAAATGGTAAATGTTTATGGAATAGTCTTGACATTTGACAGTTTGTTTATTTTATTTCGTCACATTTTTGTGATGATTTGTAGGCGGTTTAGCGCCAATTACTCCACCGAAACTTTTACAATGCCGTGGAGACTGTAAACTTTGCGTCTTTAAAGCAGAACAAATGTTGGCGCCAATTCCTCAATGGGCCCCACAGTAAAGCCCCCTGACACCCATTATGTTTGGTGTGTTTTGGTATACCCTTACAGCAAAAATAGAGGAAATACTCGTACGTTATAAATGGTAATATAATTAATTAATTTAATTTATTAATTTTTTTGTTAACAATACATTTAAATATTTATTTAATAATTTATTTATTACCAAGAGATATCTCAAGGGATTAATTAATACCTAGATTGCACAGATTATGTATTCATATATTTCAATATATTTCTGAATTTAATTATATTTAATATTAAAAATAATATTAAAATTAATATTTAAATAAATGCGGATATTTATTTATTATTTTAACTTCTAAAAACACTTTTTGTGTTAGATTCTTCCATTAATATATCTAAATTATTGCTACAGTATTAAACAGAATTTAAAACACGAGTACATATATTTTCGCTACCTTCCTCTTTTTGATTAGAACTAAACTTTGTCGGAAGTCGAGAAGCATTTAACTATAAAACCTTAAAATAATCCAATGGATCATTAATCAATTCCCCCAGCAAAATTCTTAGTCAAAATCACTTTGAAGTGTATACATAGCTATGTATGTATATGTACGCACATAGGTATGGTATGCAGATGTATGTAGATGCCATGAATAATGTGCCACAGCATCGCTCGAAAAATAATCATCAGTTAGAGTATTTGGATGAATGTGTAATGCGATTTCTGCTGAAATTTCCCCTTTATTTCGGGTGAAAAAAAAAATGTAGATAATGTAAACATAATTTGTATACACATACGGAATATATCGACAGGCGACGTGCGACGTACGACATACGGAAAGGGAATTGGAAATGGGAATGGGAATGGCAATGGGGGGGACATGGACATGGAGATGGAGATATATGGGCGATGGTGATGGTGATGGTAATGGTGATGCCTGGATTTAGAGTTGGAGCTGCACATGTTGGGAACGCTCTCATCTGGCTCTCCGGCCAGTGAAATTAAATGGGTTAAACGTTGTGGCACTGGCACTGGCACTGGCCGAAATTGCAGCATTTGTATGGGAGCGGGCGAGGGATTACCTATGGGATCTAATTGTCAGAGATTAAATGGGAGCACAGCCATTGAGGGTGGGGTGTTAGCTGCTAATATCTCAGCGTAGGTCAGGGCCACGACTCAATGGGGGGGGGGGCGAAGAAGTTGCCATTTTGCTTAATCCACCTTAATGTGGATATATCCGTGGCACATCGGGGGTGCACTTGATCGTGTCAATTTATCTGTCAAACGCGCAGTCGTTTAATTTCTGTGACAGAAACGCGATTAGTAACGTTCCCCAACCAAACACACAGCCATTGTCCGCTCAAGTGCCCGGGCCCCGAACAGAAAACAAAACAAAACGAAACCCACGCTGGCGTTGACGAGTGAGTTGGCCAGGCCGACAGACGGCCCGGCACGGAGCGGCGCAGCGTGGAGTGGAGCGGATTGAAGAGAACCTGGCCAAAATGCCGTGGCTTTGGTGTCGCTCCGTTCAAGGCTAATTCTGTCACCTGTCAGCGCTGTCGAGCGGCGTCTATATGTATTGTACATATAGTAAATCTTTATAGCAATTTCTGTAAATTGTCACCGCACTGGCAGACTTTGACAGTGTCTTTGTCTCCGTCGACCTTTTGAGTGGCAGCCTGGAATGCGGCTCGTGAGTGCTGCGCTTTTTGTGACGGACTGTAAGACAGTTGTGGCATGTAGCAGGCGGGGCAAATTAAAATCATCTTCAGCTGAGCGAAATCACTAGAGGAATGTAGCCAAAAGAAATCAATATCAGTAACCCAATTTTAATTCATTTGCTGCGGCCGTAAAAACAAAAAGGGGTAGCCACCTACCAGCCCCCTTCCCTTTTGCCTTACCCTTACCCATTGCCAGTGCCATTTCCTTATTCTTTTCACTTTTAACGATCAATCGCGTTTATTTGGCAGCTGCTCATGGAATTTAAAATGGCTTAATAAAGCATTTTTGTGGGTAATATGTGGCACGGAGTCGCCCAGGGTCTGCGCCCCTCAATCTCTGTGGTCAGTCCGGGCAATCCAATAAGATAAAAAGCCAAAAGCAGCCACTGCCAGTGGGGCGCAACTATGCAGAAAGCGAGCGAGCGAGCGCTTTGCTACGTCCAAAAAAAGAAAAAAAAACGAACTTACGACACCCGTGGGAGCAGCCAATAATTCCAAATCGGACACCCACAACCACCCATCCACCCATCCACCCACACCCACACATAGCCCCATAAACACTTGAACGCACGCACCAAGCATCGTTACCCTCCACCCCCCCAACCGTGCCCAGCTTCAGCCCCCGGAACTCATGAATCAAATGGCACACATCCTTGAGCAGTGGCAGAGCCACTTGCATAGGTTTCTCCCATTCGGAACCCAGACCCCATCCGGACAGGAGCTGAATTCAAGATTTTATTCCGTCACGTAGGCAGCAGAGCCGGAGTCGGAGCCGGAGAGCCAGAGAGCTCTCGAGCGGGCATGTGGTAGATTTTTCAATTGAAATTGAAATCGGTTTATCAAAAGTTTTCATTTATAAGCATTTGATACTATATTCCACGTACACGTATCCATTTCAATGTATCGATTTTCCGTGGACTTATTTTTGAGTTGCACTCAGCTAAACGGAAGAACAAACTGATTTTGGGACTCTGTCCTTAGAGATGGATCCACAAAATAATGTAAGTTGGAAATGGTTTTGATCTGCAATCTGGAATTAAGAATACATATTTTATTTATTTATTACAATTAATTAACAATTATCTGCTAACTCTGAACTATAATAGGAATATACACACTGAAAGAAAAATATAATAGAGGAAGAAAAGAAAGGTCTTGCTAGGTTAAGGTGATGGCAAACGTTGGGTACAATCATTTCAAGGGATATTTCGGGGGATATTTTATTGTAATGGGAATTGTAATTATTATGTGTGTACATGAAGTATAATTTTATATGAAATGCAAATATATTTCCTCTCAATCTTAGTGCTTAGTGTACAAATTATGTTTTCGTTTATTATTTATTTACGTAAAAATAAATGCACTTGTGCACCTCCTCCAATTTGTATCCACTTTTCATTTGGATTTCTCCTTAAATCCTGAACATTTAGGGGTTTCTCTTTCGAAACTCTGGGGGGAAGAGCATTGTAATAAAATGTGCTAATATTAAAGACAGAGAATTATCCATGCAGAGGCATGTTAATATTCAATCTACTGTCGCGGAACGTGTGCCTTGACTCCAAATATTTCAATTTAATTGATTAAATTTTAAGCTTATAAAAAAAGATTTAAAATTTGCTTGGCATTAAAACAGACTCCAAATTAGTTTTGCTCATTCTGTTAAAAGCCAAAATAAATTGCAGAAAAAATACCTCAGATTTGGTTAAAGCTATTGCAATGCTCTTGCCTAAAATATTCCCCAAAAATATTTAAATAATTTAATTTAGTTAATATCAGTCTGGTAATTGCTTTTCACTTGCAATACAAATACCACTAAAATATAATCTACATCTAAATCAAAATCCTTTTAATTATCCCCGAACCCAACAAATGGACATTTTTCAGAGCCAACCAAATTTAGATTTTGAGTATTAAAATTAAGTGCAATCTGCCTTAAAAATAACATATTGGGAGTATGCTTAAGCCCATCCATCGAATGGAGCTATGGAACTGCTGCTGCTTGGGCCTCAAGACGACCCATTCCAACCACCCCACCACTCCCCTGACCTGCTACAGAAATGAAGCCAAAACAAAGTCTTGAAAATGAAAATTGCGAATGGCCCAAAAACTAAATGAAATCGAGCAGACACCAGAGTTGAGATGACTCTTAACGGGTGGGCTGTGGCTGGGTGGGGGAGGGGTGCCTGAGGAAGGTAACTGGCAGTCATATAGTATGGCTGTCTCGACCTGCTACGAGTGTGTGGCGTCTGCGGCTTCTGTGGCAATGGCTGGCTTGTGTGGTGCCGGGGCTGGGGCTGGGGCTGCTGTTTTGTCGTTACACCTTTTCTCTGAAGCGCAAAGTAAAATAAAATATTTGAAATGACCACGTCTTGGCTATTTTCCGTTACATTATGGTAAAATATTACTCGGGCGTACGCCTCTGAAGTGTGTTGCAAGGCGGTGCGGTAGGGGGCGGGCCGGAGCCAGAGCCAGGCGAGACTCTCTCGTGTCCAGCGCGGAGCAGTGGAGCGCGCTGTTCTATCTGGCCCGAGCCGAGCGAGCGGACGAGCGAAAGCGTGAAGCGTATAAAGTCATAAGGGTTTATGCATGAATTGATTGCCGCCAGTAGCCCGGCAGTACCATCCACTTTGCACTGGGGTGGAGTGGCGTGGCGTGGCGTGGAGTGGCCAGAGCTCGTAACAAGATAAGAATTATTCTCTCTTTTTGTGTAACAATTTCGCTTTAATAATCTATGAACTGGATGTGCAATAGTTGCCCCCAAAAATACGGAGCTGAACCACAGCTGTGCGGCTTTGTGCCCCTGTGCCCTGTGGCTTGTCTTTCCTTTTGTCTGACTTCTTCATTGACATGTGAAATATTTGACATAATTAAATTTTGATACAAGTCCATAACTATTTCCATTCAGCACACACACACACACACAATGGACAATTTGGACAGATTTACTCAGACCACCGCAGGCCAAGCGAGGGGGGGCCAGTGACATTCGTGAGTCCAAGTGCCTCTGCTAGTGCTGTGGGTAGTCCTTTTTCTTGAGACATCTCCAGACAATCGCACGTACAGGCCCCAGCCGAGAGGCAAAGACAGGCGGCTGCTGGTGCGGTGCCCTGTCCTGTCCTGTCCTGTCTGGGCATTCCACTTGTCATTAACCTTGTTATTAAAACACTTTTGTTTATGACCATAACATCTGATGTCCGTTGACGCAGGACGCAGGACGTGGGCCGGGCCGTGGTGTGGGTAGAGGACACAAATGTACAAATAACTTACGTGCCGCTCATTTGTCTTTTTCCCTCTGACTGGGGAATGGGAATGGGAATATGTGTGGTTGAGTGTTTCCTTTGAGAATGCTTGACCAGCAGCAGCACAAAATACACACAGAAAAAGCAACAGCAACAGAGATGGCCATGGAGACGGAGACAATGTTTACAAGCCTCAGAGGGCCTGGGCAAACACCTTGCCAGCCCCAGCACCAACCCGCAACTAGCCACTACCAACAACTACGTGGTCCTCGGACTTCCGTCACTTTGGCATCCATTTGTTTTCCGGTGATCATCGCCATGTAAGCGAAATGAGTTCAATTTGTTAACGGCTGCAGACACACACGTATTAAACACACTAATTTGCGGCATCGCTTCTGGACATATCAGCAATTTGTTTCAAGCAGCTGTCCCCCCCGCCCCCACCCAACACAGCAGCACATCCAACGAAAGGACAGCACTGGACACTGGACTCTGGAGTCTGGACCCCAAAGTCCCATCCAAACTTGATCCATTTGAACATATTTCTTTCACTCTTCACCCGCCAAAGCAAATTGACAAAACCAATAAAACAAAACAATTTTTGAGGCCAGCAGTGGATTTCGGTGGGTGGGGTGGGGGGGGATGCTTAAGGTTATTAAATGAGCAAACACAACGCACCCCCCGACTGGGACATCAACAAGGTGGTGTGGAATGTGGAATGTGGAGAGGACAGACAGGTCCGAGAGTCAGTCCCAGGAATTACATGGGGGGCGGGCGGGTATTAAGTACAGTCGGTAATAAGGCGCTGACCTGCTTTGAAAACTGCTTCGCCCTTTTGGAGTTCATTTGGGGGAGGAGATAAGGGGGGTTTAGGGTAAGCAACAATCCCTTTTTAGCAGCAACTTGAAGCTTTGTTCAAGAGATGTCCAGTTGGGGTCTATTGAAAGCAGGCCAGGCAGTTCTTTGCTTGCTCTCCTGCTCCAAATAAAAGAAAGGATATTGTCTCTTTTGTCGCCACAGCGGAGCAACTGCTGCCAGCCATGAAATTCGACACGCTGCACGATCCAATCGAGCGTCGAAGAAGCCCAGTAGCCCACGGAACAGGGCAGACCAGACCAGACCAGGCCCAAAGACCAGACAATGATTGAGGCCCAAACGATACGAAAGGCAAGTGACGTGGCCAGCAGCAGCAGCAGCAGCCACACGAATCGAAAACGAAGATCTAGATAGGGCTGGGCTGCGGTATAAATGGAACTGCGGAATACCCTGCAGAGAACTGTACACAAATAGAGTGGAATCTTTAAATTAAATTACATTTTTTTCCCCAATTTCAATTGCTTACCAAATAACATTTCTTGCATTCCAGAAATAGTCAAACACTTTTGGGCATAAGTCTAGAAATATTTAACATTTATTTATTTGGAATAAATCTGCATATTTAAATTAATTAAAATATAAAATAAATAAAAAATGTAATATATAAATCTTAAATTTTTTAAATTTAATTAAAATTAATATGGAATTAATATTAATTATATATATGTAATATATAATATATATATTGATATAATATTTAATATTAATATTTAATTTCTTGAAACCACTTGCACTGCTTGCCTCCAGCTGGTCTGAACTGCCGCCACAACCCCCTAAAAAGGCCAGAGCAGGGTACAGCGTAGCTTGCCACCGATCTAATCTGCAACATGCAAAACATTCAGTGCGAGCCGCTTGCAGCTTGCAGCCACCTCTCGTGGACCTCTTGGTGGTCTCATTTGTTAGCGCCTTGTGCAGGTCCCCGGGCCACTACCAGGTGTAATATGATTCCCTTTTTGCTTTGATCTCGCTGCTGGTTTTTTTTTTTTTTTTTTTTGCGCAATGACAAATCTTGATAGGTAAGTGGGTCCTCACGAATCCGGAGCATTGCCTTGACAATTCGCTGTGCAGTGGATTATGGCAGGGGGTTAACCCCTTCCCTTCCTAAGCCCCATCCCCTCACTCCCACTCCCTGGGACTGTCATCAGCCGAATTATAATTTGCTGCTGCTGCTGCTGGGGCTGCTGCTTTGCCTTTAATAATTCCACGCAAAACGAAATTGCGTAGAAACTCATTAAGGAAGCCCCCGGAAAAAGGGCTAAGGGCTACGCGCTACGGACTACGGCGGGGCTCATCTCCAACTCCGGAACCAAATTGAATTCCCTGCCTTTCGAGTGCCCTGCCCTGCCCGGCCCGTTGTTTGTGTAAGAACTGCTTTGGAATTATTTATGAACCCGATGGGAAAAGCCGTTGAATGTGTCGCAATGCTTACACCCACCCAAGGGCCCTGCCCCCCCGTCCAGTGCCGCCTGCATACCTAATTCCAGGGCCCGTTCGTCTCCCCCCTTCCTCGTTTTTTCCTGTTTTTTGCTTCCGCCGGGGCTTAGTCCTGTCCGTATCCGGGCACAAGTGGGAATACATGGCTGGCCAAGTGGCGGCGCATCGCAGCGTGCAATAAACGAAAGTGTTTTCCAATATAAGGAGCGCTTTATCCTATAATGTGGTAATCGCTCGCGTAAAAGGCGACAAATCATTTAAGCCCAGCCCCAGCCCCCAACCCAAACCCAAGCCCAACCCCTTTGACTGCTGCCAGAGGGGGGTGTGTGCAAGTACAAGGGTGACAACCAGCAACGGAAACAGGACCAGAAACCCCCCCAGGAACGCAGAGGCTGACAAATGTATGCACACTCGCACAGGGATACTCGGATGGGTAACCCTTTGAGCATTGCGGGGGCGAGCCGGCAGGCCCGTAGGCAGGATGTGGCTATGGCTATGGTTAATGCCGATGCCGATGCCTTTGAAATTGGGCATCATCACAGCACAGCAGAGCACAGCACAGCGCTGCATGGAGAGGATGTGTTCGGTGCGGTGGTATTGGTCCGCCACGGGCCAATTCGAATGGGGCCCATGAATCTTTTCCGCCTGCCGCCTGCCAAAACATAAAAGTGAAATTCCCTTTTTATGACATCTTTATACGAGGCTAAATAAATACAAAGTATCCCCGAATGCCACGGGGGACATTTGTCCAACAACGCGCCTGCTGACTGCTGACCCACACACAACCCCATAGCTGCAGCACAGCCCCCTCTGCCCACCCCGCCCCATCATGCCTGATTAGCAGGCCGTTCATGATAAATAGACCATTATGTAGTTATCGTAATTGCGGGTTATGGAGAACGGACACGGACACGTTGCACGGGGCACCCCAATCCCAGTCCCACTCCCAGTCCCAATCCATTACTGCGCCAAGTTCCAGTGTACACCTTAATGATGCCACAAGTAATATATGTATGTGCCACACACACACACTCACACACTCATACACACACAGTCATGCATGCTGCAAAAATGTAAATCATCTAAAATTGTTATTGGCATCCCCAAAGATTTGAGCCACCAAGGATGAGTGACTAAAATCGATGCTCAACTGGTTCCTCCCGCTGGCTGCTGAATCACTTAGCGGCAAAAGGACTCCACTGGAAGGAGTGGCACAACCCTGGAGTGGTGGAGTGGGGGTAAGGAGGGGTACACACAGACCCAGTGTAGAGAGTATCCCTAGAAGGAATCTCCACTCATGAATGTTAAATATTTTATTTTTAATTATTACGATTAACTTGAATACATTATGAAATAATATTAAAATTAATTTTATGGAGCGCTAGCATGGGCTCTGCATGGGAAATGTTAAATAGAGTGAATGGCCAATGCTGAATAAATAAATTTAAATTAAATTCAAATAAATAATTTTCGATGTAAAAATGAACTAAATTAAGATGAACAGAAAGTGTCGAAGTGGTCAAAGGATTAACCTGAAAACGAAAGCTTTTCTCATCACCAAAGCCAACAGCTTATTATTGTTTGCTCTTGGAATCTGATATCCCCATGATTTATGCTCCAAACAATTAAACAAATGCGACACCAAAAACCTAACGTAAACATTAAAAACCCGAAATACTAAGCACGAACAAACGCAACGCGTAGAGAATGAATTAAACTGGGGGGATAAAATAATTCCAATTTTTGTCAATTTATTCAAAAAATTCTTATAAATATTTTATTTATTATTATGCTCAAGTTTGTTACATAATTTATTGTACAGAATAAACAGCATTGTATCCGAAAACCGATAACACTTCCAGGGGTCCATGGATCAGGGAAGTTTCATAGCTTTTGGGATAGCTTTTGAGTGCAATTTGGGATCCACGAGTATCTCGTTTGAACGGGCATCCCAAGGATGGCACCTGAAATTCTTGTTTGCTTCAATCAACACGGCAAAAGGCGGGAGAAGAGTGGGCGATTACGTGGCCCCATAAGATTGGCTCCCAATATTTAAGATAAACTAAGAGAGGTGATTGTTGGAACGATAGTGCGTCAGCGTGTCTTATATAGACCAGACCTATCTATAGATACTACAGTTATGTTTACTATTTATCTTGCCAGAGATACATATATTCGCCTGGCTGGTGGGGCGGGTAACATCTGTCACCCTTTAAGGCCGCATAGCCCCGCGATTGGCAGGACGGGGGGCGAGGAAAGAACGCGGCTAAAAATAAATCTAAACCAATCCAAAGAGCAGCGACAGCGACACCGACGCATCGGTCTATGGGTCACCCATGCCTCGTGCCTCGTGCCTCGTGCCTCTCCCACTCGCACTCTCGAAGAGTTCGTATAAATACAGATATTCCATACAGATTCCATTAGAATCTGCGATGTGCCAGTGCCAGTGGCAGTGGCAGTGCCTGTCTCTGTGTTTATGAATTTTCGATTAATCAACGCTTGACTTTCATTTGCTTTCGGGCGGACAGGGGCAGGGGAGCAGACCAGAGAATTTGCGATGACATATCTGACAGGAAGAGAGATTGTGTGGCACGGGGTGGCCGCCCTGTTTCGACAATTTCATTTATGGTAATTTGCATGTTTCAACAAAGGTCGTGAAATAAATAGCGACAACAAATCAGGAACAGAACAGGCCTGTAAGAGGCCATGTAAATTGTGGCTGCCAGTGCCGCTTCCATGCTGCCGCCCTCTGGTAATTGTTCCGTTGTTTCAGGGCTGGGAAGTGGGCTGGTCTGGGGACACGCCCGAACATGTCGTCGAGAAGGACCTGGACGAGTACCAGAAGCAAAGCAGTGTGTAGCAGTCCCAAGTCCCAAGTCCCATGTGAGCAGTGAAGTTTTTTAATCAAGCCGCCTGTCAAGTGTTTGCAAAACAAATACCGCGCTTATCCATCAATCAAAACACGCAATATGGCAGCGTGACTTTCCACAACCTAAGCAACGGGCAGCGGGGGCACAAGGCACTGGCACGGGCACAGACCGACGGCAAAGCAGCAGCACTGGAAGAGCAGCAGCAAGTGGTTCTGGCACTTGCCCTGCTTGGCGGAGAGAGAGAGAGAGAGAGAGTGGGAGAGAGTGAGTGCTAAACCATATGGAACGGAGCGGAACAATAAAGCGACACTGTCAAACATTTGCATACACGACACCGACACCAGCAGCAGCAGAAGCAGCAGCAGCAACAGCCCCGAGTGGAGAGTGGAGTATCGCACTTGCACAACCACTCACTCACTCATTCAGTCAGTCATTCAGTCGGGCCTTCTCTGTCCCACTCTGTCGCCCTGGGTCTCACGCAGATTTGGAATACAAAAAAATAAATACAAAAATACACGCAGCCACACAAAGGTAATAATACTCCTGGCACAGGGGAGTCGCTTGGGGAGCAGGAGGCTTGGCGAGCGAGTGATTGAATAATTTAATTTAATTCTTATAAATTTGTGATACGCAGCTGATTGAGTTTTCCCAGGAAGTGAATAAGACAGAGAGGGAGTTGCAGAGAGAGAGAGAGACAGTTATGAGTTTATTAGAAATTTATACATTAAAATTAAGTTTTAGGAGCAGAAAGAACTGCTAAACAGATAAAGTTTAGGCTTCCCAAAAATATTTACAACTTCTAAAATTTATGTTTTTACTTTCTTCCTCCCCCTTCAATAACACAAAACACGAACTGCATTAAACTTCGGCCAGTATCTGGCTTCAATCCATTTCGAGTTTCAAGTATTCCCCCAAGTAAGTTGAAATATTTGAACTCAATTTGTTGCCAATACAAAATCCGCTTTGGATTTATCTTGAGCAATGCTGCGCCTTCTTAGACACACAACACATTCCAATGCCCATTGTGGACTGCTTGATCAAGCAGAGCAAGTAAATTGGCAAAAGGGCGTACTCCAGGTAAGGACTTGGACTGCCAGCATCGACCTTGGAGGGCCACTCTGTCACACGCACATCCTTGCCCCAAAAATTGATCCAAATGGCATTTGCATTTGCGAACCCCTTCGCAGCAGGGGGGGCATGGGGCAGGGGGGATGGACTGACAGAAAATTGTTGTGTTGTTGTTACTTGTCGAATGGATGGATGTATTGTGTTGGAAATTGATTCTTAAACGCTGTGAAGGATGGGACAGAGAGTGCCAGAGTGAGAGCCACCCCTAAGCAGCCGCAGCAGGAAGCTGAACGGATGCTGGCATAAGGATAGATACGACGGAACACCCATTAAACAGCAGTTCCTGGCTGTAATACGAACGGGAAAAAAATTTAAATGTCGGGTAAAAGGATACGTACAATACATATTGGCAAACAGGAAAAACAATGTGGTAAAAGTGGCCACAACAACAGTGTAGAGAGCAGGGCACAGGCAACCACAGGCAGCGGCCACCCCCTTTCGGTGCTGATAAATATATGCACATGGATACAGATACACTTACAGATACATACGGCTGCGGATATGGATACGTATACGGTGCAGATGTGCGAGAGTCTTAAATTGCATTAACTCATTTAATGATGTTCAAATTGAGGCCTGCCTTAATGGCTGAATGGCTGAATGGGTGGCGCCTGTCCCTGTCCCTGTCCGCCCCCCCCCAACCCTTTGCACAATCTCACGCCACTTTGTCACACCAGCAGCAGCCATGGTGCCAGTGCTGGCACAACCCCAACAAACCCAACCCCAAGCCAAGCGAAACCGGGAACAGGGGAACGGAGAGACCGAGAGACCGACCTGACATCACTTTAAATTGCTGCTGTCAAAGCAGAGCATGTGGGAGCGCAGGGCGGGAGGAATGGCAATGGGCCACTATTTGTCATGTCTGTCACACTCTCGTACATCTTTGTCAACACTATTTAGAAGTTTAATAAATTTTCACTTTGTTGAAACGTATTTCAGCTTGTCAAATGTTTTAATATATCCACACGCGTCTCATGTCAGACCGAACATCATTTCCAGCAGCTTCAAACCCTTCCCAGGTAAAGCTTTAATTTGTTAGCTTTTGAAGGGTGGGATAGGCCCCTTCTCTGCCTCTATTTACTTTGTACCCATGGCATATCCTGCAAAGTCTGCAAAGCATCGGAAATCTTTTTTTGGCTAACGCAGAAAAATGTGAAAAAGTGGCCACCAAATTTCTATATATATTTATAAAATAAATACGAACCAATAGCCCTGGCAATTATAATTGTTGGCCTTCATATTTCAAATTCTATATGACGATTTATTTTAAACTTATTATGCATATTTTTAAACAGCCCTGGGATGATCTAAACTATTTTAATCAGCATCCAAAATATGTGTATAATAATTCTCAGTTGGATTAGCAAACAGCAGAACTGAATGGTTTTTAGGGAAATTCGTAAAAGATCGCCCAAATGAAAATGGAAATTGAAACAGGCTCTGAGCTCTGTATTTCTTTTTTTTTTGGTTTCGCATTTGAAACCAGAGCTCTGCGGCGGTCTGGGCGCTCAAGGGGAACAGCAAAACTGACAGAATGATTTTGGCGTGTGTTGAAATAGAATTTTTGTGTTGGTTTTTGTTGGTTTTTGGTTTGCTGTGCGCTGCAACGATTGATCCATGGCTGCATCTGCAACGAGAAGGGGGCAGACGCATAGCTTTCCGGGCTTCAGGCTTCGGGGTCCAGTGATAAATCTATAAATACATGTGTGTTCGTGACTAAAACTCAAACATATTGTGCTGCCCGCTGATATTACACCCATGTGTCCAAAGAGTCACGCTCGGTATCGGGAGTACCAGCAGCAGTGGCAGCAGCGGCGGCTGTTTCGCTGGAATAATGTCCAGCCCAGGGACTGTGCGACCCACATGCAATATGTGGCCCAATAATTCGATCGCTCGGTCGATCCATCGATCGATCGACAACGCATGCAGAGACCACCATGCAGTGCGAGTAGTTCCTCCACTTGCCTCTGTTGATCTGCATACGATGCCAGCAGCAGGCTGCCGGCTAGGGCTACGGCTAGGGGGAGTCACAGGTCATAAAATCGGAAACCGCATGCATTTCTGATTGTCCAGTTTATATGTGTATATTTATTCAGTCAGGCCGATCCGATCCGAACCGATCCCCAGCCACAGAGCGACAGAATTCCGCAATTGTGTGGTCCCCATAAATACTTTCAAAGTACGAAGAGCACATCATAGACCAAAAAGAAAAACTGGCAACTGGGGGAACACATGCTATCAAATGCCATGCTAGGGGGCGAACACATCCATGATCCACATGCAACGTGAATCGTTGGGGAGAATAAAAAGGGCGGAAAGGGGGGAAAGCGACGCGTCTAAAATCGGAAGACTGCGACTAATGGAAAAATTCATATTAAAATCGATTATATTGACAGAAAGAACGGGAATGTGTTTTTTTCCACTGCCTCCCACACTATTTTTATTTAACAAAAAAACAAGCGTAAAAAAATCTTTGGGATATCCGCTTGTATCTTTTTTGGGTAGTTTTTTTGGGTAATCAATACAAACTTTTCCCGATAAATTCCGCACTTAAATCCAAGCTCGAAAATGTTCTTTCTGCTCTCTTCATAAATTAACAACAAATTAATTTCCTCTCAGGCATTGTCAAATGTTCGGGGGACGGGTGTCTGGGACATGGGCGACACTTGGGTAAAAGCCTTCTGTCACAGCTGAAAATTGCCTGAAAAAGCCATTTGACAACTACTTTTTTTTTTTTTTGGTTCGAGGTGGCGACGGCGGCGACACCTTGCCGCAAGTAGCAGCAGCAGCAGCGCCCCAAAACCCATTCCACTGTCGATGACATGCCGCTGCCAGCTCTGGCTTGCCTTGCTGTCTTTCTGGATTACTTACCCCCAGACCTAACCACCACCCACCCATCGTCCCATCGCCTCGCACTGGCACTAACTAAACGCACCACAATCTAATTGTTGTTGGCAGCATCCGCGGTTCTTTAATTGAAGACATCAACACTAGCTAAAAATATACGATAGATGCGAGCTGCGATGTGGTGTGGTGTGGTGTGTGCCCCAAAGTAATCGATTGGGATGGCATACCCATATCCGTGGGATGGCAGCGAGTAGAAGGTGCCAAGGCGCGAGAATCGGGATGGAGATGGGGATGCAGATGGAGATGGAGCAGTTGAAGCTGGCTAGATGCTGGCGTGCAAGTCGCTGGAGCTAATCAAGGGAAGCCCCAGCTGGAGTGTGTGCCCCACGGGCACGGCTGCTACTCCACTCACGCACAGTCACGCACCCATCCCCATGTCGCAGGCAAATTTTGTCGAGCAGAGGAAAATGTTGTGCGTGGAGTTGGAGTACAGGAGTGGGTAGGGGGTAGGGGGGCACGTGTGGTGTGCGTAATGCCATAAACTGTTATTTGATGTGGGTTTTGTTGGTGGCAGGCCACCGCCGTTCCCCAGTCTCACACAGATGTGTGATTGACTCCACTCTATCCAGCAGCTCAGCTCCCGACGCCGCATACCCTGCACCCTCAGCCCAGCCAGGCTGCACACACAGCAGGTGCTGGTGCTGGTGATCCCCCAGTCGATTCGAGCCGCAAGTCTTGCCCAGACTTTCCACAGCATTCAGCGGCAGCAGCAGCAGCAGCAGCAACGACAGCTATGTGACGCATGGAGACAGACGGATATTTGTTTGCTTTTGTTTGCAATGTGTTTACACGACGGGCGACAAATAGTTTACATTTGCTGCCATCTAAAAATTAAAAAGGTGACAAATCATAACAACAGCCAGGCAGACAGGCGGGCCAGCGATCGCAACTGAGTCACCGATCTGCTGGGTAGATATCGGCAAAGGGCATTAACCCCTTTCCAAGCTGAACAATTCAATTTCCGGGAGGCAGCAAATCAAAGAACAAAACACCGACCAACGAATAGATTTAGCTTTAAATATTTGTGCTAGTCTTTTTGCACCGAGAGTGGAAATTACAGCACTTATATAATGTTTTTATAATAATATGAATATTTAATCTAAATGCACATTTTATACATTAATTAAATATATTTAGAATTTAAATTAAATTATAAATCATATTTATATAAATTAATTATTAAAGGAAATACTTAAAACATCATTCAAAGTGTTTTTATTTTTTACTAATTGACTCGTGACTCATTTTAAAGTGTTTTATATTTTATTTATTATATGCTTCTATTATTTTTATTTAAAAAAGATTTTTACTTTTATATTAAAAGTGTAATATATTTTATTTGTTTATTTTTCTATTTAAAAACAGAATATTTAGTTTCTTTTCTCATTCCTATTTTTCTCTCAGTGCAATAAAAGCATTGGGCAGCATAAACATATATAGAGCACCGTTTAAGGGATTTATTTTTCAGTCAGTGGACTCAACTTTTTGCATTGTTTAACAGTATACAAAAATATTACAACTAAAAACTATAATTAACTATAATAATAATAATAATTTAATCTGAACATTCTTCATATTTGCCTGATGCTGACCAATCATTCTCTATAAACTATGATCCGATGGATTTATACCGCTTATCTGCCATCTAGCAGTGTCACAAACAAGTTCCCCCCATTCCCCGCCCTGCGCAACAGATGCAGCAAAATCAGAGCCACGACCCACGACTGTCGGATTGGGAATACAGTAAAGCTTCTCTCTTTGGCTCTGTGGGCTGCCGATAATCGCTGCATAATAAATGGCATCACTGTCCCATCTGAAAGATCATTATCACCATAAAACTACCACTAAACGTCACTTCTTTTAAGATCAAAGTGTTGTTTGCGCGATTTAAGTATGCGCGCACGCATCTTCAATTAAAGGCATATGGCTGGCTGGCTGGCTGGCTGGCTGGCTGGCTGGATGCTGCTGCTGCTGATACTCCTCAGAGGATGCGCTTTGCCTGCATCGTAATTCCAGTTTGACATCTTTCAGAGCTGCTGCTGTTGCTGTTGCTGCTGCTGCTCTTGATGAAGTCAGCATCAAAGGCAGAACGAGGAAGCTGCGATGCTGCGAGGCTCTGCTCGGCTCAGCTCAGTGCGGCTCAGGCCCAAAATCTGAGCCAAAGACCACCACCAAAGATGACGACAAATTAATTTGGCAGCAAAGGCAGAGAGTGGTTGGGTTTTAGGGGGTAACCTCTCTAATGTGGTGCTGCCAGCAGCAGCAGCATTCACAACAAAACCTGATGCAGAGCAAATGCCTGCGGCTGGTGCTGCTTGCTGGTGCTGCTTGCTGGTTGCTGCTTGCTGGTGCTGCTTGCTGGTTGCTGCTTGCTTTATTGTAGTCTTAGTATGTGTTATCTTAATATTGTCATTGTCACAAATTTGCAAAAAGTTACGCTAATGGATTACACGATTTTCGCATTATCGCTTTGTTACCGCGCCGATCGCAATCGCATGCGATCTCTCTGTAGCTTCAACTTCTACTCCTACTCCTACTCTGGCCGGGGGATGGGAGCGAGCTCTCTGGATGGGTTGCTCTGTGCTCTGTGCTCTGCTCTGTAGCGGTAGCAGCAGCAGAAGCGGCAGCAGCATGGCATTGTATGTAAAACTACTGCTGCCACTCGCATTCGAGGACCGCCAACATATCGGCGCGGCTGGCCAGCAACGACCGATGCTCGATGCTCGATGGTCGAAGGCGAGACTCCTCCAATGGATACGTGCCGAAAGCGAGATTAAGGGGGCCACAAGCATTACAAGCAGGAAATGCTGCTGCCTGCCTGCTGCCTGCCTCCCGACTCGTTTCAGCTTTCAAAGTGGCCATGAGCATTATGCCAGACACTTTGTCTTTGACAGCAGCAACGAGCAACGAGTCCACATCGGAGTGCAGTCCGCGTGGAAGTGCGAGTGCGAGTCCAGTCCACAGATGCCGTACTGATGCTGTTATCAGAAGTGAACATAGCACGTTCCATTGTCGATCTAATCTGGGAAATTGTGCGGCCGCCTTCCCTTGATCCTCCTGGCACTGGCACTGGCACTCGCACTGGCACTGCCACTGCCAATCCGAATCTGTGGCCCTCTCTTTTGGGTATCCGAACACGATCGTAAACTAGAGAGGCACTGAACCGAATGCCGCCGAACCGCAGCATCCGAGACTGCCATGTGTCATACGGGCAGGGCGGCCAGGGCGGGCAGGCCACTCTGCCTAATGGGTGACTTGGCTGCTCTAGGATCTCCAATTGGCTAAAATGTTGGCTGGCTGGCTGGGTAATTTTTATGCGAATGCCAAATGAGATGCAGAACGCAAGGGCCTGCCGGACTGGCCATATGGACTCGCATTACCGTTTTATGCTAATCACAGATGGTGTGAGAAATCACCAAGCAAAGGGTTGGGACACTCCACCACACACACGGCATGGCATGGCACAGGCACGGCTAATCGGTTAAAAGCCAATTGAAAGCCACTGACATGAATCAATTGGCTGGCGAGGGGCAGGGGAAAACTGTTTAGGATGATTAAATTTGTGATAGAAAAAGACTTGGCTTTGTCCTTGCCAGCCCCCCGAACCACCAACCCAAACCCAATCGTCGCATTCATAGATGAATAAACAGGAATCCTTTCCGCCCTGCTCTTTGGACTTTGGACACAAAAAGCTGTGCCAAAAAGCAAAAGAAAAGTAGAAAAATTCGAGTGGAAACAAAAAATAAAATAAAATAAAATAAATGAAGAAGGGAGGGGGCAAAAAAACATTCGCATAAAAAGCAAATACAACACGAGGGAAAACACCAGTAATCAAGTGTATGCATACAAGGGATGCCCCAACCCACTGACTGGGTTCTGCCTGCCCTTTTGGGGTTCGTGGTTGGGGGGGGTGGGCTGGATGACTTTGCCCTCTGGTAGGGTAATGGGGGGTGGCTAACGACACATATACAAATAGGCATAGGTTGCTGCCCCCCGCCCCCCACCACACGCTCAAAGAACTCTCAGTTGTACATTTGTTTCTTTTTTGTGGTCAAATACTTTTGCATGTAAATGTTAATTCATTGATTTTTATAATGCGCTGCCAGTGGGCGAGCACGTCAAAAGGGATCAACATAATGTCATGCCCCAACCCCAGCCCCCAACTCTGTGCAAACATTCGGAAGAAGCAGACAAACAGACAGTCCCTGTCCCTGTCCAGCCAGCAGGGCCAGCTGGGGCACGGGCTGTGGGGGTTTAAGGACAAGGAGAATTTGGCTTTGATGTTCCTTTACTTACATTTCATCACCGAAAGTCCGCGACGGGCGCAACGTCGTTGTCAATAAAAGCAAGTTAATGGGTAAACACACGGCCGCGGGGAAGGAGTAGCAGGAGGATGCTGCTGCTGCTCCTGCTGCTGTGGATCTGTGGCTACCACAAAAACTAAACTAAAAAACCCAACTTCTGGCCAAGAGCAACATTGTTGTTGTTGCTGCGGTCGACAGTCAAATATTTGTGGCTTAAGTATTTTCGCTTTGTAGCTTCAGCTAATTCTACCAAGCGGCGCCCTCAAATCCCAACCAACTTGCAGCCCCCTGACGCTGCGCGACTTTTACATTCTACATATAAATAATTGCAAATTAAATAACGTTGATTAAAGCACCTCGGAGCGTGCTTGATCCGTGGAAGGTGTCTGAACGCACTGCAATAATTTCGTGGATCAAAATGACTGTGGCTTAAGACTCAAATTGGAACCCTGAAAAAAAATAGCTGAAAATTTTAATGGCAAAAGTGCTGGATAATATTACAGTCACTCTTTGGGCTATATATATTTATATATATATTTTTATATTTATATTCTATAATTATGTTATTATTTTCTTTGCCTTTCCTTTAACGCACTTCACTTCAGTTATTCCGCAGGTATGTAGAAAATATTTTATTGGCATTGAAAAATATATTTATATTCCATTTCAGTAGCTTAAAAATTGTTCTTATATTAATAGATGAGTATATACCACCGTAAGTGCAAAAGAATAGCAAGCCCATCAAAAAATATGTATTAGCTTTAATAAATTCCAGCACGGAGTGTTAAGTTTTGTTGTGGCTGAAAAGGTATATTTATATATATATATAATATATGATTATTCTTTCTGCCTGAGGCGGCATGTCTCTGCACAGCCCTCGCTAATAGAAAACCAACTCCCAGCAGGCAAAGATTAGCTGCAGAACTCTCTGGCAGCTCGCTAACTCGCTTAAATTGTAATTTCGACAATGCCCAAAGCGGATAATATATGTGTGGGTGGCAGGGAGGTAGCAGCCAGCCACCAGCCACACCAGCCACCTGGTCACCTGCTCAAACTCGACTGAAACTCAAACTCAAAACTTTGCAAGCGGCATCAATCACTTATGTTAAATGAAGGCATCTCTGTGTGAGTGCGAGGAGGGGAGGAGGGGCGCAAGAAGTACGGTACGAAGGGTGGGATACGGGATGTAATGGCTGATGTGTGGCTATCCTAAGTCGCAATTATTCAACGGTTCAGCGGGTTGAGCGGTGCCGATGACATATGCCAAAAGTCCCTGCGCTCCAATCAGCTGCGAAGAGCCAAAAGGAGTCATCACACAGGGACAGAACAGAGTCGTGCAGCAGGAGTCTGGCTGGTGCGGCTGTGGTGGCTTCGGCTTCCCTTTTGCGGTGGCTTTCGGTGGCACACAGGTAACCCAAACGACCCCCAGCCCGACCTGCGACCACACTCATTCATGCACTCACACTCATACTCATACCTGGGCAGTGTACCCACACTCACCTGCAGCCGGCGAAGCTTAATGAAGCATGTGTAATTGATTTTATGTTTGTTAAAAACGGCAGAAAAAGAAGCAACGCTCATGCACTCGGTTTGCTTCGATATTCATGGCATTCAATTTTGAATCGAATCGCAGCAAACAACAACAAAAAATAAAAACACAAAACGGCAAAAATACCACACAAAAAGGAACTCCAAAGCTGCGCAGCTGAAGCCTTTGGATACCCTTTGCCAGTCGATCATACCCATTGGTTTAGAGCGAAATAAATTGAACCCTCTGCCTGAAGTTCTTGTTGCCTTTTGGCATTAATCCTAGGCTACAAATCTGTAACTAAAATAAATAAATATTAAATTGGTAAGAAACAAA
This sequence comes from Drosophila ambigua, assembly GCA_018150905.1. Lineage (NCBI taxonomy): Eukaryota > Metazoa > Arthropoda > Insecta > Diptera > Drosophilidae > Drosophila > Drosophila ambigua. Next base: position 2,634,284 of record JAECWS010000151.1, on the reverse strand, counting down.
ATACAACTAGAAATTTTATTTTTTTATGTTGCATGCTGCCAATATCAGTGCAAAGTGGCAGCTAGATTTAAGCTTTAAAAATGAGCATGAAGCTTGTTGATTCACCCATTAATCTATTCTATTTATTCTATGGGCTCCATTATGGGCTCATAATCATAATACCCTGCTTCTGCAAGGGTATACGTACAGCAAAATAAACCAAACTAATTTTTACTGGACTCTGGTGAAGCGGCAAAGCCCGCAGCAGCGACCAAAGTGCATAAAGTGCCTGGCCTGGCCTGGCCTGGCCTGGGCTGCTAGCCAGCACAGAATGGAAAGAGGGGAAAAAAATGGAAACACAACTTGAACCCATTCGCCTGGACAACTCTCATACTCCACTCCAGCAGCTAGCTCTTTGATGGGTTCATTATACCCACCGCACCGCAGCGCACCGCCCCAACAGCCCCGACCCCATGGCACGACCCAGGCACATTGGGGTGCAGGTCCCTGCAGGTCCATGCTAGTTGAAGCCAATCATAATATGACCAATATCAGGCTGATCAGCATTCGAATTAAATGAAAAAGATGTGAAGGATAGTAAATATACATACAAACATAAATACATACATATATATATGTACATCTGTATGTTCATATTCCTATTCAGCATAAAATTATAATCCTAAAATTCATCAAATACATTTTCTGGCACATTTAAAAGTAAAATATTCCTGACTAGCACACAGTAATCTTAAAGATAGGTAAATATATTTATTACGAGTATATATTTAAAATTATAATTCTTCAGTTAAGCATAGAAACATAATATATAATTGGACAAACAGATTTGTAAATGTCCTTACTACAAAAATTATTAAATTAAATTAAATAAATAATGGACTATTTTTGTCTTTTATTTGGAATCGAGTACTGGCAAACTCATGTGAATATATGTGCCCATTCAGCATGATTTTGAGTATACATATATTTAGGTAAATGATGAATGAATAGATAAAGAATTAATAGAGGACTTATTGGATTAATGGAGCATTGTTTATTGCATATAGAGAATTCAGCATTCATTTGCGGTTTAAATAAGTTTTGTGTCCAAGTCCGAATAAAATATTAAACATATTGTATATTAAATTAAATATAATAAAAATGGTATTAACATTAAAAATATTCTAGAATTGTTAAATGTGTTCAGTTTAAGAATATTGTATATTATATATATATATTATATTATATTATATATTTTTTTTCTTGGTTTTCCTACATATGTGTCGGCGGATGCCGCACAGAAGCCAAACGGATGCCATGGCAGAAGTGACATTGATGTTGCTTGGCATTCAAGGATCTATTACAGCATCGAACCATCCAACCAACCCCCAGCATCAGAAACTGCAGCTGACTGCAGCCCTTTCAGCCCCTGAGAGCCCCGCTCGGTATGAGCATGGATATCGGTTTCTGGCAAACCCAATTAGCACTTATCCACTAGTTTGTCGGACACGAATAGACATGTACTCCGACTCCGACTCCTACTCCTACTCCTACTCCGCATGCGTATGCGTATGTTTATGTTGATACAACACATCAATAGTGGCTCGGCACAGCGCAGATGGAGAGAGACGGAGATCCTTCCTTCTCTAAGTGCCGCCGCCGCCGCCGCACGTCAACGTTGGACACAAAATCCATGGCATATACGACACAATCCACAAACGACACCGCCATGCACCGTCCATGCACAGTCGCACAGTCACACAGATCACATTATCATTATCAAAGTGTTAGCTTAGCCCAGTCCGGGACCCAATACCAAGACCAATACCAATACCAATTCCTAACACATTTTGCTGCTGGATGTGTTAATTGCACTTGGCGATGTTTTCCTTGAAAAGTGATCCTTTTGCCCTTAGACACAACTACTGCACACCGCGATAACGATATGGCCCTCGCTGCATATATCAGATTAAACAGCATTTGCCGACCAGCCCCGACCTTGGTCGAACGTCTCGCTTTTGGTCTCGGCAAAGACAAACAGACGAAACAGAAACAGCAACAGCTACAGAAACGGAGCCTCCGCACACACACAATTTGGTCGGGTTCGATCCTATAGGGGTCTCTGGGTCTGGGTCTGGGTCTGGGACTGGGTCTGGGACTCGACTGCGTTTTGTCGCACGATTGTAAAATGAAATTCGGTAGCATGTTTTCACAACATGTCGCCCAATTTACCCTTTCACGGTTTCCTCTATTTATCTATTTTTCCATTTATATTCTGTTGCGTGGCTCTTGTATTTGTGTTTGTATTTGGCCCCCGATGTGTGTGTGTGTGTGCGCGCTCTTGGAACAGTCGAAATGATATTGGAATGGATATCGGGAATGGGATATGGGATATGGGATATGGTAATGCAACTGCAAACGCAAGTGGCTGTACGATGCACAGATTGATGTAGGTTCTATGTACACATTGCACACACATATGTACATGTGTTTACATAACTGATTAGCATTCGCTTTTGATGGATGTGTCACACAGGAGGCAACAATAGATCGTGTTTCCTCAGGGCTTTGGGCATTGCATTTGCCTTTAGATAAACCTTTACCAATATCCCAATAGTTGGGGTACTTTTTGTTTCATTTTTAGGGTTTCCACAAGATATGATAATTTACAAATTATTTCTGTTTTTATTTCTGATTTTGTTATCATACTTTTACTCTGACTTTTTCATACGTTCTGCTCAAGAGTTTTTTTAAAGCAGTCTTCAATATGGATGGTAGTACGCGGTATCCCAGCTTTCTGGGAATATTTTGCATAGCTGGTACGATAATTAATAATAATTATTAGTTATTGTTATACCGATTTTAATTGTTATGGGTGTAATTTAATATTTAATAAATAATTTAATATTTAATTTAAATTTAATTGAATAAATCTTTTGACTTTTCTTCTCTTTAGTGTCTATATTGAGACGTTCTGGCATTGTCTGGGATTTCTATAAAGAAAATATATTGAATATATTTTTGCTTCTCTCTCCTTTAACTTATATGGTATAAAGTTACCTATTCCCAATTTTATATGCTAAAAAACATTTTTTTAAATATTTTAAAATGAGCTAAAACAAGCTACAATATCTTTTAAGTTTTTGATAGCTGCTGAAATGATAATTTAGCATGAGCGTAGTCTTTACACTTAAATACTTTATAAATTGAAATATTCGAACATGAGAATATCCCTTCAAATACTTCACTTGCCAATCCTTTTCTCCGACATATACTTCTGTAGCTCTTCTCTCTGGCATGTCTCTTGTGCTGTAAGACATTTACCCAGAACCCTTTTATGGTCCCTCTGTTTGTTCCTTGCGCTGTGTCACACTTCTATTCGGTGCTGGGTTTTCTTCTCTATTTTTTGTTGTTGTTTGGTTTATTTACCCGAACTTTGGCTACTTATCTCCCTCCGGTAGCTGCTTCAGCGCTCAGCCCCGACCAGATCTGAGTCGGCATCGGCATCGCTATCGAAGATCCGGCAAGATCAGAGGCACAGCCAGGCAGTTACATGTCTTAACTAGTATTTGTGTATGGGTTTTTTATGGCACTGCTAATTAGCAGCAGAACCATTCAGCCTCGGCTGAGTACTGTACTGAGCCTTGTGTCTGCCCATCCTCGGCGTCTACCCGCGCCCGAAGTGCTGCGCTGGGCCAGGAACAATCCGAAATTATCTTGTTATTGCCTGGTGGATCATCTCACTTCCCCCAAAAGCCAAAGCCAAAGCCGTATTTGACCAGTCGATGATGCGTATGACAGGTAAGCGCCCCGCCCCCGTCCCCCTTCCAATTCCACAAATGTAGCATTTGGACTCCTGATCTGCTGCTGCTGCTGTTGCTGCTGCTGCTGCTGCTGGGGTGGACAAACAATGGGGGGCTGAATGGGAGTGGTGCATGGGTTTATTCCTGTTATTGTTTCATGTTACTGCTGCTGGGTGGATGTGGATGTGGCTGGTGCACACACAATGCGGCTGGCTCCCCTTTGATGCTGTTGTGATGTGGTCGCTGCAATTTGCGCAATGTAATTTAATTAATGACAAAAAAAAAGACAGAGAGAGGGAGAGAGAACGAGAACGAACTGAGAAATATGCAAATCGAGTGGCACGAGAGGATGCGTGAGGCTGGGCACCCAATGCCAAACACCTACCAGCCAGCAGCAGCCAGCAGCAGCCAGGCAACCTGTCGTGGTGCTGCGGACTGGGGACTGGGGACTGGTCGGGGCTGACTGGTTGGCCCCAGGTCTGTGGGTCTGTGGGACTGTGGGACTGGGGGTCTGAGGCCTGGCCTGGCCTGGCCGGGGTTTGTGTTTGGGGTGCCCATTGGCTGCTCGTGGCTCTGGCGCTGTTGTTGATTATGTTGTTGACAACGGGCGTTACGCATTGTACGTAAACGAATATATGCATACCCACACACACATACATACATATGCATGCATGTATTACGTAAATATTTATATAATGCAGCAGGTAAAAATGTATGCGGGCCTGCCATCAATGGTGTATTTGCTGCAAGGTGAGCCGCAATGTCACAAGCAACGTATTGGTGCTCCGGCAATGCCTCACCTTGTGCAGATCTCTGTAGAATAATCCTGCACTGGCAATGCACACACGCCCAAGGCGGGCACACACACACACACACAGACACAGGTACAAGTACTAGCAGGCAGACGCGCACAAGGTGTGTGCAATGTAGGGTAAGGCAGGGCACTAAAGCTCTGCCAGCATGCGTAATTTTTAAGCTTTGCTGCCCACCGCTACGCACAGCTTAAGCGACGCAAGCAACTTCGTTGTTAAGCCTCACCCTACACAACATCCACACCTTGCTGTGTTCGTGCACATGCCGGCACGCACTCTCTCACACTCACACTCTCTCAGCTCAGCATCCACATCAGGCAGGAGGCAGGAGGCAGGGCGGAGTGTGAGTCTGGCGGCGTGTTTAAATTGTTGTTCGCAAAATATTTGCATTGGGCGCCAGGTATGCAAACAGCCATTTAAGTAATTACTGCACTTAATTTTTCATATTGATTTTGCAAATTTATTAAAACTTAATCAATTGTTGAATCAGATAATGATTATGCCCGCCACTCACCCAGCACACAGCACACAACACCAACAACGAGCAGTGAGCAGCACATGTGTACAGAGCACCGAAACACAATTTTCACGGCCAGGTAGGTCGGTGGGTTCTGGTCCGTTCAGGTGTCAATACCGCCCAAGGCCCTCGCACTGTTTTGTGTGCAGAACAGAACGGAGAGTTGTTCCGTGGAAGTAACACTTATGCACATACACTCGTGGGCGATACACGTACACACATATGTATATTATGCAATTATTAAGCACCATCGAACTTAACAGTTCCGCTGATAACTTCACTTCCACCTCACTGTCAGCTGTGCCATTTGTCGTCCGCACTTTTCGTGCATAATCTCTCGCCGCAAAGATCTACACTTGCACTCAACTTAGGCCCAGTTTGGATAAAACCATAAAAACCGCAAATATAATTACGCCAAATGCTAAATCTCAAGTTCTTTTTGTTTTGGTCTAAGCTGCGATGTAAGACTTTCTTTGGCAGAATTTCTGACGCTTTAGGAGCCAAATAAATGCGGAAATTAAATTAAAATTCAACCATGCAACGGTTGCATTTTTATATGATGTAATTTTTGTTTTTATTGTAATGCATAGACCGCTTTGAGGAGTTTTTTTTGTAGATTTAATGACACTTCACAAAGCCGAGTATTTCTTTTTTTTATTGTGAAAATTTAAGCTCTGATCTCTTTAAAGAAACCAAAGGGCATAATCATGGGAATATAAAAAAAAAAAAAACTAATATTAGAGGCCCTATAATAATTTTAAACTGGCTGTTTGGGAAGTCAATTCCTTTGCTCACATTCCTCTGCCCACACTGCACATTCCCAAGTTTAATGCTCTGTGATAAATAAATAAATAGAATTTATTGCGTAAGCAGCTGATTTGCAGCATATAAAATGTATATATAAAATACATATTAAATATGCATGCATTCTGGATGGCTCATGTGACATTCTCGCAAGGTTGTGGTCCATTTGGAGTCTGTGCTGTGCCCCGGGGCAACTTCATGTACAACTACGTAGCTGGAGCCGCAGCATGTTCCCATGAAATGTAAATTAAAATGTCGAATTAATTGCCCAAGTACTGGAGATTCGCTTCTTGGTATCGTCCGGGTACCCACGTCCCCTCCCCCGTGCCGCACAGCGGAGAGATCTGGTGGTGGCTCTGCTCTCCCGACGACGGGTAACAACTAACGAGATTCAATCAGCGGCCACTTTAGCAGCGTTTTCTATGTCATTAAAATTAAGTATATTTACTTACTTGGAATCCGCGTTGTTGCTTTTATTTCTGTTGTTGTTGCTGTTGTTGTTGCTGGCATCGTATGTGTGGCCTGGGCAGCAGTGTACAGTTGTTGTTCTCTGGCCTGATATGTACAATTACCGAAATCGAAATGAATTTTATTGTGGCTCCGGGCAGTAGTAATTCCACAACAAAACGATCCATTTACCATCCAGCCGAACGATGATGCATCCCGAACGTAGCCACTCCAACAGAAGCAAATTCCCAAGCATTGCGCTAGACTCCGACTCCGACTGACATGAATGGGAGAGCGGAGAAACCGGATTGCAGACGACCCACTTTGGTGGCTCCAACTGAACAAACCAAATCGTATGACAAATTCAATTAACGACAAATAAGATCTGATCTGTGCTTCACGGAAACATCTTTGGCTCTTTGGGAACGGCTCAGATCAGATGCCCATGAATGGGAGCACCTATCCGGGTGCGTTCTTTCACTCAGAATAGCTACGGAATGGGAGGATAGTCAGGGGATCTACTGTGGGGATTTATGCCCAGAAGTTTGGGAGAATCCATTGCCGATTCTGCAGTACGCATCGCGGAGCAAGAATCCTGATTTAAAACATTGCCAAAGATGCTCATATAATCCCCATAAATCCGCTGAATGGTAAGCAATAAATATGTAATTGATATTCCCCCCATCCGCATCCCATCCCATTAGATGTTGCAGTCATAAAGGTGGTACAAATCAAGAATTCACTCATTGATTTCCATAAATTTCGCCACGCACTCGTTTCTAATCATCTGTAAGAGCCAGCCACCCGCCAGCCACCCACACACATACGAATGAATGTATTTTGGCTGCTTTTATGAACTGCTATATCGTACAATCCCCCCCCACCCCTTGAAATGATATGCTACTTACATATGTCTGTGTGTTAGCCGGAGTGATTCCGGTGGCCCATCGCAACCCCCCGCTTGTGGTGGTATTATGCTGGCATGGTGTGTCGTCCCAACCCTCTTTACATTTTTATGAGTTACTTGTGTCATTCGCCTGTCATACGGCTCGTACGCATGTCCACTCCTAGCACTGGAACTGTGCGCTGTGGCTGTGGCTCTGGCTGTAGCGGCTGTAATGCTAACTCTATTTTTGGTGTTGTATCTGCATCAGTTTCGCAATCGGAATGGAACAAGAGTTGCTGATCCTATTTCAAACGTCAAGTTATCTCGACGCGCCGCAACATTGCGACTCGACTTGACTCGACTCCAACTACTTGACTGTCACATCTCAATAACCCTCGAGTGGTTTTCAATTGTCTCCAAAAATAAACGCATTTGCATCCATCCATCCATCCCCCAAAAAACAGACGACGCGTCGTCGATGGCGATGCCGACGAGGATGACGAACACATAGTACCCCATACTCGGTACATGTTGGGTCTTTGGGCCCCTGCTCTGCCCAGCCCAGCCCTGCCCTGCCCTGCCATTGCCATGTGCGCTGGAGTCGAGTCTATTCCAATCCTATTTGAAATGTTAATTTTTAACGCTTTGTAAATATTTCTAATATTTCATAAAGCAAAAAAAGCGCACAAAAATGTAAGAAGGAATATTTTCGGATACACCGAAGGGTGGATACTCTGGAAAGCGTTTGGGTAGGCAAAAAAAAAGTGCAGATCGTTGCCTGGAAAATTGTAGAAGAAACTTTTGAGGTGTTAAACCATTTGTTTATTATATTAAATAAATTATTATGATTATAAATAAATATTTTATGTCTATATATCCCTGGGAATGTGCAGTGGAGCAATATAGCTACCTATTTAGATTTTTAGATGTGACTTTAGGTGACTTTGAATTTAGCCAGAAGCAGCTGATAAATAAATAATTATTCTAATGATTATTATGCTATATTTTCCAATGAAATATTCCCATTTTAAACCTACCTTCAAGGCACCATTTTTATGTGGATTATCACCGAATATGCATGATTTTTTTTACTCATTCACAAACCAGAAATACCTTCCATTTTGATCCTATGCTTGAGAGTGTACCAAAAGCTCGCCACAGACATAAACGAAACCTTTTTGTTTTTTTTTTATTTTGCCGGTTTCCGTTCTGCCACCGCCAATGTCCCGAATGTACTTGAACAAAAAAGTCACCCACTCTGCCGGCAAGCGTCCTCCTACCCCCGGCCAACCCCATCTCCGATTCAGCGGAGTGACATCATCCAATTCAGAAACTTAAAAGTAAATAGATCCCAAGAGAGACGAGTCCCATGCCCATGCCCAAGCCCAATCCCATTCGTGTATTCCCATACCCATGCCCCATGCTCAGACCCATTCCCTTACCCATTTCCATTCCGTTCCCGTTGTCTTTGGGCTGCGATGCTCATGCCTGAATGTTTGTCTCAAGTGACATCGCTGCCAAGGATCATCTCATAATGTGGCAAGCGTTTAGCTTGGGCTGTCTCGCCGCCTCCGCCACACGACCTCGTCTCGCTCCTGCAGCCCGCAAACGAACTCACGGACTCACTGACGCTCTGACGGATTGGCTGGCTGGCTCTGCTCCAGCTCTGCCTCCGACTCGTAGTCATATCCTTTTGCTTCAAACCACTTGACATTTTCACAGTCTCGCATCCATGTCAATTTTGCGGTTTCGGTTTCACACAACTATGTACATATCGTATGTGCAGCCGAGCTCCAGCTCCAGCTCCATTCTCCAGATGAATGTGGAATTTTTGGCTTGGATTTTCGTGTGAATACACTGAGAGAAAGAGAGACATGCATACATATTTACCTACGATAAAATGAAAGATCTACGCTAGATCTATTTATAAAGATATATTTTGCCTATTTACCCACAGCTCTTTTTTTTAAGCACAATTTTTGTTGTCTTGCTATTTTTAGGCAATAAATTTTGGCACTTTTTGGCAAATATAAGAAAAATATTAACCAGCACGATTATGTCTTTTACAATAATATTATAAAGTTCCTTCCAATTTATTATTTTATTTTATTTTAATCAATTTGCTCTTTGCATTATAAATGCTCTATAATATATTTTTTTTATGAATTCTTGGGGGGAATAATTATTATATGAGTGTTTAATTGGTGTTCATTGGCATATATTTGACATTAACTTTATTGGAATGGGAAAGTGGCCTAAGCAAATGAAGGCAGGATGTGCGGAATTGGGGCATACCTTCCCTATTAAATATTTTGAATTAAAATCTAATCAATGTAGCTATATTTTAAGAACTCATATATTAAATTATTTCCTGCAGGTTTGATGCTCAGAAAATCTTTTTTCGGCTATTTGAGTTGAGAGATTTTTCATAAGAAAATCGTTTACAATTTTTAAAGTTTCATTTTTAGTTCTTATATTCTTCCCGCATCTCTTCCTGCCACAATAGCCTATTTTGCCGAGTGTACGCGTACCTCTGGGGCGGACCTTTGAGAGGGAGTTGGGCAGCCAGGCCCAAGCCCCAAGCCCCGAGCCGGAGCCAGAGCCCAGATCCAGACCCAGACCCCGAGCGGTGGGAGTGACAAAAGGGAAGCGCGCGGTGTTAATGTTAATATCGTAGCATGTTTTTTTTATTGGAATGTACATACACTCGTACGAGTACTCGTACTCGTCTGTGCATAGAGATGTGTACACTGTACAGACATGAGACTCGTCTCATGAGTATTTGTGTGTCTGAGTAGATACTCGGTACGTGCGAGTGCGAGTGAGTATATCTGTGTAATCTGTCCATAAGTGGCCTCAAATGCCTATCCATAATGATGATGATGATTATGTGGTTGCCTCTTGCCATTGCCGCTGCGGCGACCAATAGTCGGGCATTCATCATGATGCCGGAGAGCCGAAAACACAAACAATTTATGCCGCATGTCACGCCTTCCCCAAGAGCCGCCGCCACCGCTGCCACCGCTGCCACACATGTGAGAGCCAGTGAGGGAGGCAAAGTGAAATTTTCGAGGGCGTTTCCCATTATAGATCTCATCAGATCACTATATTATATGGTACATACGAATCAAAGTTCAGACGCACGAGTACGATGTATATGGCCCCGACACACTCATCAATGAAGCATCAAGAGATTTCCACAGATTTGCTGTCAAAAATGATTACAACAAGAAATGTGCTGGGGAAATGGATCAGTCCGCGTACTTCACAGCAATACTCTCGTTTCTCTGCTGAGGGATAAATACAAAAATATATTCCAGTCAATTCAAAGATTTAATTCCATTCAAAACTGAGCATCCTTCATAAATGGTCTCCATATGCCGACTACCCTTACTGGGATAATTTACAGCCAATTGATTTTTGGATGTGTTCAAAATTTAATCTTTTTAGATGGTTCCACACTGTGAAACAATTCCTTTAAAACTGAAGATACCATATAAAATACTGCCATATCTCAGTACAGTTCCAAGCCAATTGAAAGTGTTTTTTTTTTGTATTTATTAATATTTTAGATTTGTTTTTTAATATTTATGAATTCTTTTGAGACTGAAAATAAATAAATACAAAATTCCCCTGCGTAGGAACTTATTTTTCTTAGAACTTTGAGATCCAAATTATCTAAAATATCTTAATATTCCCCATTTTCTGCTTAACCCAATTAAAAAACCAATTTTTTTGTTGTTTACATTTTTGCGAATTTCGTTTCGCTGTTTATTTGTTAATGAAAACTTAAAATCATGTTGTAATACACAAAACACAATCAATCCTTGTTGCAGGGCGGGAGCAATATGTATTTCCCTTACGGGAGACAGAGAGAGCAATAACATTTCTTCACCTTTCACTTACAAACTAACTGCATGCGTACATACACAGATACAGATACATATACATATACATAGTATTGGGCGAGGGGGGGGTCTTGGGTTGGGGTTCTTTTCGTTTAACACAATAGGAGGATATGTTTCCATAGAGCTCTTTAGTAGTACATTCAGTTTATAAAATACATTATTTATTGACTATGAAAAAAATTGTTTCGCCTTAGAACTATTTAATATATGTTGTTGTTGTTGTTGTTTGTTTTGTTTTAATATTTAATTAATATTTCGTTTATAAATATCAATACTTCGTTGTACACCGCTCGAGTTGTGATATTGAGAGTGAGAGAGAGAGAGTGACAAAGGGAGCGAGCTTCGATTCATTCATTCACACACGCATTCACACCCACTCATTCACGCACTCATTCGCTTTGGCTTCGTGCTGCCTGCACTGAGGAACGGATTGAATACTTTAGAGTACACTTAGATGTCGCCTTACTGCTACCATTAAAGCTACACAAAAAAAAAGAAGATACTTAGATATTTAGGGGACAATATAACACAAGTACGAGCAGAAAAAAAGCTAAGTTTCGGAGCAATTCCAGTTTGTAATACCCATCGAGGCAGATTCGGGGCCGTTCCGCGCCGTCGGCGGGCCAGTGGGCGGGGACGCCGCGTTGAGCAGGACTCTGTCCGCCACGCACGCCCCCCACCCCACCAGCGCCCTGCCTTCGAGCGCACAACAAGACCCATAATAAAAATAAAAAAAATATTCATAATAAAAAAAAATAATAAACATTTGACTAAGGATCCCGCGGCCTTGACTCCCAAAAAGCTTAGACGGAGATGGCGGCATTCGTCGGCGGCAGGTCGCCGTACGGCGCGGGCGACTGCTGTGGCGGCTGCTGCTGGTGGTGGCCACTGTGGTGGTGGTGGTGGTGGTGATGGTGGCTGCCGCTCAGCTGCTGCTGCTGCTGCGTCTTGAGCAGCATCGAGCGGTACACCTCGGACAGCAGGCTCCACATGGGCGGGGCGTTGGGCGACTCCACGGCGCCCTGCGGCAGAAAGGCGTTGGGCGGCTGTTGGCTGGAAGCGGTTGCAGCGGCAGCCGCAGCGGCCGCAAACATTTGCGTCTGCAGCAGTCGGAAGTGATGCTGCTCCTCCAGATCCATGGCCAGCGGCATGGGCAGACTCAGCGGCAGGGACAGGGACAGGGGCTGGTGCTGGGGCTGGGGCGAGTGCTTCCTGGTCGGTGGCGCCGATAGATCAATGCAGGCGGATGCCGCGGCCAAGGCCTCGGAGCTGTCGCCGTCCATTTCCAGCTCCAGGTCCATCTCCATTTTGATGCTCGTCTCGGGCTGGCCGCCCGTGGAGGCGGAGGCACTGCTGTTGCTTCGCTTGCGCTTGCCCAGCAGGCGCTCCATGGAGAAGGCTCCGCCACAGGGGCTGGACGAGCGCTTGATCTGTTCCCGCTCCCGTTCCGCTGCCCTTTCGCGCTCTGGCTCCTGCTCCTGCTCTGGCTCCGGCTCCGTTTCGCGTCGCTTGTGTAGGCTGAAGTCGAGCGGCTCATCGGCTGAACGCTGCTCATCGGCACAGGCGCCGCTGGCGCTGGCGCTGCTGTGGCTGGTGAGGCTCAGGCTGCAGTGCATCTCCTCATCGGCATCCGCATCCGTCTCGCTGGGGCACGGGCTGGAGGCAGCCGGACTGGAGCTGTTGGCATGCATGTCCACGTACACAAAGACACCATCGTCATCGCCATCGACATCGCCATCTCCCTCGGCATCGACATCTGCATCCACATCCTCCTCGTAGAGGCGCTCTCGCTCGTGTCCCGCGGACAGCAGTCCCAGGCTGTGGAGGCCGGAGCCATGGCCGCCGGCGAACATCATCGCCGGGCCATAGCCCACACCCGAAGCATGATGATGCGCCGGATGGTGGTGCGGCGGTGGTGGTGGCAGCAGTCCGGGAAAGGCGGCCGGCAGGCGTCCGGCGGCGGCCACAGCGACGGCAGCTGCGCCGGGAAACACGGGGAACTGCTGGGCCGTGCGTCCGTCATGGGGCGAGATCTTGCGGCGGATGTGGGGCGAGTGCAGCTTCGGATTGGGGTTGGCGCTGTGCCGATTGCGGGATCTGCGCGAGCTGAACACCATGTTGCAGCCCTCGACGGTGCACTTGTGCATCTCCCGCAGATGCACCGCCGAGAAGTGGATCTTGAGGGCGCCCTTGTCGCAGAAGGTCTTGAAGCAGATGGAGCACTGGACGCGCTTCTTGCCCGTCGCCGGATTGATGAACTGCCCCGCCAGGTTGATGGGCGGCGAGCCCCAGCGCTTGGGCTTTGTGGAGCTGTTGCTGCTGCTGTGACCGCCCGCGCCCGAGCCCGAGGATCCACCTGGCGAGCTGGCTGGCGAATTGGTGCCGCTGGCCATTCCCGCATGGACATGCCCATGGGCATGAGCATGGGCATGGGCATGGGCATGCGAATGTGAATGTGGGCCATGGCCGAGCAGATAAGCGGGCGACATGAACGGATTCATAATGTGCTCCATGGCTGGCTGGACGTTTGTTCGATGTGGATTGGACTTGGATTCGATTCGATTTTGTTCCTGCAAAGACAGAGAAGGGAAAAGTTTGGTATCATTAGAGCGGCTTTCGCATGGCAGGGGCGTGGGGGCAAGTGTAAGTGTCAATCAGGGAGTCGCTCAAACGGTCAATCAGTCAGCGGACAGCGCGCAATCCTAATCGCAAACTTATGTGCCACAACTGGCTGTGGGCTGGAGGGCGGGGTGAAGTTTTGCAACTTTTTGCTCTGCGAAATGTTATCGCCAAAAGTCAGCCAAAGACTCGGGGGCGGGGGGTTGCCCTGTCCCCCCACACACACACACCCCCTCAGAATGGTTCCCATTTCTCCCCTCGAGTGTGTGAGGCGCAATTAAATCGAGGACAGGTCAACCAGGGGTCACTAAAACGAACAGCAATCCATCAATTAAATGGGCTTAAGCAGGCACTGCGACAGCAATTAATGGTGAGGGAGATCTATCGATTAAAAGGCAGTGCAGCGATTATCAATCGAAGTGTAATCAAAGAGACGGAATATCCTCATATATTCCGCAATAAATCTCGCAAATAATGTGAAAAATGTTTGGCCAACAATGCAGAGGAGAGGAGCGCTCTTTTATTTGGGTAGCAAAACTATAAAAAAAAAATGTCTGAAAATCGTTTGGACATTTCATTGATCTGGTTGCCCATCCCCAAACGGTCAAATGGCCATTGCCAATCGCAAAGTGAAAGCCAAAGGAGCTGCGCCGCTCCTAGCGGTGGTGACAGAGCGTCGGCCGATCTTTTCATGTCAACACAACACAACAGTTGACCACAAAAGTACACGTACACGTACACACACACACGGACACGGAGGGGGGGCACCGGCACCCCATCATATGTTGCCTCATTTGCTTGAGCGAAATCTTTTACAGCTTTTTTGGCTGGCATTAAAATCGCCTCGGACAACGACATCGACGAACGACATCCACGAACGACGAACGACGGCAACGGCGACGGCGACGACAACATGCGGCGATCAGAGCCAAAGACATAGCCAGAGATCCGGAGATGGAGATGGAGATGCTGATGGAGACAGAGAGCTTTGGCTAGCCCCCAAATGTGATCCAAGCGACTTTTTATTGTTGGCTTCGTTTGCTACCGTAATTGTGAGCAGCAGCCAGCCCAGGCCAGTAAAAAGCAGCAGAAGCAGCAGAAATAAGCCACAAAGGCAGCGGCCATACGAAGCTGGCCATACCCTGGGTTAAACTGGGTAGATATTGCAGGTGGAGTATTTATTTAAGACTTATCACTGTCTTAGATGATATGAGAGCAATATAAATATAAGAGATGATAGGGAAGAGCGTGCAGCAGCCTATAAACATTGAAATGTGTGCCCGTTACTCATCCCATTATTTTTTATTATATTACCGAATTATCAGCTGTCTGCAGCTTAGATTTCTGCACATGAATATGGCGGGTTAATGGTTCTAGAATAATTCTTTGGAAGATCAGGCCGATATTACCCCTTCGGCGAGGGTATTCCCAAGCAAAGGCTGAGAGACTGGCGGGGACTTTGGGCTGGGGACAATTGTTAACGCGGCAGCAACATCATGCGGATGATGATGGGGATGATGGTGGTCGTGTGAGAGATGTTTTGTGGCCGGGGCTATCTGGAATCAATCTTAAAAGTCGAACACATTCGCCAGCTAGCCGCTTGCCCAATGTCAGCCACAACAATTTCAGAGATACTCAAAGCCAGAGACAGAGCGCAGAAAGATACAGATACAGATACATTGGTGGGGCTGGGTGACTGCGAGACTTGGGACACTCAGTGCAGAGAGGGGCGTTCAGTTTTTTTTCTGTTTTTTTTTTTCTTCTTTTTTTTATGGGGCTCATTAGTAACGATAACAACAATAGCATTAAAATGCGTGTATGTACGCGCAAGTGTGTGAATGTCTGCGGAATGGATAGCTGGATGGATGCTTGGATATATCGAGGTGAGTATCCATACCCAGGTACATGGGGATAATTATTTTTGTCAAGCACAGAAAAAGAGAGAGAGACCCCAGAGCATGCCACAGAAGGAGAGAGAGAGAGACCAAGCAGATCCAACAAGAGAGAGAGAGAAAAGAGATGGGGAGAGGAAAAACCAATCACAAACTTTTGATGACTCGGACGAAACGTTTTTTTGATTATCGGCAACAGCAGCAAAAGCAGCAGCAAAATGTTGAAAGTTCCCCGAACAACAGCTACAGCTACAGCTGCAGCAACGAGGCATGCCCCAGAGATGTGAACACTGTCTGTAATTGCCGTTGTAGTTGTTGTTAATAGTAGTACATAATAATAGCCAGCAAATAGCAGAGATACAACCAGCGCATACTCGCACAAACATACTAGAGACGGACCACGGGGAGCAACGGACCCCAGAGAGATAGATGGTCCGGCAGAAACATCATTCCGAAAGACAAAAATCTTAATTACAACTTTGACATTTTAGAGATTTCCACAGAAGAGAGTCCAACCAAGAATCCAAGCGTTTTGGGGAGCGGTTGATGTAATGGATACTCCGATGTGGAATGACAATGCTGATGATGATTATGATTGCGTATACGATCTAACAACATTTGTTGGTACGAAAATCAAGCATGATATATGTCTGTCTGTCTGTATGTTCAACTCTGGCATTTGGCAAGACTCGCAAGAGTAACAGTTGTTGGAGTGACACTTGAATACTGCGACAACGAGCAGGAGACACAAATGCACATAGAACGATGCCGAGAAGTCCATGAATCCAAGTCTTTGGATTGGTTAAAAATTCTACAAATTCCAGACGAACCAAAAACTTAATAACCCAAACCTAGAACACATTTTGTACGATTTTTTCACAATTGCAACACCTAACCCGATCTAGAAGCTGAAAATGCTCTCTGGACTCAATGATTCTTCGCATTAAACACCTTTGGCATGACTCTCAAGAGACACCGCTTCCATGAGAATTTTTACTCCATGTGATCCTTAGACAACACTCTCAGATAGATCCTCAACACAACACAAAGTCCTAACTGTAAGCCCAACTGCTTTGAGAATCACCTTTTGGGACATGTAGCAACTGCCGCCGGCAAAGCAGCGAAAGACAGTAGCACGTTGGGGTATACGGTACTCTTTTACATACCTTATTGTTTTTGTTTTGTTTTTCCTGGGTATTGCAGGCAGGTTCCTGTTATATAACTCTTGAGTTTTTCCACAATATTTTCTTCAGCACTTTTCTTCTATATGGTGTTGTTTTTTTTTTTTGTTACTTTGTTTTGTTATTTGTTGGTCACAGTTTTATTGCATTTAAAAAAAAATGTTTGCCGGAAAATAGCGTATATTTTCCATGAGTTTGTTGTTGTTATTGTTATTGCATTTTGTTGTAGAATTTTTATTGAAAAAGTTTCGTCGTCAAAAACGACAAAAAACGGCGACGGCAACGGCAACAAGAAGTCTCATGCACACACGCGCACGCACACGAAAACGAGAGGCAGAAACGGTAACAGTGTGTAGGTGACAGCAACAACACAAGCAGCACAGCACAAGCAGTGAGCAAAGATCCACTCTTTCGGGTGTCGTGGGTGACACTGATTGTCGTGCAGGCCGAGACGAGGCTGCGAGGCGGCAGAAAGCAGAAAAAAAAAAACCGAAACGACGACAGCGACGACGACAAATGCGACGCACACACACACGCAACGAGGCAGCGCAGCGCAGCGGGGTGGGTGACACTTTGGCCTCTCGCTCTCTCGCTCTGACTCCTCTCTAGCGGCAGCGACACGCAGCAACGGACAACTGCCACACAAATGTCTACCTGAAGCAGAGCTGAGTAGTCTGGTGCCAGCGACTCTGCTGCTTCTGCTGCTGCCACTGCTGGCAGCGCTGCTTTGCCAGTATATGTGTGTTTGTGTGTGTGTGTGTGTGCTATCTGAGAGAGTGTGAGAGCGAGAGAGGGTAAATGCTATTGGAATTGGCCTTCCCTCAAGCGTCGGCGGCGGCGGCGGCGGCGACGGCCTGCCTGTGTCACATTGTCGTCGATGGGTCATTAGACACACACACGCACGCACGCACATACAGCTGCTGTCCCGCTCACACGAGCCCACTCTCGGACCATGGAGAGCGAGAGCGACTGTCGGTAAAGCAGTGCATCGGCTAAGAGTAGAAAGAGCTGGAAGGCCCACAGAGGCCACATGGGCTCTCTTAAGCACTGGCAACAATTTTTATTATATGTCATTATGTGGTGGGGAGAGAAGAGAGATCCCCCACCACCCCCAATACACACACACACACTCGCATTGGAGGCTAATTCCTGACCATATACCGTACGTACATACGTCTCCATATATAGGGCGGATCCCCTTGTGCGTGTGTGCTAGAGCAGCGTAACTTCTTTATATTCAGCTATTGCCTACCCACTCGCACAGTGTCGTCTGAGTGGATGGACCGTAGCGGTGGGGTTGACATGCGACTTATTGTGTGTGTGTGCGTTTACTGACCAAACACTCACACACACACACACACAGCCAGAGATTTTGTGGAGGCTCCTCTCTCACGCACTGCTTTGGCTCCCTTGTCATTCGCTCGCTGAAAGGCTAACGGAGCGCGCTCTCTCGGTTTCGGTTTCAGAGCTAAAACGAGTTGGTTGTTGTGTAGCTGCCGACTGCGCTGCCTCGTTGTCGGGAATGGAAATGGCCAGCCAGTAATTGTCGCTGCTACGCGAGTGTGTGTGTGTGTTCGTCTTCGTCTCATTATTGACCAGAAGAGCTGCGCTGTCGCTGTCGCTGCCGCTGCCACTGCCTCTGTCGCCGTCACACGTTGCTTTTTTGCTCGTTTCGTTCTTTTAAATTTTTGTCATTTGATGTCTTGTGTCCACTGTGTGCCGTTGACGCTGCCCGCTGTCGCTGCCCGATGCCCGCTGCCCGCTGTCAACGATGCCACTCGTTGGGCAGGCAGGCAGAGACCAACCGGTAATGTTTGTGTCCGTCCCACTCTGGCGCACACCAATGGCTGATCCACACTGCTCGCTGTGTCTCTGTGTGTTGGTCTCTCTCGCTCTCTCTCTCCCTCTTTCTCTGGCTATGCGATTGCGCCACAAATTGTATGCTCTGTCTCTCTGTGTATGCGTGTGTGTGTGTCCCTGTATGGGTGTCACACAATACGACACTTTAATATGGGGGCGATTTTCGCCTGTCTCCCTCTGCACCAATAGTATTTGAGCACTTTTTTGGGCGGCTGGTGACAAAGGCCCCGAAGAGTCGCCGTCGTCGTCTCGTTGTCGTTGTCGTTGTCGTTGTCGCTGGTGTTGGTTGCCGTCGGAGCTGCTGCTGCTGCTGCTGGCTTCTTCTTCGTCTTTGCTTACATTTTTCTTCATTTTTTGTTGTTGTCATCTCTTTCACTCCTTCGCTCTTCTTGTGCGTTTTATTTATGTAAATCGCTTCACTAGTACATACACTAGGTACGTATGTACACATGTATGTAGATAGTTATGTATACATATGTAAGTACATATGTACATACGTGAGTGAATGGACATTTCTGTCAAAACGTCCACCATGCCAATAAACATTAAGAGTGTCTATACAAACTGATTTCCATATCCCTAATTTTGTCCCAGTATTATTTTTGATACAAATTATTGCACAGAGACTCTCGAACACATTGAACTATCTAGCAAAATTAAAGAAAATTGGCCCAAACTATGCTAAGGGTATGCTTTGTGAATTTGAATACACAGGAATTTTATAACTTGACGCACGGCAGATGCCTCCGCCAGATTAATAAGCAGCAACGATTGCGATATTTAATTTCATGGAAACTAATATTCCAACTAATATTTAATAAAATATACAGCAAAATTTAGGAGATATTGCAACGTGTTTCATTGTATTTCAGTCAAATTTAATCAAAATCTGTTATCAATATCAAATTGTAGCCCAAATTATTACCAAACGAACAATGGATATGCAAGGGTATCAAAAGCTGACGTACTCATCGCCAGTCCTTCCATTCTTGTTAATTACTCTTATGGGATTATATACATACATCTGTACATGTGTAGGTACTCGTACATACAAACATTTGCCTTTTCTTTGTCCTTTTCATTCCATTCTTATATGTGTAATCACACACTCACTTTCGCATCAATCGTTCATTTAAATTAATAATTCTGATTGAGTTTTAGTTCGAAAATGCATGCATACATAAAATATACATACATACATACATATGTGCATATTTGTTCATATAGAATTCAAGTAAGTAATTTTATGCATTTATAGTCTTCCACATGCATCTTAAATCATATTATGTTACTAGAAACTGTCTACAACTGTCTGTGATGATTTAAATATAATATTTATGTATCACATTTTAATGCAATTCATTAAAAGTCACTTCTACGCTTGGAATTTGATCAGAAAAGATGTGATATTATATGTATATATGTATATGTACATATATGTATTTTTTTAAATATATTGCCACTTTAATCCATTAATTAAAATGTAAATATGTAAATCTACTTATGTATGTATGTACATATGTAACTTTACTTAAATTTTAATTATAGAGAAAGCCAGAAAAATGAATCAATTTTATAAATGAAATATAGATATAAAATAGCAAAAAAACATTGAAATTTGATTATTAAATGGGAATTCATGTGAATGAGTTTATGGATTAAATATGAGGAATGTTTGGATATTATTGCAATTATTAAAATTTATTTCAGGGGTAATTGCTGCATTCTCTTCTGTAAGGATTAAGCAAACACATTCCACAAATATACATCACATCCATATGTAAGCATTGATTTATTTTCTGGCAAGAATTAATAATATGTTTCGTTTAAATTGCTCATACACAAGTGCAAGTAGTTTTACATATGTATGTCAATGCGTAAATACATATGTATGTACATATTAAGTATTCATTTATTTACTTGAAATATTAACACAGATTCTTATCTTTATACACTTTTTGTTAGCAACAAAAAAATTTTGATTCCTTTGTGTTTGTTTTATTTCAGAAAATTTTAAAGATGTAGGATGTAGGGTGTATGTTGGGATAGGACTAAAAATCATTTCAATAAAAAGTGTGCGGTAGTCATAGATTTAATATGGGCAAAAGAAGGGAAGTAGAAATGAAATATGATATTATGTGGGGGAGTGAACTTACAAAATACTTATGTAAGATACTCGGGATACGTGGGGTCGGCAGAGCAATTAATTTCTACTGGTTGTATATCAAAGACTGGAAAATATAGAATAATATGCTCACAATTTGGGAATATTTTCAGATTACTGCTTAAATGTTTATGTTCCGAAAAGAATAGCCTATGCAGAAGAAATGTAAAAGTTTTCTTAACACTAAAGAAAACAGTTCAAAATGTGGATATAGTTTAAATGATTCATGTAGAACTATAAGAATTACATAAGATATAATCACACATTTACATCTATGGTGTTAAAATTAATTGAAATTCTCGATATATACGAAAATCATTAGAGGCAAAAGCAGAATTATCTTGGGCTGAGAGCACTCTTAAATGGCTTTAATTTAAAGTGACTCGCAGGCAGGCAAGGCATTTTCCTGAGTGAAACACTGCTGCTGCGTATCCTTTGCAATAACAGGATAATCAACTCCACCCCCAGGAGAGAGAACGGACAGATTGAAGTTTCGTGTGAACTAATTTTCTAGTTCGCCTTTCAATCTTTTGGAAGGGAGATTCCCGCTTCAGATGCTCCTCTCGATGAGCAGAAATCGATTAGCAACCAGGGGGCTGGGGTGCAGCAGTCGGTTACTTCAGTCGAAAGACTAGACAAGTTCGTGCGCGTATCTATGTACATACATATATACATATATTTGTATGTATATGTTACAACCACTCAATACACTTTGAAGGTCAAAGTTAAATCATTTTTATAAGCGGATAACCACACTCGTGTACGCATAATACGTATACGAGTGTACTGTGAGCAGCCAACAGCAGCCGCAGAAATTAAGTGTTCGAGCATAATTTGCATGTGTTTACAACAAATTGGAATGGAATTATGTACTTACATATTAATGTATGTGTTATGTGCATTATGTAAGCCCGTTTAGTTACACTTTCAATGTTTTATTGTTTGGCTGGCGAATGTTACAAAAAACATTTATTCGAAAAGCAACAAAAAACAAACACCAGCAAATGCAAACAGCAAAATTGTTGCCACTTGGGGCTGGGTATATGCCAAAGATATTAGAAAGTATTCATAATTTTTAATACGTTTTAATAATAATTTTGTTTAGCTTTTTTATGGCTTACAGTGCGCAAAATATTTCCAAATGCATGAACATTAGCTGACTTTTATTCTATTTTACTTTTCAGCATGTGCGACACTTTCTAACATGGAGAGATACGAAATATATATAAAATAAAAATACTGATTCTTAGATATATTTTTCAGACTCTTTCCAAATATTCCTTGAACATTTCTGTCTGAAATGAGAAATCACTGTCCAGGCAGTGAGACGCGGCACCACAATGGAGCTAGAACAGGCCCAAGCTATCGCCATAACCTAACCCAATATCTAATATAGATTACACACATATGTATTCAATTATTTGTTCATATAAATTTATAGGAATTTGGTAAAGCCTTTAAACTTGTATAAGCTTTAATCAATGCTTGGTTGCATCAATTTGTCCTTGAATTGCATTGTGTATGCATTGTCACATTTTCTTTTATAACAATTAAAATTTAAAATTCGAATTCAGATTTTGTTTTGGTTTCTGCCGCTGGCTTTCAGAACCTGTAGAAATCTCAGAGATTCTCTATTTGTTATACAAGTGATAATACCCCTGCAGAGATTCCACACTTTGACACCTGGGAGTTGCGCGATTCCCATTGCTTTATTGATGGATTCTCGCGAGGGCAAAAGGTGAAAAGTCAATCGATTTTTGGGTCATCAGAGTGGACAAATGGAAATGTCTCTCTACGACTCTTTACCTCATTGGATGTCCCTCCCCTTGTGCCTAATGCCTGGTGCCTGGTGCTAGTCAACACTTTCATTTTTCCTTTCTCTTCTATTGTGTGGCGAAATGCTTTCATTAATCAAAAAATCGTTGTTGTTTCTTTCTCGGGCCACTCTCCAGGTTTGGTTGTTTTTTTTTTGTATTTTTGTTGTATTTCGTTCCTCTTAGATCTCTGATAAATAATTGCTATCTTATTATGTCGATTGTCGTTGCTGTCGCCGCCGCACTGCTGGAGTCTCGGAGTTGGGAATCAGAAAATCAGATTTTCGAGACCCTGGCCAGGGTCTGTCTGTCACAGTGCCACAAATCGAGGCACAAAGTTCTTTATTAACACGACACGGCGCCCTTTGTTGCACGAACTCCAGCAGACCCGATGCCGATGCCGAATCGAACTTCAAGTCCAGATCGATCAATCATTTTTCACACTCTGCACTCGGCCGCTGCCGCTGCTGCTTGGGTCGAGGCGGAGTACCCTGTGGAGTACATAGATCGAACTACATGCGTATGTGTATGTGGGTATATCTTTTGCTCTCCCATGACCAAAGCGCTGGTGGAATTGTACTTGACTTCGTGTCAATAAATCGTTTCACATTTTTGTTTAATTTTTTTTTTTTAAATACAATTTACGCCGACACAAATGATATTAAAAATCCATTAATAATTTTTGACCCTGCTTCGATTACGTACAATTCTTTAGCCATGCCCGAACCTGAATCTGAAATCTGTATCTCAAAAATGAACCCTGCACCCAGAGGCTGAGGCTGAGGCGGAGGCTAAGGCTGTGGCAGAGGCCATGGGCCATGGGCCATGGGCAGGCAGTCAAGTCTGTCCTCCAGACAAAGGCGTCACAACATCTCACATTTAATTACATTTTTTTCTCTCCTTCTCTCTCTCTCTCTTTTTCCAGATCGATTCCCGTCTCGGTGCCCGTTCCCAAGCACGCCCCCCAATTGGGGGCAGCCTCTTATGCAAGGACAGTTTGGCCTTTGGATCTGAAAGCGATTCTCAGGCTGGATTAGGGGTTAAGACTGATGGTAAGTAGTTTTGGAATGGAAAACTTTGTTTGCAGTAGAATTTTCTTAACAAGAAAAATAGTAAGGAATATTTTAAGTTAACTCCTTTTATTTTATTCCTTTACTGCTTTTATTTAAATTTAAACATTATTAATGGCTCGATGACACTCGCATTCAGTTCATTCATCCATCCCTCTGGTGTCCATTAAAGCCGGAGATATCAAAATGGAAGAGATTCGGTTACACAAATGCACGAGATGAGAGAGGAGAAGTGAAGTGAAGTGATTGAAGGGTGCTGCTAGGGTTGCACATACGGGTGGGGGTGAATGGGAAATAATCCAACATCATCCACAGATGCATACATGCATATGTACATATGTATATACTGATGTATGTATGTACAATATGTGAATGCAGAAATGTTCCATGGCAGGACGGACAGTGCGCTGGTTGTGGTGGTGCAATTATCGCACAGCGCGTCCTGCCCTCTCACGATTCCTCAATGAAATGCGTGAAATCCGCGCGGGCTTCCACACACACACACATACACAGGAGACAGGAGACAGGAGACACGACACTCTGTCAGGCTTCAGTGAGGCACTCGAATATTGCACAATCGCGAACCGAACAGAACCAAACCAAACCGAAGAAATCCCAGGTAGTCCATGGCTCAGGCTCAGGCCCTGGTTTTTAGTTGTTTCCATTGTCGAAAGAAACTCCCTTCCGTCCGTCCGTCTGTCGTCTGTTGGTTGCCATGAATATGGCACATTATGTGCCCAATAATTAAGTGAAAGGGTTACAATGGCTTCATGAGAACTTTGCTAACCGGGTGATAAAAATGCTCGCTGCTGCTGCTGCTGCTGCTCTCCGCCGAAAGGGTTTTTGCGTTTTCAACATGTCGTCTGAATTTCATAATGGCCGCCCATAAAAATTCAACGCCAAGCCAAGCCATTCCAGCCCAACGCAACCCAGCAGCCAGCCTCGCTACCCAGGTATGACAGACAGGATGCAGGACAATCGGGACAGACAGACAGCCAGCCAGGGCCACACCGCACTAAGCGTAGTTCAATGGCAACGCCGCCGCCAGCAGCAATGGGCAGGAAGGTCGATTAGCAAGCTCAATAAACGCGACGCGAGCCTCGGGTTCGAGCACCCAAAAGAGATCACAATAAACTAGCCTCAACTTGCATGCGGCCAGCACCAGGACCAGGGAACAGGCAACAGGCAACACGGAACAGGAGCAGCAGGTCTTAGTGCCTAGCCACACAGGTACATACAAATGCAGACTGTCCTGTCCGCCCAGTCGTTTGGGATTTTCCATTTCCATTGAACTTTGAGAACTGCATTGGAAAGACGCCCCAAGCGGGCATGGAAATTGCCACAAAGATTTTAGCCACTTTCCCATTAAAAATATATGAAATTCCATGCTCCAACGGGAGCAGAAAGGGGAAACAAAAACATTGAACTTTATTCGGTATTAATACAAAAAAATAAAAGAAATCAAAGGATACTTCCATCTGAGCAAACCCAGCTGTTTGCTAAGCCTTTGACCCTTAGCTTTAAAGCCAAGGAGCAGTCAACTCAAAAAATAGTCAAAAATATCCTAACCATTCGCTTTGAATATCCAAACAGAAATCTACAAAAAAGAGTTGGAATTCCAATTTGGAAACGGAAACAAAAAAGAGTACAATTATTTTAAGCGCTAACTAAATCTGAGCACTCGAGTAGAATCTTCTGTGAAAGAAAGCCTGAACTTCACGCTCCATTAAAGCATCGCCAAGCGTAGTGCCAGACTTAAAGTACTCTGCCTTGAGCCTTGAGGTGGCTGTGTTACCAGATGACGCCTGGCTGCCTGGCTGCGCCCACGCCATTAGAGCAGGACGTGGAGCTGTGCTCTGTTCACAGGGAAATCCAAGATGGTTTTTGGTTCTTGGTTCTTGGCTCTTATGTTTTGGCCAGATTACTTAACAGTCCCAAGCAACAATGCAGTGCTGCAATTACGCCATAATTACAGCAGATACTCAGATGCAGCAGACGGACAACAAAAGGAGTTTCCCTTTCGGGTACGCACATTTTTCTGTGCAATTTTTTCGGAATTTCTATTGTGCACCCCGGAATCGTATATCATATCTCTGTTGTATGTGGTCGAGAATATTATGATTGCGCATCACTGTCCCTATCATATTTTTCTGCAGATGTTCGATGGCAGATTAGCCCAAGAGCATGGCCGCTCGATCGTGTATCCGCTGCTGTAGCCAGCATACACAATGGGTCCAAGACCAGTCCAGTGTCTGCATGCGGGGGGGATTAGCAATCGAGCATCGCCCACCCACATATTGTGGTCTGATTTAACTATCTCTATGGGATATGATATTGATACTGTAGAGTCTGCTGTGGACATGGCTGCGATTTGGTTCGATTTCAGCAGATGGTCTGGCAGCTCAAAACACCCATTGGAAATGTCTCAGAAATTAAGTCTAATTCAATGTGGGACTCTGGATGGCGGAGTACTTTAGGTGCTTTGATTTATTCAACATCAGTCGAAGGTTCTCGCTTTGAAAACCCATAGAAAAGGTACACAAAAAGAATAAATCTATTTAAAATGTTTTTAAGGTCTAAATATGCAGTATTTATTTTTATTATTTATTATTATTTATTTATTTTTCCATTATGAATTTTCAGCTACCTTTATTGAATTTTTCTAAGCTTTAATCTAATTTTTTAAAGAAAAGAAAACACGTTCCATTCTCAGAACACGTTTGCTCATTTAATTATTACATTTACTTGTCTAAATTTATTTCTAATGATGCATTTTTGTTTATTAAATTGCTCAAATTGATTGAAACATTTATTTGCATTTCCTACCTCATTAATTGCCATTCCACAATAACTTTCGCATCAATCCAAATATTTTGCTGATTTCCATTTGCTCAATTTAATTTTTGCTGTGCGAAATGCAATGAAAATGCATTTGCAAATTTTTTGCAATTAAATTGGAAATTTAATTTCGGCCGAAAATCACAACAGATTTGGAATCCTTTCGGGTGCATGTACTATGTATGTACATGGAGGAGTGCCGCGAATATTACCCACTTACACAGACACTCGTCGCACTCGCACTCGCACACCAACACACACAGGCCACACCCATACTTTGGTAAATACTCATACTCGTCCTCGTGCGCTCGTATCCGTATCCTGACGACCACACATCAAGTAATAATTATGAAATTTTTTTGGGGTAGGTTTTCCCACAGATTTTCGCTTCGTTCTCATTTTCCCTCACTACGAGTGTGTGTGCTGTGTGTGTGTGTGTGCGAGGGTATGTTTAATAATTGCTCGTAGGTCGGTACAAACTATTAAAGGACATTAGAGGTTGCACCCTCGCGGGCACACGGCCGCATGTATTATGCATGAACGAGTGAACGAGTGAACGAGTGAAGGAGTGTAAGAGAGAGACGGAGCTAGGGATATGGATGCCATGCCATGCCGAAAGGCAACCAAATCTGATGGGGCAACACATCACCAGCATTACATTTTCGATGCGAAGCTTCCTCTAATGATAGACACACACACACACACACACACACAGATGAGTGAGAGATGGCACCCCATCCCTCCCCACACTGTTGTCTGAATGCGTTACGCTACGGTACTACTATCCAGGGATTATTTGTGTGGTTTACAGTTTTTAATTATGCACCGCGACATGCGAAGGGGTGTGGGGTGTGCGGGGTGTGGGGGCTGCAGTGGGGAGGACAACCACAAGATGAACAAAAATTTAAGGGAGTGGAACTGAAGTGGTGTGGCATACAAATGGAATGCATCATCAAATCATGCCCAGACATTCCCAGTACGAGAGAAACAGCCCGCCCCCGCCACCATCCTCTCCCCGACAGCCTGCTCTATTGTGTGTCATGCTTACAGGGGGGTGGGGGGTGGGCTGGGCTGAGAGAGCTGTACAAAATGAACGACGAACCAGGACAGGACAGGACAGGACCCAGGACCATGACATCTGCAGCTATGCGCGGCAGAGTCCTGGCGGTTTCTGTGGCTTGCTACTCAAAAATGTATAAAAGCAATCGAGTGAAGCCCTCTTGGCCAGAGCCACCAACCCCGCCACCGCCCCCGCACCCACCCCCTCCATTCATGCGCTGCCCAACCAGAGTAGGAGCCGTCGAGCCATGTGCCCGTCCACAAGCCACAAGTACATATGTACACTCAGCATTCAGCATTCAACATTCAAATACTTGTACTATTCCCACAGCCCAGTCCCAGTCCCCCCCCCAACCACAGTGAAAGCTCTCCCCGGGCGAACACGCAGCGTAGCAGCGTATGCCCAACGGTTCCTCAAGTTTGGTTTCACTGTAGCGCCATCGGGAATGACATGTTGGGCCAACAAGCCAGCCAGCAGACAAGAGAGTTTTGTGGCAACCACAGTAGAAGCTCTCCAAATTGCACGAGAGCAGTGCAGCTCAAGAGAGCTCTCTCCACTCCTCTCTCTACTCCACTCCTCTCTCTCTCTCTCTGCCTGCGGCTGATTCCTTTGTTTCATACAAGTTTTTTGTTGTTAATTTAAAATCTGAACTACTCACCTATTTGCTGGCAGCAACTGCAGCCATTCAGTCCACACAGCCACAGAATAAAAAGGATGCGTAGTGCAGTCAGCCAGCAAAACTAATAGTAAATAGCTAAAGACAAGTTTTAAATTGTGACCAGCACAAATCAAACATGATCTATTTTGATTTAATTCCAGCATACAAAAAGTGGAACTCCTGAAGTTAGCTGGACTCGTAGCTGATCGATACAGTGCAGAATACAATTTCAATTTATTGATTGCTGTTGCTTATCCATAGTGATTTTTAAACATACATAATTATAATATATAAATAATAATAATAATAAATAATAATAATTATAAATATTATATTATTTATATAAATTATAAATGAAGCAATTTTCTCTCAGATTGGCTGCCTAATTTTTATACGCGCACTTTTATTGCCTTCATTTTTTGTCATTTTTTGTACGAAAAATGTTCAAAAAATATATCAGCCTTAGTGGCTTAAGCTGTCTAAAATATATATAAATGGGTAATACGACTCTTATTGCCTGATATAAATAAGTTTCCCTACCAAAAGAAAGGCTTAAATATCTACCAAGCAAGCGCCTTTTATTGCATATTCCCTTTAACAGACATTACTTCCTTATTCTTATTTAAGGGAAAACCAATTAAAAATACAGATATTCCAGAACCAATATTCTGCTGCTATTGATATGATTTAGGGAACCTTCCTACTCAGTTATTTAAGCGCACAAATTATTATAATGAAGTGATTTTCATTCACTTCTTTGCACATATTTTTGGCACCTGGGAGCAGCATCTTTATTCTGAAGATGGGCCCAAAAGTAAGTTCTAATAAAGTTGATACCTTATAAAATAAATAAACGTCACAGTTTCCACTTGCATTCGAACAGCAGCTTCTCGGGGCTTAACTAACCCAACTTGTTGTTGGCTCAGATACGTAAATATTGAAAGGGTTGGGCTTGCGCTTGTTAGCTCTTGGGCCACTTGAAGATGAGCCCCCACCCCACCCAAGGCCCAGTCCAGCGAAGGTCAGAGGGGAATACGGCAGCGAGCATAATGAAATTAGATTGTGTGCAGAGAGAAGAGAGAAGCTTCTAGCTTCGGGTCACAAGTCGCAAGTCGCAAATCGCATGGCAATTGCACAGCCGGCAGAACTCTGGCTAAGGACGACAAGTACTGGAGACAAAAGCTAATTGAAACGAGTAGAGAGAGCAGACACGATGCTGCTGTTCTGCTGTGCTGCTGTTGTGCTGTTCGACAAGGAAAAGTATTAAAATGTTGTAACCGAAATTCTGGGGAAATTTCCTTTTGGGAATTCATTAGCAACAGTCCTGCCGTAAGGCCATAAGGGGTGGCCCGCCTGCACGGCGACTGGGACTGGGTCTGGGACTGAGACCGAGCAAAGGGTAAGGTTTATTCTATTATGTTATTCTATGGTTGTTCCGCTGTATCTAATTTGGCCATATTATGAATTTAACCCTTTCGCGTTCTGCCTGGATATTTAAACAACTGTTTGCACAAAAGTTTAGGCCGTTCGTCGTGGAAGGTCGTCGGTGCCGCCAGCGTTAGAGCTGTGTAATGGCAGCTTCCTCATAATTTCCGTACTCCCCCGCCCGCGCACGAAATTGATTCTCTGTAATGCGTAGAGACAACCCCCCCCCAGCTCCCCACCAAACGCCAACATTTAACTGTAGCTTAAGCGCCCAGCCCAAAATTCTATCTGCTGCCCCATGGCCCACACCAGCAGACACCACTGTCTGGGGCTACGGCTTCTCGTACTTACTTTCTGCTGTTGTGTCTGCTCTGCCTGAAAGTGAACTTTGCTCTGGTTCCATCAGCACACCATCACCATAACCATGGCCGGTGCTGGCCGCTTTTTGGGTGCACGAATGGGGCGACTCGGGCGACGACTCATTACCGTGGGGTATTCCAGCGATATTTTCATTTACTTCGTCTGCGCCTTTGCTAGTTTTCTTTGTTCTCTGCTCCAGCATAAACATGCAGACAAATCTTCAAGTGAGCATTCTCCAGCTCGCTCTCTCTCTGCCAGGATGCTGGCTCTGCTTTGCCCTTTTTGCCATTTTGTGGGGACCTCGGGAGGGGGATTCGCGCGACTTGCGACTCGCGACTGCTAATGATGCCTTTTCCAGCAATTTAATTGTTAAACAATGAAAACGCTTTTGATTACAAGAAAAACAACAGGGCTTGCCACACCGCACCGCACCGCACCGCACCGCATCGCATTCCTCCCCCAACCCCCTAAGCCTAACCCCCTTCCCACATTCATCGCTATCCATCTGTTGGGCTTCTCTTTGTTTTGCTTTCGGTTTCCCCGAGACTTCATTTCGTCTTTGGCCTCCTGCGGCTGTTCTAGATTCTCTCTGTAGGAGGATGGAGATGGGGATGGGGGGCAGGGCAGGGCACGAACGGAAGGATGTTTATTAATTTTTACCTGAGGTTATCTATTTGTCGCGCTCTATGTTTTTATGCAGCCCTTTTTGCGTTGGGGTTGAACAGCCACAGAAAAATACGTTAGCCAGCGCAGGGCAGAAATGGAATGAGAACAAAACAACAACAAAAAATGAAAAGATGAAATTATAAAATGCCGAGCAGCTAGCAGCCAGCAGTCTTGTTGCTGACGTCGTTATGTTTTCCGCGCTGCCCCGCAATTTTCATGCTCATTAAATAATTTCCGACTCATGAAAGTTGTCCCCTCCCCATCCCCATCCACAGCCACGATGCTGCTGTGTCCTGTGTTCCTGGTCTGGTATCATTCCTGTCCCTGTCCCTGTCCCAGTCCTGTCCTGTCCTGTCCCTGGCCTGGCTGTATCCTGGAATCAGAAGTATCATAGAGCAGAAGCAGCTTCTGGATGGGCCACTGCCAATGCCTGACTACCGCCGAAAGGCCGGGGCGTTAAAAAGTTTTTATTGAAAGTTGTAATTTAAATTTATTAGGTTTCACATTTTAATTAATGCGTACTTCTTCGCGTTGGCCCGTTGCCCCTGCCAGGGCCCAAGTTGTGCTCGCAAATTGCAGGGGCAGCAACAAAATCACTCCAAGCGTTTGGGGTGTAGCACCGCGCCCAAGCAGCCGCAGTTTGCGCCCATTTCTCGAACATATTCCTTCCATTGGTTCCCTGAGATATTTTCTTCCGACTTCCGCTTTGCAGCTCTGGCTATAGGCAGTGGTTGCATTTTAGGCTACAATTTTTTTAATATATAGAAAATAAACTTCCTTTGAGCGGTGACTTCTTTTCTTATGTATGAATTTGTATGAATTTGGATGTTTTTTCTAGCGCTGTGGCAGAGGATTTTCAGGTTTATTTTATCAGGATATGAACTTCAAGGTTATCCATCATTAAGTATCATTAAAATTTATTTTCTAAGCGACCCTTAAAGCTTTATTTGTATTTATTTATTTATTCTATTTCTTTATTTCGTAGAAAACTCTTTTAAATAATATGACTAAATAAAATACAAATCATATGAATCGCTGATCCAAATTCAAAGGAGAATACGAACTGATTTCGCTACTGAATTAAAAATAAATTGGCATATAAAGTCCACATGTTTTTGCCAGAACGTTAAAACCTTTATAAATATATTTAAAAATCGTCTGTTAATTGATTTGCTTAAGGAATAACTGATTCAAAAATAATTATATTTATTTTTCCAGTCCATGTTGATGAGCCATAAATCTATGGGTGTACACCCATGAGTACGATTGATTAAGTAATCGACAGACTCCATCAGTAAAAGATCGCCTCTGCCTATTGGCCTTGCCATGCATAGATGTATAAACAAACCCCATATCATATGGGGTTTGCCCTGGCCACTTTGCGCATAATTTACATGGTTGGATCTGCTTGGCTCAAGATCCCTGATAATGTATATCAATGATTAAGCGAATTAGGTAGCTGTGAAAATGGTCCAACAAGCATTTATTAATACAAATTAAGATGTTATCGTCCCAAATTGAATTGAAGCCAAGTGCTGGGGGGAGTGCCGACTGCGCCCTGAGAGAAATGGGGTTCGAGCTCCCCAAAAAATGAGCCGCTTAATGTAGTCAAAGTCGCCCAGAAGGACTCCGGGCACAAGAAACCAAAAGACGGAGGCATAAAAAAAGCACAGGCCAGACGGGCCAAAAGGACACGCAGCCAGATCCAATTCCCAGTGCGCAACAGAAAGCGGAAGGAGATCTGGATCTGGGGAGAGATGGGAATGGAAATGGAGCTGGAGATGGAGATGGGAGTCGTCTCAACCGAAGCGAATTGTAATGCGAACACAAAAGTTCACAAATTAGCAAATTTAAGAATCTCGGGGAAGCAACCACAGCAAACCAAAGGAAAGGAAAACAAAGCAAACCGAGACAAGAGAAAAAAAACAAGAAAAAAAAACAAAACAAAAAACAAAAGCAAACAATACCAAATAAAGCGCAAGCGGACAGGACAGAAATACCTACCAAGGATTCGGATTCGTATTCGGATTGGGTGGGGGGTGTGTGGGGGGCGGCGGTAGTAGGTGAGAGTGATAATAGCGCTGGGCGGAGGGGACACTGGTGGGAGCTTCCGAAATACAAATGTTTTCTGGTGTGGAACAGAAATAAGAAGTCAAGGAAAAACTCAGCAAGTGCAGCAGGATGTTTAGACTTGGGAATTATCCTTTGTTTGGAATTTACAAAAATATTTAAATTTGAATTTTAGCCAGGAATTAATTCCTGAAACAATATTACTTACAACAAATAGGCCATTTATTTTCGCTTAACGACATTTATTATTTTTATTTTCATTTATTCATTGGCAGTTTTATTTAATATAATTCAATATATACATAATAATTTAATAATGTAATGTAATCAGATCTAAATGATTCTTAATTTGGTTGTAGATAATTCCATGCCAATATAAAAATTATTTTTAGTTATTTTTATATTAAAATATAATATAATATACAATATAATATTAAAATATAATACAAAAATTGCTGGAATAGCTTTAAAAAATATCTAAAAATGTCTCAAAGCTTCATTAAATGGGATGATTATTTCTAAAGAGGTAGATAATATATCCATAAATAGTTTCAACCGATATTTAGCAAAGAAATAACTTTAACATATATATAAATTTAAATAGTAACACCAACAGTTCCAGTAATAAAAATTGTACACCAAAAAATAAATCGGTTATGCCCCTATTCTACTCTCTACAGGTACAGGGTATAGCACAAATAAAAAAAAAAAATGAAGTAAGAAATGAGACTTTGCCGTTGTCGTTGTGGCTGTCAAGTGGGGGGAGTGCTGGGAATATTACTGTGGGGGAATGTACGACTCGTAGCAGTGGGCGGGCGGGGGTAGGGGGAAAGTAGCGTACCCCAAAAGGCAAGCGGGAAAAATAAAAAGGGCATAGAACGAGCTGGGGGCGCACCGGGGGGAAAAACGGCAGCAATAATAAACAATTGTGCGATGGAAATCCGCGATTGTAATCCGCAATTTTTACGGCTTTTGTTTTGGGACGGAATCTGGTGGCGGTGGAACGTAACGGGAGCCCAGGGATGCACTGCCAGTGGCAGCCTCAAAGGCAGCAGCAGCAGCAGCGTCACTTCCGTCACTTCATTCGACGGTGGCTATCGGCCAACACCATCTTTATTCGTTTTTGGAAAACAATCGCATCGCAATCTGCGGCACAACAGGGACAACAGAGACAACAGGGACAACGGAACAACGGGGGAAACGGGCAGGGAGAACAACAGCAAATAATACCGCAAAACAGTTGAGTGACTAAGTGACTGCGGGAGACAGGGCACGGGGACGGGGAATGGGAACGGTAGAACGAGAGACAGACAAGGACACAGGCCAGCACAGGAAGACAGAGGCGTGTGGCTGGCTGTCCTGCTGCGCTGTCCATCCCCGATGCCCGGACAGAGGACAAAGCACAGACAGAAGTCAGCGCAGGATATGCGTAGCTGGGCAGGAGGCTGTTGCAGGTTGTCCTGTTGTGCACCTGTAACTGGTGAGCGAGTGCATTGCCTGTGCACCCCCTGCCCGGTCGCAATTTGTGACCTTGTTGTCCGCCCCCAGACGGCTAAGCCCTCCTCATTTTAATAATTAGTCGCCTCCGCCACACATGGCATGGGAACATTTAATTGGCCTCTTGCCGGGGGGGCACAAATCCGGGCCATTGGCAATGAATCTGGAACCGAAAACTATCGGATCAAGAGGCACGGAGAAGCAGCTTGGAAACATGGGAGGCAGCAGCTGCTGGACATGGATATAACCTTAAGCATTCCGATTATATTTAGGTACCTTAAAAAATATCTTAACTGAGTGATCCACCGCGGCTGCTGCAGCCCCCTTTCACGCTTCACATTTTTACATTCACTTCCAATAAATATAAATAAATATATACTCAAAATATGTATGAATGCATTTCTTTTAAAATAATTCCCACAAACTTAACAAATTTTTAAATTTCTAACAAATAAATAAAACATTAATTAATTATTTGTAATGCTAAAATAATTTCAGACAATAACTTTACTTGATTTTCATATATTTTGTACAATATATTCCCTATGGGAACCCTCAAAAATGTTACCAAATATCTACCAGCTGTTTGTATGCCACAAAAGATGCTTCCAAGACCCAGAACAGATCGCCGACCCGCAAATTCAGGCATGATGTGGTCTTCCTTTAGCCCTGAATGATACGCTTAAATCCCCACTAAAATAAAGATAACATTTGCACCTGCCCCCAGCCCCCGTATCTGCCCAGCCCCTCGTGCCATACATATGTACATTCGCACGCATAACATATAAATTTGTACATCTGTGGTGGGGCTCGAGCTGTTAACAGTCGACAAAAAATGGGCTTTTGACACGAGAACATCCATTATAAGCGCTACTAAATTGTGTTGTTTGGGTCAGCTCGGCTGGTGGGGTGGGGTGGGGTAAGGGTGTGGGTTGTGGGGTCCGGACCTCTCTGAGTAATGTGTCCGAGCGAGTGTGGACATAAGCGAAGCGTGTTCTGCTTACGCACTCACCCGGTGACCAAGGTCCCTCCTGCTCCTGCTCCAGCTCATGCTCCTGCTCCTGCTCCTGCTCCTGCTTGACTTGGCCAAAGCTAATGGCCTGCAGTTTTGTTATTCCAAAAGGAATAAAGATTCGAAATATAGATAGCCGGGATTACCAGCTGTGATTTCTATAGGAGAAACTTGTGCTCTGCTTAAAATTTAAGTCCTCAAATAGAACAAAATATTACCCATTTCCCCCGGGGCATATTTGGTCACTTTTGTGTAATGATTCACTGTGCAAATTTCCCCCTAAGCGAACAGAACAGCAGGCACAAATAAAAGGATACTAAACTGCCAACAGTTTTTCCCCAATTTTGTTCCAATTCAGTAGTTAAGTGGCATTGCTATTGAGTTGCAATAATTGATATAAATTATAATATATATATAATATGACTTAGTTTCGATTTGTAAATATGAGAAAATTTTAAGAATTTTTGAAGGGTTTGAAATCTAAAGTTCAGTTGAATATAGTTCGAAAATGTTCTTTACTGTGGGGGCAAATGAAACGTTAATCAATTGAATAATAATATATAATATAATTAATGCAAATATAATATCATGTGTTTTATTTGGAGGATCTATCTGCTTTCCAGGTGAACCTGGTGAGGACCATTTCAGGGTCCATATAAAGTTCATGGAAAGTGCAAAACATTTAAGTTTTTATTCACAAAAAATACATTCATCTACTTACAATCCTTTGAGGCTGCACAAAAGAAATCTCTGCAAGACAAGGTTTAAACCTAATCAAAGCTGATCAGAGAGATCACTCTCTTTCCCCCCAACTTTATTTATTGCAGCATTTGCCCCGCTTCATTCGGACTCATTCAGAGCCTGTGTCTGTACGTGAAAGACAGCATTTCATTGACACACAAGTTGTGATTAGTGAAGAGTTGATGGAATATGGAATATGAAGGCGAAGTTGCCCTCCCCGGACAGATGACGTAGTTTCGAGTGGGCTCTCTCCCACTCCCCTGCTAAATCGGCATGAGAATCATTTGTGGAAATGTTTCACATAAGTACTTTGGTACATAAGGAGCGCAATTGTGATCGTTGTCCTGTTTGAATGCTTCAATGGAGGAGGAAGGAAACAAATCATTTCTGTTTTTTCTTTTTCCGAAATTGAGTGTGCGCATCCCCCGGTCGCAGCCACTGGGATTTATTTTTTAACCCAATAAGCTAATGTTGATTTAAGCAGAGCAGGAAGAGCACAGAGCAGGAGAGCAGGGGGCAGGGGGTTCCAAATTTTGGTGCTGAGATTGGTTCGGTAACGGCAATGGCCGATGTGGCAGTGACAGCGGCAGCGACAGCCGAGGCAGGATGTCAGCCAAGCAGGCCTGACACGACGAGGATCGTCGAGTGATTATAAAACTTTGCACCCTTACTTCAGTTCTCGAGTGCCCTGCCCTGCCCTGTGCTGTGCTGTGTGCCCCTGCCCCCAGCCCTGTGCTCGGCAAACAAAATGTCTCCCATTTCTGGCAAGGATACTCGTGTTTCCTCATTTTGTTTAGCTCAACTCTCTCTCTCTCTCTGGTGCTCTGTCGCTCTGTTGTTTTGTTGATTCAATATACATAAGAGCCTGCTGCATTCATTCATACATATATTTAATTTCATACCCTTCTGCCAGTGGGCTTAGTGCAGCATTTAAGCAGAACACAACATAAAGTAACGTGATTAATTTGCTGATGCCAACTGCGAATATTCAACAAGGTAAAAACTCATAAAACGAGCACCAAACTAAGACCTGGCTGCATCTGCGGATGATGCAAACTATAGAGAATTGCATGCAAAAAAAAGGGGGATAAACATAAAATAAAATCACACTGTCTTAATTAATTAACATTAATTTGAACAATTTAATTAACAGATTGCAAAAGATTGCAATTTTTAACCAATATTTCTAAAAAATATATTTTCTAATACTACAGTAAAAATGAATAACACATTACAATACAATTATTACATTTAATTTAGCTGAAGGCCATAGCAGCCATTGCTAGTTTTTTATCACGTACTTTTAGGTTTACGCCTTATAGTAAATTATTAAATAAATATTTTCTTATTATAAATACTTGTCTATTTAAACTAAAATTATTGTGTGTATTTAATGTATTTGTTTTTTAATATAATTATTCGGTTCAACACATGGTCTTCAAAAGTTAAAATAGTACATATGTACATGCCTACGATTATTTTTCAATATTTTGGCAAGATAATACAAATTCTATTCTGATTATTTAAACCTTTTCGGGCTGCATTTATTATGTACAACAAATTAAGCACTGAAACACAATTACCTATAGACTGACTGTTATAAGCATCATTACTCCATTTTTAAATGAATTCATGTATATATCATTCAGTTTTGCTATATCCCCCCATTCGATATATGTATGTAGCAGCTTGCCATAAAAAGGGCATTTGCCAATGCGACTTTTATGGCCAGTGAAAGCTTTTGGTTCGTTTTATTTTTGCATTTGCCGAGGATACTCAAAAATCGCAGTTCGCCCAACGATGCCGCCGCCGTGTCCTGCCCTCTGCCGCCACACGCCTGGGTCCGTGGTGCCTGTCTCCTTGTAGCATAGTGGCAGGAGCGTGAAGCAAAAAGGCACCCCTGAGTCAACTACGGATTAATTAAATACTCATATACGAAAATGTTTGGCCGTGCGCGCACCACGGAATGGGCAACGGAGTCTGAATAGAATGGACTGATGTGAAGTGAAGTGTGTGGGATGGTGGACGGTGGACCATGGACCATGGACCACGCAGGGGCCGTGTGCTGACCGGTGCCAGTGCCAGGGCCAGGGCCAATGCCATTGTTTTTTACGTGTACATTCAAATAACTCAATGCACATCAGTCGGTCAGCACAATGGTCGATACACACACCCACCCAACCGACTCGGGGATGTACATTGTACATACATACATTTTTATGTATAGGGAAAGACATATGCACTCTTGGAGCTGTACATACATACATATATCCACATGAATTCCAATTATGTGTATGATTTGCAGTGTTTGCAAATATTTGCATACTGTCCGTTTACCTTTAGATGCAATTTTGTCGGCTTCTTTTATGGATCACCACAAATGCGAAGATGTCTGAGGGTTTGGGGCTGCTTCCACTTTTGCAGCTAAAAGGAAATTGCACTTTTGATTTAAAGCTGCAGATTTCTGATGCTACAGATTTCATTTTAAATGATTTTGATGCTCAAAGAAGTTTTTTCTTGCGGCAAATTTCAAACTAAAATATTAAATACAAAGTAAAATATTTACTCAAGCAAAATGATTTTTTATATGTAAACTTGTAGAAAGAAAAGATGCAAAATGTTAACATTTAGTGTTTTAAATGCAGCTATGAATTTTCTAAAACAATATTTTTATATTTATCTGACAAATTAGGTAACCCCAATTCAGTTCCCATTTTGTATAATTTAATCGCTACCTTCATTTTTACTAATACAAAATTATTGATACATTATTCAAATTATTATAATTTATTATAATAATAAATAAATATAATTTTTAAACCTACTCTTTGGCATTATTTCCGATCTCTAAAGAAGAACTTTTAGATTTAAGAATGTTTCCAAAATTTAATTGGAAATTATTGCACAGATATAATTTTAATAAATTTCCTAATAGTATCACGCAATTTAAAATACTTATCATGTAACCCCAAAATTTATGTTAAGTACAAGTAACCCTTAAATAAAAAAAATAATAAAATATGAGTCACTGCCTTCGGCATAGTTTTCTTTGTTTACTTATTGATGCTCCCAAACATTTGAAAAGGAAGTCCATGGTTATTTAATTTTTCCAGAGCATAGAGCATGGTGCTATATAATTTGATATTCAACCACAAGTGGGGGCCCATCCAAATGACAATGCGGCGAACGGTGGTCAACATTTTAATTGCAGATCATCAACACGGCGACGGTTTTTGGAGCGATCTAAAAAATATATAATGACATCTCGTGTCTGAGGTCTGAACTGAGAATGGAGGGGCACAGACAAAAACATGTTACAGCATCCCGTCGCGCCGCTCGGATTTTGATCTACGCGGTGCGACCTGCAATTAGCGGCCCCAGAGATTGTTCTTTCTCAGTTCGCGCGGGTTGGGGCTGCCTGTACGTGCTCTAAACCAATTACGTTTTGGGGAATGACTGACACGAGTCCACAAAACTCGTAAGAGATTTGTGGCCTTTTATTGTCGTCGTCCACATTAGTCGAAGCTTTTGGAACTGGGACTGGGACTGGACTGCAAGCATTAGTCGATCCCCACTGATAATGACACTCGAAATGGGGCCTAAGTTCTGGATGCACTCTTTGAAAAGTAATTTTCCTCTGGCATACTCTTGCCTCTTGTATATTTACTATGCTATCAGGGCTGTCACCAGTGCTTATAGAGTTTATAAGAATTTTAAAATGTTGCCAGTACAGGCATCCCAGCAGCCAAATATAACCTTTAGAACTATTACATTGAAGGAAGTTTTCTGGGTTTTTTTATTGCCTGCTGCTCAGATAAAACATAATCAATATTAACTTAATTCTAGGACTAGCTGGGACTATTCTAAGCTGCTTAAAAACTTCAATTCGTTGAGCAACATTTTAGTGTATTTCTCTGATCTATTTCTTACATTTCTTGCACCGATCTAATGAAGTTTTTTCTGTAGTTTTTCACAGCTCTGGTGTAGCTGGTTTTGTCGTTGGGTTTTTGGTTCGTGATTAATTGGAGAAGAGCTCGCTGGATGTGGTGCTGCGCTGAGGTTTACTCGTGTTGCCTAGCAATGCTTTTTACCTAATGTCTGATGGCCAGGGCCAGGTGGCACTCATCTCTCCAGCTATCCAGCTCTCCAACTCCAGCTCCAGCGTTGCCGCTACCCATTGATGTGTACCTTAATTATAACGCCATCGAGCTGCGTCATCATTTACGAAACGCCACCAAGCACATGCCCGAATCAGGGCAACCATTATTATTATTATTATTATTGCCATGGACGGGTCGGAACGGGACGGGATGCGACGGGACGGGACGGGGCAATGGCGATGGGTAAAGTACATAAGCCAAGGTGAATTTCCATACACCAAACGATGTGCTCCGCCTATGTAAAGCCAAAACCAATCCATTTGGAATAGGTATAGGCATAGGCAAGTCCTGTGTGCTCTGTCCTGTTCCCCTCCTGACTGTACGTAGGTTGGGAACTGTCCGAAATGGCATGGACAAGATGGGGCACAAACTAGACCCATTTGGGCCATCTTTAACCCTTCACCCAATCAGTGTCTTTGCTTGTTCGCGGGCCTTAACTTTCTAATATAATGTTTAACTTTATCAAATTGTTTGTTCAACCTTTTTGTGGCCATAAGTGATGACGGAAGCTTTAACGGAGAGGGGGGCTTCTGAAGCGGCCACATTCCGTCCAAGACGGTGATTGGTGTGGACTCTTTTTTGCTTCCTAAGATTAGCAGCTGGCGATTTTGGAGCACTTCAGGGGCACTTTTAGCATGGCATTTGGATTGATTACAGTGGCAAAATATTTCCTTTATTTATTTTATGTTTAGCTTTTTGCTTTTGCTTAGTTTGCAGTGCAGTGAAATATTTCCTTCGGTCTCAGATTATTTCATTTCCATTTGAGAAGTCTATATGGAAATCTTCAAGGAAGTAAAACCTATTCCTTAACTATTAGTATTATAAGCACATTTTCTCTTTATAATCTCGTATATTTTTAAGGAATATTTTAAGGAATTTTCGCTCAAAATTCCCTTTTAAATTAATATTTTTAGACTGCAAAGATTGTAGAATTCTAGATGATTCTTCTGCTCTATCATAATCATGTATCGATGCATTAATACACCATGAATATTAATACTTTTGTGGATTTAAATTTCTTACTTTTATTTGAAGTTTTCTTTTTTCAGCAAAATATATGCAGAAAAATCTCAAATATTCTAGCCCAAAAATATTTCACCATTAATCATAAATCCCAATATTTTATGCATATATTTTGTTGTTGTTGTTTCAATATTTCAATGCATTTATGCACATGGCGCTTGGCATATAATACAACTTTTGTGTGGCCTCCTTTTGTGTGCTGTATGCTGAATGCATAATCCTGATGTTTTCTTGAATTAAGACAATTATAATGTTGGTAAGTCCAGGAAGCGAAACATACAAAACAAAACAATGCGAGACAATATGAAAGGATCCACAGCAGGCGAAATCCCCTCAAAATGCGTACCAATGTCGGATTAACCGAAAGAAGTTGAGCTGCTGACGCGGAATCAAGAGATTGCCAGTCCCTTCAGCGAAAGCAAGAAACGGCAAGAAAGAGAGCAACGAAAGAGCGAGCAAAATTGTGGGAGTGATGCGAGTCGGGCCAAAGGGGAAATGGAATGCAAAAATTTGTTGAAATTGTAAAAATCGGTAACGCCGGGGATTTCGGGGCTGCTTAACCTAAAAGGTAAGCACAACAGAAACCAGAAAAATACTAAAGGAAGCAGCAGCACCACGAGAACAGAGCGAACACAATGCCGACTGACAATGGCACAGTGTTGCGAATGAATAATTAAAATAATAGGTCAAGCAGGTTGAACAAAGCCGCACAATGCCGAGGATCTGCACTGATCCTGCGCCCAAAAAGAGTGTAGAGTGAGGAGTGAGTAGAGCGAGAGGAGAGGAGAGAGAGGCTGACAGGCTGACAGACTGAGTGGCCGTAGCGCCATGCGCTTAGCCTTAGCGCACCGAAACAAAGCGAATGGTAGGAAGGTAGCCCAGGGAAGTGAAGGATATGCCATGGGTATCAAAAGACAAAAGGCCGCGAGAGGAACGGTGAGCGGCGGCGGCACAGCAGGCAAAACAATGCGGCAAAGCGTTAAATATTCCCGAGTACAGCCCAGGCCAGGCCGGCGAAATGGCCAAGAGCCAAAAGAGCAAGTACACTGGCTTACGGGGGAGAGAGAGCAGGCGAGCAAGAGAGAGGGAGAGAGATAAAGCCGGGAGAAAGACCATCCATATATAGAGCCACAGTAGCTGCAGTGGCAGTGGCAGTGGCGGTGAAACAAAGGGACA
Source organism: Drosophila ambigua (assembly GCA_018150905.1). Classification (NCBI taxonomy): domain Eukaryota; kingdom Metazoa; phylum Arthropoda; class Insecta; order Diptera; family Drosophilidae; genus Drosophila; species Drosophila ambigua. The sequence continues at coordinate 2,591,842 of JAECWS010000151.1, read as the reverse complement.
CAAAGGGGCCAACACAGCTAATTATCCTATTCACATCAAGTGTGTGTAATTACTCTCCCCGGACAGGCACAGGCACAGGCGCTGGCACTGGCACTGGCACAGGAGGCCCAGTACAGAGGACTCTCTGGACAGTGATGGGACTGTGATCGATACTTGTCAAGTGCTCAGGCACTGATCTCGGCCAGCGATCTTCCCTGCCATTCGCCTGCCTGCTGTTTTCGCTGCTGCTGCTCCTGTTGCTGCCGCGCACTACTACGACCCTAAGCCAATTACCGATTATATCTGGGCAAATGTAAACGGCTTTTTGGCACAGCCATACCCATCCGATCCGATCCCTGGGCCCCTAGTGACAATGGGTGTGTGCACCTTGATGACACTGCTGTTGCCAGTTGTCCTTGTCCTTGTCCCTCAAGCAACTGTCCATGGCCGTGGCCGTGTCCGTGTCCGAGTCTTCCGTACAGCATACGGCATTGGTAATCATCAATCAAAATCATCAAGCACACACCAGTCCAAGAAGTTTTTGTACCTGTCCGTTTGCAAGTCCAATTTCAATACCGATTCCAAGACGTTGTCTCATGATCGTTTCGTTTCGTTTGGTTTGGTTTGTTTTTTTGGTGATCTCTGGCATGATTTTTGTGTTTCGTTTTGGGCCCAAGATGAATCGCTGGATTGTTCGCACCCCGTCGATAAGCAGTTAATTATATTTATTCCCATCCTGTTGGGCGTTACACATCGGCGGCGGCATCGCTTTGTGTGCCCATCATGCCCATGCCACCATGCCCCATACGCATTACAGTATTTCCAAGTACGCGTGTCTAGTTGCACTTTCCCGAGGTTTCGGCGCCAAAGGATGATTAATCAATGGCAGTCAATACACCCATCGATCCATCCATCCAGCCATCCATCCGTCCGTCCAAACTATCCTCCATCCAACCAGCCATCCACCCGAGTTGAACCGAACCGAACCAAGTCGTGTCGAGCACATTCATTGCAACATCAGCGTAAAATTTTTATTGTAACGCATTCCCCCCCCACACCAACCGCAATATACCCAAAGGAAAGCCGTATAAATCATAATTTCATTTCCAAATTATACATCGTCAATCAACATAATGAAATACATTTTTTCGGTGGTACCAAAAACTTCAGTAATCTACCCAAAGTGAGCCAGCACTTTTGATCGATCCAATACGATCCGATCCGATCAGCGTTCGCGTTTGCATTTGGGAACCATAAATGTGAGAAGTGTCGCAATATACGCAAGCTCATGAGCGTGGCAATAAAAGTGATCCACTTTGTTCACACATAATATAATTATTCTCGTTAAGGTCTATGCAGGAGATCTTGATCAAACAACTTCCTGTGTTACCTGCTAAGATGGGGTTCCGGGAGCTGTTAAAGGGTAAACAGACTCGGGGGGATATCACAGTTTCTAGGGTACTTTCTATTATTACTAGTTCTATAATGAAGACTATTACAATATTTATTTTATGTTTATTTAGTTATTTCTTTAATATTATAGGTACATTATCTAATGGAAATAACGCACAAAATCTGGTATAAATAATATGCCTTAGGAATAAGAAAAATATTAAGTCCTAAAAGTATTAACATGTAACAAAGAATTGAACAATAATGAATTATTAAAATCTTCCTCAAGTGTACAGAAAATAATTCAAATAAAATATTAAACTATTATTTTGGGCTTTGTTCTATTAGATAATTATTATTAAAATCGTATTTAAATCTTCCTCAAGTGTACAGAAAATATATTCAAATAAAATTTTAAACAATTATTTGAGCAAGATTTTGTCTATTATTAAACAATTATTAATTAAAAGCACCAAACTAAAATGTCTACAATTTCCATCTAGCAATGCAATATTTGAGCTATGCCTTTTTCAATAACGAATCACTTGATATTTGGGTTATTGTGCTGCATACATAAGCGATTGGGTCTCATAAGAACAAGCATATAAATGCGTTGATGTAGCTATGTATGTACACATGTATATATGTAATAGTATACATAAATGTATGTAAATGTATAACGATAATTGTTAAAGGGCTGAAACGAAATCTGTGCACACACACCCCCGTGGTATTATTTCAATATAAATGGGCTCTTCAAAGTCATTGTATGCATATTCATATACGACGACTCTCAATGGATGGATGGATTTATGGATGGGGTTGTAGATGAGGATTTGAATTTGAATGCGAGTGCGTCGTCACTGAATTTCGTTAATGAAATTTTTTGGTCGACTCGTTAGTTGGACGGAGTAGCAGGGGTTGCAGTGGCCACACCCCTTTTCGTTCAATTGCTTATTATTCGGCAGCGTGCATTGCCTTACCCCTTGGACAGTGGATTCAGATAAAAGGGTTCGGTTCGGCTCGACTCGAATCAAAAATAATTATCAAATGTCGTATGGTACACCCTTCAGCTTTAATTGGAGCTTGAATGATCATTATTATTTTTAAATATACATACATACATATATATCTTGTAGTAAATACATACATATGTACCTAAAATTAGGCTGTAGGCCTGGATGAATAGATTACGTCCCCCAGAATTTGCAATATACCTCCAACATATTTATAATAAATTCAATAGCTGCCATTGCGGTGCCTTTGCGCACGTTCATAATTTTTACTAGTCATTCGCAGAAACAATATCCAAAACTAATTCATGGATTGTATGGAATATTTTATGGCCTTTCATATCTATGTTTGTATCGATAAAATGGCTATGGATAACGATATGTTGAACCAAAATTGAAGTTATCTACAATATTTAATGATTCTTAAACATTGGAATAGTGTATATGTATTTAATAATTTTTTGTATGTTTTGGTTCTATTTTTACACTTTAGACTTTTCAGTGGCAATTATATATTTCAAGATATTGCCGGGGCAATCTGTCTGGGTAGGTTCAGTTTTGTTTTAAGTCTTCTTTATATTTAAAAATTATTTAATTTATTTTTATTTTTTACAATTATACAAAACCGGTAATATTCTACAATTATAATAATTCTGATTACAAGATAGCCGATTCACTATGTTACTTTATATAAAGTATAAGTCTGGAATTATCAAGCTGTTAAAAATGTTTCCTTTCTTTCGCCACATTTTATTTATATATTTATATTTATTTATTATATATTTATTATATTTATTTATTTATATTTATTTATTTATATTTATATATTTTATAATCACAATCCATATTTCGCAGATAATTGTTAATTAAATGCACAAATATGTACGTATGTACATGCAGCCATATGTTTGTGTGTACATATGTATTCTTATCAGGATCCCTGGCAGCAGCCTCGCGACTTCTGCGAGAGTCCAATAGATGGCGTTATGCTAATGATCGTTGGGTTTGTGTCCAAATACGCGAAATGCGCCCCCTGTTGATTTTTTTATTCTTTAAAAATAAATGTATTATTATTATTTATAATTTTTTGTATTACACAATTGAATTTAAATTTAAATATATAATTTATCCAATATTAATATTTACTTATTTACAGAATTTTAACCCTTTCCGTTCTGGATAAAAATTACCATATGCGAATGTGATCCTTCAATAGAGAGATTCTGATTGTTATAGTTATAACAAACTAATGGAATAATTTTCAGTAATTTTAGCTCTGTGCAACTTTCCGTTTGGGAACCCTTTAGGAACCATCCGCCTGTGCTGCCGATGCAACTTGTGGCATTAGCCACATTACGTATCTATGGATTTCATTTTCAAACCAGGGACATCAAGTATCCATAGTAGTTTGAATAATTTATTTGGGATAGAGATAACTCAGACGACGCTCCACGCAAATGCCCACTCATATTGCATTAATGTGCCCCGACATTGATAAGTTGGCGCATCGCCATAGGCATCGCCATACCACCGGGTAACGTAACCCATTGCGGAATACTCGCAACAATATTATGCCAGGAGCCAACGCCAACCGGCTGCGTGTCCACATGAGTGGCATCAAAGCAAATGTCGTTTATCTAAGGATAATGTGTTTGCGCCAGCGGAATGTCAAAATAAAAAGTGTTTCGTTTTGGGCGCAATCAATTGAAATTAATTTGCATAAAGGAATGTCCGGGCACACGCACCCACGGGCCACGCATCCATTCCAAGGGCACAGCTTTCGGGCGGGGGCGGGGCGGGGCTGGGGGTTACAATATCGGATGTTGACCGGCCACCGGAGGGACTCACCCGAGACTCACGTTGCTGATGCTGATGCTGTGGACTGGTGACTGCTGACTGCTGGACTGGTGCTTGGAGCGAGGTATTGTTTCTCTTTGTTGCTTGATTTGTGGCCGCCGCCTGCCTTTTCCTTACAATTAGATTTTAATTTGTGCATAATGAGAGCGGCATGGGAAATCAAACAGGGCCAAGCAATGCTTCCTCAATGACAAACACAGTGGGCTCCATATACAATGTTCCGGCGGAACCAGGGCGGTGCAGGGATGGGGCTCGGCTCGGGTGGTGTGGGGAGGTGCACGGGTGCGCACACACATTCATGTGTATATGGCCCAGAGGCATTTTTTGGGCTGGCAGTGGCAGTGTGGCAGCGGGAAAAGTCTGTTGGCACAGCTGAATTTAGGGTTTAAAATTAATTAAGCGGAAGTAAGCAAGTAGCATTTGATTGTTTTAGACAGTTGCCTGATCTTTGTCCGTGTTTTTTTTTTGTTTTGTTTTTTTTTTTGCGCACCGCCCATCATATTTCATTTGATTTACGTAAACGGAGGCTTTAAAGCTGCGCCTATTACCAAATACAATTATTTACAAAATAAATAGATAAATAACAAATTAAATATATGTTCCAAGATGTACAATTAATTCTTAGAAATTTAGTTTAAGTTCTTTATTTATTTTATATATTTTTGTTGGCCGTCCAATAGAATTGTCTAGGGTTGTGCCCTTCGCTTTACATAGACAACTTTAAACATTTGCTATCAGGATTGCCAATGAAAGTGTTTAGAAAAAGCAGCAATTGTTTTTTAGCACATATTTCGAAATCAGCACGAAAACAATTTCTTAATTGGTTTTTATTCAATTTTTCACAAATTCTCATTTACATGAAAAGATTGTGCAATTTGTTTTTGCTGTGAAAAAAAAAATTATGTTCAATTGGAATTTAATTCCGGCGTACTGGCGAACTTCTTTTTCAGGTCACGGTCTCGTTTGAAAAGTTGAATAATCTTTGATTATTATTTTGATTTGTGTTTGAGTTGGCACATACAGAATTTTAAACTATATTAATTATATATTTAATATTACGTCGAGTTTCGTTAGATATTTGCATGTAAATCTAAATCTTTGGTTCTTTCTCTCCCGTCACGCTGTGGCTGGGAATCCAATTAGAAGATAAACTGCATGTGGTGACATTTGTGTATTTTCTTCTGATGAAATAAAATTAATATTTGCATTAAATGAAAACTTTAAGTATCTTTTTTTCCAAGCTTACCTTGCTCCGGCTTAAATCGAATTAGTTTGTGTGTCTGTGTGTGTCCTGGCATTACTTAGAAGTCTATGTAGCAATGTCTGTATGCATATTGTGTGAGTTCCGGCCCCACCCAGGGGGATGGATGGCAGCCAAACATCACGCAACAGCAGGGTCAGCAAATGGAGCAGGAGCAGGAAGTAACACACCTAAATGATTGATGATTGTCATGGCCTGGCCATCGGCAGTTGGGGACTTTTCAATTATTGGTACGACATGACAGTTGGGTTGCGTGATTTTCCTTTGTTTCAGAGCAGTTTCTGTTCTGTTCTGTTCGGTTTTGCTTCGCCAAATCATTGTGTCGGCGACAGTCTGTCATTTGTATGTATTATAATGTAATAAATACAGAAAATCCACTGGCTAAGTGTTGGCAAACAATCTGTGTGTGTTTGTGTGTGTGCTCTGTGTGTGTTCTTTGTGTGTGTGTGTGTATGGTGCAGAATGATTTGTTGGAATCCTTGGCCGTATACCACAAGTCACTCTCATTAATTAAACCAGGAAGCAGCTAGAGTTACAGTTGATTTAAATTTTGTTGCATATTGGCGTCGTCTGTCCAATTGTGCCAACTCATGTCTGCTACGGACAAAAGTCAAACATCTTGGCATTTATATCCATGCATCCATATACATATATATTTATGCATGTATGTATACTTACATGTATTTGTGTATCTTCTGTGTTTAATTGATGGCTTCTTATAACTAATTTGAACTCGTCCAGAGGGCGGACACGGACGCCGCTTAAAAGCCGTGCACCTTCAGCAGTTCGGTTCTGGTCAAACCCACCTGGGACAGCCACTGGCACATTTTCTCACGTTGATCGCCCTGCAGCTGTATGATTTCACCATACTGCGGATGCTCGATTACCGTGCCATTGCACGCGAATTTCCGCTTGCAAACGCGCACAATTTCCTTCAAGTTGTAGTCCGTGGACAGGCCCTGGACAGTGGTTAGCATTTTGCGGCCATTTCTTTGCTGAATTCTGATGTGCACCAGCCGCTCATGCAAATCATTGCAAATATCGGCAAAGGGATCGTGGCTGCAGAAGTTCTGAATGGACATAGTTGTGCGATTGTAAAAGCAAATTAAAACGCGTCAAAATTGCAATTGGCAAAACGAAACACAAAACTTTTCTTGGCTTGACTTGGCTTGGCTTTTGTTGAATAAGTGTGACCAGAGCTGTGCAAGTTGAAGATGAGCTATCGCTTATCGATAGATCAGCTATGACATGGTGTAGATGTAATGTAAAATATATGCGCTAAGTCCCGCGGTAGAAAATTCAATTCAAGTTTCAACTTTATTCAGATTCTTTAATTTTGGATGCCATATTTTTGTACATTTTTTGTGATTTGTTTTACGACCTTAACCACTCGACTCGACGCTCGCTCTCTCTCCCTCTCTGTCGCTCTGGCTTTCTGTCCCACTCCATCTGGTTTCTAATTGAAAAGAGGTTGAGCAAATAAACACAAATTGTAATAAAAGTTTATATGCAATAAATATTTTTTGGATACGGTAGAACGCTTTTGCCTTTCCTGGTGCGCTGCTTCTGTTCCTGGCTGTTGCCTTTTGCTTTTGAATTTTTTATTCGAAAAATAAAATTGAAAATTCAATTTCGCAATCATTTTGGCACCCCCGCCCCGCTCCCAGACCCCACCCACACAGTAAACAGACCGACAAACATGCCCGTAGTCGAACTACCCTTACCCTCTAAGTGTTTGCGCCCCCTCCCATAACCCCCCCCAGCCCACCGCCACCGACTCGGTCATAACCACGCTTGAGATTAAAAACGACAATCTCCTGACGACAGAAGAGCAAAGTTGTCCGAGACCAGACCAAGACTATAAAAGCCCAAATGCAACACAGCCAGCCAGCCAGCCAGTCAGCCAGCCAGCCAGCGAACGCCAAAGAGCATGTGATGGTGGCAAAAGGATGCGAATGGCAGGAAGAGCTTCATTAAGAGCAGGGACCTCTGGCATACGGAAAGGCTGATAGTAATTGCCGGGACTCGAAAGTTTGCCCTGCTGGATTCGGATTCGTATTCGGATACCATACCCCCATTCGTCAGGGGGATACATTCTCGTGCACAGAGTCATCCAAAAATAAAACGGGGGAAGGGGGCAACACACCCGCCATAAGCATGGCCAGATCCAGGGCAGGACGCTCTGTCCTGCGCGCCTTATTGGACATTCTCGTAATAATAATTAAAATTAAAAAACACAAAGGAAAAAAAAGTTCACGGAACTTGGGTTAAAAAAGAAACAAAAAAAAAAAGGACTCGCTGCGCGGGGACTTAAAGACAGTAAACGTAAACCCTTTTAAAGAGTTGCCATTTGTCGAATGGGAGAGATCCCCCGAAATAATGTACACGTTAGGTTTTAAGGCTGGGAATTATTAATTAACCCGTTGTTAGCCCACAGCGGCCTCATTTGTTCTAGCTTTTTTTAAATTATGCACCTATTAATGTTTAAAATGCAAATGTACCGGTACGGGTACGGGGTACGGGGTACGGAGATGGTGCGTAGCATGGCATTTGCCTTCCTTGAATGGGCCATAGCCATAAACTTTTATGTGAATAATGCAAACCGTTGTCAAGGAATTATGACCGGACTGAAAGTGCTCGCTGCTGAGGGTCACTTCTTCTTCTGCTTCTTCTATGCCATGTCCATTTATTTATGACCAAAATATATGTATAACTACATGCCATGCCCCCCAATGCAGGAATGCGTTCCAAAATCGAAAAACTTGCACGCAGGAAGAAAAAAACTTTGCACCGTTGCGCAAGGCGAGGCCACAAAAAAAATATATACAGTCGTTGGGAAACTAATTAAAAACAAGCGAGAGCGAGGGAGAGGGAGAGAGAGAAAGCTTCTAACCGCCTGCAATTCGCAAACATTTTTTTTCGCCTCAACCATTTTTTTTTTCGCCAGCTGCATAATCCATAGTGGCCATAGAGAACCCGTTTTAGCGGGCTCCTTCGGGTTGCATAATTTTCTACCGCTTTCTGAAGGCATAGAAAAAAAAGTGGTTAGCGCCCGAACGGTCTGAATATATCAGTTATGTATTATTTTATTATTTAGCTGCATATTCCATAAACTATATTCTTATGTATTTAAATAATTAGTATTACATTTTTAATTATTAATTTTTTTATTTGTATTAATTAATTATTATGACTAGCTATTATTATTTATTTATTTATATTTTTTTAGGGGAAAACTGGAATCCAAAAGTGCTCTATATTATAATTATTTTTATATAATTAAAGCATAATTTTTTATTAAATATAAATATTTTATTATTATTAATTAATTAATTAATTATTTATTATTATTATAATTATTATTATATAATTAAAATTAAATTATAATTATGAAATATTTTAATAAGTATCGCTGTAAATATTTTTTACTTGCTCTGGCCCTGAAAATGTTACAAAGTGGTTTGAAGCCTAGTCCCTACCCATCTGTAGCTCCTGATAGTCAACAATTATTTTTGTAAGCAGAAACAAATGTCTTAATGTATTTTCGAAGGAGTACGGTACACCCTTTGGAAGCCACAGTGAACACGCAAAACAATTCAGTGACCAAAAAAGCCAAAAACCAAACCAGAAACCAGCGCGTATTATTGCTATTCAGGCAACTATTACATGTATTTAATGATTGGGTTGCTTGTTGTCTTGCAGCGCTTCCTTGGCGTATCCACACTGACATCTTGGTAGACCTCACAAAAACCCCAAATATCCCTGCACACACACACCGAATAGTATCCTGCCATCCTGTTCTCTGTAGAGAGTTAATCACTGGTGAATACTACTCGTACGCTGGTGGCACAAGTTCTCGGAGTTGAGCATTCGCATTCAACCACAAAACACGGCCGCCGCAGCCATTTAACGGAACGGTTTTCAATTAAGTCGAAATACCTTGAGGTAATGCTGAAATCACTTAAAGAAATTATAATCACTTTGTACACACACGTTTAGCTCCTCGGGCAAGTGAGGGGGCGGCACGGCACGGCATGGCACGGCTGCTGCTGCTGCTGCTACTTGCTTTGCTCACTTCTCGCAGTCTCTCAGCATGCCAGCAGTCGAGTTCCCCGTTCTCCGCCCGCCACAAGGTATTCGCAGTCGTAGTCGTGTTTTTTGGGGGGCAAAGTCAGTGGCAGAGGTTAGTTGAGCAGCTCTGGGGTTTGGGCCAGCCATTCAGTTCAGTTGAGAGAGTTGAGAGTTCGTTCAGACTCGTTTGTTGTTTTTGTAGTGGATTAACCCGAGCAAAAGAAATAAATTCACCTGCAGAGATGCCTTGACGAGTGCCTTAGCGAGTTGGCAGGCTTTTTTTGCCCCCATCAGCCCATCATTGAGAATGGAGGCGTTGGGCAGGGGGGCAGGGGTGTTTGGTCTTGTATTTTCGGCATTTTGTGGGGTGGCAGCGGTGTGGGTTTCGCCGAAAGCAAAAGGTAATTTAGTAAATAATAGGGTCAAAGACAAATATTGTTGTGGGCTTTTGCCAATGAGGGGCGCTGTCGGCGTATTGTGGTGCGTGAAAAGCGTGTGTAAGTTACTCTTTGGAGGCAATTGAGGGCGATTAACTGGCAGCAGTAGGAAGCAGCAGCAAGCAGCAGGAAACAGGAAGCACCACTAACCAGCAGCAGCAACAAAGATCTCTGACCCTATCTGACCCACAAGTTGGACGAAAACGAGGACGAGTCTCTCTACTCGAGTGTGTTTGCCAAGACACACACACACACACACACACACACAAAATAGTTATATTCGTTAGACAAACATATGTACGCACAGGGCACACTCCTCCATGGGTACGTGCATGGTATGTGGGCCGCTTGAGAAATGTGTGCAAGATTTATCAAATTTAAATGGGGCGAATCGGGGAAACCCCTTTGGTTTGAATAATGCAAATTATTTAGGTATTATAATGGACAATTATATGCCTGAATATCTTAGAAATGTAGAGAAAAGGCAGCTAAAAATGTTCAATCGGTAATAGCTGCTTAGTAACATATTCTTATTGATTATTTTCTGGCCTAATATTTACATCTTTAATGAATGAATTTGATATCAAATTTTGAGCTTAAACATCTTTTGATCTTGACAAATATTAAAATTAAAATTATTAAAATATTAAATAAATATATTGTCAAATAGTGCACAACACATTTAAATGTGACATTTATTCGTTAGATATGGGAATCATATGGAAGCGTTGCCGAAGGGGAGCTTATAGACATTTATTGTGAGCATTATAGAACTCTATAAAATGAAAGGTACACCCTGTATAAAATTCAGCATTAAACTTAAGCTCAGTGCTATTTAGGATTTAGGATTTAGGATATGAAAATTCCCCTAAAATATTAATAGAATTTAAATATATATAAATATAAATAAATAAATAAAAAATATAAATTTAAATACAAACAAAAAAAAACCCTTAACAAAACAATTTTTGAATACAATTCTTATGACTGCCTTTAAATAAATAGTTTGCTTGCCTTTTATTGACTATTATTTACAAAAACATTCAAATTTCAATTCACTTTAAACGAAACGAAAAAGACAGCTCCGCAGCTGCAGCTGCAGCAAAAGCCACGCTAGATGAAATAAAGGAAAATCCTTTTACTTTAATTGATGGCTAGGTTAAAGCAACTTGATCTGTACCGATAGCAACGCATCCGTGTCCGTGTCCGTCTCCGTCTCCATGCGCTCGGGGCTGCTGTTGTCCATCGACGCGTGGAGAATACTCGATGTACATCTAATGCTGCTGATTGAAAGGGTTGGCCGGTGCTTTGTCTGCGAGTGTCTCACGCTATTGATTTTCGCCGGCTCATTCCATTCCATTCCATACTTACTACTCGCACACACACACTTACGCGCAGAACGATGATTTACAGTGGACTCTAATGAAAAAAGAATATGGGGGAGAAGTTACATTTGCGTAGGTAAGTAAATGCGGTCATCCTAAAAGTAATATTTTGTTTCCGTTTTTAATGTAAGATTTTGAGGCTTTTAGCGGGCTGACAGGAGGTGGTCTGGGGGGGTGGAGCGGAGTACCTGGGAATGGGAAGAAAACAAAACTTGCTCTTTGATGCACAATTATTTTTTTTTTTACTTTATTTTTATGTTCCACAAAGGCAGGCAAAAGTCTGCGGCAAGTGCCACCGCGGGCCTGAGTCCTGCGGCAAGGGGGCACACGGGGGGCCTGGGCGGGAAAGTACAACGGACATTAAGTAGTAGAATGTTGTCTTTATAACACTGTGAACACAAACAAAAAGGCCAAAGAAAAGGTCACAGCAGGCCCTCGGTCGACGCAAAGTCAAGTCAAGCCAAGACGACGACGACGAGGACGGCGACACACCCCGAGAAACAATTTTTCAATAAATTAGGTTTCTTTACAGATTCCGCGTCGTTTGCCCCACACCTCCATCACCCCACCCCACCCCACTCCACTCCACCCCATCCATATTTCCATTTTCATCGCGGGCAGGCCAAGCAAAAGCAAAAGCTATTCACCCCATATTTGTTTTGGCTTTTTGGTACGCAAAACGAGGGGAGAAACTTTTTGGTGCCCATTTCCATTTCCCAGCTGTGTCCCGGCATTCCCTCCACACTCCACTTGTTCGGCGTTCGCTGTGCCCGTCCAGTGCCGAACGATGCCGCGAGCCAAAATATGCTTTGCAGGCAGTAGTCGCTGATTTATGCTCTTTTTAATGTGGCCAAAGTAAATGTCATTTAATTACACCCGATTTAATGGAATTTTACGCATTATCGGTAAATTTTTCAGAAAACTTCCTGCCTCGCCACCGCTCCCCCTCGCTGGCTTCCTTCCGTCCGGACCACTGCCGCCGCCGATGGCCTTTTAACAAGTCTCAGATGGGGTCAGGGTCTGGGTCTGGGTCTGGCCACAGCCCAAGGGGCCCCGCCCGCAAGTCGGACGAAAAGTTTGGCAGGTCGGAACAGGGCAAACAAAGGTCCTCTAAGTAGATCTAGACGCGACACACTTCAAAGGAATGCCCAGCATTTTTGTAAAGAAAATATTTGTGCCCAGCGCACTGTGTTTAGACAATTCCTCTGTTATCTCTCCATCAACTTGTTTTGATTACAGCTCACCAAAGGAATCACTTTCAGAATGGGCGAAAATAGGCGAGGAATCTCCACAAAAAAGTGAATTTTTGATTGTACAACTAATTTAAATGAATTACAAATTAGAACGCTGCAAGGGAGCATTCATTTCGCACGATTGAACTCGCTTCCGATGCTGCAAACATTCCGTACAATTTCTTACTCAGAAAATAGCTAGATTTCTCGACATCATAAGGAATGGCGAAAGCATAAAATATTTGACCCCCAAAAAGTATGCTACATTTATCAACACGCTCTCAGTTTGCACGGGCAATTAAAATGTTGTATGAGTAACAATCCATTCAAGCGGAAACATACGTCCAAAGCACTCGTTATAAATAATAATTAAATAATTATTAGTTAAATAAATACAATGGAAAACCCCCATGATATAAGCTAACAAATTAGCATTCCAGAACTAAAAGTTAAAATATTTTAAGCTGAAAAGCTCGTCTTCCATTTTAGGGTTACCGATGATATAATTCTTGTTTCATCTTTTAATGGTGCAGAAGGTTTAATAGTCTTAATATGTATACTGCCATATTTTTTCCTGGTTAGTTGTATTTCAGCATATCTTAAAAAACAATACAAATATTTTAAAAGCAAGAAAACAAATATCAAAACCGATCATAATCAACTGTATTGATTGAATATAATAGTTAAATAAATCCAATCATACCACAGCTATTTACAAGCAAAGAAATAATTTTCTGATAATTAACTAAAATTCCAGTAAAATATTTGAAATATTTATATGCAAATTGGATGGATTAATTAAGTTTGTAAATATGTTTAATAAATTCTAAATAACCACTGCAATATTTAGTTCTTGTATCCAGTTTTTAATGTTTGTTTTTTGTTGTTTTGTTTTAAGATAAATCAATCCTAAGCTATATCCAAACTAAACTAAACAGAATGCATATTGGAATGCATATTTCTGGAAAACGACTAGCCAGCGCAATTACCACATTTCCATATGCTGCCCTCAAATCAAAGATTACCAACACAAAAAACCAATATTAATACCACATTACGGGTAGGAGGGGGGAGTGGCAAACTCTGCTGTAATTGGCGTAACCGCACAGGTGATTCCAAAGGCACTTGCCAACCAACATTACGACGAGTCTGACGGCCCACATCTCATTACAGGTAATGCTCTGCCCTGGCAGTTGCTGGCAGGCTGGCTAATCCTTAATGCGGCGGAAATCGGTGTAAAAACAAGCAGAAAGTACGCGGAAACGCAAGGAAATATTTCACAGCACATGGCCCTGGCCCTGGCACTGGCACTGGTCACATCTGTCCCAAAGCGAAAGCCAAAATTACATTAGAGAAACGGCAGGCAGGCAGGCGGGCAGACAGGCAGCCGGGGTGAGTTGCATATTTCAAGGAGCCCGACAATATCTGGATGAGGGAATGGGGGGAATGAGGGATTTGGGTGTTTTGGTGGGTGTGGTTGCCTTTAAACAGCATTAAAATGCCCTGTCCCCCAAGCTGTTAGAAGAAGGTAATTGCTATAAAATTGCTTTGTAATTGCTTACTAGAAACAAATAGCCGTCACATTAATAAAAACAAAAAAGTAAAAATGTTCCGCCGCCCTACTACAGTGAGGCAACCAACCAAACCAAACGAGACCAACCATCCATCCACAGTGAGCCCCACTCAAAGTGGTGACGTGGGTCTAACACTCGGCTCGCTGTTCGGGCACGGGTCAGAGGGCGGGTGGGTGTGCCGATCTATTTCCCTTGAACCGCTTTATTTAATTAGACGCTCACAAACCAATTAATCAATTTGCGCTTTTCCCCTTCCCCGACCCCACTACATTCAACATTTTCTCAGTGCCTGTTCTTGGTCCTGTTTCTGTTTCTGTTCCCACTTTTACTGGCCCGCCCGCGCGCACTTGTCCCGGTGTATTGTCAATGTCAAATTATGTACACTTTTATGCTAAAATAAAGTAAATGCTCGCTGGCATTTCACGGGGCCATGTAATGAAGACTAACTGGCGCATAATACACCAACAAAAAACGAGCACACACAAAAAATAAATAGAATCCTGTTAAGACCATTTATCACTCGACAATTTGTACGAGCCCAATTTTGTGCTGTTGACGTGAAAATTATTTACAGAGGACTGATTTCACCCTCTTGAAATGTTGTTAACCGCATTTTGCGTAATGCCCGGCGCCGCGGCTACGTGTTGTACGGCCAAAAAATATTTACTCAAGTCTCACGGATGGACTGCTCCACTGCGCGGAAGGGACACCTCCAAAAACAAAAACAAAAAAGAATCATTAGCAAATCTGTCTTTGATTTTTAAATTAGAAATACTCGAAGGATACAACCAAAACTGAGTGGTCGCTTGGGGAACCTCTCTTGAAAGGACATTTGTACAATACGCATACAGATACATATGTATGTAGCTGAATATATATTTTAATGGACAGCGTTCTGTCCCATAAAACTAAATAAACAATTTATCATGGGGCTATGGGGCGTGTCAACAAGTGAATCCTTTACAGAGACACGAATAGGACCTAAATGAAATTTGAATTTGTTGGCCCCGCCATGTTTACACGCACACAATCCCATCCGACATCCAATGGGAATGTTTACACGGACAACAACCAAAGCTACTACAGGCACAGGAGTGGGAGGGGCGGAGGTTGTGGAAATGGTAGAAATTTTGTATACAGCAATTTTGTGTTAATTAATTTGCCTGTCAACCCGCTTTGCCTCGGGGCCTTTTTACCGATTTTGTCAGGCAATATTTGCTCGTTTAATCTGAACAACATTTCGACAGCCCCGAAAATGGGACTTTTCACATTTGCCTAGAAATAATAAATTGCACTCTTTGGGCAGACATATTTGAGGGCTATCTAGAATATTCCACCAATCACTTTTCCAATGGGAGCATAATGCACATGGGATAACCATAACGAACCAAAAGGTGTCTCAATTCGAGTCTAAATTTGTCTAAAATTTGTGATGGGTAAATAAATAAGTCAAAGCATCAAACCTCTCAAGAAAAGCGCTTAAACTAACAAAAAACGTTGCACCTAAAAGCAATAAAATTTAATTATGTAACGCATTAAAAAAAACTGACATAAACCAACCTCAATTTGAGTCCACAATTTGGTTCTCTCTGGCCTTATCGATTTCCTTGGCCTGGCATGAGGCAGTTTTTTTTTGGGAGACGACAGACACCTTTC
The DNA here is from genome assembly GCA_018150905.1 of Drosophila ambigua. NCBI lineage: Eukaryota > Metazoa > Arthropoda > Insecta > Diptera > Drosophilidae > Drosophila > Drosophila ambigua. Next base: position 2,575,985 of record JAECWS010000151.1, on the reverse strand, counting down.
AAAAATGTTTGCGAAAATTAATTCCGTACAGCCATTAAAGGGGGGGCTGGGGCTGGTGCTGGGACTGGGGCCGGGCTACCCCAAACGATGCGCAACGGAGACAAGCCTCAAGTGTCGCTCGAATCAAATGGCATTTTGCCAGCCATCTGGAGGACCTCACATCCCCACATCCGACATCCCCACATTGCGGATTCCCCCAGAGGCCTGACAGTCACGCCAGTTATTGTTCGCCTTAATATGTAACTGGCCATTTGTGTGCAATAATGCCGTGTACACACAACACAACACAACACAATAAAATATGCTGCACAAGTGCAAATGAAATGCTAAAGGTGAGCCAGGAGCAGGCGGCAGGCAGCAGCAGCCCTGAAACGAAATTTGCATATTAAAAATTTAGCACATGCACTTACATACCCCTGGGCCTGGGCCCCATAAATGCGTGTAGTCAATGCTAATGTGGCCATTACCATCGTGTGAAATTCATGATCTGATGCAAATCCACATGCCGCACATCCGCATCCGGCCAATAAAATTTGCAACTTTTTGGTGACAAGAAGGAGAGCAGCATCAGCAGCGGAAATAGGGTGGGGGGGCCCAGACCAGTCTGCCAGTCCTTCATGGCTGGTAGGCGGAAACTGGAGCTTAAGCGAAACAGCAGCCAGTGCCCCCCGGTAAAGGTGTCATAAAAATCCTATTATGCACATTACAATATCAAAAGAACAGCGCCCAATGCCCCCGGAATCCCAAGAGGAAATGCGTAACATGCGGAGCCATCAGGCCGCAATGGGGGGGAACCAGGCATACACTGCACGAAAATATTACTGGCAGCACACGGCGAAGATGTCCTTTAAAAAATATAATTGTATTTTTATTATTAATACCCATAAGGTTGCAACATACATACCAATCGTCTGTGAGCACAGAGCTTTGAACCAGGAATATGTGCCATCATTTGATGTATTCTGTAATTTATATAATAATAGTATTTATTTATAATAAAAATTTAATTCCTTTTTAAACCCCTCACCTTTGGACTGTACAATTTCCATTTGCTCGCTCTATAATTGTTTTTTATTTATTGTTATTCTCAGTGCATTTGTGTGCCTGCTCTGTCGCTGCTCCATCTGCTCATCGCAGCGTCCATCCTCCGGCTTCGCGCTCAGCGTCTTCTGACAGATATGCCCTAATAAAATGAAGCAACCAGAAGATTTTTAATAAATTTGCAAGCAAATCAACCACTGCCAAAAAAAAAAAATATATATATAAGAAGGTGTCTTGCCTGCCTGCTGCGGTGCTGGTGCTTGGTTGGCCTGAAGCGGATGCGGATGCGGAGCAGCGCCAGAACCAGAAGCCAGCCCAAAAACATCAGCAACAACACCCAGAGCGACATAAATTATGACAAAATATGAACCATTGAGGGTATACGGGGTCACGACCACGGGGGCTTCCCTTCCGTATTATTCCGTATTGTGACTTGGATGGAATTTTTGGGGTGCGTATTTTATGCCCAGTTTCTGCTGTTCGGCTCTGGGTGCCAGAAAATGTGGCAGAAACATAAAAGCGAGAGCAGCAGGAAGCGCATAATAAGCAAATTATAGAACGTTTAGAAGGGACACAACGGCCAGGACAGGCCCAGCCAGGACAGGCCGGGTGTGCCTGGTACCAAGCATCAGAGGAAACTGCTCACTGCTCACTGCCACTGCCACTGCTTCTGTTGCTGTTTCTGGCCAATGCAAATTTACATTTATTTAAGCCAACAGCAGCAGCAGACGAGAGCCCAGTGCCCACAGTGCCCACAGAGCCCGCAGAGTTCGGGGAGTTCGGGGCGTTGTTCCGTTGCTGCTCCGGCATTCAATAAATTGTTTCTATTAGGGCAATGAAGCGGTAAAAATGAAATTTTATAACCCAACCCAATTTACAAATGACTTGTCCTCTCCCCTTAGAATAGCCCAAATTGTTTTGCCAATTGAATCAAAGTCCCATAGAGAGCTTGGCAGATAACATCAAAGATGTTCGTTTGATTAGCTCCTGAAGCTGGAAAGAGGAGTTTTTGTGGTTTGAGGTTTGAGGGGGGAGTTTACCGCTGCTCCAGAGGGTCATGAATAAGTGATACCGAAATGGTGCAAAGTTTCGACTTAAATAAAAGCTAATTAAAGGAGTTGTGGTCGTTGGATTATTTAAACTTGTAGCTGGGGAATTTTCGCTGAATTTTAATCGAATTATTCTTTGAATTCAATTCACACCTTAAAACCACGTTTTTTATTTTTGCGGAATTTCAAATTATGGAATTACTTGTCAGCTGTGAGGGTTTAAGGCAAACGGAAACGTATTCAGTAGCCACAAAAATTCACAGAAGAATTATGGGTTAAATGCAGCTGATACCAACAACAAAACAACCCCCCATTAACCCTTAAGGTAACAGATTATCCCTCAGTATGCTTGGGCCATTCTACCAACTTCTGGCTATTTAATTTATGTGTTTAAAATTTGTATTCCCTTAGAATAAAAATAAATTCATAAAGTAGAATCGATCAGGCCCGCAACACTATAATAAATTGAAAAGAATTCTCTTAAAAATGGCATTAAATTTTGTACATTCTACGCTCTGCCTTTCCGGGTTGTCCAATTCCGAGATGCCGTACGTTTTTCACCCCCCCCCCAACCACCTACCGAGTAATATGGAATATTCGCGTGTGGACCCGCATACTAAACACTCTCTTGGTTTTGGTCTTGGCCCCGCCTGTGATTCCAATGCAAGATTTATACTTGAACGGCAAGTGGCATTCCATGCCCTGGCCGAAGACCCTCAACGATGCCCGGAACGGTGCTGTTTGCTATTTATGTGACCGGAGTGTGTGGGGCAGAGTCCTGGTGGCTAAGTGACCAACACCAGCTTCCCAGGGGTGTCGTAACTTTCGAGATATGAATGTAAAAACAATTTTTCGGCTCGAAACTGTCGAATATGCGTTACTTTATAATTTGTTACTCTCTCGATACTTGGCTTGACCAAATGTCAGGCTCTGCTCTGGTCCGTTCTTAAAGGAATCAAACGTATCACATATATATTTGTACATACTTGGATATGTACGAGAATATGCAATAAAAATGAATACATAAAAACGAAGGAGAGTAGGAATACATTAGTATGTATTTCGACTGTTGGATATATTTTTAGATATATTTATAGGCATAAGGAAGCATACCCATATTTAAATTAAATGTTCCAGTTTTTAAGTGCAATCAAAGTGAAATTAAATAGAATTCATCTCGATTTAAATATAAATTTATTCAAAAATTCTTTTTCATATGGCCTATAACTGAACTAAATATAGAACTCTTTCCAGTAAATAAAATATATTTAATTTGTAGGAAATTTATTTAATTGAAATATTTAATATGTATGTACATATATTATTTGTAATATGAAATAAATTTATTTTATATATGAAATATATTTATTTTATATATGAAATATATTTATTTTATATTTGAAATATATTAGGACCCAATATTTTCAAATAAATGGTAAAAGTAAAATAAAAAATAAACACTTCCTTTTGTTGTGAAAATACAATGGTAAAAATTGTTAAGAAGAAGTAAAACTATTCGATTGTAAGCGCATTTTTCTCTGCGTGCATAGGATATATTGGAGATGTAACTGTGGACTTATTTTAGTTACACGAAAAGCTTTGAATATCCAAGATAATCATGTACATATTTCCCGACTTACAGGTCCAGTTTCGCTTGGCTTTAAATGTACAATAAATTCCAAGTGGAGTCACTATCACACACGAATTAAACTTAGCTAGAAAAAGTACGGCAATATTATTTTTATTAAATTATTATTATTACTAAATATTTTAGCTACAATTTCCGAAAAATAAATTTGGAAAATTGAATACATTCTTACTTGTCATAGTCCATTACATTATCTGCATGCAAAAACATCAAAGTTGTGTACGTAAGTCTGTAAGTGTATATACATTTTTCCACTAAGCTTTGCGGGCTCTATCGAGGGGAATGAATCAAATGAAAAGCAATTATAAGCGGCAAGAGGAGGCTAAAGCAAATTCCTCGACAGTCACGTGACCCAAAAATCACAATAAATCCGTTAAAAGTCCACTGAAAATACTTTACCTACGGCCTTGGCAGCCGTAACGAAATTTCAATAAGAAAAAACAACAACAACAAAAAAAGCAACTTTCATTTGATGCCGCGGGTCCGGATCTGGATGAAGGCATCTACATAGCGCAACCCCCATCCCAGTTCGTAATCGTCCGGCCGTTCGCCTGCCCAGAAAGGAGCGCGCAGAAGGATGTTGAAGGCGACGGCGCCTGGACTGGCACATTATTAACTTGTCATACAAAGATAAAAATTTATCAGCATACGATGCGTGCGCCGTGTTGTATTTCGCTGCGTGAGATCAACATAAATGTCGACAGCTTTCCGCCGCTTTACGCCGCCGCCAGCGGGGGGAACCCTCCTCAGCCAGAACCCACACAATCTCCCACCAAGCAACACCCACCCAAAAAAAAAACCCTGTGTCCTTCCTGTTCACCCCCATCTTTGCGGGGAGGAGTGGCGGACCATCCGACCGCCGACCCACCGACCGACCGTCGACAAAGATGAAAAATTACTATAAAACGTTTTGTGGCATTTTAATGTCCACAAAATTCGCTGCTGTTTCCTTTATGAAAAATTCAAAAGAAAAACAAAAGTGAGGAATGACAGCGGCAATGGGCTGGCGTACCCCCCCCTACCCGACCAAAAATTTGTTTTGTTCTGACGAATATGCCGGGGAAAATTTCCTTGTCCTTTGGCCTATTACGATTGCTGTGGATCCAGTGGGGATTGGGGAGCTTGGCCTTTCGGCTCAGGCGTTTTTGAAAATTAACCTCTGACCCATTTGTCAGGACTAAACAGAGTTAAGCGCTCTTCCGGTCAGCAAATTGAGTTTTTTTGGTTTTTTTTGGGCGCTGGAATGTATCTTAAACCCTTCTGGTATTCCCCAAGTGAATGAAATCTTTTATACAGAAGGATTATAATCAGATTATAATCCCAGGCAATCCGTATCAGCTAAATGCAGATAGGGCCAGGCAAACGATAAGGATAAGGATTTTTTATAGTTGAGGCATTAACTTGAATTATTATATGGCACTTCTTAGTAATAAAAGGGACAAGGGGACAAAGGTGGCTTGGTAGGCATGCCATGGAACTTTGGTATTTTATAAGCGATCCATTCAATCCTTTTTGATACCCTAATTATCATATACCCGTGCAGCACATTTTTTAAAACTAATTAAATACGAGATGTGGTCGTAGAAAGACACAGAAAATAAATCTTATGTTTTAATCAATTAGGAGGCATCTTTGCCTCTTGGGTTAGAAAATTTTTTCTGGTTTGCCATGGCTTTTACTTTTTAAATACCTATACTTATGGGTTCATTTAGCAATCTTTGTAGATCAGTTTGTTGTAGAATAAAACTTCAGCCAGGTGCAGGCTGAGCTGCTGCTTAATTATTCCGTAAAAACTAAAGACAGAAGGGTGCTGCCATTAAGCCAACTCTGGATAGAGCGGCTGATGAAATAAAACGAAAAATATGATGAGTAAATTTCTAATAAACGATTTCTTTATAAGCAAGAAGTTCGGAGAACTGAGTTAGATAAATGCTCGAAGATTTGGAAGTGTTTCCACACCTATTGTGTGTGGGTTATGTGACGCAGAAAAAAGCCTTGCTTTTCGGACAATAAACTAGATCCCAAGAAAGCAAAAACAATACACGTTGCCTGTGCCTGACACAGAAAATGGTTCCTAATGCAACATAGTCTTGTATTAAAGTATTGTTCTTGTGTGTGGAGTCCACAATACAAGGAGCAACAAATTATTATTGAATCCGTTCAAAAACAATTTTTAATATTCGCCCTTAGACATCTAAACTGGGACTCTGACAGACTCCTTCCACCATACCTATCTAGGCTAAAACTATTGAATCTACCCTCTCTGCACCATCGCAGAATTTGCAATGGCGTAGTATTCATGCATAAGCTCATTCTCGGGATTGTGAACTCCCAAACGCTTTTGGGACGAATCGATTTTTCGGTTCCCTCCAGACCAACCCGTACCTTCCGCCCCATCCGATTATCCATATGTAGATCTAATTACTCCCAGCATGAACCTTTCCGGGTTTTATGCAATAATTATAATTACTTGTACCATTTAATATCCCCCGAATTATCCCTTGAAAAAATTATATTTAACATTTATCATTACCTTAGTTTAGAAAATGTGTAAATTGTATCTTTCCTTTCTGTCTTGTACATATATAATTAGTTTGTTTTTTCCTTTTTATTCCTATTCCATAATTAGCAGATAATTGTTAATTGAAATAAATAAATAAATAAATAGTCCTGATACTTCATGGTCTTTGCTCTAACCCCCTAACCCTGTATTATGCAGTCATAACTTTATTTTGGTATATGATTGCAGCTGGGCATCCGCACTCTTGGGTTGCTGAAACACCTCCGACTATAATTGAATTCAGCAAAAACTTCATAAGCTTTGATTTAGAGTTGCATAGCTGTCTGGTGTCCATTAAATCGCGCCAGGCGAGTTCATCTAGGCCCTTGGTTTTTATTGCATTGCAATTAAACGTGGCCCGGCCGTATGTCAATGTGCAAACTATCGACGCTGAAATGCGCAAAAGGTCGCTGGTCGGCAGGTTCATTTGTATGGACAGCAGCAGATGCCAGCTGCTTGAAGCCCATAGGCAATGAAGTCCAAATCAGGCATTATTCATTAGTCGCAGCCAGGGGTGGGGGGGAGGCTGCCCCAATAATTCTGTAGACAAACTTGGCGTAGAGTTCTCTGCGCGTGCGAATGGGTGTGGGGGGTAACACATTTAAAGAGCACTACGCCAGCTACATTTTGATCGAACTCCCATTCGATGCGCTGTCCATTTGGCTGCTTCTTCTGCTTAATTGACACACACATACTTGGACTTGGACTTGGACTCTTAGTTTTATCTGTGGGAAAACTAATTTCCTAGGCGTACTGTCTTGAGTGTGTGTCTGTGTGTGCCTGGCTGATGGGCTGATGGGCGATGGGCGTGAGTGGGTGCGGTGCGGTGCGTGTGTATTTTCCCCTGTTAAAAGTGTGTGTGGGGGGGGTGTGTGGGGTCGGGCTGATAAGCATTTCATGTCACATCCTTAAGGGCTTCCACTTTCGCTCGCGCACAGACATCAGAGTTCACATGGCAGCCATTCGGTTGCCGGTTCCTTGCCACCATCCTTTGCCAGCCAGAGAGCCAGAGAGCCAGAGCCCGAGCCCGAGCCAGAGCGTTGTTACTGTCACCGTCAGCAGCGCTTAAGATTGCTTTCAACGTCCTTAATTGCTTTTTTTTGTGCTACAGCTCCTGGCTCCTGGCGCTGGCTCCGGCCCTGTGTGTGCCAGTGTGGCAGTGTGTGTGTGTGTGTGTGTTGCCATTCTTTTGATGTGGGCCATGTGCGGAGGCGAGCTTTTGTCATGGACATGGACGTGTTTCATGGTGCGTCGCATTCGTCGTCGCTCGCATTTTCGCAGGAAGCGTTATTTCAATTTCCGCCTTTCCGCTTGTCCTCTTTTGCCTCTGTTGCCCTCTTGCCCATTTTCCTTTCCTCTCCTTTTTTCGGCAAACATTCACATCCCAGACACGCCATTATTGTTTGACGTGTCAGTGTTAATGAGTCATTGTCCATTAAGTTTGCTCATTTCAAGCGGGCAATTAAATTCGACTTTATTGCACTTCAACCGAAATCGAACCCCGAGCAACCGAACAACCGAATCGAATCTGTCGAACGCTGATGATGTCCCTACTGCACATGGCACACATGGAACGACATGGAACGACATGGAATAGGGCATAGGGAATCGCCTGGCATTGGCACTGGCATTGGCACACGGCTAGGGAGGGAGGTTTGCCGAAAAGAAAATAAAACGCTGCACAATAAATCAGTATGTCCTGAATAATTGCCAGTTCTTCATTATGCAGCCACTTGTCATGCAATGTCACATGTCAAACAACGCAACCAACAACAGACATACGCATACAGTGATCGCTCCATAAAGCAAACACACACGGAACTCCATTAGATTTATTTAATTTAAAATTATTTTTATAGTAAAAGCAAACATAGCGAGCGACTTTCAAGTAGATAAACATAAAGAATGCCAGAGGGTACTGCAATTTTGATCTAGGACTTTAAAAGGTAATGCAAACTTGCTATATAATCGTAGCTTAAGGGTAAAGAACGAACCAAATAATATTAATAATTATTTTATTGTTTTCGAGAATAATCTCCAGGAAGTTATGCGCCCATTTAGGCCCAAAAATGAAATAAGATTACGTGCCCAATGGTTGGAATAGCTTTATAAAATATTGTTAAAAGATACAAATCGCTTAATTTATTTTTTTTTTTATTTTCAACTATGCAAAAAACGGCGTATTAAAGACGAAGTTATTCTAAAAAATACTTTTATTAGTTTTTTTAAATATATTTTCACGCAGACAGAAAAAAGAATATATACAAATTACAATCAATGCCCCAGCTAACGCTTTAAAAATTCCACTCCATCGAGTGTGTACTGTACGGGTATGCTGCAACTGCTACTGCCACTGTGGGGTGTAGGGTGTGGGGTGTGGGTGCGGGTGCGGGTTATGTGTGTACTTTTGGCACATAAATCAGTTGGCTGCATAGCAGCATAGAGGAATATGAGGCATGGCCAACATAAATAATTAACAAACTTGACTCAAATGATAAATTTTTCGCCAGCACAAAGACACAGAGAGAGAGAGCGAGAGAGAGACAAAAGAGATAAGTTCGTTTAATATTTATGACAAAACGGAGATACAAGAGATACACCCAAACATACTCTGCTGCTGTGCTGCCGTTGTGTTGTGCTGTAGATTGTTTATTCGGAATGCCCTTGGCACTTGACACTTGAGCATCGTCGTCCTCCTCCATGTCCATGTCCTGGCTTGTCCGTTCCCTTACTGACTGCTTCTTCTTTGCCTAATCAAGGCCCGAGGGGTGCGATCTGCCCTATTGTCAGTGATTTACGAGCTCCCCAATCATTCGGGACACAGGCCAAACAACGAGATACACATCACACATCCACCCGCAGCCACGCAGCCCGGCCAGTCTCTTACCATCATAATTCGTCATTGCATTTGATTTTATTTCAGCGTTATTTATTTGAATTATTTATTTATCCTATTATTCGGACGTACCACCAGTCCCAAACAAGTTCTGGGGTTGGAACAATGCGGCATAGTGCGGCACTATGTGGTGTGGTGTGGTGTGGCAGCCACCACGCCCCACACATTTGACATTATGGTGTGCTGTGCTGTGCTGTGCGCATTGTGCCTCACATGAATATTCTGTAATATTGGCCAACATATGTCCATTTGCGTGTCCATGGCCGGTTCTGGCCAGTGCCAATCAATAATGCGGTCTGGATAAAGATTTATAGGTTTTGCATTTGCTCAACACACGCGCCAGCCCATCCCACAGCCCACAAATTCCACACCCACAACCAATTCCCCATCCAGCCAGCCCACACGCAAGCCTCAGAGAGCAGCATAGAAGAAAGTAGAATATGGCCAACACCAAATGGGACTCTTCGGTGGGACTTGTGGGACTGCCCCTGCCCCTGCCGGACTGCGCTGCTCTGTAATTACACACACAAGAATATTTTTGAAACAAAAGAATCCCGTAAGATGAAGGCCCGAAGGCTCTTGGAAAGATTTTTGCCTGATTGCAGCGCATTGTACAATGATGAATGCATTGACACCAAATTGATAATAGCTGCAGTCTTCGGAGAATGCAGAAGTTTTTTTTATGAGCACACATAAATTCAACGAACTCTCTAAGCTGGCGGCTGCCTGGTCACGAAGTTACCTTTGGAAGTTATACAAAATTAAATTGATTAAAAACAAAGCAAGCCAACATTTTAATGTTCCTTCCCAGAGATTGAAAATTCAAAAGTGACAAAATTTTTAACCACACAATAATGAGCCAAAATAATAATACTCAAGCCCAGCCAGTAAGTGTATAAATCGAATAGTTTTGCATATCCATCTATCCATGGAGCATCCAACAGAAAGGCAACGACTGCAACCAGCAACAATCGACCTATGAGGAATTCAGCTGCAGTCGCCTTTCTGCTATCTTGACCAGCCTGCAAAATGCCAAAACCGAATTGTATCTGCTTCAAATCGAAAATTTAGAAAAGAAATTGAAAACGTTCCGTCAAAACCATGATCGTCATGTGGCCAGCGTAGCCGCACTAAAGGCCCAATTGGATGCTGATTGGGCACTTTTGTGTGACGATGTAAAGGCATATAACGACGGTTATAAAATATAATTATATACTATACTTATAATTCATAAAAATAAGTATTATATTTTCATTAAATTGTTCGTGAAATCTAGTTTTATTTCGGGCATTTTCTTCTGGAAACTTTTAGAAAAACTTTCGTGCCTGCATGTGTGCTTATAGTTAATCGGGCTTAAATTTAAGCTCAAAAAACAATTTAATTTCAGGCTAAAACAAATTAGTAAAAGTTGAGGAATCTTTTTCTGAACACTAAACATTATAGTTATAAATAATTATAAAAACCAGAAAACATTGCCACTTAGATATGGAGCCCATCCACTAGAGCAATCCTAATCATCTGTACGAAAATCTACGCACCATGTCCAGTGTTCAGGTGCAAAACAGTCCCTCTCCACTTCCATCAAATTAATAGCCCAGATTTAGATGCTACTGCGTTGACACCCTAATAGAGCGGGGCACTGGAATTTGTATAGGCTGCTTTGCTGCTTGCATTCCGCTGCTGCTGCCCATTGTTTCCACTCCTAATTACTGCACGTGCAGGACTCGCTGCGAGCCTCAGACAAATAAATTTGCGGTGATTTGTTGACGTGTGTGTGTGTGTGTGTGTGTGTAGATGGGACAGAAGGCATTAATGTTATGGCTAGTCCTCTTCAGACATTCCACATTGCCATGTAAGTACGTACGTATAACTAGAGCGCATTTAACTACTCAGCGATTACACGGGAAAAACCCAAACACACACACACAACACACACACTCGACAGAGAAAGCAGAAAAGGAATTGCTGTGTCCGTACTTTATGTCCCCATCAATGGTACGCCTACAGTCCATTGTGCCGTGCCGTCTCGTCGCGGATAAGGTGTGGTTGTGTGGCTGCCAGGATGCGGAAGCGGCAACGATGTGGAAAAGGCTAGTGACTGTTGGCCATAAAGAAAAACTTCATTTATTCGCAAAGAAATAAATCTTTTAATGCACATCGGAGAGTCGTTATTCGGGCATTGTTTTCTCATTTGCCACAACACCTCCGAACACACCCACCCGCGCAGGAACGGACCGAAACGGAGCACTCACTCACCCACGGCGTACCACTGAATCATGGGGGCAAGGCAAGCCACACACACACACACATACATACATTCATGCATACATATGTCGTGCCAGGCAGTCATCCCACAAAAGCAGACCCAAAGCTACCATTGGGACAGTTCTCTGGCACTGGCACCGGGCTCTGGGTCTGGGTCTGGGCAAATGAACGTTGAATGGCTATTTCAATGATTCTAATTATGGGAGTCCGCCCGGCGCAAAAGTTTGTTAAGTATCGCGTGCATCATTGTTATTGTTTTTGCTTACCCCGGAGATCCGGTACAGCAGCCCAAAATTGCCTAGTGTGTGTGTGTGTGTGTGTGAGAGTGTGTGGGAGGACCATTTCATTGCGTGGGCGGTACGCGCTCATTAGGTTTCCTACTCCTGCTGCTCCTTCAGTGCCGGACCATCGCTTCGCATCCTCTTCATGCAAAATGTCCCACAAGGCCGGCCCGGCCGGCCGGCCGGCGTTCAGTTCCAGGCAATTGTCGCGCTCCCTTGGACAAAAATGTGTTTATGTTCCGTATGCGTGTGCGTGTCTATGTGTGATTGTGTGCGTGGCGGTGACCTGTGAAAATGTCTGTGTCAAGTTGTGAGTAATAACAGGGAAATGCCAAAAAGAAAAAGCACATACGAAATACAGCTCGTAAAATAGCTGAGGCCCCAACACTGGGGAGCACTTTCTTATATCCATACACTTGATGGCAACACACACCGCTCCGACAATACTCTAAAAATAAACTTCTCTATGCGAAATTTTGTTTTGGTTTTGGACGCGCAGAGAAAGCACATGTGTGTGTGCATATATTTATACCTAGCAGGTGGTGTGGCAACACTTAAGGGTACTGCCAGCTGATCAGCATAAATCCAATGTATATTATGAACAATATACATAGTATTATTAACAAGTAATAGTAACTATTAATGCTGCTTTAGGCCAAATAGTACTTGGCTTTTATTCAATTTATTTCCGCACAATTAAAATGCCAATCGATATGCAGATATTCGCACTTAGAGGTGGGCGGGTGACGGTTATCAGTGATCGGCCATTCCTGAAAATGGCCGACTTGCTGTTTGTTTCGAATTTTTGTTAAATTATCACGCATAGATAGGACGAAATGATGGCTAAAGTGTCACATGCTCCAACGGACATTGGCAATTACATCGCTCGCGCGCTGCTCTGACAAATGTAACCCCAAACAAAAGCACATTAATTAGCCGTACGTGTCCATGCATTACTACTGAAGTATTTGTTGTCGTTGGTGTGGCGTTGGGGGCACCATAATAGCTCTTCTGCTGCCGCTGCTGCTGCTGTGTCAAAACGAATGCCAGAACAAAACCCAAACATACATAAAGCTTCAGGATGAATGGCCTCATGGAGCATACCGGAATATATTTGGCGAATGTTTGGCACATCTACTGCATGTACGTATAATTACGAATGCTTCTTGTTGTTTCTTGCATAGGCCAACGAGAAAGTTAAATTGCAGAAATCGCAAAACTTTAATATACCCCAAGCCAAATGTCCAAGTCCAAGCAAAAGTCAAAGTAATGGAATTGTGTAATTAACGAGACTCTGGGGAAAAAGACCCGATGAAACGTTCCAGCTGCTGCTGCTGCGGACTTTTGCTATAACTTGAAGATGTGTCCCCACACAGCCACATCCCTGGGACGCTAAATGAAGTGGAGTAGAGCCCAATAGGTGAGTGGCACACAATTCCATTTAAATGTTTACTGCAAATGAATAGCAATTCAAAGCATGACCCTCTCCCTGCATTGCCCTGCCCTGGGTCATAGATCATTTGTTGTTTGACTTTCCATTAACATTAAACAAATTTACAGAAGCAATGCAACGAAGCAGCAGGAGGCTAGAGGCTGGACCTAACACTAATTCAGGATATCAAATAACATAAGAGCAGAATCTACTCTGCAATTTTAATTGTGTTCACCTGTGGCAGTTGAAGAATTACACATTTATCAAGGACAATTGTTGCTATTTGGACCATGCCAAATGCTTGAAACTTTATCTATGTTTATGGTAAGCTTAAAAGGTATTTATTGTTGTATAAAAACATATACAAAAGTGACCTTTTATATGAATTTTAGCTGGGACTGAAGCACATGGAGAACGAGCGAACATCCATGCATCATCATACATATATATATATATATATATATATCAATCACATTCAGTCTGATAGATTAAAGCAGTAACATCTCAACAAATTAAAATTTAATGGGAAATTAATGGCTTAAAGCCACAGAAGCGTCTGCCTCCCGCACCTGTAGCTTCACCTTCACAACTTTAAGCTCACAGATTAAATAAGTAATCAATATCTGAAGAAATATTCCTCTACTCTGGATAGATGAGAGTAGACGTGTAAATTAGTGCCTCCCCTGTATCCTACAGAAAACAATAATATTTTTAGGGATACGGATTTTTTTTAAAGAATATTTAAACAATATCTGAAAATGTCTAAATTATTGGTTTAAAAATATGTATTACATTATAAGCTGTGCAAATTTCAACCAATAATATTCTGGATATTTTTTCTATATTTATTTTCCGAATTCAAACAAACACCAAATGCCGCACCAATGAAAAATAACCTAAGCAAACTTCATCCATTAATTATATTTTCAAAAAAAAACCAAAAAAAATGTCCTAATGTTAAATATATGAAATGAAGGAATAATATGTTAGAAATATAGTAGATATAGTAGATGTGTAGATCCGTATGATGTCTTAGCTCTATTGCTGCCGATTCGAGTGCTTTTTGAAGTAACAGCAGAAAAATAATTTTAAATTCCGATTTCGCTTCTATAATGTCATTTTATAGCTGGTCGAGTTATTTCCTAGGGGTCGCTGATTGCTTTTAATTTTCTTTTTATTCAATTTGTACGGTGCAGCCGACATGGCCGCGTTGCGCTCCTCCGCTCGCGTATTGTCGTACGGGGTGCGCACGATTTCGGGCAGATGGGCGTAGTACACCACACGCTGGTTGCGCGGTGGCAGCGTCAGGTCGGACAGCTTTGGCCTGGGGCCATACTTGGAGTTGTAGGAGTCGGGCAGCGGCACGGGCTCGTCAATGTAGCCACGTCGCGACTTGATGTAGTCCCTGGCACTGGGCGTGTCCAGATAGCGGTCCGGATACATGACGTACGGCTCCGGATAGTGTGGCACACGGGGACTGTAGCTGTCGTACGGATCGAAGCGCTGCCGATGCATGTACATGTCCTCAAAGTACTGCGGATAGGCGCGATGATATTGCTCATCGAACCTGGCCGAATGAAGCGTTTTATGTGTGCGACTCTTACTCCTTGTTTTCTTTTTTGCAGCCACTCACCTGTCGTAGCGCCGTATATAGGGATCGTAGGATCTGGAGGGATACATGGGCACGTTGGAGACGCTGGCCTTGCCGCTGGAATATTCGCCATACCAAGGCAGCGGCTTGTGTGGCACGGCCGCGGCACTGACTGGTCGCTGATTGGTCTCCTCGTGCAGTCTCTTCATGGAAGCGCTGAGATCGTTGTCACTCCCATAGTGATCATTGACGCCTGGACGGGGCCGTTGATAGTACTCATAGTCTGTGTAGCCCGCCGAATGCTGTAGAACCTTCAGCTGCTTGGGCTGTCCCGGATCCAAGGACCTTGCTGCATCCACCATGCTATCCTCGGCCTCCAGATCCAGGTCCAGATCCGTGCTCCTGTTGGGCACCTCGAAGCTGTCCGCACACACAGACAACTGGATGCAGCAGCATAGTAGAATAAACTTCGCCAGTGGCATTTTGTGGAGTGTCGAAAAGAAACTCAACCGTTGCCGTCGGCTGGCCAAGATGAACTACCAACTGCCAACTGTCCGGGGCCTTAATCGCTCCAAAACGCTATCGATAGGTAGGGCATTAGAGCCACACAATGATGCGGCGACATGGTAAACTGAACTTCAAAGCCCGCTTTGTTTGGCCCTCTAGCCCAGCTCTTTGTTGGCCATTCCATTCCATTCGAGTCACTCAACCGCAAGAATGCGAATGCACTCCGCTCCGCTGCCAAAAACTTCACGCCAATCCCCAAACTACCCAGTGGTATCTGCTCCATGTAGTGGGTCCATCTGGGCGAGCCCTATGCCACCCATTATCATCTGCATTTGCTTGACATTTTAACGACGCATCTAAATCACCTGCAGCCACCCCAGCAGCAGCCCCAGCAGCCACGATTTAGCGCGAACTTGTCCACGACACGCTCCGATGACGCCGCTGCCCGTTGTCACCGTTTTCCATTGCACTGGGAAAGTTTTTGTCAGCATGCAAAAGCAAAGTTCTATGTACCCTACGCGCGACTAGCTTTAATTCTGCATAAATTAGTCCACTGCTGGCATTTATTTCGCCCACTTGCAGCACTCTCTACAATGTTTTTGATGGCTTAGAAAATTATATGCAACCAAAGACCATAAAGCATCAATTTCCTGTGTCATGTCCAAGCAATTTGTATATTGCTTTCGCTTTCTCCGGACCGACTGTATATATTTGTATATTTTCATTGAATTCTTCGTATCGAAAAGTAAATCTTCTCTGCACCTAGCCAAAGACTGTGTAGGTTATTATTTGATTCTGTTGACCGTTTAGTGGTCTGGTCTCCGCTTAATACTCCGACAATACGATTTGCTGCTCTGAAGCTCTGAAGATTTTAAAATAAATAAATACACAGATTTTTCGGCACTGTTTTGTTTGCACACTTTTGAAATTTATAAGGCTTAGTTGGTATGTGTAATTAATAATTATATAAATTAGTTTGCAATAACGAATTAATAGTGTAAATCATTTAATGACTAAGGGTTTTGTTGTTGTTGTTAATGCTGGACAAACAGGGTTCCGGCAGAGCTCTAGCTACCGAGCAGCTGCTGCCCGCCCCTGAATCGATTGTTTTTTGTTTATATTTTGTTTGTTTAATATTTTTGGCAGCTTAGAGCGACAAATGAGGCCACTCCTCCCAGGAAAAAAAAAAACAAAAAAATAAAAATAAAGGAACTGTCTGTTCCTGCACAGTGGGTTGGATATAATCGTTCAAGAGCCTGGATCTGATCTGAACCCCGTGGACAATTTACAGGCTACAGATATCTGCTTGTAATCGAATTTTAAAAAATAATTATATTCTGCAATTGTGACAGCGTGCCCCCAAAGTGAATACTTTCGGGCAGGTTCTTGATCTGCAACAGCCAACGCTGGCATTCGGCGCACTTTCGCTGACGATCCTCCCGCGTCACATCCACGCCCAAGCCATTGGCCGCCCAGGGGTCGAGGTTCTCCTGTATGGTTGGCAAGAAGTTTGACAAAATGATACGCAACGTATCACAGGCTCTGGTAAAGTGGCTGTCAAAGAGTAAATTCAATAATTTCCCATGAAATATTCAATGCCGTTTGGTGGCCACTTACAACTTGTGTTGACTTTGCAACAGTTCAAATATCTCCGGTAAAACAAATATGCAGAAATCCAAGTTCCACGAGGACCTACACAAAGCATTTCAAAGTTAGCAAAACAAACATTACATTAATCTCTAATTCAGCTCACGGTTTCTCTAGAATGGCGCCCAGCAGATCTATAAAGATGGAGCGTCCGGTATTCCTAGCTTGCTTCAAGGCGCCCAGCACATCGTGCGATCTGTTGGGCAGGGATTATAATATGGCATCAGCATTGAAATATTTAGTTGGATTATTGTTCTCTGCTCTGCTCACCTTGTGGAGTGTCTTAGCAGATCCAGGCTGGTCTGACGATTGCTCAATTCCTGCAGCACAGCCTCGTGTGATCTGGATAGGAAATCAAAGTCCTGATGATCATCCGCTATGATGCGATGATTGTTAAGTGGCTGCTGCAAGATGCAAGGAAATCAATGCCAAAATGGTAACCGTCCCATTTGTTTTTTGTTGGGTATATTTACTCACGTGTGTGTGCTTTTCCTGAGTTTTATTTTGATGCGATATGCGCATATCTAGTGTGGTGCGGGACCTCATTGGCGGCTTTGTGATTATCTCCACATTTATGTTCTTCTGTTGGCTATTCTCCTTGTAGAACTGGCTGTGTGCGGTCGCGCCACCCATTGGCCGTTTGTTCTTGTTAACCACATTCGAGGAGGATGATTTCTTGAGTATCATATTATCGTCCAGCTTGTGCAGCTCCATCGAACTAACCGACGACACTTGGCTCAGCTTATTGCTGCCGAAAATCGCCGTCGATGTCTGTTTGGTGTTGCTGATGCCCGTGCCGCGCTTGTGCAGATTTGTTGTCGTTTTCTTGATCGACTTGGACGAGGCATTTATTGTGGACGAGGCGGCGGGCGGCACTGCCTTATAGCTATTGACCAAATAGTTCAAATTCTGATTGACTGGAAAATCCTCGGCCATCTCGTAGTTATCATAATTGGAGAGTATTGGCGCATTGCTCTCATTCAGATTGTACTCCAAATGCTGCACATCCGCTTCGGCATCCTCCTCCTTCTCGGGCGGATAAATATTGTTATAGTTCTCCACCGCATGCAGCGAGCTGGGGCCATTCAGCTGCAAGAGGCGGCTGGAACCGCCCACATCCATGCCGCTGCTGTAGCTGCTGTAGTTTGTGTCTATGTTGTAGATCATGTTGTCGGGCAGGCGCGAGAATTTCGTGTGCCGCAGCTGTGTATCAATGCCCACGCTATACGGATGCACATGCTCGCCAGGAGCCGATATACCGACCTGCTGCAGCGACGTCATGGGCGATGTTTCTGTCGATTCCAGTACGGCCTCATTCAAAACCTCCAGACTCAGATTGGGCGATGATAGATCATCAAAATTCGGACCTTTATTGTCATGCTCCTGCTCCTCCTTAACCTGGGCGGGCTTGGAGCCGCCCAGAGATAAGCGAAACTTTTGATTGCCGCGCGTGAAACTCTTTCGGCTCGTTGAATTGTGCTTGAAGTTGGGCAGGGTATTCGGCGGCTGGTAGAACGGTATCACACGGTCCAGACTTATGGTATTAATGGACACAGCATCGATCTCATGACAGCCACAGATCTGTAACCCGAGAGTAATTGAGAGTTCAGTGGTAGATGCTGCACAGGCTGCTGCTGGACACTTACCAGCTTATTGTTGACCACTTTCATGTCCCCCAGCGAGGACCAGGTGCCCTTTATGTGATCCAGCTCACGATCCGGCTCCCAGCCAATCACAGAGATGCCCGAAACACTGCCCACAAAGAGGCATTCCCCATTGTCACTGAACGTTATGCATCTGATAGCCTGGCCATAGAAATGTGTGGTCTGCGAGACCAGCTGCTGATGCTCCAGATCATAAATGGACACAGTGCCATCGATGCGTCCAGCGGCGAGCAGAAACTCAAACGGATGGAACTGTATGCATGTGATGGCCGTGACTGGCGGCTCGGCTATAAACTCCATAATCTGTTTGCTCTTTCGTATGTCCCAGATGAGTATGGATCCCTCCAGGCCAGCGGAGGCAATCCACAGTCCGTCCGGTGAGAATTTAACAGAGTTCACATGCGACATATGGCCACGGCACACCCGAATGCAATTGTTTTCATTCTGCACGTCCCAGAGTCTGCAATAAATATTAGAATATAATTATTCCGAATTTTTGCATAATAATTTTTTGATTTTATTAGTGCGTTAGAACTAAGCTTTGCTTACGTATTTTTGCGGTTCGTTTAAAAAACGATAGATATATCGATAGAATACAAAACTAACGAATGGCGACACTTTGCTTTTTTATTTTTTTTATAGTTGCTGATGCAAGAAAATTATCCAGCTATTTTTTATCTTTTATTATTATCGTTTTGTGGCGACACAAAGTATAAAACAAATATCGCACTGCTTTTACAGCCATCGATATATACACTAATCGATATGTGAAACTATCTGACAGCTGACATATGTTTTTGCCCATCGATCTGGATCCATTCAACCCCTTCCACTTAAGTTATTTTGCTGCTTATCACTTTGTTGCACTTTGTACCTGTGATATAGGAGCTGCTAATCTTTTACGTTAAGTTAAGGCATCGCATCCGAGCAGCAACTTTAACGTGCGTGCAGTGCAAAAGAACTGTAAGTCGTGTGTAAATGGGCAGCGGCAACTGCGCTAATCCACATACATATACATATATATATGCAGATGTAGTTGTTTGGTTGTTCGTGTGTGTTTGTGTGGTTGCAGAAACATCATTAAAACAATTTGTTGTTCATTTTACTTTGTACCATCTGGTGCTGTTCGTTCAATTGAACTCTGAACCGTTGTTGGACTTGGACTGGGACCAAACCAGAGTGTCTTTCGATTCATTGTTGCCCCCAAAACTTTCACATTTTCGTGCTGTACGTATGCACATATAGAAATCTGAAGATATCATTATCAGGACACAACACTTTGGCCAGTTATTCCCTCACACACACACCGCACCATAAATAATATTCCAACGCTGATTACCTTTCTTTTTCATTCAACAGTTGAACGTTGGAGCAGGCGTAACCGGATTTTCAATTAAACCAGAAAACATGTCTTCTGCTGGCAAACTGCGTTACGATGGCCGTGTGGCGGTGGTGACTGGTGCTGGAGCCGGCCTGGGCCGCGAATATGCCCTCCTGTTGGCATCGCGCGGCGCCAAGGTGGTGGTCAACGACCTGGGCGGCACTCATTCCGGTGAGGGTGCCTCACAGCGTGCCGCCGATGTGGTTGTGGAGGAGATACGCCAGAGTGGCGGTGAGGCGGTGGCCGACTACAATTCTGTCATCGATGGGGCAAAGGTCATTGAGACGGCCATCAAGGCGTACGGCCGTGTGGATATACTCGTCAATAATGCCGGCATTCTGCGGGATCGCAGCCTGCTCAAAACCTCCGAACAGGACTGGAATCTGGTTAACGATGTGCACCTCAAGGGCAGCTTCAAGTGCACTCAAGCGGCCTTTGGGCACATGAAGAGCCAGAATTTTGGACGCATCATCATGACCTCCTCGAATTCGGGCATCTTTGGCAACTTCGGACAGGGCAACTATTCGGCAGCCAAAATGGGACTCGTTGGCCTGGCCAACACTGTGGCCATTGAGGGCGCACGCAATAATATCTACTGCAATGTGATTATCCCGACTGCAGCCAGCCGCATGACCGAGGGCATTCTGCCCGACATTATGTTCAATGAGCTGAAGCCGCAGCTGATTGCCCCAGTGGTGGCCTACCTGTGCCACGAATCCTGCGAGGATAATGGTGAGTGGTTTGAGGTTCAGAATTCAGCATTCATTTGGCAGAACAAAGTTCGTTCTTTGCTTTTGCTGTTGCTATTGCCTTTGGCCGCAAGATAAAGAATAATCTCTGATAGTGGACTCTAATCTATCGAAATCTCTCTGCTTCACAGGCAGCTACATCGAAAGCGCCGCTGGCTGGGCCACCAAAGTGCAGACTGTGCGCGGCAAGGGTGCCGTGCTGCGACCCTCTCTAGATGATCCCGTCACCATTGAGTATGTGAAGAATGTCTGGTCCAAGGTGACGGACATGTCACAGGCCAAGCATCTCAATTCGATGGCCGAGGCCTCGGGCTATCTGCTGGAGGTGCTCGAGAAGCTGAAGGCCGGCGATCAGGACGCCGTCGAGGACACTTTCACATTCGACAACAAGGAGCTCATCACCTATGCTTTGGGCATTGGTGCTTCGATCAAGAACAGCCAGGATCTGCGCTTCCTGTATGAGAACGATGCCGATTTCTCCGCCATTCCCTCGTTCTTTGTGCTGCCCGGCCTACTGCTGGCCATGTCCACGGACAAGCTGGTGGGCAGTGCCCTGCCCAACAATCAGGCCGACTTCACCAACATTCTGCACGGCGAACAGTATCTGGAGATTGCCGATGATCTGCCCACCAGTGGAACGCTGACCACGACCGGCAAGGTATTCGATGTTATGGACAAGGGATCCGGCGCTGTTGTCGTCACCAACTGTGATTCGTTTGACGAGAATGGCCGTTTGGTGGTGAAGAACCAGAGCTGCGTATTTGTGGTGGGTGCTGGAAAATTCGGTGGCAAGAAGAACCCCATTGCCGGTGTGGTGCCACTGCTGCCGAATCCCAGCCGCCAGCCAGACTCCTCGATCCAGTACTCGACCAGCGAGGATCAGGCCGTGCTCTACAGACTCTCCGGTGATCGCAATCCCTTGCACATTGATCCCCAAATGGCACGCTTGGCCGGCTTCAAGACACCCATTCTGCATGGCCTGTGCACCCTGGGCTATTCGGTGCGTGCCGTTCTCAGCCAGTATGCCGACAACAATCCGACACTCTTCAAGGCCATCAAAGTGCGCTTTTCGGGCCCCGTTCTGCCCGGCCAGTCGCTGAAGGTGGACATGTGGCTGGAGGGCACACGCGTACACTTCCGCACTGTGGTCGTGGAGACCGGCAAGGAGGTCATTTCGGGTGCCTACGTGGATCTGAAGAGCACCAAGGCCAAGTTGTAAGCAGAGCTGAGCTGCTCCTTGCCTTTGGTTGGATTAGGGAATAGAATTCCCGTTTGTCTTTTTTTTATATACATAATCGTTATATATATATGTACATATGCACCAGTAAACATCCCTCCCCCCTTTCCTTTGGTGGTAGAAATAGAAGCCATTTTATGGCCCAATAAACTAACGACTGCTTTTTAAATTATCTCTTTTTTGGAAACACTTTAAGTCAAAGCAAAACTGTGAGTCACGCTACACGTTCGTCATCTGAGGAAAGATAGCACGAGCAGACCAAAGGTCTACTCTAATTTTGGAGGCTTCAATAAAGAGTACTTTTTCTCCAGCCAGACTGTCCAAGTAGGCTATAGCTCATAGAGGTATCAGAGAAGGCAGTGACGAACATTGAACGAACAACAAATGAAAGACAGCTACCAGAATCCCAAACCCTGGAGGAATTCAGAGATGAGCTGCGTCTATGAAAGCATCTTAGAAGGCAGAAAAGCAGTCACAGCAGACACGCCCAAAGCGCCGCCATATCCATAGTTTTAGCCATAGATATAACATTCTTTACATTAATTCTGTTTTCTTTTTCCCAGATTGTAGAGGGAGATCCCCTGCAGACGACTAATTTCATGAATCACATAATTTGCGGTCAAAGACTTTTGGTTTCGGTTTTAGAGAATTAGAATTAGGAATTTTTGACAGAAGGAGGAGGCTGCCAATAGGAAGAGAATTCCATGTATAATTAAATCCAAAAAAAACTAAAAAATTTTCTTAATTATCAGAATTTTGGAGAGGAGAGTAAAGCAGCTGCATACGCTATACAAAAACTGACGCACAACAGAGGGAGACGGACGAGGCGCCCTAAAAAACTATACCCTTCTCACTCGAAATCACGAACAGATTATTTTGCAGCGAGCAAATGTTTTGCCAACCACCGAACACATCTGTTGAGAACAGCTTGGCAGAGATTGTTGGAGGACTCACCTAACGGTGGTGTCATTGCTGCCGGATACCACATACTCCCCGGAGGGATTAAAGTCCAGGGTGCGCACACTCTTCATGTGGCCATTGAGCGTTGAGTATATCTTCTGGGCATTGAGATCCCAGCGCCGAATGATGCCAATATCATCGGCAGAGTAAACAAAATTGTCTTTATATGCAAAGCGTACGCAATCTATGGAACGATTATGACCAGTTAGGGACTGAAAACAAAAAGATTTTAAAAGCTGTAGAGCCTGGGCATATGAGTAATCCGAGATAAATGTCTCACCATAAAGCATTCGTTCTGGCCAATGGCCCAGAGATTGACATTGCGATCCTCGCCGCCGGTGACCAGCACACGGCCCGTTTCACCCAGATCGAGGCTGGTGACTTTGCCATCGTGTGCCTTTATGTCATCTGCAAAGGATAAGAGAGATATATTGGATCATTTACGTATGGGAAACATATATTTTTCGAATGCAATTCGATTGTTTATACAACTGTAGATTCGATATCTGTATTTGTATAACACCTACAGACACACACACACACACACAACACAAGCTCATCTGGTAGCATACACACATGCACATAGAATTAAAACGGTACTTTCGAATATACGATTTTCTTACAGATCTTTGATATCAAATTCCTGGACAGTGCCATTATCAATCAAATTGTTGTTATTCTTATATCCAGGCAACGTTTAGATCCTCCAGAAGTGCCAGTTTTGTAAATAAATCCCCTTTATTCGTAGCAGGTGTGATGAGTCTGTCTGCTGGCAAGCTGGCTGGCTGGCTGGGGGCCTTTGCTTTGGATCAGCTGGTGTGTCTGGGTCACTTTTTTGCTGACTTGACTCTTATTAATTGAACAAAATAAATACAGAACGAACATAAACGTTTTTAAGCTTTAAGCTGCACTACACCATTTTACGTGGCGTTCACCGTGATCGCATTATCAAAATGCGATTAGAGGCTGGAACAGAATTTTGAACAGACAATTTTGGACAAAAACAAATGCACATTATAATTACAGCGACGACGAGGGGTGGCAGAAACTATCGATTGCAGCTGCAACCAGGGCCGTACCAGCTATGGCCGATAGTTAATTGTGAAATGAAACGAATGGACACGAATATGCATATACAAGTTACAAATAAAATAAAAACAGTCCACTTTCCTAAAATTAATACTATGCCTAAATTTGATTGTATTTGTATTATACGAGATTTTGCCTTATTATTATTATTGTACTATCGACACAACTATCGAAACCTCTGAATGAAAAGGCTTTCATGTAACTGTGCCATGGGGTCTTCTATTCTTTTCATTTATAATTATAGAAGGATATCTATTTACTAAATATACTTTTTACATTGAAAGTTTAAAGTTTAAAGTGCTTTTACAACCTACATACATTTAAATTTAAATTACGATAGTCCGGGATTCTAGTTCGAAAAGTGAATCGCGCTGGTTCCAGCTCCGTTCCGTTCTCATTCGATCTGGAACTAGTGAAGAGCAGATCTGGTCGTGATTCTGCCTTTGTGGGAGGGGGAGGGCGCCCAATTAAAACGGCTCGCACGAGCGAACCAGATCCGATACGAACTAAAGCTAGGCTTAGGCTAGTTGGCACTGTCTCTGTGTATATTTTAATGCAGCTCTTTAACTTTCACTTCGATTACAACAAGTGGCGGAGATTTAGCGAGATTTAGGCAACGGATCGGTGGAATATAATGTGAACAGCAGCAGCAGCCACCCATGGACATATATACAAGCAACAGCACAGACAGCACAAATATAAAATGGCATCAAAATATGAGCGCATTATAAGTGATTGTCGAACGAAGAACATACTCTGGGAAGACGGCGATTTCCCCGCAGTGCAATCGTCCGTCTTCTACTACCAAACGCCCCCATTCACGTTCCAGTGGAAGCGTATTGCCGAGCTGAACAATGCCCAGGCCTCGTTTCTCAATGAAAATGCCGAATTCGATGTGGTGCCTGGCAAGATGGGCGATCGTTGGCTGGTCTCCTGCCTGGGGGTACTCTACTCGTTGCGGAATCTCTTCTATCGCGTGGTGCCCGCCGATCAGAGTCTCAGCAAATCGCAGGGCATCTATCGCTTTCGCCTTTGGTGGTGTGGCGAATGGGTCGAGGTTCTGGTCGACGATCGTCTGCCCACCATAAACGGACGGCTGGCCTTTATGCAGCCCCAGTCTTCGAACTGCTTCTGGGCGGCTCTGCTGGAGAAGGCCATAGCCAAGCTGCATGGCTCGTATGAGGCGCTCAAATATGGAACTCGTTCGGATGGACTGACCGATCTGCTTGGCGGCGTGGTCAAGTGTATGCCCATTGTGGCCGATACCATAAGGCCGCAAACGCTCAAGGATCAGCTGGCCTCCACATGCATTGTCACCTGCCTGGCGGTTAAGGCCTCCTCGGTGCAGAAGAAAAACATTGCCGAACGTTTGCCAAATGGCATTTTGGTGAATGTGAACTACAGGTAGGTCACAGCCATCTATCAATATATCAGAGTATTCATATTCAGGTCTTATCTGTGTGGTTTCCCTTTGCAGACTTTCCAGCCTGGACAAAGTGGAGACCCTCATGGGGGACTCGGTGCAGCTGATTTGCGTAAAGGATACATTTTCGTGCAAGCCATTTGGGGATAAAACCAACTTTCTGGGCGATTGGTCGCCACTGTCAAAGACCTGGGAGCGCGTCTCATCGGGGGAACGGGCACGGCTGCTCAATCAATTGAATCTGGGCGAATTTTGGATGTCGTTCTATGATTTTGTACAAATATTCACCGCCCTGGAGATTGTCTATCTGGACAGTGAGACGGCCAATGATGAGGAGATGCTCAAGAATCGTCCGCTGCATTGGAAAATGAAGATGTACCAGGGCCAGTGGAAGCGTGGCGTCACGGCCGGCGGCTGTCGCAATCATGAGTCATTTCACATCAATCCACAGCTGCTTGTTTCCGTGCAGGAGAAACAGGACGTTGTCATAGCCCTCAATCAGCATACGGCCGTTGAGCCAAAGGTCATTGGCTTCACGATGTACACCTGGAATCGTGAGTACAACCTCAACGAGTGCCTGCAAAAGGACTTCTTTAAGAATCACGTGAGCTTCCTGAACTCGGACTATGGCAACACACGGCATGTCAGCTACCACACACAGCTGGAGGCGGGTCATTATGTGCTCATACCGACGACATACGAACCGGCGGAGGAGGCACACTTCACCATTCGCATTCTGGGCACCTCTGCGCTGCGGCTGTCCTGCCTGGAGACCCAAACGATGATACTGCTGGACCCGTTTCCGGCGCTCAAGAGCGAGGACAGCATACAAAAGATCAAGAGCGTGTGCCAGTACGAACCGGTGTACATGCAGCTGGCGGATGAGAACAAGACAATCAACTGCTTTGAGCTGCACGAACTGCTGGAGGCCTGCCTGCCCAATGACTATATCAAGGGCTGTGCCAACATAGACATTTGCCGTCAGGTGATTGCCTTGCAGGACAAGAGCGGCAATGGACGCATCACATTTCAGCAGTTCAAGACGTTTATGGTGAATCTCAAGTCCTGGCAGGGCGTCTTCAAGATGTACACCAAGGAGAAGGCTGGCATTTTGCGGGCGGAACGTTTGCGTGATGCACTCTGTGACATTGGCTTTCAGCTGAGCACCGACATCATGAACTGCCTCATACAGCGTTATATACGCAAGGATGGCACCCTGCGACTCAGTGACTTTGTCTCGGCCGTCATACATTTGACGACGGCATTCAATCAGTTCCATTTGAAGAACTACAGCCAGGTGAATGTTATCGAGGTGCATCTGCATGACTGGATCAAGAGTATATTAAGCTGCTGATCTGCAGTCAGCTGCCTAAAGGAGAGAAGGAGTAGAAGTAGTGGCTAGAAAACTTAAAATAAGTTTGATTCTTTTCCTGCAGACAGCCAGCAAACAAGAAAGAAACGTAAAAGTGACCAAGTCTCTTCTCTGGGTGTTCTTCTTTGCTTCACCTTGTAAATATTCTTTAAAGTGTTGCGACTTATTTTTTTAATACATTTCTGGCACTCAATTAATAATCATTTTTGGATTTTTATAGCTCTGTTTTCTTTTCATATTATTTATCATTGAATCTGTGTGGACGTAAAATAATTATTTGTGAATGTTATGGGCATTTCCTACGCCACTAATTCCTTTTGTATAATTTTAGAATGTTGTGCATTGATGTCTCCATCAAAATGATTTTAATATTTAACCAAAAATGTTTTGTACTTTTGCTTCGTTATTAATGTTTGGTAAAACACTTTATTGGGTTGATAATAATTTAAAAATATTTGGACATATTTTTTTGTAGTTAATTGAATTTTTAGGAGATACTTTGTGCAAGAACTTTTATCAGATAATAATAAAGTAAGAAATGGTATTCAAAATACCATGAAAAATTAACGTATGCTGACTTGAATTGGTTTTTATATCAAACTTAATCAAATTAAATGTCAATCCGTTTTAATAAAT
Organism: Drosophila ambigua; assembly: GCA_018150905.1. Classification (NCBI taxonomy): domain Eukaryota; kingdom Metazoa; phylum Arthropoda; class Insecta; order Diptera; family Drosophilidae; genus Drosophila; species Drosophila ambigua. The sequence continues at coordinate 2,548,557 of JAECWS010000151.1, read as the reverse complement.
TAAGAAAATAATATTGGAGGCAGAATTAAAGGGAAGTGTTCGACTTTTATCGAGATTACATTTATTGGTCGCATTGGACCTCTCCATGGAAATGCCCATGTCTGTATGTAATAACATCTTTAAAATGCCGAATTTTTAAATACCTTTCTGTCACTCATATAATACCCGATTTGTACACCCCAAATCATATTTTGTATCACCCATTTACATAAGTGTCAAAAAATAAGTGTTTGTTGTTTGAGTATTTGTCGCCGCACTTTTCGTTTCGTTTCTTGTTTGCTGGCTGTCTGCTGTAATTTTCCAGAATGTTCAACATTTGAGTAAAATTTTAGATTATTTTCCTCCTCTTTTCTTTTGTTTGTTGGCCACAATTAAATTAAAAACTTGTTTTTTTTTGTGTACGTTTAAAATTGTATAATTATTCAATCCAGCGTTTTTGTTTTTGTTGTTGTTGAGAAATCGGTTCAATAGGTATGCATGTAATGAGTTACAATAGTAGTTGTTGCCCGAAACTAATTGATTAGTTTTTTTTAGTAGTTTTAGTAGTTATGTATTATAGTTTAGTATTTTAGTTATGTAGCTAGATTTATAGTTGAGTGTTGTGAGTGTGTGTGTTTATTTGTTTGTTTCTTTCTTTGTTTCTTTCTTTGATTTTCTGATGCACGTACGAGTTTAAAAAGCAATTGAGAATGCGAGCAATGCGTATATTAGTTTGATTTTTGTTGTGGTTCGATACACGGATACAGGAGCTCTCTGCTATTAGCGCGAATATACTAGACTTAATCAACATTAGTATTGCTTTAATCCTCCTTCGATCCGCATTCTGTATTCTGTTTGTTGTATCCCCCCTCCCTACTTAAGAGTAGTCTAAAATATCATCAGTATCTCTGTAACTGTATCTGTTATCTGTATCGAAAATACTGTGATGATCGTGTGTAGTACCACGAGTAGTCGCAGTTAGTAGTAGTTGTGGATGGACCTGCACCCTGCTCACTCTTTTTCGGTGTAATTTACATAACGAAACTCGTGCGGCATCCAGCAGACATTACATCGTTGTACCATTATGCGATGAGGCATCGCTGATGCGTCGCGACAATGTGGTCTTGCGGCTAATCGATAGTGTGTTCACATGTGTCGGTGTTGTGTCATTCGCTGTTGTTGTTGTTGTTGTTGCTGTGGCATGCATGGGCGAGGACTGCTGCAGCGAACCGGTCACCTCATGTGGCTCCTGATAGCCGGAGTCCATGTCATCGTGATAGGAATCCATCAATGGTGTGGGATCCTCATAGTCATAATCAACGAAACCATTATTATCAAAGGACTGCAACGAGAGAGATAGAGAGAGAGAACCCCATGAACAAAGCGCTTTAGCCGTCAGCTATGAGTGATATTTACCTTGACAAACGATTGCGAATGCTTGGCATAGCCGCGGAACACCTGACTGTGTGCCTTGCCGCGATAATCCACCGACTCATAGTGGCCCCCATCCTGTGAGTTCTCAATAATGAAATGCCTAGTGCCATGCGGTGTCAGAGTGGCCCACAGCAGGCGGCTGTCATTCACCAGTTGACTCTGCAGCAAGTCTCTGCTATTGGCCGTGGCACATGGATACAATATGCCGCCCGAGGAGAAGGCATTCGATTTGGTTGCCTCACCCAACGCATTGATGGCCGTTTGCTTGATGTTTGCATCATGATAGGAGAAGAATGTGCTGCAAAAATTAAACCCATTAATTAAGGCCTTTTTGTGCCATTTTAAAAACGGAAACTTACTCCCTGCAGCGGATGACAATGATGGCCAGAAAGCAGCCCAGCACGAATATGCCCACACAGGAGGACACAAAGAACCAAATGTTTTCCAGACTTTTGGTATCGCTGCGCACCAGCTCCATCAGGGCATTGCCATTGCTGTCATTATGCTGGCCCTGGCCCTGTCCGCACATGAACGCGGCAAAGCATGGCTGGGACTCATTGGACGGCATCAGTGTCTCAATGGTTGTCGGTTTGCTGATCAGGAACGATGGCAGCGGTGGCGGTGGCATTGATAAAATAAAATCTGGCGGCGGACCCGCCAATTGGTCGCAGCTGCCCACACAATTGCCCAATACTATATTCATTTTTGAGAGCTGCCAAAAAATATATTTAAAAAAAAACTCATTAATAAATGTATCTGTAAAGGGATAACAGACAGAGTCGCAGAGTCGTCGCCCCCTGCCGCAAAGCAGGACATGGCTATAAATCAATAGCAGAATACCTACATCCTCTAATAGGTATAATATATTTGTGTATGTGGTGTGTGTATCGGTTCAGGTCCAAAACATTGCCTTAATTTGGGGGTAGGTTTCTCTAGCGTACTATTACGACCGTAAATATTTTGAGACACCCATTGAGGCTAGACTTATTTTTTTCTTTTGCTTAACTTCCCCAAAGACTATAATATACGCTATGCATCCAATACACAATCCTAAATATACAAGTGATTAATTTCTAGCACAAAATTCCACAGCCGGAAATGTAAGTTCCATTCACAATCAAAATTATGCCCAGTTGGAATATTTTGTTTAGTTTATAGATCACAAAATATATTAATGAATGCCATAAGTAGAGGCGCACTTGGACAAACAAAACAAACAAATATTCAAAACGGTTTTGCACACCTTTCCGTGTCCTGTGTCGAATGAAATTCTACTCTGAACTGAATGCCCAGACACTATGCTATCCCGAAATGCATATCCTCCAACCCACATAGCACAGACCAGGCCAGACCAGAGCCGTAAGTGCGCGCGCGCATCTCCATCTCCCCTTATTCAATGTCTGGCATCTAACCCTTGGCCACTGTTTAGGCCACACCCCAGCTGGAGCAGGCATACACAACTGTAAACACATCTCCTTTTTTAGCGCGTATAGGAATTACGCGTCAAATGTTTGTTATTTCAAGTAAAACCAACAGAGGGGTTGCAGCATCAAAACATCTCCTTCCTAAGCTTTAAGTTTCAATATTTTCTAATGAATAAAAGTAATGGAAATTAAGAAATGTAATTATCTATATAGATTTCGGTTCATTGAATAATATTGTTGAATGTATTCGTTTCATTAGCAGACTGTGCAGCATATAGAACGTTGTAATTTTTAAGCTGGAGGTGATTACATCCTTGGTGCCATCGCTGTCATATCGATGCTCGACTCGGCACGCACAAGCAAATGCTGCCAAAGGGAATGCCAAGAATGGTATATAAAGAATAGGGAATAATAAACAAGGGACGGCTTATTTAATTCTTTCGTCCAAACACTTTCTTTAGATGATGATATTTTCATAATTTCCCTGCATTAAACCATTCTTTAGGCAGTTCTTTAATCCAGAAGTGAATCTCTAAGTTCTTCGGCCCATTAACTGCATTCGGATGATTAACTTCAATTAATCTTCTTTGGATGATGAAACTCCTATAATTGCTTACTATATCCCCTTATTTTCCATAATTTTTTATTTCTTTTTTCCATAAGAAGGGAACTCTGTTCAATTCTTCTATCAACAACGATCTACTGATGATAATATTCCCATTATTTCATATACATTAATGCAATGGCTGGCCTGAATATAGTACACACACCGGAATCTACAGCAAAATTTTCGGCTGTGAAGCAGGCGAACCAGTTACTGATGAATCAAGTCAAGATTGGACTGCCATTAAATAACCATGCCGTGGCAATGGTGCACGAGCTGCAACATAACGCAAGAATGCAGCCAAATCGCCATCAAAACCAAATCAAATCCAGCAGAAACCATCAATATCAGTGACACCAACAGAACCAGCCACACCAGCTGAACCCATCCGATCGAAGAAAACCTGATAGTCCATTGATTGATTGTCTGTGGAGTCTGCAACCTATGGCATGGTCATCTGTTACCGGCAGGGCATCCTTAGCCAAAGGCTAATTGCTCGAGCATTACAGTGTGTATCTGTCTTGTCCATGTCATCGTTGCTGCCTGCCTTCGACATCAAGGAGAGCCGGGCCTCCCCTCACTTCCAGCCTTCATTAAAGATTACATTTTGATTCAGTCAAAAAGTATTGGCTGGTGTTGGAAAGAACCGCGTTATACCTTATAAAAAGATTACATCGAGCACTTTGGCCATAATTTACCCACACATCTTTACATTTATATTATGCTGCATTTTATACATTATAAATCTATTTATGCACCTTGGATGGTGTCTAATATTTACGCCTAATTATTTTGGGTTTTAGAAAAAACAAACAACAAAAAACCAGCCCATGATTACAGGCCTAGTTTTAAAGCTAAAATTGGTATTAATGCTCTTTTGTATCAATTAGTTGGATTTCTTTTCGCCATAGGTCATCACAACGCCAATTATTAAGGCGGCCACAGTGAATCCCTGGGCAGCGATACGTGTGCGCATCATCAATTGGGACATCTTGCGATTGCCAGTGCGGAAATTATACAAGCCCATTGTCAGGGCAGCGGTAGTGGCCAGGCATCCTATGTACGCGCAGGGAGGAGCAAGCACATTAATTAATATATTATTGTTTTTATATAACAGAAATTGCGTCGAAATGCCGCAGACCGCTTACCAATCGGAACCAGCGGGTTCTCCTTAATTTTGCGCTGTAGCTTTTCCTTGGTGGTTTCCACTTCAATCACGGGTCCCAGGTCCTGGCGCAACTGTATCCAATCCAATTCCTCTTCGGGCAGAGTTATCTGTGCCTTGCCCGACATTTTTCTAGTTACTTTTCAATTCAAAACGTTGTCAAAACAAAAATATACAGCATAGAGGTGTCAAACCATCGAGAGCACTATCGATAGTATCGATGTTTTGCTGCTAGCCTCTAATATCGATTGTTTTGAGACTATCATGATAGTATCGAGCCGAGAAAAAAATAGCTTAACCCCTCTATTTAAACAGGTAAATCCTTCAGTTAAACTGCGAACAAAACAACACTGTAAAATCTTTGTAGATCCATCCTATCCTTCTTCTTTACTTGCAAAAAAATGACCATGATATACTTCACCTGAACTGCGCTAAAATTATTCAAATTTCATAATCGTGGGGTTGTATATCCCATGGTTGACCATGGGTTAAGTGTCCCCTATTAATACTTTCATTAAATATACTCAGTAAATAGTTAAAAATATGGTTATCCCGTAAAGAATCCATTAACATTAAACATTCCACCTTTATAACGAAACTGCTTAGGTTAATAAGCTCCACTGCCACCAATCTACATATCCAAACTAACTCATATATGTTTCTCGCTCACACTGCATGCATTTACCGTAAGGTCCCTAATTGTTGTGGAATACGAACATTGAAAATTTTCTGATCAGCGTTTTTTAGGTTTTCAGGCTACATGTTCAGTTTTTAACGAAAAGCTATGTTATTGATTTTCCAAATATTATAAATAATTTATTTTATTATAAACGGTAATCTTTGTGGGAAATATGTATAAAATTGTGTATGTTTTAAAAGAAAACGCTTACTTTGAGTGGCAATAATTAAATGAAACACCATTGGCATGGGTTGTTCAAAAACCGTTCACAAAATTTGACTGCTGGGTAATTGTGACCTCACCAACACCAATACATACAGCTGCATTATTTTCACATTGTTTCGCTCTTTATAAAATGAGAGAGAGCGAGAGAGAAAACGAGAGAGGCACTTGGGAAGTACAGTCAGACGGGGAACGCAAAATGAAACATGTGTATGTAGGCACCAGTTTGGTTGTGTGCGTATATACGTATACGCCGCGTGTATGTATTAATATGCTTGTATTGACGCATATGGATGGTATGCCCGCTTGTAGAAATGGGATGGACGTTCATACAAATGTACATATGGATGTACCATTTCGGATACACACAAGTAAAAATAAAACATGCTCGAATTTTTAAATTGGTTTTATGTTTGCATGAACGTTGCGTTCACAGCATAAAGTAAAATATTCTTACATTATACACAAATATGTATGCAACGTACATATGTGCATTCTTGTTAACATTCAGAAAATACTGTTTACAAGTATACATAAATATGTATGCACATAGGTTGATATGTATGCTTTGACAGCATTTCTTTATGTACATATGCAATGTACATACAATGACATGCTTTTATAGGGCGGGTATAGAGCGCATACGTACATACACGAATGTATGTATGTACATAAGTTTGTACAGAAGTAACAACCCAACATTTTTTTATAAGGCCTGCTGCTGCTGCTCCCTTCCACCACGTGTATGTACATAGATATGTATGTACGTATACATATGCTCTGACGCCAGAGAGTGAGAGAGAGTGCGAGAGAGAGAGAACTGTGCTCAGTAAACTGTACTAAAGGTATATAAAATACAAGGTAGGGGAAGTACGGTGAGCGACTCTATGCAACAGTCAAAACATCTTCAGGAGCGTGTTCCAGTCGTGTGAGAGAGGGGGTGGAAAACAAAGTAGGAAAGTAGTATAGCCGAATAGGCGACTTGCCTCACCCTCTGTTCCATCTGACTTGTGCTCACAATATATACATACACACAAACGTACACAAGTATACACACACAGCTGCGCATTCAACGCATACAGAAGTTTTGGCGTAACGTAGACCCTGGCAAGACGGCAATTCAATTCAAAGCCTTTGCATTCGCGTTGTTGGTACGGTACTCTCTGTGTGTGTTTTCAATCAGGCGAGCGGAGCGGCGCGCAAACCATCTTTTCCGCATTGATAGCAACAAAAAAAAAGAACACAACGCATTGCTGCATATGTAGCGTCGTTTGTTTATTTTTTAGTAACTAAAAGCAAACAACAAATTCCCCCCAACAACGCGTTACGTACGTTACGTTTCGTTGCGTGCGCTGTCGAGTGCCGTAAGAATCGGAGTCAATTTCAAAATTACCGTGTGGCGTCTGCCGTGTACATACATATGTACAAACGTAAATGCGCTGTGTGTACATACAATAATCAATACAACGTCGAATAAATACGTCTAGAACAGTATTTGAAAGCTGGTCTCAAACCAAAGCTGAAATTGAAACAGAAACTCCATTGCCATTGACACAGTGCTTACGTTACGTTGAGTGTGTGTGTGTGTGTGTAGTGCGAGAAAGAAACGGCAAGAAAAGAAGGAAACTCCTTAAATCCCAGCACTATTCGTAGTGCTACACAAAAGAACGTTAATTTAAAGAAACTATTCGAACCGATCGGCTCCGTTATGGATCACTTTCATCAAATACAGGTAAGCTTGCGTGCAGGTATACGGCATTTATTTAATGTTCGTACATACATATATACAGAGAGACACACATACGTATGCAAACATAAGGCGTGCGGCCCTTGCCTTGCCTCGCTTGCCGCGTTTTCGTTGAAAGTTAATGATTTTCCCGCCAATGCCAATACATATGTGCAAGCGTACCATGGCATATGTACAACCTTAAATTGTTGTAAGCATTTCTGCAGCAAAAAAAAACGAATTAAAGCGTACCCAGGTGGAAATTTTGTCTGTGATCATCCGTTACAAACATACATTAGAGTGGCTGGCTTGCTATATAAATATGTGTGTGTACCTGTACATATGTATGTGAATTTGTTTAAGCGTTTTTTGGCACGTAAATTTGTTTTATGTAAAAAGTAACTAATACATTAACGTGTTTCTTTTACGTGTGCGTGTGTGTGTGTGTGTGCGTGCATGCATACAAACAAAAGCGACGCTGTACAAGCGAAATTTTATTTTGCGTGCGCATCTAGGGCCGCCATTTTTTTTTATTAGTTTGTACAAATATATTCATGTCCAGTATATTATATATAATAATACATATTTATATGTATATTTATGTGTTTACACGGTTGTAAATGTATTTGCATTTAATTAAAAATAAAAAAAAATATGAATGTTGAAAGTAATGCGCATTGATAAATGCGTCACCAACACAACCATAAAGCCAGTTTATGGGTATGAATGTGTGTGTGTGTGTGTGTGTACAAACTAGAATATGCACACAAAAATCACAGCTTGCGTAATCTAAAATTCGCCGTATTTTCCCCCCCATATGTATGTACATAATATATGTATGAACATACATCCGAGCATACATATGTATACGCAAAATGCTTGGCCAATTCTCATGCTACCAACCATTTTCTCTTCCTTTCTAACATGTGTGTATGTTCATACGCGTGTACATGTGCATGTATGTATGTATAGTTTTCAAGCAAAGCGGCGTTACCCACGTGTAAAAAGGCCTCTCAATTGGTTTAAAATTAAACCATTCGAATGGTGCACCTCACAAACAAATAAAACAAATTCAATTGCTTTGTTTATGGAGTGAGACCCCGTCCCGTCTGGCAATATTTTGTGCAAATTAAAGCTTTTCTTTTGTTTGCCCCCTGGCACAGGGGCCCTGGGGAATCTTCCATTCAGCCCCGTCATTGATTGTCTCTGTTCTGTGACACCCTGGTTCTTTGCCGGAACTGGCACTGGAATCAAAATAAAAGCATTTGGCGAAACTGGTTCACCAATAAAACGGAACCGGTACCACAAAAGATTTCTCGTCTCTCCCCCAAAACGCATTTTAGCCTTTTATCTAAAAGAAAAACAGCTGAGCGATTGTTTTTTTTTTTTATGCGTTGTTTAGTCTAGCACACAAGCATGTATGGATGCATTTGTACATACAAACATACATACATAAATACAGATGTGTATACAAATGTGGGGCCATAGAACGCGATAGAAATCGATAACCGAGATTTTTGCCGGCTGTTTGGAAATAAAACGTTTTCTTCCGGCTTTTTTCTTTTGTATGAAATGGATGCGGCTCACACCCAAGCACACACGAACGCACATGCATTTATATAGAAATAAATATAATTACTTTGGTTTTTATTTGCTTTTCGTAGAATTTTGTGTTGTAGACATTTGTTGTTGTATTTTTCTGTTTTGTTGGTTTGCATTCGACCGGAGTATCGCTGTCAATGCAATTAAAACCACTATATTTTATTAATCACTAATCCAATGAAACCAACCCGCACATGTCCATTAATGTTAATCATTTATAACTGAGTTAGTGATTAAGTAGTGCGATGCCAGGCGCGAGACGAGTGTCCGGGGACTATAGCCAAAAACTTGTAGTTGTTGCAGTAGAAAATAGTTGGTAGTTCATAGTTGTAGTAGATATCCTAATAATAGGCCATAGCCATTAGACACTCTCCGCTCCGGCTGGCATCGCACACACCTCTAATCACAAACACAACCAACAAACCTATTGATCAGCAAACCATTCAACACTATCAGCAGCAACTGGCTGCGCAGCAACAACAACAAGTACAACAGCAACAGTTGCAGCAGCACCAAGTGGTGGTACAGCAGAATCAGCAGCAGGCGCATCAGAATAGCTCCAATACCGCTGCCGGTGTTGGCACCCAACAGCTGTTCACATACAAAATGGCCAGCAGTTTCCCGAATCCAGCCACGACGATGGCCCAGGTTGTGGCCACGTCGAATGCTGCTGGTACCACAGGCTATGACTATCGCCTGAATATGGCACAGGCTGCGGCGGCCGCAGCAGTGCCCGGCTCTCAGTGGTGGTATTCGGCCGCAAATCAGGGCCAAGTGGATGCCAACACAGCTGCCCAACTGCAGCAGCAGCAGCAGCAACAACAGCAACAGCAGCAGCAACAACAGCACCAGCAGCAACAACAGATGCAACAGCAGCAACAGCAACAGAATGTTATCAATACGGCGGTAAGTTATAGCAAACAAAAATTCCCACCTCCTTCCGTAAAGAACCGATCAACAACCATATATCGTGTATCCTTTTTGTCTCAACAGAGTCCAATTGTCCGGGGTGGAAAGGCTGATGCAAAACCCAGGGGCCGAATGACTGCATACGCATACTTTGTACAAACCTGTCGGGAGGAGCACAAAAAGAAGCATCCCGATGAAACCGTGATATTTGCCGAATTTTCGCGCAAGTGTGCCGAACGATGGAAGGTAACAAAACCCTGAACTCGCATGGAAACCCCCATGAACATATATGTTAATCAATTGTTTATCCCCCCGCAAGACAATGGTGGATAAGGAGAAAAAACGTTTCCATGAAATGGCCGAAAAGGATAAGCAGCGCTATGAGGCTGAAATGCAAAACTATGTGCCACCCAAGGGCACTGTTGTGGGACGTGGCAAGAAGAGGAAACAGATCAAGGACCCCAATGCACCGAAACGTTCATTGTGAGTTCGTAGCAAAAAGCAATTTATAACAAATCATTTTGGCCAACCCAAAACTCACAATAGAACGGTATTAATATTCTGAAAATATCCCTTATAGGTCTGCGTTCTTTTGGTTCTGCAATGATGAGAGAAATAAGGTGAAGGCTCTGAATCCAGAATACGGTGTTGGCGACATTGCCAAAGAGCTGGGACGCAAATGGTCCGATGTTGATCCCGAGGTCAAACAGAAGTACGAGTCGATGGCCGAAAGAGACAAGGCACGCTATGAACGGGTATGTACAGCACAGCGCAGCATTTCAGAGGAACCAATCTTTGAGGCTTACGTATGGTTTTTGCTTGGGTTTTTTTCGCAGGAAATGACCGAATACAAGACAAGCGGGAAGATAGCCATGTCCGCACCATCGATGCAAGCGTCGATACAGGCGCAGGCACAGAAGGCCGCGTTACTGGCCGCCGCCGTGCAGCAGCAGCAGCAGCATCAGCTGGACGAACAGCATGACGATGATGATGGCGATGGTGATGACGATGAGAACCAATAGGAGGTCTAGCCTAGTAATACTCTACACTATTTATACACACTATCGTTGGGTCTGCTGTCTCATCGTGTGGTAGAGATAGAGCGAGCGAGCGAGCGAGAGCAGAGGATAACGAGAAACATGAACAAGATATCGTTGGAATTAACGGTTTGATCTATTATCCAGGTTAAACCAAACAACCGATCGATAATGTGTGTTGAACATATATATATATATGCATATATATATATAAATATGAAAAGTAATGCATAGTTTTTTTTTTTTGTAATAATAAGTAATCAAATTTCCATGAATTAATTGAAGGAGAACAAGAAAAAAATCACAAAGAAACCTTTTATAAGTTCGTATGTTATAAGATGAAATATGATTAAGTAATGGTTAGATTAAACCCGACATTCAATCTGTGTGTGTCCAGCAAAAACAAACAAAACAAAACAAACAAACCCTTATTTGTGCTAAGTTTTCTCCTAAAAAAAAAAAACAAACAAAAAAAACACTCAAGAGAAAAGTCAATCAAATCAAATCAATCAACCACAAAAACAACTCTCGATCATGATATCAAGCATATTGTCATTTCATTCTCTCTCAGTATGAAGAAGAATCCCCTCCATTTATTAATGTTAGATTTTCACCATAATGGAACCAACCCAAACCCCCCATTCATACAATTAATGCGTTTACTCACACACGAGTTGCAAGACGTGATATAAAAACAAGAAAACAAAAAAAAATACTTAACTCAGTGGCGGGTGATATCTCTTCAAAAAAAAAAAGATCTGTCTCTCTATATTATATACAAAATATGTATCATAATTGTGCATAATTTTCGTTCGTTTTTTCCATTACTCAATTGATATATTTTTTATTTAAAACACACACACACACAAACACATATTACATTTCAAAAACACCATGAAAAAAATCATCCTAGGGCAGCTTTTTTGGGGGTGCGCTTACTTCTATATAAACTAAAACCAGAAAAAGAAAACAAATAAATATAGTTTTAATTATGATATGTAAATATAAAACTACATTTCAAGCGCGTTGCTGGGGTCGTAATAACACGTATATATAAATATATATACATATATATATACGAATACATCTTAGGTTGTTAAACACATATATTGATGAGACACGACACGCGGGTGGGCATACAAAAACAAACAAACAAAAAAAATGGACATTGTTGACTTCTTGGCCATGTACATACTATTGAAGTATTATTTAGACGAGACTATCTAGCAGTTAACGGAGATCCAGCAGCAGCAGCAGCAGATCTAACAAGAATCTAAGAGTATACATAATACCATATAAGAAAAAAAAACAAAACGGGTGGCTACAAACAAAATTGAAAGTATTCTCAGAGCAGAGCGTGTGGTTTTTTTTTAGGGTGAGGCTGTAAGTAAAAGGATATTTTTACACCCAAGCCTTAAATACATAAAAAAAAACTCCAGTTCCAGACCAGAAGACAAGACGCGAACATATATTATATAGAGAAAGAGGAGGCGGTGTGGTTGCTCCTATGCAGGAGGAGCTCTGGCAAATGCTTTTAACAAAAAGTGACTGTTCGACCATCTCCTGCATGGGCTGGACCAGAGGCACCAGTACGTACTCTCCTTCGAGTGGGTGGATAGTGTGTGTATAGGCTAAGAGATATCGAGTAAAATTAGTAGGTTTATAACGTGATTAGAGGTGGATTAGTGGATGAGCTAATCCCATGTACAGACCAGACATATGGTTAGCGCTGCAATTGAGACTCGCAATTAACTTTCCCCCTCTCCCCACGTTATATATTATTATGAGGCGAGACAATGTATATGTATATCTATGTATATATATTTTTAGCATCATTTTTGCTAGAGAATAGCTCGCCACCGAGATTATATCCATATATAGAGGGAGAGCTCTAAAATGAAGAAAAGTCTAGGCTAAACACCACCCTTTTTTTAAGTTGTAATTTTCTACAAGAGATCGAGATCACACGACAATGATGATGATGAATGATGAACGACGGCAAAAACTCCTCAATAAAAACATAAATTATGACTATGAAAAATAAAATTCCAGTTCCCTGTGCGCTTGTTATAAGAAAAAAAAACTAAACTATTATAAAAATAAACTTTTAGAAAAGAGATTCTTGTAGATGAAAATGATTGTGTTCTCCAAAAAAAAACAAAAAAACTAAAGAATATTTGTCGTTATTATTCCTTTCCGTTTTTTCCCACCACTTTTTTGTTTTGTTTTAACAGAAACAGCAGACTCCAAGGTAGAGAGAGAAAGAGAGAGAGAGAGTGCTACTACAATATCATCCTAGACTCGGATGTAGCCCAAATTAAATCCCAGACATTGACCGAGTTCCTGAATTTAAAACAAGCAAAATAAATGTGTATGGTGTGGTGTTTTGGTGTGTTGTGTGACAAGATTACGTTTAGCGATACTATATCTATATGGTAGCTACTAAGAGGTTTTTTTTTTTTGAAATCATACATACATACAATACATATATTTTTTTCTATGAACTACAAAAACAATCCTGTAAAAATAGTTGAAAATAAATATAATTTAGCTAGATGTACGCTTATGAAGGCAAACGGTGTGGTAAAAGTTTCCTTGTTTGTGGATTGTATTGTCTGTTTTCTGCCTGTCTGCTGCTGCTGTTGCTGTTGTGCCAAAAAGTCCAGCTAATGGAGTATGATTCATATCCCTGCCCATGGGTAAAGGCAAGCCAAGACCTCCGTCCGTGCAAGTCCATAAGTGTGTTGCACCCCCACGAATGTTAGAGTCCATATATAGTAGCTTATACTCTGACTAACCCGTAGGTAAAACGTGCAATGCATTCATTTGTAGACTTTTACTAAATACAATAACTACAAATAGTACCACAAAATTGCTTGTTTTGTTTCGTGATTTGATTTACGGGCCGAGTATAACTAATATGGTTGGGCATGGTTTCGGGCAAAGACAATATAATAGTAAGCTGCGTAACGTCCATACATTAATTTCAATAGTAAACATTATTTTTCAGTGTGGCTTTTGAAATGTACCTATGGGTATTTTGTCTTTGGTTCGGGGGTACATAAATAAACAGTGAGGTTCGGGATGCCACTCTTTGATCTCTTTAAGAAATGGTAAGTAGTAGTATATAATAATTGTGCAATGTCAAAGTTTATTCACTTTTGGTGAGGCATTAATTGAAAGCTGCACAAATTGCCCTACATTTTGTTCGATTTCTCTGAATTTCAAACAAATCTTTAGCTTTGTCTGCTTTCTGGTTCAAGGCAACACACAGAAAGGAATTCTATTTTGTGGCCGAACCAATTATACTTGCAGAATAGTAGGTACTTTCGTAAAGAAAATTTTCTGATCTTTCCACATTGCACGGCTAAGTGGTTCGTGGCCCTTTGACAGCTAGGCAGTTTGGTTTTGTGTACACACGTAGGAGCAGATGCGAATTCGATCATTATTTAGACTTTCGTAAATATATTTTTATTTTTGTAATCGAAAAAAGCCCCTCCCCTTGGGCGTATTCCTAGCAGAAGCACAGCAGAAGTATTCGCCTTCATAAATGGAAAACGGTAAGAACTTAATGCAGAGACTGAAATTAAGATATATTTGCTTCTTTGAATTGTCTGTCTGTATCGGACTGTGATGCTACGGTCATAACTATATATTCATTTGTCTGTGCATTTCGACACCAAAGTCTTCAAAGGAAATTGATCTAGAACCAATTGTTTAATTACTAACTTACGTGCAATATTTTGTATGGTTGTTCCTCTCTTTTACTGATTAATTCACTTTTTTTTTTGCTTCGGTTTTGCTTACGAACAATATTCACTTTGTTGTTTGTTTGTTTGTTTGTTTACGGTCCTTAAAATTGGAGCTGGGCTTTTTTAAGCTGGCGCGCTTCGATAGTTTTCGATAGCAGCAAGGAATTTTTTATACGGTTAATGAAAACTATCGAAGTACGCATTTGCGTTGTTGAAAAATCTAGAAGCTCATCTGTCCTGTCGTGCTCTGCCTTCGAAAATAAAGTCAAATACTTTTTTCGTTTTGCGAGTAACTAACAAATTGATTTGTATTTTTGTGTGTGCCAAATAATAAAGCCAATCGTCGATTAAACATGCCGCCAAATATCAAGGCCCAGGCCAAAACTGTAGCCGAGCTAACCGTCGATTCGTTGGTGCAAGCGAATGCAGCAGTAGATGCAGTCGAGGAGGACCCTTCCACCGACACCACCACCAATGGTGTGCTCTTCGAGGCAGATGAGGGGAACCAGTGCTTCCAGAAGTGTGCCGATGGCCGCAAAGTGACGCTGGTTTGGCGCAATATCCTGGCCTTTGGTTACTTGCATTTGGCCGCCCTCTATGGCCTCTATCTGTTGATTACTTCGGCCAAATGGGCAACAATTGGTTTAGCCTTCGTGCTGTATGTGTGCTCTGGACTTGGCATAACTGCTGGCGCCCACCGTCTGTGGGCCCATCGCTCGTACAAGGCCAAGTGGCCATTGCGCTTGATGTTGGTCATCTTCAATACGATTGCATTCCAGGATGCCGCCTATCACTGGGCCCGAGACCATCGCGTGCACCACAAGTTCTCGGAAACAGATGCCGATCCGCACAATGCCACCCGTGGCTTCTTCTTTTCACATATTGGCTGGCTGCTGTGCAAGAAACATCCGGAGGTAAAGGCCAAGGGCCAGGGCATAGACCTATCCGATTTACGTGCCGATCCCATACTGATGTTCCAGAAGCGGTGAGTGCACCCTAGAATCGGTGGCGTCGTGCTTAATCCAAGCTTATTTTGCAGCTATTATCTGTACCTGATGCCGTTTGCTTGCTTTTTGTTGCCCACCATGATACCGATTTACTTTTGGGACGAGTCAATTATGAATGCCTGGTTTGTGGCCACCATGTTCCGTTGGTGCTTCATTTTGAATGTGACCTGGCTTGTCAACAGTGCTGCCCACAAGTTTGGCGGTCGCCCGTATGACCAGTAAGTCAGATAAATCTATACCAGCGGCAGCCATTAAAAACTTTCCTTCTCCTGTTCAGATTCATCAGCCCTACTCAGAACATATCCGTTGCTGTTTTGGCTTTTGGCGAGGGTTGGCACAACTATCATCATGTTTTCCCCTGGGACTACAAGACGGCTGAGCTTGGCTTCTACTCCTTGAATTTTACCACATTCTTTATTGATTGCTTCTCAAAGATTGGCTGGGCCTATGACCTGAAGACCGTATCGCCGGCCATTATCGAGAAGCGTGTGAAGCGCACTGGCGACGGCACTCACACCACCTGGGGCTGGGGCGACAAGGATCAGCCGAACGAGGAAATCGAGGAGGCGATTATTATACGCAAGAAAGCAGATTAGACAAAATACACACAAACCAAAACGAAAAAAGAAAAACAAACACAAAATACAAAAAGCATACAATGCTAATAATGAGCGGCTTTAGCCGTCAAATAACTACAAACAACAGAAGAATTTAAACAAAAAGACACTATTCCAGGCACCTGTTACAAAAACAAATGGTCGAATATATTTTATTTTATTTTTGTTAGTTATTTACACTGAACATAACTCTTGATGTTTATAAACGTAAAGGAAATATATATATATCTGGTTATTAAATGTACACAAAGGCTTATTATTATACATGTAATACATAATTAATATTTCAAATTGCAGTAAATTCCATATTATATTTTAAACTATAATTTAAATTCAACCGTTTCCCAGCACTACACCCACGCTATGCAGCACTGCTGAAAATGAACCAATCGACATTCATCATTGCAGGTTTATGTGAAATCAGCCATATTCAAAGGAAATGCAATTAATTACACAAATTGGAAATTAATATATTAGCCGCTTAACCCATTGGATATATATATATATATATACTTGGGAGGCATGCGCTGTTGATTCGTATTCGACTAGCACTATCGTTCTGACGTGGTCTATCGAATAGAGTGTTGCTGAAAAGAGAAACGGTCACCCTGTCCGTTTACGGAATATTTTGACATCGAAATCGAGTGCCAAATATATTTAAGGTATATGAAAGTATATTTAAACAAGTTACAATCTATTTTTGAAGGTATATTTAAGTGCTTTCAAAATGACCGCCAAAAAGTATCGAAATTTGTTCCTCAAACTTCCTGGTATATAATGTTATTTTCGACTTGGTTACCTTATTCGTTCGTGAGCAAATCGTGGTGGTTTAGTGGGTTGTTAAGTGGGTTAAGTCTCGTTTAATCACCGTCCTGGTTATTTTATGTTATGGTATTTAAATGGTATTTCTCGAAACTAAAAGTGTATTTAATGGTATTTATTTTTTTGCCGGGTGGTATTTTTGATCGTTATCGTCACGGTCACGCTGTATTCAACAAGTAGAGCTGGAAACATCGATGATTTCAAAATCGAAAATTTCAAAACTGATAGAATAAAAAATCAATTAAAAAAAACGACTCCTTTCTTAAAACTATTAATTTTTGTTTTAGATCAATTCGTCATTTAGCTTCACGTTTTTCATTAAAAATTAACAAACATCGATGATAAAAAAAACATCGATGCATCGCACAATGTAGAAACATCGATGTTAACATCGATGTTTTTGCAGCCCTATCAACAAGTAGTGCAATACCACCCACCCAATTTAATTTGATTGCAGTGGAAGTGGTGCGAAACGTGAACGTCCCAGCCAGCCAGCCAGCCAGCAAGCAGCCAGTCGTATGGTTTAGGCTGTTGAAATACATCCGGAGTCCGGGGACCGTGTGTGCATATACATTTCGTACATGCAAACGTGCGTGTGGCTAGAATAGATTTACATTTTGGAAGCAGTAAACAAAAGCAGACGAAACGATACGATATGATGAGCTGCTTCAGTGCAATGAACGCACCGCTGCTGGGTGAAATGGAGCAGACGATTGGCATGCTGGAGCGGGGCACAATTGTGACGAAGCTGTACGGGAAGCAGAGGCGTCCGGATCGTCGCCATCTAATGCTTATCAGGGAGACGCGTCAGCTGTTATGGTCGACTGTGGCCGCCCATGCACCCCGCACCGATTTCGAGGGTGCGATACAGCTGCGCGAGATCCGTGAGATACGTGTGGGCAAGCACTCGAAGGAGTTCCGCCTCTTTGCCGACGATTGCCAGCGCTACGAGAACAGCAAATGCTTTGTCATTCTGTATGGCAATCACTTCAAGCTAAAGAGCTTCTCGGTGGTGGCTCTATCCGAGATCGAGGCCGACAATTGGGTGCGTGGTTTGCGCTATATGGTCAAAGACACAGTGAATTCCTCCTACCCGCTGCAGATTGATCGCTGGCTGCGACGTGAATACTATCAGATCGAGAATGTTAATTCACATTCGGCCAAATCATCGGAACAATCCCAGACACAGGTGACCATCAAGGACTTTAAGATGTTTCTGGCTAGCGTCAGCTGCAAGATGACCACCAGCAAATTCATGGAGTGCTTCACCGACGATGTGCGACGAAAGCATGACCTCAAGTTTGATGACTTTTCGCGTCTCTATCAGAAGCTTCTGCTGCCACAAAGTTTCGCCAACATTCTGTGTGGTGGAACAGCCGTTTCAAGTGCATTTCCCTACTCGGAGGATCAGCAGACGGTGCGTCCCACAGAGCTGAAGCGTTTTCTGGAGACCGAACAGCGTGATCTGAATGTGGGCGAACTAAATGCGGGCTCCATATCCGGCTTCATACGTGAATTTGTGCAGGATGTGGAGCGTGATGTGCAGGAGCCCTATCTGACGCTCTCCGAGTTTGTCGACTACCTCTTCTCGAAGCAGAACGATCTGTGGAATAGCAAATACGATGCCATCTTCATGGACATGAATCTGCCGCTCTCCTCCTACTGGATAGCCTCGTCGCACAACACCTACCTGACGGGCGATCAATTCTCCAGCGAATCATCGTGCGAGGCTTATGCCCGAGCCCTGCGCATGGGCTGCCGTTGCATTGAGCTCGACTGTTGGAATGGCCCCGACAATCTGCCCTATATATTCCATGGCCACACAATGACATCCAAAATCAAGTTCATGGATGTGGTAAAGACGATCAAGGATCATGCCTTCACCACCTCCGAGTATCCCGTCATACTGTCCATCGAACAGAATTGCTCTTTAGAGCAGCAACGCAATATGGCACAGGCGTTAATTGAGGTACCACATCTAATCCTTGGCTGATTCATGCGCTAATTGGTTTCCCTTTTCTTTGTTTTTTTTTGTATTTTTGTAGGTCTTTGGCGATATGCTGCTCACGCAGCCATGTGACCGGAATGAACAGCATTTACCTTCGCCCTACCAGCTGCGACGCAAGATAATTCTAAAGCACAAGAAGCTGCCGCAATACGATGAGACGACATTCAGTGGCGTGGGCATAACTAATGGTGGCATAACAGCCGCTGCTGCAGCTGCTGCTGGTGGCGTCGGCTCATCGCTTACCCATCGATCATCGTTGGGTGGCGTGGGCGAAAATGAGGGTGAAAATATGCGCAAGGTATTCAAAGAGGGGCTGCTGTACTTCAAGGATCCCGTGGACAAGTCCTGGAATCTCTATCAGTTTGTGTTGACCCAACAAGAGCTCATCTACTCGTCTGAGATCAGCGAATCCCATCGCAATGGCACCTCAGAGGATGATGATTTTGGTTTGTCGTCCTCCTGTTCCCTCAACAACACCATGCAACAGAAACAAAAGGATACCTCTGCCAATGATGAGCTGCATTTTGGTGAAAACTGGTTTCATGGAAAATTGGAAGGTAAACACACAAAAAACGCACATCTGTATGTATGATGAGAGCTACAGCACTACAGGAGCTGGTGTCTGGTATCCGCTGTGCGACAAATCGATCGATTGATATGAGTATCAGCAAAAACCATTATCTATGGCACGGAACGGACTCTGGCCATATAGATTGGTTCATAATTACAGCTGCCGTGCCATGCGAATGACATATTTATTGCTATCTGTGCTCGTTGTATCTGCCTATCTGTAATCCCATATCTGCTTTCCGATACGAGATATCCACTTTAAAAAGTGGCCCATAATCTACATACCGTCTGCTCTGCTCTTTGTTCCCAAAGTACTCGAAAGTACATCATATATACGTAGGCAATATTCAGCATTTCCGAACCCCAACAAGTAGATATATATATATTATATATTCCTGATCAGCTAAGATCAGACTCTTGTTTGACGTCTACTTATCGCGAGACTATAAGAGCCAGAGCAAGCAAATTGTATGTGCAGCTGACACTGAATCTAGTTTGCTTTAATCGAAGATCATTGGCATCTAAAATTTTGGACTTAAAAGGAAGCCACAGATCAGATCTATCAGATTGCGGATTTTGTATTAGATTGGTTCATTATATCCATTAACAATTTCCTGTGGCTGACTCGGCTGCCACGCGTCCGCTCTCGTTCGATCTCCCTCTCTCTTTAACGCACACACTCGACCTTGTGCAGTGTACTTAACTAGCGGAGTGAGCGAGATATAAGGGCCGGATGGTAATTCTTTGGTTTAAGGAGAGAAATGTAGAGATATGCCCGAATATGCTAGCGTTTAGACTGCTTGGACCATGCAATTTGTTATTAATTTCCTTTTCCCTTTATACGTATATTTATTATTATAAATTTATATCATTCCATTCCATTGACTTATGATTCACGTTTTTTTTTTGTTGTTTGTTTTTCCAGGTGGCCGCAAAGAAGCCGACGATCTGCTGCAAAAGTATAAACATCTTGGTGATGGAACATTTTTGGTGCGCGAATCGGCCACATTTGTGGGCGACTATAGCCTATCGTTTTGGCGTCGCAATCGACCGAATCATTGTCGCATCAAACTGAAGCACGAGAGCGGCTCCATTCGTTACTATTTGGTGGAGAATTTCATATTCGATTCGCTGTACTCACTGATTGTTTACTATCGCAAGAATATGCTGCGCAGCTCTGAGTTTTCGATAATACTTAAAGAGCCAGTGCCACAGCCGAAAAAGCATGAGGATCAGGACTGGTTCCATCCCAACACCACCAAGGAGCAGGCCGAGCAGGGCCTATTCAAGCTGGATATTGGCTCGTTTTTGGTACGACCCTCGGTGCAGAGCATCAATGCGTTTGTCATCTCGTTTACGATCAATCGTAAGATCAAACACTGTCGCATTATACAAGAGGGACGACTGTATGCAATCGATACGATGCAGTTTGAATCGTTGGTGTCGCTCATCCATTATTATACGAGAAATCCGCTGTATCGCAATGTGAAACTCTGCCATCCGGTGTCCCAGGATCTGCTGCGACAGGCACTGGCCGAGCATGCACAGCAAGGGGATCATAGTGGAGGCCAGAACGATGGCAATGGGGCCTCCAATTATATGGGCTCCAATCTGGAAGAGCATGTCACCTGCAAGGCCCTGTACAGCTACAAGGCCAACAAACCGGATGAACTGTCCTTTCCCAAGCATGCCATCATCACGAATGTCCAAAGGAACAACACCATGTGGTGGATAGGAGACTATGGCGGCATGATAAAGAAGCATTTGCCAGCCAACTATGTTAAGGTGAGGGATCTAAATGGATAAATGTCATTTATATATTTACATCTATTTATTCCCAATCTGTGCCTAGGTAATTGATGCTGCCACAGAGGATTACAATTCGGTGAATGAGGAGGGCACCGATGGCCGCACCGATTCGATTGAGATCTACGGGGCCGTCGCCTCACTCTTTGAATCCAATGAGCCTGGCATCATATTCAAGCTGCAGATACAAACGCCAACGATGCAGAATCCATTTGTGATTGGCTTTGATAATCAGGAGACGGCCTACGAGTGGATAAAGGCCATCCAGGAGGCGGCCCTAATCGCTAGTCAACTGGCCACAGAGCGGCGCAAAAAGGAGCGCACGGCTCGCGTGGCCAAGGAAATGTCCGATCTGATAATATACTTTCGGAGTGTACCGTTTCGTGAGCACTCTTGGATCTTCCAGGAGATGTCCAGCTTTCCCGAAACGAAGGCTGAGAAGCAGTTCTTTCAGCAGAATACGCAGCTCTTTCTCTCCTATCATCGCAACCAAATCAGTCGGGTGTATCCCAAGGGACAGCGCCTGGACTCATCGAACTTTAATCCCGTGCCCTTCTGGAATATTGGATCTCAGATGATAGCCCTCAACTATCAGACGGGCGATAAGGCCATGCAGCTAAATCAGGCCAAATTCCGTAATAATGGCCAATGTGGTTACATCCTAAAGCCGTCGTTTATGAAGGCTGAAAGTTTTAATCCAAACAATCCGCTGTCCGATGGCCTCAACGAAGTGCGTGTCAGCATACGCCTGATAGCGGCACGGCATCTGTTTCGTGGCGGTAAATCCAATAATCCACAAATTGTGGTGGAAATCATGGGCGCCAGCTTCGATACTGGTGTCAAATATCGCACCAAAGTCAATGAGAATGGCTTCAATCCGGTGTGGAATGAGGCCTGCGAGTTTACGGTACGCAATCCACAGTTTGCCATCCTCCGTTTCGAGGTCCAGGACGAGGATATGTTCGCCGAGACACATTTTATAGCGCAGGCCTGCTATCCATTGACCTGTGTGCGCCAGGGTTATCGCAGTGTCATACTGAGGAATAAATTCAGCGAGGAACTGGAACTATCCTCATTGTTGGTCAACATTAAGATAACAAATATCACTTCCACTTAGTCAGCCATACCCCTGAAAGTATCTAAAACACACACCACACACACACAAAAAAGCTGAACAAAACTTAAAGGGCATTCCACTTGATGAATAATTCTGGAACAAAACCCCATTTTACATTCTTTCTTTTTCAAAGCATTTAACGAAGGAGAGTACAGAAGAGCACTCTCAACTCTCTTCCACATATTTCTAAAGCGGCAGAATCCGTGCAATATATATTTTATTCTATGTCTACTTACACTAAAACCTAATAGATAGAGATCTATTTTTTATCTGTGTTTTAGTCAAGCATTTTTCAAGTATAGTATTTTCTAGTTCTAGTACTTTAAGTTATTATCTATGTACCATTTTCGCCTCTCTCTGTTTCGCATGTCGTATCGTCTGATTTTTTTAACTTGTTAACGAATGTCTCATATGCATATCATGTCATACATACACATATCTACGTTGTACACGTACAAACCAAACAAAAGCCCCCCCTAAACTGTTTAATGTTTACGTTATTTTAATGCCAAATAAAGATTTACCGGCGTTAGTTGTCTCTTAACTTTACAACGATTTTAATTGTTAATTTCGTATGGATCGGATCGTAACCCCTTAACAGTCGTGCATTTATTTTTATTTTCATTTGGCTGATCTACAAAAATCCGGATTAATACCCAATAGTACCCTATTTCCATGTGCATATTCATAGCATCTACTATTGCAATCTATTTCTGGGTACAGTTTACCACCACCGCATCCACTATTTGCCCTCAGTTTCATGGCAGTAACAACCAGTCGGTTTGTCTCTGTCTATTTCATGAAAATTATTTCCTTTCACAATGGTTTAATATTATGTATTTTCTCTGTGAGATTAAGTTGAAATCTAAAGCCACACGGGATGTATTATTATTGCAAAACCTTAATTGCACTTCAACAATATTTTAAATCGGCTAGTATGAGTATGCGAATGAACCCTGCATGTTTAGGCTTTTAATTAAGTTAAGCAGCACTTTGGTGGGGTCTTATTTTCCACATACTGGGAGGGAGGCACTGTAGCATCTAACATTGAATGTATTTCAATGTTTCTTTCTTCATTTAGCAGAATCTACAGAGGAGTCTAGCTCCAATGGTTTCAATTTCTTCAGGTGATATCTGACAGTTGATAAGGTTTCTTGAGATATCGTGTGAGCGTGTTCTCCGAAACATTTCTTGGGCCACACTTTACTCCCATTTCTGATGGTTTCAGTTCAGGATCGATTAATGTCTCTTCTTTGCCCCTTTCTAGCCGGGGGCATCGTCATTCCACCTACCGTGAGGGTTTGAGAGACTGCCTGTTTTGCCAGATTTAACCACAAATATTGGTCAAAATGAATAAATAATTTAAGCACTTATTAAATTAGCAAATCATTTGCAAACTAAAGCTATTTAAAAAGCTCCATAATCACGAAACAAAAAAAACCAACATAATTTTTTTGTGGGACACACGTCGGGTCATACATTGTTGTTTATTATGTGTAATTTTATTGAACATCGGTGAATGTGAGAAATATGATTTAGTGTTAGTTTTTGTTTTGTTTGTTGTAGTTTTTATCTAAAATTCGCGTCTATGGTATTTGTCAGGATCAAAGTATGAAGTAACAACGACGCGATCGCTGAACTTGCGTCCGGTAAGGGCCTGCTGTGCCTTCTGGCAATCGAGAACAGAATTGAACTCGACAAAAACTTTGCCGCATCCAGGCACCTCAACGCCCTCGATGGGTCGTGGGATTTCGACACTACGCACTACACCATACTTTGTACACTCCTCCTTGATGTCCTCCAGTATATCTTCGTATTCTTCCTCATCGCGTAGCTCGTCGGGAGTGACCATATTAAGCAGACAAAGCACCTCTGTGGGTGGACCACTACTAACGACTGTCGACAGTCCTGGCACCTGCAGCATAACGGACTGACTAGAGTTTGAGGCATTCTGAGCGTTCTTGGCCCCAACGCTGGCACGTTGTACGATAAGTTTCTTGTCGCCCAGTTGCATACCATTTAAGCCAGCAATTGACTACAAAGAAACGACACAAGTTACAAATAGATTTCGACAGAAATATAATAAAGATTGTTCGTACCTGATCGGTGATGCTTAGGTCTACATATTCACAGAAGGCGTACCCCTTTGATAAGCCAGTAGCAGCGTCTTTAACAAGGTTAAATGCACGTAGCTTTCCAAATGAGAGCAACAGTTCCTTAACCTTGAATATAACGTAAACAAACAAGTGTAAATATTGTTGAAATTCGCACATATATGCAAAAGCCAAACTAACCTGATCGTCATTTAAATAGTTGGGCAGACCGCCAATAAATATTTTGTGGGGCGAGTCTGGTACCACCGTCGAGATAACTCCACTGGAAACTGTGCAAAATATTTCAGTTTCAATTATAATAGTTTCGAGTGGTGTTTTGTGGTTTACTCACCAACAGCGGGTTTAATGGCCGGAGTATCTGTTATGCCCGGCATAGGCTGGTAATCATGCGGACGCCTTATCTTCAGGGATTGCCCTTTTAAATTGATGCCATCAAAAGCCATTGCTTGAGTGGTCTCGTCTATTGAACGAAACTCAAGGAAAGCGAAATTCTTGTCCAAATTGATTTGGCAAGCAAGTACTGGACTGCCGGCTGCTTGGGCCAGGCCAACTAAATGCATTTGCTGATTAAAGAATTCCATCATTTCCTCCTCGGTGACGCCAAACGGAATGTTGCCGACGTACAAGCGACGTGCCTGGCGGGTTATGGTTGAACCGACAACGGGCACAGCTGTCTGAGGAGTGTCTGGGACAACGCTGGCCGGTATCTGTCCGGAGGCCTGCATTGCTTTGTACTGCATCGGAGTAATGTGCTCAAATCCTGGTGGCGGCACATCCCAGTAGAGAGATGGCTTGCGGCGCGAATTGCGGTGATGACGATGGTCCCTCGAACGCTCGCGATGGCGGTCACGAGAGCGTGAACGATGGCGACGGCGATCGCGGTCACGGTCACGTTCACGATCTGCAAAAGAAATATATAAGAAACGAAAAAAAAAACAACCACTCAGCATCACAGTAACAAATGCAGTTTCGATGCAAAATATTTTCTAAAAACGTTTCATATGTACGTACTGT
The DNA here is from genome assembly GCA_018150905.1 of Drosophila ambigua. Classification (NCBI taxonomy): domain Eukaryota; kingdom Metazoa; phylum Arthropoda; class Insecta; order Diptera; family Drosophilidae; genus Drosophila; species Drosophila ambigua. The sequence continues at coordinate 2,522,949 of JAECWS010000151.1, read as the reverse complement.
ATGTATGCGTGTACATGTTTGTATGCATGCGTGCGTGCATTTTAAATGTGCATTTTATAAACACAAAACATAAATGTAGGAATATTTGTTCAACTCCCCAGATATATTCACTCTTTTAACTAATGGAAACACCTTCAATAGTACCCAAAATATCACATAAAATTTAGCTAAAGGCAACAAATAGTTTGCAATTGTTATGTGCATATGTATGCATGAACACACATACATATGTATGTGTACACCGGTCAAAATGAGAATGCAAAAATTTAGATTAAATGCATCAAATTCTCACTTTGCGGCAATAAATAACGAAATTAAATGTATTCAGCACATGTGAAATGCTAAGTTTTGTACTATTTGCACAATATTTGTAGTTTTTTCACTGTATGTGCAAATGTACGTACACTTTATTTGTGTACACTTACGCATCGAAAATACAGTGTGCGTGAGGATTTGTTCTGTTGTTTCGCAATGCGAACTTACCGTCATAGCCCATGTTTAGATTTGTGCAAAAGAATAAATTGTTATTGAAACAAAAACTAGTTTTACTTTTTTAGTAATGCCGACGAAAAATGTATCCCGGAAGGTACGTTACAGTGTGACCGCGGATATATCAACAAAAAATATACCTTTTCTTGTTCATAAAATACCGTAAATATTCTCACGGACACGACAAGCGGTGACATTTCGGACATTTTTGAAAAAATTGAGATTGTGATCATGCCAAACGATCAGGAATTCTATGTTGATCACGAATTAGTATTCGATGTGGCTCTAAATGGCATATCTACACGTTTTTCAGATGGGTGGATTAGGACAAGAGGGTGAGTAAATAACGCGTCCTAAAAGAGACTGGAAAATACTAAACAAGCAAATCTGACACGACAAATATACGCTATCATTTTTAAAAAATACCGTAAATATGCCGATGGACGCGACGACTTATTTCCTCAATTTTGATATTCGACTTGATATTACTAGCTAGTTACAACTTTAACCACTGAACACATCATTTTATCAGAGAGATGATGCAATCTGGCTCATTTACGGGTTTCCCATTTATTGGATTACTTATAAAATAAAGTTAAAACAAAGAAGGTAAATAAAAATATCAGGGAGAAACGAAATAAAATAGAACACGTGAATATGACAGAAAAATGGAATGAAACCTTACAACTATCGCCGGGGCGCACAAAGTTATTGGCAAATAAAGTGGGCATTAAAAAATAAGGTGAGAAGATAAATTAGTCTAGCTTGTTTTGATTAAAAGAGCTTACAATGGATGGAAATACAGTGATTAAATTAAATATTTCGGACGTATTCAAAACCCTAAATTATGTGTCAACCTTAAAATATATATTAATTGGAAATCAATTTTTCTGTGATAATTATCTGTACAACAATAACTAGGTCTAGGTAGGGTCAATAACTGACCAATTTAATAATAATTAAAGAATAAAGTTTAATCGATTTTACCTTTTGTTTTCATTCAATCTTCTTGTGCTTGGCTTTGTGACGTCAATCGGCTATGCGCAGTGGAAGGCCTACATTTCGTCACCTTCTCAGCACCTCGGAGAATATGTATAACCAGTTGCGGGTTTGTTTGTTTTTTTAGTTTTAAAGGTGTTTACTGATGTTTAGGCCAGTGTTTACAAAATGAGCATCAAGATATACTTGCCCATCGATTACTTTAGCCTCAAAGAACCAACTAATTTGTATGGACAAGTACAAATAAACGAGGACAATGTAGTCGTATACTATGTCGTGGATGCTATCGACTTCGACTTCAATTCCACATCGATGGAGCATGGTACAATCAGCAATTTGCGTTTCCTCGGCTCCATCCTGGGCAGTGATACCTGCGCAGAACAGCAGAACATCTACCACCAGCTGGATATGCGCATATGCTTCACATACGACAGAAAGGAGCCAAACATTTCACTGGGATACATAGGAATCACACCAGAACACCTCAAACAAATAAAAATAATTCTTTACAACAAGAAAATAGTGCAAGATTTGTTTGTCAATAATGAGGACACACTGGAAGAGCCATCGGAAAGTTGTGACAGCAGCAATTGCGATTTTCTGGAACTCTTTCGCTTGGTCCAGCGAGAAGTTGAGCCTCCGAAGCCCCAAAATAGGGCACTCAAGAGTGGCCTTCACCTGTTACATCTTGTAGCCGACGCCCCCATACAATTGTTTAGGTATACGGCAGAAAATGTTTTCATCAACAACATAATGGTGCACACGACTGTCTATAAGCACTTTAAAGAATGGCAATCAATCTGTGATCAAGGGTAAGCATAATTTTTTACATGATATCTACAACTTTTCTTTCAATTTCTATTGTTTCTATATAGTTCTAGGAAGACAAATGTTGCTTTAGATCGAATATTGGGTATACTTTTGATGGTGATAATGTTTTCATTAGTTACGCCTCCGGGCGATTTTCTTATACAAATATCCCATGTAAGTTGGTCACGAAATGTCACTCCTTTTGCAACTATAACCTTACCATTATTTTAGGGCATTATAAACCAGCTATACAGCCTGTTGAATGTTTTGGAAGGCAGTCCTATTGGTCTCAAATTGAATATACATTTAAATAACTTCTTCCTCGATTGTTTCAAATATCACATTCAGTTGTGGTCCATGTTTTTGGGTATGTTTTTGTACATAAATTAAATTAATTTTATATTTATTTAATTTGCATTTAGATTTGATTGAACCAATAGTACGACAAGTTTTCCTAGCCATTGGAGTATTTGGATTCCTGGGCTTAACATTCCAAATAGCTTTACTTGCAGATTTAATATCAATCGTTGCACTGCATTCGCATTGTTTTCACATTTACACCAAGGTGTAAGTTCAAATTAAATAATACATATGCCTTAAATTATATCTGATAGAGCTCTTCCTCTCTTTGCAGTCTGTATAAGGTGGAAAAGAAAGGTTTATCCGTACTCTGGCAAGTGGTTCGTGGTAACCGATTTAATATTTTAAAAGGTACATAGACCCACAAAATATGTGTACACTGCGTTTGGTTTTCAATTTATTTGTATACATTTTATTGCAGGCCGTATTGAAGCTCAGAATTATATGGATCGACAGCTATACCTTGCCACAATATTTTTCTCAGCAATTTTATTTCTATTTCCCACTACATTTGTGTACTATGTGGTTTTTGCCGCTGTAAGTATTCAATATTAAACCATTAGCTAAGCATTTTTTAATTGTATTATTTCACTAACCATAGTTAAAGTCGCTTACACATGCCACTCTGGGGATTTTTGAGTTTTTCCGCCGAAAACTTTTGTTTTTCCCATTGGAAGTGTGCCTTAAATGGTTACGAAAGGAGCTACACGAAATTGGTAAGAGGTGAACACATACTTATTTGGACCTCCTGAAAGGCTAATAATGTGTGTTAAATTTCTTACAGACTGTCTTAAAATCGAGGATGCTGCACTCCCCACACAGAAATTTCTGATCCATAAACATCATAAAATAGATGTTGCTGTATATAAAATTCGAGTGTGAAACCTAGAATACAATTTATGTACTCGCATGTATGTAGAATTTTACCATCAACTTAAGTCTTCTTTTATCTGATTATACACCTATTATATGCTTCAAACGAAATCAATTATTCAATTTGAACAGCACTAAAGCGTAGGAAATGCATTTATTTTTCATTCCCTACGCTAGACATATGTCGGAAATTATAATTGCATTTAATAGTAGCTAAACGTATCTTGTATTTTAAAAGAAATATGCACATTTTCATATTTGTGTTAATTGTTTTAGTATTAGACTTTCACTATTTAAAATTAGCACTAGGATCTAGTGAAAAGCAAAAATCCTCGATAGTTAGTGAATATGTGAGTAAAACTATAGCCCAGATGAGGAATAAACCATTTCAATTTGTTACTGCGACTGATGTAAAATTAATGTTTGCTGGAATGTGGCATAGTGATATAATCTATAAATTATATAAATTATAAATATATAGAATGTTCTTTGCTTGTCATAAGTAACGTAATTCTAGCGCTAAAAGTCTGTTAAAACCATATACAAATTATTGCGACAGTTAAATTTTACAAACATTTAAATAGAAATATTAAAATGGAAAATTCGTTATAAGTCTGGTGAAATAGAATCAACTATAACGTCAGTTTAATTAAAAAACTTTCAAAAAGTTGAACAATTTAAATAACAAACTAAAATCAAATGAAATTGCTACATTTTTAGGTTGTTTCTATTTATATTTAGATTTGTTTATATTATTTATGGTTTTTATAAGGCGTAGACTGATTTTGTGTCCATTCGTTAATTGGATATTTCAATTAGTTTGTAATATTTTTAGTGATTGTCAAAATAGTGGTCGAGAGTGCGATACGTGGTACTTTTTAAATGAAAATCTTTGCAAAACAAGCAAACCATAAAAAGCTTCAAACTCTAAGTGAATAAATAATTAAATTGAAAAATACTTGTGTTTTTTAGAGGATGCCAGGAAAGCGATTTTTCAATAGGACAAAGATGAAATCTGTTGGCCATAAAAGAATATATCCCATATCAACGAGGAGTCTTGAGGGGAATCTAAGGGCGCCTGAGAGGCATGCCAACAAAAGGTCAACATTAGGCTTATCATGCACAAAACCTCTGTTACCTCTATATTTGAAATCGCCAGGTAATACAGTCTACACAACTATATCAAAGACTCTACTATCTTCTAATGCAGCATTTAAAGCTCCTCTTATTTATATGGCGAGACTTAGACCCAAATTAACAATCGAAAAGGTTTCTCAACCAGTTTCAAATGCCCTAAAAAAGCTATTGTTTGTTTATTTAACTTCCACCTCATCAATGAGCCAAGAACGTAAAACTGAAAAAAATGCCACAAAAGCATTAAAATCGCCAGAAGCTCTGACTGTATCATTGTCAACCAAAAGTTTGGAAAGTTCTGTTAGTAAAGCAATTCTAAAGCTCCAAATATCACGATATTCGGGACAGTTATTTCGGGCTGGCGGCGCATCTATATTCAGAAAAACTCCAGAAGTGTCGCCAAGCAAAGCATCGACCTCATTACCCAGTTCACGTTCAGAGATTTTCTTGAGTCTAGAAACCATCACAGAGGCAACAAAAAGCCCACAACTAACTGAGCAAACAGAACCATTTTCGGAGTCCTCGGGAAAAAATACTGATAATACACCCACACAATCTGAACCTCCAATGGAGTCAACAGAAAAACATACACAGACATCCACTTCCATCCCCCCGTCAACAATAGCCCCATCAGTATCAGGTTCACCATCGATGAGCGAAATTTCAACGGAATCCACAGAACTTCCAGTTCTGAAATCAACGAGGCAAATGGAAGGAACAACTCTATTATTGGATTTCACAGGATATGGCACTGCTGGTATATCCACAATATCAAAACCAATTGAGAAGGGAATCGAAATACATGATCTAACATCAAAACCCCTTACCAACGCTGCTTCCTTCTCCACATCGACAACGAAAACTTTAGGTAAATCCACAGAACTTCCAGTTCTGAAATCAACAAAAGGTAACCAAACAGGGGGATTATCAGGGGACTCCACAGAAATGGATATCCTTAAGTCCGATTTAACTAACTTACTCAGTACTTCTGAAGAAAACGACACGGAACCTTATTCTTCAGTACCTTTCACTACGATCAAACCACCAGAAGATGGCCCAACAGGGGGATCACCACCAGTCTCAGGGGACTCAACAGAAGAGGTAATCCTTACGTCCGATTTAACTAACTTACTCAGTACTTCTGAAGAAAACGACACGGAACCTTATCCTTCAGTACCATTCACTACGATCGAACTACCAAAAGGTGATCAAAGTAGCGGATCACAACCAGTCTCAGTGGACGCCACAGAAACGGGAATCCATACGAACGATATACTCAGTACTTCCGAAACAAATCGTACGGAACCTTCTCCTTCAGTACCATTCACTACGATCAGACCACTAAAGGATGGCCAAACAGGAAAACCACCACTAACCTCAGTGGACGCCAAAAAACGGGGAATCCTTAAGAATGTTTTTGCCAGTACTTCTGAAGAAGAACGTACGAAACCTTATCCGTCCGAACCATTCACTGCGATCGAACCACTAGAGGATGGGCAAACAGAGCAATCACCATTAGTAACAGGGGACGCCACAGAAATGGGTATCGTTACGTCCGATTTAACTAACTTACTCAGTACTTCTGAAGAAAACGACACGGAACCTTATTCTTCAGTACCTTTCACTACGATCGAACCACCAGAAGATGGCCCAACAGGGGGATCACCACCAGTCTCAGAGGAATCCACAGAAAAGGGTATCCTTTCGTCCGATTTAACTAACTTACTCAGTAGTTCTGAAGAAAACGACACGGAACCTTATCCTTCAGTACCATTCACTACGATCGAACTACCAAAAGGTGATCAAAGTAGCGGATCACAACCAGTCTCAGTGGACGCCACAGAAACGGGAATCCATACGAACGATATACTCAGTACTTCCGAAACAAATCGTACGGAACCTTCTCCTTCCTTACCATTCACTGCGATCAGACCACTAGAGGATGGCCAAACAGGAAAATCACCACTTACCTCAGTGGACGCCAAAACACGGGGAATCCTTAAGACCGTTTTCCCCAGCACTTCTAAAAAAAAACGTACGGAACCTTCTCCTTCAGTACCATTCACTACGATCAGACCACTAAAGGATGGCCAAACAGGAAAATCACCACTTACCTCAGTGGACGGCAAAACACGGGGAATCCTTAAGACCGTTTTTCCCAGCACTTCTAAAAAAAAACGTACGAAACCTTCTCCTTTCACTATGATCATACCACTAAAGAATGGCCAAACAGGAAAATCACCACTTACCTCAGTGGACGCCAAAACACGGGGAATACTTAAGACTGTTTTCCCCAGCACTTCTAAAAAAAAACGTACGGAACCTTCTCCTTCAGTACCATTCATTACGATCAGACCACTAAAAGATGGCCAAACAGGAAAACCATCACTAACCTCAGTGGACGCCAAAAAACGGGGAATCCTTAAGACTGTTCTCCCCAGCACTTCTAAAAAAAAACGTACGGAACCCTCTCCTTCAGTACCATTCACTACGATCAGACCACTAAAGGATGGCCAAACAGGAAAACCACCACTAATTTCAGTGGACGCCAACAAACGGGGAATCCTTAAGAATGTTTTTGCCAGTACTTCTGAAGAAGAACGTACGAAACCTTATCCGTCAGAACAATTCACTGCGATCGAACCACTAGAGGATGGGCAAACAGAGCAATCACCATTAGTAACAGGGGACGCCACAGAAATGGGTATCCTTACGTCCGATTTAACTAACTTACTCAGCTCTTCTGAAGAAAAAGCCACGGAATCGTATCCTTCCGTACCTTTCACTACGATCGAACCCCCAGTAGATGGCCAAACAGGGGGATCACCATCAGTCTCAGGGGACTCAACAGAAGAGGTAATCCTAACCTCCGATTTAACTTACTTACTCAGTACTTCTGAAGAAAAAGACACGGAACCTTATCCTTCAGTACCTTTCACTACGATCGAACCCCCAGAAGATGGCCAAACAGGGGGATCACCACCAGTCTCAGAGGAATCCACAGAAAAGGGTATCCTTTCGTCCGATTTAACTAACTTACTCAGTAGTTCTGAAGAAAACGACACGGAACCTTATCCTTCAGTACTATTCACTACCATCGAACTACCAAAAGGTGATCAAAGTGGCGGATCACAACCAGTCTCAGTGGACGCCACAGAAACGGGAATCCCTACGACCGATATACTCAGTACTTCCGAAACAAATCGTACGGAACCTTCTCCTTCCTTACCATTCACTACGATCAGACCACTAAAGGATGGCCAAACAGGAAAACCACCACTAACCTCAGTGGACGCCAAAAAGCGGGGAATCCTTAAGACCGTTTTTCCCAGTACTTCTAAAAAACAACGTAAGGAACCTTCTCCTTCAGTACCATTCACTACGATCAGACCACTAAAGGATGGCCAACCAGGAAAACCACCACTAACCTCAGTGGACGCCAAAAAGCGGGGAATCCTTAAGACCGTTTTTCCCAGCACTTCTAAAAAAAAACGTACGAAACCTTCTCCTTTCACTATGATCATACCACTAAAGAATGGCCAAACAGGAAAACCACCACTTACCTCAGTGCACGCCAAAACACGGGGAATCCTTAAGACTGTTCTCCCCAGCACTTCTAAAAAAAAACGTACGGAACCCTCTCCTTCAGTACCATTCACTGCGTTCAGACCACTAGAGGATGGCCAAACAGGAAAACCACCACTAATTTCAGTGGACGCCAACAAACGGGGAATCCTTAAGAATGTTTTTGCCAGTACTTCTGAAGAAGAACGTACGAAACCTTATCCGTCAGAACAATTCACTGCGATCGAACCACTAGAGGATGGGCAAACAGAGCAATCACCATTAGTAACAGGGGACGCCACAGAAATGGGTATCCTTACGTCCGATTTAACTAACTTACTCAGCTCTTCTGAAGAAAAAGCCACGGAATCGTATCCTTCCGTACCTTTCACTACGATCGAACCCCCAGTAGATGGCCAAACAGGGGGATCACCATCAGTCTCAGGGGACTCAACAGAAGAGGTAATCCTAACCTCCGATTTAACTTACTTACTCAGTACTTCTGAAGAAAAAGACACGGAACCTTATCCTTCAGTACCTTTCACTACGATCGAACCCCCAGAAGATGGCCAAACAGGGGGATCACCACCAGTCTCAGGGGACGCCACGAGCGAACCACCAGAGGTTGGCCAAACAGGGGGATCACCACCAGTCTCAGAGGAATCCACAGAAAAGGGTATCCTTTCGTCCGATTTAACTAACTTACTCAGTAGTTCTGAAGAAAACGACACGGAACCTTATCCTTCAGTACTATTCACTACCATCGAACTACCAAAAGGTGATCAAAGTGGCGGATCACAACCAGTCTCAGTGGACGCCACAGAAACGGGAATCCATACGAACGATATACTCAGTACTTCCGAAACAAATCGTACGGAACCTTCTCCTTCCTTACCATTCACTACGATCAGACCACTAAAGGATGGCCAAACAGGAAAACCACCACTAACCTCAGTGGACGCCAAAAAACGGGGAATCCTTAAGACCGTTTTTCCCAGTACTTCTAAAAAACAACGTAAGGAACCTTCTCCTTCAGTACCATTCACTACGATCAGACCACTAAAGGATGGCCAAACAGGAAAACCACCACTAACCTCAGTGGACGCCAAAAAACGGGGAATCCTTAAGACCGTTTTTCCCAGTACTTCTAAAAAACAACGTAAGGAACCTTCTCCTTCAGTACCATTCACTACGATCAGACCACTAAAGGATGGCCAAACAGGAAAACCACCACTAATTTCAGTGGACGCCAGCAAACGGGGAATCCCTAAGACCGTTTTTCCCAGCACTTCTAAAAAAAAACGTACGAAACCTTCTCCTTTCACTATGATCATACCACTAAAGCATGGCCAAACAGGAAAACCACCACTTACCTCAGTGCACGCCAAAACACGGGGAATCCTTAAGACCGTTTTTCCCAGTACTTCTAAAAAACAACGTAAGGAACCTTCTCCTTCAGTACCATTCACTACGATCAGACCACTAAAGGATGGCCAAACAGGAAAACCACCACTAATTTCAGTGGACGCCAGCAAACGGGGAATCCTTAAGACCGTTTTTCCCAGCACTTCTAAAAAAAAACGTACGAAACCTTCTCCTTTCACTATGATCATACCACTAAAGCATGGCCAAACAGGAAAACCACCACTAATTTCAGTGGACGCCAACAAACGGGGAATCCTTAAGACCGTTTTTCCCAGTAATTCTAAAAAAAAACGTACGCAACCTTCCCCTTCAGTACCATTCACTACGATCGAATCCCCAGATGTTGTCCAAACAGGGGAATCACCACCGGTCCCAGTCGGCAGCACAGAAATGGGAATCTTTACGTCCGATTTAACTAATTTACTCAGTACCTCTGAGGAAAAACGTAGTGAACCTTATGCTTCAGTACCATTAACTACGATGGAGCCACATATGGATGGCCAAACAGGGGTATCACCTTCAGTCTCAGAGGATGCCACAGAAAAGAGTATCCTTACGTCCGATTTAACTAACTTACTCAGTAGTTCTGAAGAAAACGACACGGAACCTTATCCTTCAGTTCCATTCACTACGATCGAACCACCAGAGGTTGGGCAAACAGGGGAATCACCACCGGTCCCAGTCGGCACCACAGAAATGGGAATCTTTACGTTCGATTTAAATAATTTACTCAGTACCTCTGAAGAAAAACGTAGTGAACCTTATCCTTCAGTACCATTGACTACGATGGAGCCACAAGAGGATGTCCAAACAGGGGGATCACCACCAGTCTCAGGGGACGCCACAGAAATGGGTATCCTTACGTCCGATTTAAATTATTTTCTGAGTACTTCTGAAGAAAAACAAACGGAACCGGATTATTCAAAGCTACTATTCAGTACGATCGAACCGTCAGAGGATGGCCAAACAGTAGAATCACCACCGGGCTCAGTGGACGCCACAGAAAGGGGAATCCTTACGTCCGATTTAACTAATTTACTCAGTACCTCTGAAGAAAAACGTAGTGAACCTTATCCTTCAGTACCATTGACTACGATGGAGCCACAAGAGGATGTCCAAACAGGGGGATCACCACCAGTCTCAGGGGACGCCACAGAAATGGGTATCCTTACGTCCGATTTAAATTATTTTCTGAGTACTTCTGAAGAAAAACAAACGGAACCGGATTATTCAGAGCTACTATTCACTACGATCGAACCGTCAGAGGATGGCCAAACAGTAGAATCACCACCGGGCTCAGTGGACGCCACAGAAAGGGGAATCCTTACGTCCGATTTAACTAATTTACTCAGTACCTCTGAAGAAAAACGTAGTGAACCTTATCCTTCAGTACCATTGACTACGATGGAGCCACAAGAGGATGTCCAAACAGGGGGATCACCACCAGTCTCAGGGGACGCCACAGAAATGGGTATCCTTACGTCCGATTTAAATTATTTTCTGAGTACTTCTGAAGAAAAACAAACGGAACCGGATTATTCAGAGCTACTATTCACTACGATCGAACCGTCAGAGGATGGCCAAACAGTAGAATCACCACCGGGCTCAGTGGACGCCACAGAAAGGGGAATCCTTACGTCCGATTTAACTAATTTACTCAGTACCTCTGAAGAAAAACGTAGTGAACCTTATCCTTCAGTACCATTGACTACGATGGAGCCACAAGAGGATGTCCAAACAGGGGGATCACCACCAGTCTCAGGGGACGCCACAGAAATGGGTATCCTTACGTCCGATTTAAATTATTTTCTGAGTACTTCTGAAGAAAAACAAACGGAACCGGATTATTCAGAGCTACTATTCACTACGATCGAACCGTCAGAGGATGGCCAAACAGTAGAATCACCACCGGGCTCAGTGGACGCCACAGAAAGGGGAATCCTTACGTCCGATTTAACTAATTTACTCAGTACCTCTGAAGAAAAACGTAGTGAATCTTATCCTTCAGTACCATTGACTACGATGGAGCCACCAGAGGGTGGCCAAACAGGGGGATCACCATCAGTCTCAGAGGATTCCACAGAAAACGGTATCCTTACGTCCGATTTAACTAAATTACTCAGTAGTTCTGAAGAAAAAGGCACGGAATCTTATCCTTCAGTACCATTCACTACGATCGAACCACCAGAGGTTGGCCAAACAGGGGGATCACCACCAGTCTCAGAGGAATCCACAGAAAAGGGTATCCTTACGTCCGATTTAACTAACTTACTCAGTAGTTCTGAAGAAAAAGGCACGGAACCTTATCCTTCAGTACCATTCACTACGATCGAACCACCAGAGGATGGCCCAACAGGGGAATCACCACCAGTCTCAGGGAACGCCACGAGCGAACCACCAGAGGTTGGCCAAACAGGGGGACCACCACCAGTCTCAGAGGAATCCACAGATAAGGGTATCCCTACGTCCGATTTAACTAACTTACTCAGTAGTTCTGAAGAAAAAGGCACGGAACCTTATCCTTCAGTACCATTCACTACGATTGAACCACCTGAGGATGGCCAAACAGGGGTATCACCTTCAGTCTCAGAGGATGCCACAGAAAAGAGTATCCTTACGTCCGATTTAACTAAATCACTCAGTAGTTCTGAAGAAAACGACACGGAACCTTATCCTTCAGTTCCATTCACTACGATCGAACCACCAGAGGTTGGCCAGCCCGGTGGACCACCACCGGAAACTACAGTCCAACAACACCAATATCATGCAACACCAAACAGATATAAAATTAGGCCACCACTCAGGATATGCTATGATGTGAAATATAAACATAGTAAGTAGCTAAAAGTGGTAATCCAAAGGCGAACATGCTCGATGGAATAGAAACATTTTTTTATTCTGTCGAACAAATTCGACCAGCAAAAAAAGTTACGAAGAAGCCCATCCACAGCCGAGTAAAACAAAATCGCCGAGCATGCTCGCCTGTGGAGGTCCACCTTACATGAGCTTCTTAAAAAGATTTTAATTTGTAACTCATTTATTTTCAGAACGTACGTACATTAACACAACTTACACTTCGCCTTGTGCTTGAATGTATTTATATAATTTCAGCGCAATGTCAAAAAAAAAACAGAAGGTACATGGTTCATAAACGTTGCAGTATCTTGTAAAATGTTTGGTAATGTTAGGGTATCTATTCTGAATTGATTCTCAATTTTTGTTTACATTTAATTTATGTTAAAATGCATTTTAAGTTAAATGTTAAATGTGTGTCACACAAAAATATGTTGTTATTTTTGTATAGGATATATGTACATTTGTATGTTATGGTTGTTTGTTTGGAACTCGAGCTGGTCCCACTGGTCACCCCCAAACGCTTTCGCCGATACCTTAACAGCACAGCACTTCGGAAGTACCATGATGCAATTATATAAGGTGGTCTCGTCGGCTGCCGAATCGTTCGGTTTTTAGTCCCTTAACGTTCAGTGCTTGCTCGCTAGTTGAAGAGAAAGGTTGTGTGCGGACAAATTTTTTCGGAATCCTTAACCCTTGTGCACAACAATGACGTATTGTAGTTTTTGCCGCAAGCACGTGCAAGGTGTGAAATGTATAAAGGCACCGAAATGTGTAGTGAGAAGAGCATTGTGGGAGACAACTCTACGCTGTAGCCTTGGAGAGAACTCCAAAATTTGCGATACTCATTTTAATGCTTCGCAGTGGAAGTCAGCTCCAAAAAAAGGCCAAGTCTTTAAAAGAAGGCGCCTGAATGATGATGCTGTGCCGCAAAGAGACCCAGAGCCTGAACCAAAAATTGTAAAATTAGGCTACGCCGATTCGAGCACGCAAACAGAGTAAGCTAACCGTGTTAAAATAAATGAGTATATGCAAACAATAATTTACTTGTAATGTAGGGACAAAGTGATAAATCATAACACACTTATAGAGAACGAAAGCCTGCGAAAACAACTTCGACTTTTGAAGAAGGAAATGATTTCTTTACGCCAGCAACTTGGAGAGTATGAGGAATTGGAAAAATCTCTAGCACAAATTTTCACCGAGACCCAAATAAGTATATTGAAGAGTGGAGGGAAGAGAATTTTATTTAATGCAACAGATATGTCTGCTGCCATATGCCTTCATACCGCGGGACCTCGTGCCTACAATCATCTGTATAGAAAAGGATTTCCTTTGCCGAGTCGGGCAACATTATATAGATGGTTGACAGATGTGAAAATTAATGCCGGTACGCTTGATGTAGTTATAGACCTAATGGAAAATGAGGAAATGTCCGAGGTGGATAAGCTTTGCGTTTTGTCCTTCGATGAAATAAAGGTTGCTGCTGCTTTGGGGTATAACAGCTCAGCGGATGTTGGGCATGAGCCGAGCAACTATGTTCAACTGGCCATAGCTCGTGGCTTGAAAAAATCTTGGAAGCAGCCAGTATACTTTGATTTCAATGCTCAAATGGACGCGGATACTTTGCTATCGATTATAAACAAGCTACACAAAAAAGGCTATCCGGTTGTTGCTATTGTTTCTGATTTGAGCGCTGAATATCAAAGATTATGGGGGGAGCTTGGCATATCGGAGAGTAAGTTTCTTTTAAGAATTAATACAAAAGAGAAATTAAAAAATATTTTTTGTTTTAGCAAAGACCTGGTTTAGCCATCCAGCGGATGAAGACTTGAAAATATTTGTTTTTTCGGATACTACACATCTGGTAAAGTTGATCCATAACCACTATGTCCACTCCGGATTGGTCATCAACGGAAATAGATTGACTAAGACGACAGTCCAGCAGACAATTAGCCACTGTGCTAAATCAGATGGGTCAATATTGTTCAAGATTACCGATAGTCATATCAATATTAGTTCGCTGGCTAAAGAGAAGGTCAAATTGGCAAAACAACTGTTCTCCAATGCAACCGCCAGCGCCATTAGACAATGCTATGCGTTGGGCTATGAAGTAGAGAACGCATGCGAAACCGCTGATCTCTTTAAAATCTTCAATGATTGGTTTGAGGTGTTCAATTCGAAATTATCAACAGCAAGTTCCATCGAAGTTCAACGAAGCATTTTGGCTAAAATGTCTGAGATTATGCGTACGGAGATAGTTGGCAAAGCTCATAAGCTTCCCTTCCAAAAAGGCATTTTAGTTAACAATGCATCCCTTCCTGGTTTGCATGGATATTTGTCGGAGAAGTACGAGATTCGTTATATCTTAACAAGTCGTCTTAACCAACACATTGTCGAGAATTTTTTTGGCGCAATGTGGTCTAAAGGTGAACAGTTCGACCATCCGACTCCACTTCAATTTAAGTTTAGGTTAAGAAAATATATAACAGGTATGACAAAATTTAACTCTATTGAACACGCTATTAATTAATAGCGTATTTTAACAATACTAATTTTCAAATGTTTAGCTCTATGTTTTAGCCAGAAAAGTTTTGATCGGTTTGTTTTGTATTTTGTATGTTTGTTTTGTGATTTAATATGTTTTTTTAATCATCTTTATTTTTATTCAGCCAAGAATACTGAATTAGCATAACAAAAAATTGTTAATGGCTAAAATTAATTTAGATATATAATCGTTTTATTTTAAGATTAGAATTTACTAAAGAATTAAAAGCCTTAAAAAAAGAATATCTATCCAAAAAAAAACGTTTAATTTCAAGTTCAAAATTATTAAAAATAAAATAATAAAAAAAACTTCAAATCATTTTATTATAACAGTCAACTTTAAGCCCAATGGTCCATCTGAGGGTTAATCAACACGCTCTATTGTTGTTTCACAAACACTTACTGCGCTGAGCTCTTTCACTCGCACTTATTGTAAGCATTGTTAACTACATTGGACTACTTTTGTCGACGAGACCACCTTATATAATTGCATTATGGCTCAGATTATTTTTTTATCGGTATATTTTGAAAACGAGAATGTATATTTCGGTATATTCTTGAGGATGCGACGGTATATTTGATCGATATTTGTGCCCGCCACACTGATTAGCATACTTTTTTCTCGCAAACTAGAGCTGTCAAACGATTGATAGTTGAGCCTTCGATAGCTTTGAATGTTTTGAAAGAAACAATCGATACTATCGTGATAGTATCGGGCTCAAATAATTATTAAAAAGCCATTGAAACCTTTTAGGAACTTGTCCATTGTAAAAATTTGATACCACCTGTCGATTTGTTTACAAATGTGTCTTCATATTTTATAGCAGCCAATCCAAACATATCAAAAGCGCTACGACTGTAGCTCGATACTATCTTGAGTCGCAAAACCGTCGATAGTAGAGACTAGTAGTAAAATATCGATACTATCGATAGTGCCCTCAATGGTTTGACACCTCTATCGAAAACAGTTTTTGTGCTGTGTGTGTGTATTTGTGAATTTTTAATTGGATTTTGTTTTTCTTCGCGTCCATAAAAACATTTGAAAATGGAAACAATCATCATAGATGGTCCCCATACGGCAACACCTTTGCCGCAACGACAGCAAAGGGGAAACAATCCGGCAAATAAAGTGATTGGCAAGCACACAGCCCCGAAACAAAATGATGGCACCGATGGCAGTCCTGCTGAAAAGAAGCCACGATTCGGTGGCCCAAACAACCAGAATGGCGGTCCAGCCGGCGGTGGTGGTGGAAACGTTGGCAGCGTTGGCGCTGGCGGTGGCCAGAATCAAAATAAGAATTTCGGAAACAAGGGTGGATTCGGCGGTAATAATCGCAATCGTCGTGGAGGAAACCAAAATAGACAAAATTTTCAGGGTCCAAATAACGCAAATGTAAGTGAAAAACAGATCGAAAGATCCCCTATCCTATCCCTTAATTCACTTTATCGTCTCTTGTATGTACAACTAAAAAATAGACCGGTTCATTCAATGCATTTTTTAGATGTGATTCCATATACATACATACATACACATGTATGTATGCATGTACATGCTCGTACGAAAAATGCATTGCTTATAAACACATGTACATAGTTGAAAATTCTTTCACTTTGGGGCTGTAGCATTTTGGGAATTACTTACAAACGTACAATCAATTTTTGCACATATTTTTAACTGTTCAAACGGATAGTTTACTGGGTAATATTCATAAATGAATTTTATTGTCTCATTACTCTTATTCGAACAACTTTGCTTTTGAGCACATTTTGAGTACATTGAACTGTTTGACTTTTGTTTGTATGTGTGTACGCATGTACGCGGTACATACATAAATCAATTTTTTTTTTTTCTTATAAAGACCTATAAGTCGGCCTTCTAAATATGAATATGGTATTGGTACACAATCTAGAGAGTCATTGTGTGTAGGAGAACACTCTTGGAGGTTTCAAATTCTACTTTTGTGGGTGATGCTGAAATTCGCTTTACTTCAAAGCGATAAATCTGATATACATATTTGTTTTGTATGGGCATCACTGCTCACAGTTGATTGCGATCTTTGCAATTGGGTGGTTAGAAGTTTGGGTTTGGCAGGGATTAAGCACTGTCTAAACGGAACTGATGCAGCAACACAAATGCGAAGCAGCAGCCAGGCTACTGCAGGCCCGTATAGGGAGCTTTTGTAGCCCCCTTAGAACAGTCGCTTAAGTAGCGGGTGGGGAAAAAGCAACAGCAAAATTGAATAAACGTGGATTTCGGCTTGCCGAAAGTTGTATACCCTTTGCGGGACCTAATAATGTTCGATCGAGATCGCTCGAGACTATGGAATCGACTTACCGACTCGTGTCACTTCTAATGGATTTATTAAACAAGTCTTTTTAAGTCTTTTACCAAATGCGTTTTTTCGTTTATGCATTTATTGATCGAATGATGTCCGCTAAAGGTATGTTTAGCCCTCTCTGAAGGGGTATACAAATTAATTATTTTTAGATTGGGGTTAAACGTCATTTCGTTTGTTGGGGGGAACACATGATTTCTTAATTCAGTGATAAGAGCTTTTAGCTATTTTTTGGGGAGGTACTCGGGCGTAATTATATAGTATAATATTCTATTTCTTTTACACATGAATACATACATACATATATGCACATCCATGAATGGGGCTCCAATTTCTGCAGTGTCAGTTACACTACCCGCACAAAGTTGAGATGTGTCTGCCGCTTGGAGGCTAATTGATTCGTTTTTGCGGGGGAACTAGACGCATTGCAGATTGGTGGACCAGACATAGCCGTGCATATGTACATATGTATATCCACATCCATTGGTTTTCATTCTTTTTATACTGATTTGAATATATATATAATACAAATATAGCAAAAGACAACTACTAATGAAGCAGTAAAGCCGGACGCCGCAATTGTCGCTGAGAAAGTTAATGAATCTGTGGCTGCTAATCAGCAGCCAACTCCCAATGCAAACCAAGGTCCAGGGCAGGGTCAAGCACAAGGGCAAGGTGGTTTCCGTGGTGGTCCTCGCGGCGGCGGCGGTGGCAATAACCAAGGAGGTGGTGGCGCCGGTAACCATCCAGGAAGTGGCGGCAATCAACCAGGAGGCGCTAACAATCATCCTGGAGGCGTTAACAATCATCCAGGCGTCGGTGGCAATCACCAAGGAGGAGGTGGTGGCAATTACCAGGGAGGCGGCGGAGGTAACCAGCAACAGCAGCGAGATCGCGGTAATCGCGGTGGCGGCGGTCAACGTTTGGGCGGTGGCCAAGGCGGACCCAACATGAGCATGATGGGCGGTGGTGGTGGTGGCGGTCCACGCGGTGGTGGCGGCGGAGGAGGCGATGATTTCTTTATTGGCCAACGTCTGCGGGCCATTGCTGGACCCACTCTGGAGATGCCACCCGTGGAGGTGCCCGAGGAGACGAAATTCTCTGGCCGCAATCGTCTGTATGTGGGCAATCTCACCGGCGACATCACCGACAATGAGCTGCGCGAAATGTTCAAACCATTCGGGGAGATTGGCGAAATCTTCTCCAACATTGAGAAGAATTTTACATTCCTTAAGGTCGACTACCATGTGAATGCCGAGAAGGCCAAGCGCGCCCTGGACGGTTCACTGCGCAAGGGCCGCCAGCTACGCGTCCGTTTTGCACCGAATGCAACCATCTTGCGTGTGAGCAACCTCACACCGTTTGTGTCCAACGAGTTGCTGTACAAATCTTTCGAGATATTCGGCCCCCTCGAGCGGGCCAGCATAACCGTCGACGATCGCGGCAAGCATACGGGCGAGGGTATTGTGGAATTTGCCAAGAAGTCTTCGGCCAGCGCCTGTCTTCGTTTGTGCAATGAGAAGTGCTTCTTTTTGACAGCCTCACTGCGGCCCTGCCTGGTGGAGCCCATGGAGGTGAATGACGACAACGATGGGCTGCCCGAGAAGGCCATCAACAAGAAGCTGCAGGACTTCAACCATGAGCGTAGCGTTGGTCCACGATTTGCCGATATCAATTCGTTTGAGCACGAGTACGGTTCCCGTTGGAAGCAGCTGCACGATCTGTTCAAGAGCAAGCAGGATGCTCTTAAGCGTGAGCTCAAAATGGAAGAAGACAAGCTGGATGCTCAGATGGAGTACGCTCGCTATGAGAAAGAAACTGAGCTCCTGCGCCAAGGTCAGTATTATTCACGATGGGGTGGGAGGGTGCCGTTGGTATTAACACTCAAAAACTATCTGTTCCATTCTCCAATACATATTTCACTATGGTATCTCATGGCTTTAATTTGATTTGCCCTGTGCGTAGCGTGATTAAATCTACGGTAAATCTTATCATCTTTTTGTCATCTAAACTCCCGTGCTTCTCTCTCACTTCTGATTGTCTAACAAAAGAGTATTTAAATTATTTTTTGGATTAGAACGATACCCGGGTTTAACTTCTCTACTAAATATGAAAGGTCTATGGTGGTGTATTAAACAAAATATACATATCTCTGTTCATAGTGTGGGATAGTGTGGGACAATATTTTACACTATATGTAAGTTCCATTACCAGCACAGTCCACATTGGCAGAATGGTGTGGATTCCACTGTTCCACTGTTATCGATATATGAAATTAACGCAATAACGCAGAATGAGCACATAAATTTGGCTTATTCCATGTGAAAAAAACTACGTTTTCGGCTAAATTGCCACAACTGAATCTCGCAATTCGACGTTTGAGATGTGAGTGATTGACAGCTAATTTTCCAGTAATAATTTCTAGTGGACTCCATTTTGTGGCATTCCCAAATAAATGTAGCCATTCGCTTATGGGAACATTTTTGTACAGCATTTTGTACACGTTATTCAACGTGTCCGTGCATTAGTGGAATCCTAGGGGTATTTAGCATGTTATGCTTTAGGTTGATAGCTCTGCAAATGTTGAATCTATCTAAGGGGACGGGGGACATCCATTCAAAAAAGACAGGAAATTGATGGCTTGGAAAAATGTTCTAAAAAGATTTTGTGTTGCCGTCCTTTGGGGTTTCATGCTGACAATAAAAATAAACCTCAACGTTCTACTTCCTCGTTAGGAGGCAATGATCGTGGCAGATCATGGCCATTATTTGTATATACCTTTTTCCCTAATAGTGTGTGTGTGTGTATATTTTCTTTAGAGCTGAGAAAACGCGAAGTGGACAATGAACGCAAGAAGATGGAGTGGGAAATGCGCGAGAAGCAGGCCGAGGAAATGCGCAAGCGTGACGAGGACACTATGCGTCGCCATCAGAGTGAAATGCAGACACGCATGGTGCGCCAGGAGGAGGATATGCGTCGTCGCCAGCAGGAGAACACGTTGTTCATACAGGCACAGCAGCTGAATTCGCTGCTCGATCAGCAGGAGGGCTTCGGTGGCAATGGCGGCGGCGGCAATAACTCTAGCTTTGACAATTTCGGAGGCAATAGCAATTCTCCCTTTGAAGTTTTTAGAGGTTCGAAAGGAAATGCAATTAATGGTTGAATGAATGTTTTAAATTCAATTTTTGTTATAACTTTTCTTTTTCTGTTCAGGCAACAACAACAATTCAACCATGCCTGGAAATAACTCTGGTCCCAACGGACCCAACAAACAGGTATGTACAGGGCTCCCTCAACCACCAGAGGCTTTTCAGCCCGGTCACAAAAACCGAATGGCAAAGAGTTTGTTCTTGCCCCAACGTTTCTTCTCTCTCTAAACATCCATGGGGAGTGGGTGCAAATGGTTTATTCAGATTCAGGGCAGCGGGAATGGCAATGACAGGGGCAGAGCACCATCTATCGTACTCTATGCTTGGGCTGAATATTTTCAATTATCTGGGGGGTACAATGAGTGTAGTAAACTCTCGAGAGTCTTCTACTTGGGGCGTAAAAAACGAATAAGATTTACATATTCATTTCTTAAATATTTGCTGCGTGTATATCCCATCGGATACTGTACTATAAATGTGAGCGAATAAAATTTCTGACTATTTGCTCTGGGACATTCTTGGGGATATGTGGAATCCATATGTGGATTGACTTGCTCAATTTGCTGAGCACAAATTTTTGTTTTCATTTTATTTCTAAAGAATTTTCATTTCTTTTTTTTATGGCTTTCCTTTTTGTATAAAAAAGAATTGTGTAATTTTAAGGAGGAGGCAAGAATTTTCTTGATCTTCAATGCAAATTGAATAATTGATCTTTGATCAAATGGTGTCTCAGTGGATCGGGGGAATCTGTGTGTGAGGGACGGGACTCTCTCTCAGGCCATGATAGTATTAATCAAGTGGTGGGGCTTTTGGGGGGCGGGGGCTTTTATGTGGCTAAAGTAACAACTCAATTGAACAATTATATATTTCCTTGCTCGAATAGGACTCCTTCGCTTTTGAATTTGGGGTTAACAATATGAACCAAGGCGGCAATCAGCGCGGAAATAATGGCGGAGGAAATAATGTCCCATGGGGACGTCGTCGTTTTTAAGATAAAACACACAACTGGATTAATCAAATATACACACACAACACAAAATGCGGATGATATAGTTAAACAATTTTGACTTTTTCACTCCATTCGCGAGTGAAATTAATGAAACATAAGAGAAAAAAACTCTGTCTGTCGCTAGAAACAAAACAAACGGAACGAGCAGCTTTTATCTTTAATGCACTCAAGCTTAAAAATATTTGATTTAAATATTGTCACGATCAAAACAAAAATAATAATAATAGATATATCAATCGATCGGATAATAACCAAGGAAGCGATGCATGCAGCAAATGCCACGCATGAAGCGTAAGAGAACAGATAAACAGAAAACAGAATTTCCATCAACTTTTTACCATTATGTACATCTAATTAATCATATGATAATTTTAGAGTTATGTAGTGACTATATTCTTGCAGTATGTCAATCTTTCTTTCTTTTTTTTGTCTATCATTCGATTCAAATATATAAAGATATATAATAATTCGACTATTGAATTTCAAGATGTCCACCAACTACCTACAATATGATAACTCCATGCCACAAAATGGAATGTGAATGGTGGGTGAGTATATGTCTTCGTGGGAGGGTTGTGTTTACAAAAGGCATCATGCCAAAAACATTCAGACTGCTTTTTTCTACTGTTGCAGTCTGAAAACGGTATAGGTATAGGTACTCTATAAAGCTTGGGATCAATTAGAAGGACATCTATCTATCTCTTGTTTCACATATGTATGTATGGGGACAGTTCCATGAAAAGTTCACCAAATCAAAAAAATTTCAAATAAATTCCATCTCATTCGGTACCGACATTATTTTTTAAATTTATTAAAACATATCCAATTTCAACGATTGACATTTACCTTTATGTAAAAGCTATTAATATCAGCATCTTCCACAATCGATGCACAATCGTAAAGGTAATGCCCGAGAATTACAAAAACAAAACACATTACATGTCGCGCGCATGATGATATGGGAAAATTATATTCGATTAGAGAATTTGATGGTGGTTCGACCCCACGAATGCTGGGTATTATCTTCTATACTATTTCTTCCAAAAAGTCTCTCTTACATCCCAGAGAAATTGGCCCATCTCGGTTAACGTTATATTTTTAACCAGATACTTCGGCTGATTTAAAAAAACTGATAGTTTTTCCATTTAACAGTCTTAGAAAATAAATATAATAAATATTATTGATATTTAATATATTTTTGTATAGAGCTATTTGGTTAAGCGAAGTTGAAAGCACTTCTTATATGTGAATACATATATTGGCTTAATATTTAAAACCTTATCTTCGATTATAGTCACTTATTTAGTGAATATACATATGGCCACTTAATTACTATGCAAATCAAAAAACAAAAATAATATTAATTTATGTTTTCGTACGAACGTCACGTCATGGCGCCAATTTAACTCTACGGATCTTTGGGTGCTAATTGCAAATTTACCTTAAGGGAGATCTGTTCAGATGGATTAAAGACAAAATATTTCTTGGACAATTTTGTATAAGAGAATACAATTTCAAGGAACTTGTACAGCTAAATATATAATGTAAAGATGCACTGTTACAACACATCGATCTGCAAGACTGTGTTCTGCCTTCTGCTACCAGTACCATAATTTTTGAGAATTTAAAGCTTACTCTTATTTATGGGCTCTTGTATTATGGGGAAATACTTTCATCTAGTGCCTCTTATTAATGCTTTTTGGTAACTAATTACTTGTGAAATGAGCCTATCCTAAAAGGAAGTTATCAATCAAAAGAATGTCACTCCAAATTCTCTGTATAAAACAACTATACAATTTTGACAACCGATGCAATTCAGACGCACAAGACAAAAGTGCAAAAGAGAATGCCAGAGAATACAAAAACAAAATACATGTCTTGTTCATGACGCGTTACATTGATGTTCGACTTGAAACTGGGATCGAGGCTCGTATCCAAAAACAAAATACAAGTCGTGTGCTTGAGGATATGGGCTGTTTTTTTTAAATCAAAAGGGTATCACAATAAATTCTTTGCACAAGTCGGAAGACATATGAATGTATCTACAAATCTACGTAGATGGTTGTCACATAAGTCTGCAAAGACGATAACGAAATTAACTGGAAGGAAAAATATTGATTGGGTATGCAAATGCTACTGGGAATATGCGATGCCCCCAAGGAATGCATTTGAGAAATTCTCTTTGCTGATTTATTCATGCAAGATAAATGCTCTTCGAGGAGAAGGACGTCGTATACGTATCCATTGGCGGCGAGTGGGAAAAGGTAATGCCCAGCCCTTGTGAAAATTTTAATAACATTAACAAACAAAATTCCCAACAGCTATATGAACATAATTATTTTTCCCCCATTAACGCTTTCTTTTCCAGATGATTTTTGTTTAGTGATGTACCTGAAGAATTGCAAAGCAAACAATTTTGCATGCAACAAAAGAACGTTGGAATGGCACACATTGTCACACCACATTTGATGGTTTATAATTGATCTTGTACACATATTGCTATTCAAAAAATTGTTTTGAAAGTCGGGCTACGAAGTGGGAATGAGTTGCAATATTATAAAAGGAAGTTTTCTTCAACAAGAACAAGCTGAAAATGATTTTTAAAAAATCAATCGTTCGGAATATAATGGGTTAACACTTCAGCAACTGTCTAATCATAATTTTTTTACCATTAGCAGTGGTCTGCTACGGCACGGCCCTATCTTTTGAGGATAGTAAAGTATCCAGCTGATGCTGTAAGTCCAGCAGCAGACAAGAAAACATACTTGTCTACACACATTATATCAGATATATGTATATCATGATTGAAACCTGAGTAATCAGATTCATCTGTCTACGTGCAAACAAACGGATAAAATGTTATAGTATTGGTGTCTCGACCACTGGATCAACGATCTACAGTGAAGATCTGCAATGTTTTTAAAATGGATAAACTAATTGTATATCACCGTTTAATAGCCATACTCCCCCACTCACTATCTGGCGTTAATTGTTTTTTTTTTTTTTCGATTAACTTTAATCTACATTGGATCTTGTCATGGTTGAAACATATACCATGTACTTATACCACTCCAGTTTCCACAAAAATACCTGCTTAACTGTTTTGATTGTATGCTGAATGCATATGGCAATCAACGATTCCATTTGAGTGGCTACCCTTGGCTTCTTCCATTGGTTTCGACTCCAAACATATTTTTGTAGATGTACCATTGCATGCCCCACAAATCAGAGCCGCATGTTTCGGCAGCTGATCTCATTACCCTTTTGATGTTATTCGATTTTTATATATTTGAATTTTTTTGCTTAAACTGTGTCTTGGCTCCGATTCTGATTACGAGATCATCACAAAAATCCCTTCAACAATGTTTCCCCTCTAACAAAGTTTTTGAATGATGTCGAAATTTTTGTAACGAAGGATAGGTAGTACCCCAAACTAAACTGAAGATCATTGTACGGGTACTACCATATTATATTGTATGAGTATGCTGTGTCTTCGACTTCGGGCGAAAGACTTTGAACAAGGCGGTACGGTACGCCTTTGATGGGCTTCATAGTACGAGTATACGCATTCGCGAACTACAAGATCTGATCTGATCTGGTTCTGTGTGATATGAACGAACCGAAAATTCCATTCATTTATTGGATGATGCTTGTTTCCGGAATAGAATTCCGTATTGGATGTGGGGTAACCTGAGCGCCAGCGCTCCTTCTTAAGAACCGCAGTCTCTGGTTGGTCTGTTGGTCAGCAAAATGCTTAAATATATATCAGGTAATCTATGCTTAAAATGTATATTGGCAGCTCTGTGCTTTAGAGTGCTGCTTCTTAAAAATTATACACAATTGTTCTATCGACCGAATAACGTTATTTACTGCCGATATTTTTCGTTATTTTGCGGCCAATCCCATTCCAATGAGCTGCCACTTTTGTAGCCGGACATCAAAAGACACCTTGACTAATCCACTTTATGTTTGCAGGAGCACCCGCGAAAATATCATCATCCCTCAGACGTTACCAGACGGCAGCATCAACCCTGGGAACTGGATGTCAAGGCGGCTTATCTATTTTGGAATACATTTGTTCAACATTTTTACGACAGCTGCAAAATGAAAATGTCAATTGCAGCGCCATTTTTCATTAAAGAACTGATTAGATATTTGACAAAGACCAAAAAAAAAAACTCTTCATATGTTTTTATTTGATAATTGATAATTGGTAGCATTAAGTACTTAGATCGCATGAGAACAGTCGTCTAGGACACGTACTTGCTCACATCGCTTCTATATGACACGACGCATTGATACTCAACACGCACAAGCGAATGCTGAAAAAGAATGACAGAATTACAAAGTAAAAGTAGCTTCTCTACTACATTGATACTCGACTCCAGATGCACAAGCGAATTCTTGAAAAGAGAATACCCGAGAAAAGTACAAAAACAACATACACTTCGTGTGCAGGACGCGCCGGATTCAAGTTTCACTGATTGGGTTACAGCTGGACTGCTTTTAATTTCAAAAAGCCTGCCCACCGCTGGATGTAAATATTTATGTACCATTTACATTCCACCTCTGTCTATAAGCTATAAAATGTCTTTCAATCGACTCGATAGTCACTACGCTGGTTTTCATCTCTTTGGAAATCGGACGATTCTACTTGGAAAGACGACTTTATTTGAGGCCACTGGCGACCAATACCACTCTTGAACAGTTTGTCCAATAGAAGAAAGATTACCATTCCTGAAAAGGTTTTAACAACAATTACCTCACGATGCACTTGGCCACAGCGGAGTTCTTCCAATTGGAGACGGAGCGGGGGTACAAATGGTTACTGAAAGTGACAAACGATGTTCAACTTTCAATAATGCATTTAAGCGACACATGATATAATATTAAAGCATGATATAATTAAAAATATTTCTTTGGTTTCTTTGCGCCATAACAGTATCTAGTTTAGTGGGTATCATATATCGGTGAACATTCCAATAAACCGAATATGGTATGCAAAAATAACTTCAATTTATTTGCACCACACAATACACACACTCCCTAAAAAGCATCTAATTATCCATCCGTAATAAGTTAAAATGCAATAAATGAAAGACTCTCTTCGTGAACCGATGAAAGTGCTTGTCCACTAAGGTGTATTAAAATATACATAATATTCAATTGAAACTAAATGAGAAAGCGGTTCCCGGCCTTATATACCTACTATATTGTGTTGCATTGAAAATCGAGACTGCTGCCAAAATAATTGCTATTCTATCAACGTATTTTTATTTTGATGGTGAGAAACTGTCGTTTGACCACTTTACCCGTTGTCCGGCATTTTTTTTTTTTGTTTGGTCTATTTGTCAGTTGGCGACCCGTTTGGCAGGATGACCACGAAATAGTTAGCTTAGCTGTGATAAGGGGCTTTTTAGCCAATAAATTTGTTGGCACTTTGTTCCGTGTAAAAATAAATGTGCAACTGTCATAATAATAACAAAAATCACTGCAGTGCCCGAAATATCCACAAAAGAAATACCCGTAATGGTTTTCTTGCCAAGATTTTATACTAAATTAGAGAAAAGGCTTTGGGGAAAATAATAGTAAGAGAAGTGCCAGCAGCTATAAAGGCAATTAAGGTTGTTGATCCAGATCAAGAATTACCATAATCTGATACTGGGTAAAAGCTCAGCTCTCTCTGTCTCTCTCTCTCTCTCTCTGTCCATATATCTATCTGTTACGTACACCTACATGAGTACAATATACCCTTGAACTCTACGCTGAGTGCCGGGTATAAAAAAAAACATCTGCAAAGCCCCCTTCCCACACTGCATACAAAAAATACATACATACATACATACATATGCTTGCTTAAATTAGTTCAGTATGGAAAAAGTACGATATCCAAAATACATACAGGTATGTACAATACATACATATGTATGTATGTTCGAGTACTTGTACATACTCATAGCAGACCCGGCACAAAAATAGCGCTATTGGCGTGCTTTGAGCCACTGACCGCACAGCGTAAGCCGGCACCGGACTGCCGATGCAGTGTATGTAATAAGATATGTGTGTCTGCAAACAACACCAACAGCTAGTGTTGCCCATATAAAATAAAACACGGTTCAGAAATGTGACGTAATATAGCGTAAAAAACGGGCCTGCATTCGCCAATACAAACACACATATACATACAATATATGTATGTACATAGATATCCCCGTACATCCACGGATGCTGTGCTTTTTTGTGTTTGTTTGCCATTTATCTCTCTTTCGCTCATCCACCCACCTATTAGACCAGACGCATGCGCACGCGACCGTGACTGACTGTTGAATATCACAGCTGTAACTGTGACTGCTGATGAGTAAATGATTAAACAGCTAGTAGCTGATCATTGTGTCGCCACTGGGGGGGGAGGGTAAGAACTTTTCCAGAATTAGTTAGGCACTTTCCTGCCACTTAGCCATTTAATTTAACTTTGGTCAGCCCAGCAATTACGACATGGCTTTTAGGTGTTTCACACATTTAATTATTTATTTTTGCCTAATGAAAGATCAACAATACGTGGAAGCTGTGATCCCAAAGGGGTATAAATAGATGGTAGGAACGTAGTAACTTTTGCCGATGATATTATGATTAAGAGAAGCTGTTTCGATAACCAGAGAAGAAAGGATTTTGAAACCCAGGATCAGCATGAATAGAACATAATAATCTATGGAAAAACAATTAGGTTTTTGTTTCCTAAAATAATCAAAACACACTCTTTTAGACGCTGTCGTTGTTTCGTATTCCTTTTCATTACGAATTGCATTCATAGAAACGCTCTTAGCTTTCACTTCTTGCTTATTCAGATTTTTACTAGAACTTAATGTTAATCATTTCTGAGGTAAAACAAACAGTTGTGACCATGACAAATTTTTGGACATGAGTACTTTAATGGACAAAGAATTTTGGTGTACTTTTTTAAGTCCATTGTTAACTTTGGGAACTCAAATATATGTGTGTACATATGTATGCTTGGTTTATTCATTCTCATTAAAAGCAAACCATAACCTGTCCTAACTACGAACGTATGTACGTACGTATGTATGCATGTTCATATGATGTGAAGCAGAGCTTACCTTCGCTTGCAGATACATATGTACATACATACATACCCATATAAATACCATTGGATTTACCAAAAACTAAACACAGTGGAATAATTATTTCGTGTGCATATACGAAGAGAAAAATAAAAAAAAAAACTAGCAAATTTAGCTCGCAAACGCTAATCTTCTCTGAAAAACAGAAAAACCAAAAAACCTTGCGCGATGTTGGACGCTACCGCTATCTCTTGGTTGAATGTCAGCACACACACAGCTATTCAGTGTACATATATGTATGCATAAGTGTAGGGTATGTATGGACCCCAAGCATACATCTTCATATGCAGGGTAGATTCGATGGAAGGTAGGGCACTCCCGGCCACGAATAGCCTATTTTGTGAGCCCCCCACATATGGATGAGTCATCATTAAATCCTTGTCAACTCTCTCCTGGACTGTCTTACCCTTTGCTTAATATACCTTGTTTGATTGTTTGTATGTACGGATTGCATATGAAACACGTCTTGAGCGTGTATGTATGTATGTGGTGTCGCTTCACCCCCACACACACATACAAACATACATACGTACGTAATACTAATTAGTTTTGTTACAGCACCGTTGCGTGTTATGTTTTGCATTTCATTTTGTTTTGAAAGCTCCTAAAGCTGTGCTTTCGTGAGACTCAACTGGAGAGACACGCAAATACATACATATGTATGTATGTACGAGTGTATGTATATGTAGAGACAAGGCGGCAAAGCGAATGTACGAATGTCTATATGTAAGCCAAGAGTGTGCGATTGTGTGTTTGTATGTATGTATATGCGGTTAGCACAAAATCCAGCGAGAAAGAAAGAAACAACCAACCAACAACACAGGCACAGCACAGCACGGTCAGGCTGGCGTCTGGCGGCAGCGGCTCGGGGCTCTGGCTCTGGCTCTGTATGTATGTACATACGTATGTACGAGTATTAACTTCAAAATAAAGTTCAGTTTAAGCTGGAGCGCAGCGCAGTCGTCGTCGTTTGTTCGTAATGGTCGGGTCGGGTCCGTTCGGCTAGTTCCTATATGTACGCATGGTAAGCACGCGTTCTCATTGGGGGTCTCCTCGTAATCAGTGTATCAGCGTCTCGTCTCAGTCTCTCAGTTGTTTCGGATTTAGCTGTGTGTTGATAAAGCGTAGAGCGCCTTCTATCCGCGCCCTTAGACGTCAACAGTAATCCCAACCAGCAGTCCCGTGCCAAAAACTGTGGCTGTAATTTATGTAGTTACCCAGAATGTGATCGAGTAATACTTATAATTCATCCATCCATCCATACGACAAAACGGGTTCAGTTTTTTTTGTTGTTGCTGATGCACTTTGATGTATACAAAAATTTGAATGTTGTCTATGCATTACGTGCATTCATATATGCATGTATGTATGTACGAAATGCCAACTCTTACGTACTTGTCTTGTGACTGTGTGTGTGTTTGAGCCGCCGCCGACGCCGTCACACACCATGAAATGTACACCCATACTTACACCCACAACCAACAAAAAACAAAAAAAAAAGGTGTCATTGTTGTTGCAGCACAATTAGTGCGAAATCTGTGTGTCTGTGTGTGAAAAAAAAAAAAATCTGTGTATTATACAAACAAAATGATACATACTATGTACATACATACATAGATTTATGTACATACCACCACCACTCGCAAAACTAGAAGTTGAGTTGTATGTTGTATAAAACGCGAAATGGCACAGTGAAACAGAAACCGGAATCAATATGCTTTGGGGATTGTTATATTGTTAATGAGTCGTCTCCTCGTCGTCGTCGGCGTCGTCGTCGCTGTTTCTCCTTTCCTCTTAGCCATTGGTGCATGCGGATATGCCTGTCTGCACTTGCTACTCCTCCTCTTCCTCCCACGCTCTACATGCATAAACTTTTGGTCACATAAATCTCACTGTACAGTAGTACCAATACATATCTACGTGCCCGCGGTAGTACCAAAAATTTACGGTACCACCAATTTATCGGTAATAAATACCGTCCATCCGTCATGTGCATCAGAGGGGCACGTACATATGTACCGTATGTATCAAATCTTTTCTCTCTCTGTCGCTCGCTCTGTGTACATTCCTAAAACAAAAACAACAACAACAGCGAAAAAAAACCCCAAACGGGACGTGTACAATCGCATAAGGAATGGGGAATGGAAATCAAAATGGTTATGTCAGTTCTTCTTCGTATTTTGATTCCTCGCTACTTCTCCTTTCACATATGTATGTACATACATACATATATAATCTACAAGTACTCTCTGTGGCAGTGGCATGCGCAAGCATTGTACCCAGGCCTTTACATGTTGCACATATTCTGAATAATCGAATAGAAGTCCCACACTCGTGCACTCGTAATTTATTCGTTTGCCTGGCACAGGGATCGGGGGGGCTTGAGAGAGAGAAAGGCTTTTGGGTATAGCGCTGCAGCTCCTCCGTATAAAAAATGAAAGATTTGCAGGGTATACTACATACATATTAAATTAATGATATTCAGACATGACTATGCTTAGTCATTGTTTATAAGCCTCCCCATCAGACCGCTGCTGTTCTGTTGCATCACCAAAGACAGAGAGAGAATAAATATATATTTTCTATATATGTATGTACTACATGCATATATTCGAGAGCTTCACTCAATGGGAATCACCTTCGTGGTGAAAACTGATAAACAAAAAAAAAGAAAGAAAAAACTGCAACTGAAACGTTTTATCATCACTCCCGGGGGTCATGAATCAGCAGAGATGTGCGACTCCCACTCAGACAGACGCCCACGTTGCACGTTTCTTACAGTTTAAAGCAAAGAATGATAATGGATGGACTATGATTAAGATTAAGGCTCACTCCTGCGTTTATTCCCATTCTATTTTTAGATACACCAGACACCAGAGCCCACAAATAGTAGATACATGAGTACGGACACAAGAAAGGAACACGGACACGGACGACACGCTGCAAAAGGACACTTCAGGAGAATAAAACTACCCTAATAAAAACCCCCAAAAACAAAAACCACCAGCTCCGCTTCTGCAGCCGGAACAATAGTTTTATAATGCATGATATAGGAGGCAGAACAACAACAACAAGAAACATCCTCCCAATCATACAGGCGCAGGGCAGAAGAGAGAGTCCTGCCAGAGAGCCCGCATATCGAAAGCACTGCAAACAAACGCTACCGAAAGCAACAGCAACAACAAATACTAGAAGCAGCAGCAGCAGCAGAGCTCCTTCTCCTACGCATCCTCCACCAGCAGCATCAGCAGCAGCATATGCAAAACTCAATAGAGTCTATTTATGTACATTTAATCGAATGGCACAGAGCTGTATATATTTTTTATTAGTTTTAGTAGTCCTAAGCCGAAACACTAGTAGTGCTCATCGATATAGCGAAAGCGTAAGCGTAAACGAAACTCAACAACAGCAACAAATTAATGCAGCACGAAGAATACTCAACAGCAGCAGTAGCAGCAGCAGCAGCAGCAGCAGCAGCAGCAGTAGCAGCGAGAACGAGAGCAATGCGGCGGCTGTTAATTTGTCCACTCAAACCCAAACCACTTACCACAAGGCCAACGCCGCGAGGTTCAACACTCACCCTGACTTTGACTCTGTCTCGGACCTAGCAGAGAACTTGCAGGTCATAAGTAATACTCATTTAAATGCCAGTGAACACGAGCAGCAGCAGCAGCAGCATCTCCTCAATGAGAACGATGTGTTTGGCCCCTACAGTATTCCGGAGGAGGCAATCTACACAAATGAGTTTGCCGTACACATTCCGGCTGGCAAATATGTGGCCGATGCCATTGCGGACAAGTATGGCTTCGTGAATCGGGGTCAGGTATGTTGATGACTCGGTGGCGCCTGCTAACAGCTAACCCACATTTTATTATCACTCTGTCACTCTCTTTGCTGTGCAGATTGGAGCACTCGACGATTATTATGTCTTCCATCATCATCGCGTGTCGAAGCGTTCATTGCGTTCCAGTCACAAGCATCAGAGTGATCTAAGATCCGAGAATGAGGTACATACACAGGGCAGGGATTTTCCCTTGCTTAAAGGCCGAAAATGTGAACCCATTTTGGATTATATTCTTTTATAGGTAAAATGGCTGCAGCAGCAGCACGAGAAAGTACGACGAAAGCGCGATGGTCCCTATCAGGATCTGCCCACCTACAGTCCGTATAATGTTTTGCGTCCATCCAGCGACTATGCACACGACGAATCGCATCTTTCTCCATACTCCCCAGAGCCGCATCTATCCACGCATTCGCCACGCTTGGAGTATCGTGATGTTAGCTCGCATTCCATATTTCCGGATCCCTTGTTCAAGGAGCAGTGGTATCTGGTGAGTAAAGTATGTAACATCCATATTCTCTCACTTCAAAATGCATGCCATGTTTTGTTGTTGTTGTTGTTAAATGTTTGTTTGTACCCTCCCTCCCCCAGATATATATTTTATTCAGTTGGTACGAGTAGCTATACATTTATATGTACATGTTCCCCTAACCAAAACGTAGATCTCTCAGAATCAGTGTTTGATAAACTTACATTCGAATTAGTACAAGTTTGTGGCAGCTCCTGCGCTTTCTCTGAACAGCTGCTGTGGCTTAAACTTCCTGAAAAGTATCAGCTGCCAGACAGCAGCAAGAAGAAATAAAAAAGCAAGCAATCGCCGCCTGTTGTGACGGGAGTTGCCTGCTATCGACTTATTAAGTACCCCCCTTTTTAGCGCTGAAATAAATCTAATAATTTGTATTAAATTCACATATATTTAAATGGCATTAGTGAATAAATTTTGCACGATATAAAAACTAGTTTGTAGGCCTGGCGGTTTTTATATTTTGAGATTAAATTTAAGCCAACAACCAGAAACATTTTTTTATTTTGCAAAATACATTCAAAGGTTTTTATTTTGTCCCACTGTGTGATGATAAATAATGTCGATGGGCTCCCATTGGCAAAGAAAACAGGTGAATAAAAATAAAAAAAATATTAAATGAGTGCCAGAGCCAGGAGGGTATTAAAAATGTCAGCCAAAGGCAAAAAAAGAACACCAAGACTCCTGTTACTTTTAAGTTTCTTGTTGCTGGCTGGCTGGCTGGCTGTCTGTTGCTGCAACTATATGCTGACACTTTGCAGAAAGGGAAGCCACAGCAGAATGCCATTTATTTGTAACTTATTTCAAACACTGATTCTGTTCCATTGCTGTATTGTTCCTATGCATACGAGTATATCCTAGAGATGTGAGATGGTTTTAAATCTAATCTTATCCACTAATCTAATTGCTGTTTTATTTCTGTTCTTTTTTTTGTATTGTTTCCGCTCCGAAACAGAATGGCGGTGCCAAAGATGGCCTGGATATGAATGTGGGACCTGCCTGGCAAAAGGGTTACACCGGCAAGGGTGTTGTCGTCTCCATACTAGACGATGGCATCCAAACAAATCATCCAGATCTGGCACAGAACTATGTAAATATGCTAATAATAATATGCCATATAAATATGCTCTACTCTAATGGCATGAAATTCGTATTTTGCCAGGATCCCGATGCCTCATTCGATATCAATGGCAATGATTCGGATCCCACGCCGCAGGATAATGGCGACAATAAGCATGGCACACGCTGTGCCGGCGAAGTGGCAGCCGTCGCCTTTAACAATTACTGCGGCGTGGGTGTGGCCTACAATGCCAGCATTGGTGGTGAGTACATATATCCAGACATCACTGAGATCCTTCTGGCTTATTGTACGTCTTTGTACTTCCTCCTCTTTAGGTGTACGCATGCTCGATGGCAAGGTCAATGATGTGGTGGAGGCGCAGGCCTTGAGTTTGAATCCGTCGCACATTGATATTTACAGTGCCTCGTGGGGCCCCGAGGATGATGGCTCAACGGTGGATGGACCTGGCCCGTTGGCTCGACGCGCCTTCATTTATGGCGTGACCAGCGGACGGCAGGGACGTGGCTCCATATTCGTTTGGGCCTCGGGCAACGGTGGCCGCTACACCGATTCGTGCAACTGCGATGGCTACACCAATTCGATCTTCACCCTCTCCATCTCGAGTGCCACGCAGGCGGGCTTCAAGCCCTGGTACTTGGAGGAATGCTCCTCAACGCTGGCCACCACCTATAGCTCGGGTACGCCGGGCCATGACAAGAGTGTGGCCACCGTCGATATGGATGGACGTTTGCGACCCGATCATATTTGCACAGTGGAGCATACGGGCACTTCGGCTTCAGCACCGCTGGCAGCTGGCATTTGTGCACTCGCGCTGGAGGCAAATCCAGATCTCACTTGGCGGGATATGCAGTACCTGGTGGTGTATACGTCGCGACCCTCACCGCTGGAGAAGGAGGGCGGCTGGACCCTGAATGGCGTCAAGCGCAAATACAGTCACAAATTTGGCTACGGACTGATGGATGCCGGCGCCATGGTCACATTGGCAGAGCAGTGGACCTCAGTGCCGCCGCAGCATATATGCAAGTCGCGCGAGAATAACGAGGATCTGAGAATCGAGGGCTCCTTTGGCTTCACCCTGCCCACGCACATGGATGTGAATGGCTGTGCGGGAACGATCAATGAGGTGCGGTATCTGGAGCATGTCCAGTGTCGCATTACCTTGCGCTTCTTTCCGAGAGGAAATCTAAGGATTCTTTTGACTTCGCCCATGGGCACGACGAGCACTTTGCTGTTTGAGCGACCGCGGGACATTGTCAAGTCAAACTTTGACGATTGGCCATTTCTCAGCGTACATTATTGGGGCGAGAAGGCCGAGGGACGTTGGACCTTGCAGGTGATAAACGCCGGCCGTCGTAGGGTCAATCAGCCGGGCATACTATCCAAGTGGCAGCTGATCTTCTATGGCACATCCAATCAGCCCATGCGTCTCAAGTCGGAGCTGCTGAATGGCAATCCACAGATGCGCAGCCCTATTGGGGGCGCCAATCCGTTTCTCTTTCCATCCGCCTCGAATATCGGGCAGCCGGCCAATGAGGGTGGCAACTACAACACCGACAGCTTTGCCGGCTATCTCAACTATCAGAACATATTCACCAGTGCCGGATCGGATCCAGAACCGGCCACCGCAACGCTAGATGGACAGAATGTCACGGCCGCCCAGCTGAAGGGCGTGCCAGGCGATGCCAGCAAGATTGTGCTGTACTCCTGCGATGCCGAATGCGATTCCCTGGGCTGCTATGGCCGTGGACCCACGCAGTGTGTGGCCTGCAGTCATTATCGATTGGACAAGTAAGCAAGCAGCAGAAGCAGCAGCAGCAAAATCGGACTGAAAGTATATTAAATTTAATTATTTATTTCTTCTATTTACAGCACCTGCGTGAGTCGTTGTCCGCCTAGATCTTTCCCCAATCAAGTGGGCATCTGTTGGCCCTGCCACGACTCCTGCGAGACCTGCGCTGGCGCCGGACCCGACAGCTGCCTCACCTGTGCCCCAGCCCATCTGCATGTGATCGATCTGGCTGTCTGTCTGCAAGTCTGTCCAGATGGTTATTTTGAAAGTAAGCAAAAGCCAAAGCAAACGAAAATGCAAAGAAAAGAAAAGAAGCAAAAAAAAGAAAATCTTTTGGGGTAAACTGTGGGGATCAATTATGATTGGAGGGGTGGTCTGTCCAATCAAAAGAGCATGAACAAATAATTAAAGCGGCACAAATTGATGTTTAATTTCCCACCAGACATCATTCAATTCAAAAGTCAAAAGTGCAATTGAAGCTGTAATTCGATTATACTCGTAATTGATTCATTTTGCTCAGTGTTTTTTATAGCCAAAGTAATACCAATACCCAGAGATGAAAGAAGACAACGGAGGATGCTTTAGTATAGCCCTCTCTTTTCTTTTCCTGCTTCTTTCCTGGCATGAAAAAGAGTTTGGTTGCATAATTCGCCATTTGAATTATGCATAAAGCTCTCTACTTACGCTCTCTCTCTCCCGCAGCAAAGCTCCCATAAATGAGACAGAACTCTCAAAGAATTCCATGAAAAATCTGACCTTGTACATTTTCCTCCAAAACAGATAGCAGAAATCGAACGTGCGCTCCTTGCGAACCAAACTGTGCCTCCTGCCAGGACCATCCCGAGTATTGCACCAGCTGTGACCATCATCTAGTGATGCATGAGAATAAATGCTACTCGGCCTGTCCCCTGGATACATACGAAACGGAGGATAACAAGTAAGTAGCGGAAGGGTCCAGGCCAGGCTCGTTGAAATATAAATTGTAACCCTGCTATTCCCGCTTTCCTATTCCCCATAGATGTGCCTTTTGCCACACGACATGCGGAACATGCAATGGCCCAACGGACCAGCACTGCATCACATGTCGACCAGGTCGTTATGCCTGGCAAAACCAATGCCTTAATAGCTGTCCGGATGCATTTTATGCGGACAAGAAGCGGCAGGAGTGCATGCCCTGCCAGGATGGCTGCAAGACCTGCACCAGCAATGGCATATGCTCCGAGTGCCTTCCAAATTGGTCGCTGAACAAGAAGGACAAATGCATTGTGGCCGGTAGTGAGGCCTGCAATGAATGTATGTCAACATATTTGATAACTTACCTTTTCTTTCGTCACTTTTATTCATTTTGTCGTCTCGATCCTTTGCAGCCGAATTCTTTAGTCAGATCGAGGGCCAGTGCCGTCCCTGTCATGCCACCTGCGAGAGCTGTAATGGTGCGCTCGATACGAACTGCATGTCCTGCCCAGCAAATCGATTGCTAGAGCTGAGTCGATGCGTGAGCGGCTGTCAGGATGGGTTCTTCATGGAGACGGGCGTCTGTTCGCCCTGCCTGCACACCTGCAGCCAGTGCATATCACGCACCAATTGCAGCAACTGCTCAAAGGGCCTCGAACTGCAGAATGGCGAATGCCGCACCACCTGTGCCAACGGGTACATTTAATGTTTATTTAATGCATTCCATTTCACGTATTTAATATTTGATGCATCTTTCACAGCTACTATAGCGATCGGGGCATCTGTGCCAAGTGCTATCTCAGCTGTCACACATGCAGCGGACCACGTCGCAACCAGTGCGTCCAGTGCCCAGACGGCTGGCAGCTCGCAGCCGGCGAATGCCATCCAGAGTGTCCCGAGGGCTTCTACAAGTCAGACTTTGGCTGCCAGAAGTGTCATCATTATTGCAAGACATGCAATGGTAAGCGCAATGGAAAATTCTGTTCTCCTCTGGAACATTTCCTAAATGTTTTGTTTGCAGATGCCGGTCCTTTGGCCTGCTCCTCGTGCCCGCCACACTTTATGCTCGATGGAGGACTGTGCATGGAGTGCCTTAGCTCACAGTACTATGACATTACGACATCCACATGCAAGAGTTGCCACGATTCGTGCCGCTCCTGCCTGGGCCCCGGCCAGTATTCGTGCAAGAACTGCGCACCGCCCCTCCACTTGGATCAGTTGAACAGCCAGTGTGTGCCATGCTGCAAGCAGCAGAATCAAACCAACACAAACGACACCACAATATCAGCCGCATGCTGCCATTGCGACAAGGAAACGGGTAACCAAAAAACAATCAGTTTAAAATCTCATAATTCCAGCATCTATTCCTTTTGGCCTGCAGGTGAATGCAAAGCTGCCTCTACGGGCGGCAAACGGCGTACAGTCATTGGCAGTGGCAGCATGTACAAAAGCGGCGGCGATGCTGAAGCTGATGCCCAGCTTGGCGGCAGTGAGGGCAATGGCAATGAGTTCCTTGTGCGGCTGGACTCTCCTTTGACGGCCATCACGGCCATTGCAGTGGCCATTTGTCTGTTGATTATCACCATATTTTCCATTATTTTTGCTGTTCTACAGGTAAACAGAAATCGATGAGTAATTGAGGCTTTGGTAAATTAATTTTAATTTGTTCATTCTGCAGCGCAACAGCAACCATGTAACGAGAAATTCTGTGAGATACAGAAAGATAGCCAGCAAGTCGTCGGGGGGCAGTCGTCGCAAGAACAATGCCTCAGCCACAAAGACGAGTAATGAGGCAAGATTTATATTTAATGTGGGCGAGGACGATGACACCGATGAGGAGGATGATGCTGATAATACAGAGGATGATATGTTGGATGTAACGGCAGAGGTGAAGCGGATCGTTTATGACCCCAAAGGCACAATACATGGGAACGAATTTTACATTGAGAGTACAAAAGATATTGATGCGATTGAGTTTCATTGCAAGGGAGGAGGCGCTGCCACCGCCCCAAAGCGAAGAAGTTGCAATGAATACGGGAATGGAAACGCAAATAGAATGGAGAATGGAGAACCAGATGATATTATATCCAACAAAACGTATAGAGATCCGGCAACAGCAACAGCAGCAGCAGCAGCAACTACTAGCTGTAGCAATAATATCCTTAGCTGATTGATTGATTGATTGATTGAACACGCAATTGACAACGCGATTTTCTCTTGGATTTCTCTTGCGCGCTCCCTCTTTCTCTCTCTCTCTCTCTGGACTAGTAAATTTTAACAAAACAAAAACAAACCTTACTTTGGAGGTAATATAGCGAAATCGAAATATTTAACATCCCGAAAAACAAAACAAAAAAAAAATGATAAAAAATTTATATGTGATTGTGAATTGTTTTTATATATATATTTGTAAATTTAATGTTTGTATTAAATTTTTATGAAAAATGTTATGTCAAGTTGAAAAAACCAATTGTCGTGTCGTTGCCCTTCTTCTTTCAGCATCTTCAGCATTCGACCAGACTTCTATACTTTACTTTGGGATCGGGGGTTCATTCGTTTAAATTGTAGTTTATCTCCTTGCTATCAAAGTCACGTCACCAGAAATACCTAGACTTTCTCTTTGCCTTACCTTCGCGAATCTTGTTCGTATAGCTCGCACGCACCTTGTTTTTTCTTCTTTTTTTTTGTTTAATTCGAAATAAGATCAACCAAATTTTAATTTTGGCTGTGGCTTTCAAACTGGTTTTCATTACGATCTAAACTGGTCATAAAACAAGACCAAAAGTTACTCAAAAAATGTGGCCAGCAGTCAGTCATTGCTATGGAATGCTTTGTATAATGATGTAAATGCCCTCGAATAATGTTGAATTGAGGCCTAAATTTGTCATAAACGAAAGGATACATGCTAAAGGAAATGAAACGATTGAGTAAAATATTAAATTGAGCTTTAAACAAAGACTACAAACTATGAAATTAAGAAATATGTGGAGTATTCAAACAATATTGAGCTGCGATAGTAGACTGCGATGGCAGTCAACGACAGACAAAAATAATAGTTGCAATGTTTATATTATGATTTTGATTAAGATCTTATTGCACTTCAACCATACATACATACATATATGGAAATGTTAACTAGCCCGTGGGATTATGTGGAAGATGCTTAGGATTTTAATGATGCTGAGCAGCTCTTTGGGCGTCTCATTTCCCAAATCCTGTAAGCGAGGCACTGTGCTGCTGTCAAGTGAAGAGATCGGTTGCTATAGACTGCAGGCCTCCAACATGCTCCATTTCACAGAATCTACAGGATAGTCGTATCTATAATAGTTTCACGAGAAGGGGCTTTCATCACAATGCCCAATTATTGCGGATACTATCATCAAGAATTATATCTGCACGTTTAAATAATACAAGCAAAATTCAATATATATTTTATGTTGTATTTTGTAGAAAATACTTTATTTACAAAAGTACAAAATATAGTTTTAATAATATACAAAAACGGAGATTGTTTTTTGATATACCAACGCGTATTCATGTTTATTGAGTACGGGTATTAAATTTGAATGTTGTTTTTGTTTATCATAAATTCGTTAATACTTCAGTTATTCTTCTGTATGTCGCTGTTCAATGTTGTTTGTTTGTGTTTTGTTTTGTTTCTATGCTAAATGTCTGTCGTGTCTCTTCTTCTGTGGTTTCTTGTTTTTGTTTTCGAGGAATTATTATACCTACTACTAAAAGGTATCGTATCAAAAACGTACATAATTTATACATAGGTAGGTTTAGAGAGGTATTTTACATGGATAATATGTATATGAACGCTCATTAGATCTATGATATAGTACAGTCGCAGCACATGAGCGAATAGTATAGGCAGGTGACCATCTTTTCATCACCATCATTATTATCAATATTGGCCTTGGTTTTATAATCGTACGTCTTGCCATCCAATTGATCCTTTTCAAGACTCTCAGTGGCCTTTTTCGAGGCCTTTTTGCGCTTATTCTTGTGCATCAGTTCATTGCAGTTTCGCTGCTGCACCATCTCATCGATCCAATCGAAATCCGTGGTGTTCCCCTGAAAGCGGGGAAAACTGGAGATGCTCTCAATTGAATTGATATCCTCCTGTGAAGCAACAATTATGAAGGTCAATTTAAAAGACTCTTTAAGCTACTTTAAGTCGCATACCTGATTGTTATTGTGATTCTTATATTTGGTTTTTTGGGGTGAAGTTTGCTGCGAGTGCGATGTGGCTGGCATTTGCTGTGGTTCCGCCTTGCGGTTTTCCTGTGGCGAGGATGTCGTTGCTATCGAAGCAGTCGTTCCTGCCGAGCTGTTAAGTGCCAATTCTGCCTCGGCTGTGGCTGAATGATGCCCTGGCACCTTGGGCAGATCTTCGGGACTCACAAAGTTGTGCTGCAAAACAGAGCGAAACAGATGATAGGAAATTATAATTGATGGCTGGCCCATCCCAAACATTAACGTTTAGCTTACCAAATTCTGCACTTCAGCTGTGGTTATGACATTGGGCGAGGTCATGGCTTTTGTGGACGGTGTCGATGGTGCCTCAGAGAGTGGACTGTGCGGCGGTGTATCTGCAGCTCCTGGCGAAGCTGGCAATGTCGCAGTCTCGGAAAGTCCAACTAAATCATCAATGGAAGTGTGTTGATCGTGTTTCACGCTTTGAACTAGTGAGCAAGTGGCCACAATGCTCAGGGACGATGATGGTGTTGTGGGGAGACCCTCGGACATTGGGCTGAAAGATTACGAATACATGCGATCAGAGAATCTGCTGTTGCAACGATTGCGAGTGCGTTTGCCATATGTGTGTGTGCAATGTGATTAGAGACATGGTGTCAGGTATGGTATGGGTAGGTACAATTGTTATTAGTTCAAAAATTCGAATGTGTATCCATGGGCTACTGTATAGGGGGTGGGGTGGGGCATGGCATGCATTTTGCATTTATATTTCTGGATATTTTCCTCCAATTAAAACCGCCTGTTACTTACAAGTCAATCAGCTCGGTCTGTGCCTTGCTGCCTCCCAAGGACCACACCTCGCTTTTCTTTTGCGGACCCGAATACGAGACGTTCTTACTGGTGGTGCTTAGGCGGCCCTTGGGATGGTGAGATTTTCTGCCTGGTATCCACAATATGCGCATACCAGAGGATTTTTTCTTCGAAGCGTTGGACGCCATCTGAAAGTCGGTCACGAAATTCAGAAAAATGTTTTTGTTTTTATTACAATTTTGAAATCTAAGACTAGCGCACTTGGACGGCAAAAATGAAAGTTATATGTGGTGGTTGGGGGGAGTGGAGTAGAGTTGGAAGTGGGCGGGGTAGATAAAACGCATACAAATAAACATACAAGAGTAACATGATTCCACGATATCTTTGCTTATCAGTGAATGAACCCAAAAATCGGAGATCTTTTTTAGGTTTCTTCTTCTGTGGAGTTTGCATAATTTTTGTGTGGTACGAAAAACATCTTACTCG
Organism: Drosophila ambigua; assembly: GCA_018150905.1. Classification (NCBI taxonomy): domain Eukaryota; kingdom Metazoa; phylum Arthropoda; class Insecta; order Diptera; family Drosophilidae; genus Drosophila; species Drosophila ambigua. Next base: position 2,480,578 of record JAECWS010000151.1, on the reverse strand, counting down.
ACATTTCTATGACATGTGCGGTTCGGCTGGGCTCGATTACGGGTGGGTAACAAACAGATATACAAATATTTATATGAAACAGATCTCATTACTTATCGGAGGAGCTGTTGACGCTTTTGACAAACATATTTGCACATACACTTGTATCGGGTTTCACAATTACTAAACTGGACTATGGGCTAGCTTGCCAATACGCTTATTAGTTGGAATGAAGTTATGGCTGCACAAACATAACATATATGCACATATAGTATTATAAATAGTGTACAGTACATACATAAATAAAGCAAGGTAGGGTGGTTGGTATTATACAAAGACAAACGGTAATTTCCCAATCAGAACACGTACTTTAGCCTTGTTACGAGTTCCATTTCACATTTTCCACCAAAGTGGGTCGAAAGTGAAATTGAGATAAAACTCACAGATCTATTAAACATTTTAAAACAATCGTTAGGGAAATTTAATATTGAGTGGGAAGTCTAGTTTAAGTAAGTGACACTCTCATTGGAGTAGAGGCCTGGCCCGAATTGACCTTTAAATTATTTAAATGGGTTTTTCGTTAAATTTTTTTTTTTGTATCAAATCAAAGCCAAGATTCACGCATCACACACACACGCTAGCAAGCTAGCAGCACACACAAACATTTACACAATGAGCTGTTGGTGCGTGTGTGTGTGCGCTACAAGGCAATTTGCTTTGAGGGGATTACAAACATAATTAGATAAAACACACAAAACTATACGCAAATAGCTCACCTTTATACCACCAAGATTTCAAACTGAATATCACTTTAGCTGTAACTCAAACACAAACTACACACAATACGCTGCGCTGCTATATGTGAGAGTGTGCGTACGGCCGTGCTGAGATTGTATGGGAGATTCGGTGCCTTCAAAAAACGGCAGAGATTCTTGATTTGAGTCTTGATTTTAAATTTCTTCTTGTCCCGACAATTTTGCAAAATTGCTGGTATTGGTGGGGAAGTCAAATGCAGATTTGCAACACAAACTTTACATTATTCGAATTTGCCGACCGTGTGTGGACGAATAAACAACAGTGTGACCGAATCATTCAGAAATACCCTCTGACCCTCAGAAATATTTCGAAATATACCTCGTCATTGTCGAAATATACCGTAAAAATACTGATGGATGCGTTGATATTCCACGATTTTGATATTCGGTTTAATATTACTAGCTAATTAGCCCTCTCAACCTTAAACAAATAATTTTATCCGATTCATCAATAAATTTTGTACAAGATTGACTAGTTTTCGGAAGTCCTCTTTATTGCATTGTGTACATACAAAAATTCAAACAAAAGCAGCTAAAGCATAAAACGAAAGTGTGAACTCCGGTCACACTCCGTCATTGTTGCTGGTCAACCAAGTTTCTGCATGCGTATGGACTTTTGTATACCTTATTTCCTTTAATTGATGTTCCAAGCTCCATTTTTCTTAGATTGACATGTTTTTTACCCATTAATGCAGACAAGATGCGTTGATTTGATATTCCCCGATTTTTATTTTCGATTTAATAATCCAAGACAGCTAGGACTGCCTTCACTGAACTAAACATAAATACGGGATTTTGTTTCCAACCAAACGAAAACCGTTATCTTATAACTTTGCTGAAATTAATTATCAAAATTATGCTACATTAATTTTCCAATAAACATTAAATAGTCAGAGAATGTTGAAGGATTTTATAAAAATTTCCACAGGTTTCGTTTGTTTTAAACATTATAAAGGTAACATTTTACTAGAAACAGAAAAGAAAGAGAGGTGCCACATACACACATAGAAACTGTACATCCATTATTGATAATAGCTACAAGGTATGCATGTTCACTTGCTTTCCTGTGATCACCTATCTAGTATCGAAGATGCGGCTGCTCTTGATATCCACCTTAAACTGACGAGACCATTCCGCCAGTACGTCAAACTGCAACAAAGCAAAGAAAATACAGTTTTAGGGTTGAGGGGGATACAAATTCAGGGCTTAGACTCACATCACGCTCCATAATGTTGTCACAAAAACTCAAATCCAGCAGCTGCAGCTTGGGGCAATGCACCAGAATGCTGAAAAAAAAGCAGCAGTAAGTTTGTGCCTCAAGAGGAGAATCAAGTGTATATAAAAACTCACTCGTAGACACGTTCGTGCGTTATATTCAATATCCCCATGAGATCCAATTGCTCTAGATTTTTGCCCAGCGTCGCAATGTGTATGAGATCCCGCTCGGTGGTGCCACGCACCGCCGACAGAAATAGTTTCCTCAGCTTGGGACAGTTGGTCAGCAGCTGAAACAAGCCATCTCCCAGCGATGCCTCACGCAGACTATAGACAGGAATATAGCACATGAATGCAAAAAGACTTCAGACAGTAGCTTAACAGTAGCACATACCACCAACCCAAATCGAGCTCTTCCAGTTGACGGCAGCGTGATATGGCCAAGAGACCACGGGCCGACAGAAAGTGCGCCTTCCACAGATCCAGCGATACGAGCTGTGTGTTATATGTGGCCAGATGATCGGCCACATCGTCCATATTCACAGACACACCGCAAAAGGCTAGATTCAGATGCTTTAGCTTGCGATTGCCCTCGAGCATGCTGAGCAGCAGCTCTGTGTCAAAGGCCGTTTGGAAGAGATCAAGACGCTCCAAATTCTTGAGATTTGCCAGACAGGAAAAGTTCAAAAGCGGCGGATCAGTGGCACAATTACGCAGGCTCAACTCTAGCAAAAGAAAGAAACGTTTAAAAAATGGGAGTCCATCCATCGAAGGTAAGCTTGTGGAGTCTTACCAATCAGATTATCACAGACTATGCCCACGTTCTCAATGCAGCTGGCGTTTAGAAATTTACAAGAGTTTAGCCGCAGGTGGGTTAGATTATCGCCGCGCTGGGTTAGAAATCTACAAAAAGAATTTTATGATATTTTGCAGTTGAAATTTTGTTTTTCGCATACTTTTTGAATTCGGTGGGGGAGATTTCGTTGGAGCCACCGCACCAGGAAAGATCCAGTTTGCGCAGCATGGTGGCACGTCGGGCCAGCGTGCACAACAGCTCTGAGCTGGCCACCGGCCAATAGGGCTTCAGGTTGAGCTCAGCATAGAGCAGTGGATGCGTGGAGATGTCATAGAACGTGCGCGACACGCGGCCCACACGAAACAGTGACTGTAGGTCCAGGTAGCTGAGTATTTTCAAAATTATCTCAAATGGCAGATCTGTTACACACATGCCAAGGGGCATGTGGCTGCTCTCTGTGGCTGCTGCCAGTGGATCCTCCAGGCGATTGTCTAGCAGAAATTTGCCCAGATCATTGCTAATGAATTCGTGCAGGCTGGTGTCAGTTTTCTCACTGCAGTTGGGCTTGAATTTCAGCGTGCGCAGCTTGCAGCTGATGGGTCCGCCACTGCCGGCCATTTTCGAGAGCGACGAGAGAGGCTTGTAGACGCGCGCCTGCTCCTCCAGAATGCTTTGAATGAGGCGCCCGGAGACGGTACGTCCACACAGCATAATGGCATCGATTTCCGTATAGTAATTAAGTTGGCTGTGGTTGAAATCAATGCGTAGGGTTCTATTGTCGGTTGTGGACAAAGAAAACAGCAGTTAGTAGATTATCTGCCCACGATTGAGTACAGGATTTGGGTTCCTACTTTGTTATCATGGTGGTCTTTTGTAGCGACGGCGCAAAGCGTCGTGAGTTACGTGACGTTGGTGCCAGATCGGTGTCCAAGGCCTCCCAGAGGCAGGTCCAGTGCTTGGTCAAACCATATGCCCAGATGCGTATCACAGCGCCAGGATTGAATGTCTCAAAAATGGCCACCTCCGTGGGCACCACATAATCCTCAAAGTACACCACTGCAGCAGCAATCAGAAATGTAATCAAACATTGTGCATACTTCCGCGCTCAGCCAGGACTTACCAATGTAATCGTGTGTGGCCAGCTTGGGTAGATTTTGTGGCTGAATCTCCCGTGTGGCCGATGGTGCACGTTGCCACCAATCGCCGTAAGTGCGCTGTGAAGAACACTTGAGTGCATCAAACAACGAGTTTGGTGTGTTGTGACACTTACCATGGTGAAGGTCTCTGGGTAGTCGCCGTAGGCGGGGAACTTTGATGGCCTGCCAACCACATTGGCCGCCGTATACGAGATGCTGTACTCGATGCCATATTGTGAGCTGAAATCCAGCACACCGAGCACATACTGCTCGAGATAGTAGCCCTGATCCGATGGCTCTGGCTGCATTTTGCTGCCGCAACCAAACCAGCCACTGTACTCGCGCTGGCGGTGCGTTAGCATGGTCGAGAAATCGACCTGGGCATCGAGTTCCGTGTCGCTGGAGCTGGAGGTGGAAGCGGAGGCAGAGGCTTGGGCAAGTGCCAGCAGGGACATAGCACTGTAGGCCAGTAGCCGTTGGCCGAAGGTCAGCCTCAGTGTATCGTTCGACAGCAGTAGCGACCCCGCGTATCGCCGTCTTTCTCCTTCCACGTACCAGGGCAGGCGATGGGCATAACCGAGCCAGTGTCGTCGTTGTGGTTGCTGCTCCTCCGCCTGCTGCTCCACAAGGTTCCGCCTCCAGCTGAATGGGCCAAGGGAAATGTTGGCTCTGGCTTTGAGCAGCGCCGCTGTCCTTGTGAATATGCTGTCCTTGCCCCTGAGACGGCTGTGGCTGTGGCCAGTTGGTTCACGTTGCTGGGCCAGAACTTAATGTAAATTGGGAAAACCTCGTTGTGTCCTCTCTCTCTTTATCGCTGTTCGCTGATAATCCAATTAGACCTTCCTCTGTGCAATGTATTTGCTGTTGTTTTGGGGGGCGGCAAAGGTATCGTCTTGTTTTTACATATGCTTGCCGCTAATTATGCCACTTCCTTGTCTGAGTGTTCAGTTTTGTGTGTTTCTTCTTTTGTGTGACCTTTGCTACAATAACAATTTGTATTCTTTTTTAATTTTAAGCAAATTAATATTTTTTTTTTACTAACAACAATTCCAGGGCTGCAATATTAAGCGATACAAAATACATCGTTATCGATTAGTGATGGGTTTATATGTAATGCGATACAACGTAACGTCCAACACATCATGCAAAAATTACTTTTTAAAATTGCCCCTGTAGTATTCTGTTTACAGACTATTTGATATCTATTTATACATCTATGTAATAAGCACTTTAATTATCTAAAATATAATATAAACATTTTAAACGTACAACAAAAATATGTATGATGCTAGACCATCCAGAACGAGTGCTGCCAACTTCTTGGAATAAAAACGCTGTTTTTTGTGGGAAACAAAAAAAAACTAGCTTTAAATTTGTAATTGATTCATAATATGTACATTGTATTGTTTATTACGACTAATACATATGTATTAGAAAAAGTATAAGCCAAATTTGAGTTGTTAATAGCATATCTTTTCATAAAATCAATTTTCTATTATTTGTGGCATGGATTTAGTCAGATATCTGCCTAGCGACAATTAAAATTTTCTAGCTATCTAGCTTTAAAAGAGCTTAATTGTCAACACTCTAAGCCAATAGCGTGCAACAGCTGAATATTTCCGCCTCACACATGCTGAAATTGTTGTCGCGGTCCATTTGGTATTCGTTTTTTAACAAATTCCAAAGCATGAAGTCGCGACAGAAGCTGGATTACCGCAACAAGCTGATGCTGGCACCCATGGTGCGGGTGGGCACGCTGCCCATGCGTCTGCTGGCCCTAGAAATGGGCGCTGACATCGTTTACACGGAGGAGCTGATTGACCTGAAGCTAATCAAAAGCATCCGGCGGCATAATCGTGAGTGGACCTCAGCTCTGCTTTAAAACTTCTACAAATACCCTTCTGCTCGTTATAGCCGCCCTGGGCACTGTAGACTTTGTGGATCCCTCGGATGGGACGGTGGTTTTTCGCACTTGTGCCTTGGAGACATCGCGACTGGTCCTACAGATGGGCACCAGCGATGCGACACGTGCCCTGGCCGTGGGCAAGCTGATGCAGCAGGACATTTCCGGGCTGGACATCAATATGGGCTGCCCCAAGGAGTTCTCCATCAAGGGCGGCATGGGCGCAGCCCTGCTGGCGGACCCCGACAAGGCTGCCATCATTCTTCGTACACTGTGCTCCAATCTGGACATTCCCGTGACCTGCAAAATCCGAATTCTTCCCGATCTGGACGACACTATCAGTCTGGTACAGAAGCTGGCCGCCACGGGCATAGCGGCCATTGGAATCCATGCTAGGACCCGCGATGAGCGTCCACAGCATCGCCCGCATCCTGATGTGCTGCGTGCCGTGGCCAAGGCCGTCTCCATACCCATCATTGCCAACGGTGGCTCCCGGAATATACAAAAATACGAGGATATTCTGAAATTTCAGCTGGAGTGTGGCGCCAATAGCGTGATGGTCGCCCGTGCCGCTCAAATCAATGTGAGCATTTTCCGGCGCGACGGTATCCTGCCCATGGACGAGCTCATCGAGAAGTATCTGCGTCTGTGTGTGGACTACGACAATGCGCCGCACAATGCCAAGTATTGTGTACAGAATATGCTCAAGGAACTGCAGGAGACGCCGCGCGGCAAACGCTTTCTTCAATGCCAGACGCTGCAGCAGATATGCGAGATCTGGCATCTGGGTGACTATTGTCGGCGCAAGCAAAAAGAGCTGCGCACTCTGGGCAATTCTGGACGCGCTGAAGTGGAGCCACCGGAGGCGCAGGCCAAGCGACAGAAGCTGGAGGAGGCAGCCACTGCCATCACGGATGATTTCGAGGGCGTCATTTGCCGCAGCATGCCATTCTTAAGGTCCACCTATGCGAGTGGTATGCCTCTCCAGCCCTCTCACTCACTGTGTCTCTCTGTGACTAATTTGTGTGTTTCCTCTTTGTTTAGACAATCATCTGCCCAAGACAGTACTGTATGTACATGCCGGTAGGACGGGCAAATCCCCGCCTGGCTATGAGACGCAGCAATGCGACAAACTGTTCCGTGCCATTTGCAGCTACGATGGCCAACGCTACAGCAGCACATTCTGGGAGAAGAACAAAAAGCAGGCCGAACAGGGTGCAGCTTTGGTGGCTCTGCTGCATCTGGGCCAGCTTCAGGAGGAGCTACTGCGCGAGAATGGCAGCCTGATCAACTGACGAAAAGCACTAATAAATGTTAATAAATTAATAAAAATAATTCAATGTTATCCATATAAATCCATAAATTCGCACTGCAAGGGCTTCGAATTAGCTCTTTAAATTATGTTTATTGGGACTTTAGCTTGTGGGGCAATTGTTTTTTGTTTTTAATTTCCTAGTGTCGGGGTGGGGGTGTGTGGTGGATGTCAATGGTGAGATGGTTGTGAGGTGTGTGTATAAAGTGTGCAGGGCAGGGTTTTCAAATGGACCGATGCTGTCCATGTGATGCATTCCCCTGATGATGGCCATGCTGCTGCCCATGGGAATGATGGGCATTATTAGGTGGCGGCATCATGGTATGATCATCGCGAAACCCACAATTGGCAATATAATTAAGCAGATAATCCTTGGTAACCGGATGCTTTATGCTTTCCACAACGGCTGTCACAACAACAACAAAAACAACAATAAAATAAGAGAAGAGGGAGAGACACATTTTTCATTCCATAATTTCAATAAAGAGGACTCCTCGTCCTTCTACTTACCGCGTGCTGTATTGAAGCTATTTGGATGCTTCTTGTCTGTTCGCTCTCGCATAAACTCCCAGTTGCCAAACTGATTCATGGTGCACTCCACAATCTTGTTGTCCACATCACGAATTTCCTTAGTCAATTTTTGCATGCGACCAAACGGTGCATCATGTCCGCCCACATAAAGGAAGCCAACCTTTTTGGTTAGCAAACTAAAACGACAGGAGGTACGGTACTTGGGTCAAAATGTTTCGCTGCAAAGATTTACTTTGCTTTACGTACCCTTCGCCACGTTCTGTGATGATCTTGAGGCGAAAATCCACAGAGTTGAGCTCATGGGGCTTCCATTTGAAGACATTCGGACAAACGCCGGCTGTGTAGGGCTGATGCGATGGTTGAAATATCAGGCCATCGGGCTCATGGGCCAATGAGCGGGAGAACTTTTCGCCCAACAGTCGGGCAGACATCCAAATTTCCCAGAAATCCTTGCGACGCACACTGAATGCCTGTAGTTTTTGGACAATAATGCCCTGCTTCATGCCCTCAATGCGGGGACCTACACAGGCACAGGCCAAGCAAGACATAAACATTTAGTTAAGGCACAAATTAATCAGTCAAGTGGATCAGTGGATATGTGTACCTATCACATCATTTTTGATGTAATCCAGCCGATTGGGAAAGAATGGCTCCTCGCGTACATCCCGATTGGCGAGGCGTACAATGTCATAGATGAGGTAACGAGGCATTACACCTTCGGCGATCTTGTCCAGCACCATTTCCTGCAAAACGAATCAACCAATCAGTCCCCCAATCAATCGGTAAGGTGAGCAATCAGATTAAAAAAGAGTCGCAAAAAAGAAACTTACACCATCCACCAGTGTGCCATCGAGATGATCGTTTAGATTCTTTCCATCGAGAAATGTGACATTCTCCACCTGGAAACAGGAGTGATTGCGGTCAAAGAAGTACACCTCGTCCTGACCATCGATGAGCATCATGTAGCGTGTGCCATCGGCCTTCCAGGACACGCGGTAGGGTATCTCGCTCAGTCGCTTGATATTTTGCCTGTCCATGGACACCGGCTGGGAGCCGGGGAAGCCGTTCTTGTTCCAGTGGCACCAATTCTGCACCCTCGACTGGAGATCGCCCAAACGCGGCTGATCGCAGACTTGTCGTACGCCCGGTACCCCATCCATGAATGCGGCATTCCTGACGACCATCTCGCGTCGTCGCTTCTTTTTCGAACCATTGGCCTCGCCGCCTTCACCCTCCTCCCCATCCACGTCATCGGCATCGTCTTCGCCATCCGCAGCTGCTGCCTGTTGCGATGTGGACGACGAGGTGGCGTCATCGTTGGGGCGCTTTCTGCTCTGCAAGATGTCATCATCGCCATTGCTGTCGTCGTACTCCAGACACCAGTTGGGCTGCTCGGGCGCATGGGGGGCATCCTCGCCCAGCTCAAAGCGCTTGTATAGCTCATCGATATAGTCCTGCTTGTAGATGCCCGGCGGCCGGGCGCTGGCAAAGACGGATAGGGCTGCCTCCAAGGAGCAATCGAGACGCTCGACCATATAGGAGACAATCAGGAAGCCGGTGCGATTAAAGCCATGCGTACAATGGACGGCAATCACATCGAAGGGACGCTCCGTGATGAAGTTGTCGACAATTTCAATGAAGCTGCGCGTCTGCTCGTGCGATGGTGTCTCGCCATGGCCGCGACACTGCAGCTTAATATATTGGGCACCACGCTCCTCCACCGTCGAGCGGTCATAGAAGCGTTTCGTGTTGGTCAGGTCCACCCACAGGCCTAGCTTGTGCTTTGGAAATACGATTGGGTGATACGATTGATGGGGATTGGGTTTAGGAGGAATTGGTCAATGAGGCGTCATAGGATATAGGTACCTTCACTGTCTTGCAGTAGTCGAAGAGCATCTCGGGTCGAAAGGTGCACTCGATGGGCATTTTGTCCTTGAACGCCTGACTCAGTGGCGTCTTGAAGGCCAGAAAGCGCTCCGCAATGATCGATTCACTCTTCCTGGGGCAATATAGCCAACGATTTGGCAGCGGGCCGGAACCACTTCGGTCACGATGCGATTGAGACATATTGTGTGACGAAGACGACGACGACGACGACAGCGAATCCTTACGCTTTTCGCTCGCGCGCTCGAAGTGGGACTGGGGGGTATGGTTAAGTGGAATTTGGCAAGCCTTCGGCGCCCTTGGGGTTACTCCGGGCTTAAAGATCACGATTTGTTTGGCCAGTATTAATTTGCTTGCATTTTCAATTTTGGCCAGTAGAGGTGTCAAACCATCGAGGGCACTATCGATAGTATCGATGTTTTGCTGCTAGCCACTACTATCGACGGTTTCGCGACTATCATGATAGTATCGAGCTCTATTAGAGCTATCACGATAGTATCGATTGTTTTGTCAAAACATTCAACGTTGATATTCCTCGGTTTTGATATTCCGTTTAATATTACTAGATAGTTGGCCCTCGCAGCCCTAAAAAACTAATTTTATTCAATTCCTCAATAAATTTTGCACACGATTGGCTAGTTTTCAGAACTGTTTTTCATTGGATTGTTTAGATAATAGGGTTCAAACAAAAGCGGCCAAAGCATAAAACGTCAATGTTGACAAAATGTGACGTCAGTGCGAGCAACAATGAATTTTTATTCCATACGCGTTCCCGTAAGATACATTTGATTTTGTATGGGAAAAATTTCAGCAACATGTTGCCATACCACGAAAATGAGGGGAAAGTCTCCACGAATTGAGAGCGAATAATATCGATATTTTTCGTGCGCTAAATTGAGTTTGGCGGTCAATTTGAAATGTCTTAATATATGGAAAAATTATATTTCACTTGATTTGTTTTGTCGAGTGACCTCAGAAACCGAGAAAAAAATAGCTTACTCGAATTTGATATTCCGTTTAATATTACTAGCTAGCTGGGACTCTCAGCACTAAACAAATAATTTTATCCTATAGATACATAAATTTTCTACAAGACTGGCAAGTTTTTAGAGGTCTTTTTTATTGGATTATTTACATATTAAGGTTCAAACAAAAACAACATAAGACGAATGTGTCGTCGTTTTGTGGCGTTGCCAGACTCGTGCAATTCGTAGTTGCTGCGGGCTGCCACTTGATAACGATAACTGCGTTTCATTATTTAATTGATACCGATAACTGCGATTCGATTTGTACAGAGTTGCCAGATAAGTAGAGTTTATTTGGCGCAATTATTCAAAAAGACATTTGGATTGCCTGCTAGCTGCGTTTCATCTGTAAGTATGAACTTGGCAAACAAACACACACATATGCACAAGCACATGCACACACAAGACACATGCGCTCATCTTGAGCATTATTTACTGCAATGTAAATAAACTGTTTTTGGATTCCAAAATACTTAACAACAAATGCTCGGCCGCAGAATATATCCGAACCGAAGCAGGGGCACGATGGCAACAATAACAATATCGTCGATGATGTCTGGTCTGGTCTGGTCAGCTCTGCTCCGCCTCTCACTCGCTCAATGATCACTGGCCGGTCGCGTTCGATCTCCAATTCCCAATTTTCCGTGCCATTCAGAGGTTTTTAGTTCGCGGCCAATTGCCATAGCAATTAAATCAAATCAAATCGAATCGAAGCGATGGCTGCCCCACCAGCCGTTAAACGCCTGCCAGACGACCAAAAGATGGCTGCAGCCCAAATGCCCAAAATAACAATTACAAGCAACAGCAGCAGCAACACCAGCACCAGCAGCAGCAGCAGGAGCGCCACAAAGGCAACAGGCGCTGCACCCAAGTCCCCAGACGTCCTCACAGCCTTGGTGGCCAAAAAGAGTCTCACCTCGATGTCCGATGAGGAAATCATTCAGGAGAATCTCAAGGAAATATTGGATCTTAAATCGCGCGTAAGTTTCCAGGCAGCAGCTCGTTTATGAGTCATTACAAACAAAATTAAAAAAAAAAACAAGACCTTAATTTCTGATTTATGGATACGTACGTCATCATTTGGTAGACAGGCAGAGGCAAGAATCCAGGCCAATTATTTTCATAGACTACTGCACACAGAACAGCAACAACAGGCAACAACAAAATTCGAATTTGATTTGTGTGAAATTTGACAGCTTTTAGCCTCTCTCCTGTTGGGATGCCCCATTTCATGAGAGAAGCGTAAAAACCCAAAAGGTTACGCTTCCAAGTACATGTGTGTGTACATATCTGGAATCCACTATATCTATGCATGTGTGTGGCTGTGTGTTTAAACTTTAAATGGTATGGGCCTGCTGCTGCTCTGCTTTGGAACGCGGTTCTTATAAACAAAGATTTTATGGCCACACACCTATACACAGCTGCGCTTCCCGGACCGAACCCCAGAACGAGGGCGATAAACATACAGAAACACACACACAGAGAGAGAGAGAGAGAGAGAGAGAAAGACCTTTGGGGTCATTTTGGGAGACAATCAACCGACCCCCTCCACCCCGTGGAATGACTCAATCTCTGATCTTCGATCTCTCAATCCCTTTCTATATCGTTTTTTCCCTTGCTTTTGGTTTTGGTTTTTGCAGGAGGAGCGCAAAGCCAATGGACGTCTGGTGGCCGTCATTGTTTGTTTTCTGGGTAAGATGCAGCACACGCTCACGTACAGACACAGATTATCCTTCATGTTTCGCTTTCATACTTTGCAGTGATCTTTCTGGCCATTTACCATGCCTGGATACAGGACGCACTGGCTGGCGTCTTGGTGCCAGCTGGCATTATGCTCTCCTACTTCGCTTGGGTTGTGGTCCTGGCCAAAAGGGATAAGCACAAACGTGCCATGTTTGTAGGAACTGTTCCCCATACTCCCTTTAAAACCTTCCAACAAATTTAGTTTAATTTGAATTTTAATAGAGAATTCTTGTTTTTGTTTTGTTTGCTGCAGGAAAAGCACATCGAGGAGGTGGCCATGAAGAACAAGAGCGAGCTGGAGGAGAAGCATTTGCGTATGAAGCACTCGCACGGTCATGGTCACGGCCAGGGACACGGACACACGTCCACGGATGCGGATCAGCAGAGCTGCAGCGGCAGTGGTAGCGCATCGAGCAGTCTGCACTACGTTAACGAGCTGCTGCCAATCGGGGAGCATCGCAAGAAACAGCGCCGCCATAGACAGCGACACGGCGAGGGGCACGGTGAGAGGACAGGACGAGCCACCACAGAGGCAACGGTGCATCGCAGCGGTGGGGCCAAGAGGCCCAGCATTAGGCAGAAGCTATTCGGCCAGAGCATAGCCCATGTAAAGCTGGTGGAGACCCAAAGCGACAGCATGGACTCGACGGGCGGCTCGGTCGGTCCGGGCGGTGCCAGCGGTCCCAGCGAGAAGCGGAAGCGACTGCAGCGCATGGACACCCTGCCCATGCCCCAGGTGGTGCGCATGAGCTCGGCGCCATAGAGTAGCGTAGAGTAGAGTAGAGCAGCGGAAGGGAAGGGAATGGCCTTGCTATTGTATCGAGTAATTAAATGAATTATAAAAAATATAAACAGGAAATTCGGTTTTATTAATAGATGGCAGGCGGCAATCAAGGGAAGGAAACGATTCTACCCGATCATCCGTGTATCGATGCGAAATCAATGCTGAATACGTGAGCATTGTACACCTCCTCTTTGATCAGTGCTGTGCTGTGCCTTTCCTTTGGCCAGTTTCCCCACTAAATCCGATGTTCAATTTTATTGATTGTTTGGTTGTCCGCATTCAGTTTTGTTCGACTGAACAGCACTGTCGGACACTGTGCTCTCGTGTGCGTGCCCTCTGGCACGGAATTGTTTTCGGTCATTGGCTATTGTTATTGCATTTTAATGGTTTACATGTGGTCGCTCCCTCGCCCCGTGCGGTGTGGGATGGTGGGGGGGGGGATTCAGAAAACAAAGTTCATGGCTGTAGATTTTTGTTTTGAATTTCGCGGCTAGCGCATTTGCTGATTTGCAGTGTAACCGTATGGAATGCAGTGCACACCTCTGGTCACACCACTGGCCGCTCGAAGAATATATGACATTTTAAGTTTTTGGATCTGAGTAAGCCTAGTAGCTAGTAGCCTATCTTCGTGTTTGATGTCAACGCGTCTACGGAGTTTTATCATCAGTTTTGTGTAATACGTTTGTGAACAACATTAATTTACTAAAAATTGTTTAAAGCTGTTCGAGATTGTTGGAAATTCGTGAAAATAGCTAAAGTTTGACCATTCACCACCGCTCAGTGTGCAGAGGGTATTAGTCATTCTTCTCTCGGTATATTTTATATAGGAGAGGTATATTTTTGCCTGACCCGGGCGGGATATTTTATTGTGAAATCCGCGGTCACACTGAGCATCATTCAAAAAAAATTGAGCGTCGCGACCAAAATTTAATTTAATTCGTTCTATGGTGTTTAGTTTCTCGTTTTTTGTTTAGTGCGTGTATTTGGCTAAAATGGATCTCTTTGGCTGGAAGAAGGTTATATTTGCATGGGTAAGTTAAGCATTTGTTTTTTCATTGTTTTAGCTTGGTGTGTGTGTGTAGTCTGCGGCACTGGCGTCGCATAGCTATATTGTGTGTGTGTGCATGCATTGCAATTTGTTGTGTGTTTTCACAAATTTCAAATTAAAGGCTCATCCAAATCTTAATAAATAAAATAGATGTGATTATTTCTGTTTAAATGCCGGCGTAGTTTTTCTTTGTTTGAGTGCGCGTGCGTGTCGTCTTGATGTGTGTGTGTGTGTGAGCCGGCGCCGCATAACTCTGCTATGCGAATGTTTCTGCACGACCTGTGAGCCTTGTGAGACGAGTGTCTGCACTTGCGCGTGTTGCTTTGAAATTTTGGTCTGAATTATCAAAAATAATAATAATAGTTAAAGTTAGAAACAACATAAATATGTAAATACAAAACTAAATACGGTCCAATTTACGAGATAGAAGGAAAAAGGCTTCGCTTTCTGGGTGTGTGTGTGTGTGTGTGTTTTTCTGCCAGGCTGCCCGCCGCCGCCTGCTGTGGCACTTGCGTACTTGGCTTTGTAATTATTTTTTCACTGTTTTATACACCATTTTTCCAACATCAATAATAAAAATTGTTGAAAAAATATATGTAACTGAACGAGGAACAAGAAGTGCCGGTATTTTGCGAAGCTACCCTCGCATAGTTCTCAGTATTTGTGCACGTGCGTGTTTTCCTTGGCTTCTGTGTGTGTGTATTGCCTTGCAATATTTTTATTATTTCAAATAATAAATATAAAAATAATAATGCTTAAACATATCCCAACAAAAAAAATATAATAAAATATGGGAGATACATAGAAGGAAGAACGAAAAGGTTTCTTGCGAATTTCTGGTGCAGAGTTATGCCTTTTATGGGTGTGTGTGTGTGTTTTCCAGCGGTGCTGCGCAGCCGCAGAGCAGCTGTACGTGTTCGTGTGAGGGTGGGTCGCAGTGGGAGGAAAATATGGCCTTGGGATAAAACGAAAAATAAATCCTATGCTAATCCTCAATATAATCCACTTACAGGTAAAGAAATGCGGTTTCGTGGACGAAAATGTCTTGATCCTCGAACAAACTGACATAAATATATGTTTCCATCGTTATCTGGAGTATGATGACATGCAAATCCCTTTAGACATGGACTCGACGCGCCAGGCCAAACCGTTTTATAAATTTATAAAAGGTGAGAATCTTATTAAATGTTTTTTATTGGATCCACTTGCTGATTCCCTGCTGTTGTTTTTGTATACCCTCCCACCAGTTGTTTATCCAGACTTTTCTATCAGAGTGGATAGAAGTGGCAACCTTGATCGCGTCGACTATGTAATGGCATATACACTGATGCTTCACTATGCGTGCCTCATCAAAAAGAGTGCAAAATATCAACGCAAATGCCAAGAACTCGCAGAACCCATGCAAAGGTCCATAGCATCGTTTTTGCAAAGTATCGTTCATAATGAAAAGATAACACGTCACTGTCTGTGCGAGGCATTAAAAGTAACTATACAATTTCTTGAGCCCGAAACGTCACTAACGTTTGTGCATAAGCGTTCTTTCACTGTCTCGCAGGATACGAGAATGAACAGTCCCACCACTGTCGGCCGCGTTCCCACAAGTCCGGGCACACCAGTCACACCCAATACAGCAAGTCCACAGACACCGACAGAGACGCCGTCGCACACGAGCGGCCACTCACCGCAACCGATTTGTAGCACACCAATGCGTGAGCGTGGGCGCATAACGGAGGCGGAATGGCGTCAAGTGCGTGAAAGATTGGCAACGACGGAGATTAAATTGGCCGAAACGGAGAACAAATTGGCAGAAACGATGACCAAATTGGCATCGACTCAACAAATGTTGTCCACGACATCGTCCGAGTGCACCACCATGGAGGAATGTGTGAATGAGCTAACCCAAAGGGAAACTAGAATCAAAAATGGTATGTCTTTCCCACAGCAATTCTTCCTTATCCAAAATAATGTTCCACTCACGTTTCGATACTTTGTGCAGAAAATACAGCGCTAATAGCCGAAAATGGGTCGCTGAAGGAGAAGGTGAGATTATTCGAGGAGCATGCCAACGATGAAGATACCGACGGGCAGAACCATTACGAGAATGTAAGTAGAAGAATTGTCATAAATCAAAAGAACGCGAAAGACCCTAACTTTCTATCTTAAGTTAAAGCAGTGGTATTTGAGGGAATTAGCAGCCAAAGATAAAGAAATAGTAGAAGCACGCGATCATATTACCGACGCCATCAATGAGCGTGCAAAGGAGAACACTAGGGTAAGATCGATCTCTAACCTTTATCCTCACTACGTCTTCAATAAACAATTGGTTTGTTTGCCACTCCCCAAATAGGTCCGCGTACTGGAAGATCAGCTGAAGATGTTCTTTGATCAGATCAGTCACCTGGAGGAGAAGGTTAAAGAACTGACTGAAAACCTTGCAGAAAAAGATGAGACGATTACCTGCCTGGCGCGTGACAAGCAGGACTTGACCCAGTGCCTGAATGTACAGCGGCAAGAGTCGCAGGGCCGTCGTGAGGTGTTAAATGCCTCATCGGATATGCTGGACACATCGCTATCGCCGGGCAGTGTGCCCGAAAATCTCGCTAGCGCTGTTGTCGAAAAGCAATTGCGCGAAAAAGATCAGGAGATATGCCAGATGAAAGAGAATTCCGAAAAACTGCGGACGAACCTCTGCGAAATGCTCAATTTGACAGTAAATGTCGAACAGGATCAGAGTCAGCTTCTGAAGGACATTAGTGATGCGATTTTCACAGTTAGACAGATGGACACCAAAAACCGGACAGAGAAATTGCTCAAAGAGCTCAAGGCACTACGCGCAAAGCTGAACAAGGAGAAGGACAACATGGAAAAGATGCAACAGCTTCACGACAGAGATTACAGAAAAGATCACCATTGTCCGATCGACGAAAATTTGGAAAAGGAGCATTTTATGTTGAAGGAGCAGGGGAGTCGCATTAATGAAGCGTACTTTATGCTCGACACTCTGGCTTCAACCAAACAAATGGATCCCGAGGTGGATGAGCAGGATCTCAAACAACTGGAAGAGTTGCACAATAAGCTGGATATACTCGGGAACGATTTATCCGTGATGTCGATTACAAAACTATATACACTCCACGATACCCTCAAGAATGTAGAGGATCACAGGGCGGAGTTGGAGAAGGCTTCAGCTCAGAATATGGAAAAACTCGAAAAGCTAGAGGTTGCCCATGAGCAGCTGTCCAAGAACCATCTGGAGGCATCGAAGAGGCAAAAGCAGGAGCTGGATGCTAAGGATACCCACGAGCACGAACCGAACGAATTGGAAAATAAATGCAATATTGTGAAGCTACAGCGGGATCAAGAGGAAGCAGACGCTTCCGAGCACGCGGAAAAGTTAGCCAACATGCTGCGACGTTTTGATCAGTTCCAACGGAAGACGACAACGCAGGATGACGCTACGGCTCAAGCAGATGCAGATTTGCTTGCGTTATGTTTAAAAGCCATTGAAGATCTGAAATTGCTTGTGAGCGAAAACGATTGCAAGGCCATGAAAATAGTTGAACTGTCGGGTCAAATTACAAACCTGACGGAACGAAAGCACTGCCTGTCGTTGAAGAGATCCAAGCTAGAGAACAGCCTACAGAAAAGCCGACGCTCGGAGAAAGTTTTGGCCAAAAAGAGTACAGAACTGACAGCCAGTCTTAAGGAGAGTCAGAAAACTGCCACACAATTGCAACAGTCTATCGATTTGTTGGCACAAGAGCGTGACAACCTGTCACAAGAGCGTGACAGCCTAGCACAAGAGCGTGACAGCCTAGCACAAGAGCGTGACAACCTGTCACAAGAGCGTGACAACCTGTCACAAGAGCGTGACAACCTGTCACAAAAGCGTGACAACGTGAAACAAGAGCTTGACAACGTGAAACAAGAGCGTGACAGCCCAGCACAAGAGCGTGACAACCTGTCACAAGAGCGTGACAGCCTAGCACAAGAGCGTGACAGCCTAGCACAAGAGCGTGACAACCTCTCACAAGAGCGTGACAGCCTGTCACAAAAGCGTGACAACGTGAAACAAGAGCTTGACAACGTGAAACAAGAGCGTGACAACCTGTCACAAGAGCGTGACAGCCTAGCACAAGAGCGTGACAACGTGAAACAAGAGCTTGACAACGTGAAACAAGAGCGTGACAGCCTAGCACAAGAGCGTGACAGCCTAGCACAAGAGCGTGACAGCCTAGCACAAGAGCGTGACAACGTGAAACAAGAGCTTGACAACGTGAAACAAGAGCGTGACAGCCTAGCACAAGAGCGTGACAGCCTAGCACAAGAGCGTGACAACCTGTCACAAGAGCGTGACAACCTGTCACAAGAGCGTGACAGCCAAGCACAAGAGCGTGACAACCTGTCACAAGAGCGTGATAACCTGTCCCAAGAGCGTGACAACGTGAAAAAAGAGCTTGACAACGTGAAACAAGAGCGTGACAGCCTAGCACAAGAGCGTGACAGCCTAGCACAAGAGCGTGACAGCCTAGCACAAGAGCGTGACAACGTGAAACAAGAGCTTGACAACGTGAAACAAGAGCGTGACAGCCTAGCACAAGAGCGTGACAGCCTAGCACAAGAGCGTGACAACCTGTCACAAGAGCGTGACAACCTGTCACAAGAGCGTGACAGCCAAGCACAAGAGCGTGACAACCTGTCACAAGAGCGTGATAACCTGTCCCAAGAGCGTGACAACGTGAAAAAAGAGCTTGACAACGTGAAACAAGAGCGTGACAGCCTAGCACAAGAGCGTGACAGCCTAGCACAAGAGCGTGACAACCTGTCACAAGAGCGTGACAACCTGTCACAAGAGCGTGACAACCTGTCACAAGAGCGTGACAGCCAAGCACAAGAGCGTGACAACCTGTCACAAGAGCGTGATAACCTGTCCCAAGAGCGTGACAACGTGAAAAAAGAGCTTGACAACGTGAAACAAGAGCGTGACAGCCTAGCACAAGAGCGTGACAACGTGAAACAAGAGCTTGACAACGTGAAACAAGAGCGTGACAGCCTGTCACAAGAGCGTGACAGCCTGTCACAAGAGCGTGACAACCTGTCACAAGAGCGTGACAACCTGTCACAAGAGCGTGACAACGTGAAAAAAGAGCTTGACAACGTGAAACAAGAGCGTGAGATCCTGACGAAACAGCGAAACAGACTGATGAAAGAGCGTGAGACCATGGTGCAAAAAAAATCCCAATCGGATTCACAAAAAATTCAGATCATACAGGAGCAAAAGGCAATCCACGATGTAGTGCACTCTCAAAGCAACACCGTAGATGCGCAGCATGAGAAGGAGCGTAGTGAGCCAGAACTGATGTTGGCCAATTGTCACCAGAATCCCGAAGAACAAACCGAGTCTAATGCGATGCTGCTGCAAGAGCGTGGCCCTCTTTTGACCAACAAAACCGATGAGACAGAGGCACTACTCAAACAGGAGATTTGTTCTCTTAACATGAAAGTGAATCAACTGGAGAAGAAGGAAGAACGCCTGCAGATGGAGCTTCAGGAAATGCAAGCAAACCTTCTGGAGCAGGAGGTCAAATACAAGCAACAGCTCCAGCTGTGTGAGAATCAACTGGAGGAGGCTAACAAGCGGTATGCCCTGCTAGAAGTCGAGATGGCTCACCTAAAAACGACCTCAGACGAGCGCGCAGCTCAATTGAGCCAACAGGTGGCCGATGCGATGGAACGCCACAATGCCACCTACACGGCAGCCGCCGGGGAGGAGGGGCTGCCCACTCGCAGCACCCTCTTGCGTGATTGCCAGGTGCTGCAGGCTAAATATCAGGAGGCCAAAAAGAAGAATGACGAATTGGAAGTGACCATAAAGGAGCAGCGAATCGAGATGATGGGAAAGCTGGAAAAGATGAAACTTAAAATGGTATGTCCTGCTTGCCGTGTTTCAGTCTTTGAACTACTAAACGACATATCTTTCTACTGACTTTAATTTTCCTTTTGGAATAATTCTCTTGACATTTTGTTAAAAAAAAAAATCTAAGAAAATACTAACTACACGAACACTAACTATCCACTATCCACTTTGATTTTCTATATATAATGCTATATATATGCATGCTGTATGCATATACATATAATTATTATTATTATTTACTAACCCCCACCAATCTGATATGTAAATAAGAAATCTGTGGCACATCACCGATAGAAGAGTTTGCTGTAGAAATCGATTGATATATGCATTGATAAGCTAATGTCAATGTGTGCAAAAATATCCATAATTGGGAGTGCCACAGATTGTTATTTTATTTTATTTGTTTGTGTATAGTATTAGTCAGTTTAATGCCTTTTGTGTTTCTGTTTTGTGGGGTTTCTTTATACCTCTTTATTTCCCGTGTGGTTCTGTTATTTGTTTTTGTTTGTTTGTTTGTGTTCCGTGTTTTACCGCTTATTTCACAGGCAAAAACAAAACCATTGATTCTGGATGGGAATAAAAAAACGGGGCGTCAGGACACAATCATACATAACCCATTTGCTTGCATTTTAGTTTTGCGAAATATTTTTGATTTATTTGAAATTCTGCTACAACAAAATCCTTGACAAAATGCACACGCACACGCCTCACTGTTTTGTACTAAAATACGACGAACGAACACTAAAAAATACTCGAAGTCATCGGAGCTAGCAAAATACGCAAAGATGTTCAAAAGGCGTGCGAAAAAAATTAAAGCATCATGCGCAACACAGCGAAAACAGCTGACACAGCTGGCTTTGGTGCCAGCCAAATCAAACGCAACAGATGCAAACACAAAACACAATGACTCGCGTTTGCGGCGCTGGTGTCGCGTGGTATATGCGTATTTTCAACAAAATTGGTTGCCCAACAACAAGCGGGACTTCATTTCATCAGTTGTGGTGTTTTTGGTCTTAATAGGGTTATTTCTAAAACTAATTGGCGCTAGATTGAAGCTGATTTTTAAGCATCCCTCACAATTCTGACAAGTCAAAATCATTTTAGTTTTTTTTTATATTTTTATTTTTTTTTTGTACATTAATACTTTTGTTTTCTATTGGTTTTTGGCTTTAATATTTGGAAATAATTATTGTAATGCTAATGATAATAACACACTCCACCTAGACGAAGTCGCTAGAAGAATGCTACACATTCGATGTTTGTTTTGTTTTTAAACTTATGTTTATACCGTCCCTTTACCTTTTGCTCCACCCACTTATTTCTCACCCAATCTCTCGGATCGCCCTCATCTTTTATTTACCTTGAAAAAATCAACAACAACAAAAACAACAACAAAAATCCCCCAACACACCACGCCGCACACACAAAAACACACGGACAACACGGACTTGACGCACTGGCAGCGCACTTTATATACCACGGAGGTGACACGCATGAAGGAGAAGCAGGAGCGGGAGGCGTCGCACTGCAAAGCGGAACTGGAGGCCATTGTGTGCCAGGTGAGTGGCGCTCGCTCCATGACATCGAGCATTTATTAGAAGTTATTTTTAATTAAAGAAATATGTTTGGGTATTTAATTTATTAATTTTAATTTATTAAATATTTTGTTGAATTTGAATTTTTAAGTTAATTTGTTAATTATTTTGTTGTACATATGTTCTAAATTATTTATTTGTTTGCTATATATTGTATTTTATTTATTTAAATGTGTAAAGCTATTTATTTTAGCTACTATTTTTATTAAAAATAGTTATACCGACTATATATTTTTATTAATTTTTTTTGTTAGCTTGTTTATACTTATATATTTTAACATATTTGAAATCTTTTTTTAATTAAGTTTTTTCATAAATTTATTTTTAATTCAATTATTTTTAAATTTTGTTAGCTTTTTTAATTTATTTTGTGTAACATTTTTGAAATTTTTATTTTTTTTAAAATAATTTTTCTTTATTTATGAGAATTTAATCATTAATTCATTACTTCCCCACATAGAACACCAAATACGAGGAGCATACACGCAAGCTCTCGAATCAGATTGTTCGCTTGAACGACAGGATTCTCGAGGAGCAGAAGCAGCATGCGATAACCACCACAAAGCTGCGCCACATGCAGGCCACCGCAGAAGCCACCAAATCATCATCTTCACTTTCCACACTGACTGTCTCTGGGAGCGCCACAGCAGCCGCCACCGAGGACTGGCAGCCATTCAAGCGTCCCTCTGCACCCTCCTCGAATCTGGCAATGGAAGATGAAGAGGGGGAGGTATTCAACAACACCTATTTGACGGACCTAAAGCTGGGCCGTGTGCGAGACATAACGTGAGTTTTTTAACATTCACTGGCATCTACATTTTGTATTAAATTCTTTCCTTTATCTTTCGTCTTGCAGCACTGAGGAGCTAAACTATCGAAACTCGCTGCAGCCGCCGCATCTGAGGAGCACCTATGCGGCCCAATACGATGTGGGAAGCCAAGATGAAGATCTTAAAGTAAGCCAGAGACAGACCAGACCAGCCAGTGGTACCAGCAGCACCAGCAGCAACAGCAGCAACAGCAACAACAGCCACAGCGACAAGAGCAGAGTTGCAACACCCACGAAAGGCAATGCAAAGAAAGCGCAGTGGGCACGCATTTGGCAGAATCGAAGAAAATAAAAAAATATATACTAAAGCACACAATTTCCAGACAATGTAAAATATATATAAAAAAAACAAATACCATCCCCCATAGAGCTCAGAGTAAGATTAGATCTCTTGTCCATTGTGAAGTCCTCTCGTTCTCGTTGTGGCTGTTGTATCTCTGTGTCCTGTTTCCTGTGCTGTCTGTGTGTCTACTACTAATCCACGATTTAGTTTTGTCTTTATCATAATCATCATCTTTTCTCACACACTTTTATTTTTTCTCTTATTTTTTTGTTTTCTCAGGACGGACCACATAGTCTGGATGACAGCATGAGCGCCCTGCTTAGCTCTTCGGCGAGCACTGGCGCCCGCAAGAAGACAATGGGCACACACTATAAGCGTCCTGGCCCGCCCACACCCAGCAAGAACGGTGGCCGCTTGTCCTTTGGCAGCTCAGAGCCGCCACGCGAGATACTGCGCGAGACATGCGATAACAACGGCAACTCCAAGACGCCCACACGCTTCAAGATGTTCACCTCGCGCTTCAGCATCGGCAGCAGCACCAGCGGCAGCAGTGGCCTGCCCCGTGATGAGGTAAGACTTAAGACTGACAGTTGAGATGTTTGTTTGTGTGGTAGATCGTCCTACGTCTCTGGTTTTGTGCGGTTTGCATGTCTGTTCTGTGTTTGTGTTTGTGTTCGTCTTCGTCTGCGTGTGTTTATCTTCGTGTGGCTGGAGTTTCTGCTATTGAATGCCTACTGTACCTCTAACCCACAGCGGCCGCTGTGTCGTAAGCGGCCGAATCTATTGACTGGCATGCAGCGCCGCAGACTGCAGCTACGTCAGTCCTCAGGCCTCTTCTGCACCTCAACGCCACGCAAGAGCCGCTCCTACTACGATCAGCGACGTCTGATATGTGCCAGTGATGCGATCTCAGATCAGGATGAGGATGAGAAGGAGGAAGAAGTAGTTCACGAGCCGGAGCAGGAGCAGGAGCAGAAGATTGTGACCGAAGAGCTGGAGCAGGAGGAGGAGGAGAATGGCACACCGCATTTGTCCAACACTGGACTGTTGGCCATCACCCATGGGTTGACCCGCAGGCTGAGCAACGATCCACGCCACAGTACCCCCAGTTCAGGTTCCACTCCCCATGTGGTGGGCAGGCGGAAATATCGGAATGGACGCGTTTCTCTTTGTCTGCACGGCAACATCTTTGCCAAGAGCCGGCCGCTGGCCAAGATCTCGGCCACGGCCCATGCAGGAAATCTTAAACATCAGCGCAAGATGCTGAAACAGCAGCGCCTGAATCGTTTCGATCAGGGAAGGCCTCTCCACGCATCCCCAGTGGCCGTGGCGGGCAGTCTCATCAGGCAAGATCAGGCACCGACGAATGTCACCTATCAACTGCTCCAGCCGCTGGGCTGCTGCGACAACAATAACTACAGTCTGCACAATCGAAACGAAGAGCAGCAGCAGCAGCCGCAGCAGCAGCAGGAGCAGCAGTTGCTCCTGAAGATGGGCCAAACGGTGGTACTAAAGCCAGAGGAGCAGATCCTTGAAGATGGATTGCTGCCAGTGGCAGCTGCCACATTCAATGTCAGTGAGAGTGATACACCAAGTGTGTGGCAGTATCAGCAGAAGTTCGAGCGGGAGAATATTCAGGCCTGGTTGAGTGAATACACCAGGGAGAACGAGAAGGAGATCGCGATCGAAGACGAGGATGAAGATATCCATGGCGGACATTTTGAGCGGCTGTGCAGGGAAACAGAGTCGACGGCACCATTTGAACTGCAGCCGCTGCACTACAAAAAGCAGGAGGAGCAGCAGAAGCGAAAGGTGAGGTCGGTGCGACCGCTCAACATTACGGGCACCACCAGCGCGTGCACGACCAATGCCAGCTGTGCCACCAATCTGACCAGTGCCTCGTCGCGAAAGTCCTGTACCATCTACTCGCTGGGGAACATACACTCGGAGCCGCTGCCGACGGTGACCATCACGCATGTGGAGCAGCGGGTGGTGCATCGGACCCCAAAGACAAAGAAGCTGACGCTGCGTGATCTGTGGCACGACTTCTGTCGCCTCAATTTGTCCGGCCACCTGATACTCAGCCTGATGCTGGCTCTAATCGTGATGCTGTGTCTGTGCTCTCAGGTGTCGGACAGAATGGCACTGGGCGTCACTGGAATTGCCGCTGCCATTGGAGTAGTGTTGCTTGTGGTCCTTTCGCTGAGCTGTGGCAAGTAGTAGATGATGCCAGCGGGTGGAAAATCGCATACCAGAAAGACAAACGCACGCGCACACACACAGCAAGAAAATCTCATTGAATAAAATTATCTGCCAAATACCCAAACAAAAAAAAAACATACCATTACTTATAGCACACGATATATTTTTTATTCACAGAATTCGCCACCAAAGCGCCGCCTAAGCAACATGTTCAAGAGGAAATAAATGTAAATAAATGTCGCCTATGTACAGAGAGAAATAAACATACAACACCCAACCAGCATTAACTTATATAGAATATAAGCAATGAGCATTAAGCACTAAGAATTCCATTATTATTATAAATTTTTTTTTGTACACTAAAAGTCACGCTAAAGCCTGAAGAAAAACAAACAAAAACAAATCCACAGAGAAGGAATACAATTTATTTTATTATTATTATTATTATTTTTTTTTCTTTTTCTTTAATGACTATGACTAAAGGATACAACATTTGTTGTTGTTTAAATAAAAACCAAACCAAATGAAAAACAAAACAAAACAATGCATTGGCGTTGCCGAATGGGAGACAAACTTTACAGAAATGACAAAGCAAATTAATGTGTTGACATATATAGTATAGAACATGTGTATAAAATCTGTAGTATATGGTCGGTCGGTCGTTGGTTGCTCAATAAAAATAAGATGTAAAGCCGCTTTATCTGGGTGTCATGTAAACCGTGATGAACCCTCTTCACAGATTAAACTTATCTTATTACCCAATGGCAGGTAGTAATTATCGGCCCTACGGCCACACAGCCAGACGGCGGTAAGTGCTCTGTTCATTGGGCAAGAAAAATGTGGATCTGAATGTGCAAATTGTATTTTAATTACATCTCTCATCATATACCCAGGAGAATTGCCATTTAAGAGCCTCACATTTTAGCTAGCGGAACAGACTTCGAGATCATATCGCAGCAGATTGGAGGAGAGTAGTGACTTATTTTGTTGATGTGAAAACCTCAAAGGAATGTGAGACAAACAAAAAAAAACAAAAAAACAAGTTTTATATTATTATAAAGAAAGTTATATCACAAAGACCACAAAGAACTTTAAATGCTTAAACAAAAACTGATGTACAAAATTTGGCTGATGAAACTGAAGAAGGATTATTCCTGCACCGAATAAATGAATGTAAAATAAATGTAGAGTAAGTAAACGAGCGTAGTCGTGGCGTTGAGCTTGCGCAAACTGAACTAAAACAACTTCCTTTATTGATAGATGGATCTGGCAGCATTTTGGACCATTTAACTGGTGCCATTGCACACGATGGCTGGTGACTTATCAATGGGATGTTGCTGTCACCGGCGACGCCGTCGCACAGTCAACTGATCAAAAGAAACGGCAAACCAGAAAGAAAAAAAAGAAGTTCAAGAAAACAGGTCTGGTACGGACAAGGTGAACAGGAGGCTCGCTCCATCGTCCGACCGAACGACTCACTGGCCAACTGGCCTGACACATCGGAGAGTGTTACGAGTGTATGATGCAACGGCAAGGCTAGAGCGACAAAACATATTTTTTTGTTTTTATCGCGTAATGAAATGGCTGGTAAATAATGTATGTAAATGCCTGCCTGTTCGGTGGGGTGTAGGGGTAAGTAAATGTACGCTGAACAACAGACATGAGTAAGCAGAAATCAGTGCCAGGGAAATCTATACCAATAACAGAACAACAAGAACAACAAACTATGTAAATAACAACAATAACAAACAGTGTCAAGCATCAAAAACAAAAACAAACCACAATAATAAACATATATCAATATACCAATAAGTAAGAAAATATTTTAGTCATAAGATGCACAAAGTGAATTCCTTCAGCAATGATCAAATCTCCACTAAAATTATACCAGCGCAGTGAAAGGATACTTCAAATGATCAGCAGCAAACATAACCGTCGAAAATCAGTACAAAATAACAAAAAAATATAAGAATTTATCATTTTTTGTATTATTAATTTTATTGTGGAATTCTTGTGAATTTTTTTTTTTTTTTTTTTTACAATATTAGCCAAAACCAACAATAATTTTCAACAATAATTTAATTTTACAATTATTTAATGATTATTAAAAAGCAAACTCAATATTAAGGATAATCGTAAAAAACAATAATTTAATTTAACAATAAGGACAATCATAAAAAAGCAAACTCAACCATAAGGATAATCGTAAAAAAAAAACTCAACAACAAACAACTTAGAATAAAAATAAAATTGTTATGAGCCAATCTTCTACACTAACTTAAAATAAATAAAAATGACTTCACCAATAAACTAATAATTTCAACAACAAAAAGAAAAACACCAACAGGAAAATGATTTCAACAAAAGACTACACCAACAAGAAACTAATTTCCACAACAAAAACCATACCCGCAATCAAAGAATTTCGACAACAAAGAATTAATTTCATGAACTATAAAAAAATGACTAAGAAAATTAAATAAAACTAACAGAAATCTTCAGCAACAAGAGGGCGTTCCAATACCCTTTTTATAGTGGTGCAGAGTGAAAGATCGGACTCGGACTCGGACATGTGGTGCCCAGTTAATTATAGAGCCAAAGTACACAAATCTATTGAAAGTTGATGGGACTTGCTAAGCGGATTAAAGTAATTCAAGACACAAACAATATTCGTCGCAAAGGTTTTGATTGCCCAAAATTAATTTATTCCTTTGACTGCAGAACGACGCGCATCAGCAGATTGAGTTGTGGTTCCGTTTTAATCCGATTTGCCGTCCAATTATCCCAAGTTTACGGTTGCATGTTGATCAAAATATTGTCCTTTAGTCCGTTGTTTATGCTTTGTACGATTTGTTAGCTTTTGAAATGGCGAAAAGTGAAAGCTGCAACGCAATTCCATTGTGTGGGGGGGATTAGACCCGGGCTGTCCCGGGTGCTCCGGTTTGAATTGTTCTGTTCTCCAGTGCATTGCAAATAGATTGGATTAGAATTGGAATTGCGTCGTCATCATCATCCGTGGGAACAGGTCCCTGCCCTCATGCATATTCGTTTATGCTAAATGCTCTGCGATTGCGTCAACTGGTGGAATGCAGCCGCCCAGATGTTAAGCTCTCTGGCGAATGCGAATGGGGTATCAAAACTCTAGATATGTAAAACTGATTAAAAGTCTGTCAATTATTCTTTAGCGTGATGTTCAGCCTGTCTTCTAATTAAAGTCTCTCTCTTTGTGAGCTGTGAGCTAATATAATCCAACCCAAGGCTCAAGGCAGTTGCGGGAAAACTTCTTCCATATCGTACCTATCAGCAGGAATTCTTCCTGCAGCCTGCAGTGCAGTTAAAACAAAAATCAGCAACCAGGAATCTTTCGCTGTCAGATGTCTGGCATTTTTTTTGGGTGCCAAAGGGAAACCCTATTTTGCATTACTGTCGGAACTCGATATGCAATATGGTTTATGGTTGGTTGATCGCTTGGCTGGGTCGTCTGGGCTGGGCTGGGCTGGTTGGTGTGTGTATGAATTTCGCCCAAGACGTTGTAGACAGCTTTGGCTTTGGCGCATTTAAATGAATCGACGAATCGATGCGACGTCTGTGGCCGTGTGGCTCTGGCGGCTGTTGTTGTTTATCAAAACTGATACTGAAAATCTGGTTCCGAGGCAATATATGAATATAATTCAAACTCAAAGGCGAGTATTCAAATCAGAGTGTTAGGTCGGGTCGACGATGACTTGGTTGCTGGTACGGCAAGGGGTTGGGGTGTTTGGGGGCGGGGGGGACAACGGTAGCTGCGATCGCCGAGCGCACCTCGTAGTTGTTGTTCTTGGTTTGGTGCTGCCGGTGGTCGGCCCTCTCGGCCGAAGTCAGGCGCGTGCTGACGAGTATTGGATCCATATGGCGCTATGCGAGTATATGTGCTATATACCCACCTATATTGCCTGTATAAAAATATATCTATATATATACACCATGGCTATATAGCGGCGAGCGACCAAACGAAACGCCAGCCCAGCCAGAGGCGATAAAAGCACCAAGAGATCACCGAAGTAGATCAGTTTAGTTCAGAATTCGCAAACGATCCAAAGGAAGCCCCTTAGCTCCAACGACTTTCACCGCCACACACCCTCTACAGACCAATCCCACCCACAAGCACAGCAGACACCACCACACCCCTCGGGAGTCGCAGTCGCATTTCTAATGCTCGTCTGGAACGATAAACAGGATACAAACTTTACGTTCATTTGAGGCAACTGGCAACCTGCAAACAGACGCCCCAAAAACGCGCTGCAAGGATTTCGATTAACGTTGCACACACTTTTTTTTTTGTTTCTCTTGACTTTTTTGTTGGTTTTTTGTTGTTGTTGTTGTGCTTTGGTTTTGTTGAGTGTGTCCAGTGAAACGCCTGCCTGGTGATAATGCCCAGCAGTGTTGCCAACGAGGGCTACCAATTTCAGAGGGCCAATAGCCGCAATCAGCAGAACAGCAGCTGCCCGAGCAGAAGTGCCAGCGGTTCGCCAGCGGCCGTCACGCCCCCCAGCAGCGACGATGTCGTGGATGAGGCACTGGCCCAGCTGCAGCTGCAATCGCAGCAGCAGCCACAGATGCTCCAGCCGGCAGCAATCAAGGGCCGTTCCGGCTGGCAGGTCAAGTCCTCGAAGCTGGCCATCAACACACACAATCACATACGGAACATTGTGGAATCGCTGAAGATCAAACCGAATCCGGAAAAGCCCATGATACCATTGTCCATTGGTGAGTACTTCAAAGCGCATCACTGGGATCGTACGTCTTGATTTTGGGAGTAGGTTTTACTGGAGATCAAGAGAATTCAAATTCAAGAGATAAAGAACCATTGAGATGCCATTGAAACCGTTGCAATCCCCGTATATCCATTGGAAAGTATTAAGAAAAAACCCTTGAAATATATCTTAGGATCAGCCAAGATCTATGGGATACTCAAGACTCCACAGAAATTCGGAATTTCTCAGCGTCTGTTTATTTGAAAGATTATTGCATTTATTTTTCATAAGCTCTGGCAAGCCCTGAGATTTATTCCACAAAGAATATTTAAGTCTAGAATTATTTCAGATTCGTTCTGTTGTAAGGTTTTTATTTATTTTCAAACACACATTTAAAGTGAATGGTTTACCAATTTTGAATACAAAAATCTATAGCCGATCCATTGGTTTCCTTTAGAATTTAAATAGAGAAAAAAAACTAGAAATATCAAACTGCCCTTTATATAGTGGATATATGCACCAGGAGGGGCTACTATAAAACTATATAAGTTGTTGCCCAGTTTCGGGTTTATGTTTTCTAATGTTTATGCTACAAGTTTTTTTTTTTTTTTCGCGACGGGAATTTATTTAAATATTTTTGGGTCTTGTCTTTGGCATAAATTGATGAAACTTGTTTGGACGATCACGAAGACGAAGACTTGAGGCAGTACTTGTGCCAGTTTAATATATATAGCATGCATGATCAGTGGATCGGTGGCACACACCCACAAAATGCAACCAATCAGCGCTTGGTGGCTGGTGAGGTCCTACCTACCGAACTATGCGGAATATGAATAATAATAATAATAATATGCATTTATTTTATTTTATTCATTTTTTTGCTTAAAGCAAAATCGCCGCAAGTTTCTATTTTTGTGCTAAAATATTCCAGATACCAGATCTATATACAAAAAAAAAATATCAAGCTGTAAGCCTGAAATCTGTTGTTGGTTTCGGAATCGGAATCGATTTCTGATTCTGTTTTTGTCAGTCGGCGCGAGAGGCACGCGCTCTGTATTTGTTTCATTTGCGATGGGCAATTTGCATAAAATGTAGTTCCACCTGTTTCATGGACTGGGGACTGGGGCCTGGGAGTCAGGGAACCAGAATATTCGCTGGCCAATAACTGTATCCCCCCAAAGAGCGGGAGAGCAAAGGGAACTGCCGCAGCTAGAGGCGGAAATAAACGGGTTAATCACTTGATTGCTCATTTTGCTAATCTAATTCTCTCTTATATTTATCTTGCAGGTGATCCCACAATTTTTGGCAACCTGAAGGCTGCCGATGAGACCATGAAGGCGGTGCTGCATTCCCTGGAGAGCGGCAAATTCAATGGCTATGCCCACACCCAGGGCCATGAGGCATCGCGTCTGGCAGTGGCCCAGTACAGTGCCCACCAGCGACCGGAGGCTGCCATCGAGACGAGCGATGTGGTGCTGTGCAGCGGCTGCTCCTCGGCCTTGGAGTACTGCATCCTGGCGCTGGCCGATCGCGGCCAAAATGTGCTAGTGCCACGGCCGGGCTTCTGCTTGTATCACACGCTAACCGAGGGCCTGGACATTGAGGTGCGCTACTATGATCTGCTGCCCGAGCAGCAGTGGCGCGCCGATCTCGTGCAGCTGGAGAGTCTGATCGATCAGAATACGGCTGCGCTGCTGATCAATAACCCCAGCAATCCCTGTGGCAGTGTGTTCGATGAGAAGCATCTCCGTCAGCTGATAGCCATCTGCGA
The DNA here is from genome assembly GCA_018150905.1 of Drosophila ambigua. Taxonomy (NCBI): domain Eukaryota; kingdom Metazoa; phylum Arthropoda; class Insecta; order Diptera; family Drosophilidae; genus Drosophila; species Drosophila ambigua. The sequence goes on along the minus strand of JAECWS010000151.1, from coordinate 2,449,077 downwards.
GCGTCACTATCTGCCCATCATAGCCGATGAGGTGAGTCTGTTATGCCCGCTACCTGCTATATTTAGATAACTATAATCTGTCCGTATCCCTCGCCCTAGATCTATGAGCACTTTGTGTTTCCCGGCTCCAAGCATGTGGCCGTGAGCAGCCTCACCCGTGAGGTGCCAGTGCTGTCGTGTGGCGGCCTCACCAAACGCTTTCTGGTGCCCGGCTGGCGCATGGGCTGGATCATTGTTCACGATCGCAAGCAGCGACTGGGCAACGCCGTCACTGGCCTGAAGAACATGTGCGGCCGCATTCTCGGCTCGAACACCATCATCCAGGGCGCACTGCCCGAGATACTGGCCAAGACACCGCAGTCCTACTTTGATGGCGTCATCGAGGTGCTCTACGTAAGTCGGCTCGCCCTTTCCTGGCTCTCTAACAGTTGATTGATGATTGACTCTTACCCATCCCCCCACAACACAGTCGAATGCCACCTTGGCGTACAAGCTGCTGAAGCAAGTGCATGGCCTCAATCCCGTGATGCCGAACGGCGCCATGTACATGATGATTGGCGTGTGCATCGAGCGCTTTCCGGCCTTCAAGGATGACACACACTTTGTGCAGGAGCTGGTGAACGAGCAGAGTGTGTTCTGTTTGCCCGGCAGCTGTTTCCAGTGTCCCGGCTATGTGCGCATTGTGCTGACAGTGCCGCTGGCCATGGTCGAGGAGGCCTGCCAGCGCATTGCCGAATTCTGTGAGCGTCACTACAAGAAGAGCTACAACTCAACGCACTCCAGCAGCTACATTGAGCACGGCCTGCTCGATGGGGAGGAGCTGGGCTTCTGATGTGTGGGAGCGAAACACTTTTATTAGATGATCTAGACTACATATAAGTGTATATATATATACTATATCAATCATTTAACTATCCAATATAAGGAGTATTGTCTCAAAAAATTGCTGGAAAAAATTTGAAGCACCCGTGCCCCACACAGAGGAGAGCGTCTGGCGGAACGTGAGGTGAGTGGTACGTACCGCGAGTGTGTGTGTGTGCGAGTGTGTGTGTGCGAGGGGAACGGTATTGAGCAAGTAAACATAGAGAAAGAGAGGAGAGTAGGAGTAGGAGTAGGAGTAGGAGCAGAAGTAGATTTAAATATAAAACCCAAACCACAGCAGAATAAAATGAAGCACAGCTGCAGGTTGTATCCTAGTGGGAGGGGGGTGGTGTGGATGGGGCGGGGGCAGACTTTTTGCCATTCTCTCTCTGTCTCTGTCTACATGTGATGCGGATGCATTTTCTTCTCCATTTCATTCTCCATGCGCGCCTCGTCTATGCTGGCCACCGAGGGCAGACCGCCCGGCCAGTGCAGCAGCTCCTGTTCGTGCTCCATGATCATATTGGCCTCAGCTATAGCGCATAGAGCATAGATAGATAAAATAGTACTGGCATGGCAATGGCTCACCTTGAATGCGATGCAGCTTGCTGCCATAGGCCCAGTCCGTGTAGTAGCCCATGACAAAGGTGAGTGGCAGGAGTGGTGCCAGCACGGCGAGGCGTTTCGCACGCTGATAGTAGCTGGCACAGCCGTAGATGGCACTCAAATAGAAACCGCCCAGCCAGTAGAAGAGCTCCCTGTGCTGGGCAATGGCCAGCGCCTGTTCCCGCTGCTTGATCTGGTAGTGCATCTGTATCCAGCGCTCCATCTACTCGTGCATATGTACATTTTTTGATTATGTAAAGCTGGACAGCCTGTGGACAGTGTGTGTGGACTCACCTTGAGCTCCTGGCAGCGTCGATACGCCGGATCATCGTGCTCGGGATGGCCACTGCCGGAGGTTTTCTTGCACGAGACCGTGGCGCCCATTTTCTGTTGTTTGGTTTGTGTTTTTTTTTGTTTTTTGTTTGGTCCTTGGGTGCTTGGTGCCTTGGTTGACTGCCTGCCGCCCTGGTCCACCAGGTCTGGGTCGGGCCACTAATGTGGAGCGCTGCCACACCGTTGTTGCCACACTGTCATCGACCCGACCCGTTGCCACCGCGCAGGCGTCGTCTCGATTGGCCTTTGGGGGTTGGCATGCACAGAGCCCTTGCTGGCTGGCGTTTTTGACAGCCCCGATAGCTGAACTGCAGAACTGTCAGAGGTTTAGTTGGCTGACTGTGGCACTGCCTGACTGACTGGCCCCCCCCTCCGAGTCCACGTCCGCGTTCAAGTCCGAAGTCGGAAAGTCCGTGTGTCCGCCTTCGCCCTCGGCGCGTGTTTAAGTACAAAAGAAAAATCGGAAAAAGAGGCTACTGGGCGCACACTGCAGGCCCAAGCAAACCGAAAACCAAAAGTCCCCAATTAAAGCCTGCACACAGGACACAAAACACAGGACACACGGTGTGCCACACACATCTTCCACGTACGCGCGTGGCGTGGCCTTCGATCGTTGCGTTCTGTTCCGTTCCGTTTCGGTTTCGGTTTCGGTTTGTTGTTTGGTTGTATCATCCCGCTGCTGGTGGCTCTGGTTGGTGCATTTTTTTTGGTGTGATTAGCCAGCCAGCCAGGCAGCCAGGCCAGGCAGGCAGCCAGGCCAGCTTTGCTGCTGCCAGCACACCCAATGTGGAGCAGCGAGCAGCTCATTAATGTGGCTTCTGTGATAGAAAATCGCGCGAATTTCGCTCTCCTTCTCCGTCTACTTTGCCTGCTACTTACAGCGCCCCCGCATACAGTCACCATTCTTCAGTCCATACATAAATCTTAAACGTTCGGAGCGACACACGGCACCTGCACCTCCACATCCACATCCACATCCAAGGAACGGGCTACAAAGGCCATCCGCCACATACGCGAAAAGTGAGTAGAACTTCTGTCTGCTACGAATTGGGGCTCTACGAGGGCCATCGCCATCCGAATATATGAATGGATGTGTATATGTGTGTGGGTGGGTAGGTGTGTGTGCAGGTGTTGGTAATGACAATGGGGCCTGCAGAGAGTGAGAGTGAGAGAGAGCGGGAGAGAGAGTGTGAGAGAGGCTCTCCGCTGATGTATGTATAAGTTTATGTACATTAAGATTGGGGCCTGCCTCTGCTCCCTCGGGGGTTGCAAAAAAATCTACTCCAACCACTGCCCACCCACAACTGCCACCCACTGTGGCATGCTATGTTCCGTTATGTCCTGTGTGTGTGTGTGTGAGGTGGCTGATTGCACACGAGTGGGTGTGTGTGTGGTGTGTGGTGTGTGTGCACCTTCATAGTGTGCCCCACTGCTGCTACCTACCTTGGCAGCTGTTCGAAATGTAAATATTGACAAAGGTCTTTGGTCTAATTGCCGCCTGTGTGCCGCACCCGCCGCCGCCGCTCTGCTCTGCTCTGCATGGGCGTAGAGTGCAAAAAACAACAACAAATACAAAAAAAAACATCTAACAAATATTCAACTGCAAATGATTCATTTACTGTGCTTTTTCTGTGTACTCCTGTCGCTGTGTGGCCTGGACACCCACTGCATTATTTGTTAGAAGGGCGCACTCGAAGCTAATGCCAGCTCTTCAGCAGATTAAATCATGCTTCTAAAGTAATTAAAAAGTCAGGGAAAATGTGAGGGAAAAATGTGCAGTAACTGAATGATTCCATGATGTTAATTACTCGTGGATGGAAATGCAAAGGCGTGCAGATATCATGGCACTAAAACGAATTAAAAAGATTTTGTAACACTGCGGAATGGATGGGATATCCTTTGGGCAGCTTTGGAAGTATTTTATTTTATTTATGATATTTTTTGTGGAGCTATGTAGAATTGAATAAAACATAATGCCGCCAGTTTGGTTTTACCTACAAAAACTTATTTTTTTATCATTAGTTCCTATGGCAGCTATATGAAATAGTCAATTGATTTGGTTTATTTTTTAGTGGCTTATATAAAAACAAAATAAAATTGAATTATTTAATTTTTTGTTGGATTATTTTCAGTAACAAAAAAGTTATCCATGGAAATTTTTTTATTTCCCGATAGTTTCTATGGCAGCTCTAGGCGGAATAGTCATTCATATTGCTTCATTTTTTGATGGTTTGTTTTAACTAATGAAAATAAAAACAAATCTAACGTTTGGTTGGATTATCTTTGAACATAAAAAAAGTTTACGTATAAACACTTATATTTTATCGTTAGTTTATATGGCAGCTATACGATAGAGCCCATCGATTTGGTATATTTTTTATTCAGCTTATTTTGTGATTTTTTTTACTAAAGCACTTAACTCAACGTTGGTTTATGTTGGGAAACAAAAACGTGTTCCATATTAATAAATAATTTTTGCAGCGTTTTTTTAATAGATTTTCCATGTACTATTTGATGCCATATAAACCCCTCTGCCAAATGGAATCATAATTAATTTATTTATATTAGTTTCGGCTGCAATGTAAAATCTACGTCGAACTTATGTTTAGCTATAGCTGCGAGGCCTTAAGCTAATATTAATTTACAAATTATATTTATTATTTATTTATTATTAATTCTTTATTTATTACTTATTTATTTATTATAGAATATAGAATATTATAGAATATAATATTTTAAAGCAAGCAGGAATTAAATGCAATATTTAAATGTGGGTAGGGTTAATATTAGATGATGTTATAGGTTATAAGTATTATTGATATTCAGGATTATCAATTTTCAATTTAATATTGTGAGAACTGAGATCAAAAGAAGATTTTAGAGGGTGCATGGTGGTAAAAAGAGAAGTTCTTACTGGCTGTAGATGTGTAGAATACTGGTATATATGTTCACAATCGCTTGCCTACTCTTTATATAATTAATCGAATCTGTTTGTTGTCAGGCGGGTTGTCTGATTGAATGCCTGAATGATTTCCATATGGCGGCAGCCCATAAATACCTTCTCCTCTTTCTTTTTTATTTACTTATTAAACCTTTTCGCTGATCGTTTTGTTCTTTTGCAGCGACAATAATAAGTTACGGACCGACCAGGGGGCAGGATGCGCCGCTTGAATGATTGACCGCCTTCAGATTCGTCGCTTGGGTGCAGCTGCTAGAAACAAACGCGCAGGAGGAGGAGGAGGCGGTGCAGGCCAGGGCGTAGCAGCAGCAGCAACCGGAGCAGCAGCAGCGGGAGCAGCAGGAGCAGGAGCAGCAGGTGCATCTGGTGCAGCAGCAGCCGCAGCAGGAACAGCAGCAGCAGCAGCAAGTGGCAGTGGCAGCGGCGGAGGAGGCATCGCCACCAGCAGTAGCGGCGGCGTCGGCGGCGGCAGCTTCCATTCCCGTTCGCATTCGGCCAGCGGAATTAATACGCCGGCAACGGCCAGCACCAGCTCCTCCAGCGGCAACAGCTTGACCCCCCAGCAGCAGCAGCAGCAACAGCAGCAGCAGCACCCAGCACACGCTCATCCATTAACCCATCCGCACCACCATCCACACCCGCATACACATCCACATCATCATCCGCATCCACATCCACATCCCTTGCATTCCCATCCCCACCAGCAGCATCCGCATCCCCATCCCCATCCACATCCACACCTGCGGCACACGCAGCAGGCGGCGACCGGCAGCCAGTTCACCTTCAATCCCTCGCCCGGCAGCAGTCCTGGCAACGGACTGCCAGGAGCTCGCCAGGATGCGGCCAGCGCGCTCAACAGTCCAACGACAATTGTGAACTCGGGCAGCGGGAGCGGCGGCGGCAGCAGCACCCTCGCCTACGGGATGCAGCAGCCGCTGCAGCAGCAGCAGCAGGCCGGCGGCTCATCGACCACGGCGGCCCCATCCACCACGGGGCTGGGCAGCAGCCAGGCCGCCATCAGTGGGCACAATAATGGCGCCGGGCTCGGTATGGGTCTCGGTATGGGGCCGGCCGCCGGAGGAGTCGGAGTCGTTGGCGGCGGCGGCGGCGGTGGCCTCAATCTGCTCGGCGGCATCGGTGGCCTTGGCGGCATGGGTGTGGGCATGGGCGGCAGTGCCGCCGCCGCCGGCCTGGGCATCTGCGGTGGCATTAGCAGCACCGTCGGCAGTGCGGCCATTACGGGAGTGCCGCCCATCGGCCTGGGCATTGCGACCGGCATTGGGAACAAGATAATGCTGGGACGCAAGCAGAGCCTCAAGGGCGGCGAGCCCTTCCTGGCCGACTACGGGCCGGAGGAGTCACTCAATGAGAGCGCCGACATTGAGTGGGTCAACAAGCTGTGGGTGCGCCGCCTGATGCGTCTCTGTGCCTTGGTCTCGCTGACCTCCGTATCCCTAAACACGCCCAAAACCTTCGAGCGTTACCCGTCGCTGCAGTACATCACATTCTGCTCGGACACGGCCGTCACGCTGCTCTTCACCGCCGAAATGATAGCCAAAATGCACATTCGAGGTGTGCTCCATGTGAGTACATACTTGCCCCATGGCCCATGAGCCATGCCCCACGTTTCCCTCCCCCTCCCCTTGTTTGGTTTGGCTTGAAATAAATAATTCCGCATCTATTGACAGGGTGAGGTGCCTTATCTGAAGGACCATTGGTGCCAGTTTGATGCTTCCATGGTGAGCTTCCTGTGGATCTCCATTATACTGCAGATCTTCGAGGTGCTCGAGATAGTTCCCAAGTGAGTGTGTTCCTTCAAGTTGTGCCCTATGCTAGAAACGAGTGCCAGTCGAGTGGATACTCGTTGCGGACACTCGTTGCAGTCACTCGCTGCAGACACTCGTTGCAGTCACTGGCTGTAATCACTAATTTGTATTATTTTTTGCATATCTTATATCCCACATTCAAGAGATATATCTATGGGATATATCGAGTGGATACTCGTTGCAGTCACTCGTTGTAAATACTAATTTTCATTATATTTTGCATATCTTATATCCCAAATTCAAGAGATACATTAATCCATTTGATATACATATATCGAAAGGCTACTCGTTGCAAACACTCGTTGCAGTCACTCGTTGTAATCAATAATTTTCATTATATATTTCCCATATCTTATATTCCAAAACTCAAGAGATACATCCATGTGAAATATCGAGTGGTTACACGTTACAATCACTCGTTACATTTGTTACTCGTTATATTCCATTTCCACATTTGGTACTCCAAATTGATGACTTATAGAACAGAACTTTTCTCACATATACTTCTCGAATTTCTTTAGGTTCTCCTACCTCTCCATTATGCGTGCCCCACGGCCACTGATAATGATCCGCTTTCTGCGTGTCTTCCTTAAGTTTAGCATGCCCAAGAGTCGAATCAATCAGATCTTCAAGTGAGTACTTGCCACATACCTCGAGGAGTATTTATTCTATGCTGTTTTCTTCCTCTCCTTCTTTCCGGCTGCATACAGACGATCGAGCCAACAGATATACAATGTAACGCTGTTCTTCCTGTTCTTCATGTCCCTCTATGGACTGCTGGGCGTTCAGTTCTTTGGCGAACTGAAAAATCACTGTGTGATGAACAATACCGAATATGATCTGCTGGGCAGACCGTAAGTACATATTCTCACCACACATAAAATATATATAATATAATTTTTCTTGGTTTATTTTTGCAGAGTTTTGACCATCAATTCGCTGGCCATACCGGATACATTTTGTTCGATGGATCCGGACTCGGGCTATCAGTGCTCGCCGGGTATGCGGTGCATGAAAATGGATTTCCTCAGCAGCTATGTGATTGGCTTCAATGGTTTCGAGGATATTGCCACAAGCATCTTTACGGTGTATCAGGCAGCCTCGCAGGAGGGCTGGGTGTTCATCATGTACCGGGCGATCGACTCACTGCCAGCGTGGCGGGCAGCCTTTTACTTTAGCACAATGATCTTCTTCCTGGCGTGGCTGGTGAAGAACGTGTTCATAGCCGTCATCACGGAGACCTTCAACGAGATTCGTGTGCAGTTCCAGCAGATGTGGGGCGCCCGCGGACACATCCAAAAGACGGCCGCCTCCCAGATACTCAGCGGCAATGACTCGGGCTGGCGACTGGTTACCATCGATGATAATAAGCATGGCGGACTGGCGCCCGAGACATGCCATGCCATACTGCGATCCCCGTACTTTCGCATGCTCGTGATGACTGTGATCCTGGCCAATGGCATTGTGACGGCCACCATGACGTTCAAGCACGATGGACGACCGCGTTCGGTGTTCTATGAGCGCTACTACTACATCGAGCTGGTGTTCACCTGCCTGCTCGACCTGGAGACCCTCTTCAAGATCTATTGCCTGGGATGGCGGGGCTACTACAAGCACTCGATACACAAATTTGAGCTGCTGCTGGCGGCGGGCACTACGCTGCATATTGTGCCCATGTTCTATCCGTCCGGGCTCACATATTTTCAGGTGCTGCGTGTGGTGCGTCTGATCAAGGCCTCGCCGATGCTGGAGGGTTTCGTCTACAAGATCTTTGGGCCGGGCAAGAAGCTCGGCTCGCTGATTATCTTCACCATGTGCCTGCTGATCATCAGCTCCAGCATTTCGATGCAGCTGTTTTGCTTCCTGTGCGACTTCACCAAATTCGAGTCGTTCCCGGAGGCATTCATGAGCATGTTCCAGATCCTCACCCAGGAGGCCTGGGTGGAGGTTATGGACGAGACAATGATACGCACCAGCAAGACCCTAACGCCGCTGGTCGCCGTCTACTTTATACTGTACCATCTGTTTGTCACCCTCATTGTGCTCAGTCTGTTCGTGGCGGTTATTTTGGATAATTTGGAACTGGACGAGGATATCAAGAAGCTGAAGCAGCTTAAATTTCGCGAACAAAGCGCCGAAATAAAGGAGACGCTGCCCTTTCGCTTGCGCATATTCGAAAAGTTTCCAGACTCACCGCAAATGACCATTTTGCATCGCATACCCAATGACTTTATGCTGCCGAAGGTACGTGAGAGTTTCATGAAGCATTTCGTTATCGAGCTGGAAACGGAGGACCCGTCGCTGGTCGAGAGCTGCAAGCGGCCCATGTCCGAGTGCTGGGAGTCGAATGTGGTCTTCCGCAAGCAGAAACCCGTGCGCATTATGAATAAAACAGCGAAGGTAAGGGCTGCCGGCAGCAGTCTACGCAAGCTGGCCATTACGCATATCATCAAGTGAGTAGAAGATCCTCTGGGAGCCCGAAACCCCAGACCCCACTAGGCGACTCCCATCTGAAGCTTAAGCTGAAGCCTAATCCTAATCCCCTCTCTCTCTTTAGTGACAGCAATAATCAGCGCCTGATGCTCGGCGACTCTGCCATGCTGCCTGTGGTGGGCACCAAGGGCGGCGGTGGCCTCAAGTCGCAGGGCACCATCACCCACTCGAAGCCGTGGCGTGTCGACCAAAAGAAGTGAGTAGCTGGGCCCCCTTGCGTTTTGATGTGTGTCCACTACCAATCCACAGATTCGGCTCACGTTCCATTCGTCGCAGCGTACGCTCGGGCTCCATCAAGCTGAAGCAAACGTACGAGCATCTGATGGAGAATGGAGACATAGCGGCCGCACCCAGGGCCAATTCGGGTCGAGCGCGGCCGCACGACTTGGACATTAAGCTGCTGCAGGCCAAGCGACAGCAGGCGGAGATGCGACGCAACCAGCGGGAGGAGGATCTCAGGGAGAATCATCCGTTCTTCGATACGCCACTGTTTCTGGTGCCGCGTGAGAGTCGCTTTCGCAAGATATGCCAGAAGATTGTGCATGCGCGCTACGATGCACGGCTAAAGGATCCGCTGACGGGCAAGGAGCGCAAGGTTCAGTACAAGAGTTTGCAGTAAGTTCAGACGGCCAGCCAGCCAGCCAGCGCATCCAGAGGCAAACAAATATCACATTTCCATTATATTTTTCATTGTTTGTTTATTTGTTTTGTTTGTTTGTTTGTTTGTTTAGCAACTTTCTGGGCCTGGTCACGTACCTGGACTGGGTGATGATATTCGCCACAACACTCTCGTGCATCTCGATGATGTTCGAGACGCCCAACTATCGGGTGATGGATCATCCAACGCTACAGATAGCCGAATATGGCTTTGTTATATTTATGAGTCTTGAGCTGGCACTCAAGATACTCGCCGATGGTTTGTTCTTTACGCCCAAGGCATATATCAAGGATGTGGCAGCGGCACTCGATGTGTTCATCTATGTGGTATCGACATCGTTTCTATGCTGGATGCCACTCAATATACCCACCAATTCGGCAGCACAGCTCCTCATGATCCTGCGCTGTGTGCGTCCCCTGCGGATTTTCACCCTGGTGCCGCACATGCGCAAGGTCGTCTATGAGCTGTGTCGCGGCTTCAAGGAGATACTTTTGGTATCCACGCTGCTCATACTGCTCATGTTCATCTTTGCCAGCTATGGGGTGCAGCTATATGGCGGACGGCTGGCCCGTTGCAACGATCCCACCATACCGAGGCGTGAGGATTGTGTTGGCGTATTCATGCGCAGAGTTTTTGTTACGAAAATGAAGCTGACACCGGGTCCCGATGAGTCCTATCCGGCGATGCTGGTGCCCCGGGTCTGGGCCAATCCCCGGCGCTTCAATTTCGACAATATCGGTGATGCCATGCTGACGCTGTTCGAGGTGCTCTCCTTCAAGGGTTGGCTGGATGTGCGCGATGTCCTCATCAAGGCTGTCGGTCCGGTAAGCATTCAGTCCACACACACACTCTCCCTCCCTCTCTCTCTGTCTCTATCTCACCATTCTTTTTGGCTGCTGCTTCCCAGGTGCATGCCGTCTACATTCACATTTACATTTTCTTGGGCTGCATGATTGGCCTAACGCTGTTTGTGGGCGTGGTCATTGCCAATTATTCGGAGAACAAGGGCACCGCTCTGCTCACCGTCGACCAGCGCCGTTGGTGTGACCTCAAGAAGCGTCTGAAGATTGCCCAGCCGTTGCATCTGCCGCCGCGACCCGACGGACGCAAGATTCGTGCCTTCACCTATGACATTACGCAGCACATCATCTTCAAGCGTGTGATTGCCGTGGTGGTGCTGATCAACAGCATGCTGCTGTCCATAACGGTGGGTCTCTACCGCCGATTTGTTCCATTTTATTTCTAACTCTGTTTATTTTGTCTATAGTGGATCAAGGGCGAGGTGCATACGGAACGTCTGGTGATCGTCAGTGCGGTATTGACCATTGTCTTTGTGGTTGAGGTGGTGATGAAGAACATTGCCTTTACACCGCGCGGCTATTGGCAATCCAGGCGCAATCGCTATGACCTGCTCGTCACCGTTGCTGGCGTCATTTGGATAATATTACAAACGATATTGAGGGTAAGTTTTGGGGGGGCTACACACACAATATTAATTAACTTACTGATCCCCTTTGCTGGCAGAACGATTTGTCCTACTTCTTTGGCTTTATGGTGGTCATTCTGCGCTTCTTCACCATCACCGGCAAGCACACCACACTGAAGATGCTCATGTTGACCGTGGGCGTGTCTGTATGCAAGTCCTTCTTCATTATATTTGGCATGTTTCTGCTGGTATTCTTCTATGCGCTGGCAGGGACCATACTCTTTGGTGAGCCACTCGAACAGCCCACGAATTATAGGCGCAAAATATTGATGTTCATCTTTCTCTTGTACCCAGGCACCGTGAAGTACGGCGAGGGCATTGGCAGGCGGGCCAATTTCGGCTCACCCGTGACCGGTGTGGCGATGCTCTTTCGCATAGTCACTGGCGAGGACTGGAATAAAATCATGCACGACTGCATGGTGCAGCCGCCGTACTGCACGCTGGGCAACAACTATTGGGAAACGGACTGTGGCAACTTCACCGCCAGCTTAATATACTTTTGCACCTTCTACGTGATCATCACGTACATTGTGCTCAATCTTTTAGTGGGTAAGTGGGCCTGGGATCGCAAACAAGCACTCGAAAATTAAATGCATTCATTCTACGCGCAGCTATTATCATGGAGAACTTTTCGCTGTTCTACTCGAATGAGGAGGATGCCCTGCTCTCGTATGCGGACATACGAAATTTTCAGAATACCTGGAACATTGTCGACATCCATCAGCGGGGCGTAATACCAGTGCGGCGTGTTAAGTTTATACTGCGGCTGCTCAAGGGCCGACTCGAATGCGATCCGCAAAAGGATCGGCTGCTGTTCAAGTACATGTGCTATGAGCTGGACAAGCTGCACAATGGCGAGGATGTCACCTTTCACGATGTCATCAAGTGGGTCTCCTTGGAGTTTTGCATTTAAATTTAAATTTAAATTGAAATTTCAAATTGTTTGTTTGGCAGCATGCTAAGCTATCGCTCGGTGGACATACGCAAGGCACTGCAGCTGGAGGAGCTGTTGGCGCGCGAGGAGTTCGAGTACCTGGTGGAGGAGGAGGTGGCCAAGATGACCATACGCACCTGGCTGGAGGGCTGCCTCAAAAAGATTAGGGCCCAAAATGCAAGCGTAAGCAAGCGACAAAATGTTTCTTTTGTGATATCGTCCTAATCTCGTGCCACACAAAAATAGAAGCAGCAAAACTCACTGATTGCGGGACTGAGGGCGACCAATGAGCAGCCGGTGATGCGGCCCAATGTGCAGGAGGATAAGGCGCCCATTGGAGCGGCGGATAAGTCGGCCATTAGCACAATCAGCGGCGCCGTTGCGGGCACTTGTCCGCCCACCAGCGACGCCTTCTCGCCCACCTTCAGTTCGACGGAGAATGAGGAGAAGGACGGCAGCAGCAGTGTCGTGGCACTGTCACACTCGGAGCCCATTGTGGCGGCGGCGGCCCCAGTGCCACAGGCGGCCGCACGTCATGTGATGGCGGTGGGCAAGCGAGCGTATGCGCTCAATCGTTCCGATTCGACGGGCAGCTCGGCGGGTCGCAAATTCCTGGCGCCCACCTCCAGTGATCCGCAGCAGCGATCCACGCTGAGCGACAAGGAGCGGCTGCATATCAGCAGTCAGCAGCGCAAGAAGAACTCGATGACCACACTGCCGCATGCGGGCCAGCTGGGCCAGCTGGGCGGCAAGCAGCGTGGTGGGCTTGGTGGCGGCGATTCGGCCAGCAAGTCGGCCAGCTTCTTTGCCCAGATGAACAGCGAAATGGGCCAGTTCCACTATCCGACAATAAACGCTGCAGCCGCCTACGGCCATGGCCTGGATCAGCATCAGCATCATCATCAGCATCAGTATCATCATCCGCAGCAGCAGCAGCTCCAGCACCAGCAGCATCCACACTCGCATCAGCATCATGGCGGTTCTGGTGGCGGCGGAGCCATCGGCAGTCCCTCGGCCATGATGAGCCAAATGATCGGCGGCAGTGGCGGTAAGCTGCTGCCATTCAACAATCAGGCGAACGCCGTCTACGAGGTGCACGACTGGTGGCAGGAGCAGGTGCTCTGCACCCAAACCAGCGACGATGAGATCTAGCCAATGGGATAACGCAGCTGGATGAGATCGTGCAGTCCCATCCCGGAGCCTATTAACATTATAAACTAGTGGCCTAGAGTTTTATATATATACACAGATGAGAAACACTCAAGAAAATGCCTAAGTGTGTCAAATGTAAAGTTGTACATGTAAGAAGTATCCGAGGCCTGAGAACGGTTAACACTTACCATTAATTACGATTATATAGCTGATAGCGGGTATAGCGGATATATTGTGTGGAAGAGGACATGGCAGACAAACAAAACAAAAAAACAAAAAACAAAAAAAAAAAAAAAAAACAAAACCCACAATTAGTTTCCATGTTCTGTTGTTGTTTGTGCGCTAGAATGGATCAGTCTTTGTTATAGCTTAAATATATACAAAGAGATATACAACACATATATGTATATAAATATATATATATATATATTATATATATATGCAATATATGCGCAAAAAGGACGCCAAGTTTGAGGGTATAGTGCAAATTTATATAGCGAGCGAGCGAGCGAACGAAGGCATAGAATTTTGTCAACAAGCCAAACCAAAAACAAAAACAATTCACTAAAATTAAAACTAAAACTCTTATATAGAAAATCAATACGCCCCTCGCGCCACCCCACCCCATTCCAAGGATGCCAATATTTATACTACAAAATACTAGATTCTAGATAGACGAGAACAAAAAAAAAAGAAAGAAAAATCGAACGAACGAACATATGCCGTGCACGCTCGAAAGGGTGAACACAAACAAAACAAAACCAAACAGAAGTGAACCGATTCAAGAAGCAAAAAACAAAACAAGAAACATTAGTTATGCGTTTTATATTACATATAGCCTCATAATACCTCATAGCAAAAATGGCCTACAAAACAAATACAAAAATAAACAGGGCAGAAACTGTTACAGAGCAACAGCGCCGTTAACACAAAAGCCTTAACAGCCTGTTAGCGCGCGCTTCTTTAACAGCCTGTTAGCGCGCTCTGCGTTAACAGCTTGTTACAGCGCTCGCTTACAGCTCTGCGTTAACAGCCAGTTATAGCGCGCATATACAAATATATATATATATAGCCACGGGTAGCCCACATGTTAATATTATTATGTCTGCTTAGAAGCAAACATACATACATACAAACATACATATATGTATACATAGTATATGTTGTTCCCTCAGTTGTACAGCCCCACCGCTCTCTGTAACAGTGTGGGCGGGGCTGTTATCTTACCTCAGACCCTATTTTGCTGCAAAACGTAACACCAAAGATCGTAAACATTAACTAGGATCATATACGCGATATATAGCTGCCATAGGAATACCATACACCATAATCGGATTGGGATAATGGATGATTGGAGGATAAGAATTTTAAAAATGAGAATAACTTTTTAGTTATGTCAAATAAAGACGGAAAGTAAAGTAATTCAATCAAAGTTTACAAGTTGTAGAACAAACAAACAAACAAAATAAAAAAAAGGGACAAAGAATAACTCGTAAAGCGTAAAAATCAGATAAATCAAAAACTGTGGGATCCAGTGTTGTAAGGAGTCCTATATAGAATCTATCTAGATAAGAACGATAAGGATAGTAACTGCCACGAAGTGTAAGCCTTCATTAATTACTTTAAATTGAATTCGCAACGCACAAATGTTTGCAATAATTGAAAAAAAAACAAAACAAAAAACAACAAAAACAAAAAAATAAAAAAAATAATTGTCAAAGCACAAAAACAACAACAACAAGTTCGAAGACTGTACCCTTGTGTTACAAAATCATTGAGAAGAAAACAAAAAACGAAACGAAAAAGGATAACAGTTTATAGAGAGAGAGAGAGAGAGAGAGAGCGGGTTAGAGAGAGATCTTCAAACCAATTTGAATTTACTCATAAGGTGACACAGCCAGCAGCACAGCCAGCAGCTGCTCTCTTTCGAAGACCAGCAGCTGTTTTGTCACATAGAGAGTGCTTTCTCTTTGCTGCGCTTGTCGCTCTGAGCGGCCGAGCGAACGAGCGAGTTGAAGAAGCGGAAAGAGTGCGGCAACGTCAACTTATGACTAAATTCATCTCGGTGCAAATCACTCAATCGTTATTACTTATTGTATTGTACACTGCAAAGCCACCAACGAAAATCGAAACACAAACAAAATATAAGCAGAGTGTTTTGATAGCAAATAGGGAAAATTGTTATAGGGGAAAAAAAATAGATAAATAATTTTTAATTTCTGCGGTTCCGATGAACAGAACAGAACAGAACAGCCTTCGTTCACTCTGTCGAGCGTGCACTGTGTACAGCACACACAAACACACCCACACATGCATACATACATACATACATACACATAGAACGAGATGCCTATTATCTATTACGAAGCCAATAAATACGAGTATTTTGTGAGTAGCAACAGAACAAGAACAACTCAGCACAAATGAATATTAAAGTTATTATTATTATTATTATTATTATTACTCTCTTACCGACAAAATGCAAAATGTTGCCGTAAGCAAAATGCTAAATGCAAAATGCTCCCATTCAATGCGACTAACAAACACCACAAAAAAGAAGCGTAATAAAACAAATCGTTGAAATTGCAAAACGTTTTAAAAAAAATTGCAAAGATTTTCTCATCAATGGCTGGGGTTCAATGGGTCATGAATGGCTGGAACGCCGCTGTCTGGTTTGAACGTGAGCCCTTGGGGCCCTGACCGATGGCTTACGCAAGCCACATGTGGGGTTGCTGGGTTTGGGTGGGCGACTGACAGGCTTATGGAATCCGGGGCGTGCTCGGGCCTGGGCAAACGCATCCGATCCAGGGGGGATCGTTGGAATGTACGTGTTGGCACAGACCCAAGAGGGCGTTAGATCCCCTTTAAATATGGTATCTGTGTGGTCGGGCAAGCTCAGTATCGAGGGTGTTGCTCGAGTGCATGGATCGCCACACAGACACACACAGGACACAAGGGACACACGGGACACGCACGATATACAGGATATACAGGATACCAGGCTGGCAAAAACAAAAGGCAGCAGCACGTTGACAAGATGCAACTGTTCGTCATTTGCCTGCTGGCGGCCACCACAGCCGCCTTCACCCTCTTCGGGCCGCACATTCGCATCGTGCCAGGTGCGAAGCCCAACGAGATCATGCTGCACTTCCGCAACCCGTGCAGCAATAAGACCAGCATCACGACCCTGAGGCCGCCGCCGCCACCCTGCCAGCAACACCCCACCACGCCGGCATGCGAGCACAGGATCACCAGTCCGGCACCCACGAAGACGCCCTGTCCGCACGACACGACAACGCCACACCCATGTGCCACACACCCCACCACGCCAGGGTCAACGACGAGCAGGGCAACAACTCCCAGGCCAACATTCGAAACCACCATAGGGACAACCCCGACACCCACAAAGCCAACCACTGACACACCCACCGATCCGACAACCAAGCCGACGACTCTGAGTCCCTCAGACACAACGACTGGCAAACCCACCGATGCGACAACCAAGCCAACGACTCTGAGTCCATCTGAGACAACGACTGGCAAACCCACCGATGCGACAACCAAGCCGACGACTCTGAGTCCATCTGAGACAACGACTGGCAAACCCACCGATGCTACAACCAAGCCGACGACTCTGAGTCCCTCAGACACAACGACTGGCAAACCCACCGATGCTACAACCAAGCCGACGACTCTGAGCCCCTCAGACACAACGACTGACACACCCACAGAAGCTACAACCAAGCCGACGACTCTGAGTCCATCTGAGACAACGACTGGCAAACCCACCGATGCGACAACCAAGCCAACGACTCTGAGTCCCTCAGACACAACGACTGGCAAACCCACAGATGCTACAACCAAGCCAACGACTCTGAGTCCATCTGAGACAACGACTGGCAAACCCACCGATGCTACAACCAAGCCAACCACTCTGAGTCCCTCAGACACAACGACTGGCAAACCCACCGATGCTACAACCAAGCCAACGACTCTGAGTCCCTCAGACACAACGACTGGCAAACCCACCGATGCGACAACCAAGCCAACGACTCTGAGTCCCTCAGACACAACGACTGGCAAACCCACCGATGCTACAACCAAGCCAACGACTCTGAGTCCCTCAGACACAACGACTGGCAAACCCACCGATGCTACAACCAACCCGACGACTCTGAGTCCATCTGAGACAACGACTGGCAAACCCACCGATGCGACAACCAAGCCAACGACTCTGAGTCCCTCAGACACAACGACTGGCAAACCCACCGATGCTACAACCAACCCGACGACTCTGAGTCCCTCAGACACAACGACTGGCAAACCCACCGATGCGACAACCAAGCCAACGACTCTGAGTCCATCTGAGACAACGACTGGCAAACCCACCGATGCTACAACCAAGCCAACCACTCTGAGTCCCTCAGACACAACGACTGGCAAACCCACCGATGCTACAACCAAGCCAACGACTCTGAGCCCCTCAGACACAACGACTGGCAAACCCACCGATGCAACAACCAAGCCGACGACTCTGAAACCCTCAGACACAACGACTGGCAAACCCACCGATGCTACAACCAAGCCAACGACTCTGAGTCCCTCAGACACAACGACTGGCAAACCCACCGATGCTACAACCAACCCGACGACTCTGAGTCCATCTGAGACAACGACTGGCAAACCCACCGATGCGACAACCAAGCCAACGACTCTGAGTCCCTCAGACACAACGACTGGCAAACCCACAGATGCTACAACCAAGCCGACGACTCTGAGTCCCTCAGACACAACGACTGGCAAACCCACCGATGCGACAACCAAGCCAACGACTCTGAGTCCCTCAGACACAACGACTGGCAAACCCACCGATGCTACAACCAAGCCAACGACTCTGAGTCCATCTGAGACAACGACTGGAAAACCCACCGATGCGACAACCAAGCCAACGACTCTGAGTCCCTCAGACACAACGACTGGCAAACCCACCGATGCTACAACCAAGCCAACGACTCTGAGTCCCTCAGACACAACGACTGGCAAACCCACCGATGCTACAACCAAGCCAACGACTCTGAGTCCCTCAGACACAACGACTGGCAAACCCACCGATGCGACAACCAAGCCGACGACTCTGAGTCCCTCAGACACAACGACTGGCAAACCCACCGATGCTACAACCAAGCCAACGACTCTGAGTCCCTCAGACACAACGACTGGCAAACCCACCGATGCTACAACCAACCCGACGACTCTGAGTCCATCTGAGACAACGACTGGCAAACCCACCGATGCGACAACCAAGCCAACGACTCTGAGTCCCTCAGACACAACGACTGGCAAACCCACCGATGCGACAACCAAGCCAACGACTCTGAGTCCCTCAGACACAACGACTGGCAAACCCACCGATGCTACAACCAAGCCAACGACTCTGAGTCCCTCAGACACAACGACTGGCAAACCCACCGATGCTACAACCAACCCGACGACTCTGAGTCCATCTGAGACAACGACTGGCAAACCCACCGATGCGACAACCAAGCCGACGACTCTGAACCCCTCAGACACAACGACTGGCAAACCCACCGATGCTACAACCAAGCCAACGACTCTGAGTCCCTCAGACACAACGACTGGCAAACCCACCGATGCTACAACCAACCCGACGACTCTGAGTCCATCTGAGACAACGACTGGCAAACCCACCGATGCGACAACCAAGCCGACGACTCTGAACCCCTCAGACACAACGACTGGCAAACCCACCGATGCTACAACCAAGCCAACGACTCTGAGTCCCTCAGACACAACGACTGGCAAACCCACCGATGCTACAACCAACCCGACGACTCTGAGTCCATCTGAGACAACGACTGGCAAACCCACCGATGCGACAACCAAGCCAACGACTCTGAGTCCCTCAGACACAACGACTGGCAAACCCACAGATGCTACAACCAAGCCGACGACTCTGAGTCCCTCAGACACAACGACTGGCAAACCCACCGATGCGACAACCAAGCCAACGACTCTGAGTCCCTCAGACACAACGACTGGCAAACCCACCGATGCTACAACCAAGCCAACGACTCTGAGTCCATCTGAGACAACGACTGGAAAACCCACCGATGCGACAACCAAGCCAACGACTCTGAGTCCCTCAGACACAACGACTGGCAAACCCACCGATGCTACAACCAAGCCAACGACTCTGAGTCCCTCAGACACAACGACTGGCAAACCCACCGATGCTACAACCAAGCCAACGACTCTGAGTCCCTCAGACACAACGACTGGCAAACCCACCGATGCGACAACCAAGCCGACGACTCTGAGTCCCTCAGACACAACGACTGGCAAACCCACCGATGCTACAACCAAGCCAACGACTCTGAGTCCCTCAGACACAACGACTGGCAAACCCACCGATGCGACAACCAAGCCAACGACTCTGAGTCCCTCAGACACAACGACTGGCAAACCCACCGATGCGACAACCAAGCCAACGACTCTGAGTCCCTCAGACACAACGACTGGCAAACCCCCCGATGCTACAACCAAGCCAACGACTCTGAGTCCCTCAGACACAACGACTGGCAAACCCACCGATGCTACAACCAAGCCAACGACTCTGAGTCCCTCAGACACAACGACTGGCAAACCCACCGATGCGACAACCAAGCCAACGACTCTGAGTCCCTCAGACACAACGACTGGCAAACCCACCGATGCTACAACCAAGCCAACGACTCTGAGTCCCTCAGACACAACGACTGGCAAACCCACCGATGCTACAACCAACCCGACGACTCTGAGTCCATCTGAGACAACGACTGGCAAACCCACCGATGCGACAACCAAGCCGACGACTCTGAACCCCTCAGACACAACGACTGGCAAACCCACCGATGCTACAACCAAGCCAACGACTCTGAGTCCCTCAGACACAACGACTGGCAAACCCACCGATGCTACAACCAACCCGACGACTCTGAGTCCATCTGAGACAACGACTGGCAAACCCACCGATGCGACAACCAAGCCAACGACTCTGAGTCCCTCAGACACAACGACTGGCAAACCCACCGATGCTACAACCAACCCGACGACTCTGAGTCCATCTGAGACAACGACTGGCAAACCCACCGATGCGACAACCAAGCCGACGACTCTGAACCCCTCAGACACAACGACTGGCAAACCCACCGATGCTACAACCAAGCCAACGACTCTGAGTCCCTCAGACACAACGACTGGCAAACCCACCGATGCTACAACCAACCCGACGACTCTGAGTCCATCTGAGACAACGACTGGCAAACCCACCGATGCGACAACCAAGCCAACGACTCTGAGTCCCTCAGACACAACGACTGGCAAACCCACCGATGCTACAACCAAGCCGACGACTCTGAGTCCCTCAGACACAACGACTGGCAAACCCACCGATGCGACAACCAAGCCAACGACTCTGAGTCCCTCAGACACAACGACTGGCAAACCCACCGATGCTACAACCAAGCCGACGACTCTGAGTCCCTCAGACACAACGACTGGCAAACCCACCGATGCGACAACCAAGCCAACGACTCTGAGTCCATCTGAGACAACGACTGGCAAACCCACCGATGCTACAACCAAGCCAACCACTCTGAGTCCCTCAGACACAACGACTGGCAAACCCACCGATGCTACAACCAAGCCGACGACTCTGAGTCCCTCAGACACAACGACTGGCAAACCCACCGATGCTACAACCAAGCCGACGACTCTGAGTCCCTCAGACACAACGACTGGCAAACCCACCGATGCTACAACCAAGCCGACGACTCTGAGTCCCTCAGACACAACGACTGGCAAACCCACCGATGCGACAACCAAGCCAACGACTCTGAGTCCCTCAGACACAACGACTGGCAAACCCACCGATGCTACAACCAAGCCGACGACTCTGAGTCCCTCAGACACAACGACTGGCAAACCCACCGATGCGACAACCAAGCCAACGACTCTGAGTCCATCTGAGACAACGACTGGCAAACCCACCGATGCTACAACCAAGCCAACCACTCTGAGTCCCTCAGACACAACGACTGGCAAACCCACCGATGCTACAACCAAGCCGACGACTCTGAGTCCCTCAGACACAACGACTGGCAAACCCACCGATGCGACAACCAAGCCAACGACTCTGAGTCCATCTGAGACAACGACTGGCAAACCCACCGATGCTACAACCAAGCCAACGACTCTGAGTCCCTCAGACACAACGACTGGCAAACCCACCGATGCTACAACCAAGCCGACGACTCTGAGTCCCTCAGACACAACGACTGGCAAACCCACCGATGCGACAACCAAGCCAACGACTCTGAGTCCCTCAGACACAACGACTGGCAAACCCACCGATGCTACAACCAAGCCGACGACTCTGAGTCCCTCAGACACAACGACTGGCAAACCCACCGATGCGACAACCAAGCCAACGACTCTGAGTCCATCTGAGACAACGACTGGCAAACCCACCGATGCTACAACCAAGCCAACGACTCTGAGTCCCTCAGACACAACGACTGGCAAACCCACCGATGCTACAACCAACCCGACGACTCTGAGTCCATCTGAGACAACGACTGGCAAACCCACCGATGCGACAACCAAGCCGACGACTCTGAGTCCCTCAGACACAACGACTGGCAAACCCACCGATGCTACAACCAAGCCGACGACTCTGAGTCCCTCAGACACAACGACTGGCAAACCCACCGATGCGACAACCAAGCCAACGACTCTGAGTCCCTCAGACACAACGACTGGCAAACCCACCGTTGCGACAACCAAGCCAACGACTCTGAGTCCCTCAGACACAACGACTGGCAAACCCACCGATGCTACAACCAACCCGACGACTCTGAGTCCATCTGAGACAACGACTGGCAAACCCACCGATGCGACAACCAAGCCAACGACTCTGAGTCCCTCAGACACAACGACTGGCAAACCCACAGATGCTACAACCAAGCCAACGACTCTGAGTCCATCTGAGACAACGACTGGCAAACCCACCGATGCTACAATCAAGCCGACGACTCTGAGTCCCTCAGACACAACGACTGGCAAACCCACCGATGCGACAACCAAGCCAACGACTCTGAGTCCCTCAGACACAACGACTGGCAAACCCACAGATGCTACAACCAAGCCAACGACTCTGAGTCCCTCAGACACAACGACTGGCAAACCCACCGATGCTACAACCAAGCCGACGACTCTGAGTCCATCTGAGACAACGACTGGCAAACCCACAGATGCTACAACCAAGCCAACGACTCTGAGTCCCTCAGACACAACGACTGGCAAACCCACAGATGCTACAACCAAGCCAACGACTCTGAGTCCCTCAGACACAACGACTGGCAAACCCACAGATGCTACAACCAAGCCAACGACTCTGAGTCCCTCAGACACAACGACTGGCAAACCCACCGATGCTACAACCAAGCCAACGACTCTGAGCCCCTCAGACACAACGACTGGCAATCCCACAGATGCTACAACCAAGCCAACGACTCTGAGTCCCTCAGACACAACGACTGGCAAACCCACCGATGCTACAACCAAGCCAACGACTCTGAGCCCCTCAGACACAACGACTGGCAAACCCACCGAGGCGACAACCAAGCCGACGACTCTGAGTCCATCTGAGACAACGACTGGCAAACCCACCGATGCTACAACCAAGCCAACGACTCTGAGTCCCTCAGACACAACGACTGGCAAACCCACCGATGCTACAACCAAGCCAACGACTCTGAGTCCCTCAGACACAACGACTGGCAAACCCACAGATGCTACAACCAAGCCAACGACTCTGAGTCCCTCAGACACAACGACTGGCAAACCCACCGATGCTACAACCAAGCCAACGACTCTGAGTCCCTCAGACACAACGACTGGCAAACCCTCCGATGCTACAACCAAGCCGACGACTCTGAGTCCCTCAGACACAACGACTGGCAAACCCACAGATGCAACAACCAAGCCAACGACTCTGAAACCCTCAGACACAACGACTGGCAAACCCACCGATGCAACAACCAAGCCGACGACTCTGAGTCCATCTGAGACAACGACTGGCAAACCCACAGATGCTACAACCAAGCCGACGACTCTGAGTCCATCTGAGACAACGACTGGCAAACCCACAGATGCTACAACCAAGCCAACGACTCTGAGTCCATCTGAGACAACGACTGGCAAACCCACAGATGCTACAACCAAGCCAACGACTCTGAGTCCCTCAGACACAACGACTGGCAAACCCACAGATGCTACAACCAAGCCAACGACTCTGAGTCCCTCAGACACAACGACTGGCAAACCCACCGATGCTACAACCAAGCCGACGACTCTGAGTCCATCTGAGACAACGACTGGCAAACCTACCGATGCGACAACCAAGCCAACGACTCTGAGTCCCTCAGACACAACGACTGGCAAACCCACCGATGCTACAACAAAGCCAACGACTCTGAGTCCCTCAGACACAACGACTGGCAAACCCACAGATGCTACAACCAAGCCAACGACTCTGAGTCCCTCAGACACAACGACTGGCAAACCCACCGATGCTACAACCAAGCCAACGACTCTGAGTCCCTCAGACACAACGACTGGCAAACCCTCCGATGCTACAACCAAGCCGACGACTCTGAGTCCCTCAGACACAACGACTGGCAAACCCACAGATGCAACAACCAAGCCAACGACTCTGAAACCCTCAGACACAACGACTGGCAAACCCACCGATGCAACAACCAAGCCAACGACTCTGAAACCATCTGAGACAACGACTGGCAAACCCACCGATGCAACAACCAAGCCGACGACTCTGAAACCCTCAGACACAACGACTGGCAAACCCACCGATGCTACAACCAAGCCGACGACTCTGAAACCATCTGAGACAACGACTGGCAAACCCACAGATGCAACAACCAAGCCAACGACTCTGAGTCCCTCAGACACTACGACTGGCAAACCCACAGATGCAACAACCAAGCCGACGACTCTGAGTCCCTCAGACACAACGACTGGCAAACCCACAGATGCAACAACCAAGCCAACGACTCTGAAACCCTCAGACACAACGACTGGCAAACCCACCGATGCAACAACCAAGCCGACGACTCTGAAACCCTCAGACACAACGACTGGCAAACCCACCGATGCTACAACCAAGCCGACGACTCTGAGTCCCTCAGACACAACGACTGGCAAACCCACCGATGCTACAACCAAGCCAACGACTCTGAGTCCCTCAGACACTACGACTGGCAAACCCACAGATGCAACAACCAAGCCAACGACTCTGAAACCCTCAGACACAACGACTGGCAAACCCACCGATGCTACAACCAAGCCGACGACTCTGAAACCCTCAGACACAACGACTGGCAAACCCACCGATGCAACAACCAAGCCAACGACTCTGAATCCATCTGAGACAACGACTGGCAAACCCACCGATGCAACAACCAAGCCAACGACTCTGAAACCCTCAGACACAACGACTGGCAAACCCACCGATGCTACAACCAAGCCGACGACTCTGAATCCATCTGAGACAACGACTGGCAAACCCACCGATGCGACAACCAAGCCGACGACTCTGAAACCCTCAGACACAACGACTGGCAAACCCACAGATGCAACAACAAAGCCAACGACTCTGAAACCCTCAGACACAACGACTGGCAAACCCACCGATGCGACAACCAAGCCGACGACTCTGAAACCATCTGAGACAACGACTGGCAAACCCACCGATGCAACAACCAAGCCAACGACTCTGAGTCCCTCAGACACAACGACTGGCAAACCCACAGATGCAACAACCAAGCCAACGACTCTGAAACCCTCAGACACAACGACTGGCAAACCCACCGATGCTACAACCAAGCCGACGACTCTGAAACCCTCAGACACAACGACTGGCAAACCCACCGATGCAACAACCAAGCCAACGACTCTGAATCCATCTGACACAACGACTGGCAAACCCACCGATGCGACAACCAAGCCGACGACTCTGAAACCATCTGAGACAACGACTGGCAAACCCACCGATGCAACAACCAAGCCAACGACTCTGAGTCCCTCAGACACAACGACTGGCAAACCCACAGATGCAACAACAAAGCCAACGACTCTGAAACCCTCAGACACAACGACTGGCAAACCCACCGATGCGACAACCAAGCCAACGACTCTGAAACCATCTGAGACAACGACTGGCAAACCCACCGATGCAACAACAAAGCCAACGACTCTGAAACCCTCAGACACAACGACTGGCAAACCCACCGATGCTACAACCAAGCCAACAACTCTGAGTCCCTCAGACACAACGACTGGCAAACCCACCGATGCGACAACCAAGCCGACGACTCTGAATCCATCTGAGACAACGACTGGCAAACCCACCGATGCGACAACCAAGCCAACGACTCTGAAACCCTCAGACACAACGACTGGCAAACCCACCGATGCTACAACCAAGCCGACGACTCTGAATCCATCTGAGACAACGACTGGCAAACCCACCGATGCGACAACCAAGCCAACGACTCTGAAACCCTCAGACACAACGACTGGCAAACCCACCGATGCTACAACCAAGCCGACGACTCTGAATCCATCTGAGACAACGACTGGCAAACCCACCGATGCGACAACCAAGCCGACGACTCTGAATCCATCTGAGACAACGACTGGCAAACCCACAGATGCAACAACCAAGCCAACGACTCTGAAACCCTCAGACACAACGACTGGCAAACCCACCGATGCTACAACCAAGCCGACGACTCTGAAACCCTCAGACACAACGACTGGCAAACCCACCGATGCGACAACCAAGCCGACGACTCTGAATCCATCTGAGACAACGACTGGCAAACCCACAGATGCAACAACCAAGCCAACGACTCTGAAACCCTCAGACACAACGACTGGCAAACCCACCGATGCTACAACCAAGCCGACGACTCTGAATCCATCTGAGACAACGACTGGCAAACCCACCGATGCGACAACCAAGCCGACGACTCTGAAACCCTCAGACACAACGACTGGCAAACCCACCGATGCGACAACCAAGCCGACGACTCTGAATCCATCTGAGACAACGACTGGCAAACCCACAGATGCAACAACCAAGCCAACGACTCTGAGTCCCTCAGACACAACGACTGGCAAACCCACCGATGCTACAACCAAGCCGACGACTCTGAAACCATCTGAGACAACGACTGGCAAACCCACCGATGCGACAACCAAGCCGACGACTCTGAAACCATCTGAGACAACGACTGGCAAACCCACCGATGCGACAACCAAGCCGACGACTCTGAAACCCTCAGACACAACGACTGGCAAACCCACCGATGCGACAACCAAGCCGACGACTCTGAATCCATCTGAGACAACGACTGGCAAACCCACCGATGCAACAACCAAGCCAACGACTCTGAAACCCTCAGACACAACGACTGGCAAACCCACCGATGCAACAACCAAGCCGACGACTCTGAAACCATCTGAGACAACGACTGGCAAACCCACCGATGCGACAACCAAGCCAACGACTCTGAAACCATCTGAGACAACGACTGGCAAACCCACCGATGCGACAACCAAGCCGACGACTCTGAAACCCTCAGACACAACGACTGGCAAACCCACCGATGCGACAACCAAGCCGACGACTCTGAATCCATCTGAGACAACGACTGGCAAACCCACCGATGCAACAACCAAGCCAACGACTCTGAAACCCTCAGACACAACGACTGGCAAACCCACCGATGCAACAACCAAGCCGACGACTCTGAAACCATCTGAGACAACGACTGGCAAACCCACCGATGCGACAACCAAGCCGACGACTCTGAAACCCTCAGACACAACGACTGGCAAACCCACCGATGCGACAACCAAGCCGACGACTCTGAATCCATCTGAGACAACGACTGGCAAACCCACAGATGCAACAACCAAGCCAACGACTCTGAAACCCTCAGACACAACGACTGGCAAACCCACCGATGCGACAACCAAGCCGACGACTCTGAAACCATCTGAGACAACGACTGGCAAACCCACCGATGCGACAACCAAGCCAACGACTCTGAAACCATCTGAGACAACGACTGGCAAACCCACCGATGCGACAACCAAGCCAACGACTCTGAAACCCTCAGACACAACGACTGGCAAACCCACCGATGCGACAACCAAGCCGACGACTCTGAATCCATCTGAGACAACGACTGGCAAACCCACAGATGCAACAACCAAGCCAACGACTCTGAAACCCTCAGACACAACGACTGGCAAACCCACCGATGCGACAACCAAGCCGACGACTCTGAAACCCTCAGACACAACGACTGGCAAACCCACCGATGCGACAACCAAGCCGACGACTCTGAATCCATCTGAGACAACGACTGGCAAACCCACAGATGCAACAACCAAGCCAACGACTCTGAAACCCTCCAGACACAACGACTGGCAAACCCACCGATGCGACAACCAAGCCGACGACTCTGAATCCATCTGAGACAACGACTGGCAAACCCACAGATGCGACAACCAAGCCGACGACTCTGAAACCCTCAGACACAACGACTGGCAAACCCACCGATGCGACAACCAAGCCGACGACTCTGAATCCATCTGAGACAACGACTGGCAAACCCACAGATGCAACAACCAAGCCAACGACTCTGAAACCCTCAGACACAACGACTGGCAAACCCACCGATGCAACAACCAAGCCGACGACTCTGAAACCATCTGAGACAACGACTGGCAAACCCACCGATGCAACAACCAAGCCAACGACTCTGAAACCATCTGAGACAACGACTGGCAAACCCACAGATGCAACAACCAAGCCAACGACTCTGAAACCATCTGAGACAACGACTGGCAAACCCACCGATGCAACAACCAAGCCGACGACTCTGAAACCCTCAGACACAACGACTGGCAAACCCACCGATGCGACAACCAAGCCGACGACTCTGAATCCATCTGAGACAACGACTGGCAAACCCACAGATGCGACAACCAAGCCGACGACTCTGAAACCCTCAGACACAACGACTGGCAAACCCACCGATGCGACAACCAAGCCGACGACTCTGAATCCATCTGAGACAACGACTGGCAAACCCACAGATGCAACAACCAAGCCAACGACTCTGAAACCCACAGACACAACGACTGGCAAACCCACCGATGCGACAACCAAGCCGACGACTCTGAATCCATCTGAGACAACGACTGGCAAACCCACAGATGCGACAACCAAGCCGACGACTCTGAAACCCTCAGACACAACGACTGGCAAACCCACCGATGCGACAACCAAGCCGACGACTCTGAATCCATCTGAGACAACGACTGGCAAACCCACATATGCAACAACCAAGCCAACGACTCTGAAACCCCTCAGACACAACGACTGGCAAACCCACCGATGCGACAACCAAGCCGACGACTCTGAATCCATCTGAGACAACGACTGGCAAACCCACAGATGCGACAACCAAGCCGACGACTCTGAAACCCTCAGACACAACGACTGGCAAACCCACCGATGCAACAACCAAGCCGACGACTCTGAAACCATCTGAGACAACGACTGGCAAACCCACCGATGCAACAACCAAGCCAACGACTCTGAAACCATCTGAGACAACGACTGGCAAACCCACCGATGCAACAACCAAGCCGACGACTCTGAAACCCTCAGACACAACGACTGGCAAACCCACCGATGCGACAACCAAGCCAACGACTCTGAAACCCTCAGACACAACGACTGGCAAACCCACCGATGCGACAACCAAGCCGACGACTCTGAATCCATCTGAGACAACGACTGGCAAACCCACAGATGCGACAACCAAGCCGACGACTCTGAAACCCTCAGACACAACGACTGGCAAACCCACCGATGCGACAACCAAGCCGACGACTCTGAAACCATCTGAGACAACGACTGGCAAACCCACCGATGCGACAACCAAGCCGACGACTCTGAAACCCTCAGACACAACGACTGGCAAACCCACCGATGCGACAACCAAGCCGACGACTCTGAAACCATCTGAGACAACGACTGGCAAACCCACAGATGCAACAACCAAGCCAACGACTCTGAAACCCTCAGACACAACGACTGGCAAACCCACCGATGCGACAACCAAGCCGACGACTCTGAATCCATCTGAGACAACGACTGGCAAACCCACCGATGCGACAACCAAGCCGACGACTCTGAAACCATCTGAGACAACGACTGGCAAACCCACCGATGCGACAACCAAGCCAACGACTCTGAAACCCTCAGACACAACGACTGGCAAACCCACCGATGCGACAACCAAGCCGACGACTCTGAAACCATCTGAGACAACGACTGGCAAACCCACCGATGCAACAACCAAGCCGACGACTCTGAAACCCTCAGACACAACGACTGGCAAACCCACCGATGCGACAACCAAGCCGACGACTCTGAAACCATCTGAGACAACGACTGGCAAACCCACCGATGCAACAACCAAGCCGACGACTCTGAAACCCTCAGACACAACGACTGGCAAACCCACCGATGCGACAACCAAGCCGACGACTCTGAATCCATCTGAGACAACGACTGGCAAACCCACAGATGCAACAACCAAGCCAACGACTCTGAAACCCTCAGACACAACGACTGGCAAACCCACCGATGCGACAACCAAGCCGACGACTCTGAATCCATCTGAGACAACGACTGGCAAACCCACAGATGCGACAACCAAGCCGACGACTCTGAAACCCTCAGACACAACGACTGGCAAACCCACCGATGCGACAACCAAGCCGACGACTCTGAATCCATCTGAGACAACGACTGGCAAACCCACAGATGCAACAACCAAGCCAACGACTCTGAAACTCTCAGACACAACGACTGGCAAACCCACCGATGCGACAACCAAGCCGACGACTCTGAATCCATCTGAGACAACGACTGGCAAACCCACAGATGCAACAACCAAGCCAACGACTCTGAAACCCTCAGACACAACGACTGGCAAACCCACCGATGCGACAACCAAGCCGACGACTCTGAATCCATCTGAGACAACGACTGGCAAACCCACAGATGCGACAACCAAGCCGACGACTCTGAAACCCTCAGACACAACGACTGGCAAACCCACCGATGCGACAACCAAGCCGACGACTCTGAATCCATCTGAGACAACGACTGGCAAACCCACAGATGCAACAACCAAGCCAACGACTCTGAAACTCTCAGACACAACGACTGGCAAACCCACCGATGCGACAACCAAGCCGACGACTCTGAATCCATCTGAGACAACGACTGGCAAACCCACCGATGCAACAACCAAGCCGACGACTCTGAAACCCTCAGACACAACGACTGGCAAACCCACCGATGCGACAACCAAGCCGACGACTCTGAATCCATCTGAGACAACGACTGGCAAACCCACAGATGCAACAACCAAGCCAACGACTCTGAAACTCTCAGACACAACGACTGGCAAACCCACCGATGCGACAACCAAGCCGACGACTCTGAATCCATCTGAGACAACGACTGGCAAACCCACAGATGCGACAACCAAGCCGACGACTCTGAAACCCTCAGACACAACGACTGGCAAACCCACCGATGCGACAACCAAGCCGACGACTCTGAATCCATCTGAGACAACGACTGGCAAACCCACCGATGCAACAACCAAGCCAACGACTCTGAAACCATCTGAGACAACGACTGGCAAACCCACCGATGCAACAACCAAGCCGACGACTTTGAAACCATCTGAGACAACGACTGGCAAACCCACCGATGCGACAACCAAGCCAACGACTCTGAAACCCTCAGACACAACGACTGGCAAACCCACCGATGCAACAACCAAGCCGACGACTTTGAAACCATCTGAGACAACGACTGGCAAACCCACCGATGCGACAACCAAGCCAACGACTCTGAAACCCTCAGACACAACGACTGGCAAACCCACAGATGCAACAACCAAGCCAACGACTCTGAAACCCTCAGACACAACGACTGGCAAACCCACCGATGCAACAACCAAGCCGACGACTCTGAAACCCTCAGACACAACGACTGGCAAACCCACCGATGCGACAACCAAGCCGACGACTCTGAATCCATCTGAGACAACGACTGGCAAACCCACAGATGCAACAACCAAGCCAACGACTCTGAAACCCTCAGACACAACGACTGGCAAACCCACCGATGCAACAACCAAGCCGACGACTCTGAAACCCTCAGACACAACGACTGGCAAACCCACCGATGCGACAGCCAAGCCAACGACTCTCGAGACGACGGAGCAGCCAGCCACAAGCAGCACCGGGCGAACCACTGCCTCTCTTCCACCGTTCAATATCTTCGAGGTGGACGGATCTGTGGCCCCAACGACGACGACAGTGGCGGGTGGCTAGGCGGACCGGGCCGATGGCTGGGACAGTAATTAAGTAGTTAAGGGAACGAGCAGATAGAGCAGATCACAGGCGCTAATCAATGTACATATATTTGTGTTTTAATAAACGGTCCACAGGCGTGGAGATTTATTCTAGAAATGCCCATCGGCAGTTGATCGCCTTCACTGGACGGGGGAGGGTGGTTCTTGGGGGGATTTTGGCTTAAGTGGTAGACAAAAAAAAAAACAAAAAGGTGGGGAGGGTTGATCGAGGGATGAATGGATCTGTCAATGGATCAGTGGGGCCTAGAGGGGTATGTTGTTGTCGAGGGTGTTGCCGTCCTCGGCGCTCTCGTCGCTGTCGTAGTCGTAGGCGGCGTCCCGCCAGTCGCACAGGGCCGGAAACTTGTCGCTCACTTGATGCTGCACGCACTTGGCGGCCGCCGGACCCGACTGATAGATGGGCTCGTTGTAGATGTTATTGTAGTCGTAGTTGCAGGTGAGCATAAACTGGTATCTGGTGGCCTGTGGCTCCAGAAAGCGCACAGCGGCACAGCCCACGCGATGCACACGATCCGAGACGAGCAGCGTAAAGTGTCCGATCTTCTTGCTGTGTGTGTGGCAGACATTAGCACCACTAGAACCAAATAGCATGCGGGCCACTTACCCCTGGGGATGCGGACGATAGCTGTCGATGTAGGTCTGATTGGCGTCCAAGTACTCCCGGAACCAGTTGAGCACGAACGATTTCATGCGCCTCGAGTGCGACTTGAATTCGCGTCCGATCCAAAAGTAGCCGATATTCTGGCCGCTGAATTTGAAGCGCGGCGTATTGCGGCATTTGTCGTGCGCGAATTGGCAGCGCTTGGCATGCAGTGCGGCCATCTGCTCCAGTTCAGTGTCCCAGCGCAGCAGCGGCATGTGTGTGGCGCTGGCATAGCCGGCCAGCTCGCCGCTGGCTATCTTCGAGCGGGCCAAATTGTGCATGTCCAGCAGCAGCTGACGTCTGCGGTCATTCATGGCCAGCATCTTGGGCTGGGCACCGCAACCAGCACCAAAGCTGCCATTGTTGCCGCACGCCGTGTGCGGCACTTGCACCACATGACTCCCATTGTACAGCTGGCAAAGTGTGGGCGCACAGTAGCCGCCGGTGGTGGCGGTGGCCGCCTCCAGGCCACGGAGCCGCAATGCCACGCTAATCAGGAGCACTGCAGGTGCGACCCACAGGGCGGCGGCAGCACTGCACTTGCTCGACAATCTCGGCATCTCGACGGTCCACAAGCAACTGAGCTGAGGTCGAGCGGCTCTTTTGGTTTATGAATGGAAATGGACAGCCCCAAGTCGGCGGCGTCGCTGGCTTTTTCCCTCAACGCTTAGGGTTGGACCAGAGCCCCATAACTGGTTCTGTTGCCCCCTCCACGCCAGCATTGGGCTGGCTGGTTGGTTGTTTGCTTGTTTTGCTCATCCCTGGACACCGATCGAGCTTCCGGGCAGTGCAGCCAGTGCACCACTGAAAACACCATCGGGTAACCGGTTTGGCATTGGCTGCTCCGGTGGTGCTGCTCATCCGTCATGGGCGCTTTATGGGTGTCTGCCCCACCTCCGTGTAAGTGTGGATAATCAGCGGCTCAAAGCCCAGTGCCCAATGACCCATGGCCAGTGTGGGAAAAATGCTCGCTTCAAGGCAGTTGCCAATTGCCGGTAAGTGGCCAAGTCGGGGAATTATTTGCGTTCCATCAAAGCAGCTTTACAGATCTAAAGCTGTCTAAATTCCGTTAACAATATCCACAAGGAAAACAAATAAATAGAGCATAAGCCGCAGCATTTCATACTCTTCTAGGTGTAACGGTTCCAAGTGCAAACAAACAAATGGAAGCTGCAGCTAGAAAATAAAGTAATTCGATTTAACTCAGAGTATCAAAGTATCTGCGAGGAATAGTTAGGCGCAGAGAACTTTAATTATGTTTATATATATTTAATCTTTCTCATAATATTTATTTAAAATTAATTTAAAATGGTTTAGTGTGAACTTTGGCATACTTAATACACTAAATTGTTATTTAATTTGTTTTAATTGTATATAATTTATTTTTAATAAAATCGCGCTTCTTAGCTGCCCAGCTAAAAGGAAGATTGATGGGTTGCATTCTCATTTATTTATTTATTTAGTCTTACAAAAATTGTTTTTTAATACCAAACATTTTTAGTCGCTTGTGATTAGTTTTAATAGAATCTTTAAAATTGAAATTTTTTAATTGTAATTGAAATATTTTGGTTTGGTTTTGTTTTATTTTATTTAATTTTTTTTTTTTAATTACTTGTGTATTCGCATTTGTTTATTCATTAATTTGATTTGCATATTTAATTTAATTTAATTAGAAACAAATATAAATATTAAATGTACTATGTATATTCTCCACGCTCCCCAAAGTCGAAGCTCCCGCTCTGCAAAGAGTAAAGTGGTAAAAAAACATAAACTCAAATTAAAAGAAACGACGCGTCGGCAGAAACGTGCTTCACACCAAATCGGAGTGGCGGCATTAATTAAAATAACAATACTACAAAATAACAACAAAAGCAGCCACCAACGTATTATGCAAAAACCACAGAAAGCCAAACAAAAACAAAAACGAAAAGAAAAGAAGAACCTGATGGCCTGAAGAAGAACTTATGATTATGACGTTGAATGGCCAAAAAGAATGGGAACCAATGGCCACGGAGACGCCGCCGCTCCCTACCTTTGAAGAGTCTCTCTGTGGGTCAGTGCTATTTTTGTTTTTATTTTGTATTTTGATATCTATGCCTGCTTTGCGTGAATCGGATATATATTCATGTTCTCTGTTAAATTCGCAGATATATTCGCGCTTTCTAGCCGTAAAAATTATAGCATTTTTTTGTTCGCGACATAAACTGATCGTTAAAATTCAACTTATATGAGATTTTCTAATTAAACTGACCAGGGTATGCATAACTTCGCTATACCCGTACTCGCAAGCTTTTTGGTTTTCAGCTTTATTGGACAATTGCGTTCCGGCTGGTAAAGCAACCTTTTATTGGCTCTAAACACTCTGAGCCCGAGTATCACATCACTGAGACGTTTTCAGAATACCAGCTCATCGCACTACGACTATATGTAGTACCGTGCGATCACTGACTCAAAGATTCTTTTTGGCTTCTTTTGCTAGTAGTTAATGTCATCTCGCGCGCCCTGAGCTGCCTGAGAATTTATTTCTGCTGCTTTTCCAGCTTTCTTGTAATATTTAAACCTCTCCAAAGCCAGCGAAATTTCATAAATATTTCTTGCATATTATGGCTAAAGTGTTCCATATCTCAGAGTTGTTTGCTAGTATTGAATTTCCCCATTGATAATGGGCTCAGTGATGCATAGGCAAACCCGATTTCAATTTCAATTGGAATTCAATTTATAATTTTACACTTTACACTTGTACGATTATCGCGTAAGACCTGGGCTTTTTTTATTCCCATGACGCAGTTATTGTGGTTTATTCTCTTGCATATTATTAGCACAAAAAAAATATGATTATGAATGATTTGTGATTAGCCGCCTCGCACTCGTATATCATTTTGAAAATAGCATCTGAACTCTGGCTCTTCGAGTGGCTGTTGTAATTAAAAGATCTAACAGGTAGTCAAAACATCACAGTCAGAGTCGGAGTCGGAGTCAGAGCCAGAGTCGGAACTGGATGTAGCAGTGGAGAAGCAGATCGTAGATGGGTGCGTGTTTGAGTTAACATGGGGGCATACCATATAACCATATATCTACGATATATAATTTGCATAGAAAATGATTAATCACGCGGCGATTAATTGCTGACAACGTCAACGGGGGCTGCAGCAAGTAGTTGCTTGATGCAGACAATAAATTTTAGCCGCGACTAAACATAAATTACTCTGAAAATGTGTACGAAAATACATTGGGAGCCTCGGGTAGCGCCCCACCAGCAAGCCAGGCATTAGGCAAGCAAAGTCTTATGATTGGCAGCATAATTAGCATTCCTACGTACCCGTACCCGTACACATCTGTGATGTTGCTGTTGCTGCACTTCCTCATTCTGTAATTACACCAATTGTGTGGCAGTTCGGCACGTTGAGCGTGACGCCATCTCAACCTTAACCTCAGGGTCAGCGCAATGTGCCAGCAGTTGCTCTTTCTCTGTCTCCCAGTGGATGGGAATGTCGCGTGCATCCAGAAAAAAACGTCCACAGATTCTCTTAAGAAAACGTGAGGGCAAGTGCATCAAGATTAGTTTTTTGAATCGATAATCCATTAAATATATTACAGTTTTCAACTGCATTGCTTTCCACGCAAGAATCGTTAATCAACGTTTGAGAATTATTCTATTGCGCCCTGTGACTCATTCCAGCATAAGAAAACTTTTCCCCTCTCCAACAACCGATGAAACTGTGCACTATTCCTCATCACTCCCCCTCCCCTGAACCAAGAAGCGGTCAAACGCACAAACATGCGCTCTCCTAATTAGATGTCAACTGAGCGAGCAATTGGGAAGAGAACCCAAAAGTAGAGCATGGAAGGAAGATGACAGAGGAGAGCTTTAAAAGAGCGCGTCACAAAGCCACCTACGCATGATAATCTGCATCGCTCTCTCACTCTCATTTTTTCGGCCGGCCGGTACAAACGCGCGCTTTTAAGTCCGTGCGAAGCGGGAAAAGGATTACAAATTAAATGGGTAAAGTGTCGCGCCGATGTGTAGTGCAGTTGCGAAAAATAAATGTACATTAAAAGTGAGTGTTTGGTGCAAGAAAATGTGCGGGTTCAATGGCGGGGGCGAAGCAAGAGGCAAATTGGCGAAAAATGGCAGCTCGGCGAAGCAGTGTAGTGCTAAAGTGTGTCCAAAAAGTGTGTGTGGGATCCAGGAGGCAAGAGAATCTAGAAGCCAGAGCCAACGTAAAGCCAGATCGATTCATTTTTTTCATGTGCAAAAGTCAGCAGTTCGCCTACCGTTTTAATTGTGCCAATAAGATGTTTTGTCCCTTTCCCACTTAATCTTAAAATATGCGCAGCGCAGGAGAAAAGAGTTGCTCTCTTGGCGCTTGGCGGCGGCTCTCTTTCCAAGCATCTGAAAGGTTCTGCATCACACAATTTGGTGATCTCTCTTAAGTGGACAACGTCAGCCGGACTTTGGTCCTGCAGTGCCTCAACATTTTTATTATAATACCCAAAATATGTAATCTTGTAAAATTTGCGTTAAATTATTGAAATCTCGCTGGCGGTTTCGGTTCGTACGTCGTTCGTTCGGAATCGTCGCGCGCTGTTACGTAGTCTAACACTGTGTGTGGGAAAGAAACAGCAAATGCAGCAAGAAAAACGTAAGAGAACATAAAGTTAAGAGAGCGAGAAGAGAGTGTTTGCTTACTGTTTTCCTGCTCTCTTTGCATACTGTATTTTGCTTAATCTTAAGAGAACGCCTTACGTTTTTTCTAGTTTAGATCTCCCCCCTTCCCCCTTTTCCATTACTTAGCTACGCCACTGGATGTGTTTGCTGCAACGCGTTCTCGTCCTCTCTCTCCTCCTTGTCCACACATGCAGCAATGAAGTTCTGGTTTTTGTCTTGGCTAAGATGAATGAGCGGTCTGGTGGTGGGAGCCCCTTTGATGTCAGCAGCGGGTGCTGTTGTCAGGACGTTGTCAGGTGTTGGAATTTGGCGTGGGGTCCAGTTGCATTTCATTTTCATTCTCATTTTATTACATTTCATTCTCGGC
Source organism: Drosophila ambigua (assembly GCA_018150905.1). Classification (NCBI taxonomy): domain Eukaryota; kingdom Metazoa; phylum Arthropoda; class Insecta; order Diptera; family Drosophilidae; genus Drosophila; species Drosophila ambigua. The sequence goes on along the minus strand of JAECWS010000151.1, from coordinate 2,411,467 downwards.
TTTGTTTTTCAGCACATACGAGCGTGTGTATGTATGTATATATGTACATACTTATGTACATATGTATGTATATACACTAATTAAATTCATGCTGAAATTTTTCTAATTAAAAGTTTACTAATGAAATTCATGCAGCTGCAGCTGCTGCTGCTGAATGTGCGTTTGTATGCGTTTTGCATCTGCATGTGTGTGAGTGTGATTAAGTGTGTGTGTTGGTGGCTCTGGTCCAAAGCCCAAAAGTCGCGCTTTCAATTAAAAATCGCCATCAACTGGGATCGCGGGGGCAGCAATTTTACACAAACACGCGGACAGGACAGGACAGCTGGCAAAAGCCTGATGCGCTCGAATTAGATTTGTATTAAATTGCATTTTTGTGGTTATAATTTATTTCGCAGCATTTTGTTGCCTTTTTCCGTTTGATTTCCCCCCCAAAAAAAACTCCAACGTTTACCCACACAGACGGAGCGAGGGAGAAGGTATCATGACTTATTGCAGGAATTTGAAACGGAGAAAAGAAAGGATTACCATGACAAAATATTCATGAACTCCTGGCTGTTCGTCTGGTAGCATAAGGAAACATTTATTGGCTGGTCAAAAAAAAATACATAAAGTACATTTGATGTCTTGCTTCTCTAACAGTTCAGCTGATTAATTAATCAAAAAGAAAGTGGTAAATATCAAAAGATACCAACTTTGAAGAATCGCAAGCCGATAACTTTAGTAATTTCCCAAGTTTTTGCACCACAAAAGATGAATTATAATAGTCTTAAATAAACTGAAAACAAATTCTTTTTATTAGTACACATGCGAATTCTTTCTTTATTTTTTACCGTCCAATTCCATGCATTTTTTGTATTTGTCATAAAAAAGAAAGGGTATTCGCACAGCTCGGTTTGTTTCCCAATTGCATTTCCTTTCTTGTTTAGAATACGATTCGGTCAGGGTCTTTTTTTTTTTTTAGCTACCACTCCCAAAGCCTGCCTCCCTTTGGGGCGCCACATGTTCGAGTAAACAACTGCGTGGGCTGCGGAGTCAATGCAATCAAATGTGGCATAATTAAAAACTAATATCAAGTGAGCGATGGGCTGCCGCTGCGGCTGCCCCAGAGGGTACTTGGGTGGGGTGCATGGGGCGGTCATTTTGCGGTTTGATTATCGACTGCAAATAAATAAATAAGCAGGTCTTGATTTAGTTGATTATGTGGATATTTGGCCATTGGCCATTGAAATATCATCATACAAACACATATAGTGCGGAGTATATGTATAGCATATAGCAGTATATACTCGTTCTCGTTCGACGCTTGGGGCATCAGAACGAAATTGGAAAATTCTCTATGCATTGCTCGTTTGAGTGGCAACCAGATAGTACACATAGTAAATAGTACATCTAGTATATGGTAAATAAATAAATATTATGTCATGGGAGTCATTCTAATTTGTTTATACACTTAATGAAAGTTAATATCATCAGTCTGCCTCATTGGAAAAGATAGTACTACATAGTAACAGTGCACTGATACAGGAGTCCGAGATTAACAGTCTGTTACAGCCGATAACTTCAACACTAGTAAACAGCCTGTTACACTTCTCTAACAGCCTGTTAACACTGCACTGTAACCGCTCTTACGGTCCACACGGCACCCGAGCGGCCTGAGCTTGTAACTTCTATGAATCTACATTGAATTTTCCAAATAAAATGAATAAACGATGGCCGAATCCTGTTGGATTGTGATAGAAGTAGCATCCATCATTTAAATATTAGATGTAATAAGATTTTAGAATAGAAAATAGGCCCCAAATATTGTATTTTATTCTTATTCTATATGCAACTTTGGAACAGATAAGCTACTGAAAAAAAAGCTGTACAGATTTTAATTGAAAAACATTTACTCCATTTGCAGTAATTATTCTTGAAGAGATTGTGCCTGGGCAGCTCCAATGGCAGCACTTTCACTATGATGCTAAGCGACGGGACGAACGCTTTCTCATTTGATTGATTTTGGGGTAAGTACAAGCATAAATCATTCACTTTTGTTTTCTCGATTGTTCCACAATTACACTCCCATAGATTCGTTTTTTGTGTGTTCTATTCGTAATTGATATCCTTTTGGGTGGCTGCTGGGGGGAATCACCAGTAAATTGAATTAATAAATGTGTGAAAAGCTGTTAGTCAATAGAAACGGTCAACTCTATGGGTGCTGTTATACGCACGCGTGAAGAGCTGTTAGTCAACAGAAACTGTCAACTCTATGGGGGCTGTTATACGCATGATATACCCATAGCCATCGATAACAACAGTGGCGATACTCTCTTAAGAAGTCGAAGCGACCAAGATAGCACACGTTCAAGAAAACCTTTTGTTTCAATTAATTCAGTCTACATATTGTTAAACTTATTATATCCAATAAACACTACTACTACTCAAAAGCCATCCCTTCACAGTTCAGAAGTGGGATTAGTAGAGTTTTTATGTGTAGAGCGAAAAAGTTTTAAGAGAAACTCAAAAAAAGCGGCAAGAATCGTCGGCGTGGGAAGTTTGCAATGGGATGTGTTCCCTAAGGTCTGTGTGACAAAGAAAATTGCAAATTACGGATGTGTTCCTTTTCTACGTGGCAGACGGATTCAACGTTCAGCGATCAGGCATTTAGTGAACCCGGACAGAAAGAGTCTCAAGAAATTGCGTCAGGAAGCTGTGTGATTAATACATACAAAAGGCTTGTGTGTATATGAAGCGTCGTTGTGAAATTCAGAAGTTGAAGCCCAACGTTGTGAAATACAGTCATATCAGTTGTCTCGCTTGCACACATCATAACGAAATTGATTGTGCGTGCAAGTTAAAAGCAGACAAACAGAGGGACGACCATATCAGCGAAAATGGTCAAAATTGCAGATCTTAAGGTGGACCAGTTACGGTTCTTGTTAAGAGAGCGGAACTTGGCAGTTTCGGGCTCCAGAGCCGAATTAGTACAACGACTAATTGAGTTTGAGAAAACCGAAGACGTAGAGATGCCACAAGCGGCTGGAAACATAAGTCAACATGAGGAGGAGACGCTGACGTCACATGCGGCGGCAATTTCACACATGCAAAATGAAATGACGGAGCTGAAGAATATGATGGTTCAGTTGGTCATCATGCAACGACAAAACGCGGAAGCAACAGCATCAGGTGCAACAGCACAAGCGGCAGCAGCAACAACAAGCCAGCAGCCGATCAGTGAAGAAAATACAGAGGGTAGACAGGCTACCAATTACGTAAGGCAAGCGTCGGTCAAGGAAATAGCAAATACCTTGCCGGACTATGACCCCAGCGACGATAATGCCATCTCCGTAGACCAGTTCATCGATCGTGTCAACAAGGTAGTTGAGGCTTACCAATGGGACGAGAAGTTTCTTTTGCTCGCTATTTATACGCGGCTTAAGGGTCCCGCTAAGATGTGGCTCGACTCGTCGCCGGTTCTACACACCACATGGAGTGACTTCGCTGCAGCTATAAGAGACGAGTTTGGATCTAACCCAGATGAAGCAGAAGTTCACTTCAATATGGCGAATGCAACCAGACGATCAAAGGAGACAGTAAAGGAGTACTGTTTCCGGATGTCCGCCCTGGGCGTGCGGTACAAGCTTAGTGAAGCAGCTGTTATAAGATATGTTAGATCAGGTATACAGCATCGAGAATTGCAAAATAGTCTTGCCGCAATTCAGTTTTCGTCAATGAAGCAGTTTCGTGATGCAGCCGAATCGTATTTTGTAAATAGAGGTCGACCAATCGCAAACAAAAAGGAGTTCGTACCAAAGGGCAGCAACTTTGAGACAAAGCAGGACTACGACGTAAAGGCAACAAAGCCAAAGGAGACTCAAAAGTGCTACAACTGTGGAGAATTGGGGCACTTCGCTAGTTCATGCCAACAAGAAAAAAGAAGTCGCGTTGCAACAACTGTAATAAGTTTCATTCACTCAATGTGAAATGCCAACCGGCAAATATGATGCGTTTGGGTGCCGCGAATCTCGACAAGCTATTCACCAGGAAAATCTACATACAGTCGTACATCTATAGCGCATTCATTGATACTGGAAGTCAGGCTAGTATCATGCGCCAATCAGTTGCCAAACAAATCAACGCTGATCGCCACAAGTGCTCTATGAAGATTCGAGGCATTTGTGGGGGCTCCTGTATCTTGACCGAAGCAATGGTTGTGGATATGGACATCGATGGAAAAATGATTACGGCCAAAGTATACATAGCAGACGACGACCTGCTGCAAGAGGACTTTCTGTTAGGACAAGACGTCATCATTAGCGGTCATCTATCGCTGAAGTTTGAGCCAGGCGACACTGAAGTGAAACGTGCTATTCATCAACCGGTAGCCTTTGTAAGCGACAACCTAACTACAAAACTTCTTGTCAATCTACAGAACCATCAGGAGAGAAGTCAAATGGGCGGTTTGCTGGAGAAGTTCAGGCATGTTTTCTCCACAGGACTGCAAGGCATAGGCAAAACCAACATTGTTCAAGCCAACATTAGCGTTGAGAGTGGCCATGTGGTTTCGCAAGCGCCATACCGAGTATCCGAGCCAAAGAAGGAAATTGTACGCAGAATGGTCGAAGAGCTGTTGGAGCAGGATATTATCATACCATCCACGTCAGAGTACGCCAGCCCAGTGGTGCTCATCAAGAAGCCAAACGGTAGTGATCGACTATGTGTTGATTACCGCCGTCTCAATAAATTGATCAAGAAGGAAAATTTTCCTGTACCGAACATCGAGGAGCGTCTGCAGGAGGCGAAGCGATTTAAATACTTTTCTTCTCTGGATCTCAACAGCGGTTCTTATCAGATAGAAGTAGCACCGGAAAGTAGAAGGTTTACAGCATTCATCACTACGGATGGACTGTATGAGTTCAAGCGACTTCCTTTTGGACTAAAGACTGCACCTGCTGTTTTCAATCGACTCATGGCAGAATTACAAAAGCGAGTGCAGAAAGGCGACATGATACATTACATGGACGACATCTTAATTGGTAGTCAGACGTTTGACGAGATGTATGAGAAGCTTGAGCGAATCCTCCAAGTATTGCAAGAGTGCGGACTAACGCTAAATCTGGATAAATGTGAATTGTTCAAACAAACAATTACATTCCTGGGTCATCAGATACACGCAGACGGCATTAGTCCTGGAGAGGTAAAGACGAACGCTATTGCATTGTTCTCGACGCCGAGCAATGTGACTGAAGTACGGCAGTTTTTGGGTCTCAGCGGTTATTTCCGGAAATTTGTTGCCGGATATGCCATTATTTCGGATCCCTTGCGTGCCCTATTGCGCAAAGACCAGACGTTCAAGTGGGAACAACCACAACAGGATGCATTTGACGAGTTAAAGAGACGCCTCATATCGAAGCCCGTTGTCACCAGTTACCGACTCGATGCTGAGCATGAACTACATACGGATGCCAGTGCCATTGGTTTAGCCGGAGTATTGCTGCAGAAGGATGAAGATCAGATGAAGCCAATTGCTTACTATAGCCGAGCAACGTCCAAGCCAGAGAAGAACTACCACAGTTATGAACTAGAAGCTCTAGCCGTCGTCGAGTCGTTGGAGCGATTTAAATATTACATCTATGGTAAGCGTATTAAAGTCGTTACCGATTGTAATGCCCTGAAAACATCAATGGAGAAACGAGAGCTTATACCCCGAATTGCAAGATGGTGGCTGCGTATACAAGAATTTGACATAGACATTGTTCATCGAGCTGGAACACAGATGAATCATGTTGACGCACTAAGTCGAGCTCCAGTTGAGGATGCACATGAGATGGACACAGCATCCCTGAAAATTTCAAAGACCATCATTGACGAGGCTGATTGGTTGTTTGCCATACAATTACAAGATGAGAAAATCCAGAAGATTGTCGCTGAGATGAAAATTGATAAGAAATCTGAGAACGACGAGTATGTGATCGAGCAAGATCGCCTGTTTCGCAAATATGACGGCAAGCTGCTATGGGTTGTTCCGAAGCAGCTAAGATTCCATATTTTACATGAATGTCACGACAAGGCTGGACACATGAGCACAGAGAAAACCATTAATCGGATTCTAAATTTGTTTTGGTTTCCCCGAATGCGCAACTACGTTAAAAGCTACATAAAGTCATGTGTGGGCTGTGCGCTGTATAAGATACCAGGTGGACGTCAGGAAGGACAATACCATTATGATGACATCAATCCGATCCCTTTTTCGACCGTACATATGGATCACCTGGGACCCTTCCCAAAGAGTTCAAAACGGAATGAGCACATTCTTGTAATTGTCGACGCATTCACTAAATTTACCATAGTGCGAGCTGTAAAAAGTACAGCCACGAAACACGTTATTGATATCCTACAGGAGGTAACCAGCTACTTAGGAATGCCAGCTCGAATCATTACCGATCGCGGTACAGCTTTTACGTCAAAGGATTTTGATGTGTATTGTAAGTCGAATAATGTAAAGCACATACTCAATGCTGTAAAGACACCGAGAGCGAACGGACATGCAGAGCGAACCAACCGGATTATTTTGTCAATGCTATTGCCTTCAAATGAAAATGAAAAACGATGGGACGACCAGCTACGCTCAATTCAATGGAGCATTAACACCATGGTAAATAGTACGACTAAATGTTCCCCATTTCAGTTATTGTATGGTTATGAGCCACGAGATATCCTCAAGAACACAGTGACGAATGCGATCCAAGGCCCGGATCTGAAGATGATTACTGATGACGAATTGGAAAAGCTACGAGCAGATGCTGCAACTACAGTCAACGATCATAGGGCTGCTGCGAAGAAACGTTACGATGCTAGACATTCCAAGCCAACAGTATATACCCTTGGTGATCTTGTGTTAGTCGAGAATGAGCCGTTTAGCACAGGAACATCACGCAAATTGGAGCCTCGCTATAAAGGTCCATTTATTATCAGCAAGGTTCTGCCAAACGACCGATATCTAGTAGAAGATATCCCTCATGCCCAACGAAAGCAAAGGCACTATAAGTCGGTGTATTCTTCTGACAGAATGAAACGCTGGTGCGAACTTCCACCCGATGAACCAGATGAAGATGACGACATGGAAGGCGATTCACCCTACGAATCTCGCGAGGACGCTGCGATTTTTCAGGAAAGGCCGACTGTGAAAAGCTGTTAGTCAATAGAAACGGTCAACTCTATGGGTGCTGTTATACGCACGCGTGAAGAGCTGTTAGTCAACAGAAACTGTCAACTCTATGGGGGCTGTTATACGCATGATATACCCATAGCCATCGATAACAACAGTGGCGATACTCTCTTAAGAAGTCGAAGCGAACAAGATAGCACACGTTCAAGAAAACCTTTTGTTTCAATTAATTCAGTCTACATATTGTTAAACTTATTATATCCAATAAACACTACTACTACTCAAAAGCCATCCCTTCACAAATGCAACAGCATGTGAGCTGTCACGAAGCATGTAACCTGTAACCTGGAACTTGCAACTTGTGGGGTTGCACGCTGTGGCTGTGGCTGTGCCTGAGGCTCTGCCTTAAGACAGGAATTTTAAGTAATTACACATACAGAAGGTGATGGCGGGCGGGTGCATGGCAGGGGGGCAGGGGTTCAGGGGCAAGTGTATGCGACGGCAACTCAATTACAGAACCGTTCGTTGTGCGCGCGCCATGTGACGCCGACTAGGAATTTCATTTGGCTGGCAGGTCACGTGATGTGCAACAGCGGCAACGCCAGTCGTAAGTTGGGTGGTTGGCGTTACGTTAAGCGTTCTGCGCTTCCACGTTCTCCGAGCGGAGAGCGGAGAGCGAACGCAGCCGAGCGCCGGGGGCGAAGACTTTGATAAACTGCGTGCCGCAATATGAGGCAGCTAGCCGCAAAACTTTCGCACACAAAGAGCAGTGGGTGGGGGGGAGGAGAATGGACGGTGGAGTGGAGTGGGACGCACAGCCTGCCGCTAATTTATGTCGTCCTAGCCATTTGAAGATGGATTCTGGCCCATGGCCAGAGCCCTATTTAGTGTTTAACATGCGCTGGCTGCGGTCAAGACCATGCCACTGATGGATCATCCCTCTCTCTCACTGGGTATGCTGCACATGTGCAGCAGCTATGTGACATGAAAAGAAAGAACGAAAAATGGATGGAAGAATGAAAGGTAGAAAAATGGCAGAAAAAGGGCAGAAAAAGAGCACTAAAAGAGTTTTCTTTGGTACCTGAAATTGGTTGCACGGTTGTGGCATCTGATACAGCTTTTATATGCAAAAAATACGCAAGTTTTCAATAGAATTTTCACACCCTAACGTTAGGGTTTTCTGCGAATAATTAGCGCCCCAAAAGATGGGTATCCTTTAGCCTATATTATTCCTATATTTTTTTTTTGTTCTCTAGTCTCTCTTTTTTTATTTTTATGTGGGAGAGATGTTTTGGGCAGAGATACATGGGCGCAGGCGAAGGAGGAGGATGGTCAAATGCCACATGGCATTCCCAGCGGCACGCTCCGCAGGCATCAATATTCCTGACGCTGGACGCGCATGGCCACCTCCGGAGAGAGGACGCCGCCGCCGCAAGGCAAAGACAGCTCCCAGAAAGAGGGAAAGAGACATGGACAGGGACAGGGAGATACCAAATCCGAGCAGGGGAGCGGGGAACAGAAAGAAGCCAAGGCTAAAACACAGTCAAAATATTGACACGACTCTCGGTCGTGGGGCCAGGCGCTCTTTGTTGCGCTTTATTGGCACTAGGCAGGGACGTGTGGCAAAGACGATGCTGCTGCTGCTGCTGCTCCGTCTTGGCCTTTGTCTGGCGTGTCTGCCACTTGCCCCATACGACTGCTGCTGCTGCTGCTTTCTCCCTTTTAATCTTGTTTCCAATTTGGTCGATTTTAAAGACATTTGCCTCGCAAGGGCATGCATTCACAACAATTCGCTTACTTCAATAATGCCAAATAATGGCTGAGATTTTGTTGTTTGTTGGCCAAAAAGGCAGTAAGGCAGGCAGGCAGGCAGGCAGGCAGGCAGGATCCCCGAAACACTCCTTTGCAGCAAAGGCAGGCAGGCACCCAGGGATTCTGTTGGCCCTCACGTATGTGGTGGTGGGCTTTTGAATTATCGCTGGTATTTTGTATTTTTGTATTTCTTATTTCGTCTTATATTTATGTTCCTTACTTTCACGTGCGGGGGGTGAGCTACTTTCTGCGTGTTTGTGTGTGTTCCACTTTTTGCGGGCGGGGAATGCATGTTAGGGGGGAAATCCCAGCTGGTTCCATCGCTATGATAAAGCATTCCATGGCATAGTGCTGCTATGTGTGCTCATAACCCCCCAGAACAGTGGGAACTTTGAGTTATCTCCAAGAAATGATCTAACTTTTCGAAGTGGAAAAGAATGCAAAGTCATTTGCAGCCTGATCGACCGAGGTGCACTGCTGTATGACACGTGTCATTCAATATACTTAATTCAATTTTAAATTGATATTAAACAATGATTTATTATTAATATATTTTATTATATTTCGCTGATATTTTAAGGGGCACTTTGCCTATTCTTTGCTTATTGATAATTCTCTCTGCTGTCTTTCGGATATTTCGGTATTCGCCACAAATGATAATGAGTTATTCGGTTACTGTCACACGATTGAATCGTATATATAAATATATATATATATTTATGTATATTTCCCAGTGGAAATCATTTTGAAGACCCGATACTAAGTGAAACTCTTAAGAGAGAGTAGCGCAAACAATTCAAAGCAATAGCAAGGCAAGTGCATACATACTATACTCGTATGTGGTAATGCATAATGCAATGAAAATTATGTACCTAATGATATGCCGCAGCACATCTAATGATATGCATTAGAGCACATCGCATACACACTGACATGGGATATTCAATTTATACAGATTTTGGTGTTTAATCACATGTGTTATATTGAATGTGGGCAGCAGGAACAGGACAGGTGTATATTTTCTTTTCACTCTTAAATCAAACTACAAGTTAAACAAGTGAAATTTAATCAAAAACTTTTTGCAGGAAGACCGACCTGTTTTTATTACTACAAGAAAACCCATACATATGCACCTTGGCCACTTGCAATTTCGACGAAGAAGAAGTTTCCGCTCTAAGAAAACATGAAAATGATAAACGCAATCATTGTCTGTTGTCTGTGGCTAAAAGTTATTCAGCCACATAATTATTTGCCTGACTGCATCCCTGATTTCATTACAGAGTCATAGCCAGAGCCAGAGCAGGAGCCAGAGCAGGAGGCATCATGTGGAATTGTTGAAGAAACAAAAATCTTTGCCCACTCATATCATATCATCATTATATCCATAACATGGCCTGTCACATTGTCGCCAATACATGGTGGCAAATGTTCAATGAAAATTCTATACTCGTTCGTTTCCCTATTTCCATATGCAATTTTCGGTGGCATTAATTCAATTGAGTACCCCCGATCCCCAGGATGCTAACGATAATGACCTCCGAGTGCCCAGGCGAACAATGAGCAAATGGCATTAAATAAATAAGCATAATTAATGCAGTCGACAAGTTGCTGGACCTGGGACCTGCCACCTGCCACCTAGAACCTGGAACCTGTCGACGTCCTTGACTCATTCGCACTCATTCGCTTGGGGCCGATGTTTATCTATCCGGTACATCCTTTGCCTAATTTGGGGGCGCTGATGGAAAACTGTGTGCGCCCGGGGGGGTTGCTTGCCTGCCACACACAGAGAGTGTGTCTGTCTCGGAGACACTCTACTCTCTCTATAAATATGACTGTGAGTCATAAAAATGTATGAGGCGCAGTTGTCAGAAGGCATGAATTTTATGGCCTGTAGCAGCCTCAGTCAGTCTCAGTCTCAGTGTGTTTGTATTTGGCATACCCTGTAATTGCAGTGTAATGAAGGGTATATAAAACGAAAAAACGGAGCTTTGTTTATCCTTGTTTACATCAATGTACGAATTTTTCTGCTTTAGGTGTGAACTCTAGACTTAAAGATTTATTTATTTTAAAATTAGTGAAAAAATCTCTCAAAATTTAATATTTTTTTATAGCTTTATTAAAAATTATTTAGTAAATTAAAAAAGTGTAATTATAATTTTAATTTTCTTTAAAATTAATTTACTGCTTTTTGTTCTTTTATTAAATGCGGATCAATAGCCATTTCCAGCTACTAGAATTTCCCTCTTTCTGCTACAATCGTTTCTTTTCTGGAATTATTTTATTTGGGTATTTTTCTGTTGATAGCATCCCCACTCCTAATTATTGTTGTTGTTGTTGTTGTGCCTTTGTGGGTGTGTGACAAGGACAATCATTACGTGTTGTCGTTGCCGCGCAGCTGGGACAACAGCTCCTCCTTCTCCTTCTCCTCCTCCTCCTGCGCTTCCTGCTACTCCTCCTGCCCCATATACTACTTCATCTCCATCTCCCCAGCCGCCAGTCGCCAGTCGGCAAGTGTCGCAAGATGTGGATCCAGTATTGGGGCAAGTAGCCCCATAGCCAGAGCCCCAGCCATGGCATCAACTTGGCCACGTGTTTACATGCGCTCCAGCCATAAAGTAACGCCAACAAACGCACTTTACAGCCTCCAAATGCTCCACACTCCAATGGATGGTGGGATGGGGTATGGATGCTCCTGCCACTCCTTGGCAAAGGTGGGCCATGCTAAATTTTTAATGAAACGTCGCATAGAAAACGGCAAAAGTTGAATTTATGACTAGCACACGGAACACGGACACGAACACGAACATCGGACATGGACATTAGACATGGGTGACAAGGGGGAAAAGGACAAGAAACAAGACAAGCAAGGACAAGGGCAGATTTTGCTTTCCTTCATCGTGTCCCTTAACCGTTGGCCCTGAAAACCTTTCGCTCGCTTTTTCACGCTGCGGGGGTCACGACCAGACTTTGATTAGCTGCGATTGGTCGCAGTTGTTGATGGGTGCTTGATGTCCCAAAATAAAAACTGGAACGGCTCGTAACACGGGACAGGGCGCAGCAAACCTGGGAGCAGCAGTGGGGAAAGGGTTGACAGCGTCTGTCGTCGGTGGGACAATCAATTTTGCATTGCTGCGAGAAAAAAAAGAGTGCTTTAAAGGGAACTGGCGGGAAAGGCGGCACTGAAATCTTTATGTACGAAACTTCAGGCATATTTTTCTCTAGTTTTTTTTTTTTACTTCAAGGGGGATTTGGAGTCTTGTAATGGAGTTGAATGCGACTGCAGAAACCAAAGAGATCACATAAAAAAAGCCCTTTAGTTTTTTGTCATGCAGCAGCGCCCCTCGGTTCGTTTTCTTCTTGGTATCCGATTCCATATAATTCCATAAAAATGTTATTCACTAATTTAACATATGTTGGGAGTATAAGTGGATCAAAGGTTTCTTCCGCCTTCCGTTTCTTCCTTCATGCTTGAAATACATCAACCAAAAATACTCCCATTATATTGGGCGTGTGGTGCCAAGCGGCCCTCGGCTACGTGGCTGTTGCATTTGGCCAGAGGGATCAAAAATATGAAGGGCAGGTCATCGCAATTCATTCTGTTGGAATCATGCTGCAGGCCTGCTCCGGCACGCGAGCACACAACAAATTTTGTCGTAAGTTTAATGCTATGGCTATGGAGCGCGGGAAAGAATGGTCTCTGCCTCATTCCAGTAAATCAACGTCTGAGGCACGCCATTTCGTAGGTGCAACATGTGCTACAATGTACTTCACTGGGATATTCGTGTGCGTGGCCACAGCACTAAAGGGTCTTTCTTGTCTCTTCCAAAATTGCTGCTTTCACTCGGAGGGGATGCGAGTATTTAAGCGAAATTTTGTTAGATTTTAAATAAAATGCAGGCAACATACGACTTAGTTATATGAACGATTGCTCATGAGAATAGGTTAAAAAAAGCAAAGTTTTGAGACTGTTTTGGACTCTTTGGAAGACTGTTTTGTAGGCAAACTTTACTCTAAGCACAACGTATTATAATATGTCAAATTCAGTGCCAGAACTGTCATTCGATTAGCATCATCATCCCTTCGATAGCCACGTATTTCGATAGCTTTCGCTGGTGCAATCGCTGCGTTTAATCGCTGTCATTCTGGTTAAGAGTCGTTTCATTGTTGAATCATCCGTAATTGCATTCGCTTTATGTGCCACTCATAATTGTCGTTTCTTGTCGTTTATTGTTGTGGCACACTCATTCTCATCGTTGCCTCATCTTTACGATAACCCACACCCACACCTACACCCTCAAACCCCCCAAGGCAATCTCCCATCCGAACTAATGGCTCATGAGCGCCATTTCTCTCTAGCAACTTTTATGAGCGAGCTGGTCCCATGTAGTGAAATTACTTAGTGTGTGTTGAGAGTAAAAAACATGACCACTCCGGCAGGGCATCATCTTGGATAGTGCTTAAATGTTAATATGGAGATTTATTTGTTGTTGCAAGAGTACGCTTACTTTTCCCAGTGACCTTTTTTAGTTTGTTGTACCCAAAGAATGCTTGTGCTGAAACGAAACGCAAGAAATCTGCAAGCCAGAACAATAAAAAAAAAGTCCTTAAATTGAAATATTAATAACTAGACTTTAAATGATTTACAGCGAGAGTGGGGACTTAAAATAAAAGTTTTTGCACTTATATTTAAACATTAATATGGAATTAATAATTTAATAAAATTACATAAATGTGTTACATATTTAAATTAAATTTTTACCTTGCATTTAATAAATTTTGTTACATTTATTTTAATATTATATTTAATTTATTTTATTTTAATATTAAACACTAATATTCAAATAAGATTCATATTTAATATATTTTTAATATATTTATGGTTTAAATCAAAGTAAATTCTTCTTACTTTTTTAATATTTGTTTTAAGAAAATGTAATTTAAATATGGCTGTGTGTGTTTTACGCATGCCCATGCCCTGCCAAGATTTGAGTATCATTATCTGCCTATTTTTGTTGTCGAAATGCTGTCGATGGAAAGCAACTGAGATGCATTATTAATCCACACAATAACCAATAAAATATAGGCCAGCAAATTGTAGCTGAAGGACTTGTGAAGCTATTCAACTACATAGTAAATTGTGTAGTTCGAAAAGTGTTTGAATTTTGCTAACATTACATACGATATACTCGAGAATATTCGATAAGGACTTGGGGCGCTGTGCTCCCCCTGTTCGATTGCTAACAGCAAAATGTTTTAATTAATCAAATTGCTGATTTTCTAGAGAGTTGTAGTTATGTTATGTTATACTTTGAGCAATCAACTATATGTATATACATATGTGTGTGTGTGTGTATGTGTATTGGTTTCCTGAGACTGAGATCGCAATTCGATTTCAAGTAGACTGAACAAAAAGACTCATTGTGCAGCAGCTACTGTACTGTACTCATTGGAGTAAATATAAATTCACTTTTGCCTGCCTGCCTGCGTGCCTGTCTGCCAGCCTGTCCATCGCACTCCATTCTGCAGTAGATTAAGCAGCATTTGCACATTCAGAGAGAGAGAGAGAGTGGCCAAATCCCCCAGTGACTCAATAATAAATGCTATGACCATGCCTATGCCATGCCATGCCCCCATTGTTTTAGGCCCCGTAAACTGCTCATTAATCCATCTGGGAGTTCTGGCTGGCGATGCTCAATGCATTGCCCACTTGATTGAGTTTGACAGTAAAATATATTTTATCCTAAATCATTTTGCCCAATTGTTTTTCTTTGGGAATCAATGTGCAAAATTTGCTTAGCCAATTTGTTAAATGCGTCAAAACAGAGACGCAAAAAGCGTAGATGGAAGCCGAAATAGTTGGGGATGAGAGCAGCTAACACATCATGGCAATACTTGACCAAAAATTGGACAGCTCAGTGGTCGTCCCATGTCCATGTACCGTGTCTGTGTCCCGGCCCGGCCCGGTCTGTCCCCTCCCGTCCTGTCCCGTCCCGTTGTCGGTGTCCATGTCCATGTCCATGTGCATGTCCTGGGCTGTTAAGTGCAGCACGCAAATAAATCATAAAATATTTAGTTTGAAAATTTCATGCAACATTTCTGAAGAGAGTGCGAAGGCAGCCAACACGAGTGGCGGCGGCAAACATTCAATTTTTGGCAAGAGGCCAACAGCAAAACCAACAGCCAACAAAAACCGCTCAAAAATCTCTTTTGACTCCACTCCCAGGCGCTCCCTGGCGCTCTTGTTGCTGGGCGGTAGCAATTAAGTGCAACATACACACACACACACACACACACACAGATACATGGAGGGGTGGTGCAATATCATGGGGATATCCTGCCCGGCCATCTGCTTGGCCGCATCTTTGTGGCAAATGGAAAATTATCAAGACACGCATGTCGTAAAAACATGTTAAAATATGAAGACAAACGTCCAGTAGGAGGTGTGTGGCATGCACCTGCTCTCCCTCGCTGCTGCTGCTGCTTATCGCTGGGCATTCCCAGAGTGCAAAAAGCAAATTGTGTCACACTCAAAACAGGGCAGCAGGCAGTCCCCCTACCCCTGCCCCTGAATGCAACATGCCTCATGCCGCACTCTACCCGCAACCACATTGGTCGAGTGTAAAATGCAAAAAGTGTAGCCAACACACACACACACACACAAAAACCGTAAGCGGTTCGCCTTAAGAATGCTGCTGCAACTCAATCAAAAAGGCAACAGACCAGGCCAAGGGTTAAGGGCTAAGGCAGATGCTCTGCCACACTTCAGGGCTAGAGGCGGCGGGTGGCAGGGGGGCTAAGGTGATGAAGTGACAGTGGGTACAACAAACAAAAAAAAAACCCCCAACAAAAAGGGAATTCAGCCCACCCACAGAGTGTGTCTGACAAAGCGAATCCCGGAGCACGAAAAGTCCTCTAATCAGAATAAAAGACACAAATTTCAAATTCCGAGAGCAGTCCAAAGCTCTCGCCCTTAAAGCTTCAAGTATAAATATTCCATTAGCTGCAAAACGAATCCAAAAATCGTAGAACTTATAGTAGTAAAAGTTGAATGCAATTTTAAATACGATTTTCATTCATTTTCATTTAAATTCTGTTCAAAATCGGAACAAAAAACGCTTTTCACTTCCGGAGCTTGTAAAAAGTATTTAAAAATTGAAATGCTACCTTGGGGGGCCCATGGCAAAATTGCATCTCGTTTAGCCATTCGTTTGGGGGGGGGCAAATTATTTATGAGTTAAGGTGTGCGCCCTCAGGCAGTTCTTCCATCATTATAATTCGAAAAATAACAAAAAATAAAAATCAAGCCAGCAGGCACAAGGCAGCAGCAGCAAAGCCAATAATTCCGGGAAATCTAGTACTGCGTAGTTACCAAGGAGGGTGATTTCGATTCTCAGAGCCCGGCTCTGATTCTGTTCTATTCCGGAGCGTGCTACATCATTTCATTTTGTTAGACAACATTTCTGGGAATCGTTGTGCGCATTACGGTAAGCATGGACCGCCACTCCTTTTCCTGGTAGAAGTAACTGCTGCTGCCCACCGACAGCTGTCAGATAGATAGATAGACACCCCCCCCTGCAGAGAGTACGTACTTATGTACCCATTAATAAATTAATGTTGAAAGTTAAATATTGCAAATATTTGCACAGTTTTGGTCAAAGGTTTCGCTTGTCACAACTAATTCTAGTAGCTGCAGAGGAAAATTCATTTCCACTCATATTTCGTGTACTTTTTGATTACAAAATTTAATTGTTTCTAAAACCAGACACAAAAACAAAAAATATAAAAGTTCAATAGTTAATATGTGGCCCGATTAGTACAACTATCTATACAGTTTTTTATTATTATTTTTATTTATTTATTTTTTAGTTATTATATATGATTTTAATATATAATTTTATAATTTTTAAATATTATTTCTAAATATCCGTAAAAATTGGTAATAATAATTATAGTTCATAATTATTAATAATTAATTAATTCATTTTTTTTAGCAAAGAATGTGATAATAACTTAACATTTATTTTTTACAGAGTGAAAATATAATCCAGGAATCAAAACAAATCCATTAAAATATTATTAAAAGCATTTCCTAAGCAAATGAAAACAACTTTTTTAAATAGGATTACTTTAGTTAGGGAAATCCATTAAAAACTAACAATCAAAATCCAAAAAACTTTTTCGCCACTTTTCAACACAGATTTTACACGTGTGCTTTTACCGCTTTTCATTGTAGATTTTCACTTAAAAAAATAACCATACATACATTTTGTTGCATATAGCAATATTCGGTTCCACAATTCCACTTTCAAGTACAAATAAATTCGTATAATGCATACTCGTATGTACCGCCTCGCCTCGCCTCGCCCCTTCCCACTTCACACCACTCACTCAAATTGTTGGATGCAAAAATCGATGCGAATTTTTTTACCCGCACTGCATACTTTCGGGCGCTTTCCTAATTCCTGCGCATTTTCCACTACTGCCGGAATGACTGAATGAACGAAATTGTTGTGCAGATTTTAATAAACAAAGTGAAAAAGAGTGAAGTGAAAATTGAATGCGTTGCCATACTGGGAAATCCCGAAGCTGTTGTTGCATTAATTTGTTGATTGAAACGACCAAAGGAGAGGTAACGCGGCGTTGAGGCGGGGATTCGGGGAGGCGTGTGGCAAAGTGGCACAAATGAAACATCTAGAATTTCAAGGCAAGCCAACATCAATGCAGGGGCACATCGATGATGCACCGTCCAAACCGCCCAACTATGTGTGTGTTTTTCTCACAGTGTAAGTGTGCGTGTGTGTGGCTGTGTGTGTGTGTGTGTGTGGGAATGGTCAATACCGACTAATTGCGCTTAACAAGGCAACAAAAAAAAAAAAATAGAAACAACTCTTGGAGAGAAGAGGGCAAAGAACGAGCGCCAAATGCAGCAGAAAAAGCAAAAAAAAAAAAAAAAAACCCGGAGAAAGAAGAAATGGGTAGGAGAAAGCTGCTGCTGCATCTCTTGTGGTGTGTGGTAGGGACTGGGACTGGGACTGGTGGCAGGGATGGATGATAACATGCTCCTAATGGACTTGACATGCAAATTGTCGTCATCAAGAGTGACCCAAACGAGCGGCTGCGACGTCTGTGCCGCCTCGACCAAACCCATCCACCTAAAAGCCGTTGGAGTGGGCGTTGGCGTTGCTGCCCAACGACTTTGGATTTTGATTGTTGATTACCTTGGCCCTCCCCCCAAGCGGCACTGGTAGAATCAGCAGCAGCAGCAGCTTCCAGAGCCATCATCCAGCATCCAGAAGCTACATCAGCAGCAATCGCAATCGCATCCGGATTCGGATTCGAATTCGGCTTTCGATTCTCATCTGTAACTCCATCTCCATCTGGTGCACAGTAAATTGCATTAGGCAAACAATTGAATCGGTCTGTCTGTCTGCCCCGGTGGGGATTCGGGGCTTCAGTTGGGTAACAAATTTTTAATGCACACATTTAGGGTACCAGCCAGCCAGCCAGCCAGCCAGTCAGCCAGCTAGCCAGTCAGGCCACTGACAGCCACCACATTCGATTCATTGGCTTAACGAAGTTGCATCTCATCCCCGACCCCGACCCCTGCCCACTGACCCCTGACCCTCTGTCACAGCTTTTCTGTCGAATTGCATAAGTCAACGGGAAAGACAAAATTTAATTATGATTCCTACAGAGAGAGAGCTACAGAGAGAGTTGCTGAAAATGGCATTAAAAATTCATCAAAAGATGGGATTATCCGAGCAAAGCTAGAACAGAAATCTCTCTAAACTCTGAGAATTAAGAGTAGGGTATTACTTAAAACATATAATTGTTTTTACATAGCATATCAACCCAAAGAATGTGACACTTGTATCATATAAATTCTGGTTGCCCTTTGTATGATTTGCCGCAGAGGTTAGAGGCCTCTGAAAAATATCCAAAGTACATAGCATACATAGATGATTTTTAATAAATACTTTATATTATTTACATGCAGAAATTTAAATTAATATTAACCTAAAACTGCTGCTCAATAGCGACTGTGATGATTTTTTTCTTGTGGTTAACAATTTTATGTATCATTTAATAGAATGTAAGAATTTTGGCATTTAACACTCAGAAATACCGGAGATAGTATATGAACACACAGCTATAATTAAATTAAATAATCTAAAAATTAAAATATGTAAAAATATGTAATATAAAAATTATTTATTTTAAATATGAATTATATGTTGATCAAATATTTTTCATATCTACTCGAATGCAATTTTAGTGTTAATTAATTACCATGTAAATTTCAGTCAGATTTTCTTTAATTTCCATCACCCTCAAAAACGATGTTTCTTGGAGATTTAAAGTGTCCAAACGCATGCAAAGTTATCGTTTAAATATGGTTTTGCCTCCACAAAAAAAAAACACCATAATATTATATTCAAGGATAAAGCAAGTGCACGTATAAATGCGATATACCCTCGAACTCCACGCGTATGTCGAGTTCCCGTCAATGGTTTTTTTTTGGGGGGCTAGATGACAGGCATTTTCGATATGAATAGCAGAATATTTGGTGTCTGATTTATTGGAATGTGGGTTAAAACATTTTCAGTGAGTTTCAATTGCTCCTGCCTGCCTGCCTGCCTAGCTGCCTTCCTGCCGCCGCACATGCCACACACTCTGATGCTGTAGTGGCAGCGGATCGAAATGCGATTTAAAATGCGATTTTAAATTGCCGCAAAAGTTCGAACTTGAAATATTCAAGCTAATTAGGGTTAATGCGCGCGCAGAGAGATAGAAAGACACAAAGACAGAGCTTTAAGCTGCTGCCTGACAGTTATTCAATATTCCATTGCATTCCGCTAAACGGGGCTGCATGCATTAAATCGAGGCAATAGGGGGAGGTCGGCAAATTGCGTAGTGCTGCTTGCCATCGAATTTTGTTTTCCATTTTGTTGCAGGTGGCAAAAGAAATTTTCAATTAAACAAATTTGATGCCATTAATTAAAAAGTCAAAGCGCCAATGTAGCGCAAATGAAGCTACAAATACCACACACACAGAGCTACATTTATAGCTATGCAAAGACACACACAGATACGGATGTACACTCACTCATGGCACTCGCTTCAAGATTTGCATGAGAGCACAAAGTGAAAGCGAATCGAACAGCCGATAGGGGGGGAACCGAACAGACAGGGAAAGCAGGCAAAAGTAAAAGTAAAAGCGCATTGCATAACACAAGAGGCACACCCACACACACATCGCACATAGATACATTTGTGTTGCGGTTGCCAAGAATCCTTAGAACTGATCCTCAAAATAAACAGCAGAGTTAATACACTGTCTATGGGTGTCTCACGGAATTTCTCCTGGGCTGAGGAAAAAAAAACAGCTGTAGAAATTATGTTCTAAATTGCGCATTATTGTGAAGCTCAATTAAATCAAAGGAAGAATTGTATTATCTTTTCGTCGCTTCAAAATATTTTTAAAAATCAATTTAAAAAAAAAATGTAGATATTAAATGTTTTTCAAAGTTTATATTTAATTATATTTGTTTAGGATATCATTAAATTTGTGTAAAATATTCCATCAATGCCTATAAGCTACCAAGATATTGTATTTTGGGCTATTCCTTGCCTGTCTAGATGCAGAACAGATTTCATTTTCAGTCCGAAGAATCCAATAAGAAAATACATCGAGAGCGATGGTTGGACCCAGCTCTCGATGCTAGTCTAGGGCAAAATTTAACTTAAAGAATCATTCGATAAAATCGTTTTTGCCGCAGGTTGCTACACTCAGAGAAAAATGGAATTAAATTAAATATTCGGCTTAAAAAAAAGCAGGATAATTAAATTTTCATTTATTAAAAGATTTTAGCAGCCCATCGATGCTGTTTTAAATGGTGTTAGGTGTTTTATTCAGGTGATTTGCATTGTCTAATTTTGATTCAAACTAAAAAACACCAAATTTCCATTAGCATTATTCTAACCCATCCTGTTGCTGCTGCTCGCTCATTAGCGCCAGAGTTGACAAGCCATTTGGAGGGGAGAGAGCAAGTGTTGCCACCGCTAACAATTGTATTGGGATAACTTGTGTGTGTGGGTGAAGTGAAGGCTGAAGGCAACCACGGAAGTACTTTAAACGTGTTCCAGTCTTTGGCCTGGCACTCGTCCGACTTCCACAGAAAAATCCTCTCCAAATCCCCGCCAGATCCCTGGCACATGCCACCCAACGCTTTTTGAGTGGGGGAGTTTGGTGGGGGGGGCCGGTCTTGGCAGTTGGCTTTGTTGGCTTCGCGGCTCAAGCTTTGGCAAGTGTTTGCCACCATATGCATAAAGTATACTTTTGCCCCACGCCATTGAAGGCATGACCTAAAGAGGGTGGTGGGGGGTGGGATGGTACTGGTACTGGGACTGGGACTGCGACTTGGGCTGGTAGTGGAGTCGTCTTTCGTCTAATAAGCTCCCGTCGCCGATTCTTTGAGCTGTTTGCTGCTAATTGTTGCCACAAACTCATCGCCATAGCCCCAATGCGCCACAACGCGCCCCCTCAGGCCGGTTGCGAACCTCTCCTTGCCACTGCCTCGCTGCTCCCGCTGCCTTGGTAATTTTTAAACAAACTTTGCGACATTTGCGTGCGTTTTTCGGTTTCGTTTGAAGCTTCGTCTGGAAGCGCCTCCGACATTGTCGTTTGTAGGCGAGAGAACTAATTACATTTTCGTTTTCAATTAGAACAAAGCGAAGCGAACAACGTTTTTCGGGCGTTCGCCCCAGAAAACTCTTCTTCGCCGTCGTCGTCGCGTCGTCGTCGCGTTGAGTGGGTCGAACGAACGTTGGTGGGTCGCTCGCTTGGCAGTGGGCGGAGGCTTTGATTCGGGTTTGTTTCCACTTTTCGTCTTTGCTGCACTGAGTTGGAAATTAGGAAAATTACTACAACAAACAAACAAACAGGCAAGGCAAAGCAAAGCATAGCAAAAGGCGTGACAAGGCGGGGCTGGGCGGGGGGCCCATGAAGAAAACGCGGAATAAAACGCGATGGAATACAACAAAAAAATCACATTAATAGAAACGGAAAGCCACAGGGTCACACAAAGCCCACTCGGATTTCAGTTTTTCCATATTTCCTGAGGCAAATCGGTCTTGAAATCGGTATTAACACCTTTTTTTATGGACAATTTTCTGGTACTTTTTTTTCGCAATTTTAAAATGCTCACATAAAATGAATGCAACTTTTTCTGAAAGTTTTAGAGGTCTATAACAAAGTTTCAAACTTTATTAAAACAATTAATAACAATTAAATGCACTTGAAAATATCTTCAGGTGCAGACATTGTAACGACACGAATACAAAATCGTATGAGGGGTCAAACCTTTTTAGCTATTACTTTATTTGAAATTTGCACTGCAATTGCCGAGGAAAAATTATGAGATTATAAATTATTATTATTATTATATTGGAGATTTTTGTTAAATTTCAAATTTAATTTCTAAGTAGAAATGTATGTATATGTACATATGTATATTGCAATGTTTAAGTAAAACATAATTTGTATCTTGTGTAAATCGCGTTCGAAATTGTAGTTATATTTTGTATACCATAAGCCGGCAAACATTAAGCAGTGCTTAAAGGCCCTGCCTGGGCTCAAAATACTTAGTAATGTGCCATTACATATGTGCAGGCAACGTCATTAAATTTATGATCATGAACGGGATTTGGTGGCAGGGGCTGGGGCAGGCGGTTGCTGCTTAGGCAATGAATCGTGCGGCCTGCTGCGAAGTGGAGCGTCGCTGAGTGAACGGGTGGCTGGGTGGGGGGGTTTGGGGGGCATGTGGCGAGGCCAAGCGGCCATAATTGGTCAGTAGGCGGCAGAATACGCATATCGACTTGGCAGCATTGGATTTGTGCCCCCCGAAGGCAGAGTTGGCGGTTGGCGGAATGCATGTTGCACATTGTGCATTGCGTGGGTGGCCATTGCGCGTTGCACGTTGAACGGACGCGTTGGCAATTAGCAAGAATATCAATTGGGCGAACGGATAGTCCAATTTTGAGTCTGCCTCACTTTGTCGTCGTTGCAACTGCCACTGCCAATGTCGCAGTGTCGCAGTGTCCAGTGCCCAGTGGCACTGTAACTGTAAGCCCAGTGCTAAGCTTTTGTAAGCGACACACAACGTTGCCCCATGCCCCATGCCATGCCATAATTATGCTATAGGAATCTGAAGAGTCCCGTGGAATACAATTGCAACAAAACCCATGCAACGAATGCGAGCAAATCAGGACGAGCACCTGGTGGCTGCTATTGCCACCTGCCACTTGCCGTTTGCCACTCGGTGCCTCGCCCTCTCTCTCACTCTCTCTCGCACTGGTGGCTATCATTTTGCAGGGCGAATGGGGCGTGGCATGTCCTGGTCAACGCCACTGACCGCAGGACGCGCCGCTGCGTAAATGTTACAGCAATGAGCGGTTTTACAGTTGAGTGAATTAATCTGCGCCCCCTGCCCCACACACTCACACATGCACACACAGTCACCTCCATATGTATGCATACATAGTGCATTTCCTCACACCCCCCCCCGAGTTGCACAGTGGAAAAAACTGTCGAAATTACTGATTGAATTTCGCGAATTTAAAGCATTTTTGTTTTGTTTTTGTTTTGCTTTGTATTGTTCTCTTCGCATAAGCCTATTAAAATAATAATTAATGTTCAATAGAACTAATTTCCATTGTTATTTGGCCGCTCGTAAAGTTGCACGCTTAGTGGCATGCTCATTAAATGGTGCATGATGCATTGCATTGTGCGGCACGGCACAGCACAGCACGGCACGGCATTGATGGCATTTCAATCTGCTTAAAGGATCGAATGGTGGTATAATGTGTGGCAGGAGGCAGCAGCAGTGGCGCGTGTAGAATTGAAAGAAGGCCAACAGCAGGCAGCAGGCAGCAGCCAGCAGGCAAAACGATTTCAGCTGCAAAATAAGATAGGGCTGCATCAAAGTGTGCTCAGATCAAAGGTTTACTCAGCTCAAAAGGTTACAGCTGCAACTACAGATCTCAGGTTGATATAATGCAGAGGAAAAGCAGCCAATGGGGAAAATATGAAAGGAAAAGCCACTGCAACAAACGACAAGTTGCTGTGGCAGATCCCCAAATGAGACGCAGGTGCATGCTAAATGCTAAAATCAGTTAAAAAGCCCAGCAAAAGAGCAGCCAAGATCAAGGCTTAGATTAACGTGGTGGTGCAAATAAAAGGTCAAAGTCAAGACATTTCTCACTGCTAAATAGTGTTTTCATTGCAGCTCAGAGATCGAAGAGATATACATATACTCTCGCACAAACGTCAGGAGAAAAAACATTGCCACTGGCAGCTGTTGGCCAGAGATTAAAATGTGTACAGGAAGCGAAGCAGCCAATGTGCTGCTGATGGCTGTAAATATTTGCTAGAATATTGCAAGCTGCGCTTGCTGATAATAAGTTGTTTTAAATTGAAGTCGACTTTAAACAAAAATTCATATACCAAATGAATAAATAAGTGCGCAAACTTTCAATCGATTCGCCATGAGACTTTCTCTATTACATTTTTTGTATTTTTTTTTGCCAGTGTACACATTTGACGGCGACCAATTATCATGTTTCAATTTGCATTTGTAAGCACTGCAGTTCGGCTGGAGGGGATGGCTGAGAGGGGTTTCAGCTCAGGTTACGCAGGCAGCCGCTGAGCCGATTGCCGGGCGGACGCGCCATCAACATCGACATTGCCATTTCCATTGCCTGCTTTTGGTATATTTGGCATTTATTGCAAATGGCCGACGCCACTCGACTGCCATTTGCACTTCTCTCTGCTGGCATGCCATCGCATGGCATCGCATCGCATCGCATCGCATCCCTTCTGCCATCCTCTCCCTATGGACATATACACCGAAAATGGCGTCATTTCCGCACCTGACGCGCTTTACAAATCAACGCAAATTTCTCAAAAACGTTTGTGGACCACACAAAAAAACTGCATACAACAAAAAAATACGATAAAGCGGAAAAAGAGATTTTCCAATATTACGACCATGAGAATACCTTTTTCTGTGACAATAAAAGTGGCATGCGATTTAAGTGGAACCTTTATAAGTACAAATTCGTAGAGCAGAGAGTAGAGCATGGATTTAGGTGTTCTTAGGCAAAATTTGGCATATATTTAATTCAATAAATTTAACAATATATATATTTTAATTATTTGCTTAATGAATTGAATACCTAAAAATTTATTAAGATTTGATGAGATCTTTCGTTAGGGAATTTTTTGATTTACAAATTGTGCCGATTTGTAGCTCTAAAAATTAAAAATTAAAAAAAATAATAAACAAAATTATAACATCTCACGGGGTTATTTCAGTTTAAATTTTATATACAGACATTTTTATTTTAGTTAACATTTTTAAATTAGAATTTATTTTATATATAAAAAAATAATTTTTGTATTTTAAATAATTATTTTTAAAATTTCTTTTGGAGTCAAGTAATTCAAATAAATTTCGCCGCTAAAATCTAGAAGATCTGACATCAGGAAAAGTCCAGTAAGCCTGTTTCTATACCGAACAGTATATGCCCTGTTTTTGTGTGTTCCATTTGCCCAAAATCGATACGAATATAATATACCCCTTGTGCCATAAGTATTGTACTTGGCTGATTTCTGTTATTGCCTTTTGCATGATTGTTGCTGTTTCGTTTAGCATTTTGGCTGCGTTGTTTGTTTGGCATTGTTGTTGTTGCCCCCTTGCTACCGCTGCTGATGCCCCCTGCTGCTCCTCCATGCTTTTGTGGTTTGTTATTGGCCGTTGATAAAATCATCAATAAATTAAAAATGAAACTAGGCTCTCGGCAGCACACCCACTCAGCGCCGCGTCGCTGCGTCTCCTCGCTGGTATGGTCTGGTCTGGTCTGGTCTGGCCTGGTCTGGGTCTGCCGTTTTTTGCCCCCGTGGGCCACGCCTCCTGTCACTCACTCGGCCATAACATCCGTTGGCAGTTAAATGCCAGGACGTTGGCGGCGTCTGTGGCCGGCGCCTGTGTGTATGCAATGGCATTTTTATTTCTATTTGCCAGCAGCCAGCCAGCCATACGCTATACATTCGGCCAGAGAGGGTCCTGCTACTCCAAGGTGGATTCTGCTACTAGAAGGTGGATTCCGCTGCGAGTAGATTTGATCGTACAGCTAGCAAATGTTTGCGCGAGTATTCCGCGTTCGTTAGGCATTGCTATTTCTGTTCAAATCTGCTTCCAAAAGCTGAACGAGACGGTGATGCATGACAGATCCGCAGAGAACTCTGCTGCCTGTGTGTTTTATGTGAGGAAAATATGCTGTGTGCGCTCCAGACTGACAGTTTCAAGTGTATAATAATTGTCGTTTTGGCAGCCACTTTCCACTGTTATCCGCGACGTTCATTCAACGACCAAATTTTCTTTGTTTGCTCACAAATTCCCACATGCGTGCGTGTGTACCTGATGTCCCTGCTTTGTGGCAGCAGCAGCAGCAACAGCAACAGCAGCAGCAGCAGCAACAGCAACGGCAGGGGCAACAATGCACGCGGGCACGAACAGCACCGGGGATGGCCACAATGGACAGTTTTGCATAACGCATTAGAGATGCATTCAAACACTGGCCGGACGGATAGGTGGTGCAGGGGGCATCGCGTATACGCCGTGTGGTCGTCGACATGCGTTCAATGGATTTAAACGTGGGCTGGCTGGCTGCATGCTGCTGCTTTTGGCACATAATAATAATGACTGGCAGGAGAGGCACTAACAATGAGAGAATTTGTTGAATTCTGATTATTTTATACGAGTAATAAGCAAAAGTGCAGCCAGCAGCAGCCACAGGAGAGCCGACAAGAGGGAATTACATTGATGCCACACTGATGATAGATGGACTCTGTAATAGTTGTAATTGCGGCTTTATGCATATTGCATATTCGGCCCCCTCCCCCCCAAAAATGATGGATAATAATTGTAATCGAAATCTGCTTTTGTGCAGCACTTCATATTCGAGTTTGGAGCTGCTCGTCTTTAGGCTTAATTAACAACAGGACCGACCCACCTACCAAAAGCTCCTTTTGTTTCGACGCTTCTTTTGTTTTCTTCGCCAAAATGGGGTCGGGTTTGGGTCGGATCGGGCCGGTCTTCGGCTTCTGCACAGGATGCTCTACTCTTGGCTTGGATTTGTTGTTCGAGTGGAGGGAGCCAGTAATTGCATTTCTGTGTGCTGCAAAACTCTCGAAAATTAAAATTCATTTCGGGACTTTTGCATTTGCAACGTCATCTGCAGCAAATGATTGAATCACTCACACACACACGTACACTAAGACACACTGCCAAACTGTATTCTCCATCTTTTGTGTGTATTTTCGATTGGCCGATCTGTCGATTGGCAGGTTGTGTAATTGCAGCTAATGCTGGCCAATTCATTATTCGAATAGGAGTGCTGCACACACACACACACACACACCCACCACCCCCAGTCGCTTCCGAGCACAATGGAGATGATTTAATCCGACTAGAAATCGGAAAAAAAAACTCTGAACAAAAATGTACGCCTAAACGTAGGCCGCCCCAAGCCGTATGTTGGAACAATGGCTTTTATTTTTCGGCAAATTTACCAAAAATATTCTCTGAAGACAAAAAGCCCTTAAAGTCGACCTTCGCCATGTGCGCCATGAATTTTTGCCTGCTTTTTGAATTCCCATGAGTGACGAACCGAACCGAACAGAACCATTATGGCAATTAAATATATAAATCCATCATTTATACAATTAATTTGCAAGGACATGGCATTTGGAATACTTTCATGAATAGTTTTTGCTTTTAACAAAGAAAATTAATTATTATTTAATTACATTTAAATATGTACGCGAAAGGTTTAAATGCACTTTATTTTGTATATTTAATTGATTCATTTATTAACTGTATTCTTCTACTGTAATGTTCTACAGAAATTTTTCCATTACAAAAAAAATTGAATTTAGACCTGAAGAAATCTTTTCAATTAATTTCTTCAACTTAAACTTTAATTAACATTTATTTGCTTACCTTAACAATCGCTGGCGATTGTTATATTCTCCCACTTTTTTGAGTGCTGGAGCACATCTTGAGTGTGTCTTTCGTTATAATTTGTGATAATTATAGAGCCCCTCGCTTTGGGTTGAATGTTGTGTTGCATGGACAATGCACGGTACAGGAATTCTTGGCCTACTTTTGAGCCAGTGCCTGTCTGCTTGCTTGCCTGCCTGCCTGCCTGCCATTGCATTGCATTGCGTTTCTGTTTAATCAAAACCCAAACGAAACGCAATTAAATGTGCGCATCGTCACGTCGTGTCGTCCAGTTGCCACTTGGGAGAGGCAATCCAAGAGACAATGGATGCACTATAGCACCCACCCCCAGCCACCCCAAAAATGTAGCACTAATGAGGCACATGCCACATACACTCCTACAGCTTCAACTACTGCTTACACCCACACCCAGACGCCCCCTCAGCACGCTCCAAGCAGTCAGTCGCTGCACAATTGTCAACAGCAAAACAATATACAAATAAATTGTATTTTATTTCACTTAAGTTGGAAAAGCAGCCACGTCGAGCCACGTCTTTTGGCAGCTACAACAACGACAACAACGCATCCAGAAAGCATCTGGCACATTTAAACGATAAAAAAGACACCCCTTAATCAACAGATTTGGCTGAAGAATTTGCAATTCCTTTAACCATTTAATTAAAATTAAAGAATTATTGAGAAAACAGCAAAATAATAGTATTAATAAATAAATTGATTTTAAAACTAATAAAAATATAGAAATTAAAAAATAGGAAATTCAAAATATAGAATCATGTATAATAATAATAATAAATAATAAAAATAAATTAAAAATAATTTGTAAATGGTAAATTAATTAATAATAATTAACGTATTGTTTACGTTACATCTTCTTCTATTTGTCGCATATGCCCGTACACCTCCAGTTCTGCCGCACAAGATGAACCCCCGAAAAACTAAACGAAGACATTGCCAGACGCAGCGTAAGGGGACACCCAGCCACCCAGGCACCCAGGCGTCCAGGTAACCATCGGCAGTGACAATGCTACGACGTCGCCATCCCCATCCCCATCCCCTATACCCATCGTTGCGCCATTCTGGTTGTCGTTGTCGTAGTTGCATTTCGTGGCTGTTGCATTAAAACAATGGAGGCGGCCAGAACAATGCCAGAAAGACGGTGCAACGGTGGCAGCAAGGCAGCAGCATTCACAAAAGCCAAGACGAACAACGGCAGCGAAATGTAGCCAGGCAGCCAGCCAGCACAGCCGCTTCTCTTTTGCATCGGGCATACACTTGATGGTATGGATGGAGCGAGTAGATAGAAGAGACATTTAACAGATTGCTCTTGATGTGTATGCGAGAGACTTTAATGGTCCGCTTCGGTCCGGGGCATATCCACAGAGATTTTCGCCTAAGGCGAGTGCAACGATTTTTGGCTGCAACTGCAAACTGGAACAACTGATGAAATATTCATATGTACAAGATAATCAGCATAGTTCAGGCAATTTTCATTTGATACCTTAATGCTTGCGGCCTGTCCCTGGGGAGGCGTCAATAAGTAAACGAGCAAAGGGCTTGTCATCATATTTCCTTTTTGTATTTGGAGCAACTCAAGGATTTCTCATGCAGATTTTTTCTTTAGTGGAATGTACAAACAAATATCTTTCAGGTACATGCCTTATATCTGTCTTTTTGAATACAATTTGATTGGGGTTTCAGTGGGATGATCTTTCATTGGAAAGCGCTAAAAGTTGATTATGAAATAATAAAGCGCATCATGCAGCAGCGCTCATCGGTTTTCTTGCATTTCTGCCTGAAATGTGGGCTCTTCCCTTGATTGTAAATCCCTTTGGAATGATTGAATGCAGAAGCGTTAAATAAATCTGTAAGGTCTCGTATTAATCTCACTTTTAAAAACCTATAGACAAGATCTTTCGTGTAGAGCTCCCGACATCCACCTACATCTACGGTGAGGGCATCCACTGGGGCATACACAGTGAAAAAAGTCGCTGGGCATAAATGCGTAAAAGTTGTTGCACCTGCAGTTGGCGCTGCTTTCTTCCATCTCTGATATTGTTGCACTTTTGTATCCGCACTGGCTGATGCATGCAACAGAGTTGCAACACAGCTCTCTATCCCTCTCTCTGTCTCTTTTTGTGAGTGCAATTTTTTAATGACAACTTTCAGATGGCAGAGGTGTTTGGTGGTGGGGTGCCGTGCGGTGTGCGGTGCGGTGCGGTGGCCGAAAATCAACTTGATGCTGCTCGACGATGCGCAAAGCAAGCGAACTGAGTGCAAAGGGCTTAGGACGCTGGGAAAAGCGTTCAGGTGGAGCAGCAGCCATAAGAGATTTCCCAGCAACACCACCAAAGGAATTCGAATCAGAGTGCAAGTCGGAGGCAAAAAAAAAACCCAAAGGCAAAAAGTCAGCAAAGTGCAATGCGCAGCAAAACAGAAAGAGAGGCACATATGCACAGTGAAAGAGTGGGATGGAGAGAGGGGGGTTGGCGATGGCGTTGGGGCTGCTGCTGCTGACACACTGGCCGAGTTCGAAGGAATGCCGAGCAGCAGCAGCACTGCGGCTGCCATCTTAATTTGCATGCATTTGCTGTCTCCGCGAGTGCGTGTCCTCCCCCGTGCACACCCTTGCCCCTGCCCCTGCCCCCGTCCGCAGCGTGTGTGAGTGCGTGTCCGTGTGTAATTTATTTGTTGGCGACGCCGTCGCCGTTGCCGTTGCCGCGAGTCACACGAAATTCCCTTGAACTTGTCCGGCGGCAGCGGCATAGAAGCAACGGAGACGCCACGCAGCAGCAGCCTCACAGGAGGAGCATCTCGCAGCAGCAGCGCCAGCAGCAGAGAAGCATCGTAACAACAGTCCGAAGACAGCAGTCGCAGGGTCGTGCCACACAGTCGTCTGCTGCAAGTTGCAACGCAGCGAGCCTGTCGGCCGCGACTGTCCCTCGGAGGCGCCACTCGCGCTGCCCGAAGCCAATGCGATCCACAGCGACACGGCCAGTGATGAGCAGATTTTGTGTATGGAATCAATTGAATGCCCATGTGGATGGCATGGAATACAAATTCGGGAATTTTTAAAAAAACTTTATGGACATATGTAGAATAATAGAATTATTAATATTTTTCTTCATTTTTATTTATTTATTTTTATATTTTTTTAATATTTATAAAAACATTTTTTAAATATATTTTAAATATAAAAAAATGCGTATGAACATGGGAAGCCCTTGAAGAACCAACTATCCTATTTTAACTATTTATAATGCCTCAAAAATAGTCAACGGCAATTCAAACGACATAAATAAACCAAATAAAACAAATTCTCCCTCAATACTCATGACTTTTCTTCTTGAAAAGATTGACTTATATTTACGGATTAATATCACAGACTATTAACATTGCAGAATATCGACGAGTATCAGAGCTTTCACTTGATAGTTCCTATAAGTACATATGCTGTGGTAAAATTTAGAATAACATTCTTTAACGAGTATTTAGGTATATGTGATCATTCACTAATAATTCCCAATGAATTTGTATGCCCTGTAAATATGTATGTACATAGGTATGAAAAATTCACTGCCTTTTTTTCAACATTCACAAATAAATAAATAAATTCGCTGCAACTGAAGGGATTAATTATTAATTATTTATTTATTAATTAATTAATTTAAATTAATATTTCATTTATTGCCTTCATAAAAACGCTTACAACAACAAACATTTTTTGGATTCTATTTAAACGCTCTGCTCATCTCCTCTGCAAATGGCATCCACAGATGCGATCCACAGCGATGCCAAGTCCACGCCTGCGCCTTAGCCAGGACACCCACACGATGCTCGATGTTCGGCAGGCGTCAGAGCCGACAACGACGAGGACGACGACATGGCCGAGGACTTCGACAACATGCGACCTGCCCAAAGGTGCGCTGTGTGTCTGTGCGGGCTGTTTCGCTTGTTTGGAGTGCCTGTGTGTGTGTGTTGCATGTGGAACGAAAGACTCGACACAGACAGCAGACGAATCATTGGCCGAGTTTTGTGTGTGGCACGGCCACGGCATTCGGCACCGAGACGTTTCAGTTTCGTTTAGGATATCGAACACAGCGGTTTGGCCCACGGACAAGCGACCTCCTTTACTTGACTCCTCGACTCGACTCGACGCTCTACGCTCGACTCGACTCGACTCCGACACGATTCAATTCAATTGGATTGGATCGGGGACTCGACTCGGCCAGAGCCAACATCAGAGTGTGCCACTTATTCGGCCTTTAGCCAGCCAGCGCACCAAACGCGTTACGTTACACGCGGAATTGTTCTACACGTTCACGCGTTGCATTTCGCATTCATTCGGTGTCTCGTCTTCACGTCTTCACTTATTCACGTGCTAGCCGCGTTTGTCGTCGCGTTACCGCGTTTGCTTGGCGGCACTTGACCGCCTCTGATCCGACCTGAACCCCAATCCGTAAACGCGTGCATATTTTTTTTTTTTGCATTGGGTACTACCGATTGTTGCTCTTTTTTTTAAGTGCTCGTTTGTTTGTTTTTTTTTTGGGACTAATGCCTAACAACAACAACAACAAAAATAACAACAACAACAAAAATAACAACAACAATTCGAACAATTCATCAAACAAAAGTGAGAAGAAAATGACAAGTGACTGCAACGTGTAGCAAAGTGTAGCATACTGATATGGGCCTGCCCCAATAAATCCAAGAAACACACACCATAAGTGAAAGCCCCCTCCGCGCCATACAAAAAGTGCGTGTGCGAGTGTGTAGAAGTGGCAGTGTGTGTGTCAGTGGGTGTGTGCGTGTGTTGCACTCACTGTTGCGTCGGCGGAACACCACCAACAATTTGTCAATTAAAACTCTAGTAAGCAAATAGTTTCTTGAAGCTTCCAAAAGTAGGCAGCCCATTGATCACTGGGGTTCAACGTTCTAAAATTAATTGAAGTGGTGAAACTTGTATCAGCAAAAAAATCATCCACACCTGAGCGGCACACAATGCGGCAGCCAAATTTTCCAATTTGTTTCCAAGTTCTCTCCGACTGCGAAATTATCTAAAGAAAAGCCAGCAAATGTTTAAGGCAAATGCGAATTTTCACTCAATTTATTCGAACTTTTGCTCTTCGCTTGCCCAAAGATTTTTGTTGTTGTTGCTTTCGTTTTTTTTTTTTGGTTAGCAAAAATCGAATCAACGATAGCAGTAGAAGGAGCAGCAGAAGCAGCAGCAGCAGGCCAGTAGCCAGCAGCAGTAGTCACCAGGAGTAGCATAAAAAATACAGAAAAATATAAAGAAAAATGCGATAATTTAATCTGGTTTAAGCTACCGAAGGTTTCGTTTCGTTTGGGCTTGAGTTTGGAGTTTGAGTCGAGAAGCTCCCAGGAGTAGCTGCTGCAGAGCTCTGCAGACTTTTGGTCGCGTCTAAGCAAATTAAAAACTTTCTTCAGCTCTCTCTCCCGCTCTCTTCACTCTTCCACTCACTCTTCTCTCACCATTTTCTTTGGGAATGGAACACAGAGACCACCGTTGCTGTTCTCGTTCTGTCTGTCTGTCTGTGCCACTGCCACTGCCACTGTGGTGTGTCTCCAAAGAGTTTGTCACGTCTTTTAGGCATTTCTTTTTTGCCATTTTTTGTTGGCATTTTCTTTTCTTTTTTTTTTTGCTGGTGTGTATATTGTATATGCATAAATTCTGTTTATGCCAAAAATCCAGTCGGCAATAAAGTCCGTTTGCCCTTCAATTTTGCGCAATAAAAACGCAAAATGCGAAATAAATGCGACGCAGCTGACGAATCAGATGGGGCAGGGCAGCGAAGGTTGCAAGTTGAAAAGATGTGGCCCGTAGACAGCTCTCCTCAATTTTTTGGGGGTTTGTATGATGTGCAAATAGGATGAAAGTACACACAGATAAGGATAAAGGGGCTTTGGGTTTTTGGGTTAGGCTACACACACACATACACACACACACATATCGATACATTTGACTGGCCATAAAAGCAGCAGCCTAGATACAAATCGAGTGGGGCAGTAGGCGGTAGGCAGGAGGAGGCTTATAAATATGCGAGACTTTATGGCCCTCGGGAGGTGTTTGACGGCGAATTCTTTCGTTTGCCGCAACAGCAGGAGCAACAGTCTACGCCAGACACCTGCTCAGCCTCATTGAATCCATTGGCTTTAGTCCTTAGGTGCTCTCCTGTTCGCAGGTTAAAAGCAGCAGCGGCAGCAGCCGGAGCAGCAGCAGCTGGTGGCACTGCTGATTAAAGTGCCAGACGCACACTCAAGATTCCACTTCCACTTCCATTTCTACATCCATTTCCATTCTCGCACTCGCACAGGCGAAAAAGTCAAAACTCAAACTCGAATAACGCAAAACGAAACTTTTTTTCTGTGACGCTGAGAATTGAGCGTGCCACGCCCACGTGTCCCGTGTACCGTGTACCCGTGCCCCGTACCCCGCTCACGAAAGCAGACAGAGAGAGAGAGGAGCAAAAGGCGCTAAGTAGCAGGTAAGTGCGGCAATAAAAATAAATGGCAATCGCGGGCCGCGGCGGCATCAACGGTTTTTCGCACATTTTATTGGATCTGCCACGAAAGCCGAAGCCCTGAAGCCCAGAAGCCCACAACCCACAATCGAGACAGGCCCAAAAGTGAAGAGAACTTATGGTTTTACCCACTTGCACTGCCGCATGGAGTTTCGCATCGGGACTGGCACTAGTAATGGGAATAGTTTTACATCGAAATTCGTGCCCTGAGTTATAGCTGTGAAAGTTTTTTATTAAGAACTCTGAAGATACCGTTTTGAAACGGTTTTTATTTGCATGCAATCTGATCCAAACTCTGCCCAGAACTTGTTGAATATTTCATACAAAACTTTCAGATTTATCGAATATCTTTAATTTGTTTTTTTTTTGCCAATAAATCAGTGAATATTCGAAGAAATTTCACGTTCAAATTAGAACGTTTCTAAGTGTGCAATGTATGCTCTTATGCCTATGTTTTTGTTCTATTAAAGCCTTAACTTTTAATAAATCATAATAATCCTTAATAATGGAAATATTTTAAGTTACATTTGCTGGACAATTGGAGACAGTTCCGTGGAAACTTGTTGCCAGAAAAAATTCCAAACTTTGGCAAAGCTAACTCCAACGCCATTTTAAAGTTGGAAAAAACTCAATAAAAAGCCAAACATTTAATATCGATGTGCATGCCACGTTTTACGTTCCCCTTACATCCCTTCCCCTTTTCACTTTGTATCTGCCCTTTTAGAGCAGCGCAAAAGCCAAAAGCAAAACTCAAGTCAAGTCCAAGGCTCTCCAAACGCTAGTTTAATTTGTTTCGATCTTTTCTGTATTTATTTTTGGGGCCACACGTTGCACAAAAAACAAAACATGCCACATGTTCGGGTGTCTGTCTGTTACCCTGGGTTACGTTGCCACTCAGACGAGACGAGACGTTGGGCAGGGGGGTTGGCTTTT
Source organism: Drosophila ambigua (assembly GCA_018150905.1). Lineage (NCBI taxonomy): Eukaryota > Metazoa > Arthropoda > Insecta > Diptera > Drosophilidae > Drosophila > Drosophila ambigua. The sequence continues at coordinate 2,375,948 of JAECWS010000151.1, read as the reverse complement.
GTTTGGCGCGCTTATAAATGCCATAAAAACAAAACGAAGAAAAAAAAGGAAACTCCATTGCGCGGCCCAAATGTGTTTCGCTTCGTTTCGTATATCCAGGCGTATTTCGTTGCATGTTTTGTCGAGTGGGTTACGGCAGTTGGGCAACACTCAAATGGCCATATGGGTAATAACTGCCTTTGTCCTGCCTTGGCCTATTCCCTTCCCGGCTAAGTCCTTGCTGGCATTGGTAATGCGAACCCAGCAGCTCGGGTGATCACTCATGCCAGGTGTCGGCGCCAAACTCCGCCAAACATTGCCCTCAAACGATGAGAGAGGCCCCACACACTACTACTCGACCCCTCAATATGACTACTCTCTGTCTTGTATTCTCCCTGCATTGTCTGTGTGTGTGTGTGTGTTTTGTTATGCGTTGCAATCCGGAATGTGATTGCCGGAGATTAGGGTTACACACGGCTGTGGTGGCGTGGAACGGGGTGGCACCGTGCGGCCACCTGCCAGCGCCCTGATAGCGCTGCTTCTGCTCTGTTGCCCCACAATATAATGGCGGTAGATAATTCCCCCAGAAGGTTAAACCGAAAAATGCCTTGATTAATAATTTAAATCGAAAGGAAATCAAACAGTGCAAAAAGTACGCGCAATAATTCGGATATTCGAAACTGATTTTCTATTGTGGCCAAGCTATCGCTTGCATTGTGGCTAACAATTTCAAGCGGGCCACAGAATAATGAGCAGCAAAATAGATGCAAGATGCAAAATGGAATTAACTTCAAGTATCTTTTTACGACGGGTATCTTTCGATTTATTGTGCCAAGATGAAATCGTAGAATTGTAACATTTGGCCTTCATAAATATCGTCGAAACATTCACAATTTGTGTGGCTTCTTTTGATACTTACGTACATATATACGTATTGCTAAGGTAAAGGCAAACACTTGCCGTTGACCCACATTCTGTGTGTACGAAATATTTGTATCTTGGCTAATGGTTGACCCACATTTTGGGCCCTAAACCACACCAAACGATGAGCCACACACAAATCCACATGTACATACAGACACACATACATTTATCCATACGGATTCGTATTCGCATGTTTATTCTCTTGTTATTTATCCATCAATCTGTGTACCCAAAACAGATATCAATGTTGAATTTTCCCCCGCAAATATTGCTCATACACTCTGTCATGTCCGCTGACATTCTGCCACATTTACCCATAAATTTCAGTGCTTTTGTGTGGTTCGAATCAAATTAGAAATCTCTTTTTTTTTCTTTTTAACCGCTCATCTAATAAGCCAGCCAACCAGCCAGCCAGCCAGCCAGCCAGCATATATCATGGAATTGGCTGTATTGGCAGTAAATATTATGCTGCTTTGGACACGCCATTCCCATCAGCCATTCAAGCATCTCATTTCGTTATGCAACTGGCATCCACATCCACAGCCAGCAGAGAGTCCTTTTGCAGCAGCAGCAGCAGCGGCAATTGTAGCAACTGCAGCAACTGTGGCAGCATTTTGCTGACCGGAAACACCGTTGAGAACGCAGGAAAATGCAATAAACTTGTTTGTATTTGTATTGCACTTATGCGCTGATTGCTTTTCAGCGCAATTTGCTTTTGCTTTTGCCTTTGCCAACTGTTGGCCAACTCATGGATTTTGGTTAGTTAAGAAGCAGCTCATCGGAGCAGATCTACCGCGCTCTCTCTCCGGCTGCTGCTGCTCGGCTCCTCGGGCTCATTACAAGACGCAGAACGCAGAATGCAGCGTTTCCACGGGCAGAAAAACAAACTATTGAGTCACCTTCCCATACGCCCACACCCACAGCCGCACCCACACTTGTCTCGACACTCGCAGATCCCCATATATATGCTGGCACTGCCGCCACTCGCCGCTGTTTGCCAACGCCTCCCACATGGCACATGTACCCCTCCCCCAACATGTCCATGTCCATGTCCATCTCTCTCACCCGCAGTCTTTATCTAGGACTTGGGTCGGCGCTTGCTTGTCCCATGCCATGTCCATGTCCGTGTTCGCTTCGCTTGTTCATTTTCAATTTCGTTTACAGCATAGAAAATTTCAAGTTTTTTTTCTTCCGTTTTTTTTTTTGTGCTTTCTGTTTTTGTGCTTTTCATTTTATTTCATCTTCATTTTCATTTCAACGACTGGCAGCAGCACCCAACCACCCAGCCACCCATTATTGTGTGTGACCCCACGACCCGACACCCTACGGCTGCCTCTCATCTGGCGGCGGCTGCCTAGTTACTTTAAAACAAATCTATCTTTCAGTTACGAGTCGTGTAACTGCCCCTACCCCGATGCCACAGCCCATGCCCAAACCATTGTCATCTGACGGCAAAGGCAGCAGGGTGGTGGGAGGTGGGGCAACTGTCTTCATTACAAAACAATTAAAAAGATTAAAAACCAAAAAAGGGTGGGCGCCAGGGCAGGGCACTCGCAGTCTCCTCCCCCTCCCCTTTGGGCAATGTGTGAAGAGCACTTCCATTATAAAGGTTACAGCATATTTTTTTCATTCGAAAGCATTTTGACACACATTTTAATCGAGTGCAACGAGACACTCACTCGAATTGTTTGTTTATTGTTTCATTTTCGAGCTCACATGCTGCCACCTGTTTATGCAGCATTTCTGGCATTTTTTTTTCGTTCAGGCTCTGGCATTCGAGTGTCCATAACTATTTTGTGTGTCTATTTTTTTTTGGTGAAATGCCTTTTTTATTGTGCCATGAAACCAGCGAATTAAACTGAGGCTTATTCATTGCTTTAAATTATTTATTAATTAATTGTATGCAAAATAAATTCTGTGTTTTATTGGTCTTTAATATTAGTCCATAGAAAACAAATTAAATTATGGCAAACAATTTAGTTTTCGTTTTCGGAATTTGTTGCCCCGATTTAAATTTAATTTCTTCTCTAGTCTGGAATTACCGCTTTGACTCGATTTCTGTGTGCTTTAGTCATTAGGAATTTGGAATTTGGTAATTGCTTTCATAATTGTTTCCATAACCATTGCTATTAATGTTTCTAAACAAATTTGTTGAACTATTTTTTAGTCCGAATTTTGGTACCAAAAGTTTCAGCAACTTTTTGGCATATCTCTTAAAATCATTAAACATTTATTTGAGCTCTCCGAAATGTGTGCTTAGTCCGAAACTATCCTTTGGTTAAGCTTGGAGAACTAGTTCTATGCATAAAAAGTGTACAATTAAAATTAATATAAGCCTTAGATGTATGGCTCTGGTCTGAAATTCTCGGTGACATTTCTACAGCTCTCCACAATTTTTCCATTTCCATTGCAATCAACATTTTGCTGTAAATTATTAAGAAACATTTTCGAAGATACTCTTAATTATCCACAACCCTGGCAGATCAAATCGCAAAACTTGAGCAGTTCGTGGTGAACGCTGAGCAGCCGCCTGTGAACAATAATAATAATAGTATCCTGCTTCGATCTAGTATCCATATGCATCCAAGCAGGTAACATAAACTACACAAAATCACAGGCACTACTTCAGGAGGGGCAGGGGCCAATGTCGGAGAAGCGTTCAGAATTATTTTAAGTTCAGAGCCCCTATCGAGAATGAAATAAATAAATTGTAGATATTAAAAAATAAAAAATATTAAAGAGTAAGCGCTTTTCCTTATAACTTGTTTTGGGAATTGACCAGCAGCTTCTGGTATTAAGCATTCTAAGAAAGCTCAGGCAATTGATACTAGTTTAGATAGCAACCCGTAGACTTTGTGAAATGCAGTAAACACCACCCAGAAAATATTCCATGTAAATAATAGAAGATGTCAAAATTAAACCCATAAAAAGTGATTAAAACTTCATTGAAAGCACAAACTTACAGGGATTAAAAACCAGTTGAAATATTTGAAGTAGCAACAGTAGTCCTCACTGTCTACATACATTTAAATGTATATCAAAAGTGGATCGAAACTGAATCGAAAGTGAAGCCAAAGCTTGCAATTAAAAGCGTTTTTCGCTGGCAGGTGTTCAAAGAGCCCAAGTGACAATTGTTTGTTTCATTCTGGCTATACTAATGAACCGATTGCGTTGTGTAGCAGCAATCGAATGCATATGATAATTCTTTAAGATTCTGCATTTTGGTTTATGTCGGATTTTGTTCTCAATTAAAATATATGTTTCAAAGCCATCAAATTACTGCGAATATAAATTTTTAAAGCTTCGACCTGCTGCCTTTCTTGTCGCCCCCCCTTTAGAGAATATTGCCCAAACATTTTGCTATCATTTTGCTAGCACTTTCCCATTCTCTGTCTTTGGTATACACTTTGCATTTAAATGCTGAGACAACTCCCCTTTATCACTGATAGTGCAATTATGTGGCACGGTACTCGTGTGTGCTGTGCCTGTGGGCTAGTTTACTCGTTTCAAGTCTTTTTCTCTTGGGCTAATCCTGTTCTGGCCAGTTCTTTTTTTTGTTGCAGAGTTTGTTGCTATAATTTGTTGTGTGGCATGCAACAGAAATTGTTGCCATGCTGCGAATTCAATAAGGGAAAAACGCTTAAACGAAAACTCGCAACGAGAGAACGAAGGAAAGAAATTGCGAAAAGGCCAAAGCCAAGAGGAGCATTTCAGTCATTCCAAATTGCCATTTCCACGGCCATTTCTGTGCCATTGTCTCGGCCTTCTCTTGTCCCTTTTGCATCCTTTCGTTTCTGCTGTTTCTGCTGCATGTTTGTTTATTGTCATTTTCCAGGTTTTTCTTTTTCCTCTTGTTTGTTTTTTCTTTTTTTTTTGTTCCGCCTGTTCCCTGGACCCTGTTTAGTACAGCGAGGGAATGCCAGTTGGTGGGGGGGGGCTCCCCATTCCTGCTGCATTATCCTTTATTATATTGCCGGCATTAACGTTTCCGTTTTTGTGGATGCCACACATGGCTTTCACTCGCCCTCTCTCTCTGTCTCTTGCTGCCTCACAGTATGAAATATGCAGGGCATGTCGATGCACGGGCTCTGATTCGGATTCGGTTTCGGTTTCGAGGAGTCTGCTCCAGTTCTTGCGCCAGACATTCGAGGCGGAGGCGGAGGCTGAGGCAGCGGCAGAGTCTGAGGCATGCCACTGAAGCTGTGTGGTTTCAACCAGGCGATAAGCCTTACGATCCTTGGCCTTGTTTGTGTCGTATGCCCCCCCTTCCGCCATGCTACCACTCATTCGGTTATTTTTAACTGATTTGTGTGTGTGTGGGGGTTTTTTTTTTTTTTTTTTGAAAAAGGAATTTCCACAATTGCACACAGCAGCAGTCTACAGTTTTGGGGTGGGGCAGGGGGCAGCAGGCAGGACGTAGGATTCGGCATTTAAATAATAAATAAGCCAAGGCACGCAACACGGGCTCAGCGGCAGAGGCAGAGGGAAATACACAGATAGAGAGCGAGAGAGAGAGATGAAGGGACATTCATTCATAACCCCCCTGAGCCTGGCAGCCTGGGAGCCGTGCAGCTCCGTGGCCGTTTCCACCGCAAGGACAATTGTCCTTTTGGCCCGCAGTCGCAGCTGGAAGTCTGGGTTAAGTGCGGCATTAACAATCAATTACAAGCATTACGAGCCGTAAAACTGACGCATTGACCAAATACCAACCTCATACTCTCCACGCTGTTCGCACTGCCTTCGACGCTGCCCAACGTGAAGTGCCCAACAATTGCACGACTGCGCCCCAACAACAACCCCAACACCAACCCCCACCCCACAAAGGCTGGACTGGACAGCCGGCAAAAACTGGCGGCAGGGAATGGCATCACTCACACGCACGCACGCACGCTCGCACCAGGGGGGAACGACGACAGGCAGCGGGAAACGGGGAGGTAGCAGTGAAAAATGTTGCGTGCAAAGTAAACCCCAAAAGGGAGGCGGCAACCTCAGAGTCTCAGAGCGGTGTCTGAGTTACGGTTTGTTGGCTACCCATATAATAAGCCATGGGGATATGGCCAACAGACCAAGGAGGCAAGGCAGCAGGGAGATATGGCCAAAAGGCAGCTCGAAATATGGCCAGCAGAGAGAGAGCGAGAGAGTGTTGTGGAAGAGCAGAGCAGAGTCGTTCAAGCATAGTTACCAGGATCAAATTCATTATCCTTTTCTCTTTCATGCCGAAGATTATGGATATCAGATCGCCATATCGTACTTTAAAGTACGAATATATTTCCAAAAAATCCCACAATTTTTGGGTAATGCTTCGCTGAAAATAATTATTTTGATTAAATATTTTTATCCATAATAATTATTTTTAAGCAAAAAAAAAAAATTACTAAAAAATAATGATTAACTCTCGTATAGATTATTCTTAGCGCAGTCTTGTGATCTACTTAATTCTTCTGTGCAGCTATTTTAAGTGAATGCTTAAAACAAAAAAAAATAACAATTATTTACGGTCCCTGATGTTTTCTATTAAAATTCAATGGGATACAATAATAATTAAATTTGCTTTGCTAGACTTAGTGTACCATATGTATCTATGTTATTATTCCGTATTATTATTATAATATTATAAGTATTATTATTAATAATATTATAAGTATTATAAAAATATTATATTATAATATTATATATTATATTTTTTTATATACAGTGCAAACTAATTTTTGGGGTAGGTACTGCTATCAATATTGAACTTTCAAGAGGGCTGCGAATTAATTAAGTTGGCCAATTCAGTAAAGAAAAATAACCCTTACTCTGCACCATTAGCTTTTTGTATTTATAACTAATCTATCCATCCATAACTGCTTATTTTAAGTGCGCTCAGTAATCGGCCTGTGATTTAATTAACTAAAGTACATCGATTGCGTGCCTAAAGGAGATCTCTCCTCAAAGTGTCGTCTCAGTGCCATGGATATTGCTTTTGTTTCTTTGTTTCTGTTTTTATATTATGTTTTTATCCTTTGTTTCTGATTGTCTCTTAATTCGCTCTCACTGTCTCTGTCTCTGGCCCACTCTCTATCTTTGTTCTGGCTTATTTATTAATTCGCAATTTAATGAATTTTTTTGTATATATTTTCCGGGAATTGTTTCGTTTGAAGTGCATTTGGAATTCGTTTTTGTCTGGCCCTCCAACACGACTTTCTGTCTGTCTGCTTCTCTGTCTCCACGTCTGTCTGTTGCCCCCCCTACCCACGGTTCTACCGGTGTCTCTTTTCTTGTGCTTGTTATGCGTTTTTATATTTTATTATTATTTTTATTTTTATTCTCGTTGTTGCTGCTTTCGCACTTGAGCGACGAGCAAAAAAACGTTGGCCAACGCGTCGGCAAAAATAATACAAATAAATTTTATTGTGGTCAAAGTTGTACACGCACCAGCGACACCAACACATCAGAGTACAGGGGGGGAGGAACACACACACACACACAGATACATATACAGCTGCAGAACAGAGGCAGGACACAGGAACAGAGACAGGCACAGAGCTACAGCTACAGCTACAGAGAGAGAGAGTGTGAAGAAACAGTGGCAAAAAGGAGCCATCAAGCAAATGCCAGACGCATTGTGCACAGATTTATGCCTCCGACAATAACAACAACAACAACAAATCACAGTTACAGTTACAGTCACAGTCCTTCCTCGTGCCACCCTCTCTTGCCTACCATCCTTTTTTTGCCTACTGCTCAACTCCTGCCGAATCTTCTGCCTCATTTTCAGCTGCTCTGCCACCTTGAGGCCCCCGCCAAAGGCCTTCGGTGACACACTAAAAATATATAAATTTTCAAATTTGCAGACAGACGCAGCAAACTTTGAGCAACATTAGCAAAAAGTGCCAAAACGCTTGCATTGGTTTAGATATTCATTCGAAGAACAAATAACTTTTAAATGGAAACAAAATTTAATTTATTTATTTAATTTTTTATTTGTATGGCAAAGAAATGTCCCTAGGCCTTGCCTTTCGCCTGGCCAAAAATGCTGTGCCATCTTCAAGTTTAGTTGTGCTCTCCTGCCCCCCCGAAAGTTTCTGTGCGCCACAGCTGCTCCCGTTTCGCTGTCTGCTTTCTGCTTCAACTGTTGGCCATAAAAAATGAGTTGATGTTGGCCGTCAGCTGTTTGTCTCCAGCGTTGTTGCTTGCCCTGCCCTGTCTCCCACGTCCTACACACACACACACACACTTTAATGGCCATTGTTATGCCCGTTATGTTGATTATAAGCTGCTTCTCATACAAGGACACCCCTCCACGTCCACCCCCCCCCACAGTCCTGCCCCCAGCAAAAAGCTAACTGCATGGAAGCGTGTAAGCCTCTGACATTTTTCGGGTCTACATGCCACACCTCCCACACTTTCGCCCATCCCCTCGTGGAAATAGAAAAAACAACAGCGGGGAGGTTAGAAAAATGTGTGTGCTGGAGAGATGTGTCGAGGGGGGTTGGGTGAATATAAAACAAAAATTTTTGTTGTGTGTGTGTTTTTTTATTTTTTATATTTTTTTGTATTAAATTTGAATTTTCCAACTACGCCGAAAGGTGTAAAGCCTGATGAGGGTTAAGCGTTGTCCAACTTCCCCCTTTCGCTTTTGCGATAGTGTATGCGTACGTGTGTGTGTGTGTGTGTGTGTGTGTATAGTGTAACTGTATGCCGCTGTGCCAGCGGAAATGCTTTTTGCCCTGGCGCCCAACGTTTTGTACGCTGACAGAGCAAAAGCTAATGGAAATCGTCGCTGTGTGTGAAGATTAAAAAATACACTATATAAACTATATATATATATATATATATGTATATACATACTATATACGATGTTTTGGGCTTAAGCCCCTACCCGTGGCGCAGCTACCCCTCCCCAGCGCACACCCTTGTGCCATTTTATATTGAAATATTTCTGCGGCCATGAAAATTTAATTCGCCCGCCGCATGAGAGGAAAACAAACGAAAACCTGAAGCCAAAGCTAAAGCGAAAAGCCTCTTGGCCCCATCTGCCACATGTCTGTGTGTGTGTGTGTGTGTGTGTGTGTGTGTGGGGGTGTGCGCTAATTGGTGAATGCCACACGTTGCACGTTGAATGGCTCAGCGGTGCAGTGGTGCAGATGCGAAACCCAAAACGGATGTTCGCTCTGCTGGTCAGCAGTCAGTTAATTTCTTAGCGGCAAGGAGTGGTGGGTGGGTTCTGGGTGGTGGGGATCTTTGATTTATTTATGGATCAAAAGTTGTAAACACTCGACAAATCATTCGATTGTAAAGGTATTTGTCCCAAGGATCTGGAAAGAAAAAACTAGTTGATTTATCCCACACTCTCCGCCACTCCTCCACTCCCCCACTCCCCCTCTCACCTTCTCTCGTTCCCCCTCTCCTTCTCTCTGTGTGTTGAAAGGTTGTCACAGTCACACGCCTCGGTCTGGGCCCCCACACACCTTGCCAGAGCAGAGCGGAGCGGACAGCGGGGTTTTTGGTTAACTTTTTTTTTAGTTTGGGGTTTTTCCTGCCTGTTTATTTAAGCCAGCCACGCCTCTTTGCTGCGGTCAAAGCTCCCTTGGCCAAGGGCTGCCAAAAGCTTTGCGGTTTGCTTGTCGTTTTTGTTTTCGGCAGGGGCGGAGGCAGGAGGCTGTCATTCTCAGGATAAGAATCAGGAGAGAGAGAGTGTAAGGGAGGGGGGTACGAAGGAGAGGCTGTAGCCACAAGCAGGAGGCAGTAGCCACAGGAGCAGCAGCAGCAGCAGAGCCAAACCGGATGTGAACGCAATGCAGCACTTCCGGTTTGTTTGAGGGTGGAACTTGCTCTCCATTCTCCATTCTCCATTTCCAATGCCATTTCCATCTTCTTTTTCAATTTCCCTCTGCTGCCATCTGCCTGTGAAATGTTCTTCCAACTTCTCCTGCTCCTCCTGCTACTGCTGCTCCTCCTGCATCCTGACTCTACGCCATCCTCTTGTTTTCAGTTCATTTAACATGCCATTTGTTGGGCACTGCCAAAATGGATTTATTATTGTAGTTGTTGCATAAATCATGACGCTTTTCACGCACTTTTCCGACACAACAAGAAAGACAGAGACAAAGAGAGAGAGACGGAGAGATAGATGGCAGAAAATCCAAAAATAAGCAGAGAAAACTCTCCCTAAGATCCTTGGGTTTTTGATTCCTTTATTGCAGCTCCTCAAAATGCACTCGAGATAAACAAAAAGTGCTCCTCAAGTGGCAGGGATAGAAAGGTTTCTGGTGTTTCTTTTTTTAGTTGTAAATGCAGTGCAAGGGTCGATCTTCAGTGGCATAAATAGCTCTGCATACTCGTACCCTGTGGAATATCCAATTCTATGGTTTTGACTTTGGTGATTATTCCATTTTCAGCAGTGTTTCCTTTGAAGTAGAAGATTTTACCCGACCTGGAAGGCAGCTTCTCACAGCTATGCAAATGTATCCAATATACAGTCAACAAAAATTGCCATAGTAAAAGAAAACGCGGCCATATTTGATTAGGAAGTTTTTATTTTTTTTAAGCACAAAGCGAAATTAATGATAATTTTTTTATATATAAACATAAATGCATTTGAAAATATTAGAACACTTAAATATATTAAATATATTAAATTAAATATATTAAATTTTTGTCAGTTATTACGCTCTATTAATTACATTTATTTATTGAATATTATTAATGTTATATATTATATGCCGTATTATATATAATATATTAATATTTAATGGAAATATTATTAATATCTAAATATGTATTTGAACTATAATTTATATAAAGATCAAATATTTTCATTTTAATATCAAAATGTGAGTGCAAAATATGATCCTTTTGCAATTTTGTTTTTAATATTAAAAGTACTAAAAATTAAAATCAAATATTTCACTCATTATAAATCAAAATGTAAATATTACAATTTGACTGATTTTCTTCTCCGAATTTTTCATTGAGGGCTTCATAGCTGTAGTTTTGTCTTTTATCTTGTGCGTAAATTTAATCGTTTTCCTTTTGCGTATCGTATCGTTTTGCACTGTATCAATTGCAGTTATTTCTTAAACAGGAAATCCCAATGCTCTCTCTCACTCTCTCTCGCTCTCTCTGTGTCTGTATCTCTCTGTCTCTCTCTCTCTTAGATTTCATTAGCCAGTGGCTTTCCACTTTCCACTTGCTCTGAGTTGAAAGGGTAAACAGAAGAGAGCTTAAGCATTCAATTCACATCCGTTAAACTTTTCCGGCTACTGCTACGGCTTTTAGCTCCGGCTCCGGCTCTGGCTCTAACTGTTCCGCTCCTACCGACTGTACTTCCTCCACCGACTGACTGCCTCGACTGCGGCGACTGTAGCTTCTTGCTTGGATCCTTGGATCAAAAGAGAATGCAAATTGCTTTCGAAATAATTGCAATGCCAGAATGCGGCGGCGGGGGGGCCATGGGATTCCAGAGGATGGGGCAATGTCTGAGAGAGAGAGCGGGGTACGGTACGGGGCTGGCTAGTCACCTGCCAAAGCGCTCAAATATTTGCTAGCTCTCTCTGTCTGTCTCTCTTTTTCCCTCTCTCCCTCTCTGTCTCTCTAATGTGTGGTAGGAGTAAAAGTTTGGTTGGAAAAACCGAAATAAAATAAAAACACTAAACAAATGCGAAAGAGCGTTGCGATGAGGAGCTTAAAATTCGAAACAGATTCCAAATCTATTTAAAAGTTATGGCCGCAACTATTTGAGGCAGGCAGCAATGCGGCAGGCAGAGGCATACTGCCTCATCGAGTGCTGGAAACAGGTGTCTGTATGTGTGTGTCTGTATGTGTGTGACCAGGGGCCAGGGAATGCAAAGTGCGACATGCAGGACAGGACATCCACTCGGCTGCTGCTGCTGCTGCTCCTGCTCCTGGTAATGTATCTGCTGGTATGCTCTCTCCACCGAAAAGTGGCGCTGTTGATGATGCCGGGTGACGTTGCCAAAACTTTTTGACACTTTAAAAACTTTTCCCCCACACACACACACACACACACACGCACCCATGCATGGAGGAGTGAGACGGGAGACACACACAGCGAGAGACCGGGAGAGACCGGGAGAGACCTGGTTTTGAAAGTTACGTTAAATGGTTTTAAAGGTTTCGGTTTTAGGGTTGTGTATGTGTCCTCACAGGGTTGCCATGCAGCAAAAGTTATCCTGTTGTTCGCGTCTCTCCATTGAAATTTTCCCTTTTTTTTTATTTTGTTGTGGGTTTCAAATTTCGCCGAGTGTTACGGCAGCGGTGCGGGGTGCGTGGGTCGTCGCATTTGTCAATAACTTTCGCATTGCGACAAATTTTTCTATTAGCCAAACAAATTCTTTCGTTTCATTGTTTCATCCTCGGGCCGGGGGCCGGGGCGGCTGGGTGCTGGCTGGAATTTTCGGACAAATTTTGGCTTACTTAATGAGTGTCCTGCAGTTGATGAATGACGTTTTTCCTGTGTAGAGCGCTTCTGGCAGGAGATGATAAATATTTGAATAGAACTTTGCAGGCAACGGGGGTTGGCTATTTTGTTTAACTTTTTGTCATATTTTCGATTAGGTCCTCTATCAGGTGTAGAGTGGTAAGAGGGAAGGGTAAGGGGGAAAGGGGAGAGGGTCTTCATGCTTGACTTTGGTGTCGTATGAATATCGTATCAGTGCCCCCTTAAAAATACGAAAATCCTTTAAGCACTGGGATAGAAAACCAAATATATAAATGTAAATAATTTAATTATTTATTAGATTAATGTAATTTACATTTAAAATTTAAAAAAATTGTTTAATAAATATTTATTTTAACTTAATTTAATTTACATTTATAATTATTTATTTTAAATTTATTTATTTTACATTTAAAATAATAAAACTAGAATAATTATTAAAAATTTATATCAGATTTAGGTATTTTTTTTTTAATTACATCAGAAAATATTTTCATGATTTTGATAGCGTTTTGAATTCTTCTTCTCTTTTTCTCTTACTTGGTCTTTCCCATTTTTCAATTCTTTTTTTTTTTTTGTAACTATGAAATCATTTTTTTGGTTATATTTACACATAAAATATTCGTTAAGCCTTTGATGTTCCTTTAGGTAAATAGAAATCTCATTTGAAGCTTCTCTTTTTGGTGGTAAACAATTATAATTAGTTATTCTCTCTATGTGATTCCCTTTGGTTCCAATTGTGTTCTTTGCTAGGAAAAGAAAAGGAGGCAAAGAAATATCTCCTACCCATCAGGGTGCATTCTATTATTCATTCTGTTATTAAATTTCTGCTTTATTTTCCCCAAAAGTGCATCCCATTTCCATTTTCTTTGTTTTGCTCTCTTGAAGGTTCCCCACTAGCCTAGTTGCTTGATATTTTGGTTACCATTTGAAATAAATATAAAGAATCAAACTCCCTCTTTCGGATTTAAGAGCATGTAAGGAATATACATAATTTATGGAGCTTATTTCTTTATGGTTTAGCCTCTGGACTCGAGACAGCTGTTAGATGCGCTCCAATGGACCTATGGCTTGCCTCCGTTGCTTCCTCTCTCCAAGTCTAAAAGTCTTCCTTGTCCGTCGCTTTCGACTTCTTTCCCTGCTTCTACTACTTCCCCTCGACGTTTTTTTTTCCCTCGAGGACTAGGCACAGCTTATTTCAGTTGGTTTCTTTCCGTTCGTTTCTTTTGATTAATGAATCTTTTTCGGTCTGGCCTTCAGTAGGGGAAGTCTATGGACTTCAGGGAGCAGCAGTAACAGCAGCAGCAGCAGCAGCAGCCCAGCTGCATTTTGCCTCAATTTGTCAGCGACGGAACAGCCGATTATGGGGTCTCTTCTCTCGTTTATGCACAAAGACCGCCGCTCAGCACTTCAGCCCAGAGAAGTCTCATTAGGATTTCCCACATTTCCCCACTTCCACTCAATTTCCCCTACCTACCATTGGCCACACCCCTTCCACTTGAGTTTCCTTTGCCGCTTGGTTTTGGTTTTTTTTTTTCTCTGGCAAACAATTTCCATTTGGTGTTGGCGTTTTTTTTTTGCGCGCTTTTTTCACGCATTTTTTTTGGCGCCTGACAAAATTTTGGTACACTTTTGACATTTTTCAGCGTAATGAAAAGCAATAACATTTTTATAATATCCTGCCACTCCGGCTCCCAGCCCACCCGAGGCAGTCATTCAAATATTTGCTCCAATGATTCGATTCGTTATTCATTTGTATTGTTTTCTTTTGAATAAACGAATACTCGCCTGAATACTCGCATGACAGCGGAGTGGGTGAGGAGAGGAAGTGCGCGTGGGAGTGGGGCGAGATGGAAGGGATGGGTGGAAATCTGCAAATGAATCGCTCTATTATGGCGTTGTCCCCTGATGTCCTGTTCTGTTCTGTTCTGTCCTATCCTGTTCAACTACAAACGATGCGATTTTTTATCGACTGTCATTTATTTATTATTTATTTGATATGTTCGAGCTGGTTTTTGTTGTTTTCACTCCCTGATTCGCTTGCTCGCTCTCCTCCACATCGTTCATCCTTTTTTGCTTGTTTTTTTTTGTTCGTTGTTTTTTGTTGTTGCTGTTGGCTGCTGATGCTGTTGCTGGTGGTTTGGAATTTATGCTCAATAATTTAATAGGACATCAGTTTTATGGCTTTGCTGCGGGTTACGCAATGAACAGAAGAGAACGGGGTCACATGGCCTCCACAGCCACAGCCTTCACTCTGCTGCATGGCCTACGCACTAGCATCAAATTTTATGACTGAAGCTGAAGCTGGAGCTGGAGCCGGAGCCAGCAATGCCAATTTGTGAAACGCAATCAAACAAATAAACAAAACAAAACACACACACACACAAATACACCAAAAAAAGATACAGCAGAAAAGGAAGCGAAAGAAGAAGAGGTGGTGCCTCTGGCCAGAGAGAGATGAGGGATGTGACCCCTACGCAAGTTGTAAATTTCCGTAATTTACTTGATTGCCCTGGCAACTCTGGCCACCTGTCGTCCTCCTTTAGCCGCCAGCCACCAGCCTCCAGTCTGCAGTCTGCATCATCATCGGCCTTGTTTCGACAATGGCACATAATCAACGAAATCGCGCATATTAAAATTGTGAATGAACGAGTATTACGACCCACTTTCCCTCCCCGCCACACGCACACATCTGGAGTCGCCCACTCCACTCACTGCAGAGGTGGCTCCTGCAGGAAGTGCAGCGAAGATCTGCAAGGGGAATAAAATCTGCTATTTGGTTTGGGACTGTTTCTGGCAATGCATTTCATTTGAGGCATATACTTTAAATATAAGTGGAGTAGTTCTTATATTAAAAACAAATATTTACATATTTCTTTGAGTTTTTAATATTTATTTGAATTTTTAATATTTATTTTAATTATAATTGATTATAGATATTAATACCAATAGATTTCGACTACGTTATATGATAAATATTTTATTTACATTTATTTCATATTTAAATATTTAAAATATATATTTCCTAAAAATTGAATGTATTTTATTTATTTTAAAGTTTAAATGGTGGAATTATTAAAAATACTTTTTAACACATTCATGCCTTAAATCCAAGTCAATTCTATTTTTTTTAAATATATTTATATAGTCCCTTAAATCCCCAAAAACTTTCGATAATATTTCAGTGTTAACTGAAGAATTTTTGGGGAGGAGTTGGCAAACAATTCCAAGGACTGTTAGTGCTTTGTCTAAATCCTAATCAGCACTCATATGGGCTGTGTGAAATTCTCTGCATAATTTCCATTGAAAGGGAAATTTAGAACAAGGAAAAGACCTTAACTCTCCATTGCGATCAGGCCAAAGATAAAGTACAGGCACGTTGGCACCTTGCCAGAGAGCGCTGATACGATCTACATATCCCACATTCCACATTCATATCTTTGGCAATAAACTCGCGTAAATTGGAAATGTAACACACCCCGTGCCCCACCCCACCCCACTGCCCATGCCCACTGCATGGATGGGCTTTTGTCATTGAGGCTAATATTTTGTTTCGGGGTCGTTTGGCTCAGGCTCCAGCTCCAATGCTCTCCCACTGATTACAAACACATAAACATTTAACTCAATTTGCATTTTCATAGGTTCTAAAAGAAAAGAAAAAAACCAACAAAAACAGAGGCAGCAGCGGCAGCAGCCTCCCCCCTCCCCGTTCAAAATGAGAGCCAAAAGTGAAACAAAAAACTCAAACAAAAAGGGAAGAGCACGCCCCCGCACCGCACCGCACCGCACCGCACCGACCCGCTCCAACCGAATATGAGTGTTAAAGCGAAACAAACGGAAACGGAAGCGGGCGCTTGCATTAGCGGAAGTTGTCTTACAAGCGACAGGCGGCAGCGGCCCCCAAGGCTGGGGTGTGGTGTGAGGTGTTTGGGTGGGGCATATTACGTATATAATTCGCAAAAACGAGAGTAGAGAAGCTTCGATAGGTGGCAGCGAGTGGGTGGGGGGTAGTGGGTGGAATAAGCTCATGTTCATGGGCACATTGGAAGCCCCTTCTTCGTGCGGTTGATTTGGCAGCGGCAACAGCATAGCACCCCCTCCAGCACAGCTCTACTGGTGCTCCCCACTCCCCTCAGCTGTACTGGTGCTCCCCACTCCCCTCAGCTTTATTGGTACTCCCCTCAGCTTCACTGACACTCCCCTCGCCGCACCGTCCACTGGCTCTATCCCTGCTGCCCCTCCACGGCTGTCATATTCATAACAACATTTAAACATGCGCGCAATTCGAAGCGGAAAGCTTTGGCATCGGGCATATGCATTGGGCTGGGGGTTTGCATTGGGGTTTAATAGGATTCGACTTGGTTTTTTTTTTGGGAGAACATTTTGGTCAGAGTTTTCGCTGATGCGTTAGGAGATTTCTGATGATTTTTAAAAATGTTTTCGAAGCATAATAACAATAGAAGAGGAGAGGAAAATAATGCTCTTTAATGATCGCTGAACTCGCATTTGATTTATTGTTGCTGGGCTTTCACTTTGATTGCTACTCGTAACTCAATTTAATTATTTTAATTAATTAATTAAATGAATTTCCTTAACTTAATTCACATTCCCCATTCTCCCCCATTCCCCATTTATTTGGAGCCTCTTTCGCGCGAAGCTCTCCTTCTTGATTACAGGGTATCTGCGATGGATGGAGCCTGCCTTGCAGCTACGCACTTGGAATCCTCCGACATGTTTTTTGAGTAAAAGTTTACTTACTTTTTGGTTGGGGGGGTGTTGCTCGACATTGTCTTCGGGGCTCCCTTTGACACGTGCGTACTCATCCCCCTGAATCCCCTCCCCTGCACGACTCGCACCTTTATTTATGATGTTCATTTGCAGAGCTTAGCATAACTGCCACACACAGAGCGCAGGCAGACAGAGAGAGAGAGACAGAGAGAGAGAGAGAGTCAGAGGTGGAGTGGCAGAGGCAGCCTCTGCTCATAACTCAGACAGCAACCAAAAGAGGGCAGGTGGAGCCCGTGGCATGGCGGCCCCCTGGCTAGGGTTTCTCTCTCTCTCTCTCTCTCTCGCTCTCTCTCTGTGTGTCTCAGCTATGTTTGGCGTCAGGTAGTGCTATAAAAAGAAGTTACAATGCCACAAAAGCAGAACGGCGGTGGGCGGGGGCTGGAACCCCTAAACAAAAGGAAAATTGTCGCTGCTGGTGGGGTGGGGAGGGGTGGGGGGAGGTTGCCTGTCGTCGTTCTGTCATCGCCTTCTAAATTATGTCACGTAATTAAGCTGCATTAATGTGATAGTCTATTGCCATCTCTTTTGCACTCACTGTCTCCAGCTGTCTCGCTCTCTCCTTCTCTCCTTCTCTCCTTCCCTCCTGCTCGCTGTGTAGCCCCTTGGGGATGGGCATGCATGGAAATATACATATATTTTTATGGCCAGGCATTTAATTAAAATATGCTCATGTCTAATAGCCCTAGACCCTGAATGCCACATGCCCCAACCTGCCAGCTGGCCTGCCACGGATCATCTAGTGCGCATTATACGCACCTATGTATCCAATTGATTGCATTCATAACAAGGCAGCTCAAAAACAACGCGTCCAAACTGGGCCTGCGAAATTTCCATTAAATTTTTAACCAAATTATTCCAAAATGCAAAAACAAACAGGCCGCAAATTGCCAAAGCGACGCGGGGGCGGCGGCGGCAGATTCAACAAAAATGGCCAATTAAACTGCCAATCGCGTGAGCCAAAAAAAAAAAAAAACCAAAACAAAAACAAAAACCAAAGCAGAAGCCGCCGCGGGGCAAATGAAACGAACCGGAAAAAAGCCAAAGCCAATTTTCTAATTCGAATTGCATTTAATGCATTGCCAAATGGCAGAGCAAACACCCCGCCGACAGAACAGATAAACAAATCAGAACCCGAAACACAGAAGCGGAATGAAGAGCCAGCAAGCAAACAAATAAATAAACAGAGCGCAGCCAGCAGCCAGCAGCGAGCAGCGCGCACAACAAAAGGCCTCTCTCTAATGCAAAATTTAAAACAATCAAAGGACACGCGAAAATTGTCTCCCTCTCGCTATCCCTCTATTTTTCGTTGTCGCTACAGCTCTGCTGGTGCAGCGTCACGCTGTTATTGTTTCCAGTTACCATACCAAAAGTTGTTGTTGCTGCTGTTGCATGTTGTTTGTAGCATATGCCAACAAAAGTGTCCACAAGTCACAAAACTGTCAGCCGCATTCGCATACAGAAGAGCAGCAGCAGCAGCAACAGCAGCAGCAGAGAGACGCAGAGGCAGAGGCAGCGAGTGTGAGAGGCATTTGTGCGTATGTGTGATTTGACATTGCGTATACGTCGCACACACACAATGTAAGCAAAGAAGAGAGAGGGTGGAGCGGGGAGAGGGAGAAGCAATAGGAGAGCTTCAAGCGAGTACAAACGCTTTGCATATCCTGTAGATCCAGTACAGATCCTCAGCTGAGTTTCCAGAAATTATTCCCCATAGCGATGCAGCATTTGAATGCCAGAACTGTGATCAAATGGCAACAATTTTTAGATTTAAATTTAACTTATTATAATATATTTTTCTTTATTATTTTCCATGATTAAAATTGTTCAAAGAGATTTAGATAGATATTTGAACTGACTCCAAAAAATTGTCCTTTAAAATCTGAGCAACTACTTTGCCTACAAACATATGAAAATGCCTTGAAATGTAAGCTCAAAATGTTTTATTCCTTATTAACCCACCAAACATCATACCCGGCAACAGTTGTTGGGCCTGAAAAAAGGCTATTATATAATTAGACACGTGATGGGCAGCAGCAGCAGCATCAGCACTACGGGGTCTGCCTTCAACACTTTCGCTATTCGGACAGACAGATAGAATTTGTTTTTTTTTTGTTCTGTTTTTTAATTTTCCAGGACACACGCTCTATTTATAGCGACCTCCATCAACCGCAAGCGGCAATCGACTTCTTCCGGCTGTTTTTATTCCCATTAATTATGTTCTATTTTCGCTTGACGTTTGGTTATTTATAATGCCTGGAAAAAACCATTGTAGCATTCGACACGCATTCAGGCAAACGCCAGAGGGCACGAGACAGGCGAAAATATATTGATTTTAATAGAGAGAGAGAGACCCGCGGGGCAAAGCAATTGCATTAAAGGTGGAGTAATCAATTCAATGGACTATCTCCCCATGTGTTTCTAGCATAGATCATTTGATATTAACGCTTTTTGCAGCATCCCTCGAAGGTTTTTGCATTTATCATATACCCAACGGCAGCTCCACAGCTCTTAGACTACTTAGCGATAATTTTTCAGTCGTTTTATTGTAATTTCTATTGGATTTTCAAGTGCTGCAATCTTGGGGCATTGTTCCACGAAATTCTAATTGCCAAGAAATTATTTATAATCACGTTTTCACATGCATGGGGGGCATGAGAGGCGCTGAAAAGACAAAAGACCAAAGGTGGAAACACACACACAATAGATACTTCATTAACTACTTAGCCATGGCCGTAACCACCCTTTAAGCAAACTACTACACCCACACACACATGCACACACACCCACACACATGCACACTGACTAATTTGTATGGCACACACTCGCTTGTAGTACTTATGGGGCGAGCGTAAACTAAACATTGAAATTAGTTTTTGGAAAATGAAAACGAAACGAGACACGCACACAGCACACAGCACCCCTTTCTGCCCCATGTCTCTGGCTCATTGTTTGTGTGTGTGTGCGTGTGTGTGTGTGTTGTCTTTCTCATTCTCTCTGTTTTGTTTTTTTTTTTTTTCTTTCGGAGAGATGTTTGTGAGAATTTCCCTTGAAGTACAGCTGAGTCAACAAGCATGAAATCCTGCACCATGAGGGCCACCAAGGCCAAAAGAGACTGCTGCTAGCTCGCTCTTCGCCGCTCTCTTTTTACATGTAGCTTGGCTTCTATTCGCCTTTCCTTTCTTTTTGTTTTTAACACGTCTCTTGGCTTCTTTTTTCCATACTTTTTTTTAGCCCATTTCATGCAATGCCCCTTCATTGTATTTGTTTTGGTAATTCCTTGGCGTTTTTTTTCGTTTATTATTATATGTTTTAGTTGCATATTTTATTTAGTTTTGCTCTCTCACTCGTTTAGTTGAATTTAAATTTCCACATTTCTATATATTTTTATTGTTGATTCGAAGGGAAAATTAAATGCGGCAAACATCAGACCGAAACTCCCACCTGAAGGGCAGCAAGGGCTGGGGCTGGGCCTGGGATGTGTCCTGTTATCCGGCAGGGGTGGCTATCCAAACAGGACGCCCTGCAGCTGTTTATTTGTCAGACTCTAAATGATTTTTAATAGCGCAATTGAAAGAGTCGCCAAGTCGAGACTCAAGACTCGTGGAGTCACTGGCCCCCGCAGGGGCTGCTACGTGGAGGGGTGGGGCTTGCTTTGGGTTTGGGTTTGTGTTTGGGTTTTTCTCTGTTTGCCCTTGAATATGAAATGGAAAACTCAATGGGCGCTGGCAAACAAACAGAAACAGAGAAATGAGAGAAACAACAAGAGTCCGTGGTAGCAAGGGGCATGTCCCCCAGCAGACACACCTCAGGGTTGCCAGCGTCAGGTAGCCGTCGTCGCATTGTTTTGCGAGACATCTCTCTCTCTCTCGAGTGGTTCCAGAGTCCTCTATCTCTCGTTCCCCATTACCCATTCCGTGCCAGCGCAGCATCATCCACACAGAAGATTTAAAATTCCCCGCCTTGCATCGCTGGGCGGTCGGGCGGGGAGTGGCGGGCGGCATCGTTTGCCGATAAACGATGTCACCATTAAAGCTGAACAAATGTTATTTTTATGCGAGGTAGATACATCATAAAAATTGAATTAAATTCATGTGCGAAAATTAATGTGGGAATAATTATGAGAAATAATTTTTATTGCCGGGACAGAGAGAGAGAGAGAGAGGAATATTTGCACAAAAAAAGAGATGAGTGGAATGTTTAAAAAAGAGCGAACGAGTGGAATGTTTGCACATAATATAATGCATAATGATGTGCTTTTGATTATGCTATCGAATATCGAAAAAAGAAGCGAATTAAAGAGTTAAGATACAACGGGATGCAATATTTGGAGCTGCTGTGCAGCCCAAAAGTAGGCAATTAAACGCGTATTTTCTGCAGTATTCAAAAGTATTCGAACGACCAGATGTTCAAAGAGCCAAAGCGACAATTGTTTGGTTTATTTTAGCAGTAAAATTAATTCATTTAAAAATTTCCCATAATAGATAAGACTGTGATTAAACTCTGATCTCCCATCTGCATCATTTCACAATTTTAGGCAATAAAAAAAGACAACTCATCTGTGGGCTGCAAAATACATTTGCACAACTAATTAGCTACTTTAGATTTCATTGTATTTGGGGTGCTTCAGGCCGTCGATAAAGTATCCAATGTCTGGATTGGATGATGGGCTACTCCCATTACACGTCATATCCATTAAGAGCTCTTAGGCCTGCGCCTTTCCGCGGGCACTTTTCCGCACTCTCTAATGAGCTTCGATGAGCGATGGGTGGAGCATTGTGATTGCGACAGGCCCATCCCCCCCGCTGCCGCTAAGCGAATGAATGATGAATGAATTTCAATTGATTTTGCCCTGCATTTTGGGCGTGCGAACGCATCAAAGAATTAAATCTACAAAAGGCAGTGAGGCAGCAGAGTAGCCGAGAAATTGGCGTTCAGGATTAAGACGCATTGCGACAATCAGCAGCAGAAAATGAAAGACGTTTCGGCAGCAGCAGCAGCAGCAGCAGCGGCGGCAGCAGCTGCTTTGATGGATTGATTGATGATTGGCAAGCCTGATTGATGCTCCAGGCCACATTTTGATTGACAAGTCGCATGGCGGGGTGGCATTGTGGCAGTCGCAGTCACAGTCAAAGTTGAATGGAATGGAATGGAATGATGAAGTCCTACACCGTCTAGACGGCAAAACCTAAGGCTAAGGCTAATGGTACATACAACACAATCATACCAATGCGTGTTGTGTTGCACGAGTACGTTGACGGGACTCCTGCATTGTCAGCGCAGCAGAATGGCTTGTTTGAACACCGCTAAGTGCTGCAAAGGCCCACAAATAAGACTTTGGCTTTTGGTCTTTGCCTTTCATGGCACACCGACAGCAGACAGCAAATAGACTTGGCCAACACTAGACAAACACAGGGACAGATAGAGACAGAGACAGAGAGAGAGAGGGAGCGTGGGAGTGCAATGCTGGTGTCTTGGGGGGTGGAGTATAAAAGGAAGACAGCTTATATGTCAGTCAGAGACATGTGAAAAGGGAAATAAAAACGAAAGGAAATAAAGCAAAGGCACCGGCAAATCAAAATGCAGTTGGTATTAGAATATGTGGCTAATATCCAATAACTAATATCCGACTTGTGTTTGCCTAAAACTGAAATGGATATGAAAATTATGAATACATTTAGAACTGGATACTCGTTGATATGTGTGCTCGTATCAGCTGCGGCTGATTCTTGCATTCAAATCAAAACACAATCACTGTTAACCAACGGTTAGGCATTCAAATTATATTCATTTCGCCCAAAACTAAATTCATTTAATTTATTATAAACCAATAGGGGGACTCTTATCGTTGTGTTGTTTCAGTTTAAAACAAAAAGCAAATGAGCAATAAAGTTTCAGATTTAAAGTTTTTTGTTTTAAAAATATAAGCAATTCGAGCAACTAGTCAAATTCGCGTATTTTTTGGGCAAGCAATATATTTTTGAAAATGTACTAAATTTTAGATCACCGTCTAAAATGTACAACATGGTCTAAATGTGCAACATGTTGACCGGAGAGCAGCTTAGGAAAACTGTGTAATTTTGAACATGCACTAAATTTTAGATACTGCTCTAAAAATGCTGAAATTTCGAACATGTTAGCTGCAAGGCATATATCTAGCATCCCCATTTATAAAATATATAGTGCAATTTATAAACTCTCTAAACTGAACTTAACAGCGGATGCATTAATGTGCAAAAAAGAATAATACAAAAGATGAATTGTTTGAAAATATATTCAATCGATATTCATTATTTAATCATTATAAAATGATGAATAAACCAATTCAAAATTACTCCAATCTTCAGATAATACCACAAAAGTGTACATATATGGGAGTGGGCACACATATACTTCTTGCTCTGAGGTAGATCCGTCAAAACATAAAAGCGAAACCCAAACAATTTTAAGACATTTCCCAGACTTCCCCTGCTTGATGTTTACTTAAATGTTTGATTAATCTTCAGGTAATTGCACAGATAATTGTTTCATTCGAGGAACGAGGAATCTCTGCAGATTATGGCTTGACAATTTAAAGTGAAATTCCCAATCAGAAATCACCCCAAAGCAGAGCAGAGCAAAGGCTTTTTCGTTGATTGCATACGAGAGAGACGAGAGCGAATCAAACGGATGACGAACTTCACCGTAAAGTGACTTCCATTCCTTCCACTTCCACTCCCATTTCATGGGAGAAGATGTAAAATGCTGGATAAATGCCTCCCCCCCGAAAATAATCGTATTATAGGACCATACTCTGGACCGATGCGGCGGATGGACAGACAGACAGACACACACCCACTCGCAGATAGACTCGTTGGGCGATGCGCCGCCGTCGGTTGTTTGTGGCAAAGACAAACACAATCTCACATCAAATAGCGGGCGAGCCACCAAAAACGAATAAAAATGATATAAAAAAAGAGAGGGGGGAAAAAGGCAAGAAAAATAAATAATAAGAGCCAGGGAATGCAGGACAAGCAGCGAAAGGCAGCTGTGCAAACAGGAAAATGAGCGAACGAACCGGCGAACGAACGAACGTAAGGGAAAGATGAGGGAAAAGCCCTTGCGGCAATTACCACATGGTCTGGTCTGGTCTGGTCGAAAACCCCATGCACCATGGTGGGCAGGGGGATGTAATGACAGCCAAAGTGTTAAAAAAGCGCTTTAAAGCGCCACAACAAACAAAACAAAACCAAAAAAAAAGGGAAGAAAGGAGATGGATATGTAGTTGAAGGAGCAGCAGAAGGAACAGCAGAAAGCGTAACAAAGCCAATCCAAAGGAATGTTCCCCCGAAAAAGCCGAGCCGATGACAAGCCGTAAATGGGACATGGGACTACGGCTTGCGGATGGGTATTAGTGGTGGCGGTGGCGGCGGCCTTTGGAGACGTCAGCCGAACACTTGTTAAGTCATACGCTCGATTCGGCAGCAAGGAGGCAAAAAAAAAAGGGGCAAAGAGGCTGGCGGACGCACAATCTTCGGCACCCCATCTCTGCTCCATTGCGTTTCAAGTGTTAATTTGACATCCCTGCGGCATAAGCCGAATCCCACTCCATGAGGGCAGTGGGCTGGGGTTTTAGGTGTGATATGTGCACTTCCATTGTCCATTGGCATCCTTGCAAGGAAGAGAAGCCAGAGACAACAATACAAAGAACACAGAGCAGCGGCAGTGGCAGCGGCAGCGGCAGAGGCAGAAGTTGATTCAACTTGAGAGTCGAGAGTGCTGATTCTTTTGGCTCAACTGCCGCTCCCTGCTGGCCCCTAGGGCAGCTTCCCCTTGCCCCGTTTTCGAGTGTGTCTCATCATCCTGTGCTCTGTGTGTGTTTTGAAGTAGTTTAAAAGCTTCGAATTCTCCCCATCCGATACCCGAGGACATGTCCTCACCGAAGCACATCGTTTTGGACATTCGTTGTGTGGAGTCAGTCACAGACAAGAGTTTCGGGGGGAAGGACTCCAATTGGGTAATATAATATATACTTTATTGAAGATTATTGCGATAATTGGTTCTGGATTGGCCATCGCACAACAAGTGCGGTTGCACGGGCTCTCGGTTCTCGATTGTTGGCCGCCTATCGGATAGAGGGGCTGCAGATGATAAGAAATCGATGTCTGTGGTTGCATTGTTTTCCATATTTTGATTGAATCACATTTGGTTGGGTTGGTATTTTTATGGAATTTACAGAAGAAATAGAGATATATAATAATAAATAAAATAAATCGTAAGTCGGAATTATCGATTAGTTATCGATAATTTTATAAAATCATCGATTAGTTATCGATAATTTTATAAAATCATTTGATTTTTTATTTGTATTTGGACTGGAAAATGAATTAATTAGATCAAAATAAGAAATTATTATCGATAATTTTTTTGGAACTAAAATAATTTTTAGATATGATTTTTTTAGCACTTGCTGCAAAAATACAAATTTTTCAATAGCTTTTGAAAATATTAAGACCAAATGATTATTGTTTAAATTATAGCAAAAGAATGTTTTAAATTTAGATTTTGTTTGCTCAGTCAATCGATTTTCATTAGTGAATCGCCATAAATGGACTCCTTGTACAAAGTATCAACGATGCTAAATGACAGTGATTGATGGCCGCTGATAGTCCGTTTGTCAGCATAGCTAATCGATTCATCACAGACACACACACAGACACACATTATCCAATATTTTTAGGCTACATTAATGCCAAAAATACAATATACAATGTATATTGTATGACAGCAGCAACAGCAGCAGATCCAAAAACGAACAAACCGCTGAAAAACCAAAACCAAAACCAAGGGCTCAGACAGAAATACCCGCAAGGCTTTGCCACGGTGTTTGTCAGCTTTAAGTCTTGAATGACAATGCATTTACCTGCTCTCATATTCCAAACTGCTCAACGATGTTCTGTCCCCTACTCTCTCTCTCTCTCGAACTCTAAACGAGAGAGAGACAGAGAGAGAGATGACTCTTTAAGCTGTCGTCGCCATTGGCATCGAAATCGACATCAGCAGCAACATCAACATGGGGGCATCGGGGGCATCGGTCTCATGACAAACGTTTGTCAAAATTCTTTAAATTGAATTTCAATGGATTTTTCTTTCGCCTGTCAACGGAGGCAAACACAATGGCCACATACACACACACACACAGAAAGAGAGAGAACGGTATTAAGGGGCAAAAGGTCAGAGGTTACAAGGGTTAGGCAGCTGCTACACAGAACCTGCCACCCACCCATCCGCCTGACATTCGAGCCGTCACACAAAAAGATCTCTCACGCAAAGTCCAGTCCAAATGGGTTAAAACCTTCGCTGTGAGTACACTGCAAGAAAACAGTGCTGCATATACATCTAATCTACACAAAATAAAAGCAGAAATGATGTACGAATTAATGTATTTAACTAACAGATACAAAATAAAGACAAAATAAACTCATTTGTGCCGCGTTCAGTGTGTGTTCCAGTGCAGTCCCCAGTGGGCAATAAGCGCGACAATTTCCACGTCATAATTAATTTCAGCCGTGATAAATATGTATTGATGTATGTACGATGTAATTTGTGTAACGAATAGCCTAAGCAGCTGCGCCTGCCTTAGTGGTTTAGGCGTCCGCCACGTATGCGCCAGGCCAGCTTGATATCTTTTGGTTCGATGGCCTCATGACCGTTGAGCTTCGAGCAAAAGAGTGCCTCCTCCAGCAAGCCAGTAGGATCATTTTCATATGCATGCTGCAAGTGCGAATATGGGCAGAGTAAGAGGGAGCGAGAGAGCGGGGAAGATTTTCTTACATGCACGACGTTAATGGCGGCAGCATCGAATGGTTTACGCTGCTCCTGCCGCAAGCCCTTGTCAGCCCTGTTGCGCAGCTGTTTGCCTTTGCGCGGATCCATTTTCGTAGCACGAAACTATTTTTAAACTCAAGGAAAGGCACACAAACAAATCGAAACGTTCGACACAGCCCAACACAGAAATACTTTCGCCTACCCTGACTGCTAATTTGATATGATTTGGGTATGCTTCACACAGAGTCTCAGGTAGATCAAGCAGAGCAAAAAGTTGTCCACAGCGTTCCATTGATCCAATCGTAGCTGGCCTTCGTGCTTCATTTGCAGACAGCATGGAGCTAATGATTCTTTCAGTGTGTGGCAGCCACCACCTGGCCGGCCTGCTTCTGCATAATTTTATTGCCAAACGTTTGGACTCGGACTCGGCCTCGGATTCGGTCAGAGGGTGGCCGGTGGCTGCTGCTGCTGCTGCTGCTGCTGCTGCTACACCTCGGTAGTTGTTCTGTTTCTGGTTGTCTGGGTGCTCTGGGGTTCCCTGGGTTCGCTGTGTTCTCTGTGTTGTTTTGTTGTTCCTCTCTCGCTGTTGATGTTGGCTGTTGCCTTGGCGGTCGGGCGATTATTGTTTTGCATAATGGAATACACTTTGTAGTGCATTAGCGCGTAATTGATTGAATTGAAATTCCAGTTTTCAGTTTTTAGTTTATAGCAAAAACCAGAAAACACACACACACACACAGCTACTTTTACACACATGCACATTACGTATACGTGCATGTATTTGGAGTCACGGGGCAGCCATTTTTCGTTTATGGCACAGTCCCTCTCTCTCTCTCTCTGGTTGCGTATGTGAGTCGCATGGCAAAACATCGAGACTTGGTTAGCGACCAGACCAACAGTGAAAGCAGTCACGGAATTTAAAGTATGTGAACAACACCAGAGAGAAAGAGCAGCTAGAGGCAGAGCGGTCGAAAGTAGAGCATCAGCAGCAGGCAGCAGCCAGGAGGCAGGAGGCAGGAGGCAGGAGGTAGGAGGCAGGGCAGGGCATGGCATCGGCAACAAAGCGTTAACATTAAACGCTGCTGTCGCTGCCACTGCCACTGCCACTGCCTGTGTACCTCTCTCTCTCTGTCTCGCTCCCTCTCTCTTGTTGCTGTTGACGGCTTTAGTGGTCGGCTAAAATGTCAAAGGCAAAAGCCGGCAACTAAGTGAAAAAAAACCCCACCCCAACGCACGCCCACAACGATACGGATACTCTGCTATGTGCAGCCTACTTTTTTGGCCACAGCCCTGACTCGATTGGGGGTGTGTGGGGGGTCTGTACATGCCACAAGATTCACAAGATTTAAATTCCAACCATATTGACATATAGAAGAACCCATACCACTCCGACAAATAATCTCATTACAAGATGGACCCCATGCACAGAGCTCTTTCTTATGTTCCATATTACCAATAAATTTCGTTGGAAATTTTATAAAATTAAGCACACTTTTCTTAGCACAATTATTAATTATTAATGGCCTTTTTTTGTTTGGGAAATAATGCCAAATGCAGCCGTAAAAAATAGGCCCATTCCATGGAATAAAAATAAAAATAAAAATAAACTCTCGCGCAATATATCTTGAGGCTACATCCATAAGATCGACATGCATTAATTTTCTTATAGAGGTCCATACAATTCTTAGCTTCCACTATGAATCTTTTTGAATATCGGCGCTGCAAATGTCGAGAAACAAATTATGACAGCATAAAAAGTCACAAATTGGCGAATTTTGGAATATTTAAAATAGTTTTTGATTATTTGATCTACCCAATTACACGTACAATTGTAACAATTACTTGCCATTATGTGCACAATAAATTAAACATTTTACATGTACAATTTAACTTGTGAATATCTAAAGTAGCTGTCAGAATTGTGGGTCAGATCAGCCAGAGCTCATGCTAAAGGGAAAATTTAAACACAAATCTGATTGCGGTTTCAGCTTTAAGCTAGCAAATTGCCGTACATCAAAGAACTTTAAATTTTAATTTTAGCAAAAAAATATAAATAATAAAAAAACCAAACGATGTCCGACTTTTCAGTTAAAATTTTATTCAAAATGTTTTTTGCATTTTGATTTGATTTGATTTAGTTTTTTTTCACATTTATTTTTCCACTCATATTTTGTGCCAGTTGCATTTGGGATTCCCTCTGTGTGTGTGTGTGTGAAGTGGCAGTCGGATGCCAACAAACCGCCGCAAATTAACCGCACAGACAGGCGGACAGACAGACACGGAACAAGGTGAATTGCTTAAGTAATTAAATGCTTCAGTTATGAGGTTCATATATCTCTCAGATACAGATACAGCACGGCACTTAAGTAATGCCTGATGGCAGATAGCAGCAGCAGCAGCAACAGCAGCATAAAAATCACAGTCAGAGCTGAAAAGATGAAAATGAATAAATAAATAAACTTCACAACAATTTCCACTTGGCCAGAGATTGAAAATCGATGGATGTGGTTAAGCGAATGAGCGCTGGTTGGCCCACCAGGAAGGGGGAAAAGGGGAAATGCAAGGGTAGCCGGAGGGGAAAGTGAAAGCCAGAGGGGAGAACTGTCATCAAATTCTGAATATTTAATCAGTTCATCATTTCCGCTTTAGTTGAAAGATAAACCAAGAGAGCGGCGAGGGGGGTTGAGTGGGAGACAAAAGCTTTTCCCATGACTAAAAATAAATAATTAAGCTAATTTCTCTCTCTCTCTCGCTGCCTCTGTCTATGTCTCGCTCTGCTGCCATGCATGCATCGGCTTCGTGTGTGTGTGGGGGAGTGTCTCTTAAAATGCCATCAAGTCAGGCAGGCGGCGAGTCAGGGAGGCAGGCGGCGAGTCAGGGAGTCTGGCAGATTCAAGCATATCCCATAACGCAATCGAGACATCCGCTCCACAAACAAAACTCAATTAAAAATCCATTGATAAAGAGAGCAACGTGCCCCAGCCCCCCACTTCCGCACGAGAGGATACGACAGAAAATGGCAGCAATTATATTTTATAATATGAGTAAATATATATAACATGGCAACCAATAGGGGGGTGGGGCTAGGATTATCTATGGAGCCACGAAGCCATGGCAGAGCTTACACTGGCTTACCGCCAGCACTCACTGCCACAGCCACTGCCCCTGTCTCTCCTCGTCTGTGTGGCAGCAGCAACTGCAGGCACTCCACGCCTCATCCTCTTCGCCCAACTGAAACATATGCTACGATGTGGCATTATTTACTACTGAACAGATTGCTGCAGGATCGCAACCGCTCGCGATGCCATTGCCATATGGCCACCAGAATCAGTTTAGCTGTGCGGTTGGTGGAGGGGAATATCTGTGCAAAAAAAAAACAACTATATAATAATTAGATTGAAACTGAAATACAGTAGTAGTAGTAGTCCCGGTCCTGCTGGGGTGGGGCTTAGCGCGAGTCCTGGCAACCTTAAGCTCTCTCTCTCTCCCGACAGAAAAAATAAGTTTTTAGCATCTTCTTTGCTTCCATTCAAATTGAGCGCCTCAAACGAAGCTGCATTTACCATTGCTCATTTTATGGATACTTATGTATTTACACTTTCAATTGGGGTTTATGTGGCAGCTTAGCTTTTAGTTCCTTTATTATTTTAACTGGGTTGTGCAGGCCAGACGAGCATTTGCCTTTGACTTTTGCACATTTCATATTTGCCATACACAAATGTATCTCTCGAATTTTGTTATCTGGAGTGGCTGCAGAAATTCATAAATATATCGAGCATTTAACTGCATGAGGAAATAATTCTGGCAGTCAATGCTGGCAGTGATAATCCTTAAGCTTTCCGTAGCACTTATTTATTACATTTATGCCCAGCAATTATTCCGAATAAAAAGGCACACATGGCACACAAATAAAATAGCTACAAATATAATAAATAATAATCATAAAAAAAGTGTGCAAAAAATTGCAATGCCAAAGTCAAAGTCAAAGCCATTTCTGGGTTATTTTTTTTGCTACCTTGATTTTCAGGGCAAAAGTTCCCCCTTTAATATTAATCTTTAATTTAAACGCAGTTCTAGGTTTATTCTGTGTGCCCCCCAGCACCAGCAGCAGCACCACCCCCACACGCCTGTGCCATGTGGCGGCCCTTCAAATGACCTGCCGACAAATTGCAGTGGCATTCGAAGTGTCGCCAGATGACGGTGCTAGCTGACAGAGAGTCGGGAACAGTCGCCGCCGCCTGTTGCCCTGGTGTGGCAAGTGATGCGTGCGGTGAATGTTGCCACGTTGCCACGATGCCACGATGCCAATGGAAACGAAGCTTCTGCTCCTGGCTGGCTTCTGGTTCCTGCTTATCGGAATGGTGAACGGTCCAGGCTCTGCCTCTTGTTGCCTCCAACTGCCTCACAGCCTCCTGTTGCTACCACCTGCCACTGCCACTGCCACTGCCACTCCTGCCGCGCTCTTTCCCTCTTGGCCACTTTTGCCATTGCAATGTCCGTTATGCCGGCTTTTATAGGCATCAGACATCCGAGCTCCCTGCTCACTGCTCACTGCTGCTGCTGCTGCGGCTGCCTCTGCTGCTCTTTCGGCCCTTTTTCAACGCCGCAGCTGCAAATCATTTTAATGCGGTTACAGCCCAGGCAACCTTGCCCCTGCAACACCCGACGCCCAACACCCAGCAGCCCCATCCACAACCGCATCATGTAAATAAAAATTATGAAAAGTTGTCGCGGGGCAGCGCGTGGCAAAAATCCACATAAGTATGCATTTAAAAATAATTTATGGCAAGCAAGAAGGAATGAGATTCAGAAGCGTTGGCGGCGCAGAGAGGCATCAGGCACAGAGGCATGTCCATGTCCGCCTTTAAGCGGACAGAGAGATCCGGCTGGAGCCCTGAATGGATGGATGGATGGTTGGATAGATGGTTGGATGGATGGTTGGATGGTTGGTTGGATGGCAGGACAAAAGTGCGCTTAATGAGGCTCAACGTAACAACATGCCGCAAAACGGTGGGCGTTCAGCCTGCCCCATGGGCGTTAGCCCCTTGGACGTGCAGCCACACACAATGATGAGATATATATACAATTTCTTTTACTTTAAATATTCAAACCAACCAACCAACAAACAAACAAAAACTTTAGCAACATTGCCATGGCGCGGATAAATTCCAATTGCTTTAAATATTTCTCGTTAAGCATTTTCTTTGAGTGTAGTACGTGGAGTGCACTTACTGTGTGGAAATTTGTATGGATTTTCAGTCGGCCAGATCAACGCGTTTTTTTTTTGTTTGTTCTGTATTGTTTTTTTTTGTATTTGGGATTAATTAATGATGGCAAACCGCTGTGCCGCTCTGTGTCCGCTCAAGCTGTTTCGCTTTCCATGAAAAATGCGCATAAAATATGAGCATTAAAATATTTATAAAAAATTTCCACTACTGCAACTCGTCAGCCCAGCCCCGCGTAACGGAAGTAACGGCAGAGAAGTAACATTAACTGTCATTGCAGTTTGTGGGCGCTCTTTAAAAATATGGCCAACACTTTAAAGAGAGCGAGAGAGAGAGTGTGGCGGCCCGTCCCAAAACTTGGCTCCAACCAGGGCATTATTAACAGGCAACTCGGGTGTGTGTATGTGTTGGCCCAGTACCCAGCACCCACAGTACGTGTGTGTGTGTGTGTGTGTGTGTGTGCGTTATGGCCTGGCCAACGTCCATGGCCTAAAGCCGCCAGCGTAGAAATTACATTACATTTTACAAGCGGCCTGGGAGGACCAACCCATAGCCGGAGCCAGAGCCGGAGCCAGAACCCGGACCATGGCCAACATCAGTATACAGCGGGAGGGAGGGGGTCTGGGAGCTGGGAGGGGGGTGGCGTGGGTGATATCCGCATGGCTATGGGCCCGAAACCACGAATGGCATATTGTTACGGCCCCAGCCGTACAGTTCACTTGAGTTCGGCGGAGTTCTGTTGCGAAGGATGCCAGCATAAAAATTTAAAATATTAACATAAATTTTTACAATGAGGCAACAATTTTTTGTCGACTGCAAGAGGGAGTCGAGTGGGCGTGGGCATGGCCGTGGGAGCAGTCGCCTTGTACTTTGATGCCTGGCTCCGTGTGCCCTGTCCCGTGTCCTGCATGGTCGCTCCTGCATGGTGTTAAATATTTTGTAATAAGCACAATAAACCAAAGGCGAAACAAGTCTCTGGCACATTGCACAAAACTCTGCAAAGAAGACTGAAATACACTTTCAGATTGGAGTATAGTTAAACGTGGGTTTAAATTTTTAAACTAAAATATTTTTATCGAGTGTGAAAATTGTAAAAAGAAAATATTTTCACTTAAAATTCGAAAGAAATATGAAATAAAATATAAATAATATAATACATAAATATATTTAAAATAGATATTATTTCTGTTAAAAAAAATTTATATTTTATGTTTGAATCAAATATTTTCATAATTAAATAAAATTAATTTTCAACAAATCTAATTTACATTTTTTATTTATTTTTATTTATTAATTTTTATATTTATTTATTTATTTTATTTATTATTATTATATTTTATTTTATTTATTTTTTAATTTATTTATATAATTTTTGTAGTTATTTATGGTTTCAATTTAAGTAAATTCTTTTTAATTTTCCAAAATATGTTTTTAGTAGCCGAATATAAAATTTAAATATGGCTGTGCTTATGTTAATGTTATGCCACTTTGCTCTGAGTGTACTGCCTGCCAAAGTATCCTGTTGAAAATTCTCCGATCAAAGTGCTGATCGAAATTCCCTGAGGACCTTCCCAAAAGCTATACCAAAATCATTATAGCCATAATTTGAAGGGCATAACAAGCCCAAAATTTATGCACATCGATGGGGGGAAGAGGAGCAAAGGAATGGGACAAAATCCGGGCATACCAATTGAGTATCTCTCCCGCTGGGCGCCCCCCCACCACCGCCCCACCTAGCGCTGGCGCTGGCTACTGCCTGATAATGGTTCAATTATTTTTCCGCCCTATTTAACTGCAAGTAAAACGGGCGACTGGGGGCAGCAGGGGGTGAAGGATTGCCTCGACTGACGTGAACCGCTCCGCTCTCTGGCTCTACTCTGGACAATGGGCAACCGACCTCAACGCTCCCCGGATATGTTGAACAATTTTCCGGCCATGGACAAGGCGACAGACGTGCAACATACATCCTTTCCCAGCACCCCGCACCCCGCACCCGGCTGTCCGCTCACCGCTTGTAGTTCCTCTTGGTTGTTCGGCTTTTCCAACCGCAAAAATTTGTCACACGTCATATGGCCACGCCCCAGTTTTGAGGGCAACGCCCCCCACCGCCTTTTGGTTACACGTTAGCCGTTAGTGGAGTGTATAGGGCAGGGGGAGCGGGGGAATGAGAACGAACAAAAGCTCTTTATATGCGGGAGGGCATTGTCAGCTCGTTAAATGGTCCGACTCGACTCTCGTATGGATTGTGCAGTGTGAGAGCAACTCGTCATTGCTCCTCCGCCCCTCCGCTCCACATCACCCTCTTCATCTAATGGGTGCTTTTTCTGGCCTAAAGGCCAGAGTACAGGGTAAGGTGTGGGTTTTGTTTCCCTTGACTGGCTGTGACAGGAGGAAGTCCCATAATTGACCCTTCCAAAATAATGCCACAGTGAAACGCCAACACAGAAACCTTCGAAAACCCATCAAGCCAGCAAATGTCTTGCCACATAGCTGTTCGATTAGCTGCTAAGAGGAGAGAAATGAAAGATAGATAGATCATTTAGTTGCACTTTGAAAATATATATTATTTTCAGGGCAAGTTGAATAGAAATTTGGCTGAGGTCAAAATAATTGAATGCAAAATTTTATTTGGAAACAAAAATAGCTTGTAGAACTATGAGAATTGAGAGCTGAAGATATATGGCAGTAATAAAAATAAATAGCTAGAAATTTTGATAATATGGTGGTATAATAATAACTCAAATATAAAATATAATATAGTAATGAAAATAATAAGTAAAGCCATAATCCTTTAGATTTAATTGCTTTATTCTTAGAAGCAAGCAACTATGTCTATGGCGACTTTAATAATATTTTTAGGCAGTTAAGAAACTTTCTAATTAATAAAAATATGTCCGAAAATGAATACAGAATTAGCTGTAGAGATCAGTTTATGGGGGAGTATCAAAAAAGCATGGAAATACTTAACGTATATGTACCTCAGGGAAAGAAGTATATGTGCATTGATATTACTTACAAAAAACCATTAAAAACAAAGAGAATGATTAAAACTTACGTATTTGGCGTATGCCTGTTAAGCTTCGATTTTGTCGTACTTCTTTTGTGAAATACCTCCAAGTCAGGAAATAGCCCAGTGCCATCAAAAGACTCTTTGGACTGCCCACCCATACAAAAATATGCTGTCTTCTCTTCAAGGATAATAAGGCCTCTGCAAAAAAGAGTACAACAAGTGGAATCTGCTCGCTCACTCTATTTAAATTTCGTGTCATGGTAATTTTGACGTGCAGATTAAAATTAGAGCTTGCCTCGGTATCTGGCAGTCTTCGATTCTAGCAGCGTCCTTCCGGCTTGGCAGGAGGTAGCAAGGAAGTAGTTAGAAGAGGGAGGGAGGTATGCAGCGAGGTGGCAGGGAGGATGCTTCATTTTCACAACTTGAACTAATTTTGTGAAAATTATTAATGATGTTGATGGCCAATTGAAGGCGTTGAATCGTGGCTGCAAAATGTCCAGGACACTCAAGGACATGACTGGGGCTTGGTGCAAATGATTTTGCCAAGCGTCTAGGCATTTAACATTAATTAACATTAATATAGCCATCCACCACTTGAACTCCAACGAACCACTTGGCCAGCAACAGCAGCAGCAGCAGCAGAGAGCGCATAACCGTCTACAGGATACTGGATGGCCTCCAGTCCAGCCCGACCCAGCCTGGTCTTTGGCCTGGGGGTGGCGGCACGGTGCCCCGTCTCTCTGAACTTTAATAACTCAGTTAAACAGCTTATGGGGGCAATTTGAGGGGCCGCAAAGTGTTGGCGTCCGTCCGTCCGTCCGTTCGTCCGCCGTTCTTCGCCTCTTGGTTGTGCTTCGAGCAGAGAAGTCCTTTCCGGTTGCCGTTGTCGTTTCCCGTGTGCACTTTTGAAATTCGGTTTGGCGGATACCGAAATTTAATTTCCTTTGTAGCATTTTTATTGCCATTTATTATTATGATTATTATGTAGTACTTTCTATATATGTATGTGTGTATGTATGTACACTTCACTCGCGCCACGAACGGACAGCAGAAAGGACACAGCAAAGTAGCGTAGAGCAGAGCACAGGACTCGCTCTCTCGTTCTCTCGCTTTTGCTGCTCGTTATGGTTGGGTCATAAATTTGTTTGCTCACCGCCTCGCCTCGCCTCGCCCTGCCTTGCCTCATTGTGTGCCACAACGGATGGGGTGCACGAGTATCGATGGGTCCATCGATGGATACTATGTCCATATCGATGGGGCTGGTCCGCTCCCGCTCCCTCTCCCTTTCTCTCTCTCTCTCTCTCTCTCTGTGTGTGTGGATATGCAAACAACAATATTTGCGCAAATTGTTTGGGATGCTCCGACCCTGTCCTTCGTCCTTTTTGTGCAGGCTGTGTAGGATTTATGTTGCCCCACTGTTGCTTCGCCTGATTATCGTCTGGTATTAAATGTCCAACTGCTTGTAAAACTATAAAATTTCATGATTTATCTGGCAAGGGACTCGCAAATTATGATGACAGCGAGAAAAGAAAATGAAACAGACTCCCCCCCCAAAATAAAGGGACAGAGAAAAAGCGACGGGGATGGGGACGGCGACCGGGATCGGGAACCTTTTCTTTTATTTTATTTTATTTTTTTTTGGGTGAAATCTGTTTGGGGTTTTATCCCTTTTTGTGAAGTAAACCATGGAGCCCATGGGCTCAGCGCTGGGGCGCTCTAAATTAAACCACAAATACTCGTAAGCATATGAATATTCCAGCTTCGGTTCCAGGGGACTTTTGTGGTAAATCCTTGAGCCTTGAGCCCTGGGTAATAATTTCTCCTTCTCTTTTTTCTTTACCCTCTCCTACTCTCACTCACTCTCTCTCTCTCTCTGTTTTCCTTTCAGGTCTTTTTGCGAGTGGACAAGCCCTGAAAAACTGTGAAAAACTGCAAAAAAAAAAGCAAAACAAAACAAAAAAAAAAGGAAACAAAGTTAAAGTCGGGTAAGTCTCTGAAGGAGCGGCTGTGGCGCCTCCTTTTGTGGCGGGTAGTACTATAGCCTGTAGCTCGATAATGAAGTTGAATGTGTTGACAAGTTTATTTGCTTAATTTTTGCCCGGCACGCCATTTTTGAGTTGCCAGTGACTCTATCGGGGGACCCAGAAAAAGAGGCCGCCGGGAGTGGCCGCCGCCAACGCCCCCAAGGGGCAAGCAGGCAGGCTGGCAGGCAGGCTGGCATAATGCATATATATTCGACACGGGGCGCGGCTCAGCTGCTCGCTGACAGGACCCGTTCCATCACAATGATGAGTCGTTGATAAATACGAAACGAGGTTACGCGCTCCGTTGGGCGGGGGCTGGTTTTTTTTTTGTTTTTTTTTGTTGGTGCTCACAGAGGGAAACAAGTTCAAGAGGCCTCCTGCCCTGCACCTGCAAGCGCTGGCTGGTCCTTGAACTCACATTGCACTCAACTTGCAACCAAAAATGCATTCCAAATTGATTTCTTCACCAGGATATTCCTGCTTTTGGGTCGACAGGAAGCTGCTCTTTGAAAGTTGTGCACAGAAAACGCAGCTAAAAATTCTCGACATTATTAAAAATTATTATTAAGATATATTTATTACTAAAAAAAAATACTATATACATTTTTTAATTAACCTAAGCCTTGTGAAGCGCAAGTTAATCCATATAATTATTATCTACAGTAGTCATATATCCCTTTTAAATCCCCTCAAAGTAGCAGCATATACGAAACGATTTTTGAAAATGCCAAATAATATGGTAGATGGAGATCTGTGCTTAAAACTTACATAGTTCCAGAATTTTTGGACTTAGTAGTATTTTAGAATATATCACAAAGCATTTATCTCTATACATAGGCGCTTTTTTGGTTCTTTTTTTTTTATTTTCTTACGTACATTTTGGTAAGTTTTAAAAAGAAAATTTCGGATTATGATAATGTACCCTTCCATTTTTAAACCAAATTAAATATGAAAATATTTAAATAAATAAATATAAAATGAAAATTAAAATAAGAAATAACGAGAAGGAACGTGTGAGTCGCTTCTGGGGACGCGACTCTACTTATACCCGTACTCAGTCATCATATACATTTTTGAGAATGATTTTTTAAAATTTTAGAAAAAAAAAAATTTTACATTTTACATTTTTTTGCTACATCTGTTATCTACATCTACATCTAAAATGTATATTTTACATCTAACATGTAGATTATAGATGTAACATTCATATTCTACATCTCCTCAGCTAGGGGTTGCTCGCGCACTGAACGCGGCAGAGTGTGCGAGCGAGAGAGAGAATGAGTAGCGTGGTTGTTGGCAAGAGGGGGCGGGGGAAACAACTGCAAATTAATTTCTTCATTCTGGCTATAATTATGATCCGATCTGATTCAGATTCGATAGTCTGGTAGATATGGGCATTCTCTACAATACTGCGTTTTTAATTTTATCGTATCTTTAAAATTGTGCCTGCCACAGATTTTCGTCCTTTGCGGGGGCGGAAGGAGGCGGGGCGAAATTTTGAAATACACTTGTAGCAGTGTGATATCACATGAGTCTGGAAACCAAATTTGGTTGCCCTAGCTCTTATAGTCTCTGAGATCCAGGCGCTCATGAAGACGGACAGACGGACAGACGGACAGACGGACGGACAGACGGACATGGCTTAATCGACTCGGCTATTGATGCTGATCAAGAATATATATACTTTATGGGGTCGGAAACGCTTCCTTCTCTGCGTTGCACACATCCACTTTTACCACAAATCTAATATACCCCTTAACTCTTTTTTGAGTACGGGTATAATAAATAAGATCAGCAGCACTGATCAAAAATACTGTCACGAAGTACAAAGTACCAGAAGCTGGAATGGCATTAGCCAATTCTTTTATGACACTTGAGTTTTTTGATTCGGAAGATTCGACTTTCCCTGTGGTCACACGCAACACACACGCATTCCACCTCCCCCCTCATCCCACCCTGCCAACCATCTCATATCCTGGTGTTTCAATTTCTGCGGCCAATTAGAGCGCTTTGACGCCGCCTCGGGGTCACTTTGCGTGCCATTTGCGTATTTTGTTTTATGCATTTCATTTTGGCCCCAAATTGCGGTCATAATTTTGTAGCTTTCTGCACTGTGTGTGCTGCCCTTCTTTTTGTGGTAAAGTAAAAGGGTTTTGGCGACTGACTGACTGCCTGCCTGCCTGCCTAGCTTGACTGTACAGACCGTTAAACGGAACGATAATTAATAATGATTTGAATGGCAGAACTTCATTTGCCATGAATGAAATTAATTTGTAGAGTATTCGGCAAGCGGTTTTGTTCTCTCTCTCTCGCTTGCTCTTTTGGCTGTTTGTCAAGGTAATAAAATAATTATTAATTATGAGGCAGAGAGTGACAGAGAGAGAGAGAGAGAGAGCCGCAAAATTATTCAGTTGGTTGTGTGTAAATATTTAATTTAAGAATTATGAGCAATGACCTGGCAATGGGCTCGCAACATGTTCATTTATCGATTCATACAAATGGTGGCCCTCCCACCCCCTTGGATTTAGGATTATTTTTGGGGGGGTTGGGCGGTATACGGCCATATCACGTATACGCTCCATGTCACACAACTCAAGATAAAAGAGTCATCCGATAGTCGTATTATGCACCCGCTGTTGCTCCTGCTGTTGCGCGCTGCTGTTGCTGTCAGGACAGGATCGGGGCACACACAAACCGAGGGCAGCTCTGGCAACTGGCAGGCAGGCAGCAGGCAGCTGCATATATTAGCCAACTTTTCCACGTTTTTGCCCCTCTAGTTTTCCTACCATGTACCCGTTTTGTCTGCCTGTCTGCACTCGCTTAGCCTCTTTCGCTCTCTCGCTATATCTGTGTGTATTCCCCTGACATACGAAAACCAGGTCTGGTCACGACGTCCGTGTCCGTTTCTCCTTCTCCTCCTCCTCCGCCGCCGCCACCGCCGCCTGAGCCCACGCCTCGCAAAAGTTCGCTCAACGGAAACGGAAATAATTTGTCATTTTATTTATATTTTATTTTATGATTATTTATTTTATACCAACATTTTGCGGGCGCTTCAGCTACAGCTACAGCTACTGCCTCAGGTTTGAGCCACGGAGCTTTGAGCCTTGGCTCACACATACATTAGCATTAGTTTTTGGACTTCCTTCCGTCGCAGGGCCGCTTCATGTGGGTGGAGCAGCAACTGCCGCGTTTCAAGTGCCACAAATTGTTGCATGCTTAGACTGCCTTTGGGCGTGTTTGGTCACGGGCCACGGGTCACTGTGGGCATCATTCCACATATTTTCAGGCATAATTGTTGGCTGAATGGAAGGCAAATGATCAGCCGTAGAGCAGGCTCCACTTTCTCATGGATTACGAGCTCAGGCTCGCTGCAAGAAACAACGCCTAGCTGTACATTATGCTGCAGCATTTTTGGGGACTGCTTCATCCCATGTTGCCAGCCACTGTGCCACAGATACGAGTGGGTAGTCGCGGCGACTGCTGCCACTGCTTGACTGTCGCCATATCTGTTCCGCGCCTGTTCCGGATCCGTTGCTCTGTTCCGTTCTTCTAGCCCGTGTCCGTGTCCGTGTCCGGGGGCCACCTCCTGTCTGCCATTCCTCATCGCATATCGCTTACTTGCGCATACTTGGTGGCCAGCCGCCAGTCGCCAGTCTCCAGTCGCCTTGTTGTACATGTCACATTCCTTCCTCCCCTTCCACTTCCTTGCAGCTCTGTTTTTTTTTTTCGTTTCCTTTTTTTTTGCTCTGTTCCTGCTGCTAAGGGTGTATGTGTATGTGTGTGTGTGTGTGTTTTGACCACATTGCTGCCAGTCGTCGTGCTCTTGTCGTTTTTCTTGTTTGTTGGCTTGTTCAACAAACTCGTGCGTAATTTAACCGACCTCTCTCCCACACTTGCAACATGTGTATGTCATGCACAGGCATGACTGTGTCTGCCTCACTCGTGCATGGGGTCAGCCAGCCAGTCAGTGTGCGATCTTCTACGTAAGATTTATGGCTGTATTTTCTACGTCATACATGTATTTCAGTGTTCGCTTGCAGTGCTCTCTTCGTGCCTCTGGGCTGTCCCATAATTGCATAGCAAGTAACAGTAAGAAAGAGAGCACATACATATGTACATGTTAGTCAGTGTGATCCTTCTCCATTTAC
This sequence comes from Drosophila ambigua, assembly GCA_018150905.1. Taxonomy (NCBI): domain Eukaryota; kingdom Metazoa; phylum Arthropoda; class Insecta; order Diptera; family Drosophilidae; genus Drosophila; species Drosophila ambigua. The sequence goes on along the minus strand of JAECWS010000151.1, from coordinate 2,334,603 downwards.
GCATTTCACAGTCTGTCTCCTTCATTCTGGCTTAACAGTGTTCTTCAGTATGTTTTACTCCCTCACATCTGAGGGTTTTATCTGCTCTGCCATGGCCGCTCGAGAGCTGTGTGGATCGTAACAGTGCTGTCAGAGAGAGAAAGAGAGAGCGAGGTAACAGTGAGCTGTAATCGAGAGCGGCCACTGGCTCTTAACAGAAAGCTGTAACCAAGAGCGATAACAGACAGCTAACAGAGAGCTGTAAGCAAGAGCGAAAACAGACAGCTAACAGAGAGCTGTAATCGAGAGCGATAACAGACAGCTTACAGAGAGCTGTAGCCCAGATCGGTAACAGACAGCTAACAGAGAGCTGTAAGCGACAGCGGTAAGAGGCTGTTAACTTGTAGTATTAACAGCGCTGTTGCTCTGCTCTGTTCAAGCTGCCGCTGAGCAGATGTCTTCTTCAGTTATGTACATACTTATGTGCACATATGTATGTGTATGTATGTACATACATATGTATGTCACCCTGCTCTCTATTATTGCTGGATTCACGTTTCCATTTGCCATTTACCGTTTTCCCTTGATTCTGTGTGGCGGACCACTGGATACAGTGATTTTTCATGCAATGATTAATTAACTGAATCGCTCTGGCGGCAGCCTCTCTCTCTCTGCCTCACTTTATTTTGGTCATTATTCTCACTCGTGCAATAAATACTTGTATATTTAGGCCAGAAACTGAAACAGAGCCACAGAGGTAGGTGAGAGGGGCGGTAGGCCGGGGAAGGGGGACTGAGCCCGTAGACGGTGCTTGCGGCGTGTTTAATTTCCACTCGAGCACCTTTCCAGCGCCGTTGAAAAACGCAAAGCAAATTGAAAATGAAAAATGGAAAATGGAAAAAAATGCAAAATAAGAAGAGGAGAAGGGGAGAAGGCAAAAAAAAACATAACGAATAGCAAAGCGAATTACTCTTAATGAGTTGGAAAATGCAAACAAAGCGCAGCATAAAGTTGGCCCATAGAGAGAGAGGGAGAGCGTGAGGGGTAGGGGGTAGGTGGTTAGGGGGGCACAGGTCGGCACTGATTAAAAAATGAACGGCCAGCCCTGCTCCTTTCGGCCAGGAAGCGCGGCCAAAGCGGCCGGATATTACAATACAAAACGAGGCCCAAAGAGCGCGAGAGCGGAGCGACGGGCGACGGCAGACGGTGGCCAAAAAGGAATCAAATTAATGCAAACAGTTGAGTGAAAACTATGAGCCCGCAGTCGGGGCCATAGGGGCAGACGGATGACGGGAGACGTGAGACGGGAGACGTGAGAGAGTGGCGGCTGGGGAGAGCGGTGTGGCGGCCCACAGCTTGAGGTCCTTCCAACTTGACCCCAAGTGAAGCGACAACTTTGCGTTGGCTTGCCAGCAGCACATTGTTTACATTATATTTGAATATTATTAGGACACAAAAAAAGAATACGGCCAGCAAAGGAAGTGCTTCAAAAGCCAAAAGCCAAGCCTAAAAAAAATACACCAAAAAAAAAAACGAAGTGGAAAATACCCTGAAGGACAATGCTCCACTGGCAACTAAAATGCAAAATTAAATTCCTAAAGCAACACACAGACACAATGGAGTTGCATGGTGCCAAGTCAATTGAGTGCCCCGGATCAAAGATCGAATCGAATGAAAGGAACTCCACTCCGAAGTTCATTGCTTTATTTCTTCTCAGTGGCAGTGGCAGTGGCAGCTGTTGCCTGCTTTTCGGGGAATGCAATAAAAATCAAAGCTGCAAGGCATACGGGAATCAAAGAAATCATTGGCAGGCACACACACACACATACATATATAGTGTATATAGATGGATAACAATGCAGGTTCTCGTCCACTGTCCTGCCACTGACTGCTGACTTCTGACTGTGCAGTCGGAGTTGAGTTGAGTTGACAAATGTTATTGCGGCCCTTTTGTTAGGGTATACATAATGGATGCCTTCATTTCCGCTTCCGAATGTTGCCTCCATGAACAGACTTCCTGCGTCTCAGTGCTGCCAGTGCGTGTCTACTTCTGTGTGTGTGTGTGCTGGCAATCACAGCGATGCGTCCAGTCATTGCTGCCACCATGCGGGCTGCCCGCTCGGCCAGCGGGGAGTGGCTTAATAAAAACAACTGCCAGTCGTTCAGTACCAGTCGCAGTTCCCAGTCCAAGTCCCTGTCTCTCTGCCAGTCCCTGTCCCCAGTCTCAGTCCCTGTCCCCATTGCGACTGGCGGCATACCTACTACGAGTATGCCTCGCCTCATTTGATTTGTGTGCCTTGTTCTGTGATCTAATTGCATTTTCAAATGATGTTCAAGCTCTCACAATGTCTACTCCTTGGCTGGATAATAATGATGGGCAAAGGAGGAATAGATCTTCTTCGATTGCGTTGCCTGTTCCATGCAGAATGCCGAGTTCTGCTCCTTGTTGTGTGGCTGCACTCCCTGGCTGGCACTCTCTCACTGCCCCATAGTTTGCGGCTAAGCACTTAATTATGTGCCAACACACACGCACGCACGGACACACGCACACACTTCAAGGCCACCGTTTCGGAGTCATTTATAATCGCCAGTGTTTATGGTCTGCCACGCCTACTACCCCAAAAGCCTCAAGCCAAGTAACTTCTAAAGCAGCATCCCACAGCACACAGCTCACAACCCGCAGCCCGCAGGCCACAGCTTGTGGCAAGGTCAGAGTCGCTTCGCGACTTGTGACTCATGTAAATCAAAGACAAATTTTTTGGTCGCTTTATCAGACAACAGAAATCTACAGATTGTTTGGACAGGGACAGGGGCAGGGGCAGGCGCAAGGCTGCGGTGCGGACTCGACTGTGTCAATGAAGTAATTTTTGGTGTTGGTGCGGCAGCCGCGTGGCAATTAGTTGTCTGGCGCTGCTGGATAGAGTGCTCAGACGAGTTTTGGGGCAAGGGAAAGGCAAGCAAACTGTGACAGCAAATGGAGGCAAGTTTGGGGCCTGCGGCATGCGGCATGATCGCAGTTTGAGCGCAAAGACAATGGCATGGATTTTCATACATTTATTTCTTTGGTTTGCTTTTGTTAAGCAACAAAAAAAAGGAGACCATATCGATGAGAGTCTGTGGCTAATTCTGGATTAAATCCGCTACGTAGCAAGTGTTAAGGGTCTCTGGGAAAGTGTCCCAATCATGGCGGGTGCCCAACCTACGCCAGAGATCAACCTCCAGCCAGACCCACCCACCATTGACTACATTTTGTGGCCTCTTTGCTCCGTCATTACCCCTGGAATTATTCTGTTATGCAGGACCATCTTATCGAACAATTTTCCCCCTGATTGTCCTGCTGCTAGTCTTACGCCTTCTCTCCTAATCCTCCTGCTCCTGCTGCTCCTACTGCTGCTCCTCCTACTGCTCCTCCTACTGCTGCTCCTCTGATCCTTCAGAGTCAATCGCTGTCGTGCACATACCAAAAATTGTGAAGTGCTGTGCTCTTCGCTCCCTTCCTCCCTCCGCTGTGCGATGCGACGCTGTTTATAAACATTTTTATTTGCACATTTGTTTTATGGGGCATTTGCTTTGCTTGCTGCATGATGCACTTTCCCCACACACACACACACACACACACCACCAGACAAACGCAGACACACACACACTTACACACACACAGAGTTCAGAATACACTTTTGGGAACAGGACTCGCTTTTCCTTGTTGATGTTGCAACACTGTCAGAAAAACGAAAAACGAAAACAGAGCGAGAGAAGTTTGGTCGTAGGGAGGGAGGGGTTGTTGGTGGAGTGGTGGGGGCTAAAAACAAGCTGTGCATAAAAACAAATGGGCAAAGGGCGTGGCATGTGGCATGGATTTTCACTATGCTATGCCACCCAGGCGGCCATCCCGATGATTGTCGAGTGCTTTATTCGATTTTTTTGCTCCTTCCTCCAACCCCCTACCCACTGCACTACACTCCACTCGTTGGCTACTCTCTCTCTCTCTCTGTCGCTGTCGCTGTCTCTGGTATTTCTCTATTTTCTCTCTTCACAGTGGAGATCGAAATGTGTTGCTGCTGCTGCTGTTGTTTTGCTTTAATTTGGAATGGCGTGGTAAATCGTTCATCATAAATGTCAAGAGATTTTCAACGAGGATTACGATGGCATAGTCCAAAAATGTTGCAACACTGCTGCCACACTCCACTCTCTCTATGTGTGTGTGTGTGTGTGTGGAATGGGATGGCACCATTAAATGCAGTTGCTGCAAAACAAAGCAAAACCCATGGAAATGGCCAAAATGGGTGAAATGAGACAATGTTGCGGGGAATGTTGGCGGGGTGTGGTGGAGGGGCAATGGGAATTCCTTGAGGCTATTTCTTCTATTCTCCTTTAACATTTTTTACTTGTTGCTGAAGACTCTAGAGGATTAGTTGCCTCTGCCTCGCTCTCACTTCTCTTTGTTTTGGGCTCTGCATGTTTGACAATTTCCACTTTCCGTTTGTACACTTTCCGCTCAATCCCCCACCCCCACCCCCACACTCCACTGCATTTTCCGGTGCTGACACTCTAAACATGCTTAAAACAATCCAAACAAATGGCAGGAACAGCAACAGCAACAGCCGAGCACACACTTTTGACTGTCGGCTGTCAGTTTTAATAAATCGTCAGCTGCGTTTTGCCTGCGAGTGTATCTGTGCAACTGATGGATACAAAAATGCAAAACGAACTCTTGACCAGCAGCCAAAAAAAGATGCTCAGAAAGATAGATAGATAGATGGATGGATAGCAGGATGAATGGATGGATAAAGACTTGAGATAGATACATATGGGTAGATGGCCAGATGGGCCAGATGCATTCGGATGCTGAAAGACACAAATCGAGGCACGAAAGAAATTAATCCTGCAGTGGGATGTTGAAGCATATTGAAATTCATTGAATTAAAAAGTGTCAAATAGATGTCAATGTGGAAATAAACCAAAAAGCTGCTATGAGAGAGTGAGAGAATAAGTGAGCTATGCAGGGAAATCAAAGGTATTAAAATAGTTCGAATATTTTTTAGGAAATATATTTTATTTAAATATTAAATATATTTATTTTAAGCATCAAAAATAGATTTTATTAAAAAATATTAAATATATTTAATTTAAGCATCAAAAATAGATTTTATTAAAAAATATTAAATATATTTAAGTTTAAAAATATTAAATATATTTAATAAATTTATATATTTATTATTTTTATTAAAAAATATTAAATATATTTAATTTAAATATTAAACACTCACTTTGTTTATGATATATTTACCTTAAATATGAAATATACTTAGATCAAATAATTATCATTTCAATGGTAACATGTAAGGAAAAAATGTATCACTCTTGCTGAAAATTTAATTGGCATATTTTTTTATTATTAATAAGTGTTCATAAATATTAAAATCTTTTTTTCTGGGTGTATATTTTTCTATTATTATTTTATCCATTAGCACTACTCACCAAAATTATACAAAATAAATTCTAAATTCATTTTCTACATGACAAAAAAGAACGAAAGAAATATGAAAGATTTGTATAATCCAAAAAAAATATTCAGAAAAATTAATTAAATGGAAGGCTTAAGAAACACTAATCAAAATGGAAAAATAAATAAGAAATAATCTAAGCCAATGGCAATGGTCGTACATACATACATACATATGTCTAAATATATGTGCATACAGACATATAGTCAGAAATGCAATGGATTCAAATACAGATAGATAGAGACATCAATATACATAGATATAAATGTAGATATGTTAGCCGAAAACACACACAAAAAATGCTCTGCTAACAAGTTTTTAGCACCAAAAAGTTGTATTCCCCCCTCTCTCCCGCTCGCTCTCTGTGTTTTTTTCCATTTGACAGTCGAAACTCCTGAATTAATTGATGGAAATTGGAATTTTCTTTCGGTACAGTTGCGCTTTGAACTCGAACGAACGGCAGCAAATAAATTTGTGGCAGTGTGGCAGTGTCTGTGTGGGGTTGTGCGAAATAGAACCAATAAATCCAAGACAAATATCAATCTTTTGGTTTCTGACAGGCAGCAGGCAACAAATGAAAATGAACGCAAAAATTGCCTCGCCCGAAAGACAAAAACGGAATAAAGTTTCAAATTTTAATATCCAACTGGAATCTGCAACAAAAATTAAATCGAATCAAATATGGTAGCAAACACCAAACTGAGACATGAATAGCGGAATTTCCTTTGAGCTCTTTCGCACTCCGAAATTATTATTCAATTCAATTTGGGTTAATCAATGCAAAAGGGAACAAAAAAGAGAACACAACACCGAAAATGATTGCAGCGGCAATTTTAGAAAATAATTCAATCCATATTTTTTTTTGTTCCCCCAGAGAGAGAGTCGCTGCCCCCGCTAGCATATCGCAGGAGGAGGCGTGTATGTGCCATAGGATTGCGTGCGTGATGTTTGCGGCCTTTGGCAGCTTTCTTTGGGCCTCTTTCTCCTCTCTCTCTCTCTCTCTCTGGTGGCAGCGTTTGCTGTAATTCAACTAATAAAATATTTACGATACCCGCTGCGACTCGGCAACCCCTGCCCAGCCCAGCCCAGCCGTGAGTAGTGAAAACAAAGGTCCTGGCGCAAAGGAAAAAAGCACAAAAAACAAAAAAGGCTACACTGAAAATGTGTAACCCAACGCCCCAACCAAAGTTAAACAATCGACGCATTTGTGTTTATTTTTACTTTCAATTTTGCTGGCTGCTGCCCTCCACGTACATTTTTCCTGTTTATTCATTTTTATACACATAATACACATTGGCGGTTGTGCAGGCAGGCAGGCAGGCTGGCTGGCTACCTGTTTGACTAGCAGTGGGCTAAAATGTATTCGAAATTCTATTTAAATTCAATTTGAACAGCTCCATGGGCTGCTTTCGTATTTCAGTCCAGAATGGGAGTGAAAGTTGCATCATTCTACGCGAACGTGTGACTGCCAAATTGTAGCATAGCTGTCGATCATCCACAGACAGTTACGTGGCCGAGAGAGACCTTCCACATGCCACAGACCTGCCGCAGTGGATTGCTATGCAGTTTTTTCTATCCACCAATCCACCGATCTTTAATCATGTGAAAATACAGCTATTTGGGTACGCTTATGCTCGTGTTTATCTACTGTTCAGTATTGCGTTACGAGCCGATTAATTTCATTCTAATAATGACTAAAGCCATTCATTGCTCTTGTGTGCATGAATCAGCATCATTCAGCGTTCAGACCCTTGTCAGATTCCATATTCATTTCTCATTTTCCCTCCCTCTTGTTGGTTTTTGTTTTACTCAAACAAATACTCATGCGTAATAGGAAGAAATCCCCGACTTAAGTCCATAAGAATATTCAAAGATGATGTGTAATATTTTGCCTCTGCTCACAGGGTATGAGTCGAGAGAGAGCGAGCGAGCCTCGTCATGGCTTGGAGTTAATTTTTCTCTCTCTCTCTGACTCTTGATGATTTTCCCTTTTGTTTGCACTGCTGCCTGACTGACTGCCGGCCTGCCTGCCTGCCTGCCGTTTAATAATTATCAACGCATTAGTGGGCGTCGTCTCTGACATTCTATCCCCTTCTCTGGCTCCTCTTTGCCACCCTTTCTTCTACCTCTCTACCGCCCTTTCTTCTCTGTTCCCTTTTTTTTTTGTATCCAGGTGCTCGTATCTGGTCTTTCTTCTCTCGCCTTCTGCTCTTTCTCTGGGCTTGCGGCATTCTGTGTGGCCTCTGCCCGCCAGGTCGGCGGGTGCCTCAGGAAATGCTCTAGCCGCTTAATTATTCACGTTTTGGCTTGTAATTTCCCGAATGAATGCGGCACGAAGACAAGAGCAGAGTGGGGCGGTGGCGGAGACGGAGAGCAGGTGCTGCTGCCGCTGATTCCTGGTGGTTCTATAGTTATTTGGTTCTTGGGTTCTGTTTCTGGCTTACGTTCTGGTGGTGGCCTGACACTTGTTGGCCGCCGCCGCTGCTGCTGCTGCTGCTGCTGTGGCTAGGCGTCGATTAAAGAAGGAAGCGGGCCGTAGGGCCGGAAAGAGCAGGAGGAGAAGGGCACCAGCAGCCAGCAGCCAACAGCCAACAGCCAGCATATTTAATTAAATTCTAAACTCGAAGGAAAATGCAGTCGTCGAGCGTGAAAGAGAGCGAGGGAGAGAGAGAGAGAGACAATTAGAAGGAGCACACGCACAGAGGAAGCGAGAGGCATATAATCTTTTGTTCTTTACATTTTCCGGCGGCTTTGCTTTTCCCCCGTTAACAGCATACTCTAAGGAGCCTGGGTATTACGAAAGATTATATATTTTCCAGATTAACAGAAGGCTGTTTAAAGGAATAGCGAGTGCGCGAGTAACAGTAGCGAGTGACACAGAAGCTCAACGAGAGAGAGAGAGACAGAGCTGAAAATGACGAGATTAATGTGCAGCAAAACAGCGAGAGAAAGATACGAAAATAACGAGTGCTGTGCAGGGTAACAGCGAGAGCTGCACAACGAGAGCGAACACTCAAACGCTCCTGATATTTTTTCTAAGCTATCCTCACATTAAAAATCATTTGCAGTCGGCTGTAACCCACCAGCCAACAGTTTTTTATTTAATTACAAAATAAATACAAAAATATAAACCCAATCCCCAACCAAAAGAGTATCAGATTATGCCTCCTCTAGCCCTTTTTTCGCTCAGGTTTACTTTACCTCATTTTGTTTCTGTGTGGATTCTTTTCGCTCTATTCTGGAAATTATGCAGCAAAATATTCAACAAACATTTTCACTTCATTTCGTGGACATCGTTAGCAGCTCCCAGGTCCATGCTGCCACGCCTCCATTGTCTAGAGTCCACCAACTCCGCCCGTATCCGCCCGTATCCCACCCGTTTTCGCCTCTCGTCCGTGGTGCTGCAACTGATTTTAATTACATTTAATGCGAGACAGTTTTTTTCCTTTGTTCGGACTTGGACTTCTTTTCTGTGCTGCCGCTGCTGCTGCTGCTGCTGTGTGCTACGCGGGTGGACCACCTGCTGGCTACAAATTTTTATTAATGTTAAACGCTAGTTATGCCCCCAGGACACGCCCAGCTGCCCCCCGCCACCCATACACCAGCTGTGACTTTGTCTCTTTGCATATTCATGGCGCTGGAAAATGGTTGGGAAAAATGGTTATGGTTGGGGGTAAGCAGAAAGCGTAAGCTTAATGTTTGTTTGTTCATCAAGCAGAATGGCGTCGACAACTGTAAATGGAATGTGTCAGAGAGAGAGAGGGAGGACAGCGACATGGACATGGACACAAAACAAGTCTTGTAAAACAAGACCGAAAATAAGCACGAGACGAGCGAATGCTGCATAGAGCCTAAGCGAGAGACAGACAGACAAAGAGAGAGAGAGGGAGAGCGATCATTCAGCAAACGAGAGCTGCCCCAGCGAGAGCCACAGTAGCGAGTGCAAGCCACAAGCAACGAGTGACTGGCAGCAAAGTGTCGCCAAAGTGACAGCGACACGAGCAACACAATTGTTGTACAAGAGCAGGGACAAGCAGTGTTTGGCCAGCAGGACCTAAGCGACTAAGCGACGGCATAATTGAAAAAGAAAAGTTTAAGTGAAAGTTGTAAGTTGCAAGCAGCCAGAGGGACAGACAGGAGGCAGCAGGGACCCAGGCAGCAGCAGCAGCAGTGGCAGTGGCAGTGGCAGAACTTCCCACAGTCGACTGGAAAGTATGCAACATTGATTGAAACAATTAAAGTAATCCCTAATCGAGCAGGAAACTTGATCCTTGGGTTCAATGTTGGTTAAAGCGCTCGCACACGATACAAATGCAGCACTGTGGGCAGAGTAGGAGAGATGGAGAGCGAGGGAGTGAGAGAGAGTGATAAAAGGGAGAATGTGCATGTGGCAACTGCCCCCCCCCCCCCCTCCCCTCGTCACACATGGTGCGTGACTGCTGAATGCATTAATTTTGTTTTCACTCTGCGGTGGCCGTTCATTACATTGATTCGCCAGTGCTGCACTGATTCCTCACTGACTCGACTCCATATCTCTTTCGTTCTCCATATCTGGCTCTGGCTTCAGCTTCAGCACACTCTCTCCCTCCCTCTCTTTATCCTTTTAGGCCACATTACTTTTGTGTGCCTTTTGTATGCATTTAATGGCATTTGTTCGCTGGCTCTTTTCACAAATTATTGCTGTCAATACAGAGAGCGAGAGGGAGCACCCAGGCGCCATTCAGAGGGGTGAAAAATGTTATAAAATTTAATGCAAAATAATGATCCGCTCGCACACGATGTGCGTGTGGATTGCATGCATCCCAGAACCAATTTGATTTGCATAAAGTGCGCCAACTGCCAAGCGCAGCATCAGGCTGTTCATTAGTTGATTGTTTATTTGCATTTGTGTGGAGCAGCGCCAATGAGTGCAGCGACAAAGGCATCACATCGCTCAATATTAGATCCAGCACTCGCATGGATGGGGTGAAGATTTGGCAGATTATGCGCGGATCGTGGGTATGCCGCATTTAAAAATATGCTATGGAATCAGCATACTGCTCGTAGCCGCTGCAAAATAAATGTGCTGCAGTCAACACTCTGTGCCGCACAGTACCCCCTAGCCACCCGCCCCTTGGTGCCGCCCACTGCAATTAAAGCGCGTGCCAGTCTCCAAATGGCGCCGATTGCGCTGCCTCCTGACAAGCGTTGCAGTTGCGTGTGTGCGCCGGCGACATGCCACACATGGCCCCGCGCCACTACCACTGCCACTCCGCGATTGCGTGATTGGAAATGAGTTCGAATTAAATTCGAGCGGGGGGCGCCGGCAATTAAATGGAATTTCTTTTTGCTTTGTTTGTGCTCTCTCCTCAAAAGTCGCCCACAAAAGTGTGTTTAAAGAGCGTGCCGCCAGCCGCGCGCCCCCCAAAACGCAGATACATTTACAGAGACACACACACACAAACAGACAGAATTACAGAAGGAAGCAGGAGGCAAGAGGCAGAAGGCAGAAGGCAAAGATAAACTGAAATCAATGACAAAAAAATACTACAACACTCTTCGACTATCTTTCCGTGTGAGAGAAAGTCTAGGTGCCGGTGTGTGGGGGGGTATGTGTGTGGTATGTGGTATGTGGTGTGTGTGCAGCCAAACGAAGAAATGAAAAAGTAGAAAAGGAAAAAGAAATTTGAAGGCAGTACAAGGTGAAACAGGAGAAGGGGAGGCACACACCAAACATCGATTGTTTCTACATTCAGTCGGAGGATACTCTATCCAACCAGAAGGTAACGAGAAGGCGACCAGAAGGTAACGGTAAAGTAACAAGAAGTTAACGAGAAGGTAGCGTAGGTAGGTACAGTAAATAGAAGGTATCGAGAAGGTAGCGAGAAGGAAAATTTAAAGTAACGAGAAGGTTTCGAGCAGTTAACGAGAAGGTAACGAAAAGATGACCAGAAGGTAACTAGAAGCTGACGAGTAGACAATGAGAAGGTTGTAGTAAGTTAACGAGAAGGCAGCGAGAATGTAACGAGAAGGCATCTCTGCCCTCAAGCTGATTGATGCACACAGATCAGATATCCCAACCTATGCGTGAGTATCTTCCTACCCAGAGGAACACAAATATTTCAACAAACACAATTATGTATACAACGCATTTTTTTTTATATATTTATTTATTTATTTATTGAATTCTTCATTTATATTTCGCTGGCAGACCTGCCTTGGCGTGTTCCCTTTCCTTTGTGATTAGTTTCTTTGGTTGTGCTTGTGCATTATTTTTCTGCCTCTAAACTTCCCCAATTCCGCATCTGAAGAGCTTTTATTCAGAATCTCGAAACTTAACTGCTGATTTGCGCATTTCGTGTGTTCATTTGTTTCTCGCTCTGTTTCTTGATTTGTTTAATGAAGTTCTGTAACTGTAACTGTCTTATAACGTTCATAGCGTTTCATCAGACGAAGCATCTGTGAACTGCAATCCAGACAAATCATTTACGATTTGCTCTTCGTCGGTCTTCGCCATCTCTTGATTGGTGGAATGAAGCTGCTGCTGATTTTTAGCACGACAGCCCTTGGCGAAAACCTTATAGCGCAGCTCATCCAAAGGATCTGGGCAGCAATCCTCCAGCTGCTGCATATTTTCTTCAGCATCTGTCCCTAACATTTGTTCATTGATCTCGTACAAGCTCAACTTGGCCATCGCTTCTTCCAGATCCTTTATAAGCATGCTCAAATCGTGCTGATCTTGCTGCTGCTGCTTGTTCGCCGGCATCTTTAAGTCCATGTCGAGCAGTAAAACAAAACAAAAACAGTACAACTAAGGCTTGCTTTCCTGCCTTGACAAATACAAGAGAATAGAAAGGGTTGCCCTGTGATAACTTCAAAAATAGTTTGAGCAATACGCCACGCATGCTTAGACCCCTACATATAGTTGCACATAATTCATACATAATAAATGAGCATCTGAGCAATCTGCAGGAAATAATAGCCAGCCCAATTGGCGCCAGATCATAAACCCACGTTGCTGCGAGTAAGTGTATCTGCTATTTTGCTGCAGCACCTTTTCTTGTTGTGTTTCCGGTTGGCAGTGGCACATTCTTTTTTTCTGTTTCTGTTTTTGTTTTTGTTGTTGTTGTTGTTCAGCATTGCCTGTAGCCTGTAGTTATTGGTATCTGGTTGCCGTGTTAATCTGCTTCCTTCCGCCATATTTGCGCGGCATATTTACGCGACGCAACGTCGCTGTTCGCTGTTCGCTGCTGCTGCCGTTGCTGTCTCTGTTCGCTGTTGCCGTCAGCGTAGCAGCAGCTGCTGCTGATAAGTGCAGCAGCCGTGACAACGGCAACGGCAACGGCTGTGCTGCCAGTGCTCGACGAAAAACGTGCTGACAACAACAAAATCAACAAACAAACTGCAAAAGATACGAAACGAGCGGCAGCGTGGCATGTCCTTTATTTGCCACCTACAGGCTCCACCTCGCCTCGCCTCGCCTCACCCCCTGCGGCTGCTCCTCCTGCTTACATTCTCAGTCGGTGGTGGTGGCTGTTGGTTGGTTGGTTTGGTTGTTGTTTTTCTCTGTGCCCGTGTATTCGACTGCGAAAGAGGCAACAAGGCGAGCAGCAGCAGCACCAGCAGCACCAGCAGCAGCAGCAGTCAACGTGGCAAGCACTCGCTTATCCTGCGAGTCAGTGGCAGAGCCACAACCAGAGCCCCAGACTCAGAGCCAGAGAGCTGTTTAATTAAACATTAGGCTGGCAGCAGCAGCAGCAGTGGCAGTGGCAGCGTACACCAGCGCGTATGAGCAATGCTCTCGCGCGCACACACACAGCCATCAGCCAGACAGCCAGACAGCAGGTAGTACGTTGTATTCGTATTTTATTCTCGTTCTCGAATTGAATTTGCTGGCAGATAACCAAGTGATTAAGTCACCGCTGCAACTGCCTCGCTGCAACTACCTCGTGAAGCCAGCCGCCCCATTGTTCGTGGCAAGCCAGAGTCTAGCAAGAAGGTTGTAGATGGATTGGGTGGTGGATTGGGTGGGGGATTGGTTGGGGGATTGTACGAGCTGTTGAAAGAACATTACATCTCTGGGTGGTGGCATTCAGGCAATAGGCGTTGAGCCATTGACGATTCTAGTGTGTTGAAATAGTAATCTGGTAATGAGAATTACCAAATAATTAATCGGGAACCTATTACACGGAAATTAAATAAATGAAATCAAATAAAATTAAATAAAGTAAATAAAATAATATAAAATAAATAAAATATGTTAATTATTTTAATACAAAACAGAAACAGAAATTAATATATTAAAGCATCAAAGCTTAAGGCATTTTTTATAGAATTATCTTACTTAAATCAATCCCATTATGGTCCCTCCAGGGTAGCTTAGGATCGCTAGCGAAAGGTACAAAGTACAGCAAAAACTAGACAGCGAAAAGCAAGACGTGTGTGCGCATCGTTGTGGAAAAATAACGAAAAATATATATTTTAATCAAATAAATACGAAGAATAAACGTCAATTATTTGCATTAATTTTTTTATTTTTTTTTGTAAATATGAAGAAACATCAATTAATTAGCTATTATAGCAAAAGCTGTTCATTAATCCGATTTGTACTCAGAATATTGTATATTATTTAATAGTAATATATTATTAATTCTGCCTGCATGGATTTGCATTATTTGCCATAGCTTAAAAGGCAATTTTATGCTTAAATTGTTCAGTTAGTTTTGTCAGCATAATATCGCATAGATACGATTAATGTGGTGTCACATCTAACAACGGAGTAAAGTCAATCATCAACAAAAATTAATGACGCGCGTCTTGCAGCAGCGCCCCACGGTCGCTTTGGCTGGGCCGTAGAAAACGTTTCCTCATTTTCGAGCAGCATTAAAATACAAATCAATTAACCCAATCCAATCGAAATTCAACCTCAGTAGCATCTCGGTAGTGCCTGCCCATAATTCTCTCAGTAGCCACAACAGCAACACCCACCCCCACCCCCCTTGCAGTTTGACCCATCAAATCAAATCACTTTCACGCTCTTCGGTTTTCCTAAATGCGCTTGAAATTCGCCTGCTGCGCTCCTTTGGAGCAGTCCTAAATATTTGAGTGAGCGAATAATTCGGCAAGACAAGGAACGCGACGGGGGAGGGTGGCTGTGGGGGGCAGTAACATCATTCGATTGGAGCAACAACTAAAACCGCTGCCATCGTAACCAAATTAGTCGCAGCTCATCAATTTCCATCATTAACTTTGTGGGTAGGTCACCAAAGGGGGGTCCGTGTCCGGGTGCTGTCCCAAGCGACGCGTCGTCGTCGTCGTCGTCGTGTCAGAGCCCCCTTGGGGACAGGGGACAGGCGACGGGGAGAAAGGGATGCAGTGAGACAAGGACAAAGGCCAAGTGGTTGGGGGTAAGGGCAGATGTGAGAGTGTGTGATTGTCAAGGCCGCCCTGGGCCAGAGAGTAGGCGCCTTCGGCATTATGACATGAGCACTCCACAAAATGCCAAGTCACTTCACACAGCGTAGCATTCACACACACACAGAGCGAGAGAGAGAGAGAGAGTCGCATATCAATGCATAATTCATGGGTACGCTTTGGCCGCTTTTCGCTGTTTTGTTGCTCATTTGTTGGCACGAACTCGCACTACCTTCTGCCTTCTGCCTCCACCTCTATTTCCGTTTCCTTTTCACTTTTCCGTTTTGTTTTTTTTTGGTTTTTTGTTGGCTGCTGCTGTCTGGACGCTTAATTACATTTCAAAGGTTATTATGTAATTAACCTCACACGCATCCTGCGATCCTGCTTGGCGATGTTGATGATGATGGGCCATCTCTGGCCGAATGCTGTCCCATTTCATTCACGCCTAACAAAAAAATAGAAAACCCACAGCACCATTGGCAGAGTTCTAGGATGTTTTATGCCTGTGTTCCAACAATCCTTTGGTGTCCTGCTGCTCCCCGTGCTGCTGCTCCCCGTGCTGCTCCCCCTGCTCCTTCCTGCTTCTTCCTTAGAAATCCAGTTAGATGCCTTAATTAATGGGCATGTTGTTGTCGGTGCGCCTGTTCCTTCCTTCACTCTCTCTCTCTCGTTTCCTCTCTCATTCCCTCTCCCATTCCGTTGCGGCTTTTCTTTTGTTTTCTTGGCACGCGTCAAAATTCGGGAGCTTTAAATATTTTCTTTACATGAGCATCTCTTCCTGTCTGCCTGCGTGCCACCATTTGTAGCAATGTTTCTCTTTTTCCCTTTCCCTTTCCTTCTTTTTTCTCCTTTTTCATTTGGTTCTACATAATTTTCCATCTTCGTGTGTTCTCCTTGTGCTTTTTCCATCTTCGTTTTCTTTGAGTTTTCATATGGTTTTTCCTTCGTTTTCTTCGTTTTTTCTTTGCTTTTTTTTGTTTTGTTTAATGCTGTAAAATTTTTCAAATGTTCTTCAGCATAAATGCGGCATATTGCCTTGCCCCTTTTGCCTCGTTTTCGGGCTGCCACAAGCTGCTGCTGCTGCTGCTGCTGTTGCTGCACAACAAAAAGAGTCAAGGCTGTCTAAGACACACACACACACATACACATACACATAGAAACCCTCCCCTTTTTGGTGGGGTGCCTCTGCTCCGATGTGTGCTTAATGTTGGCGCAAAATTAAAATTGCGTTTTAATAGCAACAAGCAGACAGTTTTTTGGGGCAGGCAACAACAAACCATATGTGTGCGGAGGGTTACGTCTAGGGGCAGAGAAGAGACACAGAGAGAGAGAGAGCGATAGGTGTGTGTGTGTGTGTGTGTGTCAGAAAAGGACCAAGGACTAAGGTTCTAAAGGCGCACGTACGTACGTCCTGTGGACTTGAGGCCTTAATGCATTTGTGTGTTTTTTGGCAAACATTTCATTATGCTGCTCCCAAAAGGCGAAAAGGAGCAAGCAAAATTGAAGTAGAAGATAGCTAGAGGGACAGCAGAAGAGCAGCACAGAGGTAAACAGCGACAGGAAGACGGAGCGGGTCCGGCAGGGACTAGATAGTCCCAATAATAATTCATAAAAGATTTCAACATCCCATGTAAGACCCAAGAAAAAGTTGAGAATAAATATTTCAGATGCACCAAAATACTCTCCGAAAATTTGGAGACCAAACAGACTAAACAAAAAATAACATAAAATAGCAGCAAAAAATATACCCTGCCTTGACTGCTTGCTGGCATCTTTTCTCTCTCCCAAGGTGACTTGGCTTTCAATTATTTCTTTGACTTGGGGCTTAGCCATTAGCCAGCTATTCCATATACAGAATATATTTATAGTATTTATATCAAGCTAGAAGTTAAAGCAAATATAAAATGCTGCATAAACTTAATTGTATGTGAGAATAAAAAGTGAGAAAATCTTTCTAATTTATTTGCCTTATTTAATAGTAATTATTTTATGCGACTTTTATTTTATTTTATTTTATTTTTCGTAAGCGCATTCAATTGTCGGCTTTCTGTTTTTCGCCCTTACCCCGCCCTACGTTTTGTTCTCGTTTATCCTGAGTTAATTTTGTCGCAGTCTCGTTTGCGTTTTGGGGTTTTTGCTTTTCTTTTTGGGGTACGCTCTGCATTGCTATTAAATTAACAAAAATGTCACTCTGGCAACAAAAGCAGCAGCTACAAGGCAGCAGCAGCTACAAGACAGCAGCTAGGCGGCAGAGGCAAGAGGCAGCAGCGACGAGGCTGGCGCAAGGGCTGGGCGCAAGGGAGTGAGGGAAACGAGTGCCATTATAATAGTAGTGGCAATACTCGTTGCAAAATGCAGTTGGCCAAGGCGACAAGGCCAAAACGACGATGCATAAAACGACGTTGCATACTAATGCAAAACTGTTGTTTGTCTGGTTTGCTGGCTGTTGGTTGCTGTTTGCTGGTTGCTGGTTGGTCCTGCCACCTCCCCGCTCCTGCTTAGCAGGTTCCTTTACCATCTGCAGTTGGCCCCCTACCCAACCCAGCCCACTGTTACTGTGGTTCCTTCTACTGCAGCTCCTTCTGCTGCTGCTCGTTGCTGCCTTGCTGTTGCCTTGCTGCTTCGTTCCCCCTGCTGCTGCTGTGCCAATGAACGCATTAGAAGCCAAAATGTAAGCAACAACAATAACAGCGTTAACTACTTAACAGGCACACATGTAATACACACACACACACAGAGACTACTGTCCACACACACATATATATACTGGTGGTACGCACAAGAGTGAGTTCCACTTACATTTTACATTTACATTTTTGCGGAGAGCAGACAGCAGTGTGGCCGGGACAGGGGCAGTGCCAGCAGTGACCTGTGACCTGTGGCCGGACATTATACTTGTGTAATACTAAGTGACAGCCACAGCATAACCACAAATCAGACGGCGAAAGTGATTAAACTTGTCCAACTCTGGTTGTGGATCCTGCAGCACATGCTACAGCTCCTCCTGCCCAGAAAAGTAGGCAATAATTTCTTGCCACTGAATGGCACCGAGCGGGCTGGAGCAGCAGCACGAGCAGGAAGCATGCAGCATGGAACACTCATTAGGCAATGGCATGTAACTACAGTAGTTGGCTCTCATTGTGGCATTAAGCAGCTGTCCCCTTTTTTTGTCCTGCCTGCCAGATGTCAGATGGCGCTTAAATGAGGCGCTTAAAAAAGCGCCAGGCCGCGTAGAACCATTTTCAAATGAGGCAAAGAGCAGCGCCAAGATACCCTTACCTATGGGCTATTGCTATATCATCGTATGGGGGCACATTCTTCTTGGCTAATTGCAGAGAAACCAAAGAGCGTTTTCTTCCGGATTTTTTTTTTTACTTTCACAACTCTTGGAAATCGAATTTAGTAATATTAATAAATATTTAAAATTATTCAAATATATGAAAATATTATTATTTAAATTATTAACTAATTCATAGTGTTTAAATTTTAATATTTAATATTAAATGTTATATTTATATTTTTTAATTTTACTATTAATCTTAATATTACTGTTTAGGTATATCTATTTATATATATTTTAATATATTTAATACATTTTTCTTATAAATCTTCATATTTTTATAATTTTAATAAAAATGTTAATATATAATATAATAATATTATAATATATTAATATATTTAATCAATTTTTTCTTATAAATCTAATATGTTAAGGGCTTTTGAAACTACCAGCCATAAATCTGTGGAGAGTTTTAAAAAGTTCTTGGTAAATGGAGTGCCAAGAATTCCTTATATATTATTTATTTACATATATTTTTAATTTCTGCCCAATGAACGATGCTCTGCCTGTGTCGTTTGTCCTACTTGGTGCTGAAAAAATACACACGCCACAATATTTTCGATTTAATAATGGTTTAATAAATATATACATATTTAAGGCGCTTTTCCGCCTGTTGCTTTGCCTTTCACAGAGATCTCTTGCTCTGTCAAAGGAGTGCACGGAAAATACTTGTATGCGGGCTCACTCCTTGTCAGGCGTCAGGACTATCATAATACTGTTTTGCAGGTAGATAAAGGCAGACTGAGAGCGGGGTACAGAGAGAGACAGAGAGAGGCACCCACTTTGCCGCACATTCATAACAATATCAGCATACACATACGAGTACACACATACAAAAAAATGTTTAGGTTATTTGCCAACTTAAAATATAAGCGTATCAAAACACTCAAACCAACCCCCTACCCACTGCCCCCCGTCCCATGCAGAGCCTCTTTGTTGCTGCTTCGATGTTTGTTTGTCAAACGATTCTGAGTAGCAGGATCTCTTTCAGTAGCTGGAAGCTGTGGGGACAAGAAGACCACATCAGCAGCCTCAGCCTGAGCCTCAGCAGCAGCAGCAGCAGCAGGAGCATCATCAGGCCACAGCAGTTGTGTGGCAATGTCACCAACAACAACGACAACAACAACAAGCGAACCGAAGGCAGCGGCGACACAAACAGATTTGCCTAAGCGCCAGATACTCGTACTCGACTACCAAATGCAGATGCAGACACAGATGCATCTCTGTGTGTGTGTGTGTGTAATGCGCTTCACAAAACTAACAGGAACAGCAGAGAGAACTCCCCAGGAAAAAGGGAAAAAAACGGAAACCAAAAGCAGCAATCCCACACAGAAGCCCCCGGCGGGCTACAGGGAAATTTGCTGAAAATGTAAATTAATGTGACCGTATACGAGTATGGATTTAAATCTTTATATATCATGCAAATTGTAAAGAACACGCAAAAGATTACAACTATTTTTAGAGTGTGAAAATCCAGCCAGAAAATATCATATTAAATATTGAAGAAATTGCGAAAAGATTTTTGCTGAAGGAACAAATAAAAGCGCAAAATTATTGGTGGGCTCAGTGGGATCTGCTGACTGCATACTTATGCGCGGCACTGTATTGTACATTCCTGCCATACATTCCTTTTGGGCTGTCTGGCCGCACGTTTTTGTCCGGATACGGATACCCTAATCGCCAGCGCAAAACCAACGTGGCTGCTGCTGGCCTGCCATCAACACCGCCGCTAAGCCCCCGGTGTCCGCTTACCCCTTTGCCTGGGTCTGGTCCTGGTTCCTTCTACTGCTGCTGCTCTCTGTCCATGCTCTGCTGCTGCTGCTGCTTTCCCCACCTTTGCTGCCCCCTTTACCACTCCCTCACTCGTCTGCTGCTTCTTCGCTGTGAAAGCAAGAACACGGGGCGCATGAGTAATCTAGGCAGCTTGTGCTTTGCATTTCGTCTCCCCGTCCCCACCCTGTGTTACCCGTTTCTACTACGCTTTCTGCATCCTTTTAATACCCTTTCCATGGGGGCCCCACAGAAAAGGGAGCCATGACAATGTTAACTATATTTTAAATAGTTTTTATCTCTTTTTTTGCTTAGAGCTTTTGGTTTTTAAATTGAAAAAATCTACAAATAGTTCTACATAAAAATCATCTGACTTTGACTATATGAAACCCAAATAAATAATCATGCGACATCGTTCTGCCCTAAGCAAAGAAAATCAATAACTGATGGATAATTTTTTCATTAAAATCGAATCAGTCCTTAATCGATTCTTTTAGAGTGTATCAAATTCTTCGCTTCCCGAAAAGTAGCATTTTGGGAGAGTGTACAGTGGGTCTGTCTGTGTGTGTGCCTCTGTCGTTCGAGGGTGAATGAGGGTTGTGTGCATGTGTCGTGCCCTGCCTCCCTCCCTCCCTCCATCCATGTTTTTTTTTTGGGTGTATTTTGGTATTTATTTTTGGTATTATTATTGCATATTTTTGTGTCGCTCGCTTTCCCCCGTTCTGCCGCTACCCACACCCACACCCTCACCACCCACCGACTCTCTTCTTTTTCGCTCTCCTTTTTTTTTTCTCGCGCTTTACGTTAATGCGAAATTTATGCTTCATGCGCTTTTAGTTCTGCTTCTCCTTCTGCAGCCTCCATGCCGCCATCGCTCCCTTTGCGTCGAAGGATTTTTGTATGCGAACATATTTTCCCTGGTATTTGGGTGAACGAAAATGGGAACAGCAGCTCCACCAGCTTCAGCACCCTCCTCTCCTGCAGGTGTATGGAAGAGTGTATGGGTGTGGGGGCGGAGCCACATATTGATATTGACCGAAAAGTATCATCAATAGCGCGCCCACACAGACACCCACAGACCCCGCTGAGAAAGATGAAGGAAAAGTACGAAAAATAGATAAACAAATACATAAATAAGAAGAGTTCAGGAGTGCGCAGGGGTAAAGGAGGGCAGACAGTATGCCACACACGCGCGAAAGGGGAGTACAAAGTGCAACAAGGGATACAAAAAAGGGATAAAAAGGAGGCCACCAGCAGGAAACAGAAACAGAAATGTATGCGACTAATGACGGGGCGTATGAGTAATGTAGCTGAAAGTGGCACGGCCAAGAAAATTGGAAAACCCAAAGACTAAAGGAAAATTGTTCAAGAAAAACCAAAGAATATACGAAATATTTATTTCTGGACTTTCAAGTATTCCAGCGATATACAGAGGCCCCATTAATGCTTCCACAATTCAATGCAATTTGGAAATTATTAAATGAATGTTAGTAAATGGTTACAAGTGCATTATAAGCATACAAAATTATCTGTTTTGTTTTTTATTTACTTTGAAGACAGGAAAAGGATTATACCAAAAGGTATATCTAATTTAATTTAATTTAATAATATATTTATAATCTACAAGGCATATGGCATATGGTTCGCTCTCTAGGGACATGTATTTTTGGTTGTTATATTGCAATTTTAAAACACCTTTTCCCACGCTCGCGCTTTTTTTTTCCATCTCTTTTCCATCCCTTCTTTCTGCCCTCACGCTCTTTGTCTCCCAATTCGTTTCATCCTTTCAATAAACGAGTATTTCTTTCGCTTTCAATTGCAACTTCAATTGCTTTTCGGTTATTATTTAACCATTTTCGCTTATTTTTTTTTATATACACAAAGTACAGTCTCGTTCCATTCAGAGAAAGCACTTTAAGCCCGCCCTCTTTTTGGGCTCAGGCCCACATCGCTTTTAATGGGGCTTCCACTTGTCGTGTGTTTTATGCCGATTTCATTTTCATTTGACTCTCGCCCATGCACCCCAGGGCCAAGTGCATGCCACATTAATGGGAAACTTTTTCACACACGCACACGCACACCTTCAAGCTTCCGCTCAAGCTTTTCCCCGCTTGCATATAAAATAAGCATAAAAAAAAGTGGAAAATTTATTAAGAAACTTTGGGTACTAAAAATAGTTCCTGGAACACGGTGTGGATTTTCGTCTTTGATTTTCCTCGAATGTAGAATGAAAGAACAATAAAGAGTAGGAAAACATAATTTGAAGCGCATTCGAGATCCAAAGACCAGAAATTACGTTCAAAATAGAATTTATTTTTGCCACATTTTGTGGCATTTAAAATTCTATTAAAGCCTGTCCGAAAATTGAAAAGTTTTAGCCTTAAATGTCCAGAGAATTTTCATTTTGCTAAAGGAAAACCATATATATGTATGGGTGTGTGTGTGTGCGTGTTCATTAACCTCTTTGCCTGTCTCGTTTTGTCTCTTTCTCTCAGTGCGGGTCCCTCTGCCACTGCCTTTGTCTATTTCCTAGTTTTGTGGTTTCTGTGGGGCGCTTCAGCGGCCTGTGAAATCCTTTTAATGGCATAAACGGGCTAAGCATTTTGGTGACGTGAATATGAACACAGCAGCAAATGTCCATCCTTCCGGCCATCCTTTTGGGCTGGACATGTCCGGAAGGAAATTGTCTGGTGTTTTTTTTTTTTTTATCAGTTTTCCCGTAAGGCTACTTGCTGGCTTATGCTGCCGCCTGTCGCCTGTCGCTTTAAAGCTTGAAATTTCATTTATGACTGGGACTGTCTGCACGAAGAGCTGCTACTCGGATGCAGTGTGTGTGTGTGTGTGTGTGTGCATTGGGCACTTTTCAAAAATGGCAAACAAAAGCGCGCGTGACAGCCACAAAAACAAAAACTGGCCAGCAAATCGTTCACTGAGCGCCTCGGGAAAACCCCCAAAAATCCATACTGCTCTCCATCTGCTACTCCATTTGTTGAAGCAACTGTGTGTGTGTGTGTGTGTGTGCCTGTGTAGCAGACAGTTTTCCCAAAGCATTTTCTTAATTTAATTTCGCCTGCCTGAACGGCTGCTGCTGCTGCTGCTGCTGTTCGTTCTCCCACTTGAATGGCTCCTACGTCCAGTTTTCCACAGACTCCTACACAGCACGAAAAAGTCTCACACACAGAGCTCTGCTATTGTCGCTGCACAAAGGAAAAGCCTGTTCCCCCATGATTTCTCCCAGTGCACGCAGCTCCCCGATGACTAGTCAATCGAACACCAAAAAAAGGAGAAAAACAAAATTCTCTCAGTGCAAGCGATGAGGCTGCTCTCCTTCTGCCCCCACACACTTTGCGCTTCAGTGGATGCCAGCGCCACCCCCCACCCCCAGCGCCAGCGCCTCCTCCCTTCCTTCCTGTCTTCCTTCCTTCCTTCTTGTTGGCCAGCAGTTTGTGTTTTCTTAAAATTTGCAATTAATCAACTTAACGGCTACGATGGGGATCCACCTCTCCATCTCCTGATACTTCTCAACTCTTTCGCTGTCCCTGCTTGAGCTGTCTTTAAGCAAATCGTTCCCATGTGCTGATCCCTTCGGCCCAAGTGGAGTCCTTGCAGCCACGCCAGTTGTGCATGCGGATGTGTGGATGGGGTGGACAAGGTGACAATTGTTCATTTGTGCGGGGGGGATGGGACTCTGTTTGCTTGCCACGCAGCTGGCACTCCCGAAAGCTTTTGTTAAGGCCCCCCAGGAACGTGGTGAAAAAACTGAGAAATAGGATACGGAAAAATCGAAGAGAATCAGGGGTATATGGGACATGCATTTCGATCGATGTAACAGAAGGCAGCCTCAAGCTGGTTTCTCTCACTCGTTGCCATAAATGATCAAGAGAAACCTTCAATATATCAATAGACAAGGCTGTAAATAAAGCTTTTAATCGGCAGATCTCAGTTTAAATGTTACAGGCAGAATGGAAAAATTAACTTCTTCGACCATTTGGACGGTACATCAATGGCCCAAAATAATTAGATTATTTGTCCGCATTTATAGGGCATCCTCTCGTCGAAATATGTACAGTCCAAATGCAGTAGGCCTTCGCTTGAGTTTTTCAATTTCTCTTGTTGGGGGGGCTATTCAATTTCTGGTCATAAAGCTGTATACGATGATAACCAATGATGGACTATTAGTGCAAGACAATGATGGAAAGAACTTCGCTTCGAATAGATGAAAGAAAGACACTGATGGAGGGAGAACTAAGCGAAACACGAGAACGAACACACAAGAAAGAAACACAAGAGAACCACACAAGAAAGAAATGGACAAAAAAATACGACGGGTGGAAAACAAAGTAACGAATGGATAGAACACGAAGTAATAAATGAAAAGAGACTGCAGGAAAAGAGCTCTTTAGATTTAGTTGCCAATAGAAAATTGAAACAACTTTCTGTGCCAGCCATCAAAACACTTTCCCCTTCCCTTCCCCGTTTCGATTCCGATTTTTGGCTTCCCGCACGTTACCAAAAAAAAAATAAAAAATATTTACTATTATATTTTTGTAAAATGTTCTTGTCGGGGGTGCCCTGGTCTGCGTTTTGGGAGCCCCTCTGGTGGACGCTCTGGTGGTCAACACAATCAGGATGCAGTCATCGCCAGTTGGCACTCCATTCCTCCTCACCTTTTCAACGCTAGATCCCACTTCCTTTTGGTCACTTCTTCTGCCTCCTCCTTCCTTTCTCTCTCTCCGTGTCTCACTCTCTCTCTCTTTCTCTCTGACGCTCTGGTCTGACATAACTCCAAATGCACTTGCTGACAGGCATTGAAAACACACCACAAACTGTAGATTATGCCATTGCCATTGCCAGTGGTACAGTTAGTGCCACTGCCACTGGGGCACTTTCCTCCGCCCACTGCTCCGGGGGCTGCTTGTTATAAATCACAAAATAGGTAAAAAAAAAACGAAGAAAGAAATGAGGAAAAATATACTAGAAGTAGGTGGAGCATCAGCCGCAAAGCTAAAGGTAAAATTATCTAACAAAATGCTGTCCGAACATTGTGGAAATTCTGGAGCGGCAGGGCAGCAGGAGGAACTGCAAATAGTTGCCTCGTAAAACAGGATCTCCCATTGCCACACCTCCCATTCTCTTTTACAGTGTTTTTAGCTGGTTGTCTGTACATTACTGAAAATATATTTGAACCAGCAAAAAGTTATGCTCTTCTCTTTGATACCCTGCATTAATTCTATGACATTGAGCAGCAGTTGAGAACAAGAACACTTTACACGGTGTTCACATGAGTAACTTAATTTTAAACCCATTAAACATACATATGTACTCGTGGTAGCGCAAAGGGTATTTTGTATTCGTGTATGCCGAGCATAGAAAAGTTCTTTGCTGCTGCGCTTTGCCTACAAGCACCAGCAGAAGACGAAACAAACGCACTGCAAAGCATGTTCAGAGAAGAGAGAACGAGAGCGGCAGCTCACACAGCCGTCTCAGTTTCAGCATTCCATCATTCTCTCTCTCTCACTCCCCTCCACACCAACACACAAGCAACACACACAAAACGACACAACCGCCGAAATATTTAGCAGCCGAAAAACGGCAGCGGGCAGAAACTAATGTAAATTGCAACAACAACTTTTGCAATGCTTTTGCTCGCTTCGCTCCGTCTCTCTCTAAGCCTTGGCAGAAAAGCAACAAACAGCTTCGATTCCACATTTGTGTATGTGAGATCTCACTCAATCTCCCTCTCTGTATCTCGCTCTCCTCTCTTTGCTATGAATTTTGCCAGCACGCACGCAGGAACTCATTGTTTTTGTTGGCACGCCGTACAGTTCGACTGAACGAATATGTACGCTCGCTTAATGCTGGGGACTATAGTATATGTATTTACATTATTTTAGTTATTCTCTAGGCTAAGCTCTAGGGCCTCTCTTATGCCGCAAGTTACTGTGCAGCTTATCCAATAATGTGGCCCTGCCGCCTTGTCCTGAGCCCTGATTTTCTTGGAATTCACTTTGAATCTGTCTCTCAAATCGAAGAATATTTTCTTTTTGCGCTTTCGTTTTTCTTGGTTTAGCCCGTCGTCGCCTCTGGCACCGCTCACCTTCTGGCACCTTCTATACTTTTTTTCATAGGTTCTGGCTTTTAATTGATTGTTTACGTTTCTTAATGGCTGCCACCAATTAACATTGATATTTAGGCCTAATTTTATACGACTTTTCGTGTTTTTCTTTCCTGCAGTTTCCCTCTCTGCCGTCTCTTTCTCTCTTTAAACGTAACAATGACCGAATTTTTGTGCTGCTGCTGCCCCTCGGGCGGCACCAAAAAAATTCTGTAGTAAAAAAGTTAAAGGTTCCTCCTCTCCCTCACACTCGCACTCCCATTCCATTCTCTGTTTCTTTCTATTGACAATTGTGTGGCTTTTGTGCCAAAGGGTGGGTGGAGTGAGAGGAGGAGGAGTAGGCATGCCACACACACACACATATACACAGACAAATGAGGAGCAGCCAAGCCAAAGTGCCGCAAGCTTTTTGCGTGGTCGCCTCGGCTGCAGCCTCGGAAAACGGTAAAAACACAAGCGAAATGCAAGTCGAATTCCGGCAGAGTCTAAGCCTTTGTTACCCTATCTGAATTTGTATTTCCTTGCCTAGTTTCTGGTCTAAATTCCATGTGGAAAGGGTATCAAAATAGTTGTATAGCCGGTGGGCCAGTTGGTAGTGGACAGGGGCCGGGGCAGGGGCAGGGGCAGGGCGAATGCCGCATTAAAACAAATCAAATCAAATAAAAAACGTCTTATGGCGGGGCAATCAGCGCAACCAGGGCTGGATGCCCAGCAATGGCAGCCCTGCCACACGGCTATCGAATGGTCAAACTACACACCAAACAGAACTCACAAGCGATCGTTTGGCATTGTAAAATCATTAAATAAATAGCTGAATCCCTTTCTAAATGATATATCAATTAAACAAGAGAAAATAATTAAATCAAAGTGCCACACCATGCGATTATATCGATATCAAGATACCGATATCCAGATATCGATATCAAGGCTTTGACAGCAAATGCAACGCTGGCAAGAACGTCGTCGTCCATCATTCTTTTTGTTCAGTGACGTAGTGACGTGTGGATTGCACAATTTCCGAGCTTGCGAAAAAAATCTACGCCAATCCATTGGAAAAGTGTAACATTTTGAGCAATAAAAAGTGAGAAATAAAAGTAAATTCGCGTTGCGATCCATTGATAAGTGTATTTTCTAACATTTCGCCAGTAGATTGCCGTTTTTCGAGGCCATGGATCCCAATTGGATTGAGAAAATTAACAAGCTCTTTCTCGACGTCGACGACGACGACTCTGACGGCGACTGCGATATGAAGAGCGAGCCGGAGATGGACGTCGAGAATATGATCAGCTTCTTCAGTGGTTCTATGCCTGAGGAGCTGCGTTTTGGCCGCTTCAAATCTAAAGAGAAGGCGGCTCCAAAGATGTCCAATGGCGAGGAGCAGCAGCCAATAAATAATGGGACCGTCACCTCGCAGGCGGCTACAGCGGCAGCCGGACGCTCCACTTCGCCGCAGAATTCTGAAGTGGAGGACGAAATGCCGTCTCCCTTGAGGCTCGCTGAGGCCACTCAATACTCGTGCTCCATAAGCAGCGACGAGAATGATGAATACATTCCACAGGATTACTATCCGGTGCCGGAGGCCGATGCTGCTGCCACCACCGACAGCACCGAACCGAAGAAGAAGAAAAAGAAGAAGAATCCGCGTCAGCGTCTTCGCAGTCGCAACAAGGCCTTCTTGTCGACTGTCGATGTGGCCATAGATGTGCTGGCCTTGACCGTGGCCAATCGACTGCATTATATGGGAATAAAATTCAATAATGATGAGGAAATCGCTAAAGCGGTCAACGAAATTGTCAGCGCCATGAACTTTCCCGAAAGCATTGCCGAGGTCATTGCAAAAGACGCCACGAAAATATACAAGGGCACGGCCAATCAGAGCAAGGAACATAATCTGATCAATCTGACATCGATGAACAAGCTGAACAAGTTGCTCCAAGAGATCAAACAGAACAATTCTGAATACATATTCGCTGAGTTGTGGAACATTAATGGCGTAATCAGTTCAGAGCCCCCGAACGTGATTGCACTTGAAATGAAAGCCAACATATTTGACGGCGAGGAGGCATTTGCTAGCATTGATGTAAACGCAGGCAAGTCACAGTCACAAGGTGCGGTCAAAAAGAACGCTCCACAGGCTGTCAAGAGGGCAGCTGCGACGGGCTCTCAACCAACCAACGAACCACTTCTTCTCAAGATGTCTGAACGTCAGCGCCTCCTGATCGAAGAGGAAATGGTTAAGCAGATCGAAAATGTGGTAGCAACTTGGTCATCAGCCCATGCACGTGAGGGGATCAAAACTCACGGATTTGATATGCAAAAATTTTTGGACGATCGTGCCGCACGCCAGAAGGCAGAGGAGGTGATTGAATATGATTTCGGTGTCAACGATATTCTTGCCAATTTGGATAAGCTGGATATCAATGATAAGCAAGCAGCTAAGCGCCCGCGCCTAGCTGTCAAAATGGTCGATAAGAGTGTTGGCACAGACGATGATCGTGGTGTCGGAAAAGAGGAACCCAAACCGGCTGCACCTGCTGGTCGTCGTCGTGCATGGTTCTCCGGACCGATGTTTATGCCGAGTGCTGCCACGTTGAAGCAGGAGTTGGAGAACAAGGCCAAAGAGGCAGAGAAAAATAAGACTCAGGTGACTGACCATGACGAGGAGGAGCTGCTGTTGGGGTGGTATGAAAATCTCTATCCGTTGGAATTGGGAAAACGTACTCCAAAGAAATAAACAAAACAAATACTCAAAAAGCGAAGAAAGGTTAGAAGAAGATGAAGAAGGAGAAGAAGGAAAGGAAGGAATACGGGTAACAGATGATGCCAAAATTTAATGTAACACGAACGTAGAATCTAAACAAAATTTATATGTAACGCTAAAAACATAAAAAAGAAGAAAGCGTAGCATAGCGAAGAGAGAAAAGAGAGAAAAGCGCACAGGGACAATACAGAAAATAGGAACAGCCCAGCAGAAAAACAACAACAAGAAGAAACAGCAGTAAAACGGCAGAATTAGCAAAGCAGTAGGCAAAGAAATCGAAACAAACAAAGCAGAGAGGAATAGGAACCTGAGAAGGAGCAGATCAAATGCAATGCATAGAACAGAAAGAAGAACAAGCAAAGCAATGAGGAAAATTCTGCTCTCCAGCCTCGATTGATGCCTGGCCAAAAAGAAATAAACAAAAACAAAAATTGAAACAACAAACAACTGCCAGAAATTATACACGTATTTTGTACACAATTTGTGATTAGTTTACAAAACCCACACATTTTTTTTGGAACTGTTCATCATTGTTGCCTTTTGCGAAATTAATAAATAGAAGAAGATATAAATGTGTGACTGCTTTTATTTATATAATTTGTAATAAATACTAACCCATTTCTTAGGCATCTCTTTGCAGCTTGGATTTCAGCTGCTCTTGTTAGCTATATATATAGAAACCATATCTTCAGATGCGCCTGTAAATATCAAAACTTTATTTCAGTTGTTTTTGGACCTGCATAGATCTAAAGCATTTCTGGATGTATTTTTATTATTTTTTGCTCATCTCTTCGGCGGCTGCTGTCCGCTGCCTCTGGCCTACCCTACTTCATATTTATTTCGAACCTAGCTGCTTATTATCTGCATTCTAATTCGAGGCTTACCACTGGCTGTTGCGACTCAAAAACGTTTCGAAAGCTAATTTATTCGATATCCTTCCCGAAACACTTTTTATTTTTGTTTTTTTTTTCCCAGAGTTTGTTCGCGGAAAACACTTTGAGCGCATGAAAATTCATGAAAAATTAATTAAACCAACATTTAAGGGAAACATGGACATGCGCCCATGCCGCCCACCGCCTACCCAACGCCCCTTTGGTGGGGTTGGCGGGCGTGGGGTTCTGAGGCACGAAACTAATCTGAGCCTCGAAAAATGTACGAAAATTAATCTGCACATAAATTAAGCATTAAAATTTAATATATTTGTTTATGGGGTTTGCTACCTCGAGGCTGGCAGGGGAGTGGCAGTGGCAGTGGCATGCCGGATGTGGCATGTAGAACGATGTGTGCGTGTGTGTGCGTGTTTGTGTGTGTGTGTGGTTCACTCTCTTAGTGGTAATAAATAAATAGCAAAAAGGTAATAAAACAGATAAGGGGGGAAGAAAGAGGACGGAAGCAAGGCGCAAAAAGTGCTGCAAGAGTAGACAGAGAGAGAGAGAGAAAGAGTCGGGAGTGTGTGTGGCAGGAATCTGGCTGTGTGCCTGCAATATGAAGAAGCGGCAGCAGCACGAAAAGAGTCTGCCACGCGTGTGGCAGTAGCATTTCGCGAATCCATGCCCGGAGAAGATGGTCCGTCCGCATCTAGCAGTAGCAAGGAGTGCCCTGATGCGGCACGCAGGAGAGAGGTAGACAGGGACCATGGAGCGGCACGCAGGAGAGCGGTAAATGGAGTCGAGCCTTTGGCTGTCGCTTTGGAGCTCTGGAGCTTGTAGGAGTCTGCAGGAGGAAACTGTTCGCCCCATTATCGTATTAGCACATGCCACCAGTGATTATTATGAGGTGGGACGGGACACCCAGCTCCTGCTGCTGCTGCTCCTTCTGTTACTTCTTTTGTCTATGGATGCGTATAATTAATTTTGGACACACACACACATTCCCATTCCCGGCCAATGCCACTGCCACTGCACACCAACAAAACAACCAAAAAACCATTTATGTTGGTGAAACAATAGAGATATGGTTGCCTCGGTGCCCGCTCGTCATAAGCACAGACCAGCAGAGAATTAGTAGGGGGTATATGAGATGCGGCTGGGTCATAGGATGGGGTGCTTGGGGCATGTGCTGGCGGGCTGCGTCGCATTTTCGCTTAAAAATTGTAAATATAAATTTATAGCAAAGCATTTTGAGGGTTATCATATGTTTGGCTGATGGCAGCGGGCTGCCAACTCGTTTTTTTATTGGCACTTCGCTTTCGATATATCGATAAAATCGGTTTTGGATTTTAATGGACTAAAAGCTGCAAATTAATTGCCAA
This sequence comes from Drosophila ambigua, assembly GCA_018150905.1. Taxonomy (NCBI): domain Eukaryota; kingdom Metazoa; phylum Arthropoda; class Insecta; order Diptera; family Drosophilidae; genus Drosophila; species Drosophila ambigua. The sequence continues at coordinate 2,303,490 of JAECWS010000151.1, read as the reverse complement.
AAAAAATATATAATACATTTTTAAATTAATTACCTTAACTTATAATAAATTATATAATTAATTAACTTAAGTTAAAATAAATATTATAATTAATTAACTTAAGTTATGATAAATATTTGAATTAATTAACTTAACTTATAATAAATATTATATTTAATTAAGTTATCTTATAATAAATATTTTAATGGATTAAATTAACTTATAATACATTTTTAATTAATTAACTTAACTTATAATAAATATTATAATTAAATATGTATTGATGCACCTCAAAATGTGCTCCACATAAACAGAGAAAAATGCCAGAAAACAAATGAAAAAGTTAATGTTAATTTAATTATACAAAATATCTATTTATTTGTTTATTTATTTGAAATAATAAATAAATAATATAAATATAATTTGTAATTTTTTGTGAGGTTTTATTCGTAGCTACTACTGAAATTTGCAACCTCATAAATTCACTATATATTTTATTCCCTTGCCATATGTCTGGAACCATTTTTCCACCAATATATTTCCCGCAATGTAGCTGCTGCTGCTGCTGCTGTTGTTTTGATGAACTCTTGATGAAAGAAAAAACTATGGGCTGGTTTGATGGCAGCATTTTGTGTGCAAATGTTTGATGATTGTATTGTCATTGATATTTATCTGCAATAATTCATGAAAATATGAGACTCGATTTAGCTGCCTTTTTGCTACTTTGGTATGGAATGGCAGATGGATGAAGATGAATGTGAGGCCCCTAGGAACAGCGGCTGCCTCATTAGACTGAGTGAAAAATAGTCCTTACCGGCAGGAGGACAGGACTCACACCTTCACACAGCAAACAGAAAGAATGAGCATACACACAAAATTCATTCATTCATTCATTCATTCGGTTCTGTGTCGCTGTTTGTCGCTTCTAATGAAATACGCATTATTTATTTTTTTGTTTGTTTGTCTGTGGGCAGATGGAGAATTTAATATCTGGCTACAAGGATTTGCCCCGTGCCCCATTGCCCCATTGCCCCTTCCACATTGCCCATGTGTCGTGTGGTCGTCGCCTGTCATCCGCAAACGATGTCATTCATTTTCAGTGCCCCCCACAATGATCCACTTGCCCCAATGGAGTCCTTGTGCATGTGTACGAGGCGGGGGGAAATGCGAATGTGTTGCGAACATGATTCAAAGGACATTGGGTCTCGGTGTGGTCTCGCAGCCGCTTCCAGGAGCAGGCTTAAGTGTTTATTAATATCGACTCGTGTGAACGGGGACATGTGTTGTCCCTAAATTGACTTTGCCCCCCCCACCCCACCGGTAACTGATAAGGTCCATCATCCCCAAGCCCCCCACCACGCACCAAAATTGGATCGAAGGACCTTAAGGACACACCACACCACGCCGTGTTGTAGTTATTGTAACAAGACATTTGTGATTGTTATCGAAATGGCCAACAGACAACAGCTGGCCACACTGCACACGCACACGCACAGGCACAGGCACCCCCCTTCACCACCCCCCTAAGGCAATTATAAACTTGCTTATTAAACCCCACCCACCCTGCAAACCCCCGCCTTCTATGCGCTTCTCTGAGCTGAGTAGCCGAGCAAAGCAGGTCACGGGGTCATGCGAAAAACTTATTTTGTTCGTGCAGCTCTTTTTGAGTGCTCTTTCAATTATTGTAATCCCATTTTTGAGGGCAACTTCTTACATCAATATTTCTTAAGCGAAATTACTGTACACCCAGCAGCTCTCTCTCGCTCTCTCTCTCTCTCGCTCTCCCTCCCTATTCTCCTGCTTTGCGAGCTCATTCACCTACCATTTCTCTGCCAAAAGAATTTCGTTTCGGGCAAACTTTCTTAAGTTTTCTTTCGCTGTCTGCGGCCTGGAATTACTACTGCAGCATTCTTTCCGCCTTTGGCAACACTGCCAGGCACACACGCACACACACACACACACATGTAGCGGGTCTTGTAGCAAAAATATTCCAGCTGTAGTTAGTCCATAACTAATTGCAGCAGCAACAGCGCTGAGCTTCTGGAACAAAATTGCACATTCAAGAGTCTAAAAAGGATCCAAAGATCCAGCCAGACTCGAGCACAAGTCGAATGGGGCAGCACCATAGCCCAGGGAGTATGTAACGGAGTTTAGATCTCACTTTTACACCCAAAGAAACATTTCCCAATTGGCTTAATGAAAAAACAATAAAGAAAACTCCTAAAATAGACAAACAAAAATCGTATAAAAAGGATTTACAAGCCAGCATACATATCTCCCGTCTGTTAAGAAAGGGCATCGAAACTTAAGAAAAACGATTCGAAAACAAAAGATCCAGACAGAGAACCCTGCACCCCCCACCCACCCGCGCAAAACGGAGTTTGTTCTGCAATAAATTCCATTTTTTCGGGGCATGCCACACACACGCACACATGCCCATAAATAGCAATGCAGGAAAAAACTTTGGGCACCCTTTCTGGAAGATTTCTGCTGCCCCTTTTTTTGCGCCGTTCAGCGGTTGCGACTTTTAATTTTATTGCCAAGGTCCGAACGGTGCTCTGAGAGTCCCCCATATATGGGCCAGCCAATTGGTCTGTCTGTCCGTCCGTTGGGGGTTCCCCAGCTAATAATTGGGCGTGGGGCAAAGGGTAGTAGGGGTTCCCCCGCACTCCTTCATATATCAGCAGAGTTCAAGCCCACAGAAGTCCAAATTGTGTGTGGTATGCCTCTGATTGCTTCATAAATAATTGCAGGCTGACTTTTGGCTGGGGCTATGGGGTTGGGGTGATCTATTGGCATGTGGCATGCATCAGCGAGCAGCCAAATACGAACCAGTACGCAGTACCCAAAATGTCCATAAGAGAAATGAAATGCACAGATCGAGAGATAAATTTGTGCGCTTGAAACGGAGTCCCCACGGATGTAAACCCATTGAAGTAATTATTATTTTGAGCTATTCCTAGCAGCAGCTCTCCGCCCCACTCCAAGTAGTTTGAGTGAAAGATTGAGACAAAGCTGCACTCATTGCGGCGGCTTTTAGTTTCGTTTCTTCGAGGGATTTGCGAGCGTAAAACGAGCAAGGCAGGGCAGGTATTTTATTTTGTATTCTTTATATATGGTGGGGGTGGGGCTTCTTCTTTTTCTGCTGTTTTTTTGGCAATTGATTTGCTGTGTCTTAATGAAAATATGTCAATCCAACGAGGCAGCATGCATGCCACCGCCACTCCACTCGGCGCGCCTCGTTCCTTTTTTTCCGCATTGTGCCGCATTTTTCATTTTAATTTTCACATTAATTTTCAATTCAATTTCGCCTTCGTATTGTCACATCAATTGAAGGCAGCAAGCTGCTGCTGCTGCTGCCTCCATTTTCCTGTGTGTCATTGATGAATGCCTTGGCAAAAGTTTTCCATTTTCTCCTCATTTACCGTTCACCATTTTCGTGAGGGTTTTTTTTTTTTTTTTTGTTTCTTTCTTTACCATTTGATTTTGATTTACTTTTTGTGTATTTTCTAAGGATTTTCCAGGATTTTTGCATTGACTTTTAAGACTTCAGTCGGTTTCTTTTTTTTAATAACTGAAAATTCATATTCCCCCCCCCACGCCGCAGCAATGAAAGTTTTCTCAAGCTGATTAGCCACGGCCAAGAGGTGGAGCTGGAGGTGGAGCTGGAGGTGGAGTTGGCATTCCTTTTGTGGTTAGGCGGAGGTGACTCCTGACTGTTGGCTCTTTGTTTGGCTTTTGATTTGTGTGCTGTGTGTGTGTGTGTGTGCTTTATGTAAATTCATTAAGCTGCTGCCTAAGCTGCGACTTAGTTGCCTTACCTGCGCCACCCCTCCCCCCGCCACACACACACACAGCTCAAAGAAAACAAATTGATAGCCAGAGACTTTTCCTGGCCCACAAACTTTTCATTATGCATGTGCGCCACACAGAACTTTTTGGGTGAAAACAAAGAGAGAAAGGAGCGAGCGAGAGAGAGGGAGAGAGTGGTGGTGGGCGGTGGCACAAACTTTGTGGCATAATTAAAATGTTTATGCGTTTAATTGCAAATGAATTCGAGGCCAAAAGTTGCCGAATGCACGAATGCGCGCTGCTGCCGCTGCTGCTGCTGCTGCTGCAACAATTGACAATGCAACACATACACAGTCACAGTCACAGCCACACTCATACGCGTAGTATGTGGCATGCCACTCACACAGCCTTCAGCGGCCCCCGCCCCACCGATTGTCGCCCCCTCCCATGACAACTGTTTGTATCCCCTGCAACATTTTGTACCCTTCTTTTGGGTGGATAATTGCTTTTCTCTCCGCTCAAGTGGAAAATTGTGTTTAAAATTTAATCAAGAATGGAGGAGGAGCCATTCGCCATGCTCATATGAAACGTGATATGAAACCCCAAAACAGCCGCCACCTCCTCCCCCCCACAAAGTTATGTCCTTGCATACTTTTGCCAGCAGCCTGCCTGGCGAATGGGTCTCTGACCACAAGACACCAGACACTGGCACACTGTCACACTGGCACGGATAAGAAAGACATTAAACAGCTTCATTACCTGCAAATTTCCAAATCAAATACATGGGAAAAACCGCAAGCTTAGCTTGCTGAGACCAAAAATTGGTCAGAACTATGCCTGAGAAGATCCAAGCAGGCGAAAGCAGCCAACGCTCTGCTCTTCGACAATTGATTAGCCAGCAGCTCGTCTGCTCGTCTGCCCGTCCGTTCGTTCGTTTCACTGACAATTTGTGGGCGGATGGGGCAGTACATTTTCCCCCGGGAAGCGAATGACAATCAGACGACACCATGACCGAAAGTCGAAGAGTAGAAACGATGTTTGCCCTGCCCCGAGCCACCCCCGCACTATCAGATTTTGCTGACAAGACGAAAATGTTGCGGTTAATGCCTTGTGGAAATCTTCAGCCTGACAGCTTTCCATGCGGCATTCGGCATGCGGCATGGTTTGGCTGGTGTGCCACAAAAAGGGAGTTCGCCTGCCAGTTGCACGCAGGCAAAAGTGGGATGATAATATAATTTGGAGCCTGGGAGACATTGTGGTTTATCGTGTGGCTTACACTCTCAGAGAGCGAGTGGGAGAGCCTCATTAGAGAGCCCTGCAGGGCTCAGCGACTATGAGAACTATGCAGCTGAGAAAGGTACACGAAATTACAATATGATCATATCTATCCATCTATCTATGACAGACAAACACCTTGCAATCAGATCTAACAGCATACCCAAAATAAATACACAAAAAGTATCGCATGGGCTCGTTGAACACCTGGACTTTCGGACTTCCGAAACGCTTTCGGCAGACAACTTTGGGATACACTTTTGGTATATAAAAACTGAGTGTAAGCTACCCCATTGACTGGTTTTATTTGTCTGTAATTTTATTGATTTTTTAATTTAATTTTGTTCTTTTTTCTGGCATCTCCCAAGGCTCATATCTGCCCGCAGAACTAGTCAGCAGCTCAGATAAATCGCATGGAATATGTTTCAATGGTTTTAGCTGCACTTAACAGCGTCTGCAGTTTGGTCGCTCCAACAAATTTCGTTTGTTTGCCCTAGCTATGCAACAGCAAGTAGCCGCTGTGGAATTATCAAATAAGTAAAAATTAAAAAAATTAAATAAAAGCTTACTCCTTTGAAGTATTATTTATTTATTAAATTTGATGCTCTGTAGGGGCGCTGTATTGACTGGGATTTCTGTTGCCTGGATTTTGTGTAATTTCTGCAATGGGAAAATGCATGAAAATGAATATTAAATCTGCTAGCCCGTTGGCACAATAACAAGTTACCTGCTGCAATGGCTAGATCCTATAGCAAGTAATTATACATCTTCTGTATAAGAGTCGCAAAGACCCTGATGGCGGCGCAGATCCCAATGAACACTATAAATCCACTCAGGAAACTATTATCAATGGTTTCAAATGGCTGTTCAGGGCTCAAATCGGTCTGCTCAGGGCTCAATTCGAGCTGTTCAGGGCTCAAATCGGTCTGCTCAGGGCTCAATTCGAGCTGCTCAGCGCTCAATTCGGTCTGCTCAGCGCTCAATTCGGTCTGCTCAGCTCTCAATTCGGTCTGCTCAGGGCTCACATCGGTCTGCTCAGATCTCAACTGGAGCTGTTCAGGTTTAGCGAGTAGATCAGCCATGATAAATGCGAGTATCTTCGAAAATATTCGGTAATAATTTGGAGCTGTGACAGTAATTTAGGACTGGAAAATGTTGAATAAAATGTGAAGGCTTCCCCTGTGGAAATGTCACCAATAATCTCCGATAACTACGAGTATGTACAACTAAGGGTGTTCTGTGGCCAGATTTAAATGGGCCCCCAGCACAAACCAATTATATAAATTATATTTTCTGTTTATGTAAACATTTCAGGTAATTTTTAGCATTTAATTTCTATGCCAAATATCATTGAGTGTAGCCCAACGGATTGATGGTTGTTTTTGTATTTAAATAAACCTCTCTCCTCTCTCTCTCTGTCTGGTATCTCTCTCTCTCTGTCTCTCTGGTATATCCCTGCGCCAATCAGTGTCGCCTGGAGGCCTGCCTCGAGCTGCTTCTAGTTCATTTAATGCAATTTACTGTCATCGTCACCAAATGAACCGCCTTTACCAACACCAACAACTACATACATCTCCTCTTTATTTTTATTTTTATTTTCATTTCTTTTCTTAGCTTTCCGCACCAAACATTTCTCCTCGCTCTCTCTCTCACTCTCTCTGCTTTCCCTAGGTCTGTGACAGGATCTGCTGTATTGTTGTCCTGTGTGCGTCCCCCAGGTGTCTGTCTAACCAGAGAACGAGAGAACGAACCCGCTCCTGACCCCCCGCCTGTCAGCCACTTGGGGCAGTGTCTGTGTTATCTTTTGGCTGCAACAAAAGCCACCAAAAACAAGCAGTAAAAAAGCAAAACAAAACAAAAAAAACACCTGCCAGGATAAAGCAAAACGTCTTGGAAATGAATTCATCCCTGGGGACATTTCGACAGCGCCAAAAAATTTGTTTACGGGTTTTCCTTTTTGTATTTTTTGTTTTGGGGCCAAAAGTTAATGAAACGAGTCGCTAAAGCATATCCTGTCCTCGTGGGCTAAGAATATACACTCCTGGCACTACCCAAAAAAAAATAAAATATCATTTGAAATGCGTTTTATGTGCAGATAAAGATGCGCCCTAAAGATCCTGCATCCATTGGAAAAGTGTCTAATTTGTGTGTGTGTTTTCGTCTGTTTATTTGCAGGTGGGAAGACTTCGACAACCAGTGAATCCAATAAACCGCAGGTAAGTGCAAAAGTGCAGCCACAAATTAACACAAAACATAGAATTTACTGCACAAAATCCATCCGCCAAGGTGGCCCGGGCGGGGAGCCACACGGCAGCAAAGTGGCGAGCCTTCGTTTTCACAAAAAAAAAAAACTGTCATCCACTTGAGGGCGATGCTTGCCTTAAGCCACTTATTTTCCACAGCAGCAGCAAGGCAAAGCCAAGCGAAAACTACAGAAATGGCGATCGAATGTGGCAATACCCTGGGATGAAATGAAAGAATTAATTTGAGATTTAATTTACGGCACCCGTAACTTACTTTTCATAGAAATTACTTCAAGAAAATTAAAATAAAAGGGGAAAGGGTCTTAAAAATTTGAAAATAATTTAAAAGATTATTTAAAATGCCTGCTACGGATATCCACTGAAAATTCCTCGGAAATAAATACTTGCAGGCAGAGATTTGGGCTGGGATTAACCAAAATAACCAAAATATATATTAATAAAATTACAGGATATGCCATTGAACATCAGTGGCCACTCCTGGCTGCTGGCTGCTGCCTTCTGCCCCACCCTCTCTTTTACAGATTAAAGGCAGGTACTTTACCTACTCTACTCCGCCTGCTACTCATTCTTGGGGCCTTGGCAGCGTACGATACGAATATCTATTCCTCCATTCAGTCACTCGAAGGCAAGTCAAGATTTAGACGCTTAACGAGCTGCACTTCGCGTTGCTGCTTTTCCACTTTTCCCCCACTCATTTTCCACTTCTGCCATGCCGCCGCCCTCATCCCCCCATACCATTTCTCTGCATTTGTGCATATTCTCTGGCATGCCACTCCTCCACCACCAGCACCACCACCACCTCAGCCCGACTCGTGTCTATCTATCTATCGCTTTTATTTTTTTCTTCTGTATGTATGCTAAGTGAAATTTAATGCGCTGGAAAATTGTAAGATTTCTGTACTAATATTTATTTTGGTTATGGAATAAATGGGGAAAACCCCTTTTTCCCTTTTTCTCTTTTTTCCTCTTTCCCTTTTTCCCTCTTTACCTTTTCCATTTCCTTTTCTACATTTATTTTTTTATTTTTTTTCTGTTTGGGCAATAATTTAATTTGCAATTTGTGTGTGTGTGTGTGTGCACCTTTATGTGGCACAGAGTTGCAGATACAGCGAAATGAGTTTTTCCAAAATAAAGGAGAGCGAGGGGGCCTGGACCTGGACCTGGGCCTGGGCCTTCGTGTGCAATTGCGAAATGATATTACCACAATATTATTACTAGTTTTGCCCCATTGTTGCACACACACACACACACACACATATACAAGTGTTGCTGCTGCCACAAAATGGTTGAATAGTACGGTACACGTGTAAAAGGCATAAAGTGCACATAACCCGAAAAATGGTCAAATGATCATTGCAATACTCGTGCTCCTGCTCCTGCTCCTCCTGCTTTTTACATTCCTCCTGAAATTTCTACTTTAAACAAACAGACGGATATACGGACAGACCGACAGACAGACGTATTTTTCGGCTGTGGTGGCTCTGAAAATTGGCCACGTTTCTGCACGCGGGGGCGAGGCAATGGGTGCCTGCCTTCTGGCTAATGGCCCATGGAAACGTGCCTCAGTGCGCGCTGATTTGATGGGATTTTCCTAGGCATTTCCTAACAAATGAAATGAGCAAACATTTTTATGAACTTCAGTTCCGTAGCAGCGGCAGAAACAGCAGCTAAAAGTAAGTGTAAAAGAATGTTAGCAGTCAGGTATTTACTTTGAAGAACAAACGGCATAAGGAATGGCATTGGGAATGGCCTCTAAATAGGCTAAAAAAAAACTTTGTTATGCTCTTGGAAACTCTCACAAAAACGCAATAAAAATTGTAGAATTTTCTTGACAAATTAATGGAAGGAAAGCTTCTGGACGGAAAGCTTCTTACAAACGTATGAAACTTTCATTGAAGCATTCCAAACAACAAAAAGAGTTGCAGCAAAGTCTTGGCAACAAATGAGAAACAAAATGTGCGCCACAGTCATTTTATTTATAATTATATAAATATTATTATTTTATTATTTATGTACATAGCCATAGCCAGAGCAAAAATATTATGATTATTGTGTTCATTCTGAACACGTAAATAGAAAATCTCTAAAGCATTGAAAGTCTTTCATTTTAATTGACAAATTATTATTTTACTTATATTTATTATAATTATTATTAATTATTTAATATATTATATTGAAAAATTATTATTTTATTTATATTTATTATAATTATTATTAATTATTTAATATATTATATTGAAAAATTATTATTTTATTTATATTTATTATATTTATTATTAATTATTTATTATATTATATTGAAAAATTATTATCTAACTTATATTCATTGTAATTATAATTATATTCTTTTGAAAAAACATTTTTTTAGGCTGCCAAATTTGCCTACAAAAGTAATTAAAATAATCTAAATTATTGGGAACTTTCAGCAAGATGGGAATTACATGGGAATTCATAGGCAAAAAAACCAAGCAGGGTTTTATTGTTAATGATTTTCCCAATAGCTTGAACGTATATTTAAACAATATTTTATACATTATTTTAAATGCTGCATAAGTTTAATGCTAAACCCAGCTAAAATACTTAATATTCAAAGAGTTTCATTGTTAATAGCATGAAAATACCTTAATCACAGCTAAAATGATATGCCACGAGCAAAAGCGAGCCATAGAAATATGGAAAAAAAACTTTATAATACTTTAAGTAACCCATGGGAAACTTTCTGCCCAATGTTGCACCTTAAAATATAGTTCAAAATTAGGTAATTTCTTTGTGAAAAAAGAGTGCCGCAGTGGAGAGAGAAGCCTGCCTGCCTGCCTGCTACTTGCTATTATGTTAAGCCTTTCGTTTTACATTTGAAGCACTCATAAATCAGGCTTAAGGATCCTGACTTCCCGCACTCGACAGTGCACTTGCAACAGCAGCAGCAGCAGGAGAAGGAGGAGTAGCAGGTGGAGCTGGAGGAGGTTTCAACAAGTCCTTGCTAGCTGCCACCCAAAAACCAATTTGGCTACCAAGAAATTTCCATTAAGAAGCGAATGGTTGGGATGTGGAATGGAATGAAGTGGCGAGACCATGCGAGACCCATCCCTGGGGTTCATTAAGGTTGAAGCCCCGTGAGGCATTTCCATTCATATGGTTGTGTGTGTGTGAGTGTGTGTGTGCCACTGGGGAAACGCCTCCTGCCAGCTGCCCTGCCACGTACTTCCATTTTCTTCCATTTGTTGCAAATTGCAAGGTGCATGATGCATTTTACAAATGCATTACGTATACGCGCGCGTACTCGTATTCGCGATGCAATCACGCCGAAAATTCGTTTCCATATATTACACACACACACATACACAGAAGCACAGGCAGTCAGGCAGTCAGCAACATGCAACAAGAGTGCTGTTGCAAGTAGAAGTGGGTGTGGGTGTGGGTGCGGGTGTGCGTTGTGGGTGTGTGTGGCTGGCAGAGAGTAAAATGCTTTTGATTGTTTGGCCCCCCGGCAGTTATTTATATTTGTATTGACTGCATTTTTGGTTTATGTTGCAGGCACCTCAATGTTGCAGGCGCAGTGGCAGGGGCAGCTGCTGGCAGAGCCCAAAAACTGCGAGTTTCTGTGGCGAATGTGGCAGCACAATTTTGCTAGCTCCACCAGCCAACCAGCGGCCTGCCACTACCTGCCACTGCTGCCCCACTATTGCCAGCCGCTTTCCACCCTCTCTTTTCTGTAGTTCAGCCTGCTGTTAGGCCCCCTTTTGAGTCACTTTCCTTTCATAAGTTCTGCCTCTTTTTGCCAGCCAAGTTACGACTGGTTAATGCTCTTTTTGGAGCTTACTTAGACTGTGTTAAACAGTTGCAACAGAGGCTCAAAAGTTTGACAAAAATTATCTTTAATTTTGTTAGATATTTGACAAAGTGAAAATATATTTTTGGTTGTGGCAATATGCAGTTAGGTTTCTTTTAGCCCAACAGTTACCCTTTCTCTCTTTTTGGGCACTTTTATTTTGGGTTTGCAAAATATTTCAAATGCCAATTTTGAGTTTTCATGTGAGTGTGAGTGTGTGTTTGGGTTGTGTCTGCATACATATGTTTGTGTGTGTATTTGAGAATGCATTTCGCTTGGTGTTTTTTTTTTGGGCTCGTTTTTTGGGCAGAATGTTTATAACGCTTTTGGAATGTTTTGTGTTGATGGTAGATTTTTTTGTTGAAGCAAATTGGTTTACAGACCGCTCTCTCACCCTCTCACTCTCTCAGCGTCCCTGCCCCTTTCCATCGCCGCCCAACCGCCACGAATTTCGCGTTTGTTTTCGCTGTTGTGATTCCTGGCATAATATTTATTCTCCCCCCCGTTACTCCGGCTACACGTTTTTTTTAGCATATTGTGATTCACTCCACTCTATCCACTGCCTCTCTACCACTCTCCCGCTTTTGTTTATTCTCCCCACCTCTCTGGGGGCATGCTCCCACCGCTCACTTGGTTGGGGGGGAATCATTTGTTAACCAGACGATTTTCGCACTTCCTTTTTGCATAATAAAAACACATGTACTCCTCGCAGGATATTTTCGGGGCAGGCAAACCAAAAGGGAAATTAAACGTACAGAAACTACGTGGCAAAGCTGATAGAAAATGTACAATAAGGAAATTTGAAGTTACCCAAAATTATGCAGAAAATATTATACTTTTCCCTTGCCCCCGGTAACATGGGTCGCGCATCATGCGGCAGCGCTCCACGGTCAGTTCCACCTCCGTAGGTGTATCGATAAAACGATATGCCAGTGAAAAAAATGCACAGTTAATGCCAATTGCCATAAGTAGGGGCGCAAAATGCAGGTTAAAAATTAAATTAATTAAATTTTTCAATTCAAAAAATTCTTTAAATTTCAGAATTATTTCGATTTGCGATTTGGGAGTGAGAGAGCATCGATGGTGGCAAAAGTAAGCCACAAAATAAATAAACACAAAAGAACGATAGAACGAGTGAGAGAGACAGAGAGAGAGAGGAAGGTAGAAAGCCGAACAATGGTGTGGAAAAGGGAGCAAAAGCTATGGGCAAAGGGAAGGGGTGGCAACCGCAGCGAATTGGAAAAAGTCAAATATGTGTGTGTGTGTGTGTGTTTGTGTGTGGGAAAGCTTCCAAATGACAAACATTTCAATTAAATTCCAATTTGAATAAATTCCTAGCAACCAAAAGCAAACTTCATCTTCTTCCATGAAACATCCGCATCACCACCCCGTCCCCCCACCCACTGAGTTTTTCCCAGTGCAAAGTCTCAAATAAAATAAAATCAAATAGAAAACAGAAAAGAGATGGAGAGAAGGGGCGGCAGAGAGCAGGAGGAGCAAACGGAATGTAACAAGCAGAAAATTACATCAGCGACTGTCCGAAAAAGTCGCAGGAGCAGAAATGCCAAAAACAGAGCGAAAATGTAGACAGAGGGAATAGAAGAGAGGAAGAAAATGCGCGAGGAGAGCATCAGAAACTAATTAAGAGAATTGCAATTGACAATTGGAACGAGAGGCAGGAGACAACAGAGAGATGGGAACAGGAGACGGGCACGCGTGACAGTGGTCTAGAGAGAGAGAGAGAGAGCGAGAGAGACGAGAAAATGGAACGTGCAAAGGGAAACGGAGCGACGATAAACGTGACACGAGACACTGTACTTCCGTAAGAAGGTGGCCGAGACAGACAGACGGACAGACAGACGCGGCGACGATTTCTAGTCACAAAATGAGCTTTGGATTCGAACTGTGGACACATCCAAACCACTCAGCATTCTCCCTCGCATCTTTAATCGCAGTCGTTGGAAGTTCTATGATGCAACTGAGTCAGCAAAGGGAAAAACCGCTAAAGCAAACGAAAAGAGAGATTGAAACGAATATAAAATGCTCTTCGGGGTATAAATAATGCAAATAATAAAACAAACACAAATTAAATTCATGAAGATTGGCAGGAATAAAACAAACAAAAATACATGAAGAATTGCAGGCATAAGCGCAGAATCGACCGAGGTGTGCTGCTGCATGTCCTGAGTACATGCGTTAAAGGAGAGGTTAAAAAAAACACATTTTTTTGGAAAGCAATTGGCTAAAGTAGGTTAAATGTGAGGAACATTTTTATATATATTTTATTGATATTATTTTATTATTATATTTATTTATTTAATTTATATTCTTTATGTTTATATTCCATCTACACAAATCCAAATGAAAATTCGTTTATCCTGGAGCGTATCGCCCCAAAGAAAAAAGATGAGATGTAAAAGTAGGAAAAATACTCGCAGATGGAAGGTTGGGCAGCCAAAAGCCTACAGAGAGTTCGCTCTGACTGGTGAGAGTGCGAGAGAGAGTAAGCGGAGAAGTCGAGGAGTTCCGTTGCTTCTATCGACCTCAATGCAGGGGTGGGGGCAGGGGCGGAGCAGTGGCAGGGGCGGCTGCTCTGCCAGCTTCAAATGGAATTGTAATTTTATACAAATCGCAGTCGCAATCGCCACAAGAAAGAAAGTCGAGCCGATTGGGCAGGAGAACTTGAGTGGAGAAAACTGTTGTGGAAAGAGAGTAGGAAGAGCAGGGAGAGTGGTGCGAGTGGAGGGGTGGGAGGTGGGGCATACGTGACGCTAGTGTACTCTCTCCTCTGTTCTCCGCTCTCCGTCGCCCCGCTCTCTCTGTGGTACGTGACAAACGAAAATCTACTATTTTCTATTTCCACCTTTAATTCTCTTTGCTCTCGCCCTTTCCCTCTGTACGGCCCGGGCTCCCCTTATGCCTCTGCCTCTCTGATGACCACAATTTGTAGTCATTGAGTGTGCCGCCGCCTTCTCTAAGGAAACAGATTTCTTCGCACACAAGGAGCAGATAGAGAGAGAGGGAGAGCAAGCAGCAGCTAGTACGAGTAGAATGAGAGAGAAAACGAGCCACTTGTGTTGTTCACTTAAATAGTTGCAAGTTAATTAAGTTAAAATATGTCTGCCAGGACTAGCAGAGCAGAGAGAGAGAGAGAGTGTGGTGCAGAGACTCGAGAAAGTGGCCAGGGCCAGTGGCCATGGAGTGTGTCGTCTATTAAATGAAAGTGCACGAAACGGAAACTCCAAAGGCAAACTCATCTTCTGATGACTTTCTTTCGTAGCATGTGAATGTCCTGTCCAGTGCCATGTGGCATGTCCTTGCCCCTTGATGACTAATAGCCCAAGATGTATTTAAGCAGACAAACAGAGACAGCAGAGAGAGAGAGAAAAAAGACAGGGGAGAGATAAATTTGATTGCCCGAACGGTAGACAAATCAAAGGGCGGCAACCAAAGAGATGATTGAGAGACACACACACACAAACACACGTACAGAATGAGAGCAAAAATAAACGAATGAAAAAACCCAGTCACGAAATGAGGCAAATATGTTGTTGGGCACAACAAACAGTTAAATGCTGAAAGGATCTTCCACACTTCAGTCCGACAGGATGCTTGCTGCTTGATGGATTAACTGCTCTGCTCTGGCCAAATGTAAACGACGCCTGGCTCTGACATCCAATGGATGGCCACATAATCGGTTTATCAATGCAACAAAATTGATATAGCAGCTGCAGTTCGTACTCGTCTGGCTGTGTGCTTGAATGTGAACTTCATTTGACAAAATCCTAATCGTGACACAATTCACACAAAAAAAATTAGTTGTGGCAGCTAAAAATCACTCGAAACATGCGAGCTGCAAAAGAATTAATTGGGCTAAAAAAAAGCTATCTTTAAAATGGAATTGGGGGCAATTTAAATCCATCTACTGTGCTATCATTTTTGAGCGACACTGAGACAAGCCTTTCCATTTTAATCAGTCATTTGTTTACTCATAGAATCAATCACAGAATTGCTGTAAAATTGTTACAAATTATTCGGGAACATTTTCAAAGCTACTCGTAATTATCCATGGCAGAACGAATCGCAAAAATTGAGCAGCCCGAGCAGCCGCCTGTGAACAATAATAATAAAAATAATAACAATGTTCGTCGTGCAATTATAATGTTCGCAGTTGTCAGCGCCGTCATCAGGGTCACTGCGACTATTATAGAGAAGCTGTATCCTGCTTCGATCTAGGAACCATGTCCAGCCAAGCAGGTAACAATTATTTGTCTATGCTGGCTAATAGACCAGACTAATTAACAGTTAATTTTTCCCAGAAATTATGCACAAAATGCCACACTGAAAATAATTTGTGAAAATAGTTTACCCAGCAAGTCACAAAACACATTCCCATAAATGCAGAGCCGCCCGCCTGAGCATGAAATAAATAAATGATACCAAACAAAATTAAACTTTTTTCCCTCATTAATTGATTGAGAATTCCCCCAGCGGCAGGACAGTGAGTACCGTACCGTACTGCTGTTAGGAATCACTCAAAATATATGAGGTAGAAAATAGCTGTGGGCTCATAATTACTTCAATGGGTTTACATCCGTGGGGACTCCGTTTCAAGCGCATAAATTTATCTCTCGATCTTTGCATTTCATTTCTCTCGTGGACATTTTGGGTACTGCGTACTGGTTCGTATTTGGCTGTTCGCTGATGCATGCCACATGCCAATAGATCACCCCAACCCCATAGCCCCAGCCAAAAGTCAGCCTGCAATTATTTATGAAGCAATCAGAGGCATACCACACACAATTTGGACTTCTGTGGGCTTGAACTCTGCTGATATATGAAGGAGTGCGGGGGAACCCCTACTACCCTTTGCCCCACGCCCAATTATTAGCTGGGGAACCCCCAACGGACGGACAGACAGACCAATTGGCTGGCCCATATATGGGGGACTCTCAGAGCACCGTTCGGACCTTGGCAATAAAATTAAAAGTCGCAACCGCTGAACGGCGCAAAAAAAGGGGCAACAGAAATCTTCCAGAAGGGGTGCCCAAAGTTTTTTCCTGCATTGCTATTTATGGGCATGTGTGCGTGTGTGTGGCATGCCCCGAAAAAATGGAATTTATTGCA
Organism: Drosophila ambigua; assembly: GCA_018150905.1. Lineage (NCBI taxonomy): Eukaryota > Metazoa > Arthropoda > Insecta > Diptera > Drosophilidae > Drosophila > Drosophila ambigua. The sequence continues at coordinate 2,287,224 of JAECWS010000151.1, read as the reverse complement.
GAACAAACTCCGTTTTGCGCGGGTGGGTGGGGGCACAGGGTTCTCTGTCTGGATCTTTTGTTTTCGAATCGTTTTTCTTAACTTTCGATACCCTTTCTTAACGGACTAGAGGTCTCCTGGCAGTTACAATCCTTTTTAAAACGAGAAGGAACGTGTGAGTCGCTTCTGGGGACGCGACTCTACTTATACCCGTACTCAGTCATCATATACATTTTTGAGAATGATTTTTTAAAATTTTAGAAAAAAAAATAATTTTTCATTTTTTTGCTACATCTGTTATCTACATCTACATCTACAATGTATATTTTACATCTAACATGTAGATTATAGATGTACCATTCATATTTTACATTTCTTCCGCTAGGGGTTGCTCGCGCACTAAACGCGGCAGAGTGTGCGAGCGAGAAGGAGATAGAGTAACGTTTCTCTTGCAGGAGGAGGCGGGAGAAGCAACTGAAAATTAATTTCTTAATTCTGGCTATAATTATGATCCGATCTGATTCAGCTTCGGCAGTCTGGTAGATAGGGTCATTCTCTACGATACTGGTTTTTGGTTTTATCGTATCTTTAAAATTGTGCCTGCCACAGATTTTCGTCTTTTGTGGGGGCGGAAGGGGGCGGGGCGAAATTTTGAAATACACTTGTAGCAGTGTGATATCACATGAGTCTGGAAACCAAATTTGGTTGCCCTAGCTCTTATAGTCTCTGAGATCCAGGCGCTCATGAAGACGGACAGACGGACGGACAGACGGACATGGCTTAATCGACTCGGCTATTGATGCTGATCAAGAATATATATACTTTATGGGGTCGGAAACGTTTCCTTCTCTGCGTTGCACACATCCACTTTTACCACAAATCTAATATACCCCTTAACTCTTTTTTGAGTACGGGTATAAAAACTCCGGGGGTTTTTTATGAGAATTTTCTTTAATGTTTTTTCATTAAGCCAGTTTTGAAATTTTTGTTTCAGTGTAAAACTGAGATGCAGACTCAGTTGCATACTCCCTGGGCTATGGTGCTGCCCATTCGATTTGTGCGCGAGTCTCGCTGGATCTTTGTGAGATATTGGGAAAATATTGCCCCATTTCTGTACAGGGTATGGCTGTAGTTTCTCTTTCCCTTTTATAGCTATTAATTTTCGTGTTTTTCTTTTTCTCCACACATCTGGCACTGCTTTTGTTTCACTTGATTTTCGAAACAAAATTTATAAGTTGCGCGTCGCGTCGTTTATTTTGTTTTAATAGCAAAGCAATTTCCAAAAAAATATAAAGACATTACGTTACCAAAAATGGAACGTGAGCTTACGCTCGCCTCTCGCTACATGTGTGTGTGTGTGTGTCTGGCAGCGCTGCCAAGGACTAAAGGATTGCTGCAGTAGAATTTCCAGGTTGCAGACAGAAAGAGAGACTGAGAGAGAGGAAGAAAACTTGAGAAAGTTTTCTAAAAAGAATTTTATTTTGGCTGTGAAATGGCAGGGAAAGAAGGCTAAAAGCTGAACAAGAGGGAGAGACGAAAGAGAAGGTAACGACGCCTCTGCCGTCATTTGCTGTCATTTGGGCGACTGCAATTTTTACCGTTACCCGAAGCCGAAAGACACACAGATGACGAGATTTGCATTGACTTCTACCTGCGGCTGCTGATCTCTCTCGGTTGATAAATATTACGCGGAACTCTCTCTTTTTTGTGGCGTGTGGGAGTGGAAGAATGACAGGCACTGCTTGAGTGATCGAAGCAACGGGCTAACAAGAGTACACACACTCACACATACCCAGGGGCCGCAAAACATTTCTGATTTTATTTTGATCTGCCTGCCTCCTTTTATTGATTAAAAATCAATAAATAAGCGAGAGGGAAAAAACTTGCAGCAGAAATTCTGCTGCTGCTGCTGGCATCCATTCCCGTAATTATTGAACTCAAACTTTCATCTGCCTTACACCTGATGCCTGTAATGAGACACCAATGAAACGCCACCCTACCCTTCCTCCACTACCATCTTTCTATTGCTTTTATCCGGCTATTCTTTTCTGCCAACTCTTTCAACGCAATTTCCACTGCTTCCTTTCCTGCTCCACTGCTGCTTTGCCCACTTTTTTCCCTACTCTTCCACTGCTTCTTTTCCCAGTCTCTTTGCAACTTTTATCCACTTGTTTTCTAATTAGTTTTTAAAACATTTTCACCCAGAAGAGAGACTGAGAGAGAGAGGTAGAGAAAGAGATGTGTGCAAGTGGTTGGCTTACAGTCGGATCAAAGCCACTCAATGACTAATTAGCATATGGCAATGCTCGTACCTTGGTAGCGATAGGAAACCATCAGATGTGGTTCCGCGCCAAGTGCCCGAGAGTGGTGCGGTGCAGATGATTTAGAAGATTTCTCTTAAGAAATGCGCGCTACCCCACTTCCCCCTATACCCCACCACACACACATTATTTCTCATTAGAAATGTAATATATTAGGCAGACCTTTTCCGAAATTAACACTAATTGCTATGAATGCCGCACGGACCCACCGGATGACTCCACACGCGCTCTCTGTAGATACTCCTCGTAATGTTCTCCTGCTGCCTCCTGCCTCCTGCCGCCAGCCACTTCTATATATTTCTACTGCCCAAAAAGTTTTTCCGCTTTTGTTTTTGAGGCATAAAAACCGACAAGCAAATGCGTCTATTTTTATTTTGTGTCTCGCTTGGCTTTTGCGAAACAAACTGATAAAAACAATGCTTGCCATTTCGACAGCCGTTTGATGGTTTGATGCTGCTTGCTGTTTTTCTGCTATTTTTCTGCTGTGGTTAGCAGTTTTTCCCAGCCAACAGTAAAAGCAGCATTCTCCTGGGGCAGGGGGGGTGGGGAGTGGGGAGTGTTTTCCCTCTGTGTTTAGTTGTTGTGCTTGTTTTTGAGCCGCCGCCATTGCGTGACAGCCATTTGTCTCACTCCCAAAAACGAAACATCCTCCTGCTTGCTGCTGCTACTCCACCTCCACCTCTACATCCTTCTGCTGTGTTCTGTGTTCTTGTATGAGAGAGAGAGAGGGAGTGACTGGCTGACAGACTGCCCTGACTGACATACTGACTGACTGACTGACAGCGAAATCATTGAAATGTCACTTGTGCTGTCACTTTTGCCCGGGCTTTTCCTTCGTCTCCAGCACCGCCTCCGCATTGTCGTCTCTGTGTCGTATGCCACGTATTCAATTTCCCTTTGCAAAAAAGCTAGAGAGTGAGAGGGAGAGTGAGAGTGAGAGGTAGAGTGAGAGATTTCCCCGGGCAAGTCACTTAATGTCAGTTAATTGAGCTTCCCTTTCTCCTGTTGTTTTTCATAGAATTAAAGGGGGCCAGTTGCCCCATCGCATTGGGGCGTAATATCGTATCTCTTCACACACACACACGCAAACTCACACACAAAATAAAGGACACACAAACCCAAACCATGCAAATTATAATCGAATTTTGGAACAATGCAAAAATCGCTCAAAAATAAAAAAACCCAAAAAATATCACATTTTTTCCGCCAGAGCTGCAGCGTTGCAGTTTTTTAATTGAAAATTGCATTCGACATGCGGCAGACATCATCGCATCATCATATCACAAGCCACAACAATGTGCCCAACTATTTTTGGGCAGATTAATTAAATTTTCAGCACCCCCCCATAAAGGGGCCTGGAATCTGCGCATATGAATCCGCTGAGAATGTTTGGCTGGAGTTACGCAAGAAATGCACCTACAAATATACGACACGAACGGCGGCCCTTAAAGCGCGCACGTGCACGGTCCACACACTTCAAATGAAATGAGTTAATTTGAAATTCCACTCAATTTCGAGTGCTTCGAATAGCTAGAGAGAGTGAGAAAGAGCGAGGCGGGCAGAGAGCGCATTCGTGTGCATGTAGGAAACGAAGCCATGGGAGAGGGACGCGTCAGACAGGCGATCGTCGGCTCTGCGAGAGCCAAGTGCGAAATGAGAGATGATCACTCAGCAATCGGTTCAGCCACGCAGCGCACATCCTGATCAGTGATCACAAATTGTGCTTGAAACATATAAATATATATATATTCATTTTTTACATATTTATTTATTTACAGAATTTTAGCCCAAGATAAAACGTAAATTAAAAATTGAAGTTTGTGGCCAGAGCTACAAGGACTTCAGGCTGGGTTTTCAATGCCAATAAATATTAATAATTGCCAACAAACAATTAAAACCACTTGGTGTCTGTATTTGCTTGTATTTCCATTGAGCCACGGCTGCACGCTCACCCACTCACTCCACTCCACTTCACTCCAGAGCACATGCACCGTTAGAGCTTAAAGCACTGCTTGACTTAAAAATCACTCAACTTCAGTGCAGTCACTCTCGCTCGCATTTGCAGTCCAAATTTTGTAGTGAATCTTTGATTGCTGTGCTGCTGCTGCTGCTGCTGCCTTGCAGATTTGTTTTTGATTGAATCCCAAGGATCGCATGCCGTTGCATGCCTCATCATTCTTTCATTGCTACTCGTTGCCTGCTTCTTTGCATCTTGCTTTATGCTTCCTGTCCCCCCCCCCTTTTTTTTTGCTGGCACTAAAAGCATTCCTGTTTTTCTGTTTTGCTGTTTGCTGTTTCATGCCCTGCCCTGCCCCATAAAAGCATGCTGCATAATTTTTGGATACCCTGTAGAGCACACTCGTTGGGGTATGCTATTAATAAGGGTTGGAAGAATACAAAATATAAATACAAAAATTTGAATGCACAAATTTGACGATCTTTTTTGAAGATATACATATATGTATATAGATCTATCTTTGATATAAATCTAAGCTTAAAATCATTTTGATGTGAGTAATATTTCAGGCAGAAAATCTCTCTCTATAGTTTGATCTCTTTATGCTCGTATTTCCCTGGCTAAAACCTCTGCTTAGGGTATCTGTTAGTCGCATTATCAATCGAAAATCCTTCATATATTTGTTACATCTGCTGCTCCCACTGCGTCCTTCTGTCTGCAGGATCCCATGCGAATGCAATACGTGCCGTAGGTAAATGTGTATGTCCCCCGCTCTCGCTCCCTCACTCTCTCTCTCTCTTCCTGTGTTTGCGAGAAATATTGCCTGTCAAACATATCTTTGGCTTAATTCATGCGTGGCATCATCCGACACCCAGCCCGCCACCTCTGCCACACCAATCCGCTTGCTTCTTCACTCCACTCCGGTCCACTCCACTCCGCTCCACTCCTCTGCCGCCGTCACTCTCTGCCGCTGCTGTCGGGTATCCAAAATCCAGAGCTCAATCTCGCGAGCAGCAGTCGAGCAGCAGGCGTGCGTGCCGTAGCGTTTGGTAAACCAAAAATCGACACAAACCACTTGCCCCTTGCCCCATGCCCCCATGCCCACCCACCATAAGCCATTTGATGCAGGCACGTGAGTCAGCTTATGAAAATCAAATTTCTAAACAAAAAACACAAACAGCGAAGAAGGGTCTGAGGCGCTGCTCGACTGTTTGATGCTCTAACCTCTGGCTGAGATGCATGCGGCACTTCTGTCTCTCCCTCTCCCTCGCTCTCTCTCTCGCTCTCTCTCTGTGTCTTACTTTCGTGACATTCCAAAGGACATTTGCAACAGGAAGCAGCAGCAGCAGCAACAGCAGCAGCATGCGAAAGATCGTGTTTTTTTTTTTTTTAGATTTTTATTTATTATTCCACTTTTGTGCGGGTTTTAAATCAAATTTGCATATAAGACATCGCCCTGCTGTCGCCTCTTGCCGCTCGCCTTTCTCGCTCTTCTCTCGCATTCCACGAACACTTCTCTGTGATGAAAGAGGCGGCAGGCGCATTATAATCAATGGCGGTGTAAGGATGTGTGGCATGTGTGGCTATGTGTGTGGCATGTGGGCATAAGGGCACCCTCCTTCTGTTTGCCAGAGGCTGAATCCTGACTGCGGGCTCTTATTCTCTGCTCACTTCTCTCTCTCTCCCGCTCTCTCTCTCCACTCCTCTCTCTCTCTCTCTCTCTCTCTCTCTGTCCCGTGTGTGTGTTTTCTGAATTGAGGTTTTCACTTCAAATTGGTTTTGGTTTTAGTTTGCTGAATGGATTTCGGTTAGCGCGCCAAGTGCTGCTGTGGCAGCAACAGCAACAGCCAGCAGCAGCAGCAACATTTGAAGCGGAAGAAGATGCTTTATGGCCTGCTCGTTTAGGCACACCCCCCAACCACACCCCCACCCTACGTGTGCGTCGTGTGTTTTAATCAGGGACTCAAGGACACGAAAATGTTGGCTAAACCATGGACCGGTGGGATAACACAGGCAACAGTTTGCCATGCAGAAACCCATGGCTGAATGGAGTGGCAGCCCCCCAAAAATTAGGCAACACTTTGCAGCGGTTTTTCTCTGTCTCTGTCTCTGTCTCTCCCTCTATTTCTCTTTTTGACGCTCTTTGAGTGTGGATTAAGCTGCAAGAAAATTGGGGCAAAACACGAGTCAAATTCAATTCAAACTCAATTCCAGAGTTTTTATTAAAAAGTTATGAAAATTCCATAGAAGATTAAACATGCAATGCGCTGTGTAATATCGATTAAGAATATATCGATCAATAGATAATGTATATGTATATAGCATAGAAAAAGTAGTAGATATCGTTTGGTTCCTTTGCTGAGTCGCTGTAAGTTTTACTCGCTCCTCTATGTCTTCCGTATACTTTCTACTTAGTAGTGTCTTCTCTTTCACACGCTCTCTCTCTCTCCCTCTCTGCCTATTGTTGTTTCTCTGCCTCTCTGGTGCAGATGTGTGTGTGTGTCTTCTTCTCTGTTCGTTTTCCTAAGTTTATGTGATTTTGTGGCCTCACTGCGTAACTAATATTAACATGCCAGCAGGCCACTACGCCTTGCGCCCCCCCCTTTCTGTCCGCCAGCTGTGTGCCCAAGTGTGTGTTAGTATTCTCTTGTGTGCGTGCGTGTGTGTGTGTGTATCTAAGTTATTGAAGTTGATTGTGTGGTTGCTGCTGCTGCTGCTGCTTCTGCTGCTGCTGCTTCTGTGTTGTCCCTTGTTTGGATGCCTGCAACGTTTAGAGTCGCCAGAGAGTGAGCCAGCGCCAGTGCCAGCGCCGGAGGAGGGCACGAAATGCGTCTTTGCTGATTGAAGTTCAAGCATATTTGGGCACAAAATTAAATACAGAGAAAACTAAGGCAAAAGTGACGTGAAAAGAGTGGCAGGACGAGCTGAAGGCGGACATGGAAGAAGTAGAAGTGTGAGTAGCAGAAGGAGAAGAAATGGCGGCATTATCTATGAGCATTATTAACCCACAAGATGGACTTCTAATTCATTTAGTTGCACAAATATCTCACAGATACATTTTCTAGATCTTGGATCTACAAAATTAAAACGTTTTCCTCTGCCCGAAAATCTTTGAACAAATATTTTGTGACAAGCGACAGATGTTGCAGTTCATTAAAAAATTTCGATGCGAATGATTTCACTTGTATCTGTGTGTCTGTGTGTGTTTGTGTCTGTGTGTTTCTGTTGCGTATGTAACGTATTTCCATTGAAGCTTCTCCAAAAGGCTACGACCAAAAAAAAAAAAACCCTCAATCTCTCTTTCTTTCACATTTTTAACCCTTGCTCTCACGCTCCCTCTCTCATCTGCCCCTTTGTTTGTATCTATTTTTATCTCTCTCTCTTACCCCTTTAGTTTCTCCCACTTGATGCATATTAAAACCCGAGCTGCACATCTTTTTTTTGTGGCTCCCATTTCTTCCGTTTTTTTTTTTGCTTCATATTTTTTTCTTCACTTTTTTTGCTGCGACACATTTCAATACAAAACCGCTGCACATATGAAAGCGAGAGAGTTGCAACGAGCAGATAAAGAGAAGGTGTGCGAATATAGCGGGCAAGGAGAGAGAGATGGAGAGGGGTAGGGTAGGGTAGCGAAAGGCAAAGTGACGCCAGTGGCATACCCTGGGGGCACACATGAAAGAGGCACATGCCGAAAATATGGCATTAAATGTTGATGGAAAAAACGAAAGCGAACAAACAGCTTCCATGCTGATCGATAATTTCATCGATTCTCATATTTAATATTGAAAATTTGAGTAGAATTTATTTATTATTATTATTAATTATTATTATAATTTTATTCGTTTATTTTCACAATTTTGTAGTTACGTAATATTTGTCATAATAATCGATTCTCCTGATCAAAATCGATCAGGTTTCCAATGTCTACTTTTGCATTAATATATGCGACTTTTATTTCATATATTTTGATCGATTATTCTACTAAATATCGATATTTGAGCAAATGTGTTCATTATTGTCATCATATTCAAATGCCTTTATGTTATTAATCGATATATAAATCGATTATTGACTATTATTAATAGGTAGGTATTCTTGGGTATAATTTTGGGGTTTCAGAACTAACCAAAAGGCTCCACTGCCCCCAGAGTGTGGTGTGGGTTGGCTTGAGACTGGTGGTCGAGGGTGCAATGGCAATGGGAGGCGGGACCGACCCCCCGTGCACGGACGTTGTACGTATGGTACGTGCGTTCCACTTACGCAGCGTCGCAGCGTAACGGTAACGCGGAGGAACAGCAGCAGCAGCAGCAGGAGCAGGTGGGAGCAGTGGGGAGCTGTGTGGAGCGGTGAGCAGGCGGTAACCGGTAACGACGATGCTGGGGCAACGCTTTTAACATTCGCATTATGCATGCGGCAATGCCGCGTATGTACATATGTATGTATCCCCTTTCAGTAGGGGTATAAGTGGTGTACGGGTGGAATGTATAGGGGTGTATGGGGGTTTGGCTTCAGCAAAAAGTCCAAAGTAGGGCATGGCACTTAATTGAAAAACTTTTATGCGGTCGACAACGCAGCAAAAGAGCGACTCGGAGACTCGGAGAAAAAGCGAGAGAAGGCAGGGGCAGGGGTACCAAGAGTTCCAGCAAAACAACAAAAAAAAAACACACACACAGAACAGAACAGAAAATAAGGACAAGCGGACAGTGGAGCACAGGACACAAGAGGACAGCACCTTTCCCCCCGCCCAGCGCACTGTCTCTCTCTCACACTATCACTGTCTCTGTATCTATCTCTCTCTTGGGGGCCACCGGCAATAAAAGATAGTTTATTGTGGCCCACAAAAAGGCTTTGTCCTTGTCTCTGATACGAGAGTCCTCGTACGAGTCCTCCGCATTGCCATTTCCCTTGATTTTTTTTTCTCTTTTCTTTTTTTTTTTACCCCACATTAAGTCCTGGGTTTCATCATTTGCAAAAATGCCACTTTATATGCCACAGATATATGCCACATATCCCAGTGTGTGTGTGCATGTGTGTGTGTGCATATGCAAATTACTCCTTAGAAACAAGGACCCCCAGTTGGCAGGAGATATACAGAGAAAGAGAGAGAAGCAGAGAGGGTGCTTGAGAGCTAAGACAATACTTTGGGGCTGTGTTTCTTTTGTTGAAAGTCAAATCGATTCAAATTAATTCTTCAAAATTTATTCAATCAACGCCGCAAAAATATCAAAATCAAGCGAGCAAACGGTAGCAGAGTAGGCGAAGAGTGTGGGCAGATACATAATGGGGAATGGGGAATGGGGAAAATGATTATAATTATCGATGTGCCATATGTTAAAGCGAATATATATTAAACGAATATAATGACAGAAACAAATAAAATTATCGATTATTGCTTAATTTATCGAATTCAGCTATACAAAAATCGAAGAGAATTTTAATTAATTAATTAATATTTAATATTTAGTTTATTCGATAACTGATTAAAATATCGATTTATTGTTGAAATATTTATCTTTTGATATGTTGATATGTATCACTGTTATTATATTATTAGTATTATTATTATTATTATTATTATTATTATTATTATTATTATTATTATTATTATTATTATTATTATATTGAAACTAACTCATGAAGACACATATACACCTGCCTCCAAAAGAAGACAGTTCCTCGATACAAACCGATTAAGTATTCGATTCATTAGCAGATGCCCCCCAAGCATCAAACGAAGTGAAGCCTCTGCACATGCTCGCCGCTCACAAGATTCCGCACGGAAGTGCAGTCAGTTTCGCCTCAAGAATTCTTTGAAATATTTCGCTGGCATCCGCTCAATGCGGGCGGAGAATGAGGAGAAATATGTACGGGAATATGTACAGGAAAATGTATGTATGTGCAAATATTTGATACTCCACAGGCGACAGCACTCTGGGTACGAGCAGCAGTAGCAGCAGCTGACGGTAATGGAGACCTTATTCCCAGCAATTTGCCCGAATAATTGGCGCAAAGAAATGTTTGAAATTCCTTTTTTTGGTTGATTCAAATCAAATAATCTCAGGGGATACACCATGGAGCGCCATGGAGTCAGCATTCGTATCTCGAATTTCGTTTTGCATCTCTCTTTGCAACTGACTGTCAAGTGCTGCACCACTCTTTCGCTCTCTCTCTGCCTGCCTCTCTCCCGCTCTCTATCTCGCTATCTCTCTTTGCTGGCTGTCAAGTGGTGCGTATACGTAATAATTGAACAATATATATTGCACATACGCCACGTACGACACTTTTATTGCATTCTTTTGCTTTGTCTGTTATTTGTTTGATAATTTGCATATTTCGGGCCAGCAGCTGTCGAATATTTTCGAGAACAAAATGGTTTTTAATTGCATTTCTAGCATTTTTTTTATATTTTTTTTTTACATTTTTTTTATGAGGCTGAATTTATGAGCTGTCGAATGAGGTGACAATTTGTACGGAAATAATCATCAGGGAAGTAGCCAGTACTTCCTAAGCTATCAAACACTTATTTGTTTGCTAATATTCCTCAGGTTTCAGGTCGGCCTCTGGGCAATATTCCTTGGGAAATTCCTTGGGAAATTTTTAATAATTATTATTTGGTGCATTTTGTTGTCCATTTCTTGGCACATGATTTACGGATATTTCAGCATTTATTTGGGATATTCCTGGGCACAATCTCGGTCATTTTCTGCAGCCATTCCTGGGGAATAGCTCTGTGGACGCATTGCCTTGTGTCTTTTGCTGAAAGGTCTTCCTGCTGCTGCACTCGTTGATACATGAATGAAGCATGAATCGTGTTGCCTCTGCTCTGCTCTGCTCTGTTGCTTTGTTTCCTGTTGTCCTGCCGGCAGTCCTGTCTATATCCGGTCGTTCGGAAGGCCTAAGCATTTTAATTGGATATGGATTACACGGATACCAGTGCGATGAGCTCTGGTCAACAGGAGTACCTGTCTCCGGCAGACGGACAGACAGACAGACAGACATACGGAAAACTCTGTTTATCACTCATTTCCCTCTAGTTTCCTCCTCTCTCTCTCTCTCTTTATTATTCTCCATCGCTGTTGCTCTGGCTGCCCGCTTGTGGCATGCCTCTGCTGTCCTCTTTCCGTCCGATGCAGCCATCCAACGCCCATTGTTGGTTGAGATTTTGCCCAAGCTCGCGCTCTAAATGAAAATCCAATGACATGGCACACACATGCATCGAGTGCAATTTTGCGCCCGCATGTGGTGGTGGAAATTGTTAGAAGGGGCGGGAGGGGGTGGTGTGGGGAGTGGTTGAAGCGAAGAAAATGAGAAAAGCGCAAAATCATTACGATTTGAATGCCATAAAATGCGTTTTCCTCGTTTCATTTCGTTTCGTTTTGCAATTGTGGAACTCTGCAGCGGGATGGAGAGCGGGCGGGCGACGGGGCAGTGGTGGAGCGGGGTTAGAAAATGTCTTTTTTAGTCGACAGCTAAACACTTTTCACACGCCCCCGCTCTCGCTCTCGCTCTGGCTCTGGCTCCCTCCCCCACCGCTCAGTGGCATAATAAACTGAAACTGAAACTGTCAGTGGCATGCCCCATGCCGCACCCATATCCGGCCACCACTTGCTGCACAGATAGAAAGAGAGAGAGAGATAGTGAGTGCGAGCGGGAGGGAGGGGCGGATAACTCCAACACACAAAAGGCGTCGTCGCTCTGTGTTTTTTGCTCATTTTCTTTATTTCTTCTTGGCCTGGTCAATGCGAAGGAAACAAAAACAACAGCAACAACAACAAACCGACTGAAAGGGTGCATGGCCATGTTGCAACAACGCCCTCGCTTGCTGCCGCGCCCGCCCGCCCTTCGCGCCGGTTTGCCAAGGTGTCGGCGGGGGTGAAGCTCAAAAGTTGATTTCGCTTGCGCCTGAAGCCACAGAGAAACAGCACAGAAACAATCAAATTCAGCTTAACGACGAAGCACTTGGCTTACATACTACACACACACACACACACAGATACACACAGATACATCTCTTGCAAGAAAGACATCCTTTGAGCAAGCGAAATCGAAGCAAACGACTCTCCTCCACTCCGCCACATGTTCTGTCCAATAAAATGTTCTGTGTGTGTCCATACCCTGGAAAAGTGTCGCCGCCTGCCATGGGGAGTTCCAGTGTGCAAATTTAACAGATCAAACGATCAAAGCCATAAAAATGTAGCATACTTTCCTGCCTGCTGGTAATCCGCAACATGAAGAAAAGGCAGGCCCCCAGAATCCTTATGTTTCAGAAAGTGTGTTAAAAACTCTAGGAAAAAACGCAGGAAACGACTTCAAAAGTGCCCAGTGCCACGATGTTTGGTGGCTTGCTTCACAGGCACTGCTGCTTCCAGGTCAGAAGACTGTGTAGAACTTTGGCAAAAAAAAATTGAAAATAAACTTAAAAAAATTTAAATAATAAATATAATATAATAAAAAAATAAATATAAATAATCCTTGAGTGTCCCTTAATTTTCTGCACGCAACTTTTTATATTCTACAGCCAATAAATAACAATTTGATTTACCTAATTCAGCTAAATTAATAAATTAAACATATTTAAGCGCCCAGCATGGCTCTATAAGTTCTAAATGCCCTGAAAACTAGTGCAGATATTTGTTTGAGTATTTTGTGTTTACTTTTCGTTAAGTATTTAAGCTGATTGGGCAGCCTTGCAACTGAATTTCGCTCCGACAGAAAGGGCATCAGAATGTGCATCATTTTTCGGTGTGGCAGCTGTGTGCTGCTGCTGCCACTGCAGGACTCCACACGCTGCTAGTTGGCTGTGTAGTTCTTCCCTCTCAATTTTCTTTCACTTTTCTTCTTTCTTTTTCCTGTGGCTGTAACCCACTTTACAACTTCCTCAAGTGCTGCTGCTGCTTGCTGCCTGCCTGCCTGCTGCCTGCTTGCTGCTTCCTACTGCCGCTGGCGGTATAATCATAAACTGGTGGCGCCTCAAATGTATGCCAGTGCATGTGCAACATGCCACCGCTTTGGCATGGCTGCTGCTGCTGCTGTGTTGCAGCAATGGGAATGTTTTTTTGAGCGAATTAAATTGCATTTTGTATTGATTTCAATTAGGTTTCAACAACGTCGAAAAGTTTCCCATTTTCCACCTGGCTTGCGTTGCATGTTGCAACAACATCTTCGATTGATTGATTGTCTAATTGCCAAAATGTACAACAGGGGTAGTTCGCAGTGGCTCAGAATCTGATTTGTGGCAGCCACGTGGCACATGCCAGGAGAGCCAGGAGCCACGCGTCGAGTCTCCTCCTTGCGTAATCTATTAAAAATGTGATTTTAATGTTTTCTTAATATGCCTTTCGGAAGTGGCACGCCACATACACCTACACACACACACGCACACATGCTACACACACGCCTTTTACCCCACGCCTTTTCCCCCACGACTTTTCCCCCACCCAAACATTTTTCCATCTTTTTCCTGATATGAAAATTCACTTTTAAGGATCTGACTCGATATTTATGTGGCCTGGCTCTGCCCCTACCCCCACTTCACTCGCGTGTGTAAACCTTGCCCATAAAAAAGGGAATTAATATTCCCTTCAGCTGCTGCTGCTGTTGCTGTTGCGGCATGCAACATTCCTACAAATGTAAAATTATCTTGTAAATATTGTGGCATTTGAATTTTATTTGCCCCAAGGAATGCAAACGGAATTTAATTAACGGATGGATCACCCAGCGCAGTCGCCACTCGCCCCCTCTCTTCCCTAATGCTGCTTACCGCCACAGAATTAAAAGCCAATTAAGCGCCAGGACTTCTGCTCATAATTCATATGAAATTCACAGGGAAAAATGCAGGCGCGCGCGCTTCTGGCCAATGGTCATAAATGCCAATCATTGCAGCAGTCAGCAGCACAAGACTACAGAGAAGAGTGAGTAAGGGAGAGGGAGAGAGAGCGAGGAAGCTTGCGAGACAAAAAGAGTGGGAGGAAGAGCTAACAGCGGGACGTAAAAAGAGCAAGCAATTGCGACTAAAAAATATAACAAAAAAAAAAAAGAAGAAAATAAAAACAGAAAAAAGATGCAAAAAAGGGCAACAAAATAACAATTCAAGCTTTTAATTTCATTGCTTTTGAGCACTCCCGTGGGAATCGCATGATAAATGAAGGCCCAGACGACCCATGAGCCAAGCCTTCGTGCGAGCAGGAAAGGCACCTCCCAGACAGACACACGGAAAAGTGGGGCAAGCAGCCCCATCGGCGTGTTGGGGGGGAAGGATATTGTAGAGCAGTTCATTCACACGGTGGGAACAGCGAGCTGGAGAGGGGAGCGCTCCGTGGGGAGCGGCAGATAGGAGTCGGCCTGCGTCTGGGTGGAGCAACTGAAGCAGGAGCCAGCAGCGTGAACAGGCTTCTGGAGTCTAATTGGCGGAGATACTGGCGTCTGAAATAGAGACCGAACCGAACCGAACCCGTTGCAGATGCCACAGCCCCTGAGGCATGAAGCTGGAGCTGGCCTGAGGGTTCTGCCTTCTCGCCCTTCAAAAGAGTTTTCCTCAAAAGTCAAAAGGAAGTTGTCAGAAATATTGCATAAATATCCAGGCAAGACACTCGTAGATTATTCATTTGGCCATTCAAAGCAAAGTGCGCGTAAATTTATGTGACAGCGCGTGCCCCCCGCCACGATGATCCCCCCCCGCCAAACGACTGGCGAAAGTTTTAGCCGCAAAGAAAAGGCAAACGAACGCAGAAAGAACACGTGACTGTGACTGGAACAATGAACGTACCCTGTAATTATTATTGCATAAAATATGGGAAATTTATGGACATTTTGGAACATATTTTGATGAGTTTTCAATTTTATTTTATATTTATAATGGAGGAAAAATTAAATAAAATAAAAACTGGGTATTATTTGTAATTTATTTGGAAGATATTTGATGAATTTTCAAATTTATTTTGCTCAAGATTTCTTTTTAGAAATAAGAAAATAAAAAAATATATATATGTATATACATATATGTATATTTTTGGGTATTAATTGTAATAGATTTGGAACACATTTTGATGAATTTTAAAATTTACTTCGTCAAGATTTTTAATGGAGAAAAAATAAAAAAATACAAATTGGGTAATATTTGTAATTTATTTGGTATATTTTGGGTATTGATTGCAATTATCTTGGAACAAATTTTGGTGAATTTTGAAATTTATTTCGTCAAGATTTTTAATCGAGAAAAAATAAAATAAAAAAAATATTTCTTTTGGGTATTAATTGCAGGTATCCCTTAAATACTTCCTGGTCCTCCAATTAGCCTTAGAAAATCTTCTTCGGGTGTGCATCTATAAGATACTTTCTGCTACCAAAATCCTAATTCTTCCTCCTCTGCCGTTCGTCTTTGAAAACCTCAAAACACCCTCAAAATTGAGCCCAGGGTATTACTGCCAAGTGGCGAGACGCTTGATATTGTTTTAATGAAATTCGAATTGATGCTGCGCCCAACCACCCCGCCCCACACCTTTAGCCACACAAATGGCAGCCATTTTGTATTTGCCTGAACATTTTAATCTAATTTCAATGTTCGCAGCCACCAAAAAAAAAAAGTAAAAGAAAAAACAAAAAGAATGTAAGGGAAAGCGAAAGTGAAAGGCAACGAAGCGTAAACGTTGAAAAGTTTTCGAATGCTGCGCGGAAACAAAAGGGAAATGCGGCAAATACACACAGAAATTTGTTAGGTAAATTCGCGTGCAACATTTTGTGGTCAGTCGCCCCCGAACCCATCGGTGTGGCCACTCATCCGGCTGTCAAAGCGGTAAAGTTAACGCCAATTGCCAAAAAAAAAATATACCAAAACAAAAAAAAAGAACGCACTCAATTAGCTTTGATTAAATGGAAGCAGCCCAACCCCCTGCACAGCAGTCGACCTTGGGGGCATTTGAAAAAAAAAAGGTATTAACATGCAGCTGACAGGCGCTTCGTGACGGGGTTTAGTCCACTTCGATCGGCCATAAATAAGGCTTACAGTTGATTGAATTATGGAGTAAGCGATTGGAGTGGAGATATGCATAGTGGGAGAGGGAGAGAGAGACACAGAGAGAAAGAGACAGAGCAAATAATATGTGCAGATATAGCAAGAGAAAAAAACGCTGCCTGAAATCCAAATTTGCCTTTAAGTTTCATCCTCAAAACTAGGAGTATCTTGTAAGTAGATTTGCAGCTGGCATTCTCTCGCTCTCTTGCTCTTTCTCTCTCTCTCTCTCTGCCAGTCTGCGTGTGTGTGTGTGTGTGTGGGATTTAGGGCTTCAGGGTAATTGTGGAGCTGCATTTGTACTTGTCGTTTTATTAGGATTTGATTTGACCCCAAAAAGTGTTTGCCTTTGACAGCTGCTGCTGCTGCTCCTGCTGCTGGCTCCTTCAATCCTTAACTCTGCTGCCTGCCATCACTGCCACTGGTTGTTGCTGCTGCTGCTCCTGCTGCTGCCCTTTCATTTGCATTTTGCAGTTTGCTTTTTTGCGCCTAATTAAGAAGGCCAAACGATGCAGGCAGCAGACGGACACAGGGACACAGAGACACAGAGACATGGACAACGAACAGTATCTGCTGCTGCTGTTGTATATCCTTTGAGGCTGCCACTGGCTGCACAGTGGCTTCCCATGGCTTATTATCTCAGCTAATTTACGGGCTTTCCTTCTTGCCCTGCGCATATTCACGTGCCCTTTTTTTGCCCCTCGTTTTTGCCACTCGTTGATTCAAACTAAATGAAATCAAGCCGTGTAATGAGCAAAAAACTTGTGCAACATTTTGCTTGCCAATGCTTCAGCTGCAGCCCCCTTCCCTACCCTACCCGAACCCCCCCCCCCAAGAGTTCATAATTTTCTGTTAACCCCAGCAGCCACCCCTGCAAGCCCCTTTGGGTGCTACATTTTCATGAAAACAATTTCGCGCATTGCGCTGGCTGTCATTTTTTTTGTTGGTGTTTCTTTTTTTTGGTGTTTTGCTGTTGACCGAATGGCACGAAAATTTTAATTGTTGCATGCCCCCGTCGTCACATGCCACAATGCCTTTAGGTGACTCCCATAGGGGCAGCACATCTGTGTCTGTGTCTGTGTGTGTGTGTGTGTGTCCCGTTTGGCTCCTGTGGTCCTGTTAATGTGTCCATTGTGCTGGTTAACAAAACCAATTTGCCTTAGTGGATTTTTGTGTTGCCACTCCACAGTCCGAACTCCGGACTTTTGCAACGTTTGTTTGTTTGTTTTTTTTTCTGTTTGTCCATTTTTCGGCTGTGTTTGCTGACAGTTTTTGTTTTGTTTTTGGTGGACTGTTTTGCTGCCGAATGTTTACGGAATGGAAGTCGTCTTTGGCTATTTGTTTAGGTCATGATTTGCTTTTAATTGCATTCGTGGTTGCAGTTTTCCTTGGGCTGTGCGAGTGCATTAAGCTGCAGGGGGCAGTTGGGAAATGTAATTAAATATATTAAAAATATACAAAACAAAGCTGCAAATTAGTCCAAAATTTATCTAAAATATTTAGCCAAATTAAATATCCATAAAAGTTCTGCACAGGTTCTTTAAGTTTTTAAAATAAATTTTATTAAATTTAATAAAATTGAAAGTTGATAAATATTTAATTTCCATTGAAAACAAATCGCTTTCTGTATTAAATTTTAATTTAATTTAACCACAAAATAACGGCTGAAAAAAGTGAAGCTTGCACAAAAATATTTGTTTCTAATTAAATGAATCATTTAAAAAAAAAACGTTGGCATGGATTTTCTTTTGAAATTGATTTATTGACTACCAGCACATAAAAACTGGCTAAATTAAATTATAATATTTGGGGCAGCCAACAAATACGGAAGGCAAAAACGCAGAAAATTTGCAAATGTGCAGCTGTTAAATTTATTTTTATTTATATGCACAAAAAACTGTTTGAGATATTTTTTTGTTTCTCAAAAGTCAAAAGGCAAAAACTAATTTCTTGAAAGTATTTTCATCGAAGATTTATAATATTTAAGCTCTTGCTTTAAGGATTATAAATCCCAATGGTTTATTAATTTTTCTTTTCGTTTCTTTTCAGGCATAAACTAACTAATAAATTAAGTTCCTGAAGCGTCAGCAGAAGAGAAATCAACACACTATAAATACAACTATTTATACCATAGAGCAGCTAGAGATAGATCCAAGATGTCGATGAATTGGGCCCTGTATTGGGGCATAATGTGGGTGCTTTCAGGTAAGTTCTGTCAACCCTCAGAACAGCTGTTCGGCTTTCCCTGCCAGGGGATTTTCTATACCTTTTCTACATTCGCATCACGTAAAAACAATTTCATTTGTTGGTTCGCTGTAGGAGGGTTGGGGGCTAGCTGTGGCTGTGGCTTTCGCGACCTGTAGTCTGTACAGAAATTGTTTTATATCAGCTACTGCTACCCACTGGCTACCCACAGGCTCCCCACTGCTCCACTTCTGTTCTCTTCTTTCGTTTTCTATTTTATATAAACTGAAATTTAAAATAACAAGCCGTAAGCGTGCTTTGATTATTGCAGGAACATTTCAGCGCATTGCAAATTGCAAATTGAGCAGAAAAAAGGCATCGCCTAGCATAGCCCCTCCCTGGACCCACCCCCTTGCACATTCATGGTAAAGGTTGACAAGAGACCCCTCTCCCCCCACCCCTTGTGCGGCATGGGTTGGTAGGGCGGGTCTATAGGTGGGTTCTACCACACAAATGTTCGTTTAAATATGAGCCGTACGTTTGCAGGAGTAAGAGATTTTCTGGTTGATACATCGATGAGGAGATGTCCCGGCAGATGTCTTTGTAGTTGGCTCTGGGGTTCAGTATTCGCTCTTAGTGTGTGTGTGTGTGTGTGCAGCAATTGAAATGCATAAAGCATCCCAGCATTCAAGTTAGCATTTCATTTTCAATAGTTCTCCTCTTTGACAGAAGGTAAATAACATTTAAATTACTTTTTCTTGCAGCAGAAAGAAAGCAGAGAAAAGCAGAGAAAAATCTAAGGGCTATGCAGTGAGAAAGTAAGGGCTATTCAGAGAGAATCAGAGAACTACTAGCCAACAAAAAAAAACAACCTGAACCCATTTGATTGCTTAATTTATTTATTTAATTTTTGTTGCCATTTACATTTCCTATTTGTGCCGGAAAGACACAAACGCCACAACACACTCCACTCAGAGGTCACAACCCACCGCACAAACCACTCAGAGGTCACAGCCCACACCCCACTCAGAGGTCACCCCCCCCAGCACCAACATTTCCACTGTTTGGCTGCAGCCTTTTTGGATGAAATTAATGTACAAACTCAACGGCTGGCAATGGCAATGGCAATCAATAAAATGTCAAAGCCCTGCCAAAATATTTCGTCTGATTAAAGTCTAAAGCTTAGCAGGCAATGCCACAGCGTTGCGTGTTTTGGGGAGGCGCCTCCAGCCAGAGAGAGAGCGAGGGAGAGAGAGATCAAAGGGCAGGGCTGATTGTAAAGCAAGCGCCCAAATGGGGCAAGTAATCAATAAAAAAAAAAGGAGAGAGAGGCAAGGCCAAGGGAATTTCTTGTGGAAAATTATAAAAAATTAATTTTAAAAAAAAGAAGACTTTGGTGACCCCGATCCGCGATTATCTGCAGCATCGCCATGCAATCTGCAGAGCGAATTGTCAAGTTTCGCAGGGCTGCACTGGGATCTTCATTGTTCATTTCATGGCATAATTGCCAACATAATTCTCGAATGTCAGAGACATTGTCGCCCCCGGAGAGAGGGATCCGTTCAAGGCTCTCATAAGCCTTGTCACGGTAAGAGCAAGGGGAAACGACATAAATCAGTACGATTCCACCTCTGCCATACCCCCCCAAGGCTGTTGTCCAGTGCCACAACGAGTTAAATAGTTCCATAATGCGTGGGGGCAGGCAACGAGAGATAGAGAGAGAGAGAGAGAGAAATATGAAAGATGCCACAAGAAATGCCATGAAATGAAGTCCCTTGCTGAGCGCAGGCGGCAGATGATGACGGCAAGGAAGGAACGAACGAACGAAGGAAGGCAGGAAGGAAGGAAGGAAGGATGGCAGCATCTTAGCTGAACGAATGACTGACTGACCTAGACCAGAATGATGGAATGAGTGACTTATAGAATGACTTACAAACTGATGGAAGGAATGACTTACTGACTCGCCGAATGAGTGACTTAGTGGAACCCTGAAAAAGACGCTGATGCCATTTATAACCAAGAATGGGGTTGGCTTTCATTTCGTTTCGTTTCGTTTCGCTGCGAGTGGTATGTGGCATGGGTTGTACTGCCTGCTGCCTGCTGCCTTCTGGCCCCTTGATGCGATAAGAATAATTGGAATGTCAGTTTAGATACGCGCACGTAAAATGCGAACGCAAAGCGACATCCACATAGCCACAGAATCGCACAGGGAACACAACCCGCGGATGGGATGTGTCTGCTGCCAGTTGTGGGCGTGGGCGTGGCTGCAGCTGCAGCTGCTGCTGCTGCTGTTGCACATGTTGCAAGGCGAGCAGTAAATATGGTACAATAGCATCCTAGTTCTCTCGTCATCGCTGGCGCACTTGGCTGAACAATGACATAAGTCTAATGACAAGCAGAACGACGACTACGACGACTACGACGAGGACGAGAGCGACCGCAAAGCCACCAGTAGGAGCAGCAGCAGCAGCAGTAGGGATCCACCAGTACAGCAGCCAGCAGCACCCCTCAACCAGAGTTTCCAGATGCTGTAGCTGCTGCTGCTGCTGTGATGACACTGACAACAATGACAACGCTGACATGACATGCAGCGGAGCGGTGCGGTGCCGCATGCAACAAACAAAAAAACAAAAAAAAAAAAGGGAAAAGAATTTCCAAAAATGGACACACAACGGAGTCTCATGCAGCCATAAAGAGAAGCTTTAGATACCCTAAAAGTGCGCGAATCAGGGCCAGCAGCTTCCCGGAAAACGTTGAAGTTGAAACTATCAAAATTATTGCATTAAAAAACTACTAGAAAAAGTAGAAAAAATGTTCACATTGCTGCCAAAGAAATTCTACTGAATGAAGTGATATTTTGTTTGGTTTTTATTATATGTATTATTCCAACTACACACATTTTCTATAGCTTTAATGGTAACTGATTGATTTGAGTTCTATAAAGTCAAGTGAGGGCTTGTAGGAATTTCCGGGAATTAATATAATTTCTTATTTCATTTTCATTGCTCAGGAACTAACTCCAGTCCGAAACTCAAGAAAAATAATCAAATTCAAATTCATTAGAGTACAAAAAAAATATAACGCTAGTGCAGAAGCACTAAAAAATATTAAATAATAATAAATAAAATAAATAAATAAAATAAACTATTAAATATTAAAAAATAAATAAATAATTATTTTTATTTTAATAAAGAACTAAAAAGAAATAGTACACAAATACGACTGTTTTGTTACTGTTTCGTGCTGCCTGTTCCTGATATCGGTAGCATTTTCATTGAATTTTCCCTGATGAAAATCCCCCGCTCACACACAACTCATATCCGTGGATAGATTTCCCCAGCTGATTCCTGGCGCATCATTATTTCCAAATATCCACAAAAGATAGACACAAAAGAGTCGCTGGTAAAGAAATCAGAAATTTAAACGAACAGACGGGGCAGCAGGGCCGACCATGTCCACAGTGGGGGCAGAAATGGAGAGCGTGAAGTGCGGGCGCAAGGGTTTGGTGGCGGCGTGGGGAAGTTCTCTGTTTAAGCATAAATTTCGCTGGATGCTGCGGTCAGCAATATGCGTCCATGATAAACGAGCTGGGGATAGGGCTGGAGACTGAGCACTGAGCACTGAGGACTGAGGGTTTTTGCATGCAGTCAGGCTGTGCTCCATCATTGCGTGGGGGATTCGCATGAGATTCGAGCTGCCATTTCAGGAAGAGAGAGAGATGCACCACTGAGCCACTGAGGCGGCAGTGAGGCATTCAGCCAGCGAGCCATGCCCATTTATCGTCTAAATTGAAATTGAAAATCAGGCAGGCGCAACGTAGAGTCCAACCCAGTGGCAGCAGCAGTAGATTCTACAGATTGCTGCTGCTGCTGTTGCTCCTGCTGCTGCTGCATTTCATGGCCACTCCACACACAGGATACACAGGATTTTCTTGATTAGCTTGTTGCGCATGCGTTGTGGGCGTGCTCAGCAGCGCCACACAACAACTGGAAATGTCTCCTTTGCTGGGTGCCACGGGGACACGCCTCCAAGCCACCCCCCCCATGGACAGCGGTTCTGTCAGCAACAGAAGCGATGCTGTCGAGAAGGTCTTTATGGCAGGGATTGCCACTGCTGGATTGCTGCTGCTGCCCATTCCTGTGGCTGCTGTCGGTGCTCATTATTCTGTTGCAGCTGCATCTGGATTTGCTGCTGCTTTATCTGCCGCTGCGCTGATCTGCGCTGCAGCCTTCCCTGCAGAGATTCTGCCTCTTAAGCACACAATTTATGCCCAAGAATCTCTAACGTTGTCACATAATCCAACCCGAGCCAGAGCTAGCAGCCTGCACCAGCGTTTTATTCACATAATTTCGCAGAAATTCAATGTCAAAAAAACGTCCACGAAATATTCCTTCAGTGTCGGCTGCTGGCGCTAACATTTTGCTCGGATTTTCTCAACCCACTAGCCAAAAGAAAAATGTCACGGAAATTATGAAAAGCAGCCAATTGAAAATGTAAAAATTGCTGAACTTGGCACAAAACTCATTTGACATTCAAATGGCAGCACAGCCCCCACTGCACCTCCACCTCCAGTGCCTTCACTGCCTCCAGTTCCTTCACTCTTTGGGTTAGTTTTATTCTATAGATTTCCACTTTTTGCACTCATTTTTCTAGGTTTTACTTGGTGTTTTTTTTTTTTTGATAAATGTCACGGCTTGATTGGCTGCCAGAACGACCATTAGGCGACAGGCGCAACCCACTCCTCCAGTGTGGTGGCGGCCTGATGGCTGTGGGCAGGGGGGGACAATATATTACACGCTTATATGCAAATGAGTTCAATTTCTGACCAACCGAAAAGGCATTATGTCCAGGGATGAATTCGGGTGCGAAGAAAATTGCCAACTTAGTGAATTATAAAACGGTCGAAAGTGGGGCGCTGGTGGTGGGGCGAAAACTGCAGAAGCGGAAATGTGTGGAGGCCAAAATTGAAAATCTATGCAAAAAAGGCAAGCCATGAGAGAGCGAGTGGCGCGGCATGTGCCATGGGGCATGTGAGTCGGAAACAAATTGCTGGCCAGCATTGTGGATGGTATGTTGGCAGCTGTGGGGTGGTTGGGCTGTGGATTGCTTCCCCTTCAATTTGCATAAGAAACGCTTGAAATTAGCCATCAAATATTTGATAGACTGCTGCTGTACCCTGGATTGAAGTGGAACCAATGGGATAATTCTTTGGGTTATTATCAATTTTTCTTATTTTCTTATGGATACAAAATATGAAATAAATAGCGAAATGGACTTAATTGAAAATAGCTGCTGTGCGATTGTGATTGCACCATTGCGTTTGATTGCTCCAAAACTACGCAGAAAACCCAAAAAAAAAAACTTAAAAACTTATTAAGAAATATGCGAGATAAATTTAAAAAATTAATTTAAATGTGTTTTAATTATTTTCGCTCCTTTTCTGGTATTTTATTGCTCCAAAGCTACGCAGAAAACCCAAAAGAATTACTAAAAAAAAATATGCGAAATAAATTAAAAAAAAAATTATAATTTAATTTGGTTGTAATTATTTGCGCTACCTTTCTGGTATTTGATTGCTCCAAAATTACGCAGAAAACGCTAAAAAAGACTGAACTTAATAAGAAATAGAAATAAATTTAAAAAATTAATTTAAATGTGTTTTAATTTTTTTCGTTACCTTTCTGGTATTTGATTGCTCCAAAACTACGCAGAAAACTTAAACAAACTTCCTTAATAAGAAATATGCGAAATATGGATTAATTGAAATTAATTTTATTTTATTTAAAATTAAAATTTAATTTGTTTAAAATTATTTTCGCTACCTTTCTGGTAAAATAGCTTTTATGCAGTTCCTATTTTTGTCAGGCGGAGGTATAGAAATTATGTATAAGATCTTTCGATTTTTTTTCCTTTTTGGTGTAGAACTGCAGTTGGATCTTCGAAGGAGGACACTTTCTGTGGCGAAAATTCCAATTTGTGTGTTCTATTTACGCGAAACCCGATGTAAACTTTCAGTGTAAAAATAAACGAGTACAGCCATCTTTTTGGCGTATGTTTTATGTGCTTACAATTCCCTTAATGACTGTGCAGGGACCATGATCTTATTCCTTTTTTGGTTCCCTAATCACTTTTATTTTCGGACCCTTTTCCGGTTGCTTCCCCTTGCTGCCACTCTGCCATGACCCACCTTTTGGAGCTTGGATACTTTCCAAACTAAATATAATTCCAGTCCGGAACTAGTATTTCAATCAAAGACAAACTTTCAATTGGCAGTTTGCTTTCTCAAAACAGCCACTTAAATGCTAATCTTTGGGCAGACTCTGACTCAGACTCAGCCCCAGGCCCAAAGGCAAAGGCCAAAAGCTAAGCAGCTCCTCCAGCATAAAGATTGGCAAGTTTGGTTTTTTTTTTGGCCGCTCCCTCTCTGCTTCTGTGTGCTCTCCCTTTACTTGTCGTCATTTTTGTGCATTTTATCAGGATATCATGCGATTAACTTTTACATAAATGCCTATCAGTCGCATGCCCCATGCCCCATCCCCCCATGCCAGCGGAAAGTTTTGGCATCTTCTGTGTGCACACACACACACACACACATCACAGGCATCAACGTCAAGTGAGAGCGGGAGTGCTTGTGGCCTTCCTCATGATAAGGCACACAGGCACCACGAAAAAAAAAGGAGCCTAGAAGGCAGGCCATCGAAGGCTGTGCTCCATGCTTCAGATTGCGTTTGCTTCTGGGGGTATTCTGCTCTTTCTTGGGCCTCTGCCTCTGCTTCTTCTTCCTCGTCTCTTTCTTTAGCCACTCCCCCCACTCGTATGCCCCTTCGCGTACTCGTTGACAATTTTATTTGCATGAACAGGACGCATGACGCATGATGGAATGGTTTTCGCTTTTACCACGCCCAACCCCACACACTTTCAGCCTGAGCTACCTCTCTGCTACGTTCTCCACTCCTCCTCTTCCACTCTGCAGCTTTCTCTGCTTTTGTTGTTTGTTGCTTTGGCATTTATGAGGGAAATCCAGCTCCCGTTTTGCCATTTGGCAACTCAATTAAAGTGTCCTCACCCCGCCGCCATTCCCGTTGGCAAACATGATACACGGCTAGGCATTGAATGTGCGGAAATTCTTGGGGGGTGACTGGAAAATGCCCGCCAGGGTTGCCACAGTCACGTAGGCATGCAGCACGCAGCATGCAGCATGACATCTGTTGCCACTTGATTGTGCGACTAATGCAATTGCTAATGAATGATGGACAGCACAAGGGGGGCAACAAAAAAAAAATGGCACTTGAAAACAGGAAAGAAAAAATAGAGAGAAGGAAACTCTGCGGCTCTCTTGTGGCTGCCACTCGCTCGCACTTATTGGTAAGCCCATTGACCCATTCAAGCTCACGTTTCGTTTTGTATTTGTTTTTTTGTTCTGTTTTTTGTTTGTTTGCGTTGTCTGGTAGCACTCCCCGTATGCTAATAAATTATTGGTATTTGCTTTAAAAAACCATAAAATTGGCATGCCACATGGCTGTACATGTAGATGCCGTGGCCCATGCCCATGGCCCCTCGTGCCACCCATTGAGTAGCCGCTTAAGTGCACACTTAGCACACGGCCCACACGCCGCTGTAGCTGTTGCCTGTTGCCAGTAGCCTGTAGCCTGTGGCACATAGCACACATATACATGTGCGTGGCAGGACTCGTATGATAAATGTTAAAAGCAATGGCCGCAACCAGATCGGATCCGCCCGCAGTTCCAGTTCCAGCTTCAGCGCCAGCGATTCACATTTCGGCAGCGAATACCCTGGAATTTACAGCGACAAGAAACGGCGTACAGACACAGTCAGCAACAAAGCAATTCAATTCAGCAACATTTCAGCGGAGTTTTGAAAGCAACAAACAAGAATTATTGTCAGAGAACTCCCTGCGAAGGCATTGCGGGGCACTGGGCTCTGGCGGCCCAAGGTATCCCCTTGTCCGCTGAGCCAATTGCATTGCATACGCTAAAGGATTATGCTCGGGTACTCAGCAACAGGTCAAGGGAAGGAAACCCAGCACAGGCAGCTCAAATCGCGCGGCTGTAACATAAAAATGCCCATTAAATTGAGACTCAAATGCAAAACAAAAAAAAATACAACGAACAAAATAAAAAATACCACCAGGGATTGGAGCATTGGAGGGTAACACAGCCCCACACACACACACACACACACCTTCATGGAATATTTTTACTGGATTTTCGATGATGAAAAAAAATTGTGTGCAAAAAATTATATTTATATTCGTATTTCACGCGAAATGTTTTTTGTCGCCCCACGTATCGGACAAGCGGAAAGCGTTACCCCATTCGACTTTTCTTTTCGTGGGGCGGGGCTATACATAAAGCAATCATATTTTATTAATTTTATATATAGACATAAATCTGATAAAATGTAATTGCTGCGTGTTCCGTTTTTGCATGCCAGAAGAGGGAATTACTGCGTGCTGGCACTGGCACTGCCACTTGGCACTGCCAGTCCATTATTATCATTTATTTTCGCGGAATACTATCAGTTTTTTGTCGTGGCTTTTTTCTTTTGATTTTTGACATCGTTTTGCGTAACGACAAGTCATTTTTAAATATATTCAAATGAAATATGGCAAACAGGTAGCTATTAAGCGTATGGAAAAAGCTTTCATGATATCACAAAATACGTTCCATAATATTTCGAATTTTCTGACTAAAAAAACTTAAACTAACTTGATGAAATGCGCATTAATGTGGTGATATTTGTATTGAAATGGATGAAAACTATTCAGAAATTAAGAGCACAAATTATCATATTTATGCTAAAAAAATATATATTAGCTATATAATATTATTATATATTATATTATTATATTAATAATATTATTTTACTGCCAAAAGCTTCTCTTGATTTTTAATAGAGATCCTGTCCATGTGGAGTTGAGTGCTTTTTGGTGTTTATTTTATTGAAAACTAATTCTACCTACAGGCAACCATTTTCAGTATTCAGATCCTGCAGTTTGCTCCATTGATGTATGCATCTTTCGATGATTGCCCCTACAATCTAAAAAATTCGCTGTCATGCGTATAATTCACATTCACATTCCAAGTTGTAAGAACTTTAAGGACTCATTCTTAGCAAGAAAACAGGCTTCCAAATGAAGTTCTTCTGCATGAAAGGCGGGGGTCGTCGGTCGTCTCCTCCTCAATGCCGCCTGTTATCCTGGCAATTGACAACTTAACGATGGCTGGGAGCTCTGCTCGGGTGTGCTCTGGCTGCCTGCTGGAATGTGTGTGGCATGCTCCGAAAAACATTATCACGCACGCAGCGGGTGGAGCGGGGGCAGGGGCAGGGGAATGGGCGGTCTCCTGGTGGCATAAAAAAGCAGCATAAAAATGCACACAAGACAAAGGACATGTCGAGGACTCTGCGATATGTGTGTGTGTGTGTTTAATAAAAAAATTATGAACTTCAATTACGATGGCGGGGAGAAGCAGCCAGGCAGGGGGTATGGGCTATGAGGCAGGGTGGAGCGAGAAGGCAGTGGGAGATTGAGATGAAGATTGAGGCGGCGACAGGAGACAGGAGGCGCCGCATCGAGTGCATAAAATGCTGAGCAAATAGCAGCGAAGCCAGCGGATAAGCGGCACACAGCCACATATGTGTGTGCTTGTGTGTGTGTCATAACTGTATCCAGCCGTGTGACTGCTTCCTACGTGTGTGTGTGTGTGTGAGAGTGTTTGCATAACATAATTCGTTCCTGGCGAAAGTTGTAAACCCAAAAGCGAGAACATGCCGGAGTAAGGATACTAAAAGTAGGGGCACCTCGGCACAGGGTACTTCAGGGTGGGGTTGGCCGCAATGAGGCTTGTGGGGTGCTTCAGCGTGGGGTAGGATGGGGTGGGGTGGTGTGGTGTTGGCTGCCGCTGCTGCATGTGAATGGCGGCCATAAATCAAACGACGACAAGCAGTCGAAGGGCAGCGACCAGGGATCAGAGGAGAGTGTAACCCGTCGAAAGGACTGCCACACGGCTTATGCCTTTAATTGGCTTTCCACTCCCCCGCCCACACTCGTTCCCCTCGTTCCAGTAATCCCCCACTTTCTCATCAGCATAATCGTCATTGTAATCGTGGGACTGAGAGGCGCACACAGAACTGACACACAAAAAAAAATAGCAGAAAAGTGTCCTCTAGGTGGTGGGGGTTACAGGTGCATGCCACACACACACACCACATTCAGTGGGGCGGTGGGCAAAACAACATATGCAACGGCAGGTGCCACAAACGGAAGGGGCAGACATCAAATGGCGGCACTTAACACTTTTACAAAATGTCGTTCGCCATTTTCGGCGCGACCATTTTCATTTCTTTTCGCCGTTTGCTTGCGCGCTTTACACGCTTTGTTTGCTTTTCATTCTCGCTCTTTGCCTCTCCCCCACTCTCTTTCTCTCTCTCTGTCTCTCTACGGTTTGTCTCCAGGACATGCACCTGTGAGTGTGACAGCTGGAAGCTGGGAACTAATCTCCTGGCCCCTTTCCTTTGCCGCTTCCGTTTTGGTCAACAAAACCATTTAAAATTTTCCTTATTGCCACGTTTTCATAGCGCTTTTCCTTCACACAGAGAGTGGGAGAATCTTTTAAGTCGGAAAACTAGAAATGCGAATACGTTCTAGAAAAAAAGGGAAATATTTTTAAATACATTTGAAAAGGGAATTCAGATCATCAGATTACCTTTGGAAAATCTCAGAATACACATGAAAATCATTGCAGCCAAAGCAACCATAAAGTAAAGTGCCATTATTTAGAAAGCATCTAGAAAATTATTGTAAAATCAGCAAAAGCGGAGAACGTATTTTTGTTTAGTTTTTTTTTGTTGTCTGCCAACAATCCAATAAAATGGAGAGGCCACCAATTATTTGTGAAATTTGCGGCAATGTGAAAGATGAAGATGAAAGCTGCCCCAGCCAGAGCGAACAAAACAACGAAAACAAACAAAACGAAGAAGCAAAAAATAAAGTAGACACAACTGATGAGTTCAAGGCTGAGTGCCGTGAAATATTCTCGATGATACAGCGCAGTGACAACGAAATAAAGGACTTGCGTGCAGCTATGATCAAGATGGATACGAAATTGGCCGGAGTTGAGCGCTTTACCGCTGAATTCGGTCGTTTCATTCGTGAAGAACTGCAGCACGCATCGGCAAACCAGACAAATCAGTTTTGAGCAACGGCAGCAGCGGCAGCAAATACACATAGCAGATTCACACCCATACACATGCAAAGGGGAGAGTGCAAAAACAGCATAAACACAAGAGATAAAACACTAGAATTAATGTTTAAAAGGCATTCACACACACACACACCAGCCACATGAAATGACACTTCACACTACACTACACTGCACTACACACATTGAAGTCAAAAATCAAAGAAAAACACGCATTCTTGATAAATAAATTTAAAGTGTGAGAGCTTAAACAGTTTCACTCATTCGCTCTGCGCGCATCTCCCAGCAGTGGATTAGGAGTCAAAGCATGCGAGGGCGAGAGAGAGAATAGACACCCGCGAGTGTGAAGTTATCGCCACGCTCTCCCAGCACTTACTTGTGCAAGCGAAAGTGTTGTTGCTTTGCCCCACGCAGCCCAAGAGAGTAACAGTTGGCGAGAGAGCAAAAGCAGTGCATTGCGACCGCTGATCTTCGGCTGATACGTATGTAACTATTCCGCAGGTAGAACACATTGCTATGCCTCTCTCTCGATGCTCGAGCTGTGGTTTTGCGTGGGACAGCAGAAGAGAGCGCTTGAGTGATCGAAGCCACGGAGTACCGTGTGATGACACTTGGGGTATATTCGACTGGTGGTTCAAGTGGGTCTCTAATGCAAGGCATTGGCTGGGCAGAAGCAGATGCTTTGTGCTGCCACAGTCAGGGGATATCTTGAACTGACTCACGTAGTTGGATGGTGTGGAAGGATATTTCATGATGGGTTCTACACCCCATGTAAACCTTTAAAGGGTAAGCTGTAGTTGGCACTTTAATGCTCTTGCACTTGGCTTCTGCTACCGAAATGCTCTGTTTGTGTACATTTTGTTGGGTGGGCGTTAGGCTCTGCTCGGTGACGCGGGCAGCATTTTATCTGGCAGCCTCAGGCAGGCAAGGCAGTCATCGTCGTCGTCGTCGTCTTCAAATCTTACAGCGTCCTTTGGCCAGTCATTGTGTCTGGAAAGTCCTTGAACTGCTGCTTGCCCCCGGCCACCACAGTGTTGCATAAACAGCTTACAGAAAAACAAGCAGCAATCTGGGGCATATAATATGGGGCGTTTATCATTTAATTAATTGCCTTTCGGGGCAATTTTCATTAAGTAATTTTCGCCTCTTTTGCTCTTGTTTGCTCTTCTGCTCCCTATCGTGTTTTTTTCTTCTTCTTTTCTTTTCGTTGCATGCCACACACACACACACACACAGAGTCGAGGCCCAGCCCATTGCAGTGGGTTGTGTGGGTGTGTGGGGGTGGGAGCAACAGCTGTGCCACATATTTATTGAGTGGAGGCAGGAGGCTCCTTTCATGTGGCAGAGAGATGGTGAGTGTGTGGGTCGATCGGCTCCAAATTGCCACTCGTTGTAAAGTGGCAATTAACGCCACATGACGCTGTCAACAAATGGCAGCGCCCCCAACCCCTGCACCCCCCTACACCCCACATTCGATACCCACTCTCCAGGCATTGGTTAAGTGCATTTTTGCCTGCCCCATCTGCTCCTTTTGGTCTGTACTAATTTTAAAATTATTACTTGATACACGAGACAGCGGCAGCAGCAACAACAACATACATAAATGAACATGCCTCCCAGAAGCCACAAAGAACAAAAACAAAAAAACGAAAATGAGGTGGAAATAATGGGTACAACAGAACAATTTTCAACTAATTTTCCGGCCACTCCCACACACACACACACACACACAGAATGCCTGCCGGCAGCCGCCTGCAGCTGCCATCAATTGAAAGGTGTAGCAAGTGGGGCAGTAATTTTCCCATCAAAAATGTCAGTGGAAACGTCATTACGCATCGATCCGCCATGTCCAATAATGGCAGTTATGGAACCTTCTGATAATTCGACAGCAGAACAAGTAGGTCGTGGAATAGTTTATGCATTTATTATGAATGCGAATCAAAGGAGCGCCAGCGAAGGAGAGCATTTTGCACTTGCTGGCTTTCGATTTCCACCGCATAAAGCCACTCGGCAGTCAGCTGGGAATCTCTCCAGCTATCCAAAGAGTAATTATAGAAATACAGAACACTTTTCCTTAGATCTTCAGTAACAAAACATAAATACACAAATATCATGTACTATTTATCTCAAAAATCTTTAATTTTTTGCAATTTTTCACTGAAAAATTTAACCTTTTCTTTCACCTTATTTGCAGGCTCCACGGACAGCGCTTCGAAGCGTTTCTTTACAGACTTTTTGCAGGATTTGCCCACACCAGGCACCGGTGGACCCACCTTTGATCCCAGTGCGATCAGCAATATTACAGGACTCGTTGGCAAGACCGTTAAGATGACCTGCCGTGTCAAGAATTTGGGAAATCGAACGGTAAGTAGCGGCTATATACCATAAATAGAGTTTATGTAGAGAGAGATTTCTGTGTGTTGAGGGCGACTGGGTGTGGGCGTGGGAGTTGGGCGTGGCAGTCCGCTGTCAAGTTTTGTGTATAATAATTTTTAAGTACTTGGCCGAAAATAAAAGCAAAAGTAAAACTTTCTGCAGTGCAGGGGTAAACTTGTCAAAAGGCGTTACGCTTGACAGGGCGGTGAGTGGGCTACCCTTCGTGCAGTGGCAGCTGCAACATGCGGCATGCTGCAGCAGTAGCAGCAGCGGCAGCAGCAGTAGCAGCCCCACTCTTCTAGTTGCTGACGGCAGCTGTCGCTCTGTCGTTTTTGGTTTGGATTTTAGCTTTGCACTCCGGGAGTTCGAGTGAAAAGTTGTAAGCTTCTCCTGCCTCTCCCTGCATGATGCCCCTCACTCACTCGCTCACTCACTCTCTCACTCTCTCTCTCTCTGACGCTTTTCCGGCTGCCACTGCCCCTGCCCCTGTCCGCTTTTCATTATGAAAATGCAGCTGGAGATGCAGTTGCAGCTGCTGTTGCAGTTGTTGTGGCAGTTGTTGTTGCAGCTGTTAAACAATTAGCAAATTAAGCTCTGAACTTTCAACTCTCTCTCTCTCTCTCTGACTCTCTCACTGGGCAGAGAGGAATCGCGGCAAACAATAAGAAAACACAAAGGGGCGGGCAAAATACTTCCCTGCCCCTTCCATCCATCTGCGTATGAGTGACGTCCGATGGAGTCCAATGAAGTCCCTCCCCCCCCCCCTGCATTTCCCGCTTCACTTTTTAGACCAAGTTTTTCTCAAGTGTCGCCCGCGCGCGGCCATAAAACTTTCAAAATTTTTACGCTTTGCTGGCTTATTAGGTGAGTGCCGTCCCGGCGTCGTCCTGTTGTCGTTCTGTTGTCGTCCTTTAGGGCAAAGTCCTAGTCTAAGCCCCAGGCAACATGCCCCCATGGCCCCATTTCCCCCCGCCGCTGCCAAATTCCAAAAATAAAGTTTCGGCCTCTCGCTTCCCGTTTTAATTTCAGTTTGACAAAGTGAATGAATGAATGAATGAATGAGTCGAAGCTCGAGTTTACGCTCCTCCTCGCCCCCGTCAGTCCGTCTCTGGCAACGCCAAAGTGTGGGAGAAGGGGCGGTCCGGGGTCTGCTCTCTGTCAAGCGCAAGTTATGGACGCGCGTCCGTCTAATTACCGAGTCTCACGCCAACAAACGCCAATTAAATACGCGATGGAGTGCCAGGATCACCAGACCCACAATTATACCCGTGGCACCACCCCACACCAACCCCCCCCGAAAACTTTGCTGCATGGTCGAAAACTAGGCCCAACCCAACCCAAAACAGTTGGCATGTTTGGGTCATTAATTGGAATTTTCGGGCGAAAGAAAATCATTTCGTTGAGGCAGCAAAAAACTGCATTCGTTTTCTTTCTTTTTTCTTTGGGCCTTCTTTGAATACCTATGCTTGAGATCGATTGGAGCTCTAAAATGCCAACTCTTCCAATAAAAAAAAAAAAAAAAAACGAGAAGGAACGTGTGAGTCGCTTCTGTGGACGCGACTCTACTTTAAGTGCCCGTTCTCAGTCAGTATATAAATTTGTGAGCTTCTGATTTATGTAGAATTTTAAAATAGTTTACGTCTTACATTTGTTTGATGCATCTACAATGTGCACATTTAAAATGTAGATTATACATCTGTAATATAACTCTCTATCGAAATTTAAATACACTTGTAGCAGTGTGCTATCACATGAGTCTGGAAACAAAATATTGTTGCTCTAGCTCTTATAGTTTCTGAGATCAAGGCGCTCATCAACACGAACAGAGGAACAGACGGACGACAGCCTCGGCTATTGAACTGCCCAAGCTGACTCACATTTTTAAAGATAATCGAGTGATGCATCTTAAATTATTACTATAAATATTCTTATATTTAATATATATATATTTTTTTTGTTCGCAATAATTTTCTTTTATTTTGATCAATAAATAGATAAATATCCTCTATGGCAGAGTCATGAACGTGCCAATGGAACTTTTGGTGCCACTTCATCAAAGGAGGTGTCACATCTGCCCTCTCCCCCAAAGAATCAAAGCAAGAATCAAACATTTTATCCCGACATCACGTCGTTTGGGCGGGCATCATGTCTTTGAGCGCCAAGCCCAAGTCTTTGGTGGGCATGTCTTTGGGCCATATATTACCTGGCCCCATGGACAGGCGGAGTTTTGGGTTACGTGATAAGTAGGATGTGGTGTCCTGCTTTATGGTCTCTCCTCGTTGTCCTTTAGCCGGTCATCGATGCTGCCTGCTGATGAGCTGCTGCTAAAAGTTCGGATAATTAATCACGGTCCCAAGAGCCCTGGGAGTTTGCCATTTATTACGCGCCTGCCTGGTCCTGCCCCTGGCTGCTCCTGCCTGCCCCTTTTGGCGCCTCTTGTAGATGTCTAATTACTCAGAGATGTTGCAAGTTGTTCCATGAATTACGGCAGTACATGGGTGGGTACATGAGTGCCAGCCAGTGAATTTTCGGGGCATGCTTGCAGCAATTCATTTTCCATGCAATTTGATAATTCTACAACGCTTAAAGGCAGACAAAAGCGATTTGAAATCAGATATTATCTGGTGTGTCGATATTTAATTGATTTTTAATCGAAAAAGAATAACCGATTATCGATAAGTTATCGATTACTGGAAAAATAATTATAGTTTCGTTAAATTTTGTTTTATTAACCATAACAATTAATTGTGTTATCGATTATTTATCGATTATTTATTTTATTATTTATTTATTATTAATTTTCGTTTGAGTTACACTATGATTGTTACTCATCCTCATATTTGTCTTTCGTATTTATTTTTTTACGAGCTTGATTCACGAATCACATTTGTAGGCGCCTCAAAAGCTTTTACAGATATTGAGATTGAATTAATGGCACAGGCACTGCCACTGCCTGCCAGGATATGCGTGGGGCAGTGTCATCGATTGCATTCACAAATCGGGACATGTCAATTGCGGTGTTCTCGGATGGCGACAATGACCGCAAGTCCAAGGCTTCTCCTGTGCCACAGAATGCGAATGAAGCAAGATGAATGAATGAATGAATGAAAGAATGGATAAAATGTATGAATGAATGGATGGTTAGCTGGATGGACTGCATGGCAGTTCATTAGTGTGTAATTGTGAGAGAGAAGGGAGAGAAGTGCGCATCGATTTGCATTTACGAATTGAATTCTCGAATGTCCAGAGGGCAGAGGCAACGCGGCAATGACCGCACAGCCACAGAGAAAGGACGACAGTCGACCATGAGATGGGCCACAGTGGCCCACTCTTCTTTGTCCTCGGGGGGGTTAGAGGTCACCTTCTGCTGTTACCTCGGCCCCCTGCTTCAGGTGCTGCTACTGCCTTTCGGGGGCAGGCTGCAATTGAAATTGTTGCGGTTGGTTTTACAAGTAAATTGTCAGAGAGCCAGTAGGCTCTCTGTGGTAGGAAAAAGACCATGCACCGCCATGCACCTGCAATCCCCTGCAGCCCACGACCCCATACCCATACCCTGCTGCCGTACCCTGCTTCCTCGCCCCCACAGCAATTGAAAATGCAATTTAGCGTGTGAGGCAGTCGTTTTTTTTCAAGTTATATCCTGTACTTGAAACGGTACAAAAGGATTTATGGTATTTGTTGAAGCTCAAAGAGAGCCATACGCCACCTGGGGATATCTGAGAGACCATCAAATATTTTTATTAATACATATAAAAACTTTACAATTTTAAAGATCTAAGCGTTAGAGTTTAAATAATGTAAAAATGTTAAATGTCGCTACACATATCCCAAAAATCATTGCAATCGGCTGTCACAAATAATTTCGTATGGAAAAGATAAACTTTCCAGATTCTTAAATAATTATAATAATAGTTGGAAATATTTAAGGTAAGCAAACCGCTGCTCCTTCATTGCTTAACAGGGTAACCCACCTGTCTGTAGCATTTGTGGCGCTCCTGTTTTCGGTTTTGTTCGACTCGTTTTTGTTGTTTTCCGTTCCGCTTGCACTCGTTTCTGCTATAAGGACCATCTCGTTCATTTCATTCGCTTTTTTCACGCGCGCTGTCTGCTGTTCAATCTTTTGGCCTTTTGTTTTGTCAATGGAAAAACCACAGCGGCACCTACCACCACCCCAACCCACCCCACCCATCAGGTGTGTGTGTGTGTGTGTGTGTAACTGCGATTTCGATGAATTTCGTTGAGCTTTACCCGGTTTTGCCGTTACAGTTTTTCGCTTTGTCTTTTTTTTTTGTGCGCTTTTCATTTCGTGGCCTTTTGTGTGCGTGCGTGCGGGAGGAGAAGGAAAGTGTTGCCTACATTTTTGGGCATATCCGTACACGTTTTTTTCACTGTTCTACCTCTTGCCTGGCGTCATGCTTCGACCTTCGGCATTCAGTATTCGGTTGTGGCTCTGGTAGCTTTTTTTCTAGCATTCTGTATCGGTTAGAACCGCTTTCCCTCACTGTCTTTCGTCTCTCAAAAGGACAGATTCATTAGTGAATTTAATTAAATTAGTTTTAATATTCCGTTACGCCTTTTCTCTGCTGTCCTGCGTCTGGCACTCATTAAAGCGTCACTTTCTCCATGGGAAGAAAAGAAAAACGAAACACTGGAGAGAAGGAGCAGAGCAGCAAGAGGATAAAGCGAGCAGCTTGACTGTGCAAGCAGCGGGGTGGCGAGTGGCACCAATTTATATTGTACAAACCAATTGCCACGCCCCGCATGTGACAAGTGCCACGCCCATGCCATTTCCGATATATATCGCAGAATACCGCTGCCCCACCCCCATCCCCCAGCATATGTTCTTGGCAATCAGAAATCAAAAAGTAAATATTAAAGGAAAAAAAAATATGCAAAAAAATAAGCAAGAAAAAAAGAGTGTGTAAGGCGTGTGTGTGTGTGTAGGGGTGGGCGTTGGGGCATGGCCCTCCTGCTGTCTGGATAAAGCAAATCAATCAAAGAAAATGTTTAATATTTTTCGCTATGCGCTTCACAGGACGCACAGGACGCCATGGCGTTGACACAAAACGGAATGAAACTGAAGCTGAAAGCATACCAAAAAAAAGAAAGAAATCTTAGTGGGAAGAGACGGTTGGGGTGGGGGGCAGGAACTCTACAATTGTCTGCCTTTTGTGTCAGCTGTCAATTTTGTTGCTGCTGCTGCTGCTGCTGCCGCTGCTGTTGTGTATCGAACGTTGACTTAGCTGGCAAGGCAACACATCTCCCTCAGCTACAGGACGCGTATCGCTGAAGGAATTTACAGCAAAAAGCGTAAACATTTGCCGCCATCTCTGTTTGGCCCTTTAAGTAGAGTCAACGACAACGACAACAACAACAACAATTTCTTGGCTAATGATCTCAAATGTGCTTACCCCTTAGCCCCTTCATCTTTCAGTGTTATCCTTATCGAAGTGCTGGGCGAAGAATCACAAATAATAATAATAAGAATAATAATAATTATATTGAAAAATAAATTGCTCTCTCCCTCTCTCTCTCTCTGTCTCTCTCTCTCTTTCTGGCTGGCTGGCTGGGTGTCAGTGTTGCCAGGTGACATATGCAGCAGAGTTGCCACACACACACACACACACACACACACACGTTCTTTTCTGCTCTGCTTCATCGTTTATCTTCGTCAATGCTTTTTGATTTACGTGCTCTCGGTGATTGCCTTTACCTTTGCCTATACCGCCACCCCCACCACACCCCTCTCAAACACGCCTGGCAACAGCACCTTGCGCTGAGACAAACCTGCCCCTTCCCCTGCCCTGCCCTGCGCCGCTAATGTGCCAAGTCAAAGGGCGCAAGGGACCAACGAGGCATTTAAACACAATTTCCTTAAACAACAACAACAACAAAATATATATTAAAAAACGAGCAAGAAAAAAGGCTGCGAAAAACTACATGGAGCAAGGGCATACCCTGTATTTAATAAAATGGATGAATTTCTTGGGCTACTGGAAGAAAAAGGAATTAATAAATAAAAAATGAATCAAAATTTTAAAGCCACAAAACTGATGATAAATACATAAATAATTCAGAGAGACATTTTTTTATTTATCATTTGTTTTGTGGCTTTCAAATGTGTATTAATTTTTTATTTATTTATTATTTGTATTATTATTATTATATTTTTATAATTTAAAAAGAAATTTATATATTTATTTATCATTTGTTTTGTGGCTTTATAATGTTTATACATTTTTTATTTATATATTTACATAAATTTCATTTTAAATTATTTATTTATTTATCATTTGTTTTGTGGCTTTAAAATCTCAACTTTCGGAAGATATGTAAATAGATAATGGCTCGATTCATGACCCACAAAAGACAGCTTTGGTATGCTGCAAGTTGTGAGTAGATTTAGGCACTAGCATGTTGCCACACACTTCTCCCCTTTTTTTTTAATTGATTAAATGTGTTCCGATGATGGAAATGAACCAAACTCTGATTAACATCTCTCTTTTGGCACATAAACAGTCGCTCAAGTCGCAAAGAAATGGCTCTATCCACGCTAAAAAAAAGCCTCCTTGATTTGCTGCTTTGCTCCCTACAAAAAGCATCATGCCGCATGCCCCCTGCCACAACGATGTAGTGGGTGTCCAAGCAACAAAAAACGAACAGCGAAATCGCGTTACGTGCCCTGCGCCCCGAGAGACACGTGAATGAGTGGGGCCGGTG
Source organism: Drosophila ambigua (assembly GCA_018150905.1). Lineage (NCBI taxonomy): Eukaryota > Metazoa > Arthropoda > Insecta > Diptera > Drosophilidae > Drosophila > Drosophila ambigua. The sequence goes on along the minus strand of JAECWS010000151.1, from coordinate 2,248,458 downwards.
GCGGGGTAAGGCCCAAAAGGATGCCCTGCTTATTATTATTTCATTTTTGCTACCTTCGGTAGTGCCCCCGACTCCCCCCAGCACCGTCAAATTCCATGTTGTTTGGTGGGCGGCAATTTCATTCAATTTCGCTTACAAAAATTTTCAACGCCAACGGCAATTGAAGAAGGAGGCGCAGACCGATAAGAACCACCTGCAGGACGCCATTTACCTCAGCTCCAGCTCCAGCTCCGATATTCCATTACCATTCCTTAGAGCGTCGCGGCGCGGCGCTCGTTAGGATCTTGGACTTTTGCGGTTTATGAAAATCTGTTGGCGTGTCCTGGCGTGTCCTGCGAGTGTCATTAGCGGCTCAGCGGCATTGTTTGCCAAATCAAACAATTTTGCATTGTTGTGGGGGGCGGGGGCCATAAATTACAGCAGGAGAACAGAGCGAAGCACCGAGCCACCATTTGATGGCCTTCTCATGCTAATTCTCTTGCCAAATTTCACATTTGTTTTGTCGGCAGCGCAGGGAGCGGAAAACTCTTTTCTTTTATGAAAAATTCATGCGACTTTGCCAGCGCTCACAGGCTCCTTCTGGCAGCAGCCGCGCACCGCAGCCACCCACGAAAATAATAAATTATTCCAAAATGCAAAACATTTGCCGCGTATGAGTGATTTAAAGCGAATGCAAAATACAGATATGCGACGATACGGATCTATATGTGTATATAATAAATATTCGCCTGGGCCATATGGCATAGCGCTTTGGCTCCTTGGGTGGAGCCTGCCTGCCTGCTGGCTCTTTGCATATTTATTGGACATTTGCCTCAAAACAGAGTCGCAGCCCAAGAGAGAGAGTGAGAGAGAGTATTTTCTTTCGTTGTTCGATTAGCATACTCGCTGCCGAAAGCCAGCAACAAAATTGACAGCCAGCAAAAGGATTCTAAGCCAAACTGACAGATGAGTAGTGCTGCATGACGCGTGCCGCATTCCCTTTGCCACAGAATTGGCCAGCTTTTGCCTTGGAAAAATTCCTGTGCTCAAGAACTCATCTTGCAGCTTATTTATTGCTTTATTAAACCTTCTCTCACGGGAGCCCAAACAAACAAAGGCCTCAGCCGGAACGTAGGTCCTTTAACGCCTTCAATCAATGGCCATGCCCCTGCCCCTGCCCCTGCCCTGTGCTGCCTCGTGTGACTAGTTTTTGTGGCTTAGTAGCTTCGGGGGAGGGTGATGTGTTAACCCTTTTCTAATTTACTTACACTTGAATAGTTTTTGCCGAAACGTGAACCCAAAAACCGAAACTTCTGCTTCATTAGTGACATCGCCAGAGCGGCCAGAGGGGCAGCCACTCGAAGGTAGTGCAGAGACAGACAGATGGAAAGGGCCACACGGAGCCACAAAAGATTGGGAAAGTAGAGAAAGAGGCAGGGAAAGAGGCAGAGCAAGAGAGTGAAACGAGCCGAAAGGCAAACAAAAACTAAAGCAAATTGCCGGGCGGCACTGCAGGCAATAATCAACCTGAACACAGTGAACACTCGCTGTGGAAGAGCTCCAATTAAAAGCAAAATTCTATAGCCTAAAAACAGTGTTAATTCGCTATGGAAGAACTCCAATCAGCTGCACAAATCTACAGGCTACAAGAATAATTCTTGTGGGCGGTGCTGGGCTGCTTCTTTGTGGGTGTATTTTTTTTGGCTGCCTTCTTTTACCTTTTCTATTTGTTCGATTAACCCCGGAGGTTCTCTTTTAAATTCTTTGGCCAGTCCATGCGAATCTTCGGGCAGTCGAGGCAATAAAAATCTGTCCAGAATTCTTCACATAATTTTAAAATGCACAAAAAGAAAAGCAAAGCCAAGCAGAGTGAGTGAAAGTCGAGTGAAATGTCAAAGGTCGGCGAGAGCAAACGACAAGATGGGTGGGGTAGGGTCGTGGCGCAATTATGTTGCCTCGAACCGACCCGAACCGACCAGCAACAACAACAACAACAACAACTGTCATGCCGAATGGCATAAATCATAAATTACACGACAATTCTGTCAGCGACAGTTGTACATCACAGAGAAAGCGAAAGACATGGAGAGAGAGGAGGGAGGGAGAGAGCGAGTGAGCTGGGAGCTGCTCTAAATCCTAAATGGATTCCACTTGGAGCCTCGACTGAAGCAGCTGCCGTGCAGCAGGCTCGCCTCGTTCGTCTGCCGGCGTCAAAGGCAATGTTGTCATAAAGCATTTGCACAACGAACAAAAATTGTATAAACATAAATGTGCTGGCCTGGCCCTGCCCAGCCGCTGCAAATGAAACTAAAAACCGCCCAAAAAACAAACCGCAAGAATGCCCAAAAACCGAGAAAGCAAAAACCCCACGAACAACAATGAAAGAAAGGAGGGGGAGTAGGGAGGAGGGAGAACAGCAGAAGGAGCAAATGAAAACTGTCATAAAAGTTGAGCACAGCGTTGGGGGGCATTTGTTGCATTTGCCGCCCCTTAAATGCTGAAAGAAGAAAGTCAGAGAGTTTGGAGAGAGAGTGTTGGAGAGTGTGTGTGTGTGTGGCGAGCAGGGGAGGCGGCGGTGTAGCGCTGTGGATCAGGTGGCAGCTGCGGGCGACACTGGCGACTGGGCGGCTGGGCGACTCCTTGCAGGTGATTTCCGTTTGTCGCCCAAAGACATTTGCTTTTCTTTCTTACTTTCGTTTCCTTTCTTTCTTTCCTTTCTTTCATCTGTGGTTGTTGTTGCTGCTGTTGTTGTTGCTTGTGTAAACTTTTGTCAATGTCTTGGCAGCTGGCAAATCCACTCCCTGCTGCCTACACCCCACCACCCGCTCTGAGTTCTTGGCTAATCTAAGCGGGCGAAAGACTTTGACTTAAGCGAAACACGTACGGAGCAGCCACCCCAACCCCCAACCCCCAGCCCCCACAAACCCCCCAATCGACATCACCCACGAGCCATGAGGCAAGGTCGCAGAGTGGTCTCCCCGGCTCGTTGTCATTCCGATAGAGTGCCAGCAGCTCAGCCTGTGTGTCCTGTCCTGCCCTGCCCTGCCCTGCTGTCCTGTGCTGTCCTGTGCGTCCTGTGCTTACACTTGATAGGCTTCACGTGGAACGTGTCCTGTGTCCTGTGTCCTGGGTCTGTGTCTGTGTCCTTGTCGACGACAACCGACAACGACAATTGCCAGGGCACAAGTTTTCAAGAACAACATACCAGAGGACAGGACATAGACAGGAGCATCCACCCATCACTACGCTCCAGACCCCCCTGCCCACGTCCCACAGTAGCAGGGCCAACTAATGGCGGGGGGAGCAGGAGAGCCGTAGCAGGTGGCAAGCAGTGCAGTGGGTGCCCCCTGAGACGAGGAGTCGCTGTGGGGAGTTGCTGCAAAAACATTAGAGGCGAAAGTTTGCTCTTAACGAAGCGTTCAAGTGGAATAAGTGGAACAAATGCCAATGTGCGAGCGGGCGAGAGAGAGTGAGAGAGGGAGAGCCGAAAGAAAGAGATCGGAGACCCCCACCCAGCTGGAGACAGTGCCTGGACCTCCTCTCGATATAATCAGCATCGTTGTGCAGGCATAAGAAATCCCCAAAAGAAAGTCCCTACCTGGCTGCAGCAGCAGCAGCAGCAGCAGGAGGCAACAATGAGACTCTCAAAAGTCCCACAGGGAGGTGGCAAAGGTGCACAAGGACGATACCTATTGATGTTTCTTTCGCTTGGGTTTGTTTTGTTATTGCTGCTTGCCTTAGCCCGAAACTTGATTGTAAAATAATTGAACAACAGTCTGAAGAAAATGACTGCGAGGCAGGCGGCAGGCGGCAGCTGGTTGGCTGTGTGCTGGAAGGCGTGGCTATTGCTTGGGGAATGCCATTCCCACACCCACCCACCACTCCAGGTAGTTGAGCAGATAATTTCGATAGCGAGAGAGAGAGGGAACGTCCTCTTGTTTTTTGAAACGGTTACGAAACGGTTAAGAAACGTTTAGGCGGGAAATAATTGTTTTGGCCTTTTCCGTATGGCCCCTGGGGACAATTACGAAACGGCTAAGCGGCGGGCATATTTTGGCTTCGGTATTCGGAACGGTTAAGCTTGCGCTTATGTTTGGAAATCTGTTCGGAATGGTTTCGGAAAGTGGCCATGTGAAACGGCTGGAAAATGGTCATAAAACGATTCTGAATCGGTAATGAATTGGTTATAAATTGGTTTGAGGTGATAGTAAAGCTTCAGCAAAATTATTTGGAAACCGTTTTTAAACGTTAATTAAACGGAATATTTAGAGAAATATTCCAACCAAAATTGTTTTTAAATATTTGTATTATTATTTGTATTATTATATTATTATTATTAATATTATTTTTATTATTATTAATATTAGTATAATTATTATTATTAGTATTATTATTATTATTTGTATTATTATTTACATATTTATTATGGTATTGTTACTAATATTATTATTATTAATATTATTAGACAGTAAAGACTCGTAAAGCATTCATAAATATTCTAAATATTTACACGCAATATTTCGCTTAGCTGAGAATATTCTACGACTCTTTGCTTGATGGAAAATATTCTTGATTGAATAAAAGTCATTAAAGTATTTTGGAATGAATTATACCAAAGCAAATGCCATCGAAAAATACTCAAAATAGGCAGAAAGAATTTATTTAATTTACTTAATTTAATTTATTAAGATTATTTATTTATCGATTTAAAGTAAAACTCAACATTTAATAGTTGAGACTGAAAACCGTTGCCTCACAGAAAGATTTACACAACGAGTACTAAAAAAAATAAACAATTATTAATTATTAATTATTTATTAAAATATTTTGAATGCTTTATTTGTGGAGGGACTTTCCGGGAGAAGGACAAATATCCAATGATGGATGTGCCGCTGCGCAAAGGCTGACATTTTCATGAAATTTATCACTGACAAGTGTGGGGGGGTTGGGGGCATGGGCAAATCCGTAAACAAAAAAGCAGCAACTCCTTGATTAAGGTTGATTAGCAGGACTCCATGCTAGCGATAATGCCCAGTGGCAGGACAGCATTTGCTATGCGCAGGACTCATAACCAGTTGCCGTAGCCGTAGCTCATTGCCAGTCGCAGGATTCAGGCCCAGCCCCGGCCAACAATGGTCTAATGTCCCCCCCCCCAGAGGCCATTGTTTGACAAGGCCAATCTTTCAGGCCCCTTGACTTTAAAGCGGCAGAAAAAGCAGAAAGAGGCCCGAAAGGGGAGAAACTAATGAGTGAACGTGTTCAAGCAAATTGGCCCTAACGGCCATGTGCCCCGATGCTGTGTCGCATCCGCTTTTTCGGGCTAATCAAAGTTCTGCCTCAAAGTTTTAGCCAGGCGCGAAGGAAGGACATTTATTGACCAAATTAAAAGATGCATAACAAATGCCTTGTCATGCTGATGTCGGATGATAGTCTGTCCGTTGGATACTTAGTCGGGCATAAATCATAAAGAGCAGTAGCTGCCACACATATATAGTAGAAAATAAAATACAAGAGCCGGAGTCCATGGGTAATGAAAAGTTTACCAACAAACAAAAAAATAAACGAAGAAAATTCAAAATAAATTAAACGCAAAGCCAAATGGTGGGCGCTGTGGCGCCGGGTGGGGTGACCAATATGGGGGCTGGAATGGACAGCAAAACTTTTAATCTTAAATCAACCAAACGCAGGACAACACGACAAATGTTCGACAAGTCGCAGGGCACAAAAGCCAGTGGGCATTTCTCTTGTGCTCTTGTCAAATATTTACCCAATAAATTCCCATTAAAACTAACAATTGGTTTACTTTTTAGCCTAAATGACAACCCTGCTGCTTCCGCTGTGCTGTGTGTGCTGTGGCAGCTCTGCTTCTGCCTCTACTTTATTTTTGCCTCCTTGCAACTTTTCATCGTTGTAATTTCTGCGGCTGTGCTCGCTGTCACCGCATAGCAATGCTGGCAAAGGAAAAATCAACCATTCAATGGTGCGCCCCATGTCTGTGGGTGGGGTGGGGGGTGGCATGCGTAAGTGTTGCTGCAAGTGCCGGATGTGACTTTTTGCTGAAGTTTTCTTGAGCTTCTTTTTTGGGTTTTTGTTTTGTTTTTTGGGTTGTCTTTGGGAAAGCGATGCGCGACGACATGCATGAAACAAAGCGATACAAAGAATACCAATGAAAACAAATAAACAGTGGAAGTGGCAGTGGCAGTGGAGTGGCAGGGGCGACACAGCTGGGGGGCATGGGAGAGCGACAGGGCAGAGATGTGCAGAGAGTGCGGCATGCAAATTGTTAATAAGGTTCCGCAGAGCTAAATAAACTTTAGCTAGGGCACACAGAATCCCACAGAATTTAGTGAATGAAAAATGCAGCAGAAATAATAATTACAATAAATAAATAATAAATACAAAAATAATATTCAATAATATTTATTTAATTGTTTATTTAATTTATTTATTGTGTTGCTCCTACGAATCACAAGGCTGTTTGTAGTGTCATATTTTTAGGGATATGCTTGGCTGTGTGGTCTCCTAATTATTTGCGCAACTGCTCGTTGGGATAGGCGTGTGGGAAGCGAGGAAAGTGATTCTCCTCTGCATCGCCTTCCAACTCGTCTTCAAACTCCTCCTGCATCTGCTCCTCCTGCTCTTGCATCTGCAGCTCCTCCTGCTCCTCCTGCTCCACCTCCTTCCACTGCTCCAACTCCTCAAACTCTATCTCACAATCAGGTAGGGGGCAGCGATTGCTCCATGGGTATGGCAGCCTTCCGCTCATCTTGAAGCACAGACAGATTTAATTTAACAACAAATAATTAAGGAACTTTAATCAATAAACCTCGGAATACCTTTTAGAAAATATACTGCAAATGGCACTGGGCGTTAATAATACTATATTTTGTTGTTGCTTGTACGGAGAATATCTGTATTTCTGTTGTTAGACTCGTCAGAACAAAGTCATTCGCCCCGAGTGCTTTGTGCTGTGTGCTTGAGTTTTGTTTTTTTGGATTGCCAAAAATCTACCGATAAGGAAACCATTCAATGATGCTCAACATTGTATTCAAATCGAAGCACACAAAATTTCACAGTAATACCAACTGAAAATGCATGCCCGACGATGCCTTTGCTGCCTTTTTCCCTTGCTGGAATCGAATCCAAAGGCAAACTCTTCTTTATTGCAGTTTTCTGGCAAAATACGAAATGCATTTCCATTCTCTGACAGACAAAAAAAAAAAAAATAGTGTGCAATAGGGGTGGGATGGTGGGTGGTGGGGGGGGGGTTTGTTCCAAAAATATTGTTGTGCATAAATTTGATTGCATTTTGATTTCATTTTGAATTTCTTGTTTGCAAAATTTTCAAATGCGATGCAATTTACGATGCTCCAAAAGATGATTTCCGTTTGCACACAGACACACACACACACACACACACACAGATTGGGGAGCCAAGTCTCACTCACTCACTCTCTGTCTCTCTCTGTCATTCTCTTTCCTTGCTTCTCTGTTTCTGTCTGCAATTATATTTCGATATTCCGATGGCCCCAATGCCTCTCTTCACCTACTACCCTACTGCTCCCCACCCTCCCATCATTCCCTGCCATAAACTGGAAAATCCAAAACATGCAATGGCCGCTGGCTTTTTTGGCATCCACTCTCTTGCCCGTTGCCCGCTGCCCGCTGATCGCCGCTTGCACTTCGTCTCTAGCTTTTTCCATGCCAAAAGCGGCGTGGCAGGAAGTGGGCGGTAAAAGTGGGTGGCACAAATGAGCAAAAATTATGAGTGCAGCATTTTCTAATTTAATGTGATTATTATTATAATTATTATATGCATTTGTGCTGGCTGCTGCTGGAGGGGCAGCCTCTATTTATTTCCAGCAATTTCTTGGCGATAATCCCAAAAATGTCATTAGTGGGTGCCATGCGAGGGGGCAGAAACTGGGGCTTGCAGAAGTGCTTGGTATGCAGTGGGGTGCATATATTTATGTGCATATGTTGATAATAGAAATTAAATAAACTAAAAGCGAGCAAATATTTTACCATTTATTTACTTATTTTATTATTATTATTTTTGGGGTTTTTGCTATTTGTTGTTGGTGTTTTCGCACCGAAAATTAAGTTCTTTCTGCCACAGAATGTGCAGATTTGTGTTGGGTTTTTTGTAAGCGACTCAGCTGCCAACAGGCGGAAACCAAAGGGCCATAGAACGGGCTGTTGGTTGCCACATGCCACCACAACTTGGAAAAAAAAAGAATTAATACAAATGTGTCTAGTCTTTGCACCAAGTGATCGAAAAAAGAGGCGTACCCGCGGGTGGGGTACATGCGGCTGTGGCTTCGAATGGCTGCTGGTTCATGGTTATGGGGATCTAGGATCTCATGGGCAATCTCTCACTCAAAGCTAAACTGTTGCCGTGGCGACGATCCTTGATGCCGCGCTCCGCTCCCTTGCCCAGGCTTAGCTCCTGTGAATTGTGCTGCCTGTGGGAAGAAAGGCTTTCCCTTTTTCACTGATTGCTGCCATGACTCGGGACTTATGCAAGTTTTTCGCCCTCTCACCCTCTCTCCCTCTCTCTCTGTGTGTGTTTTTGGGTTTTGCGGAAAAGCAAAAGAAAATTCCGCTTGTCAGCCATAAAGGTGTTTGCTTCACCTCCGTCACACCCTCCAGACCAACGCCAAATCCTCCGTGGGGACTCACAAGCCACCTGCGTGGGGGTGGGGCACGGGACACTGATTGGCACTTCATTTCGACTGCAGCCGATTCGATGCGATGCGATTCTCAGCGGGTGGGAGGGGGCATCGAGGCTGGCAGGACCGACCATTCGGAAGGCAGTTCCCCAATCAGCAACCTCTCACGTGCAGCAGTAGCAGCAGCAGCAGTCGCTGTGGCAGTGAGAGTGGGGTGTGGCACTGGCATGTGGCATGGCAACAATGGCAACAATAAACTGAGCAAACAACTTCTTGGGGGGTTGCACAAACATCTCAGTTCTCGGCTAAAGACTCCAAAGAAAAGTAAAAGGAAGAGAATTATAAAGGCAGAGACAGAGAGAGAGGGAGAGGGAGAAAGAGAGAGACAGGGCGAGCAAGTCCCATACATATTCAAAAGCAAAGACATCTCATAATTTTCGCCACCTCCCACCTCCGCCTGCCACACGAGCGACGTGCCACCCCGTGGAATATAAACCAACTAAAAAGTTTCACGCAGCGCAAACTTTAAGCTGCAGGAACCACACACCTCTCTCCATAACATAAACCATGCCCCCAGCTCCATGCGCCACACAGAAAACAAAACAAAAAACCCACAAAAAAACTGTGCAACAGAGGAAACAAAGTGTCGCCAGAGCAAAGAAAAACAGGAGACAGTCGAAGGTTCACCAACGCAAAAAAATACTTAAGAATTCGGGAAGCGAAGCATCGAATGCCCTCGAAGCTATCGGCAGGGTATACTCGATTCGATTATGTGGATAGTATTGGAGTTCCCCGTGCTAAATATAAAATTGCTTAGTATTTTTTATGCCCATACACTGCCCACAGCATCGCAGATACCTCGTAATACCCTCTAAAAATGGAGAAGCACATGCCGCGCCCCGCCTGCCTGGTGGGACGGACGCAGAACGGATGATAACATGCCATGCCCCCCAAAATCCAGCATTCGCTTTACTATCGCTTATGTTTTTTGTTTTCCTGTAATGCGATTTTCATTTCGCTGGAACTAGAAGCAGCGAACGTTAAAGGGTTTCATTGCATGACGTTCCACTTCGTTACATTCCATTATGTTCCATTGCATAGCGTTCCATTCCATTACTTTACATTCCACTTCGTTCCATTCCACGACGTTCCATTCCATAGGTTCTATTTCACTACGTTGTATTCCACAAAGTTCCATTCCAAACGGTTATTTTTCACTACGTTTTATTCCATAACGTTTCATTCCAACCCGTTCTATTTTACTAAGTTTCATTCCTTAACGTTCTATTTTGCTACGTTTTATTCAATAACGTTTCATTCCATAAAGTTCCATTGCATAACTTTCACTTTTATAACGTTTCATTCCACTATGTTTGACAGGCATTTTGCCTTTCAGTCCTCGGAACATTCGAAAATAAAGCATCAAGTACTCGGGGCGAATGAATAATTCGCCTTCAATATATTTCTTATTGTTATTTTCATTACAAAACTAAATTCCAAAGTAGCAACAACAAAATTTGTATTATTTTCTCGATATATATTTGCTGAAGGTAAATTCGATATTATTATTATTTTTTTCGATTATTATTTGTAATTCCCCGTTGCCCTGTTGTAGTGCCAACACACAAGAAAAATGGCGCCGCCACCAAATAGGAAGCTGTATGCCCCATGGAATCCCGTGCCCATACCTGATGCACCCATAATAGAGTTTGAGGAGGAGATGCGCAAGGCAGAGGAAGAGTATGAGCGGGAGGAGAAGGCGAAGGAGGAGAAGAGGGCGAGGCAGAGGAACAAGAAAGCCAAGAAAGAGTAGAGCCTCGGACTTTCCAAACCAAATCTTCCACAATATTATGGCACCAATCAAATTCTAGTGATTCGCCGCACCAATAACCAATTAAATAAATAATCCAACAATATTATTTTCTGCATTCAATGAGTATTTTGTTCTTGCTTTCTTTCACTCATTTGGAGCGTTGCTTTGGCTTTCCTTTGGTGTAGTTAATGTTGAGTATTCCTCATGGCTGCCGTACAATTGTCCCAGTTCTTTTCGAAATACGAGTATATTTTGTTCTCTGGTATCCTTCTATAAATGGCACATAGTTGCTGCGCTGAGAGTAGGCATGGGGGGCACACACACACACACACACACACACACATTTCCTTTGCCAAATGATTTGGCTGAATGCCAGAGAAAACAACAGCAGCAGCCAGCAGCAGCAGGAAGGACTGCAAAAATGCGCAATTTGCAATTGGAATATTCTGCTATATAAACAGCAGAATACAAAATATACAAATATATATATATATATGTATTTATGTCTATATATACGAGGGCTCTGGCTCTCTCATTTTGGCACGCATAAAATCAAAATTAATTTGCTAATAATGTTGTCGTAATTATCTAATTGCCACCCCAAAAATCCCACAGAGTATAAAGTTTCCGCTGCGTGATAATTACAGGACCCTCCAAACGTACGCAATTACACAACAAATACATGAACACAGCAAGAGCAAAAACCACATTCAAAATAATCACAGAGCACTGGCAATGCCAGCCCCTACACAAAATTCCTTAAAATTCAAATTACAATTGATCTTTGACAGCCGTTTGATGGGTGCGCATAGAGACCATAGTTAAGCGATGCATTTGGCATTTTTCGGCATTGAAATTGGCAGCAAAAAATGTATCGCAATTGATTCGAAATACTCGTAATTAGTGTATTTATTGCTGCCTTTTTTTTTGGTTGCTAAAAATGAATCCACAAATCGGATAACCTCGTGCAACGCGACGATGTCAAATGTTGTCAGCGGAAAAGTGCCAGAAAATCCACAGTTTTTATACCACTCCGCTGCCCCTTTCGGAATGCCTTTTGGAATCTTTTTTGGGCCTGCTAAGCGCGCAGCTCTGGCTGCTTATTCGCTGCTCTGAGCCGCCCATTTGCACTCCTTTTGTGCTGCCATTGCTACACCTATGGTGACCCTCTTTTTGCTCTGGTTTAGTCGTTTAAGCGTCGCGTAATTATGGCCACCATTTGGGAGCCTCTCGGACTCCTCCTGCTCGGACCATGGGGACCGCAGGCCATAAAACTCAAAGAGCATCACAAAAGTACGCTGGGCAGGGGGCTGTGGCAGGGCCAGGGGTTCATGTTGGGTCTTTGCACGTCCTCAATGTGGGCGCAAACAAAAGGCGAGGGGGGTGGGCGTGGGCGTGCAGAGCCTTAGACCCCAACATTCGATTTCAATTTGGCATTTAAATTGTTTGTCCTGTGTGCGTCGTCCTGCAATTAAGGGACGGACACAAGCTAAGCGCGCAATTAAAAGCTGGCCCCATGCCCCACCCCCCCTTTAGACACAGTCACTAAGTGCACGTTTTTACCCCCCCTCTCTCTCTTGCTCTCTGTCTCTTTTTGCAGGTCTCATGGGTGCGACATCGTGACATCCATCTGCTGACTGTCGGCCGCTATACGTACACATCGGATCAGCGTTTCGAGGCGCAGCATTCGCCACATGCCGAGGATTGGTCCCTGCGCATACGCTATGCCCAGCGCAAGGATTCGGGCATTTATGAGTGCCAGATCTCCACAACACCACCCATCGGGCATGCTGTCTACTTGAATATTGTGGGTGAGTAATCGAAGACAACAAACAAAAAAACAGCAGCTAAATAGGTCTCTTCCTGCCCCCTTGAGCTTTTAAGCAACATTTAGTGGCGCCAAAAAATAATTTAATAAATTAATAAAATAATTATAAATAATAAAATAATAAATAATAATATATAATAAAATAAAATAAAAAATAAAATAAAATAAAATATATTTCCTGCTTTGGCTATAAATATTATGTATTAATAAAATATATAAATATAAAAAATAAAATAAAATAAAAAAAATAAAATATTATATCCAAATAAATTAAAAATAAAATAAAATAAATAAAATATGTTTTCTGTCTTAATAAAATAACTATAAATATAATAAAATAATAACAATAAATATAAATATAAAAATAAAAATTAATAAAAATAAATAACAAATTAAAATAAAACAAATACAATTTATTTCCTGCTTTGGCTATAAATATTATGTATTATATTATTTACTCAATCTCCAATGGTGCACAGCAGCAAGCAATTTCCGTTCTCACATCCCAGTGAAGATGCACAGCTACTCGCACGAGTCGTTCAGCCCTCGATTATTGGATTGTATTTGCAACCACAGCCATTTCGCGCAGTGTAATCTCAAGTGTGTCGCCAATTTGTAGGCGCGGCCATAGAAGCATCGATGTGCCCCATTGGAGTGCTCTCGAAGTGGAGAGTCCGCGCGTCGTGGGGGTTCATTTTTGGGGTCTTTCCTTTTGGTTCACTCTGCCCAAACTGTGGACTCATTCTGACACCCTTTGGGTTCGCTCCCTTGCAACATTCCCCTGCGGGGACTACTCCCTGTGGCCAAAGGTCTGCTTTTGGTTCGAGGGGCCAACGCAACGTGTGAGTGATTTGCCAACTACTTTGATGTTTGCACTGATATCCAATCTGGCAGCAAACAGAGAGTAGCCACCAGACGGGAGCAGCAGCAGCAGCAGCAGAGGCAACATCATTGGTGTCCATTCGTGGCGTTGCCAACACCAAATGTTGACCACTTGATGGGGTATCTATTTCCGGGGTTCGTTCCCTTCTTTTTTTTTGCACTGTATGTGGCTTTGGCTGTGGCTGCCGCTGCTGCTGCTGTCGCACATGTTTCGTGTTGTCGTTTTATGGCAGCTTTTTGCTGCTTTTGATGATTCCCCTGGGCACCATTTGCACTTTATGGCCGACTCCTTGGCTCTACTTCATGCTGTAGAAGCCGAGCAGAGAGACACCCGACACTCGGATGCGCATCGGAGACGCGTTTCAGCCGGAGGTGCCACGGCTCATAAATCACAACTTATGCAGGAGGTGGCGGCGCCGTCTCGCACTCCAGAATGGCTACAAAAAAGCAAAGCCACACAACTAATGACACAAATACAGAGGGCATCAGCTGTGGGCTGGCTCTGTGCATCTTTATGCGTGAAGTATCTCATGGATAGTTATGTGTGCCCGAGAGAGCGAGTGAGAGAGCGAAAATCGCTGAAGTTTTGATGAAACTTTGATAGGAAATGGAAGGCCAAGGACCCTTTTAGCAGCACAGATGACCAGCCTTGGGGGGGGTGTATAATTTTGGAAATATTTATAAGAAAAAAAAACTGCAGTAATTTCGTTTGCTAGAAAGTATCTGTATCTGCCATCTGGCATTCCATTCGTGGAGTAATCTACTGAAAAATATCGCCAACATTTCTTCACTTTTAGCTTCCTCTCCTCTTCTTTCTCCTCCATTTTTAAGCGCCTTGTTGCCTCATTTCTTCTCATTTTGTAATCTCCTTCATGACATATTCAGCATAATTTTTTTTTTAATTTATAACCGTCCCCCAATGTTCATTTTTGAAAGCATTTTAATTTGTTTTATTAATTGTTGTTGCTTTTTTTGTATTTTTTGGATAAAATTACAGCGAAAACTTTTGGCTTTTGCTGGGGAAACCAATGCCCACATTGCCCTCACACTAGCCAGCGCCCCAAAGAACAACAACAACAACAAAACACACAAACAAATGTGAGAGAATAAATAATGCAAATTTGTTTATTTTTCACACTGTCACAATATTTGAATAGTAATCAAAGCAGAGAGGAGGCGAGAAACACGCCCGACAGGGAGCGAGCCCTAGGACTCAGGCAGTGAGTGGAAGAGGGGGAGGGAGGGGAGAGCCCAGCCTTGGGCAACAGCCAGAACCCATCCTTAGGAGCCTCGAACGAGAGCCCCAGACAGATATTATATGCACAGAAATGTGAGGGAAAGGGAATAGGACTAGGAATGGGAATGGGAATGGAACTAGGAACTGTAGGTATCAGGACTTGCAGGGAGCAGGGAAAAGCCACGAGCAGCAGAAGGCAATGGAAGGAAGAGGAACACATGTACGCTGGCTGTGAGTGTGTGTGTGTGTGGATTCGGCAGACTATAAACATAAACCAAAACCATTATTATAATGTCAACACAAACACACACATAATTCCACTTTCAACACTTTTGCCTTTCGCTGGGAAAGCGAACAAGGATATGGCACATGGAGCAAGGATATAGAGAATGAGGGAATAGGGATAGGAATAGGAATAGGAATCGGAATGAGGATACGGATCGGGGCGCACGGCTATAGAGATAGCAGCGAGCGGGTGTGGAAGCGAGCAGAATAGGGCGTGGCTGTGGGCATGGAAATCACGCACAACACACATTTGCGGTTGCGGAGAGGAACTACTACGCCCCTGCTCCAACCCCACCCCACCCAACCCAACACTCAGCCAGTGCCACTCCCACTGCTAAAGCATGTCCTTGTTAGATGCCAAATGCCAGCAAATAAAGTGTGTGGCAGTCGTGACGAAAGTAAGGCCAAGGATGCGTCAGTTTTAAGCATTTGTCAAATGGCTACGAAACGGAGCCATTTGCAAGGAGTTTTCTGTGTGTGTTTTTGTGTGCAAGGATATCGATGAAGCGATGATGGAAGCAGCTCCCTTTTGGGCAAAACATGCGAGCGTTAGGGGAGATGTTTCCCTGTTGAGAAATCGCCAGGTTATTGGTTTTCGGTGAAGGACATGCGATATGCTGAAAGTCAAATAATTCAAGTCGATTTCCTGGACACAAAGTGCTGTGGATGGGCATGGCGGGGGGGCACAAAACAGAATGACACGATAACCGAATGAATATGCAGACATGGGAAATGGATGGAGGTGCAAAGAGCGGGCGGGGTTCCCACTGCCACGCCTTAAAGCGAATGCGCCCCCATGTCATTTTTGCATTTGTAGCTGGGGAATAAACTGCAAAGTTCGCTTTGATTTTTGTGTGGTTCAACATGCATTTATTTGTGTTACTGCTGCTGCCGAATGAACGCTGTGTGTGTGTGGGTGCATCTGTGTACGCATTTATCGTATCTGTGTTTTATTTGTGTATTTATCGATGTGACTGCAACTGCAACTGCAACTCCTCCCAGTCCATTGTATGGTATGGCTCTGCGATTATGTGGCAAAGCTTGCATAAAATATTTAGCAGATTTTGCTGCTGGTGCTCCAACTCCTTCGGAAATAAGCCAGCGTCACCGTGCTGCCCCAATAACGAAATTAATCTCACGGCTAGCTTGCTGCTTTAGTTTTCGTTGAATATTTTTGATTCTTTCCCACTTTTCATTTGACTTTTGCAACGGCTTTGCCTGCTTTGGCCAAAAATTCAAGCACAGATTTCCTTTGTTGGAGATTTAATTTATTGATCCACCAATTCAGGCCTGCTCTGTTGCCCCACCACCCCCTACCACTGCTCTGCTGGCGCCGCGTTTATCCCCTGATTTCGGGCACCAAAAGCGGCTTTAAAAACAAAGCCAAAAACCTCCGACCCCGAAAGCGGCTCCCATGGGAAAATTGCGGGTCATTGCGAAAGGGGAGGCTCTCTCCATCTCTCTCTATCATGTGTGTGTGTGTGGGCGTTTGGGGCGTGGCAGTGGCAGTGCTTGTGTGTGTGGGCTCCACAGGGCGTGGCCGTGGCACCCGTGTATGATGATGCGTTTGGGTTAATATTAAACAAATATTACGCATACGACACGAGGGACCGAGCGGCCACCAGATGGAAAATCATCAAAAGCGCTCTCATTGTGTGTGTGTGTCTGTATCTGTGTATC
Organism: Drosophila ambigua; assembly: GCA_018150905.1. Taxonomy (NCBI): domain Eukaryota; kingdom Metazoa; phylum Arthropoda; class Insecta; order Diptera; family Drosophilidae; genus Drosophila; species Drosophila ambigua. The sequence goes on along the minus strand of JAECWS010000151.1, from coordinate 2,232,082 downwards.
TGTGTATCTGCGGCATCTATGTGCACGTGTGTATCTTTCGGATGCGTGTGGCGCCTGCTAGCATGCAGTAGGTTTATTATTTATGCCATTCATGCGGTGATTCTCTCCCACATTCAAATCATCATCGCAGAAGGAGTTGCCGGCCCTGTATGCTCATGCCCCATGCCCCATGAACCATGACCCATGACCCACTCTGTGGCACATTCCCACGAGGAATTTATGACCTTTTTTTTAGCTTTTAATTTGGCCAAAACGGAGATGCAGATAGACGGAGAGAGACAAAAATTCGGTCATGTATGAGGCGGTTTCCTTCTCCTTGGAGGCCATTTGGAATTTGGATTATCTTTTGGTGATTTTTAGTTTTTCGCTTTCTCATTCCCAACTCCTTCACTCCGTACCCTCTGCCTTCAGGCACTCCTTTTACCACTTGCCAACTCAATTACTGAACGAATCGCAGTAGGAATCGTTGTAGGAATCGTATCTCCTGGCCAAAAGGACATACCTCGCTGCGGTCTGCGTGACCAAAATGCAAAAAGAGACGCGCCATGGGGAATCGTGCAGGAGCGGGAGAGAGAGGGAGAGCGTGAGAGCGTGAGAGACTCATTAATCAACGTAATTTCTGGCGGAGAGACTCCAATCTCTGGGTGGAGTATAAACGGTGCTTATGAATGATTCATGACTCCTTTTCAGCTAGTGCCGTAGCCATCTCTCTCTCTCGCTCTGTCTCTTCTCCTGTAGCCCCCCAGCTTTCTCACTCCCTCTGTCTCTATCGAATTAGTTTTGCTGCATTTGCGACGCTGCCTCTTGCACTTTGATTAATCGCCTTGTCAACATTTGTAGCCTAATTTGCAACTTTTATGCCGGGGCTTTCGAATGTGATTTATGGCCCCCAAAATATTGTCTCCCCCCCTCCCCAACACCACACCCGCGCCCACTCAAATACTGATGTGTGTGTGTGTGTGTGTTGGCTGTCACTTAAACTCGTGTAAATCAAACAATAAATTTCAATAAAAACACAAATAAAACCTATCAAACCCATGAAATAAAGATTCTCAAAAGGTTGCCCTTTGGTGGCAGAGGGACCCAAACATCCAGACACGCACACGCACACACGTACTCCACCTTGCTCTCACTCTCTCTCTCTCTCTCTCTCATTCTCGCTCAGCCCTGTTTTTACTGTTTTCGTTTGTTTTTTTGGGTTAAATTTGAATGCTGCAGCAAAAGAATATATGGCAGAGTGTAGGCGGAAAAACCTTGTAGAAAGTGGAGTCTTACAGAATCTGCATTGAAGAAGGGGAAATCAGAGCTTATAGAATCTGTAGAAACTCTCTGAAATCCATGAAATATGCCCAGGGCAGGGCGCTGCCATACTCGCCATCTGCCAATCATTCAAATGAGTAAGTTAATTATACCCCAATTATACTCAAGAGAGCACAACAGGGTATATACCTATCGTGTAGCTGCTGGGTAAAATAATATAGGCGAGTATATAAGCCCGTAATAAACTGCTGAGCAGATCTACCAATGTCTGTGGCAGTAGAGCCCCTCATGAACACACAGCCGAATATACCCGAATTGTCACTTGGTACTCAGTTCGATCACTCAAGCCCTGCGTCTCAGCTTTTGCATTTACTCATTCTCTTCCGTCCCCACGCAAAGCCACAGCACGAGCAACGCCTTAGTAAGAACGAGAGAGGAATAGCCCATGTCTTCTACCTGCCAAATATCAGCCGACGTTCTGCCGGCGCAATGTAAATGGCAACAACAAACATATGCGCTCGCTCTCGCCAACTGTTACTCTCTTGGGCTTCGGGAGCGAAAAGCTTCGCTTGTCCATTCGTGTTGGGTGGGAGAGCAACAATTTGCGTGGCGCGCTCACATAACTTGCTTATCAGCAGCAGATCTTGCGCTGCATTTGTTTTGTGACTCTTTGGGCAGCTCCGAATGGCAGAGCCAGTGCACCGTGGAACGAGCTGTAATTTCAAGAATTAAATGTTATAGACTCGCCTCCCTAACATATTTTATTGTCTCTGTGTAAGGGTCTGGCATTTATTCCCATACAAAATTTCCCAATGAATATGCTGCCATTACTGTGTAAGTTTCCACTGCTGTGCCCATCTGTGTTTATAATCCCCTAATCTTTGTGGAGCACAAAAAAGTTTTTCTTCAATTTAACGAGCTATGTATACGCCTCTGTTGCCGCCATAAAGGTTAACATAATGCTGCCCTATAACATCACACAATCACCCACTTACTGGGCAGAGAGAGAGAGAGAGGGCGGCAAGAAGGCAAAAGGCTTACACGCCCATAAACCTTTATGTTTTTTCAATTGAATTGTCCCGAATGTCAGAGCAAAACAGAAGGTGGAATGAATCCTGGGCATGGATCCTTTTTGTTTGTTTTCTTTCTTTTTTGGGTGCGGGGGTAATAAAATTTGTTGCCGCTTGTCGCCGCCATTGTTCTACGGGGCGCGATTTTATGGCCAAAACGTAGGGAAAACTTCAAGAAAACCCCAAAAGAACTTTTTGAAGAAAAATTATAGTTTTCCGTCTGGGAGTCCGTTTGGTATTAAAGCTAAACGATGCTCGGAAAATTGTGGGAATTTTCTGGCTGTGTGTGGTGGTAGTGGGGAGGGGCGAGGTAAATATATTTGAAGGCAATTGTCGAATAGTTGAATGGGAGGGAGGCAGGCATTGTGTCCCTCAGAAGTCAACAAGGCGCAACACGCGCAGGCCACAATGGAAGGGCACGTACACATCGCATCGATTCGATTGTTGATTGGTTGAATGTGCTTATATATGTCGCACATGCATATATATACATATATATATATGTATATGCGATATCCACTTTTGTCCGTTGATTGACTTTCAGAATCGAAATTTGGAGACAAAAGGCTGGCAGTACTCCGGGAAAACAGCTTGCAATTGACAGCAAAAGCAGCAGCAGCATCAGCAGCAGCAGCAGCAGTGGGGGCATGTGGCAGGGCAGCAAAAGCCAGGAATCTATCATCACAAGTGCATTATAGATGCAACACAATGCACAATGCTGTGGAATATCGGTGTATATTTGCATCATGTGTGCATTTCGGTGCATGAAAAGATCGTGGGCCCGGGTGTTGGGCGGTTGGGGGGGGATGATATAACAGCAGCACACATTTTGATAATCATCGAGAGATGATGATGGCAGCAGCAGCAGCAGCAATTGTGAATCGATTGTCCTGTGATTATGTATCCCGCTTGCTGGATTGAGTGCCGTGTTAAACAATTTATAAATTTACCCCAAATGGGAAAACACGGCAAGCGGTTTCAGCGAAAACTAAACAGGAAGCCAGCGAGAATATTCAGTTCAGTTTTTGGGCTGCATATAAAGAGTTGAATATGCGTTCAAGCAGTTGATCTCTCGCTCCGCTTTCGAATTTGCTTTTTTGTGGGAAATAAAAATGGCTGAAAAGACATCCGCTGCCCAGGAGACGGATCTGCAGGAGCATGCCGCAGACCATATGTAGCAGGAGCGTCGCTCGAACGAGACTTCGAAGGAAGATAAAGCCCACAAATGTGCGGAGGGTGTGAAGTGGGACTCCACAGATGCATCAGATGCATCAGGTACTCAGCTGTCAATCGCCGTCGAGTTGGCCAAAACGCAGCACAACTACAAGAAGATGCTGGTCATGTGCAAAACTGTGTTCGAGCATCATTTACAAAGTCTGTCAGGAAATGTGCCCGAAGGCGTTTCCTTTGCGGGACTGCAGCGCGCAACCGAAGAGATGCTGAAGGTTGGCACTGTCGTCTGTTGGCGTAGATGTCTTTGATACGCCTTCACGAGGATCAGCAGCAGGAGCATACAGATACATAGATACGAAAACTACACAGATACATACTTGCATAGATAGATAAACCACACAGACACACATCGTTCATTCAGCGGCAGCAGTAACTTTATCACAAATAAATTCATATTAAATCCGCACAAAAATTGACGGAAAAACTTTGACGTTTATTTCTCAGATACAAATACAAATGTTTGCAGATACATTCCATTTCTTGTAGCTGCAACAACGTGCAGCCATTCCACGAATTCCCTTAAGTTTTGCTGATTTTTGTACTCACTCAAAAGTATCTTTTGGGATTATTTCTTTGGCAAACAGCGGAAGCGGCGGCTGGCAATACCCACATCAGAGATCAAATCTGCCGCAAAATGGGGCACGTATGCAGACAGTACGGGGTGGGGGCAGAGCGACTGTGCATAAAGAAGTTCAAATGGAGATTGGGAGATACGAGATACGAGAGATACACTCGTGCCAGTGTGTGTTGCATAAGAAAATTGGGCCACCATTTGCTAGTACATAACTTTTACTAACCTTTGGCGCGGGGCGCCACCTCCAGAGACAGAGCCAGAGACAGCGAGAGAGTGAGAGCACACATTACCGTTAGCGAAAGTACAGTAACTGCACTTTCAGACACTCACAGATAAAGAGCGAGTGGGAGAGTGGGAGAGTGAGAGAGAGAGAGACGAAAACGGAAGCGCTAAAGCAGCCATTTTGCTGGCAGACAAAAACACATAGAAGAAATCCCACAATTTATTAGCAGAGACGAGTGAACGAGATTTCTCTGCAGAGTGTGAATAAAAAAGAGAGGTAGGGCGTGCAGAGCGGGGTATCATGATTATTATATGGCACAGGATAAAGATATAGATTTTGTATCTGGCTATATTATTCTAATATACATGGCAAGATGTTGCATAGCTAAAACCAGCCGCAGATAATGCCATCAAAAATGCCATAAAAATGTTAGAAAATACTTTCTAAGCGGCATTATATTTGTAATTTTTAAATGAATAAAATCAATTTATATGGCCAGTTAAAGAATTTTCAAATTCAGTTTGAGAATAAATAAAATAAATTTTATTTTTGGCTGCCTTATTTTTCTGAGTTGCATCCAACTTGGTTGATTTTTGTAGTATTCCCAAAGCTTTTTTTAGAGCTAAGTGTATCAGAGTCTTCGTGTCATTCAATTGTGGAATTTCGAGGAGCAAAATGCTACGTAGAATTTTCGCCAATTTTTATTTACAGAGATTTCAATCAATGTCCTTGAACTAATGACACAATTTGCTGCTGAATCTGAATCACTGCCTCCCTCTCACTCTCTCTCTCTCCTCTCTTCCCCAGCGTCTTTATCGTGCAGCTCTATATATTTTGCTATAGCTCTCCCCCTGCTAATTCTACTGTAACTTTGCATTTATTCTGGTTCACTTTTTTATTTGCTATTTTTTCTGTGCGGCTGTGTGTGTGTGTGTGTATTTTTAGCCTCCGTTGTGCGCTTGGTTTTTGCTCCTTCGAAAAGTCAGAAATTGTTTTACGATGAATAAAGAGAGTAAACAAACGTGTAAATGTCAAATACACACACACACACACACACACATATACATATTCATTGTGGAAGGGGGGTGTAAGAGATATTCCAAGGGGGTTCCTTCCCCTAAGATACGACCCCTGGTTACGCAGCAGGAAAGAAAACAATTTAACGCAACGGTAGATAAACTTTTCTTAAGCAGAGAGAGAGGCTCACAACAACAGCCCGAAATGGGGACGATTCCGAGTGTCCTTGGCCACCTTCCCCACAGCCCAAGAGCCCTCTTCCATATCTCGATCGCAATTCTGCATAGAGATGGACATTTATATGTGCGTTATACCCTGCAATCCCATGTGCCTTTTGGGGCTGTATTTAAATCGTTTAAATATAATTTTCCATGTCATCACATGACCCAAGGGCTGGCATTATTTGTATGCTAATTTGTGGTTATTTTTTCCATGTTTTTTTTAAGGTATTATTTAGCTAGCATAATTTACAAATATTCCAAAATTTAATGCCAATTTAATTTAATTTAATACTCAGTCTCTAAAAAAACCAGTCGGATGTTTTCAGGCTGGGTATCTCCATGGTCGAGCAGCTTGACGCAAAGACCTTTGGCCCCCTCTTGGGTTTTACTTTTATTGTTGTTTCGAGTTTTTGAACCGAAATGAGCTTTCAAAATGTTTTATGCCCCATTTTTGTGTGCTTATGCAATGGATTTTTAAACCTCTATTTTGCTCTCTCTTTGTGTCTTTTCGTGCAGAACCCATCACCGAGGTCATTGGCGGCCCCGACCTGCACATCAACAAAGGATCCACCATCAATTTAACCTGCATTGTGAAATTTGCACCGGAACCGCCGCCAACCGTCTCCTGGTCCCACAATCGTGAGGTGAGTGTGCCGAACCGCCCCCACCCCCCACCGCCACCAACAAACCCGCAACAAAAACAGAAAAAAAATAAATAAAAATGCCCGCATAAAAAAAAAAACCACCACATGACAGGTGCACGTGTACATAGGGGTTTATACATATACGACAAGTATATATGACAGTAAAAAGAGAGAGCGAGGGATAAGAACAGCATCAATAATTATATTTGACAAGGGTCCGCCTTTCTCACTCCGCCACTCCGGCGGACAGGGCAGGGACAACTTACACTTTTTACGATTATTAGTTCTCGGCGGTAGTATTTATTTGCTTTCCCCCGAAAACCAAGGCACACTCCGACAGTCAAGGAACTCCACGAATGCAATCAGTGTCAAAGATTTCTTTACATTTCGAAAGCATTTTTGAGAGCTTTGAGGTGCGGGTAGGCAGTGTCTTTAAAGTACTTATACTTATAGTACGTATTAAATACCACGGAAATAAACAAATATATAAGAAATAAACTTTTCAAAATATAAAGAGAGATTTTCCAAAGCCAATAAAATTCTAGAAATATCCCAAAAAAGATCACAGAGCCTGACAAATGGAAATCTATACTCCTGAGCCCGAAAATCATAACGAAATAAATCACAGCTTTAGGTCATAGCTTGCCATTCGGAACCATCTTAAATTCTTCGTCCATCTTTCCACAACAACAACAAAAATGCACTTAAGTACCACAAAACTTTCGAAGAAATCTACAAAAAAGAAAAAGCAAATGAAAACACAACACATATTAAAGCCCTTAAAAGTGTGAATTTTTCAAGACTTTCTAACTCTTGAATTTCGATTTTTAACTTTTGAATTTCCATTACAGAATGATCCTAGATACAATAAGGTACAATATACCACCAACGCATCGGTGAAGCTTTTACATTTTTCTTTATGATTTCCTGTTTTGCTGTTGTAAATCCTGCATCCTGGCTGCTCTTTTGAGACTAAAACGACTGTCATTAATAAAAATTTAAATAACATGAGCTCTGGAGAGCCACAGACTCGGTCCCAGTCCCAGTCTCGGTCCCTACTCCCCCACCCCTCGCTCCCAGCCAAAACCCCAAAAACTGTAGAAAATTTCGTAGAGCAGCAGCAGGCAGCAGCAGGCAGCTCCTGAAACTTGTGTGTGGTACTAAGCTCTGTTATATTTTTTTTTGTTTATTGCGTTTCTCTCTCTCTCTCTCTCGTGTTCCGGGTGTTATTCATTTCAGGTCATAAATTTCGATTCACCTCGCGGCGGCATATCATTAGTCACCGAGAAAGGTGTACTGACCACCAGCCGTCTCCTTGTCCAGAAGGCCATACAGGAGGATGAGGGCCTCTACACATGCGCCCCCTCGAATGCCAATCCCACATCGGTCCGCGTCCATATCGTTGATGGTAAGTAGAGACCCAGGCAGACACAGTGTCCGAGGAGCGCTGCGTGTGTCCTCCTACAATGCAAAAGAGCGCCCTATGTATGTACCTTTTCTTCTCTTTTTTTTTGGATTTTATTTTTATTTTTTTGTTTGGTCGAAACGAGTGTATGGTGTATGTCCGAATGAAGAAGATCCTGGGTTACGGGGTTCCCGTTTTTGGGCCTGGTTGGGGGAGGTGAGGTGGTTTGCAGCAAGACAAATGTGCGGGCGCCCAAAAGTCAACTAAGCTTTGGCTTCGGCTTTATTTGACAGACGAGCAAAACAGAGCAGAGCAGTGCAGAGCGGAGCGTTTCCTCCAGTGATTGACGACAACTTTTTCCTACACTGGAGACGCAACGGGGAGACGACATTAAACGTAGAGCAGGAGAGCGAGAGATTGGTGGAGACATTAGTAGGGGGCAGAGAGTAATCCCTGGGGGCAAACGACTGAACCAACAATTAGGTGTGCAACTTTTGAGCGCTGGACCGCAGTGGCAATGAAGTTCCCGCTTTGAGTGGGTTATTCCTTCAATTTTACAACACCAAAAAATGCTAGAAAATACCAATCATACTGTAATGAGAATATATGTATGGATTCGGTTTGTTTCGAAAAATGTTTATAGCCCAAAAGAGCTAGAAAAATAGGAAAATTAAATACTAGAAAATACTAGAAGGAGTTTTTAATACTTACAAAAATCTATGGAAAATACTAGCACGAGATACTACATGTTTGGTACTGTTCTGGTATTTTTTGTATTGTAGTTTCTAGCTGGTTTATATGGTTTTTATTTTTGAATACTGCTCTATTGAGATTTGTGAGAATTATTGGTAGAGATTTCTGAATGCAGTGAGAGAGAGAGAGAGAGAGAGAGACGAGACTCATTTTTCTAAACACAATATGTAGTTTGGTCTGACTTTCCAGAGGAGTTTATAAGCTTTGGTGGTGATTCAGCCCGATCTGGGTGCGACGGTATGTATATTCAAACAAAACGTATAAACCATTCAAAACAAAAACATTCTCTACACTCGCTCGTTTCATCTTCATAAATGTCTTCTCTACACACACATAAATGGGTTGTGTTCTTATTTTTTTTTTCAACAAGTTTTAGGGCAAAACAAAGAAAAAGTCATGGGTTTTTACCTAAATTGGAAACCCCATTCTGACAGAATGTCCCTAAATCGTAAAAAGAAAATAGATAATGTCCTAAGTCGAAATTTCGAAATGATGGAGCTACATATTTGGTATTGTTTTTGGTTGGACATTATCTAAAATGGCAGAAGTTGATTGGCATTCGAAAAAACTTCCACCAACAAAATTTTGATAAATCTTTCCTTTTTTTTTTGGATTTTGCTGTTGTTGTAAAAATGTAATTAGTTAAATTTGTATCTGTAAGATCGTGTACGTATTTTGACCTAATTCTAGTGCTTACAAAAATTGATACAAAATTCTGTGTGTTCGAAACAATTGGTACAACATTTGGCTCTCATTTCGCAAAAAAGTATTCAATGTTTAAATAAACATAACCGATTCGCAGACGTACTATTTAGTGTTTAAGAAACATAGTCTTTTTTTCTTTATCAAAAAAAAAAAACGAACTCATTTAAGCCCGTTTCATGGCCATTCTTATCCGATAAATATTTTGATTGCAAACACATTTCATTTAATTCGGAATTAAAACTTAGAATGCACTTTGGGTACATTTTTCCAATGCGTTTGTATATTTTCCCACAAACTGATTTTCGTCTTGAATTTCGGACAAGGAAATCAACGCTATGCCATATTTTTGTTTGATGTTCGTTGGGGGAATCCACCGCCTTATAGCTGCGCAATTTGTAGCCCAAGTATTAGCCAATATGCCAAGAAGCAGGGCTACACACAAATTCATAGATACTCATGTATATATGCACACTCAAACGCACACACACACACACACATGGAGAAGTCAAAGAAAATTAGTTGAGGAAAAAGTTGGAGCATCAACATTTGCGCAAGTTTTGACTCGTTTATGCCACAGACGCCGCAGCCACTGTGTGTGTTGAGCTTTGGATGGTTTTTGGACTCCAATCGACTACACCCAGCGCACCCCCCATATACCCCCCATATACTTAGCCGGGTTCCAGGCGCCCATCCGCCTTCCGGCTTCCGCTGAGGCCGGAAAAAAGCGCTTACAAAGCAAAAAGTTTAACAACTTGAGCGCAAATGACTTTGGCGTGTAAGCGGCACGCTACAACAAATATGCCCCTGGAATTAGACTAAAAATAACAGCAACAGCAGCAGCAGCAGTAGTAGCAGTAGCAGCTGACACTCTAGCAAAAAGGCCAGAAGCAGGAGGCAGCAGGCAGCAGGCAGGAGGAACGAACAGCAGGAGAAGTGGCAGCAGTAGCAGTGGCAGCAGTAGCACTGCCAGGCAGTGGTAGCAAGCAACTTGTTAAGTGGAACAACTGCTGAAACTTAAGTAATTAACACAAGTTGTTTGCGCCCCAGCGTTGCCACAGGGCCAGTGCCACACAGCGCCATGGGACATGGAGATTGATGGGGTAGCAGGGTAGCAGGGTGGCAGTTGCCGCTGCCAGCGGGACGCTTTCCACCACATTTCCAAGTAGTTTATTTAATAAAAGTATCTGACTACAGCTACCCCCCAGAAACACGAACCCCTACAAGGCAGCGGAAAGCCAAATTGAAATCGACACAAAAGCCGTCCAAATGCCAGCAAAATAGAGAGATCAGTCGCGGCCCTGCCCGAAATAGGGAAGCTCCATCCGCTTGCAGCATTCCACTTTGAGCATCGGGGCATAACTAAGAAGGTAAATGAGGTTTTTTTCGGGTGCAGGGACCGCGGAGCAGGCAGCTCCAAGCAGCGAGCACCAGCCATGAGGTCCGACACGGGGAGGGGGGCAGTGTATCTGCACTGCTATCTATTGAGCACATAGCAAATGTTTATTTATGCACAAGTATCTCTCAGATGCACAGATACTAGTTGGCATGGAGATGCAGTTAAACTGAGACTTGATCCTGTCTGAGACTTTTTCGCTTTTTAATTCGAGCAGAATTGTTTATTTTTTGGTGTATTTATTTTGTTTTTGCTGTTAATATTGCAAGTAATATTTTAGATAATTTTCTGGTATATTTTTTTTTAGTATTTGTTCTAAAACTATTTCTAGCAAGTAGCTGCTAGTATTTTCTGACTTTTGTGGTATTTTCTGGTAGAGGAAACAATATGTAATTTTTCTTTCAAACTTAATTCCAATTATGGAAGCCAAGCCTCCGCTCTCCGCTCTCTGTTCTCTGTTTTTCCCATTTTCAGATTTCATTCAGCAGAAAAACCCCTAAAAAGTTTCCCCACTTTCAGTTAATAAATCAGCGTTTCGAAATATATATAATATATATATTTTCTCCAGTCTCAACACTCATTCTTTCCCTCACTGATGCCCTTTTGTCTGCTGGTTTTCCCTTTGCTTTGCGTTCCTTTCAAATCAGAGTTCACTCGCATGTGCTCAGGCTTTGGTTTGTCTTCTGTCTTCTGTCTGCTGTCGCCTTGGGCGCCATTACATAAATACTCGTATAGTTATTGCATTATTGATATTGTCTGCCGCCTTTTGCAGCATCAAAGCCAAAAACAAAAGCCGCTTACTGCCGTTGCTTGTCTTTTTTGGGGGCGGGCATCAGTTGAGGCGATCATTACACCTAGACGCACAAAAGTCGACTGACATCAAAGTCATTTTCATTAATTGAACTGCTGCTGGTGTCCTGCAAGCGGGGCCGCCCACTCGACCGCACACAATCCATACGAAACCCCAATCCAATTAAGTGTAGTTTCTATGACGCTTTTATCTGCACCAAAGCGACGCAGAGTCTCCCTGTCCTGTCCTGCCCGACTGCTCCCAGTCCCAGTCCTACTCCCAGTTCCACTTCTACTGCTACTCCTCCATTACTGTCATAAGTGGACGAACGATTCATTGTGTCTCTACGCCTCTTCTCTCTCCACTCCGACGACAGGCCTTCTTCTGTGAGGCATCGTCGGATGCTTAATTATGTCAAACCGTATTAACTGAGTAGACCAGACGTTCGTGCGTTCCTTTTGGCTCTCCCTCTCTCTCTCTCTCTACTTTATATCCTTCGTAATTAGTGGACGCTTGGCAGGATGGAGCGTTGCTGCTCCGTCTGGTTATTGGCCCATTGTCGTTTAGCATTCGGCATGGAAAACTTTTCAAAATGCTTAGCAGCCAAAGAACTTGGCGGAAAATGGTTCGGGAAATCTGCATTCAGTTCAAAGCAAAGCAAAAAAAGAGCCAGGGATACAGAGAATGCGAGAGAGAGAGGAAGAGGGGGGAGAGAGAGAGACACTTAAGTAACAGCTCATGATGCGGCATCAACGAACTCGTAAAGGACGAACGATGCATGATAATTGAAGCAGCAGTCGCCGCGTCGCACCGAAACACAGACAGCGGACAGGAGACAGAAGACTCTCCGCGAGCGCATTTCATGCCAAAATTTATGGGTCCCGCATCTGCCATCTGTGTGCTCCATGTGCCGCCATGTCTGCCCACCCCCCAAGATGCCACTCAAGGCACCCATGGCCCCTGGCCCCTGGCCCCTGTCCCCGTCCCCATTCCCAATTCCATGTAGTCTCCCGCGAACTAGTTGGGCAGCAGCAGCATACCCTGTAATTAAAGAGCGAGAGAGAGAGAGAGCACAGCAAATGCAACAGCTGGCTTGGACTAGGGAAAATGTGTTCGCACCCTAAAAGGGTATTCCATATTCGCATTGGACGACTGCATTTTTGCCACTTGTTTGTGCTGCTCTCTGTTCATCTTTTCTGTGTTGTTTTTTTTGTTTTTGTTTTTTTTTTAGCCAGTAGCTTGGCGTTTTTATTGCCGGCAATTAAGTTAATAGGCAATAAAGCTTCTGGATTTGCCAGCCATCGCCAGAAGCAGTGCCAGGAGGAGGAGGAGCAGTAGCAACAGCAGCAGTCAGGGATGCAGATGCAGATACATCCTTGTGTGCAAGCTTCCCTCCCTCCTTTGGCAGATTTCATTGGCATGAAAAGTGCTGCTGCAGCTTTCAAATTAACTTATTTTGCATCACATTTTGGTCACTCCACTGCTGGGGCTGTACGTATAGAAAGACTGCACAAAGTTAGTTATTAAATGCATCCATTCAAGGGGGAAATACTCTAACAAATATGTAGGCCATCAGCTAAACGATTCACTCATGAAAATCGGATAAGAATTGGCCAAGCAAATCACTCAACAATTGGCTGCATTTATTTTAAATATGTGTGTAAATATATTCTTAGTTCCTGAATCGGTTATGGATTCAAATTGAAAATCGGATTGCAATCGATTTTAGCCAGAGCAAAACTGTCTGGATGAGTATGAATCTTGAGATCTTGAAACATATATGGAAATGGAAATTCGGTACTTTTGCCACACCAAAAAGTGAGCAGTAGAATATTTTTAAATATTATATGCAAATTGAATATGTTTCCAAAGTGATTATTCATATTTATTAGCGATGGTTGTGAATCGTCTTTGCACATATGATTAACCGAATCGATAATCTGTGTGTGTTTTTCAAAGGTCATTCATGCATCATCGTCCCCAATGTCATTTCCCCAGCACCGTCAGAACACTCTGGACTGTCCAAACGTGTGTGGGGGAATGTGACGACAGTTCTGCCTATTAAATGTGTTTTACTTTCCTTCTATTTCTATTTTTCTTCTTTTGGTATGGGGTTCTGGAATTCGGCTGCAGCCGAGTGAATACAAAGAGAGAGAGATCTGCAGCGGCAATGCATCCAAGAACAAAGTCGTTAATTGAGCTTCAATGTGGAATGGAGAGAGCCGTGTGAATGCCATTTTGAGTGCAGTTTCGCTGCAGATTCTCTCGCAGGAACCCCACACTGTCTCTCTGTGTGTGTGTGTGTGTGTTTTTGCATCCCCCCTGCTTGCATCTTTGCTGTGCCGCTGTGTGTGTGTGTGTGATGCCTCCGATCCGTACTGCCCTTGTTGTGATTCACGTTTCGATATTGCTTTGCAGGTGAACATCCGGCGGCCATGCATCACGGAAACTCGGCACCACTCCAGCCACCGGCTTTGATCTCAATGTTGATGCTTATCTGCAGCACTCTGATCCTGTTGCATGCCTCTGCCTGCTGCAGCCCAACCCTACCCAAGATGACGACACAACAGCAACAACAACGACGACGACGAGGCGGCAACAACAACAACAACAACAACAATGGACAACAGAAGAACATCAACGGTGGCGAGCGGTTGGAGAGGAATTCATTGGTGCCAGGCACATGACTAGACGGCCCCCACGCAACCGGAGCCGGAGCCGGATACGGAAATGCCATCGAAATGCCAACTGGAATCAAATACTAAAAAAAAAAAAAAACAATTCCAAGAGCAAGCTACAGCGACAGCGAGAGAGAGAGTGCGGCGCAGGAGGGTGGGGGGTGGCAGGGTTGATGCTGCTCTCTGGTTTTCCGTTCCAGTTCCAGGATCCTTCCAGCCACCGCCTTGGTTTTGCGTTGTCCAAATCGTTTCGTTTCTCCCCTTTTGCCCCAGCTCCCATCGATGTGGTCGCTCATTATTCGCTCTATGAGTGGAATGCAGAGGGGGACGGGGCATGCGTGAGTACATCCTTTTTATCACTAAATTAAGTAGTCGTTAGATAAAGTCATTTTGGGGGAAAACTGGAACTGTAACAATAGCGAAAAACAAAGAGCAAAAAGAAAAAAAAAAAAAAAAAGAAAAAAAAGTGAAGAAAAAAAAACAAAACGAAAGAACGAACGAACGATTTTCTTCATGCAACATGTACTTGCGACAAAACCATAAAATACATAAATACATACAGAGAAACCCATTGTAAATAAGGCATCGGATGACAGATTGCCAGCAGATCAACAAATAAAGAAAAGAAAAAAAAAAAAATAAGAAGCAAAGATACAGACACAGATACAAGTGGGGATACAGATATTGCATTGCATAATGGATTCAGATTGTCACTGTTTTGAAATAATGGATCCATTCGATTCTATAAGCTATAGGTGTCTAACGATAAATACATACTCGTAAATATTACATACCTACATACATATATGCGTGCAAAAACCGAAACCGAAACAGATACAGATACATATAGACAAACGATAAAAGGAATAAAAGAACCCTCGAAATTTGAGGCAGAAAATGATTTTTTTTTTAGGCTTAAGTTCCAGACTATAGTAAAATCTAAGCGAAAAAAAAGAAACGAAAGATACAGATACAGATACAGAGAGAAGGAGGAGACAAAGAAGTAGCAGAATATACAGAAAGTTGCATAGGTGCAGGATACAGGAGGATTATCTAGTAATGTAAGTAAGAAAGAAAAGCAAAAAGAAAACGAAAAACTTAGTATAATTGTATTTTTTTTTTCATATCTCATCAGATCTGATCAGAATAATAATCCGTATCTCTCTCTTTCTATCTCTATATATAGAAATTGTTGTTGTATGTGTGAAAACCGATATAAAAGATACATATACATATAGAGAAAAGCTACAGATACAGATACAAATACATAACTATCCGATTAAAAACGGCATATTGCTATTGAAACTCTCTCTATCTCTATCTCTCTCTATAGCTATCTCTATCTCTCCCTCTCTATCTCTCTCTCTCTCTATTTATATATACTTCGCCCTCCTTCACACACAGACAGCGCACTCACACAAATACACACATAGATACTCTATCTCTAAGCCAAGCTAAAAGAAGAATAAGTTTAGAACGAATGAAAGAATCCGCGATCCCACCCCACACAAAAGAAGACAGGGTCTAACCCTCCATTCCCCTCTTGATCCAACCCAAAACAAAAACAAAAAAGAACAAACTAAAGAAATCCTCCATTTCCCCCCTCTTTCCAGACCAACCCTTTCTGTGAACCCATTTCTCATGCTCTTAAGATAGGAAAAGAAAAACAAGCAAATAAAAAAGATACATATACAAGATACTCTCCATACTAAAAGCGTAATTACATGGAATATGGCATATGGCATAACTACATATAAAAAACAAAAATAAAAACGTAAAAGATACACGAGAAGACCCCAAGACAAAATATATTTTATAAATGTGATGACGTTTAGAAAATTAAAAAATTTATTAAATAAACAAAAAAACCAAAAACCAAAAGACCAAAAAAACGAAAACAAGCAAACAAAACAAAACAAAAGGAAAGGAAAATTAAACCCAAGCAAAAACAAAAAAAGACTAAGAGAAATTTCAGCGTTATGCAAAGATATTCTGGTGAATCCTTTGGAAAATTTCCCTTCAAGATACGATTATGGTTGGGAAATCTACCCCGAAAAAAGCCCCCACATCCCCCCCAACGACAACCAAAAATATTGCCCCTCAGCCGGTTCTGCAATATGTGCGTAAAAGAATGGTAGAAAAGTGATCTAGAGGAAGAAGGAGCAGGAAAGGAAAGTCTGTTTGGCTACTCGATGGTGGAGGTATGGCACTTCCATATCCCATTATATCAGTAGTCAATTGCAGAGCAGATTCCTTGAGGTAGAATAGGTAGAAAAAAAGGGTGAGGCGGAGTCGTAGGAGTATATACTATATGCTATTTGATCTACTTGTCCATCATCTAATCGCATTGCACTAGAGAGCCCTAAGCAGCAGAGCAGAAGCAGAAACAGAAGCATAATGGAGGAAAAAACAAAAAACTGAATGTAATTCAAAAAACCAAAATAAAAAAAGCTACAACCAATTTCTATATATGTATGTATGTATATGTATATGTATGTATAAAATAAGGGTGAAAACAAACAAGAAATAAAGTCCATGTTGCAAAACTACGAATAAACAAAAAAAAAAAAAAAAACAAAAAGCGAGCGTATCATTATAAAATGATGATAATGATACCATAAGCGATAAGCGATAATTAAAAATGTGTTGAACCCCCGAAAGGAATTTATGTTCGATTCGATATGTCTGTATATTAATTTTATTGTTATTATATGGTTTTACCCCCCGCCAGCCACCCCTCAAAAATGAGTTAATTAAGGACAGAAATCGCAACAACAACAACAACAAAAAACAAAACAACAAAAAACACAAAAAAAGAGAAAATACAATTTTTAATGACATAAATGTGTTAAAATACAGAATTTTAAGGCCGACAAATTGCAAATACCAAAAACAAAAATACAAAAAAAATTTTAAATGTGAATTAAATATAAAAAAAAAACCATACAAAAATAAAATGCCCCGAACAAAATATCTATGGTATATGTGTGTGTTGCCTCCAAAGCGATAAAAAAAAAAATGGAACACTTTCAAAAATATTACGATTCATAAATAAAAAAAATAAAAAATACAGAAATACTTATACAGTAAAATCAGAAAAGATCAGATATACAGAATCCATATTTAATATGAAGCATGCTCGTTCGCAGAACACAACAACAGAAACAACACCAACAACAACAACATCTGAATGCCACAGCAGCCAGCGAGAGGCGAACATTGTTTTGCTGTTGAAATGTTCCCACAAGCGAAATGCTACATTCGCTTCGAATGATTCTTAATGTTTAGGTATGAAATACAGTTCTAGTATCTATAAAACAAATGTTTTATTGTTCACACATTTTTATATTATTTAAGCAATCCACAAATATTTGGTATGAAGATAAAAACTGATAAAAAAGATTCAACAAATATTTCGGATCTTAAATAAAAAACTACCAAAAATGAACTACCAATCGATGGTATTTAATTTTTCACAAGTCATGTGATTGTTGCCCATTGGAACCTTCACATATAATTTCGCTTAACAATGATTTTGCCTTCGAATGCAACGCTGTGGCATGAATCGTTCAAGAACAAAAAACACCTCCACTTAAGGAGCGATTCCAAACAAAAACGTGAGCGGAGAGACAAGAGTATGAATACTACGCGATTGCATGAGGTTTTTGACGTGAAATCAATAATCGACACGGAAAGGATATACACACACAGAAAACACACAGATACACCAGAGATACGCCAGGGATACAGACAGGACAGAGATACAGATACATATTCCATATACCGATCAAACCGAATACCGAAAAGAGGCATGCAATTCCGAAAAACTATGAATTCAATAAAAAAAACTGTATAAGAAGCAAAAAAAATAAACATAAAAAGGCTTTTGATTTTCACATTCCAATGGAGGGGCCTTTTTCCAGATGGTGCATTCCCCTGGGATGGAGGACATTTCACTTGAAGCATACATTCGCTTCGTCATCCTATAGCTGGATGGAGGCACATTCCATCCCCTAGATACAGCTGCAAGAGCGGTCCTTCCTTTGTGAATGGATGGCTGCCTTAATTCAATCGCTGGCCACAGAAATAATTAAGAGGCGCCGAAGGCTGGGGCACAAGTGGGTTTTTCCACAAGACAATTGTCATTAAGGCACTTAAATTATTTTTCAGGTGCTCAAATTAATGAAGAAATCGATTAAAGGTGCGGAAAGGGACAGGGTATGGACTGGGTTGCATGGAATGAGAAGTGGAGAGAGCAAAAGAGGTAAGTGCTTCAGGGCAAGCCAAAGCTTCCATTTTAATGGAAATTTTAAGCGAAAGTAGGGATAAAGAATGCTTTTGGCATATCCATAATCGATTGGATAATTATCGAATGTAGATGTAAATAGTCTTCAAATGTCCAGCAACAGCTCGAAAGTTTAACGAAGCAAAAGCAAGCCAAAAGGTAATGCATTTACAAGAAAAATGCAACAGAAAATTTTAAATTGCGTAGAACCAATAATAAATAATTTAGATAAAAACAAATATAGGAACATGAAAAATAATATATAATAGATAATAGTACATTGTACATATGTATGTAACTCCCAAAAGAGCAAGAAAAGAGTTCGTAGAAAATTCTAGTTAAACCGAATCGCATTCATCTCCAGTTTTTCAGCAAGAACTTAAGCAAAATAAAAATGTATCGAGTGATTTTTTGGATAGTTGCTGGAACAAGCCGATTCAAAGTCCAAATTTAGTTAAGATCTAAGGCATGGCCAAGCAACCCATTCAATAGAATAATCTGAAAGATTTTGATTCTTGGGAGCGATAGTTTTCCATGGGTATACCTTCACTTCGGTCCACGTTGATTGTGTGAGCAATTTGATCGATGGATTTTATTGTCCATTCGATTGTTCATTGTCCACTTTCATTCTTGATTTATTGTAATTAATTTTTAATTTACTAGAAGGCTTTAATTGAACGAAGCGTTGTCTCTTTGTAAATGGTTCTTTTTCTGTCTCTGTCTCGCTCACCCTTTTTCGCTGTTTCTTTCGTTGTATCTCTATCTTTTTCCCGCTATTTTCTGTGTCTGTGGTCCGTGGTGCAACTCTCTCCATCTCTCTCTTTGGTTTTCATTGAATATTTTATTTGATTGCATTTTGCATTGTCAGCATCAAACGCATTGCAGCTCTCCCCTTTTTTGATGCCCTATTATTGCATGGAAAATAAGCAGTGTATACAAATATGTTGGTATTACATATACTATTTACTATATACGTATACTAAAGAAAAAAAACATATTCTCGGAGGTCTAACGAATCAAGAAAATTTGTGTAATACAATTAATTTGTTTTCCCATTCAAAAACTGGGTTATCTTCAGTTATATTTAATATAAAACGTTAGTTCGTATACTTATTTTTTGTGGTGCTGTCTACCTAATCTCCCATATAATTTATATCCCCAGAGCGTACAGAGTATCTCATGATCGAATCGCTTTACTTAATCGTTCTCTCCGTTTTTTTCCCCCATTTTTTGTTCGTGTTTTTCGCAGTTGTTTTTTTGCTGCTTGAAACTCTGTGGGTTTTTCCTTTTATTTTTTATTCATTTATTAATTATTTTATTGGTTTTTCATGCCCTGCGACTCTTCTCTTGTTTCTCTCTGTAAATTAATTTACATAATGCATGACACTTTTTGAATCATGGACGCGGACGTGGATATGGAGTTGGGACACGGGACATGGGACACTCGCCTTGAGCGTTGGGCGTTCGGAGTTGGGCGGACCATGGCGATGTGAATGGAAAAATGGCCATAAATAACGCCCGGATATCTGTACTGCTCTCTCCCTCTCTGTTCTCTTGCTCTCTCTCTCTCTGTCGCGCTCACTCTCTCTTTCGCTGCATATTAACTTAATTAGTTGAGAGCGTTATTTCCTTACTCTTCCGCGTGCCTTCCGCTTCATGCTCCCCCTCCCCCACTCTTGGCACTTTTATTTTCGAATTTAATCGCAATTTTATTTAATGTTTTTATAATGAGACACAGAACAGAAAGGGTTGGACCAACCATCCTGATATGAAATATTAATAATAATATCCCCTGATCAATGATAGGGCATGTGTGCAGGAGAAGGAGCTGCAGCAGGAGGGGGCACTGATGCGATTGAAATCGTTTTGGCGGCATTGTCTGACAGTTTTCATTAAGGACCTTAACGTCGCTCCGTCGAAACAATGTATCCCGTACAGAGAGGACATGGGATAATGCCCTGATTGAATCGAAAGCCAATTGTATCTGATTGGATGGGGGCATTGGTGTAGCATGAAAGCTGCGCATTGAGCAAAGCACCGGAAGAACGTTCGAGGCTCCCAAAATGTTTCAGTGACCGAATTCCAGGCAGAACCAAAGTATTTTCCACTCCAAAACAAGAATAAATAAATGAAACCAAAGCGCCAGAGAATGGAAAACATTAAATGCTTCAAACAAGTGCCAACTTAAGTGTACCCCTTACAGTTTTTATTGCTATTAGAGCCCCTCACAAACTAGCCGTAGAATATTCCCGAAGTGACACTCGATGCTGCGACCTCTGCGTCTCAGTTGCTGCTTCCGCACCCAGAACCACACCACGAGCACGCACCACTGCAGAGAGAGGAGAGCGAAAACGAGAGAGGATAATTTTTTGCATTTGACATCTGCCTACCTGCGGCAGATCAGCGACCGCAATTGCTCTCTCTCGCACTGCACTTGCTCTCTCTTCGTTTTCAGCTTTGAGAGCGAAAAGCAGCAACACCTTCGCTTGCACATTCAGTTTGGGTGGAAGAGCAACAATTGCGTGCGCTTAAATTACGGCAAGTGACTTCTGAGGCTATACCCTTTAGAATTTATATATGTAAAGATGAGAAGCCCTCATGCACGTAGACAAGAATATCCCCGCTTTGGCGGTAAACGGAATACCATGTGCAGTGCCTGTGCACGCACTTGCACAGCACGATCTCTCACCTCTCTCACGGCTTTTGAGCTTTGAGTGTTTTTGTTTTGTTTCCAGAGACTTGCAAGCGAGCGCGCTACTTTTGCTCTATCCTCTGCCACGCATGTATTCAGTGACTCCTGTTTTCAGCTCGTTGGCGATCAGAGTGGAAAGGATTTGAGTGAAATATTTATAATGCTTAAAATATTATTAAGTGTTTAAGTGTTTTTTATTCAGTGTTTTGAAGCATTAACAAGCATAAATTGTACTTGTTGTTCACACATGGTATATCGCATATATGTATGGGAACATTTGTAGTGTGAATGTATACATATATATATCGAATATAGGGGATCATTTGTAGTGTGAATGTATATATATATATATCGAATATTGAGTGCTTTGGATTTTAGTTTCGATGTGTTGGAAATGTGTTGTCCATGGTGTGTGCTCTTCCGTTGCAGGTGCTTATCCCCTAACCCCTCCACCCCTCCACCCTTCAAATTCTTCGTGAGTTGTCAGCGTTGCGATCGTTGCGATCATTGCGATTTTGCTCTTGAAGTTCCTCCATCTCCCTGAGCCTTGCCTCGAAACGCAAATGGTTCTCGTTGATCGCATCGAAAATGCGCTGGATCTGTGCCCGCGTGTGTGCGCACAATTGATGAAAACGGTTCATAATCGCCGAGAACCTCTGCAGGGGGCTCTCGGGTTGTGGATTCTCCGGAGGCTGCTGCTCCTCGGCGGAGTGGTCTCCCTGGGCTGCATCTTCCTGGGATTTGTTCTCGGGAACGTTCTCCTCCGCAGAGTGCTGCTGCTGCTCATCGGTATTCTGCTCCATTTTCTGTTCGAAAT
The DNA here is from genome assembly GCA_018150905.1 of Drosophila ambigua. NCBI lineage: Eukaryota > Metazoa > Arthropoda > Insecta > Diptera > Drosophilidae > Drosophila > Drosophila ambigua. Next base: position 2,210,322 of record JAECWS010000151.1, on the reverse strand, counting down.
AATAATTCCAGAACTGTATTTTGTGTGTTTGAAATTTGTTACAAAGCTGCAAACAATTGAAGTTGCCTTCTAACATTGATTTCGCCTCCAGCATGGCCTCCCCTTTAGCTTTGCAGCTGCCACAAAAGTATTTTCGTGTCGTTCTCTCCCTCTCGCTGCTTTTCATGCTGCCTTTCCATTGTCCATTTGTCGTTGCTTTTTATTATTATTTTATTATTTACGCTCGTTTAATTTTTGTGCATGCTTTTCTTTATTTTGGGCGTCGCCGTTTCAAGTATTTTAACAAATTTTACAACTTTTTAAGCGGCGCCAGCCCCGAAAATGCGGAATACAAACCACCTGCCACATTGCCACATTGCCACATCCTTTGGCACGTGTGCCCCCTAGGACACTGGACCCCTCCGGGCAGTGCTCTCTGCCACTGGCAGTGCCTGTGCTTGCGCTTGTTCATTGGCCTTGGCTTTTGGTGGCGTCGTCCCCTCTACTACCCCCAACAAGCAGGGCGTATTCGTGGCCATATTTGTCGCATATTTCCCATGAATATTCTGCTGGCTGGAGCGCACAGCAGATGCTCCTGCCCTCTGGCTGTGAGTGGTGTAAATGAAGGGTATCCCTCGGTTCATAAATCCACTTTGGGGGAGACGCCTTTTGAGGCCCTGTTATGTTCTCTGTTTAAACGTTTTGTCGAGCATATTTGTTGGCCATAAATTAACACGCCGCTCGCCTGCTTAATCTTTTTATGGCCTTGCGCCTAGGCCATGACACCCCCCCTCCACCCACCACTGCTGAATGGCCAACAGAGAAATTTAATAATTTGCTCAACATTTGAACCACTTGGCGGGCCGCGGCCTCCTGTTGTTGTCCAAGGACGACCGCACCCCCCCTACCCACCCTCCCCTGGGCTGTCAACAGAGTTTTCTGGAGGTCCCTTCTTAGCACCCCCACACCCCGCCCAGTCATATCTTGTGTCCTGCTAATTATAACGTGGATTATTTGCTTATCCCACGAAAGGTCGAGGGGTCTCGAAGCGGTCGCCGAAGGTGGCAGTCTGCATAAATTGACCGTTAAGCGGCGCGGAGTGGGGAGTGGGCAGGGGAGGAGGCCTACAAAAGAATCCCCAGCTGTAAATTAACCAGAAAAGAGGAGACGCCTCCGCCCGGCTCATCCACTCATCCGCGCGGCTGTGCCATAAATTTCCAATTAAAAGGTGTAATAAGCGTTTGTTCCGCTCTTTGGCTATGAATAACATTTTCGGTGGCAAGAGGCCGTCCCACCACGTGCCACCAGCCACCAGCCACCCCGCGTGCCACTTGTCAGCAGCTGCGACTTTGTAATGCAATTGCAATAAAACAAACTACAGAAAGAGGGCCCCAAAAGCGGCAGCAGGGCGTCAGAGGGAGAGTGGGAGTGGGAGTGTGGATGGCTGCCCGTCCCAAGGTGTACGGCACAGTGGGGCAATGGCTGAAGGCCCCGCAGGAGAATTCGCGCAGCTCACAACTAGGAAGAGGATGGAAGAGGAGTAAGAAAAGCAAGGAAGAGCCAGCAACAGATGAGGGAGAAGCTGGAAAAGCGATGGATAAGCGACACGGATGAAACCGAACTACTCGTGAAAGGGGAGAAAAGAGAAGTTTAGCGGATAAAAGAAGATTGATAAGAGGGAATATAGAGGAAAAAGTGATAAGAAAAAGAAGAAAGATAAGACAAGAAAAGACTGAAAGCAGCGGAAGATAAGAACAACAGAGAGCGGATAGGGATGAGAAGAACAAACGAAAAAGAGCAACGATTAGAGCAAAAGAGAACAAAAGAATAACAAGGATAAAGACAGCAGAACTAAACGATTGAAAAGGGCAAGGAGGCAGAGAAGAAGAAAGCGATTAACGGATAGGAATTTACAACGGAAACAACAGCCAAAGGTGCGATAGAAAATTAGTGAATGAGCAGACGAGGGGGCTGGGGTAGGGGCAGGGCGAAGAAAACTATGAGAAACAAAAGAAAAATAGTTAATAGAAAAAACTAAATAGGTAAATAGTTAAAGTCTAAAAGAGGAGATTTTTCAAATCAAGAAAAGTAAATGGAAAATTTGAATGAAGTCAGAGAATGGCTGAGGAGTGAGTGGATTTTATTTGGATATATATTTTAGTTAAATAATGGACCCTGCTCAATGTAAGCTGAATAAAGCGAGCAGTGGACTCAGAGTAGAATTTCCGAATAGCTCGAGTGAGTTCAGCCTACCCCAAAGACTCTCTATCGATAGAGAGAGAGAAAGAGAGCGACAGCCAACAATTTGAGTTAAATTTGAGTTTATTTATTGAAACAGATCGCATCTCTTTTCTCGCCTCTCTCTCTCACTCTCTCTGTTGGGATCTTCTGCTGCACAAGTTTCTGCTTGCTGGATGCCCCACTGTGCCCATCAAATGAGTGGCCCCGAGGGTGGGGGCAATTAAAAGGCGGGCGGTTCAAAGTTCATAGCAAAGTCCACAAATTATATGCGCATTTAATGAAGTGTGTGCCACACGCACACAAACACACACACGGACACACACACGGACACGGACACGAACTCTGAACACGGGGAACGCGGACCTGCGATTCACACATGCGACTACGTGGCAGAGTCATTAAACCATCACCACCACCCAACCCCCCGATCACCCGACCCCCCAACCACCTATGCGCTGTATGCCCAAGCAAAGGTCACGCGCTGGCCAGGCCAAAAGGTCACTTAAACAAAATGAAATGAATAAATGTATGAGGCGGCATGAGGGGTGGATGGGGGGCGGCACTTGGACACCGTCCACCGTGCCACCCATTCGTAGCTGGTGGTGGGGCAGCTGCTGCTCCTGCTCCATTGAATTTCCTGCGTCCTCTAAACGTTTTGTAATGGACGCCGCTGCCGTTGCCGTTGCCGTTGCCGCTGCCTTTGCCGCCTTGTGGATGCCACAGGATTGAAACTTAATTGGACAAAATTTTAACAAAACACCGCGCCAGGCAATAACAATAATTTTCCAGCGACTTTGGCAGGCAAAACCCCCCCCACCACCCCCCGGCCAACATCTTACGACGGCGAGGGTATTATGTTTTTGGGCCAAGAAGTTCGGGGAAAACTCCTGCGCCACGAAGGAAATTCAATGAAAATTCACCGAATATGTTTCCCCCCAAACTGAGGATCGAATTTCAGTTGGGGCAAATCTATCGCAAAATTCCTAAAATCTCAAATGCTGCAACTCCAAAAAAAGGACGCAAATTCGTGGTAAAAAGCAGAAGGGTATCGCTCATATTCGGTTTAAATTTCATTTTTGGGGGGCAGTCTGCTTGTACGTTGGGAATGTCCTTGCGGGGGAGTTTCCTTTGCTGGGGGCATGTGTCTTGTGCCTGCGCCTTGGACCTGCCACCCAAGATTTATGCGGCACAGACTGGAAATTAGAAACGTTCCCCCACCCCCCTCCCCCGGCTCATTCAGCATCTTCTGGCTTTGGCAGTACAGAAAAACTCCCGCCACCCACTTCCTTTACCGCTGCACACCTCCACGACCCACCCATTCGCTTATGCTGCCTTGCCATTAAGGAGATGGTGGGGGGCGGTGGGTGGTTGGGTGGGCAAGGCCATTAGTTGTTGCTCTCTTTAACGGCATTTTGCGGCGACAAGTGCACTTTATTAGCGCCCCTTTCTCAGCCTTCGTCTTCGCCTTTGCTTTTGCTTTTTCTTTATGTGTGCTGCTCGCTCTGCCCACTCTGCGACACTCTTTCGCTCTCCCTCTATCAGTGTTTCTCTTCTCTTATGCTGCACTGTTTCTCCTCCGCTTTTCTCTGCTCTCCCGCTTGCTCCCTCTCTCTTTTGTGGCATAATTTTGCTCTGTGCTGCATTCATTCTCCAGTGACCTGGGCCACACAAAACTGCAGATAGCAGATAGAACTTCCGCTGAAGGATCGGCTGGGACTAAGCATACTCTTGCCTCTTCCCAATCAGCATTCGCTGGACATTAACAGCTTTCTTCGGGGTACTCTGCTGCACTGAAAGATCTGCAAAAGGTATTCAAATATTCCAGCACTTTGTGAGGATCCTATTTCAGGCTGGGATATGCGTCAGTCTGTCCAGGGTCCGCTACAAGAAAATTTGTAGATTGTAGGTGACTTCTCGGGTTGGAGTGGCCTGATCGTGAAAGAGGTAGGCGACAGGGGGAGTGTTCTAGCCGTCGAAAATTACTTCAAAAGCGTGGTTGGTATTCTGTTGACGTTTCTTTATTGACTTATTTTGTTACGATGACTTTTGCTCGTGTATCTGGTTGGTTGGCCTTGGAGCCGGTGTACTGGGTGCCGTGTATTTGGGCTGATGGACTGCCTGGTGCAGTGTCTTGTGTTTGGGCTGATGGACTGCCTGCTTCTTCGGCCGATCTTGGCCCTTTTATGCATCTGGTGATCGCACCTGACCCGGAAATAATTAATTATTGCTAACTTATGATTATTTTTCTGACAATAACTGTGGTACTTGGATTAGTAGGGAACGGCAAAAAGAGGTTTTTGTTAAGTTAGCATCACGGAAGGTGATAGCTGAGTTTTGGCCAGTGGGTCAGTAATTCAATAATTGTTTATTGATAATGGGGCTGGTCGAAGCGTAGTGCTTCGTTGACAGTTTGAGACAAAGAAGGTTTTTGCTAATTTGGCATCACGGAAGGTGATAGCCGAGTTTTGGCCAGTGGGTCAGTAATATAATATGATAACTTATGACTATGGTGTCGATTGTGAAATGTCCCAAGAGGTGGGGTGGTTTTAAAATTGTTGTGTGGACATAAATGTGTAGAGTGGTTTATTAATTACGAAATGTCGCTTCGAGTGCTGACGCACCGCTATTTGGGGCATACCGTGGTTAGAGCCATGGGGCGCCAGCTCTGTGTAGATCAGTTTCTTACTTGTCTTCCGCCAGAGTGGATGCGCTGACTCTCCGTCGTTTGTGGCGAGCCATGGGTAGACCCATGGTTCGTTACAACTTTCTGGCAGAAAAGAGAGAAGAGAATTCCACGATTTGCAGCCCTTAAAATGCCGTTAAACCAGCCATAAACTAGCCCAAAAATTATGCACCATTCATCATTAATTTAAGCAACTAAAATCCAAGCCAAGTCTGAGGGTTAAGTGCGGCTCGTACGCGTAAACATAAATCTTTGATTCCTTTATAATAATTCTTGTTGAAGTTGCGCACTAAAAACGATTTATGATGAAATTTCAAGTGTTTTTGGTAAATGAAAATAGGCGAAAGTAAATGCAGATAGAAGGACTGGACTGGATTTATGATCAGTTAAGGGCACTTTTTTTTAGAGATTTTTAGACGAGAAATATTGGCAAAAGGAATCTACAAAGTGACACCCCACACGCAGATTTTTCTACTTCTGATCCCTTCGCCTGGAACAGCGCCTTGACCTGTGACCTGTGAACTGCAACCTGTGACCTGCGAGCTGCGACCTGCCACCTGCCACCTGTGTGTGTGTTATTTATGCGTAACCGCAGTCACGTCCTGCTTCCTGGCTAAGTGCTCATGTGCTGCGCTCCCCCTTTGCCTGCCACTCGTGTGTATTTATAAAATTGTGCATAATTTAAGGCTCCTTTTTCCAGCAGCAGCAGCAGCAGCAGCAAAACCACATGAATGATGGCTCCCGTAGAGCGCCAAAAGGAACAGCAGGATAAGAAGGGATACCCGTGCATGGCGGTGGGGAGAGATCCAAGCAAGGGGCATGTCTCCGCATTGCAATTGCAGTCCTGGCGACCATGCGACCAGGCGACAGGGTGGTTGGGGCCGGACCCTGGCCTGGGCCTGGGCACGGGCACGGGCACAACAACTTGAAAAGGCATAATGAAGGATAATGAGTTCTTGATTAGTACAAAGTGGAAAATTGTGTATTTTTCTGCGCTCGCCCGCCCGCCCCGTCCGCCCCTGCGCAGGGGCGCACCAATTAACTGTAATTAGGGGCGCCGCACAATAGCACAAGGGCAGGGCAGGGCGGGGCAATGGAGACGCGCAGAAACGAGGAGCGTGCAAAAGCAAAGGACATTCCCAGGGCAACAAGGAATCAGCGAGCAGCGAGCGAGAGATTTCGAAATGGCCAACATCCCCAAGTGCAAGGCCAACAAACAGCACAGGGAGGAGCATTCGCATTCGCATCCGCATCCGGCCATTCGCATTCCGTGTATCCCAATATCCCATTGCCACATATTACGTATACGAGCTGTGTAAACAGTGACACACACCACACCCGCCACACACACACCAGACATGCCACACGCCACTCACCACTCGCGCCACTCCATCGAATGGTTTGCAAAAGTGTAAATAAGAATGGATCCACACATCATCCACATCATCCATTTGCCACCAGCAAAAATACAACTCGCCGAATAAATAATACAAAAGAAACAACAACAAAAACAACGTGCAATAAAATACTTTGCGAAAATCAACACAATTTTTGTATTGTTTTTTGTTCTGTTTTGTTTTGTTTTTTCCTGAGCAAGAGATCTACGTTTGAGCCCTTCATTTGCGTTCGTGGCAGCAAATATATGCCCTACGGATGGGCAGTGCAGTTCGGAACCGTTAGGAATGAGTGCCCCGCTCTCGCGTTCACAGTAATTCTTGGCTCTCAAAGACGCGCCCAGAGTGCGCAGAGTTCGAGTGGAAGTTGACTCAATTTTTGTTTGTATTTTCATTTGAGCAAACAATAAAACTCTGGGCAGAACATGGGCAGATTAATAATTATAAATATATCATAAAATTATATATTATAAAAATTAATTCTATTTGAATTTCCCCGCAGAGCATTCAATGCTCGGCTACCTTTTGCCTCCCATTTGTATGACGGTTTGCTTTACTTTGTGCAAAGCCGTTTTTTATTTTTTTTTTTGTATTTTGTGTTGCTGTTGTGGCGCTGCATTTCCGCATTCGCATGCAAATCGACGATTAATCAAAATACCACTTTCCCCGCAATTGTTGCTGCAAATTACATTTTTCACACTCGCCGCATTTTTCACGTTTTCCACGGCGGCCGCCTGAATGAAATGACAAATTTGCACAGTTGCTAGGCGGGGCTGGATGGATGTCCCGCCCGTTGGCTCTCTCATTCTGATTCTCTCATTGCTGGCAGAAGTGAATGCCCAACTTCGATGAGGGATTAAAGGCGTAGTTGATGCAAGAAAATGATGCAGAAGAAAGCCTGTAGTCGAGCAAGATCAGATACTTGGGGGTATACAATAAATAAATAAATAATAAATAAATAAATAAATGTATCTGTGATATAACAGATCTACTCTAACTGTAGCATATTTATATGTATTGCAGGCTCCAAATAAAATGCAGCATACACGTGTATCTGCTGAACCCGTAGCTATATCTTTTAATGAAAGGAACACACACACAGACTGATTGCCTTTACTTTCTTCATGATTATCCTTGAGCCGTGCACTCCGTCTGTGGCTGGTGGTAGTCCTTATATTGCTGCTCATTTTCGACTTTTTAATAACATTAATTAAAAGTGCGAAAGCTGAATGAAAAGCCCACCGAACCCCACCGAACCCCAAGCATCTAGCAAACGGCCTTGTACACCCATCCATCCATCCAATCGTCCGTCGGATAGGCCTGCGCTCCGTCCGTTCATTGCTCTGTCCCTCTACCTTTCTCCACCTCTCTCGCTCTCTCTCTCTCTCGCCCTGTGTTGGGCAAACAAAGGTAGCGGCTACGCGGAAAACAAAAAATGAAGAGGGTAAACGCAGAGCGAAACTGTGTGGGAAAAAAGGTGACGGGTGGAAAGAGGGAAGAAACCAAATCAAAAGCAAACGCAAGTAGCAAGCAGCAAGCCTGGGCCAGCAGCAGCAGGTCGAAGCAGCCAGCACTCCTCTATGGAGTCCAACAACCAAAAATATTAATGAAAGAGCAAATACGCCGCTAAAGCAAAGAGAGAGAGAGAGAGAAGTAGTGAGAGTGGTTGGGGGGGAGGGGAGCTCCCATTCGCCTTTGGTGAGCCACCCCCCTCTGGGTTATATAACGGTATAAATTTCTAGTTAATTAATCACCTTTCGCTTTGTTTTATGGCTAATTTAATTAATTTGATGCCTTTTATTGTTTTCTCTGGGGGTAGTCAAAGGAGTAGGCCAGCAGCAACCATTCCACACGGCTACACGAGACACGGGACAAGGATACGCGGACACAGGATACGGACACGGACACGGCTACGGCTACGGATGCCATGGAATTGGAATCGGAATTGTGCATAAGTTGTTACGGCCAAAAAAACTTGAGCCAAGAGTCGAAAAATTATTCATTAGCCGCTAGGGAACCGGTGCTCACTGGAGAGGGTGGGGATGGAAGGGTATTGCAAGGGAGCAGATAAATGTCAGAAAAGTTCATGATTGAATGTGGCATTGCTCCACAAATAATTTCAGGCAGGAAAAGACAGCAGAGGGAAACCTATGCTCTGAAGCTCTCTCTCTCTTGCTCTCTTGCTCTCTTTTGAATGATTTTTTCCGCAGAAATCACTCGAATTCGATCTCAGAACCAATGAGAGAGCGCGCGCGAGGGTGACTCCCACTCAAAACTGTGCACTCAACTCGTGGCATTTACAGCTGTACCCCCTCCCCTGCTCACACCGTTATCTGCTGCAACTCTGACAAATTTTCAATATGCCATCAGTATCGAATGGTGAAGAAATGTGAAGAGACCCCAGATCAGGCCCCCAGCACCCTGACCTTTGCGCCATGGCTCTTATGGTCCAGCTATTTATTTGGGCTTTGGGTTCATTTGGTTGGCCCGTCAAAAACCAATTTAAAGTTTATTTTTAAGAGGTGCTAGAAATATGCTGCAGCGGTTGATTGTGACATCAACTGTGTGTGCTGCAGTTGTGCACAAAATATTCGTTTATTTGGCTTAAGCTGAATGCAATCTGCGGCGAATGGTGTTCTAATTTAATGACCACCACTGTACCGTGTGGGCATACGTGACCTGTTGCTGTAGACTTCAGATATCCCTTCCTCTTGCTCGCTCCCACACTCTAGCGCTGCCTGCTGCAACTCTTCAGCTCTGCTCTCTGACACTCTTCAGCGCTGCTCGCTCCTCGCTCTTCGGCGCTGCTCGCTCCAACACTCCAGCAGACAGCCCTGCTGCAACTCTTCAGCGCCGCTCTCTCCTCTCCCACTCAGACTCTCTCCACTTTGCACATTGTTCGGCGTTCGGCGTTCACCGTTGCAATTGATGCTGCCTGTGCGCGCGAGCTGATGGACACCCTCTCTGGATCGCAAGTTTATGAACAATATGAATACCCTACCCTGCCCATCAGCATAGTGTATCGGGAGTCATCATATGGGATATGACTGCCCCAAAGGTCACCAGAGTATTCAACCTTCGTTTCACTTCGCAAAAGCATCTTTTGCTCCAGCCATTAAATTTGTGATGTATTTTCTTTAGTTTCGCTTTCGTTGGCGAGTGACTTGGCACTTTCCCATCACTGCATTTTCCCCCTGCGAGATGGATGGGTCTTCACTTTCGTATGTACGTATATTCATAATTTATTTAAGTGTTTTTTCTTTCTTTTTCTTTTTTTAAAGCATAAAATACAATACAATGTAATAATAAATTAATTATTTATATTTTAAATAGCATTTTTTTGTTGTTTATACACGAGCTTGAGCATGAAAATGCAAAAATTTGCATCATATCGAAGAGCGGGAGGGGGGACCACACAGACCCTTGGGAAATCGCATCCCCCTTCCACCAGCGACTCTGTTCTGTTGGTAGCTTCTGTTGTTCTCTCTTTGTGTGTTGTCTCTTCTTCGTTGGCGTCTCTCTTTGCCGCCCACCTCTCTCTCTCTCTCTCTCTCTTCTCTGTAGTTTCCACCAACACTTTCTCTCTCTCTCTCTGTCTCTGTCTCTTTATGGCAACTGGTCCGTGTTCAGGGGGGGAATGGATGGGTAGTTGCAACGAGTGGGATCAGCGAGTGGGGTGCACAGAGCGAGTGGATTGCAACGACTGCTTGCGGAGGGGGTGTGAAAGAGTGTGCGAATGGCACTCGTTGCCTCTGGTGCTTGCAACGAGTTCATGCAACGAGTGGGCTTAAAGAGTATTATTAGAATGGAATGGTAGAAATGGAATGAGGCAGCAATAAATAAGATTCAAGCGGCGCGGGATGATTTGGGGACTGGATAACGGTGATAACTAGTGACTGATTCGTTCCGATCCCATGCAGATCGGACTCTTCTAGTGCTTGGCCTCCTCCTCGGGCAGATCGGCGGCCACAATGGGCTCGATCTCCTTGACCTCAGCGGGCACCTCCTCCTCCTGGGCATCGGCGTCGGGCAGAACGCGCACCTCCACTCGATTGGAGGCAGCTCCACCCTGATGCTCGTGCTGCTCCTCCTCCTCACCCACATCCATGGCATCATCCTCAGCCTCAATCTGCTCCTGATCATGATCCAAATCGGAACGACTCTGCGCCTTGTGGTTCTGTGGCAGCGATTGCTGCTGCTGCTGCTGCTGCTGGTTCTGCGGCTGCTCGATGGCCGTCAGAATGGACTGAAGCAGACCCTGCGAAAGGATCTCCTCGTGATTGGCGCCCTGCTCGCCAACCTCGTTGCCCTGGGGACCGTTGCCGTTGCCGGCTCCCTGGCTGAGGGAGCCACCAAACTGCACCTGGAAATTCTGCTGCGGCTGCTGTCCGGAGCCCAGCTGAATGCTCTGCGATTTCTGGGCAGAGATCACGTCGAGGCCATCCAAGCCGGGCAGCTGCTGGGGATCCGTGCCATCGGGCAATGCCGCCACCGAGTTCTTCTGCGAGGCATAGCCCGTGTGATCGTAGTCCAAGTCGTTGCCAGATGGCGGTGGGCCGTAGCTGTCGGCGGGACCCGTCAGGAACTGCGTATGCTGCTCGGCCACGGGAATGCTCTGGGCGATGGCGTTGTAGGCGCCCGCAGATGCCGCCGAGATGCTGCCAAATTGTTGCTGAATCTGCTGCTGCTGCTGCTGTTGCTGCTGCTGCACCTGGTAGCCATTGCTGCTCACTAGATTGGGTCCATGGCCGCAGTCGTGGACAATGATGGGCTGCTGCTGCTGCTGTTGCTGCTGCTGCTGCTGGGGGATCTGATTGAAACGCGGCGCCTGCTGTGACAGTGGCAGTCCCTGGTTGTGCACAAACTGCTGCTGGTACTGCGAGGCACTGTAGCTGTTCTCAGAGTGCTGCTGCTGCTGGTGCTGGTGGTGGTGCTGCTGCTGCTGCTGGAAGAACTGTGGTGGCAGATACTGCTGCGACGGCGGCGGCGGTGGTGGTCCCAGGGGACGCACATTCGCCACTGGCGGTGGTGGCGGCAGATACTGTGGCTCTGGCGGTGGTGGCGGTCCGGGTGGTCCATACTGCTGCAGTGCTCCTGGCTTCTGGTGTATGAAGGCGGGTCCTGCCTGTGGCTGTGGCAGCTGCTGCTGCACAATCGCCTGTGCACCACCACCCTGCTGCTGCTGCTGCTGTGGTGGCGGCGGTGGCTGGTACAGGGCCTGTGGCGCGGGCAGTGGGGCACCGCCGCCGCTCACGGGCAGCTCGTTGGCGGCTGGGGGTATGTACGTCTGCGGCTGCTGGGCGGGCTTCACGCCAAACTGATCCAAGTGCTGGACAGTGGCGCCGATCGACTCCAGCAGGCCGGCGGGCACGGGCGGGCGATAGGCCACCGGCTTGTTGGGCTGCCCGGCTCCATGCTGAGGGAATGGCTGTGGGTTGCCCGACGGCGGCCCGTACTGGATGTTCACATTCGACTGGGAGTGCGAGTGCGACTGGGCGTGGCTGTTCGACTGGCTGCTGGTCAGTGCCGCAAACTGTGGCGGCGGTGGCCCGTAGTTGCCACTGGGCGGGGGTCCGTAGTTGCCATTGGGCGGTGGTGGAGGTCCGAAGTTGCCATTGGGCGGTGGTCCGTAGCTGCCGCTGGGCGGTGGTGGGGGTGGCCCGTAGTTGCCATTGGGCGGCGGTGGTGGCGGCAGACCGTTGCCAATTGTCTGATATTTCTGGCCATGCCCAGATCCAGGGGCGAAGGAGTCCGACGGCGGCTGCGAGTACGAATCATCCAGGCTTCCAATGGACAGCTGCAAGAGAGAAGCACAAGAAATCGGTTGAAGTGGGGGCGACTGCCGCAAGATACCCCCCCCAGAAGGGACACCCACCTGGAGAGCTTCCGATTCGATGGAGTTCAAGTGGCCGGCGCCAGGGCCTGTGATTAGATTGCCACCCTCGTCGCCGCCCTGCAGGGCCACAGCCACCAGCTGCTCATCGGAGAGGCCGTCAATGATGCTGCCTCCTCCGGTGGCACCCACACCCAGGCCTCCGCCTCCTCCACCTCCACCTCCGCTGTACTGAGTGCCGAATGCACTGGCATGTCCCTGGGCCACGTGGCTGTAGCCGCCCTGCGTTTCGATGTGATTCTGCTCGACGTAGGCGCCAATCGGTGCCGGAATCGGCTTCCAGCCATCGCAGGCCGTGTGGAAGGGCGCCTGGGAGCCGCTCACACTGTGCGTGTGCCCCGTGGCATCAATTTGGATCTGCACCTGCTGCGCTCCACTGGGTCCACTCGGTCCCAGTCCCTGTCCGTGTCCGTGTCCATGTCCGTGTCCGTGGCCCTGTCCGTGTCCCCCTGCGCCGGATGTCAGAATGATCGTCGTCTCTGGCACGCGGTTAAAGCTCGCTGGCTGTGGCCCCGGCAGCGAGATGGGCAGCGGCGGGGGTCCATAATTTGGCGGCGGCGCATCGTAATGAGGCTTGGGCGGCAGATTCAGCGGTCCCGACGCGGGTGGGCCGTACGAGCTGGCCGGCTGATGGGCGGGCTTGAACAGCGGCGCCGAATGGGGCGACGGCAGGTGCTGTGGTGGGGGTGGGGGTCCGTACTGTGGTTTCGGCGGGCCGTACTGCGGCGCTGGGCGGTGCTGAATCTTCAGCGGTGGCCCATACTGCGGCGCGGGCTGTGGCGGTGGGCCGTACTGCGGCGCGGGCTGTGGCGGCGGTGGGCCGTACTGCTGCTTTGGGGGTCCGTACTGTGGGGCCGGCTTGTGCTGTATGTGAGGTGGGCCATAGAACGGCTTGGGCACTCCGAAGTGAGTCTTGATCTGCTCATGCAGACCGCCCAACGGTCCAGAGCCACCGCCGCCGCCACCTCCGCCGCCGCCGCCCAGGAAATTGAGCTTGGGCGGTCCGTACTTCAGGGCTGGGGGTCCGTACTCCCGGAAGGGAATCTGCTGCGGCACTCCGTACTCGCGATGGGGCGAATGCTGCTGCTGGGGCGGGGGTCCGTACTGCGGTGCCGGTCGCGGCGGTGGCCCGTATGTGTCAAAGCCTGCCTCGCGGCGCTTCAGCTCCTTGCCATTGAGCACTGCCTGGGCGGCGCAGAGGCAGAGCGTCGCCAGCAGGGTCAAACGTAGCAGCATCTACACAGCATCGGGGGGTGGCAGGGCGAGAGCAGAAGAGAGCGAGGGGTTAGCTTAAGGTTTAATCATTTGTCATAGGAGAGTTCATTCCTTCCGCTTGAGCGGCGATATTATCTAGCAGTTAATAATAGCCCCTGTCCCCTGCAGCCCCCCTTGGGCCCGCGCGCCTTTACATTTGTCAGCTGTCGAGGTTGAGAGACCTTTTTGACTTTTTTCTGTTGTGTTTTTTTTTGGAGTGTCAGGGCCTGTCGCAGGGCGGCTCACAGAGATCGCCGCGAGTGGTCAGGTGTCGTTTGGAGGCTGCCCCACGACCCCTTCTGTGTGTGTTTTTTTTTTGTCGTGTTCTGTGCCGGCCTCATGTGTAACCATAATCTGCGCTAATTTGCAGTCAACCTGCCCGAGTAATTGGCATTGCGGTTGCCCCCAAAACAAAAAGCGTCGGCGTATTACGCTCTAATTAAAACATAAACCAGGCGGCAGTCAGCAGGCGGCAGACAGCAGGCGACAATCATCATCATCATCATCATCATCATGATTGTGACGGGGTATTGCTGCTGTCGCCAGTTTCGTTTCGGGCCCCATCATGATCATCAATAATTCAGCAGGCGGTGCCGCGCCGCAAAGCCCAGCAAAGACAACAAAAAATAAATAAAAGAAGGAAAGGGAAGGGAAGGGAAGAGCGAGAGATGGACTGAACTGAACTGAAAGTCGGGCAGACATTCAGGCGGTTGTTTAATTGGTTTTATGCTTAACAACAAATGCGGCAACAACAAACTATCTCGGACGACAGCAACGATTTGGCTCTTCTTTCGAAAATTCCACGCACAACACGCGAATTAGCCAGCAACGGGCTAATGCCAAACAATAATAACAAACACGAGGCAGGCCACTCCACTCACAAACAAAAGAGCTGCACGGGCAGAGGGTGGAGAGGTGGAGAGACGAACAGGGCATACTCTTTATGTGAGCAGAGGCAAGCAGCGGGTTCGCAGATGATGTAAGTGGTAGAAGAGATGAGAGCGAAGTGGTTCGATTCTCGCCCATATATCTATCTATCTATATCTCATATCCGTAGCTATAATAGAGCTTGGCAGCTTCAATCTGAAAGTTCTTTCTGCCGGACTGAGTATTTCGCTTATTTGACTTTTTTCTGCCAGAATTTATTTCGTGCTTTGGTTTGTTATTTTAAAGTAATTTGTGCAGCTTTAGTTCCCTTCAAAAAGTCAAATAAAAATATACAAAAAACACTTAGAAGATGCATCTACAAGATCTAACGCTTTTGGAACAGTGAAAAACAAAAACAAAAAATTTAAGTGGCATAAAATATTACATGAAAATTGTTTAAGTGGTCTAAAATTTTAATTAAAATTTCCAAAATATCAGAACAAAATGAAACTTCTGCAAATTTGTGCAAACTATTGGATTTTGTAGACAGATATTATTTCCATTAGTAAATAAATAATTTAAAAATTAAAAATTTGTTTAATATTTTTTAAAATTTAAATAATTTTAAAACAAACCACTTATAGTTCCAACCTATAGATGTGCAAGCTATAGATTCACCCACAAAATTCCAGGGCAAGAATTGCCTTGATATTCCAACTATTTCTAGTACTTCTAATCTGCTAAATGACAAGAATATTTCTCAATGAAAATTCTATAAGTCACTGAGCAAGTTTTTAGTTATTATTTTCAACTTTTAAAACCCATAATTCCCTTTTAAAATACTTTGTTTATAAACAAATTCCATTTAACAAATGCTTGCACTTTAGCAAGCACAAACCACAGCATGGGAGCGTAAAGAGCGTTGAGCACACTGCTCATAGCCCTCTGGCTTGGGGCCAGCAAGCACCGAGCAGTTCCCATAGAACCAGGCAGACGGTTCAAGCGGCACTTCCAGCCATCATAATCTTCATTTCGTTTTGGCCATAATGCAGCGTAATAGCCATGATATTATGCCATTTACTCTGCCACTAGCCGCTGCCATTGCCTCTCTCTATCTCGCTGGCTCTGCGGATTGCATAAGCGTGGCAATGTCTTGTGATTGCGATGCGGGTTTTCGGAGCTGGCTGGGAGTGTGTGGCGGGGGGGTAATCAGAGTTTTTTATTTGGAAAAAGTGCACCTCAATGGTCAGCGATGCGCATTGAATATCACAATGGGCCAAAGCAAAGCAAACACACAGATTTTTGACTTGCTGTTTTGGCCAGCGGCCGCGGCGTTAAAATGTCATAAGCGGCCAGCAGCGAGCGGCGAAGACGTTGCGCAGAAGAGACCCCGAAAAACAAAAACAAAACCAAAAAAAAAAGTAACTTTCACTTTGGCCAAAGTATCTTTGTATCTGCGGCAGAGTGGCTGTGCGACTGTGTGGATATATCTTTTGGCCGGGCGGATGAGTAGGTGTCACAAATGCTGCTGGCAGTGAAATTATGTGCCGCATAATGAAAATACATTATAAAAGAAATGGCAAACAATTAAAAGCTGCCACATGACGGCAGCCAGCGGCTGTATGTGTGGCAAGGGGGCAAGCCCGGCTGGGGGCACTGTATGCGCCCTGTGCCCCATTGTCTGTGAGGCGTGTGAAGTGACCCGCATGTGGCTGCCACTGGCTCTTGCTGCAACTTCAACTTCAACGAATTTGTTTTTTTTGTTTGCTTTTGCTTTTTTTGCTTTTTGCAATCAACTTTTAGCTGATGTGTTTCATAGGGTATAACCTGCACAGAGGGGTAACAGCACTTCGATCAGGCAGCTGAGACTTTAAATGCATTTTTTGTGCTTTTTTTAAATTTTTTTGGCACTTTTTGTGCATTTTTTTGGGCATTTTTTTGTGCATTTTTTGGTGCATTTTTTTGCGCATTTTGTATCTAATGAAAATTTTAGAGATTGATTTATTTTCTGGCCAGTCAAAAATCAGCCAATTCCGTGCGCTATATCTTGAGTATTTAAAGGCATCTGAAAGATGGTGAGTGAAAAAGTTAAAGCCATGCTGATATTTCTTTCGAATAGCAGCAATATACCAAGCTCTCAATCAAAGTGTTTCCCAGAGGCAAAAACTATAAAATATATAACTAAAAATAATAGATGCTGTCTCTCTTCTTTTCAATGCACAATCTTTCAACAGATAAATGCAGTTTGTTGTTAGTTTCATAGATATTTCCATGATACATTTAACTCAACGCAGCTAAAAACTTCTAAAAGGTTTAGCAAGTTTAATTCAAATTGGAGCACAATAAACTATTGAAAGCCCATAAATGAAGTGCTCGAAATGGGTCTGTAAGTAAGCTGACAATAAATACCCACAAATTGCTGTATTTCATAGACAAATTCCCACAGAAAAAAGCAAATAAATTAATTTTCTATTACTCCCAATTTGCAGAGCATCTAAGCATCGTCTTGCCCTAGGCCAGTGTAGCTGTGCAACCCATTTGTGTATGGCTTGTATGGCTATTACTTGAATCAAAGTCACCGAGTCAGTGGGTCACACTTGTGACTGCTTCATTGGATCACTGTATCACTGAGGATCACCGCAGAGCGGAGGGAGCAGAGCGGAGGGCCACAGACAGTGTTAGTATTTCGTTGTGGCACACCCATGGCAGCTTTCTTCTTCGATTTCTGCTCATTAGCATAGCTAACAAAATATTTGTTATTGATGCTAAACAATTGACAAGAGCAACAAAAGAGCAGGCAGGCAGGCAGACAGACAGACAGGCAGACTGAAACAACAAAATGGGCAAATAAACAAATAAACAAACAAACAAACAAACAAATAACCAAACAAAACGGCCGGCGAAAACTTTCACTCTCGTTTTTTGAGAAGAAAACCTACAAAATTTGTTACCGAAGATGAACGAGCGAGCGACACACGGCACGGCACGGAGTGGGGCCCTACCCCTGCCCCACAAGAAAAAGGGTTGCCCTGGGAGACACATCCTTTTTGGCAGGCACAAAAACTTATTGTTGTTGCCACCCTCCCCCCGGCCACGGCTCCTGCCCAGCAAGTTTTTTGGCCACAGCTGTGGGACGACTCGCTCTCCCTCTTCCTCTCTCTCCACTCCTTCTTCACAAAAGTCGAGAATCGTAATCTGCGTTAATTAAATTTTCCTCTCGTTCTCGGCCAGAATGTGAATGCGAAATTATTTATGAATCAATTTCGATAATGAATAAATTATGTCTAAAGACAAGACCAGACCTCTGGCTCTGTTCTGGCTCTGGCTGTGGATGGGGTTTGGGCTTGGGTTTGTTCGCCTTTGGCGAATGAATAATCTGCAGCCCAAGGATTTGCCTTGCACGTTTTTGGTCCTGCATCAATTTTCATTTGCCAGAAACCCTCATCAATTAACAGAGGTCGTTGGTGTAGGTCGCCAGGCCAAGGCGCAGGCGTGGCACTCACAGGCAGGAATATTCTTTGATTATACTTTTTGGTATATTTCTTGTTAATTGTGCCAAGAAATTTTCTGTGGCAGCGAAGAGCGTAAATGGAGCTGGAATCTGCCCAAAATTTGTGGATTTTTAGGTCCGATCCAGGGGACTTTTACAGTCTTGGAACTAAGGACTCTGCCACGCCTTGCTGCTAGCTAATAAATATTGAGGATTATCCCCTGGAATTAGGCCCGGAATTACGAGTAGGCCACGCCTTGAGGCTGCCAAAACTTTTACTTTCATTGGCATTTGCCATGCATCATCCGCTGAAGATGCTGCTGCCTGCTGGCTGGCTGCTGGCTAAGTTTTTCGTTTCTTTTGAGCCCCACAGATTTATAATTGGCCTGGCCAATTTGTTCTCCGGGTAATCCTTTGCACTTGAGTCCAATTAGGGAAATGTTTCTTTACCATGCCAGTGGGTGCAGCGCTGCCCAGATGGTGATGATGATGTTTGGATTATCCTTGGGAAAATCTCTCACTTGAAAAAAATTCGAAGAAATATTTGGCACTTCACAAAGGATTGTTTACTTCCGTTGGGCGCGTTCGCTTTTTGTTTTCGAGGGGGGTCAATGCTTGGGGTGCAACAAAACAAATGCAATCAAACCCAAAAAAAAAAAAACAATGATAAATTCGCGAGGAGACGACGACGTTATTTGCGGGTTTTGGATGGATGGGGGATGTTGTGGGACAGATCTCACGGCGGGGATCTGATCTATCGGGCAAACGGAACGGGCGACGGTCGTCCGCTGCTTGTCACAATCGAATGGAAAATGCTGCCGCTCAGATGATAACGCCAGCTCATATAGGTAATACCCAGGGGGGCCGTCAGCGTCGGCGTCGGCATCAGCGTCAACGTCAGCGTCGTCGTTGCCGCTGCGGCTGCGCAGCCGCAGAGAAAACCGAAACCGAATTCGAAACCGAAAGTGAAGAAATTTCGTATGGCAAGGTGCCCCACTGTCCACAAAGGCTGTCCCTTTGAGCGCGAGAGAGAGTGTGAGTGTGAGAGAGAGTGGTGCTGGTGCTGGTAGTGGGAGAGCGGCACACTCACTCTCGGTGCAACCAGTTTTGCAACATTTTGTGCCGCCTTGGAGCGCCTTGGGGGCCACATGCAAATCATGGCCGAGTCAAAGTTGAACTTCAATGCTGGAAGATCCCATCCTTGGCTGCCCCACCCCCCTCCACACCAGAGTTCAGGCCTACTGCTGCCACTTGAGAGGTTCAAAACATTTTCAAGTCTAAGCTTGATCATTTTTTTAATGGATTTCCACAACGAAAACTTAACCAATGAAGTGTCTGAGGGTTTGCCTTGTTTTCTCCATGCAAAACTAAAAAAAATAAAATATTAGGCATCCTTTCTTCACTCTCTCTCTTTTATTTATTCTTGGCTAAATTTGCATCACTTCCCGAAACATAAACAAAAATTATTGCAAATTAAATCAGAATTTTCGGACACTTAAGATTTGTTTGCCCAACGAATAAAATTTGCTCGAATTTCAAATTCAGTTTGAACTCGAATTAAAACGAATTAAATGCCACAGGAGAACTCCGCACATGCCACATTTATTGATGCCACAATTAAAATAGCTCACAGTTTTCCATGCCAACTATTTATTTCAAAGTTAATTTGTTCTCAAAGTTCTGGCAGTTGAGCGGCTCCCATTTCCACTTCCATTTCAATTGCATATTAATTGCCATTCATTGAAATGCACCTGGAAAAAGTCTCAATTTACAGAACAGAACTGAAAGATATTTTCCAGGCATGAATGAAAATTCAGAGTTAATTTCAATGGGGGTGTGGGGGGAGTTACGAGTAGAACGATGTCATCACACAATGGCCCATCTTTGTGGGGGATTTTCCTGTTTTCTCTCTCTATGGCTGCAGCACTTTTCTCTCCCTCTCTCTCTATCGCTGCTGATGGTTGAGTCATAAAAGCGCTCTGCCACTGCCACATGTTGCTTTGTGTGGGGCGGGGGAGATCAAGTTTTTACACTTGAAGACAACGTGGAACGTAGCCGATGTGCGGCGTCGGCCTTCGCGTGATTCGATTTCGCTTTCATTTGCATTTCATGAGCCGCCGCCGCTCTTTTCTCCAGCAACAGCAACAGCCACAGCCAGAGCCGCAGCTCCCAGCCACATCATCATCATTGACATCATCATGACGGTCATGCTGATCCCCAAAGCAGAAGAAACTTGTTGGCTTTGGCTTTCTCGAACAAAACAAAACCAACAGAAACAACAACAGCAACAACAACCAAATGAAATGGGTAGGTGCTGTGCTGTGCTGTGCTCCTTCTTCTCTTCTCCCTTTATTGATGGACTCGACTTGACTCTCGGATCTGGCTGCTGCTGCTGCCACTCCTGCTGCTGCTGCTAGCCAGGTTACTTCACAGTTGTTGCTGTTGCTGCTGCTGCTGTTGCTGCCACGTTTGGACTTCCTGCTGTTGCATCTTGCGGGTGCCCCATGGCCAGTCTGGCGTCCGCGTTAGAGTCCGGAGAGGCTCTGGGGCTGGGGGCAACATGCAACTTAAGTGGCAATATTTTGTGCCGCATCTGTTGCCCGCTGTTGCCTGTGTCATTACACATTTAAAATATATACGCAAGTACATACTATATGTCTGTATGTATAGTCTGTTGAATGCCTGGCTACGGGCTAGCTGATAGCCAACACAAAAAACAACAAAAGCAAAGGGTATTACGAGTCTTAGATGGAGTTTGTGCAGGCTCTATAAAGCACCTTTATAATAATTATATTAATATTAACTGCATATAATAATTATTTATTTATATGTGTTCCCTCTGTGATAAATGCTCCCAACAGCAAGCCAAAGCTGGCAACAATAATATTAATATTGTTAAATATATAACAATTAATTCAGATCTAGCAAGAAGAATATTAGCCACGAGCATCTGGTATTTATTTTCTTTAAATTGTTCATCTTAAGACAATTCTTTTCTAAGGTTAACTTTATTATAAGTCACACAAAATACTGCCCCCAAAAATATTTAGAAATTTGCTAAAATTCCTCAGGAAAGATTAACTTTAAGTGTAATATTTGTGATAAAAAAAAACCAAAACAAACTTTAAATAAATAAATAATAATAAAATAAATATAATATAAATATAAATAGTGTAATTAATAAATAAATCAAATAATATAATATATAATATAAATAATGTAATTAATAAATCACTTAAATATAATATAAATATAAATAATATAAATAATAAATAAATAAAATAAATATAATATAAATATAAATAATATAATTAATAAATAAATAAAATAAATATATATAAGCTAAGAAAAATGTTTAAAAATGCTGCTAATGTGCTCTGCTTTAATGCATAAATTTCCCAGGGTGTTTCAAGCTTCGGCTCCTGAAGCCAAAAGCTTTTGTTACCTGTTTTTTTGTTGCAATTATTTGCGCTTTTACTTCCTCGAGTCTTGCTTTGAAGGCTACTTTCGTTTTGTGCTCAAAAATGTGCCTGTGTCTGTGTCCGTGTGTGTGTGTGTGTGAGGGCCCCTGCAGCCCAAAAAAGATGATGATAAGGGCCCCAACAACGAACAACAAACCAACGAAAAAGCAGATAAACGAGTGGGTACTTGCAAAACAAAAAAAGGGGGAAATGCCTTGCCAGAGGATCTACCGAAGCTGAATGTGAAAGCGGAAATAGGCAACAAAAACAAGTCTCTTCGGCCACACAAGGCAAATGTTCTCTGGCATTTACATATGTTTATATTATATATATATATATTTAGGTGTTTCTCTTCGTAAAATAAAAATAAATACAAAATTTAATTCATTATTTTATCTGTCGCAGCAGCTTGCACGTTTTTCTCTTCTAGTTTTTAACTTCACTTGAGTATTAATCAACCCAAACCTAGCCCCATTTAATTAACTATTTTTCATTGATTTATCTGAGCCATAAGCTCATACGTATCTGTATCTGTATCCGTATCTGTGTCTTATCCACAGCAGCAGCCGCAGCCACAGACACGCACAAAACAATTGAGAAAATATTTAAAGAAGAGAAATTGCATTCCATTGGCATGAGACTGGGCACTGCTGCTGTGCCCTCTAGGCCTCGCCCACATTTCAGT
Source organism: Drosophila ambigua (assembly GCA_018150905.1). NCBI lineage: Eukaryota > Metazoa > Arthropoda > Insecta > Diptera > Drosophilidae > Drosophila > Drosophila ambigua. Next base: position 2,188,375 of record JAECWS010000151.1, on the reverse strand, counting down.
TTCAGTTTCAGGTCTCTCTCTTGGTGGCGGGTGGACGGGGTGGGGAGGGGATGGCTGAGAGCCCTTAATTTCAGGTGTAGCCACAATTATGCGGGTCCACTCGCTATCTCTCTCTCTCACACTCTGTCGCTGTCTCTCTCTTGAGCTTCGTGTTTGTCTCTGCAGCTTCGTCTCTTTCTTCAGTTTCATCTCCATTCATCGCCACTCGGCGGCGGCCTCCGGCATCGGCATCGCCATCGCCATCGGTCTCGGTCTCGGCCTCAGCCTCGGCTTTATGTCATGACGCTAATATTACGCAATCTGCCGCTTTCTTCTTGCTGTCTTTCATTCTCTGCCCGCACAGTGCGTTCGATCGGCGACGCAATGCTCAAAAATTGATCGCGCAGGTGCTGCCAGTGGCGGATGATGTGAAATATGAAAATTGTGCACAGAACTTGCCTTGAAAAATGGAAACTAAAAACATCTTTTGGTATGCTATAGGATTTAGTTTTTTTTTTATTATTATATTATTTATTTGATATTATTATTATTATTATATTATTATATTATTTTTAATATTTTATTTGCATAAATTAACCTGCAGACTTCTCACACCTTTTGGGTGGAATATTATGAGAGAATATTATTAAAATCGGAAGAAAGTTTTTCTATGCCATAAAGAGGCTTCATGGCAGATTTATTTCTGCTGCATTTCATAGGTTTACATTAAATACAAATTTGCGTAGAAAAGAACTTTTCGCGGATATGCGAAAAAATCTTGCGAACCCTTCTAAAAATATCTTCAATTTTTGTTAGACTTTTCCTTTAGTTCCCCCGCAAGTATTATCGGGATCTGGTGCTCTTGAAAGCATCTGCCATTGCTGTAGTGTCAGTGCTGTTCCCTCTGTACTTGTGATCGCATCTTGCCGCTTTCTGTGGCCCACTGTGGTCGGGCCCTGGGGCCTGTTGCCATGACACTTGACGTTGGCCGCGTATCGACTTTGACTCTGCAGCCAAGCAGCATCCGCCTTCTTAAGACCCACAGAAAGGGAGGGACAGGGACAGAGACAGCAGCCAAAGCGATTTGCAATTTGTCATGCCGACTGCCGACTGCCGAGTGCCGCGTGCCGCATGCTCCAAAAACCCATTGATTGCTGGGCGCACAATTGCCATTTCCATTCCCATTTCCATTGGCATTGCCTTTACACTTTCACAACTCTGTTTATTTGTGCAGCCCTTCCCCCTGCCCCTATCCCATCCCTTCCCGCGTGTCTTCTTTGCTGCTGTTTCTGTTAGTTTTGTGCCCGGGAGTCGCCTCGCCTCGTCTCGTCTCGTTTCGTCTCGCAATTCGCTTTAATTAATGCTAATTAAATGCGCTTATCGCCGCGCCTTGGCTTATCAGCCAGCAAGCAGCCAGCCAGCAGTCGGGCCCTGGCTGTGTGCTTCTGGCCCGCTCTACTCCCGATACACAGATATACAGATTCCCCCTACCCTCAGCCATTTTGCCGCATTCCTTTCGAACGCTTAATTTTATGTTAATCAGTTTCTCCCACACCCCGCACCCCACACCCGCCGCCTCTCTATAAAGCATTCACAGAGCTAATGCAAATGAGAATCATCTTCCGTACCCCACCCCTACCCAAACCCCTAGCCATCACATTCCCATTCATATTTCTACTTATGACAATCAAAAACGCAATGCAGAATAGAAAATTCATAAATATGTTTATGTCATGCTAACGAGATGCGGCTGAAAAGTTGGCGATTAACCAAGAAAGCGACTAGCGGCCATGCATATAATCCACAGAGAGAAAATCGCACAAAAGTGCAAGAGAAAATTGATTAAAAATATATTCTCTCGCTGCTCATTGAGCATTGCTGCCGTGGCTCGAATAGAACCCAAAATATTGCCATGAAATTAAAAGAAATAACCTTTTGCTTTTGTCTTTATTTATCCTCGCTCTAAATGTATGCCCCTTGCTATATATCCATGCCCAACTGCTGTATCCGCCCCCCGAGCGCACAGACAAAGATTGTTGTATTGTAATGCCAGGCGGCTTGAACGGAACGGAACGGAGTGGCATGGCATGGAATGGAATGACTTGTACAATGTACAGCCTGCCATCCTGCACCCTATTGATCTGCCCGAAAAGCCCCATAGTTAACGTATCCTCCGCAGAACACTTCCTACATAAATATTTCGTTGATTAACTTTGAATTTTGTGTGCGTGTGTGTGCCTGGCTGGGTGCCTGTGTGCCTCCGTTTGCTGTCGCTGCTGTCAACATTTGCCATTTCAATTTGGGCGCACGCATCTCATTTGCATTCCCAATGACGAGACACCATGTGGCGGCAGGGCGGCCGGGAGGCAGGCTCTCGAGTGCTTGCTTCTGGTTGGTTGGGTGCCTGCTCCTCCTCCCACCCCTCCCCATCATTATGACACTCAAGAATGACAGAGCCCCCGCGCAATAAAAGAGTGCTCAAGAAATGCCCAAATGCTCGTGTGGCGTGAAGCATTTTCCCAGCAGTTTTTTTTTTCGTTGAGCTGCAGATTTATGTTGCGTTGCCGCCATGGCCATAAATTAACATATTAATCGGCAGCCCCCCTCAAAAGGTGTTAAACTCGACCAGCCAGCCAGCCAGCCAGCCAGCCAGCCAGCCAGCCAGCCAGCAAGCGCAATGCGGAAACGAATGGCATCCAAAATGTATTCGAATTATGCAGCTGCCCCATCATATTTGTGGCCATTGACGGATGACTTGCGCTGGCTTGCGCCCTAAGCCTGCTCGCAAAGCCAGTGCTGTTGGCTGCTGGGCCCTCGACTTTCTCCACATTGCGCAAAATGGGCCTCAACTGTAAGCGGAAAACTAGCTCGCGGAAATGCACAAAGAAATTGGGAAAGGAGTGGGAAAAAACATAAATATTCTGTGCAAAATAAGCAGCTCGCAGCTGCTAAAAATATGCCAAAAATCAAAGCATTTATTGGCTGCCAATTTGAATCAAGCTGATGGCCATGCTCGTACCACTGTGCACGGTGCCCGAATTGGCACACAAAGGTGCGTAAAGTGTGCAGAAAAAAGACACACCATCGAACACTCAGAAATTGTCGCCTTGTCACTTTTTGGAGTGGAGGATTTTTGAGTTGAGTCTGCTGCCACTCGGCGCGCCGCGCATTGCTTATGTCACGAGCAAGCAAACCCCCAGCCCCGCCCGAGCCCGAGCAGCGAACCCGCACTGCCACTGCTACTGCCACTGGCAAACGCTAATCATTCAAGTGTCCAACAGTAGGAGCTTACACCACTATCGACAATCGGCAATCGTAGAGCCCGGACTTCCATCTTGGCGGCAGCATGTTCAATTAACTTTCACTGGTCAAGCCAACGCCTCGAGGCGCCCTTCCCAAAGCCCCAGCCCAAGCCCTGAACTGTACTAAAACTGAAGCGGAAAAGCAACAAACTGATTTCATTGCAGCAGCCATCGGATACGAGCGCTGAATGCCCTGCGCTGAATGATGCATAAACAAGAAGCGAAAAGGGAATAGCGGTTAGGGGAGACAGGAGACAGGAGCGGGGAATCAGATTCAAAGCGCCACCGCCAAATGGATTGGATTGGATTTGATAGGTGGAAACTGGATACCTCTGGACGGGCGGACGAACGGACACTAACTCTCCCCGAGACCATTGTCTAATTGTGTTTAATTGCGCTCAATGCTTATGGGTCTATTGTTTTACCGGTTCGGTTAGTTGGATTCGATTGCCCTCCATGCACACCATGCCCCATGGCAATCGATTGACTATGATTGACAGTGCAACACAGCAGCAAACAACAACAAACAACAACAGTTCAAAAGCCACACGAGCCATCAATGCAGCCATGCCCCTTCTTGATCTCACGTGGCGCTGCCAGACAGCTCTGCTGACGGCTGCTGTGAGCCCATCAAAGCGATGAATGCATCCAAATCAAGAAAATTAATAGACTTTATGGGAAAGCTTTAAGGGCTATGCAGCTATGATTTCAGGCAACTTAAATAAAATAAATTTTAATATTCGCACTGAATTAAGTTACAGATCTTTGGGGATAGCTGGGGAGTGGGATGTGGGCACATGAAAGACCACAGGAACTATGCAAAAATATACAGATATTTAGAAAATTCAGTAGAATTCACTTTGATGGAAATATAAATACAATAAATAGTATTTTTCATCGGGTCCATATTCAATTAAAATATAAAAACATTTTAAGCAGATACACACAACAAATAAATAATATTTTATATTTGAATATATTTTTTTAAAACATTAAATTGAAACATTTAAATAGGTATTTAATTTAAATATTACAATATTTAATTCAGATATTAAAATATTTAATTGACATATTAAAATATTGAATTCAAATATTAAAATGTTTAATTGAAATATTCAAATATTTAATTAAAATACTAAAATATTGAATTCAAATATTACAATATTTAATTAAAATATTAAAATATTTAATTGAAATATTAAAATATTTAATTAAGATATAAAAAAATATTTAATTAAGATATATAAATATTTAATGAAATTATTTAAATATAAAAATATTTAATTTAAATATGCAAAATATTTTTTTTAATCTGAATTATGTATATTTAAATAAAAAATATTTCGCTTTCTTTTTCTGCCAAATTTCACAATAGATCCAAATAGTATATTGGTATGCAGCATAAATATTTCAATATTAATATTTATGAGGAGATAAATTATATAAATTCGAATTTCGATTAATATTTAATTAAACATTCGCATGGCAGTGCCTCTTCTCTGGGTATCTCTCAGTAATTCTAAACCTAATGCCATCTCCTGCTGCTCCATTAAATGCCGTAAAGCTGCTGGTCTTTGCCTGAATTGCACCTTGCGATGATGTCGGCAAGCTGTTCAATAAATAGCTGCACTGTCAAGGCAACTTATGGCAGGAAAAGGGACTCCCATCAACAATGAAAAGCCTGCCGCATGCCGCTGTGCCAAATTAGTGCGAGTATTCCATATGCCATGCAGCTGCAGTGCTGCTGCTGCTGTCTACTTTGGCCTCTGATTATTCCAGCGAATCCTGTTTCGTTGCAAATGGGAAGAAGATACCATGAGTATGTTGCAGCTTTGTGCCATGGGCACGCAGTGCTGCGTTGCCAGCACGAAATGTTGCATTGGAGTCGATTCCGAATGCTTTGAGCATCGGGGGCGGGCCTGGTGCCTGGTGCCCGGGGTTAATTTTGCACAGGTATTCTCTGGGATCCTCAGCAGCTTGCGTTTTGCCGATGCTTCCAGCATTTGGCTTGTTACAATATTCTAGTAACAATAAACCTACCCAGAAGGCTGATGCCAGCCCAGCGCGAAAGTGCAGCATTCTGTTTCTGTTTTTGTTTTGTGTCCTCTCAACTCTGGGGCTCAACCTCCATGATGCCTGAATGCCTGACTGCCTGAATGCCTGACTCTCTGACTGTCTGACTGCATGGATGCCCTTCTAGTCGCTGCCATGGCAACTTTTCAGCAGCCACAGAGCCGGGCTATAGGAGCCAACAGAGCAGAGCACGCAGATTCACGCATCCCAAAGGGGCAGCAACAGGGCCGTTCCACGCTTTCCAGCAGCCAAGCACAGCCGAGCATCCGAAACAGCAGCTGATTATGCGCTTTATGCTTTGTGTTTGATATGTCATAAGCTTGTTTGCTGGCCGGAATACTCGCAGTTGTTGTGCTGTGCTGTGTCGCCAGGACAGGCCAGGCCAGGCCCGAAAACTCCAGAGCACAGAGCTAACCAACAGAGACAGACAGATGGACAGAAACCAGAGCCCAATGCCCAGAGCCAGAGCCAGAGAGCAGGAGCCACATGCGAATTTTATTTGCCTTTTATTACTATTTTCTTTTGGTTTTCTACTCTTGTTGTGTTTTTGTTTTTGGGCGAAAGTGCAAACAGCAGCAGCTCTCAAAATGTGCAAATATATCTGGCACTCTGCTGCACTATCATTTTGGAGCACACGCAACTGTGGTCTTTACGGTCTGGGGTCTCTCGGGTCTCTCCGGTTTTGGGGTCTGGTGTCTGGTGTCTGTTGTCTGTTGTCTGTTGCCTGTTGCCTGGGACGGGGGCTGGATGGAGTGCCAAAATCAAATAACATTTTGCCATAATTACACAAGTACTCAACTATATTTCTGCTTATTTATTTACACGCAACAGCCCCACAGACAACACGGACAGCCAAGTGGGAGAGCAGAGTGCAGAGGAGAGCAAGCTTTTGGTTTGGTATTTTTGGATCAGCTCTGGGGACAGGCCCAGTGCCAGCTACGTTGCTGCTTCTGTCACCACTTTCTTTGATCACATTTCTGCGTGTGCAAATGTTTTCACATCTTTCTGCAGCTCCCATCTCAAGGCACTTCCGCACCTTTCGCCGCTTGGCCAAAATGCCCTCAATGCCCAGACAGGTATGATGATTCCACCAGCACTGCGGCCCCAGCTCCAGCTCCATTTCTGGCGTAATCAAAGTCATAAGAACATGCAAAACTGACGAATAAAAAGGGTATACAATTATTATGCTGCGCATCAATCGAGCAGAGAGACAGAAAATGTTTTTTGGAAATTGTAAAAATATCAATAAATATGCCTTTTCCCATGCCAAAATTACTATTATTAAATAAACCCTTTAGGGCTAGAAATTGCTGCCATTTCTTCCCTGTATCCCCACCCATAGCCCTGTAATTTCTTAATTAAAAGTGTTCAATAAATAAAAGTCAAAGACAGTTTTTGGTAGCATGAAAAGGAAGTTCCCTTGACCGTTTTGCACATTTTATGGGACATTATTTAACGAATATTTTGGCCAAAAATAAATGCCAAATATTGGTGCAATATTTGCCCAAAACTGTCGACTGTTTTATGGACATTTATTTGTGCATGGAATGTGGAGTCTGCTTAGTGTATGCGCTGGTCGTGGTGGCCACTGCCTCGATATTGACTGTGGGGCAATGCTGCATCTTCCCACTGAGCCTCCTTCAACTCCGCCTCTACCTCTGCCGCTGCTTCCTCCACCACACGCCACGGCAGCGACGCTTTCACGTCTCCATCTTCGTCTCCATCGTTTCATCGTCTTGTATTATTTGTCTACCTGTTGTCTGTTTAGACTTGGTCTTGGGTCTCTGTCGTAGTCGTCGTCGTCGTCGTCGTTGCTGCTGCCACGTCCATTGCCACAATGCATAATTGAAATGCAAATACTGCAAATGGCTCCAGCAACAACAGCCACACTGATGACAAAAGACAGCAAAAATCAAAAGCAAAGCAAAGCAAATCAAAGAGCGAATGCCAAATGCACAACAAGTGCACAAAATGCTGTTGCTTTTGCTGTTGTTGTTTGCTTGTTTCTTCGTTTTTTGGTTTCTTTAGGGCTTGCCCTGGGCGGCTGCTGCCACCGCACAATCATGATGCAATTATCCGCAATGGGCCACTTAACACTTGGGCGTGATCGCATCAACAGCAGCAGCAGCAGCAACAACGAAAAATAAAAAGTTGCATAAACGAGCACAAACATCGAGGAGAAGATCTGATGATGTCCGGGATTGGGATTGGATTGGCTTGGTTTGGATTGGCTGCGATTGTTAGATAAATGAAGTAGATTCATCTTGTTAGGGTCTTGTTTCCCCATTTCTGCAGCAGCGAAAAAGAAAAAGTGTTTTCGGGCAATCAGTGATTACATTTCGATGGGGAAATATTTTAGCGTTTGCGTTGGAGCGTTTTTTTCCCCTCCAAAAATGATTTCATAAGGCGACCAGTCAGTCCCTGACCTGCACTTAGTGCAGCTCCAACCCCAAAGTAACTTCAACTAACCCCACCAGCCCATCATTTGCCTGCTGCCCCTGCCCCTGCCACTGCCACTGCCCCAGACCCCTGCTCGCTGTATGTTTGTGATTTATGTAATCGATTGCTGGCTCTGCCCGTCTCGTGTCTGCCTGATGCTCTGATTGTTTGCCCCGCCTATCGATGCGATGCAGAGTTTTGCATAATTTTATTGGCGTTCCAATAAAGACAAACAATTAAAACAGCAGTCGCCACCGATGACAAAATGCTTGCGGGCAGCGTATCGTAACACCCACCCCCCCCTTGGTCAATTGTTGCTGTCCATTGTGTGTGCCTGAGTGTTGACTTTGTAATGAACAGCAGAGCGGACAGCGCCAAGCAACTCAAATACAATTATTTAATCGCAGCTGGCAGATGCCACAGATAGCAGGCAACAGTATTAGCTGCTATTTGCCCCCGTCAAATGTGCAAATCAATTCGCCCCGGCTGCAAATAAATAAACCCCAAAAAATGGAGAGGCGTGCAACAGCCAAGGGATGTCACTGGCTGGCTGCATGGCTGCTGGGGCTGCATCTTGGCATCTTTGCATCTGGTGTGCTGGTTTTTCGGGGCTTATGTATCTGTGGCTCTGGTGCAGCAGTTGAATGCATTTCTCACTTTTGCCAGGCTGTCTGGCCGCCTGCCTGTCTGTCGATAAATGTATCTCTTGCTGCAGCATGCTCGGGCATGAATGTATCTCCCACTCCTGGCTGATATCTCTCACTCCTTGCTGCATCTCTCACTCCTGTCTGCATCTCCCACTCCTGGCTGATATCTCCTGCACTCCTGCACGCTTATGGTATTTATTTTTGGAATAAATATCTGGCAAATACCTGACTCTTGTGTGCGCCTAAACTTGCCTGCAATCAGCAATTATGGTGCGGCTGGGGGGAGCAAATGGCAGCCGGAAGCAGAGAACTCAGCGACTGATACCAAGCACAGTTCTAGAATAAATGGCCAGGCACACTTTAAGTGGATCTTTAAAGCATTCGCTGGCCCAAAAGGTTCCTCACGGTGCTCCCCGAGGGAAATATCACTCTGCTCCATATCAGCCACACACAGGAGAACTGGCCATATCTCTGAGCACAGAATTTGACTCGGATTCTCACTCGAAACAAAGTTCTAAGGTCTGGGGTCAAAAACTGTCTTTTCATTAGCCTCAACGACAACTTGGCTTGCCACTTGGCCAAGTTGTTGAAGCTGTTGTCAGGCATGTACAAGTACGTGAACGAGTGCGAGTGCGAGTGCGGGTATATGTGTGCTCTGGACTCCCTTTATAGTTTGGCTGGTGGCCCTTAACAGATACGCAGATACTTAGATGCATAGATACGAGCAGCCACTGGCAGTCCGCACTGGTCCCCAGTCAGTCAGTCAGTCCGCAGTCAGCCAGTCTGTGGGTGGCTCTCTCCACACTCTACTCTAAGTAATTAAGCCGAAAAAGTATTCTCGTATCCATGGCAGTTTGCTGTATCTTTGTATCTGTATCTGTATCTGGAGAGTTGCTCTCCGTCTCCGTCTCTCCTTCTCTCTCTTGACGCATTTGCATGCTTATTACTTATTCTTTATGCCATTTGTTTTTTGTTCCTCCATTTGGCTCTCCCTCCCCCTCTCTCTCCAGCTATGGCTATGGCTTTGGCTATGGGATGTGTATCTTTGCATCTCTGTGTCCCTGCTGCTGCTGCTCCTGCTCCTCCTGCCTCTGTGACTGCTGAGCTTCGACTCCTCGTCGCTTGTCATAATTCTGAGCATTTAACATGTTTTTCTTGTCCAAATTGTCAGAGTTGTCAACTTGTTTATTGCATTTCAGTTTTGTCATATAAGCCAGAGCGATGTGGGTGCGCTCTGGAGGCTGCTGGCTTCAGGAATGTGAAATGCGAATTGCGAAATGGGGAATACGGAGTACGGAGCCCGGCTTACGGCTTATGGCTACCCCCAAAACGTACGCTGGCCGGGTGGGGCGTTGCGGGTGGGTAAACTTTTCATTGATGTTGATGAAGTCGTCGTCGTCGTTGCTGGCTGGCTGTCTGGCTGGCATTGTTGCTGCCTTTTGTGTGGCTTTTTGCATTTTATAGAAACTGTCAAATAATAAAGCTTATTTGCATATTTTTCACAGCGCTGCCGAGGCACATGACGCTGGCGTTTCAGTCTCAGTCGCAGTCTGAGTCCTTTTATGGTTTAAAAACTACATTATATATATTTATATATATTTGTACGTGTGCGTGTGTGCGTACTGCCCCCTCTGTTACTGCATCTTATTGCTGGCAAACAAACCGGAGGCAAACTAACATGGGACACTAGCCCCAAAAATTCTTTCACTTTTCAAATTAAATCTTTTCTTTCTTCCTTTTTTTTGTAGCCTTGCAGGCAGATCTTCTGCTGATGCTGTGCAGGTTTTTTTTATATTTTATTTATAAAGAAATACTTTTCTGCATAAAAGTTTGATCAGCATTTAAATTTGATTTATGAAAAGTATTTTAATTGCATCAAATCAAAAGAATTCCCTAAAAAATAATTTGTACTGCAAAAGAAAGGTGCTGAAAATGTTGAAAATTATGAAAATAAATTAAACTGGCTTTGGTTTCCCGACTTGCTGCATAACAAACGATTTTCAAGGCCATGCAAAGCTTTGACCAGATTTAACTTTCGATTTCAATGGGCCATGGGGGAGGCTCAGTAGCCATTGGGCAGGAGAACTCCACCAGCAGTTACTTTCAACACCAAAACGACAGACAGCTGGCATTAGCTAGGGTATTAGCTATGGTATTACGATGACAGATGTAAATTAGCTGCAGATGCAATAATAACTAAACTTTTCACTGGCTGCAGCTGCAGCTGCAACGCATTCGATTGGAATTTATGGGCTGCATTTGAGATGCACAGACATCTGTACAGACAGACATATATTTTTGAAAAATATAATTTCATTCTAGTCGTACAAAAGCAAGGAACCTACATACATCCATCTGTATACATATGTATTTACTGGACTGGGCTGGGCTGGTGCTTTTGTGATCCTATTATTTTATTTAAATATTTTCATATTTACATGCTTGCTGCAAATAACTTGTGTAAATATTCCACAAACATCAACATCCACATAAAACACAAACGAAACGGCAAGGACAATGAAAACGAAAACGAAAACGTAAACCAAAACGAGCAGTAGAATGAGAAATTATCCTACGGAGAGCCCAAATATTGGTTTTGTGCAACAACAAAAACAACTGCAGCTACAGAAACAACCACAACAACAACTACTCGCAAAACAATAAAAATTGCAATAATAATACCAGCAGCAACACCATCCGCACAACTCGAACTCGAACAACAAAGCCCATGCGGCGCATGCACCGTTAGCACTTGTTAGACAGCCATTTTTGTTGTAAATAAATTTCAGCAAATTGCCAAAAATATATAAAAAAACCCCAACAAAACAAAAGAAAAAGGAGAGAAAAGAAAAATATTCAAATTAAAAAGTAATATGTAAAATATACCAAAATGCATATGGAATATGGCCAATAATGGTCGAATTTACAAATGAAATGCAATTTCGGCCAAGCGCCAAAAGAATGCAAAAGACAAAGACCAAACAAAAAAAAGGAACAGCAGAACAGCACAGTTTTGGGTATTATAATAAAGCATTAAATATGCAGAAGAAAATTTGTTTCTGTTGGGCAAATATAATTGAAAACTGGGCACTGAGCAGAAGAACAGATCAGAACAGATCTGGAAACAGGCACAAAAATGTTGCCCAAAATGGTACCCAACGAACGGGGAGAAAGGGCAGCAGTTGGCCAATAAATAGAGCTAAATACAGCTCAGAATATTTCTTGGAACTCTTAATCTTATTAAAAGAGCCATCAAATACAGCAAAATTGTAAAGAATTCCATTTAAAATTCATCACATTGCAGGGAGCAAATATTTGACTCTCTTTAATGGAAATATAGTGATGTGAATTAAGTTGCGTAAAAATGTTTTAAAATATAAATAATAATATATAATATATTTTTAATATTATATTATTATTATATTATTAATATTATATTATTAATATTATATTATTATTATATTGTTATATATTATTAATATATTATATTATATAATATAAATATAAATAAGAATAATAAATAAAACCTGAAGGGTCTCGACTCTAGAGTCTTGGCCTGGAATCAGAAAGACTTTGGAAACGTAAACTGCTCTCGTATCTGCAGCTAAGGAACGAGAGTCTCAGAGTACCCCAAAGAAGGCTCTACTCATGGGTACAAATGAATTCCTATTGAATATAAATATACTCGTATTTGTTGCATGGCAATGGTCGGTTCGGGCTGCTCTTTGGCATTGTTTATGGGTTTAATTTTGCATATGCCCCACCCCCTCTATCATGTATATTTGCCTTGTGGCAAGAGTAAAGTCAGCCCCGCCCCCGCCGCTTGGCTGCCACATTCACTTGCTGTACCTGTGCCCAAAAATGTATTGCTGTTGCGGCATCAATTTTTGTGGTCATCCAACAATGCGCGAACAGAATAAAGCTGGCAGGTAGTACGGCATCAGGGGGGCGGGTACAGGTGTGGTGTGGCGGGGACTGGGACTGGGGCGTGGCATGTGTTTAATTGAGGTCACTCGTCGCTGGCTGGAAAGTGGCCGATTACCACAAACGGAGGCAGCAGAAGCAGCAGCAGCAGCAGCGACAACGGCGGGAGAAGAGTGACCTGTTTACCCAAAGACTTTGGCCGAACGCACAGCAACAAAAACAGCAACAACAGCAACAAATGTTCAGGGGGCCCCTTGAAGAAAGAGAGAGCTCCAAAGCAGAGGGAGATAAATTCCAGTGAAACGAAAACCAATAAATAAAACAGAGACAACCCAGTGACAAAGCGAGAGGGAGAAAGAGATGAAGCAGCAGCAGCAGCGTGGTAAAAGTAATGCCGCGTCGGCGGTTACATCACAGATGTATCTCACAGATACAAATATATGTACGTATGTACAGGCATGCGTGCACGTACCGCGATCGACGCATTGTTCTCTGCTGCACTTGTGAGTTACAGCTACAAATGCGGACACAACGGATACAAATGCAAAACAAAAGCTGCCCTGCCCTGCCTCGCTTACAGATTAACTTTTTGTAGCCTCTTGCGACACTGTGACATTGCGAGTGGGGTAGCTGGAGTAGCTGGAGTACCTGAAGTATCTGCCGCAAGCATCAATTGGGACATCTACAAGTGTGCAGCCGATGCGTATCTGCATCTGCATTTGCAGCAGGCGATGACATCACATCACCGCTATATCTAATGTCTGTACGTGTGTCTGTCTGTCTGTGTGTGTATCTCTCTCTGTGTGTGTGTGCTTGTACATGGCAAGCGGATTTGCATCGAAGACGTGCAACAAATTTACAAGATAATCAACACAGAGCAACAAACGACAAGCACATAACGAGATACACGTACTGACAGATCCACATCACACACACACACACACACACACACTCTCCCCACTCGCTCACTTCTCCCCTTTCTTCACTCTTCTCTCTCCTCACTTTTCTTGTCGTTTCTTAGTTGGAAATGGAAATGAAAATGAAAATGAACGTTTCATATTTGTTTTCCAAGGCCCTGGTCTGCCTTCTTGGAGCACTTTATGGCCGCTTTCCTCATCGTCGCCAGCGCTGTCATCGTTTCTCGTTGCATTCAAATTCAAGCCCCAAGCCCCAGCCTCCACCCAGCAGCAGCAGCAGCAGCAGCAGCAGCTCAATCAACTGGCCAGAAGCCACACTCCACAGTGTCGGGGAAGAGTTAATTAAATGAAATTACATTTGGGAGCCATTTTCTGGTTTCGGTTCGCAACCAGCCAGATAAACGACAAAACTGGGCGGCAAAAGGGCCAGCCAGCGGTCCATCAACTTTCGAGCAACTTGCAACCAGGCAGCAGGCGGCAGGCGGCAAGAAACGTCTCTCCAAATGCGAATTACACTGCAACAAAAAGTACAACATTACTGTGGCATAATTGAGCAAGCAACTGCGAAGGGAATGGAGCAGCAGAGGTTCGCTTTTTAAGCGTTTTTATCTATTGATTTGAAAACTGCAAAAAGTGTGAATTAAATTTTATTTTTTGGGGTTTTTTATTCTGTAAGAAAAGGATTATAAACTGAGAACCTCGAGGGAAAGGAGTAGTTCCACAGCTAAAGATTCTACAAGATTTACTCTGCATGTTTCTGTTTATTGCTCCGCTGACAACTGACAGCCCCACTTATGGTATTCCACTCTAAAAATATATTTTGAAATCATTTCTTGAGTGCATTAGCAACTGAAGTTAATCGGAGCAAGTGAAAGCCGCTGAAGATCCAATAGAATGGCACGGACAGCCCACAGACAGAGCCAAGTGATTTGTGCACTCGTATGGCCGGCCATCGACGGGCCACATTTAACATCGTTTTAATCTATTAGCATAATGGGAAAAGCTCAGCCCAGTTAGGGACTGGAGCGCGGACTGGGACAGGGACAGGGACAGGGGCTGGGCACCTGGTTTAAGAGATCAATTAGCGGCTCGAATTTCAATTTCCAAATGAATATTAAGATCGAATCGCATCGCATCGCATCGCAGCGAAGCCAAAAGCCCAAAAGGCATGGCCCGGAGACAGCGGGAGAGCAATCAAAATGAAACACTTTTACTTTGCGTTTCGCGTTTCGCTTTAAGCGATTAACGAGACGCGACGGGACGGGTGGGGAGGGGAAGGAGAGAGAAAACACCAAAAGGAAGATGACCAAAAATCGGTTTCTGATGATGTTTGTTTTATGCGCATAATTCGAAATTTATTTTATGTCTTATTAATTTTACATAAGCGAAGCGCCGCGGCGGCTGCTTCCGCGAGTCTGGGAAAAAATATATCTGGCGGTGAGACTGCAAGATAGGCACCGAGAGCGAACGAGAGAGAGACAGGGAGAGGTACAATTAACAGAAGAAGATGGAGTGGAAAAAGTAAAAGTTGAAAAGGTTGCTGCAGCTGCAGGTGGCCAGAGGCCAGTGGCCAGTGGCAAGAAGAGCTCTTCAATCTCTAGCCAAATGCCAATCGAGAAATGTGTCACAAGCAACAACAACAACAAAACAACAACAACAAAAACCAGAAGAGAAGAAAGAAATCTGAAAATGTTGTTGCCGTGTGGCAGGCGTGGGAGTTTTTGGCTGAGTTTTGCCAATCAACTTGTCAAAGCAATCGAACCGAATACCACACAAAATAACACACACTTCAGCTCCACTTCATTGGCGTGGGCCCCCGCAACTTTCGTTCGCTAAGATCATTTTTTATGTTTTACTTTTGCTGGGAGCGACCGAAACACCTTCGAGAGCAGCTGAGAGATCTGTCAGTCAGTCAGTCAGTCAGTGAGTCAGTGAGCTGCTTTGTTGTCGTGCTGCCTCAAGGGCCCATCAACTCACAGCACAGCACAGCACAGCACACATCAAATTATTTATGAATTTGTCACTAAAATTGAAAGCGAAAGCCGAACCGGACGGGACCCATCGATCGTGGCTGTATAAAAGTTTCATCGACTGCAGTCGCGGCACGGCAGCCCCAGCAGCAGCAACAGCAACAGCAAACAGAGCTATACACAGGATCCGATCCCTTTCCATTCCATTCCATTCCAAAGCAAAATGTTCCGCATACGCAGTGTGGGCCCGCCCCTTCTGATGGCCCTGCTGATGGGCGTGGCTGTGGCCAAGCAGGACACTGCAGGTGAGTGCGCCCAGCTCTAGAGATCTACAACACACAGCCTGAACAGATTTTCATCCATTTAGCGCGTCAATTTGGTGGCCAGAATGGCTTTGGGAATGGCTTGGGTCCGGGTGCGGGTCTGGGTCCGGGCCTTGGACCCGGATCTCTGCCACCCTGGGGACAGCCACAGCAGCCTGGTGGCGCTGGCATTGGCGGCGGCGGCGGTTGTCCGCTCTGTGACTCTTCGGTGTACAGCTATTGCTCCCACAAGATGGTGCATGACTCTTGCTGCTGTGATTTTCCAGGTAATTAATCAGGGACCGCGTCACACACAGACCCAATCCGAGCTCTCTCGTCTGCTGGCACATTATTTATGCAGGGGGTTTTGATGCAACCCAGCTTGTTGCATTTATTAATTTCATTCAATTTGCCACCACATTTAATGCATTGAAAACCCTTTTGGTATTTTTCAACTGTTTTCCGTGCAGCATCCGCCCCACAGCTGCGACCGCCGCAGTGCTCCTACTACGACTGCTCCCTGCTGTATGCCAAATCCTGCTACGAGCATGCCCTCATCAAGAACTGCTGCTGCAATAATCCGTACTGAGCGCCAAACACCCACCATCCATCCACCACAGCTGCTTAATTTATTTATTCAACAAACTATTTTACATGTATTTAAATTTACCATAACCCATCCATACACCATGCCCCAAGCCATGGCTTTTAATTCCACTCTACGTTAAATATAATTAAGTAAATTATTTTAAAACTCAAAACCGAATGTTTTGCTGAATGATTTGGACAGATGGCAGCAGCATTTCCCTGTTTGCAGGCACTCTACACAGAAATCCCATTAAGATGGTTCCAGTTACAGTTACAGTCACAGTTACAGCTACCTGTTAATACTATTACGGCTACGGATGGCACCCTTCAGTGGTCCGAAAGTTAACTGAAAATTACTGTGCAGCGGCAGTAATTGTTAGGCATGCCCGGCAGCTCGAACTGGGGCATTTATTGGCTTTTTCCGAGTGCAAAAATTAATTGAATGGCATGAGAATCGCCACATGTGGCAGTCACTCCACTCCGATATCTTTAAAGTAAGTCGCTGTCACTTATTAGAAATTTGTTTGATTTAGTTGGGTGGCCTTTGGCTGGCTTTGGGCTTGCCATTTCCACCGGCTTTTCGCGGCTCATTTATCAAATTGCCTCTCTCCACGGCACGGCGCTGTCATACGATTAGCATAAACAATGTTTTCTCCGCAGATTAATTGATTTTTAATACGCAGATACAATCGATGCACGAATGCACACAAAACCCACACATAACCGCATAGCTTCTCGCATTATCTAATCCCGAAATTATGTGCATTAATAAATTATTTAAATAGCCAAGCGACAACAAAATAGCAAATAAATATATTTCGAGTGTTAAACTTTCCATTCGCGTTTAGAGGTGGAGCAGCATCAATGCTACCATCGATGCAACGATGTTTTTTCTTATTATTTCTGATTGTCTCGTGGCCATGAAAAAACAAAAAATAAACCAAAAAGGGAAGAGGCTCCCTTTCGGCTTTGAACTTCAAACGCACGTTAAAAGCCTCTTTTAAATATATGAAATAGAATCTATAAATAATATAGCGAGTATTAATCAAATAGAGACGTCATAATGACATTCAAAGCCTGCAGCCCAAGTATCGATGTCTCCAAAATGTCGCGACGTTTTGCCATCTCTAATTCACACGGCCGCCGCACTTAAATGTTAATTAATTTATTTTAACCAAAATACGGACATAATTTAGCAGCCAAAGCGAGGCAAAAAAAAAAGCAAAGCAAAAGCAGCAAAAACTCTTTGAATTACGAAGAAACAAGTCGCCTTTGGATGCTCTGCGCTGTCAAACTTTCTGTCCTGAATTTCTGTCTGGCTTTTTCTCGTGCCAGAAAATTGTAGAGAACTGAAAAAATTAGTTTCCCTTTACCAGCAGCAGCAGCCGTTAATTTACTCGTTGGTAATATAAAAATATTCGCAAGCAAATTAAGAACTTAGGAAATATTTGTGTGTTCGATTTTGTTTAGAGCTGTGAACATGGGGGAGCCACGCGTAGTTGCGATCGACTTTGTGGTCGAATTTTGCAATAATTTGGACAAAGTTAGTGACTTCCTGTCGAACGAACTGGAGAGGGCCAAAAACAGGCTGCCAGTGATGGGCATGGACAGTCTGGAGCAGCTCCTTGTGAACTTGGACGACGAAATGCATGCCCTGTGCGTAAATCTGGGCGATGCCGGCCTGCCAATTATCAGTCGCTGGAAGTCGATCAAGACCCGCAAAGATCTAATTGAAATATACAAACAAACAACAAACAAACACTGAACACACAAACAAAATGTCAGCAGGCACGCCGCAACAAAACACATGGGGCACAGCCAGCAAGTACACTGCAACAGAACACACACAGCAATGGTGCATAGAGAGTTGCAGAAAAGACACTACACTACACCACACTACACAGTATTATACACTGCACTACACACCGCATAGATCTAGGCATAATTGTAAACAGCAACAACCAAAGAAGCAGCAAGAACACATCATGAGCAGCCTTGAAAGACACAGGAATAATTATGGCAAATAAATGCTTATGAACTAAACAAAATATGTTTATTAATTGCCAACATAAAATAATAATACACCCCGCCAAAAAAAGGTATTACACTTCTTTTTGGCTTTCTTCAGCGTCTTTCCATAAATCTAAAATTATAAAATAAAAATAAAAATCTCTCGTAATCCACACAGAAGAGAAGCAGCAGGGCAGAGGCAGCAGCAGCAGCAAGCGAAATACCCAAATCCAAAGGCGCGCCAAGAAAATATTAGCATATTACATAAGAATTTTCACTTTCATTTAGTATGACGAGGCGAGGAAAGACCCGCCGCACCGCCACTTGGCACCACACACACCACTCGAAGCGATTCCATTCCATTCCATTTGAGCATCTCTCTTGGTCTTGGACTTGCTGCCGATGCTGACGAAGAAGTCCAGAGACCCCTCTCTCTCTCTCTCTCGGCAAATACTTTTTGCTTGATTAGCATAAATCTCTATATTAAGTGGCTGGCTGGCTTTTGTCGGGCTGCTGCTCCGCGCGACTGACAGGCGGCGGCAAGGCCATGGACTGCTGCTGCTGCTGCCGCTAATGCTTGATGCTGATGCTTTCTCCGCCCAGCCGAATGCCGAAGGGTATTGGTATTGGTATTACGAAACGAGGCTTCACTTTGTGACGCACTGCAGAAACGCTGGTTCCGTTTCCATAAACAAAACTGATTTATGTCACGTCTTTTGGCCCAACCCTAGGCCCAGCTTTGGGCCCCGCTTTATTGTTCATTAATTGAGCTAGTTTTGACAACGATTTGGATGTGATCTCATTTTTGGTGGGGATTATGGGCAAGTGTTAACTCATTTCTGCTAGCTCTATTTCACTTTTGAGGCAGTCCCGAAGCGGACTTAATGAAATTTCGATTTTGCGGCATGATTTCTAAGCCATTCGGGCACATCTCACATTTGAAGTATTGTAATTGCTTTATTTGAGAGTTTCCTAGTTACTTTTCGCGTGGCAAGTCCTTGGCCCTCTTTTATTCTTAGCTTTCCGACTGTGTACTTGGCAAGGGTATTTGCCATTGCGGTCTCTCGCTTTTGTTCTTGGCGCCCAGTCCAGTCGCTTGCTGCTGCTGCTGCTGCGGCTGCTGTTGGCGCAACAATTGTCCGGGAAATCGAGCGAATGGCCACGCCCAAACGCTTGCCGCATTGACAGTTATTGGGCGAAACAAATTTAACTTTTTCTTTTTTTTCGAGCCCCCCCCACGCCCCCGCCCCGCATAGGCAGAGTCCTCTGCGGGTCCGGCGAAGGCAACCGAGATAATCACAAAACTTTTGTAATAATTTCAATTTTTTTTTTGTGTTGTGTTGTGTTCCCTCCGTTCTTTCCATGCCCCATCCAATCGGTTTCTGTTCGGTTAGGTTTCTGTTTTGGTTTCGCTTTGAGTTTGCGCCCCCTCCTGTCGCCTGTTTTTGGCTTTGCACTTTTTCTAACAATTTCGCCTCGAATGAAACCTTTAATGGATTTCAAAAGAAAAATTTATTTTGACAATGACAATGAATTTTCCCTCTGCCCCGCCCCTTCAATCCCGCTCTCCCACTCTGGCCTTGCAGATTTTTATTTTATTTATTCATTTTCTGGGCATAGCTGCTCCAAGTGTGTGTGTGTGTGTGCTATGCGCGGTACTCGAAGATTATAGGGGCATATTGCCAGCAGGAAGCTTAAGCAGCACCGATACAAGGGTTGTCCAGCTACCAGCTGGCGGAATCTGCTTGTGCTGGGCTATAATAAATATAGTCAGGATGGAGCAGACTCTGGCCTAAAGTTAGAGCAAAGCTTTTGCTTAAATGGCAACTGATTACAGGGTAGCAGAGTGGCGCGACTCGAGTGTCCGTTGCTCCAATCGCTTTGACTGGCTTCGCTTTTTTATTGCCTTTCCAAAAGTTTTTAATGAGAGCGCGTTGAAATTGTATCTGTGCTGAGCTGTGGGAGGAGGGGTTTCCTTTGGCCCCCCCGTAACCCCTCAATCCGCTCTGCGCTGATTCATTCTTTTTCGTTTCCTTTTCACTGCCTTACATTCGTCTCGTCCCGTCTCGTTTCGCTGTGTATTTGGCTGGGAATTTGTGTGTTTGCTTGTTTTCTTTATGAAGTAAAAACTCGGGACACGTTTACTTCATCAAATGCGCTTAATTAGAATTAGCATCGGAATGTGGCTGCCCCCACCCAATCTTTCTCTCTTTGTCCGGGGCAATGTGGGCAGACCAGAGAAGAGTTTTATAGCAGACAAAAGGAACAATGAACTATGCTAGGGATATATTATTGCTGCTGCTGCAGCCAATGGGGTGGCACTGGGGCACTGTGGCTTTGTGGCAGTGGGGCACGGGCACAGGTGAGCGACTGAAACGAGTTGATAGCTCGTAGCGGGAAACGAGCGACCAAAGAAAAATGCCAAAAATTTGCGAAAAATGTCAAACAGATTGGAGCTGAGCTTCGTTGCCCCCCGACGAGTAGGAGAAACGAGGGGGTTGGGCGGGGGGCCGGCAATAAAGGCAATATTTGGACACGGTTCCGATGCAGAAAATCTGCTGTTGGCCCAAGTGCTCTGTGAAATGGCCCTGAAGCAAAGACGACAAGCCAAAGGTGCGGGGGACAGCGTGTCGAGGGGCGGGGTGCACACATTTCTATGCTGGAAAATTGATTTCATTTATTTTGTATGACTTTTGGCCAACAAGCGAGCACGAGGGCGGAGAGCACTGCGCAGAGATGTTGGAAAATATGTCTGGCTGATTGATGGTTGGATCGATATTCGGGACTTGAATATACCCATAAAACTATGCATACATGCAGAGGGTTATTCTGCCGGCATTATCGCATCTATTTTGAGGCGTTTCTGCAGCTCTTTTGTTCGATGCGGTAATGGGGGATGCCACTTTGGGCTACCTCTCCCAATTATCATCGAATTTTCAGCCGCGTTTATTTTTTATTTTTTGCTATGCTTTCTCTCCGCTGATTATGGGAGACAAACATCGACATCGACATCGACACCGCAAATGGCCTTACATAACCCAGGCCCAGATCGAGCAATTACGAGAGCACGCACTCGCATTTGCCCACAGAAAATAAACACAAATATATTTGAAAACAAATTATGTTTTCGGGTCTCGCAATTGCTGCCAGTGGACAGCGGACAGCGGACAATGGACACATTTGGCAGTAATCATTTGCCATTAAGCAAACGGACACGACATACGAGTGGAGATCCGAATGGGTATGAGATATATATAGTATAGATACATATATATAAACACAATTAACGTAGCCCGCTTCTTCTATATTTTTTCTTTCTGTATTTATTTTGTTTGCTGGTTTGACGATCGCGTGAAGTGGGCAACGGCGCTGGTTCCGTGTCCATTGCTCACTTTTGTTGAATTAAATTCGCATAAGCAAAATCAGCAAAGAAAAGCGATACGCAAAGGGGAGTATGAGACGGCCGAAGCTGAAACGAAACAAAAGGCCAAAAGCAAGACAAAATGCTGCCAATGGCCCATGACAATAATGACGATGAGTAGCGGCAGCCCCGCACTCCGAACTCGGACACTCCGACAGACTCTGCGGAGAAATGAGACGACATTAAAATGACCAAAAACTGCAAAAGCTTTTTGGCTTTTTATTTTATTTTTTGTATTTTTCGTATTTTTGTATTTTCGGGGTGTCCAATCAGCAAAATGTTGCCAGCAATAAGTGGCGCTGGCTGTGGCTGTGGCTCTGTGTATGATTCACAAAAAACTAACAATTGAATACAAATCAAATGAAAAGTAATCGGGCGAGGGGGGGGGGGGCAAAACTACTCGTAAATAATTGCACACCAAATGCATACAGAAATTTGCAGAGCCAAATGAAAACTTTCGTTTCACTTGTAGGGGCAGGTCAGGGCGGGGCAGGCCTTCCAGAACAGATATCACAACTGCGCAGATTTCTTTGGCAAAAATCATTCAACGCTTTGTTTTAATTTAAAAGCCAGAACCTTTTATTTAGCTTCGCTGCGGCAAACTGCAGCATGAGCAGAGAATTGTGAAGAGCACTCGTCCAAGCTGGATGGCCTGCTGCCATCAAGTTATAATCGAATTCCCTAAGCCGTATATTGTTTAGAATTTTGCTATGGCCTAAATAAGACCAGTCCATTGCCATTAAGCTATCTGGCGGCCACGGCACGGCGCGGCGTGCCATTTGCCTGCTAATTGATATTGCGACGACTGCAGCAGCCCCAGTCCGGAGGCACCCAACCCCCCATGGTTAGGGCAGGCCAACGGGGACAGACAATGGGACAAGTGCTGGAGCCGCGCAAATACAATTTGCGATCAGAGCCAGGAAAGCCAATAGCCAGCAGCCAGCAGCCAATAGGTTTCGCACAACAAAAGAGACACCGCATGCAGGAGGCTGGATAAGTGGTCAGTGGTCAATGGGCTCTTGGTAGGCCAATGAAGGCGGGCAGGCAGGCCAGTCGGGCAGTCGGGCAGTCGGGGCAGCAAGGACTCTCCTACCCGCATGACAGCAGCGACGACGACGCTTTAAACTTTCAATAACAATGAGATGAAAGTTAGCTGCTGTCTGGGGCCATGGATATGGCTGGATGGATGGCGGCCAAGCTGCATAGATTGAAGAGGAAGTTGCCCCTAAGTGGGTGCACATGTCGCTCTCTCTCTGCCTCCCTGTCTTTGTGTAAGCGGAAGTCACCAGTCTCAAGGCAAGGCACTAGACAAACTGCCATCCAAAACTGCTCGACTAAGTGATACCCAAACACACACACGCACACACACACGCACCTAAAAAGAGCTGCCAAAAATAGCTCGGAAAATTAGCAGCCAACCAAAAAGAACACTGGAGTTTTTCGTTCATTTGGATGCTGGCCATCTAACTTGAAGCTATCTGGAAACGAGTTCCCTTGGCTAATATACCCCCCTTTGGCATCAACTCTCGCGGCTCAACAATGGCTATGACTATCTCTCTCTCCCACTCTCACTCTCGCTCCGTCTCTGCCTTTGTCTCCTCCTCTGAAATTCCGTTGGCTTTGTTAGCTGCAATTGTTTTGACCCCGCCAGAACAACGACAACGTCAGCGACAACGACAACGACAAGAGCCGGGAATGGTAGCTACTTTTTCGCTATGTTCATTGTATAGTATATCCTTTTTCATGGCGCTCATTTTCTAGATTTTTTTTGCTGTTGCTGTTGTTTGTTGCTGCTCTGTGCATACGCGAGTCCTGGGGATTGGGGTTGGATTTTTTTTCGGAGAGGGCGCTCCTTCTAACAAGCACAATTTTCCAGGCTGCACTTTTGTTGTTCTGCTGTCTGTCCGTCCGTCTGTCTGTCTGTGTGACGGGTTGTAGTTCCTCAAGAGCTTAGCAAGGCAAACAGAGAGACAACCGCCACACACCCAGGGCGGGACAAGGGAGCGACAGGACAGACAAACTGAATGTAATTTCTCCTAAGGACATCAACTAAGCAAATACACAACGAGTGGGCTTAGACGGGATGCCCCCCGCACCCGCGTACCCCCATCCCTCTTGCACTTGTTTCCATTTCACTTTCCCTCTCGCTCGCTCCACTTCTCCTTCTTTCTGTTGCTCTTTGTTTTGTCAGTGTTGTATGCCGGCTAAAGCATTATTATTATTTCATTTTTCTATTATTTCTGTTTTATTCTTTTTTCGGTGGGCTGTATGTGGGTGGGGGTGTGGGTGCGGGTGTGGGGGGGCTTGTTCTTTGTCATGTTCTGTGCGAGTCGCCAGCTGTAAACATTTTTCACCGCTAGTTTGGGAGACCCTTTCGCTCATCCCTCTCTCCCTCGCGCTCTCTCGTTGTTCGTCGCCTGTCCTGGACAAATCAGTTTATGTTACATTTTTTCCCTCTTGGCTTTTTGTCGTCTCTCGTCCGAAAAAGTTTGCTTCGCTCGTTGGTTCTTTCCTTCTTATTTCACGCGTCTAAAGTTACACAAATAAAATGAAATTTCTTTCCACTCATAAACAATAAGAATGACAGGCCAGTGTCGCCGAAAGGGAGAAAGCCAAACAAAATACACAGCGAGTGGAAGAAAGCAGTCCTAAGCCTGGCTTAGGGTTCCTGTCAGCTGTTGTCAACCAGTTGTTGCGGAAGAGCTGCTGCTGCCGCTGCTGGACAAGTTTATAGCACACTGATGATACAGTAGCTGCATATTTTTTTGATCCTTATTTGATAACATTTTAGCGTATATTTTCCAGCAAATTTAAATAAGAAAATTCCACTCGGCCGCATTCGTTTAGTGGGATATATTTAAATAAATGTCTCGCAGATTGTTCTGTAACTGAGCAACAGCGCTGTTAATTGCATAGCTCAGGTTAACATACGTTTAACAGACTGTGGCCGCTCCGGGTTACAGCTTACAGCGCACTGTTAGAACTGGCAGATCTGTCTGCACTCTCCACTGACTCGACTGACCCTCCCACACGGCTCTCATAGCGTTTAGCATGTAAGCTGGAACTAGCGGGGGGAGGCTGGGTGCGTATATCCATCTGTTTCCATTTTCAAATATCAATTTGATTCAGATTTTCCCATTAAATTGGCTGGGCCAAAGAGTTTACGGCAAGGCAATAAAAAACAATACGATTACCTTTATCAGTTTCAGGTTCTCTGATTCTTTTTTGCGCTACCCCTCCCCCCACCACACACCATTTCACGTGCTTCTTTGGAAATTCCTTGCCTCTTTTTTCTTTCTGTAAATTTGTTTCGAATGTTTTGAGATTTCCATCTGCACTCCAACCACTCCACACACGCACACACACACACTCGCAGGCGCTGGCGTTTTGAATGTTGCTGCATGGCGAGGGCAGGGCGAGGCTCTGACTCTGACTCTGTAGGCGAGGAAAAGTTTTGCGTAACTTTGCCTGATTCAATGATATGAAAGAAAGTTTGACATGTGTAGCAGCCCGTCATTGAATGCAGCAGCGAAAAAAATTGTATTCCATTTGAGGAACCAACAAAAAATATATATACATATGTATGTGTGTGCATATATATCAAAATACCAAAACAAAAAGAAAGAAACCGTTTTGAACCGAAGGCAAAGTAAACTTTTTTTCTTCATTCGTAGCAGCAGCAGCAGCAGGCAATTGTCTCGTGTTCCGCCTGATAAAACACAACAAAAACATAATTTATTTCCCCAAAAAAAAAACTTGAAAATAACGTGAACGCAGAAAATGTACGAGCATAAGCAAAATATAATAAAAACACAAAAGAAAAAAAGGAATTCTAGCATTTTGGGTGAGGAATTGTGCCGAGATATCAGTCCACCCTGAAGGTTCAATGATTCGTTTCTGCTGGCAGATTTGGCAAGTAATTGGGATATTTGCTTTGCATTCTTAAAGTTACTATATATGTATTATATTTATATTATATTATTATTATACATGTATTTTATATGGCAAATAATACCCTGAAAAGGGTACGCAGAAAACAAAGCACGGGCAGTGGAAATTTATGGCCAAGGCCAGCATCAATTTTGGCCATTTGATTTAGCCGCCAAAAGGAGCGAGATGGAGCTGGAAACAGGCAACAGGAAACTCACGCAATTTACGCACTGGCAGCAATTAGCAAGAAATGGCCAAGAGTGGCTGCTGGCAGCAGCATTGGAGCGGCTTCGGGGCGCTGACAACTTTCGACAATTAAGTGCAACAACGTGACCGGCAAACACAAGCTGAAGGACGGACCGCAAAACCCACGGCGGCCGCACAGCGAAGCCAACCCCGGTTGGAGGTGGGGCGTAAAAAAAACCCGAAACCCCGAAAAGCAGGGAAAACGGAAACGAGCTGCAGAATAGAAGCTGAAAATGCAGTTTTGCTGCATCCACTCCTGTAGAGTGGAAAGCCAAAGCAACCGCATCATAACTGCCAATGCTGAAGGCGCGTGCTGTAGCTGTAGGTAGCATCCACCGCACCACACCACACCACCACCAGCCCCCCTGAAAATTCCACAAATTTAAGGCTTCCATATCAGTCGGACATTTCGGAATTGCAAAAAGGCTGCGGCCAGGAGACGGACAGGAGAGCTGCAAAGGCGGAGACTTAATGAACCGTGGCCTCTCGGATGGATTGATGTCCGCACCAGGACACAGCACTGAAAATGAACTCTGGAAAAGAGTTGGCACTGCCACCCATATGGGGGCAGTTTGTGTGTGTGTTTCTCAGTCTTTGAGAAATGTGGGGAATATTGCAACGTGAGATAACAATCTGATTGAGAGCAAATTATATTTAACCACCTGATGGAGTCCACTGTGAAGTCGAAAGACTTTGAAATTAGTTCATAAATATTACAAAGGAACCATAAGCTGTGTGTGAATTTGATTTATCATTGCACAAGTAGCTAAAAAAGAACTACAAATATGTTGAATATATATTAGGAATCGACTCCCAGAAACTGTAAATATTCTCGATCAAATGTGCCTTGATGTTGAAATATTTGGAGCCCAAAAGTGGGCCTGGAAAAACCTACATAGACAACACAGAGCAACAGCAGCAAACAAACAAGAAACATGACTAGAGCCAAGGTTAACTACAAACGAAAAAAGTTAGGGAGCTCAATGAAATGGCAGAACAAACCACTGAGAAATGCAAGAGCTGGAAGTGGATACCCGATCTTCTTGAGGGATTTCAGCATATACTATATCGATCTCTCGCCGCAAGAAATGGTGCTTGAGGGTGCAAAGGCCTGGCGCATGTTGGATCGTGAGAGCAAGATGCATTACAAGCACCAGGCCAAGATCATGGGACGAGGTAAGAGACTCGAATGAAAGCTAACCCACAACTTATTGATTAATTGTTGCCCGATTTTATGAAGGTGACCATAATGTTGCGATGTACCCAGATGGAGGCACACCTGACACCTTCAACGGCTGCCCCAACTATTATTATTACACAAATTAATTCGCAATTAATGCAAGTCCCAATCCCCAAATTCCCCAAATTGTAACAGTTTGTTTTGTGTGGCATGTACTCTGCGAGAGCGCAGTGCTGCGCCAAATTAGTAAATAATCTTTCGAAATGCAACAACCTGTCTAGTATTATGTAGCAAAAGGGTTTAAAAAAATATAAATAACTTCTAAGCCCCAAATAACAAAATTGTTGCAGCTAACAGCTCGAATTTTGCTGGGCTTATTGCATCGCATGCGATTCAATGAAAACAAAATACATACACAGACAAGCGTCGCCCTAATCCTGCATGCCGATGATTCCAGATTCCTGATTGCAGATTGCTGAGCGTGTGGGCAGAGGCGGCGCAAGCTCTGTGGCATCCGCAGGTAGAAATTTCCACATCTGTAGAATATAAATAGCTCAAGTATCCATTCAATTGGCAACAAATATTACAGAATTTCACTCAGAGCAATTGCAGCGTCGCATCATGGAGTTCCTCCGGTTAGTTGGCCCACTCGGTGCAATGAGACGCCACTCGCTGTGGCAGCACCTTCACATCTGCGGCACGTGCAAGTCATCTGCAAGGAATGATGGGACATTTAATGGGTATACCAAGCGTCGATCACAGCTGCAATTCGTTGCGTTGCCTCATGGAGCAAAGAGAGAGGGAGAAGAAAGCGAGAGAGCGCACAACAACACGGCGAACAAGCATCTCGATCTCACACTCTCACCCTCTCTCGCTCACTCAACCAGCAATCGCATGACGTGGAAGGGGTACGCTTGCGCTCTCGTTCTAACTGTAAACATTGAGAGCGAACTGCGACTCTCGCTCGCCTCTTTCTGTTTGCTCTTCGTTGCTCCTTCTCAGCAAACGAGTGAAGTGACTTCTCGGCCACTTGTTTTACCGTTACTTTTACTCGTTTCACTCTCACTCCGTTTCTCTCTCCCTCTCTCTCCACACAAACACAAATTGGGCAGCGGGCACAGGCACCAAAAGGAAAAACAACAAAAAGGGATCGCAAAAGGCGGCACTCACGGGACACAAAAATGCAATCGCCACTCCAGCTGCACATCCCAGGAGTTTCTTCAGCAGACAAACGAAAAAGCGATAGAAATGCGAGCCACGATCTCGATCAAGAATATATATTGCAGATTTAATTATTATTTCAATGGCAAATTAAATTATTGCGCGCCCATCACGGAAGTTTCGAGCAGAAGAAGAATGCGATGCGGAAATGCGGCTCGATGGCTTGACAGCCCGAGACAGCTGTCCGATCGATATATAGAGGTGTCCTATCGATACATCGAATGGTCAATGCAACAATATATTGTATTTTTATGATTTTCGTATGATTTATCACTAGAATACCCATTAAATATTACAATATATATATTCGTTGCAATAATGATTAATAATAATTAACTAAAAGTGCGATAAAAGTGCGCACAAAACGCACATCGACTCGGCGTTCCGCTAGCAACGATCTGGCAACCCCAGATGACTCGATTTTCGTTAGTTTTTTGCACGTTTGTCCGTTTACAGAATGTGTGTGATAATATTTAAAAATATAAACTAAAATTGCTGAAAGATATTTGAAGGCATATTCGAGCCGTGAAGTGGCGCTGATCGGGCAGCAGATTGGGTGCCCTGCGTCGCCAATGGAGTCTAGTTCGAGTATCTGTGAATTGTGATATTTAAAGTGTGCTCTTTATTATTATTCCCTTGCTTATGGCCACCTTCGATTCCTATTTCAGCCTGAACCTTGTGGCATCCGATCGACAATGCGGCTGTGGAATCTGAAGATATTGCTGGCACTCATTGCTGGCTCTCCCAGACACGACACCAATTGTGCGCTGTGCTCGCTCCCGCCGCCCCCAGACACAACTCTCTGACGCTGGGCTGTAGCTTTATTTCGGGGTGCCGAGGCATTGTCGGTGCGCGCCCCTTGGGGACGCGTTAATCATGATGTGTAGGAGCCAGACCCTACCTGCGCCGCCATTCATTCTGGCGGAGCACAAAAGTGCAAGCCCAGCAATCGGTGCAAGCGCTGCCAATATATATTTGCATGTTGATCGCTGCCGGAGCGTTGCAATTTACGATGAGAGTCGTGCAGGCGGGGGCAGGTGGGCACCGGCAATGACGTTCGGCGGTAATAAAACTGTCAACAGTGTCAATGGCACCACCCACACACCGCCAAGTACCTTGGAACCGCCTCTGCCCCGCTGGCTGCATGCAGCAAAGCGTTTCGTAAGGGAAAAGGCAACGATTTATTGTTTGGTTTTCGGCTGCCTTCGGGCGATTGCCTTCGAATAAGGTCCTTGGCCACACACACACACACACAGACAGACAGACGGAAACAACAAACAAAAGAGCCGCAGCGAAAGATTCATGGCAATGCGATTTTAACAGCCATTCGCCCTCTGTCTGTGCCCGTTCCCCACATCCCCCTGGTGACGGTGCTGCCCGTTTGAGGAGCAGCCGAAAATACTCGCGCCAATTGGCAACTCTGTGGCCGGTCGATGTGCTCCGGGCCTCCATTGGCAGTGGTCAGCAATTGGATTGGACAATGCACCCAGCAGTTGGACGGGGCACGCGGCATGCCCGTGCACGAGCCACAGCGAGCGCTCGGCTTACACTCTGCAAGTGTTCGCCCAGCTTCAAGTTGTGCCCCGTTTAAAGTCGTTCGATGCCAGGAGCCGCCGCCGCCGCCGCCGCTGCTGCCGTTGTAAGCGGCTTACGCAAGGACCTGAAGCGAAGAATATTGCAAGACGCTGCATACTTATCATCAGCGAGCGAAATTCCACCATTAAGCTATGCCACGCGGGCGCAAGTTATGTCAACGCAGGACAAGGACAGGCAGGGCGGGGCAAGGCAGGGCAGGGCATGGGAGAGCAAGGCATATTGAAGTGCCAGCCATCCCGAACAGAGTCCAGGGCCATGCCGCGTTTCATCGTTGGCCCGTTGCTGCGAGGCGACGTTAAATGCTACAATTTAAGCGGATTTTACAATGGCGCATGGACTGGAGGCATGTATCGAGTGGAGAGCGACAGAGTGGCGAGTGGCGAGGATGAGAGCGCTCCATGGGGAGCGGAGTGTCCATTAAATGCTCCTTGCGGGGCACAGGCAGGCAGGCAGCCAGGCATCGAGCAACAAGATTGCCTGTTTTGTTGAACTTGTGACTGGGACTTGTAGTGCCTTCACTTTCCCTCGGAGAGCTCCAGAGTTTGGGGCGGCTCCCAATTGTATTTGGGTCAGTGTTACTTTTGCTCCACGACAAACATTGTACAACGTTTTCGTTTTCATTTTGTTCTATGTTGCTGGTTTGCCGGTTAGCTGGGTTGCTTGTCGTGCGGCACAAACATTTGTGCCTGCTACGAGTAGGTCTATCATTTCATTCCGCCCTCTCGGCCCACGCAACCTTCTCGTTTATTCTTTGGGTGAAAATAAATTTCCCCAACAGATAAATCACATTTTGCAAGCAAGCAAGCAAGCCAAGATCTAAGGGAAAACAATTGCCTAGCTGCCTGCCTGCGAGGTGCACGGCAAAGATATCTAGGGATATGGCTACCAATTAGAGTGCCGCATGGGGCATCATACATTGCTGTGCCAGCCCTCGCTCCGAGTGGAGCCCAGTGGCCATTGCCGGGGCAACCAGAATGAAAAATATAAGCTTCGGGCCACAAAGCTGTGGATACTCTTCAGGCAATTCCAGGCACTTCAGATGGCTGCAATATCCCCCCTGATTGCCGGACCACTTGGCCGGTTGCGGCAGCCCAAAACAAATGCCATTTGTGCGCTGCCTAAATCGATGATAGATTTTCTTGGCAAACAGCTAGGCTAAATCATTATGCCCTGCTCCCCTTGCAGCGTACAGCCGCATTAAGCAGGCCTCGGAGTCTGTTTGGGCAGCAGCAGCAGCAGCAGCATTCCCAGTCCCCATACCATCATCCGTAGCCGTACACCGAGGAGTTATTAGTTAAGTTTCTGGGCTACCAACATGGGCTTTGGCCCATCAAAGTGGATGCGATGTGTGTGCTGTGCTGCATGTGTACTCCATCTCCTACTCCTAGTCCTACTCCCATCCCAGCAGCACCATGATGCTGAGATTGAAAATTGTGTGTACAAATTTTTGGGGTTTTTGTTTGAGCTTCTGGTTAGAGGCTGGAGCTAGGGGTTTGGGCTCGGGCTCGGGTTTGGGTCTGGGTCGACTATTTGCACAAAAAATATTGATTGTTGCATGTAAATTGACTTAAATATGGCCTGCCCCACACCCAGGCACGCACTCGACTCCCACAGACACTCAACGCATGGATTGGGGGGGCTGTGCGGGGATGCCTATCTGATGCCTGACTCGTGT
Source organism: Drosophila ambigua (assembly GCA_018150905.1). Classification (NCBI taxonomy): domain Eukaryota; kingdom Metazoa; phylum Arthropoda; class Insecta; order Diptera; family Drosophilidae; genus Drosophila; species Drosophila ambigua. The sequence goes on along the minus strand of JAECWS010000151.1, from coordinate 2,156,955 downwards.
AGTTGGCATTGATGATGTTGCAGAGATATTTTGTGTTACACAGAGACACGGGCACGGGCACAGGCACAGGTACAGGTCCGGGTCCAGGCCCTGGCAACCTTTCTGGACTGCTTTTGCTGTTGCTGTTGCCGTTTTCTCTATTGCTATTTGCTGTTACGCAGTCCATAAGAATTTACCCACCCATCCGTCCTGGCCCTGCCGCACTCTGCTGCTGCTTTTCGGCCCACGATTCGCACTGAAATGAAAACGCAGAAAAGAGTTTGTTAGCTAGAGCTTTGGGTGTTTATTTTTTGCCAGTATGAATGGCCACAGACTCGCCATTGTACCGGCAAGTCCCCCATAGAAATGTAAGCAATTATTTGGTGCTTGCCAATTAATTATTTGCATGGAAAATTTACATTACTGACATGAGATAGTTTTAATAATATAAAAATCAACTGTAGCGGATAATATTAAATGTTAATGTTAAGTAAAAATTGTTAAGTATTGTTCAACAATTTGAAAAAATAAAGAAAGTCAACAATTAAAGGGAAACATTTATTTATATCAGAATCAGTTTTGGTTTCTTTTTTCAAGATTTGTAAACGAGCAGAAATTTTACTTAATTTATTTAAGTTCAAAAACTAAGAAAAGTGTATTTGCTTTATTATAAATATCGAGAATAATTCACTGCCTATTTAGAAAAAATATATATATAGAAAATTAGATTCTTGTATTTTATTGGCGAACGATCAACGATTTGATTAATTATGAATAACTATTATTATTAATTATTTACTATTATTAATTATTCACTATTATTCATTATTTTTTATTTTATTTTATTTATCTATTATTAATTATTAGATTTATTTATTTTTTATGTACTTGAAATTTATACTCAGAGTATACAGAACTTTTACTCAGACTACATGGGCACATTTTTGTATGTTATTGGACTTTCCCATGAAGAAAAAGAAATTAAATGTTAAGAGTACATTAATTGGCATTTAATAAATACAAATATACTTAATTAATAATATATAATTAATTATTTATATATACAATTATATTTTAATAATATAAATTTAAATGCAAATGTATATTATTTGAAGAAGAAGCTATATGTAATTGGAATGTTTTAATACCTAATTCAAATATGTACTTTAAACAGTTCAAAGGCGATTCCATGCATTTATTTTTGCATTATTTCTTTATTCTTAAATATCCATAGCTTTAAAAGATATAATGTAGGTATTTTTCAATCCATATCTATAGGCACTGTACAGAAAATACATAATTTGAGGCCCACAAATGCAGATCTATATATTTTCTATATATTTTTCTACTTTTAAAATAATTCTAAGAAAAAACCCTTCCCTAATTACCTCTACCGTGGGGCTCTCGTGTCCCTGCTCACATAGAAAATGCATCCAGTCTGTTGGCAGTGGGTTTTGTGCCCACCATTCACAGGGCAGGGCAGGGCAGGGCATCCAGTTGTCGCACATGTCGTCTCTGGATGCTGGGCTTACCCCGGCCCTACTTGATTGCCATTTGCTCTTTGCATTGATTTAACTTTTGCTGATTTCTGCGTGCCGTTTGCCGCCGCCGCCGCCTCCGCCCCAGCCTCCGCAGTCCCAATTGGCAAATGTGTTCTTGCTTGCCGATCCCCAGATCCCCAGATCCGAACTAGGAACCCAGACGAAGACCAGACCCAAGTACATACTGACAGGCACATCCCTAGACGTTCGTTGCTTTTGCTCCTGCTTAGCCCTGCTTGGCCCTGCCAGTGGTGTGCTGCTGCTGCTGCTGTTGTTGCTGTTGTTGTTGCTATAATTCGATTAGATTTTGTTTCAGATTACAGATTCAATTTAAATTTCAATCATGAATTGTAGCATTTTGCAGTGGCATGACCAGAGGGGATTTTGCCGCCTTCCCCCACCCCCACCCCAGCACCATACACGATACAACAACATTCGCCATTCTCCAGGCACGAGACGAGACAGAGGACACACAGGACACAGGACAGCGTAGGATATGGCTGTGGCTATGACTGTGACTGTATGTGTGTGTGAGTGTGTGCGGGCATGGGCTCTGCGTGTTTGCGGTTTGATTTAGATTTCATGCTTGTTAACACATCGTTTGCAGGACCCTAGCCGGAACTCGTTTCGTCTTCCCCTTCCTCTCCCTTTTTTGGGAGCTTTTTTTGAACTGCTCCCCCGATTCTGGGAATTCATAAGCAAAGTGAAAGGCAAAGCGAAACCTCTGGCAAATCCAATCAACTAACAATTGCAATATAAATGCGTTGACAAGGGGGGAGGCGTTGGGTGGCAGCCACCTGACGGAGGATCAGCCCCAGCCCCACACCACACACCATGAGAAAGCGACAGCCCTGGGATGGGGTGCAAAAAAAAGTGAAACAGCAGTGGGAGGCCAGCCAGGATGCCCGACGAGAGGACTAGGACAAAAGGCATCGTTGTGGCCGTGTCTCCTGTTCCTGTTCCTGCTCCTGTTCCTCTCTGCCTCCTGCACCATAAAAGTTAAATTTTGTGGAAAAATGCATTCATGTGCATCGAGCAGTGAATCCGATGGAGCCTGCACTGCGTTGCCCACTGCCAGGACCCACACACACACACACACACACACAGACACACATTGTGTGCTTACATGTGTCGAAGTCGCTTCCGCCGAAGCTCATCCACACATCCGGCTGCCATCGTGGCTGCGATGCGATGCGATGCGATGCCTTTGCCTCTGCCACTGCCACTCCACTGGCGGCCCTCTGTCTTGTTGCCATTGGCAACATTCCATGAAGGATGCGTCGTAATACGAGTGTGTGCGCGCTTAGAAATATATTAGGCAGCCGGCAGGATGCACTGAGCCAAAGCCAAAGCACTTGCCAGTCCTGCCAGCCGTTTCATTAGCGCAGCTCTCTGGCTACGAAATTCTTGCAGTGTTTTTGCAGCAGCAGCAGCAACAGCAGCAGCAGCAGCAGCGGTTATTTAGCTCTTGCCCGACGTTGACGTTCTTCGCGGAAGTATTGAAAACATATTGAATGCTATAAATCTGCTTCACGACATCCCCTCCCATCGCATCCCAGCCACCGCTGCTCTGCTCCACTGTACATATGTGCGAGATGTGGAGCAACAAATGAGCGTCAATATGGTGGTCGTTCGTGGTCCTTCTTGGTGGAGGTCGCTGTGTGTGAAAATTAAAAGACATTCTTCAGACGAAAGCGCTGGTCTCGCCTCGTCTCGTCTCGTCTCGTGGCTGGCAATCAATGAATTAGATAAATATTTTCACAGAAAATGGAACGTAATGAAAAGCATGCTTAAGTTTCACAAAAGCCAAATCAAACACTGGAGCAGCACATGGGCGACGGGAGGGGCGGCAAAATCATCCAAGAAGCCAACTCAAGTGCATAGCCACAGGAATTACGAGTGGATGTGGATGTGGCTGGGGAAGGAGCCCAAGGCTGGACTTTGGCCGATAAGGTATCGAATGGAGGTCAGGCCAAAGAGTCCGGCAATTAATCATGAAGAGCCACGAAGAGAGAGAGAGAGAGAGAGAGAGAGAGAGAGAGAAGGAGCAGCGCAGAAGAATAAAACACGAAACATTTCAACAAGAAAATGTCAAAATGCCAATTAATTAAATGAGATTTCGAGAGCGAGATTCGAGATGCGAGTGGTGTCCACACTGACTGAACCCTGGACTGGGCACACTTGTTCTGCTTGTGCAATGAGTGGGAAACGGAACGAAGGAAGACAAAGGCCAGCACGCAGACAGACACTGAGACAGACACCGAGAGAGACACCGAGAGAGACACTCAGACAGACAGACATGACATATTATTCATTTCGCTTGAAATTGACACAAACACTTAGGGCAACAATAACATGCGCCATTTATTCATGCCACACACACACGCACACACACACACACACATTGTGGGGGGTGTGTGGCAGACAGCGATAGAGCTGCGGCAAAGCGAGCGTAAGATTGCGCTGCTCTGAAGTTGTGTTTGCTGGCCATGTGAGAGACAAAAGAGACAAATGTCAAAGGGAATCAGCGAGCAGGCAGGCGGGCAGCAAGCTGAAAAGAAAGCAGCGAAAGATGGTGGCAGGCGAAGCTGCTGGAGCTGTGGCTGCGGCCTGGACTGTGGCTGCAACAATGTGCTGCAGTTCCGGCAGGCAACAACATCCAATTTGACAGCTCGGGAAATATGTCTCTGGGAACTGGAATAGATACAGGCAGCAGGGGAAGCCGTCTCTTGGCGAGAGTTTTCGTGGAATAAGAAGCCCAAAGCCACAGGCAACTCGAACATATTTCAATCAATGCAACTTTAATCCGCTGCATAACCCAGTTTTTTGTTTGTTAACGGGTTAAAGTTGCAGCACAGCCCCCAAGCATGGGCACACCCACGCCCACACCAGCCAGACGTCTGTCTGGGTTCGCGCTTCAGAAAGAAAACTGTGGCTCTGTGGCTTCCGCTTTTCCATTTTTCCACTTTTCCACTTTCCCGCACTTACACCTAACAGCCTCTCAAAAGCCTGTCATATTTGCAGCTGTTGTTCCGTGTGAAGGCATCCGAGGCGTTGTCTGGCGGGCGGCGTGGGGCGTGGGGCGAGGGGCCACTGCCACTGCCACACAGATGAGGCTCATCCCCAAGCACCACTCACACTCACTGAAAACAAAGCGGGTGTCACACTGAGATCCGACTGCTCCGACTTGGTTGCTTGTTATCCTACAGTTGGGAGTCGTGGGGCAGGAGCTGGAGCAGGAGCAGGACCCCCGGTCTATTGACAAATACGCAATTGACAGTTTGCAGCACGTAGAGAGCGTCATACACAATGGCACAACAGGCACGAACCAGGAGAGCAAGCACGGGGAACGAGTGACTGAACAGCCAACATGACACGCATGGTTATGGGAAGCACACACACACGCACACAGACACAGGCGAACAGACGACACACATATGGGGAATATATCCAGGTAATAGTTGGCATTACAACGCGTCACGGCGCGTCATGGTGGCTGTGTCTGCGTCTGCGTCTGCGTCTGTGTGTGTGTGTGGGGGCGAGGCAGGAAATTGATGGCAGGATGGCAGCTGCTTTGGGGTTTTTATTAACTGCCACCTAAAGAGGTGCCAAAGGGGGTGTAGGACTGGGGAGAGGAACCCCCAACAATTATCAGAGGCGTGTGACTGAAGGAATCTTCTGACTGGATTCCCGACTTTGGCTATGCATTGAATGAGTAATGCTACACGGAGCTGCCACAACTGCCACGGCGACTTGTGCGTATGTATTGGCAGTTGACAGTGCCCCCTACCCCTGCCCCGCTGCTCCGCCCCTGCCCCTATGTCCCTTGCCGAATGTCATGATGGGCAAATACTAGTATTTTCGCCAGCAAATTTTTTGGTGCTGCTCTCCCTCTGGACACGCCCAAGGGCCAGCCCAAGTTCCAGTCAGGGCTTTGGCAAATTTATGCTCACCCACACACAACCACACACACACACCCACACCCACACACAAACGCACACGAATAGAAAGCCAAATAGAAGCTGCGCGCAAATAAGTATGCTACATAAATTGCGCTCATTTGTGCGGGCCCAGCACGAGGACCACGACCAGGACTAGGACCAGGACCAGCGCCAGACGAAAGGACGAACTTTCAGCAATTTGCCTTGGCATGTCCTGACCCAAGCAATTGCACGCTCGCTGCATGCAACCCAAAAAAATAATTCTATACCTACACACATATAAAAAAAAAAAAATCAACCATGTACAGCGAGAGAGGGGAACGGAGAGCAGAGCGAAGGCGATGAAAAAAGGCAATGCCGGTAAACGAAGGTACGCTGCTACCTCAGGTGTCAACTTTTGGCCCAAAGTCGCAGAAAATTGTTAATAGAACAGAACTTGGCAGGGCAGAGACACGGTGGACGAAGGGGCTCGGCCGGGGCAGGGGCAACTACAACTACAACTACGAGTATGTGTGACAAGCCGTGGGCAAACTTCAGATTCGGTTTTTTTTTGCTCTTTCCTTTTTTGCTGGGCACATCCCAAAACTGCTTCGGTTGCAAGTTAATTTATTCGAGACTGTACTGGGGGCTGAGCCATTTTTTTTGGGGCTGATATTTTGCTTTGATTTACCAGTTGATTTATGGCAGATTGAAGTCAATTTTCGGTGTGAAGTCTGCCAGTCTAGTTGCAGGTTGTACGACACTTAGCAGCTACTTAATCGTTCATTTTAAGCTGTCTAATACGCGCCAGTAATGTTCCAAAAGGTGAGACCAAAACTAGTTAATTTTCCAGCTGTTTCTTGGGAGATTTCCTATCAAATTTATTCGTGAATTCGGTGTCAGCTCTCTCTTTGCGCCATGCTGGAACCGGTAGAGAAAAAAGGTGACCCCGACGCTTTGCTTGCACGTGTGGAGCCAGCGAGGAGGCACTCATTCGCATTCCTGCAGCTGCTTTAGTTGTGTGGTGGTTGCTGCTGGCCTGGCGGCCTGGAGGCGTTGGGGCAAAAATATGATTCATGTCAGAATTGTCGTGCGTATAAATGAATATTTGAATTATTGTTGTCATGCTACGTGTTTCGGTGTGCAGCATACATGTGCAGGTACATATGGCTGGGCTGTGTGGCTGCGTGTAAGCCATACCATATTTCTATATATATGGAAATGCCTGCGTGAAGGTGTGTCTGCTCTGCTCGCTCTGCTGTGTTCATAAATTATGCCCAACTTCCTGGGACACTCGAAGCCACGAATCAGAGAGAGCTGCTCCCTGCTGCCTGCTCCCTTCTCCCTGCCTCCATTCACCCATTTCCGCAAAAAGATCTCCAGTGTCCAGATAGATAGATGGTCCGGAGGATGCCTTGACTCTGACTCTGACTCTGACGCTGACTCTGGGCATATGTGTGTCTGTCTGTGTCTGTGTGTCACCTTACAGGCATAGGGCTTGGGCTTGGGATTGGGCTCGGGCTTTTGGGGTCAGCTGCTCATCATCATGAGACTGGGGGCTTTACCTTTGCCTTACATAGGCATAAGTTTTAATGTCTCAATTGGCTTTATGGCTATCTCTACTCTCGCTCTCTCTCTCCCTCGCTCCCTCTCCATCTGTCTCTCTCTCACCTGGCTGTCTTATTTGGCTTTCTCCGAGTGTATGTCTGGAATCACTTAAGTTTGGTTTTGTTTTTCAGTTGCCAAAACTCTGTTTGAATGCATAATCAGCGTGTTCTTTATGGCATACAGATGGAGGAGCTCAACCCCCCGCTTTATGGCAGTTCTTGCCGCTGTTCCGCTGTGCCGCTGTGGCTGCTTTTGTTATATTATGTTGAGTGCTGGCTATTAACTTACACCGAACGAACGTGCGCACCACGCGGCGTATGAGTGATAAATAAATGATGCGCCAACAAACAGGCCTAGAAGCAGCCCCAGGCCCAGTCGCCGTCGCCGTCTCCGTCTCCGTCTCTGTGTGTGCTGTTTGCTCAGTAGTCTGAGTTCTCTTAGTCGATATTCGAAATAAATTAAAAACTTTTTCAATTGCATTTCACGGGGACTACGTGTCTGCATGGCAGGCGTATATCATGGGGCATAACATATGGGCATATACATATATACTGTACATACATATGTGTGGTTGATCCTATACGCGTGTGTAATCACATGCGCGTGCATGAAATATATATATGGGGGTGTACCAGCTCAGTGTGCGTCTCACAGCTTTGAGGCAGATTGGAATTGGCGCAACTGACTGCATGATTTGACCATTTTGCCATGGTAAAAGCTGCGTAATGCTTACCTTTCCCCACTTCTTTTGCCAAGAAATCTGCTTGCACAGGTTGCATATAAAAACTGTCAAACTAAACAACTTTATCCTCCTTTTTTGGCATGGAGTTTCCTTGAAAAATGCTCTAACCCAGCTGTAACGCTGTAACGCAGCAACGGCGCTGTTAACACCCGAGTCTAACAGCCTGTTAGCGCTCTCCGTTAACAGTGTGTGGCCGATCCGGCTTGCAGCGCACTGTTACCGATCGCTGATATCGCTTACCGTCCTTAACCCTTTAAGAAGGAAGTGCCTTGAGGCAATAAGAGCTTTTACATCAACTGAATATATATTTCCAGATGATGCAAATAATTCTAGTTTTTTATTTTTAAATGTCAGTAAAATAATAAGTGCCTCAAGAGTGCTAGAGGGTTAAATATCCACAATGTACACAGTGAATTACATATACATATATTATATATATCTATCCTATATTATTATATATTAATATACATATATAATTTAATTTATTATATTATTACAATATATTATATATATTACATTATATTATATCCAAGATATATGTACATACACACATATGTATATTCTACCTGTTAAACTCTTTCCAACCCTCTTAAAAAACTCTTTAATATCATATGTGAAATTATTGTATTTAATCTTAGCATTGAGTCAAACAAAATATTTTCCCCTATTTCGAGCTGCTCCTTTAATGATTTTTTGATGTTGTACTCAATTTGGTGTGTGTGCTGAAGTGATGCTGCGGTTTGCTGCCTACCGCACCGAAACGCACTGTAGCAGTGTAGCAGTGTAGCAGCACACGCCTTATTTTGTACACGCTCATTTCCAATTAATTTGCCAGCACACCCGTAGCCTTGGCTTTCCCTTCCGTTGCGCCGCCTTTTCCCCCAATTCAATTAAGCTTATGAAAACTTGAAGCACCAAATTTAAAGCATCATTAACACTTTCATCTGTGTGTGTGTGTGTGTGCCCCAGAGAGTGTGTGGCGTGTTCGTGCTGTATAATAAAATTAACAACTTTATTGCATTGTCGCCTGCCGCCTGATGGGAGCAGCAACAAAATGGCATCCTTGAATGCCTATGGGCAGCATTCCCTTCCAGCGCCAGTCAGGCCACAAAGAGATAAAGAGAGAGAGGGAAAGCCAACAATCAGGAACAGGTACAGGTGCAGGTGCAGAGAGAGAAGTTGCAAAAGGGAAACTGCCTTCTGGCCGCTGGCACCGCAAAGTTGGATCAAATCGAATTGGGGAAACTCCATGAGATCGGAAGGAAGTGCAAATCAGCTTGAAGAAGATTCAGCGTCAGAGTCAGAGTCACTTTGCCGCAAGACTCCATGCCACATCCGAGACGCCACATCCTCATGCCGCAGTAGCAGTCGCAGTCAAGGGGCAATGGCAAACCCTTTTTCAGCTTGCAGCTGCATCGCTCGACCGGAAAATGCCAGCTCATCGTTTGGCTTTGGCCATTATTAAACTTTTGCTTAAATGGATTTTCCAGCAGCAACGACAGACGAGCTCTGCTCCGCTCTGCTCTGCTCTGCTTTGGCCCTCTCACCGCTCGGTAATTTCTCACTTGACCGCCGGCAAAAAGTTGTGGCCCCCAAAAATTGTTTTTCGCTGCACTCGACAACCCTTCGGAGTTTTCGGATGGGGCCAGGACACCGTCAGTTGATTGAAATTGAGCCAAGAAATGCATTAGCCAGAGCAGCTCAACAGAGGAGCACCGCAACCCCTTTGACACTGGGGGCAGCAGGCGGGTCGTGGCTGGCCAGCTGGCTGGCTGGCTGGCCAGTGCAGGAGAGATTTAGTGCCAATCATAAGGGCATATCGCATCCATTGATTTACGCTAATGCATTTTTAAATGCACACCCCCACCTTTTGCTGCGGCCTGACCTCTGACCTGGTTATATATCCCCATAGTTATAGTTATCCCTATCCGTTATGCCTCCCGCGCAGGCAGGCACGGGCATGGGGCACTCCACACTCCACACAACAAGGTAAGCACAAAAGTTACGAGCTGCTCAGCGCACACCCATATCCCTTGGGTATGGCACTGCCACTGGCACACAGAAGGGGGTGCGGGTGCGGGTGCGGGTGCAAGTGCCCTCAGGAGCTCTCGCCAGACAGGATACTTTAAGTCACCTAAGTGCGAATAAATCAGCAAATTGCCAGACGAGACGACGACGATGAGGATGGGGAAGGGGATGCGGATGGGGAGCGGCTGGGTGGGTTCGTGCAAAAACACATAAGCTAAAATTATTATAATCGCTGCATACTTGCAGGCGCGCACAGTTCATAAATAACACTGCTTGCCAGCCCAGAAATGAAATCACATGAAAATGCAGCAGCAAAAAGGATAAAGGAGCCGCTGATGGTAGTGGCAGAGGGAAACAAGGCTAAGGAACAGCACGAAGCAGCAGCAGCAGCAACAGCAGCAACAGCAGCAGCAGCAGCCGCAGGCAAGCAAGAAGCAGCAGGGAGCTTAAGTCGAGCACTGGAGTGCCTCGCAGAAGTGGCGTCTAAGTGCCAGCCTGCCCCACGGCCAGAGTTGGCCAGTGTGATCCCACTTATTAAATATATACACTCCGTTAGCTTGTAGCTTCCATCCGAGCATCCAAGTTGCAAATCTTTCCCACACACAAAACTTGAAAAAGTTTTCAAATCTTCTGCAGAGACTTACTGCGAGTATTTTTATTTATTTATTTAAGAAACAACTCTGTTTAAATGAGTTTTATTTTGACTTATAGTCTGCAGTCTGCTGTCTGCAGTCTGCAGCTTCCCTTTTCCCCAATTAATTATCAACAATATTCATTCGGCACCCACAACTATCGATGTGTTGCAGCGAGTAGGCAGTGAGTGTCGTGCCTCATCGCTTAACTCTACAAAGGGCATGCCATTTGCGGTTTTTGGGCAAGGTGCCGACCGCAAGTCAAGGCTTCTACGGCACCGCAGCATGCGAATGGAGCAAGATGAATGAATGGATGGATGTCCAGCTGGAATGCCCCGAATGATTGCTTGCTTGCTGGCTGGCTGCATGTGCCCCAAGTGCTGCCTGCACATGCAGTTCATTAGTGTGTAATTGTGAGAATGTGGGGGCCAGCAGCAGCATCGATTGATGCAACGATTTGCATCAATTGCCGAGCGAGCCCAATGACCACAGCCACAGCAGGCAACCAGGCACCCAGACGACAGGGCCCAGTGACAACGAACCAACGACAGCAGAATCCTCAGCACATTGCCAGCATTTGCAATGGCAGCTGGGCAGGCATTTGAAGTCCAAAGCTAAAAGTCTCAAGTCTCGCGTCAAGTCCAACTCCAGTTCTGATTGACTTGCTTCATTCACCAACGCCCTGCGGATGAGTGGGAGGATGAGTGCCTGGCATAAAGCAGATCAGAGCAGAGCAGAGCAGGCCGCAGCTAACAAACAACCGCATGGCAAACAAAAACACAATCAAAATGGTCACAAAAAAAGCAGAGAAAATGTCGGAAAAACAATAAATGAGCATGCAGGAAAAAAAGCTACAGATATACGTAGAGCAAAAATCCATGTAATTGTAAACAAATTAATGGCCATTGTGGGAAATGTGCGTCAATGAGCACGCCGCAACATCAACATCAGCAACAGCAACAGAAACAGCAACAGCATCGATACAATAACAATGTTCAACGTTCAATAAACTGCAGAACTAGGAGCAGAAGAAAGAATACAGAAAAATGTGCAAAACGTGTAAAACCAGAGGCAATCAGGAGCAGGAACAGCATCCTCGAACGGACCCTGGACCCTGGACCCTTGTGATTTATTTGTGAAATATTTGCGGCAATTTGCTTTATGTAATATTTGCATTATGATTATTGCGATTATCATTACGACTCTTCGAATCGAATAAATTTTAAACTGGCCCCCCAAGTGGGGGCCGCCCTGAGCTCCCTCACGGCCCACCCAGCCATTCATCCTTTCCTCTCCTTTTCTTGGTTTTCTTACACATTTTTCTTTCCACAGTCCATCCGCAGCAACTTCCAGCAAAGGAAAAACTGACCCACAAGATATAAACTCTGACTGTCCCCTGCCCAAGCCAGCCCACCCCAGCCCACTGTCGCCTGGGTTGCTGCTGAATTATGGTTGCCTGCCTGCATCGACTTGAGCGAATCTCTGGCCCTGCAGCCCCTCCAGTGCGCTGCGAAGACACTTTTAAGGAGCTCCGCAGGGAGCTTCTTGCTTCAGTGCTGAACTTTTGCCATTCAACTGCTGAGCAGCGCTGAGCTCAACTTGATTATTTATTGGAAGTGGTTTTGCGAAATTAGTTTTCCATAAACTTGCATCCATGTTTGTCCCGAAAAGGTGTCGAGGCGATTGAACAAATAGCCATCAAAGCAAACACCTGCACACTCGCACACATGTCCACGGGCACGAGTGTTCGCAGTGCACTTTAATAAGCTCCCACTGGGAGTTGAGCAAGTACTTCAATTGTGAGACTTATAAACTCGGACTAACAGCGTTGAAAGTCCCACTTGGCAGAGTATTAATTCCTCTAGAACTAATAATTCCTTAAGAAATTTACGGTGACAGCAGCAGGCTTCTGGTTCGACGATTTCTATCAACGAAAATGGCATCTATTCATCGTTCAAATTATTGTCCAAATGGTCACTGGTCAGCCTCATCACTGCCACTGCCAGTTCCCGCTACTCGAAGAGTTTCTTGTTCGAACTAGATGGAAACGTTTCCCACCCCATAAATACACTCTTGATCAGGATCCCAGAGACTGTAAGAGCTAAGGCAGCCAAATTGTTGCTTTATTTATTTATATCCATTCGATCCAATCGCACAGTTCAATGTACATTGGGCTCATTGAGCCGTCATGGATCGTGAATCACGAATCTATGTGCTTAAAGCCTAATTGGATAACTGGCATCGTTTGGCGATTGAGAGATTCAAGATAAGCCGCTGCCCGCTCAACCGATTCGATGGTAGATCGGCATTGAGTACTCGTACGCCCCACCACCCCCACTTAACTACTTGCTGTGAATGATTTCTGGGGGACTCAGAGAGGCTGTGGACACTCTCGAATTTATTGATTTTCAGTGCTCTTTGTAGTTGGAGTACTCCATGGAGCCGTTCACTGTGTACCTAAGTATCTTCTTGTGATAGAGACTGAACTGCAGAGCATACTCGCCCGTCTCGATGGGGAAACGGGTGCGGAACTTCTCCACATCGAACTCCAGCTTGACCAGTTTCAGCACCGTGTTGCCCTGCGAAGGGAATGGTAAACAATTATGGGAACAATGGGAATGTGCAACAGCCTGGGCTCACCATGAAGGGACAGGAGTAGCTGCGGGTTATGTACGGGATGAGGTAAGCGGCAGCTAGGCGGAAGATGACCCTGTTGTTGTTGGTGGGCTTGGTCTTATTCCTGTCCAGGAAATCGCACACGTTCACCGTGATGTTGTAGAGAAAAGGTCGCCAGCCATTGGCACGTTTGAAAAACTCCAAACGAACCTGCGAGCGAAGGCAGAGAGCGTTGTGGGTGGAATAACATAATGCAGTGGTCGAGTTAAGGCTTCAGTGGCGGATAACTCACGGTCAAGTGACTGCGGACCGTGTGCTTGTTGAGAAACGAAATGCTGATCGAGTTCCTGTACCGATTGATGGCTTGTATTTTGCACAGCAGAAAGTCCCCGTAGTCGTGGTCGAAACTGGTGCACTGCAGGCTCTTGAATTTGCTGTCCACCTGTGCCGAGGCTAGCAGCAGTATCCAGAGGATCACCAAAGGAGCCATCGTCAGGGCTCCTGGACGGTCGATTTCAGACTGAACACAGATAGCTCACGGCTCGTTTTTAAGAGCATATTCTGCGGTATTTATGGTCATTATATACACTCGACTACGCCGTATAATGGAAATTAAATTGATTTCGAACAGTTCGAAAATGAAGCCCCCCAGCCGAAGCAGTTCCTTGCACGAAAGAAAACGAATTACTCAATGGGAAACCTTACTGCCAGCAGCGGCTGAGCCACAGGAAGTTTTTGCAGTCCGGCAAAGGGCCAGCATAGATACGAGCATCTTCGATTGTGATTTACACGAGCATTACATAAACTGCACATGTTCGAAGCGCTCACTTGAGCGAATCGCTTTGTATCAATTGCCTCGGCAGCAATTATGCGTAATAGCGCCATTAAGCCACTCAGCTGAAACGCCGCAGCTACACATACACATGCACATAGATACGAATCTGCGCGCTGTCCCCCCGCTCAATCGGTTCAGCTAATTGCTGTCAAAAATTCCTCTATGCCTTTTGTTCAGTTTGCATACCCGCTACTCGGTGAGTTAAGGGGTATATTAGGTCGTAAATGTGGTCCGGCTGGCATCCACAATTTTGAAGATACGAGAAAACCGAAAGCCGGCAGAGGTTCGAATCTGGTGTGGGATCGAATCGTTGTTATGGCCATAATGAACTAACTAATTTGCCATTGCTAACCTACCTCACACACTCTGCCCCGTGCACTGCACCATGGGAAATTAGACCACGTTTTGCTGCCAAAAGTACTCAAATTAATATAGTTTTAGCCCCCATACATCATATTCGAAAAACATTTCTCTTCAATGTTACGCAAACAAACAATTAGCAGCGCATGCCACTGTTAAGTTAACAGCTGTCAAAGGCGGCTGCTTGCTATCGATATGCGAATGTTGTCGGAACAATAGTTTTTGGTATCAAGCAAAAAGTGTTAAAAAAAGGCAACTTGAGGGCATTTCGCTGCAACGCGTTCGATTCAGACATTTGTTCGATTTTCGATTTGTAATGTGAAACACCGATGCACACTGAGACCATCCACCATCCATGAGAAACAGCTGATGCTCACAATTGCGTGCGGTGAAAATTTGTAAGCATTTATAATTAAAATGAATATAAATAAGATTGCAATGGTTGTGAATGGGATCCAGCAGCAAAACATATTCTTGCACAAGCTAATCGTGTTGCTGGACATGGATGATGATGAATAATGAGGCTAACATTGACGAGCAGAATTTATTGGAATGGAATTTATTGAAGCGTGGTCATTTCTGACTGCGTCTTCTAAGTCCAATCAATGTTTTATACACAAATATATATTCTATGTTTCTTGAGAAGCGGTTTTGGGACATTTTGGGTGAAAAGATGTACCCGAAAACAACGAGGCGTATTTTAAGGAAAGTTTTCTATAGCCAGAGCATTGTATACTTTGGGCTCTTTTCCTGCGTACAGAATAGTCGGAATGCTGACAGCCCAAAGTGTGTGCAATACCCTTCATGAGTTTTGCGGAGCATTCATAAATGAGAGGATCCCAGAGGATAGTCCACAAAGCGAGTTGTGTACCTGAGACAATTCAGATAAATCAGATGTTTTGTTGTTGATTTTTACCATTTTCGTAGTGAATTCCGATTATTTGTTGTGAATGTCAAATATTTAGGGTTGCATTTGACAATATTCGAAAAAATACCGCACAGAAACGTGCGAATTAGGAACATCCCAGATGGATGGTGGAATAATTGGGAAATTTTTGGAGCGGCAAAACCCTACGGACCATCCCAGAAATGGCATGGTGTATGGTCGTAAGTGTGAAAATGAGTTTGGATTGTAGAAGATGCCATCATAATTATGTATGTATGTTTAATGGCTAATTTCTCAACAACTATATTTTTGTGACTGAACGAGTGGAACCTACTGGAAGCCTATGACTTAATGCATCTGGTAGAACATTTGATTTCTGTTCAAATGTTTATCATTTTAATCTGCGCTTTTGTGAGTTTTAAGCCCACAACTAAGCCATGCCAATTCGGATATGCACGCAGCGAGCCCGAAAAAAGCCAGCGAGGACAGCACTGGGAATTTGTTAGCGGGCAAAAGTAAAACAATTTGCTACCAAATATCCTAAATTCAATTTTCTGGTGCTTGCACGGCTCCTTTCAGGGGCGGATCCCTTGGAGGTAGCGCCTCCAGAAGGTCTCTCCTACCCGACCACTGTGTCTTGACAGTATGCGTGTACCGCGCTGCTGCACTGTCGAGATCCAAATTTTTGCCAGGTCATCGCTTATGTCATTGCCGTTCACTTTTCAGGGAACAGGAACTCATGCGGCAGCATCGTGACGAGATGCAAAAAGTGAAAGAAATGCCACAGAGAATACAGAGAACACAGAGAGAATACAGAGAACACAGAGAGAATAAAGAACTTGCATGAGCAGCAGTCAATTCAATTGCGTTCGTTTCGAAGGTTCCGGAGCATGCGGTGCTGTTCCCTGTACCATGTGGTCCAATGAAATCAACCAGTGGCCTGCGCAATCACAGCAGCCACTCCAGGAAAGAAGAAAGGAACAGTTACAGTATTCGCCAGCGATGAAGACACCATCGACGAAGACACCAGCAACGAAAACACCAGCGATGACTAAGACACTAGAACTGAAGAAGACTCTAGCAACACGGACACCAGCGAAGAGGAAGACACCAGAACTGAAGATGACTCTAGCAACACGGACACCAGCGAAGAGGAAGACACCAGAACTGAAGATGACTCTAGCAACACGGACACCAGCGAAGAGGAAGACACTAGAACCGAAGAAAACTCTAGCAACGATGACTCTAGCAACACGGACACCAGCGAAGAGGAAGACACCAGAACTGAAGATGACTCTAGCAACACGGACACCAGCGAAGAGGAAGACACCAGAACTGAAGATGACTCTAGCAACACGGACACCAGCGAAGAGGAAGACACCAGAACTGAAGATGACTCTAGCAAACGGACACCAGCGAAGAGGAAGACACCAGAACTGAAGAAGACTTCAGCAACAAAGACACCAGCAATGACGAATTGATCACAACCATCTTCAAAATTAACAGTTAACACGATGTTGATGTTCTTAGCCTTACCAACTAGCATAAGAAGAGGGTAAAGCTGTCCAAGGGAGAGGGAGGGAAAGGAAAACACGCAAAGAAGTATGACGCAGCCCCAGTCTGAACAGCCTTTTGGAGAGGGGAACGACACCCTAGGATTTACTGAGCTACTGAAAGGAAAGAAAAGTCAAGATAACTACCGAAATGTATTAGGGAACCCTCTCCGACCTTGAACTCAAATAATTGTGCATGAATTGCTTGCGGATAAAACCATACATCCAAATATCTGTTGCCGCTCATTCGCACTGACATTGAGCTCATTGGCCCATCACTGCAATTTAGCTTCTTTCAGGATATTCTGGCATTTCTAGCATATAATTAGCATTTTTACCTTTTTCAGGTTACATCTATCGGATAAAAAATAATAACTTAATTATATTCAGGATGTTTTTAGCTTTTGGTGTTTTTTCTTTTATCGCTACATATTATTATTGTAATACTGTCTCTTGTTAACAATTATACACAGTGCTTGGGAATTTGTTTGGGAATTAGGAACAGCCCATTGAAAAGGAAACAAGTTGAGCAGTGCAGCAGCACAAATCTACACTATATTTGTAGAAAGTAAGGGCTTAAATTCAAACCCCACGTCATAGCCTCGCTTTTAAAATTCGAACTGCGTACTTCTCTTCACCAAGAGATGATTATACAGGATCCATTTGCCCCATTCGAGTCAAAAGTTCAGCAACGGCGAAGAAACCAGCAGCGACGACACCAGCGATGACGAAATGGCCAAACATCTCTCTAATATTAACCGATATCAATTTTTTTGGTAATTAGGAATTGGCCATTGAAAAGGCAACAAGTTCAGCAAGTGCAGCAGCACAAATCTACTCTAAATTTGTAGACATTAAGAGCATACATTTAAACCCCACGTGGTACCCTCTCTTTTAAAATTCGAAAGAATA
This sequence comes from Drosophila ambigua, assembly GCA_018150905.1. NCBI lineage: Eukaryota > Metazoa > Arthropoda > Insecta > Diptera > Drosophilidae > Drosophila > Drosophila ambigua. Next base: position 2,139,343 of record JAECWS010000151.1, on the reverse strand, counting down.
AATGCTAGATTTAAAGGAAGTTCCAGAGGCGAACATTTCTTTGTGCCTCATCAAGCGATGCCAAAGGCGGGGTATTAATGGTTTGATGTGATTGCTTAAAGATTATAGTAAGCCTAACAAAGCCATGAAATACAATTATAGATGGTAATTAATAAATAAAATAAATTCTTTCATTTCCCTTCCATGCTTAATTTTCTCTGATTCGTTGTCTTTTAAGTTTAAGAAGCATTTTTCCTATGAACCGAAAACCCTTGCAGAAATTTCGTAAAGAAATCCCTTGAATATTTTGGAACAATTTTTTGTTTAGTAATTTTTGTTTTTACATGTAAATAGTTTAAATGAAGCGTCCGAGAGAGCACACTGCATGGCTTAACGAACGAAAAGAAGCGAACAAAAATATATTCAACATTTTGTGCTGCTCCCAAAAATGAGATAATTCCGACACAGGAAATGATTTTTCCTAGAGGCACTTGCAAAACCCAAAAACGGAATCCCAATGTGGTTCCATCACGTTTATAGAGCATACGCATTGATTCGGGCGACTTGGCCTACCTCAGCTATTTGGCGCGCAAGGCCTTCGAGAAGGTGGCTGAGCGCTTCAAGGTGCCTTGGTTCAATAAGCTGACAATTGTGGCCTAGAACGACATCAACGAGGACACCATACTGAGCTTGAACGAGCAGGGCCATACGATCGATTGCTTTGGCATAGGCACACATTTGGGTGAGCTTTCTTTTGAGCTGGAGTTATAATCAGATTTAAATGGTTTGCTCGCCCATCCAGTGACATGTCAGCGTCAGCCAGCCTTGGGCTGTTTGAACAAAATGGCCAGCCGCGAATCAAGCTGAGCCAGGATGTGGAGAAGATCACCATGCCGGGCAATAAGAATGCCTATCGCCTGTACAGCGTCGACGGCCACGCACTCATCGATCTGCTGCAGAAGGGTCACAAGTTCAGCGGCACACCAGTCTTTGACGTATTGTCAACGGATGTCGGCCTTTGCAGAGGCATTCAGATGTCGAGCAATATCAGTATTTCACCCCTGGACCAGGAGGAACAACCAGTCCAGGCTCGACCTGAGCAAGAATTCAATGTTGAATTCAAATTATTTTAATATATTCTTTAAAATAATATTTGTATTATTATTTATCACTCAAGACTATTTAAATGTTAAAAAAAAATGGCATTTAGTAAGAAATAGTAAGTCCAAATAAATGGAGGAGAACTTGTCTCAATGACGCCCAAACGGGAAGTGAGGCCTGCCGCTGAAACACAGTCGCACGTCAACTGCCTTTCGCTTTTCATTCTGTTGTCAGGCCTGTTGCTGGGCATCAGAACTAGGGATGGGCGTCGGGCACTAGAGATGCGCAATTTTTCGACACAGCCCAACAGGGCTCAGGGCTGTGCTTGTGTGTGGGCTCTAAAACTGTTTTCCGCTTGAATTGGTTTTTCGTTTTGTTTTGAGGGCTGATGTAGCGACCTGAGCTGACCAGCCGCAACATAAATGAGGAATGGGCAGAGTGGGTGGGGGTGGGAAATAAATACAATATATAAAAATAAAATATGTTAATTTTTTTACCTATTTGATATTCCATACTTTTATTTATTTTTTTGATATTAAGTTACTTTCAATCGTGATTAGTTGAAAGATTTATTTGGCCTCCACGATATTGCACATATTGTCGGCCAAACAAATTCTTCAAAAATTAAAATTGTGCGACCTCTGCTGGAGGTGCACCCTTTCGCTGGACTGCCACAATACGCTAGTCCGCAGCGGAAATAAAACGAAAGTATGGAGGCCAAGGACTTTTGAAGCAGCCCAACATCAAAGCAACCAAAGGCCAAAGGTCATTTGTTCTAAACAGTTTAAGCGAAACTAGAAAATGGAATCTCTATGGGCGGTTATGCAAAACCCCGCTCAGTTCCGACAGAACCGAAATAAATTGATACTTGCCATATTCTGGTAGACCAAGCACAACTCTCAAATAGAATTTTATAATAATAATATGATCCAATTCAAGCTAATAGCTCTTATTGGCAAAATAATACAAAAATGGGTCGACCATGCTGCTACTTAAATATACGAGTATTTATGTATAAGAATATATATAATAGATAATATAATATTTGTAAAATATATAATATATTCATGTATAGTATATATAAAAAGATAAGAAAACATGTTGACGCCACGACGGCCAGACGAGAAATGCGCCCCGGGTGCTGGGCGCTCTCTCTATTTATACAGATTCGGTGTCAGTGCATCTCGCTCTCACCCATTGTGTGCATGCGGTCGAGGGTAGGTTTTTGTATTGCATTGTTTTTCATATGTGAGAGTGAGAGGGAAATATCGGACGTGCAGCTGGATCGTCATTTTTTTCGTTTGGTGCGTCGGCTTAGTAGAGATGGAAGTTTAAACTAGCGATGGATGACGGGAATTGGCCCAGGGCCGGATTAGCAATTGCCTAGGGCCCACCCTAGGGCTGGCAGAAACAATTTTTGAAAAAACAAAACTCCAAATTGTGGATAAAAAATATAATAGCCACTGATAAACATATAAATTTAATGTTTGTTTCATTAATTTGTAATTTTTTTATTAGATATGATAAAAAGAGGAACTGGCGTGAAAAAATGGAGGGCCCCAGATTGATGGTTGCGCAGGGCCCGGCTGAGGGTTGATCCGGCCCTAAATTGGCCGAGAAAAAAAGGAATTTATTGACAAATTTTCACAGTCGAAAGCCGAGACATTTGCACAATTTTTATGTACATGCACATTTTATTTAGTGGATAAATTTCTAAAACAGGGATATGTATATGTAAGTGTGCAATATCGTGGAGGCCAAATAAATCTTTCAACTAATCACGATTGAAAGTAATTTAATATAAAAAAAAAAGTATGGAATATCAAATAAGTAAAAAAATAAACATATTTTTGGCTATATCGAATATATTTATGTATGGAGATGGGATCGGAAACGCTTCCATCTAGGCGTTACGCACGTCTACTTGACCACACAACTAATATACCGAATACAGGGTATTAGTTTGTAAATTTCCTTTAGCTTGCCACCTTAAACCCAATAAGTGTGAGAGAGATGCATTATGCGCTGGGGTGATTCAGTGTGTGTTTTGAATATTTGCTTCGGTACAAAGCAAAAACAATTGGCAATGCTAGGAAGTAAGTCTAAATTTCGTTGCACGATTTATAAATATAATAATAATTAGTAGCTAAACATCTGATAATAAATCTTGCATTAGGTACACTAATTTGACTTTCAAAAATGTTTTAATGGAAATAAATCAACACTTTTGTATGCAAAATCCGGCCCTGGACCTATTCCCGTCGTCAGACTTCATATTTTGTTGGTGTATTCTGTCGCCCGTGCCAAATTGAAATAGCATTTGCTCCTTGTGCAACATCTTTGTATTGTATAGACTATGCTTAAACACATTTCATTATCTCAATATTCTTCAATAAATGTAATAAGCATACAAATGCATGTTCATCTAAAACTATTTCAAATCTTCTATTTGTGAATGTTAATACATACTCCAAAAATGTATCCATCGATTCATTTGTTGTGCACCTGCAAGCTCTAAATGACTGTCTGAATTTGTTTTTATTTTTAATTACGATTAAAGATTAGAGTAAACCTAACACAACCATCAAATACAATTATAAATGTTTAATATTAAATATCAAAGCTAAGACTTTGTTCACATAAATGACCAAATAAAAGAGAATGAGCGGGTCTCTTGCAGTAAGAGCAACTGAAAATAAATTTCTTCATTCTGGCTATATTTATGATCCGATCTGATTCAGACTCGGCAATCTGGTAGATATGGGATATGTGAATTTACATTTTTATAAGAAAACATATAAAAGAAATTAAAATTTTAAAACAGAATTTACACATGCCTTTTTCCTCAAAATAGTCAAAGTTTTTACTTAAATACATCACCTTTTAAGGCATTACTTTATAAGGGAAATTCATCGCTTATTGAGGCCTTACTTTCGGAAAGTTGTCATCGCTTATGTTCCTAGGACATCCCTGTGTTAAAGTAAACAGCCCATCGTATGGCAGGTCATCGCTTATGTCATCGAGCTGTATGACGTTTCCATCGATGTGTGGTTGCTTACATTTCGCTGGCCCGTACAGCAGGGTATGTATATGTGCATACATATTAATAAGTTGGGCGGGCTGGTAATTGTTTTATCTTCCAATCTTTCGATTGGAACAAGAGGGGGTCTTGGGCAGAATGGAAGTGCAAAAAGTTATGGAGAGTGGATTTAATTGGGATGATATCTATGAGCAAGGATATGTTTGATCATTGGGTTAAATGAATACTTTTCCTTTGGCTTCACTTTTCAGGGAACAGGAACTCATGCGGCAGCATCGTGACGAGATGCAAAAAGTGAAAGAAATGCCACAGAGAATACAGAGAACACAGAGAGAATACAGAGAACACAGAGAGAATAAATAACTTGCATGAGCAGCAGTCAATTCAATTGCGTTCGTTTCGAAGGTTCCGGAGCTGTTCTCTGTACCATGTGGTCCAATGAAATCAACCAGTGGTCTGCGCAATCACAGCAGCCACTCCAGGAAAGAAGAAAGGAACAGTTACAGTATTCGCCAGCGATGAAGACACCATCGACGAAGACACCAGCAACGAAAACACCAGCGATGACTAAGACACTAGAACTGAAGAAGACTCTAGCAACACGGACACCAGCGAAGAGGAAGACACCAGAACTGAAGATGACTCTAGCAACACGGACACCAGCGAAGAGGAAGACACCAGAACTGAAGATGACTCTAGCAACACGGACACCAGCGAAGAGGAAGACACCAGAACTGAAGAAGACTCTAGCAACACGGACACCAGCGAAGAGGAAGACACCAGAACTGAAGATGACTCAGCAACACGGACACCAGCGAAGAGGAAGACACCAGAACTGAAGATGACTCTAGCAACACGGACACCAGCGAAGAGGAAGACACCAGAACTGAAGATGACTCTAGCAACACGGACACCAGCGAAGAGGAAGACACCAGAACTGAAGATGACTCTAGCAACACGGACACCAGCGAAGAGGAAGACACCAGAACTGAAGAAGACTTCGGCAACAAAGACACCAGCGAGGACGAATTGACCACAACATTTTACAATATTAACAGTTAACACGATGTTGATGTTCTTATCCTTACCAACTTGTATAAGAAGAGGGTAAAGCCAAGGGAGAGGGAGGGAAAGGAAAACACGCAAAGAAGCACGACGCAGCCCCAGTCTGAACAGCTTTTTGGAGAGAGGAACGACACACTAGGATTTACTGAGCTACTGAAAGGAAAGAAAAGTCAAGATAACTACCGAAATGTATTAGGGAACCGACTCTCCGACCTTGAACTCAAATAATTGTGCATGAATTGCTTGCGGATACAAACACGCACACATCCAAATATCTGTTGCCGCTCATTCGCACTGACATTGAGCTCATTGGCCCATCACTGCAATTTAGCTTCTTTCAGGATATTCTGGCATTTCTAGCATATAATTAGCATTTTTACCTTTTTTCAGGTTACATCTATCGGATAAATAATAATAACTTAATTATATTCAGGATGTTTTTTAGCTTTTGGTGTTTTTTCTTTTTATCGCTACATATTATTATTGTAATACTGTCTCTTGTTAACAATTATACACAGTGCTTGGGAATTTGTTTGGGAATTAGGAACAGCCCATTGAAAAGGAAACAAGTTGAGCAGTGCAGCAGCACAAATCTACACTATATTTGTAGAAAGTAAGGGCTTAAATTTAAACCCCACGTGATAGCCTCGCTTTTAAAATTCGAACTGCGCACTTCTCTTCACCAAGAGATGATTATACAGGATCCATTTGCACCATTCGAGTCAAAAGTTCAGCAACGGCGAAGAAACCAGCAGCGACGACACCAGCGATGACGAAATGGCTAAATATCTCTCTACTATTAACCGATATCAATTTTTTTGGTAATTATAATTCCTAATTAGGAATTGGCCATTGAAAAGGCAACAAGTTCAGCAAGTGCAGCAGCACAAATCTACTCTAAATTTGTAGACATTAAGAGCATACATTTAAACCCCACGTGGTAACTTTCTTTTAAAATTCGAAAGAATAAATGGTAGATTTAAAGGAAATTCCAGAGGCGAACATTTCTTTGTGCCTCATCAAGCGATGCCAAAGGCGGGGTATTAATGGTTTGATGTGATTGCTTAAAGATTATAGTAAGCCTAACAAAGCCATGAAATACAATTATAGATGGTAATTAATAAATAAAATAAATTCTTTCATTTCCCTTCCATGCTTAATTTTCTCTGATTCGTTGTCCTTTAAGTTTAAGAAGCATTTTTCCTATGAACCGAAAACCCTTGCAGAAATTTCGTAAAGAAATCCCTTGAATATTTTGGAACAATTTTTTGTTTGGTAATTTTTGTTTTTACATGTAAATAGTTTAAATGAAGCGTCCGAGAGAGCACACTGCATGGCTTAACGAACGAAAAGAAGCGAACAAAAATATATTCAACATTTTGTGCTGCTCCCAAAAATGAGATAATTCCGACACAGGAAATGATTTTTCCTAGAGGCACTTGCAAAACCCAAAAACGGAATCCCAATGTGGTTCCATCACGTTTATAGAGCATACGCATTGATTCGGGCGACTTGGCCTACCTCAGCTATTTGGCGCGCAAGGCCTTCGAGAAGGTGGCTGAGCGCTTCAAGGTGCCTTGGTTCAATAAGCTGACAATTGTGGCCTAGAACGACATCAACGAGGACACCATACTGAGCTTGAACGAGCAGGGCCATACGATCGATTGCTTTGGCATAGGCACACATTTGGGTGAGTTTTCTTTTGAGCTGGAGTTATAATCAGATTTAAATGGTTTGCTCGCCCATCCAGTGACATGTCAGCGTCAGCCAGCCTTGGGCTGTTTGAACAAAATGGCCAGCCGCGAATCAAGCTGAGCCAGGATGTGGAGAAGATCACCATGCCGGGCAATAAGAATGCCTATCGCCTGTACAGCGTCGACGGCCACGCACTCATCGATCTGCTGCAGAAGGGTCACAAGTTCAGCGGCACACCAGTCTTTGACGTATTGTCAACGGATGTCGGCCTTTGCAGAGGCATTCAGATGTCGAGCAATATCAGTATTTCACCCCTGGGCCAGGAGGAACAACCAGTCCAGGCTCGACCTGAGCAACAATTCAATGTTGAATTCAAATTAAATTTTTTATATATTCTTTAAAATAATATTTGTATTATTATTTATCACTCAAGACTATTTAAATGTTAAAAAAAATGGCATTTAGTAAGAAATAGTAAGTCCAAATAAATGGAGGAGAACTTGTCTCAATGACGCCCAAACGGGAAGTGAGGCCTGCCGCTGAAACACAGTCGCACGTCAACTGCCTTTCGCTTTTCATTCTGTTGTCAGGCCTGTTGCTAGGCATCAGAACTAGGGATGGGCGTCGGGCACTAGAGATGCGCAATTTTTCGACACAGCCCAACAGGGCTCAGGGCTGTGCTTGTGTGTGGGCTCTAAAATTGTTGGCCGCTTGAATTGGTTTTTCGTTTTGTTTTGAGGGCTGATGTAGCGACCTGAGCTGACCTGCCGCAACATAAATGAGGAATGGGCAGAGTGGGTGGGGGTGGGAAATAAATACAATATATAAAAATAAAATAGGTTAATTTTTTGACCTATTTGATATTCCATACTTTTATTTATTTTTTTGATATTAAGTTACTTTCAATCGTGATTAGTTGAAAGATTTATTTGGCCTCAACATATTGCACATATTGTCGGCCTAACAAATTCTTCAGAAATTAAGATGGTGCGACCTCTGCTGGAGGTGCCTGCCAGTACGCATCAGCGAAAATAAAACTCTCAAATTGATGATCTCTAATTTTGCAGCAATATTCTGGCATTGAAGAGCCAGTGACAAGGCAAAGTATTACGTCTCTGAATTGGTAGCTTCGCGGCAGGAGCAAAGCCATGGCTTTTGGATAGATACGCTAGCGAGGACGTTCTCAGACGGCAGCAACTGATGGACCCAATGGCGACAGACGGTGCGTGGCCCCAGACTTGAAGTCCCCTTTAAGGTAACCCTATCCAAGGCAGTCGGGGCTCAAAGGGGATTATGCACTGGGCCCTAAAGACCGGTACCACGGGTTGTTCATCGGTCCAAGGCTGTTCATTGAGGATGGCCCCTAGTGGGAGCATCGCGGTGGCTGTTGTAGCGGGAAGAGCCGCTACGGAATAACGATCTTAGAACGGGTGCCATTTACCGGACATGATTGCACAATCACATAAAGCACCGTTGTTGAACTTCCTTGGAACCCATGTGTAAATGTCAAAGCTGAGTACAGTAACGCTGCAGATCAAACACAGACAGTCGGGGCTAGCTGAAAGATTTATTTGGCCAAATGCACAGGCACCTGAATGATCAGCCGGCCAAACAAATTCTTCAAAAATCAAGATGGTGCGACCTCTGCTGGAGGTGCACCCTTTTGCTGGCCTGCCACAATACGCTAGTCCGCAGCGGAAAAAAAACGAAAGTATGGAGGCCAAAGACTTTCGAAGCAGCCGAACATCAACCAAAGGCCAAAGGTTCTTTGTTCTAAACAGTTTAAGCGAAACTAGAAAATGAAATCGCTATGGGCGGTTATGCAAAACCCCGCTCAGTTCCGACAGAACCGAAATAAATTGATACTTGCCATATTCTGGTAGACCAAGCACAACTCTCAAATAGAATGTTATAATATGATCCAATTCAAGCTAATAGCTCGTATTGGCAAAATAATACAAAAATGTGTCGGCCAGGCTGCAACTTAAATATACGAGTATTTATGCATAATAATATACATATATAATAGATAATATAATATTTGTAAAATATATAATATATTCATGTATAGTATATATAAAAAGACAAGAAAACATGTAGACGGCATGACGGCCTGACGAGAAATGCGCCCCGGGTGCTGGGCGCTCTCTCTATTTATACAGATTCGGTGTCAGTGCATCTCGCTCTCACCCATTGTGTGCATGCGGTCGAGGGTAGGTTTTTGTATTGCATTGTTTTTCATATGTGAGAGTGAGAGGGAAGTATCGGACGTGCAGCTGGATCTTCATTTTGTTCGTTTGGTGCGTCGGCTTAGTAGAGATGGAAGTTTCAACTAGCGATGGAACCCCCTACCAGCCAAAGCATACATATCTGAACACCAAAAATGGTGGTGGTTTCTCCTCTTGGCTTTTTTTTACTTATGTTACTTATTAAAAGGTAATAGGGCAGGAAAGGCAGACAGTGTGAAAGACGGAAATATACCCATTAATAGATATGTACGAGTATATATAAACATTGAATTACTAAAATTAATATTTTTGGATTTTTTTTAATGAAGTTGGCGGTTTTGTAAACGTTTTTGGCTGAATTTTCTTATTGCAATCGCGTTGATGGACGGCGATTTGTCTGATGTCTGATGTGGAACTGATGTGCGGAAACTATTTGGCGGTCGGACAGGGTTGTTATTTAATTGAATAAAAAATGTTAATTTTTGCCAGAAGAAAACGTAATCATAATCATGCTCCACACAACATAGAACACAAAGAAAATTTCTAAAATGTGGCCGATTTCTGTTACTTTGATTGATGCCGTGGCTGTTTTTATTTACAATATTTTGCTATATTCCTGGGTCAACAAGATCCGCATATATAAGGTCTAGGGTATCGCAGCGAAAACGAACGTGGACAGGATCAGGTTGTTTCAGAAGAAGACCCTCCGAAATATCTGTGTTGCTGAATGGTATGTCCGTAATGGAGGCATCGCCAAAGACCTCTGAGTCCCCTCAGTCGGTGACATTATTAACGAAAAAGCTACAAGGTACTTGACCAGAGTTGGGACCCACCCGAACGTCCTCGCTAGAAGATTGGTAAGGAGCAGCCCCAGGCGAAGGTTTAACATCCATCCGTCCGACTTGGCCACCAGGAGCATATAAATTATTGCTGCACAATCTCCGTTTGCGTCCGTTGGTCCCGCTCTTAACTTAAAATAGAAATTGTCCTTGACTCTTAACAAAAGTGTCTAATCAACAGTAGCAGCACGTTAAGTAATTTAACTTTATTGCCTGTGATAATTGCTACACTAAACCTACATAATAAAACTAAAAAAAAAATAATAATAATCATGCATACATGAATAGAATGTCAAAGTTTGAACACTTTTTTTTAACAGTTTTGAAGTTTCGTCTAGAGATTTTTATTTGGGGATTAGGAAGGATTAACATAACGTTTTGGTCAGACAAAAATAAAAAATGCCGGACGAAAAATCGCGGCTCATTAGAGCATTTTTTCTTCCTATTTTATGAGCATTATCTCGAACATTTACCGAAATTTCCTCATATGCGATAGGATCATTCAGATTTTATAACCAAAATGGGTAAAATTAATTCCACAGCGTGGCCGATTATTCCGTCACTATGTTCTCCTCCCAATCATGATGCAATTATATTAAATAAACATATATATATATATATATTTAAATTCAAATTAAAGTTGTTTTAATATATTCTTTAAAATTATAAGAATATGTTTGTATTTATGCGTTAAGCTATTTAAATGTTAAATAAAAATTGTATTTATTAAGAAATAGTATGTCGAAATAATTGGAGGAGAACTTGTCCCAATGACTCCCAAAGGGGAAGTGAGACCTGCCGCTGAAACACAGTCGCACGTCAACTGCCTTTCGCTTTTCATTCTGTTGTCAGGCCTGTTGCCATGATGCAATTTTATAAGGTGGCCTCGTCGGAAAAAGTAGTCCCTTAACAATGCTTATAATAAGTGCGAGTGAAAGGGCTCAGCGCAGTAAGTGTGAGTGAAGCAACAATAGAGCGTGTGGATTAACCCTCAGATGGACAATGGGGCTTAAAGAGTTGCCTGTTAAAATGCAAGGAGTTGATGTTTTTTATAATATAATTTTTAATTTGTAATTAAACTTTTATTTTTGTTTATTTTTTATAGATTTTCTTTTGTTAGGGCTCTTAGTTCTAAAATAAGTTTCACATCTTGCACGTGCTTGAGGCAAAAACTACAATCCGTAATTTTTGCTGTGCACAAGGGTTGAGCACGCACCGAACGTTAGGGGACTCAAAACCGAACGATTCGGCAGCCGACGAGACCACCTTATCTGATTGCATTATGCTCCCAATGCTCCTCCTCCCTGGATTATTTGAAACCAAAGGCAATACATATACATATGTACATGCATGGCATGCATACACATACACATACACATACACATACACGTGTGCAGACCAATCAGTGCACGCAGCAAGCGAACGCATGGCTAAAAGGGAAGAGTAAAACACGCAGCTGGCGAATCTCTGTGTGAAGGAGCAGCAGAAAAGCAAGCGCCAGCTGCTAGCTGTTAGAGTGAAAGAGATAGACATAACGAGGCAAAGCACTTGAGACATACATAGTGATGCCACGATCCCAGACAAATAAGAGCCAGCTGCTAATACGCCAGAAATGGCTTTAGTCGTTTTTGGCCATATATTAGAGGAGTTCTTTGGTTTTGGCGTTTCTATTTAAGTCAGCGATAAATTAGGAACACCTTCAACATTCTTTCATTCTTGGTCGATTTGTTTTCGCTCTTTGAGATGACAGGTAATTAAAATAGCCACTTAAAGCTGGAAAAGCTCCTTGTTTGAAACTAAATGTAGGTTTCGCCTATCTACTTGGATATATAATAACTTTGTGCCATTTAACATATAGAAATGGCCGCCAAAGCCAGTGCCACATATGTACAATGTAAGTTTCAGCTTTATACGTAGACTTTCAACAATAATAGATAAATAAATAAAAACCTTTCCAATTTAAAAAATTATAGAAATAATAAGCAAACGTTTAAGGCAGCTAAAATGTGCGAGAACCACGGCCTCTGTCACACTTTTGTGATGTTTCTTGCTTTTGCGCTTGCGAACTAATTTCGATACAACAATTAAATAAATAAAAAAGCAGGCATAATAAAAAAGAGTAAGCAACGGGCTAAAGTGCCAGCAAACCAAACTCTCGCATCTGATATTGCAAACGGGTCAAATGCGAGCCTTAAGCCGACAAAACGGTCGCATTTCGATCCGAAAATTATACTCGTGTCGTTCAGATTGTGGCAGTTCATTTATCAATTATGGATGGCTCGTAAAGGAATTGTATTTTTCTCCTTCCCATTTTGTTCTTCACTAAGAATATTTGTATTGTTTTATTTTTAATGTAATAATTGTATGTTAATAATGCACTAATATGTATGTATAATGTGCTATGTATAGCACATTTATTACAAGCTATAATGGCAGGACTTACATCTAAATGCTAACGTTGGATAATTAAAGAACATTCGTAATGTGCGTACAATTAAAGAAATCTAATGTTCAACAAATGAGGCAATGCAAAAATATATACAGAAAAACTTCTGAAAAATTAGTTTTAACTCTTAATAAGTAAATAATTAATGTGTATGTAGTAGCTGCTCTTTGAATATTTTTTTGCCCATTAAATTATAAATTGCAAGGGCAGAGCAAACTTTTGGCAGTAGACCGGCGGCGCCTCGTGCTCGTTCTCCCGCTGAAATGAAATCCAATTGAATTTGAAACACGTCTTTGGCAGTGCGGCTAATTGATTGTGTGGCATGGAAATTGGATTAAAACGCCACTGATTGTGATAGGCCTGTTTGGTGAATTGAAATGAGATGTGTGTGTCGCCTTTGATATTTATTCAGACTTCACTTTTAATGCGATTCCATATTTAATTTGATTTTGTTTAAACAATATGTGTGCGCGCGCAAAAAACAGGAGTAAATACGTACATATGTACATACATGCGGTTTGGGCCCTTTGTAATGAGTCCATTGTCAGAGGAGCAGATGTGGTTTGACTTTCAGGCACGGTGCTCACTGCTCGCTGCTCGCTGCACGGTGCACGGACGGACGCGACCCGACCCAGCCCGACCTGGTCGCGGCTTTCATTCAGCTTTCAGTTGCTTTCACAGTGCGCCCCCGGGGGCCGTGTCATTCTTGTTAATATGATTATTATTATTATTGCTATTTTATTTTATTTTTTATGATATTGCTCCTGCTCGTGCCACTGCTGCCGCTGCCGTTAATAAAGCCATAACAATCGACATCATAATCATCGATGTCATTGTGTGTAAATAATTGTAATTAACCTCGAAATTATATTTTCATTTATTTTCTGACGCTCCCGCCGCTCACGTATCGAAAATCCAAATTGATAATTAAAAGGAAACAAAAAATTAAACAAAAGCTCTCGGCGCGTGCCACAAAATGTATATTGTGTGTTTTTTTTCCTTTTTCCAAATGATTTACTTGGCAAGGCCTGAAATGAAAAATAAGTGCTGCGGGCCATTGCCATTGCATAATGTGAATGGAAAATGGAATTTTGGAAGACCCAGCGCTGTTCTTGCGTATGTGCAACAGTTTCCATGAGGGCACTTGATTTTTTATGCGTGCAACGATTTCAGCTTGTCATAACAACCAAATGGATGGACTGTAATTGTTATGCTAAATTGATTTTCGGTAGCGAATTATTATCTACGTGCAAGGGAAGGAAATTGGAAATTCGTACGCACATTCCAAGTGATTTGTTTCTACCCAAAGCTGTGCATATCTTTCGCTCTATAATTGTTGGATCTTCGCTCCATAATTTTTGCTATTTCCTTTATTCGTTTTCATGCCATACGCTCATTGCACCTTCAGCCTTTGTGGCAATCTCATGGCTCCATTCTGTTCTCTTCATCATAGCCAGCGTTGCTGGAATACTTCCACACTTGCATGCATTTTTGAATGTTCTAATGGCCCGCACAACTCGCTGGCCACACTCTGCTATGCAGGGATGTATGGATAATGTGATTTGCTGAAGTGCATTCCACAAAAATTAGTTGCCACTGCGGAGGGAGCTGGAATCAGCTTTGATAGCAGCTATCTCCATTACCCCAGCGCTGTCAAAATCAACTTCCCAAAAGACAACCCAGCCCCTCGGCAGGATACCCTCCTGACCCTTGGCGCCGTCATTTCGCCAGCCACTTTTATACACTGCCAAGTGGATGCCATGCATTTTTGCATAGTTCGGTCAGGTAATATGAGCAGGAAGCACGGAAAAGAGAGAGCTCGAGATCGTCCCCACATCGATTTGGAATGGCAGCCACCAGTCGTGGAAAGGATATTTGTGGCCATAAATTTCTATGCAGATCTCTGCGATAGCAGGGGCAACGATTGGTATCCTGGCAAAGGGTATCTGGAGCTTCGAATCTGCTTTGGCTGCCATTCCATTCTTGTCGGTGGGGGGTGGGGGGTGGCTTTAGCGAACACGCTGAAGGTTTTGTGTGTTGCAATTTCTTTGCGTATTAAATTTGCATTTAATTAAAATGCCACAAACTCTTAATGAGTCCGTCCTGACACTCTCCCGCTCCTGCTCTTCTCTCCCACTCCCTCTCCATCTCTCTCTCTCCCGTTCTGGGCACTCTTTGGCTTAGGAACTTTTTACATTAGTTACCGTTACACGGCAACGCTCAAGGCTTCAGGTTACCGTTATGCTGCTCTTGATTCCCATTGAGCCAAAAGAGCGCGAAATATGCAGGCTAGCCACAAAAAAAGAAAAGAAAGCACAAAAAAGAGTACTGGCAGAGCAGAGCGGAGCGGAGCAGAGCAATGTTGGAGCTTGGGGATTGCTGGCCTGGGTGAGGGGAAAGTGGGATAAGGGGGTAGCTGCTGGAGAGAGCAGAAAGAAAATTGTGCAAATGACCAAAAGTTCAAATGCGAATGATTTATACGGAAGCCGCAGTAGTGGCAGCAGAAAAAAGGCAGCGAAGCAAAAAAGCATTGCATACTTATGAGGGCAGCCAAGCAGATCCCAACGATTTGCATTACGAGAACACACACACACACACATACAAACAAAGTGAAAGAGGGAGAGAGAGAGAGAGAGAGAGTGAGAGCTACAAACAGTAATTGTTGCCTAAGCTGAATGCCACGGAAAGTTGCATGAATTTATGCAAAGGGAAAGTAAGTTCAGGGCAGTGCAAAGGGCAAATTTGTTGAAACATTTCATCATGTTTTAGCCGCACGCCACCCCACCGCTGACTTGTGGCCATTCAAGCTCCTTGGGCAGAGCCTTCGAAATCGTAATCGATTTGTTCTCCCCTCTGTTCGTTACCATTAACCCTTCTCCTCGTGCATCTTGTGCTACTTTATCGGATGGTTCTTAGTACTCCTTTTGCTTGTGGTACTCTCTGCTTTGGTGAGTAGTCGTTGCCGGTTCCCCTTTCTTGCTACGTGCCAATAATTGCCAATAATAGTTTCCATGCTCCCTCAGCTTCTATTGCTCCCCGACCGTCTGTCGTGAATGTCTTGACCCCAAACTGACTGCAAATTCGTTCTCGATTGGTCCATTTGTGATCCTTCATCTTTGATTAAACCAATTAAACTTTGTGGCTGGGTCGAATCGCTGGCATGGAAAACGCATTGAATATTTTGACGCTGCTCTCTGTTCGGTGCACAGACAGCCAGACAGCCAGACAGAGAGCTTGATTTATTTGCCATGTCGGATGGGGGATTGCAAAATGCAAAACTTTGCAGACACCACGCGCGGCGGCACGAGGGCTGCATGTAAAGTGTCTTGCCAGTTGTACCCAAGGCACAAGACACTTTTCGGTATAGTTGGAATTCGCGGCTTGCCAGAGTCGAAAGCGCTGGCCGTGAAAACTTTGCTAATTGTAAAATTGGGCAGCTCCTGCCCTAGTATTTGTTTGCCTTTCTTGAGCTCTATTTATGTCTGGTATTTATGATTGATGCTGAGCAGTGGACTACCCACCTATCTACCTATCTATCTGACTATCAGTTGCCTCTTCTTTATATATTCTATGGTTAATCTCCTCTCTTTATTCAGTGTCTTCATGCCCATTCCTCAGGCTTTCTTCTCTGAGTTTCCTTTTCGATACATCCTCGGCCTATCCTCCTCCACACGTGTCAAGTGCTACAAGCAATTAGCTTTTTGTATTAAATTGTCTGTACACCCACGCACACACACACACAGAAAGGGGTGTGGAAGTGGGTGAGTGGGAGGGGGGATTAAGAGTTGTCCTCGACAGTCAGCGAGCTAGAAAAATGGCAAAGCATGCAAAACGAAAAACATGGCCAATGGCATCAATTTTCAGCGCCAATTTTCCAGAGCAGCAGAAACAACTGAGACAATGTGTAGTACTCCCCGTCTCCTCTCCGCTCTTCGCTGCTCTCCCCTGAACTCAACTCGTTCATCATTCTGGCAGCCACACAGCCCACCCACCCAGCCGCAGCCTCGATCCGGCGAACCCCTTAACGCTTTATGAGCCTCTCTCTGGCGCTTTCCATGTGTATTTTCCGGCTTTGTTTGCTTTATTTAGGCTGTTGTCTGTCTATTTACTCAAGTCAGCATACAAATGCAAAAAAAGGAACCGACACGCGAATGGGAGAGACTGAAAAAAGGGGTGCGGCAGGCGAGTAGCGGAAAAGGGGAAACCAGGCTGGAGGAAACTTTTGTGCAGCTAGCTGAGAGAGGGATACCCTAACGCAAGCCACAAAACAAAACTTCAGAGGAGTGAACGCGAAGTGCAGCAGAGTTGGGCAGAGTTTTAATCGAGTTCGGGCATCTGAAGGAACTCCACTCTGCCGGGGAGGGTATTCCAGGGAGAGTGTGGTGTGGTGGGGTGTATGGAGGGGAAGCTGCTGCAGCAAAAACGTTTTAAGTGTTGGCTTTATTGTCACAGTTAACTCAACGCAATGTTGGTAAGACACGCACACAGTTCATTTATCTGTCGGAGAGTTGGCAAAGAAACAATGGCCCCCGGGCATGAGCGGGCGGAGCGCAGTCTGGGGAGACACACAGCAGCGGCTGCTCGGCTGCTCAGCTGCCAGATATCCAGCACCCAGGGTTAGCTGGAGTGTGGAGTATCTTTAATGTTATTAAATCAAAGCCAGCGCTTGGCAGGCCACAAGTAATTTGGATTTATAGCGTACGGTTTACCCCACATCCTCCTTCAACCTTTACCTCAGTTTATTTTCCACAGCCGCAGCAGCAGCCCCAGCACCAGCAGCGCCTATATGCCGCCCCCCCATCCACGCCTTTGCTGCGCTTTTCTCACTCCTCTTTGCAGGACTTTGGTCAGCTTTTTATTGGCAAGGCACTGCAAGAGGCGGCAGAGACCGGCAGGGGATATTGGCCGAATGGCGGGGTCCAGGGGTGCAAGGTCCAGGGCATTGGCAGATGCTGAAATTTATTTGGTTGGCCCTGGTGCTGGCCCTGCTGCTGCTGCTGGCCCTGCTGCTGGGACCCACACGCATTCAAAGACATTCTGTGGGTGGTGGGTGAAAACTATTGACCTTCTTTTCTTCGCTGTGAACTCCTCCAGTCAGCAGTCCCCAGGCACTTGGAGCTCCACTCTGCCTCCTGCGTGCGTGTGTGTGTTGTGTTCTTTGTCATTCGCGTTTCAAGTGTTTTCTTTGCTCAACTTCAAGTTTCAACTAAAGCTTTCTTTCTGCTAGAAAAGTCCTACACACCCACACACACACACCACACCGCACACACACACGTAGATTAACACTTCCGTTTCGCCCGTTTCCGGTTTTACTTTATTTATTTCATTGTTCGTCTTACCTTTGTCTTTGCCTTCGTCTCATCTGAAACGTAGTCGAACCGAACTCATTTTAGCTCTCGCAGGATGGGCTAAGGGGGGTACGGGGAAACCCAACTCCTTTCTTTTTCTTGCTTTAGGTCTGTGGTTATGCTGTGTGTGTGTGTGTGTGTGCTGGCCGGTGTCCTAGTCGGCAGGCGCCTGCCCTGGCACACGGCTCCTGTCTCGTCTCGCATTTTTATTTCGAGCAACTGATAAGCCTCGATATAAGAGGATTTCAAAGTGTCTTAAATAACGCTTGAGCGCATTTTGTGTGAGTGAGCCGCTAGGGACTGGGACTCGAACTGGGACTGGGACTGGACACCCTTCGTGGGCTGAATCCTCCTCCTGCTGTGGCTCGTGCATTTTTAGCTTTCGCACACCCCACGCCCCCACACCCCGCACCCACAGCCCGCCCCATACAATAAGCCTAGATGCTGCGAGCCATGTGTGTGGGTGTCGGGACAGCTTTCATTGTGTCATCGTCGCTTGAATCCCTGACCTGCCTGCCGCTGCCCCGGCTCCTTCCTCTCTGGCTCGGCTCGCTCCGGGTTGGTGGTTGGTGCTCTCGACTTCCTTTATTCATTATGGGTGTGAATAATATGCCTCAATACGCATTGTAGATATGCCGGCTGGGCAAACGAGGCTGTGCCAAGAGGAGGGGCGAAGCAGCAGGCAGATGGAGCAAAAGCAAGAGGCTCTGTAACGAAGCGGCGCAGAAGATGGGGAGTTGGGGAGCTGGGTTGCTGCCAAAGAGTTGCAAATGCTATGCCAGTATCATTGGGGGGTAGTTTGAAGAGTTCTAGCGAGATAACAGTCTCAGTCTACAGTTCAAGGCAGCAGCTGTAATGCAGCAGCAGCTTAACAGCTGTTAAGCAGCTCGCTCCCGCAGGTTAACAGCCTGCTCACGCTGCACGCTAGCAGCCACTTAACAGCCCGCTAACAGGCATGTTATTCATGTGCCACATGTATAATCTATCTGATATCTATCTCTCTGGGACTTCACAGGCCACCCACGGGTAGTGACACTCCCCGTATCCGTTTTGCCCTGCCACCTGTCCGCTCTGTGTCTGCCTGCTTGTGGAGTAGAGAAAAAGGTTTTCACCTTTATTTGCTGCATGCTTCATTGAATATTTCCCTTTCGTTAGTGAGGCAATGAAATGTCTGTTATAAATGCACACACACACACACACACACATGGGGAAAGAGACCGAGTGAGAGAGCGATAGAGAGTGAGAAAAACTTTGAGACGGTCCCAGGGAACAGGCACGGCACGGAACGGCACGGACGGCACAGACATGCCTCGTATAGTTTATAGTCTGGCGCTATCAACACTTTAGGATCTCGTATGTTAAACCGACTTAAACACATAAGATTTATGCCTTTTTCACAAACGTGCGCCTCCTCCTGCTCCTGCTCCTCCTCCTCCTGCCCTGTACACACTCGAGCACACACCTTTGCCTGGAGGGGTCTTCATCATTTCCATTTAAGTGCCAGGTCCATTGGAGGCATCGAAATGTGGGGAAGCCAGGCACCAGCCACCAGCCACCAGGGACCAGGGACTGCCAGGAACTGCCAGGGACTGGCAATTGGCCTTAATTTAAAACCGAAAACCCCAAGACACACTGGCTTTAGAAACTGTCCGAGTCCTGCCTCCTGCCTCCCCATAAAGATCGTTACCATTTCCCCCAGTTGCCCCGACGTTGGGCTGGCCTGGGCCAGAATGTTAAACAATTGAACACAAAACAAATCAACGACAACAATTGAAGGTGCTTTAAAATAAAAAAAAAAAATTAAAAAATTTCAACAAGCATTTTCAGGCTCTCTCTCCCCCCCTTCCATTGCAGCTGCAGCCAAAACGCTTTGGTCATTCGCTTAGAAAATACACAAGGCAAACATTTTGCTCCTCTCCGCAAGAAAACAAAACAAAACAAAAACAAATTGCAAATGTAACAAAAATGTGAGAAAATATTTTTGTGTGTGTGTTTTTTTGTTTGCGCAAAAAATATCGAAGATGAAACCCAATGGCAAATGCTGGCATTGTTCAGCAGTCACTCAACCTCAACCTTTGTCCAGTCGAAAATTAGGCTTAGGCACAGATTTTGCTCTCTCCATTTCGTACTGCATCGGGCCTTTTGTATGCTCCTTGGGAAATGCTCTCTAGCCCTGCCTCTGGGGGCACTTATGATTCGGTCGGGCGCTTTGATTCAGCATTCGATTTGTGAATAAGCAAACAAAAATGTAAGTTAAATAAATAAATGTGAGAAATGCGCTTCATTAAGGGTGTGCCCTGTGGGCAGATTAATTATTAAATTTGCATAGTTTTTAGTTATATGTTTAATGGTTTTTCTGGTTTCTCCTAAACTGATTTCTATTATTTATTTTTTAACCCAACACAAATGTTAGGGTATTCACGTATTCCATCCAAAATGCACTCCATTTTGTAGATTTTTCATTTTTGCTCAGTTTTTTTGTGTGTGTTGTTTTTTTTGTATGTTTGTTTCTTGTGTGTGCTGTTTTTTTTTTGTGTCGTTCGAGCAAACAAGATGAACCGCAATTTGGCTCGGCTGACTGGGCTCTGCGACTATGCCAAGGGTACCACCGCTGTACGCTGGGATACACAGGCTCCACGGCCAAGCATACGAGGGAGCATGCATGGATCCGTAACTACGACAACAACAACAACAGCTAAGCAGAGCATAGCCAAACATTTTTGTGGTCAATGGGACAAAAACCTATTTAGATAGTAATCAAAAATGCTATTAACTTTATGCCAAAAGAATTTTACAATGTCGTGGAGACGGCGACGGCGACGGAGAGGGAGAGGGAGAGAGACAAAGAGAGTGAGAGTGAGAGAGAGCGAGGGAGCACTAGCCACTCCAAATAAATAGAGACATGGGACCGGGACCAGAACTAGAACCAGAACCAGCAGCAGGACATTGACTGGTCATGGTCAAGGTAGAAAGGTGCGTGCTAAAAGCCAACAAAGAACGAAGGCCAAAAGGTGGACCAGTGGGACAGTGGCACATCTTCGGGAATGTGGCTGGGTGGCTGGCTGGGTGGGGAGAGTGACAGCATAAAGTAAATAAACTTTTCAATTCAATAGTCAAGAAAATCCGCACCATAAAAGAAAACAAAGGCATCCCCCTAAACCACACCCCCAGCCTAACACACACACACAAAAGATGGGCAGTGGCATTAAAATAAGCAAAAACATTTGGGTTGCCGGCATGGAAATAGTTTCAGACAAGGGTCCCGTCCAGTCCAGTCCAGGGCTCTGGGCCTCAGGGGCTGCTGAGCCTCGGGATGAGTCTTGTTTAACAGCTTACGCAATTCGAGATTTGAAAAGTCTCCGGGCCGGGCCGACCCGGTCCCACCCTTAAATATTAATGTTGTTTTTTTTTTCTTTTTCTTTTTTAAATGCAATATTGCTCGCCCACGCCCCCAGCACCCCCTGTACCCACGCATGAGTGGCCAATAGAGTGGAGTCTAGGATGGGGTTCGGTTCTCGGTTCAAACTCATGAGTCATGCAAAAAATAAAATAAATAAATAAATGCTGGCCAGCTCTGTCTGTCTGTCTGTTTCATAATCTTATTCGCAAATGAATTAGTTTGATTTTCAGTGGAGTTTCCATGCCAGAAATGATTTTCCCCCCCCACTATGCAAGAGGCGAAAACAATTTAATTAAAAGTGCAAGCGTGCCCCGCCAGTCAGAGAATATGCCACAATTTGTGCTCCTAAGAGCTGTCTCTGCCACAAGCACACAAGCACATAAATGCATGTATGTATGTATTTTGTGTGTGTGTGTATGTGGGGGGGTGGTGTATCTGCTAGAGTTAAAAGCAAAACACAATAAAAATCGAACACAAAGTGCTGTAAATATCGCAGTGCGTACGTGTCGAAAGCGAAACCAATGAAGGCGTGGTCTCTCCCCTCCCCCCACAGTATCGTGGAACAGGGGAAGGGGCAGGAGACTGCAGAGAAATGGTTGGATGGCTAAGCTTTCCAATTTGTGTTCGTGGGCTAGCTTACTGTAAGTCCCACAGCGGCAGCGATTTCGGAATATTCTTCTCGTTCCTTTTTTTGGGCAGCCAAACCGACTCCTAAGAGCGGAACCAGCGCTCCTGCTTTATGCGCGAACTGGTTCCTCGGAGCCCGAAATATTAATCAGAATCCATTTGGAAAACAATTACGTCTGAGCTAGCCCTGAGCGTTGCCAGATCTTTGGCAGCTTTGGCCTTAGCTTCAATCCGGAATAATAGAATTATAATCGCCATAAAAAATAATCATATTGTAGGTGAATTCTATGGGCAAGATTGCACCCACACTTGGTGATTTTTTGCCTCGAATTGTTGCTTTTATTTGTTCCTTATTTTATGGCAGACTAGACTGCACTTGGGGCTTACTAACGTAACGTTTTGTGGGGGTTAAAGACGCCAGTTTGAGTGAGAGAAATGCGAACATAAAATATGTGAAAATGAATAATAAATAGATGTATAAGTAAAATAAATTAAATTAAATAAATAGAACCAAAATATATTTAAATATGAATTTACTAAACATAATTGGCTTAGCATTTTTCCAAGCCAAAGTGTACAGAGCTAGCTCGAAACCAGGAGTTATCGATACCCTACTCAAGGCAACCCTTTCGTCGTCTGTATTTGACTTATTTTTTCCACGACAATTAAAAATATTTCGGAGCTTAAAGGCGCCGTCTTGGTAAAGAAATCAAAGCCATCAACTTCAGTAATGGAACAACCTCAAGCTTCCTTGTAAGTAAAACACTCAAAGTATAACTGAAAGAAATGGCCCTGGCCCATGCCTTTTTGCGTTTTGCAATTGAAAAAAAAGGTGAAACGTGTTTTTCTGCTCTTGCGTGGAAATATTGCTAATTATTTGTTCTTGTTTGCTCCTATTTGCTGCATCGCGTATTCTGTAGAATGGACTTGTTGGAGCGCTTAGATGCTGGTGAAATAAAAATGGTATTTGGGTGTGGCGGAACACTGCCGCTTTGTCTGTCGATGGCGTCGCAATGCCGCTTGATCTGGGACATACTGATGCTCGACTACTTTCGGCAGAACCAGTATCCCACAGTGATCCATTTGCCGCGTGTCAAGATCAGGCAAATGGCAACCATTTGCCAGTGGGCGCAGTTCCACTTCTATCGCAATGAAGCGGAGATGCAGCAGACGCCGATCCTAACCTGGGAGGCCAACCTACTGAACATGCCCATCGAGGAGTTCCTATTGCTCAT
The DNA here is from genome assembly GCA_018150905.1 of Drosophila ambigua. Classification (NCBI taxonomy): domain Eukaryota; kingdom Metazoa; phylum Arthropoda; class Insecta; order Diptera; family Drosophilidae; genus Drosophila; species Drosophila ambigua. Next base: position 2,116,340 of record JAECWS010000151.1, on the reverse strand, counting down.
GGATGCGTCCATGCATGTGAAGGCCACGGCCCTGACGGAGCTGATCATTCGCTTCGGACGCAGCATCATAATGGGCACAACGCCAGAGCTTTGGCATCCCCTCAAAATCGAGTGCAAGCTGCCGCCCCATATTAAGCGCATGTTGATCAAGGACGGTGTCACCCTGGAAGGCATCATGAAAGTAATGAAGATGATGAAGGACAACGAGTCTTCCGGATCCAAATCTGAGCCCGAAGCTGACGCCGAATAATTTGCACTTACAAATAAATCCAGTTGGACTGCAGAACCCGATACTGTAATATATTTTTGTTTTATTTCTGTTTTAATTGGATCCCTGTTCGCGTTGCTTCAGCAACTTGGAACTGATCTTTATGGAGGCAATCCCCTCCTGAAGCTCAGCCCAAATTTGCATGCCAAGGATACGCACAACTTTATCGAGCTCATCGCATCCTGGAGCCCGCAGCCTGCAGCTTCTGCCATTATCCCTGTGCACAGCCATGACTTTTCACATTTGCATTATTTTTTGTTTGTAGCTTATGTCTTGGCCAAATCCTCGCCTCATTTTGCATTCCTAAATGGTGTCGTGTCTCCTCTCCCGCCTTGCGCCGCGAATCTTTCGCTCACTTAGGCGATGGCTAATGGCATGCCAGCAGCCCTGAAGACGGGCAGCAGCAGCCATTTGGCAAGCGCCCACGTTAAATGCGCAAATAATGAGTAGAATAAATAGTTGCATAAAATATTTGTAAATTGCCTGAAAAGTTTTCCATGCTCCGCCGCGCTCCTTGCTCTCTCTTTGGCCGCGGGCGCAAAAACTTTCATAGTTTCATATTCATTGGGCAACATGAAGCAAGAACATGGCAGAAGCTGTGTTGCAAGCGGGCAGCTCCTCTCTCTCTCTCTCTCTCTGTGTGTGTGTTGTGTGTGTGTCTGTGTGCTTCTGAGGCAGTCAACAGCATTAAAGTTAATTGGCAGCCGCCGAGTGGCGGGGACCCGGACCACCCCATCCACGAATTGCATCGAGTTTGTCATCTTCATATTCCCATTCACCCTCCCCCACCCATACCCCGTAGCAACTGGGGCATGCTGGGAGTCCTTCCAAATATACATTTTAGCATTTTCGATTCAATTTGGACTCTATATAGTTCGTATAAATATTCTTACATCTATGGCCGTCCAGAAGGATCTGCCAGCCCATTAAAGTCCGGATTTTGGCCAAATAAAAGCGCTTAAAAGAATTACAATTGACACGTTATATAATAAGCAAATAAAATCAATATTTTCATATTTAAGTTAAATATTTTCATGCTTAAATTAAATATATTTCATTAAATTAAATTAAATATTTTGTATATTTAAATTACATATATTTCATAATTAAATTAAATATATTTCATATATAAATTAACTATATTTATATAATGTTTGGGTTAATTATATTTCCTACATATTTAATATAATATATACGGGCTATACATATTTAAATGACTTGAATACATTTTTATTTAAATCAAATTGAGTTCCATTTAATTTCACCAATAAAAACCCGAATATTTAATATAATTTCTTCTTGTTCAATGATTTTTTCTGCGAGTGTCAGGCTCGTAACTAAAGTTCAAATATTCGTACAATAAATGGGGCCAGGGGTCACACAAGGTCCCCTTTGCAACTTTTACGTACACATAAATATTTTAGTATTTCTTATAAATCCGTTTAGCAGATCTTCTTCCGTTCGAATAATATTTTAAATGAATGTTTCCATTTCGCATTAAAGATAATTTGCTATAAATTCTGTTTTTTTTCCAAGTTATGAATTTGTTTTTACATTTTTGCATTTCTTCTGGCGATTTTCTACTAACGAGCGAGCACAACTTTCCGCTGCCATATATGCTTAGTATCTATTTAAATACATACATATGTGCACATATGTATACATATATACTCGTAGTCCTACACATAAATCCTCTTTATTTTCCATTTTTTTTTTTGGGCACTGTTATTTGTCCATTAAGTGATGTCGTCGTCTAGACGCGATTTCATTAAAAAGCAAACACCCACACATGCATGGGTATGGGGGCATGGGTATGGGGGCGGCACCATGCCCTAATGCCGCTTTATGTACGTTTTCCGAGGGATACAGGAGTGACATCCTACCGACTTGATGGCTCATGTTTATGCCGCCAGAGAATTTTTAATTGAAAATAAAGAGTTTAAGCAAACATCAAAAATCACACATCACACATACGCCACATGTGCCACCTCCCCGCCTCCACCACACACTGTGCGGATGTGAGGATGTGTGGATGTGCGGGTGCTGCTGTTTAATGACTTCATTTGTGTGAGCCCCAAAGCGCCAGTCTCTTGCTGTCCCTGTCCCTGTCGCTCTCCTTCTCCCTCGCTCTCTGTCATCTTTGCTGGTGTTTTTTGAGTTGGGTAAGGATGGCGGGTGGGTGGCTGTGCTCCTGCTGCTGACAGGCAACAACAACCGCAGAATGTCATTTTAATAGACTAAACAAAAGGTTCAAATAAAAATTAACAGCATTCGCGCGGCTCATTCGCTGGGTGGCGCGGCCTTCCAGGCGTATCATTGATTTTATGACAATACTTTCGAGGACATCAAATTTATATACCTATTCCTTTTCCCATAAATGCCATGACGCTGACCAGCAGCCAGTTCTGCAACTACAAATTTAATATTTAAATAAAGTCTCAAGAAATTTCAAGGGCATTTTCTTACCGTGGGATAGTGCAGCTCATTACGAAGGACAACTGAGGCTTCAGCTTTACATTTCTGCTCTGCAAACCATACATTTTGCTTTATAATATTTATATTTTTCCGCTCCAGTGATTTTCAGACAGGTTTTTACCTCTAGATTTTGGCTTTCAGTTTGCTTAAATTGTTCCAGCAAATTCCAGGAAAGTGTGGAATGATTGTCTTGAAGTGCCCTTGATAATCCTTAAAGAAAGAAAAGTTTTGTTATTAAATTGTAGACTTGTACATGAGAAAAACAATTAGTTATGGTGCGCAACCCAGCAAAGTTCCAGCACATTTAAATGAGAGTCAAAGTCACCCAAGGCCCCGAACCACAGCTCTTTGGAAGCTTCAGCTGGAGCTGCCCCATTAAAGAATACTTGTTCAAAATAATCCACAGCAATGGCATCTCAACAACCTCCACTGGGACTTAAATTTTTATCGAAACTAAAGCCGCGGCACAGTGCCTACAATTATGAATGCGTTGAAAATTGATTTAATCATTCGTGGTGCGGAAAATGCTTATCGGAAGGCTTGTGGCACAATTACCATAAATTATGCACAACTATTTCGTAAGTGTAATGCCCTTAATAGATGGCTCCAGTGGCGGGCACCGTGCACTGTGTGTGAACTGCGACGACTGGCAACAATTGCCGATGATTATTCAGTGTAATGGAGTTACCGGCCAAGACCCCAGGGGCAGGGCATAGGTGTGGGTGTGGCTGTGTACTGGCAGCCCTGCCGCTTGCTTATGGCAAAATTTCCAATTGATTTTCACTTAAGTGTTAAGCTGGCAGAAAGGCCGCACGGCTCGGCCAACGACTCGAGTTGCTCGTCAAACAACAACTCAAGGGAGCGACCCACACTCACTTCGCTCGTATTTGCATTTGGCCACATTTGTATTGCATATCACAACAATGGCGGTGGGTGTGGGTGGGCCCAGCCCCAGCCCAAGTCAAAGTAATTTCCCTAAGTAAATTCCAAATACTCGTAGTTTGGTTTGCTTCGCCTGAGCTTTGTCTACCCCTTGAGCAGCCAGCCCGCTGCTGGTTTTCTTTTTGTTGCCACAGTATTTTCCACGTCCTAGAAATGCACACAAACACAAACACACACACACACACATGAACGAGTAGCATATATAATATATATCTGGGCCTTGAGCCACGCCCCCATTTGGACCATTTCAATTTGCACGTTTGCCATTCTTATCAATAGTCAAAAGCCTTTTACTACCTCATGCCGCATCCCTGCATGCCCCCACGCCCCATGCCTCTGTCATGCATTCTTCTCTGCCCAGCTGAAGAATGAAACTTCAGCTGTTTATGGACTAACTGACTGACTGATTGACTGACCTCCAGATGGTGAGCTCTCTGGATCTGACTCGGGCTCTGGCTCTGGCTCTAGCTATGGCTGTGGCTGTGGCTGTGGCTCTCCTCTTTAGTATGCTGGTCGTGTGTGTGCGCCTAGCTGGAATGGCCATGGCCCAGCACAAGTATCTTCGGCAGCAGCAGCTCTTCAGCACCGAGAAGTTTCTCTCGTTTTTCAAATTTGAATTTACTGCTGTTCAGCTCGAGCCATGCTCCCCCCCCCACGGCAATGCCCGGCCAGGCCGATTTAAGCAGTCAGAGTCAGTCAGCCATGCAGTTAGTGGATGCCCGGATTTGTGTGATTGGCAAAAGGGGTGCCCGGGATGGGGCAGTAGTCGTTCGCTCTCAGCAGCCTTCTTTGAGCTGTGCCGGCCAGTGCTCACTCGTTCATTCATTTAGCCGCTAATCAAACAAAATTGAGGCATGCATTAGTTGTCTGTCTGCCACGCACCACAGGCACAGGCATCAGCATCAGCCCCGGCACCAGCCCCGGCATCAGCACCAATGCCGAAGCACAGTGGATCAAGGGAAGACATTTAAACACGAATCAGACAAAAACAATCTGTACAGACTGAACACAGAAGCAGGAAGCAAGAAAGAAAAATATAAACAGATTCGGAAATAAAAGTCGCGAAAGTAAGTGCTAGAAATTAGATTTGAAATGGTCTTAAAAAGTGTTCAAACTATTTAGAAACGAGAGGCATTTATTTTAGCTGTTCAATGATTGCGAAAAAGGAGAAAAAAACACCTGAAAAGTGTTGGAAATGATTTATTTATTGGTTATAAAATGTTCCTTGGGCTCCATTCCAAAATAGCGCGCAACAAAACGTTTCAATAGGTTTTAAAGCGGCTCCAAAAATGTTTTAAAATGGCTCATGATATGGGTAGCAAATGGGAAGCCAATACTCATTGGATTAATTAAAATAAATTAAATTAAATTAATTGATTGCCCCCAGAAACTGGAAACGTGAGAGCCCTTCGAGCATTAGCCATGATTAAATATGTGAGCTCCGGAGCTAATAAATGTCCAAATATCAGGGACATGCTCTGAATTCAATTCAATAAAATATGAAGCCGAAATTGCAGGCCGATCGCTGGGCTTTGCGTTATGTATTAATTTTTGGGGTGGTGGGGGACGGATTAGCGGGCATAAAAATAAAATGAAATTGCGAATTGAAAAGCGCGGAGTGGATGGATGCAGTGCCATTGATTTTTAGCATCAAAATGAATGGAAATAATCCACTGTCGGGACGGAGACGGAGACTGGATTGCCAGCATGCTTCACAGGATTGGATGGGTTTGTGGTGGGGGAGTGGGGGCCATGCTGGATGCTGGATGCTGATGACGGACAATGGCGCACGCGCTGCCCGTTAATGGCCGCTGCCACGCCTGCAACGCCTCCAATGCCTGCCGCCCACTTCCGTTTTAAGGGCCGCACACGTACGCAAATAATGTCGCTTTCAGCAGGATGAGGCGCAGAGTGGCACAGTGGCTGGGGCTGTGGCTGGGGCAGGGGCAGGGCCAGAGAACTGGAGTGAAGGCCTCGTACAACGACTGTTGTCGGTTTGGCTAAACTTTTAGCCAACTGAAACGTGATTTGCCACAAACAAATAATTTTCTATGGCCAACTAGTTTGTTTTTGGCCCAGAGACTGAGGCAGAGTGATGGGGAGTGAAGGGTTGGGGGGGAGCAGCACAACTAATGCCAATATATGCACCATACTTTCGGGCATTTATTTGCAGAGATCGCATTTGCGGCCAGGCGGCAATTAGCAGACGGCAGGCAACACTGGAGGTGGAGGTGGAGGCGGAGGCGGTGGCTTCTCTTCGCCCCACTCTGCCGGGCCACGCTTAAAGGCAGAGACGAATCGAAAATCAGCCAGCATAATTGGTTCAACAATAATTGGGCGAAAGAGCTTTAATTAGCCACAAGTGCCAGCCAGTGGAGCCGTGATTGCTGTTTAAATTGGAATTTGACCAGGCCGTAATTGGATAAGTTTTGCCTGCACTTTAATTGCCACTCCCAAGTGGCCATCGAGCCCGGCACTATGGCCAACTTCGATGCACTTCCGCATCATCACGAAGCTAATTGATTACCACGTCGAATGTTGACTGAATAAACATGAGTTTTATTGATGCTTTGCAGATCGCTTCGTGGGCTAAATAGGTCTAGATTCTAGAACATATTATTTTGCATTGAATTGGGGCTTCTTTTCATGTGAGTATTAATTATTGGCCGTATTTTTCATTCAATAGAAGAGCTGTAGGGAGAGGGCAGACAGCTCTGCCTAGACTGCAGCGAGTAACAGAGTCTGCATAGTTAACAGAGTATGTAGAGCTAACAGAGCATGCAGAGCTAACAGAGTCTGTAGCGCTCACAGCAGAACGAAGAGCAGAGCTTCCAGCAAAGAGCAGAGAGAGCAGAGAGGCGAGCCAAGCCTCAGCGATCGAAGCTTTCACATTCGCTGCCAAATTCTCCCTCTCTCCCTCTTTCTTTTGCTATTTATCTGTGAATTGAATCATAGCTAAAAGAAAGACCTGAAATAGTAAATAAATAAAAATAAATACACCCAGACCACAAACAGCTCCTCTTGCTTCCTTCCACGTTCGTTCTCGTTAGTCCACAGAGTATCTGTATAACTATAAATTTAATTACAAATGCTCGTGCTCCTCTTGTGACTCCCCGGCAATTTGTTACATCGACTTTATGGGAAGGCTTACTAATGATAGATATGCTGCCTTAACCCCTCTTAGCCCGCCAAGTGCTGGCCAATTCTTATGTGCTGTCAACACTTGCTGCAGACAGGTGGCAAGTGTCCGCATCCAGTCCCCCTGCCACCCATTTCCATTTTCCCTGCCGTGTGCGTTGATAGCAGAGCTTAGCTCCAAGACAGATTACAGCTTAAATGATGCATTAAAACAAACCGACACCACACACACACACACACACACACACACACGTATGGGAGGGGACGTTGTGGGAGCCACTCGTAGTTTATTATTGACTGCTAAAGAGCCCCGGACTAAGCCCTGGACGTGGCCAGCAAATGCCTTGACATTTAAGAGGATTTTGGGGGCAGACACACACACACACACACACACACAGAGAGAAAGAGAGACAGAGAGAGAGTGAGTCAAACGATTTGGTGGCAGTGGGATTTGTGGTTGTGTGGGAGGGGCTGCAGGAGGAGTGTTACAGATGGTCAACACTTGTCCAGAGTGCTGGAAGGGGCCGCCGCCTCGCATCGCGGAGATCATCCTCCATTAGAGGGGTGGGGTGTGGTGGTGGGTAGGGGGGGGAAACAACAAACTTCCAACCAACATCATTGTTTATGCCGGAGCCAAAATTAAAACGAATACCACTCCAGCACTCATCCACTGCTCTTCCATTTAATTAAATTACCCAAATGACCAAAGCTGACACTCTACAAAAGCTTCGGGCAAGGAGCTACTCCAAGCTCCTGCCTGCCCCTGCCCCACCCCACCCCAACCGCTGATATGTGGCACATTGTCTTAAGTGTTGTACCCAGGGATGGGGCGCTGGCATGGACACGACCTGCCTGTGTCCGTGTGTCGTGGTGAATTTTCTAATGTGCCTCAATAAATTTCCAGCGTCGAAAAGTGCGTTTTATGCACTCTAATAACTCAAGAGAGAGACCCCCCGCCCCCGCGCCAACGATGCTGGCTAAAAACAACAGCAACGTCAGAGTCGGAGTCTGAGTTTATCCAGCACTTGAGTGGTAAAAATGCTCACCCCATGCAGGCGAAAACATTCGCTGTAAAGTGCTAAAAGTTTCAAGTGGCCTTCGTGTACCTTAAGCCAAATGAAAGATGTGTTCCTGGGTGGGATCCCACGGGGTGGGTGGGAACACCACCCCCAGACAGGCAAAAGGAAAATTAATTATTAGCACGGACTTCTAGTTAAGATTAACAAACTGTGAAAATTGCTCAGCTTTAATTGAAATTAAGCAGCACTTGAGCAGAGATACCCCCGCACCACCGCCCCACCACCCCTCTCCATTCACATTCACAATCCCCAATCCAGCAGCGGCAGCAGCAGCAGCAGCAGATACTTTGTAGTTTTTGTGCTGGCGGATTAATTTAAATTTATTTGCAGAGCTTTTCAGAGTTGCATTTACATTTTACTTTTACTTTTGCTTTACTGCACTGCTCCGCTCCGCCCCTTCTTCACTTTGTCTGTAATTTATGCCACGCCCGGCAAATCATTTGAAAATCAGCTTAGCCCCAGCCTTAGACTATAGCTGGCGACACAGGCAAAATCAACACGAAAAGCAGCGGGCAAGAAGTACAGCGAAAAATAAAAGAAAAAAGAAAATATACCATAAAATAGTAAAAGAATAAAATTAAAATAAAGAGCAAGAGAAAAGCGAAACCTCTCCGTCAGTTCTAACTTCCGATGCTTCACGCTTTCGGCATTAGTTCCCCGGCAGTTCGCTGCTCACTCGGAACTCTTTTCGCCTCTGGCAAGTGTATGCTGCGCGGGGCAGGAAGGAGTTTGCCAATGCAAACACAAAAGGGATGTAATGAGTGGAACCCAAAGGCGTTTGTATATTAGGGGGTGGGGCGTGGGCGGTGGAGCAGCCCACGCGTTAAGCTCCAAGTGTTGACAACCGGCAGATGGAAAACTTTGCCCTGCGAAAATGCCTTGGAAAAACAAGCCTACACTCGAATGTGCGCCGCCAGGCGAAGGCAAAACTTTCTAATAAATAACTTATTAAAATATTAAAGTGAAGCAGGCAGAAGGCGCTACCCGCTCTCCACTCCCCCCCTCACTCGATTGGCCACCACCACACACACACACACAGAGACACACACACACATGGGCGACTTTTAAGCCGCCTTAAGCCAAAGTAACTTTTTAAGTTCATTTCTTCAGCTGAGTTTTGTAGATGTCGATGGATGGATGGCGCAGAAAGCTATTGGAAAAGGATAGGCAAAAGGAATGGAAATGGAAATGGGAAGGGGAAACAAGTTGGGCATAAGAACTGCTGAAGGAAGGAAAACCAAAGGCAAATCAAAGGGAATTACCAGCAGCAGCAAGCAACCAAAGCGGAAGCAAATCTAAGCTAATTATACAAATTTATTATCGCTGGGGATTATAATTGCACCACTGAAAATTGCAGCTGAAGAAAAGTCGCAAGCGAAAGTCGCCCCCAAGCCAAAAGCCAACAAGGGAAGGCAATTCATTTGGCCATGGCCAGAAATGATCCACATACACGCATGGCATTACACATCCCAGATAAACCCAGAGATAAATCCATGGATTATGGCTGCAGCTACCTTTATTTGATGGCAAACTGAAACCTCCACAAAATGGTTTTTTCTCTGCTTAAAATTGCCACACTGTTGTTGCAAATATGACGCCTTCAACGTGCAGCACTGCCACATGGCTGCGCGCCCCCAGGGGCCGTCTGAGTTCCATCGATTGGTAATCCCAATGTGCCGCAAGTTCATTTCCATCGATTTTCCCATACCCAAAGACGTAACACCACCCACCCACCCAGCCAGCAGCATCTCCACAGAAGTTTAAACTCTACACGAAATTTTGTGCTTTCTTTTTTTTTGTTGCCCTCTTGCAGCTGGGGGTGCCATGGGCTTACCAGTGCACCTTGCACGGTGTGAAAAGTCTGCCTAAAGAATGGAAAGTCTCGGCGTACACCAGTCAGGCTGTTCCACCAGTTCAAAGATATATCTGCTAGATTTTTAGCTTTTATTCCCAGACAATAAATAAATGTAGCTGCAGTTAATAGGGATCCAAGCCAATGCCATCCCTTTTGTCGATTTACCCAAGGGTATCCGCAGATTTGTAACCCATCTTCTTCATTCTTCGTGCCTATAAATGGCGCGTCAATTTCCTTTTTGCTGTGTTTGAGCAACCTGTCAAATGTGTTGAAAATTCTGCGACCAGCCTAAAGAGCCAGCCCAGCCAGCCGCCAAGCCGCAAAACCACAAAACAAAAAATCCCAAAAAAATGAAGAAAAAACTGGTCGCTTTCTTGTTATATTTTATTGTGTGGCACGCAGACAGACTGTGCGAGGGGGGGGCACTGTCATTCGCATGCCGCGCGAGAGGGCGCTTCAAATGCCACACAGGAATTATGCAAAAATTGACTTTAGGACTTTTGGATTATGAAGCATGTAAAGCGACGCCAACAACCACAAATAAATTCACCGAAAAAAATGCGAGGCAAGAGCAGAGGATTTAAGTGCCACTGGCACAGGCACAGACACAGCCACAGAAAGAGGCACACAGGCAGCGGCAGAGAGAGAGAGACAGAGAGGGAGAGACAATTGGGGTTAGGTGGAGAGGTGAGAGATGCGGCCAGAGGTGGGCTCGAGTGGCTGTTTGGCTGTTGTTTGTCTGTGTGGTTGGATTTTGTGACTCGTTGGACACGTAAAAGTGGCAATAATAAAAACGATAGCAATGCAAATACGTGATGGGCTTCAAAAAATATCCGTTTCAGTGCGGTGAGGTGGCTGACAAGGCTGACAAGGCTGCCATGCTGCCACCGGGTGTTTTAGCCACCCGCCAGCCATGGCAATGCCGCCGCCGTGTGTGTTAGTCTGTCTAATCCATCATTAGGCCAGGTAATTATGACTGAAATTAGGCAAGTGCCATGTGTGCGTCATAAAAGCGGTTTCCTCTGCTGATTGTGCCCCTCTGCTATTCTGTCGGGACACTGTCGGGCCCTGGTGTTCTGTGTGTTCTGGATGGGATTTTGGGCAGGGGTTTTGGCTGCTAGAAAATGGAGTCAGAGTCGGCAGTCGGAGTCTGGGGCCAAGTAATAAATTGTGCCGTGTGCCAGCAGCAAACAAAATGGCAGCTGCTTTTTCACTGTCACCTCCCCAGCCCCACAGACCACGCCAAAGCAGCCCCTTCTCTTTTTGGTCTCACATTTATGCAAATTGAAAACTTAACAGCATTTTTAGTGCGCCAGTATGTGGCATGTGGAATGGGCAGCACGAGCTGTGCCCCCACTCGGCCGGGTCTCGTCTGCATTGGCATTGCCAGTGCGCTTAGGCGCAGCCTCAGCAATTAATCGTCCACTCGACTAGCTGACGGGCTACGCTCCCCCTCCCCACCCCCCTGCTGCCCAGCGACTGAGTCCCTCTCCAAAAAGGACCCCGGTAATTGTAACTGTTTACAGCAGCCAAACATGTCGCATGTTTTATGGCCAGGAAGCAGCCTTCTGCTGCTGCTGCTGCTCCTGCTCCCTTGCCTTGCCTGGATTTACTCTCGTATCATTTGTGGCTCAAATTTGATGCGCAGCCATCCAATTTGTTGCCCATGACAAGCCAAATGAACTGCACAGCCAAGTGGTTCCCAATTTTAAAGTACACAAATATGAATATTCGGCGGGAATTAAAAGGAGAACAAATTAAAGGCAGAAAATTGGCAGGCATCCAAGAAAATCAAACGGGATTAACAGTTTTCAGTAGTGGCAGCTACTCTGCTGGCACTCTGCAAAGGAGACAGGAATTTTATTTTCATATTCTATTTGCATTATAATTTTCACCTTATTTTTTTTTTTATTATTTTTATTTTATTTTATTTTATTTTACTAGCATTATATTTTCTATTTTGTTATTTTATTTTTAGTATTTTATTTTATTTTCTAGCGTTATATTTTTATTTGTTATTATATTAATTATTTTATTTTATTTTATTTTTTAACTTTATATTTTATTTTATACTCCTTTTAATCTCCATAAATATTTTGTACTATTAACGAATTATTGTTCAAGTTTGGGTAAGAAAAAGAATATATTTAAAAAACAAAATTGATGTACCCTCCCCTTCAAAAAGTCCTACAGTTGTGGATCAATCAAATATACCCCAAAAATATGCAACTAAAATGATGATTCCCTTTGGAATAAACATCCTGCAATTGCACTATTTACTCATGAGCATTTTTGTTGTCTTCGTGGATGGAATGCATACGAATTTCGAATGCGTTTCTCAGTGCTGAGTGGATGGAGTAAGTGTAAAATATGTGTACATGAGACAAAGTAAATAAAGACCCCAAAATAAGTAGCACAAAACTTTGAATAATAGTTCATACCCTGCCTGCCATAGGTATTCGTATTCACTCACAAGTGTATCAATTTCCTGAATATACGCAAAATAGAAGCAGATTTTCGCTCGACCCTTTTTGTGTGTTGTGCGAATCCAAAACCGAATGCAGCCAGTGCCAAAAGTGAGCCTTAAAAAGGTCTCAAAATGTGATTCGGCATTTAATTAATTACGAGTGTAGTCCAGCTGGAATAGCTGCGCATAATAAATGCAATCCCAAAGATGAATATTCGGTGAGAAAATTCGATATCCTTGGCAGCCCTTGGCCCAAGCTCGAACGTGTCTTCAAAATACACATATATATATATATATATATATATATATTTGATATTAATGCAACCGAATATGCAGCTGCAGAGGCACCTGCACCTTCGCCTTTTTGGGGCAAGCTGCAGGTAATTCAGGCAAACAATAATAACAATAATAGTAATAGTAATAATAGGAAGTTACAATTTGCAGTGCCATGTGCGTGCATACATACGCACATGTATCCGAATTCAAATCCAAAATTTAAATGCAAATGCAAATTGGAAATTCTTTAATGAATTGCCATTGCCATTTATTGAAAATTGTCTATTCATTTTAGATATCCATCGCAGCTGCAAATGCAATCGCAATCGCAATTAGTGCATAAATCAGTTGCACATTTTTGGCATTCGCTGTGGCTCTCGCTCTCACTTTGGCTTCATCCTTTTTGTAATGCGAGACGCAATGTGTGGCCCCAAATTACAGATTATCCACAGCTCAAAGCAGTCGCAGTCGTTGCTTGCTAATGACTTGTGTTTGATGCATTTAATTTATGAAATTTTGGCGAGTATTTATGCAAATGTGCAAAGCTTTGTGGGGTCTGCTCTTTGGCATCCCAATAAATGATTACATTTCATTGCCAGAGATGAAAATGAAAACGAAGCCGAAAACGGAGATGGAGACGTTTGCCACATATAAAATTTCGAATTGCAATATTCGCAAGCAAGCAAGCACCACAAATGAACAATTAACGCAAAGAATACGCAAAAATTAATGAAATTCCTTGGAAATGTGGCAATGAAGACGTTGCGGCCAGCTCTCTAGCCACAAGTCCGAGCAAAAAGGTTCCTCCGCTTCCAACCACACACACACACAGAGAGAGAGAGTGTGTCCTTGGCCGACATCCTTCTTGCCATTACTGGCATCTAAATTTGCCAAAAAGTTCATTAGAGTAAGAGAAAGATGGTTGCAGCACCCCCTCCCGGAATCCTTTGTGTTCCATCGTGCCCCAGCCATCCATCCATGCCCTGCCCTGCCCTGCCCTGCCAAGCCATTCCCGCCCCGTAGCTGCTGTTTTGTTGGTTATTTTAATTAAAAGCACATAAACGAGACGGCCACGGTCCGAGATGTTGGTAGCCAGAAGCCAGAAGAACCTGGGACCTGGACCACAGTCCAATCATGCCACTGCCACTGCCACACTGCCACACTGCCCTATGCATGTGCCTTGCCTGGCCTGGCCTTCCCTTTGCTTGCCAAACTTGCGGCCACAAAATAATTATTGCAAGGAAATATTCTATGAATGGACGGCCAAAAGTTTCAGTCCGGGCTGCTCGCTGCTCACTTTACGCCACGCCAAACAATGCAACATGGAAAACTTTTATTCCACTTGGAGTTCTACTTCTACTTCGACTTGTACTTCTACGTCTGCGTCTGCTTCCATTTCTGTTTCTGTTTCTGTGTCCCCAGCAGCAGTTCCCCAGGAGCCAGCCCCGAGACGCCTCCAACGTTTCGAGACAATGCAATCCAAATCCAAATCCAAAACTTTTACGACTGCAGGCCAGGCCAGGCCAGGGCCCTTGTCAAATAATAGTTCTCTGTCCAGGCGAAATGTTTCCGTGCGAAACAGTTGATCGTTGCCCATCAAAGTTGGCTGGCTGGCTGGCCAAAGTTCCCCGCCCCGACGTGTCCACCGTAATGGCTGGGATCGCTGCAGTTTATTATGGATTCAGCTCTCAGCTCTGCTCTGGTTTGGTTTGGTGGCTCAATCAATCAATTGAAAGTTGAACCGCAGCCTGAAATTTGCAGCTGCCGAATCGGTGTATTAAACTGAAAGGTAGAGTGGAGCAGCAATTAAGCTGCGGGCACGAATGCGTAGATCACTTTCTCATGCTTTGCATGCTTGGAATTTCCAAAATAAACACTTCAAAAATTCGATTTGACAAAGAGAATTGCAAGACCTTTCATTGGATTTTTTATGCAAGCCAATAGCATGGATAAACCTGCAGATTTAGCAGCTCAAAGTTCAAAGTTTTGCCCTCAGGAAGTTGCATTTGGAAGTGCTGGCAAAGCTTTTAGCTGATGATCAATGCGGGTGTCGCAGCACTGCTGCTCCTTGCTAATCCTTAGCCAAAGGACTTGGATTTGCCTTCGTTCTACATGCTATATCCCACTGCAGTTTCAGTGATTTTTGTACAGTTCTTGGCACTTTGTGGCTCTGGTGCGTTTCACCTTCAATTAGTGGGTGGAAGGGAGAGCGGCGAGCGATTTAAAACGAATTTAAATAAATGTTCACACCATATTAAGCATAATCCCTGGCAGTGTCAGCCGCTCTGCACTTGCTGAGGACCATCCAGGGGACTGTCCACTGTCCCCGCCCGTGTCCCATGCCATCCTGCAGCCTGGACTGTCCTTTGTTCTGGTGTCTCTCTGCCCCGAAGTGTGTGTGTGTGTGTGTGTGGGTTTTTCGGGGCTTGTGTGTGAATTTGCAACTTAATTGAGTAAATGTGGTCATCAGTTGCATTTCGTTGAAGTTCTGCCAGCGAGGGGCAGGGGCAGGGGCAGGGGCACTGCCTTCGGGCAAGTGTGCGCAACTGTACCGGAAATGAGGACGAGCAGTTGCCGCTAAGCAGCTTAAGCACACCAACTGAATGCCGCATACACACACACACCCACACACACAGCCAGTGCAGCTTGCAGCATGCAGCAGGTTGTGACCATCGACATGGAGCCGCTCGCTCAACCTTGCTCCGAAGTACGAACTTTGTGGCCTCCATTGGCTTCCGTGCCAGCGCCCAGCGCCCAGCAGCGCACCCCCCCCCCAAAGCCAGTCGCCTGCACTGGGATAAAACTGGAAAACAATTAATGCAGGCTGCAGGAAATCCAAGAAAATCATAGAGGAATAGCAGAAGGCATAACAGTCGCTGGAAATTTATTCTCGAAGCAAAAATCCTTCCTTTGGTGTCTCTTTGCTTGGGTTCAGAGTCTTGTGCTTGTCCGCTTTTAGTCTGCGGAATACGCGCACCGTAAAATCAGATCCAAAGTAGACCTAATGCAGCACTGGGCAGAGTTTTATTGCAGTGTATGGGAGGTGGGGTGGGGGTGCCCAAATTACAAAGCAAATTTGCATGCATGCGGCGACCCTGGGCGGATTGAATCGGACGGATGGTTGAAGCCTTCTGGGCATCTCCAGAAAACTGATGGGGAGCGGTGGCCATGGAAGGGCAGCCAGCAGCCAGTAGAAGCAGAGCAGGAAAGGGCCAGGAGGAGCAGCAGAAGGAGGTGGCCAGGAGGAGCTGCTGCTGGGGAGCCAGAGAGACACACATTTTTGGGTGTTGGGTGGCTGGCCATTTACCATTTAAATATTAAACGCATTTGAAAAGTTGCACACTCCGGGCAGAGCCATTAAATGAGTTCCGACAGCCAGGGCTGGAAATCAGGATGTGTTACGAGGATTAGCATCCAAATGCAAATAAAGTTGGCTGTCCAGAAATGTACCCAAGGCTGCTGCCGCTGGTGGCTGTCCTCATCGATTTACAGAGCATTTCACATTGCTGGTCGCATTGCTGGTGCCCTGGCTGACTGGGCTGGCTGCCTCCCCACATCCTTCAGACACACGGACCCCGCCACACCACAGCACATCACATTCGCTGGTCCCATAAGGGCCATCCTGTGCAACGGCGTGTGGGGCGCTGCTGCTGCTGCGGCAAAGCGGGGGGACGACTCTCAGTTTTATTTCGCTTCTAATTTGCGCGCTGCCCCAGCAAATTGAAACATTTTGTGCAACGGAAACGAAGTGCAATGACTTCCCCATCCCCATCCCACCCACACCCCGCATCCACGCCACATTATTACTGCTTTGGGCAGGGGGCTTGACAGCCAACTCCTGGGGATGTGCCCGCCCGCCGTCTACTCTTTCGGCTGCTGCTGCTGCTGCCGAGGTATCTCTCCTCGGCGTTGTCGTCACTTTGAGTGGCTTCCACTTCGCTGTGCATCAGCAGGAATTTTTTCTTTCTCTCTTCCTTTTTGTGTGTGTTGTTTTTGCCACTTTCCTGTGGACCCTATTGCGGTGGCAAGGGAGCGCGAGAGCCTCAAAGAGTTGACGACTGGAGACTCACAGCTCAGCTCGTGGCAGCCATGGAATACAGCCGGAAGTTTTTTGGCATACGAAATGTTGTTGCCATGTTGCAGGAAGAGCCAGAGACATGCACATGCATGGGGCGGCAAATGTTTTACATTAGTTTGTAGTGGGTAGCAGGCGCTGCTTTATGGCGTGCCGTAAAGGGTATCATTGGCTGCATACAAAGTACAGTCAACCCTCTGGAAGATGTTCTCGGGGCTCGTGGGTCTGTTCCACCTCCACCGAATGCTGCATCAAAGTCCGTGCCATCAGACACTTTTTGTCAGACAATTTTCAAGCGCAAAACTCTGCTAGGAGCTGGCGACCAAATAAATCTTTCAACTAATGAACATGGGTAAAAATAAAATAATATTTAAATAAAAATATTTAACACAAAGGAAAAATTCTCCTAGCAACATTAAATGTTTGCCCCAACTATGATCCAACAAATGATCTATCGAATTCCCTAACCGAACTTGTTCAGTGGAAATAAATACCCTTATATTTAGCACCGTTTGAATTGTTGCTTTGGCATCAAAAAATCAAGCTAAAATATATTTTAATTTCTAATACCCGCAGTACACAATTCTCTAGCCTCTGGCCTCTCGCTTTGCTCTTTTTTTCTCTCCCCATAGTTTTTGTTCCCCTGCAATCCCATGCCACTGCCTTCCTCTTGGCTCTTAGTTAAGCAATTGAATTAAAAGGGCTTCAATCATCGGTGTGCAGTGCCCCCCCACCTACCATCTATCATCTCTCTATTTAAGTGCTTTCCAATCAATAAATTGAGCAAATTGCGTGCAAAAACCTCTCTTGGAGTGGGTGGGAGAGAACCTGTTATAAAATGTTTAAGGATTATCATATTTCCCCGCCACACACCCCACACCCCGCACTCTTTACCTCCTGTACTCCTTTGGAGAGCTTTGGGGCTGGTAAGGCGGCGGTTTTTGTTTTCGAATCTCGGTTCACGGCATTTTATTAGATTTTTTGGCCCACCCACAGCGAGAGGTACACCCACACCCCTCGCACGACCCTCCCACACTTGGGGCAAAACAAATTAATCCTTTTAAGCATTAAGTTCCCATCATCATACTCTCTCTCTCTCTCTCCCCGTCTCACTCTCATGGCAACGTGTGTGTGTGTGTGTGGGTAAAGTTTATTTAATTATGCAAAGGAAATTTAATTTTTAATGAAAATTGTTTGAAGTTTTTACAGGACGGCGACGACGACGAGCCCCACAATATCCCCAAACAGACACAGCCACAGCCACAGACAGTGGGGAGTATTTTTCTATAGGGGCAGGCACAGCCTCACACACAAAGGTATCCGCAGATTTGCAGGTACATTCAAATATATATATATACAGATATATACAGATGTGTGTATGCACTGGTAGTTGTGCTATGATTTATGCCCCATCGCCCATGCACCCAATTTCTTTTTTGTTTCCTTTTTTTTTTTTCGTGTGTTTGTTTGTTTGTTTGCATTATTTGTTTCTTTGCCGTGGCGTCTCCAATATATTTATTACCTTTAATTAAAAACGCCATTTGTCAATGCGTTTGTCTGCCCCACCCACTGGCACTCCTGGCGGATACAGACACACAGATACAGGTGTACCGGGCAGCGGCATCGATATTATTAATTGCTTTCAATTAAAGCCGCAACACAAAGCACACAAAATTGAATGCCCGACGACTGACACGTGGCAGCAGCAGCAGCGACAGCGGCAGAGTAGGGAGCCCTCTCCGTAGCTGGGATATGCCGCACTGCCAGGCTCCAGCCAAGCCCCAGCCATCAATCAATGAGCTGCACACGATTATATTGCAGATTAACTCATCTTTCGGGGCGGCGGGGCACTGTGTGCCACTCGGGCGGGCCACTCCTCCAGCAGCTCCCTAGGTCTCGACCGCAGACTTCACACTTCATCTCTAGCCAAAAGACCCAAAGAACTAATGTTCGGGCACTGTGTGCCTGTCGACATCATTTGCCATTCAATTTTCAATTAATTGCAAAGGAAACGAACGGCCGCTGAGGCACGAATCAAAGGAGTTGCCGCCGCCGACAAATGCAAGTCCATTAGGAATGAGCGATTTGTAGTCATTGCTAAATGGCTGGCAATAAAAATGAGATCAGAACAAATAAATTCACTGCTGGCCCCGCCTTTTCTGTGGGTGTCTGCACGTCGTTTGGCGGCGGCAAAAGGTCCTCCGTCTGTGTCTGCGTCCGTGTCCTTGGGCCAGCAACAATTGCTCACGAAGTGAAGTAATGATGTGGCAACGACATCGATGCAAGTACGCCCCACCAGCCCACAGCCCACAGCCCACCAACCCACAGCCCGCACCTTTGGCCGCCAAAATAAATATCTGCGCTGTGGAAGCCACGCAGAGCTGCCCCCTGGATGCAGCCAAATGAGTTTAGTTAGCTCTTCCCGCTCAGCACTCCACTGCGGCACTGTGGCCCGGAGTGCTGCAGCTGTCTTCCTTCCCGTTGGGCGACACCCGAAACTTAGTTAGGACCAGACCAGACCAGCCAGCCGAAGCCGCCACCGATGAGGCGCCTCCAGGAGGCAGTCGGGGCGAAACAACACCAAAACCTAAGCAGCTACAGGCTCTGGCCCGATGTGGGGCCAAGTTCGAGGTCAGCACAGAGCGCGCCCCACAGACTGAAGGCAACTGGAAAGCCAGAGGGCGGGACAGGGCCCGCCTTGTGCCACGACAAATCACAAAATCAAATTCCTTCCCCCGTACTCACATTTCGCTGGTCCCGCGATGGAGAAGTCCGATGCAGACAGCAGACAGCGGGATGAACGCTCCGTGCAGGCTGCAATACGAATCGAAGGAAGCAATGAGTGGGGGCAAACAGCAAGCACATTAAACAGTAAAATTAATGGATACTCGATTTGGATTCCAACGGCGACGTGCAGGCAGTGCCGCAGGGTACAGGAAACGTCGATCACAGCTGCCTGCATGTCCGGAGCAAGAGAAGAGAGCCAGAGAGAGAGCACACACAATACGGCGAACAATTTGTGGGCCGCGACCTGCGATCTCTCCACTCAACAGCAGCCGCTTTCTTTCTCCTTCTTCTGCTTTGCTCTGCTCCTTCTTTGTTGCTTTTCCACTTTCAGGCACGCACTAAAACAAAAACAAACACACAGAAACAAAACGAGCGACTTCGCCGACTTGTTTTACCGTTTCTTTGGCACGTTTCACTGACTCTTTCTCTCCAGCCGCTCTCTCGGACACGAGCAAAAAGGGGCGAAGGCGCACCGCTGCTTAGAACCTGCTTTGATCTGGTTACCACGGGATTCCGAGCAGATTTTATTCATTCGGTTTGCACTCTCCAACTGGATTGAGATCTCAGAGTGCGCCGCTTAAGTTCCTGAAAATATGTCCAGCACATCGATCCCACATCGCTCTCCGATCAGAGTCCCGGGGATCAATCTCCATTCCTGCTGCACATCCGAGGACCTTTTTCCACAGACAAACGGAAATGGCACAGCGACACGAGCCGGGAGCTCGATCCAGAATATATATTCCAGATTTAGTTGAACATTCCACTAGCAAATTTAATTATTGCTCGCCGGACGGAAGCTTCGAGCAGAAGAAGAAGGCGGAAGTGCCGCTCGTTCGATGCCTGACACTTGACAGTCGAAATCTATCGATACATCGAACAATACATCGGCCAATGCGATGATTTACTGTGTTTATTTAGTGAATTTAATTATAGAAGAAGCCAATAATCGCATGCCTAATATTGAATATAAATATATATTAAATAAATAAATAATAATTAAATATAATTAAATAAGTGAGAGAAAAGTGCGCACATCGGCGTCCCACTACCAACGATCTGGCAGCCCCAGATCACTCGATTTTCGTTAGTTTAATTTTCTGCGCAATTGCACGTTTCCAGAATGTTTGTTTTACTGTTCAAAGATATAAACTCAATGGCTGAACGATATTCAAGCATATTCGAGCCGTGAAGTGGCGCTGATCGGGCAGCAGGTTGGGTGCCCTGCATCGCCAATGGGATCCAGTTCGAGTACCTATTAATGTTGATATTTAAAGAGTTCTCTTTCCTTTATTATTATTCCCTTACTTATGGCCATCTTCGATTCCTATTTCAGCCTGCACGGAGTGTTCGTATGGGATCCGATGGACTAGCGAAAAGTGAGTACCGCCCATAGCCAGCCGCATGCGAAGATAAACAAAAGAGAATGCTGTAAATTATGTGGTTAATGCTTAAACTAGAATTTAAATTTAAATTTAAGGTCCGTGGCTGGGTGGCAGTGGCAGACACATCGCAGCCGTTGCTAGGTCCATTGCGGAGAGTGGAGAGTGGAACATTGTAGAGACGATTAAATTGTAGTAGCGATGCCCCTCCATGGAGGCTCCTCCATTGCCAGTGGGACATTATAAAGGCGTCGGCTGGTGATGCCCCGAAACAGCCAGCCCGGAAGGACAGCAACATTGTAACTGCCATCGATGTGGCGTGTGGCAGTGTGGCAGTGGCAGTGTGCAAAATGCCATCGGAAGTTTGTGGTGCAACAGTGTTGCAATCGAAAGGACTTGGCCCCCTGCCACCGGCATCTGCGTGCTGCCAAGTTTGTTGTTTAAACTATTGCAACTTGCAGCATTTTTGGTGCCGCCGCTGCTGCTGTTGCTGCTGCTGCTGGTGTTGCTGTCACCGTGTCAGCGGCAGATTTTGGGCTGTGAATTATGTGCGTGGCACGCACAACGAACCGCAGGCACGCACCGTCGCTGCATGGCGCACTCCTCCGCCTCCTTCGCCTGCCACAAAGCAGTTGCCACAGCTCTCTGCCACCTACTGCCCGCAAATTCAATTAGATGAAGCATTTTTCGAACACCATCGGCAAAACGCCGCAAAACACCAACAGAACAAAACCAGCAGCAGCAACAAAAGTGCCATGACGACATTTGAAAGGGAAAAACCCCACATGTGGTACGCCACAAGAGGGCGCCTGCCAGTGCCAAGGAGGTGGCACATCGAAGCATGCGAAATCTTAAAGCCTTGCGCAGCTTAAAGGGGCAGCTGCACCAAGGGATGAACTCGCATCCACCCCATAGAAGGGAGCCTAGCAGATGCACTTCGCTGCAAAGTAAATGTGTTTGAGCACTCCCCCGCCCGTCGATAGATCCGTGAAGCTTCTTCGATGCAGCAGATATTTTTTGATTGTTCATTCATTATTGAATTCATCAAACCAAAAGCCACAGCCGTCGCGCGCTTTTTCCCTCAGTGTTTGTGTGTTGGTTTGTGTTCCTCTGGCGTCTATAAACCGAACAATAAACAAAAGTTTATGCATCTAATTTAGTTGTGAATGTTGGCAAGTAAATTGAGGCGGCAGCAGCAGCAGACGGAGCAGCATCTTGATGATGCATCAACCCGAAACTGGCTAAAATGAGCTTCAAGCCCGTCTCTCCGCTCTTCATCAACTTGCTTATCCGGCACTCCGGTGCTGCCAGCCCTGGCTCCGCACTCCAGCAGTGTCTTTGGCTGCTAAACTTAATTAGTTTGGCTGGCAACAGTGGCAGTGGCAGTGGCAACGTCTCCAGCGACGACGCGGGAAGCCAACCGCATGCTGGCTGCCCCCCATGGCCCACTCCCCTTCCATGCCATGCCCTGCCACCAGAGTTTGCTTTATTGGGGAAAAACGTTTGCCTTCCTCTTTTACTTGCGGTGCAGCGCGTACATGCAGCTCGCAGCTCGCATCTCGTATTGTTGCCAAACACCAGAAATGCAATAAGCCAGACAGAGAACAGGCAGCGGAGAGCATCCCACTTGAGAGCGTGATTTCATCAGTGGCGCCGTAGAGCCCATGGCTGTAGTTTTTATTGAAATTTCTGCTGCCAGACAAATGCACATTAATTGCTCATCTTAGCAGCGGATCTAGGGATACACCCAGCACGCAGCAGCAACACTGTAGGCCAGGTCCAAACTTTAAAGGCAGCCTTCAACAGCCTTTCGTTAAAGAAAGAAATTATGGAAAATATTGTTGTTCGGCCCTGCACTCCATGGGAGATGGAACAGCAAGGAACTTGCAACTTTTGCCGTGGAATTAATAACAATATGATGTGGCATACAACTCTGTGTGTATGTGTGTGTGTGTGTGCGTGTGTGAAGCGCAGCGTGACTGCTTTTCTAATTAGGTGCGAGAGTTTTGCGGGCCCGCGTGCAACACTGAAACTTGAGGCATCCAGCAGCAGCAGCAGCAGCAGCAGCAGCAGAATGCGGAGAAGTTTACGGGCTACCACTACAATAACATCATACACACACATACACACACACACGCACAGTTACAATAGCATCCTGGGGCGCCACACACTCTCCTGCAGACACCTCACGAGTGGCCAGGGCCAGGGCCAGAGCCAGCGCCTGGCTGGCACACAGTGAAGGCACCACAAACAGGGAACGCCACTTGCAAGACCACTTTGGGCTGGGCAGTCGAACAGAGGCCGAAACTCAGGCACTGGCAGCGATTGAATGATGCTTGGAATATTCAGCCACAATCAGGCAGAAATTACAAGCGAAAGCCCAAGCAAGAAAGAATTTGCACAAATTTAGCCTGAAGATTTCCAGAGAGTAGGAGAGAGCGAGGGGGAGAGTGGCACTGATCCATGGCTGATATTTGCCATAGAGCTGCAACGATATACGGAATCAAGCCCAGCCAAATAACTATGCGGATGCGTAATGCGTATACGTAATAGTCTACCCAGAGAAACTGCCAAAGGGCAAGCCAAAACTCTTTCTATTCATCAGTTCATATATGTTATAGCTAGAGTTAATATTCTGTGATTTATTCCTCAATTAATTAACCATTAAACTCAACCAATGGCAGGCCTAATTTCTGTTGGAAGATCCTCTTTGCTCCTTGGCTTTCTGTAGCTAAGAACAGAACATTTTAGTGCGAATTTAGACATGCTCAAAAGACACTCAAGTATTGCTTATATTACTTAATTTAAGCTTAAAATATTGCAAAACTTAAATCCAAAAGATTGTCTTTATAGCCGCTGGTATAAAATATCATAGATTTGAGGCAAAATATTTGCTCATTGCATATCAGTTCCAAAATGTAGTTCAATTTAATTCTCAGCACGGAAATTTATTTGTATTTTATTTTTTTAAGATTTAGTCTGCTAAGAAAAAACCTAATTTGCCAGGGTTTAGTTCTTTAAACATCTCTAGTAAGCCTTCTCTGAGATACAGACTATGAATATTCCTCCACTTCCCTTCAAAGTTTCTGATTTGTTCTTGTTCCCTTTTCTTGAACATTTCTTGTACTCTGGCACTTATCTACTTGCTGGTTGGCGTGTCTGCTCGTTGGCAATCCTCACTGTATGCCCAAAAACCTGCTCCTACACATATTACCGCCTGCCGCTACGTTGTATGCCACACAGCTCACACCCCACCAACAGCAGCAGCAGCAGCTCCTCCTTCAAGGCCTCCTTCTGTGTGTGTCTCTGTGTGTGTCTCTGCCTGTGCCTCTCTCTCTGTCTGTGTGTGTATACAGGTTAATTGCGTGTAGCTCACCTGGCATTAGCAGCGCTGATGTGGCTAATAAACTTGCCACCGCCATCGCAGCGCCAACAGCAGCTACAAATAAGCGGAGGCAGCCAGGGAGAAACACAAAGAGATTGCGTAGAGATAGAGCCAGAGGGAGAGGAGAGAGGCAGAGTGTAAGGTGAATGGAAGCTGGCAAAAGTTAGAAAGACAAGAAAAAACACACACACTCACACGGACTGGGACTAGGATGGAAGCAACCAAAACAGGAAATGGAATCCTTGTGTGTAACGAGGCAATAGATACTCTTGATTTTTGTGTGTGCTCGGAGCAGTTCTTGAGCGTTTGCTTCAACGGCAGCTAATCAGCTACTATATATATATATATATATATTATATATATATTATGTATATAGCATACCGATTAGCTGCTCATTTGTCAGAGCTATCAAAAGGGAACAGTTTTAAGTTGCTTTTTACTTCATTTAATTACCAACAAAAATCACTCATCCTCTCGCCTCTGGCAACTAAAATTGCAAATAATCTTCCTGTTTTATTTTGTTTATTGTTTCTGCATGATAAATGAGATCTGAAAAGGAATATCCTCTGCAGGCATAAAACATAAAAAGCAAAAGGAAAGCTGAGCAAGTGGCAGGGCAGTAAGTGGGGCAAAGTCGGCAACATGAAAAACGTTTTCAGAGCTTCGAATATTGTATTTTCTTTTTCCTCTCTCTCTCTCTCTCTCTCTCTCTCTTTCTCCATCTCTCTCTTGGGAGCAGACGATCGATCAGTGACCCTGGCATTGATCAGTGCATTCCCTGATTGCTTGCTTGCTTGCTTGATTGATTGATTGAGCAGCGCTTTCAGCTTACTTATTCCCACAACGACAAGTGGTTCGTTTTCGCATTTCCATTTACCATTTCCCCATTTACCATTTCCCCCATTTGCCATTATTCGCGTCAAGTTTTTGTGTGCTGCTTGAACGACGAGGCCCCGCTCTTGCTCCAGTACACAAAATTTGATGGCCATGGCCCAATCCGATGGCGATGACGACGACGACGACGACTGCCTCTTGTTGGCGGCGACGTGAGCTGAAAGCCCAACAAGAAATTAACATGACGAGAACAGCGACAAGGACAACAACGAGCAGGACACGCTGCTGTTGCTGTTGTTGCTGCTGCTGATGATGATGACGCGACGGTTTGGCGCTGATGCAATGTGCAGGTGGCGGCGGCGGCGGTGACTGAGGCTTGGGGGCCTAGTCCTTCGGCTGTCGGTCAATGTGGGCGTCGTGTGCCCACTGCTGCTGCTGCTGCTGCTGCTTGCTGGTCACTCGGAAATTGGCAAATTTGTCACACTTCAGCCAGCGAGTCGATTGTGTCTCAATCTTCATACAACTACCACAAGTCTTCGCACTACCCGACACCACTTGCTCCTCCTACCCTTCGCTCTGACTTTGATGGGTGTGGCAGCTTAGTGAGTTTCGATTTGTAGTTGCGGTCCAACTAATGCCGCAACTTGAGTAGTTTGTGTATCAGCGCAGGCAGCAGTACTCGTAAAGCAGCAAATCTTTGGGCTGTGGGGGAAGAGCATGGGGAGCAGCAGCAGATAATGAGCTAATCTCAGGGCAGAGCTTATTGTATAGTTTTCGTTTATGGCTGCCAAGTGCTGGGAATTCTGCGAAGAAATCTGCGGCAATGCTCCTTGGACAAACCCACCCACAAATGACAGCCAATATCCGCATAAAATGTTTAAACAAATCATTGAATTATTATCTGGCCAACTGCGGCAGGATATGTGACAGTTTTCGGTTGATTTACGGAATTCAGTTGGCTGCTCGCAGCATTAGCACTCGGAGCATTGTACTTACGCCTGTAAGTCCGCGAATTATTCGAGTATTTCGTGGGGCTGTGGTAGTAGATGAATTAATGCCCAAGCAGCAGCCATAAACATTGCCCAGCGAGGGCTAAGAAAGAGGGCGTGGCAGGCACGCAAAAGAAACACCAACCCCAACCCCAACCCCACCCCAGCCCAACCCATCCCTTCCCTTCCCACGCCCTACAAACATTTATCGATTTAATTTTGCGACGTGGATTTTAATGTTTTACGAGAACAAATTGTGGCAGTGGCAGCGGCGGCGGCGGCTGTTGCTGTTGTTGCGTTTATTTGCGGCCAAGTGGCAGAGGGACACAGCGGCCCCTTCAGCCGCAGCCCTCTGCCGTGGGGCAGCCGTGGCGAATGGCCACTTGACGCGCACCGCATGTTTAAAATTTTCAGCGCTGCAAACACACAAATTGTTGGTAAATTAAACGCAAATATTGCGGCGCTTGGCATTTGATTGAAGTGGCAGTGCCCAGCCCCAGCTATTGTCAGCAGCTTGTCGCTTCGTTTTGTGATTCCTTTTCTGCTTTGCAGCAGCCCCCCCCCAGCCAAATTATTTCGCTTAACCATTCGATACTTTTATTGTATGCCCTTCCTGGGCACTCTGCTGCGTTCAGTTCAATTGGTTTTCCATTTGCAGCACTCTGTCTTTGAGTATTAGGACCTCGCGCTGGATCGCCTGCAGCCTGTCGATGACCTTCTGGATCTGTTCGTTCTCGCGCCGCAGAGCCTCCATCTCCGAGTCCAGCACGTGCTCCAGATGGGCCTCCTTGACCTCCTTGGCAGCAGCGTTCCCGTCCTGCGGCTCGCTGCGCATTTCGGCCTCCACCTGCTCCTCGATCCCGGTGCGCTCCCTGTGCCGCTCACAGGGCTTGCGGCGCGTGCACTTGACGATCTTCAGACCGCGCCTCTGCCCCTCGTTGCCAGTGCTCGGATTCATTGTAATTTTGGTGACCCAAAGGCAAAGTTTTGTGCGATGTAGTGAAATATTTGGGACTGACTTTCGCTTCGAACTGAAATTGTGTTATGCTCGTCCGAGTGTATCCGAGCTGCCTGACTGTCTGACTTTTCGTGCTGGCATTCCGGCTGCCAGCCGGGCTACTGCCTGTTTTGATTGTTTCTGATTGGCCATAAATTCCCAAATAATATTCACTCCGTTCCGTTTGGTTTGTTCCGTTTTAATGCCCCTGCATTGCTAATTACGATGACGATGCGGTGCGTGTGCCCGCTGCTAATGAAGTCGATAATTAAAATTAAATTTCAGCTTGGACATTGAAGCGGCACCTCCGCCGCTGTTGCGGCTCCTTCATTTGTGTGTGCAAAAATGCGTAGTTTATTTTTAGAACTTTCAAGTTTTTGCGGCGTTTTCCAGCTCATTTTGTGGCACTCACTAATAATGGCAATACACACAACCAAGCAACAGCTACAATAATCATAATAACTATAATAATGCCAAGAGGTCCAAGGGCGCTGCAGGCATGGTCTGGGCTGGGGGGTGGTGTGCGCCATTTGCGCTAATTGCGCGCCACATGCACTTAGCAGCGCCTTCGTCTTTGCCTGCTGCAGCCTCTGAGGCGAAACCGAAACCAAAACAAGTGCGAGTGCCACACACAGGCGGCGCAGTCGGCTGCCATGCCAGCAAACCAACCCAGAAGATACCCTCCAAGGGGTAGCCATATAAAGCTCTGCTGGGGGAGCTTACTGATCGATCCTTGTGGCTTTTAGTTTTCGATTTAAAGGACACGCATTGCATGCCGAATAAATCAGTGTGCTCTGTGCTCTGAAATGGCCCGAGAACTATTTGTTTTTGATCTGTTAATATCTGTTTGATGTATATTAATGTTCTGCTTCGCTTGGCTGCAAGATGTACAAATACCGAAGCGCATGGGCACCGAAAGCAGGCCGAACCGCATGCCAGGAAGGCCTGGCACAGCCTCCCGCAGCCCCCCAGCCCTGACCAGGGTGCAGAGAGTGCAGCAAAGGAGGCGAGAGAGAGAGGGGGGGAGGGGCCAGCAAAACGCAAATCGAGCTTATTTGCCATAATAAATTTCTCATTAACATTTCATGTAACATTAACGGCGGAGCAAGGGAGGAGCGGCAGGACGTGGGACTGTACTTCAATCTGCATACAAACATATGTGAGTGTGTGTGTGTGTGTGTGCGTATTTGTATTTGTGTTTGTGTGGCAGGGAGAGCTAGCAGTGTAATGGAAACTCTGTCGAGACACATGCAACTGCATATGAACATTACCCGCAGCAGCAGCAGCAGCAGCCCCCACAGCCCCCACAAACTTTGAATTTGATGACTTGCAACTGTTTTTGGGTGCAAGACTTTTGGCTTCACCGTGTCAAGTGGCAAGTGGCAAGTGGCAAGAGCGGCTGCCAGCGCTGAGGCAAGTGGCAAGTGGCAGCCCAAGTGCATCATCAATGTCGAGAACTTATTTGAAGTATTTGCAGCACATACGAGTACATACATGTGTGTGTGTGTGTGCCCTGTGTGTTGCCTGTTATTGGCCCATCGATGGGAGTTTCCGTTTAATTATTACAGCCAAAATCCAAGCCTCTCACTCAGTTGTTGCAATAATAATATATCAAAATGAATACAAACAAAAAAACACCCAGAAACTGTCTGAGACTGAGATGGCAGCCGCCTGGAATGGACGCACAAGGCAGACAGCAGGGCGGAGATGAAGCAAAAGAAAGGCACAAAAACGATCAATAAAAAGGGGAATTTCTGCTCTCTTTTATGTTCAATAATTACCCGTAATTATTTATGCAGGTTTTGGGCGCATAAAAAAAATAGAAGAGTAACCAAGGGGTAGTGGCAAAAAGTATGAAAAATAAAAGTAAAGTCTCTGCTTTGAGGCAGTTCCCCCCATGCGCTGAATGAATGCCGCAGAGGAAATCCTTCATTTGATATCCGCAAATATGCGGCAGATTTTAAGTGCCCGGAATCTTCGCATAACGATTTAATGATTACCGGGATTCTCATTACCATATGCAGCGCACACACACAAAGTCACACACATACCTGAGGCTGCAGCGTCGTCACCCTTCTGTGGTTCGACACCTGTGCCGTGGATGCTGGCTGCTGGCTGCTGGGTGCTGACACTTCTAGGTGCCACCTGGCATGGGGCATGGGGCATGGGACATGCATGCCAAAACCGTTGCAGCAGCCAACATCCAAGAGAGTTGCGAAAAACAAGATGCAAATTCTCGCCAGAGACGGCAGCGTGATTGACATTTGAACTGCTAATGAAGCTATCACTCCAGGGCGGTGGCTGGCGTATGGAAGGGGCAGGAGAGCAGGTAGCAGGTAGCAGGGTGCCACAAAGAGTGGGGAGAGCCGTGTCATCGAGTGCCAGCAGAGTCAGAGATGCAGATGCAGCTGCAGCTGCAGACGTAGCTGCGAGACACTTCTGCCCCAACGCTCCGAATCTCTGTATATTTTCCCCCCTTGCAGCTGACGCGCCTTGTGTGTCTGCTTTTATCTGTGGTGTGTGGGAGTGGGCATGGGGCCTGCACTGCGCGAAAAGTGGGTAACTACTGAGCAAGATGTGGGATAAAAAGGATTAATTCCATTCTGCCTGGAAGACCTCTGCCAGAAGACTGTCGCTGCTTATATCCAGCGATGGGCCAATCCACTGGCATAAATATAGCCCACAAATTACTTATCCACAGTGGATATTTTCTGCTTCTACTCCACAGTGGGAAGGGGAAAGGGAGCTGCAGATCGCGTGGAGATTTGCCTCGGCAGGACACGCCCCAGTAGCTGTGCTGCTGCCCATCTACATGCCAGCCAGAGCTGGGGGGAAAGCATTTGGGCATTCAAAGTTCTTGCATTGAACATTCTCAGAGCTACCGTTTGCCCCTCTGCAGATCTAACTTCGCCCGGTACAAACCTTTTCGGGTACTTTGCAATAATTACAGTTCTTATTCCTATATTAATTATATTATTATTGTATTATTATTATTTTATATTATTTTATTATAATTATTATTAGTTTTATTATTATTATTTTATTATTATTATTATTGTTATTATTATTATTTTTATTAGTATTATTATTATTATTCCTAATCCCTTGATTCTTCCTCTGCTTTATTTTCCTTTTAGTATTTATTTTCCTATTGTAGTTCATAGTTAGCAGATAATTGTTAATTAATTAATTAAAATAAATAAAAAACTCGTTAAGGGCTGAGTGAGGAAAAAGCTGGGTTCATCTGTTGCCAATGTTGCACAGCTCCCAAAGGGAGTACCTACATAGAATATAATAAATATGTATATAATATATATATATTATACTATATATGGCTACAGGATATGTATAAATAGTTCCCCAATGGGTAGATTTCCCATCCGAAATTTTGCACTTCTATTTATGCTACACGTAAAATTAAAAGTGTCTGTTTTATTTGATTTACTTTTTGGCAGTGTATTTTTTAGTGTCGAATCGCAGCTACGTGACGACGTTGCAACAAAACACCCACACGCGAGACGCTCCAAATGGGTGCAGCAGTGTGCAGCGGGGAGTGGGAAGTGCGGAGGGCAGAGCTCTGCAGTCTGCAGTTGGATGGTGCTGGGGGGACAGACAGAATCATCGCTGCACATTGCACTTTAACATTTTGTTTTGACAACTGCGAATACATCAAGAGCGCCGCCTGATGGGGGTGGGGGTGGGGGGGCCTGCCTCACGGTTGCCTGCCCCAAAAGACAATCAAACGAATGCAAATTGAAGTAGAAGCGATTAAGCTGAAAATGGATTTGTGTATTTTATGCCATTGCCAAAAGGTTCTTCAGCTTCGCTTCGCATCGCTTTCTGCCTTGCGATTTTCCATTCCCATGCATCTTTTCCGGGGGTGGGTGGGGTGCAAAGGAAAAAACAACAGCAACAAAAAACAGCTTGAATCGGCAAAGTTTTTGTAGGCCGTCGTCGCCACTAAAGTTTTGAGTGGAGGAACTCGAGGATGCCAGTGCTGCCAGTAGGTGGTGTGGCATGGTGGCAAGTCTGGTGCTGCTGCTGCTGTTGCTGCTGCTGGTGGTGCTGCATTATGCAACCTTATTGTGGATTTCTGCTGATGCGGCAACTGCGATTGCAGCCAAAGCCTCAGACTGAGACGAAGACAGAGACGCTGCCGCCGCCGCCGCCGACAAATTGCAAATGCCGCACAAAATGCAAACGCAAATTCCTTGGAAAATACTTTGGTTGCTCGTTGGATGGATTGGGCTGGTGGTGGGGTGGGGTTGGGGCGGTGCAAAAGCGTTTTTCTCCACCCACCACAAGCCAAAGATAACGAGACAATTTCATGCGACGATAGTTGAACAGAGTTTGATGGATATCAAGCGGCGAAGATATTCAGGATATCTGCCATCAGCCACCACAAGTGCAAGTACAAGTGCCCCCCACTTGGCTGGGGCGGGGCAGGGACATCGGATTTTTTTTTACTTCTAACGAGAGTCATCTGCGACATTCAGGGGCAGCGCCTTCCTTCCTTCCTTCCTTGGAGCACCCCAACTGGGGAGCGGCTTGCATTTCCAATGAATTAAAACTTCATTCTGTGTCCAGAATATGGACTCCAGTTAATGCCACAGCCTCTGGAACGTCTTCGCGAAAATTCCTCAGTAGTGTCAGCATGTGAAGCGTATGAATAAATCCAGTAATCCTTCAATTGGGTTGCATTTGCCGCGAATTAATTGCAGGGCACAATGGCTCCAGTCAGCACTCGCTGCGACCTCCCTTCGCACCTCCGGCAGCCTCAACTGCGTGGAAAGAGTAATAACAAATGGTATAAATATACAACATACTGTGTAATAAATGAACCTACACATTTAAGTGCCAAAGTACAATCTGAGAGCCCTTCCACGCAGGTGTACTAGAAAGTGTTCGAAAGGCACTCAGCCTGCCTTCTGATTGAGCGAATCAATGGGTATACGAAACGTCGATCGCAGCTGCAAATAAGAGAGAGCGAGAGAGGGCACACAACACAGCGAACAATCTCTCCATCTCCCTCACACTCACTCAAGCAGCAGCCGCTTTACGCTGTCCAGCACATCGACAGTCGCTCTCCGATCGGAGCCCCAGGCATCAATCTCCATTCCTGCTGCACATCCGAGGACCTTGTTCAGCAGACAAACGGAAATGGCACAGCGACACGAGCCGGGATCTCGATCCAGAATATATATTCCAGGTTTAATTTAACATTCCACTAGCAAATTTAATTATTGCTCGCCGGACGGAAGCTTCGAGCAGAAGAAGAAGGCGGAAGTGCCGCTCGTTCGATACCTGACACTTGACAGTCGAACAGATATAAATCCATCGATACATCGAACAATACATCGGCCAATGCGATGATTTCTGTGTTTATTTAGTGAATTTAATTATAGAAGAAGCCAATAATCGCATGCCTAATATTGCATAAAAACAATATTAAATAAATAAATAATAATTAAATATAATTAAATAAGTGAGAGAAAAGTGCGCACCGCCACTACCAACGATCTGGCAGCCCGATCTGGCAACCCCAGATCACTCGATTTTCGTTAGTTTAATTTTCTGCGCACTTTCCCGTTTCCAGAATGTTTGTTTTTATGTTGAAAGATATAAACTCAATGGCTGAACGATATTCAAGCATATTCGAGCCGTGAAGTGGCGCTGATCGGGCAGCAGGTTGGGTGCCCTGCGTCGCCAATGGGATCCAGTTCGAGTATCTATTAATGTTGATATTTAAAGAGTTCTCTTTTCTTTATTTTTATTCCCTTACTTATGGCCATCTTCGATTCCTATTTCAGCCTGCCGGGAGTGTTCGTATGGGATCCTAGAAGCATCTGCAGTCCGCCCCGATGGACCAGCGAAAAGTGAGTACCGCCCATAGCCAGCCGCATGCGAAGATAAACAAAAGAGAATGCTGTAAATGGTTAATGTGGTGGTTAATGCTTAAATTAGCAGCTGAATTTTACTCTGCTTCAATTAGTATTGCCTTGCCAGAGGGGGTGGACTCCACAAAGTGAAACGAAAGTAGAGCAAAGTCGTGTGGAATATAATGATAAAATGTACTAAATATAAATAAGTATCCGCAGTACAATTGAGTGTATAAGGTGATGAATAAGTATTTGACGTGTAATTGGGCACTCCATGCATGCAGACTGCAATTCAGTTGCACCCTAATCGGAGTAGTCGTAGATCTGTGGGGCGAACCGCTTTCTGTGTCGCTTAAAAGGCATTGGTGAGGCCAGGCGCAGCTGTGTTCTATTGGTCGGCACACACCTGTGTGTCTAGAAGGGGCCTCCATTGTCGGAAGAATTCAGCATCATGCGGTTAAAGGCGTTCGCCAAGCCGCGCAGCACAAACACTTCAGCGTACACCTCGTGGAAGACCTCGAACAGACGATCGTGGTGCATCATCTGGACATAGGTGCTGAACAGTTCCTCGGCGGGCATGGGCATCAGTTCGATCTTGACAGCTTCCGGGCTCTCCAACGAGTGGTCGCAGTCCGTTCCGGTGCACGTGCCGTCTGTATTCTGCGTGCACTTGACCCCAAACAGCGCCATGAGAGAGCTCTCAGGACCGCCGTGATAGCAAAAGGCAGCACTGCCATCGAAAACATGGCCGGGAAACATGGCACCCATACTTCGAGCGTTCAATGTTTGGCCACGCAGATCGCGAAGCGGCGGCAGATGGGGCATCGGGCGCCCCTCGTGCCCCTGTTGCCCGGCCAAAGGCGGTGGCGCTATTGGTGCATCGGGCGCCATAATGATCGGTGCTTCGGCAGCAGTCGCAGTCGCGGACTCGCCTGTCCGCTGATGCTCCCGGGCGGTCAGCTGTTCCTGTCCCTGTTCCTCTTCGTCTGCTACTTCAGGCATCTGCATTTCGTCCAGAATATCGCTCTCTATATCTCGGAGTGCACAAAAGGTTTTTGCTAATTGCAAAAACGTGACGCTGCGAATAACTTTTCCTGTTGTCTGTTGTTGTTGCTGGCCAGTGATGGCTGCCATTGGTGGCATTTATATCGATATCAGTCAACTTAATGTGCACACAAGTACGAATCGATACAAAGGGAGTGATATATTTGTGGAGCGTTAAAACTATCAAACACCCAAAGTATTTCTCCACAGTTCTCTGCTTCCCTTTGCTTGGTTTAATCATGCCGGGGATGGGTCAGATATGTCGCACAATAGTGACGTGGATCGGAATCTGCAGTGTGGGCCTACGCGGCTGCAACACCACCCTCTGTGCCACCTGCTCCGATGGCAAGTTGTGTGCTTTTTATTGTTTTACGAGGCCTTGCAGCAGCGGCAGCAGCAGCGGCAGGAACAGGAGCAGCTGCTGCGTAGCCAACTTTGGACATGGACTGTTCTGTTTGCTGCTGGGACTGGGACTGGGGCCGAGGCCGGGCACAGGGCCCGTGGGGCATGCTTCGTGTTGCAGCTGCAACAATTTCATAAACTGCTGATGATGCCACACACAGCGCACAAAGTTTTCAGCGAGCTGATAAAGAGCCTTTTGCCCCTCAAATGCACTGCCCCCTCTCGCTGTTGCCCGCTGCTTGCCTGCCTTCTGCCAAGAGGGTATTCCGGTCAGGCGCTCCTTCGTTATTTTTTATTGCTGGCTGGATCTCTCTTAACGTTTAAGTAAACGGCTTCACGACGGACACGGACACGGACGACGAGCAGTTTAATATTTAATATCCCAACGCTTGATTTCACATCAATAGCGCGTCCCCTGCACGGCACACTCATGTGCTGCGACTGCGAGTCTATTTGATTATTTGATCATCAGGAACAGTGCAGCTATTCCGTACGAATGCACTTTGGAGCCTCAGCTTGCTGGCTGCAGCAGACTCCTCCTGGAGTGACTTCAGTTGAGCATTTTTTTTGGGTTTATTTTGGTGGGTTTTCCCCAAGGAATTATTACTTCCTCCCAGCAGGAGCTGCACACAGCTAAGATTTGGAAATTAATATAAGAAATATAATATACAAATAATCGAAGTAAAATTCCCCCCATGAGGTATGCCATTCCGTAGGCTTCCTTTCTGCCACGATTGTTTGATGTGCAGTGCCTTCAATTATTTTTGTTTCTTTCTGCCGAATGGCAAACGGTTTGCAGGACCCTTTTGATGTACTTTTCGCACAAGGCATTGCTTATTGGAATGAAAAAAAAAACTTTTGATTGCAATTGTACTCTAGTACTCCTCCCCCCCATCCTTTTTGCACTCTCTTTTTCGTTCTCTGCGTTTCGCCTTTTTTGCCCCTTTTGCATTCACATTTTTTGCATAATTTGATTTTCCTGTTTTCGCATGATTTCAAAATAAACATGCAAAATTCGACATCTTCCTCCCTCGCAATAGAAAAGCAAAAAAATAAAATAAAACAAAATAAAAAACAAAATAAAATGTTGTTCCTTTTCGTAGCGAAAACTTTTCACTAGTTGAACTTCTTGGAAGAAAAGTTTGCTGCGTATTTTGTTGCTGCTGCTGTTCGCTTCTGTCCCTTTTTTTTTGCACTTGCCATAGCCATCATGAACAACAAAATATCGCCACGGACTTTGAGCTATGGGGCGTGGCGGAGGCGGAGGTACCGGCAGCGGCACCGGCACCGGCAGCAGGCGGATGAAGGCACGCCCCTTGTGGCCCCTTGCATTGTAGTAAAATAAATATTTGCATGCGTTGTGCATATTGTTCCTTAACATCCGCCTCCATCGAACTCTCGCCGTCAATCGGTGCATTTTTCCGCTCCTCCCACCGCCCAATACCCTTCCCAGAATATCATTTATGAGCATTAAATACGCTACTATTTCTGTTCACGATTTAAATGTTTTTTAAACTACTAAAAAACTGTAGTTATGCCCGGCAAGGGTATGCTATAGCTTCGGTAAGCTCTCTGGTTTTTTGTTCACGGTCTTAGGACCCTGTGGGGCGTGGCCTCTCAGGGTATGGTCCGGGGGTCAAGTGTCCATCTCGTGTAAAGTGCAATTGATTGCCGTTTAAGTGCGTTTTCATGTTGCGTGCATTGGATTCGCCCTGTCATATTTGCTGTTGCAAGTTTGCCCATCCCCGTGCCACACACCCCCCAAATCCGAACTCCTGCTACTGTCTCGACCCACTGCCACCCGTTCCGGTTGGTTAATCAGTCAAGTGACGTAAGCGAAATTATGTATAATGCACGGGCATGGCATGGCATTGATGCTGCAGGGGTAGGTGGCTAGGGGCTGCCTCTCGCACTGCTCCTGGATGGATACTCGTAGAATATTATTGCCACGTTATTGTTACAAATTGCACAAATGAACAGCAAAACCAAACGGGGGAGGGACTGCCCATTTTTTTGGGGGAATTTTAGTAATTAAAACGGTTTTTATATGATGAAGATTGAATTATAAAAGACAGTTAAGCCAAGCAATAAATAGAATTAAACTTAATTTTAGCAGAGAAATTTTTAAATATATTATTATATATTTTCGTAGCTCGTTTTAGACTCCAAGGCGTCATGGGCGAATACTCTAGACTCTGGAGTACGAGGAATACTCTGCAGCACCCAGTTCGGGCCTCGAGGAATCGACACTGTTGACTTTGTTTCTGTGCTATTTTCTGGCTACATTTCTATGCCAAGAATCTTTATGGATTGCTTCTTTGTGGCTGCTTATGCGTTCCGCCTGATCTGCCTGCTCTGCCCACAGCCCTCCGCCACCTGTGCGTGCACTCAATCATCCTGTGGCCTGACATGCGGATGAGCCGCTCTTTAAGTCGGCTTCAGCTGGGGCTTCTGCAAAAATGCCCTACAAATGCTAATTCATAATCTTAATGACAATGAGACCAGCCGGCAGACAGGTGGTGGGGCCGGGCCCCACACACACACACACACACACAGGAGGATGCCACACAATTCTCAAAATAATTTGCATATTCCGCAGGCAGGGATTGGGGTCTGGTTTGGGGGGATTTTGCGGTTTTGGGTTGTCATAACTCTCACGACATTTATCTCAATTTCACGCACGCTAAATACTCACTAAGAGAAGGATGCCCCCCGCACCACACCCCTGAGCGGGAGAGACAGAATGATGTGCTACACTAAAAAAAAAAAAAAAAAAAACAAAGCAAAAATGCAGAGCAAATATTAAAAATTAAACAAATCTCCTGAAATTATAAATTTATTTTTTTAATAAATAAATAAAAATAATTAAATAAATATATTTGCACGATAAATAAAATTATAAATAAATATACAAATAAATATATTAATAGTGCGATGAGTGAGTGGCCAAATTCCTTTCCATAATCCAGTCCATATTTCCGTTTTTAATGGACAAAATCAAAGCGGGGTTCATGGAGAATATTTTGTGATTTATTTTGCTCCGTGCCTTTTCCTTTGCTTTTATTGCAACTGCTGGATTTTCCATGGATTGTGTGGGCATAATGAAAGTTCGGTGGGATAATCCCCATGCGAGTATAGCCTTTTGCCTTGCTTGTGTTGTATCTTTCTTGTTTAATTTAACCAAAGAGCATTTTTTCGAGTGTATTCTGAACACACACACACACACAGACGTACAATGGCGCAGGATACTTGGCATAATAATAACCGGGACAATATTCTTGCCACCAGGACCTGCCCGCCTCTTGTCTGCTGCCACATGACGCGGCCTTGCCATCGCCTTACGCCTCCCGTCATCGCTGTCAACGTGCTGGAATGCCGCAACGCAGCCCCCTGCTCCACATTCTGTTTAAATAATAAACTAAGAAAGCTTAGCGCTCAAATGCAAAGTTAAATATGCAAAATACACACACACATACACACACACACACACACGCCCACTCCTCTGAAGCGCCCTTGTGCCAGCGGAATCTGTACCCATTCCGCATTTTGCCCCTTTAAAAAAATAAGGAAACGTAGGATCATAAGCCGCTCAGCAGCTCGTTGAATGTATTTAAGCATAAATTTCAATTATGCACCAAATAAAAGACAGGGACACACACACGCACCCACGGGCAGGGAGAGCAAGGGACATAGAGCGAGAAAGAGAGAGAGAGGGAGGGAGGGAGGAGCTAGCTCTAAGCCGCTGTCATTAAAGCCGGCAAGCTACCGACTATTTCTTAACAGATATTCCATCTTGTTCCCGTCTTGGGGATACCCTTGCTGCCGTGGAGGGTATAACTGTTCTTCGGCAGGGCTACCTATAAGCCTTCCAAGAGTTCTCTCAAGGATATTCTGCCGCTGAAAGATATTCTGCTAAGAGTAGCCAATACTGCGGGTTCCTAGCAGACGACACCATTATGTGCCTGCCTATTCTTTGCGGCATTTGGCTTCTTTTTTTGTGTGTGTGTGTGTTTGGGGGGGGAAAAAAAACCCGTCCCGTGCGAGATAAGCAAAAGCGGGGGACATGTAGAATGGGAATTCGCAATCAATTAGCCTTAGTGGGCCGCGGTGTGGGGTCTCAGGGTGTCTGGGTGCGCGCATAAATGACCGCGAAAGGGAAATGATTTTTTCAGATTAAAGTACAAAAAATCTCTCCGCCAAGTGCATGGGTAATAATGCTGTTGTTTGTTGGTTGATGGCTGATTGAAAACTCTCAAGGATTATGCTGAGGTTTCAGTTGGAAATGATCCATCATGGACCCATCGGGGATGAACATTTTCCCCCTCTGTTATTATATCTATTATTTTATGCTCGTACAAAAATATATGTGTTTGGAAAAATAAAAATAAATCGTTGCAAATGGAGTGCTGCACATTATTATTAGCTTCAGATGCAATAGGGTTCAGTTCAGGGCAGCTCTAACAGAGCAACAACGCTGTAAACACAACTCCCACATTAACAGTCTGTTACCACACTGCTTTAACAGCCTGTTACCACTCTGCTTCAACAATCTGTTAGCAGTCTGATTTAACAGCCCGTTACCACTCTGCTTTAACAGCCTGTTACTGCCTTCCGTTAACAGTGCCAGGTGACCGCTGCCAGTTACAGCGCACTGTTAGCGCCCTCACGATCCGCAAGGCTCTCGAGCATCTTTTTGTTAAACAGGCCAAGTTTCAATTAGAGAAACTTCTCCAATTAGTTGTTAATGTGGTCGTGCGTCATACTCTCAAATCCGCCACAGGCGCGTAGGCTTCAGCTTGCATAATGCCAGCGGGGACCTTCGACACGACTTTCGCTACGAGTTTCCACCACTGCAAGCCGATAATAGTCTTAGATGGTTTCGACAAAGAGCAGCATTAATGCACGAAAATAGTCTGCAGCCACATGGCATAAGTGGGATCAGGTGCACAAGTATTGTCTTGCCTTTGACGCACCGAAGCAAAGCGAAGCGAAGAGTGAAATATTTCGGTAATTTCTGCAGGTTTCGAGTGCCTGCGTCGCTCTCAATGCGATTTCATTTTAATGAGCAAATCGGATCTGTGTCTCCAGGGCAACGATATACTCAGTTGGCAGACTTTATCATTTATCTGCGCACTGCAACGTGGAAACTTGTCCGCCTATCCGCCTGCCTGCCTGCCTCCGATGTGGCACCCGGCGGGCGGTTTCTTGCTCAAACGCCTCCCTGCGGCAGCGAGAACTCAAAATCAAATTACATGTTTAACAAACAAACCACTTGCATGCCACACACACTGGACACACAGGACACACCCACACAGAGACATTATGCATGCCACATGCCACTTGCCACTGGCCGCTTGCCGCCCCGTCTCGTCTCGTTTCGTTTCGTGTGCTGAACGCTCTTGGTCGCCTATCGCAATCATAAATGCCCCAATGCGTTATGTTTGGACTAATTATTCAACATTAATTCTAATTTGATTTGTTTATTTTGTACAACAAAATGTGTTTGCACATTGCTCTCCCTCTGCCCCTCTCTATGCCACCCTCTGCTCTCTGTGGCGTTGTGTTGCAGGCAGCAAGAAGTCAGCTCCCAGCTGCCCCCACGTGCTCGACACTGCCACAAACTGCACACGCAGAATAGGCCAGAGAACTCAAGCAAATAGCCACAGAAAGCCACCAAGTTTCGCTCCTCTTCGCATCCATTGCTGCTTGAAGTAAAGCTCGAAATTCATTTAGTTCTTAGCACATTTACTTTCTCTCAGTGTACGTGTGATCGGCTAAAGGGCAAGTTCGGGGTAGAGGGCTGCAGGGCGTGTCCGTTGTGCGTGTTAGTGCATATCAGAGCCCTTCGCACAGCCCCAGCCCACACCAGCGCAAAGCCCCTGATGGAAATTCAATAGAATTTTGTTTGGTGCGTAATTAAATAACACTCGTCACTGGCCCGCACAAAACATTGCCCAATGCTCAGTCGTGCATGCAAATCGGGGCCCATCAATATAGCGTGTGCATATAGCGCACCGATAACTGCTGAAAGAGCCATTGGAACGCGGACTTAGAATTATAATTCCAGCCATTAGGTGTCGGTGTGATGCAGATGGCCGAGTTGATTATTGCGCTGGGCTGCCTGAAGCTGCGTCCTCGCTGGCTGGAATGACACATTGGACTCTGCGGCCGGAACTGGCGCTCAGCATCAGTCAAGGCAGCGTCGCAGCTGCAAGTGGCAGCGCCAAATGCCAAATGCAAACAGCAGCAGAGCAGACACCAAACAAAACGCAGCACAGAGCTTAATATTTCGACCCAAAGATACCCTCTAATGGACCCGAATGGAGTGCGCGGAAGCAGCGAAAACTAAGCAGAAAGCCACAAATATATGTGCTATGTGCTCATGGCCTCATGCCCCTGTCTACCCTTCGAGTACGAGGCATAGATGGAGAGCGCCCTGAGGGCATGTAATATACGTAGAAATAGAAAGGAGTTCGTGCATGTGTGGGGTTTGTTTTTGGGGACAAACGAGAGGGCAGCACTCGGAGGAAACCCAAACCCAAAGAATTCTGAATGAAATGAATGAATTTCGCCCTACCTATCCCAGGTTAAGCCTAAGCGGAATAAACGCAGACAAACTGCCTGCCAATAAGAGCATATCAAAATATATATTGCACATTTAAGCGGGTCATTTTTTATAGCAACAAACCCCAAGGAATCCCTCTGATAATTGCAGTAACTGCGCCGAATTTGGGAATAAATACATGAAGCAATTTCCCGCCACTTATGCAACTCAGCGACAAAGCACCGAGGCCACACATGCAAAGCCCATAAGAACTGCCAGTGTTTGCATCGAGTGCGAGTTCAACGATCAGCCAATCACTCTGGCATAAATGTATAGCCATTAAAGGGCACTGGCACTGCCAGACACAAGCAAACAGCAGAGCAAAGTTTAAGTTTGCGCCACACAACACAACAAAGGGGCAAGCAAAAGCAAACAATTGCTGCTCTGCCATTTGCCACACAAAGATTTGCATTGACTGTGTGCCAAAGTTGCGAAAGATTACACCACACAGACTGCAGACCAAACACCATAGATACTAATCCGGCAGCAGCAGGGCAAGCAAAGAAAATGGAATAAATAATATAATTATTGTAATTATTACACTCCGCTTTAAGCCCCACCCCCCCAACGAGCGCTGCTGTCTTGGCATTAGCGAGTCCTCCACAGACGGCCGTGCTGAGAACTCCAATTATGCGGTTAGCTGATATGCTGATCGACAGCAGGCACCCACCTGCCACTCCTTTGGCTGCGTTCTGTGGGTGCGCCAAGTGCATCTCCTCTTTGCTGTGCGAGGGAGCATTTTCATAGAGGGAAATGCTTGCTTTTTCGGTGTGGCGTGGCAGAGAGCAATGCAAATGATTTAAGCATTGGAACCCACAATCGAGATAATGAAAGACAAGCTGCATGCTGCATGCTGCCACAATCTCCCCGAGGAGGTAAACCCAATGTTGTTTAGCCCTCTCCCCCCCACTCCCACTCTCTGTCGCAGTCTCTGTGCCAGTCTCTGTGTCGCCCTATTGGCTGGATTACACGAGACCCTTTTGCAGTGCTCCGGACCAGGGCCCATATAAATAGGCAATAGTTTTTTTGCCAGCGCCACCGCAGGAGCCACACCAATGGCAAAGGGTGACAAAGGCCAGGGGTGGGGGCAACAGTGAACACTCGGTAGCCAAGACCACAGATAACCCTGCCCCCGCCCACCTGTCCATCCCCCACCCCCCCTGTGTGTGCTGCAGCTGTGCGGCTGGTGCGGCAAGGGCTGAGGTCGAGGGTTTACGTACGTTAGGGGTATTTATGACATTTTGTAATGGAAAACCGCAAGCGTACTCTAATTAGCAAATACAGGGGACGACTCACACACACACACACACACATGCAGGCAAACACACACAGGCACAGGCGCACAGGCACAGGCACGTGCAGAGCATCTTTATTTGATATTACGCATACGCCACGGATGACAATGGTTTTTGTGAATTAGAAGGAAGTGTGGAAGGAAGGAAGTATGGAAGTATGGAAGGAGCAAGCAAGCAAGAATGGGCATCCCATTACATGCCATGGACTCTGGTTACCTTGTCAATGCCTGCTGCCAGCCCATAAGAAGCAGAAAGAAATTTTAATGAGCACACAAAAGATATGTGTGTGTGGGGGGGGACAACAGTTGAATGAATGAATGCAGTAAGAGATGGGCAGGGCCAAAAGGATTAAATGGGAGGCTGCACAGCCCACCAGTGACCCAAAAGTCCAGCCTTCAGTTACGGAAAAAACTCTTTTGTTTGCCGAGTATCTATTTCCGATGCCGAGCTGCAGCAGATGTAGAGGCCAGTGCTTAAAGTTGAAGTTAACTTCACATGGGGTTCAGTTTGGGTATAAAGATGATATTGGTGCCAGCTGCAGTTGCCTGGGAATATCCAACAATTGTCTATAAGCTGGGATACCCACTCCAATATGGTAATGTCACCTTCAAGGCATTAATAGTCTTCTTTTTTTGAGTGGGAAATATACTCAGTGCGGTATTAGTCCCAGCGGATAATGAAGAAAAAGGGGAAACAAAGAAAAAGGAGTAAGCTAAAGTCCCTTCGACAGTTCTCAACAAATTAAGCTTTAATGAGCCACATTTTTGCACACTTTTCAGTTGATTTATGGCGACGCCTAAGCCCATGAACATACATATATATATGTATATATAGCACTGTATAGTATTGCATATCGGTGTGGATCGGCGGGAGCAGCAGCAGCGGCTGGGCTGGGGTGGGTAGATTGCAGCCAATTAACGCTGCTGCTGCTGCTGCAATTAATTTTAAATGCAACGCATCAAAACTAATTGCTCAAAACAGAATTAATTAAAAAAATATACACAAAAATACAAATACAGTTGTCCAGAGAGAGAGACAGAGAGGAGAGAGTGGGAGAGAGGGAGCAGAACACGTGCCGACTGGGCGGATACCCTCGAATGCTGATTGTGGCAGCCATTGAATGGGATGGAAGGGAATGGAGTGGAGTGCTGCTTCGATACCGTGTGGATGCTGTGGGGCAAACGCTCTCGGAAATCGTGGATGCCCCACAATGTTGCAGCCCCGCAGTGAAGATCAAGGAAAAGGCAAATGGCAAGTAGAGGAAGGCGAATGGAGGCGGCAGTGGGAGGAGCTGGGTTGGTGGTGCGGTGCAGTGCGGTGCGGTGGTGTGAAGCAGCGACAAAGTATGGCGAGCGATGCGAAGGCGGAGGCGGAGGCGCCATATTGTTAACAATTCTGTGTGCATACTAAAATGGCGGCCCCCCGGAACCACACTTGCCCCACAGCAGGGGGCACACAGCAGCAGGGAGCGAGCAGCTCCCCCGACGCTGTGTTGTGTTTAATTTCTTTTTGCTGCTGGTGGTGCTGCTGCTGGTGCTGCCACTGTTGCAAGCTCTGCTGCTCGTGCCTCTGCAACATCTACTTCTGCCGCTGCTGCGTGGCATGCAAATGAAATGTCATAAAAATTGCATCTCTGCTGCGATGCCGCAGCGCTGGCAGCGGCGTCAATGTTGCAGCTGCCACACCATACACCATG
This sequence comes from Drosophila ambigua, assembly GCA_018150905.1. NCBI lineage: Eukaryota > Metazoa > Arthropoda > Insecta > Diptera > Drosophilidae > Drosophila > Drosophila ambigua. The sequence continues at coordinate 2,072,474 of JAECWS010000151.1, read as the reverse complement.
GAGCATGGAGCATGGACCGCCTCTGCCACCGCTGTCAACCGCAGCAATGAAGCAGCGACGCAGCGCGCATATTTTCCAAGATTTTTCCCCTCTTTTCCCTTGCTTTTTTTTGTGTTTTTTTTTTTAATTTTAGAAAAACGCAGACAATTTTTTTTCTGTTGCTTTTGCTGCACTGCTGCTGCTGCCTCGCGCTGTGGCAATGTTGCATAAATGAAAACGGGAATAGAAAAATGCACAGAGGCTCGGCGCCACACACACACACACACACACACGGAGATACGGAGACACATATGTCTCCTGGGAGAGCGCAGCCAAGCGAAGGGAAGGTGGGAAAAGCAAAATCCAGAGGGCAAGGCGGTGTGGAAAGCCAGAGGGACAGAGAGGCAGAGAAGCAGAGGCTGTGGAGGAGCCAACGACAGTTTCGAAAATGTGCAAAAGTATTAAATTTCCGACGCCCAGAGCGGAACCATTGGAACCAGCCGAAAGGAAAGCGGCAAAAGGCGCTGCGGTCACCCCATCCCCCATGGGCGGACGCACCACCACACACGTGGCACTGTAACTAAAGATGCAGATTGGAAATGAGGTTTTGTGGCGGGCAAAAGCTTCCATCCAGCGTCCATCCGATGGCTTGAGACAACAAACAAACAAACAAACGAGCAAAAAGGTGCATGGAATCGGGGATGTGGCAGTGCGCCAACGTTGAGTGCGAAGCACAAAAGTCGGAGTGCGATATATACCTATATTCGTTGTAGATTTAAATTTGTATATTTTGCTGGTTTTAACATTGACGGCTGCTGCGTATTTAGCTGTAAATAACAGCGCTAACAGTGCGCTGTAACAGGCAGCGCGCACAGACTGTTAATGGGGAGCGGTAACAGGCTGTTAATGGAGAGCGGTAACAGGCTGTTAAGCTGGAGTGTTAACAGCGCCACTGAATAGAAGGAATGGCAGCAAGGATTAATATTGATAAAAATAATAATATATTTAATATTGAATAGTTGAATAAGGAGACAAAAATGTAATTTAAATTACAGAAAATATCAAACCTCAAAGCGGGTTTTACAACACTGATTGTTGTTCATTCGAAGGTTCCTCGAGCAAGTCCACATGGCTGCGGCTCTGACTGCGGCTTTGGCTCCAGCTCTGTTGCTCGCTCTCTTCCTGGCTCTCCAGTGCCGGCGCCTCCTGCTCCATGTCCGCCCAGCGGCTTCTTCGCACGCCGCCCCTGGCCATCCTGCCGAATGGCATGTAGAAGCGGGAATGCTGCCACTGCATGTGCACCAGATAGGAGTAGGCCACCAGCTCAAAGTACAGACCCAGAACTGCAAGCAAAAGGCGATTAGGAAGACCATGGCCATGGCACTGGCTGATGCGGATCCTACCCAACAGCAGGGAGAGCGAAAGTATTTCGTAGTAGCAGTAGAAGCAAGTTCTCAGGGCATGCTGGATGACGAACATGGGGCACAGCAGCAGGTGCAGCGCGTTCGTGAAGAGATAGATCCGCACCAGACACTGCCACTCCTGCAAGTCGGTAAATCGGTTAATCAGTCGCAGACTCTCTGTGGCTGGGCAAGGGGCGTACCAGGACTGTGCCCACCATCAGCATGGCCGATCCGATGAGGTACACCAAGTAGCCGAGACGACCCAAATACAGCAGCAAATTACCTGAGGGGGGTCGGGCCGAAAGGGTATGGGTATGGGTATCAAGGTATGGCATCCGCCTGCGTCAATTTACTTTCGCCAAAGAGCAGGCACAGCGCCGAGCTGCACATCTCAAAGAAGCCCATGAGGCAGCAGCCCACGCGCAGATCCACACAGCAGCAGCAGTCCCGCAGGCTGTGCCGCAGCCTCTTCTTGTGCCGCTCGTAGTCCGGCGGCAGCGCCTGCTGCTGCTGCTGCTCGGCGATGTCGCTGAACGAGTACTGGGGCGTGGCTGGCTCCTCCTGCGCCGTGTCGATGAAGGAGTGCTGCGGCGTTGTTTGGGTCTCGACCTCCCTCACGAGCTGAGCAGTGCGACCGGGCTGCGGCGCCACTGGGGGTGTCCCGCTTTGCCCGCTTTTGGACATGATAATACACCCAAATAATGCGCCCTTGGAAAGACTTCTTTTCGGTTTTTGAATTTTGTTTTTTGATTTTTTGGCGCACAGAATTGTCAGCCTGCTTTCTGTTGACTGTCAGAATTAAACGAAAGGCTTTGCAGCTGCCGCAATTTATCCCCCGAAAAGGTAAACGTTCCTCTGGCCACTGCACTCCATTCACCCGTCTCTCCTTTCCCTTGAAATCACTTCAAAAAGTTCCGCATGCTGTTGTTGCTTTTAGCTGCATTTGGCCAGAAATTCCTGTCACATTTTGCAGCATTTGGCGGTGCAGGGACGGCACCGTGCGGAGGGAGGGCGTGCAGTGGAAGATATAGTGCCGGTTCTTTGGTCACAAAACCCGTAACCCTAGCAATAACCCATGCCTGTGCCCCAGCTACTGCCCCTGCCACTGCTGCTGCTGCTGTTCCTTCCACAACTTCCGACATGCACTCAATGCTCTGGCTCTTGATGATGATGTTGCTCCAACTTCTGTGTGGATTGTGGACGGGCCAGGACTGCTGATGACCACAGGACATACACCCGGACCCACACACTTGACGGGCACCACATAGCTGCAGCAGCAGCAGCAGCCCTGTCCCTCTCCCCTCATGCCACTGCCCAAAAACCATCTGCAGCAGCGTGCCACAAGCTCGGCTCGGCTGGCACGGCTCCCCAACTCTTTTGCATCCATCTTAAAATCTCCCGGCAACCTCCCTCCCCCCTTCAGCCAGCTCCTATCAATTCAAACAATGTGACCAAGTGCGTGGCAAAGTTCTTCCACATTTGGACAACTTTCATCGGACTCCTCTGGCACTCATGCGGCCCCGCACCCTGCTCTTGATTCCCTCCCCCCGGTCTCATATGGTGTGTTCTGTCCATCGTCCTGTGCATGTGTGTCTGTGTTTGTGTGCTGGGAGAAGCGGCCCAGCAGGAGAAAGCTGATCAAAATTATTTGAAGCTTTTGCAATTTTTGTAATTAAGCGAACAAAGCCAAACATTTTCTCAGGCATTTTCCCCATCCCACCAGCAGGCGGCAGGAGGCAGCGGTGGGTGCTGGGTGCTGGGTGCAGCTGCATGTGGCAGCTGATAGTGTCAGTTTTATTGTTGGCCCACTGTTAGTGCCACTGTTACTGCTGCTGTTACGCTCTCTGTACGTCTCTCGCACAGTTGTTGCCGGGAAAAGTTGCCGGACAACTGCAAAAACTGCAGCATGCAAATCGAAAAATAATTACAATTGCGCAAAGTTTTCAAACGAACAGAGAGGAGACAACTGGCGACCCAACCAGCCAGCACCCCAGCCCACTGCACCCTTCACCCTTCACTGTTCTGCCCGGGTCTAAGGGGGGAGGAAGTGTCCCCTGATTTCTTTCCGTTTCCGAGAGGCAGAGACAAGGACACACAGAGCTACACATAGACAGCGAAGCAGCAGGAAAGGGAGAGAAATGCACAGAGATGTGAGTCCACATGTGTGAAACGGGAAGAATCTGTGGCAGAGAAGGGTAACAGGAGGCTCAGCAGCCACAGAAGGAGGTACAAAGGAGCAAGGAAGCAAACGGACATCAAAGAGTATCAGGTAATGGCAAAAGTTCCACTGAAAGAAAATGTAGGCTCTCGAAAATGATGGCGTGGGCAGCGGCTGCAGGCAAACAGCGCTGTTAACACCGCCAGCTAACAGCCTGTTACCGGACAGTCGTTAACAGTTTGTGTAGCCGGCTGATATGCAGACCTCTGTTATGCTGACAAAATATTTAAAATATTAATGAAACTTTCTGAAGTTATGCCCAAATGAATTATCTTTCAATCCCATATAGTTCAAAGCAATATCCTACACTCATTCTACTTGCTGAGTGGTTCCGAAATATGCATACCTTCTGGAGACTCCCCTGAGAGGCCATTGCATGCCCCTGCACGCGCTTTCTTAATGATTAAAGTTCTCTTTTTACTTCGTATTAATTGTTTGCAGTGTAGCAGCATTTTTGTTGCAGTGCAGCAGGGAGCAGGGTTTCCGAGCAGGATGTGTCCTTCAGTGCGTATTGCGTAGGATGCTTTGTCAGTGCATTTTGTGGGGGTGGCTCCGCCCCTCCAATGCTGAATTTCGCATTAGACATACATTCAAAACTGTTATTGTCTCCATCTCTCTCTCTCTCTCTCCCTTTGCGTCCCGTGGCAGAGGAAAACTTTGAAAACTCATTCAGTGTCATGTAGATTTTTGCGTATTTTTACTGCCCCCACCCACTCTGACAAAAAAATAATTGTTGCCTAACTTTGTGCCCAAGCTCATAAAACTGTGCCCGTGCCTCCGAGCCTCCGCGTGCTCCTTCCTGGACCCATTACTCGGGATCTCCTCTGCTCCCGGGGCCCATTATCCGTGGCAACACCCCCCACCCCCTCCAGGCAGCAGCAAGTCGGCAGCCGACAGTCGGCAGCTATCCCAGTGTTGGTGGCATTTTAAAACTATTGTTCATTTCAAGCATCAAGAAACTTGCCAAATTGTTGCTGAAGCGCCTGTCGAAACTTTTTAATTTTGACGCCCTGGCAGGTGGTGTGTAGCCCTGACCCAATGCCACTGCCACAGTCAGGGTGGGTGGTGCATATCTTAGGGCAGCAAATGGTGGATCATTGAGCGATTCTGTTAACTATTATTACCCAAAAAACCTTCACAGACCCTCGCTGATCGATGGATGGTCAATGCTTATGCTGTCCTTACTTTTAAATATTATTTTTATATCACTATTTCGATTATTATTGGAGGGATATTATTGGCAGCGAGCGTGAAGTAAAGGTGTACCATGTGGGATTTAATGGGCAGTCACAGGCAGACAGTAACAGAGTCTGTGAAGTTAACAGGGATGAAGCGTCTGCAGAACGAACAGAGCTAACAGAGAGAGCGACAGCGAAAGAGCAAGGAGCCAAGAGAGTCACGCCTCAGATCGATGCCAAACTTTCGGTGATAAATAATTTGAAAAAAATCTGAATTATGCCAGAAAATTTTGTACACCTTTTCCGACTTAAAATAAATTAACTTATTATTATTTTTTTTTTTTGTTTATTTTTAGGTTACCTTTCCTGGCCCTGTGCAAAAAGCAGAAAGTAAAAGCCGCAGCCCAGCACCTTTTAATCATTCGATGCCAAGTTAATATCGCGCACAATCTGGAGACTAATCTCATTTGGGTTTCCATTTCGTGCTTCACGGACATTGCTCATACGCACCATTAGCCAGGGGGAAAGAGCAGCGAGTGGGCAGTGGAGAGTCGAGAGTGCCACCCACTGTGGCCCAGTTGTACCGAGCATTCCCCGTCGTACAATGGACGCAGGCCCGGACCCAGAGCCCGGCACAGGCATCGCCTTTGATTCAATTAACTTTGTTTATCGCGCATAATGCATGGATTATCAATATCAATTGACATCAATTTGGGCCGCTGGGGTGGCCCAACCAATGGCCAAATTACCAAAAGAATCTTAACAGCATTCCCGGACTGAGTCTGTCTGCACAACGAAAAATGTTTGGACAGCGTTTTTGCTGCTGAGGCATTGAAAAGTTGTCCCTTGTTAATACGCTTGCCCCGAAAGGTATTTGGCATTGGTTGGCCGGGCGGAGAGGTTCCGCCGTAGCAGCTGCCATAAATATGGCTGCTGCAGCTGCCTCTCCGATTGAGTTGGAAGTGTATCCAAAGCTTCGGCTTGGCGCTCAGCCACTCGATGAGTTTTTGCGGCGACTTTGACTGTGGCAGCGGCTGTGGCTGTGGCAGCGGCAGCGGCTGTGGCATTTCAATTAAATCCTCCCCCATCTAATTGAATTGAATGGAAATTGAATTGAACACTGTCCAAAGTATGTGTGTGTGTGTGTGGCTGTGTGTGTGTGTGTCTGTGTGCCATTTAAAGCTGACCCTGTGACCCATTAAATGTTCACTTATCTCCCGCTCACTGACTCTCTGCAGGATCTGGTGCGCTGTTTTGTTGCAAGGCAAAAGAACACAAAAACCAAAGTAATTTTAATTTCAACTTAAGATGTGGATGAAGTTGATTGCTGCTGACATGGCCCAAAGACAGAGACAGCGACGGAGACGGAGAAAGCGAGAACTTTTTATATGGCTTTAATTGCCACACACCCACACCCACACACACACACACACACACACACACACACTCAGATAATTAAAAAGTTTTCTCGCGCGCTGCGTAAAGTGAAAAAAAATAAAATATTGTTGCCACACCCCTCCCCGCCGTTCATAGCGGCATAAAGGGGGGGGTGGGGCGAGGCGGTGCACAAAAGAGGATCAGGTTGAGGCAATGTCTTTACAGGGATTAAGTTGGAGAGATGGAGAGCAGCCTCCACGCCGCCGCCAACTTGCCACAATTTATGCATTATTATTTGCCTCCCCCAGCTGCCATTCCTTGTGCACTTTCCACGGTGCGGCGCGGCATGCCACGCAGCTGGCATCCAGGATCTACTAGCTATGCATCAACTGAATTTCAGAGCGCACCAAAGGAAAGATGAGGCCATCATGTGCAGCCACTGGCAGTCCAGGGCAGTGGGAATTATAATTGCAAAATGCATATGCCGGAGTGCAAGAGGCATTCGACTCACAAATCCAGCGGCAGCAGTGTTAATTATTATATTATTGTACGCCTCGGCCACAAAACATTTGCATGTGGTATGTGGCATGTGGCATGTGGTCAGCCCAGGAGCCGTGCAGGAGGGGCACTGCCGAATGACTGCATGCATAATGCAAATTTATCCACAAATATCAAACGGTTAATGCCCGGCGCAGACTTTGTCTCAAGACGTGGACCATAATTGAGTGGTTGCCAGGCAATGCACAGCCACAGGCAGGCGTTCTGCTGCCAAGTGAATGCTGTTGTCAGCTGCCTGCAACTTGTGCAGGTTGCAGGTTGCAGGGCGCCTGCCCTGGCTGCTGCTGCTCCTCCTCCTTTGCTCTCTTTCGCTTAAATATTCTTGGATGTTTGCATTTAATAATTTCTCTAAGGCTCCTCCGCCTATCCAATAATTAAAATGTATTTTTGGCCTTGCTTTTTTCACTCTTAAAACCCTCGCAAAAAAAGCCTCCTCCTCCTACGCCAGGGTATCGCCTAGTCGATTGAAGTGTCCCAAACGGCTGTCATTTCGTTTCATGTTGTGCTTTTTATGGCCGCCCAACCTCCTTCACCTCCTGCGCCAAAAGTAGCCTCCAGAATGAGTGAGAGCAGCAAAAGTCATTTCGCCAAGGTTCACATAATCAAGGCATCTCTCTGCCTCTGCCTCTGCCTCTCTCTCTCTCTCTCTGTCTCTCTTTGTCTCTATTTATGTCTATCCTTATCTCATTCTCAGCTTTGGCTCTCAGTCTGATTTCGACACATCAGCGACGACGACGACGACGACGCTGGCAATGGCAGAACGTTGGCAGAATGTTGGCAGAATGTAATTTGTTTTATGGTTTTGTAACCGTTAGTTTTCATGTGCACATATGTCTCTCCCCTCTCTCTCTGTGGCATCTCTCTCTCGCAGCACTTCGTCACGTCATGCCTTATTATTGTTAAAGATTTTGGCACTGCATTTCCAGGCATTTCCACAAATAAGTTTTAATTAAAATTAAAATCAAAATGTGCCTGCAACTGCCACGCTGTCTCTCTCTCTCAGTCCCTCTCTCTCTGTGTCTCTCTTGAAGCATGCAATATATTAACTAATTTGCATTGCATCTGAAGACAGTTGGCACCTTCTTGGCATTCTAAATGGGCATTACAACACCTTTCCAGCATGCTAACGATACGTTTAAGAGGGCGTACTTTGGCCTCCTTTGGATTGTGAAGTTTTGTGTGGGTGGTGCGGGATGCGGGATGCGGGGTGGCTGAAACATTTTATTGCCTTCATATTTTCCATGCCCTGAATGTCCCAGACTTCTGTCATAAATTGCACAAGCCTTGCACAAATGAAGCATACACCCAGAGGAAGTTCAGTTGCAGACACAGGGCCAGCAAGGGAGAGAGAGTGAGAGGGAGATGGAGCAGGAGCAGGAGCAGGAGAGAGAGCCAGTGATAGGGACAGACTTTCGTGAGTACACACCGATGCGCATACACACTCGCACATAATTTGAATAGCTCACAAAAATGCACATTTATCGCATAATTCTGTCGTACATCAGGGTGGCCAAGGGGCCACATGCAGCACCCTGCCAGCCGCATCGCTCCGTGGCATCTACGGGTATATCTTTATTTTGCGTGGTTCGTGCAGGTTTTTGCAGCTTCCATATAAGTGGATTCATACATGGATTCAATACGCATTCATGGGGCTGCTGTGACACCACTGCCAACGATGCTTAAACTTTGCCACTCGCTTCATTTCCATTGCACACAATGCCCAAAGAGCAATATGAATTAATTGCAGCAGGATTGCAGGATAGAATTGAAGATTTACGATTCCAATCATGAAGAATGAATGTTAATGCTGTATTTTAATGCAAATGTGTAGAACGTTGCGATCTCCGCTAGCGCTCTCAGAGAGCCGTAACAGCTGTAGGCGCGCTAACAGTGCGCTGTCCACAGAGGCGTAACAGGCTGTTAGCCAGAACTGTTGGCAGCGCTGTTACAGCTGCGCTGCTCCAAGTAATTTCCCTGCAATTGTGCCCCACCCTCAACCAGAATGCAAATTGAATCATCAGCAAAATGTACGACCACTGCGGTGTAATATTCTCCACCGCGATTCATACAACCCAAGCCCAATGTTAATTTCTGTCCGTTTATTAATTCCTGGGACCCACACGTCATCACCGGGAATGCATTAAGTAGCCCGCACAGTGAGTGCATTTGTTATGTGGTCAGACCCAGTAGGAGCAGCAGCCCCCCACCCAGTCCGAGTGCATGCGTTTATGAGTTTACGAGTGTATTCATGTAATCGTGAATATCAAGTGGTTTAATGCCAGCAGCAGACGGACCTTGGGCTGCAGGGCTTCAAGACGTGACCATAATTGTGTGGTTTGCGAGGAGAACTTTGCCATATTCGGACCACGACAGGGTTGTCAGAGTCAGTCATCAGTTTGAGAGTCAGTTTCAGATTCAGATTCGGGCAGGGTTCATTCGTGGCCACTGTCCATCAGCATTGCTGCTGTTCCTTCTGCTTCTGTTTCTTCTGCTCCTTCTGCTTCTACTCTTGTATTCTCCTGTATGCTCCTTCACCTTGAGATTTCTCTCTGGACTCAATGGATGGACTACACGGCCCACAATAAAACTCATGACAAAATCATTACAACCATTTGGAATAGTTATCGTTCTACACTCGCATATCCTACATATGTACCGGCACCTCCTGCTGCGGTGCTGCTCCTTCTGCTTTTTCTTCCGCTTCTGCCTCGCTCGTGCTGTTGCTACTGCTGCTGCTGCTGCTGCTGCCTGCCCGCTTAGTTTTGCTCTAGGAAATGGCAAAAGCTGTAAAAAATTTGCATTTTTATAACAACTTAAGTCAGCAGACGACGACTTTACTTTTCCGAGCACTTGAACTGGTTTTTCCTTTACCCCATAGAAAGTTTTGCATGCGTGTCGCTCTCCCACTCATCCTGACCCCGCCGCTACCCGCCACCCAGTCCCAGTCGCCAGCCGCACCACCCCCCTCCATATCAGCATATCTAAACTGTATAGTATATATACTCCCCCCCACCCCTCCCACATACATATACCAACATGTGTGTGTGTGCATTTATAATAGCAGTTATATTTATGAACTAGAAAAAAAAAGAAAGAGAAGAAAAAGCCAGCAAAAATTGTGTCCATTTTGCAATTTGCCGCCGGCGCGGTGCACACCAGGCAAAGTGGTTGAAAGTGTGCGGGACGGGGCAGGAGCGGGGCTAGTGGCGGGTAGCAGCCGGACAAGGTGGCGCTGGGATAAGTGGATACACATGCATGGGGTGCGAGTGGGGGTGGGGGTGGGGTTGGGGCTGGGAGATGCGACTGAAAATGAACTTAAAGGAGAGTTAGGTGCCTGCCCTCAATGGCAGTTCTTGCTGGAATTTCCTTGCAGGAATATTCCCCATTTGCTCTCTTATAAATTAGCGAAGATCCATAGCTGGAAAGCACCTAAAGATGTGCTCGATGGTGGTTCCAGTTTGAGATATTCGAAGCCCGAAAATAAAATATACTCCCTCGGATGTAATTCGCTTCTTGGCAGCTCTAGGAATTTTAGCTAGGGAGCCATCTGAATTAGCATTAGATCGGTAATAACTAATAGATATTTTCTGGTTTTATTTTATTATTATTATTATTTATTTGTTGTTTGTTAGCGCTCTCTGGAAGCGATCCAAACGGCTCTCGAGCGGCCCTAACTTACAGGCTGGCTGCTGTATCAAATATGTTGAGTTTAATGGAACTAAAGATCAGACATCTCGGTAATATATTTAACAGAAATGATCTTTATTCTATATAAATTCTAGCACACAAGAGAGGGGCGTATTGAATCTATTTAAATCAATGTGTCAGAACTATTTCTGCATTATTATCATTCCAGTTTATGACCTTTGACTGGTGACTATTCGTGTATTAAATTGAAATTACCTTCTACTCCATACAGATTGCACTTCGTTATAAGTCATTTTCCATCCTAGCGCGACCAGCAAATAAATACTAAAAACTATTCTAATAGTTATAAACATTTGAAAATTCAGAAATAGTAAACTGAAAGCTGACAAAAGACATTTGGTTTGGCACTTTTGCCACTTTGGCACTTTGAAGTTTTCCTCGCTTATTGCTCTTCGTTATAAATTTACTTGAATTGTTAATAAATGAATTTTGCTTTGTTTTATCGTTACATATACACGACCTCTCCGCTCTACGAAGAATTTTTAATTGATACTCGAATAAGTTTTTGCCAAAATACGCAGTAGATGCCCATTAAATTTGATTAAATGATCCAAATTCGATCGTTAAAACGTCCACACGATGGATATGCTAACCATAACGCAGAAGGTGCTCGTACGGCGATCGAACGGCAAGAGTAATTGGCCTCCATAATCCGGCTGGGCAGTCGTCCGAGAAGAATTCACCCAGAGGCATGAATGTGCCCCTCGACCGGATCATAACAATTAATCCGCACATCCTTCCTCGCCCGTTGGTTTCTCTTCCCAATCACAATTTCCGTGGGCGGAGTGTTCAAGGGGAAACGGCAGCACACCTTGCGCCATGCGCATCGCGTCAAGAAACTGAGAGTCCAGATCATGGCCGAAAAGCCAGTGCGTCCACGGCCTGCTTCCCCGTCTTCGTCTGTGTCTGGCCATGAGACGGCGGACTCGATCGGCAATCTGCTTCAATCTGGTTTGCCTCCTCCTCCTCGTCAGGCCCATCCTCGTTGCATGCCCGTATTTTGTCCGTCCGTTTTGTTCCCCTGCCCTCCTGAATGGCTGCAACAGCCAGCGTCCCGTGTCCGCTGGATGGGATGGGATGGGATGGGATGGAACGGATGGACACTGCTAATGCGCATTGTATGCGATAAGTTCCAAGGCCCCTCCAGCACTCGCCCCAGAACTTCCGACGTCTTCATCGTGGCACAGTGGTTCGGCATGCAAAGGGAAATGCTCATCCTGCTGGTTGGTTTTGTGTGGCGGGTGGCCAATGTGCGAGTGTGCGCGTGTGCCACTGTGCCGTCTGGCAGTCTGTCGTCAACGATGTGAAGTTTGCCTTCCGCTTGTCGCTTCACATGTTGGTCCTTGGCACCGGCTACCAGTCTCCTTCCTGGCTCTGGCTCTGGCTCTGGGTCTGGTCTGCGTCGTTTTGGAGTCCGCTTGTCGCACGACCAGCACACAAATTACCATCGTTGAGCAGAAGCACCACTAACAAGTAGCAGGAAGAGCAACAGAACAAGGAGGAATGGAGAACGCAGCTCGGAGGTGCCGTGTGGTGTGTGGTGCTGCTGCTCGCCAATTGTCCGTTTTTTGTGTTTGAGATTGATGATGAAAAACTGGCTCTTGATGTTTGTCAGCGCTGCCACTTCCTCGTCCATTTGTTTAAATAATTCACCGAGACGACGAGCTCTGACATGCATATCGAGTCGCCTTAGCGTTTCCTGGCGCTCACATCCATATGCAGGCAGCCAGCGCCAGCTCAGGTCGCGCTTCATCTCTGTCGCTGTGAGGGTTCGGGGCGGGACCGGGTCGTTGGGTAAAATGCGTTTTAGTATGCATGCTGCCATTTCTATATGTCCATGCCGCCGCTCGCAATTGCTTGCTTGCTTGCGTGCATATTTTATGCACATTCTCATGCCTTACCTTCCCTTGCCTCGCCTTGGCCTTTTTTCATGGTTTATTTCCAACTGCAATTTGGCGCTGTTGCTGCGCAGCTGGTCGCATTTTTTACTGGCTGGGCGCAACATGTTGGTCATTTGCCGCATACGCAAGTAATCTGTACCCGCAAATCACTTGCTGGCGACGAAATTATATCAATTTAGTCGGCGAGGGAAAGATGTATGAAGATTCATATTTACCTTCAAAAACGTTGCGGTGCTAGTGGCAATGCTGGTCGATAGCGATCATCAATATCGAATGTCGATGGATCCGCCAAGCGCTGCCAGATCGACGGAAAAATGTGTGAGCTTTCAATGCGGTTGAATTTAACAAAGTTTTGCAGCTCACGGGTACCAATAATGGGTATCAGAACCGGGATAAATGTATTTATAAAACACAAACATTTGCATTAATAGGTAAAAAACATATCAATTTAGGATAATATCATAAATAATGTTTCAATGGATCTTGGAACAAAACATTTAACACCAATTAAAAGAAATAAGGTATACAAAAGTACATACGCATAGAAGAAACTTGGTTGACCAGCAACACTGACGTCACATTTAGTCAACATTTAAGTTTTTGTTTGAACCTTAATATGTAAACAATCCAATGAATGAGTTCTAAAAACTTGCCCATCTTGTAGAAAATTTATGTATCTAATATCTAATTAAAATAACGCCTCACCCATTGTGGACCAGTGGATGTATCAATTTTTATTATATATTTTAAAACTTGAAGCTTTGCTTGCTCATATCGTAGCAATATTTATTTTATGGTGTAGCTGCATTTAAATGGAGGTAAATAATTACGGTGCTAAGACATTAGACTGATAGCCTTATGGGAAATGCTGCAATCAGAGCGGGATAAAATTTAGCGGGCTGTGTTTTGTTGGAAGCATAATTTTGTCTCAAGTATTGCCTCAGCTGTTCGACAGAAAACGTGTCTAGAGACGACTACAAACAATAATTTCGCATTTTGTCTCTCATGCCATCCCTCTCTACACAGCAAAAATGGCCAAGTTTAATGTCATAACACCATAAGAGGTATTCCTTGGTATATTTAAGGTATATTGTGAAAATTAGAAGGTATATTTCGGTATATTTCTAAGGGAATGGAGGTTATATTGTATCGATAAATCCGCGGTCACACTGCACTTGCACATAAATTTAGTTTTTTTTTGTTGATTTTCGCCAAGAAAATGGCCAATGCTGTACGTAAAACTGAAAAAATTGCTTGCATCTAGTATTTGTCATATAAATATGCATTTACAGGCCAGCACAAGTGCCGGAGGCAGTGCAGGAGCGGGATCAGCAGCAGCAAACGCAGTCGCTGGGTCTGCTGTGGCTGTGCCCGGGGCTGGCGAGGAACAGCGACGCATCTGGGTGGGAAATTTGGATTCACGGATCACCGAGTAAGTTGATTGCAGCCAAAACGCTGACCGCGAAACCAAAGCTAATAGTCACTCTCCCCTTGCCAATTATCGGTTTCAACTTCTCAAACTAATGCAAAAATGCGGTCCCATCGAAAAGTTCGACATGCTGTTCCACAAGGGCGGCCCAATGGTTGGCCAGTCCCGCGGCTATGCCTTTATCACATTCGCCCAGGTAGGTAGCCCCCCGCCAACAGCAAGCCCCCCCCTGTACACTGTACTCACTGAATTTTCCATTCCAAGAATGAGGGAGCCACCAATGCGCTGCTCAAGCTGGATGGCACAAGCGTGGGCAGCCGCTCGATAGCCGTCCGCCTGGCCAAGAACATCAAATATGTGAGTTTAACCTTGAAGGCGCGTCCTTTATCCTGTCTAATGCTTACACAAACTGTGCACAGGATGATCTGCAAAAGCCCAAGCCGCGCATCGAGATTCCCGCTCTGGGAACGGGCAAGCGCGAGGAGAAAATCAGCAAATCGGAGGCCATACGCGCCATTGAGGCGAAGCTGAAACATCTCGAACGGCAGACGGACGACAATCTCGAGCTGAGTCCCAGGGACGGCATCAATGCGAACGTGCCCTTCATCCAGCGCTTTCAGTTCAACAAGGATCGGGACAATACTCAACGCTATGGCAAATCGTCGGCCCCCTACCATCGACAGCAGCGTCCGAAGCGACGTTGAGGCCACCGAAATGCACCGCGAAAAACTTCGTTTAGTTTACATGAAATTTTAGTACTTAGGGCGCTACCTCAGCAGCAGACAGCCTGACAACCACACCATTTACTTTACAATTAATTTATTTAAGAGATAAAGACACACCCAGTATGAAAGGAAACGCAAGCGTGAGCATTACTTGGGAGCAAACTTGAATTTGCCGCGCATCTGTTCGGGCAGTGGCACGGTGCCGGGGCAGGGCACCTGTCCGGGAATCTCGCAGATACAGTGCCGGTCGCAGCCGTAGCCGAAATTGGCCGGATTGTCCTTACTCTCCTTCAGGCGGGCCTCCGCATCCAGTTGTTCGCTGAAAGAAAAGAAGCGGAAATTTAAGGATTGCAGGAGCAGCAGATGGGAGATGTGAGCATGCGACCAGCCACTTACCGCGTCTTGCCCACCACTTGGACCAGATGGTCGATGATTTGGTCCCTATCGCGGCTATCAATGTCGATGAGCATGTCACGGCCATCGTCAAAGTAGCAGCGCACAAACGGCGACGGCGTCATGTTCTTCATGGTGAGCACCTGCACCTCGGGATTCTTGAACTGCACCTGTGGAATGTTCCAGAACACAAAGTCCCTGTGGAACAGAAGAGCAACAGATTAGATTTGATCAGCATTGGGCGAGAGCAGAAGACCCACCTGGCGCCCGCATGATGATCGCCGTATGTGTTGTAGTTCACGCTGAAGATGCGCACCTTGTCCTTGAGCACCAATTTGCCTGCATTCAGGTACTTGAGGGTGCGCCGGATCGGCTCGCGTCCCTTCATGAAAGGCATGCTGGAGTTTTAATTGAAATAAATGGTGCGAAAACAAAAACGTTTTTTAGTTAGCGGCTGCTTGTGTAATGCACCCAGCTGTTGGCCTAGTGTGGCCGTATACTTCAATATCGAGTGCAGTAAATCGATATAAATTTTTCACTCAGAACGGAACTCAAAGTACTTACAACAAACTAAAAAGGAAACAAAATCTACATGCAATACTTATAAGTTCAAATAATTTCCTCAAATACAAGCAGTTGATTAAAACATCATGCTAATTACAATCGATATGTGAAATCAATACAAATATCGATATTATTTCAAACAACAACAAAATTAAATGGAAGCCGGCTAATTTTAGAAAATATAACTAATTACCACCGTTTGGCAAGGAATTATTGAACAAAATGATGGAAATAACACTGGCCGTGATCAAGCCGCATGTGCTGCGCAACACATACGCCCTGCAGCAGATAAAATCGCTGATCGAACAGAACTTTCGAGTGCTCGGCCAGAAGGAGGTGCACATTACGAAAGAACTATCGGATCGTTTCTATGCGGAGCACCGGGGCAAGTTCTTCTACCACCGCCTGACCACCTTCATGAACAGGTGAGTGTGGCAGAGTCCTGTCCGCCCGCCTGCTTTTGTCGTATACCCTGGAATATATGCTCCCATCGTAGCGGCCCCTGCTATGCGCTCATACTGCAGTCGGAGGCCTCCATACAGAAGTGGCGCCGCCTGATGGGTCCCACCAAGGTATTCCGTGCCGTCTACACCGAACCGCAGTGCATACGTGCGCTCTACGGACTGTCCGACACGCGCAACGCCTGCCACGGATCCGATAGCGAGGCGTCGGCGCTGCGTGAGATCGGCATCCTATTTCCGGAGTTCGATGTGCTTGCCGTGGCTGAGCGCGAGGCCAAAAAGGAGACGTAGTACGCTCCATACGCGAATCACTTATTAGCCAAAATGTTTGGCCAAGCCTCTTTGTAATTATAAGACAGCATCAGAGCATCATTTGGTGAGCCCTTGGGCTCCCGTTGCAGCTGCTACAAAGTCTGCTGTATAACGGAAACTCCCACATGTCTGTGACTGCCTCTGCTTAGCAGTGACAGAGATAGAGAGAGAGAGCCGGACAGGAAGCTGATGAGCCGCAGGACTGCTCTCACTCATGGAGGAGGATTCGTGACTGGTTGAAGTGGAAGACAATACATTAATATTAATTCATGTGCCGCTGCAAGCGAAAAAGCATGTAGCCGTGATCCCATTGTGTTTCAAAAACTTTATTTATCATCAATTTCTGGTTTACATAATACACTTCTTTACTCATTTATGTTTCTATGTGGTAGGTACATGTATAGATAGAGATTTTCGATTTGTTTCTGGTTACCGCTTTAGCTCCATTGTAAATAGTTTTGTAATTGTAATAAAAATTATAAAATTTATAAACTTAACAAATTATACAAATATCTACTCGTATTTGTGTGTTGTGTAGCCCGTTAGTGTAGCCCTATATAAAGATATAGCTATACATATATATATATATGTACGTTTTTCTGTTTGTATTGTATATCGGTTCAGACAATTGATAGAATAGAGAAGCATCGCCAAAGAAATGGGAAAACAGAAACCGAGAAGAAACAAAAAAAAATCAAAGAACAAAGAACGTAATTCATTTTGTGGGTGCGAGCGAGACCACACACACCACTGTCTGTCTGTCTCTTTCTGACTCGTGCGCGTGGGGCACCAAAAAAAAAAATGATAAAATAGATTAAAAAAAACACCAAAAGGCATATAAAATATTCAA
This sequence comes from Drosophila ambigua, assembly GCA_018150905.1. Taxonomy (NCBI): domain Eukaryota; kingdom Metazoa; phylum Arthropoda; class Insecta; order Diptera; family Drosophilidae; genus Drosophila; species Drosophila ambigua. Next base: position 2,055,418 of record JAECWS010000151.1, on the reverse strand, counting down.
TTAAAAAACGGGAGATTTAATCATCTAAACAACTAGGTTTTTTTTTTAGCTCTGAAGGCAACAATTTGTCAAAACTCTACAGAGGTTGAAAAAAAACAAAAAAAAATATTGGGGTATTGATTCCTAAACAATTATCCATATTCCATATTAATATTGTAAATTTTTTGTTTGTTTTATTTTTTTTTTGCTATTTTTTTGGTTTTGCATTTTGTTTTTCTCATTGTTTTGCGATCCCTACTTTTGGTATCAATTAGAAATCTTTAATGCCTATTTTGCAGTCCTACAATTTTCACAATTCGCTCGCGCGTCTCGTCTCCTTTTTCCAGTATGAAACTTTCCTTCCGTCGAAGTTCTTTTTAATTGCTTCTTTTTCTTTTTTTTGTTGGTTTTGGTTTTTATTTTTTATATTTTTTTTGTTGCATTTTTTGTTCATTTTTTGTTTGTTTGCTTTTAACCTTAAGTTCCCCACATACATATACACATATATATTGCTATTCCAAACAGATCTCTAGATCGTTAAACTTGTATATAACTCGCAAAAAAAAGGGGGGTAAACAAAAAAGGTGGCATGCTTTTGCGGCGGGCGGCGAGTGTTGCCAGATGTTGTGGATAGTCTTAGGTGGGTACTGTACTCAGTTTTGTTGGTGGTTGTTGTCTTGTCTTTTTCATGCGGTGACTGTACTTCCAACCTTGCGTCTAACTGGGCATCATATCCTCCCTGGACCGCATTGCAAGGACATTTCCAAATTGTTTATTAAATCTGTGTGTTTGTGGGTTTGTGTTTGTTTTTCGTTCTCTTTCAGTTGTCATTTGCTCAATCTTTAAACTATATATGTAGAGTAGTAGTATGTATTTATTTTGGTATCCTATCAACTATGCAACTGTTGCCTAGGCGCGCTACCTTTTTGATGCATACATATATATAGATATATATGGGGGGAGTGGGAGGGTGTATATTTTATACTTATTTTCTGTATAGTATATGCATATATAACCTTTTGAATGTAACCAGCTCATAGCATAAAAAGACTATTTCAAATAGTATTTGTTTTTCTTTTTGTTTTTGTTTGTCAATGACAACATCAATATATATCAATATAGGTTGCTATTTCCCTTCTCCTTTCTGCTGCTCCCTGCTTCTCGCGCGTCTGTGTACACCCATTCTGTCTGTACTTCAAATAGTATTCTTATATTCTTGTATAGTAAATAATGTTTGAATGTTTGCTTGTCTCTCGGACACCTTCTTCTTTCTCCCCTTTTATTCTTTCTTTATTTTTCTGAGCATTTTCTTCACTCGAACATGGCCATCGATGAGGTGGGCACCACCTCCAACAGCAGCTGGAAGAACAGCGTCACTTTGTCTGTAAATGTTAAAAATATTAATGGATATTTACTTCAAATATTTTTGGTAGCTATTTTACTCACTCATGAAGCGCGGTGTCATGCCCAGCTTGACGAATGGCACGTAGAAGATGAGGCCAGCAAGTATGAAGAGCAATGCATACAGATACTCAATGCGAGGCGTCTCAAAGATGGGTGCCGCCACAAGATAGATGGATATGACCAATACCACAACGGGAATGATGATCGGCACTTTGTATGGCCGTGGATAGTTGGGTTTGGTGTAGCGCATCACGATCAGGGCCAGCATTGCGCCGCCGTAGAATATCCAGGCGGTGAAGCTGAAGAAATCAATCAGCGAATCAATCGTGCCATGCAGCACCATTGCCGAGGCAATCAGCGACTGGACGGGGTATACGAATACAGAGAAAGAGATACAGAGAGAGAGAGGAGTTTTAGAAACGGAGGATATTCGTTGCCACACGCACACACGGAACATATGGGAGTGGGATTAAGCTACATTTAGGGTTTTGTGGGCGACATACTCGCAGGAGCCATTCAGAGGGTGCACAGATTACTTCATCGATTAATGACAGCAAAAATTGAATGATTTCCTCGAAATTTAGAAAGCGATAGATCTGGTATACAGCTTGTATAGAAAAACAAACTTTGACGAAGATTTTGGGGCAGAAATTCGAATTTTAAGAGGTCGAATTATGGAGCAGAAAGGATTTTATTATCCAGAGTACATTAAGTGCAATTTTTGTCTGCATTTTCAACTGTTTAAAATCTTCTTAATTTTGATATTTAAATGGAGAAACCAAAGTGGAAAATGCGGGTACAAAATGGGCATAGAGATGGCTATGGGTATGGAAACTTCTAGTCAAACGTTTGCATTTGCATTAAATTCTATGGCATGGGATAGTTTAAATATTTCTACGGGTAACATCAGGCATTGCTAAAGGTTTTGGGGGTTTCTACATAAAGATGGGGATATGAAAGGGGAGCGAGGATATACAGTAGTAGAATCGAATGCAGGGGAATGGGATGTCGGTCCAGTCCACATCAAAAAAGACAGAGGAATGCATGGGATGGATGGATGGTTGGATAGATGGAGCCGCCCCCTGTTGGATACTCACGTGGAATATCAGGCCCGGGGCTGGTGTGAGGCGTCGCACATGGACATACGAGAGAATGTCCAGCAGGTGACCCTCTCGACTGGCGGCAAAGCACAGACTGCAAAGCAAACGAAAACGAATGTCAGAGGGATTCAAGCTGCAACATTGGTAGCCCACAAATGCTTACCGTCCGGCGGCGAACAGTGTGCCATTGGCACTGCCAAACGTACTGATGGTCACACTGAGGGGCATCAGCCAGGCCATGGCGCCGAGGATGCGGTTGCCAAAGGTGACGGCCACTGCCTCCGATTCGATCATCTCCTGCGGCGACATGGCCGCCAGATAGGAGATATTGATCAGGGCATAGCAGAGCGTCACCAGCGGTATGCCAATGATGATCGAACGGGGCAGATTCTTGCTGGGATTCTTGATCTCCTCGGTGACATAGTTGAGATTATTCCAGCCATCGTAGGCCCACAGGCCCGTATAGAATGCCGTGGCAATCGCTCCGACATTTGGCATCGGTCCATTAAATGCATTCGACAGGTGCTGCGTATTGCCCTGCATCAGTTTCCATGCACCGCCACAGATGATGATCACAACGGCCACCAGCTTGGCGGCGGTGAACACATTCTGCACGGCCATGCCCAGGTTAACGCTGTAGCAGTTCACGAACAGTATCATCACTGTGGTGGGTGGGCGATGATAATAGTTCAGGAAAATAATAATTATGAGAGGGGGGAGTTCTTACCAATAGCCACCAGTGCGACCATCTTCACGACGCCCCTGGGCGGATCACATTCCGTCACAAAGGCCTCAACGGCGTACTGTGCAAATGATAAGCATATTATAGCCATTTGTGATGGCTTCAACACCAATGTCGATACCCATGAGAACAGGAACGCCGGCGCCGGTCCATAGGCATCCATAAAGTAAGCCCATTCCGCACCAGAAGAGGTGTTCATCGTTCCAAGTTCAGCGTATGACAGAGCGCCTACAAAGCCAACAAGAAATATATAGAAAATATGTTAAGAAAAATATGTGCTAGAAGGTTAAAGGGATTTTGTTTTGGTGCGAATATCTTTTGATGTTCTACATTTTTAGTAACTTTTTTTTATTGTAAAGAAGGTTTTGGAGTGAAGGAGTCTTTGGGTATTTTCGTGAACTATATTTCTGCGTTGTATTCTAAACATTTTTAGAGCAAATTCTACTAGTTAAACTCCTTTAAGCCATGAAATCTGCACTGATGTGAGTAAGTTGCCGATTCTTGGCTTATTTTTAGGCTTCATTTCGAATCACTTAAGGTTTCAATAATATCAGAATGCTAGTTAAAGGATCCAAGCAGATCGTAGACAGCAAATAAAATCATAATTATGTACATATGTATATTTAAAATTCAATTATTTTGATTGAGAGAATAAAAAGTGAAAGTAGACAGTGCAATTTTCTGCCGAATCGAAACTAGACCTGTGGATCTTTTAATTCTAATTTAATGTATACAAAAAAATATGCAGTACTTTTGTTGGGCATTGATGCACTCGTGGCACTCTTGGCACTCTTTGGACTTATTTCCTTCGCTAAACGTTTCCAACTCTTTTTCTTTTGCTGCTCTTGGGCAAAAGAAATGCGGCTAAGAGCGCGAAAATCTGCGCGAATAAAATCGTCAGTGTAATTGGCGCCGTGCCAGTGCCGTGCAACAAGTTGTGATAAATGATGGCCCCTCGGATGTTTGTGATTTTTGGCCATTTGGCAGTCGGTAAGTGGGTCAAATGCACGTGGCTAGACGCCGTTGAGTGAGCGCTACATGTGAGTGCACGAGTGAGTGTAAGAGTGGGTGCATGAGTGAGTGCATGAGTGTTATGTGTGTGTGTGTGTGTGTGTGTGGATTACTTACCCAAAAGCGAGAGTACACCACAGGCAAGCCAGATTGCAAAGCTAACTCCAACGGATTCAGTACGAACCAGTAAACCGGAGGGAGACACAAATATTCCAGACCCTGTAAAACAAACATCAAGAGAGAGAGAGAGACGCAAAGAGCGAAGAGAGATGCATAAGTGACCGTTGCATATGTGTTCCCGGCAAAACAGCTGTTCGCCAGAGGGGGTGGGGCTTGTAATGTTAAGCGCCTCCATTCTTCATATTATTTATGCTAATGCTAGAGTGTGGCCAGGGACAGGGACAGGGACGGAACGGCACGGGACAGACGTCATCAATGTGGGTGGAAGAGAGAGCGAGCGAGCGAGCGAGCGCGGGAGCGAGCTTTTTGGGCAGGCAATCAGGCAGAAAGCTTCGTTCTCTCCATATCCAGGCGGCGGCGGCCGTGTTCGTTGGGAGAACTTAATAGCGGTAAATACTGGTATTTTGTGGGCAGGTACCAACGGTAATGTGGCATGCCCCATTTGGTATGTGTGATATGCCGTGGTGGAGGGCGGGGTGTGGGGCTTGCTTCGCGTGCAACAATTTAGTAGCCAAATTGCGTGACACAATTGGCGCCATTGCCTAAGGTCAAAGTGCAATACCAACAAAAAAAAAACACCAAACTCCAGCGCCAGCCGACTCGATTCGTGTCATAAATATTTACTGTGTTGCCACATTGCGTCACGCCCACTCCCTGCGTACATGCGTATACCAGAAGAAATTCTCGTTAATCCGTAAAGCCCCACGCACCGCCATCCCGCTCGATGGTGTTGTTGCCTGTTGCCGCCGCTGCTCTCTCTCTCTCGCTCTCCTCAGTATCCCTGGCCTATGCCGGATTGCGTAGCCGACACCTACACAGGCACGTACAACGCGTCAGACAATACATACATACATATCGCTATATATACGTATATATATAAATATATATATCTTTTATGTATATGTATGTGGAGCGGTACATATATCTAAATTTATGCGTACGTATTTTTGGCCCATGCGCGCCTCCAAGCCAAAGCACAAAAAAAAAAACAAAAAACACACTCAAATAAATAAATAAATAAGGAATGAACAAAAAATGTGCTTCAATAATTTTCACCGACTCCCAGAGCACAAATAGAAAGTAAAATGTATAAAAAAAAAAAAAGAAAAAAGAAGGCAACACCAGAATCTGTTGACACAATCCAAGGAGAATGGCGTGCTCGGATTCGTGTTTGGTCGTCGTCGCCACATTCCTGGCCTCATGTTTAATGCATTTGTTTTGACGATGGGGTTGGCATGGACAGAGGAGGGTGGGGGCGACTTACCTATCATAGTTCCGACAATTAAAGCCACCCCACTGAAGAGGCCCAGCCTGCAAAGGAGAAGAGAATGAAAGGATTTATTAGAGATTAGACAGACAAAAAATATCCAAGGGAGTTTCATGGAGTTTCAGGATCACAATTGAGGGCTACTAAAAGTCTCTTTTTCGAGAGAGTTTTCTAATGAATTAAGCGGATTTTCAGCTATCAAAAATCAAAGCTTAAGATCGTTTATTAATACGAGTGAATGTGAATTCAAAATGTCTTTCAATATTACAGTTTTTTGTGTGCGAAAACTAAAGCTCGTTGAGTAGAGAGAGATCTATAGATTTCTTTATGCCAAACTCAAGTTTGCACGCGTCTGATCACTGATCAGTTTGATCAACAATCAATATTGTTAGATGTCTCGCACACAAAACCTCGTTAGGGCCGAGTGACTAGAGTAAACCATTCAATTGACGGCCAAGTGCTAATGCCACGCGGACTTTGGGCCAGAGTTGTGGGTTGAGTAAATAGTTAATGGATGATCGGTGGGGCTTACCTTCTCTCGAGGTGAACAGCGTCGTTCTGCGTTGAGCCATTCCTCTCCAGCGGCTTCCGCAGCCGCCCGGTCCCTGATGAGTCGGTCTCTGTCGCTTCGGGCCCTTCTGTCCCAAGAGACCCATTGGCGCACATTGTCCCGTTGTTCGTTGCTTTTGTTGGCACATTATGTCCTATGTCGCACGTGTGTGTATTTTTTGGGGATCACCGATAGATAGAAGAAACAGAACAAACACATGGATTAGCATGGCAGATGCACAAGAAAAAAAAAGGAAGATATACATATGCATAATGCTTGTAGTATTTGTATGATTCGTGTATCGCCGATAAGCACTAGACAACGCGGCGAACTTGATAATTGCCAATCGTCTGTCTGTACCCCCAACCCCAACCTCCACCAATTTGTCCCATAGATAATTGTATTCTTTTTTCTTTTTCTTTTTTTTTGGTAATAATATCATTGATAAAGACTCTCTCGCACACACACACACCTGTATTATCTGTTGAATTATTTTTGCATGCGTTTTTTTGCAAGCAAAATAGTTGTGATATTTTATCGCGCATGGCATGGACGGATAACAAGTTGCTAAAATTATTTCGCCGCGAATTTCAGCTCTCAGCGAATCGGCAGAATACGAGTAGTGTGGCGGGCAGATGGATCGAGCGTGGAGCGAGTACAAAAAAAAGACCGTGAGGCGATTGGGGCGACTTATCGCAGGCGACTGTTCTTGTCCCAATTGGCGGCCGCGTCAAATAGTCCGCACCGTGAAAGCTTTTGCCGCCCGAACAGCAGCCGAATGGGAAGAGAGCCCGAACGACAGACAGACTGACAGTCGAAGAACAAACGAGAGGGTGCCTTAGGGATGCTAATGACAAAAACGACACTCTCTGTGGCTCGCTGCTTTCTCTCGTCGGTTTCGTATCGTTTCGTTTCGCTTCGCTTCACTTCGTTTTGTTTCGTTTCGTGTCGGCACTTGTTAGCTTTCGCCCGCTGCTGTCTACGTGACACACTGTACGCCGTTGGCTGGCTGGGTGGCTGGCTGGGTGGCTCGTTGTGGGTATCTATAGAAGTCCTCCCCTCCTGACTGATTTATGCAATTTCTTTATAACTTTGATATTGGCTCTGATATTTTGTTGTTGCTGCCTTTGATTATAGAATTTGTCAAGGTGAAGGCAGCAGGCAGCAGGCAGCGGCCATTAAGCTTTTGATCCTCTCGTTTCTTATCTGACGCTCCGCCTCTCTGTATTTTGGCTGAGTTGATTTTGCTTTTGATTTTGCTGCTGCTCTGCCTGGGCTATTTATAATATTTCCCACATGAAAAACGAAAATAATTGAAATTGAATTTCGCTGCGACGACGTCAGTACGCGAAGAAGGTTTCTTGTCCGCTGCTCAATTGAAACTACATTGCTGAATGCAGCCTCAATGGGTGCCACAATAAGGGTTAGGCCACTCTCTTTCTCCTATTCTCACACACTCTCCCTCTCTCTCTCTCTCTGTTTCTCTGGCAGTTTCATTCATGCGCTTCTCTCAATTAATTGTTTGTTGCGCATTTCATTTGGCTCAATTGGTTGCTTATTAATAGAGAAGATGATTCGTGGTGGTTCTTCGGTCTGTCGTCGATTGCTTTGGATTGTATTGGGTCATGTGCCGCCACAGCGGCCGGTCATGGGCCCCCATGTGGCCTGTGGTTGTGCGAACGTCACCAGACGCGTCTCTTCTTACCCTAACCCCAACCCCAACCCCCAACCCCAGCATGGGCAACAGCATATTTCATCAGGCAACTTTCACTGGCACAGTGAATCCAAGAAACGAAAACATTTCCCCACGAATCAATTCATCCAGAACGGAGAAAATTCTGTTATTTTCTCTCACTATTTCCGTGCGCATCTACGACTGGACTTGCCCCCAAAAAAAAAAAAAAGCGTATGTAGTGCATATATCTAGATAACACACTCCACAAATAGATCTAGTACGTATTTCTTGTTGTGTGCTTGTGCAAAACTTTCGCATACACAGCCCACGGATGAGTATCTACATGTGTGTGTGCCCGAATAATATATGGGCACAAATACACAGATGCAGCTACAGATACAGCTACAGCTACAGATACTTGTTCAAATATCTGCTATATCTGCTTATAAACACAAATAAACGATTTTGTTTTCCCTTCTAAATATTTCGTCTACTCGCACCGCTTATTTCTGCCTCATCTTTTTCAATGTATTTTACTTTATTTTCTTTATGTTTTTTTTTTTGCTTTCTTTTCTGTCATAAAAGTCACGCGGCCCAAGAACATTTTTGTTTTGTTGATCGACTGCTGGGGCAGGGACAGGGACAGGCACAGACAGGGCCGAGGTGTTTGGGTGCTTTCGCGGTACATTACTTTCAGATCTTTTGCTAAGCTTGCAATTTATTGGATACTCGTGTTGCCCTCACTGTATGCCCCACCGATGTTCATGATGATGTTGCTGATGATGAAAGCCAACAAGTGTGTTTCAGCTGCCAATTGCACACACGATCGATTCGGTCATCACTCAAAGTGTTTCGTTCAAGCAATCGATCTATCATCCAGCACATCCGTGCTCTTGGGGATAAGCCGCACTGCCAATCACTCTTTGTGTGTATGCATTTCTCTGTGCGCCTTAGATTGCATTCCGTAACCTGATTACGGGTCCACACTGACGTCACACAGCGACACAGGAGCCACTGCCACTGCCACTGCCACACACTGGTGGCCTTCACCCCTGAGGCACTGCATAGGGGGGGAGCGAAGCTCCTCTCACATTTATGCCATTTTGTTAAATGTGATTTCGCTTCGTCTTGTCAGCCACTCAACGCCCCAGGCATTAGACGGGCGCTGCAGTGTGCCACATTAATTTTTGATGCCAGGAATCGGCCCAACCGTTAAATGAACGTACACCCCCAAAGGCACGTATACCCAAAGGGAGATATATGTATACAAATAGCTGGATTGACTGACGCACTTTGCAGAAATATGTATCCAGAGCTCTGTAAGCAAGGGATTTTAATTGCAGTAAAAGGAGAAGGAGGAGAAGGAACTTTCATATAAGAATGCCACAGAAAAAAAGATTTTAATATTGGAGTGCACTAAGAAGGGAATTTCAAAGGAAAGATCACACTAAAAAATAATTTGAATGTAAGGAAAATGCACTTGGAAAATATTCGGAAGGGAAGTGAGAAAGGATCTTGAATGAATTCCGTCCCTTAAAAAGTATTCCAAACTAAGTGCAGGCACGCAGCACAGATTACAGCAGATAAATTCAGGCACTGACAACAGATTACAACAGATGAACACACACACTGAGAATGTTTTATTAATTTTTCTTTTTTTAAGATATTAAAAAAATAATATTTTGAATTAAAGCCACGCACTTGGACATGATTTTTCCATGCTATTTGTCGTAATGATTTTCTGGGTCTGCTGCCGGGCACGGCACACACTGCAAACATTGGATCCTACTTGTCGCCTGATCTCTGTTCTGGCCGTTAATTATTTAGACAAATTAATGCGGAAAAACAAACTGAAAGAACAAAAAAGAAAAACAAAACGATATTCCGCGCTGATAAGTGAGGGAGAGTCCGATTCTTTATACATATGTACATACATTTGTATGTATGTAGCATATGTAGTAGAGCGCCACTGGACACCGGCATAAGCGAGAGGGTGGTACGGCGCCATGGGGCCAGTGGGTACGCGTACCCCGGGTACAGGTGATGTGAGATACGGGGGCCTTTGAGTGGCAGCCACTGACTCCCCGAACTCCCCCCTGTATTCCATGCCTTCCACGCTCCGGGGCCGCGCTGTGACGCAAAGAAGCCGTCGTCTGCGTCGACGGCAACGTTAGCAGCGGCGGCGCCATTAAATGAGTAATAATCACGCGCCACAGCAGCACACAAATGCCTCACTCTCTCTCTCTGCCTCGTTGTTTCCTCCGCAATCTCCCACACCCTCTTCCGCGCTCGCTCTCCTCTTTTGGGGCCCGGCAAAAATGAAAATCTCAAATATTCAAAGCTCCCACCGTGGGGCAGGAATATTCGGGGTCCTGCGACCTGCAGTGGGTGGGGCATGGCATGGTTTATGCATCTCAATTGGCGAACGGCCAAATAAAAATGATTTTCTGATCTGCTGCCTTTTCTGCTTCACCCTCTCGCCGCTGTTGCCGTTGCTGCTGCTGCCACTATTTGTTGTTTTTGCTTGAATATGTTTAGTTAATTTTGTAGCGGGCGTCGCGTCAGATAGATCGTTGGGGGCAAGGCCAGCCCACCGACTAATCAACACCCTCGCCACAGGAACAATAGGAATGTGGCACAGGTCTGGGAGATCGATTGCAACATTAATAGAGGGTTAGAGGAGGGTTTCTCTCAGCAGTCTTTGGGCTTGAATAAGGGTAGAAAAAGAATGATGGTTTGATTCGATTCCAAAAAGATTTTTGCTCTTTGATTGATTGGGAATATTTGGAACAGATTTGGCACCAATTGCAGCTATCGATAATTATCGATATGCACCTGCGTGTTGCCAGCAATCGGTGGTTTAAGCGCTGACTTTGATAAGCTGCTTAAATGTATTCCAATCGAAATCGAAAGCTGAAAGGAACTGAATTATAGTTGAATTTTCAGGGAATTGAGTTCTAAATTTTAAGAGAGTGGCAGAAGGGAAATATTTCCACATTTCACTGTAGCTAATGTATCATTTATAAAAGTATAGTAATGAATCTTTTGTTGGATCTATCTAGCCTCTATTTCCTCTACCACATCCTCTATTTCCTCTGTGCACCGCTCTCCTCCTGTCTCTGTCACTGTCTGTTTTGCCATTGTCATTGACAGCAACTGCGATGTGTCTCAATTCATTGAAATTTTTGTTTTTGATACCCCAGAAATTTAATTTAAATTATTTGCTTATCTATTTATTTGTGCTAAAACATTTTGTGCCTCTCAATTTTTGTTGGCTGTTAATTAAGCGGCGCATGAAATGCTTCATCTGTGGCAAAGCTTCGTTTGTGCTAATTATTTGAACTAAGTATATAGAATATAACTGGATATATAAAATAGATTGATGGATCGATTGACAGTTTGTCCATTCAAGTGTTTGCCTAACCCTCCACCAAGCACGCGATGAGCCCAAAATGTGGCCCAAAAATAAAACACTTGCCCAGGAACTGCCCCGTCCCGTCCCGTCCTGTCCCATCCTGTGGTGCTCGTGGAGAGTTTGCTTAATTGATTTGTTCTGTATCGATGGACACCCAAGTGTTGCCCAAAGAGTCCCCGTCTGCAAGTGTCAATGGCCCTGTCCCAGGTCCCGAAACCGCAGAAACTGAACTCAATCTGCTCTGTGCCCACATGTGTCATAACCAGCGCCTTTGCGTGGTTTATGCGTGGGCCACAGATCGACTTATAGATGCCTACAGATGCCTACTGGCTTTAATCATTCGCTTGTGGCAAGGCTATAGCACTTAATGCTACTAACCGATTTCATTCGTGGCCCATTTGTCAGGTGTGAACCAGTTGAAAGCCAATTGAAACCTAATCCCTGTGACTCGTTCATTTAACTTTTGATTAGCTCTTGATGAAAGCATTTAGCAAAAACCCACCAAGAACCGGCTGTGGCTGGACTTTAAGCCGGTTTGTCACTGCCATTCTGCGCAACATACGTGTGTACATATATCCATTTGTATTTCATGATTTTGCTGGTTTTTTGCACACTTCTTTTGGGCTTGGGGGAACTTTATTAAAGGTTATGTTTTGGTTTTCTTTCAAGCATATTTATATTACATTTATAGCCATTTATTTGAGTTTTGTATATAGTTTCCAAGCCCTGTTTGGGCACCGTTTAATGTTTGCTGTTATTTAGTTTATCATGTGCCGAAAACAGCTAAAGATTAAAATAAAAGCAAGCGCAAGACTCTGCTCATTTAAAACAAATATTACTAAAAATGATAAAATTTACTTGCCTTATTTCTTCGCTGTTCCCCGCACTATTCGCATTCTCTCCATGCGCATAAACATTTAAAAATATTTGCATGAAATGGAATTCTCATTTTTCTTTCGATATGTTTTTGTGCTTCAATTTGCGTCAGACATTTCCATATCTTCTCCGGCCCCCCCTGGGGCCGCTCTCTCTCTGGTGCGCTCTGTTTTCCCCGCCACGTTTCCCTTTATTGGAGGCTGTCGAAATGCTCTTTGTCCGGTGCTCAATTGAAATGTATCGTTTGTCGCAGCGAGTCAAGATCTCTCGAGGCTCTTATTGATGGGCACCCCTGAGCGAAACAATCGAGAAGGGCGCTTGCAGAGCGCATGGGGATTGCGTGCGGCAGTGGGTGTCAATGTCAAGGGCGTGTTCCCTGGCCCCGCACCCAGTCTCGTGCATTTTTTTGCTTGCATGCAAAATTCATGTGTGAAAGCGGCGAAAGGGAGCGAGCGCTTTTATTTATGCATTTGCTGAACAGGCAAAAACCTGTAATTAATTTGACTGTTTTTGCTGCTGTGCTGTGACTATGGTTATTATTTATGCCATAATATGTGTGACACATACGAGTGTGGCACCGGCACCGCCCCCTTAACCAATTGGGGTGCTAATTTATGGCAGCAAACGACCTTGACATTGTCACCAGCCAAGCGCGAAGGTCACCGACAAATGTCTGACTAACAAGAACAATAGCCAGAGGCAGCCATAAACTGGCGAATCCTTCTGCTGGGCTAAGGGGGAGGGCCCAAGGGCTAGGCAGCAGCTGTTGAGTCCTTGAGGATGTGCGTTCCAGTCCCTTGATTCGTGAATATCGCAACGATTTTTGCTGCTGCCCCTAGAAGCTTTTCCATTGACGTATTTATCCGAGCAGAAGCTTTCGTCGAACAGTGCGGACACAAACCCCAAGCAGAAGACTGATGCTGGAAGAGATCTTGGCTAGAAGAATACTTTCAGTGAAGGAAGTTTCCATTCCGGAGAATTCTCCATTGAAGGTTAACCAAGGACACATCAATGTAAATGGCCCAAGAGACGCAGCAGATTCAGTAGAATTTTCCCCATATTGTTGCTTAGATCAGCTTACAGCCCAGACCACAGTCGATTCTGAGTAAAAGTGAAAAGTGCTTAGGCGGGGTACGGGGATTATTGTAGCCACTGATTGTCTGTGATTATACATTGGGAATTATATCACACATTTTTTCCACCCCAAGCTTGGCTTTGCAAGATTTTCGCACTCTGGAACTTTGCTTATTGGCCTCCCATTTCTGGGAGTACTTCCTAGTGGAACTCCTTTAGTGTAGAGTTCTCCTGAGAACAGGTTGATCAATGCAAATTTTCTTTAGGCTTATGGGCTCATTGTTTTTCGACAAATCTTCGCACTTCTCAGTGAAGTTTTTTCTCTACAACCTGAACCTTTTCCACATAAAAATAATCGCCAAACTGATAAGCAAGTGCCAGGTGATTGTTTGCTGTCAGTTGATCCAAAGTACTGCCATCTGATATTTATGTGTAGTTTCCCAGAAAACACTTGTTCGTAATAAAAATGTAAGTAAGATGAGCAATAGCCCCCCCACCTGGGGAATAGTAAGTAGGGATTCCATTACACAACCAGTGCCAAGTGCCACACCCCCAGCTGCTTTAAAGTTGGATAAACGATAGCACAGCACTGGATAAATGATATTTAATATGACTTGCGGTCTGAACAGACATAACAGCGAAAATTATGCAAGCAAATGAAAGGGGAAAAGCAAATGGGGAAGCCCAGAGGCCTACTAAAATCGGCAATCAATATGTATACAATCATTCAAGTGGGCAAACTCCAATAATATTTTGTTGAACTTATTGCCTGTACAGCCCCATACGAGAGTGTTTTGTTTCAATAATTTCGCATTGGATCGGTTAACTTTTATTGGAATTATTTGCTTTTGCTTCTCGCTGGAAGATGATCTCTGCGGACTATCGGCTGTGGCTGTTTGTTTTCCTCTGTGTCTGTATCTGTGTCTTTATTTGTATCTGTATCTGTATCTCTATCTGTGTCTGTATCTGTTGGCATTTCAATTTAACTCAATTGATTTTCATTTGAATCTTGTGACGCGCTAAGCCAACGAACGCTCCGCTCTGCTCGGCCAGCGCCGATGACGCTAATGATCGACCATAATAATAATAATGATAATAATAATTACAAAGCGATAAATTCATTGGCGACGCTCTCCCTGTCTCCCTCTCCCGACAGCAATTTATGGCCCACAGCGATAATTGGAATCCCGAGTGGAAAGTGAAAAATACAAAAAGGAAAAAAAAATACACACAAATAGGGAATGGAAATTTCAAATTGAATAATTCTACGACAATTAATTGAATGCGGTGCAAATATATCGTATACTGGTAGGTTGAGTTCCAAAAATAATACGAGAGCAGCTGCCTGCTTGCTGTTTATCTGCTCTTGCTGCGCGGGCTTTATCTTTTATGCATGATGGCAACCCTGGCACATGGCCATGTGAATGGAATGGAATTGAGACACATCAGGCACACGTAAAAGCAAAAGTTCTGGGGCCTCATGCAAACTTAATAAATGTGCTGGGAAACGAGACACAGAAACACAGAAGTTGTACGTGGAATTGGCTTTTCCCCCGTACAGAGAGCCAGTCCTGTTGCCAAGCAGAATACCACGAAAAGGGGGGCAAGGGATAAAGGAGGGCAAAGCGTAGGCGAAAGCCCAGCCAGGCGGCCAGCCAGCCAGACGGATGGATGGTTGGTTGGAAGAGGAGGCACAACTTCGAGGCATTGAACTCGCGCTTTCATGCTGCTGGCATGCGAGGCAAGGACATGGCAGACACACACACAAGCACACACACACACACATGTATAGAACGAAGGATACACACACACACAACAGCGAGTGAGCGAGCGATGTCAGGGGGAAACTTTTGTGCCATGTGGATGGCAAATGAATTTTAGAGGCTCGTCGTTTTGCTTCGCTGCTTCTTGCTATCCTCGCTGCTTCGCTATATCCTCTCCTCTCCTCTCCTGCTCCTTCTACCGCTAACGCCTACACTCAGCCACAAATGAGTCAATTGACTGCGAGTCCGCGGCAACTCAGCTATGGACTGAGCCACAGCCTTGGCATTTTATGTGACGAAACGCCTGCATATCAATATGTAATGGGACAAACCTTTCGCAGTGCCTAAAAATTAAAATAACGTTCAATTTGCTTTGAGAACTTGCTTCAAAGCTGACCTAGAACCTTCCGTCATAATAAAACTGTTCGGAAATTATTCATGGGTTCGGGTTTAGGTTTAGGTTGAAGTGCCCCCAGAAGTGGCGCCTCCTGTGCAGAGTTCCAAAAGTAGAGCCACCAGAAATAGACCCACAATAATTGGGCAGCTTTCAGGCAGTTGTTTTTCGATTATACCTGGAAAACAGTTGCTCTCAAATATGTACTTACAACACTCGTAATTGTGGACTAAGTGAGTGTCTGGCGCTTATTCACCCATTCACTCAGATCATTAGCTGATTCATTTTGCAAAGGTTTTATTTTGTATTTTTTTCGTTGTGGAAGTGGCTGAGTAAATGTGAGAATTGTTTATTGCAGCTGATGTGCAGCGAACTGGAAATTGTTTAGAGTATTCGTGGAGGGGCCTGCGACTGTTGGCTGTGTTTATGCTTTGGGTATCATTTCACACGAATTTACCAGCGGTCACACGTGTCGTTTAGTATCGCTGTGTGTGTGTGGGGCACGCCCCTTTGCTGGGCCACCTGTTTTTATGGCCCGAAAACACTTACGCAATGTGGCAGCCGTCGAAGCCGGCTCCTTGTGACGTTTTGCCCCATACATACACAGATATGTATCCCACAGATACACAGCTACATATATCCCTATCTGGATATATGTACATAAAGTCTGGCAGCCAAAAATAGAAGTAACGAGAGAGTACAGCGAAGCTTTTCGGGCGGGCATGCGCTCTGGGGCATGTCCTTGCCAGGACACATCTCTCGCCGTTCGCTGATAAGGCGAAAAACATCTCGCAGGCTGCGTTATCGCTGCGCACTTTCACTGGCCCCACAGCCACCCACCGCACCCTCCCCCCTCCGGCCCACACTTTTTCCAGCTTGTGCGTTTTCCTGAGCGCCGCTTCGTTCGCGCAAAAGTTTTCTGGCTAAAATGGAAAACTCTTTGTGGATGCCCAAATAAAGGGCATAGCACAGTTCTGGGCGCAGGGGCCGCCCCAAGGTCCTCGAGGCCATCCGGTTCGCTCGTAAAATGAATGACAAAGCCAAGGACAATGCGTAAGGACAATGGCGAATGTCTTGGGCCTTCAAGCCCAGAAAGCAGCCCAAACCCCCCCACCCAAAAGTAACTGCGACATTTGCTTAATTTTCTACACAAGTTTGCGAGTGAAGAGGCCTCAGCTCTGCGGCTGGGAGTGTAGATGTGGGGGGAACTGTAGATGTAAATGGGAATAGCTGTGGCTGTGGCATCCGTAGTGGCATCTGATTGCACAAGCAGCCGCAAGACCGCAGCGCTGCGGAGAGCTCCCTCAAAGTGTGATTAATGACAAAAGTTCCGAATGCTTTGAATAATTGCATCAGATCGTGATGTGCATATAGAGCACGCAAAGATATGTCTGCATGAAAGGGGGCAGCAATCAAGAAAATACTTGATCGTCGCTTTATGACAGACAGATGTCATTCAAGAGCCCCAAATATCTGGCAATCAAAGTCTAAGGTTTGCACATGATCTATCAATGAAAGTGGGCAAGATATAGCCACAGAGGTGCAAGTTTTGGTTAGATCAGAGCCACAAGAGTCTCGGTCACAAGAGTCAAATCTTAGGGAGGGAATTCTTGAATAAATCACATGGTTCAATGATCAAACGAGCTCTGATTGAGAAGTATTTGGCAGAAAAAGGATAAGGATCGGTAATAATGCACGTCATGCACACGACATGTACGTTGTTTTTTTTTTCTTTCTCGCGCATTCTCTTTTGCAGCGAGCACGTACAATTTTTGTTGATTTTGCATTTCCCTCTGCAGCATTCGCTGTGCCCCCCCCCTTCATGTGCAGCGTCGTGGGGGAGCACTGCTCTGATTGCGCCCTAAAATTGCATAAATTAATCATCCGCCCCCACTAATTCGATTCGATTTTTGTTTGCATTTTCCTTTTGGGACTTTCCACAACGCATTTTCTACGCATTTTCATGACAAAGTTTCCAGACAAATTATGTCAAGTGCAAATTGCAGTCATCCCCTAAATTGTGCACCCACACACACACACACACACAGAGACCCCCCTTTTTTGTGTGCGTCGTGCTGCCTTGACTTTGTCCTTGAATCGTTGTCGCTTGGCTGCAACATTTGACTGTGTTTTTGTGCCCCATTTCCGCTTCCGGCTGGCGCCCATGCTCCTCTGCTGCCCCCACTGGGGATGGTAATGCGAAGCTAGCGCCTAAAAATAGGCCTCCAGCCCACGCCAACAACTAATCAGAGAAGTTCCCAAGGCCCGCAGCAGCAGCAAAAAAAAAACACATAGCTACTCGTAGATATTTCTGTATATCTATGCTGGGGTTTGGTATGGGGTTGGGGTTGGGGCTGGGGTTAGAGGGGCACTGATAAGGCAGCGCTTTCAACGATTGCGTAACATCCCAAAAGAGAGTGAATGGGTGCAGAGGCAGAGGCTGGGCTGGACTGGAAGTTAACTATCTATAAAAATTACTTTTAGGGACAAAAACATAAACAACTTTCCACCCCAGTGAAAGTAAATATATGTGTATATAATCGGCTGTTTTCTATATCTATGTACGATTAGAAGGTCACTTCTTTCGGCTTAGATAGCTGCGTACTTAAATGTTTATGTACATACAGTCGAGATTGCCTAAGGCGGGACGATCAGAGCGGATTAAAGCAAGGATTAGGGTATGCCCAGGGCAACTGATGAAAACATAAAGAAATCCTGAGACTATAGAGCTTCAGATGGTTCTGAAAACATCAGCAGTTCAGCGAAAGAAAAGAAAAATAGCAACTAAAATAATCGTAAACTTCTGCTTAGCTGGAAAAGTTTTCTAATCTAAAATTCGTTAATCAAAATCAGCAGCAGCATTTATTTTCTTGCAATGCAAAAATCTTCAGCCCTGTATTATCTCCTCATATACTCAAAAAATAGCAACAATTTCACTTGCAACAATTTGATAATCGCACATTGTTTTGGCATATGATTTTTATTGATTTGAAACGTACGAAACTTGTGTATCTTATCTGCCAAATAACTGCAATACATATGTATGTACATATGTACGATTTATGATATATGGTCTGCGCACTCAGCCCATAAACCAACGAATAGTCGCTTGCCTTTATTTGGGTTTCGAAAGTTCGATAAAACGCAAGTGCCCCACAACTTAAAGTGTGCCCTAGCAGCTATCTAAAATTAGGTTTTTAACCATTGGATTTACAAGATTTGTGGTAATTATTCGCTTAAGTGCTTTTGAATCCCGTTTAGATTGACAATTCTATTATTAAATGGGTAATTAAGTCGCTTGAAATTGCCTTTGCGACTGAAGGGATGTTGAGCAGTGAGCGGGGATATGTTTTGTGTTTGATTTTGAATCATTTACATGTTCTTTTGGCAAATTATAGGTGTCCCTCTGTGGTATAACCCTTTTGGGAGAGGTACCCTCTCTCGTCTGGTATTTCTTTGACAGCTGTCTTGCTGTCGTTCGTTCTATGTATGATGGCTGCTGAAGCTGTTTTGCTATGTCGTGATAGCTGTCCATCTGTGCTTACTTTTCCCCATTGATAGCGTTCTGAGCTGTCCAGCTGTGATAGCTCGTTTAGGCCCATTGATAGAAAGAGTGCTGATATTTTTATCTCTTCCTCGAAAGCCCACTATGTTAGCTGGTTCTTCTTACGAGTAAATGAAATGATAGTACTGCTGGTACCCTCTCTTCTATCTCTCGCTCTTTAGAACTCTTCCTTCTTGGTAGCTGTCTCCTTTTTGTAGCTGTCCCCACCTGTGATAGCCTGTCCTTTCTATGAGAACTGTCCTTTGAGTAGATCTGTTAGCAAACAATGAGAACTCTCCGCCAAAGGAGTCAAAATAAATTCTGTGCCTGTACTAATTTTGGGGGGGATTTATCTGGTAGCCACTGTACATTCGCATCTCTCTCCCTCTCTTTCCGTCTCTCTCAGTGTGGTGGTGTGTCACAGTTGTGGGAGGGTGGGTAGGGCAGGCTGCTGCTGCTGCGACTGCGAAACCGGCTGCAATTTTTAATGAACTTGGGGCTTTAGGGTCTGGGCCCTGGCTGATTAGAACAGCTGTTTGCTTGCCACTGCAACCGACTTTCGACACACACAACACACACTCACACACACTACGGCAAGTGTTCGCCGGGCAGTCAAATTACCGTTATTTGTGGAGGGAGCATGGCGCATGCGCCGTGCCGTTCCACCGCGAGAAGCACAAATTCCACACCACAGCAAAAAAATATAGAGAAAACGGAAAAAGTCGCGTCCAGGCACGCGAAAAAAAAACGTGTCAGGAAAAACGAGATTACACTTTTGCGGCACGGAACGTCACTCTGGCGGCACAGCACGGCACAGGCGGTGGCAGCAGCAGCAGCAGGGCCATGCCGAAGCCAGTCAAGCGGCATCACATGCTGCCCCCCATAAGCAAATTTTTTGCTGGCTCTGCCGCTGTTTGCCCCTTCACTTAGCACCACGAAACGCAACGCAACGCAACGCCAAAAACGCCAAACGCAACGTAAACGCAAATTTTCGAATAATCACCGCTAATTAGCGCAGAAAAAAATACAAAAAATACAACAAAAAAAAAACAAACAGCACATGAGAAAACTAATAGGTGGTACGTGAGGCGGCGCGCGTATTCCCCCCTGCGAGTGAGTCTGGGAACCGATGGACGGATGGATGGATGGTTGGGTGAATGGATGTATGAATGATCCAGTGATGATTCGTCGATGGGGTGGAGAGGGGAGGAGCACTCACCGTTGGCATGAATATGATCTGTGTTGTTTGGTTGGACATGCTGATACATGACTTGTCACAGTGCCCCGATGTCGTCACTTTCATGTCACTTTAAACACTGCAGGAGAATGAAGGCGTCCGCGCTGGGGTCTACGTATTTATAAGGCGCCGGGCATCTAGCGGCTCTGTCGCTGCTTCAGTCGCTGCTTTAGTCGCTGCTTCAGCCGCTGCAGCCGGCGTTGTCACCAGCAGCTTTTCCCCCAGCTTTTCTCTGCAGAGGCTCGCACGCTCCTTTGCGTGCATGGGCCACAAAGCTTTCGCCCGCTTAGCCGGAGAGAGGCGAGCGTCAGAGAGCGAGCTTGCGTGGGCGTTTGAACAGAGGGCTAGCGAAAGGGCCAGAGAGAGAGAGAGAGAGAGACTAGTATGATGGAATGGGTTTGAGAGAGCCAGTTTGGAGAATGGGATTCAGTGAGTGGAGAGAAGGGTGGGCGGCATTGCAGAGTGGGACTCATGCGTAACGTTACGTGACGTGACATCGTGACGTATATGGGGGCCGACTTATATATATAAAATATATATGCAAGCAGCACCCGATCGGAGAAATGCAATTTTCGAGCGCCTTTGCAGCATGAAATTCTCCAAGAAAATCACATTCCACAACCCAACAATTTTAAAGAATTTATTTGAGCACTTTAGGAATTTCAACTATTTTTAAAGTAACTATATTAATTTTATGGAAATTTTAATAGTTTTAAATTAGTTAAAAAGTGAAATTTGAAATTTCAACAATTTTAACGGTGTATCACAACTTTTTCAAGAATTATCTACCATTATAAATAATGCATGAGTATTTAGAGTTATTTCAACAATATTAAAGAGCTTTCAACATTCTTAAAGTTATTTCTTTCTAGAAGGTTCTATAATTGTTTAAGAAATTAAAGAAATTTCAAAAGTATTTAAGTAAAAACAACTAATACAGAAATTTCAACAACCAAGACGAAATTTGCATTTGCATTATTAATTTGCAAGAAATTTCAACAGCAAATTTATTAAATTTCCAACTAATATAAACTAATTTCAATGGTTTGAAAGACGTTCCAAGAATTTGGAATACATTTTGAAAGCATTAAAATATTCTATTAAAATATTCTGAAGCTTAAATACATCTTAAAACATTTGCCATATAAAGTTAACAGTTTTTCCGGAAAATTTGCACTATTTACACACATTACCAAGAAATTTCCACAATACTCAAATCGTTTCATAGAAATTTAAGTGATTTTGCCTATGGTGCAGTTAAAAATAGAAGTAGTACCGACCATGCACCCATGCACCGCCAGCACCATGCAATTGCTAACCAAATTGACTCATTTATACGAGCACGAGTATATAGTAATTACTATCAAGTTACACCCACAAACAGATTTACTTTAATATAGACATGTGGACCGCCTACACTCTTCGGGCGAGTTCGATATTGGGTTTCTATGCCGCTTTGGGTGTTTATTTATTTACTTAGCGGCTCCAGCTGTCTATTCTCAGTGTCAGCAATGCATTTCACTGGAAAAACTGAGCTAGGTATCCGAATAGGTGGTACTGGTACTGGCAATCTATAATTATATTTATTTATTTAAGATCAGAGACTTTCTGGAAATTCTATTCAGCTTGCAAAATAAATGGGCTTCAGAGAGCACATCCTACAAACTGCAATCCTTTCTTAAGAAAAACGGATTAGAGATTTATCATTTTGGAATCTGTCGGGCAGTCAACTGATATTTAAATATCATATGCAAAAGATTTAAATATAATTTAAAGACATCGTTCCTTGAGACATAAACAAAAGGCTAGACATTATCGGACTCTGCCAGTGGCGGTTTTGCTTTGTCGAATTTGCGTTCTTATGCTGCTTCTGCCTGAAATTCCGATTGCGAAGGAGGAAAAGAAAGTAAATAAAAGCATTAACGAGCGAGAAAAACTAGCCTCATGGATACCCCCACAGTTTAAGCCTTTCTAGGGCTATGGCCGCTACTTTTTATGGGCTTCTACTTTGAGAAGTTTGTAACCAAAAAAGAAATGAATTTCCTATGGGATTCTGTCACTTGAGATGGCATCTCCAGAAGTATAGATTATCTGCAGGGAAATATCAAGCATTAGAACATATTCCACACTTCACAGGGGAAGATTTTAAACTAGTTCCGGATCTAGTTCTGGATCCCTGCAGCAAATTACGCACAATTAATGGCTGAGGTTGAGGCTGATCAAGAATATATGCGTACATTATAAAAAGTACTTTGATAAATTAGATTACTTTCTGTGTGGGGTGCCTCAAGCGTAAGCCAAAAAGACAATGCTGAATGTGCAACATTCCAATTGCTGTTTTTACTTTTGTTTAGCTTTCACTGTTTTGCCTTTTATACCCCCGACTCGTAGCTTGCAGGGGTATATCTGATACGCGTAGCTTACACTTTTTTGTTCGCTCTTAACAGAATAGTTCTGCAGTTCTGAATACGGGACATATCACGGCGGAACAAATTTGCTATGCAAATAAAATTGAATCGATTAATTAATTTACATTTGTTGGTTTAGCATTTTATGGGGTGGTGTCATCTAAGCTGTGCTTCTATCTTGTTGCAGGTTTCTACACATTTTCTGGGATGCAACGAACACCTCATAAATTCAGTTCAGAGACACTCTCGACATAGTCATTAGATATTTTTAAGGAATATTCATATTTCCAAAGATATTTACCAAAAGGTTAATGAAGCATGGAAAATGATTTCAAAATATACGAAAAATAAATTAATTAATTTAACTTTAGCATATCTTGGAATATTTCCGCTACTTTCCAAAGGCTTCTTAGGAGTATCCAATTGCTAAAATGGCTCTGGAATCGAGCATTATTGGGAGCACACGTTCTTCTCAGCTTGTTTTAAACATCCGAATTACAAATTCTCTTTGGTGCTGGGCACAGGCTTGGACTGTGTCAGAGTTCAAGGTTCTGTTGCCTTCTAAACATAAAACAGATTCCAATATAGAAAAGTTGTTTCTTACTGTCAGTGTTTTAAATCGAATTAAATGCTTTTTCAAGCTGCTAGCATCTCCAGCGACTGTTTCTGCTGGGCTCTGCTGCTGTTCTTCCTCAGGCAGGCCACGATCGTGGAGCATGAGCAGCTGCAGCTTCGAGTGATTGTTGGCCCTCGTCCTCGCTCCATTAGCGCAAGAATAACCTGCGGTTTGCCAGTGTGTGGTCTCTGCAGAGCGATTGAGGCATGATTTTCTGTATAAGTGATTTCTGTTAAGCTGCAGATCTCACCAGTGCAACCTTCAATTACGTCTCATGCTGCCGAAAAGCGCCCCACCAGGTGAATCTCTCCCTGGACACAGTACTCGCCCCTGGGGCGTCGGAAATGTGCGAACAGAATGGGAATAATTTCGAAGTGGAGTGCCGGGCACAGCAACTAGGGATGTGGACATCGCGGAATCGCTGCCTGGACAGCCATGTCCTCTTTTCTTTAGAGATTATTCTGGCGGATGTGGTGCCACTGGTGGGAGTCGTTGCTGCAAGGGGCGACTGCAAGATAGATAAGGTTTTAGTACTGCTTTAACACTTGGCAGTCTTGGCCTGGCATCAACTTACAGACGATTCAATATGTCGGGCAGTCGCAGCGCCACGGGAAATATTGGACGCCATGGGAAGCAGGACGAGGCCAGGGCATAATTAAAGTTACCAGACATTGTGGCCGCTTGATCTTGCAGTTGGAAACACTTCTTGCACCTCTTGCAGGATGTTCACAGCTAGTAAAAAGAAGTCCGCGCAACACGTAGAAATTCCAAACGTAAAAATTTGTATGTATGTACATCAACAAATATCCAAACAGCTGCGCTGCAATCGATAGTGCAGTCGATACATGGCGGCGGGTGGCAGCGCTGCACCAACTGAGGCGCCAAAAAATGTAATTTTGAAATGCAGCGCAGCTGAATTCTGAAAAGTACTTGCATTAAAACAGCTCCTTCTTACCACATAGTGAATCAAACGAAATCAATCAATTGCGCTGCCTTATCCAATCGTTTGTGGAATAAAAATATTTATAATTCCTACTATATAAGCAGAATGGTGCTGCCAGATCGTCAAATAAAGTTGAATAATCGATAGGAGTATGGCCAGAGTTGCCAGAGAGAGCGCCGTATGAATGTACCCGCCAACCGTTAAAGTTTTGAAACTCGTATTCAAATGAAAAATGAAAAATCCACCAAGCTGCGTGGGATTTCTGCACTGTACAATATCTATTTATTATGATTTTCGCTTCATATTTAAGTTTAGTCTGTGAGTCATGCATGCATCGAAGTTAGATCTTAAATGGTAAATTATTGCTTTCACTTGCCGCAACATTCTGTAATTTGCTGCCCCCAATTGTGTTCACAAGTGCTTAGACTGGGCTGACAGGAATCTTATAGCTTACCAAAAAATAATACAAATCGTATATATATATAGTATACACATATGGTATATAGTAGATTACATAGATTACATATACATATAGATACTTTCGCGTGTGTGTGGGTGTGTGTGCTGCTCGGATTGTGTTGCATAACAATTAAATAAATTAAATATCGCTAATTTGATCTTAAACTGCTACAAAATCTGTTTTTGAGCATCAAAGTCAATGAAAAAAAAAAAAAAAAATTATTTGAAGTTTCTTTCAATTGGATTACCGTTCTGCTTGCCGTTAAGCTCTTAAACGTAGGCGCCTAGAATCTACATGCACTCGAGGGGGGGCCAAAAAAATACGGCTTGGCTGGCGCTGGCGGTGGGAGTGCCGGGGCTGTTTGTGGCACTTACGCACAGGTGCGCGCTCTCCGCTGCAGTCGCTTCATGCGCCGATACCAGTCCTCCTTCCATTCAATAACTATCGAGTGCGGCCCAATGCCCAGGTAACCCGGTGGCGCCTCCGAATCTCGTCCCAAAATCAAATAGGATCTGGAAATAGAACAGAGCCCAGAAAGAATTAAGCGCTGCCACTTTCTGTGTGTCTCCTGGGGCGACTCGCGACTCACCTGTTAACTCTGATCTTGGGGCAGCGACACTCCAGATTCTTAATCGGTATGATCCAGGTCATAGGACCTCGTTTTAGCATTGTACTCGGCATTCCATATGCGCCGATCCCGATCGCCCCCCCGTTGATGCTGCTGCTGCTGCTCCCGCTCCCACTCGCGCTCCCGTGGCCGGACTTGGTGCGCTTGAATACGGCCTGGATTTGCAGATCGTAGCGCACCGTCTCGCTGTCGCTGTCGCTGTCCCCCTGAAACTCGTACTCCGTTCGACCAGCGTCCATTCCGGCCACCGCCCACGGATCCTGATCCATTTCGTAGTCCACGTCCGCGGGATCCATTGCGCGCCGCTGCTGGGCTCCCAGCTGCTCCCTGCTGGCCGCCTCGCTGCTCGTATCGCGACCAATTACCTTGGCCATTATTGCTGCAGAAAAGAACACGCAAATATTTATCGGTAAGGCGATTATTCTGTGCGCTGTTATCGCGCTGCTATCGCGCTCTCTTACCGTAGTCTCTTCTGCAGAACTTGTTGAGATTTAACCTTTTGGTGCTTACTTTGCATTTGCCGCACTCTGCAACGAAATTGAGGAATATGCAAATTAGAAAGCGATTTAATAAATCGAACACAATCGATCGGCACATGAAATGAAGCTGAGGCGGAATCGGCATGGAAATGGAAATGGAATTGGGCATTGGATGGGTGCTGGAGCGTTGCTCGGCGGAGTTAATGCTGCAGAGGGGAGTACATCCCACAATTCCCCTTTCATTGTGTGCCCTTTTGTGCTCCTCCCTCTTGCCGTTGCCCTTGCCCTTGTCCTAGCCCCTGCCCCACCCCGCTGCGTGCTGGGGCATTCCACTCTGCTGCGTGTTTACAATTTAAATGCGAAATTTATGTCTTTATGGCCAATGCCAATTAGCAGAGAACAGCAGAAAACATTCAGCCCCAAAGACTGCTGCTCGATCAATTTTACATTAAGTCTGCCTGCCCACCCCTGCCCCCCTGCCCCACAACACACTGCTGTTGTTGTTTTGCTTTCGTGCCTCTGGGGTCGCCTTTTGTGGCGACTAAAATTAGCCAGAATAAATTTGTTTTTGTTTTTTCTGCTGCTGTTTTTCCCCCCCTTGGCTGCAATTTGCATTGGTGCCACCGAGCGATGCCATCGATTCGAGCGATCGATCCGCAATGTCACAGCAAACGTGACACAATTGGTGGCAGGGCAGCGCGAACATGCCACACTTCGTGGCATAAAAATGTGTATTAAATGAGGCAGCCAACTGAATCGATCGCTGAACACTGAAATTGAAAATGGAACTTTGCTTTTGCTTTTCCTTTTCCTTTGGCTATTTATGGTGTATCCATCCCCCAGCCCCCCGCACTCGCCGTCTATGCACTTAGTGGCCAGGGCGATATTTATTGCCGTCATTTAAAGATCATTAGCCACGCCCCACAAAAGCGAAGCGAACTGAAACGAAAATACATGCAGGAAAAGCCCCCAGACGGGAGGACGCGCTCACGGCCCAATGTCTGAGTGATTTCTGTGGGGTAGCAGGCGGCTGATAATAGTTTTGCTGATAGCCAAATATCAATGAAAGATTTATCAGATGAAAGCAAAGGCAATTACCATTCGGGGTCCTGCCTTAAAGATTTCTGCACTTGCTCCGCCTGTCAATCAGATTTGCCGCCGCACACTTTGATTTATTTTCCCAGCCACACACAAGCAACCCCAAGCCCAACCCCAAACCCAACCCCAAGCCCAAACTGAATGAAAATCGGTCATAAATTTTGCACAACATCAAATTAACATGGCATTAAAATTGACCTAAGACCCCCCATCGGCTGGGGGCAACGGCAACGGCAGGGCATGGCACCTCCTTCCGACTAACTTTAAATTAACTCAAACTCGAGCAGAATTTGAAATTAATTTAATAAGATTATCAAATTATAAATTCATAATTAACATTCATGTTCTGCGGCGCAGGGGGAGGCTACCTACCACAGCCCCCCTGCCACAATCACTCCCCATCACATTGTGTGCCGCAGGACGAACTTTTTCGCCGTGCCCGTGCCTCGTCTATGCATGTCTATGCGTGTCCTGACTCCGACTCCGACTCTGTGTCCATTTGCCTAACTGAGTTCTCGGTTGCAAGGCACAAGGCACCACCAACAGGCAAAGGCAGAGGCAAAGGCAAAACTTTCCTCCACTGACAACTTTTCCAACTTGCGCTTTTCTTTGGCAACGTTTGACAAATAAATTTAGCAGGGGGGTCGCTCGGTGCCGCTGCCTCTTTAAACATGTATCTGCCCCCGCCCCGCCCCGCCGCCACCCTTTTTTTGGGGACTGTTGCTTGATTTGCATTTCGGGCTGATGATGGATAGCACTGGATAGTTGGTCCTGCTGCACGCTGCCACTTGATATGCGGCAATTGCAGCCTGGGGAGCGGCAAGGCAGCCTGGAATCGATCCCAGTTGGGGCCAGCCACAAAGTTTCCTTTGCTGCAAGTTCCCATGCCTTTTGCTGTTGGCCAACTGCAGCCCCAGCTACATTCAGTTGACATTTAATTAGGGCCATTAGATGGTATAGTTTTCGGGGACTAATATAATAGCATTACGACCCCAAAGGATGGCACACTATTTGCAAAGAAATGGGCAAACACAAGGCAGGCAAGGGATGGCAAAGGCAAACTTTAAATTAAACATCTGATTGTTTAAGAACTCTGCTAAAACTCTGGCCAAAAGTTCCTCTACAGCTGTGCGATTAATGCTCCAGCCATAACTATTTGTGCTGGCATTCTATGGACATCCATCAGTGATTGCAATGAGACTCTTGAATGCCATTTCAATGCTTTCAAATCTATACAGATCGAAGCCAATTATGAAGCCAATCGCTTGCCCTGTGGTGACTCCTTTATGATTATCTCGAATCCTGCTTAAGCCGCTCAGTCAATTTTTCATTGTGCCCAATCCATGCTTAAATTTTGCTCCAAGGCCAGTCCCTGCCCCTGCCCCACTTGAAGACCTTGCCGCGGAGTTGTTCCCGCGCCGCCCCCTGCCCGAGCAAATAGTTGGAAGCAATTAGCATCACCACTTGGCAACACTGCTCACTGGTCACAGTGACGCTTAAAAGTATGCTGGTGCTGCCGCTGCCACTGCCACTGCCCCTGCCCTGCTCTTGTTGCCGGCTTATTCATGGAAAATTAAATAAAAAACTTTTTTAATACATTTGCTTTGGCAAGTTTTCGCCTGCTCCTCTGTCATTCTATCTATTCTGTACGCCGCTGCTCTTTCTTTATTTCTTTCTTTCCTTGTAGATACCCTTTACAGAGGGTTCTATATATTTTGCGCAAGATGTTTGCAACACAGCGAGGGTGGCACTTATATTATGGGCTGAAGAGTCTAAAGTGGGACCTTGTGATGCAAATCTTTTTCAATGCCAGCTCGGAGTGGAACGAATGCAGGCGAAATCTTTTGAGTTTCTCTTGAAAATTTCACAAATAATTCACAAATTGAAAGTTTATAAATCTCCAAGTGGCATTTATAAAGTATCAGAAACATAGCTGCCATAAGAAGCGGCCATAGCTTGGCAAATACGAGTATGCTCGTAGTATTAAGTATTTGAGTGATCTGCAAGCGTATCAAAAGCTTCGTTCCTGCTAAGGCAAACCTCTCTCTCTCTCCTGTTTTGTGTGCTTTCTTCGCGCTCTTTCCTGTTGTGTTGCTGTTGCTGCTATTTTTGCGCTTTAGTTAAAAGTTTGTTTAGCTTTTACTTGAGCACGCGTGGCCTTGGGGAGAGGCCAGAAGTGCGAGCGGTGGAGAGTGAGTAGAGGTGCAAGCAGTGCAGAGTGAGTAGAGGTGCAAGTAGTGTAGACTGAGTAGAGTCGCGAGCAGTGGAGAGTGGCAAAGCTCTAGAGAGCGAGAGTATAACTAAAGCTTAGAGTATGATTTATGCTGCGTGGCGCATTTTGTTTGCTTGTTGCATCCGCGTCCGCATCCTCCATCCTCCATCCGCACTCGCCTTTTTCCCTTTTCTTTTTTTTTTTTTTCTACTGGTAACTGTAACTAAAAGTTGCGTGCAAACATTTGCGTTGTCTGTTAAGTGCCGCTGTCTCTCCATTCAACACTCGCTCTGCCTCGCTCTATCCATCTCTGCCGGTTCGGGCTGCTACCTACTCCTTCTGCTTGTTGTTTTGCTCTTTGTTTTGCGCCGGAAAACCGACAACCGACTGCACTTTAGCGGATTTGTGTTTTCTCACCCATTTGAGAGGATTACAAAAGCGTGAGCAGAAGCAAGCGCCAGAGCAAACTTTTGTCAGCGGACAGTGGCCATTCGCTAAGTGGAAAGCATGACGAGGAAAGGAAGCTAAAGGCGAGCCTTAAATTGATGAAGAATACTTTTTGGTGGGGTTTCTTAGTCCGCTCGAGAGCCGTGCCAGAGAGCGCTAACAGTGCACTGTAACCGGGAGCGTCCACAGACTGTTAACGGAGAGCGGTAACAGACTTTTAGCCTGCGCTGTTAAAAGCGCTCTGCCCTGTT
Organism: Drosophila ambigua; assembly: GCA_018150905.1. Lineage (NCBI taxonomy): Eukaryota > Metazoa > Arthropoda > Insecta > Diptera > Drosophilidae > Drosophila > Drosophila ambigua. The sequence continues at coordinate 2,025,665 of JAECWS010000151.1, read as the reverse complement.
AGAGTTGCTGCCTTGAAGGAAAGAGAGATCCGCTGTACAACTAGCAGTTAGAGGAGGAAAGCAGAGTGTTCACTGTGCATCTAGCAGGTAGAGGAAGCAGTGTATTCACTGTAAACACAGTAGTTGGAGGAAGGAAGCAGGGCTACATTACATGGACGATTCGCATCGGTTTGGGGATCGGCATTGGTGTGGGATGTTGTTTTTGGTTTTGGTGTGTAGGTGGGTAGGTGTTAGCACACAACAACAGATAGATATGGATATGAGAGGAGAGCACTTACTTACCCCTGCCGCCCTCGGTGCGGTAGTACGGGGACTGGGCGGCCGCCGATGCGGAGGCGCCACCACGATTATTAGCAACGTCTGCAGTGGGCTCATGCTCATCCGGCTCAGGTGCGGTGTTCTGTGTGTCCAACATGTTGATCATGCGCGGCGGTTGCTCTGCGGAATCGAGGGGGATTCATATGGAGGGAAATGCATCAATAAATATGTATGTATGTGTTTATGTGTCTCTTGTTCATTACTCACTTATGCAGGGGGCAATGTGGGAGCGACTCTGTTGATAGCCACGTGCACAGCGGTTGCAGGTCAGTCCGGTGACGCCGTCCTTGCAGGCACATTGACCGCTGGTGCTGTTGCAGATCTTGCCAGATGAACCGATCGGATGGCACTCGCAGGCTGCAAAAGATCCAAAAAAGAAACAATCAATGGCGCTGGCAGATAAAGATGCAGATGCAGATGCAAAATGCAAACTGCAAAGGGAAAACAAGATACAGATGTTGTTGGCAGCAGACTTGGTGCTTGTTGGGATCGTGTTGAGAGCTTAATGGAACCCGGTCAGCACTTCAAAGCCAACCCAAAGGCGATTGCTATCTGCACAATCCGATTGCCAAATGGTACGAGCCGCCCACCCCACCGCCGCGCGGCCCACTTGAGTTTTACTTAAAGTTCTTTCAAGTTCTCTCTCTGATTTCTCTGTTTTCGCTGTCCCCTGCCTTTGTCGTCCCTTCAGCACATTCGTTTATGAGCCGTGGAAATGTGCATTAACAGATACGATTAAACGGATCCCGGCGGCCCTTATGGCCAGTGCCCTCTGCCCTTTGTCCAGTGCACACGGCTGCCCGTAAATGGCCAGTGTCCGTGCGGCGGTCAGTCCCCATCTTTCCGCCTCGCGTTTAATGGCGAATGAAAGTGCGAAAGTGTGAAAGTGCTCGCTCAGCAGGAAATCTTTCTCCGCTGGCCATGGACTGAGCGAGCGTCACTCTCCTGGAGCCTCTAGCTGCGGATCCAGTTGTTGCTTGAATATCAATAAGAATCTGCTACAGAACACTGAACATTGCTGAATTTCCTATTATTTTTCCTTTTATCTAACTGCGCTTTTAATTTTATTTTCAACGCAATTGTAAAGTCTTTAAAAAATATAAATCCCTTTGTAAGCCATTTCCCCATGCCTGCCAAATGTTTGTGCGCTACGTGAAAGTAAATTCCCTTTTGCTGCAAAAATATATGTGGAGTATTTTTCATTATATTTGTCGTGCAGCCAGCGGCCACTTTCGGAGCACAAAGGCAAAGACAGCGCCAAAGTGCAAACTTCATCTTTTTATTTCACATTTTGCAGCTCTGCTTCTGCCGTTTCCATTTCGGGGTTCGGTCTTATGTGTGTCATGTGTGTCATCTGTGTGTGTGTGCGCTTACTATTATGAAGGACTTTGCAGTTGTTTCGCTTGTCATTCGTGCCACACAGCACTCCTGCACCCCACACAAAGACACTCTTAGGAGAGCTCAAAGCGGGCGCAGCTTTTCCCTTTGGTTTGTTTAGTTAATAAGCCGCTTTTGGCCACATTTAATGGGTCTTTGCGTTTGGCTCGTTTGCCCAGAAGCTGTTGCATATTTAAAGATTTAACTTGTGTGCGGACACAGCATGTGGTGGGTGGCATGGGGCATGTTCAGGACTAGTTGTAGGCCTGCACTCGTACGAGTGTGTGGCAACACCCACACCACATTCACTCACTCACTGCTCCATGGAGTATGTATCCTCCTGCTCCCACTCTCTCTCCCTTGCTCCACTATATAATAGGCTCTCCCTCTCCGCTTCTCTTCTACCTTTGTTGGTTGCTGCTGTCTCTCTCTCTGGTTTCGTGAGTGCGTGCAACATTTGGTAATTTAATCCGATTTACAATAAATTAAATGCGATTTATATGCACACAGTGACACATCCGGATGATAACTACAACAACAACAACAACTACAACAATGACAACAGGCAACAGACAATAATTACTTGCAACAACAGCAACAATATGGTGTGTCCATTGTTGCCCCAAAGGGCGTCTCGCAGTCCCCTCTGGACAGAGTCCATGGCGTGGCCACAGTGGCACAAGCTTCACGCAACTTGGGACACAACAAATAAACCGGGGAGAGCGCGCTTTAAGGCTAAAGCGAATGAAGGGCCATGTAGGGTAACAATTAAAACAAAATAATAATTTCTGGCAAACGCAATGCGCTCGATTTTTGTTTTGAAAAATACTCAAAGTCTACGAATTTCCAGGTTAAATTTGTTCAACTAGTTTTTGAAGAACTAATTGGGTTTTCTATTAGCCCAACTGCACATATACGATCCCATTTTGAGGCGAAGCAACTAATGTTTCCGGCATTTAAGGACAGACCAACAATTTGAGCCCTCAAAAATAATTTTTTTATTTTATAATATTATTTTATAACATTACAAAACCGCAAAAATAGGTTTTTGTTTAAATTGGTTTCTAGCATTAAAAAATAATTCCAGATATAATAATAGAGGAATATATCACCCAAAAAAAAATATGTTGTTGATGTTAGAACATATAAAAATATATGAATTAAATATATAAATATATAAAAATAAAATATATGAATTATATATATAAATATATTAATTCCATATATAAACATATTGATTAAATATAAAAATATATGAATTAAATATATAAATATATGAATTAAATATATAAATATATATCTCTGTTATTTTTTTCTTGGCATTCCTTTAAAGTTTGATGTGGACTCATTTGTGGATTCATTGGATACACTTATTCCATGTGCCGTGCCTGCTGCAACTAATCAGATGCAAGTTTCATACGCTGCGTACTTGACATGACCTTTGACCACTGTGCAGTGTGGTGGGCTGACTGTCGGGCAACACAATATGACAATGCCGCTATCTGCGAACAGCGGACACATCGCGGTGTGGTGGGGCCAGAAGGACAGTGGGGAGGGGGAGGGGGAAGGCCTTGCAGCGCTCTCACGGATATGGTTAAAATGCAAAAGCCAGAAAAAAGCCAGGCCAGGGAGAGGGAAAAGCGCTGCGAACGAGTTCATTACGCATACCCCCGTATCGTGGCATTGGCATCCATTTCCACCCATCCACTGCCCTGCCGTATACTCCAGCCATAGCCCTTCCGTATCCGCGTACACTGGCGCACTCCATATGCTCCACTCTGCGTTTTTCCTCTCATTTTCCATTTCCCAATCGTGTTTGTGTGTGTGTTGCGTTTCTTTTTTCGTGGATGTGGTCCATTGACCGAGGGAAAAGATTATGAATTTTCATTATAACGAGCCAACAGAGAGAATCCATTCGAGTCTCCCATTCGAGTAGCTTCATTTTCGGATAGTTGGAGCTGCGCCCCTCCCCACTGCCCCCCACTCCGCCGATCCATTTGCATTTCTATTTAATTATCCGAATGGAGGAGGGAATGAATCCCTGATGATTCAGCTCTTGGCTGCCCTGCAACAGGGAAGCCCTTTCACCAGAGAGCTCTTCATTTCATTCCATTGCATTCACTCGGTGCCTGTGAGGTTCCAGCAGGCGACCCAAATGGCAGTGTGCCCTGAATCATTTTACAACACAACAAGCAAAAAAAGAGACAAAGAAACGCGCGGCTCTCGTGTAACCTGTCATTTGTTGCCGCTTATCCAGATCGATTCGGGTCAGGGTTCCTCGAAATGAATGAGCCTCCGCCTGGCAAGGCGACACAAATGAATCACTTAGGGTCTCCCCCCCCCCACCCCTGGGAATGATCATTCATTTGCTATGATATAAGGCCAGCAGGCCAAGGATTCATTTGATGCACTTATTCCATGTCCCTCGCATGCGCGCAACATCTTCCATCTGAAGCCAAATGAGTCATGAACTGTACATACGTTCATTTCCTTGCTGGGCTCTTGATTCATGATTCACAAAGTACTCGCTGTTTTGTTCATCCTGTTGGCATCCATAAACACAAAGTTATGAACTCGATTATGATTGATTCATTGTTCCTGCTGCTGCTGCATTATTCATTCTCCCTCCACAGACACTCATTAGATCATCGATTGGAAGTGAATTTCTGCTGTGAATATTACGCCATTTGAATGGCTCATTAAATGCCTGAGTACGGATAAATTCAGCTATATATATATCCGATTTGTACACATGTTTATTCACAGGTACGTTTTTTATGGCTGCTGCTGCTGCTGTGTAGTATTTTTGTATCGATCATTCGCACGATGTACCCACGAAAATTTCCCCCATGGCCACGAATTTATATATGTTCTATGCTTTCAGCTGGCTGCTTTCCCTTTGCTCATTGGGCATTTTCCATATTCCATTTTCCATTTGCAGTCGGCCTTAAAAGCAGCCACAACGTGTGCACTTTTTATTTATTTTCCTTGGCACAAAAAATTAATTAAGCAAAAGCTGAACGCACTCACCCCACAAAGCATTCAAAACTAAACAGAAAAATGCAGGAAAACAGCAAAATAAAGGGGTGTGGCTATTTCTTGGATACCCTTTGAGCGACTGTGTGGCAGTTGGCAGGATACAAAAAAATAATAAATAAAAATTACTGCAGAATCGAGAGGGTGAAATAATGCCACTACAATGCTCAATAATATCCACGCATATATCTACTTTGTGAGTTCAAAGTTGGGCCTTTTTCCGGGCACACAGACATCTGGTAAAAATCATAATGCTCCCGCGAGCCAAAGGGTATAACAAGGCACTACACAAAGTGTAAACATCATAAAGCAAATCAAGCGCTATATGTTATTGTTTATTTCAAGTTTGCGCAAGCGAAACCAGCCACAAGCCCCACTCCACCCCACTCTACGACCCAACAAATTCACCGCAAAAGTCGTCTGCCTCGACCATCAATTGCCATAAAATATGTTACCCAAAAACGGTTCTAGTCCAGCGGAAAAGAGGCCAAAACTGTTGGCCATCCGCACAGCTGCCACTGCTTGGACTGCTTGGACTGGCACTGCTGCTGCTGCTGCTGCTGCTGTTTGTTATTATTAGAGAGGCTGAAAACCCCCCCGAGAATAATGCAATTTTTTCCGAAGAAAAACCAAACAGAACTGAAGAATTATGAAGAAGATAGTCCAGACCAATCGAATGATTTGCAGTGAGAGATTACACCTGACCAAGTGGCGGGGTGGGGTGGATGTTAAAGTGAACATTAAACAGAAGCCAATGGAAGATCGTGCCATGGTGATTCATGCCAGCCAGCCAGCCAGAAGGAGGTGAATGTAGCCATAGATTTGTGTCAGTTCAAAGGCAATATCCTTTTCCTTAGCTTCCCTTTTTATTCATCCCTTAAGTTTATGGCTAATTTGGGCCCAAAATTCAGTTGCCTTAAGCCATGATTCAGTTGAACGATCCGCCAATTGTTCGTGAATTTAAATGAGCAATTCGATTGGGGGCCCCAAACCGCACTCGAACCGGCTCAAAAGGCGATTCACCTTTTGCTCATTTCACACTTGAGTCCGATGGCTATGGCGATGGCGGAACTTTGCTGGGTCTTATTAATAAATCAAAGGCTTCGCACGACGACGCGACACTCCCAGGAAAAGTTGTGCCCCGCGCCATTGAGGCACGGAAAAAAGTTTATCGCGGTTGCAACTGGCGCAAAGTTCGCTCAACTTTTGGCCGATGCCAAATGAGCAACGTTGAGCAGGAGGCCAGGGGGGGGGGACGCATAAGATTTAGCTGCGCGTGTAGGCGGCAGGCAGGCATCTCCATCTTGCTACAATTTTCGTGTTGCATGTACAAAGTTGGCCGTTTGCCGTTTGCCAGGTGAAAGACTGAAGACAGTGGGAATGGTCGGCAGACGGATGGGGCGCAAAAGTTTTCGCGCTTTTCAAATTGTGCGTTAAAGATTGAGGCGCTTGAAGCGCACTGTCACAGAAACACAGGAACAGACACACAGAGAAAGGAAGGAAGGAAGGAAGGGAGGGAGGGCGAGCAAGTGAGTGAAAAGTAAAAGAGAAATCAAGGGCAGGGGCAGGGGCAGTCGTAAGAGATCTGAATGGGCCTATTGAAAATCAAACGATGCGCAGTAAAGTAGGCAATGCCAAAAACTCCAAAATTTGTTACCAAACTCTACGTCCCCCTCCCCGCCCGCACACTCCTTCCTTCCGGCAGTGGGAAGTGCAACGTTTCGGAAAATGATTTTCCAACTGTTCCGCCATAGCAGGCAGGCAGGGTGTGTCGTAGACGGTGGGTGGGGGGTGGTTGGCTGGGCGAGAGTTACCCCCTTGGGTGGTGAGGGGGGAAAAGTGGTTTTTTGGTTTTTGGGAAATGGCAGCGCCAATTTGACGCTCGAACAATTTGCACAGCTTTAAATGTCAACTCGCATGCAAAATGTCATAATTCAAATTGGGCAGATTGCCGGGACACGCCCACAAACAAGCCAGCCAGCCAGCCCCCCCTAACCCTGTACCCGTTCAGCGGGGAGGTGTGGGGGGTGGTGCTGCTGTTTGCTGACCGGAAAGTACTCTATAAAAGAGAGAAATGATGGAAGATGCGGCGTCTGGCAGTTTGAATATGATATTTTTGGGGCTGCAAATAAATATAAATAAAACAATGGCGGATGGCAAATATAAAACGGGATTTTTCTGGCACATATCAGGGAAGTTTTAGATCATTAAGGAGCTACGTAAGAGCCAAAGCCGAAGCGGAACTGAAGACCAGCAAGCGGAATAATTCAATTAAACTTAAGAAATGGGTACAACATTCCTCAAGGGACTTTTGCTGTTAAAATCTTTTATTTTATTATATTTTTGTAGGTACAAAACTAATCAGTAGTAATCAGGGCCTGAAGCAATTTCATGGCATATCCAATTAAATGAAACTTCTGAGCATTAGGAATATCTTCTATGGGTTTCGTAAAATTTAATTTAATTTTTGCTGCAAATATTCAACGAAGAAGTTGTGCTCGTCTTGCATTGCCACAATTCTGGACATTTATACGTAGAAAAGGATAAGGAATATCTTTTATGGGTTTCATAAAATTTAATTGCATTTTCGCTGCAAATTTTCCACTCTCTTCTGCTCTTCTTGCAGTGCCACAATTAAAATTTTATTATTTTATGCATCAAGTCAGCAACTAGCAGGCCACCCCCTTTTGGGGTATTTATTGCAGCACTTTGTAGAGCATTTCCAGTTCGTTGCCAGACAAAATTCTGTTCATTTTCTATCAATTTCGGTTTTTTTGTTTATTGTTTTTCTTGTTGTTGCTATTTTGCTTTTGTCATAGAAAATGTTTGGTTATTTCCATGAACTTTTATGGCTTTGCCGGCACAAAAATTTGTCACGCCGCTTGGAACTAACTCCCCTTTGTGTGTGTGTGTGGTGGGGGGGACACCCCCTCGCTGTGCAGGCAGATGTAATAGATTTTTCCAGCTTAGTTTTTAATAGCACCTTGGCTTAGTGTCTCCCCCCCCACCCCCATCACCGTCAATGTGTGGGTGTTTCTTTTGATAAATGCATTTCGTTTTGGTATTTTCAGACAAATTTCAATTAAGTTAACAACCACCCAGCCACCCAACCACCCCCTTGTGGGCTGCTGGATAACCTTTAACCTTTAAGCGATTTGTTACAGTTGCATAGGCGCGCACTTTTATGAAATTCTAATGAAGTCTGACAGGAGGATGGCATTCCATTCCATGCCATGCCATGCCATATTCCCTTCCATCCCTTCCGCGGATGATGTCCAGGGGCTGTCCTTTGGCCCCGGCTGCGTTTCATGAACTTTTTCGGCAATAAAGAAACTTCTTTTTGCTTGGGCCTTTTAATTGCCGTTGCCTGCTGTGACCCCTATGTAGATGCGTATATATATGGCATATATATGGCATTTATATGGTACATCCTGCTGCATATCCTGGCGCACATTTGGCCGTCTTATTGCTGTAACATTTCGCACGTGACTTTCTGATTTTATGGCTTTTAATTTCACGTATTTAGTTACGGATAATGTTAATTGTATTCGCAGTCACGCCCCACACACCACATCCTTCCACCTTTCCACCCCACCCACCAAAGTTTGCATACGCCCCACATTTATGTGTGTGGAGAGCAGCACTCCCTTTGTTATATCCCTGTTAGCAGGGAGGGGGGCAAGCAATTGCCAGGCTTTTCAATTGTGTTCATTACAATGGCTTGATTTGATATATGAAATGATATGATAATGGAGGCATTGCCCAGGGTTAAGCCTGCTCAAATTTGATTAGCAATTGGGGACTATGAGTGTGCGAGTGCTGAAAGGCATTGGCAATAATTTTCGTAGCTCGATGCGCAGTCGATCTACGAAAAAGTAAATTAATTAAATGGAAATTGGCTACGAGATGCGACGGACGGATTTTGTGTGTGTGTTTGTTGCCATTTGTGACATGCAAATTTAATGATGTCAACCGAGGATGGCAATAAGGCAGCAAAACAAGCCGGGGCCTGGCCGGGGGGCCAGACTTTAATTATCAAAAGAGCTGCAACAAGAGCCATGACAGGCAGGCAGCCAGCCAGGCAGCCAGCCAAATGAATAATGATTCGTTTACTGGGCAGGCATTTCCACTGCTCATTGGACAAATAATAATATGTAATTTTCCGGTCATTGAAACATTTTGCACAAATAAGGAAATTGACTGGAGTCCTGGCCCTGTCCGGCCCTGGCCCTCTACAAAACCGAAATGACTTTGACAGCACATGTCCACATGTCTGCACGTGTGTGCCTGCGTGTGTATGTGTGTGCGGCTCAATGTGTGTGTAATGGTCTGTCCAGTCCTCTCGCCCATCTTCCTGTCTCTGTCTGTCTGTCTGTCTGTGTGCGATGAGTTATGGCTTTGCCAAAGTCTAACTCCATTCGACTCGACTCGACCTGAGTCTGTGCCCGCCTGGCCTTTGCCTGGCCCCAAAGCAAATCATTTAAATCATTTGAATATTTAAATTAAATCAACTTCGAAATCATCATCACAGCACTCAGACAAATATTGTAGTTTGCGGAAGTGCTCGCTCTCATCCCTACGCGCCCCAGACCCCCTAAGCCTAATCTTTTCCATTTGAACCCGCAATCGAAATGAATTTTAAGGCGTTAATTATAATGCGAGACGGCGCACAGTAGATGGGAATGGGGCTGGCAATGGGGCTACGGCTGGGGCTGGAGTGCGTGTGTGTGCAATATAAAATTTGATAGGTAAAAGTTACGAGCTTTGAAGCTGCTTCGGAGGCAGTAAACTTCCACTTCGTGTGCGACAGCAAACATTAAAACAAGATTGACTCTGGGACACTGCGTGCTGGCAGGCTGTATGCGTTTGATACTCAAACATATAGGGCCATATAGGTGGACCAAAGATCTACAAATGAATCGAAACATGCAATGGATAAAGCTGCGAGCGAATTTATACAAATCAAAGGGGAGCAGCCAAAGCAAGCCAAAAGAAATGCCTCTGAAATATTGCAAAATCAAAGTTTAGCCCGCAAAATACTCTGCAAAATAAAACATTCAAAACACATGTCCAGGGCACGTCAATCGATCAGCTTTAAATATCCAAAAATCCACTTTATATCCGTGGCTGAACTTGAAAGAAAATTGCATAAGCCAAACAGCTTGATTGAATTTTTCTCAGCGTTTGCTTTGCGACAAACAAAGCCATTAGCAATTTTGAATTCATTTTGTTGTTATTTATTACGAGGAGAAATCTGCACACTTGAGATGCGAATGAAATAAATCATTGAGAGCATTCTTGACGGCAATGTCCTCTGACAGTTACTGCATCAGCTGGAGCAAATGCTTGCCCAAAACACTTTCCAGCAACGAAATTTCGGTTGACTAATTGAAAGTTCAGACAGGAGCAGAGTGGCAAGGAATGGATGGCGGGGGATGGCGCTGCAACATTTGGCAAATGGCAAAACATGACGTAAAACATTTTGACAACAAGTTGAAAACAAACCGAAAAGCGAGAGAAACCGAAAGCAGCCAACGGCCCACAATGAATGGAGGCAACTGTGAGGCGAGAATGTAAAAATGTTTCTTAACAAATTGCACGCGTGTCAAAATTAAAATGAATAAATTTTTTATGACCCGCTCGCAGAAACAAAAAACAAAAAAAAAAAGAGAGCGAGCGAGTGAGTGAGAGACGACGACGCTGAAGGCGATTAAATTTAAAAAATTGTCACAGCGGCGCCTTTTGTCTCCGTTTTGAAGTCCAAGTCGCAGCCGAATCCGTACACAAATCCGGATGCGGAGTGTGGGCGGGACGGCTGGTGGCTGGTGGCTGTGCTAATGCTGGCGGTGCACTTATTTACGATGTGGTTCGACGCTGACTCTTTGCCGGATAATTAATTAAAAATCGATAAGAATTTGATTTGGATTTAACGGCTGGCCATGCGGCGTACGATGAGAATTATGATGCTTAGTCAGCTTACCCCCAAAGCGGTTTGACAATATTTCTGACATGCCCATGACAAACGACAAACCGACTCCAGTGCCAGCTCCTCCTCCTCCTCCCCACTCGCCACTACCCACTTCCCACTCCCCTTTACATTTTGCCACTGGAAGGGAAGCTGTTTGTGTTATTCCTCCGATTTTGCAATTAGCCAGAGATTTTTCGAACGTTAATTCCCAGCGGGCTACTCGAAAAATCTACTTTAAGTTTATACGAGCAGTTGGAAACCCATAAATAAATAAATAAATAAATAGCGGAGCGTCCACCTGATTTGAGTTGATTGCCAATCGAAAATTATTGCGGGCTCATAAATTTGTCTTCTGTGGGTGTCTTCTGCGCAGCAATCGGTGTGCATAGCTATCAGTTGGGGGCTTTATCTAGGTGTTACATAGGTGTTTGTAATAACTAAAACTGCTGGATATTGAAAGGCAGATTTACTCCTGTTGGAAGAGTTTAAAGTGGGGCATCTTCCACAATTTTATATATATAATACGATAAAGCTAGAGATGGATTTGTGCACTATTCATCTGCCCAACCATCAACTTTTATGGCAGCCATAAATACCCTTTTACAGGAGGTATGTGCCCACAGTTTGTTTGATTTAATTATCTGATTTATTTGTCTCTGCTTATCGCATTGTCATATTAATCGAAGCATCAAAGTAGTCAGAAGTATTTTTTATAGATGTTATATCCCATTTGCTTGGATTCTACTTATTATTTATTTTCTTTTATTTTTCTTTTTCTTTCCGTCGACTGTTGCAGGGTATGCCCATAGCTGTGATAATCTGGCAGCTTCTGTGCCTGTTCTGCTGCCACCCCGTGGCTGTGTTTCATTTTGCCTTGTTTTTGGCTTTCGATTAGAGCGCGTGAATTTATCGTGGTCATAAATTACAATCCCCACACACACACTGGAAGGTCGCCTGGGGATGGCAAAGGGTTGCCCCCAGAGCTCTCCATTTGGACTTTGTTTTCCCGGCAGCTAATTATTGTAAATTGTGCATTAATCTCGGCCACCAAAGGAATGCCACCGATTTGGGAATCAGTTCTTCGGGCGAGGGAATTACGAAAGGGAAGATTTGTGTGTTGATCCAAGAATATCGTGTAAAATCAAACACTTACCTTTGCACACCTTGCGATGATTTAGCGGCTTGCTGGGGTCCCTGTAGTAGCCCTCCTTGCACAGGTGGCAGTTCCGTCCCATGGTCGAGTGTCGACAGTTCTGACAGACGCCACCGGAGACGCCCTGAGAGGCGCGAAAGATTTCCATGTTGAAGCGGCACTGTCGCGCATGATTGTTGCAGTTGCACACTGCAAAAGAAAATGAAAAGAAAACTTTAGCAAGCGATACAGCCGGGCGGATCCAGGGGGGAGAGCTGCGTTATGCATGCCCCAACCGTTAACCGTTAGCTGTCTATTTTCAATGTGTTTATCACTGGCTGCGATGTGGCCATGGCCCAGTGCGATAAATGGAAATAAATGGCACGCAAAATGGTGGGCAGGGGCAGGGTCGAGTGATAGGAGTTGGGATTGGTGGTGTGTGGTGGGTGGGGGTATGCGACTGGTCGTTGTGGAGCATCATTTGTCTAGCGGGACATTGGCTTAAGTTGGATAATTTATGCGACGATTTGTTTTGAATTACTTACTTAGGCATCAGCGACTGGCACACAAGGCGTGGCCCAGTCCTGTGTGCCCCTGTTTTATTTTTTCGATAAGGGGTATGTATGCCCGGGCGCTATGTCTGGCATTGCTCTACAGCTTGCTGCTGCTATTTCTTGCACTTTCAGTTGCTTCTCCCCAGTCTTTGGCTCATCCTTCATTCACTGCTCCTGCGGCTTTCACTTGTTTCTTGCTTGCTTTTGTTTCTTTCTTTTCGCTTCTCTTATTGCTTTCGCATTTTTCACTTCATCTTGGCGTGGAAGCCAGCTCTAGGGTATGCCACAATCGATGACTCTACGCTTTGGCAATCTTTTACAGCTTTTACTGCCCTGAATACCCTTTAAAAATGAAACGGGCATGGCTCAAGGTAGCTTAAACTTAACTGGGAACTGCTGAGAATTATGCAAAGCTCAGGCCACTGCTTTTGATTTTCAAAGAACCAAATTTAATAGCCAGTAGGGGAATGCAATTAATTCGCTCACAAGCTGCAAATTAAAGCTTAAGCTGCGTTCAACTGTAGTCCTGGGACTGCCGTTCATTGCAGGGCATTTGGCCCATCGTTTCGTTTATTCGTTGCTTGTTCTTTGTTGGCTGCTGCTTGTTATGCTTTTGGCAAACAGTTTTCCTATTGACATTCGATGGCGACTGCTGCGGTTGCTGCTGCTCGTTCCCAAATAGGAATAGGAGCTCCCATGTTTGATGGTGCCTGGGGAGGGGGGGCATGGCTACTGCTACACAAGTTGGTAGATGGTTGTACGACTTGCTGCTGAGTTGGCATCTTTTGGCAGAGAGAGAGAGAGAGAGAGACGCAGCAGAGCTGTCAATGGCAAAGGCCACGATGACTGCTGCTGCCTTGCGGCTAGACAAAAACTTGAACCAACGAGAACGTCTGCTTGTCTCTCTGCCTGCTCTGCCTGTCGCTCTCCCTCTCTGCCTGCCTGTCTCACTGCATTCGACAGTTGTGTCAACCAAGCAGTGCTCACAACTCAGCGCTCAGAGCGCAGAGAGTCAGAGTCAGAGTCAGAGAGTCAGAGTGAGAGTAGAGGAACCAGTAGAGTCCCAATGCTGAGCACACATGTTATAATTATCTTTCACACATTGCTTCGGGGCAAGGGCCAAGCAATCGCCAGACAAAGCGACTCTCCACAGTCCCTTTTTGAAGGCCCTAACTGCTTGTTGTGTACTCACATCCTCTGCCTCTGCCCACCTACCCACCTCTCCGCAGATGGCGCATGCCAGCCGCAGACAAAGTTATGTCAGCGCAAATATTTGAACAAAGTCAGGGTACTGACTGTCGCAGTTGCAATCGCAATCGGAGTCGGAGTCAGAGTCAGAGTCGTCACTTCTACCTCCGAGTATATGCAGAATCGCAGCCAGCAAAAGCTAAGCAAATATTTAGAGAAAAAAGCAGAGCTACCCGAGAGCACGGCGTGTGGCTAATTGCCCGCCCATCTTTCACTCAAAATCTCTCCATGCCCATGCCCTATTCCCCATGGTACGAAAAGGGTTAGGCTCTGGCCCTGGCTCTGCCTCTAGCTCGGTGTTAAAAATGCTAGATAATTAATTTTAATGACACACTTACGACCTGCGAATGCAACTTGATTTATGGCTAGATTTTTCGTTTCGAGGTTTTTTATTTTAGGGTTGGGGGTTGTCCAGTTCATGTAAATTTCACTTCGGCGATTACAAAATGCCCATCGAGAGCTCAATCAAATGCGACTTAAAGCGATGCATAAAACTGTTCATTAGGCGGTCCCCAAGCTGCTGCCGTTCCCGCCGTTTTCCCCCTGTGTTATCCGAGAAAGGTGAGTCCAGTAATTAAGTTCAAATTTGATAAAATACTCACACGAATACTCGAACGGGTATGGGTTTTGGTATGGGTTTTGGTGTGGGCTTGGGTATGGGGAGACAGACAATGAAATCGTCTCAGTATCTTTGTCTGATGGCGCTGCATCTTTTGGTCGTCAGGGGAGAGTTGCCCATAAAAACGACATTTGTGGAGCCGCTTAAATGTTTCTGCGGTTCATTTGGAACAAAGACCTGGCACAGCAGCCAGGGGAAAGTTACCCAAAGAGCACGAAATCTTGATATCCTTGATAGCGTTTTGGTGATCGAAGATCTTGCAGATGCCTCATACTTTGCTGGCTCATTAAAGCCAAATTAAATCAGTTAAAAGGGAATATTTTTGGGACAAGCTGCTGAAGGGATCTAAAGCTGGAAGGATGGATCATTAGATCGAATGGGACAGTAAAAAAGGCTCGAAAACTAACCAAAGGAAATGTTTACCGAGAGCAACAAAATCTGCTAGCTTTGGGCAGGTTTCGAATTAAATTCAGTACAGAAATAAAATTTAAATTGTTGAGCATAAAATAAAAAGAAATATTAAATATGAGCGTTCGAAAACTTCAACTTTGCCTCGATTTATCTTCGTGATTAGCAATTTTATCGGTACAAAGCCAAACACCAAACAAGCTCACGCATTTCTCCTTTTAATTCATTAATTCTTGAGGGTAAAGGAGCTGCAAGTACCGAGTAAAAATAATTAAATTGCGCAAGGTGAGCAATTAGCGATTTTTGAATTTTTAGAATATATTTTGTGGCCATGTGTGAGGCTGCCAACTAAATTTTGTTTCATGCTAATCATCGGGAAGAGTCCAATGCCCAATGATTGCTGCCTTTTGTGCTGTGTGTGTTCTGCGTGCTTGGGGAATTAATTGCCTAGATACCAGATCCCCCGTGCCCGTGCCCGTGCTCTGCCCCGTGTGTAAGTATCTTACGAGCACATACAGACGCATGTTTCCGGCTGTGTTGACACACTGAAACTGTGGCAAGTTACGAGTATGAATGGAAGTGGAAAACTCTTTGATATCTCTGCAAGGCACAACGGAAGGGATTTCCTCGGTTTGGCATCTCTAATTAACTGCCACAGAAAGCGAGAGAGAGAGAGTTGGGGAAGCATTTTTTATGTTATTTGCCGATTGGCCAGGAGCAGATTCGGCTAAGCTCCCAGCGTCATCGGCAGCTAAAGCTTCAAAGGCAGGCAGCAGCTCCCAGCAGCAGCAGCAGCAGTCAGAGCCATTGATAAATTGTCGGAAAGTGTTCGTTCGCTTTGGCCATGGCCAGAAAGAAAAAACCTACCGAGAAAAAAACCCGCACCAAAAGCGAAGCAGAGCGAACGAACCCCCCAAACCAGAAGCCAATCCCAGCGTTACGCTTTTGACTTTGCTCCACGGCATCGATGTGTGCCTTGGATGTACCCTTCCTGGCAGTGGGGCACTACTGCCCCAGGGAAGCAGGTTCCTCGAGTTTCGAATGTCTCTGCCTGCAGGCATTTGCATTTTCTTCGTTTCTTAATTTCCCATAACACATTTCCACAGCATTTATTTTCCCAGTGTATTTGCAGCATCGGTTTCCGAGTGCTTGGTTGCACTTCGCTCTTGTATGGTTTTTGCCACTGCTTTGTTGTGGGGCTGGGGGTTTGGGGGGTGATTTCGGGCTTTGCCTTGTCCATGTCCTGCCAGAGCGTTTTCAATTTTCCTGCGCTGCGCTGTGTCGGTCGACATTTCATCGTTTTATGATTGATTGCGTTCGCCTCGCACTGATTTTCAGTTACCCCCAAAATTGTGAATTGAATTCGTGCTGTCCATGCGAGTAGCATTTGCTGTGAGGGGGGTGTGGGGGAGGGCTGTTTCAATTGCTGTGGATGTTGCTGTTGCTTTTGTCGGTGGTGCGATTGCGGTTGCGGTGGGGCTGCGCTGCGCTGCGCCTGGGCCTGGGCTCTTGGCGGTTTCTCCCCACTGCAATTTGACAATTTCATCGCAAAATTGTTTTGGTGTTTGTGGCAATGTTCTGGCGCTCTGCTCTGGCATGTGTGTGCGTGTGGCTCTGCGATTTATCAAAAGTGGTTAGCGAAAAATTGCCAGCGCTGTGGTAATTAATAATTTTGGCTTGATTTATTTCTGTTTTGTTTTGATTTCCCTACCAAAACGAGAACAAAGCGCAGCATCATTATGTCATCAGTGTCTTTATTTTCCGTGTGCGTGTGTGTGTGTGTGTGTGATCTGTTGAGTGTTCGTTGTGCGCTTCGCGGAATCAGCACACTCTTTGAACTGTTGCATTGTATTCTATTGCTCTCGCCGAGTGGGCTAGTATTTATAAACATTTTCATCGTAAATGCCCAGCGCCCAGCCGCCCAACCCCTCGTCGGACAGTCGTAAACAGCCGCCAACTTTCGTAAATTGTTTGCACTTTCTTCGCTGGAAGCGCTCACAATACCCAGAAATCATCAGCATCCACTCGCAGCCAGAACATTCAACAATTCCCAGCATCTTGGATCTATGATTCAGCCAAAGAGGCATTAGATCAGCCCCTGGGCAACCACTGTGGCTGCCTCTCTCTACCCTGCCACACCACAATAAAATCTTTTGGTCTGTTGTGGCAATTAACTTGCAAAGTTTTTGCATCCCCCAGGCGCGTTGTCTGTCTGTCACCTACTCCGATGTTAATTGAGCATTTGGAATGCGCGATTATGAAATTATTTCGTAAGAACGGCGGCGGGGGGCTGCCCGTTTTTAATGGCGTGACAATTGTTTCATTTTCAGAAATATCCTAATGTGTGCCAGAGCATCAGAATTATGGGTAACTTGGGATCTGGATGGGATCTAGAGCCATGCAAAATGCAGCAACGATTAAGCACACCATTATCCATTGAAGAATATATATATGCTGCAGTGTAATGGATTTACTCCAAATATAAGTTGCGTAATTCCCGAACTATGTGAACTTCGAATGGAGAAGAAAAACAGCTATGATGGCAGCATACTTTCTGCTATGGATTGTTAGGGCTCTGCTGTGTTTAGTTCTCCGACATATTGATTATGCACAGTCCCCAGCAGTTGCCCAGCTATGTGAACTCGGGACTCAAGCGAAATACAGCTACGAAAAGTGAACTAAAGACTAGTCACATAATCCTGCATGCATCGTTCGTGTTGCAGGGATGATCCCTGATCTACCAACTATATAAATTCTGCATCTGACCAGAAAAAAAAAAAGCAGCCTCTCCATTTAAATAGCCAGCGCAGAGGAAAAGCAAAAGTACAAGTAAAGTGCGAGTGCGAGTGTGGTGTGTGTTGCACAGCCCACGCGTAGCCCAGATTCTGGCAGTCTAAGCCATTCCGTTTTGTGGCATGCCCCACACACAGGCACAGCAGCACCCTGTCTCCGGCGCTGGGGGTTTTTTATATTATTTTGCTTTATTTTTTTGGGACTGCAGACTGAAAGCATTTTTCTTTTGGCGCTTCCTTTCGGACTGCAATTAAGGCGACTGCAGCGCTGCTTTTGCTTTTGCTTTGGCTATTTGTTTTTTGTTTTTTGCGTGCCGCAGCTGCAACATTTTCCTTGTCAACGGGCAACAACAAGAACAACAACAAAAACAACAACGATTACAAATTGTTTGCTGCCAGCGGCACAATAAATAAATACAATAAAAAAAAGAAAAAGAAATGTAAACCCAAAAAAAAGCACAAAGCAAAAAAAGTAAAACAAACAGCAAGAACGAAAAATGTCTGCTTAAAAATAAGTTTTTTTCTTAGATCAGGGCAGGGAGCTGGCGAAGGAGAGCAGCGCTCGAGGAGCAGGTGGAGGAGCAGCAGCCAAAGAGGAGTCCCAACTTGTTCTCTAATTAATGTAGCAGCGAATTAACATATACAACGACACACACACACACACGCACACGCTTCTTAGATGTTCCATTGATATCCTGTCGCTAATAAAGAACCCATTTTCATGTCTTCCCTTTGGGCCCCACACATCACCGTTCCACGTCCCACGTCTCTCCTCTCTCTCTCTCTCCACTCTCCACTCGTCTCTCACGGAAAATTTATGTTTAGTTTTCTAGGAAAATGTTTTTCTTGGTCTGTTTGTTATTTTATTTAAATCACGGCACACAATTATTTCAATTCCCTTTCGCCTCCAAAATATTCGAATGCCCAATGCCGAATTTCGATTGTCAGTTCTTCGCTTTTCGCTTTTCGTTTCTCGTTGCGTTTTCCCAAATTAGTGCGCGGAGGACCCCAAAGAAAAACAATAAACAAATTTTCAAAAAATGTTTGTATGCTCAGCCTTCGATTTGATGTTGGTTCAGCATAGGCCCAGGCCCAGGCCCCTGCCACAGCCACAGCCGCTGCCCTGAGAGGGTGCGCTGCGTTGAATAAACGACTCGTTAAGACACATAAATAAAACGCACCAAAAGTTTCCTAATTAAGTCGCTTGGAGAGCGAGAGCGAGAGAGTGAGTGAAAAGTGGTCCCAAAAAAGAGTCGTAGGGCTGGGGGGGGAAATGCAATACTTTATTGAAACGGGGGCAGGCCAGCAAATTTATGAACTCTCTTAGGAGCCACTAAAAGGTTCCCTTTGCAGAACCAATAAGCTTGGATCTTTATGGTGTCTTGGCTATGCTTGGGGCTACAGCTAAGTGGGAGGAATATCGGGGCAATATCTCAGCTACATATGGGATCCATCTTTGGCTATTCCTACCAGTGCATTAATCAATGCGCTTGGCACTGCTCTTTCTTGCATTATTCAACTGCACTTGCACTGCTTAATTAATTTAATTTAATTACATTTAATCGCAGAATTATCTTTTATCTAAGCTCTGTACTAACACGGCAACACATCCCCGCCCTGCCTGCTGCCTGCTGCCCGCTCTTTCCTCTTGCTGAGACCCAACAATTAGTTGGTTTAACTTCACAAAGAAAACTCAATTGAGTGTGTGGCCTGCTCTGGTGTGTAAAATATCGCCTGTGTCTGTGTGTGTGCATGTGTGGGTGTGTTGTATCTATAAGATAAACAATCCAGCAGCAGCAGCAGCAGCCCAAGCAGCAGCAGCTAGATCAACAACGTTTGCAGGTGATGTGAAAGGTCGGCTGCTGCGGTAGCCGCCCGCCCGCTGCTCCGACCAACAACAACTCAAGTGTCCGACCCTCGGGGCAACCTCGGGTCCACGGATGGGTTTTTGATCTTTGTAATGCGCACCCTCTTATTTCAGGCAGCGGGCATTATGTTTTTGAGCAGCGAAAGGGCAACTTTTTGGAGCATAAAACTACCAGCAATATTGCTGCTGCTCAGCACCAGCAGCTGGGGTGTCGCTAGCTGTTTTTTCTGCAGCTAAATGCGGACTTGAAGGCATCAGCAAATGTGGCCAAACTCAATAGAAATCAAAGGTGCTTAGAGGGTATCGGCAGATTGAGCAGAGCCAGCAGCTCCGTGCTGGAGTTTTCCGATTGTTTTGATTGGGAATTTGGATGCATTTTGGATTTATTTTGTGGGGTGCTCGATCATTCGCTTGCGCTTAGCGCGGAGTCAGAGTTAGAGGCAGAGTTGGGCCGGGACATGGAGTTGGATGCGGAGTTGGATGCGGAGTTGGATGTGGATGTGGCACCTATCTGATAGCGCTGCTGGTTCGTGTGGTGTTGAAATGTCAGCAGCCGCGCAGCACTTGCCGCACATGGCCGGCCTCTACCCAGTGCGGCAATATGTTTTGTTTTAACATTGCCCCCACACCACACCACTCACCCACACACCCCTCCCCCCACCACCTAGTTGCAGTTGCATTTGTTGCGCTGTTCTGTTGTTATGTTGTTCTGTTGTCTGGTTTCATTTGCATTTTGTTTGTTTACTCGCAGCGTATCTTTCGAGTGGATTCAATCTCTCTCTATATCTCTCTGTGTGTGTGTGTGTGTGGTGGACTCTGTGCCCCAGGGCCACGCCTTAATTACCATACGCCAAGGGGGCTAATTCATATAAATGATTTTTAAATGCGCAAAAATATGCAGCTACTGATTTGTCCCCTCAATAGAGTTGTAGATGATTGCATTTAATTAACTAGAAGGACAGGAGGCAAGCCACCCCAACCCCTTACCCCCAGCCGCCCTCTCTCTGCGTGTGAATGTCAATTAAAAATCGTATCGCCATCGCCATCATCGCTGCGCTGCGCTGTGCATCCCCAAAGATTGTCTATCTTTTTATGGCTGAACAGATTCCCCAGAATCGAATACCAGAGCCGGTCAACTGCGACTGGGATCGGGACCTGAAATGCGATGCGCTGCGCTGCGCTGCGGCCGAAAGGTCAAAAGATGCTGCTGGGCCTGCCACTGCCACTGCCACAGCGGCACAAGCATAAATCAGACGCGCGAGGCAGGGTGGGGGGTGCTCGGACAGAGCGAGGATTTCATTCCGTTTCAAACTCTGGCGGCATTTTCAATGTCACATGCCACGCCACAGTTATTCGCAGATCTTCCAGTTCTCTTTTTTTTTTATATGTTTTTCTTCTGCTTTGCTGCTGCTGCTCTTCTCTAGTCTCCACTGCACTCCACTGATTGTTGCAACTTGTTGCAGGTCGCAGAGGAGCTCACCAGCAGATACTCTCACCGGGGGGGCAAAGACTTAGGCTCATAGACCATAGCTTAGGGCTCGGGAATTAAATAAATCACAGTCCTAAACATGGCCCAAAGTGGAGCTAAATTTTAAGTAACTTTAAATTCCATAATTGATTTGGCTTTCTGTCGAATAAATGCTGATTTTTCTGAGGGGTTTTATGCGAGAGATATTCCATTTAAACTTGGTGGATAACAGCTGGAAGTAATCGATTGAAACACTAGTATAAATGGCTCCAAAACCCAAGTAAAAGGGAGCAGAATAATCGCTATTAAATATTCAAATATAGATTATATAATTATAATTATAATTCAGTATATTATATTATTATAATTATAGTTATATTATATTTTATACATATTATTATTTTATATTTTATAATTATAATTCACTGCAGTCGCTTCCCTCCTTTCTTGTAAATCTTCTCCAAGAACTCAACTTCTAACTGCAGCATTTGGCTGACTATTTTACTGACCCAACAAAAGATTTTAATTATGTTTTGTGCCACTGCAAAGATCCCAGAAAATATCCTGCAAGCTGCAACCTGCACAAGTCAAATGGCAAATGTCAAAGGCCAATCCCTGCGGCTTATTGTGCAACATGTTGTAAGAGTATTCCACGGAATACTACTCCCCCCACACACATTTCACAATTCACTTTTTAAGCAGTTTCCTTTGGCTTCGTTTTTTATTGTAGTTCTTCGGCAATTCGTCATGGTCAGGGCCGGCTCAGGGGAATCGGTGGATCGGAGGATCGGAGGATCATTGCGGCTCGGTGCACGTGTAAAATCTCCAGCTGCGAACCTACAGAAATTCAAATCCTTTTGTACTTTTAGTGTCTGCTTCCTGTCTCTCTCTCTCTCCCCTCTCTCTCTCTGTCTCTCTCTTGACGGTTGCCCGTTTTGTTGCCATTTATGGCACTTAAGCAAATTAATAAGAGATGCCACCAGAGGCCCGACAGGCGGACAATGACCAAACTGAAACTATATGACAAAGGTTTATGGCGGTGGGGGGGTGCTGCGGTACCCGATATATTGGCCATGATGAGATAAACTATCCCGGAATGGGCGTGTCCCTGCCTGCTGCTCGTTCTCCTTCATGGATTTTAATCCCCTTGCATTTTTCCTGTGAGTTTTTCGCCAAATTTCAGCATAAAGATCTGCGAGGGAATCGAAACCGGTTCGGGTCCATGCATTGTGCACTTATTGTCTGTTTGGGCGGGGGGTTTGAGGCTTCGATTTGGTCAATTGTTCAATGAGTTTTCCGAGCGGCAGCTGCTCAGGCCCATGCCCTGGCCCTGCTCTGGCCCTGTCCTGCCTCTGGCTCTGTCTCCCTCTCTCTCTGGCCATGTTTCACATTTTTGCCCATTCAATGAAAAGGAACGGAAAATGCATGCAAAACTATGTATGAGAACGGCCCTGGCCGGGCCTGGCCTGGCCTGGGCTGGGCCCTCGTGCAGCCAAGCCTCCTCTGTGCATTTATTAACATTTGTTTCGGGCAAAGAGAGAGAGGAGGAACAAGGCAGTCCCTGGGACCCTGGACAGACGCTTCTGCCCATGCATTCAAATTCCCATTCGCAATCCCATTCCCAATCCCATTCGCATTCGCATTCATTTTCGTATTCAGTTTGCCAATGAAGTGCAGTTTTCAAGCCTTTTTCAACGGGCCGAAACACACAAAAAAAAGAAACCCAAACCCAAACCCAAAAGAGGCACCTAACAGGTGTGCAAACGGTTGCACAAATGCAAAATGTTCTATTATGATCTCAGACAGACAGAGCGAAGGGAGGGGCAGGTGTGTGTGAGGTGCAGCTAATCAATTAGTGACAACATAAATCGATTTCCCATTGAGCCAAAGGGGCAGAGATTTGCCCATGAAAGTGTCCTGCCAAAGAGGAACAGGAAGTGGAAGCTGAAGCTGAACGAGGGATTAAACAGGGAACTGTTTAAGGATTGGCAGTGGAATAATTATGAATGGGAGCTCAGCTAGATCTATTTGCACTGAGGGTTTGCAACATAATAAATACATATACATACATATGTGTATGTATCTGTTTATATGTTTAGGGTAAGTCCCTGAATTAATAGGTGCTCACTCGCTGTTGCTTCTCCTATGCAGAGAGTCCCTGTGCTGCCTGTTAAATTATCATTTATTATTTCTTCGGTTCGCATTTGATTTTTGCAACATTTATTCTGCCTTGAAAATTGTTTCTCTTCCTCCTTAAGCTGCGCTGCTGCTGCCTGGCTAGCTTTTATTTCCGTCACAGATTCGTCGCTGATGAAGTCTCTTTTGTGATCCAGCTTGTTGTCAGAACTCTGCTCGGAGAGAGTGAGAGAGAGTCTCCCCTCCCAGCCTAGTCGCATCTGTCGCCTGTGTCCTCGATGCACATTAAATGGCATCCGTTGGGGGCTTGCTCTTTCGTGCTGCAGAGGCTGAAGATGACTCAGTGCAAATGATAAATGTTTCAATTCGAATTTCATTCTCATTCTGCTGCTGCTTCGCATTCTCCTTGCCGTTCTCCTTCCCTGTCCCATTCTCAGACTCTTAATCCATGAGTGGCTATGGATTATTAGTTTCTCACACGATGCTTGATCGCGCTGCTCTTTGCCATTTCCCATTGTAATCTCTCTCTGGGAGAGATGCCTATCCGGGCTGCCTGACTTCGACTGGGCTGTGTTTTTTTTTTTTGCTTCAGTTCGGGCCAAGAGTCAAGTCGAGGCCGCTGAGCCGAGCCAAGCCAAGTACTTGGACAATTTCAGTTACCTGATAGCTTCCATTTGGCATTGCCATTCACTTGAATGTGGCATAAAGTATATTGTCAATGGAGGGCTAGAAGATGCAAGAGGGGTGTGGGGAGAGCTGCAGATACAGATGCAGATGCAGATACAGCGATAACCGGGCGAGACGACAAATCGTGAAAGTAACATGAACGAGGCCAGCGAGAAGCAAATCACACAATGAGCAGCAGCAGCAGCAGCAGCCAAACAATGATAATAAGTAAAGGCTTTTGGCTCGCTCTGATCTGCGATCTGGTCATGATTCCCCTGCCCCCACAGCCCATGGAATCTTTATTATTAATATATTTTTATATATTGTGTGCACAAATATCTGTGCGGATTTTGGCTGGAGTTGCAAACGCTCGAGGTCAAAGCGATAAACGGAAGCTGCACCACAATCGAATCCACAATCTGCTCTCCAATTGAACCTTTGGTCTGTCTCTTGAGAGCGGGGGAGCGGTGGAGCGGGGGAACGGGGCAGAACTCTTTTGAGACAATGCAATTTGCATATTTGCAGACAATGGCAGTGGACACAAAAACGTATCTATGTGTATCTGCACATATCTGTATTTGTGTGTCTGTTGTCTTAAGCTTTTCTTTGTGGCTGGCAAGGGTTTTGCAGCCCCCACTCCCCACCCCCCCAACAGCAGCAGCAAACGGAAGGAAAACTTAATTGCAAAAAGGGCAAAAATTAACACCACAAACCCCGAGCAAAGGCGAACCCTTGGCTAGTCGTAAAAGACGAATCCGAGTCCGAATCTCTCGCAGAGAAAGAGCAACCGCTGGCTGGGAGGGCAGGCCGTAAAGTTATGGGCCAACAAGTGCAGATAATATTTATGGGCAAGACAAAGCCGCAACACAAGATGGCCCATGTACCCCATACGTACAGGCCACTGGGGAGGATCTGGCAACTGGCAACTGGCAACTGTCTCCCTTTACGGCTGTCTCTTGGCTCTCGGCTCTCGGCTCGTTTTGTGGTCACTCGCTGTTGTTTCTCCCACTGCTCGTATCAAGTGCCATTTTACTTTATGGGACACATTTGCAATTTCATAAAGCAGAGGCCTAGAGGTTTTGGATAGGGCCGGGCAAGCGATAGGTCTGGGCATAGTCCAGGACAGAGACCAGTCCCAGTCCCAGTGCCAGTGCCAGTGCCAGTTCCAGTAATTCTTCTTTGCTGGCATCCTGGGTGTCCTGTCCCTATCTCTTTTGTGTGGAGTGTTTATTAAATGGCAACTTCTCACAAAAAGCAGTCAGCAGGCGGCCTCAAAAAAAAACAAAACAGAAGAAAACAAAAAACCAAATGAAAAAACTGCCTCACTGGCCCTTAACGACTTTTGTTTTGCTTCTGTTTGGTTGATACCCTGCCTTTGGCTGGGTTTCACTCGTATCTGTACTTAAGATAAACCCAAAGGGGAATTAGCATCATTAAAGTACGTAGTTCGAAGTGGGAAGAGTGCAGAGTGGAAGGGAATAGCTCTTTGATTTGCCAATTGAGCAGCTAAGTTCTGGGAAACTTGGAAAATCATTTAAAATGCAATGCACATCTAGCAGGCAGTTCGAGGGAGTATACAAATATTTATGGCATTTATGGAAAGTAATTGGCAGCAGAGGTTAGTGGAAGTCTGGGCTGGCTTATGACTCTGAAATATATTTAGCAGGGATTTTGGGTTGAATAAAAAATCTATTCGTGGAAACTTTTAATCTAAATTGATCTAAAAATAAAATACTTAAAGGTATATAAAGTAAATATAGAGAATATATATATGTATATTTATTATATTATATTATATATTTAGCATCCAAAATCACTTGCAGCCACAGCTTTTCCTTTGTGGGCTATCATTATCAGAATATAATTTCTGCTATGGCAAAAATAGTTGGAAAATCAAAGTGAAATTTGTTTTTAGTTCAGAGAACTCAGGCAACAAAATTCAGAGTAAAATTACTTGGAATAAAATACCCAAAGATTCTCGAAATATTATAGAAAAATATCCAAAGATCGATGTGAAAATTTGCCAGGCACTAAAAGCCATCATCAACAGACATGGGCTGGGATATGCCTAGCAGAGGAGCAGAACTTGCTTTCTGTTCAGTTTTCTCAGTGTATGCCATCTGCGATCTTCGGCACTTCGCTGCCTCCGCAGCCTTCCCTGCCTCTCCCCTCGTACTCCGCTTGCTTTGACTATCTTTCACAATTTGTGTTGTTGTCACATTTATCGCACTTTATAATTAAAAGAGAAAAACGCCAAAGATGGCACTAAAAAAGTACAATAAAAAGGGACGCGCGAATATATGAATAGCGCGCGGGGCAGTGGGGGATGCAATCCCAGCTACAACCTGCTGCGAAAGTGGAAGTCCGATGGCCCAGTCCATGGCTACATGTGGCTGCTGTGCTGCCGTCTTATCAGTTGGCTAAATAATGATAACAATAAAGAAAAGTCATGGCATTGTTGTAAACGGTTTCTTCTGCTGTTCTTCTGCCGTTGCTTTTGTGCTGCTTCTCCTCTTAATAAATTACATATTTATGTATCTTTTGCTTGACTTGGCGCTGGGTCTCCCGTTGTCTCCCGCTAGTTGGCATAATTGTTGCCCCTCCCACTGTTCCCTCAGCCAGCGTGTTTCATCCCCAGGTCCGATGCGACGCGGCGGAAGATTAACAACTTCCGAAATGGCTTTTTTAATGACACCAATTATGAGTTTCTTATCGGGACAGCAGCTGGACACCTTAACTCCCATTCATTCATTCATTCTTATCCCCCTGCCTCGCTCTACCTCCCTCTCCCTCCCACCCTCTCTCTCTATCTTGCTGCGTACTTGCAACCTTTTTTTTCTGGCTGTTTCATTTTGAACTTTTAATGAAGTAATTTTTTTCCCTGTTGTGTCTTGTGGGGTGTAGGTGTACAAATATTCTTACGGGGCAGGCAGGTTTGACTTTTGGCAGGGCAAACAAAGTGACTGAAGGCAGAGATTGCTCTGCGCTGAACTGCTTGAAGGTCAGGGCGTGCGGAGAGCGGACTTGAGTCCCTTTTGGTGAGATCTGAATGTGAAACTGCAAGCAGCATGACAGCCACAGATCCGGATTCATGCATTCATTCATTCATTCATTCATGCACTCGAAACTCAAACTCAAACTCATTAATCAGTCAGTCAGTCAGTCAGCTAGTTGGACTCATCGTTTGCCCATCTGACTGCTGACTGTCAGCTTTTCACCTTTCACTTGCTTGAGGGACAGTCAGCCAGGCAGCCAGCCAGTCAGCATCATCTCTGTGGCATGCCAATGCCCCGCAATCAATTTCGAAATATATTTGTCGCCTCGCATCTGTCAGCCGTGTGATCTGCGCTCTGCTGCGGCGGAACTTGACCGATTTGTTTATGCATACGTTCGAGCCACTTCAATTTGTTTGAGCTGATAATTTGATGTTTGTTTCTCTCGCTGTCTGCCTGTGTCTCTCTGGCTCTATCGCTAATGAAGCCAATGTCAATTGGGCTCCATCATCGTCTACTGGCAGCCCGCAACAGCTCCATCATTGCCATTCCGGTCGTGCAGCGGCGCCTTTTGCCATTGTGCAACGTCATCGGAGGTGTCCGTTGGCCCTCCAACAATCTTCGCAGCTCAGTCCGCTGTGCGCTGTGCTGCCTGGCCGCCCCCTTCGTCTGCTTTGATTAATTAAATGTAATTGAGTTTTAATAGGCAGCGCAGAGCAGCGCCGCGCAGAGTGTGCCCCTCCAGCACCCATCCCAGATGCGGATGCGGGTGCGGGTGTCGCATGAAGGTCGCGTGGGCTGCACGTTGTCCGAGCGGCAAACTCATTAAAGCCCCCAAGCCTCTTCGGTGGTATCTCTGCTGGATGGGGATAGCCGCCGCTCTCGAATCTCGCGCTTAACAATCACTTAGCGCATTATTAAAAACGCTTTTTGATTGCGCTTTGGCGTGTTTGATCCGTGGATCGCTGTGGAAATCGATGCCGCATACCCTGTGGATACTCTAGCAGCGGAGGGTAGCTTGCTTGGACCATAAAAGGGAAGAGTATTTAAATTGGAAGGGTGATCAGAGGAGGTTACCCATAGTAATATCTTCAAAATATATTCAATATAATAATAATATAACACAATATAATATAATATAATATAATATAATATAATATAATATAATGTAATATATTATATTATAAAATAATATAATATAATATAATATATTATATTGAGTATATTTTGTAAATATTACTATGGTTCCAGCTTTAATATATTATATAATTAAATTTAATTAATAATTAATTATATATATAATATTATAATTCAATATAATATAATATATAATATTATTATTTTGAGTTGAGTTTTATAAATATTACTATGGGTTTCCAGCTATATTATATTATATAATTAAATTAATAATTAATTATATATATAATATTCTTATATAGTATATATATATAATATAGTATAATATACTATAATATAATATAATATAATATAATATATAATATAATATATATAATATAATATAACCTCCAAAGGGTATAGCCATTTAATGTGTAATACTGCCTAGTAAAAAGTCCAAACTCATACCAAAATATGTTCCCAATAAATCAATTGCCACCAAACGTAGGGGATATCGCCTATTCGAGCCACACAAAACCCATTCATCTTTGTAACATCTCTCACAGTCTTCTCCCTCTCTCCATGTTTCTCTCTCTCTCTGTATCTCGTGTCCAATGCCGATACGTTTTAATTGACGATGGCCAAGAAGTCGCACTTGGAAATGTCTCAATCTCAATCTGAGACCCAACAGCAACAGCAACAACAGACAGACAGACCGACGAACAGCCCACGGCAAATCTACATAAATTTTTGTGGTCAAGAAAAAAGGAAAATGAACAACCAAATAAAATACAAATACAAATAAACAACAGAAAAACCAAATCCAAATCGAAACTTTTTCTTCGGTGGATGTTTTTGTTGCTGGACACGCCCCGAAAGGTTGTTGTTGATAATTTGCATTTGATTACAGCGAAAATTGTTGGTTCCGGCAAAAGGCTTTGATTTCTAATCAAAGCCATTGGATCGTGTAGAACCGAAGATTACCGCTGAGAGAGACGCTCGGACGGGTCGGACGCTTGGACGGGCGTTTCTTTTGACACGGGTCTTATGATATTTGATCCGTTTTTTATTTGTTTCGAGTCGGTGAGAGATTTCTCTCCCCCGAACGAAATGAAGTTGTCAATGTTCTTGGAACGGGGTGCTGCGCAGGGGCAGGGGCAATCGTATCGTAACATGCCGCCTAATAAGCTCGAAAAAAAACAGAAAGCAACAAAAATTAATAACAATGCGGGAAAAATCTACGACTTGGAACACACTGCCGGCTGTCGTTTGCCGTCAACAAAAGGCCAACTCTCAATAACAATAAAAATAACAAAAGGTCATAAAATGGGGAAATGGCCAACAGGCTGGGCAGGAAGAACCAAAAATTAAAGCCCAAAGTAAATGAATAAGTAAATAAGCGAATGCAAAGGCCCAGAAAATGATGGCAGAGCGGGGTAGTGGGTGGGCCATCCAAAAAAAAAGGATAATTACGTGCTCGAGCATCGCAACATACAATCCGCAAATAAAAACATAAGGCAGAAGGAAAGCAGAAACCAAATTAAAGTGAGCCCTGCCTGTGGGCTGGCTGGGGAGGGGGACAGCGATGGGCCCCTGGGCAAATAAACAGCAGCATAAAACACTCCACTTTACGGAAAAGACAAGACAAGACTGACGGGAACTGTGGTGGGTGCAACGAATAAAGGATATCCTGTGATTGGTAAATGGTACAGGAAAATATTTAAAAATAAAAGTAAAACTTTATGATCATCCGTTTTTATCGATGTTTGGCTTATGGATAAAATCAATATAATAATCAGCATAGATAATTCACCAAAATTTGACTCTCATCTCAATTTAAATATTGGATATCTAAAGCAAAAATAAATAAATAAAATAAATAAAAATAAATAAAATAAAATAAATGATTTTCCCTCTTTAGCAATCCCCAAAGCACATAACTCTAGACACATGCAAAGAGACAGTCAATATGGATACTCCACTAGGTGCAACTCATTTTGCTCTCTATGCAGAACATGCCCCTGGAGTAACCCCCGAAAATGCCGGGTATCCAGCGGCGAACCAACCACCGAAACACAACAAACCGAACAAAACATATAAATAAAATAAAAATACAGCGAAAAAAAATCTCAAAATTTGTCAAATGAAAATATTTTGAAAAAAGGAAAACGATGAGTGCCACACCCGCGTTCACAGCTCCTTTGCCACCCCCCCCAATCAGTGGGACACAATGAGAGCTAGATTATTGTTGTTGGTTTTCCCCTTCCCCCTGGCCGTGTTCACATTTCCTTGGGCCCGTGTTGCCGCTTCGATGACTTAATCTCGTCTTCTTTTGGCGCCTGTCGAGAAATCCCCGACAAGATAGTCCCCCCCACCCGTTTGGGCAGCACCCTCAGCCCTGGGGCTGATGTGATGGAAACCCTTTTGGGCATGGAGCGGCGGGCTGGGCTTTACCTTTCAAACAGGTGACCATTTGTCAGGGCAGGGCCGAACGAACATCCCCCGCGAGCGAGCGGCATTCGGCTGGAAGAGGGTTGCACGGATATTGCCAGCATGAACGGCATGAAGGGCATAGAACTTCAATTTGGGCAAATACTTTTGCACAGCAAAATATTTGTGTAAAATTTAATTAAAGTAAAAATACCCAAAATAACATCGATGGATGGAATGGATGGATGGATGGGCAAAGCAATAAACAAACTAAATGGAAACTAAGTTGAATTTGTGGGGCGGGGGCAGATGTGGATGGGGAATGGAGATTGGGCTGCAACGAATATCAAACGAGCTGCAAGGAGAAGAGAAAGTATTTCCCACACTACAATCGATAAACGATCGTTGTATGGGTGAGCTTTCCAAGCTCCGCTGCCAGTGCAGGCTTCAGCTGAAAGCTCATCGCTGCACGCGATCTGTACGTGTGAAAGTTCTACCCACCAAATCGCTAAGCCCAAAGATTTCCACTGTAAGTTTGGCAGCTCAGCTTGGAGTTCATTATTTGTCGGACCCACACAAACACCTGCCGGCCACTCCCTGCTGCAGCATCATTATCAGCGTCTGTGGGAGGGAGTATCGGCCGTGGCATCAGTCTCCCCACTGATGCTGCCATCATCGTCCATTCGACAGCTTCAATTTTAATTGCTTTTAACGTTTCCCGCTTGATTTTTGGGCAGGTATTTTCGGTTGTTTTTTGGTTGCTTTTCCCAGCTTGAAATTTGCTTTTCATTTATTTTATTTTAACTTATTTTGGCCCGCCCCTCACACCCCACCCGCTGTTTGTTTGGGGGTTTAATATTTGGATTTGTATTCGTCCCCGAGGCTCTGCACCCAAAACAAAACAAAAACAAAAAAAGAGTCAAGAGACTCTGAAACGTGTTGCAATTTGGTCAACTCGCCTAATGAGCTTTTTATTTGACTAAAACAACAGCAGCAGCAGCAGCAGAGAAAAACTCTGTGCTTCTCTTTGAGAGAATATGTAAAAGGTGCTG
This sequence comes from Drosophila ambigua, assembly GCA_018150905.1. Lineage (NCBI taxonomy): Eukaryota > Metazoa > Arthropoda > Insecta > Diptera > Drosophilidae > Drosophila > Drosophila ambigua. The sequence continues at coordinate 1,994,485 of JAECWS010000151.1, read as the reverse complement.
GAGGGGCTGTGAGGGGTGTGGGGGTGTGGGTGGGGTACGGGAAGGGCTGGGGAGGGCCCAACCCAAATGTAGCCTCGATTCCCCTCAATTCCGAACAACACAAATTGTGTGTTAAAGTCTTGTGATTAAACAACTTTGGCACCTGCCCCGCAGCCGCCATGCTACCACTCGCTGCTGCCCCGTCCCCCCACCACCCCCCTGTGTGGCACCTTCTCGTGCATTTTGATTGCACTTCACACCTATGCCCCAGAGCAGTGCCCCGACCGAGAGGCGTCATCGTTGTCGTTGCGCAACATCTACTCTTCGCTGGGGCAGGCACTTCTGCCGCTGCCTCTGCCGCTGCCTCCCTCCCTCTTTCTCTGTCTCTGTCTCTGGCTACGATGCAGACTACTCGTAGTCGTATTTTTTAGCCCCCATTCTGGGATTTTCGGATAAATTTGCTCGCTGACAGGCAGAAAGGTGAGAAGCGAGCAGGTGAGCAGGCGAGCAGGCGAGTGGTGTACTTTAGCCGATAATTACGTGTATTGGGAGCAAATTTTATGGCAACTTCGTTTATCTCTGATGAACAGCCAGGCGGGCAGGCGGCTGGGTGGGGATCCGTCCAAAGAATTTTAGTTTGCAGCAAAGTGCAGGAGATTTAAAGACCAAGCGAATGGAATGGACGGCCATAGGAAGGCTTTCCCCAGAATATATTAGTGGCGAGACCAGCGCGTAGTGGAGAGCGTGGATTGAGGCAGTTTTTTTGGATTACTTCCATGCTGAAGCAAAGCTAATTTTTGTTATTTATTATTTTATTTTTAATTAATTATTTATTTTATTTTTGCATTTTAGGCTCTTTCTTGGGTTTAAAATTAAAGCTGAAAATTTATGTATATTTGGGTAGTAATATTATGTTCAATATAAAGTTTGGTGGGCATATCTGAGGATTAAAGTGGAATTAACTGCTGTATGGCATGGCTAGAGTGGAATTCGGGGACTTATCTTATGCTCGGAAGGGAATTTATTTATTATTTATAATTTTTTATTTTTATTATTTTTATTATGTTGATTTATTTATTTATTATTTAATTATTTTTTATTTTATTAGTTATTTTTTTATTTTTGTATTTATTTATTCATTTTTTAAATTTATTATGTTTGTTTAGTATTTATTATTTATTTATTATTTTTATATTAATTTATTCTTTATTTATTTATTAATTTTTTATTTATTTATCATTTCTTTACTATTTATTTATTATTTATTTATTATTTATTAAGGTTCAAAGTGGGGCTCAGAGATTTATTTTCTGTTCAAACTTTTATCTGAGGACATATCCCATGACCATCACAGTGGAGTTTAGAGCTATTTCTAGGGCTAAATTTCACACAAATTAAATAGTTTTTTCCAGATCCAAGCAGAAAATAAAGCTGCATATATTATGCCCCTAATTAAATACTTCTCCAAGTGGAAGCAGAACCCATTGCACACACATATGTACATATATCTCCTACTCGCAGTTGATTAAAGGCCGCATCCAATGTGGCATATGCACATAACCCATATCCCTTATCCCTTATCCCATATCCCTTATCACTTATCCCATATCCCATATGCAAATGAAATGAAATCCCCCCCAATGTGTGCGCCCCCGCGCCCCACAGTAAGCGACATGGTTGCTGCTTGTCGCCCTTCCAGTTACTGTCAACCGTATAGCCGCCAATTTGTTAAGTGCAGATACCCGACTTCATCAGGGGCTCAAGACCAAGACCCCACCGCAGCCCCCGCTCCCCGCTCAGCGCTCAGAGCTCTCCTGCTGCCCGTGTGTGTGTCTCGTTTCTGGTCAGTTTATGGCGCCCACAATTGCAACTTCTGGCTTCTGTTGCGCGCAGTGGCAAGGTGCAGCGGTGCAGTGGTGCAGCGGTGCAGCGGTGCAGCGGTAGCTGTAGCGTTAGCGGCAATAATAAAAAGCGAGAGATGAAGCCGCGGCGGCCATGGCAGTTGTGGCATGTTGTTGCAGTCGCAGTCGCAGTGTTGCAGTTGCAGTTTTTTTAGTTGTTGCCGTCACTTGGCGAATCTCGAATCGCATGTCCAAGTGTTTTGAAGCGTGCAAAGAGAGGGAGAGGCAGAGAGGAGGAGCCGATGCTGCGGCATAAGTCAACATGTCTGCAGCAACACCATGTTGCTGCTGTTGCTGTTGCATGCATAAATCTGTTGCATGTTGTAAATGTTAAGCGCGGCAGCAACGTTTGGCGGCGTCCACGTATTTCATCTGAGCTGCATCTTTGGCGCATTTGCGCTTCAATGCGATTTATTTGCCCGTTGTTTGTAATGCCATTTATTGCCTCTCGATGTGGCAGTGGCTGTGGCAGTGGCATGTTGCCTGCTTGTACAAGTAGCTGTGGCTATTCCTGTATGGCTGTGGCTGTGGCTGTGGCTGTTAAATGCTTATTTACATTACGTTTAGCGGCACTTGGCTGTGGCGGCTCGGCGGCTGCCCCGAAACCAGCAACCGCAGCTCTTTGGGGGCAGCCTCTTCAGCGGCAGAGTGGCGGCGGCACACGAGCTGAGGCACGGCACAATCCTGCCACTGCACACATTTTGATTTATGTCCGCAAAGCTGCTGCTGTTGCTGCTGCTGCTGCTGCTGCTAGTTTTTTCTTTGTCCGATATGCCACACATATCATTAGCCATAAGCCAGGACTGACGAGGGCGGGCCGTAAAGTTTTCCCTGCCACTCACAAAGTCTTATTCTCGTGCCAAACTTTCCTGCAAGCTACAGAAAATAAACCTCAAGGTATAAATCAGAAATATCTGCGTAGGGCAATCCAAACTTAAGCCAGGAGTTCCCATGCCCGTCTCAGTCTGCCCAGATTTCCTATGAACCTTTCTGCGGCCAGCCAGAACTCTTGCATCGAGCCATGCGCCATGCAGCACCCCTCCTGCAACAGTCTATTGTTGCAGCAAGCACATAGAGATGTCTGTGTGCTTGTTTGTTGATGCTGTTGTTGCGCATGAGCAACAGCTGCCCCCAGCAACAATTCCCATCTCCCATTTCCCATATTGACAGCTCCAAAGGGAATGCTACTTATTCGAACATTCAAATTCAAAGGAATTCACAGTCGTGGGGCCAGGGCGCAAGTGCAGCAGGCAGGCTGGCATATGCCACCAGGGGGGAGTGGCACATGTGCTGGCTATATTTATATACAAATGTATTTGCAACAGAAACTGATTTAATAGATTCCACGAACATACACAGCAGACCCTGCCCCTGCCCCAGCCCCAGCCCCTCCACCCCACCCCTCTCTTGTGTGAGTTTTTTCCCCCTTTTCCTTTAAGCTTTATTTTGGTTTGACATTTTGCAAGAGGATGGCTCGGCTCGGCTGGCATTCACAGCTTATTAAAAATGTATTTCCCAGTGCCATGAAGTATGCAACAATCTCTTATGCCGTTTCTTTTGGCACTCGGCGGAGCATGGGGCAAGCACAGCCAGAGAGAATGGAGGCAAGGATTGGTTGGAGGAGCAACCAAGCCCCTGATCCAATTAACTGCTTACACAAAACTCAAATGGCCAGACAAATACGACACAGAGACGGAGATGGAGCTGGAGACGTGGATGGAGATGTGGAGCTGGCTGCTTGGACACACTGGCCACATTCATGGACATATGCACATGCTCGTACTCCCCCCATTCTAGTCCCTGGTAATAACAGTAAAAATCAACGCACAGCATTCGTCCTGACATCCTGGACGCTGGCCCTTGGCTATTCTCCAGCAGACAGTCCCGAGCACAACACAATTGAAGTGAAGTGAAAGAGAAAGAGAAAGGACAGCGGCAAAGGCTCATTCCATCTCATCTCATCTCATCTCTGCTGTGGCTGTTGTTTCTGATTTTTCTTTTCTTTTTTTTTGCCCAGCTTTTTACCTTTTGATGCTGCTAACCCAAGCCCACCCAGCCAGCCCCTTCCCGAGGCAAGAACATCAACTTTTTTGTGGATTTGGATACACTTTGAAGAGCGGAACGCAGCAGAAACTGTGGCACTATTTCAATCTAATAATGTATGTGTGAATATTTATTAATATTATTAATATTTATTAATAATATTTATTTAAGAATTTAAGAAAACTTAGCTGAGCAGCTGCTTGAATATTTGTGGTTTGTGGCAGAAGCGCTGGGAAAGGTTTAACAAAATATTGGCTGAGCTCAACTAAAGGTTTTCCCCATTTTTAAGGCTCAATTTTAGAGGGAAAACTTCTCCTTTTTCTTAAGAAATTTGTGGAATGTAAATAAATGATGTAATAATTATGTAATAAATAATCGTTGAGTACTATATTTGAGTACTACATTTGGATATATATTCATATGAAATACATCTTCATTGCACTTCCAAGTCTGCTATTTAATGATGTGAATATTCCTCACAGCTCTTTCCATTGCAAAACTTTATGGAGCAGAGCTATAGTAATTCCATCTAATGGATATAGAGATAGATGGATAGACTCTACATATAATAAGCTAGATATATCTGCAACTGATGGACTGTAGGCACAAGTTTAATTCTAATGGGACTTGCAGCTTGCCTGTGGATTGTAATTTGCCACTCCTTTCAAAACTATTCCATAGTAGTCCCGTAGCAATGGACTCTACCATAGCTAACAGCCCATAGCTACGGATAGTCTGTAGCTATATTAAGCAAGGCTTTTCCTGTCTGTTCCTCTCTTCCAAAGAGCATCCACCATTCGCTTTGTGTGTGTGCTGCTGTCAACTGCTGCCCCGTGCTGATCTGCCTTAGAGCTGCTGACTTAACATTTCCGTTTTGTTTTGTTTTGGAGCTATAGCCCGCTCCTCTCACTCTCTCCGACTCCGTGTCCTGCCTGGGCTGCTGTTGCCTTTTGCTTTTGCTTTTGACGTGTGCGTCTGCCTGATGAGCCAGTCGTTCGCTTTGGTTCGGTTCGGTTCGGTCCTTGGCTTTTGGGGTTGCATGTGTAACGTTATGTGCATAAAAAATAATCATAATCACTTGAAAGCCAAGCCAAAAGCCCCGACACAGCACCCCCCCCAGCTCGGCATCCACAGCCGAAACGAAACGAAATGAAATGAAACGAAACGAAAAGCCAAAAAAGGATTCTCCCTTTTGGCTGTCAGCGTTTAGAGCACTTTGGCTGCCTGGCAAACATAAATAAAACATAGAAATCCTGCCTCGGCCAAGTGATTTTCACCTTTGCATTTTCCTCTTCCTCTTCCTTTCGGTTTGGTTTGGTTTGGTGTTTCGGGGCTTATTAAAAAATACAATTCACGAGGCTGGAAGTATTGCCAAATGAATTTAATAAGCGGGCGGGAGACGCGTGGCGAGCTGCTGGAATGGCGAGTGTTTAAAATTCATAAATGCTGAAAGGCAAACGTCAGGGCAGGTGCCACGCCCACGTGGGGCTCACAGGGAATGTCCAGCGAATGTCCGTGGATATCCGGGGATGTGTGTGTGTGCTGGCCAGTAAATCAGAGAGCGTATGGCAATGACAGCCTCGTCACAGACAGCCGGCCCCATCATAACGAATGGTCTAGTAGGTATCCCAACCCTAGACCAGCACACAGCACACAGCAGCCAGCAGCCAGCAACCAGCACAGATGCAATCCCCACCAAAATCCCCAGCACCTGAGGGGGTTTCCATCTTTTTTTTGCCGCTTTTCTCTTCTTTTTTGTGTGTGTCTCTTTCTGCTGTTTTTTTTTGCTCAAGTGCGCATTTGACAAGCCCAGTAAACAACAATTAAAATGACAACGCAGGAGATGGAAAGGCGAAAGGATATCTGGCAGGGTCTCGTGCTGTTTCTTCTGCTGTCTCCGCTCTGCTCTCCAGAGTGTTGTCGCGAATGGGAACTGATGAAAACTGACAGCAGGCGGGCGCGAGGGCACGCGGGGCGGGGTCTGCTGTCCCAAATTATAGCCACAGGACACTCACACACACACCACACAAAAAGCAGCGAAATCACTGCCACACAATGCCGCACTCATCCTGGCAGTCGCCTCCTGCCAGGCAAATAACTTGAGGACATGCCAATGCAATTTCGAATCAATGTCCCAGTCCCAGGCTCCAGCAGCAGCAAGAAAAACTGAGCCAAGAACAAAAGCATAAACGCTGAAAAAAAGCTGAGCTGCAACTGATGGAAAAACGCATCCAGGGGGCATGTCATGTCGCGTCAGTCTGGCAGGGGAAAACACAGATTGGAGCTACAGATTGGAAGAATCGGAATATCAGCAGAAACTGGCATAGAAAACATCATTAAAAATGAGGGAAATATCTAAAAAAAACACACACAAAGAAATATTAGGCAGAATTAAAACTTATAGGAAATAATTGCCAATGGAAAACTGCAGGCCGCAAAATATTCTTACTAAGACTTAAAAAAAAATGCCCTTATCATTTATGGAATATTTGACACCATTTGTAGATTTTTGCCAGATCGCAGAGGCCTTTAATCATTTCAGAAAAAATGTTTCTCCCATCTCCAGCCCACCCGCTGAAAGCCAGCCCTGAGTGCTGCTTGTTGGGTTAGCGTTAGCCTTGTGGATATGCTCAGTGGTACCTCCAGCCCGATGACACATAACCATCATCATTATGATGCTCATGGACAGAAACAGCGGCATTAGGATGTTCCCCTTGCGCCATGCCATTCGATTTGGTTTGGACAAATTGTTTGGCTAATTTGCGCGGCATTTGCCTAAGCCCCCAGCACATTTATCATGATGCTTAAGCAGCATTTTTGCTTCGACCCGTCCATCAGATGCGTCGTCGTCGTCGTCATCTACGTCTGCGTCGCCGTTGAGCAGCAGAGAAACTATTTTTGGTAGCACGCAGCACACAGCACGCAGCACACGGCACAATGCGGCGTATGAGTAATGTCTTGATTCGCCAAACGTTTTAACGGATTTAAAATGTATTTATTGCGCCCCGCTCGCTGCTCGCCGCTCGACGTTCCGCGTTAAATTTAGCCACCGCTCTCTGCTCGAATCGGTTGTTTGTTTGTTTTCGTTTGCGTTTCCATTCATTTCAAATTGAGATCTTTTATGGCCCGTACATATTTTGTGCTGCTGCTGGCACCTATGCAGCACCCATTTCGATCTGATTCCAGATCTTTGGCATGCGTGAAGGATGGCTGGAGGGATTCTCCATAATTGTGGGGCATGGGTGCTTGGGGCAACGGAATGCACACCTGCTCGGCGGTCAGGGGTCAGAGGTGGCCCCGGCTGGGGTTTCGCTATAAATCGAATGGCTTCGCTTTAGGCAAGAATAATGCTGCAGTGCAGCATCATCATAACAGCTTTATTGTAATTTTTGCAGACATGTTCCATCAAAATTCAGCCTAAATGTTTAGTTTTTTTAGCGCTCGTGAGGGGTTTTTATTTTTTATTGTTGCCGAACGAAAGCATCTCACAAAATAGCTAGGAAATCTGTTAAATACTTTGCAATCTTCGCTTTAGAAAGCTGATCTTATATGTAGATAGATTGATGGCTGAACAAATTCCTTAAGTCCTAATCTACAAAGTGTTTTTTCTTTATGGCGTGGCTGGACCTTTATTTCTCTTGGTGATCCTCTTATTTGTTTGGTTACATTTCTCTCACTCCTTTTCCCTGTTTGAAATCCTCACATATGTTTATTTTTATTTTTATTTTTATGGTTTTATGGTTTTCCCACCTAGCTAATTGGCTTCTCCTAACAGCTTTTCCCCTATGGCTATATCAATGGAAATATCACTAAATAAAAAACTTTCTTTCCTTGGAAATATGTGAAGTGCAAAAGGTAGCCTGCCGCCACTCCATAAACCTCTGCGAAATTCCTTTGCTTGCTTCTATTTCCTGCTGCGGGAATCCGCACACGTGTCTGCCATTAACAGATCCTTTATCCCCGTGTTTTTCGGCCTGGCATATCCCTCATTTTCGTATGCAAATGTTGGGCTCTCATTAGTGCCTCGAACGGCATTCGATTTCATTCGATTTTCATTTTCATTTCCATTTCATTTGATTCCATTGGACACAACGGCAATTTTTGGCTTGCATTTTCCCCCGGCGCCTGCTCATATGCTCAATTTTCCCAAAACATTTTCCTGTGGTTTTGTCATTCGCGACGCAGCCGCCGCCGACGCCGCCGACTCATCGGAAATATTTGCCGGCCTGGACATTTTCCTGTTTCCCTTGCCTTTCCCTTGCCGTTGCCCTGCCACCACCCAGCCCGTTCATTGTTGTGTTCTCGTTTTCGTTCTCGGTTGTAATTGACCGCCCAACCGCCCGCCCAACCGCCCGCCCGTTATCCCTGTCCCTGGCCCTCTCCTTATTGTTGTTGTTGTTGTTGTTGCTGTTGTTGAGGTCACATTGAACGTCAAAGGCGGCAATGGCAACGTTAATTTCGTTTGCCCATAAACATGCAACATATGTGTGGCAGGGACACAGGCGATGGGCCAGAGAGCGAGTGGAGGGGAGGGCAGGACTGTGTGCGCGCGGACAAGGGTCGATCCGGGAATGCATTTCGCAACCCTAATAAAGCGCGGCAAGGCACACGTGCCCGTGCCCGAGCCTCTGCCTCTGCCCCTGATAACAGCCCACTCTTTCCTCCCCTTCCTGCCTGTGCCTCTCCTGTGCCTGTGCCTTTGCCTTTGCCTGTGTGTGTCGTCCTTCTGGTGTGACTGTGATTTATGCACTAAACAATACCAAAGCATCTCTGCCTGCCTGCATGTCCGTCCCATAGCCGGCGCAAAAAAATGCAATGTTATGGCCGCTGATGACCACGAAGGACACTTTCATCGAGTGCCTTGGCAGCACGACGCACACGACACCAAAACATTGAGCGATGTTTGATCCACAGATGAATAATGGATGCTCCCCCAAGCCTCACCAAGCTCCCCCAAGCAGAGCTTCATTTTGCAGTCCCTCTGCAATGATGAACATATCTGCCACTTCTTATCAGCGAGTGGCACACACACAGCGAGTGGCCTCGTCAATTGAATGCTTCCATTGATAAATATAATAAGCACAGCGAATATACGTATTTATTTTAATTTTTGCAGATGCGCTGGCAGTGCGCGACTTGCTAAGGGAGAGCGCCAGATCTAATAGGCCAAGTTTGGGGCTTTTTATAGAATTGATTTGCATGTGGGAAAAGTGCTTCAATCCGCCTGATCACGAGCAGAATAAACTGCTAACTTAGTACATAAAAAATCAAACATTTAAAGCTAATTTTTGGCAGAGAAACAGAAAGACAGACGAATGGCAGACAGACATGGCCTATCGATGGACTTCGATGGATTTAAATTGAATCTGAAATACGTGGAAACTACTCGCAAATATTTTCACATGTTAAGTAAATATTAAATATGTGTACAATGTACATGCATTTATGTGCTTGTGCGTACATCTGTTGGGCTGGGTTTGGGCCAGAATATGTTTATATTATTTGTCAAACAAATGTTTTTCTTTCGTCCAAAGGCGACTCTGCCACGCGTGCCCGTACTTATCCTTCCTTCCTGCCAGGCGGTATTCATGTGTATGTTTTTTCACTGCTGCCTCCGGAGAACCCTCACATTTATGATGGCATTATGTTCTATTGATAAAAAACCTTCCCTGTTCCCTGCTCGCTGCTCTCGTTTCACATTTCGTTACGATTCTGGAATTATTTTCGTGGCTGTTGAAAATGCTTATCAAATTAATTTCGCTTAAATTCGCGCTTATTGTTCGGGCTCAGCGGGTTTTTAGAGGGTTAATTGCGAGGGTTTATCCTCCGCCCCAGAGCCCGCTCTCTGGCCAGGGTTGCCATTGTTTTGTGATTGAATGTTTGTTTGCTTTTTTTAGCCCCCCCAACCCGTCCTGGCCCGTTCGCAAGGTAGAGGGTTTCGATTTCAGTTTTTATCTCCAACTCGAAAGGAGTACGGGCGGGGCGGGGCGGGGGTCGCGAGCGCTCGCTCCGAGGGTTGGCCCAAGAGTTGCAAATTGATTGTGAAACGCTTGCGTTTACCTACTCCTGCCACATGCCGCATGCCAACGCTGCTGCTGCTGCTGATGCTCTACACGTGTCCATCGAGTTGTTCAATTATGGCTAAGCCCAAATCCGCAGCACAAACAGTTCTTGCCTTTGGCGAGCCAAAAGAGCAAAGCCAGAAAGCCCGCCCCCGCCTTTGGGCCCGATGCAACCCTCGCCGCCCTGCCAGTGAGTCCCATTTAAGATGAAAACTAAACACACGCGCAGCGCCAGTCGCCCTGCAAATTGAATCCAGATTGAGTTGTCGCCCAAGCCTGAGCCCGATCCTGTGCCTGGTCCTGGTCCTCTTTATTTTAACTTTGTGCCTGGCGATATGTTTGCACAACGGATTGGGACTGGAATTTATATTGGGAATGGGCTATCGATGGCCCTTGGGGGCGGTGGTTCTCACACCCAAAAATTACCATTTGCATTTGGGGAATACCAAGCCGGAGAAAACTCTCGAAATTCAGGTAAAACTAGCTCTGCGATCGTTCAGGTAATGGACAGGCTATAGCTATAAATGCTCAGGCCCGGGCTAAGCCTCGCAGCTGTGCAGGGAATCCTGAAGCGGCTTTGCATGTGAGCCATGTGCCTTTGATACTTTTTATAGCCGTACTCGAGGGAGGAGTTAAGGGCTATATCAGATTTATGTATTTTTTTTTTTTTATTTTATTTTTTTATATATTTTTATTTTTTATATTTTGTTGATTTCCCACAGATATCTTTGGATTTTCAGGCGCATTTATTTATTTGCCTGTTTCAGCCACTGATAGGGGAAAAAGGAATCCCGCTGAGTCTTTTGTTTTTATGCGCTTTTCTCTGAGCAGAATTTGGATTAAACTTTGGCAGAATTCTGCCAAAATGTCAGGGAAAAATATGGGCACTATATCACTGAGATGTGGGACGCTTAGTACTCCCGATTCTTAGGGGCTAGGGGCTACTCACTTTTGCATTCGTTGGGCTCGCGTGCCGTGGCCCTGCCCCAGGGGCGGTCGTAGTAGAAGGGCTTGCAGTGCTCGCAGTCCCTGCCGGCGGTGTTGTGGCTGCACTCGCAGCTCAGCTGCCCGTTGGCGTCCGGCGAGCACTTGGAGGCATGGCCGTTGCACTTGCAGCGCCCGCCCACAGAGAAGTCGGAGACGGCATAGTGCAGGCCCGTGGCGACGGCTGAGCTGGAGGCTGCGGCTGCAGCTGAGGTGGTGGCGGGCGAGGCGTCAATGTTGTTGCCCGCTGGACTGTTGAGTTGCACGCTGTACTTGGCGCTGCGCAGATCCGACGGCGGCGCGTCCATGGAGATGAGGGCCTGGGGATCGGGCTGCTGCAGGCGGTGGAACACGATGCGAATGTCGGTGGCCGTCACCCAGTCCTGCAGCACCGGCGACGAGTCGAGATCGCGGGCCGAGGGGCGACCCTCCAGCGTGCTGAAGGCGATGCGCGAGGCGAGACCCTCGTTGCGGCCCTGGCCCTGGCCCTGGCGATGGGGATCGCTGCAGCGCACCTCCTGGTCGTTGTGCTTGCTGACGGCCATGCGGCTGGGGCGCCCGAACAGGCGGCGGCACTGGGAGCTGTAGTACTGGAAGGGCTTCCAGCTGCGGCCGTAGTCGGAGCTCTTGTAGATGGCCAGGGAGTCGGGCCGCGGCGCCCGCGGGCAGAACTGCAGGCTCACGTAGGTCAGCTCGTACCGCTTGCCCAGCGACAGGGTCAAGGTCACATTGTCGCCGCCGCCACTGCTGGGCAGCACAGGAGCCGATCGCCAGCAGGTCACATTGTTGGAGTTGTTCAGATCGGTGAGGGCGCGCGGCGGGAAGCTGCGCTGCGAGTCGCTGGCGTCGCACGTGTGGCACTGCAGCTCCCTGGTGTCCGCGGCATGCTCGCAGTACCGCTGCGGCTGCTCGGCCCCGCAGGTGCTGCTGGCCGCCACGGGCGCATCGTAGGCGGCGTTCACGAAATCGGGTATGCAGAGGCGCGGCTGGCGCGACTTGTCGTAGCAGGGATCCTCCGCCACCGGCGGCTGCATGGGGAACATCTTCAGGTACACGTCGTTGGGTATGGCCAGCACCCCGGTCCATGCGCTGGCCAGGAGCAGCAGCTGCCAGCAGCTCCAGTGGAACATTTTGGCTGCCCTTTGTTGCTGTTCTTTTCTCTCTTGAGTTTCTGTTTCGTGTTTTGTGCACTGCTTTCCCCGATGGTTGTTTCACTTTTTGGCACAGAACAAAAAAGGCAATCACCAAACAAAATACTGACTAGTGCTAGTGGGTGAGCGGAGCGGAGACGAGAGGATGTTGGCGGTGCGACTGTGATTCGCGTGTGTTCCGTTCCGTGTGCGGAGCAGAGCCGTATGCGCAGGCGTTTTTTCACTGTGGGCACTCACTCGCGCCTTCGGGGGCGTTTTAAATCGCGTGCGACTCTTCGGCGTCGTCGTCGGTCGTCGCTCGTTGTCGAACGTCGTCGTCGGCGTTGGCGTCTTCGTTTAGTGCCGACAGCACGAGCTGGCTGCTGCGGCAGCATCGCATCTCGGGCATCTCAACATGTTGCCGCGGCCAGCAACTCACCAAAGTCAACTCGCTCTCCCGCTCGCACTCGCCCTGCCAGCTGCGGCTGTTGCGCGCTGCGCACTGTGTTGGATACATTTGTTGCTGGCTGCGGCTGGCGCAACATGTTGCCGTACACCAGGCTGTTGCTGGCAGCATGTCGCTGGCAGGTTTGTTGCTCTGGCCATGGTTTTTATTGGCCCCTTTTGCGATTTTGTTGCAGCCACAGTTGGTGGGCAGCATTTTGTGGCCAAGCACTCGAAATTTCTGGGCGACTGCGAAGAGAAGAAAAAGATTTACCAGCGATATTTCATTTAATTTTAAATTTATTTTAATTTTAATTTATAATTATAATTTTATTTATTTAAATTACAAATTAAAATATTAAATTTATTTTAAAATAAAATATTTATTTAAATAAATAAAATAAAAACAATAAATAAATAAAATAAAACATTTATTTAAATAAATAAAATAAATTTAAGACTTAAATATCCTCCATAAAGGTTCAATGATATTTCCGCTGCTTTGCCTATTTCATGTTCTATGCTTAGCCACAGGGGAAACCCCATCTACAGCCTATCCTGCTTGGATCTATGCATCGATCCCTGGACATTTCACACCCATAAATACATACATACTTGTAAATGTAAATATGTACATCAACAGCCAGCCCATATTTTGCAGATAATCTAAGCTAATGCAAAGCATAATCAACATTTTGCACATCTCCTCCAAGCCACTTCTTTCCTCTCCCTGCTCTCTCCCCCTCTCTCGTTTTTCTTTGCTCAATTTCGTTTTCGTCTTGAGCTGCTCTTTTTCTTGGCGCTCTCTTCTATTGCTGCGGCTGTGGCTGTGGCTGCTCCGCTGCTTGTTTGCTCTTCCGATGGCTATCCGATAATGAAGACGACGGACGGCACTCGGTCTTGGTTACGGTTTCGACCTGGCCCAGACGCAGGCCCAGACACAGGCCCAGGCCCAGCCCCAGAGCCCTGTCTTTGGCTAAGTTATTAAGTTGTCGTTAATGAAAATCATCAATTTTCGAAGAGGGGCGCGTAATTACTGCCAAGTCGAATGGCGATGCCTCTTGACGATGGCTTCATTAAAGTCTCTGCTTCCCCCTCTCTCTCTCTCTCTCTTACTCTTTCCACAACTTTGCCCCACTGGTCTGTTCCACATGCTGCGGCGCCTACTACAATATTTGCTGCACTCTGCTGCCTGCACCTTGCTGATAAGACCTTTTCACTTTCTGTTCTCTCTGCCACACAGACACTCTCCCTCCCCCTCTCACTGCCCCTCTCCATCGTATCATAATTGGCTTCCACGCGCTTTTGTTTGTTTTTGTTTTGAAGGCGCATATAATTAGCTCCGATCTGATGGTGGGCGGCAGCATGTGGCTGCATGAGTCTGTGCGGGCGTGTGGGTGTGGGGGCGTGGCAGTGTCCGTGGCCGAAACCGAATCGAAAACAGTGTTAATTATTCCACAGGCAGGGCTTACAGGGGCTGCCACTTCCAGCGGTACCGGGCAATGGCCTGGTGGGGGATTATCGTGGGCATGGAAGAGCTTTACTTGGCCGGGGGGCCAACAGTAGTAGTAAATAAAATTGCAGTTGCATCCAGGCCATACATAAATGTGTGTGTATTGATTCTAACTGCAAAAATGAGTAAACAATTTGCCAAATTATTACATTTAATCTAGCTGCAGGCCATGGCAGCCATTGCTGGTCTACGGTAATTTATTAAATAATAAATAATATTGATTATAAAACAGAAGGCAGCACTGCTTCCAGTGTTGCATTGTGCAACGTTTACCTGTGACTGGCAACAGCTCTCTCAGTGGGGTACAATTACAGTGGAGTACTCAAGCATTTCTCAAGCTTTACGTATGGAAAAGTATTTTTTAATTTTAATTTTAATATTATTTTATAATGTATTAAAGTTAATCGTAATAAATAAATAAATATTTCTATTCTCATCCCATTTAAAGTACATAATTTGATGCAACAAATTACTCTTGCGCCCATTCATATTTTTTGTCTCAATTGTAATCAGAGATTTAAGTTTTAGTTTGTTTGTTTATTTTAATATTCCCAGTGCTACAAAGATGTATCTTATGGTTGGTGCACTAGTCACTAATTTACTAAATTAAATTGGATTAAATTTAATAGTTTCTACAGCTAATTTTGAGTGTGTTATGTTTCTTGCTTTATTTTTTACACATATTTTAAGTCTAAATTTAAAAATCTCCCAAACATAAAACATTCTTTATTTTATTTTATTTTGAGCTAGGTTATTGTTTCAATTTAGAGTTTTCAGAGCTGTCTCTGAAATGTCTCTGTCTCTGAACAAAAACAATGTAGAGTCAAATTTTGCTTGAGTTTTAATGCGTCTACAGTTGTTCTTAAGCTATTTGGCAATTGGTTCCATGGGCGAACAGTGTAAATGAAAAGTGTAAATGAAAAAGTCCCTTTCAGAGCTAGCCAGTCTGTGTCTAAGACACACTACATTATTTGTTCTGCGTGATGCAGTAAACCTTGGCATGTCTGATATATACATATATAATATATATTTATATATAATCTTACGCAAAAATATTAATGCTCGCGAGTCAATCCATTGTGTTAAACCTAACCTATATATTTATGTGCTTTTCTCTCTCTTAATTAATGTTGCTGCATTTATTTGCCTTATCACTTTACCGATCTGCCCAGCTGTTGTTTGTCTTTAATCTATATATCCAACCACACACACACACACACATCTGCACATCGAAGCAATCAACTTTAATTGTAGCCAGAGATTAGATGTCTGCTCACCTTTGAGCCACTCCATCGCCATGGAAAGAATACTGGTAGACCTCCCACACACCCACACCCACACCCACAGCCAGCACACAGACAAAGCTCACACCAAACTCTCAAAAGGAAAGACAGCTGGCCGGCTCATTTCCGCTTCCTTTGTTGGGAGGCGGATGGCACTTCCTGGGCTGCTCCTGGGGGCACCACTCGAAGC
This sequence comes from Drosophila ambigua, assembly GCA_018150905.1. Taxonomy (NCBI): domain Eukaryota; kingdom Metazoa; phylum Arthropoda; class Insecta; order Diptera; family Drosophilidae; genus Drosophila; species Drosophila ambigua. The sequence goes on along the minus strand of JAECWS010000151.1, from coordinate 1,978,956 downwards.
CGCCTCCACGGCTTATCGAGTGGAGAACACACACACACACACACAGAGGAGGGCTTTCATGGCCCTGGGCCCTGGGCCGGATCAGAACTTTTGCTTTATTACCTTGGCAGTAGGCGTGGCAGCTGCAACAGCCGCAAAGCCCACGACCGCAACATGGCCTGCGAGTGTATCTGTGAGCGAGTCTCCTCCTGCTATGTAGTATCTGCATCCACAGGCTGTGTGTGTGTGGGTGTGTGGTGTGTGGCATGCTGTTTGTGTTTGTGTTTGCCTGTGTGCCAGACAGTGCCAAACTTTGGCTTAATATTGGCAAGTGCGTAATGAAAATTGCATTGTCGTTTTCAGTGAGCGGTTCCGGGGCCAGCGGGGGCGTTCGGATTGAGTGTGGGGCTGGTGGCAGTGGATCCCTCACATGGTCGTCTGAGGCCTGCTTTTGGGTCCAGCCTTTTGTCATTGTCCCCCCTCCCTGTTGGGGGGTTTATGTGTTTGTTTGCCCGCGCCCGACGGCAAGATTTTTTTTTTTATATATTTACGGCTCTGCAATTCTCTGTTTGCTCTCACATACCTTATTGGAAGGAGAGGATCCTGAGCAAAGTGGCTAGTTTTCTGTAAGTTTAACCAGTAAAGCACTTCTGCTTTTTTAATATTTCGTGTTTTTTGCAAAAGGAAAGACACTCCAACCAATCCATTTTATATGTGTGGAATTCTATTTAATCTGCGAATATTCTTTCATGTTCATTTTCATTTTAAGAGTATTTCCAAAGCATTTCGTGGAGGTGATTATGTGATTATCACAATTTAAAATATGTTCAAATTAAATAAAAGAAAATATGTAAAATATTTAAATTCCATTCACCATTCATTTTTGCTTAAGAGAGCGCTTCGTATTCCATTGATTTATGTGCAAGGATATTATTTAGTTGTCTGCCGAAAATCATTACGAATAAATTATTCAGAATAATCTCACATGAATATTAAATGAGAATCCTTTTATGGTGTTGGGAAATACTCGTATATAAATTGTTTAGGTATTATTATTATTAAATTAAAATGAATTGCCGACTTACCAACCATTTAAAATATTAAGAGCAAAATTCACATTCTTTTCTGTTCCCCTTAGATCTACCCCTACCTGTAAACCGTTTCCTCACGACCCTTTTCGAATTTTATGCTCTAATTATAATAACCTTGATCATACCTTATACCCTGAATGATCGCTTAAAAGTATAGCCATTAAAATATACCTGTACCTACCATCCTCTAGATATTAATTATTATTTCTTATATCCCTTTTTTCCTTTAATTTAAATCATAGTTTATATTAGCAGATAGTTGCTGATCCTCTTCAATAAATAAAAAAATAAAATAATGTGAGTAATTTAATCCCATTGCTGTTGCGGATCTTCCACTCCGCTTTCGCTCAGTGTTTGCCGTGTTTGTTGTCATGTATTTGTTTTTGGTGTCGTGGCGTGGCGTGGCGGGGCGACTCTCTTTCATTTTATTGGCGACATCAATGAATGTGAACGCCCATCGAGGATTTGTAGATTCACACGCCTGCCACTGCAACCCATTCGGATGGTGGTGTGCCCTGTTTTGGGGCACACACACACACACTCACTCTCCGTCCTTGCTTCATTTTGTGGTCACTTTTTTGGCCAATATTTATCTTAACGGTTTTGTTTGTCTTTTACAAAGCGTTCGACTGTGGCTCTTCCTGGCTCTTTGCTGTGGCTGTGGCTGTTGTTGCTGTTGTTGCTGTATCTTGATTTTATTGCTGGAGCTGCAAACATGCAACAGCAACAGAGAAACAGAAAGAGCCACAGAGCGGAGCAGAGAAATACTCGTAATAAAAAGGAGCATCGGGCATAGAGCCTGCCTGCCACACGCCACCGTAGGCTCCCAGACCTGCCCGACCTCGAGATTGGGATTGGAATTGGGAGTGGAGTGCGGTGGGTGGCGGGCGGGTGGCGGGGGTGTTGCAACTAAAACGCACAGATAGATGACTAGATTCCTATCAGCGTCAATAAATAAAGTTTTTAAATGGAACAAGAAAATAAATATGTGTCTCCCTGTGTCTCTGTGTCCCTGTTGTCACAGAGCAGCGGAGCGGCGGCGACTGTGAGGACTAAGCGGCGCAGGCTGCAGATGTACGAGGCTGCGGGAGAGCCTGACAATGGGCCGAACAAGACGAAAAAGTGGCTACAATAGGACAACTTTTACGTGCACAGTAAATTCAATAAAAGTTAAACAAAAATGATTATTTGTCTGCTAATATCGGCTTGAATAATGCCCATATAATAATGCCTATACATAAATAATGATGATAGTGCCACAGTCTTGCCCAGACATTGGTGGCTGTAAACATTATTTAAGGAATTAATTATGTTTAATATTTAATTTCAATATATATTATTTAATTTCAATATTTAATTTTAACATGTAATTTTAATATTTAATTTTAATATTTAATTTTTAATTTTAATATTTAATTTCAATATTTAATTTATTTAATTTTAATATTTAATTATAAAATTTATTATTTAATTTCAGTATTTATTAGTTAATAATAATAATACTTGGGCAGACAGAAAAGCATCGATGTGAATACCTTTTTTGGGAGAAAAAATGCATTTGCTTGGGGAAAAAGTTGATCTGCTGCGTTTTCCTTTTTTCCAATGTTTTTTCTTTTATTTATTTATATTTCTATCTATTATCTGTCTATGCAGCTAAAGCGCTTTTATTCAATACATTTACTAAACCAAAAATTAATTTTCTTACCCATAAAAGTTCTTGCATTTTCACCATAAATATAACGCTTTTTCCTGCCCAACTGAGCAGCAACTGAGTTCAGTTGATTTATTGCACCTGATTTCAGTTATTCCTGCCACTGTGTTCCACTGGCAACTTTGCCTGCCCCGCACAGTGGGCGAAATGGCCATTCTAGCTCCATTTAATTCAAAATTTCATAGCAGAATCAATTAAATTTTTTGTGCGTTATCGATTCTCAATGCTTTAGTGAATATGAAAAAAAATTGCTGTTTTGTTTTGCTCTTATTAATCACGCAGCTGTGAGGTGTCAAGCAGAGCACATGGTGCATCAGCTGATGAAATCGACTTTTTGGCGCGCTTTAGTGAAGCTGGCCAAAATTTTTACAAAAGTAAACAAACAAAGTTTAACATAAATTTTTGTGGATTATTTATTTATAAGCTTGAAGCTATTTATTAAAAATTAGTTTATGACGTTTGATAACATGTGTTAGTTTAAAATAGCTCTACAAATCGACCTTTGGGAAATTCTGCTTCAGAACACGCATTGCAGTTTTTGGTGGAGTGCACCTTGGTACTTGAAAGCGCTTAAGTTTCAATTCCTTTTAATATACATTCTTTAAGGTATTGTAAATGCGAAATATTCAATTTGATCTGCCTATAGCTGCCTATAACAACAAAATTTCATTTTTAGGAAATGTCTATCCCTAGAAGACACATTTTTTCTGTTTGGTACAGCGAAAAGGTCGCTACCAAAAAGTGTGCTGCTGTTGAGAAATACGTTTTTTCCAATGTATTTAATAATAATAATTATTCTCAACTAGAATATAAAGCAGTAAATCAGAGGATTTACTCATTTGTAGCACAGTTGCAGCAAAAATGGAAAAGAGCTCATAGGACATTGGAAATTTTCGAGAAATATAACAAGGAGTGGTTAGATGCTGACTCCATATTTTATGTAGAACCGGAAAAAGCTGTACGTTCAGTTGGAAGACCGTCAAAAGAGTTTGAAGATTGTTCATTGAAAACTAAATTGAACAAAGCTAAATCTCTTGCAAACGAAGCAACCAATGAAGAACTCATGTTGGCGGCACGTGTGAGCTTGTACAAAGCTGGGAAGAGAAATGCTTCTAGAGCTGTATCATTGCTTAGTTCAGATGAAGAGGTCGTGGCAAAAACAATAAAATGTGAAAGCAGTGATCCCAAACTTCCTATTAAGTTCAGCCCTGAGGAAGCTTTGGCGATTTATATTGATGGGCGCTTCACAAAACATTCATATAAGCTAGTACAAGCAAAAACTAGATCTAACAATGCAAATGTTTTCCAAGCTACGATTTGTTGAGAACAGCAAAACTAATGTGCTATCCGAAAGACGTAAAAGTTACTGACTCTTCAGCAGAAGTGCCTTTACAGTGCCTAGTTGACCACACCGTTTCAAGAATCGTGCAATCAAGCAAAATTATTTTCGAAAAAATGAACGAAACGGATAATATAATTACTGCCGTGCACAAATGGGGCTGTGACGGAAGTAGTGGCCATTCCATGTATCGTCAAGGCTACAGCGAGTTTGAAGAAAATAAAACCGATGAATATATGTTCACGATTTGTATTGTGCCCCTACAAATAAACATGGGACCAATTGTAATATGGCAGAATTCACGTCCTTCCTCTACCAGATTTTGTAGACCAATAAAAATAGTGTGCGAAAAAGAAACATCTTCCTTGGTGAAATTGGAAGTTGATAAAATAAATAAACAAATATTAGAAATCCTTCCGACAACATTCCAAAATTTTCAAATCCAACATAAGTTTCACATGACAATGATTGATGGAAAAATATTTAGTGTCATTGCTGAGTCTTCCAACCAAACATGTGGTATTTGCGGTGCAACTCCCTCAGTAATGAACAACCTGAAAAGTCGAACACCTGATACAAATTTGTATCAGTATGGACTCTCTACATTGCATGCGTGGATAAGATGCCTTGAATGTATCCTTCACATAGCTTATAGGCTTCCTTTTGAAAAATGGCAGATTCGAAAATCCGATAAGGATGCAGCTGAGCAGCACAAAAAACATATACAAAATCGTGTAAAGAAAGAAATGTCTTTATTGGTAGATATACCAATGCCTGGAGCCGGAAATACTAATAATGGAAACACAGCAAGAAGATTTTTCCAACAGCCAACATTAGCAAGCGAAATAACTGGTGTCGACGAAAATCTAATTCACAGATTTAGTGTGATACTCAGAACTATGGCATGTGGTTATAAAGTCAATACCGAGGTTTATCGGGTTTTTTGCTTTCAGACAGCTGAAATATTTGTTGAAAAATACCCATGGTTCTATATGCCATCCTCTGTTCACAAAATTTTATTGCATGGAGCGGATATAATTAATTGCGTTGGACTTCCTATTGGCATGATGTCTGAAGAAGCATTGGAGGCACGTAATAAAGATCTTCGGAACATAAGGCAGAATCACACCCGAAAGTCTTCACGAAAAAACAATGGAAGATTTAGTGCATGCTCTCCTTTTTACATCTGACCCATTAATTTCGAACCTATCCAAATCATCGTCCAGGCTTTCCCGAAAAAATATAGAGTTGGATAAAGAGGTTAAAGATATGTTATTCGACGTCAACTTAGAAGAAGTTAATAGTTCCGATAGTTCGGATTCCGAATAATTATGTATATTTTGTATATTTTAAACTTTATTATTCGTATCTAAATAAATAAAAACAACATAAATCTTGAATATGTATAAGTTATACAATCATATGCTATGGAGTTATGATGCATAAAATCATCTTTACGATTTTATCACATATGTGAACATTTTTGACCGATCGGGCCTATAGCTGCCTTATGATATAGTTGACCGATTCGAATGAAATTTGGTAGAGACATTCGGCTAATAGCAATCGTCTTAAGTTCCAAATTTCATTGCGATATCTTTTAAGATACGCTTGTTATTAATTAAATGCCGCTAGAATGGCCATTTCGCCCACTGTGCCCCGGCGGCATTCCCATCAGCTGCTGCTGCTGTCGTTGCGCTTTGCCGGGGGTTTTGCTCATATTGAAAAAGTTTTTTTTTGTCGAGTATTTGGTATCTATTGGCATTGCCTGTGTCTTTTCAACTCTGCCGGGTCTCTCGCCCAGTCACCCAAAGTCTCATTTTCTCAGTGTCTCCTAGTCTTCCCTCCTCTCTGTCTCTCTCTCTCTCTCTCTCCTCCTCTGGCTCTGTCTGCGTGTGTCTGGCCTGTCTGTTGGCTGTCTGTTTGTTTGCGCGCTTTGTCTCATGTCTTGTGCAATATGCGTCGTGTCTTGGGCATGCCTGCTGCTGCTGCTGCTGCAGCCTGCCACCCATTGCAGCTTCCATCGACTGCAGCCGCTCCTCCCCCTACTCAGCCTCCTCCCCCGCCTGTTACTCCCATTCCTGCAGCTGATGGGAGCATCGCTTCTGCTGCCCGCCTACATACGGCCAGAGCTTGCACCTACTCACATTGATTTTATAATTAGCTTTGCCCCGCGCTCAGTGGGCTGCCACAGGAAGCGCTGCTGCTGCTGCCGGTGCTGCTGCCCCCCAGCGGTTTGGTGGCAGGAAGCAGGAAGGATGCTCTCGGGCTGCTGGCAAAAGAATTCAATGTCGAAGTCAACTCGTGGGCCATTAAAACCAGCCAATTACCTTCAAGACTCATTAAGTGCTACAAGCGATGGTCTCCCCCCATGCACCACCCATTCCCAGCCAGCGGGTGGCACTGTGCCATGGGTGGGTTGGGTTGGGCTGGGCTCGGGCTGACTACCGAAAGGGCTACCCTACCGTATCGTAGCGTTGGCTGACCGTTACAATCGAATTAGGCGCCGCTCGCAACGCTAAATGCAATTAAAACTACAAGATGTTGATTACATTAGAAGTGCAGGACAAACAGGAGTGGGAGGAGGAGTAGCAGGAGGAGGAGGAAGAGCAGCAGCAGGAGGAGGAACAGGAGCAGCAGCGGCATGGAGCACGACTTGTACGCCGCAAAGGCTGCTGAAGCGTTCTCTCTCTCCCACTCTCTCGCTAGCCATGCGAGTCAGTAAAATGTTAAGCATTAGCACCACCCCCACCGCCCACCCTCACCCCCTGCTGTTGTTGTCATGCCCGGGAAAGTTGCGGCCAACTTGGGCGAGACTCCTCTCATGCTGCCACTTTCGCCGCACTCCCCGCACTCCCAGCACTCCCCACTCTGATGTTGTCCTGGCTGCTGGTTCATAATTTATCCTTTTTTTCTTCTGCTGCTGAACCTTTTCTCCCCTGTCACGCTCATGCCCCCAAAAATTGTGGCGGCTGACCAAAATTATTTTGCATTCATTAAAAAACAGGACACAAATTGCGGCTTTTAAAGCCGAAGCAAAAGATGCTCTAAGATATACATAAATCCAAGGGAATGTGCATTAAGTCTATGCAGTTTAAGTGCGTGGAGTGATGTTTGCTTTTGGTTTATTGGGTTCGGGTTTAGCAACCCAAAAGTTGGACTTTTGGCAGCTGAACTCTTAGCATTTTCTGCTACGGATTGGATCAGATTTGTAGCTGGATATACATATTACAGACATATGGCCGAAGGGAGCCTTCACTGACAGCGCTAATCATTTTAGGCGTATTGTTAGTTTTAATTTGTAGACTTGGGCCATCAATAAAATTAAATAAATAAATACTGCGTAGCCAGAGGTTATATAAATAAATAATATTATGGGTATATATGGGTATATGATGGGTATATTTCCTTTGGCGATCCATGGTACACGCTGCCTTCTACTTTATTCAGAACATTTTTAGACTTTGCTTGGATTTAATCCCACTTATAATATACCACCTAAAATATAAAAATTAATTTACACAAATTAAATAATATACACAGATCAAATATTACCCACAAATACTCAATTTTTGACTTGAGTTTTCCCTGACAGCTGAGAGCTTCGATTTATGCACTGCCAGCAGCCGAAAAAAAAGCGAAATGCGTGCCAAGCATCCGTCAGTCCAAGACTTTCAACAGAGAACTAGAAATTTAAACACAAGCAAAATAATAATGAAATAATAAATAGTAATAATTAAAGTAGGTTCCACGCAGATATTTAACTTCCAAATGACGATGCAGAACATATAGAAAATATTCCAGGAGAGCCCACAAATGCCCTTCCCTTGCAGCGTGTCAAACGACGGCTGAAAGTCGTGCTGCCAGCTGGAAGAGTGCCCATAAAAAAGCAGAGCAAAAAAACCTGCAACGAAAGTAAACAAAAAACTTTGTCAATGTCGTGGGAGAGCCAAAGGGGCAGAAGGGTTCGGGGGCGAGGCCAGAACTAATGTGTCAGCCATCACTCATCGCACACACACACGAAGGAGTCGCTTCGGCATGTGTCTGTGTGTGTGTGCCGCAACGCTAATTTGTGCATGATAAATTATTGATGTTAAAGCCAGAAGCAGAACCAGAGGCGGAGTCAGAGAGAAGCCCCGAAACAAGCGCCAGAAACAACAAGGCCCGACCGCAGCGCAGCCACATAATCCGGCTAAGCACAAATTACAATCCGAACTTGGCCAGCAGCAGCGGAAGGTCAGCAGGAGCGGGGGGATGTGGGTGAGGGGTGGGAGCCAGCTGGAAATAACTTGTCAACAGGCTAATCCCCCGAACCGCTCAGCCAACACGAATCATTCATTCATACAAATCATTTTTACGTTTATTCAATCTGAGCCAGTTCTGGGATTTCATATTTCCCATCACTCCGCAGCTCTCCACTCTCCTCTTTCTCCGCTCTCCTCTTTCTCTCTCTCTGTGTGTGTGTGTAAACCCACAGGAATGCATTGGGTAATGGAATCAAAGGGAATCAATGTGGAATCAATGGGGAATCGATGGGGAATCGCAGTGAATTGGAGTCGTTGCTTGGATAAACAGATTATACCCGCTTAGGGGAGCAGCGACAGGGCCAGCCAAAGGAGCAGCCGGCATGGAAATCGCAGAGCTATCATCCACGCACTTAAAGAGCCAGCAGAAAGGTTTAAAGCGGCGCAGAACTGAGATCTAGGAGCCAAATCTGTTGCAGGAATTAATAAACAGGCAGGGAATTATTTTCCGGGTCTGCTCTTCTGGCGTAGAGCTGCAAATATATTTGGGGAGAGCCAGAGGAGTGCCAGCAGAAACGTTCGCCCGACATTCGTGTTGGTCTTGCCACAGCCCCAAAGTGTTTTTCAATGAGCTGCCTCGTCTGAAGCTGCTGCCACAGACCCCCCCCCTGCTAAGCAGCTTCCTTTCATCACATCATTGGCTAATGCTCCTTACAGCCCCGCCCCCCCTGCCAGTGAGCGCCAACCATCAGCTAATTGATTTAAGATTGCCCTCTCCAGCTGCCAGCGCGGGCCACCGAGTGGCTTCCTGCTGCAAGTCCATTTACCTGCTGGGCAGGCGAGGGAGAGCGAGAGAGAGCGAGGCGAGGCGGGAGACAATCCTTGAGCATAATCAGCTGCTGCTGCTGCTGCTGCACTTAAAGTCATTTCCCTGCATCGACTCCTCGCTGTCGCTTTATCCTGCCGTCTGTTGGCCATTTCATGGCTTTGGCAAACACTTGCCGCCAGCTGCTGCCACTCCTGCCACTGCTGCCTTCATTTGAATGGACATTGAACATGGTAGCAGGGGCAGGGTGGGCAGCGGCTGGGTGCAGGCTTTAGCCAAGTCGGGAGCTCATCAAATGACGACTCCCGGACACCCAGCCACCCGGACACCCGACTCGACTCGACGCCCGGCAACCGATGGCCACTTTGCGTCTGCTTTTGTTGGCTTTTGGCTATCTCTTGCTCTGCATTTGCCACTGCCACTGCCACTACCTACCCCCCTATCCCCCTCTGCGTTTCTGCTTAGGTGTCCGGCATTGTTTCAATTAGTGATTCCGGTGCTGGGGCCCGGGCAGATAGCAGATGGCAGCTGGCTCCTGCCGCACTGCCACTGTTGGCCACTCATTAGCAGCGCTTGCAGTTTGCGGTCTGCGGCCAATGTCTGACCTTACCCCTTGCCCACTTACCCCTCGGGCCATCATCTGCCACCCGTTGCACGCTTCATCACCTTTTTTCCTGCCTCTTTTTTGGGGCAGCAACGATGCACAGCGTACAGCCACTGCCACAGGAACAGTGCGCTGCAAGACACTAGGGGCGTGCTCGCTGTCCCGTTGGATTGCACTCGAAAGTTTCTTGTTTCACTGTAGCATTAAACATGCGAGTCTGTGCCGTGTCCAGGTGTTCAAAGAGCCAGGCTTACTGCGTTTATTCTGGCTACAGAATATCACAGATCCAATGGCAGTGCCACCAAAGGGCAGACATAATTATTTATTAATTTATTTTTCTTCATAATTCTGCTCTGGTTTCTTATTTCTTTTTTATTATTAATTTTCCCCAGCCACAAATACAAATTCATAATATTTTGGTAATTGATTTCGTTGTCTTATCGATCTTTAGTCTGCTGAAGCTCTTGCAACTTAGCTCCCCTCCCTGCCATTTCCTTCATTCCACTTTCCTTGCAGTTTTCCCTTTTCCCTGCGCCATTTTCTGCCACTTTTAATGTCTTCCTGTGCTCGCGCTGCTTTGTGTTTTATTTGCTTTGATTTTGCTTTATTTTATTTATGATTTTTGTGTAAATTTGTTGCCTTAAACCTTCTGCTGCTGCCTGCTGCCTGCCACTGCGCTCCTTTTCCGTTGCCAGCTCCGCTGCCAGCCATCGTTGATTGTTTAATTATTTGCCATTTTTCGTAGCACACTTTTCTGGCGGGGCGGGGCGGGGCCGGGGCCGGGGCACTCGCAACTCCGCCATTGAAATGGTTAGTCCTGCAGCAGCAGGAGGGGCGCATCGCATTCAATGGGTCTGCAGCGACTCTGCTGTGGCTCTGCCCTGCTCGGCTCTGCCATTTCTTGTCTGCGTCGCCATTCGCATGCTTTGTGCATTTATAATCATTTTTCATAAATGTCTGACCACTGGCCATAGACGACGACGACGACGATGACGGACGGGAAGGGCCAGAGCCAGCAGGGCCAGCAGGCAGCAGCATTCACATTTACTGTGACAGCTCTCAAAGGATTAGACGTGTTTCACATTTTAAATTGTTCATTGCGACTGTCCAGGTAGCTCTGCATCATGGTCAGGAGTGAGAGGAGTCAGAGGAGCAGGGAAGCAGTGGAGCAGGGCAGCAGAGGGGATGTGCGGCCTGATGATGGTGACGTACAGCAGCTGGCTTTTGTCTAGGAAACTGTCTAGGCGCCGATTGCTCAACTCGTTAGGGACCTACGAGCACACACCCCACGCCCTGCCCCTGCCCCCCTTTGATGCTGTCTCTAAAGAGAGTTCTCTCTTCCCTCCCCTCTCTCCACACTGCCACTGTGTGTGTCTCTTCATTCAATTGCCATTTGTTGCGCTGCGGCCACTGGAAAGGGTACTTAAAGCACTCAGAGGCAGGCAGCAAGAGGCCTTTGCCGACGCCAGAGTTTAGGCTTAGACTTGCTTAAGATCAGCAGCTCAGCAGCTGCCTTTGGCTTTGTTTTTTCCCCAATTTAAAGCAAGGAAATTTCCCCAAAATATTACAGCTGCAGCCACTGCCCGAGGCAACAATCCACGCTAAAGCTGCCAAGGGTATCTGTGCCCTCCGCATCATCATTTATGCCCACATTTTGCACTTGTTTTTTGCTGTACTTTTTGACTTTGGCGCTGCGCTGCGGCAAAACTGATTTAAGCCGCTTACCACCAATGCCGCTGCGTGCCCCTCAAAAACCTGACAACGCTGTCCAATGCCAATTCTGCGTGCTTTGCCCCTGGTACTGGTCTCTGCTGCTGCTCTGCTGCTCTGATTCTCTGGTTGCCTGGTTTGGGTAATTGACGTTGATGGAGATTATGCAGACCTTGGGCAGACGTCGACGCTCCTCGCCCTGTTTGCATTGGCGTCATGGATAGCACCCGCATAGCAAAAACAATATGATAGCTGGAATAACTTTAAAGCGAGCCCCCAGTTCCAGTTCCAGTCCCAGTCCCAGTCCCAGTCCCACCCTCTGCTGTGGCAGTGCATTTACTCCGCAGCAGAGCCGCTTAAGTAGGGTTATCGGGCATGGCTGGCTGGCTGGCTGACTGGCTGCCTGGTGTGGGGCTGCAGAATATTAATTCCTTGTGGAAAGGCTGCGCCTATTAACGCAGGCATCAGGTGAAGGCTTACCGACGAGTGGCTGCAGCTTTGAATATGCCAACAAAAAATAAAATACAAATAAAAATAAAACTAAATGATAGTTTTCGCTGGATAATTGCTGCCGTTTTGAATGTGAATAATCCGCTCTAACGAATGGCCGCAGTTTGGGCAATTTTGAATGGGATTTGTTACTCCTTTTTTGGTTTTATTTAAGTTAAAATTGCAGAGCTTAAAGCGGAGATTTTCGTGTGGCTTTCGACCTGAATTTGATGCTAATTTATAGTAAGTTTAGATGTGGAGTCCTGCCACAAACTGCGACGTTGAAGCAAGTTCTGGCGCTGCATGTGGCCCAGGAAGTTCGCAGAACTCTCCGACAGGATTCCGTCAAGTATTCCCTCCCCATGTTCCCTCTGCTGCTGCCCCTACTCTGCCCATTTGCCTTAATTTGATTCGCCTTTTGGGTGATTTATTCGTTTGGTTACGCCTGGAAATTTCCCAATCATTTTGGGTGCGAATTTTCCGCCGCCAAAAAGAAAAAGAAAAACCAAAAAAACATTTTATCGTTTCACAATTAAAAGTCATTCGCAATGGGCCGTGAACGCCGCTCTGCCGGCACTCTGCCGCCCCTCTGCCGCCACTGTGTCGCTGTGGCAGTGTGGCAGTTGCGAGGGGCGCGTCTAATGAAGCGGCAACGACGCTGCTTGGGCCGCAGCATCATCATCAAATGGGGCGTCATTAAGTAATAAGTCTGCGCGCTTTTTGGACAGAAAGTCCGCGCTGCCAGGCAAAGCCGCTGAGCAGCAGCGGAGGAGGAGAAAGCCGCGAGCCGCGAGCTGCGGGGAATAAAAACTTGAGCCAAAAGCTATTAAAAGCCCAAAAGGCGACTCTCGCTCGCTGAACGCCCCCGCTGACGGGGCACGGGCCAGCAGACACAGAGAGGGAGAGTGGGAGAGAGGCTGAGGCAGGAGAAACCGCTTAACGACTTCATTAAGTGATGGCCAAGACAGAGCAGAGCAGGGACAGTGCCAGCCGAAGGGTGGGGAAGGGCAGAGGGGCAGTGGCAGGAGGAGTTTAAGTTGTAAGAGGAACTGCAGCTGCCAGCGCAAGTAACTGACTGCCGGAGTGCCGGGGCCCAGTCAATCACTCAATCAGGCAGTCGGTCAGGCAGTCGGTCAGGCAGTCGGTCGGTCGTTCGGTGGGTCCGAGGCAGACGCCATCTCAAGACGTGGCACTTCCGTTTCCGCTTCAGCAGCAGCAGCAGCAGCAGCAAAAGAAAAATGAACATTGCGCCAAACGGATTCTCTGCGCTCTCCTCTCTCTCTCTCCTCACTCTCCTCTCTCTGCCTCGCTCCCTCCCTGTTCTGGTGCTCTTTTTTTAAGTGTTTCGTTTCTCTGATTTCGCTTGCGCTTCGTCTTTTGTGTCTTGCCACAATGGCTGCTGCTGCTGCCCCTCCCCAGCCCCATCCCCATGCCCATCCCCCTGGCTGCCCCTTTTTGTTTGCCATTTCCGAGCGGGGCGCGAAAAGTGGTTTCTATTTATTTATTTATATTCCCATGGTGCAAGCTGCAAGCAGCGAAAAATGCGAGTGCCACACAGTTGCACGCGGCGGGGCGGACAGTGTTCGATATTGCCACATGGGGCGTGGCACGATTTCGCGGCTTAGAGCCCCGGAACTGGCCAAGAGATTAGCAAAGTTATGGCCCAAAAGGAAGCGGAGAGACGGCGAGAGAGAGCGGCAAAGGGCGAGTGAGTGGCAGGGGGAGAGGGCGGGGAGGGAGGGCAGGAAAACTGCGCTTTAAGGATTAAACAAGGAAACTTCTGTGGCACTACATGGCACCTACCAGCGGATTGGGATGATTATTTCAAGTGTTTTTTGTGGGTGAATTTGGGGCAGAGGCAAGCAAAAATAACAAATTTAATTCCACTTGCAGCAACAACCAAAGCAGAAAGTATTTGCTTCTTACCTCTCAGCAGTTGTGAATGCATCGAATATTTGATTCAATTTAATCTGCAGAGCTGCTTGCAGCTCAACGAAGAAAAAGCGACGCAAATAAATGCAGAAAGAAAAGCTGAGAAAATCTAAATTTAAAATCTAAATTTAAAAAATCTAAAAACTAAAAATGTAAATAAATATTTCCCTCAGAAATTCTTGTAGTTTTTAATGTTTACCAACTAACACACAAAAAATAATATATTTAACGCCCAGCAATAATCCCAGCGCTGAAGAACCCTTTTTGGCTGGGGAATCCACTGAAGTTCTGTGCCCCAAAACGTTGCCAAAATGCTGCAGCACTCCGCACAGCCATAGACTCCAATAGAGCCGCCCCAACTGCCCCCGTCCCCACCACGCCTGCCCTTAGCTCTGGGCTTTATTCAAATGAAGTCTTGTGGAGTAATCGATCAATCGAGCAGCTGTGGCCTCGTCGTGCTCCATCAATGAATGACATCATAATTTCCCATCTCAATTGGGGTTTCTTGCACCTGCCCTGCCCTCCCCTCTGCTGCTCTGGCAGGGCAAATGCACTTAGAGGGGGGGGGGAGGCAGCAAAAGTTTCGGGCTGGAAGGACTTTATGCATTTGTCAATTTGTTAAGCGCATAAGTTTCAGTTTGGTTCCTTTGGGTTCTTCGTTGCTCGTGCATTTTGATGCAAGCAGCAACCCTCCGCCCCTCCGCCCTGCAACTCTGCCACACTTTGCCACACATAAAGCAGCAGACACACAGGCAGAGGGTGGCTAGCGGGTGGCTGGAGGGTGGCTGTGAGGCTGGAATGGCGAAAGTTTATAATCTTTTACGGAGCTGAGAACTAATTGCAATGTAAATAAATTACAGGCGACACTTGCAGCAGCAGCAGCAGCAGCAGTGCCGCCTCCTTCCTTCCTCCCCGCCCTTCCACTGCTCCCCCTATCGCTCCATCTCTCTGTGTTCTAGCCTGGGCGAGAGCTTAGCAATATTTCACTCAATATTCAAAAGCAGCACAGAGGAGAATGCATCTCGCTCGCTCGTTGTCTCCCTCTGGCCTCTTGCCTCTTGCCGCTTGCCACCAGTCGAAAAACGCATTCAACTCGACTTAACTAACTATTAAGCACTACTTGAAGTTTTACACAGGATATATGCATTTACTCGCCCTCCCAGCTGCCGCCCAGCTGCCAGCTCCTAGCGCCCAGTTCCTTGCTCCTTGCTCCCTGCTCCTCCCTGTAGATCTCCCGCCAGAGTGACTTTCCTCCTCGAACAGAGACAGTGAGACAGATGCGCTGCGCTCTCCAGAGGGTATTTCAGCTAAGCAGCTGCTTTGGAAGTGTCGAAGGAGATGTGAGGGATGGCTGCAGATCCTCTAAGAGACATGGAAGACGCCTTCCCACTGCTTGCCACAGAGATCTATGCACACGGATATGTACATGCAGAGATATATAGACTGAAAAGTGGCTATAAAACTAGGATATTATACAACAGAAGTTATCAACAAATGAAGCAAAGATTTCCCAATGAAAGCTGCAAAATCCAAGGCCTAAATCTTTGCATGAAATAAATAAATCCAAAAATAAAAGAAATAATAATGTATACCCATCTTTGACCTGCGTTAAACCTCCAGGGGTATTTTCTGATCTCTGCTCTGATCTCTGCTCTGCTCTCTGCTCTTATTTCTGCTTACTCATTAGCAAGGGTATTCCCGCATTCGTCTTAGTTGGGTCGTGCCCTGTTCCGGGCTGTCGCTGGCTCGTTTGTCGGCATCGTTTGCAGCCTGTCCTTGGCGTTGTGTCATTACGACTTTGTGTGCGTGTCCCCAATACTTGGAGGAGTGCCTGACACACAGTGTACCCCCTCCCCCCGTGTACCCCCTGTGTGTGTTGTGTGTGTGTCCCTGAGTGGGTTGTCCTTGTCGATTTACATGAGTTGCAATTAGTGCGCAGCTCTCTCTCTGCAGCCAAAAGTCTCCTCTAGCTTTGGCAACACTTTTTGGACAGCCCCCCCCCGCCCAGCTGCCCCCTGCCCACCCCGACTATTGTTTGCGGTGTGCTTTTGTGTGGCCCAAATGTGCCGGAAAGTGTTTCGGCCTTTGGGAGCAGGCTCAAACTCTATTTCGCACTCGCTGGCTCTGTGCGGTGGCGGGGCAGGGCACGGGCACGGGCGATCCTCTGCTGTAGTGTCCTGTCGCTGGCTTTGGCTACGTCTGTGGCTGTGTGTGTGTGTGGTGTAACTCTCGCCTATCAACTGCATCCGGCTGGCACATCCGTTTGGCAACAGCTTTCGGCTTTTATGGCTTTTAAATAGTTGCAGGCCAGAAGTTCTGCCCGGAACTCCCCCCGCTGGACATGCCCCAACCGAAACCCTCTTCCCCCTGCCCCCCGCCTCTTTTGACAGCTTCTCTTGGCAGGCGCCAAATTTATGACTGTATTAAAGCGTCTCCGCTGCGCTTTCTGCCCCCTTTCCGCCCTTTTGGGTTTTTTAAATTTAAAGTTTTAATAATTTTTTTTTTTTATTTTTAAAATTTTTTTATTTTTTTTTTCCCAATTGTTTTTGGTTTGCTGCCTCACATAATTTTTGCATAGTTCTCGTCGCCCAAGCTGTCGACCACTTAAACTTTGCTCGGAATGCCGCTCCACTCCCCACTCTGCCCCGATTGTAGCCTGCAGCCTGCAGCCAAGGCTTCCAAGTTGCCCCATCGCGCGGGCACAACAATCGTTCAACTTTTGCCGAAAGATCTCTGAAAAATACTTCCAGGGGGCGGTTGCTAAGACAGGGGCAGTGGGGCAGAGCGCAGCGGCAGGGGCTGAGCTCATGAGTGGCCAAAGTTTCATCTCCCAGAATCATTTGCTGCTGCTGCTGCGCTGCGTTCTGTTGCTGCTGCTGATGTGCCTGTGCCAGCAGCAACACTTTACAGCAGCCCAAAGAACTGAGGGGCAGAGAGGCGAGGCCATCAGCTGACCAGTGGCCAGTGGCTGAGGGCTGAGTGCTGAGGGCTGAGCGCTGCCTCTCTGCGTGTGTGGCAACTATTTAAATGTTGTTTTAATCTTTATTGTTGCTGCAGCCAGGTCCGACGCTGTGTCCTGCCTTTGTCGTTGGTCCTGTGGCCTCACCCCAGCCCACCCCATGCGTGTGCAGCATGCTGCTGATTTCCTGTTGCAGGATGTGTCCAAGGATGTGGCAGGAGCACGTGGTTGCTGGTGACACTGGCCACGGCCACTGCTCTCTGGCTGCCCCTGCTGCCTGCCTCTGCTGTTGCTTTCATTGTGAAACAAAGTGTTGCAACATCTCATGATTGCCGCAATGATACTTGAAGCTCGGCACCCAACCCAACCCAATCCCTTTCCCCTCCGCCTTGCGCCTCTCCGCTTGCCTGCTCGCACTCCATTTGCCACTTGAGGAGCGCTGATAATGCACGCATATTATGTTGCTGCCGGCAGCGGCTGAGCCAGCGCCTGTGCCCCCGCCTGCGCCACAACTTTGTTGTGTTTTTAGTGCACAACATTAAGGACGGGACACACGCCATCCGAGCTGCACGGCTGCTCCTCCAGTGGCATTGTTGTGGCAGCTTAGTCAACTCCAAAGTCGAGAGTTAGTTTATGGCCAGCAGCAGCAGCAGCTCATCCTTGTCGCCAGTTGGTTGGTTGTTGCATGCCTCACTGCTGCTGCTAATGCTGCTGTTGCTGCTGCTGCTGCTGCTGCTGTCGTTGCCGTCTCAAGTTCTTATGTGAAGTGCACTCTTTATGTTAATAGTTGACACTAATTAGGTATGTTTGCACAACAAAGCGCCCTTCCCTGCCCCCCCCCCCCCCACACACGCAGCGCTGCTGTGTGGCACGAAACACGCATTAGAGCTTGCTACATTAGTGTGCGTGTGTTTGTGCTTGTGTACACGGGGCGTATACGTATTCAAATACAAGTAAAGTCTTCAGAAGCGGCACAAAAGACTTTGTTAGTGTCCTCTTAATGGTCGGGCCACTCGCTTGAGGATGTAAGCACACAACACACACAAAGCGGGAGAGGGAGGGTGGGAGAGAGAGCTACAGTGGGCACTGGCTGTGCGTGGATTTGCGCAGAATTTCAGTTGGAATTTCCAGCTTCCTTTGGCACTCATTTGAGGAACTCTGCAGCTCTGCCTGTGGCCAGGGCCCACTGTGTTGTGCGCTGATTCACATCAACCCCATTCTGTTGGCTGCTGCTAGTTCGTGGCTTTGTCTGCGTGTAGCTGCCGTGGCAGAATCCAGAGCAAGTGCTAAGCCAGGGGCCACAGCTATTACTTAATCAGAGTAACCTGTTTAAGCGGCTTAATGTGCCACGAGCCACGAGCCATGTGAATGGGAATGTGAATGGGAATGTGAATACGAGTGTTTGCATATCTTTGGCGCTTTCCTTTTGGGCCCAAAACTACCGCTAGCTCGGCGCTCGAGTGCCGCAGGAGCGCAGCGTCTTGAGAGTGCCTCAACAGCTGTCTGTGTGTGTGTGTGTGTGCCACAGCCAGCAGCATTCATTGCAGTCACCATTCTGCCACCAATCTGTAAAACTAGCCGAGGCTTTGTCAAAGCTGCTGCTGCTGCCCAGTCCCCTGCATTGAGTCTAGGCAGCTCAGACCCGAAAACCGGAGCAGACGTAGTCCCCACCCTCTCCAGTGCCACTACTAATCCGTCAGTCGGGAGTCGTGAGTCGTGAGTCTGGAGTCCGAGTCCCCCGCCCATCCGCCCACCAATCGTGCATCCGTTTTTGTTGCTCCAAATGAAATTTTAATTTGCTGCGGATATGCGCAGTCAGAGTGTTTGCGAACTTCGACAGACGCCGCTGCGTCAGCAGTCGAGGGGCGGCGTGGGGCACATGCGGCAAGGTGGCAAACGTGTGGCCGGAGCTGCGAGGTGCGTACACAAAGGTGTAGAGATTTGTGCCTGGCCAGCCACTGGCACCCACTCTCTGTGGCACACAATTACTTAGACTTATGTATGATTTATGCCTCTGGCTGTGGGTCTGCGCTCTCTTTGGCGCTCGCTCTATTGCCTTTTGTGTGTCCTGCACTGACAGAAAAGCGGAGCCACTTCGCTGCAGCTGTCCTGCTCTCTCCATTTAGGACAAAGAAAGTCAGAGAAAGGCGTGCTATGAAAAATAAAAAATTTATTTGCCGCATTAAAATTGCTTTCAGGAACGATTAAAATCATTTAGCTGTGGATATTTATTCTACAAATGAAATGCTGCCTGCCTGCAACAAGGCGCAGCTGTAGTACTTTTTCCCAGTTTATGCAACATTCCCCCCCCACAGCACCCGTGTGGAATCCCATCGCCAACTCGCATCCCATCTTCAAGTGTCAAACTTTGACTTGCGTTGGCTATGCACTGCAGGAAAAGTGCCCAGATTTGGGCAGGATATTTTCCAGTGTGACCAAAAGACTCCATTTCAAGTGTCAGACTTGGATGCAAAAGGAATTTCATTGCTTTTTTAGAGCTCATAATTTTATTATTATATATATTATTATTATTAAACATTATTTACATTATTATTAAAAATTTAAACATTTCCCACAAACACGGCAATAATAATAATAAATAATAAATAAATAAAAAAATAATAAATAATAATAATAAAAAAACTTAAGCAATTATAAAGCATATTAATTTTTGTGCTTTTATTATATTATATTATATTATATTAGTGAATATTTATTATTATTTAACTTATTATTATTATTAACTAGGAGTTATTATTTATTAGTATTTATTATTACACATGAAAATTGAGGCACGAAAATATCCATGGAGCATGACGCAACTGTAAAAATAAAAATAAATATAAAAAATCTTAAGTAAGTGTTTTGGATATGTCCAATCAATATTTGTTTGCATTTTATTTTTAGATTTATTTATTTAAATTTATTTATATTTAATTTATTTAATTTAATTTAATTTTATTTTATGCACCTAAAAATTATAATAAAAACTTAGTTGCTCTTGCGATTTATTTACATTGATTTGAATAACATTTTCTTGATTTTTCAAACGAATTTCGGCACTGTTTTTAAGCCCCTTCAATAACCCTTTAATGTTTGCTATAGTTTTTCTTGCAGTGCATTTCTGATGGCAGCTGAGCACTGTCCGCGTTTGACTCACATTTGGGTTCCGATCCGATCCGTTCCGTTCCGTTGCTGTTTCTATTGCTATTTTGCACTGGAAATCTTGCATCGCCTTTCGAGAGGTAGCCCCCAACAATGGAATTACGAAGGGGAGTGTGGTGAGGGTGCGGAGAGCAGGGAAGAGGAGAGTATCAAGAGAGCTTGTCGGTGTTTAGCCTAATTTGTTGCGTTTCCACAGAGAGCCATTCCATAAGGTGGGACTGGGTATCTGGATGGGGGGATTGGGACTCTGCTGAGAGTGGAATTCGGGAGGAAGTGGAGTCTGGCAATGGGTGGGGTGTGGGGCATGGGGAGTTCTTTTTTTGACACGCATATGCGGCTTTGATGTGTGATTCCGTGCTGATGGATGGGATATGCAGAGTTTGATGGAAAACCGATGTGGCGGCTGGCCCCACTCCCAGCGCAACGGGGGAGGGAATCTTCGTGCTAGTGGCTCCCTGTAAATCGTGAGGAAAATTGAGTTTTCCAACATTCCCCAAATGGGTTTATCGGTGGGGAAAGGAGGGACACCTTCAGCTCAGCTCGCAGGTCGCTGGCTGAGTTTTAAAGTGAGTTTGCCAGCTTACGACTCACTTAGATGACTTGACAATGATTTTTGATTTTATTAGATTTTGTACCTTTGTCCTGTGAGGAGCGCTCCCGCCTGCTGCTGCCCCTGCCTGCTCCCGCTCGGACTGTGTAATCCAATTCGCAAATTCTGTTTTCTTTTGCTGCTCGCGCTATGAATTTTTCATCAGTCGGCATTACGAGGCGGCGTGGGGGCGCGGCTGCTGCTGCCTGTCCAAATTTTTGTGCACTGTAATGGCAAATGAAATACATAAACAATTTATAAACATGAATTATCACAAAAACGTAAAAATGATAAGGCAAAAATGCCATCACTCAGAGACGCCAGGACTCTCTCTCTCTGTCTCTGTCTGTGTCCCATTCCCATGTCAGTGGCAGACAGACAGACAGGCTGCTGCGGATTCTGGGCCAGCGATTTGTATAAAGTGTTCTCCCGTGGCAGTGGCAGTGGCAGCGGCAGTGTGAGTGCAAATCTTTCATACTGATTCTCATTTTTTGCTGGCTGCTGGGGGCGTGTGCGTTACAAGACAATAATTGCGGCTCGAGGCTCGAGGCTGGAGTCCTGCAGCACCCCGAGCCGTGCTCTCGAGTGTCTCGAGTGTCGCGAATAAATGTGATTACATTGCCTGCAGAGCGGCACCAACCAAACAGTCCTGGCAGCAGTGATTTGTCATCCTCCCACTCAGTCGTCTACCCCGCAGCCACCAGCACCCCCCAGCCCAAGCCATAAATAAGCATCTGCAGCGCCGAAGACAAAGTAGGCAAAGTCAGTTCCAAAGGTTAGCAAGTAGAAACAGATACACTCGGGGAAGTAGACATCCTTAAGACGCACCTTAATGGATGTGGTTTGTTTTTTTGTTGCTCTCTCCTCGGGTTTGTTGATCTCCACAGGAATTGCCAGCTGCAGGGGCGATCCAACGAAGCCTGGATGCCCTTGGAATATCTGCCAAAGGTGCCAAAGAATCTCCTCAGCAGTGCTTGGATTTTATTTATTTTTTATTTATTTATTTGCAAAATTGTAGTCTAAAATTAATTTGATTTTAGCCAGAGCAGCGCGGCCTTCAGGCTGGATTTTAATTCAAATGTGGATGCATCGAAGAGCATTTTAAGTTAATTTATTTCGGGTTTATGTTGAGGCAAAGGCAGCTCCTAGCAGCAGGTTCTGCGGCTGCCAGTGTCGTGTAATTGTAGCACTCGAGATAAAACTTTTTAACTGGCACCAGGTAGACAGTAGCAGAAGCATTCAATATTGTAATCCAACTGATCAATTAATTGATCGCCAGTAATCGACATTCAAATTGTAGTCACTGATCAATCGAATAAATCATCTACATTTATGTTTATATTTATTTGTATTTATTTTCTGTTGTCTTAAGTTAAATACAATATAAAATATTAAATATTAAATCCAAGGCAGCAATACCTGCTCATTTATTTATTATTTATTTACTTGCTGATTAACTAAATCAGATAGCTGGCAAGTTGCCGCTTCATCCGAGTCCCAGCTATCTGCGAGCATCTCTCCCATTTAGCTTGGACACACTGAAGTATCACTTGCACAATGCCCACAATTCCTTCCCCAATTGGTGTCTGTGCAGTGGCCAACCTCAGCGCCAGTTCATTATGCCCCAATTGGAAGTGGAAGTCCCGCGAGTTGAAGCTGTGGCGTTGGCTGGGGTGGCTGGGGTGGCTGGTGTGGGCTGGGCCCCTTGGCTGATAAATAACTGTTCATAATTTGTCGCTACCATCAAAATCTGTAATATAAAAATTGTCTATTATCTGGCATTCCTCTTCGCGCCCATCTACTCATCCATTTCCATTCCTGCAGCTTTTTATTGTTCTGTTTTGAGCGGGGGGCTGGGTGGGGTTGGCTGGGACCTGCTGCTTAATACAACAAATATTGGTACAACGCAACGGGGGAGTGGGGTGTTGGGTGTGTGGGGGTTGGCTGTCGTTTTGGGGGGTTGGTTTTGGAGAGGCGTCTTCTCCTGGCTTTAGCACCATTTCATGGACCATTGAGCAGGGCAGAGTGGGACTGGGTGGGGCAGGGGATAAGCTGGGGTGTGTGGGCAGGGGGGAACGGTGAGCCAGCAGCTGATTAATTGGTTTTCATGCCACTGAATGGGGATGCAGGGAACGGGGGAAGGGCGATTGCGTACTGCCAAAGTCACGTTTCGGCAGCAGACCACCGGCATGTCCCATGTCCTGGCCCATGTCCTGGCCACAGCCACATCCACGTCCCATACGGCTGCTCACTTGCATGCGTTTTTAATACGTTTATTAATTACATTCTGGGGGCAACCGGAAATCGCACAACAGGCGCAGCAGCAGTGGCAGTGGCTGCTGGCAAAAAATTGTTTTGCAAGAGGTTCAACAATGTGTAAGTAATTGTCAGCCATGGACAACACCGAAGCGACTGCCTCTTCCTGTCTCTTCCTCTCTCTCGCTCACCTCAGACATTTCAAGATGTGTCCAGCTCTGTCGCACACACATGCTGCCCCTCTCCCTCGCTGTCCCTCGCTGTCCCTCCCTTTGCGCCAATTAATTTGTTAAATAAACGCATTTATCCAGCGTCCGGCGTACGCGTGTGCGTCCGTTAATTATCCTTTGGACGGAGGCTTTCATGTTAGGAGGAGTGGCAACCGTGGCAGCCGCTGAACGTAGCCGTAGAGACGCGTAATTGCATAACGATCCACGGATCAGGCTTCCGCCGCTCCGCTCTGCCGCTCCTCTCCACTCGCTCAGGCAGTGTCCTTTGGTGGGCGGCTCATCCCCTTTTATTGGCCCATACATCAGCGCGCGTGGAGGCCCTTAGTCCAGCGACATTTTCTTATTAATTGATTGGCCAATGCACAATTATTGGCGCTGCCACTGGCTCTGTGTGTCCTGCTAGCTCCAGCTCCAGCTCCTCCTACTCCTACTCCTTTTTTAATTGAATTCCATGCCGAATCTCTCGCTCCGCTCCGCTCTCTCTCTCTCTCTCATTTCATAAATCAATTTTAATTGTAGGTAATTATTGGTGAAACTTTTTCGTGCTGCACCCCGCCCCCACCCCCACCCCTGCCGCCAATCATTAATTGTGCTGAAATTATTATCATAATCGCTTTATTTTATTTTATTATTTAATAAATTGTTAATGGCTTGGGTAGGTGGATGCGTGGATGGCGGTGCTTAAAGAGTTTCCCTCTGGCAGCTGGCATATTAAATAACTCCATTGAGGACTCTTCAAAATGTGTCCACTATCTGCACAGTTGCAGGAACTGCCATAATCCTGCCGCATGCCCCATCCAACGACTGCTGGCCACTGCTTGCTCTGTGAACATTTTATATTCGAAATATTATTATATTACAGAGTGGCCGAGTGGCAAGTGGCAAGGAAGGGGCAGTGCTTGCATGTGTGGCGCAAAACGCTTTGTTACCTCAATTCACTCAGCATTTATGGTGTACCCCGGGATCACTGGCAGCCGCCCCAATTCCATCAGCATCCCCACTTGTAGTTTGTCCACTTAAGTGCTCATTCAGTCAGTCACACTTACACACACACACACACACACACTGTGTACATAAGCAGCCATATCCTTTCGGTTACATTCAAGGCTCTGCGCGCATTTCATATTTTTCTGTTTCTTGCGGCAATTTTCTTATTCCATTTGTCCACTTCCTGGACTTCTCCTGGCCTTCTCCTTCATTTCATATTCCTTTTCCTTTGGCCTTTTTTTTATTGTTTTTTTTTCTTTGCTGTGTTCTGCACTCATAACCGGACCAGAGAGTACAAATGGCCAAGTTTATGGTTTTGACCATTTCAATTTCATGCAGCTTGACCACATTCACAGTGGCCTCCTCCCTCCCTCCCTCCCTCCCACCTCCCGCTAGTCATGCCCCCTGCAGCAAGCAGCTAGCAGCTATCAGCAACCTCCTTCGCTGCTTTAGGACCAACCACTGCCCCCGTTCAACCCTTGAGGTTTTCTCAAGTTTTTACTTCTTTCAGGCACTGTGCGAAAGGAGGAATCGTTAGTTATTGGGGAAACAGAATATATACATATATAAATATAAATATCTTTCACTCTCCCACTCTCTGGCGTTCTCTCTTAGATCTACTTTCAAGCATTCCCAAGTTCCAGCAGCTCAGCGCCTTTTTTATTCCATCAAAATTCGAATAAAGAGCGGAAATAAAATTCAAAATTCAATTAAATTAAATTACTCTCTGAAATAAAATTAAATAAATAAATAAATAGAATTAAAAATTAAATTACAAATTAAATTCAAAAAATTAAATTCCGCCTGAATAAATTAAAAATTAAATTACAAATTAAATTCAAATAAATTAAATTCCGCTCTAGAATAAAATTAAATAAATAAAATTAAAAAATTAAAATTGAAAATTTAATTAAATTCCTCTCTGGCTGCTAGATATATTAATGTATTATTATTTATTTATATTTATATTTACATACTTCTATTTATTATATATGTATATGTATTTATTCAGCATTTCTTCCAGTGTATAATCATCTTTCCCATACTTTCTCAATTTCCTCAAGACACTTGAACACTTCGTTCCAGGCTCGTAGTTCTCTCTCTCCCCCTTTCTCCCACTCTCCCCCGCTCACCCGCTCTCCATCTGCTTTGTTCGTCTGTCTGCTGTCCCCGCTGCCGTTCAAACTGTAAGTATCATTGACCTTTTATGGCTAAGAGTGGTTTGGGTGTTGCGGGGCTCCCCCAAGCCCGGGGTGTACGTGCGTGTGTTTGCTCTTCTGGCTGGTGTGGCATGGGGGCACATTCGTAGGTTCAATGGGCGCAACAGTTGCAAGTAATGCGGCGGTGGCGGTCCAGAAAATTACCTTAAAACATAAACAAAACGATTCGTGGACCCAGGCGGAACGAGAGCGTGCCAGGCAACGTGTGAAAATAATGAGGCAGGCATGCCGAACACAAAGGCCCCAGGGGTGGATGCTGCCTGGGGCGGGGGCGGGCAGCCGAGCCTCTCCAAACACAAACAAAAGTGTTAAACAAGAAACAGAAAATACAACAAAAAATAACACCAAAAACAGAAAAGACTGTCCCTGGGGTCGAAGCTGAAGATACTCTGGCAGATCCACTGGTGCCATGAGAGATATATGTCAGATCTTTCAGAAAGATTATGAAACTGAAGAATATTATCTGCTATTCATGCAAAAAATCAAAGCCCTTCTTTTCTGAAAATTTGTTCTTTGAGCTATAAGAAATTTAGAACAAAAATTGGAATAAACTAAAAAAACCTATAAAAATAAACCCAAAGACATACAACTGAACATATACAAAACATAAATAAATAAAAAAAAATAAAAAAAAACCAAATATTCAACTTAAAATTAAAAAATATTCAATTTTAAATTAAATATTGAAAACAATGAAAAATAAATTGAAAAATAAAAACATAAATAACATAAAAACAAAAATATTCAACTTAAAATTTAGATATTTATTTTAGAAGAAATCAGTCACGATTAAGCAAATATTTATCAATGTTAAATGCATATTGCAAGATTGAAATAATGTGCCTATAAATACAATTAAATATAATTAAATCGTGTGGCACTCAAAATAAATGAATAAATAAATCTGATTTGGTACTCTGATTTTCTGGGCAGCTACCATTTGTCCATGCACAAAAGTTACTGCAGCAAAAGGAGTGCCCCGCCTGTATAATTCAGCTAGCAACTAGTTTGCATGGAGATAAAACTGTGAGCCGACTTCTGGCATTCCTATGCATCTTTATGGATGGATCTCCTAAATTTATTTATGGATTAGCCAGCTGCTAATTGAATTCAGAATAACCCCTCTGTAGGGTATTGAAAGATATTTTTCACTGAGAAAAATGCAACGGAATCGCTGGAAAGTTGTTTTTCGAAACTCCCTGAAGCGAGTGTGTTTGGGTGTTTCGAAAGAGTAAGATGCAGTGCAGTGTGAGTGTTTAGAATGAGTGTGTGAGTGTATGAGTGTGTGAATGTGAGTGTGATCCATCATTCAGTGGCTAAACAAACAAAAGCAGTGCAGTAGCAGAAAAGCAGAGCGGCAGAGACAGCAAAAGCAAAAGCAGAAGCAGAGCCGCGGCGTCTCACGTTAAATAAAAATTAATATATGCCGCAACACGCTTCCAGCAACTTCCCAGAGAGAGAGAGTGAGAGATCGGGGTGAAAAAAGGAGTGGAGCGGAGTGGAGTGGAGCACGGCCGTGCCTTGGAGTGTTTGTTGATTTTGAAGCCAAAGCCAAAGCAAAGTTGGAAATAGTTTCCATTGAAAAATCACACACACATATCATTAGGAGTTTAATTGGAAAAAGGGTTGGTGGTGGGGGTGGGGCAGGGGGCCACCCAATCAGTGGTTTATCCGCCATATCCGCACTTTGACATCCGCTGCGAGCAGCGCCACGAGCTGCGTTACTGGAGAAGTGGAAGTGGAAGTGGATTTGGAAGTGGATGGAATTGGAATTGCATTGTGCCAAAAAAACTTTGGCAAATGCTCAAGCTGCCACGCCTCATTGCCCACTAATTAAGTGAAAATCGGATAGACAGAGGCAGAGAGAGAAAGAGCCAAAGAGAGAAAGAGAGAAAATGAAGAGGTTAATTTGATTTGTATTCCTGCCACTTGCCAGGCCAACTGAAAGCAGAGCAGCAGCCGCCGAGATGCCACTGAGGGATATAGACTGCAGACTGCATTAAGCCCAGCACTGGCAACCCCACTCCCCCTCCCCCTCCGGCAGCGTCTTGTCTTTTTAGGGACAAAGACAAAGCTGTAAACAATGCGCAAACAACTCCTCAAGGAGTGTCGCCCGGAATGAGCTGTAAAAATGGCAGAGAAGAAAAAGGATATTTAGACGCGGCTTACCGAAAGCTCAGCCAAGGGAAACAAGGATAACGTGCAGCAGACACTAGCCCCTGCCCCTGCCCCTGCCCCTTGTGCTCCTGCAGAGGCAGCGTCTGTCAGGATGGCAGACAATGTGTAAACTATGCACAGGCTGAGCTACACGTACCCATAAATATATGCACAGAGCTGCACACAGGGCACAGACTTCAGCGCGCGTTGCATGCTGAGCGCGGGGGAGCGGGCGGTGCGGAATAGAAGTCAATCAAACAGAATGAAAGATAGTGAAGGAGAGAACACAACCCGAAGCCGCCTTTAAAGGGGTTTGGCTGAACCAGCAGCATACTGATTCTGATTCAGATCTAGATTCGGTTCAATTGTTTGGATGTAATGGAGGGAGGGAGCATCCCTAGCTCAGAATAAACTCACTTATTTCTTGTGTGTTTTTCAAGTATTTTTTGTTCTCAACTATTTTTATTATTAAGCAACAAAAACTGCAAGAAACTGGAACCCGAAATGTATACAAAATTTGCTGCTTAACTGGATTTAAGCAACAGCAAAAGTTCAGCTAAAAAGGTTTAAAATAAATGGCAGCCATATTAAATAAATCAAATATATAATATATAATAATATAATAAAATATAATATAATATATAATAGTATATAAAATATATTCTATACTATACATTTTTAAAAAAATGCATTACATTAAATGCATTTAGTAAGCAGCGAAGCGCGCGGGTCTGCTAGTAATATATAATAAATGAACTACAATTAATTCTTGCATCAATTTGGATTACTTCTGATTCTTTTGGGCATATATTCCGCACTGATTCGTGCTCTAGTCTCGCAGCTCTATAGAGAAAGCAGCTGCTAATGGAGCCCCGTAAAGTGTCAGGACAATTCTCTGTGAGCTGCGCCACTGACATGAGCCAAGGAATGGCATGCCTCAGCGACACCTGCAGCAGCAGCTCCAGGCACATCCACGGAACATTTTTGTGCTGCTCCAGCGCAAGGGAAAGGGAAAGAGAGCGAGGGAGAGTAAACCAGAGAATGTCTTGTGCAATGAATTGCATTTCGCTTTTATTTTTGCTGCCGCATTCGTAATGAAGACCCCAAAAAAAAAACCAGAAAAAGAAAAAACATATATAACAAATATATGTATATATATATGACATGTCTTAGCTGCGGATATAGCCTAACCCAGTCACCGTTGTAGTCCTTA
Organism: Drosophila ambigua; assembly: GCA_018150905.1. Taxonomy (NCBI): domain Eukaryota; kingdom Metazoa; phylum Arthropoda; class Insecta; order Diptera; family Drosophilidae; genus Drosophila; species Drosophila ambigua. The sequence goes on along the minus strand of JAECWS010000151.1, from coordinate 1,950,255 downwards.
GTCCTTGCTCCCAGTCCCAGTCCCTGTTCCTGTTCCTGTCCCTGTTTGTTTGCCAACTGTCTGTCGTTGTCTGGTGCCCGGGACCAGGACCAGGACCAAGACCAGGACCAGGCAATAAAATAAGCAACGAAATGAAATGGCTGCAGACATTGCCATCTTGAAGATGTTGCAACGGCAGGCGGCAGGCGGCGGGCAGGCTCTGCCACCTGCAAAAAGGCTCAAGCAGGAAAAACCAAAAAACAAGCCAAAAACAAACGAAAATAAGTGAGAGTAACTGAGGGAATAGTTGGCGATAGTTTTGGGGGTCAACCAAGGGATAATCCAAAATACATATTTGGCGATGATTTTAAATAAAAAAATAAATAAATAAATAAATAAATAAATAATAAATAAATAAATAAATAAAAAAATAAATATATAAATAATAAATAAATAAATAATAAAAAATAAATAAATAAAAAATAAATAATAAATGACTAATTTTAGATTTTAATTTAAATAATTTTTGAAGTGTTCCACGGACATCATCCATGCAGCAAGCTCCACCTGCCACCTGCCACCTGCCACATATATTTCCAGGCAGACAACATGCCCCTGAGCCGGGGTATCCCCAGATATATGGAGCTAGTTGCGCTTGGTTGGCTCGCCATTGCCCCCGGGGACGGAGCCCGGGGGCTGGCTGCATCCTTTGGCTCATCTTTTGGCCTGTCGCAAATAGTAAAAATATTTACCAATAGATGCTGTCCATGCCGATGTATGTGCAAAGCTGCAGAGGTGGGGGTGCTGCCTGCTGCCTGTCCTCCTACACGAATCGAACCTCTCTCGGCTGCGGGCTGTGGGCTGCTGGCTGTCGCCTCTCAACTCCTGCCCGGCGCCTGTTAACGAGTGGCCTTTGAGCGGCACGTTCGTGTTTAGACTCTTAACACATTTTTTCGGGGGCTGAAGTGCAATCAGCAGAAGGAAGCGAAGCTCAACGCTCGCTCGGACGCTCAATGTGGCTGTGGAGGAGGACATTCGGGCACAGGAACTGGGCGGACAACGGACATCATCGGCACGTACAACGTTGTCTCGCCCAGACAGTTTGCAAACACACAAGTTGCCCCACCCACCCCCCACCCACCCACTCCTTTTGTTTCGCTTTCGCATGGAGAGCGCGGAGAGGAGAAGAGAAGCCAAAAAGCTTTCACTGCTCCGCGCTGACTAGCTGCCTCGCTGCTGCAGCCATCCTTTCATCCTGTCCTGTCCTGTCCTGTCCCATCCCATCCTGTCCTGTCCTCTCCTGTCCGGTTCGTTTCCTCTCCTCTCGTTTCGCTTTCGGAGCTAGTCTTAAAGATAAAAACTAGTGGATCAGCAGCACTTAATTACATGAAACGAAAACTGTTAACATTCCCCGGGCGTACAGCGAGAGGGGCAGGCGCTGGGCGCTGGGTCTGAGGCACTCTGAGGCGCTCTCTTAAGTGCTCGCCCCATTGTTTGGGGCATGGCATGTGACATGATAATCATCGGAACTGGGCGAATCACTCGCCATATCAAAGCGGTTCATAAAACTGAAGGACACTGCTGGATCCCATAGCCACAGCCTCTCCAGCGACAGGCGACAGGCGATATCAACCTCAAGGGTCGTCAGTGTTAATTGACCCAATTCTGTGGGCTGTGTGCTGCGGGGTGAGGGCTGTGTGGGTGGGGTGCGGGCTGGCTGGGGGGTGGGGCGTGCTGGATTATGGCTATGATTTTTTGGGGCGGTGTGAGGATTTTAGAATGCAGCGGCGGAGGAGACGTTGACCCACAAACAAAAAATATAACCCAAAACGGCATATGACCAATAATGGTCACAGTAGCCCCCCATACGGCTGCCCCGCAGCCCCCTGCTGCCGCGCATAACTTTGTATAATCTGATGCGATTTTGAGATTTGTAAGCGAAGCATCGCCAGCGGAATCGGAATCGGGCGGCAGAGGATGCTGCACACAAAACACAGAGAAGGAGGAGGAGGATGGGCAGGAGGAGGAGCAGCAGGAGGGACAGGAGGAGCAGAAGTAAGCAGTGGAGCTGCGTGGATTTTTTGTATACCTCGCAACTGGCACAACGTACGGGGGGCGGGCATTTATTTTGTATCCAAATTATGGCTGAGGAAACTTTTGGGATTTATTTTTTAATTTTATTTATTTTTATTTATTTTTCTGTGCTTAAATTGGTGAAACCTTTGCGGAAAAATCTGTGCCAAATACATTTTAAATATTTTATATTTTATATTTATATTTATTTATTTATTTTTTATTTTATATTTTATACATAACAGCCCAAAAATCAGCGCTGAAAATCCACAAACATTGAACCCCATTTACGGGCATAAATCTCTGATATAAATTAGCTGCGCTTTGTGCCTATTTTTGCGCGTTTCGCAGCCAGCGGAGCTCAGTTTATTGTGTGGGTATCCCTGTGGTCGGGATGCTTGCCCACAACTTTGCGACTTGTTCAAAAATGCAGCAGCAGGAGCAGGCAGTAGGGGGAAGGAGCAGCAGGGAGCAGAAGGATGAGGAAACGGCAGTGGCAACAACAGTTGAGTGCCATAAAAGGAGCTAAAGTACAAATCGTTGTCACATGTGAGCCGCATTTTTATGGCCGCCGGCTTGGGAATTTCTGCAACATTTCCAAAAGCCTCCAGCGGCAGCAACACAGCCAACGGTGGCAAGGGGCAGAGCGGAGCGGAGCAGAGCCACAGCCTTGCATGAGGAATTTATTGTTGGCTCTGTAAATGGTCAGAGCAGGCAGACATTTGGGCATTCGCCTGCCCGCTGCACTGCCACTCGCCTCGGCTGCGTACCTGCCTCCCACTGTGGCTCCCCGCTCCACATTCAATTGTGCAACAGGTCAGGTTCACATTGAAGAAGGCGCTGCAATTTTTATTGCTTTCACGAGAATCAGTACGGAGACGGGAGACGGGCGGCAGGAGAAGCCCTTTAAAGGTCTGAAATGCCACAGCGCAGAGAGCCCGCAGAGCGCGCAGCCTGCGCAGAGATGATTCAATTGATTGATTGATTGATTGATTGACCGCTTTGCTAAAGAAGGAGCACAGAGAACAGAGCACACAGCACACAGCACACAGCCGATAAGGTCTCGCTTATCGCGCGCCCAGTGACGTCCAGCCAAAGGCAGGCCACGTGCGAGGGACAGAGAGAGCGGCAGAGAAGCACTTGATAAGAAAGCCTTGGTAGGGAGGGGGAGCCTACAAAAACTACGACTGGAAGAGAAAACTGAGCCCCAGTGGGCTCTGGCTTTAGTGGCCTGGAAACCCAAACAGAGGCAAACACTAGAGACGAGGCCTAGGGCGGGGGGGCTGACACGAAAATGGGCACTGAGGAGCGAGCAAGGGCGAGCGGCGTGGTGGTGATACCCGCGGAGAGCACAGCCTCGATCGGGGAGACCGTCACGCAGGATCCGCTGGCGCTGGAGCTGGACCTGAGCCATCGCCGCATCGAGAAGCTGGAGCACTTTGAGCCGCTGCGGCGCATCCGGCGGCTGTCGCTGCGCTGGAACCTGGTGAAGAAGATCGAGAACCTGTCGATGCTGAAGACCCTCGTGGAGCTGGAGCTGTACGACAACCAGATAGCGGCCATCGAGAACCTGGACGAGCTGACCAATCTGCAGGTGCTGGACGTGAGCTTCAATCGGCTGACCCGCATCCAGAACGTGGAGAAGCTGGTGCGGCTGGAGAAGCTGTTCCTGGTGGCCAATCGCATCGGCGTGATGGAGCGGCTGGGCGCCCTCACGAACCTCACCATGCTGGAGCTGGGCGACAACAAGCTGCGGCGCATCGAGAACATCGAGTCGCTGGTGAATCTGCGCCACTTGTTCCTCGGCAAGAACAAGATCGACAAGCTGGAGAACCTCGACACGCTCGTCCACCTGGAGATACTCAGCCTGCAGGCGAACCGCATTGTGCGCATCGAGAACCTCGGCAAGCTGACGCGCCTCAGGGAGCTGTACCTGTCCGAGAACGGCATCGCGACCATCGAGAACCTGGGCGCGAACAGGCAGCTGGAGACGCTCGACATTGGCAAGAATCGGGTGCGCGCGGTGGGCAACCTGGAGGCGCTGCAGCAGCTGCAGGAGCTCTGGCTGAACCACAACGCCATCGGGGACTGGCAGACGGTGGCGCTGCTGCGGGCCAACGGGGCGCTGCACACGCTCTACCTGGAGGCCAATCCGCTGGCCAGGGACATCCGCTATCGCCGCAAGCTGTGCGAAATGCTGCCGCAGCTGCAGAAAATAGATGCCACCCTGTGCGGCACAGGCCCAGGCCCAGGCCCAGGCCAGTAGGCCAGGGGGGCCAGAGACTCTCCTCAGGTCTCAGCTCTGCAGTCTACAAATTCCAAATACTCACAAGTGGTTCACAGATTAAAAGCAAAAGCCAGCGAGTCAGTGGCAGGGCGGGATGGCGGGGACAGGTCGGGCACAATCAGCGCCACTTGCAGCAGCTGCTGGGGCGCCACTCCGCGTCAACGTTGGCGATGAGCTGGCAGACAAAGTCCAAAGCCCCGAGCCAGCTGCTGATTACACACGAGAGCCGAGTGCCGATGGCCGCTGGCTGATAGCAGATTTCACTTTCTCGCAGCTCGCAGCTCGGGCACTCAGAGACTGAGCGCGAGGCGAGGCACACAGGCAGCTCCGTGGAGCTCTACAGATTTTCCCATTCAAATGTGGCTGCCAAGACTGAGCCGCGTGCTGCGGCAGGGCCAGGGGCAGAGCAGGCGACAGCTCAGCGCTAGGATTGAGCAAGGAACACGCATCGTGGTGCAGCCGGAGCCGGGGGGCGAGCCCATGACCTTTCCGGGCGTGTGGCTGCGCGACAACTGCCGCTGCGCGGACTGCTTCCATGGCAGCTCGCGGTCGCGACGCCTCGACTGGGACCGCTTCGACACGCGGGTGCGGCCGCTCGGCGTGCGCACGGACCGGGCCGGCGGGCAGCAGCCGCAGCTGCACGTCCGCTGGAGCGACGCGCACGAGAGCAGCTACACGCTGGCCTGGCTGCGGCAGCGCAGCTTCGACGGGCGGCGCCAGCGCGCCTACCTGGAGGACTTCTATCGGCCGGCCACGCGCCACTGGGCGGGCGCCGAGTTCCAGCGGATTGCGCGCCACTTCGACTACGGCCAGGTGATGGAGGAGGACGCGGCGTTGCAGCAGTGGCTGCAGGCGCTGGCCGTCTACGGGGTGGCGCTGCTGCGCGGCGCGCCGCTGGACGAGGGCGTGGTGCGGCGGCTGGCGGAGCGCGTGGGCTTCATCCGGCGCACCACCTACGGGGAGGAGTTCGTGGTGCAGGCCAAGCCGGGCGCCCAGAACTTCGCCTACCTCTCGCTGCCGCTGCCCCTGCACACGGACCTGCCCTACTACGAGTACAAGCCCGGCGTCAACATCCTGCACTGCGTCACCCAGACGGCCTCCCCCGGCGGCAGCAACCTCCTGGTGGACGCCTTTCACGTCGCCGACCGCCTGCGCAGCGAGCGGCCCGCGGACTTTGAGCGGCTCTGCCGCGTGCCCGTCGACTGGAACGACATTGGCAGCGAGGACGGCCGCGAGTTCCACAACATTTGGCGCGCGCCCGTCATCTGGTGAGCCCCACCCAAGCCCCATCCCATCCCCCTGCGGCTCCTGGCTAACCCTTTGCCCCGTTTTCTGTTTTGCAGCCTGGATGCGGAGGGCCAGTACACGCGCATCAACCACAGCGTGCCGCAGCGCGACAGTCCACTTCAGCGTGCCGCTGGCGGAGGTGGAGCCCTGGTACGAGTCGTACGGCCGCTTCGTGCGGCTCGCGCGGGCCGACGCGCACGCGTTCAAGACGCGGCCCGGCGACGTGCTGAGCTTCAACAACATCCGCCTGCTGCACGGCCGCACGGGCTACGACGACACCGCGCACAACTCGCGCTGCCTGGTGGGCGCCTATCTCGACTGGGACATCATCTACTCGCGGCTGCGGGTGCTCAAGAAGCGCTCAGCCGCTCCAGTCCAATAAAAAGCCCAAAAGCGAAACATATTTTCCAAGCCATTTAATGGAGGAGCTTTGCCGCGATTTGCCACTGTTCAGGCCTGCTGGCTGCTGCCTGCTGCCACATATGCTGCCTCCGCCTGCCTCCGCCCTAATCCCGTTTTAGCTTAGGGCGCTGAGATTTCTCGGCAGTTAAAGCCGCTCAACTGCAAAAATGAAAAGTTGTAAAAAATCATGGAAAAGCCACTGGGCGGGGGTTGGGGGCTAGGGCTGTGACTGTGGCTGGGTATGTCGCTGCCTATTTGCATTGCCTGACAAATGGTTTGTGAAAATGATTGACAGACAGCGGGCAGAATGGGCAATTGGCTGCAGCCCAAATGCCAACACCTCCACTCCACTCCGCTCCACTCCGCTCCACTCAGCGTGGAGTAAACCCTGGCAAGCGGAGTGCATTAACCCGCCTCCGCCTGCTCCGCCCCTGGGGTAGGAACACCGTTAATCGCTTAGGACGCGCTCCTTGGGCTGGGTCCTTGAGCGCCGAAGAAACCCGAAGTCCGCCCTGGGTGGGAGAAACTTTCCATGCCAATTTGCCTTTGAATATTTTATGGGTCTCCATTATGCCTACTTATGTCTTGTTATAGTAATAAAATGAAATTTTAAAAGTGTGTGCTGAAGTGTGGGCGGCTTGTGGGGGGTGCGGGATGGCTGCAAGAAAATTGTTAAGAAAAATATGAAAAGTCTGTGGCTGCAAAACTGGAAAACATTTTGAACAACAGTTACAACAGCCAAAGCAGCTCGACATCGACATGGCTACGGCTGCGGCTACGTGTTCCCATGCCACCGGCAACAATAACAGCAGCAACAACAACAACAGCAACCACCATGACTCCCCACAGTCGCAAAAAACCCTAAAGAAATGGGAAGGGCGCAAAAAGGAGCATAAAAAAAAGCGCCAGCGGCGAAGGAGTATTTGCAGGAGTCGTAGCAAAGATTTTTGCGGCTGGCATTCGGCTGAAGCGGCGCCGAAAGTCGCTGTAATGGCTGTCCGCCCTGCCCTACCGGACAGCAGCTGTGTTGGCCACAGTGGTAACTCGAGTTGGCATATTTCTCCATGCATGAATGCAGCCATTTGCTGCAGGGGAACAATATGCAATGCCAGCGGAATTCTCAGTGTAAAATAAACGTAAATTGTGTGAAATAAATCAAATAAATATTCCATTTTTGGGTACATTTTGCACGGATTTAGGTACATTTTTTCAATATTAAATTTGAAGCTCAGGCATTTAATTTACTGCCTAGAAGTAGGCAATGGAAACGGTTCACAAACTGCTGCATACTTCTGTGCTGAGCAGCCTGCTGGGGCGCTGTCTCTGGTATAATTGAATTGATCTTCCTCGCTGAATGTAGCGCAGCTACACACACGCATACATGCACACACACACACACGCATATGTGCTGCTTGTGGCCACAAGCAAAGGCATTTCCATGGGAAACAGCAAGGCGTACGGGCCTGGGCTGGGGCTGGGGCTGGGGCTGCCGTTCACTGTGCAAATGTTTGAGGGCAAAGTGGAGTGTATTCCCTTAACACGCATCATGACGCCCAGACGAAAAGCGTACAACTTCTTTTTCGTTGCGCAACCAACACAGCACCCCACAACACCCCAGCCCCGGCCCGTGGCAACGCTTGGAAAAGCGAGAGAAAATGAAAAGTCTATAAAAAGTTTACTTTTTTAATACTTTTCGCATTTATATGTAATAAAAATCTTGTAAAATGCGCCTTTTTTGCACTTCACAATGCGCGTTCCACCCCACACCACCCACCACCCCCACCCCATGTGGATGCCACCCCCCGCGCAGCCAGCACCCCTCGTTTAGGGTTCAGTGCAAAATTCTGTTATACTCGACTGGCGTCTACGGCTTTCGGCCCCCCGGCAAACTTGCAACTATGGAACCGCAGTTCTGTTCTGTTCTGTTCAGTTCTGCTCTGGATCTTTGGTGCCTGTGATCCGAGGGGCAGTGGCGGGGGGGCTCCTGGTCCTGGTCCTGGGCTGCTGCTGTAACTTTTGTGTAACATTTGCTGCAACAACAAGTGGCAGCACTTGAAATCCAAGCGGCGTAATTCCAGCAGACGACCAGAACGAGAATGCTTCTTAGCTGGGGCTAAGCAGCCCCCCCCCCTGACACCCCCTGCCGCACACCCAAATGAAAGAGCCTTTGAGAGCATAGAGATGTTGTCAGGGAGGGGGCAGGGGGCAGGCGGGCAGGAGGGGAGCACAAAAAACAACATTATTGAGGAAAAAGGTTTAATGCGGCCTAAGCTCTCCATCTCCATCTCCGTCTCCCGTCTTGCTCCTTCCGCCTCCGCTCTTTGTGTGGGTTCTTCCTTCTGCTGGATATCTCTGCCTTGTGGTGGTGGGTGGCTGCCTGGCTGGCTGGCTGGCTGGGTTTGGTCGTCAATCGGCATTTGGCATTTGGCATTTCTAGCCATGGCAACCCAAGCACAGGCACAGGCACAAGCCCAAAGCGCTGATGAGGTTGTGCAGCAGGCCACAAAATCCCGAATCCCAGTTGCCTGCCGCCGCTGATTGGCCAACTAATCCCCGTCATATCTTTGCACAGGGTCACCCCCCACCCATCCCCCTGCCACCACCCATGCACAGCACATTTAATAAAGTCCTGGTGGAAAGTGAGAGTGAAAGCTTTTGGGTGGCAGCATTTTTCAATTTTTCACTTTAATCAAATTAAAATTCATTCGTTGCGCTTATGAAGCGTGCAAGCGGGCGTGGGGGGTGGGACACAGGGGGAGGGCATGGCTGAAAGGGGGGATTTTGTTGTTGTTGTGCCACTGTCTGCCGCTGACAGACGCGACGCGACGCGTCGCGTTTTGCTGCTTTTGTTCCTTGCACATTGCCAGGACAACGCCGAGACCGGGCCCCAGTCCTTGGCCTATGAGTCGAGCCCAGCCCATCCGCCTCTCCACTCCGAATGATTTTTTTTGTGGGGGGGAGGGCGCCTGCTACCCAGTGGAAAATCGCAGAATTTTCTATTTCTATGCCATTTTTTTTCCACATTTAATCGCCTTTAATGTTCGTGCATTTCCATGGAATTGCCCTTGCCAGGGTATTCGCCCGTCCATCAGCCAGCCAGTGACATGCTCTGGCACTTACTTCTCTTCGCTTTTTTCTTCTTTATTTCTTTGTTAAGTTTGCCAGACCAAAACTTGGTCCGCAGCTTTGCATTGCGGTCGACTTCCGACTCTTTGCCGACTCATCCCCATTTCCATTTCCCATTTCCCCCCCTCCTCCGCACAGCCGAAACTCGAACGCTGCAAGGCATTTTTTGGGCAACTACAATGAATGTACATTTTGGGCAGGGACCCGGACCCGCAGCCCAAAACGAACCCAGGCACGGATGCAACAGCAGCAGCAGCCACCCCCCCCAGCCCCAGCCCACTCCCAGTCCCTGCCCATTCCCTGCCCATTGCCAAGCCCCGGGGCGATGAAATTTGATAAATATGCGTACATATTAGTTTCAGTTGCCGGCTCGCAATACCCACGGCTGGGCGAGCGATGAGAGGCAAAAGCACGAAATAAAACTAAAAAAAAAATAAATAAAAAAAAAATAACACGACCCCCGGGCGGAAATTTTACTTAAATTGCGCTTTAAATTAATTTTCTGCCGGCCAAAGCTGCGCCCTTTTCTATGCGTTGAGTGGTGTCGAGTGCCGTGCCGAGATTTCCGAACCCCCAAAAGTGCGATTATGCAGCACTGCTGCAGGACTGCTCGTAGGAGCCCAGGACTACGACTAGAACTTGAACTTGGGCAAAGTACGGACGACAGACAGAGTTGGGTTGGTGTCTGGCACAATAAACTGCTTATGCAAATGCAAAATCAATACGAAGTGCTGCTGCTGCTGATGCCCCTCTGCCAGGAATGGACTCGGCATGGACTCCAGAGCTCACAGCAGGAGTGCACGTAGTCGCCGCTGCTTCATTTTAATTGGGAATTTAATTTACAGAATAAAGATGGAATAGAGCTCAGGCCACTGCCACTGCCACTGCTATTCCCGTCCGTTCTTGCCAGCCAAAGCAAAACTAGTTTCATCCAGCAGCGGAAAAGTGTGCTACATATTTTGCAGACACAAAAATGTACCCAAATAAATGCATTTTGGTACATCCCCAAGCACATTTTCATCCACATATGTAGTTCCCAGAATTTTTGTATCAACATAAACATAATTTTTGATGGTTTAACCAGGTTCAGCTTCAACTAGAAACCCCCGAAGGCCAGTGGAAGGTGCAGCCTTAATTTATTATTAATTATTGATAGAAAATATATAGAAAATATTGCACATCTTAGCTGGAGAACTTACCCTTTCAGCTACATAGATAAAACCAAACTAAATCCATACCCACAAATAATAAGAATCGCTCGCCTTTGATTTTGTTATTATTTTTATTATTATTGTATTATTATTAGCAATTTGTCCACTTAATTCGATTAAACTTTCATGCTTGGTTTTTGCTTGTTTTTCGGTTTTTTACTTTTTCAAGTACACATAAATGATATATATATATATTTTCTTTTGTTTTTGCTTGCTTTTTTTGTGTTGTTGTTGTTTTTTTCCTTTTGTATATATAACTTGGAGTCGCTGGCTCCAACTGCTTGTCTTTGATATATTTATGTAGTTCTTGTTTTCCGCTTGACACACAAAAATTGCATAAGTTTTTCTTTTACTGTGCTGTGTGTGTGTGTGTATAATTATGATTTATCATATGTTAATGTATATATATGTGTGTATATATATATAGATTTTTATATATTATATAAGTACCAACTACAATACTTTAATATCAGACAATGTGAATTCTTCTGCCGCATGCAACGCATTTTATTTATTTTTTGTTTGTTCTTTTCGCAGTAAGTATTTTTTCTTTTGTTTATGTTTCGTGGCTCAACAAAATATCTAGCAATAATGAAAATTGATATCATTTCTGTGTTACCTTTTTAGCTCCCCTTTCAACTGCTGCCTGCTGCTGTTTTTGAGTATTTACAAAAATTCTAAGAAAAAAAGGCTTTCTCTTTTCTTCTGTGTTTGCTTTGTTTTTGCTTTGCTTTTGCTTTGTTTTTGTGTGTGTGTTTTTTTTGATTATGTTTATATGTATCTGCGTATATGTATGCACTCTATAGATATATATGTGTGTATGTATATAGCTTATCATATGAATAATTCTTTCTGCTGGACAAACACACACACTGGATATATTCGTATTAGTTAGACGATCAAAAAAAAACAAAAAACATTCTATTATATAATTAATTAATTTTGTTTCTTTGTGTGCTGCAGGATATGTGCGATTAGTACAGAATATGCATAAGGCATACAAATTGGGACACAAACGAATCTATGGTAGGGCTGGGGCGGGGGGAAATGTTCTCTAAGAATGCACTACCGAAACTTCGATCTCCGATCGCCCATCTTCATTTCTTTTCCTTTCTTTTGCTTTCCATTCGTAACATATATGTATATAAATACAGTGTATATATCCTTTTTGCATATATCCTTTATCAGTAATGTTTTTCATATTCATTTATCGTTAAGATTAGGAAAAAAATGTGGTTTAAATAAATAAACTGCTTGACATATCGACTAATGACTAATTTGGTTATGTTTTTGCGTCTCCACCTGCTCCTCTGCCACGCTCCTTGCGTGCTGCTGCTGCTGCTTGTGTTTCTTTCTTTCTTTTTTTTAGTATTTTTTAAGTACTTTCTCTCCTTCGTTCGCTCTTTCTTTCTCTCAAAGAGTAATTATTTTTTTTTAATTTTTTATCTTTTTTTTCTGTTGTTGCGGAAACGGAAGTCAATTTGTCAGCTTGGGGCTGTTGTTGTTGTTGTTGTTGCTTTTGTTCTTGATGTTCTTGCAGTCGATTTTTGGGTGCTATATACTGTTGTTTTGGTTTTGCTTTTGTTTTTTTTAGGTTCTTTTGGTGGGCATATTGAAAATCTTTTGTTACCAGAATGCTAGTTATACAGTTACGTAATCCCCCCGCCCCGTCCCCCCCTGTCCAACATGTCATGTAATGTGTCTGAGCGAAGGGAATGGAGAATGGAGAGAATGTCACTCCATCTGCATGGCCATCATCGTCGCATCAATTTATATGCTAATAGAGCTCTGGCATCCCTATTTAAAATACATATGCGACGACACGCCCATTGCCACGCCTACCGTTGCCCCATGCTCCCTATGACTCCCCCAAACGACACTCGTTTAATGAACAGCGAAATAAAATAATACAAAAAAGAGAGACGCACAGAAGAAACCAGAACCCAATTTATTTAAATATATATAAATGTTTTATCCGCGTGTATTCTCATATGTGCACATAAATTAATATGCTTTTTTATGGCCATACGCCCCCGCACACACACACACACAACCTTTCATATCCGACTGGCCACGCCCCCCTACCGGCCCTGACGCACGTTGACAAAATTCAGTTAACGCAAAATCTCATTTAAATATGCATGAAGGCAGGCAGCAGCCACACAGCCGGCCACAGTCGGCAACAGTCGGCCACAGCGCCACGCGATGGAACCCGCAATTGAATTTCCCCCATTTTACTCGCTTCTTTTTTTGGCCTGTTGTTTTCCCACCGAATCGCACTTTTTTCGACATTTATTTAATGCCTTTTTTGTCTGTGCAGGTAAAGGGTTTACGCGTATTTCCCGGGGCAGACGTGACAAGATCTATTAATGGAGGCAAACAATGGACGTTTGCGACTCTTATGGGATGTGTACAATGGATGGGCGCAAATTACAGGATCTTCTATGACCCACAGGCAATAGCTGGAGGAAAGGTACTCCCCGGAAAAAAGAACTATAAGTTGGAAAGATTTTTCAGAAATATTTGCAAGCATTGGCTGAAGCTCTGCGATGGCAGTGGCTCTCAGGCAATTAGGGAAACTATTTCTGAAATGAAAAACGTCTAATAAAATAGAAGGCAGACTCCCCTACCCTATCCCCATTCTCCTCTCTTCATTAACCCCTTGCAAACCTTTCCCCCTGGAGTATGTGAGTACCAACTGTTTGTGCACAGCCATTGGGCGGGGGTAACGCACATAAAAATGTTTTTTTTGTTTTGTTTAAATTTATACAGTTTACAGTTGACAATTTTACATTTATCTTGCTCGAGGACACACACACACCTTCCCTGTGCGAAAGAGTGTCCATGTCAGGGTCCATGTCCATGTCCATTTCCATGTCCATGTCCCCATCCGTGTCCACGTCCGTGTCTGCGGTGGACACACGTGTGTTTATGACTCATACGCCATGTTGGTCAGCGGAGAGCCAGAGCCAGAAGCAGAGCCAGAAGCAGAGCCAGATGCAGATGCAGAACCATAACCATAAAGCGGACCGAAGCCACGGCTAATTATGCGTCCCTGGGCGGAGAGTGAATGCCAGCAAAAAATCTCGGCTTAAATGCCGCAGCATGTCCCAATGTCCCACTGTCCGACAGTCCCTGCATATGTTGCCCCCATTTTGATTTATCATACATCACGGTCATGGTCGGACCTGAATAACTTGTGAATGGTAAATGGCTCTGGAGGGGAGCCATCACGGGAATGGTAATGGTAATGGGGAATGGAGACTGAGGAATGGGCATGAGGCGACAGCCATCAGACACATCATACTGGCAGTGGCAGTGGCAACGGCAACAAAAGGCCCCAGCCAGCAAGCAATCGGCTGGCCAGAGTAGGTCTCTCGCACCTCTGACGGTGTGTCCCAAAGATCTCGATTCAGTCACACTGGACAGGGGGGATGGCTGCCACAGCGGACAGAGCGGACATGGGACAGGCAGGCAGAACATAAACATGAAAATAAATTCATTAAAACATTTATCAAGTTCGACACTTGGCTGTCATATATCATGTTACATTTTGAGTTCAGTTCGAAACATGTTTAATCCGCGTGCCAGCCAGGCGGCCAGGGGGCCAGGGGGAAACAAAAATGTAACTGCAATCGTTCGAGGAGCGCAGCTCAGGCCTCAGCCCACGAAGTTCATTCCCCATATCACGCTCTCCGCCGCTCACCCCACCGCTCGCTGTTTGCTTTTGCTTTTGCTTATTTTTTTGTTTTTATTGTAATTTGTGTAACGTGTGGAACCATGTTGTCTGTTGTTGTCTCGTTGATGCATATCGCGCTGGCACAGTGCGAACCAGCTAAGCGCGAATGCAACAGCAATTGGTGAATGGGTGGGAAAGGTGCAAGAAAATTCGCACAAATTTACAGCAGAGGGAAATAAACATTTTTCTGTGGGAAAAACCTTTAGCTGCACATGTAACCTGTAGCCGCTCAATCGAGGTATCACTGTCTGAAGAGGTTCCCCCACAAATGAGTTTTCGGACGCTTCAAGTGCTCCATGGCCTACACACATATGCTGGAAAACAAGTTACAAAGTTGCTCTGTCCCCCCTCAAAGCCCTATGCGCCGATCAATCTTTTCCCCTCTCGCTGTCCCTTGTTGGTCTGTCTTTAATTTTAGAAAAAGACGCACTCAGATCGAATGAAATTGAGCCTCAGACAGAGTGGGAGAGTGGGAGAGCGGGAGAGTGGGACAGAGCCAGGCAATTTGCATGCATAATTCAAATTGAATATTAAATTCAAATAAATGCATTTTAAATGAGGGTTTTTTCTGCTGTTGTTGCTGTTGTGGCTGTTTTTTGATGTTTGATGGTGAAACGGCGCCTGAATTGACATTTTATTGATGCATTCATCAAACAAATTGTTATGCAAAGGCGCGTGAAAAATCAACTAGTAAATTGTCAATAAACATGTGCATAATTAACAGCAAAAACTTTGTTTGCATAAATTCTTGAAAGGCGCTTTACAATCCGCTGCCCCAACAAAAACCGGTTTGGATAACGTTAAAACGTTCCGCACAAAACAAAAGAAGAGCAAACGCGTGGGTGGGTGGGGGGCTGGGCAGCAACAAATGTTAAATATTAAAAAGCAATTTGGCAAATATCATAAAATGGAATCAATGTTTGCTGTGGAGAATGAATGGCATGTGCAGAGAGAACTGGGATTAAAATATGAAAAAGTAAAAGCGTTTGGGGGCACTCCGTTGGGGGTACTCCGCTGCCTGGCATTGAAATGTTGTGGCTAATCTTAATGGATCAAAGTTTAGCGCTTGAGTATTCGAAGTTGGGGTGGAAAATGTTGCTCGATGGAAGCTCAAAATAATTAACATGGAAATTGATTGCTTTGCTTGTTTCGCTTTGCTTTAGTTTTCTTATGCGTGGTATTCATGTGTGAGCTGTTGTTGTCTTACATCCATTCTGCTTTGTATTTGATTTTGTGTTGTTTTTATGGTTGATCGTCAACTGAGGCCTAGAGATCTGCTTTAAGTGTTCCATTTTAGTTAGCATCATTAGCAGCCGATTAAGATCTCTTTGTTAAGTGTTCCACTCCAATTCGTATTCCAATCACTATCAACTGCATCTGCGGCGTATCTCTGGCCCCACAATGGAAACTTTAATCCCGCAGTAAATTCGCATAAATTCCCAACACATTTCCTTGACCAACTTTTGGCTCGCTCTTCACTTCGCTTCGCTCCGTGTGCCCCATTCGGTCGAGTGCCCCTAATAAACTCTGTGTGATGTATTTTCGTGTGTGTTCGCCTGTGTGTGTGTGTGTGTAAGCCTGCCGCCATCTGGTAACGCTGGTCAAGGCTCATGTTGTTGGTTTATGACTGCACTTATGTGTTGACTATGGCCTGTTTGTCTATGCCCCGCCACGCCCCACTCAACGGTTCCCCCACACTCTCTCCCCACAGTCCTGTCCGTCCCCCCAGTTGTCCCATGTCCGCTTGTTTGTATGTCTGCGTTCTGATGGTGGCCTCGCGACACGCAACCTCTGAACGTTTTTCGCACTTGTTTTTGCTTTTTGTTTTTATTTTTGTTGTTGTGTTGTTCAATTTATAACTGTTTTTTATGGCCTGCATTCCACTGCGCCAGGCCACTCCCCCACCCTCATCCAACCACTTTCGATGTCACGTAACTGTAATTAGCATTTTGGTATTTTGTTGTTGTTGTATTAAAAGGGAGTTAAGTAATTATCTTCTGCTTGTAAAATCATTTTATAGACTAGAGAATGCCCCCAGAAAGGAAGATTATGCTGAGATAATTAATCAATGGCTGAACGCCACAGATTCTATTGAGGATGTCTTAGGAGTGTTTCTCTCTGTGTGTTTGTATTTGTTTATATTTTGGGGGCAGATTTGAGTTTTGAGTTTTGAGTGTTGAGTTTTGATTAATTTATAGCATAATGCCGAAGAAGGTCAGAAACTTGAGTAAACTGTACAATTTATACAAAAACCGATACCTAGCCAAGTGTATGAAATTGAAATCCGCTCTGACATATTCCGTTTCCGGTTCGATTCAACTGCATTTGCGGGCCCGCCGCTGGAAGCGCTTCATGCGCAGCGACCACTCGTCCTTCCACTCCAACACCACAGAGCTGGGACCGATGGCCAGATATCCAGGCGCCGCCTCCGAGTCGCGTCCAAGTATAAGATATGATCTGTGAATGCAAATAGAGCAGATAGGAGTGATGATAGATTAGTATTAAACAAACCCAGCTTAAAAACGGGCATAGCAAAATCGGAGGAAACCACTTTTGGATTTAATTTGAAGTCAGGCATGCTCAGGGAGCAATTAACTGTGAGGAAAGGCAGTCAGAGACACAAACAAAACTGTTGTTTGCGTTCTGTTCCAAACTTTTGAGGCAGAAATAGGTCGAGCAAGAACGTG
This sequence comes from Drosophila ambigua, assembly GCA_018150905.1. NCBI lineage: Eukaryota > Metazoa > Arthropoda > Insecta > Diptera > Drosophilidae > Drosophila > Drosophila ambigua. The sequence continues at coordinate 1,933,464 of JAECWS010000151.1, read as the reverse complement.
CCAGCATGCTGATCAACTCAGAGAGCGGAGAGCGAGTGCCCACGGTGCTCAGTTGCTTTGCTTCGTCAATATGTGCGAAACAACAGTTACATTACATGCGCGAGAGCGACATAATGAGAGCGACATAATGAGAGCGCAATAAAAGCGCTGCCTAAACGATGCAGCAGCTGCGCTGCAGCAGCATTTAGTTAAGCTCATCGGCACATGCAGCCGAACGAACCCCGCTGCCGACGCCTCGTTGAGCGCGAGAGCAGCACAGGCAGACAGAGAGAGAGTGTGTAACGAACTGAAGAGAGGATCGCTTCAAGGGCAATGTGGATGAGCAACGGAATTAACAGTTATCAGCGGAGCTTGAGCAAAACCTTTCACGTTTCTCTTACAAACGCAAGGTATACCATACGTAGATTCCCCTAAATTTTTCCCATGCTACTGCCAGATTACTCACTTATTCAGTTTGATTTTGGGACACTGGCACTCGATGCTCTTGCGCGGCACCAGCAGCATCATATTGCCACGGCCGAGCAGGGAGCTGGTCGTGCCCGACATGGGATTCCGCTTGAAGATCGTCTGGATGTTGATTTCGTATTTGTAGATTTCATTCTGTCGCTCGATCGAGAACTTTTCCGTGCTGATGTCCTGGGAGGCGCGATCGTGGCCAATAACCTTGGCCAAAATGGCTGTAATTATGGCAAGAGAATGTATGGGAAAAAAGGTTATAAAGAGAGAGAGAGAGCAAGGGACACGGGGCTCTCTTACCATAATCTTCCATGCAAAACTTGTTTAGATTTAGCTTCTTGGGACTGGCCTTGCACTTGCCGCAGTCTGTGGATTAGAAATGGCAGTTTATAGTGAGCAATCGAAAGGTTTTTCGCTGCGTGTACTCACACTTCTTCATTTCCTCGGCCTGGGAGCCGCCGCCTTCCTTGTAGTCGCCATTGCCAGCACCGCCACCGCCTCCGCCAGCGCTCTCGGCCTGAATCATGTTCGCGTTGGTGGGCACTTCTGTTAATTGCAGCAGTGGAAGAAAACACAAGTTAGGGAGGGATCCGGTATAGAGTGGGATAGGAGGAATCTGTTGGCACTCACTGATGCAGGGCGCCACGTGGGAGCGCGTCTGCTGGTAGCCGCGTGCACAGCGGTTGCAGGTCAGGCCGGTGACACCCTCCTTGCAGGGGCACTGTCCACTCAGATGATTGCAGGTCTTGCCCGTGGATCCCACCGGATGGCAGTCGCAGCCTAAGCAGCAACCACATGGAAACAGAAACAGAAACAACATCCTCATTAGCGGAGAGTCTTTTTGCCTTTGCCATCTCGCTTGTAGCTGGAGTATCCATCGGCCATCGGCCATCTGGCAGCTACCATCAGACAGACAGACAGACCACTGATTGATTGATGACAGCTTATTATCAATATCAAGGAATACTCCAGTTCCGCACAGCAGGACTCACTGAGTCCCTCCCTCCCACTGCGCTGTCCCAGCTGTCTGATTCAATCTATTTATATGAAATGGAAACGTGATAGGGGGGGTGGGAGGACTTACGTTTGCAGACTTTGCGATGATTTGGCGGCTTGGTGGCATCCCGATAGTAGCCCTCGCGGCAATAGTGACAATACCGTCCTGTCGTATCGTGTTGACAGTTGTAGCACACGCCTCCGGACACCCGGCCGGACAGCTTGTAGAGCTCCAGATTGAAGCGACAGCGACGGGCGTGTCCATTGCACTGACACACTGACGGAGGACACGAAGCGCCGCCATAGCAGAGAAAGAGAGCAAAGGAAAAACATTCCGTTAGCATATGAATGGAATACATTTTATTATTTGCAATAAATAAATCATGAGGAGTACGATTATGCCATACACACACATGTACACACTCGTATAGTCGCATATCTAGTGTTTAAAGTAGGCAAAAAATGTCACAAGTCAGGGTTAAGTGACTTCAATTGAAAGTTAAAGCTTCTGCAGCTTGTTATCTTGTTTACAGTTTGCCTGTTATTTTATGCACTTTCCCTGCACAGCTGACCCATTTTGCCAGCACAACTGTACTCAATTAGGTGCGCCCAGGTCCAGTTAGAGCGCAAACAGTCTTCCCCCTCGCTGCTGCCAAATTATAGTGATTGGCTAACGAGCTTAAGCCGCTTACTCTGGCACAAGCAGCAGCCTTTGAGCAGCAGCAGAGACGCCAGATATCCTCAAGGAGAGCCCCAACAGAGCAGCCGGAAGGGAAGTGGCACCGGGAGGCTGCCTCTGTGGCTGGCTGCCTGGCTCCAAAGAGTTTGCAGTCGGGTCAGTGGAGCTGAAGAAACCTAATCATTTAATGGCAGTCCAGCCCACGTCCGCGTACCCCCGCTCAGCCGCCATTCGTTTTGTCATTAATAATTAATAATCATAGGAAATTGTTACGTGTTCTATTTTCTGGACAGGTGTGGGGTGGGGGTGTGGGGCTGGCTCCTGTATTTGTCTATGATTGATTATTGTTGCCGTTGTTGTGCCCTTGATTGATGAAAATTGTTGGCCTGCGCCTGCAGCTAACCGGGCGAGGGTGGGGGATTTATTAATGCAGAAGGCAGAGATGATGCGATGGATGGTCGCTCCACGCTGGTGCTGGGGGGGGCTACCCTTCGTTTGATATTTATTTATGGTTTTCGTTGTTTTTGTTCGTTTGCTATTGATTTTTGGGCACAATGTGCAGTAGGGGCCCCTTAATGTTCATTTAATTAGTTGGACAATATCATAAAATAATTTTAGCAACTAATTGGCAGCACTTGACTGCAATTTATGGTCGTCCCTGGAGCTTGCTTTCGCATGCTGCTCCTGCCATATGTATCTATCCGCTGGCTGAAGGCATTAAGCGTGATTTATACCACACACAGATACAGTAACACCCACACACTGGCTTGGCGTGGCTTGGCGTGGCGTGGCGTTTGGGGGATTGTCCGACGATGCCCACGCAGGGCGCACGCATGAGCGCCTGTGTGCTGTGTGCTGGCTGTGTGGAGGCCCTTGGGGAGCTGGCTGGTGGACTGGTGCGACTGGTGCGACTATTGTGATTGCTGTTGCCTCATATTTTTCATATCTTATGTCTGCATCATCGACGACGACGACAACGACATAGCAGAGCCTGACAACAAAGGAGATGTTCGGCTGGGGGGAGAGGGGGCAACTTCCCGGCTATGACAACGCGAACGGTCGTCCGTCTGTCCGTTTATTTGGCAAATAATAACAGCAGCAGCAGCAGCAGCAACAATGGACACCAAGAGCAGGCACTGAGACAGGAGCTAGAGCCAGTAGCAGGAGCCAGTACCATGGGCAGGACCCGGACGATCCCTGGAATACTTATCGACGAACCTTATCCTTGCAGCAGGCGCACAACATGTGCTACCCCCGCACACACACACACACACACACACATATTGTCGTCATCGTTGTCTTCCCCATCCTCAGCCCCATTCTCCTTCTCATCCTCATCCTCATCGTTGCCGTTGTCGTTGCTCTCTCGTTGTGGTCGTTGCACAAATTAAAATGAATTTTATTTTTACTTGACACTCGACTTCTTCTGGAGTCTCTCTCCAGCCAGCAGGGCAGCACAGCCAGTAGGTGGCTGGGGCGTGCAGACAGGCGGCAGAGACCAGCAAAGCCAGCGAGCATAACGACTTTTAGGTCTGGCATTGGCATTGGCATTGGCACTGGCCAAATGGAATTATGGGGCCAAAGCAGAAAGTGCTTGTTCGTAAACGATCATGTGGCAATATATATTAAGGAATATTGGCAGGCTGAAGGCTGAAGGGACAGGGACAGGGACAAGGCACTCGTTGAATTTTGCTTGAATTTTTCCACTCTCTTTGGCTTCGAATTTGATTTAAAATTTATGGAATACTTTTGAGTTATATTTCTGCTCGAGCCTCGCTTAATTGTTGTGTCTGGCCTAACCCTTGATTTCTTAGAGTATTTTCAGTTCGTTCTTTGGCTGTTTCTGTTTCTGCTTCACTCGAGAATTCCATCTTATTCGCATTGGCATTCTCATACTCATCTCCATTTCGCAGCTCTCATCGTTCAGCTCTCATCTGCAATGCCATTGTCATTGCCATTGTCCGCTCGCATCAATATGAATCTTATGAAGCGAACCTTTTGTCAGGCGGCAGTGGCAGTGGCTCGGCTCTCTCTCTGCCTGTTGTCCTGTCGCTGTTTGCTCATATCACTTTTAATGATAACAATAATGATAATAATAAGATGCTGCCCTCGCCACTCGACCAACTCCCCCTGCTGCCTGCTCCTGTGCCATTGGCACTCTCTCTCCCTCTCGCACTCTGTGACCCTGGTGCCACGTTGTCTCTTTCCATTGTTGCCATTGACACGCATTGGAAATGAGTCGCATGCCCCATCGCAGCGAATGGTTGGCTGGGCCCCCGCACATAAATTCCATTCCATTGGCAGACAATTAGAAAAGAACCTCAAAAGCCGAACAGTGAACAAAAAGCCAGCCACAAAATTAGCCTCAAAACTGGAACAAATACAAAATTGTATTTATTTTTTTTCTTTTCTTTTTTTCTTTTTTGGGGAATCGATGAAAATCTCCGTTGTGCCAATGGCCCAGTGTGTATAATCCCCGCCATATATAGTGGGGGATTTACTGAGGCATGTCGGAATGTTATAGAACCAAACGAAACGGTAGTATGCGCGAGAGGGGCAGGGGAGTGAGCGAGAGCGAGAGAGCATGCACTCAATCAACATAATTTGGAGAGCAGGAAACAATAAAACGCATTTTAACGCGAATTCTCTTTACAGTTCATTTGATTTGTGGAAAATACACACAAACACGTTGGCATTAGCATTAGACACCCCCACCCACCGCCGCCCAATGTTTCTCTCACTCGAAACCCCAATTTGCACATGCCCGGGCAAGAGAATGCTCTTTTGATATACGGCCCGAGATTGGAGATCGGGAGGCGGCCTCCGGGAAGGCGCAGGCACTGGCACAGGCACAGGCAGAGCCCAGACGATGGCCCGGAGACCCAGACCCACAGGCAGAGAAAATTTGCAGGCGGTCGAGAAAAGAAAAGTTCATAATTTAGCTGCAATTTTAATTAAAAGCCAAACACTCCGCTGGAACACTCGCTGCCTCGCCCCGCCGCACTTCTCTTTTTCCTTTGCTTTGTTTTTTTTTGGGTTAGAAAATGGGGAATGGAAATGCCAATGGAAGAATGGGAATCGACGACGGGTGAAAACTCATGCAAAAAGCCAACGAAAAGTGCGAAAAAAAACACCAACACACACACACACACACAGATAGAGCGAGAGAAATAAAGGAAAACATGTGAAAATCATTTTGCACCATGCCACAGGCCACAGAAGGATGGGGGCATTGGGGCATTTGGCGCCGACAGATAAGCCGGCCAACGGGCCGATGGGGCGATGGGGCGACGGGGCGACGTACCGACAATCAGACATACCGACGGGACTGGACCCCGGAGAGGAGGTTCTTCGGTCGACGAGTCGCTCTGGGAGTTATGTGCCCGTTTGTTGTAAAACGGCACAAAAATTATGGGCGAAAACCAAACAGGCCTCGGCAATTGTGAAGATTGAGACGGGGAGAGCGGCCCCTACCCGCCGCCAGTTGCTGGGACGGTGGAGCCGCCTGACAGGCCAAGCCCCCACCCCTCCCCATCCATATGCCCCATCTATAAACTGGCTACAAAATGTCTAAATTTCTGTCTGCAAAAAAAGGAAAACAGCAAGAGAAAAGTGGGAGGAACTGCAACAAAATTTGAGAGAAAAATACAAATAAAAATAAAGAAGAAAGACTGTGGCCAGTGTTTCGTTGTTTCTCTTTTTTTTGGGGAGCGTCTGGGACCTCAATCCGATATGATATGATCTTGAGTATGAGCACAAGTATGAGTATCCGCATTCGCATTCGAGGCGAGCAGGAGGCGCCACGCCTGGCCTCAAGAGTGAATGAGTGGCACAATGTTAGCAAATGGAAATGAGCCACAAGAAGAGTCCTATAAATTACCAGCACCAGCCAGGCATTTGCTGTGTGCCAGGAAGTGTACTGCACGCCAAGGCAGAGGTCATATATGGGCTAGTCTTGCCTTTCCCCCCCCTGCACAAGTGTGGGAAATGTGGCCGGTATTTATGGCCAAGCTTTCAAGTTGGTGAAGAGCTGCATACTCAAGTTCGGTTTAGAGCCAGACAGGGGGGTACATATGGATATTGTAAGGATTCTCCCAGGCTTAGAGGTGCAGCTTCTGGGACAGTTTGGGCCCTTATTTATTTGGGAATAATTCAATTTTGAGTTGGATTAATGATTAATGGAAACAAAGTCGTATTTAAGTCACAGCCAGCACAGAGACTTCTCTGGCCAGTAGTTCGCTCTGCTCTCATCGCACTTGCCACAGGTTCCGCCTTGCACATGATTTTCCTGCATTTTCGCATATTTTCTGCTCGTTTTCATTTCAATAAAATGGCTTCTGGCTAATGATTTAGAGCCCAGCAATGAAGCGGCGGCGACTGCTCTTTCGCTTTCATAATTTTCGGTGTGGCATATAATTTGTGTGTCTGCCACACATGCCACATGGATGCACACACTCTCTGAAATGCTCGTAAATTTGGCTCATCAGGCCCAGACCCAGACTCAGACTCTTGCGCCAGCTGAAATTTGCTTGGCCTGCAGAAAATGTTGTGCGAGTTGCCCGTAGCCCGTAGCCCATCCTATTCCAAGGACCTCGAACAATTTTCAGCTGTGCTTTTTTTTGTTTCGTTTCGTTGTTGTTGTTGTATTTTGTGTGTGTAATTTTCGCGCCCGTTGACAAGAAAGTTTCCCCCACTTCTTGCCTTTGGTTTATTTTCGCTTTCATTTTTGCAATTTTCCCACTCTGTTTCCGTCTTTCTTTTGGCCTCCGTTTCTGGCCCTTTTGCGCGCTATTCGTGTGCCTTTTTCGCTGGCCCTTTTTTGAGTGTGTGCGTGATTTTATTTTTATTTTTATTATTATTTTTATGTACTCGCATTTTTATTCGACGACTCGACGCCGATTTCGGTGGTTTGTGTGTTTTAGAATTTCGGTGTGATTTGAATTCGCAATGAGCTGCCCATTTCTCTGCGGGCCCTCGACTTGAAATTTGTTCATTGGAAATTGTGGGCTGGTGGGTTGGTGGGGGGTAAATCAAGTGATGCATGAAGGCATGAAGCAGACAAAAACAGAGACGGAGACAGAGACAGACACAGAGACTCTTGTCTACGCCTCTCATACATATCCCATCAAGCAGCGCTCCTTCTCTTGCCATTTCTTTTACTCTACTCTCTCTCTCTCTGTCTCTCCCTCTCTCTCTTTCCATCTGTTGCTATTTCTTTCCCTGATTGCAAATGTGCTGCCACGCATAATTTTATTTATTTTTCAATTTTTCAGCCTCTTACTTTTCGGTTTTTTGCTTGTTTTCTTTTCTTTTTTTTTGTTGCTTCTCGTTGTCTCTTTCTATTGGTTTGGCAGCTGTCCCTCTCGCTCCCTGGGCTGGGTGTTGTCTACATCCTTAAGCACTTGCTCGCTTATGGCCTAAGTCTGTTATGATATCCATGAGCCAGCCTCCAAGTCCAACTCCACTGCTTTGTACACTTCCTTCTACTCCACTCCACTCCACTCCAATCCTGTTGACAGTTCTCTCTCTCCCTTCTTTTTGTCACTCTCTTGCTCTCTGTTCTCTCTCGTTCTGCCTCTAACAGATTTTGGCATATTTTTGGCTCTATTTGTAAATTTGGTTTGCCAAAATATTTGTCGCTTGAATGACAACCGATTCGTATATTTAGACATCGAGTGCATCTGTCTTCATTCTCAGTCCCATTCTCAGTCGAGTAAATAGAGAGAGAGGAGGTGGAGAGAGAGGGAGGCCGAGCACGGTGCAATATCTTCTTTCTTGCACTGATTCTTCACTGTCTTTGCTGTGGCACCCATTCGAGTATTTCCTATTAATTCTGCTTACATTTATTCACTCGAATAACATGGATCACTTAACAGCCGCCACATGGGATGTTGCAGGTTGCAAGTTGAAACTCTGAAATCTGAAATCGCTTTCAGCGGCATTTTCTCCTCATTAATTTGCTTTCAAATAAATGTACTTTCAACGCCTTCTCTCTGCTGCCTGCCATGGAGAAATGAGATTCTCCCAGCGAAAATTGCGAATCGCGAAATTGGCTTTTGGGCATCCAAAAATTATTTATGGCCCTGTGAGTGGGTGGAGCATTGCATTGCATTAATGTGGGGCCATCGACACCCCCACACGGCCGCACAAAACTGGCAACCACCGATGGAGTGACAACTATGACAACGATGATGATAATGATGATGACGATGACGCCAACACGCGAATTTGGCAAACAAATTATGCCAAAAATTGTGCATTGGGACACACACACACACACACACAGAAATTGCAGACCAGACCCAAATCGGAGCCAAATCGAGGCACTCTCCAGCTGCAGCCACCCCCAAACCCCCCCACAGCCCACTCCCTTTGGCTGGATCAAAATTGCCTGGGCGTTTGATAATTGAATGGAAAAGTTTTGTGTGCGCCTCGCACTTATTCCGATGGGAATCGAGCGGGCGGCGCACAGTCAGTGGTAAGGTAAATCCATTGAGACGCCCATAATTTGCACGTCTCGCTGCAACTTTAAGGCCTGATTTTCTCAGGTCAGGACAGAGCGGCAGAGACGGCGGCAAAATGGCAAAATAGTTAATGGGAAAATGGTAAGTGGAACAGGGAAATTGAGCAAAATGCAGGCGCCAAATGAACGAACGAAGGAGCGAGAAAAATCAGAAGGAAAGTGCAACGGCAAATTAAGCAAGGAGTCTCACTGGGATAGAGCCAGCGGCTACAAAGAGAGAGAGAGAGAGAGAGGGAGAGTGCTCAGCCACACTGTGAGAGAGAAATGGCGAGAGACAGAGAGCCGTGGAACATTGTTCTGTTGGTTCTGACTGTTCCCCGCCCAAGACAAACTTTAATTTAAATTTGAAGAACTGCCTCCAGGGTATATACCCCATCGCATATCGTTTTCTTCAGACGAAAGTTGTGTGTCGGGCCCTGGGGTTTCGCAGAGCTCGTACATTAGCATTGCCCGTGGCTGTGGCCTCCAGCCTAAGCCGCAGTCTGCTGCTGCCCTGCCCAGGGTGTTTGGTCTTTGGTTTTGGTTTTGGTTTTGGTTTCAGTTACGAGACGCGAGCATTTTCATAAGACATAAATTCTGCGATTTAGCTAAATGCGCTCTACGGACCCATGGCTGGGTAATTTGTGGCATACCCAGGGTCGTACTCTCGCACTCGTACTGGAAGGACAGACTCACTGCTGGCTGCCGCTATGCAAAGAGCAAAGAAACAAAAAGAAAAACTGCAGCAGCATTAAATTACGCTCTCACATGGGCTACAAAACCCATCGCGAAGGCGAAGGAGATGGAGCCACAGCCACAGCCGAGTCGGGCAGACAAGGAAACTGTCGGACAGAAAGACAGACAGGGAGACAGACAGACAGGGCAAGGGGGGTATGCTTGAGGATGCGGATGCCCAGACAAGGCGACTCTGTGACTCTGCGACAAGCTCATATTGCTTTATGTCCCTCTGCCCCAGCCAGCCAGCCAGCCAGCCCTCCTCTCCAGTGCCTGGTTAAGCGCTTTTAATGGGACATTTTGTAAGTAAATTGCATTAATTTCCCAACTTAGGCGCGCACCCAAAAAAAGAAACAAACACACAGCGAAATGCAATAAAAAGAAAATGCATTTGTAGAGTGTATTGAAAAAAAGGAGAGAAAGAAGGCGAAGAGAAGAGAGAAGAGCGAAGCAGACTGGTTTGCAGCGTATGACATACGACCATTTGGCCGTTGTCAATGTGCCAATGCGATGATGGAACGATTTATGAGGCTCCTCTCCAACCCCAACTCCACTCCAACTCCACTCGAATCGCATCGAAGCCTCGATTACGATTGTGGCAGCAAAGACAACCGGTCGGGCAATTCGATTTCGATATCATCGAGCCGCACACACCGTACCACGGGTCTGTGTCTCGTGTCGGAATCTCGTGTCTTAGTCTCAAATCAAAATGCAATTAAAAGCAGAGGACCCCGGCCACTGACACAGCGGGGAAAATGGTTATGGCTCTGGCGCTCTATTGCCAATCGATGGATATCGTGCCACATCTAGCTGCAAGTGTCAAACGGGTTGGCATCATCATCGTCGTCGTCGCCGTCGAAATCCGGTTAGAATGCAGCCAGATGAGCAACACGAATCGGTAATACTCTATGCAGTTTTTACTAAGATTCAAGGGCTTTAAAGGACTCGATCGCACTCTCTCTCTCTCGCTTTCACGCTCTGTCTCAGAGCGGCTGAGCACTAAAGCGCTCTCTCTCTCTCTATTCTGGTGACTCCCAGAACCCACACAAATTATGCCTGCATCGTGACTGTTTAGAGCGCCAATATACCCGGCGAAAAGCAAGGAATACCTTTGAGAAAAGCCAATAAATAATGTTAAAGTATGAGGAAAAGCAACACGAAAATAAAACAACTCAAGTGAAATATGTGTGAAATATAGCAGAGGATTTATGGCATTGCTGTCAGGAGTTGGGCCTAATTAAATGTCTTGGCAAACGGCAAGCCAGAGAGCTGATAAAAAGAATTCTTAAATAAATGTTAAACCACTTTAAAGAGCAGTCTGGGGCGGGGGAACTGGTTAATCTGTGAATAAAATTCCATTTTGTAAGCAAACACAATTAGTGGCAGCCAAGAGGTGTCTTAGTAGCCATTTGATGGGCCAATTTAGAGCCTGGTCTAAGCCTCTCCAGCGCCTCGCTACCCGTGGGAGTGGAGTGCGGCATGTGAAGTCTTTTAATCCATCGACAGCCTCTCTCGTTCCTGCAGGTGGGGCAGATTCCATTTTGCCAGTTTCCCTTTCAACATTTTGCACCTAATTGAAGGGCTTACAACTTTGATTGCCACTCGATGGAACTTTTGTTGTGGCTTTCAGGGAAAAGCCACCACCCCCACCCCACACCCCACACCCCACTCTACTCTTTGCATAGTTTTCTAATCTTGCCCGGGAAAAGCTGCACTATTTTTCCCTCTTTATTTACACACACACACCACACACACACACACTCTCCGGCAGATAGCAAATATGCATGAGAATTTTTCGTGTTTGTATTTTTTGTCGAATGATTTTTGCGTATTTGCGAAAGGAGTGCTGGCAGGGGGGGGGGGTGGGCTAGCAGCGATGCTGGAAAACGGGTAAAAATGCAAAGCCAAAATGCTTAAAATGCAAAACTAAAAGCTCTCTCTCTCCATCTAGGCATCTCTTTTGCTCTCATTTAGTGTGTTTATGGGTGGGTGTGAGGGTGTGTGGGTGTGTGTGTGAGGGTGTGCGTGTGGGTGTTTTCTAAGCGGCAAACAAAAGCTGTTGGAAAACATAGAAAATCCTTTTGCGAAACAAAGTTCAGCTGCAGCTGCAGCAACGGCAACGGCAGAGGTTATCAGAACAGCAGACACTGAGAGAAATAAGAGGTATGCACATGCTGCCATATATTAAACACACAAAGGCGTACACTCAGCAAAAGAATTATAAACTGGCAATCAAAGGAAGATTCCGATTTTGGGGTTGGAATTTTTCGGGGCTAAATTTGGTTTTGAAATTCATTTTTGATTTGGGATTAGACAACACAAAGATAAACCCAACTAAAAGATTGCTTAATTATTGCTAAAAATATGATTTGTTATTATGTATTTTTAATTTAATTAATTAATTTTTAGTTGATAATAATTGATAATTAATTAATTAAAATTGCTCATAGAGATTCCTATTTATTTTACTTTATTATTTTATTTGATTTATTTATTATCTCTCCCAGTGTGGCTTAGCAGTAGTTGCAGTACAATTCCTGTTTCAATTTTCTCTCTGTGCAGCTGGAGATCTGAGGAACAGCATCTGCGTATTGACAAAGCAGAAAAATTGTGCAAAATAAGCAGCAGGAAAAATACAAAAGAAAGCTGCCGCGTAGCTCCAGCCACTCCCCCACCCACACACACATGCAGCACCCATTTCTCTACTCGCTTAGAATGCATCATCCGTAAACCCTTTGTTGGTGCTGGGGGGTCTTTAAATTGTCACACTGCAGTTTTTTAACCCAGAAACACATAAATATCGAGAGCTCAAAGGAGCAGGAGAGCTGGCTGGGTGGCAAAGGGAGAGAGCGGCAGAGAGCCATAGGGAAAGGAAGAGAGCGGCACAAGGGGAGCGGCGGCTGCTGCTGCTGCTGCTGCCAACTCGATTGCAAAGTGCATACGGCGGAATTCCCCCACGTATCCATGTATCCACGCATCCTGAGCAGCTAAAAGCTTTTCACAGGAAGAGCGGGAGCGGGAGATGGCGGGCGACAGCGAGGGGCATGTGGCATGCAGAGGGCTCCTTATTGAATGCTCATTATATATGACACACAAAGTGGTTCCCCAGGGAGAGAGGAGCAGCGACAGAGAGAGAGGAGCAGCGACAGAGAGGGACACCGAGACACTTGTTGTGTCTTGGGGTCAGAGTTCAAGGATTTGTATGTGTGTCAGAGTTAATTGAATTGATCCTCCAGCATGCCAGATGGCAGCAGCAAGGAAATCCATTAGGAAGCAGAAACCCCATATGCAGGATCCCTTCACGGAGTTTTTTATTGGGTCACGTTACGCATACGCCCCGTGTGCGTTGCGTGTCTCTCTCTCTGGGTGTGTGTGTTAGTGTGTGTGCTTGTGGCATGCAAGCAGAACTTTGTCGTTGGTTCATCTTTATGCAGAACGTGAAATGTATTTAACTTAATTTAGTTCGAGTTACTTAAAAAAGCTTTTAAAAGTAGCAGAGCAAACAGTGAGGCAAAACCAAAGAGAAAGGCACGAAAACACACGGAAAAACAAAGAGAGAGCGCACAGAAACGAGAAACGGGGCAAAAACGAAGCGCAACCGAAACTCAAACAAACAAAAAAAACCGAAAAAAAAACTTTTCGTTGCCAAAAAAAAAAGAAAGAAAAGAAAAAAACAAAGTGCAGAATGGAGTTGTGGGAAAAACCAGCGAAAGGCGGGGCAAATGGAAGTGTTGCTGCTGCTATTGTTGCAACCTGCTGGCACGTCCCGGGTGTGTATTTTTTGGCGAAAAATTCATTAATACTCCACATATGGAGATTATCTGATTAACTGATTAAAAGCACAGTGCAGCGAAGCGCAAAACCTGCTCGAGTATTTCCACTGCCAAAGATTTTCGCTCTTCGGCCCAGAGCAGAAAGGAAACCCGTTAATGAGAGAAAAAGCCAAAGGGAAAAACTTGTACCAGAGCAGAGCAGAGCGCATATTTGCTGGGGCCCTGCACACCACAAAAAGAAACCCCTAAAACTATCAGCTAATGAAAACTCGCACAAGAGCGGCAGAGCCCGCTCCACAGTTTCCACATTTTCTTGCTGGTTATTTGCTTGCCAGAAACGGAAATACATCAAAATAAATGCCAAAAGGGAAAGGCGAGCGAGCACACGAGTAGAAGGGAAACACACACACACGCACAAAAACACACACACACACAGACACACATAAAAGCAAACGGTGAAAAAGCAAAATGCAAATATGAAAATTTTACATTCAATATGAAGGATGCGTGCGGCAGGATGTGCGGAGGATGCAAAGAGCTTCCAGGATATGAGAGCACCATTGGCCATTGGCAAATATTGGCCTAAACAAATATTTGGCACACTCTTTTCCCCCTTCCCCCCTTGCCACTTTGCCACAGCCCAAAAAGCAACCCAAAAGCAAGCTCAACCCTCCTCAAGGCGGCGGCTGCTGGTTGGGTTGGGGCATTGCAAAAAAGGGTTGAAAAAGCGAAAGGCAGCGAAAATTTCTACCTGATGTCAAAAGTAATTAAATGAAATGCCAGCAACAGCAACACAGACCCAGTATACAGCGGCAGATACAGATACGGGGCTACATAAGGGCAAGGGTGGATGGGGATGGGGATGGGGCTGAGCCAAGAGTTCCAAAGAGCCCAGCAAGCAAGTAAAGCAAAAAACAAAAACCGAATTTGAAGAGCATTTGCATCACAAAATGTACGGAATTCAAATAATAGAAATAATAGAGTTATGTGCGTAGTTCTGATAATAAATTTAACATACAAACGAGAAATGAGTGCTGCAAATTAGATCCTTAATGGAGAACGTTCGTATAGGAGGAATTGCCACATTTCCCAGCCGATATTGCATGGGAAATTAGATATGATCTGCTGGAATATGTCCATTGCTTCTTTAACGTTAATAATTTCTGTAGTTATATTTTACATTTAATGTGGATGGATCTACAGGAATACATATGCAGGAATATGGCTGATATGCAGAAGATTTAACAAAATGTAGAGCCCACTGCCCTTAGGCAACAAAGTAAAATGTTATTAAAACAAATTATATATCGGAGCTGCCAACTAGAATTTCCTACAAAACATGGCATTGATCTGTAATCACACAGCAGAAATTAGTTCTATGTAATTACAACTTGTAATCTCCAACCAAAGGTCTTGTTATTCCCCAAAAGATGTCGTAAAATACTTTAAATAATAACAAGCCTAAATTTCATATTTGTTTTCCAGTCGAAGTTAATTGTATCGTCGCCTGTGAATCAGAATAAATAAAATGTTCATCCCGTGGCGTATATTAATTATTAAAATAGAATACAGCTGGCAGTGGGCACAGAACGGAAGATGTGCTAAGCCACACTGGGAGAAAGAGAGCGAAGCAGAACCAAATCTGGACTAATGACTGCCAGGGAATCATTGCCACTGTTTGATGATACGATCTGCCACGAGCATAAAAACCTCTGCCACACGACAGGCCCCAATCGACTGTCCTTTTATTTTTTGGGGCCAAATTAGAGAGAGACAGAGGGAGAGTGAGAGAGAGGGGGAGTTATCTTTGTGTTGTCAAACCCCATTGGATGCTCATTATGGAGCCCGCCACCCGCACTCTACGGTGAAAGGACTGGCTGCCTTTCAGCGAGATGTCCGGGTCGAAGGAGCCGCCAGGAGTCGTCGAGTCATTAAATTACCTTCCAAGAGAAGCCAAAAAGGCCAGCAGGATGATGGCGACAGGACACGGAAGACGGGGAAGTGGGAAGGGCGACGGTGGGGGGGGCGGTTGCAGCAGCTCTCAAGTTTGAGGGCAGGGTAAAAAATTGAAAGAAAGCCATGGAAAACCCCGCCAGAAAGCATGGGAAAAGTTGGTGGCTCTTGTGCTTTTCTTTTGCTGGAACTGCAGCGCGAAGTGAAAAGAGCCAAAGAGGAACTGAAGGTAAAAGTGTAATGAGAAAAATTTGTAAGCTCTGATGCCAAAAGATGAAAAAATAAAGTACAAAAACAATCATCGAGCAACAAAGGAGGCGGCCGTGTGGCAGTGGCAGGGCGCAAGTTGTCGCCGCGGTGGCAAGGTTAAATAAAACTTCTGGCAATAGTGTGACAATGGGGGCGGGGAGCGGCCTTCAAAGCGAGTCCTGCCCCTGATGGAGGCGTGCCAGCAGCCCAGCAATTTCAAGCGCCAAAATTTCACTTTTAAATAAACTTTTGAAAGGTTGGCCTGAATTCTCCCATGTGTTTGCCGGGCTGGAAAATAATATTAGTGTGCCGAAAGTTCTTTATAAATTTGCAGCTGTGTTGGGGAATTTTTCTGTGACAGGCCGTATTTTCCCAGGGTATTCCATGCTGCGACTATCAGCGCTGCGAATCTCTCTTATCAGCCGCTTCCTCTCGCTCTGCTGTGTCTCAGCCGCTGTCCCTGTCTGTCTGCTGCCGCTAAGTAGCTGTGTAATAAAATTACCTTTTAAGTGCGCTGCGTACCTGTGGATGGGGGTGGGGTTGGTGGCAGTGGCTGCGCTTCATTTGCTTTGGCCAATGAAGGAAAAAGCGCCAGTCCCAAAAATGTCAACGTCTGCGTCGGAAGTCGTTTGAATTATTTAGCAGCGAAATGAGATGCCGAAACGAGGTCATGCCACAAGCAAAAATCTAATTTTCCTTCATGCGATGAGCGCGAGAAAATGCCGCGCGGCATGAGTAATGTGGTGGGTGGGCCAAAATCCAGCAAAGGAAATTGTCCAGAGATTGGCACAAAAGAAGAGCAAAGAAAGGGAAGCCGGCAGCCTGCAGCCCGCCCTTCTGCAGCCTTCTTGTTTTATGTGTGTGTGTGTGTGTGTGTGGGGGCGTGGCAGGAAAAGTGCAATATGCCTCCAACCCATAAAATATGTTGCAAATTATGAAATATTTGAAACTTTTTAGCCAAGGAAATGCGGCAGGCGGCAGGCAGCAGTCGCCCAGGCGCCATTTGGCCAGCACATAAAAGCGGGCCAAGCAGACGGCGAGCAAAGTCCGTGCAGCCCGGCAGCCCTCTTCTGGGACGCCTCCTTTATGGGCATTTAAGTTTTCATAAGTTGTGCAAATAAATTTTAATCGAAAAATGCGCCAAAGCAATAACCAAGCAAGCGACCCAAAAGGAAGCCCCAGCAGGGCAGCTCCTCCTCCTGCTCCCTGCACCAGCTGCAGCTGCAAACTTCCTTCGGGGCTGTGTGCGGGGGGTCTGGGCGTGGGGGGTGGTGCCACACGCGAAGACAGCCCTCAAGTGAAACGGCACGGAGCTGCAGGAGAGAGAAATTTGATTCGGATTTCCGTTCCGTTCCGAGGCAAGGCCCTGGCACTGGTCCTGGCCCTGGCCCCAGAGGAAAAACAATCAATTTGGCAGCACTGCATAGCGTCTTGGATTTCACAGAGCCTCGCTGCACTCAGCACGCAGCCATCGATTAAATGCTATAAATGGTAGGCGGCAGACATTCCGATTGAGTTTGAATTGTTTCAGCTTGAATTTCCTTGTCAATCAGCCACCAAATGATTTCTCACTTGTGCCTGTCATTTGTGCTCTCTGGCCAATTGCAAAGCAAAGCTCCTTAAGCTGCCTGTGTGTGTCTGCCTTTAAAGGGGACTCTCAAAGGGTTGCATGCCACAGAACGAGGTAGCAAAATATCTGCTCGTAAAACATTTCGCTGTTTGTAAAACGTTTAGGAAAACGTTAAGCCAAATGACTGGAAAACATTGTGTGTAATGATACGAAAACTTTGCCAGGGAAAATGTTCTCTGATAAAAGAAAAGCGAAGAAGAAAAAATAATGAGAATGGGAGTGGGAGCGAGAGCGAGAGCGAGAGAAGTGCTGAGCGCTCTTTGAGCAAATAAACGCTCAACTTTTGCTGCCAAGCTACTCTGGTAGTGGCAGATGCAGAGCTGTATCTATGGAGTTGCATGTTTAAGCTGCAAGCTCTGAATTTGCTGCCCCTGCTAATAGCTGTCGTCCCCTGCATAAGTCCCTCTGCTTGCTCCTACCCCCCAGCTATTCCCTGTGCATCGCCCATTTGTATCTGCATTTGTATCTGTCGATGTTGTCGTTGTCTGTCTGGTCGTCACCTTTGGGTAATGACATTACTCCCTGCTGCAGGGCAGGCCAATTTGATTAGCACCCTGGCAAAATCATTAGCAAACACACAAGTAAAGCCGGGGCCGAAGTTCGGGACACAATACCCCCCATGCCCCATGCCCCTACCCTTACCAGTACCCCTACCCATGCCCATGCCCATTTCCCACTCCAAGAACAGGGCAAACAGTCGGAAACAAACAAACAATGAAGCAGAAGGCACAGCAGGCTGGTGGCAGGGCGACAGGGAGACGGGAGTGCCAGAGCCGGAGAATCCATGTTAAACATATGCAAACAAGTGAATGGAGCCCGACATTTGTCGTCTCGGATTGGGA
The DNA here is from genome assembly GCA_018150905.1 of Drosophila ambigua. Lineage (NCBI taxonomy): Eukaryota > Metazoa > Arthropoda > Insecta > Diptera > Drosophilidae > Drosophila > Drosophila ambigua. Next base: position 1,915,649 of record JAECWS010000151.1, on the reverse strand, counting down.
GAGACTCTGACTTGGGCTTGGACTTGCTGGCGTCTCCATTTGCCGCTGCTGCTGCTGCTGCTGCTGCTGCTGTTTCTGTTGTTGTTTGTCGACTGCTGCTGCTTGTTGCTCCACGAGCACAAATAAGCAACAAATTAAATAAGTAACAAAAACGGGAGGAGGCATTCCACACAGCTGGGACTTGAATGGAGGCTGCAGACTGGGCGCTCGGGGCTCGGGGCAGCGATGAGGGACGGCTGTCCCGAAAGTCGAGCCAGAGCTGGAGCAAGCCAGTCCCGAGAGTCGAGAGGAAGGCCAGGGCAGAGTTGGGACTCCGAAAACTCCGAGCCAAAGCCCCCCGAATCATAGAAGTGGGAGGACTGCCGAAATCATAGGAGGACTAAGCTCCGGAATCATACATGAAGGAAGGAAGCTGCCGGCAGTCGTAGCAGGAGACAGCTCCCAGAATCAGTGGAGCGCTGGAGCTCTGGTGTTGTACTCCCCCCCACCCAGCCGCCCAATCCTAAGGCGGCTTAGCAGATAACATGAGACAGTCATTTGGGTTGACGAGAAGGCCCCGAAAAACCCCCAAAGCAGATGATGATGCGAATGGAGGCTGGCGGCTGGCGGCTGGGGTCTGCAGTGATGTGTGCTCCCAAAGGAGCAGCAGACGAATTTTCCTTATGGTATTTTTTCATAAATTATTCGGGTAAGCGGCGCGAGGCAAGAGCCACGGCTCGGCTGCGTGTGCGTGTCGTGTAATTAATGCGAGTCAAATGAATGAGCAAGCGAATAGACAAATGATTCACAAGCGGGTGGACTGACAGGCAGACAGCCAGCCAGCACATGTGACTGCCCATTCATGTAGCTGCTTAAAGCTGATCGGGAATATATATAAGTACAGTTGGTATATAGTATATATTCCAAGAGCGGAAGTTCAAATGCCGCCTCGGGGGACACTAAGCTCTGCTGCTGCCGCTGCTGCTGCTGCTGGTGCTGCTTCCTGCAACACTCTGGCCGCTTGCCGCCCCTTTGCTTGCAGCAAACACCCTGCCGCACAGTGCCACGCAAATTTCCACGCATTTTACGCGCGCGTGCTACACAAAACTGGCGATAAATTTTAATACCTAGAACAGGACTCAGGGCGCTGACTGGGCTGGGCTGGGCTGTGGTGGGCTGTGGTAGGGGGGTTCTGGGGTGGCAGACGCATTCTAAAATTTATTGTTATTATGTGAATTTTATAAACGATGCTGCCACTGTCGCTGCTGCTGCTGCTGCTGCTGCCGGGGTGCCCCGATGTTGCACTTAATTAAATTTTATGTGGCCCCATGCCACCAAACGGAAGGGAAAGGCAAGCGCAGAAAGCTAAGAAATGCCAAGAAAACCCAAAGACAGAGACAGAGAGAGAGAGAGAGAGGGAGTAAGGGAAAAGGATTTCCCCTTGTGGAAACCCCCCTCAGTGGGTCAGTGGCCGCCCACAAGCAAGGTCGAAGGTCGCCTGCCCGAGAGAGAAACAGAAAGAGAGAGAGAGAAAAACAAACTTTTAGCCAAAGCAGCAGAAAAATAATTTGTTTTTCTCCTCTTTTTTCGTTCTTTTTGCAATTTATGAGGTGTCCTGTGGGGGCAGGGAATGTCCTGGCGTTCCAACTAGATTGCGGCGCATGTGAGGGGAAAAGGTGGCCGAGTGGACTTAATAGGCTTGTTTACCCATCCATCGGCTCTGCCCCTGGGAAGGGAGTAGCAAAAAAAAAAAAAAAAAGAGATAAAAGTCGAATTTGAATTTACTTTTTGGGGGCTACAAAAATGCAAAGGAGAACGAAGCTCGCACAGGGGGATTTAATAGAGTTCTTTAATGAACTGCTGAAATATGTGAATAAATTCCTCAGAGAAAAAATACAAAATAAAACTAGCGTAGCTCATGCCTCACTGCTAAGCCACGCTGTGAGAGAGAGCTTGAGGAATGAATTAATTATACAAATCCATGCGATTATAATGCAAAATGGGGACAAGAAATATGTGATAATATAAAAATAATTCCAATATAAAATATAATATAAAAAATATTAAAAAAATAAAATAATAGAAATAACAAGAATATATTTCTAAATACAGTCCAAAAAATAGTATTTAATGTTCTGGGTACCGAAAGATATGTGAGATATATTAAATGTGCCAGCAAAAATAATCTGAAATTATAAATAAAAGTGTATTCAGTGGAAAGACTCATTAAAGATCATTCCAGGACTAAGTTTGAGGGTTCATTTGAATGCGAAAGAGGCATAAGCCGTAGATCTTCCAAAATGCAGTTCAGGACTCCCATATCTCAGCTAAACCTATCGTCAAATAAAAGAACTCATCACTTTGCGACTGTAAAAAGGAATCCCCAGGAAGATCTCAATGAATCCTCGCATTTCCCTTTGCATTGCCATTCACAATTCAACCAATGACTGAACGAATGACTGAATGAATGACTGAACTTGCCTCCCAATGAAGCGTAGGCCCAGGGGCGTAGCATCCACGGATGATCAAGTGTAAAGCCCTTGGACCCTTGACCTTTGACACGTTCTTTTAGCCGTTTACTTAATGCAAATGATTGGGAAAAGTACTCGTGCCTTTTGCTGGCATGCCACACTCAAGCCAAAGCACAAATGCAGGTCAATTCGGCACAGAGTGTCGCAGAGAGCGGCAGAAAGGGAACGAGAGGGGGACAGAGACAAAGAAGCAGCGATGAAAATCGCACGAAATTCCAAACGTTTTACGGCGACAGCACAAAAAATAAAACGAAGCAAAAAAAAACTGTCCAAAGTCATTGGAAAATGCCAAGAATAGGAGTCGAGTAGGAGTCGCAGGAATGGCTGACATCCGGTAGCGGGCAGTGGGCAGGGGGGGGCGTGAATGGCATCAATGTTGGCCAAAATGTCAAGGGAATTCCAGCACATTTTTTATTGAAGAACTTCGATTGAGCGATGTCCCCTGCCCCACGCACCCCACCCTCACCAGCTACCGCGCCTCAATTCCTGTCTTCGATTTCGTGTATTTCGTGTGAAGAAGCTAAATAAACTCCGATACAGAAATCCCTTCCCTTTGCTGTTGTATTTTTAAATGGGATCTCTCACTGGGAGGACGACGGCAATAAAAAGCGCAAACGACAGCGACAGCCCTCTCTATCCAGCTCGTGTGTCCCCGCCGTCTGATGTCGGATGTCGGAAGGAAATGTCGTCATTACTGTGCAACTTATTGGGCCAGAGAGTGTATACGCCCGAGCAGCAGCAGCAGCCAGGACTAAGGCAGGCTGTAGATCGAAGCAGTGGGTACCCTGCATAGAAGAATAAATATGGGAGAGGTAAAGCAAGCAGCCACCGATTTCTGCCTCTCTTCCAGTGTGGCTGAGCTTTGCCACTCTCTTTTATGGCCACAGCATGGACAGTTCTTAGCAATATTAAATCACATATTGTCTGGCATTCGGTGAGGATATGCGAGGGTTTTCCCTCTCTGCGGCAGAGCTGTGGAATCGTTTCCTATATCTCCCCTGCAGGGTGTCAAAGCCATCGCTTCGCTTTGCCCCAAGCCAAAGATGATAATGCCCTCCTTTCAACGCATAAAAAAATACAGAAAAATAAATAGAATAGAATAGAAGACGGTTGGAATGCTCAGCATTCCCTACACTTGACACCCAAGCCATGCAATTTGCTGGGGGGAGTCGTAGTCGGCGTCTGAGGCAGTGGCAAGCGCCAGTGGCAGTGGCAGGTTTCATTCCGCTTACGCAATATGCAAATGTGTTAAGAATCTTACAAATTTGTTAAGCAAATCGAAGACGAAAGCCCGAAAACGCAAAGCGAAGCCAAAAGCCAGCGAAGCGCAGGGAGCGGGAGGCAACGGCAAAGGCAGGTAGGCAGGCACATTTATCATCTGGCAGTTGAACGAGTGGGCTGCTGCTGCTGGTGATGCCATGGAGTGAGTGGAAGATTGTCGGGGCTGGTTGTGAATCACACTTTGATTTATTCATGTGCCAGGTAACACGTTGAGGTTAATGGGCGGCTCAATGGCGGCCTCTGCGCCGCCAATTGCCGCATTTTGCTGGTTTTATGAGCTGCCAAAGCGCTTGCCAACAGCAGCAGCCAACCGAAAGGAAGGGGCAACTAGAGCGGCAGCCAGCCATCAGCCAAACATCAATAAAATATGTATGGCAAATACTCGCAATAGCAGCATAAATTCCAGCAAGGAGGAGCTGGCGAGGCGCTGCCTTAATAGCGGCAATCGTGTAATCGATAGAATTTAAGATTATCGCCAGAGTGCCAGCCTGAATGCGTACGACCTGTTAACCCCTTAAGAGGCTTCGCAAAGTGCACAGCGAGAAAAGTCGCCGTTTATTTTTCAGGGATACATTTAATGGATGAATGCATGCAGAGATGATTGGGATCACTCCACAGGGAGTCCTTTTAATTATTATATTTGAAACAAAAAGAATATCCACGGGGCTATTGAAGCTTGAAGATGTCTGCTAAGCCACACTGGAAGAGGTTGAGTGAGAGAAGAGCGCGCGCTGCAGCAGCTCACTGCAATAAATTCCATAAATTCGAGTCACTTCTTAGGCTCTAAATTTCTAGATCCTTTTTCTGGAAAGGTACTCCCCTCAGTTTTTAGCTCAGTGCATTCCTCAGAGCCGTTTGCCTCGAGTCTTTCCCCGGGCTTACTCGTGTTTCTGGCCAAAGAAAACCCAAGACGCAGCCTTTTGCATATTAACCGAACAACCAGAGAGAGAGCGCTAATCTCTTTGAACGCACGAATAAATAAAAATAATTTGGCATCGTTTACCTACCCCACACCCCCAGCTCAGGGTTCGGTTCGCGTCTGATGGAGAACTTCAAACAGTTTCTGCCTGCCGCCAGTGCCACCTGTGTGCGCGGCAGGAGCAGTGGCAGGCAGCGCTGTGTGTGGCAAGTGGGGAGCGGCCCTCATGGCTTTGGTCAAAAAACTTAACCGATTTTCGGGCTTAGACGCGACGACGGCCTAGTTAGTCGCAAACGCTCCACGGCTCTATCCGACGTCGACTTTGATAAGCGATCCCTTTGATATATGCTGCGGGGTGTGGCATGCCACACGGCACATGGCACAAGGGCTGGGACTGGGGCTGGGGCTGGGGCACTCGAAAGCGGATTCAAATTTGATTTCGCTACCGCAAAAGCAAACAAAAGTTTGCTCTGTTTCCTCCGTGCCGCCTGCATGCAAATTAAATTTGAATGCTCTTCAATGCGCCCCAAAGGAGCAGGAGCAGGGGCTGGAGCAGGGCCAGGGGGAGCAGATTCCTGGGGGGTGGGGGATGCTATCAATGGCTGAGTAGGATTGGAAGACAAATGGCTGCAGGAACAACGGATGGGTCGCGTTATATGCGCGACTGCATTAAGCAGCGATTATCCTGCCACACAGTTCCTGCCATCCCCAGCCCCCAGCCACCTCATTTCTGCCATGTTTCCAGTCGAAAAGTTGCCCCCCCAGTGCTGTGGCACACACCGCACACAGTCACTCATAAATAACGAACGCACAGACCCGGCAACGGCAGCGGCACCGGCACCGGCACATATTATATATTCATACGCCGATGTTGTGTCGAGCGCTAGCTCTCCAAATTTATGCTAATGCTAATGTTCTGCTGCCTCTGCAACGGGTGCTGCTGCTGCTTACGTCTCCCACCCTGTATCCCTGTCTCCCTGGCTATAATCAGCGGAAGGCAGAGCCAGAAACCAGAACCAGAAACCCTATGGATGATGATATATGGGCTATGGGGATACCCGCTAATCGGCACTCCCATGCCGCCTGGCAGTTCTATAACTACTTTGGCCCCAGATATATGCATGTGGGCTCCATAATTAGAAAGGGTATCCGTTGTGTCTGCTACAACTGGCCGCAAAACGTGTCTGCCACTTTGACTACAATTGCCGAAAAAACTTTGCCTTTAAATGGCCCACACGAATGCGGGTTAAGTGCCAAGGGCAAGGGGACGTTAATGTGCTAGGCAGACCTGCCACACCAACTACACCCCCCTCACCCACCACCACCTCATCCATGCAGGTGATAAATGTCAGCGCATCCTGTTGCCACATAATTCCTGACTTTTCCTGTGCCGCCCCACCCGCCTCATAACAAAAGCCTCTGGCGAACTCTTGGGCCGTAAAGTTTTTGCGTCGTCTCGTGTTTCCAAGTTCTGGCATTTCTGCAACTATAAATCGAACTGATATATGGCCTGTGTCTCGAAACTAGTTATGGCTTCCGCTTTTATGCAAATTGGCAACATTTCCGGACGGGGCCATTAAAACCCAACGGACTGCTTGTAGACCGCGGCATAATTAGTTTTTAATCAGCAAAATACTCTCAATTGATGCGGTGAGCACTTAAATGGTGCCAGCAAATGGTCAAGGAATATCTATTAATCGGGCATCTGAATAATTGTTTTAAAATTTATTAATTAATTAATTTATAATTATTATTATTATTATTTATAATTTATATAATTAATTTATAGAAATTAATCGAAAATCGCTGTAATATAATTTTTAATATTTTTTTTTAGCAGTGTTATAAAAGGGTAAAATATTAACCTCTCGGGATGAATCGGCTATGAACTTGCTTGGAACTTTGTATGTTTTGACTCAATCGGTTAATAATTGTTCATAAATAAGCTTTGCATCGGCTATAAATTTCATATGCATAAGTTAGAAATCAGCCATGAATCGGGCAAGCCCCACAGCGCTTCGCGCTTCTCATTGCTAATGCTGGTTATATTTTTCGCCCTGTCTCAGACGACATTCATTATTCATTCGCAGTGCCAATCCGTGGCGTAACCCCTTGAGTTGCAGCACGCCCACACGAACACGCCCACACACCCCGTTACTTTTTGGACAGTAACCAAATTTTATGCGGCAACAAACAACAAAAAAAACAGTGGCCAAAATTGCGATTCAAAGCCAAAAAGTCATGGGACCATTGGGCAATTATGAATGTTAATGTTATTCATTGCAAATCGCTTCCGTTGCCACGCCCCCAACTCACTGGCAGACGGCCCACTTGGCTGTGTGTGTGTGTGTGTGTGTGTGTAGTCGAGCGGGCGACTAAAAACGCATCGCCAAAACGCGCGCAAATCACAGCGAAATCGCATAGGAAAACGCACTCAAATCGCGCGGCCATAAATTATGTCTGAAATCAATATACTGCGACTGGTGGGAGGCTATATGCACCCCATTGACTTTAATCGGTAAGTGGTAAGTGCTACGTGGCTGGTTGTGTGCGGCGGAGGGGCAGCGGGGCAGCGGGCGGTGGCACGAAGTGACTGTAAATGATACTTTAATGTGACAGGCGGCTGCCACCATAGAAAGAGATCTATCTCTGGCGGCGCAGGAAGGGTTCGGCAGGGGCACGGGGATAGAGGTGGCTGCTGCCTGCCACTGACAGCTTGCTGATGATTTTTGCACCTCTTTTTTATGCCACATTCAGCCCCCCTCCCCTCCCACAACATCCCAGCCCTTCTGCCGCCTGCGGTTGCTGTCATAAAAAAAGGAAAAGCAAAAGCAAAAAACTATCGCATCCAATTCTATCTCTCTCCCTCTCTCTCTCTCTCTATCTCTCTCTATCTCTCCCTCTCTCTCCCTCTCTCTCTTCCTCGATTTTCTCTCATTTTTTATACCCTTTTTTGCCGCCTCCCTTTGCGTTTTTTGCTATTTTTTCCGGTTCTCTCCTTTGCCCGCTTCCATTTCCATTTTTTTGCGCGTTTTAATTCCCGGGGCGCGCTTTCAACGCTTGTCATCTTACCGCTAATGGCGGCTACATGTCAACCACTCATCTCACTCGGCTGCAGCGAGCCACCTCCACAGCAGAGGGGCAGGGGCAGTGGCAGTGGCGACGGACGGGCATCGGGCTTCAGCTTCAGCTCCATCTCCAGCCCGGAGTTTCAGCTGAATCTCCAGCCCGGGTGGCGCGCTCTCCAGCCCCACAGCTCCACAGCTCCATCTCCGAACGGCAGCTCGAAGCGCGCGCCAAGTCCTCCTCTGGCCGTTGGCTGCTCGTTTTCCAGCCATTCATTCATTCGTGCCGCAACGTCATCGGCGGAGCACAGCAGAGCAGCGAGAGTGGCAAGAGAAGAGGCTGCCCCACCGGCTGGCCGTACCCCCGTTAGCTGGCGCCACTGGGTGCACCGTGCAACATGAAGCGTGAAATCGCTTTGCCAGGGCTGCCAGTCGGCGGGGCATCCACATGCCACACCCCCCACAACCGCTCCAGTGCCACAAGCAACCAAGCAACCAACCAACCAACCTGTCGTCATAAAAATTTGTGTGCACACGCTCACAAACGCGAACAAAACGCGCGCAAAAAGAGACGAAGAAGGAATAAGCAGAACAATGTGTCGCCACTAAAGCTATGTGCATGCAGGAGGGGGGCGCGCGTGGGGCAGGCACTGTGGCGGGGACTGCGGCAGGCAGAAGACCGCGAGAACATCAAATGGCAGCAGTGCCACAGGAGACAGCACTGCGGCATACACTTACTCCTCCTCCAACATGGAACGCTTTCCAAGTGCAGGCTGGGAATCGGCTGAGATTTTACTGGATTAATTATTCATTTTTAAAACAGTTCAAACCGATATATTATACCTATTATATATATTATATATATATAAAATATACTCTTTTTATTTATTTTTATTTTATTTATTTTTTTATTAATTTTATTTATTTTTATTTACCAGCCCCCACAGCCAATTGATTCCAAAACCCAACTAAATCGAAAACAAGGCCCGCAGATTCCAAATAATAATTTTGAGCTCATTAAAAGCCAACAAATCACGGACGCAGCTCATAAATATGTCGCTCCGCTGCTGGCCTCCGCTGTATATAATTTCCGGGCGGGCGGCTATAAATATCGAAGGAAAATAGACAAATCCCGCCGCAGCGCTGAAGCCAGCAGCCAAATGTGTGCTGAACATTTGTCAAAGATGTCAGCAAATTGTTGAATGGTTGGCCCCGCCCCCCCAGTCGAGTGGCAACTGGCAAGCGATAGCTGATGTGCCCCTTGGCTCGTGCGATGTGGCGCTGGCAGGAGCTGTGCGAAAAAGAAATTCCGGGCGCGTCATAACGATGCTGCCAGGTGACTGCCATGCAAAAAGGGAACTGGGGAGCGAGGCAGCAACCGGCAGTACGGTTGATAAAGGGTGCAGCAGCGGCAAGACACAGTTTCGCTAATGAGTTTCCGTCTGTGCAGCGCGTTTGTCGCTGCCTCCCCAATCGCCAGATACAAGATATATGTATATATACGATGCGATGCGATGCGATACGATATATATAGAGCGGAGGCTGCTGCTGCTGCTACGGCTGCTGCTGATGATGATGTTTTGCCTAAATATGTAGTCAAAGAGGCCATGAGAGCGGGCAGGACGGCACGGCACGGCACCGGAGCCCCATGCCCCATCAAATGAGCTGCAACGCAGCGTGGCATCTTCTTTGGAAGTCGTCGCTGCATCATATCCGTCAGCGGGCAATGCCATTAGTGCGGCTTATTAATTGGCCAGACTGCCAGACGTTCTCTGACTTTTATATCCGTTCGCCTGTCAGTGGCACACAGCGTTCAACAGGCAAACAAGCAAACAAGCCAACAAGCCAGCAGTCTCTCTGTCAGTCAGTCAGTCAGTCAATCCATCAGTCATTCAGTCATTCACGCGATGACAACTCAAACAGCAAACAGCAAACACTGGCAAGGGAACGGAATGGAACGAGAACAGCAACAGTAACAGGGACAAGGACGTTTCTCCAGCGGAATAAGCTAATCCATGCCCGTACTGCTGGCACTTCTGGGACTGCTGGGGACTGCTGCTGGGTATCCAAAAGAACGATGGCAACAACATGGTTAAGTATCTTGAAATAATATTTACACTTTAAGCAAAAGACGCAACGCAAACAGCCAGCACAGCAACGCAGCGCAGCGCAGGGACACCCCCAAACACCCAACAGCCAAGGAAGGCAGCCACCAGCAGATGATGATGATGATGATGCTGATGATGCTGCCAGTCATCAGGCGTGGCGTACGGAGAGCAGTCTGTGAAGCTGTCTCCTACTCAAATAAGTTAATCGCTCTGCCAATGTGACAATGGACACTGTGGACTCACAAAGAGGGGGGCGACGCTGATGAAGGTGCAAGGCCCCCAAAGGGACAGCACAGCACAGCACAGGCGGAATGGAATGGTCAGAAACTGGTTAAGAGCTCGCAACGGCAGATAAAAGTAGCGAAATATCTCTCTCTGTGTGCTTGTCGTAGTTTTCGCAAAGACAGAAGAAATCAATTTATGGAAGCCTCCAATTGATGGCCCGCCACGAAAGGGAAACAGTTTTATGTCGCTTACCACGAGAACCTACGATATCTGTGCGATATCTGGCAGAAAGTGGCAAAGGTTGTGGCTCGAAATTCGATGCAGGTCAGAGCTGCATGGCCAGATCGAAAACCCTTTAAATAAGTGAAGTAAATCCTAGTGAATAATTGCCAGTCAATAGTTAAATATCTAAATCGAACTCCAGGGGAAACCCAAGGGATAAGAAATTATTATGGAGAGTTATTGGAAGCCTTCCGTTGCATGTGCAACAACTTTGCGCACAGTGTACGAAGGCCAGCCGCTGCTGTCATATTTTTAGCTTAGCCTGCTCGCGGCGACCCTCCTGCCGCTGGCTGAAGCCACACGCAAAACTATTTTTAACCGCGGACAGAATCGTGCGGCACGGGGCACGGGGCAGGGCTCTGTTCGCTGCCTGGTCTCTCCCTGGTCTCTGGGGCAGGGATAAAACAGATGCAGATGCAGTTGCAGTTGCAGATGCAGACAAAACGGCGCAGACACAAGACGCTGCCACAGGGGGGCTGCCAGAAACACAAGCAACAGACAAGCTGTTGCCGGTAGACCTGCCTATGGGCCAGCGAGAGAGAGAGAGCTGGGGAGTCAGAGCCACAGCCGCAGTCTGGCCAAAAAGCTGCGGTCAAAATGAGGCGCTGAGTGTCGGCTTGCATCTTTGGTTGCTTCTCCAATTGAAATTGCATTCGCATTTGCATTTGCATTTGCATTTCCATTTGAATTTAATTGAATTGCACTCTGCAGACATTCGCTCGGATCTCGAATCTCGGCTAAAAGCCATTACCATATCCACATTTTGCATGGCCAAATGGACAGACATGGCCAGACACTCCTCAGGTGGATATTGGCCTTTGATTTATTAAATAAACATTTGAAACAAAAGCAGCGCATAAATGGCAGCTCAAATGGATGCTGCTATGAATTTATATAAGTTTCTCACTGGCTTACCCGTGGCTTAACCGATTGCATATCTCACAATGCGCTTACACACGAAAACGGATCTTCAACTTACCTGCAAGAAGAGGAAAAACAAATATGATTATTGTAATGGATATTGGCATTGATGCGGGCATTGATTTGGGCTTATGGATTGGGCACGCTGACGGTTCAAGCCTCACTCTGAGATGATATTATTATTATTATATATTATATTATTATTATATATTATTATATGTATTTATTTTATGTATACTTAATATATATATTATTATTATAAGTATTTATTTTTATTTTTTATTTATTTATTTATTTAGGTTTCATTCCCTTGCATTAAAAAACCATTTTAAAGCTGGGAATTCAATCAAAGATAAAATAAATAAAATGAAAAATAAAACAAAATCTAGCCATGGATTTAATCACTTTTCAAGGCGACTACTGTCAGCCCCTTCCAGTGTGGCTTAGCGGAAAAGAGCGCCAGTTAGAGGTCTCACAGCTCACAGCTCACCTCTCTTGTTTCTGTCTCTCTTTTAACTGACTCCCCAGCTGCTTTCTTCTGTAAATCAAACATTACCCACTCCGAGAACTACTTTTCTCGCTCTCTCTCCCTGCCGCCATAGTTCTCATGGAACAATGGAAAACTTGGGGAAAAACTTCTCCAGGCCAAAACCAAACATGAAATTATAATAATTATGGTTTATGCTGGCCATCGTTTTCCCTTTTCCCTTTTTCTGTTTTTTTCTGTTGTCGTTTTTTATCTCTGAAAAGTTTTGATTTGATCAAACACTTTTGCGGCCCTTTAATTGGCCAATTTGCTTGGCCGACTTTTATGAAAATATTTTCCACGCTGGGTATTTGTTTGCTTTGACACCCGTTGCCCAGTCTCCAGTCTCCGTTGCCCATTCTCGTCCCAGTTCAGTTTCAAACTTCTCCCAGGGGTGTGGAGTCCAAGTTCTGGGCTTTTTGTCTAATTTCCAAGAGATAATTGAAAATTAATTGCTTTCGACAGCTGAACATGAGCCAGGCAGAGCTTCAACTTCAGCTTGCAGCTTCCATCTCCGCCATCTGCAGCTTCGTTAACATCTGTGGGGCCAGCGCAGCGCACCGCACCGCATCGCTTGGTCGTAAGGAACGAGTTATTTAATTAGTTTTGACGCGATGCTTTTGCCCCTGCCCCACACTCTCTGTTGCCCCCGCCCTTCCTTTAAGGTCGACACGCGATCGCCTCCACTCACACGCTGTGGAGTTGATCGGATCGCCTCGCCTGTGGATCCGATTGCAGATCGCTGGCAGATGTGGTAGATGTGGCGTGTGAGCGTTGTCTAGCGACACCTTGTGGCACGGAAGCCACCGAAGCCGCTCGAATGCTCCAACGCTCCAACGCTGATTGAATTTCAATTTTTGTGGTCCATGACTCAATTTGCCAATGGAAATGTGCGCTGTGCGCCCTGCCTTCTGCTTCGTCTATAAACTTGTTCTCCGCAGCAGAGTTCAAAAGAGGATGCCCGAAAGGAGCTTCCACTCCACTCCAAAACTGGACAATGGCCAATGTTCGATGATTGAGTGGGTGGCACTGCCAGCGAGATGGAGAGAGAGAGAGAGAGGGAGAGAGCGGTAGCTAAACCAGTGGCAGTGGTGCATGCAGTATGCAGCATGCAGCACTGGATGGGGCAACAAACAAACAAGATTTCACAATCAGCGCTAGACCGAAAAGTGTGTTTGAATTTCGAGTTAAACGGCATCGTCCCCGGAGTAGGTAAAAAGGAAGCCGGAGACCTGAATGGGAGATGATACCGAGCCAAACGAGAAGCCATCGCATTGAGTGGCCAACAGAGCTGAGCGATACGGTGACTGTGACTGTGACTGCTACTGCTCCTTCCATTACAGTGTGGCTTAGCAGTTAAGTTTGAGGCTTGCATGTCCGCAACAAAGAGAGCACATCACCTTGCTCTCTCCTTCTCTCTCTCTCTCCCCGCTTCTGCTAATCTTGCTCTACATTTTGCGGGTGTTCTCCTCTCTCTCTCTTCCACAGTGGCTTAGCACCACCGCTGCCATCTTTTACTGCTAATGCTGTGCTGTTCTCTGTACGTTTGATGCGAATCCTACGCCTGCTGTCACCTTCTGGGCTGCTTTAACTCACCAAAAAGCATTTCCTTCATCCGCCTGCTGTGACACTGATTTTTCCATCATTTCAACGTAACACTGTAAACATTTCTGCTACTTTTAAACCATTTCCCAGTGATATTGCCCATTCTTTGGCTCTAATCTGTACCTACTGGCTAGTTAATCAGCTTTCTGGTACTTCTCTGCCACCAATTTATCTGCTGATTCCACTCGCATGCTTACTTCAATCGGAGTTGCCTCTGCTAGTGCGAATTCCCACTGCAATCACTGTTCATGCTGTTACCATTCTGCTGCCGTGTATTGCTACTGTCACTAATACTCTGCCCTAAACACTGCCCCTGCAACTGCTCCAACTCCAACTCCAGCTGCTTCTGCTGCCTCTGCTACTTCCATTTCCACTGCTGCAATCCCCATGCCACAGTCCGTCCGCTCTGTCGATGAGCATGAGAAATGGTCGGGTAAATGTAAATGCCTCCTGCCTGGAGGAGCAACTGAGAAATGTTTGACCAAATCGCATGCCAGCACTCGGTCTGGGCTGCCCCAATCCTAGCTGCAGTCCCCCTCTTATTGCTTGCAACTGCTGATTTCGCATGACAACCTGCAGGAGGCATGCGGCATGGGGCGGAAGGCGGGAGGCATGCAATCGTTGCAAAGATATTTCATGGCTCCAGCCATAGCCATAGCCGTAGGCCATGCAAGTGCACAGTTGTCAACTCTCAACAGGCGGCAGAAACAGAAGGCACAAGTTGAAAGAGCAGCAGCAGCAGCAGCGCAGCCGTGTGGCAAGCAGTAGTTTGTGGCAGCTGCTGGAGTAGTTGTACATAGTAGTTGTAGTTGTAGTTGTACTTGCAGCAGTCCTCGCAGGAGTAGCGCCCCAGGAGCAGTATGTGTCCAGACATTCGGGTTTGCTGCTTTCTGGATTTTAACGATCGCCGCTGGTCAGCGTAGCTCCATCTAGTTCGCTTTCTCTCTCCCACTTCTTCCATACTCTAGCTCTTTTGTTGTGTCTGTGTGTGTGTGTGTGTGTGTGTGTGTAATTGAAGCGTCAAGCCTTTTACCATATGCCCCAGGGGCATAGATGTGTTCTGTCCCGTCCCGTACCCCGCACTCAATGCCAAGAAAAACAGCTGGCAAATGCATTTACGAGTGCGTGTACTCGTACTCATACTCGTACTCATACTCATACTCGTTCGAGTATATTGTATTACGAGCAATCGTTCATCGATGTTCGAGCATTCCCCGAGGGCAGAAAGCGGCGGGGGCAGTGAGCTCTCCGACAGGGGGCACTCGATTCAATTCGTTTGGCTGAGAAGCCATGAACCCATCTGTTGTCTTGCTCAGCAATTTATCCACTGATTTGGAGCTGCTCTCATTGTTTTGTTAGCCTCATATTTCAGCCATTTTTTGCGTGCATTTCCTTGCTTTTGTGTGCGTGGAATTTAGGTGAAACTTCTGGCCCTAAAATGCCCAAATTCAAATGCAAATAAATAGCGCCCCAGGAGCTGTAGTTCTGTCACCTTTGCTGCCTGCGCTGCAGAGGACCCTTCAGCTTTCGGGGCCATGCTGTGTCAACGTGTCACGCGTGTATCACCGCATTCGCATGCGGCACATGCTGGGCCTTTGTTTCATCCGAAAATTGTTGTTGAACAGCCACAAGTTGGCTGTGCAGCTGCGTTTACCCCATCGCATCGGCGCCCACGTCAAAGGCAGTGACAACCGCACGACAAGCACCAAACAAAAGGTAAAAGACAAAAAATAAACAACAACCACAAACGGCAGCCAGGCAGTGGCAGGGGCAGGGACAGGGACAGGCGCAGCATTCGGCTGTAAAATAAATCATAATTTGTCAGAATGAAATTCGTTTGACGTGGCTTTATTCTTGTTTGCTGCCCTCCCCTCCCATCCCATTCCAGCTCAGTCCAGCCCAGTCCATCCCATTCCGCTTTTCCCATTTTCATATCATTTTTATATAATTTTGTAAACCTTTTCTTTTTAAACATTTATCTTTTTTTTCAATTTAGCTTCGCTTGTATTTTGTTGGTTCTCCACTGCTCCGCAGCAGCTCCCCCTGCACCTCAGCCGTTGGACGCATTTTTCTTCATTTAATTTGCATTCTTCTTCAGTTTCTCCCCATCTTCGTCTGCGTCTTGCTCTTGGTCTTAGTTGTCGCTGTCGTCTTTGCTGCTTTATTCGCCTGTCGCTCTTTTTTAATTAGCCAAAAATACGCTTAACAACAAATGACAACATCAACAAAGAGAAATTATAATTTATATGCCCCCCCCGCCCTCCGCGTTTCAGAAAGAAGAAGGCAGACAGCCAGCGGGGGGAGGGGGTGGTGTGCCCCAAAAACTGGGTCAACGTGTCGTATGCGCAATGCAAATATCTCGCAATGCAATCTGCCACGTGACTCACGAGTCATGAAGGATGGACTTTATTTTGCATTCAGTTCCGCGGACTAACCTTCGCTTAATCTTTTCTCGCCTTTAAGTCCCCCTTTTAGGTGCTTCCATCGGGCTGGCTCATAATTCTCTCTGATTCCAAAGAGCTTTTACTTAAGAGATCTCTACACGATGTCTGAAAAGTGCGCCCTACAGAGACACATAAATCGTACTATACATCAGTGTCAGTTCAAGTCTGGAAGGGCTTTCGCCTCATGGGGTTTACCAAAGAAATTGCAGGATACCAACAAAAATACACATGGGCTTGTCGGAGAAAGCCTCCCGATTGATTGTCACTGAAAGATCTGAAGAATTCCCATCGATTATGGTATAAAGCACTTTAAGGCAACAAAATTTAATTTATTTCCCAGAAATATTTCGAACGAGAAGGAACGTGTGACACACCAAATTTCAAGAATAGTTTCCTGAAAGTCCATCAGAATGTAGCTATGATCTTCCTCTAGCTCCCTCTCTCTCTCTCTCCCTCTCTCTCCCTCTTTCTCTCTCTAGTTCACAGAATAGATTTGCAGTAAATAGTGATTATCATCTATCACAGAGTAGATTAGCAGACAACTTAGAGCGAAATAAATAATCCATTAGCTTCGAAGTGAAACTGTAGCTTCAGAACAGAATCATGCCACATGCGTGTAGAATTTTAGCACAGAAAAACAAACGCAACAATGAGTTGCACTCAATTATGCCCTTAGTCTTCCCTTTCAATCATACACATACACAAACATACATACATATGTGGACTCACAAAGCTACAGAGTTATATTCGATGCATGAATAATTCGGAATTTAATATTATTATTATTATCATGTGATATGTTTTACTTGATTTTTATTCTCTTTCCCTGCCAAGCGCAAAATTGAGTTTTCGTAGCGCCCAATTTTGTCTGTTAAGCGCCAAGTGTTGTCTGTTGAGCGCACAAAGCGTCTGCTCCGATATACCGATAGCCACATCGATTGCAGGCCCATGTCCCCGAAAAAAAAAAAAAATGTTATTGTCTCATAGCAAAACCTATTAATTAATTATACAACAAATAAAGCACAAGCTTAACTGCTCTGGCAACAAGGCCTCTGCCCACATTACAGTTACTCATTTGTTATCAAACTGTTAGTGGCAGTGTGACCGAGTGCCTGCTCTAGTTTGGATTTCTGTGCAGGCAAGGAAAAACAATTGCAAGTGCTTTGAAGCAACTGTAAATTCACGGCAATCAAAACTAACGAACATTTGAAAGTCGCAGTAAGATATCGATAGTTGGCAGCTCCCATCACTATACTAAAAAAAAAAGAGAAGCGGCGCTTGTTGAAAAATTTCGCATTAGAATTTTGTGTATTTTGTTGCAATGGCGATGCCCAGCAGCTTGAAGTTTGTGCTGCCACAGGATCCCAGGGACCTGCTCAAGCCGTGCGAGGATAAGTACTACGTGCGCATGACATTCGGACACAACCAGATGTCAGAGAAACTGCGTGGTAAGTGGGGGCGCCGCAAACTGTAGGCACGTGGGCCTAACACTCGACTCTGCACTTTCTGCAGAGGTTAAACTGAAGTTCAGGCGGGCCAAGAATGCGTTCCCCATTTTAAATACCTTCGACACGTTCTACTCTGTCATCGAGCGGATGGAAACGGACGGCCTGTCCGTTTGGCAGGTGATGGGGGCCTTCAATCTGCTGTTGTTGACCATCAAACATCTGGCCGAGGATCTGCCCGCTAGGCTCATCGACTGCGAGCCGCTCATGGAGCCGATGCGCTGCTCCTATTTGAATGCCACCCAGATGTTGCTCTATCTGCTGGTGCATCTGGTGAGGAAGATCGACCGTGCGGTCTATCAGTGGCCCCTGATGCCTGCCTTTACCCACTGGCAGAAGCATCGCGCCATGTTCCTCGTGCAGGTCCACAACATTCTGCAATTGCCGCTGCAGAACCTCTGGAATCCGCCCGTGGCGGCTGACGATTTCATGAAGTGAGCATCAAATGGCTGTGGCTGTGGCCTGAGGCCGAGGCATTGCTGTGTTTCATCTGTTTTCTGCCCCTACAGATTGATCTGCGACTTCTGCTACCACACACTGGAGATCACGCGAATGGACCGCAAGAATTTGCATATTTTTGAAATCCTGTTTCGGATCCTGGGCAGCTGCATTGGGCGCTTCAACCAGGCCGCTAGCGTCCAGGAGGGCATACTGAAGTTGCTGCGGGGCAGCGAGTATGCCGCCAAATCGGTGGCCAACGGCATGCTGATGCTGCACGAAAAGTTCGGCATCTCCACGCTCTTCGGCACTCTGCTGCCGCGCATTGTGGAGGAGATGAAGGTGGAGAACGAGAGCGGTGACACGACTGTCCCCGAGCACTTGGCCGACTTTCTCGCCGAGTTCTCGAGCTTCGCCACAAAGGATAAGCGGCAACGCAGGCCCCACAGCTCCAATAGGAACTTCGAGCAGGAGGCGCAGCGCATCCTCTTCGACTGCCTGTATGAGCAGGAGCTCATGGACTTCGATGGCATAGCCATGAGCATGTTCGACTACATCGAGTGCATGTGCCACTCGCCCGAGATGCTGCTGCAGGGGCTGATCAAGGAGCTCCTGCAGCGATTCGAGCAAAGCAAGCGCCTGGTGCAACTGGTCGCGGGGCAGCCCAGTCGCATTTACCCCTTTGTGGTGAGTCGATTTCTGTTCTGCATTGGCTACATGATCGTCCAAAGGCAGATACGCCTCGAACTGGACTACCCCGAGCAGCAGGAGCTGGCGGCCCAGCAGCAGCTGCTGGTAATGGAGCAGCAGCAGGGCGGCGGCGAGGAGGCCCTCACTGCCGAGCAGATCTATGCCGTCGCCGAGGACAAGCTGACGTTCGATCCGAGGGGCCTGCTCAAGTGGCTGAAGCCCATCATCGACGGCATCAGCAAGCAGCGGCGCGGTCGCCGCGAGATGCAGCTGCAGCAGGCGGCTCTGCTCACCTTCGCACGCCTGATGTGCCACTCGACGGTCTTCTGCGAGTGGAACGTGTCCTTCCTGGTGGACCTGCTCCAGGTGGCCAGCAACATGACGATCAGGGGCCACTCGCAGCTCTCCGTGCGCTTCCCGAACATCCTGCAGTGGTGGACCGGGGGCCAGTTCTACGCGCAGCTGCGGGTGGGCAATGCCACGCAGCGCTTCACGGCAGCCAAGATGCTGTCGCATCTCATTCTGAGCGACATGGTGCCCGTGCGGGCGGAGGTGTCGGACATGGCCCTGAGCGTCGTGGCCGAAAACGTGGACATCCAGCAAATCTGCAAGCTGTTCTTCAAGAAGCTGGCCAAGAAGTCGAACCACCTCTACAATTGGCTGCCGGACATCCTTGTGCGGCTGGGCCGCAGCCACCTGCGCGAGCAGGAGGTCAACTATCGCATTGCCGCGTCCTTCCTGCTGGAGCTCATCCAGCAGGATGGCCAAGTGGAGACGCTCGTGGAGCAGCTCTGCCAGCGCTTCAGCGGGGCCGGCAACGAGCGCCAGTGCCGCGACCTCGCCTACTGCCTCAGCCGGCTCAGCTACAACTTGGACTCGCTCACCACGCTGATGGAGAACATGCAGCTGTACCGCGACAAGCTGCAGCAGGAGGACATCTACGAGTTCTTTAGCCAGATCGTCAACGACCCCAACACACTGGCCAAGCCCGAGCTACGGGCCATCCTCAACGAGTTCATGCGTCGCCTCCAGGCAGCCAGGGACAACGACGCCAATGGCCCGGCAGCAAAGAAGAGCCGCCGCAACACCAAGAAGCGCGGCGCCCGCTTGTAGAATGCACCCACAACACACACACAAACACACTCTATACAATAGAAATACTATACTAAAAAAATAATATAAGATTCCAGGATTCCAGGAGGATTTACCCTGGATTTACCCCTTCCCTTGCACTCCCGCACACTCCCCTTACAATGCCCCGATGCATCTCAATTAGCAAAATGAGCAGCCAACAAGCTGCAGCGCAACACCACAAAGAACCACAGCAACAACGGCAACGCCCACTGCGAGTATTCTGCAGTGTAGTGCAATGCACACACATGTGAAATTCAATTTGTGTGAAAGGCTGCAGCCAGAATACACACAAAAATCATATTAAAATGTAGCCACACTCCACACGCCACCCACCAGCTGCGCCCGAACTTCCTTTTTATTTTTGGTTTTTTGGTTTTTGCCAATCAAGTGGCACTGCCTCCCCCAGCCGTCCTACTGCGTCGTCGTTTGGTCAATGAATAAATGGCAACTGTAAATGAAAACAATTCAAATTAAACATGGTCCGAAGGGAGGCCCAATGGATCGCATGGCAATGGACGGATGGATGGCTGGATGCTTGGTTGGATGGGCAGTTGCTCCTGGGGGCCCTGTGCCCCATTGAAAACTGCAACAGAGGCAAAAACTTCAAATGGAGCGATGGCAGAAAAAAATCAGCAGCAGCAACAGAAGCAAAAATATAAAAAGAAAAATCAGCAGCAGCAAAGTGGACTTCAGGCTAATATCACAAACGCAATTACACGGACTCTCTCACTCGGACAACGGCACTGGAGGACTGTACTACGGGTCCCTGCTCCATGTGGGAATATTTCTGAGGCGGAGGCGACGGCGCGGGGATTCTGGCGAAACAAAAGCAATTGCCCGTCGGGCGAGCCCAGACTGTGCCCCCCGCTTCGCCTTGGTTCCCCAAGGGCTTATTGAACATTGTGAAGCATTCAATGGACGACGCGCGCACTGAGAGAACAGGGGGCATGCATTTAAATCGTTTTAATTGGTTCACAAAATGTGTAACAGCCAAAAATAATCCAAAATGGGACACCAAACAGTACAAAAAACAATAATAATTAACTAATAAAATATCCAAGTCGATTTTTCTTGCCATACTAGCAAAGGGGAAGTCAGCATCTGTCAGTTTGTACAAAAGAAAAATACTTCTAGCTTTAAATAAGATTTAAAAATCTAAAAAGAGGATAGTTTTAGTTTTATTCACTCCAAAACAAATGCTTTAAATAGTATTAGATGGAATATTACATGATCCACTAATTCCTGAGGGTTCCCTTGGCCCTCGTGTCACTTGTCATGCAGCAGTGCAACTCGGTTGCTTTTCAATTGCTGCACTGGAACTATCGGGCGCTACAAGCATGGACTTAGCTAGCACTCAATGCACTTCCGACTGACTCCTGATTTTAATATTTATTTTCTCTCAATGCATCCTTCACACAGAGAGAGAGAGAGAGAGAGGACACACTTACTCGCATAATAGGCAGCCACTTGGACTGACTCGAGCTTTTGTCTCTGAGCCTCGACCGCTCAACCAGGTATCCAGGTAGCAGAAGAAGTTTGTTTGTTCTTTTTCCATTTTGTTGTTGTTGTTGTTTTGTTTTGTTGTTTTCTACTTTTTTTGTATGCTCGTAGTTGGCTGTGTGTGGGCCCTGCCCTCTGGGCAAGTTAACGGAAGCAAGCAATTTAGCTGCTAAAAAGGCCGAGGCCAAGGAATTGCCAATGGCACCGCTGGGAGTTGGTAGCTGGGCGCTGGCAAGATGGGGAGCCAGAGCCAGCGCCAGCACCGGTGTGCGCTGAGAGTCCGCCGAGCAGCGATTGAAAAATCACTTGACTGCAAGGATGAGCAGGGACACTCCTCTTGCATATTTTGAAGCGCTGTGACTCCCCCACCGACAAATCCCATTGAGGTAAATATGAATATTGGCAGTGAACAAGATTGAGATTTGGATTATTTATTAAAGTATTTTCCATCGATTTTTATTATTTATCAATTGTTTTTTTGTTTGCTTTAATGGATTGTTCTAAGTTCTTGGTCGCCCATTGTTAATACTTTGAACAGGTAGCCCACTTATTTATCGATAAGAAATATCGATCAATACTGTTATCTGTCTCGAACAGCTGATTAATTAATTTAAACTTAAAGACATTCCTTAGCAATTTGAAATTTAGGTAATTTTTCGATATTAATCGATAATTGATCGATTTAATTAACGATTACCGATTACAGATAAATCGACTATTTCATGTTTGTCAATATACATTAGGTAAGAGAAATTTCAATGCTAATGTCAATCAATAAATCAATGCAAAAGATTTTCCATTCTGATCTATCGATCCTTCCCTGGGAGTGAAATGATTTGCTCAACGAATGTGCATTCATTTCATGCCTTTGTTTAATGCTATTCACTGCCCTCGGATGCGTGTATTTCAGTCCATGCAATCCGATTCAGTGGCCTTCGAGGGGCTACTTCTTTGGTTGTAATGGGAGCGCCCGTGTGGCGTCGCATATCAATGACTTCTCAAGTGACTTTTATCCCTCGTCCTCTGTCCATTGTCTGTATCCACAACCTTCTTCTCTGCTGTCCTGTCCACTCTCTCTCTCTCTTTTCTCTCTTGGCCTTCCTCTGTGACTCCAGTTGCGTCTCCTTTCCCCTAAGCCTCCATTTCTCTATCACTTTTGCAACTGTCGTAATTTGCGCGCTTTGTTTTAATTAAAATTCAAATGCGTTGCAATTTCATTAATTACCAGTCACTCACCCACAGACACCCCCACACACACACACACACACACACACACAGGATCCACACACTCCATAGACAGTGGCAGACGTGGCAGACATGGCTCTGATGTTGCCTCTGCTGCCTGCTGCCTGCCTGCCTGCCACTTGCAGCCATTTTATAGTTGGGAGGCTTTTGAAAATGGCGCTGACGTGACTGCCAGAACGGACCCCGGGTGCCTCTGGTGCCTCTGCTGCTGCTCCTGCTGCATGCCACCAGCGAAGCGAACCATGAAAGCAAACGCATTCCCCTGCAACAAGGGGCACACGCCTCTGTGCCTCTGTGCCTCTCAGCCTCCCTCACTCTGCCACGGCAAAAGCGGTGAACCGCATTCGCACGAAGCCTGTCCGGCAGTGCTGCTGCCCCTGCCACCCAATCCACTCGCTCTCCGTCTATGTGTGTGTCAGTCAACAATTCAATTAACGTGTTGATGATTTTGTGGCATGCAACATGGCGAAACGAGTTGCAAATGCGTTGCGAGCACTCCGTGTTTCCGTTGTGCCGTGTCTGGACTGCGCATCCGTTCGCTGATGCTTTGCCTGCTCTGTTTTGGCCATACAATTTGCAGGATCTACAGCATTTTAATGAGCAATTGATTGCCAAGGACTCCACGGCGTACCACCACCCACCTCGCACCACCCACACCCCAGGCCCCAGGCCCCTGGCATTGCCTACTTTCCAGCGACAATTTGTCAATTAGTTTGTCAATTGTGTTGGCAACACTTTTCCCGGCCACTGCGCCGGCGGGGCAGCAAGCGAAAAATGTGAATGCTGCCTGCCGCAATTAAACAAATGCTTTGCCCCGCGCTGCCCCTGTCCCTGACTCGGTCTCTGCTTCTGTTTCTCTGTCTCGCTGTCGAATGGCCCGAAGGCAGAAGAAATGCTTAACACTTTCAATTAAACGCATTAATTTTATGGGATTATGCCAGTAGTAGATGGAAGCGATGGGGCCGCGTTTCCGTGTCCTCCATTTGGTGCTGCTTTGGGCTTTGGGCACGGGCAGGGGTAGGGGTGGGTCGCATCGCATCGCATATCAAATTTAATTTGCTCATTTGCCCTAAAAGCTTTTAATGTGTCTTGGGTGGGCCCTGGCCCGGCGCCCCTACTGTCAGCAGTCGGCGGAATGCTGCCCTGCCGCTGCCTTACCTCAGCAAAAATGCGCCCCTAATTAAATTCAATATTAAATTGAGCAAAACGCAATTAACTCAAAAGGCGCACAGCAGAGCACACACACACACACACACGCGAGCAGACGTTGTCGGAGATGGCGACGATGGGAACGATGGGGAGTGCTGGTAAGGAGTGTTCAGGAGGAGGAGGAGTAGACACTGGCACAGAGCCAGGGCATAGGCCAGGCCATTCTCATCTTCATCTTCATCCTCGCATCGTCATGGCCATAGCCAGGGGACATGGCACGGGGCACGGGGCACGCGGTGGGCAGGCAGTGGCAGACACACATTTAACCTAAGCATAACGTATACGCAACGCAACGCAGCGCAGCGTTCACTCTGCTGACTCTGATTTGCCACAGCAAGAGAGCAGCGTGCGAGAGAGAGAGACAGAGCGAACGAGAGAGAGAGAGAGACAGGGAGGCATGGGAGGACTGGCAGCGAGGTGTAGACATAAACGAATGTTGGGCACAATGGCGACAATTGCGACTGTAAGTGCGAAGAATTCCGGCAGCCCAGCCAAGGGGGGCAGAACAAAGTAATCGCAGCTAAGAAAACAATTGATAAATGACACGGAATGATTATGGGAAAAGAAATGCTGAGAGAGATCAGTGAGGCAGTGAGGAGCGGGAATAGTTTTTATTCGCTTCTGCAATCGATAAGTTGATCTATAGAATATAGAATAGAATATAGATTTCGAGGCAGCAGACTCTGAATTATCAAATGAGTAAATCTATCCACACATATATCCTGTCCTTAGCTCTGCTACCCGTCCCTGTCCTAACGCTCTTCGGCCATGGCAGGACCATCTGTTCCACTGTGGCACCTGCACCTCAGCCTCAGCTCGCAATCGCTGCTCTTGTGACTCCACAGAACATTGGAGGCTGCTCCTCTCCCTCTCACTGGTAGTTAATGCTGCTGTTGCTGTTGTTGTGTGGGGGGCGTTGAAACAAAAACGAAGGACAACAGAGGCAGTTACATAGATAACAATTAACAACGTTTGCCAGTTGCCCCCACCCCAGCCCCAGCCACAGCCAAGCACCCCACCCCAGGCCACCGCTACAGCCAGTGTGTGTGCGCCCACATCATCCACACCCACACCCACATCATCATCATTGTGGAGAGTTACCCGTGCAACCCGGGGGCTACGTTTTGGCAATCTTAGATGTCGGCAAACATTTTGTGTGCGTGTTGCAGCCTCCGACTGCTCTTCGATGCTACTGTTTTGGGGAGGGGGCCTTGGTCTACAGTCTCTTGGGTCTCTGGTTGGACTTGTACCGCGGCGTCTGGGGCCCTGGGTTCTCTCTCGCTCGGTCTCTGGTCTGTGGCCACCGATCCGATGTGTGCCAGCGATAACAATGCGCCCCCAGAAGCGAAAACTGAGCGACGGACTCTCCGCCGACACATGCAAAAGCAAAATTAATGTCTGTTAATGTTTTGTAACCGCCTGCCACATGCTGCTGCTCCTCCTGCTGCTGCTCCTGCCTCTCTGCCCCAGCCGCTTGCTGGCTTGCTGCACCTCTGCTGTAAATGCAGCGAAGCAAGCAACCAAAACTTTGGATACATCACTTCACATCCAAAGTGTTTAATGTTTCATAACACAGAACTCTGACGAACTGACGTGCTGACGAGAACACGCCAGAGAGAAGTTGTCTACGGGTTTGTGCTCCAACTACTGCTACTGGGGTGAGCGGTGAGCTGGCGTGGCTGGGGGTTAGTGGGGGTCACAGAGCAAATGTCAAATTGCAATCTCACTTTCAGTCATCTGTCAGTTCTGCAGAGTTTCTGCATTCAGGTCTGCCGAGTACATCCCGGATGGTGATGGAGTGCAGAATAGCGTGTGCTTGCGCCCAGGGGGGGGTGGGGCAAGGGGGTCGTTAGTGGTTTTGATTTTAATTTAAAGTTCCCTTTGTAGTGGTATTTGGGGGATTTACGCTTGGTCTTGGCTTATTGCGATGGCTGGTTGCTATAGCTTAGAAAATATATCGATTATTTATCGATATATTGCAACAAACTGCTTAGGAATTTCATTATTAAACAGCATGGATATAAATTCAAAGTTATGATTCTTGCTACTACATTAGCATATCGATCACTTCTAGTATCAGTTATCGATAACATTCAGTTTAGCTTCGATTATAATTAAAAGCCCATTAAAAGGCGTTTAACATGGCTTTAAGCGCATAAAAGTCAAACTCATGTTCGATAGCTTAACGATAACTTATCGAAAATGTATCGATAAGTGCTAACAAATTGTTTACAATTAAATCAAAGGTCGAAATGGAATTTAAAGATACATATATTCTGGTTATTCTATCACCTTCGATCGATAAATGGCAGAAAATGGCCCCAGCCCCAAGCCGCATTTCCCCTGCCCCCTCTCGCGATCAGCATCCTCCACATCTGAGAGCCATCTCGTAATCAGAATGCTGTTGCATGCATATTCATTGACCGACCACCCACACGCCGTGGCACACGTTCCCCCAGAGGCATCAAGGCACCTGCACAACTACCGCTGCCACTACCTGTGCGAGCGCCGTGCACCAGCCAATCCATGCCACCCATGACCGCCTTCAATTTGGCCGGGCACGTAACGGTGGGTGTTGCCCCAGCAAAATGCTCAACTCAATTGCAATTACATGAAATTTTAGCTTATAATTTGATTAAACTTTTCAATTACAATATGCAATGAAGTCGCTGTGTGGCAGCGGCTGTGGCAGGACAGCGTCTGGGGGCAGACCCGCACGAAGGCGTGCCCCCAATGAGGGGAGTGCAGCGTGTGTGTGTGTGTGTGTGTTTCTGTGTGTGGGGACTGCTAATTCCCACAATTACAATTTGCTGGCAAGGCAATCGGGAGCATGATAGACCCAGACCCAGACCCACATACCACCAGAGACCTCCCAGGCGACAGCCGAGCTGCAAAGAAGGAGAGACAACAACAGCAAAAAACGTAACCTGCACCTGTACCGGCTCTTGGCCATGCGCCAGAGCCAGAGCCACAGCCAAAGCATATGCCAAGGCCTAGACCATGCCTCTAGGCCTCCACTGGCTCTGCCACTGCCACTGCCTGCGTCTCCGCTCTCCTTCTCTTCGTGCATATAATTTCTCCCTATCTTGCTGCCGCTGCCGCTGTCGCACTGTAGCCCCGTTGTCTGCGTTGCGGTTCATAATCTTAAATTGCGAGAGGCCCAGGCACAGGCCCAGGCACAGTCGCGCAGGTTCGTTGAGGGTTTCGGCCAGGTTGGGCTGCGATGGTTGGTTGGTTGGTTGGTTGGTTTGGAACCCAGCCACGTACATACGTGCTCATGTGTGCAATGCGATGGAATTTTATTTTATTTTTTCCTCCCCATCTTTCGATATACCCTGCATGCAGAGTGGCATGGACTCGTATGTAGAAGGAAGCATCAACGATCCGCAGATCCCTTTCAGGGCTGTTCTCTCTGCATGCCAGTGGAAGAATTAAGTGCACGTCATGCAGCAGCGCCCCTCGGCCGATTCGTTGCCTTCACTTTGGGCTGTTAATTTCTCCAGACAAACTTTGCTCATGTTAGTCCACTAACTCTCTCAATATCGGAGTGAAATTTCCACATAATCCCTCTATGGGAAAAAACCCCACTTTAATCCAGGGTATTCCTTGCTTCGCTTCTCCTGCAGCGCCATTCTTTATATTCTTTTTTCTGCTGCTTTTGCTGCAGGTTAATCTAAATTAGTAAAATATACACGCAGCGACAGAGACGGTGGGGCAGGGGCTGACAGGTGGCAGCGGGGCATCGGCAGCGGGTTTAACTAACTCAAAGGTAAATAGACAACGTCAGCGTCTGATGTTGCAGCATCCAAACAGCCGCAACGACATCGTCAAGCGTCGACAACTCTTCAGATTGTTGTTGTTGCTGTTGCTGTTGTTGTTGCCACTCTCCTCTCCGCTGTCTGGATGCGGTCGTGAATGTGAATGTGGCTGCCACATCGTCATCGTCGTCATGCAACAAAAAAAAAACCCCAAGTAAACTTTAAACAAAACTTGGCACAAAGCTGCTTGCTGCTGCTTGCTGCTGCCTGCCTGCCTGCTGTTGCAGCTCCCCGCCTGGGTTGGTGGGTATTATTTGTTGCAAGCTATTTGTTGCACAGAGATGAGCAGCCAGTGCCTGGGGGCTACTGAAATCACAAGCTCAAATGTGACTCGGGGGCGCCATCGCATGTGAATCTGGTAGATTGTGGCATTACGTTGAAGTGCAAGCCCCTGGAAACTGTTCCCAAAAATTAAGCAAGCAACGCAAACAATAAATTGCACGAGTCAAGGCACAGTTGGGCTGTTAGTTTTGTCGGCATTTTATTGGTGACTTCTGTGCAGTGACTGGCTGACATGTGAGCCCCGTCATGTCCCTCCAGTCACATGGCCACAAACCGTGCGCTTGCTCCACTCCGCTGTGCACTCGTGGATGCCAAAAACTAAGAGAATATTCGCCTACTTTTAAGCCGCTTTGCTTTCACAAATCACGTTATAATAACAATCACAGTGTCGGCTCGTGACTTCACTGCGGGAATTTGCCCTCTCTCTGGCGGCAGTCGCAAGTCGGCAGTCGGCAGTCGACGGAAGCATAAGAGGATTTTCATTAAAGCGCATAAAAATGTTGCCCCCCGACCGCCCCTTGCCCGCCTGGCTCCAACAATGACTGTGACTGCGAGAGTACGAGTATTTTCTCCTATTCTTGTGATTGTGGGGTATCTTTCCCACTCCATCTGCATGCCGATACAGCAAAAGATGGCAGAAAAAAAACAGAAACGAAGCGAAAAGGGAGCAGGAGACATTCCCCCACTCGAAGCGACTGCGATGCCAGCCATAGCCGGAAATGCTCAGACAACAACAACAACAGCAACAATACGAAAACAACGCGCGTGCCCCAACAAGAGGCACTGCCTTGGCCTTTGCCTTCCACTCCACAGCCAACTCACACCCCCCCACTCGTCCCTCATTCGCTTGCGGAAAGCACCTTTCACTCAGTGTTGTGTTTGCCCCAAAAACGCAGTCAAAGGTAAATACAGAGAGGCGCCTCGCCTCGCCGAAACCATCGGGGCCCAGAAGTCGCTGGCGAAGATACCCTTAGAGTGGCTTTCTTTTTGGAGCAGTTCTTGGCTGCTTTGTGCTTGTTCTGCCATCAATAATTAAGATGGAAGTGTTGCATGCAGAGGTACTCATTTTTCATGTATATTTATTTATTTATTCAGGCTAATCCACACTGGGAGAGAGCTAGCCTTACAGAGAGAGACTTTCTGAGGAAAACATTTGCCAGCAAACAAGAGCAGAGGCAAATCCTTGAAGCTCTCTGCAAGGGTATCCAAAGTCTCTTTCTCTTTCGTTACAAACCTCTCTGACTCTCCCTCTCCCTCTTCCACTCTTACTCTTTTTAGGCAGCCATCTCCTTGGCTTTCTCAGGAGCGGTGCCAAGTAATAGATGTCACAGATTAGTACAAGGTTATTCCGGCCCTGGAGTTGCGGCTCGAAAGGCCGTCGTTCCCGTCGTTGTCATTAAAAGTGTAATAAATACAACGCAACGCAACGCACCGCAGCAACATGCAACATGCAGTGGCAACATTGAAGTCAAAACAACAGCAGCCAGCAGCCAGCAGCAGCAGCAACAAAGTCGGGGCAAAGTCAAGTACATCGTACGCTGTAGTATCATTTGCACGTACTTGTCACTCGAGTCGTGCCCCAAAGCTCCCCACACCCGCCAAACCCAACCGAAACCCTTGGTGCCTCTTCAGCGTGGGGGCCTTCGGCTCTTGCGGGGCGGTGCGGTGCGGGGGCTACTCCCCTGCTGTTTCTGCCACTGGCCAAAAGACTCGACATGAAGTTCCTGCCGCTGCCACTGTGTTTCTGCTGCTGCTGCTGGTGGCCGGTTGCTGTTTGCTGCAGCCACGATTGCCCTTTGGGCTTCGTGTCTATGCCAAGGCCTAGACAGCTTGTCAGCGACTCATCTTACATCTTCCACTTTTCATATGCAACCGAAACACCCAGACCCATGACGCACTGCCACACACACAAGCGACTGGGGCATACCCTACTTCGGCACTCATTGCAGCTCTGCCAAAGTGCATTTTGATTGGATTGGATTTCCCACAGCAGCTCCCAAGTAGCGCTCAAAGAGGGACGCAAATTCTTCCTCATATTCTCCCCAAAATAGTCCCCACATAAAGATGATTTTTGCTGTAAAGCTTTACCCAGAAATCTGCCCAAAAATCAGCTCAAATCGCATGCATTTCCTACCCCTGCCTGTTGCATCGCTCTTCCCACCGCACATATACCCTCAGCTGCTGCCTCGCCAAGGGGTAACAAAACTTCTACTTGACCTACGCCCCCCTCTCCCTCTCGCTCACTCTCTGTCTAAGTCTCTCTTTGCGCGAGTGAAGGTATCGCATTATGTCCAGTCGACTGATTTGACGAGGGGGACAGACGCACGACGGACAATCATTTGAATGCTCCACACTTTGCATAAAATTAATATCGCGGTGGCCGACAACTCCACACACACACACACAAACAAATCTCCAACCTCCAACCTCCAGCCACCATCCTCCATCTCCTCATCTCATCTCATCTTTTTCTTCGACTTCTTTTTCTTGTGCGTTTTCTGGGGATGTGTTTCCGACAGTTCATTTCGAGTGTTTTAACGGCCGGCCACATCCGCCGCTGGGACGCTGCCGTTTGCGGGGGTGGGGGGTATCCAATACCCGCTGTCTCTTTCTGCCTCTCTATATTTTCTTTTACATTTTTTTTTCTTACTTTTTCTTCTCTTCATTTTTCGGTTTGTTTGCTCGCATAATTCGCTTCGCTTCGGATTTTTTTTATTTTATGAATAACTTTGCCATTTCAAATATTTAATTTTAAAAAATAATTTATTCATTTCCGGCGAAAAGCGAGAACTCTCCCTTCTTCCGGTCTGTACCCTGCCCCTGCCCCTGCACCGCTCATAGCCCCACCGCCTCTGGCCCTCTCTATCAAGGGCCTTCCTGTTGATGATTTTTCTTGGTTCATTTTTCCTGTTGTTTGGTGCTGCTTTTCCGCTTTTCTTTTTTGGTAACCGCAAAATAATTTTCATTTTCTTTGTTTTGCCTGAGGAAAGCTATCCCCCCGCCACCAAAAAAAAAAAGTGGTGTGGGCGGTAAATTGAAACTGAACTGTAATCAAAGCCCAGCTATTGATGTCATCTCGTCAGCGCCATCATCATCCCTATGCCACTCCACTCCACTCCACTCCATTCGCATCGCAATCATCATCTGCTTGCTGGGTTGGTTGGTTGGCTTGTCCATTGAGCGGCAAATGTAAACGAATTTTTGCATCAATTGGCAATATGAAAATTTCAGTTTAAATAAAGAATATTTTTTGTCGGTGGAGAGAGCAAGAATTCAATTCCAATATGAGGTGGGGGTTTGCCACATTTTGTAGGGCTCCAGGAAAATGCCTAATCCAAGAAATTACTGCAAAATAAATATTTTCCCATTCATTAAGTGGAAAAACAAATGAAACATTATCCATTTGATGGCAGATTCGATTGTTTAACGTTAAAAAATCGTTTTAGAGTCGATTAATTTTCCATTTCCTGCTCCATTTGTGGCATACATCAATATAATTGGCTGAATTTCATATATTCATTATATTTAAAGCTCAATAGGCCTCAAATTTCATTCAGTTTAATATTTCTTTGAAATGAATTATAATGCAAAAGTTTCCCAACTACGTAACGACTTAAGCGAGCCCATTGAGAACTAATCAAATAATCAAAATAATGAATGGCATTTGCGGGATGAACAGCAATTGATTTGCTAATTGCCATTACGTGATATCTAATTCAGTGCTAAAACACAACTCCAATTATTCCTTTGCTGCGTTTAACGATTTTATACGCTGGAACCATTCATTCCACTCAAAAGCAGAACATTTCCCAGGCCGAAAACTGACTCATGCCAAAACAAATGAGAACTCAATCAGGAGAGCCCTGAAGCAAGTGACTAAGCGCACAACTAACTGCTAGTTAGAGTAAATCTGTTTGTTTTTTTTTGTTCTTTGGGATTGTTTCACTCAGCGCTGATTTAAGGGCAAGTTCGTGGGCATCGCTCATACGCCAGGTGTGCCACAAAACACACCCAGACACACAGACAGAGACAGACGTACTGGTTCGAGACGTATCGTTAACTGCTGGTTAAATCAACCGAAAATTGATTGCACTCATTTGTGCGAAGCTTAAAAATGCATTCGATTTAATTATCGCGTATAAATTTCAGGCACGAACTCTGCCCCAGACCCAGACCCAGCCTCAGCCCCAGCCCAACTTTTCACTGAAATCCAATCCAATCAGCAGCAGCAGCCGCAGCAGAGTCGATGCGATGCGATGCGTTGCTGCAGTTAATTGTGCGGCTTTTTGTGGCAAGCACAGGCAACGAGTGAACGAAAATACGAATACGAATCCGTGTACGAATACGAGTACATTCGTACGCGTATTAAGTGATTGTTAAAGGACTTTAATGCTTCCAATGAGGATTGTGCAAACAATGGACGAGTATTTATTGTAGAAAGCAGCAAGCTGTGCGGAAAATGCACTGAAAATGCACTGAAAATGCAGCTTATGTACAGGGCTTTGCCTTGCCAAATGCAAACGGAAATTTCGAATATTTCTCCATTTTATTGCTTAATTATTTGCTTCAATCGAAATTTTAGGCCACATTTCGCCACGATTTTATTTATTCCAAAAAATTACCACAAAATAAAATTACGGCAATTTGATGCGTAGACACGTTTTTGGCATTGTGGCTTTTCGATTTTTCCAGCTCCACCTCCACCTCCTTTTTGTAGTGGGCAAATGGCTGGACAATTAACGAATTTCAAATATAAAGCATACGCCGCATTGGCCAAATAAGAACTTAATGGCATTTTCCACACGAGCATTTCTCACTTTGAATGAATGAACGAAAGCTTAAATTGCATGGAGCGCCATGGCTATGGCTCTCCACTGTTATGCTAATAATAACTTTATGTGAGCAACAACAACAACAAAAAACAAATGATGCATGCTACATTTTAATGAAGTCAAAAATATGTGAGATTTTATTAGTGCATTTTATTGTTTATCAACGATGTGTGTGAGTGGGTGCGAGAATGGATAGAATGGATGGAATGGTCTGTCGATGGATTGTTTTTCTCTCGCTTTTGTTTCCTCTGCCTTTTGCGGCCATAAATAATGCGTAATGAACCCTGTGAGCACAGGGAAAACTGTGCACTGGCGTGGAGTGGAAACTAAATCACATTGTTAAGCATCTCTCATTTGCTTTTTGCGAACCAGCAGCATCAGCAGCTGCCGATACCCTGTAATTACAGGTGCCGTCTAAAATAGGGCATAATGATGCCAAAGAAGGGCTTAAGTACTATCTAAAAAATGATCTACAAGCAGCAGAAGTTTGATCATTAAAAGTACATTTTCCATATTAATTTATTGCCCCATGAAACCCAATTTTGTGTGCTATTTTTGGAGTATTTTCTGGCATTATATCGAGTATTTTTACAATTTTTTTTTAATAGGTTCTAGCAGCCTATTTATTCAAGTAGCTTTTGCAGCTCTTTTAATTAAAGATTTGATTTATTTTTATTGTAATCTTTCTGGTATTTTGTTGATATAACTTGCAGTTTTTTCTATATTATTCTTTGGAGATTCTTGTATTGCGTGTCAAAGAAACAGCCCTCATAATTAAAGTAACCAACATTTTAACACCTACTTAAACTGTCTGTTAAACTGTTGGCCAGTTAATGCTGGATGACTTAATGCTCCATCAGTTTTCTGACACACATGCGGATTATTCAAATTTAATGTAAAACACACTCCACACACATTTCCATTCGCATTTTTAATTTATATTATATTTTTGGTTTTTAATTAGCCTGCATTTTATTGCCCCCGCCCTGCCACCGCCTTCCAACTCATTAGCCAGCGGCGACTGCAGTGGCAGTGGCAGCGGCATGGACCGGTGGCATGCCACAAACAATACATCATTTAAGGCCTTCATTAGTTTATCGGCCATTCATTGGGCAACTGTTTGGTTGGGAGAAAAAAAAAATGTTATTAGCGACAGTTTAAAATTAAATTGCCTCTTGAATTTTTTTATTTATTCCCTTTTATTTGTTGTTAATGGTTTTATCGATGTTGTTGCTGCGTTTCCTCTCTTGTTAGCATATTCATTTGAGAGTTAATGAACTCGTCAATTAATTTTCCATTGTTTGAGCAGCCGCTGGCCAAAATGACAAATAATTCAATATTAATATGCCCCAGCCAACCATGCAGCCAGACGCAGCGGCAGCGGCAGCACCAGCAGCCAGTGCAGGGCATGCTTCATAGGGAATTTAAATCCCATCCATATCCACAAGAACACTTTAAGTTGCATGCTGCAGTCGCCAGAAATTAACCTCTGGAGTTTGTTTTTGTGAACGAAACTGATTGAAAATTGATTTGCTGCCTCAAGTGTTTTTTTCGGCTATAAATTCCTTGGGGAAAGAACTAACAGAAGTTCGGGGGTGAAGCTGCAGTTACATATAGCAAACACCAGTGTCTTAATTGTGCAAAGATATTTATTGCGAAGATATTTATGAATTAAATCATTGGAGAATGTCAGTTAAAATATAACTAGAAATAGTGGACAGTGCGAAATCAAAATCATAAAATTACAAAAATATATCAATTAAATGATTCTTCTCATTTTCAGCCTCGTTGCTCTGCTTTATAGGTTGCTCTGCCTCATGTGGCACTGAAAAATGGAAGCCCTTCACGTTGCAAATTCTGCCTGGAAGATAAATCTCTCACTCCCCTCTCTCTTTCTCTCTCGCTCTCCGATATATGTAAATAAATGAAAAATCTGTAGGATATACTATATCCATATAGATACACATAAAATCTAGAGTGATAAGCAAAAATCATGCTGAAAATTCAACAGCAAAAGCGGATCCCAATCGCAATCCCTTCCCTATGTGTGCATCATTAAGACACTCTCTTCATGGGGCATTTACCTACAGAATGTACTGCCATCTCTTTCCTTTTGTGCGGCAAGGGTTCAAGGGGAATGCGAGGCATGGGTGGAGTGGGGTGGTGGGGTAGGGTGGGGTGGCATAAAAACCACGCAATTTGCTACACTTTTAACACTTGCACGGCTCAATGAAGTGCAACGAGACGCACTCAACTAACCCAGCAATCCGCGCTGCAACCTTCTGCGTGCCCCCCTTTCGAGGCAAGTCAAAGGCAATGGCCACACGGGGGAAGAACAGGGGGATGGGGGGGTCTTTTTTTGCATAGAGAAAGAAATGGAAATGGAATCTGTGAATGCTTTTTGCGCAAGCAGAGAAAACGATTTCAAACCGAAGGCCGAAGCCGCATGATTCTGCGGTTGCACTGTGAATGCCTCCTGCCTGCTCCCTCTCTCTCTCTCACTCTCTCTCTGTCTCTGTTGCACGCGTGGGTCAGTGTGTAATCGAATCCCTCTGCCGCACAGGCCCCACCATCATCATCATCAGTGGGAAGGCCCTTTTGACCGGCTTTTATTTGCCTTTGGACTGGCTTTTCATTTGGCAGTCAACGGCTACGCTTTCGCGCTTTTCAACATGCAACTGCGGTGACTACGTGCCGCAGTTTTTAACTGCCTTTTACCACTCTGCCGCCACACTGCCACTCTGCCCACTCTGGCCACTCTTTCACTCTCCTTTTGGCCGCCCCTGCAACATCGCTGGGCCACTTCTCCCCTCCCCTGCAGGCAGTCAGTGCGATTCACAGAGCCAAAATGGATGAGACTGCAAATGGAACTCCAAACAGAAGTTGCCATTAAAACGACGCCTACTCTTGCCCCATGCTGCATGCTGCATGCTGCATGCAACGAGCGCCTCCCTGCCAGCCTTAAGTGTTTTGCGTTAAAAGTCTACATTAATATTTCCCCTCAAAACAAAAACAAAACAACACACAAAACACACACAAAGAAGGGGAACAAAAATTATATACACAAAAACAAATTCGAATTGGAAGTAATTAACACTTGAATGAGGTGCCCCTCGAATGGTGGCCGGGGGAGGAAGGGGCAAGGGTGTCAGAGTGGGGCAGGGGCGATATCCAGAGACAGGCAACAAATCGCTGCAACTTATTAACAACTCCCCCATGGACAACCGACAGCCGACGACCGACGACTATCCCCTGCCCCCATTGCCACACATTTTCCAGGCGAGAGGAGAGGAAAAGGCCATCCAAAATGCTGCTTGAAAATTAATTTGTGTGCGTGTCGGGGGACTCCCCGTTGTGTCGCACACACACACACACACGGCCCTTAACCCCCGCACTGTGATCGAATCATGGCCCTAGAGATGGGTTATGTGGGGGCACGGCACCCATTAGCGTCGTGAGCGATGGACAATTATTTGCCTTTGTGGCAGCTTCTGGAAATACTTTTCTTTTTGTAGCAACTAACATTTCACGGCAGGCAACACGTATGTGGAACGCAACAATGGAACAGTGAAATAATGCTGCGAAAAAATAATATAAAACTAAAACAAAACAAACAAAAATTATTTTTAAGTCTAGATATAATAAATAATAAATAATAGGAATAGAAAAAATATAAAACTAATATTAGAAATTAACAGAGAAATTATACTACAAAATAATAACAAAACTACCATAAATAATATCAGAAAATTACTGGAAAACATAGCCAGAAAAACAACAATTAATGCTTTAAATGAACCCAGAAAAGGAATAGAAAATATGCCACAAAAATATTTAAAGAGTTCTATAAACAATTGTCGAAAACTAAGCTAATGAAAATATAATAATAATAATTAATAATTAAAAAAATATTGAAAATTCTAAAAATGTGCCAAAAACTCTATTATTAAACCGCAAAGTCTCTTCAGAATAGAAAAAACCCATCAAGGGACATATGAGTGGAAGACCAAAAAAAGCTTTCAGTAGTAAATCAGAGCGTCAAACGGGTATAATACCATTATCTGATGGCACAACAAACGCTAGAATATATTTAACGGCACAATCTACCCAACAATTCTCACGATTAAACCCTCACGCATCGCTCAAGTGTACACCTTTTTGTGTGCCTCTGTGCCATCCCTAAGAGAGCCATTTAAATGCCGGGAAACACACAAATTTGTTTGGCTTGCAATGCCGTTGCTGCTGTTCTTCCGACTATTGTAAGCAGGCGGCATTTTCCACCGTGTCGCTGGCTGCTCCAAACATCTAATTTTCTTCATTAACCCAGAGACAGAAACCGCAGAGATACACCCCAAAAACATACAGATACACAGACACCGACACAGATGCACAGATTAACAGATACACCCTCATGAGCACACACACCACAGCCAATGGGCACGACAAAATGCTTTAATAGTTTTTCCGTGCCTTTAATTTATGTGAATTTTCAAGTCAGCTAACGAGAAGTTGAGGTGGCAAATGTGGATGGGGGAAAATGGGAAGTGGAAGTGGAAGTGGGGGAAATGGATGAGGCGGCCATGGAGACAAAACGCCATTCGATTTCCCCACCATCTACCCCGGCCCCAAAAAGCATTTAGATTGCAATGAAAATTGCTTTTAAATGAAGTTCTGTGCGGCGGCGGTGGCAGTGGCGGCTACTGGGGAAAATTAAACCCAGGAAAACCTCTGCCCTGCCGTGCCGTGCCCACTGGCCCACACACATTATTTCCGTTTTGTTCTTTTATTTTTTTTGGTACCGAATGTAATCGCAGTTGTTTGTTGGTTTGTTTTCCACAGTTGTTTCTGCGGCTTTGGTACAAAAGCATTTGGCAATTAAAATACCGCCGGACAGACAGGTGGCCACAGGTTTTGTCCGAGTGCCGCCAGTGAATAAAAAGCCGCAATAAACAAATGACCAAGAAGGTCAACGAGCACTGGGGAAACTTACTTGCCAGAAATTGCATTTTCATTGGCCACTGAGAAAGTGGAAAACCAGAGGAAAATACATGTACACTCATGTGCGTGGAGCTGTTTCTGGAGCCGAATAACTCATGTATAAATTCATCTATAAAGCGTAAGCACGGCCCCTGAATCGAGTCAATTAAATCTCCCCATAAGTAGACGATTGGCAGTGCAAGACTCCGCTGCTATGGCTGCTGCCTGCCACATGTGGCAGAACACAATAAGCAGCAAGGATTCCAGTGCTCAGGAACGGAAACCAGGCGCATAAATTAACAAAACGAAGCTGAAACGTACACAAACGCAAAGCCAAGGAAATTTCTCTTATATTTTTTTTCTTTTGGTGAATGAAAAGCGAGAAAATTAATTGAAATATTCGCCTGTCGCAGAGAGTCGCCCCCGAGTACCCAAAGGAGCAATCCATACCTGCATACGTACAGATGTATGTAAATCTGTGCAATGCTGTCGAGTTAAGTAATAAATTAGTCCCGCAAAAGCCAACAGAAGAAGCCATCAACCATTTGGCAGACCCAAAGGAGAGGCAAAGGCAGAGGCAGTGGTAGAGGCAAAGCCTGAGACGAGTGTTTTCTGTGGCTACATTTTTTGGTCAGTTGTTTCGAAATCATAAATTACAATTTAAATTTTATAACGAAAACTAATTGGAGCAACATCAACAACGAAAACGACGACGACGATGACGACAGCAGCAGCAACAGCAGCAGCAGCTCTTTGAAGTGCTTCTAGCCACAGAGATCCAACAGCTCCAACAGCTGCTGCTGCTGCTGCTGCTGCTGCTGCTGCTGGATCTGGACCTGGCCAAAAACAGACAGCCAGCCAAAAGAGTCATAAAAAACACGAGTTGATGCGACCAGAAGGGGCGGCGGTCAACCACTTCCATATGGGCTAAAGCACACACACAAACATACATAAAACAGAAGAGACGAGAGGAGAAGAGAGAAGAGAAGAAACGATACTCGTGCTCGTGCAACAATTCCATTCCGCTGGGGCACCGTGTGGGCGGGAGAGGCTTGTGTTGGCTTAAGCAGCTTGTGGTCGACCGCCGTCCCCCCACACCACCACCACCACCACCTTGTCCAACAGCCGAAAAAATCAACACAAAAAATCACGAAAAAACGCTCCAAATAGAACAGCCAAAAGTGGCTACCTACCGCGAACAAAAATACACAGCAGTAAAAACGCTACGGCCAGTCGATATTACGACGCTTGGCATACCTTTTGGTGGTCAGCATTATCGTGGGCTGGCTGAGACATCCTTGCCAAATGAGAAATCCGCAGAGGAAACTCTTTTCGAATGTGATATTTAATCTATACTTTTCTTAGGTTTCTTTGAGTGCTACGAAACTCTGAAATTCTTTTCCACAGCCACAGAAAGCGATTGCTTGAGGGGAATTCCACTGTTGAACTCTGGCTTTAATCTGGAGGTTATATGCCCCATTGAAATCATGTAATAACAGGGTACGGGTACCCTGCAAATCCGCTAAAAGTTGAACGTAAGACAAGTAGCCGTAGCCCTGCCTCTTAAGGGGGCGTGAGCAATGACTACCGTCGTGATGCGTTGCCACTGCCGTTTCTGTTGCTGCCACTGCCACACGGATGGTGTCGTTGTTGCTGTGGCGCAAAATGCTTGCGCAAATTAAAAAGTAATTGCTTGAGAAAAAGTCAGAAACAGAAAATATGCAACAAACAGCAGCAGCAGTCAGGAGGCAGCAGCAGCAGAAGTCTGCGGAATGTTTCGTAGTTGCAAGTTGAAAGGTTTCAAGTTGCCAGCTAAAAGCCAACAAGTCATCAACTTATCGTTGTTTTTCGGTGCCCGGTGCCCGCTTTCCGTTCTCCGTCTCCAGGTCCTCGCCTCCATCGAACAATAGAACGCGCAACGGCAAGGCCATGTGGAGACCGGGAGCTGCCACCGTCTGTGGATCTGTGAAGCTGTGGCTCCAGCAAAAGCAATCTGCCAATGTTTTGCCAAGTGCTGCATGGCATTGGGCTGCGGGCAGGAGTGGAGACCAACAAAAAAACAACAACAACAAAAACTGATGGCCAAGAATCGCAATTGCTATGGGGAGCAATTAAATAGGAGTCGAAAGTGATGAATCAAAATGTGACGGCACGAGAGGCCAAAGCAGACTGCTGCTGCTGCTGCTGCCGTTGCAACTGGAGGTGCCTGGTCCACAAATCTGCCGGCAGGGTATTCGTTGTACCCGCAGGCAAATGAAGTACAGTTGCTGCAGCGCACAAATTAGAGTCAAGAAATGCCCGAAGTGTGCCTCTAATTACTTCTTTTAAATTTATATTTATTACTAAACTCTTTCTTTTGATGGTCTTTGTGCATTCCATTCCCCAATCATTTTTATTTATTTTGCATTGCATTTAAAGTGCAGTCACCAAACATTCAGGCGACATGCAGCAGTGTGTATCGGTTCGAAATCGATGAGCAATAGAACCATTCCCAAAGCTTCCCTAAACATTTTTTGTTCGATGTTTCAAACACTTTTAAACATTTTTTCATGGCCTAAAAGTATTTAAATTGAATTTCCTTTGCAAAGTACAGTGTCCACTTTGCCATTAAAATACAGTCATCACATGTCACGATCGTTGGGCAATCATTTGGCCCTATAAAATCATTTGTTCACTTGCATTTATTTATTGCTCTGCCATTTCTATGCATTTGAGAAATAATTTCCCTCAATTTGCAATGAACAGAAGTACAGTCACCGCATGGAGTGACATTTATTTTGTTTTAAAGCCTTGCCATCTGGGCATCTGGATAAAGAATTGCATTTGATTGCCCAAATAAGTGCAGCATTTCCTTCTACTGAATATATTTCTACCTCTCTCTCTCTCTCTTAGTCTTTCTGAATGTCTAACATTCTATTGATTCCCCTTTGCCAATGTGTGTGGTTTCTCGATTATCAAGCGTCCTGCCACACGCCACTTGCAAGTTGCAACCTTTTAATTGTAGTTATTCGTTGCACAGAGAACGTCTCTGTGGAATGCTTTTGAGGCGAAGGCTCAAATGAATCCTTTTGTGTGCATTCCAATACGAGAACGACTACCACGAGTACTCCCACCGATTATTCGCTTCTTTTTTTCTTTTTGCTTTCTCCTGCCCTCAAAGCACCACACATTCCGTTCCGTTCCATGCAACACAAGTACAGTACCGGGCATGCGGCAAGTGTAATTCAACCTTATTAAGATTCCCATTGCGCATTTCTTGTGCAATTCGCTAGCGGAATTCCGCTGGCATTTCTCTATGGATTCTCTCGCAGTCTCTGTGGGGCAACAAAATCACATCACATAACTCGTTGGCACGGCTACTGGCTACTGGCACTGGCTGCCTGCCGACTGCCGACTGCCTCGATGCCCGGTTGCATGCAAATTAAGTACAGTCTCGAGTCCTGCCACTACACAAAGGACACTCATTATGCACTTCCGCGCTCCGCTCCACACTCCCACCTTTTCTTACTGCCTCTCTCCCCTGCTTACACACTCTCCCACTCTCTCGCTCTCTTCCGCTTTCTGCTTGCCTCTGCCAGGAGTTTTTATTTCCATGGATTATTTTAAATACCCCCAACACTTTTTGTGCCAGTCGCGTTGCCAGCCAAAGAGAAGAGTTTAAAAAAAAACTATGCAGTTTATGATTCAAGCTAAAGAGGCAAAAGGGATGCCCGCTAAAGGATACCCCTTGTGGCAGAGATCACGTGGCAGATCTTCCCGTTTCGATTTTAATATTTATTGGAGAGTTTTGCATTTTGGTGTATCGTTCCAAAAAATCTCTGGAATATTCCCCAACCTGTAGCCAGCTCAGCACTTGTTCGTCGTGTGCCGGAAAGTCCGTAGATATCCCATGATACAAAAGCTCTCGCAAAAGTCACCGTAGATGCTTTCGCATAATCTCCATCAAGAAACGGAATGCCCTGACACCTCCATTAAGTTGCCGTGCAACAAAACGAAGCGCCAGGCTAAAGCTAAAGCAAAAGAAGAAGGCAAGGGCCAAAGCAGAAGCAGAAGCAGAACCAGGCAAAATGCAAACAAAAACGAAACGGAACCAAGCGGAGGCGCAGCCTCTGCCAGCACATTTTATCACATTGACACGCCTCTTGTTGCTGGCTCTGCTGCCCAGAGCCTGGTTGCCCTTGCCCCCTCTGCCATGGGAACCACAGTGTTGCGGTTATGCAATAAAATGTTGCATTTTGCTTTCGGTTTGCATACATTGCCACAGACCGGCAATGGCAGTGTCTGTCCTGCTCTGCTCTGCTCTGCACCCGCCACCCCAGAATCCTTCTGGTTGCATGTGTGAGTGTGTGTTGCAACAAGCTTGACTGTGCCACACAACCAGCAGATAACTCTCACTGCTGCTGCTGGTGCACCTGCAACTGGTACACGCGCCATATGTTCCGATTGCTTCTCTTCTCCGGCAAGACGAGCCTGTTACGAGTATTTCCTCAAACGGTGTCGTTCCTTTAATTGTTTCTCGAAGTTCGTCAGTGCTTAGGACTGTGCCTCGAACTAGTTGTACAACACTGTTCCCACACAACACTGTTCCACCTCTTGGTGTTCTGGCAACTGTGCCTTGGAGCGGCACTCTTAATGAGTTTCTCAACACTTCCTACAACTATTCATTCGTGGCTGCCACAAAAACCCTTTCTTCCACAACCATTATGCAACACTGCTCCTCCCCCGAATACTCCTGGGGGGAACTCTCCCTCCAAAACTGTTTCTTAAACTGCTTCTGGCAATCATTTTCTTCAGCTCTTGCCTGGAGTATTGCTCCTCCAGCTATTCCTTCAACTGTTGCTTCAGCTGTTTCTGTTTCTTCAACACTCCATATTTTCCAACACTCTATTCTTTCTTTCAACACTGATCACTGATCCTCCAGCTCGTTCTGCACCATTTCCATCTTCGAATCTCCCTGCCGCACATCCAGCCACCGTTCCTGCCACAAAAACCGTAACTTAAGCTTTGCAATTTGTTGCAAGTCAGTGTTTGTGGATC
Source organism: Drosophila ambigua (assembly GCA_018150905.1). Lineage (NCBI taxonomy): Eukaryota > Metazoa > Arthropoda > Insecta > Diptera > Drosophilidae > Drosophila > Drosophila ambigua. The sequence continues at coordinate 1,873,096 of JAECWS010000151.1, read as the reverse complement.
TATCTGTATATTTATGGCTCTATGGAACTGCTCTCGCCTCTCTCCTCTCTCCACTCTCCCCTCGCCGAACTGTGTGTTAAATGCGCACAGCTGCCGGGATTACCGGGCGGAATTTGCAAATGTAAACGCAGCGAATTAGTCGCGCGAGCCCTCCGAGAGCAGACCCCGGACCTGGCCCTTGCCCTTGCACCCCTTGCCACAGGGAACACAGCGCGGAGTGCAGAACAGGACACACCCTCGCACACAGCACTGCGAACAGAGGCAGAGGCGGGGGCGGGGTGGAGGAAACATATGAAAATCACACACAAAAATAAATGTTTTATAGAAATGGCAGGCAGGCAGCAAGCAGGCAGGCAGAGGCAGGCAGGCAGCATCTCAATGAGAGTCCAGTCGAATGGGCAGCAGACTCCTCATATAACAATGCCCTTTGGCTTCTCGGTTTCCATTTCCATTTCCCACATTTGCCTCATGCCACATACCACTCCTGAAAACCCACTCTCCCCCCACACACACCCGTAGCGATTGCAGCCAAAAATTTAACAGATGTCTCGCATTAGATGCGCCTCACTCGACCCCAGAGACCCGCGAGCGGACGGGCGAGCGCTGAGCCATGCCGCAGCAGCAGCACCGTGGCACTGTGGCACGAACAGGCTAATTATTGGGTGTGAAAAATAATACAAAAATAAAGCAATCAAATGAATGGCAATGAAAGATTACTGAATGAAAGCAGCAAACCTATTTGTGGAATCGCATAAAAATCCGATTCTCAATAAACGATTTATGTTCTTTTTTTATTTGCCATAATTTCATCAAGTGATTTTTTCCTGCACTAATAACCCAGCAAATTCCATTAATGTGTCTGTATGTGAATCGGTTCATTGCTTGGATTTGTATCTCAATTTTTACATTCATCTGTAGTCCATCTCCAGTAAGGATTCCCCTCCACTGTTCTAGCTGGGAAACTTCTTTTGTTTAAAAATAATATATACAATTTTCAAATCACTTTTCAACTAATTTCGTGCCACAGTCAGCGGTTTGTCAGCGGCTGCTTGTGTGGGTGCGGGGCGGGGGGAACATGGACATCCATCGGACATCGGAGCAATTTACTCGACGAGCAACAAACCAAACGAAATCGAAACAAATCGTCAACGAATAAAGCAAATCTAAATATTAATGTGCGACTCAATGAGTCGGAAACGAGCTGCCACAAGGAGCGGCAGGGGCAGGGGCAGGCCACAAGAGCGGGAGAGCGCAAAGCAGAGCCGCCTGAAGGTGCCTGCTCCCCCTCCGCCCGAGATAAGCCATGCGGCAGGTAGCAAAACTCTGTTTCGCGTTCGCGTTCCTTTTTTCAATATTTACTCTTTGGACGGGAGGCTGGCTGGCTGGCTGCCTGGCTGCGCTGCATGCCACAAAGCCAGGCAGCGGCAGGCAGCGACAGAGAAAGTGAGCGACAGAGGAGAAGATAAAATATGGAAATGGGACACAAAACGGACACCAGCGGGGGGACATCCCAGTGGACGGACTGGAAATCGGCTGGAAATTTCTTTCGCTTTAGACATAAATATTTTTTATCACTTGCCATCCCCATATCTCTCTCTCTATTTTTCCCTCTCTCTCTCACTCTCTCTCGTTGCCTCTCTGTCGCTTTTATCCCTGGGCTTTCTTCCTGTTTCGTTGCATTTGTAATGAAGTCCGGGTGGACTATCCTGGTGTATTCCGGCGTAGACTAATTCAAATTTAAGCCATAGAAAATTAATATTTTCCCAGAAACAACACCCACACAGCCACTCCTCCTCTTCCGGGACAGATACGAGGATGATGGAAACCCAGGGAAATGGAACGGGATAAGCACAAACAATATTTCTGGGGGGACTACCTTCCATTTCAAGGTCAGAGTTTAAAGGCAGTAGTACCTACTATTCCCCACGACGATGCCAATGAAAACACCAAAAAGATAATGCCACGAAATATTCCTCTCTTTCCGTTGTCTTAGGGGAGTAATCGTGCAGCAGAGAGCTTTTCCTATAATTAGTTGAATTAATCTTGTAATCGCACTTCTCCTTATTTTTTCACCCTCTCTCTCTCACTCGCCCCTTTTCACTGCCCCTCAGCAATTGTCATGGGATGTTGAGTGAGGGCCATAAATTAGCTTTTTCACTGACGTTTTACCAGTTGAGTCTTTAAGCCGCTGACCTTTCAACCCCCGCCTGAATGACACACACCCACACCCACCCACAGATCCACACCCACGCCACTGAGTCCTGTCCTTTTGATTAATATTTGGATGGGGACAACGACGAAGACGACAAAGACAAAGACGACATCGATGGCCCACAAAAAGTTAATCGTTTGTTATTTATGGCTCTCTGGAGGCGGCTTGGGGGGCGTGCCCATCAAAAAGGTAAGACACTGCACTGCACTGAAGGAAATGCTTGATGACAATTGCGAAATTCTAAGCCCTAATATTTGGTGGGAATTTATTCGATTCATTGGAAATTATTTGCAGCTCAAAATATAAACAACATTTATGAACTATGTAAAGAATATTCTAAATTTCTGGATTTTATTTTGGAGTCTACTTTAAATCTCTGACTATGGAAACCAATGTTCGCTTGAAGCAAATTTTTTGTGGGAAACTTTCAGCTTGTGCCCGTTTTCTTATTAATTCTGTGCATATATTTCTCATGCCTTACTTATTTTCAAGGCCTTGGGCGGTTCGTGTTTTCCAGTGTTTTCCCTTCAGAAAAGTTCAGGCATAATGATGATATAGATGACAATATTTTTGACAACAATGTGACACATGGAAATGGGACTCCAGTAGGAGATATACATATAAGCAGAGGCATCAAGCAGCGCCACTGGGAATACCAGAAGGCAGCCGCAATTTCACAACGAGCGGCTATGCTATGCCATGCCAAGTGTTCAAATAAAACACCAAAAAAAATAATATAAGAAAAAAAAGAGAGAAAGAAAAAATGTTGATGGCAATTTTGGAATCGACGCTCAATTGCCAGAGCAGTGGGGCCTTGGGGCCGTGTAGGATAGTGCCCCCCAATGGCGAGGGGCAGCCAGACAATGCCTGCAATTGAAAACGGCACTCGATGATGCCCCAGCGCTGATGCACTTGATTTTCCTGCAGCAGTGTCCAATGCCATACGAATGACCATGAAAAGAACTTTGAACTTGAGGCTTCAATCGAGGGTTGCAAGAGGCAGGAGGCAAGAGGCATGAGTGGCATGAGTGTAGGAAGGGTAGCAAATCGGTGGCTCAAGTAAAACATTTAATGAATGAATCTGTGAATGAATGAATGAACCTCCTTTCAACAGCCACTAAACCACACAACAGATAAGAAACGTGTACATACTCGTATATATTTTTTGAGCTACGGATAAGAACAGTGCGCAGATAATGGCCACACATTTGGGTGTACAATTACAGTCGGAGCATCTCCGTATAGCCAGTCATTCCTACAGCTCAGGTTTTACCATCCATTGCTGGATGATGATTTATGTATTTTATATTTTTATAGGCTTGTGGACTGTATTTCTGTGGCAAAAATAATCAGTTTTAAATCAGGAATACATTTCGAACGAATGCCAAAACGCGTTGCCAATATTTTCCATTCAAATCTATGGAAACCACAGCCAGAATTTCCTTTTAAATTTGCTATTTATTATGCAATCAAGTGCTTTAATATCCCAGCAGCACTCCTTGTTTACTTTCGAGTATTTTTTTTTCCTTTAATTTTAGACAACATTTATTGCAATTCCTTGTGGTTTTCATCATTTAAATGCGAGACTTTCCCATAGAACACTTAACTAACTTTTTTTGTCTGACTTTCGCTTTTCTTCAAGTTCTAAATATCATCTTTATCTATGGCATGTCCACTGATAATACTAAAATTTGTGCGGGTTTCTTAAAGAAAATAATTTGGCAGGAGTCTTTATGCATTTTATGGGAATTTTTCGTCATTGAAATGAAGGATATCATCAGGCAAAAGAGCTCCCACTGCTGTAGAAGAAAGTTCTCCTCTAGTTGCAGTAAAATATAAGGAAGTAAAATCAAATCCAAACCCAAGAACACTTTTGGATGCCTCCTTAGAACTGAGACTTTTGACAAGAATGCCCCAAAGTCTTAGGGCCTTCAATGGCATGGATATTACAGGTGCGGGGGCATGCCCCAGAGTGAAAAGAAAGGGCGCTGTACTCACTTTTACATTCGTTGGCATCGTTATCGGTGGCACGGCCCCAGGGGCGGTCAAAGTAGAAGGGCTTGCAACGCTCGCACTCATCGCCGGCGGTGTTGTGCTTGCAGGCGCATGTCATCGTCAGCTTGGAGCTCATCTGCCCCTGCAGCTGCAGCTGCAAGCCGGAGGCAGGGCGTCCAAAGTGTCCATGGGAGAGGGCGCCTCCCGCTGCAGCTCCTGGCGACGGGGCGTCATCGTCCTGGCCATCATCCGTATCGGTGGCGGAGGCGGAGACCGCAGAGCCAATGGTTGCCACACACTCGGAGGCGTGGCCGTTGCACTTGCAACGCCCGCCGACGGCAAAGTCCGACACAGCATAGTGCTGCGTGATGGGTGGCAGTGGCAGCTCCGCTGACGGTGGCGCTGTGGCGGACGCAGAGGCAGAGGCGGCGGCAGCCTTCACCTGTGGACTGGGGGTGGTGGCCGACGCGGCAGCCGCCGCTGTGGCAAGTTTCGTCTGGTAATGCTTCTCGTAGGCGCTGCCGGCGCCCTTGTGCTGCTTGGAGTGGCGCTTGCCGCTGGGCCCATCGCTGCCGCTGTCGGCGGCATAGTCCAGGTGGAGATCATCGTCCAGCTCGAGATGCTTCTTGGGCTCCTCGTACTCCTCGTCATAGCCGGCGCTGTCGTTGTCCTGCAGATTGTAGTCGTAGTCGTCCTCGTGCTCGTCCAGCTCCAGTTCGGCCTCCTGGCTGGCGCTCATCTCGTCGCTGAAACTATTCGCGTTGCGCTCCTTCTGCAGCAGCAGCTGCGGCGGCAACTCCAGGCGATGGAACACCACACGAATGTCGGTGGCCGTCACCCAATCCTGCAGCACCAGCGACGAGTCCAAATCGTTGGCCGACGGCCTGCCCTCCAGCGTATTGAAGGCGAACCTCTGGGCGGCGCCACCAATGTCGTGTTGCGAGTTGATGCAGCGTGCCTCCTGTTCGTTGAATTTCGAAATTTTGGCGCGATCCGGACGGCCGTAGAACTTCTGGCACTGGGAGCTGTAGAACTGGAAGGGCTGCCAGGTCTGTCCGAAGTCGGAGCTCTTGAAGATCGCCAGAGAGTCGGGTCGTGCCGCACGGGGGCAGAACGACAGGGAGATGTACGTGAGCTCGTATTTCTTGCCCAGCGACAGGGTCAAGGTCACATTGTCGGGTGGCGCTGTGTCCGGATCGTGGGGCACATTGACGCCCGCCGAACGCCAGCAGGTCACGTTGCTGGGATTGTTCAGGTCCGTCAATGCGGCGGCGCCACCACCGGCTGCGGCATGCCGCTCGCACACCCGGCATTCACCCAGCGAGCCGTCACGCTGCAGTTCACAGTAGCGTTCCGGCCGCTGGCCGCCGCAGATGCTGGAGGCCTGCACCGGATTCCCGTAGGCGGCGTTCACGAAGCTGGGCAGACACTTGCGGGGCTTCCCCTCGAAGTAGCACGGATCATTGGGGGCAATACCGCCGGAGATGCAGAGGGGCGCCAAGGCCAGGAAGAGCACCAAAAGCTCCATATCGTGTTCGTTGCACTCTCTCTCTCTCTCTCTCACTCTCTACCACTCTCTCTTGCTGCGGCTCAAAGGCTCTGCTCTTCGTTCAGTTTTGTTTCTCTTCTGTTCACTCGCGAGGATCAGTACACACACACAAACAGAAAAAAAAAATACAACAGTTATAACGCGGCACACACGCGATTGATCGGATCGTCAGGCGTCACTGAGTCTGGCAGCAGCGGCGACCGCATGCAACATGCAACAGCTGCCCGCGCGCTCTTCGTAGTGTCTCTTATTGGGGCAGCCCACAGCCAGCCAGCACCACTTACGCTTCTCGCTCTCTTTCGTTCAGTGTTTTTGTACAACAGCCGGTGCTCTCTTCCAACTCGGTCAACCTTCGGCGCTGCTCTGTTCTCTGCTGTCGCTTCCTTGGCGGCAGTATCCTGCTGCTGCTGCTGCTCTGCTGCTCTGCTGCTGTGCTGCTTGGTAAAACTCACCACTGGGGGTGGCTGGGGGCCGGACGCATGTTGCGGAGGCTGCTGCACACACACACACAGACACAGAGACACAGGCAGACTGCTAACACGAACGAACTCGCACACGAAAAAAAAGATAACAACAAAAATGCGTGGGACACGACGGAGGGTTACGTTTTCGTTTCGGCTTTTACGCTTCGGCTTTAACGCTTCGCTTTGTCTGTCTCTCTCGCTTGCGCCGCTTCACGTTGTTCACCTGGCTAACGGTTTTGAATGAATGAATAAATGAATGAATGCATGAATGCAGGGCGGCAGAACATGATGCTGATGCTGGAGTGTTGCCAACAGATGATGCTGCCAGTGTTGCTGCGCAACATTTGTTGCTGCGGCGTGCTCGCACTCGCTTCGCTTGTGTGCTGTGTGATGTTTAGCAACAATTGTTGCTAGGCATTTGTATTCAATAATGATGGAGGAGGAATCTAAGAGGGGGATCTAGGCATATTTTAAATGGGTTTAGTTCTTACAAAATCTGCGAATAAATTCGTTTGTCTGCAGAAATCCTTAAACAGGAAATCACACAAGTAAAACAAAAGCAAAAGCTTCGCAACATCCGTTGTCTGCCCAGAACATGCAAGACAGAGAAAGAGTGAGACTGAGAGAGAGCAGCATAGACAGAGCGACGCCTGCGCCATCTTCTCAGCATGCGTTTCGTTCGTCGCTGCCTCTTCCACTTAAGCAGCGCTTCCTGCAAATGGATTTTAATGCTCAAAGTTTAACCCACGGCATGCTCTTCCCCCCCGCCACAACAGCGCCCACACCTCCTGCAGCGCTTAGCAATTTGTAAAGAGCGCATTACCTGTGACCCACACACCCGCACTCGCGCTCTCTCGCTCACACTCACCCAGTGCCGCGAGAGGGAACGTGCCGTGGGAGATCTTCGCCGAGCTTCCGTTATACCTTTGTTGTTTTCTCCACCTCTCCTCGCACACGCTCACACACAGTCACTGCGCTGCCGCTGCTCTGCTTATTTTGATACCCTCTGTAAAGAGGTATGCATTGGGGTATTGCGGATATATTTAAAATGCAAACAATTTAAAGGAAACTTGGACAGCTGGTAAATCCTAACGAGTGATTGCTGATCTCTGCTGTGAGCACTACCCAGGAACCTAGTTCAACGAAAATAAAAACACAGGGTATTCAATGCTTCGATCCCCCCAATGCTTCAGCTTATTTCTCTTTGATTTATTGCTTGTGACATTTCTTCGGCTTTCGCGTCCGATTCGAAGTCGCAGCAGAAGTCGAAGTCGACGTTGACGTCGGGGCTGCGCTTCAAGTGGTTGCCCCCTTGCCCTTTCCTCTGCGTTCAGAAATCCCCGTCGTTATGTTTTATTTATAACGGATTTGGGCCTTTCGTCGTGCATTGTTTATAAATATTTATGGGTAAGTGGGAAAGGGACAAAGAAAGGCCGCGAGAGGTGAGCCAGGGAGAGTAGGAGAGAAGGAGAGATGGATAGTGGTTCTCCTTTTATGATTCCTTTTTTGCTTATTTTTTGAACTGCTGTGGATTTTGCTTCTTTTCTGAATACCCTTTGAAGACGGTAGAATACTTTTTAAACACTTTTTGGCACTGCAGAGAAGCAAGTACGGACCCAGAATAAAAGATAAAATACCACAAATTATTTATTTGCTATTATTTAGTTATTATTTTTTATTATTATACCGATTATTTAATAATTCTGCAAATATTGATTAATATTCGATGACTTTGTCATATCGAAATTATTGCTGTAGCATTATCTCTTACATATTTAATTTCAAAGCCGCCTGTACAAGAATCCTGCAAGTGTGGAGATCCACCTTGAATGGGACTGCCTCTGAGAGGGTATCTGCGAGTCGCAACAACTTCTTCTTCGTCTTTTGCTTTTGTGTTTTGGGATTTTTATTTTGATTTGGGTCCGCATTTTGGATACAATATTTCGTGCTGTCCGTAATGGAATTTTAATTTTATTTGCTTACATCCCGCAGCTCCTAGGAAAGTGGAAGGCGATTTCTTTTTCTTTTCGAGTGAAATCAGCCCCCAGAGCACAGCACAGCACAGCACAGCACAGCACAGCGCTCCATTCCACTCCACTCCACTCCAGAGCTGGAGCTCCAGTTCCAGATCCGACTATTGTCAGCGATTGTCTCCTCCGTTGGAGGATGGGATGGCTCCGGGGTTCGTGGCGTTCAGTGGAGCAGAAAGGTGTAATTATGACGCCGGGGCCACTTGGTCGACTGCCGCTAAATGGCCATGACCACCACCACCTGATCATTATGATCATTATGATGGGGCCTCTGTGGCATTGAAGGCGTACTCCAAAAACTGCGCGTTGATGGATCCGAAAGATGTTTCCCCAAAAAAAAATATATACAAAATGCTTTCACTCTAATAGGCTCTTTCCTACAACGTTTTTCCTCTTGTCCTGGAATGATTTAGCCTTTAAAATGTGAACATTCCTCATCGAAATGAATTGAAATTCTTTGAAAATGCATTAAATGAGTTTCAAAGCCATTTGGGAAACATTTTCACTTAAATCAAGCTTATCAACGCTTTCTGGAGCTGCAATCCAATGCCATAAATTGCTAAGAATAATTATGGCACACACACACGCTCTGCATACATCCGGGAGCTTGCAGGCATTGGGCACTGGCTCTTCTTATACAAATTCCGACATCATAAAATGGCAGGCAGGCCAGGCAAATGACCAACCAACACACAAATCAAACTATTTTCACTTCACTCTCTTTTCGGTCGCTCTGAGGTTCTGAGGCAACATAAAGCAAGGAGGCACCGTCGTAGGGTGACGCACTGTTTTGCCAATGATTTTGAAAATATTAAAAAAAATATATATATATACTTGGCAAGAACTTCTGAAGGTTATTTAAGGTTATATTATAATAATATATATAATAATGCATGAGAAAGAAGGTTCTAAAATATTCTACTGCAAATAAAATTTGTCGCTCTCCCTCTCTCTCCCAGTGTGTCTTAGCATCAATCATTGACGTCACAAGATGCAGCATCTCCCCCCTATGCGTCACCTTTTCAGCGCAAGAAACCCAATCAGAGTTTTCCCCCACCCCACTCTTTCAACAACTCCGCTGAAGCAAAGTTATTTATGCCGTGTATCCATGCCATATAGTTTTTCGGTCATACACCGACATACCACCAATGTAGACCACAGAATCCGCCCCGCCCCTCTGGCTGCCACACTCTGGTTCCCGCATGTATTTATTTATTTGCATTTGTGTTAAATTTTCAATTCATTTTCCGGAAAAATATCTCGCTTTACTGCTTTGCCAAATGTTTGCTAGAATATTTGTTATTTTCCGCACTCGCCCCAATGTTTTTTTGTGGGGTTCAGAGTTCCGGGGGAGTTGTTCTTGCGGCTTCTATGTATTTCTAATGAGCCTTATGGGTGACTGGAGTCAAGTCCCGGTCCCGGACCCGGACCCGGACTGGACCACTGCCTCTCATGTGTGTGTGTGTGTGTGTGTGTGTGTTTAATTTGTTTCATTTAAATGATTTATTTATTTTTGCTCATTCGCAAAGCTTTCGGCATGCAATGCAGACGCACGAAAATAATCTCTGACTTTTGTAGGAGTTGGCAGGCATGCCCCCGCATACTACTTCGGGGCCTCCCCTTCCCCATCCCTTCACATATCTTGGGGGCCAGCGCCGCATTGTTGCTGGTCAGAGTTTTTGGTTCTGTTCTTGTTTTTGTGTGCGGGGGAAATTGCTTCTGGCATTTGATTTGTACATCATTTTTAACGAAGCATACTGCTCCCATATATGTATGTGTATGAGGTGGAGCCGAGTGGCAGCGGGGCGGGGCGGTGCAGGTTCTGGAACGGAAGGACATGGCAATGGACAGACAGACACGAAACATATCCTCATTGCTGTAGCTCTTGACTCTGTGGCTGTTTGCTTCGCACTCGCTCTCTCTCTCTCTCTCTTTCGCTCTTTATCTTTCTCCTACATTCAGTTAATGAACGCAAAAACGTGGCTTGCAGATGTGCCATACAGTGAACACTGTACTTAAAGAACCCCCACAAGCTCGGAAGCTGCCACCACACGGACCTGATTTTTCTCTCACGCAAACTGTGCTCCAAGGCACGTCTTCACTGTACATTGCTGTGTGATTTCCCCCAAAAAATACACGTATGTATATGTATACATATACATATATGTACATATACTTTGTGCAGTTTTCATTCGTTCGTTCGCTCGCTCGCTCTGCTCCTGACAGGATATTAAATAGGCATTTTTCATTTGCAGGAAATATTAAATCAACAAATTAGAAAATTACAATACAAAAGAAGGAGCGAAGCGAGAAGCGGGCGGAGAGTCAGTGGCAGTCCTAATGGAATTGAACGAAGCAAGGAAGGAAGAATACATTGTGTATTTTGTTGGGGGTTCCGCCTGCTTGCCGCTTTTGTTGTTTGCTCAAGAAGCCAAGGCTGTGCGTTGTATCCTTATTTGTATCCAATCAGGCATGTCCATCAAACAATCCTGCAAATTGTACACACAAGAAGAAACTCTTTTTAAGATGGGTCTTAAGTGCCTTAAAATAGAAGATTTAAATGTTAAATGATGGTCATAAAAATAAGTGGCTTAATTGCAAATATTTGTCAGCTCTTTAAGAACATAATCGTGAGAGCTAAATTGATGTCTTAGTCGGGTTTTTATTTATATTTTGTGTGTATGGAATTTAACTTATTTTTAATTAAAAAACGGCAAAGCGGCAAAAGCAGCGGCTCTACTTTTATACCTGCCACTCATTGCTGGCATTTTTTCGCTTTTGTTTTTAATTTTGCTAAATCTGTGTCGCTTTCCTCTCACACCAAAGCACGAGGAAAACTGTGAGAGAGAGCGAGTGAGGGAGATTAAGTAAGGCGCTGCAATTTTGTATTTTCATAATAATGATCCGATCTGATCGGGCTTCGGCCATCCAGGAGATATGGCTGTTCTCTGCGATTCTACAACTCTCTCCCCTGCTGCTTTCTTTTTATGGCTTTCCGCTGTACGAAGGTCTTTCCTGCTCTGCAGTTCCCATCGATCCAATCCAAAACCAATTGCTGGTGGGATTACCAAATCAAATGAACCAAAAAGAAAGAAGAAAAAAAACACACGAGGGAAATTTCAACATAGGATTTGGAATCGAAACTCGCATTTGCCAGTTCCCCCGTTTGGGTTCGGCATTGAGGCATATCTTTTCTTTCCTTTGCCACTGCAACTGCAACGTTCCTCTACTTGTGCCGCGGGGCCTGCACCGTTCTACGCTCTACGCTCTGCTCAAGTGGCAGGCGGGCAGGCAGGCAGACAGAGAGAGGCCCAGGCGTTGTATGGTCATATCTCAAGTGCATCAGCCTCATCATCATCATCATCCCATGCTCATCGCCGTCGCTGGCGTCGCTGGCGGCATCGTCATCGATGGGAGACAGCGACTATCGGGAAATCACGTAATGGGCACGTAGGCCAAATATTTACTTAAGCCCCAGTCTGAATCGAAGGGAGGGAGTCTGCTCAGTTTGCTCAGTCCGCTGGTGGATGGAGCTGCTTTCCCACCTTAATGTTCTTCGTGGCAAACCAATTGACTTGACAAGTGAGGAGATCTGCCGCTGCCGCTGCCCCTGCCGCTGCTGCTGGTGTGGCAGGAAGGGAAGCGTGAAGGAGTCGCTGGAGTAGACAATGACTTCCTGCTGCAATTGTTTGACTTAATTGCCAGCGCCCTGCAACTGCAAACAAAGCGCAAGAACGGGAACGGGAACGGGATGGACTCTGCATTCCAAGCGGTGCGGTGCGTAGAACATTCCTTTGAGGACCACCCGCAGGTCCCCGCTGGCCTTAGCAGCTGATTTCGGTGCAGCAATCAGTGATGGACCTGCTCCCCGGTCAAAGGGCCACAACCATTTCATTGATTATGGCAGGCAACATGGCGACTTGGCATGTGGATGGAGCAATAAGCCCGCCCTTTGAGGGGGAAATCGCCAGCACAGTGCGAAAAGAGCGAGAGGTATGCCCCGCCGCCGCCGCCTCTGCCATCGTCGTCGTTGAGTGTGGCAAATATCAAAGTCAAACAAATGTGAAGTGTGTGTGGCAGAAGTGGGGCAACAACTCCTCTCCGGTCAGGGGCCACATGGAAGGTGGCAAGTGTTTTGCACTAAAAGCGAAACTACTTAGCATTTGCCGCCATCCAACTTCTGCTGGCAAAAGTGGGACTCAGAGACGCAGACGTCGACGCCGACGGAGACGGAGTCTGGACTCCCAGAGTTGAAGTTGAAGCCCAAAAGGCGCAGGCTGGTGGCGGAAACGGTAGCGGAAGCAGAGCAAAAGCAACTGAAACACAAACGGAAAGCAAAAGCAAAAAGGAAAAATGAAAATGGCAAAAAGCGAAAGCCCAGACCGGGGAATGAGGTCAAGAGACCAAATAGGCTTACTGACATGTGTGTCTCTGTTTCTCTGTTCCTCTGTCTGTTTGTCTGTTTATCTGTCTGTCTGTCTGTCTGACTGTCTGTCTGTTGGCCCACTTAGCCTACTCCCACTTCTATTAAGTCCCTTTTGCGGGAATTTAACGGTCAAATCGCTTGACTTTTTCCTGTCCAAAGAGCAAATTCCTTGAGGCTCTTTTGGGGGGCTTTCTTCAGCTCATGGGGCTTTCTTTTTACTCGTGGGGATACTTTTGACTTTTCCATGCCATATTTGGCTCGAATTAACAGCATTTCTATCTCGAAAGAAGCCAGAATTCATTTTTGTCGCTAGTCCAGTGGCTGTGCGCCCTGAAAGCTAAAACCTCCTGCAAATATATACTCATCATGTTATTTGAACATGTTAACAATTTATACTCACCATAAAAATCCCCGCAGCTCTGCCTCCTGCCACCAGCACTTCATTTCTGTACATTCCTTCCTTCAAGTATCGTATTATTGCATTTAATCACAGATTATTTCATAGTTCCCAATCGTTTACTCATCCATAACCAATAAACTGGCGCATCTCTGGAACAACATTTAATAATGGCTGAAATTTTGAAAACAAAAAAACACACAGCTGTTCCTAGAGATGGGAGATGGCACATCGATAGCTATGTTCGATAGTTGCAGATATTTAACGTTGTCATTTTGGTGATTTTATTATTCTTTTCTTTATATTGGGAGTATCTTTGCTCAACCATGGCGCGGACATGCAATTTAGGGAGCTTGCTTCTAAATTTAAGAGTTTTATCAGCAATTTCCCAGCAAGAAACACGAAATTAAGCGAAGGCATGGGCCACGATACAGATAAACAAGATGGCGCAAAGAATGCCGCCATTTTGTACCCTTTTTTACTCATCTACGTCTACATGTCGATTTCCAACAGAGCGCATAATGCATCTCGCTCACACTTATTGGGTTTAAGGTGGCAAGCTAAAGGAAATTTACAAAATAATACCCTGTATTGGGTATATTATATGAAAGCGTTTCCGATCCCATCTCCATACATATATGTATATATTCTTGACCAGCATCAATCGACGAGTCGATATAGCCAAAAATATGTTTAATTTTTCGACTTATTTGATATTCCATACTTTTTTTTTATATAAATTACTTTCAATCGTGATTAGTTGAAAGATTTATTTGGCCTCCACGATATTGCACACTTGCATATACATAGCCCTGTTTTAGAACTTTATACACTAAATAAAATGTGCATGTACGTACATAAATATTGTGCAAATGTCTCGGCTTTGAAAATTTGTCAATAAATTCCTTTTTTTCTCGGCCAATTTAGGGCCGGATCAACCCTCAACCGGGCCCTGTGCAACCATCAATCTGTGGCCCTCCATTCTTTCACGCCAGTTCCTTTTTTTATCATATCTAATAAAAAAATTACAAATTAATGAAACAAACAATAAATTTATATGTTTATCAGTGGCTATTATATTTTTTATCCACAATTTGGAGTTTTTTTTTTCAAAAATTGTTTGTGCTAGCCCTAGGGTGGGCCCTAGGCAACTGCTAATCCGGCCCTGGACCAATTCCCGTCATCCATCGCTAGTTGAAACTTCCATCTCTACTAAGCCGACGCACCAAACGAAAAAATGAAGATCCAGCTGCACGTCCGATATTTCCCTCTCACTCTCACATATGAAAAACAATGCAATACAAAAACCTACCCTCGACCGCATGCACACAATGGGTGAGAGCGAGATGCACTGACACCGAATCTGTATAAATAGAGAGAGCGCCCAGCACCCGGGGCGCATTTCTCGTCTGGCCGTCGTGGCGTCTACATGTTTTCTTGTCTTTTTATACATATATACTATACATGAATATATTATATATTTTACAAATATTATATTATCTATTATATATATTATTATACATAAATACTCGTATATTTAAGTTGCAGCCTGGATCGACTGGTCCGTTATTGGTTTACCATTTTTTATTATTTTGCCAATAAGAGTTATTAGCTTGAATTGGATCATATTATTATTATAACATTGTACTTGGTCTACCAGAATGTGGCAAGTATCAATTTTTTTCGGTTCTGTCGGAACTGAGCGGGGTTTTGCATAACCGCCCATAGCGATTTCATTTTCTAGTTTCGCTTAAACGGCTTAGAACAAAGAACCTTTGGCCTTTGGTTGCTGTTGGGCTCCTTCAAAAGTCCTTGGCTTCCATACTTTCGTTTTATTTCCGCTGCGGACTAGCGTATTGAGGCAGTCCGGCAAATGGGTGCACCTCCAGCAAAGGTCGCACCATCTTAATTTCTGAAGAATTTGTTTGGCCGGCTGATCATTCAGGCGCCTGTCATTTCGGCAAAGTCTTCTGCCAGCTCCGGCCGGCACTCTGTTTTGATCTGCAGCCTACTGTACTCAGCTTTATTTAACGTGGCGGTTCCACAGGAAGTGAATTCAACAACGGTGCTTATGTGATTAGTCAATGCACAGTCACGGTAAACTGGCACATGCGCCAATTAACGCCCCAAAACAAGGATAGGGTACCCTAAGGGACCCTCCGCCCCATTGTCCCCAAGTCTGTCGCCATTGGGTCCATCAGTTGCTGCCGTCTGGAAAACGCCTCGCTAGCGTATCTATCCAGAAGCCATATTCGCCTAACTCTCCTGCGCAGGCACCACTTCGGAGACGAAGTAATATTTATGCCACAATATTACTGCAAAATTAGAGATCCAATTTGAGAGTTTTATTTCTGCTGCGGACTAGCATATTGAGGCAATCCGGCAAATGGATGCACCTCCAGCAAAGGTCGCACCATCTTAATTTCTGAAGAATTTGTTTGGCCGGCAATATGTGCAATATCGTGGAGGCCAAATAAATCTTTCAACTAATCACGATTAAATAACAATATCAAAAAAATAAAAAGTATGGAATATCAAATAGGTAAACAAAATTAACATATTTTATTTTTATATATTGTATTTATTTCCCACCCCCACCACTCTGCCCATTCCTTATTTATGTTGCGGCAGGTCAGCTCAGGTCGCTACATCAGCCCTCAAAACAAAACGAAAAACCAATGCAAGCGGCCAAAAATTTTAGAGCCCACACACAAGCACAGCCCTGAGCCCTGTTGGGCTGTGTCGAAAAATTGCGCATCTCTAGTGCCCGACGCCCATCCCTAGTTCTGATGCCTAGCAACAGGCCTGACAACAGAATGAAAAGCGAAAGGCAGTTGACGTGCGACTGTGTTTCAGCGGCAGGCCTCACTTCCCGTTTGGGCGTCATTGAGACAAGTTCTCCTCCATTTATTTGGACTTACTATTTCTTAATAAATGCCATTTTTATTTAACATTTAAATAGTCTTGAGTGATAAATAATAATATATTTTTAAGGAATTTATAAAAAGAATTTGAATTCAACTTTGAATTCTTGTTCAGGTCGAGCCTGTTCCTCCTGGTCCAGGGGTGAAATACTGATATTGCTCGACATCTGAATGCCTCTGCAAAGGCCGACACCCGTTGACAATACGTCAAAGACTGGTGTGCCGCTGAACTTGTGACCCTTCTGCAGCAGATCGATGAGTGCGTGGCCGTCGCCGGCATGGTGACTTTCTCCACATCCTGGCTCAGCTTGATTCGCGGCTGGCCATTTTGTTCAAACAGCCCAAGGCCGGCTGACGCTGACATGTCACTGGATGGGCGAGCAAACCATTTAAATCTGATTATAACTCCAGCTCAAAAGAAAGCTCACCCAAATGTGTGCCTATGCCAAAGCAATCGATCGTATGGCCCTGCTCGTTCAAGCTCAGTATGGTGTCCTCGTTGATGTCGTTCGAGGCCACAATTGTCAGCTTATTGAACCAAGGCACCTTGAAGCGCTCAGCCACCTTCTCGAAAAAAAACAGCTGAGGTAGGCCAAGTCGCCCGAATCAATGCGTATGCTCTATAAACGTGATGGAACCATATTGGGATTCCGTTTTTGGGTTTTGCAAGTGCCTTTAGGAAAAATCATTTCCTGTGTCGGAATTATCTCATTTTTGGGAGCAGCACAAAATGTTGAATATATTTTTGTTCGCTTCTTTTCGTGCGTTAAGCCATGCAGTGTGCTCTCTCGGACGCTTCATTTAAACTATTTACATGTAAAAGCAAAAATTACTAAACAAAAAATTGTTCCAAAATATTCAAGGGATTTCTTTACGAAATTTCTGCAAGGGTTTTCGGTTCATAGGAAAAATGCTTCTTAAACTTAAAAGACGACGAATCAGAGAAAATTAAGCATGGAAGGGAAATGAAAGAATTTATTTTATTTATTAATTACCATCTATAATTGTATTTCATGGCTTTGTTAGGCTTACTATAATCTTTAAGCAACCACATCAAACCATTAATACCCCGCCTTTGGCATCGCTTGATGAGGCACAAAGAAATGTTCGCCTCTGGAATTTCCTTTAAATCTACCATTTATTCTTTCGAATTTTAAAAGAGAGGGTACCACGTGGGGTTTAAATGTATGCTCTTAATGTCTACAAATTTAGAGTAGATTTGTGCTGCTGCACTTGCTGAACTTGTTGCCTTTTCAATGGCCAATTCCCAAGATTCCCATGGGTCTCTCGAAACTTTTTTACAAAATTCAATTAGCCATTGTAACCCATTCGTTGTGTGTGTGTTTTTGTTTTGGGCACTAGTTCTTTGGCCATATTTTATCCAAAACAAAACGCAGACTAATACTTTCCTCTCATTGCGGAGAGAACAGCTCAAACCCATTTGTAATACCTTTGCTATGAAGAACTGCAATAGCTGCTGGGCCGCTGAATTTGTAGAACTTTTTTTGCATTGGCGCTGGCACTTCAGTATTGAGTGTCTCGATTTTAAATGGATTTACATCGCTTTCATTGGATTGCGAGGATAAGCCTTTGATTTGACGGCTGGGTCTCGACTCTGAGTAATGAGGCGTCTCGAAAGTGGACTCATGCTCATATCCAAGGGAACCGGCGGTGGTAATACAAATCATCGGCATAGTGCACCATTAATTTTCCCCCTGGAAAACTCGCTCTGGAACATGGGCCAGCGAACGCTTAACTGTGAAATTGTCAAGAAAATGCGTGTTTGAGCCAGATTAAATGCATTTCATTGTTGATTTATTGAGGCACAGGCACTAGCCAACATGTCAGCCCTAGCCCCCATGTTTTCCCCTCCCCACACACTCTGCCCCAAAGGGTCCACTCCACTGATTCCAATTCGTTTCGCTCCTATTGTTGACTCCAATTATTTATGGGTAGAAAATGAACGACATGAACAAGTCAAGAAAGGCAGGCTATCAAATTTCAATGTTGCCTTCAAAGTTGACCCCCGCAGCATGTTGCCAGGCTGCGCCACAATGGTGAATTTCTCTTGCCACATGTTGTCGCAGATTTGTACACATGGATCCAACTATTAGGGAACTTTAAAATGTACTGTCAACGACTATAAAAAATCAAAAACAACATGCAGTGATGCTTCGTGGAAGTCCCTCCTAAAGCATTTCGTAGCATTGGCCAAGCAACATAGTTGGTTTTTTGTATTTCCCAGGGCCGACATGTGCCCGTCGCACCGAAAAGTAACGGCCGAGCCAAGCACTGTGTATATTTGTTGTTGGAGCGACTGAGCTTCACGAGCAGTCAAAGACGAATAAAAAAGAGATAGAATTACAATCACGCCCTCAGTCCACGGCGGCGTCGCGAAAAAGCGTTTTTTTTTTTGTAATTCGAGAGTCTCTTTTATTATTCAGCTGCATTTTTCTCTATATTAAAAGGTGTCAATAGGCATACATTTTTACCCGATTTTTTTTTCATTCCTGATCATTTAACATATGTTAAAAAAACAATGAAATTTAAATTGATATCTACTTTTATGCACGATAAAAAAAATAAAAAAAGCTTAGTTGGTGTCTACTTTTTATGCAGCGATAAAAAGAAAAGATGCAAAGCTAAAAAATATCGTCCTCGCTGGTGTCTGTGTTGCTAGAGTATTCTTCGGTTCTAGTGTCTTCGTCTTCGCTGGTGTCCGTGTTGCTAGAGTCATCTTCAGTTCTGGTGTCTTCCTCTTCGCTGCTGTCCGTGTTGCTAGAGTCATCTTCAGTTCTGGTGTCTTCCTCTTCGCTGCTGTCCGTGTTGCTAGAGTCATCTTCAGTTCTGGTGTCTTCCTCTTCGCTGCTGTCCGTGTTGCTAGAGTCATCTTCAGTTCTGGTGTCTTCCTCTTCGCTGCTGTCCGTGTTGCTAGAGTCATCTTCAGTTCTGGTGTCTTCCTCTTCGCTGCTGTCCGTGTTGCTAGAGTCATCTTCAGTTCTGGTGTCTTCCTCTTCGCTGCTGTCCGTGTTGCTAGAGTCATCTTCAGTTCTGGTGTCTTCCTCTTCGCTGCTGTCCGTGTTTGAATTTTTTTTTAATTCTGGTGTCTTCCTCTTCGCTGGTGTCCGTGTTGCTAGAGTCATCTTCAGTTCTGGTGTCTTCCTCTTCGCTGCTGTCCGTGTTGCTAGAGTCATCTTCAGTTCTGGTGTCTTCCTCTTCGCTGGTGTCCGTGTTGCTAGAGTCATCTTCAGTTCTGGTGTCTTCCTCTTCGCTGCTGTCCGTGTTGCTAGAGTCATCTTCAGTTCTGGTGTCTTCCTCTTCGCTGCTGTCCGTGTTGCTAGAGTCATCTTCAGTTCTGGTGTCTTCCTCTTCGCTGCTGTCCGTGTTGCTAGAGTCATCTTCAGTTCTGGTGTCTTCCTCTTCGCTGCTGTCCGTGTTGCTAGAGTCATCTTCAGTTCTGGTGTCTTCCTCTTCGCTGGTGTCCGTGTTGCTAGAGTCATCTTCAGTTCTGGTGTCTTCCTCTTCGCTGGTGTCCGTGTTGCTAGAGTCATCTTCAGTTCTGGTGTCTTCCTCTTCGCTGCTGTCCGTGTTGCTAGAGTCATCTTCAGTTCTGGTGTCTTCCTCTTCGCTGCTGTCCGTGTTGCTAGAGTCATCTTCAGTTCTGGTGTCTTCCTCTTCGCTGCTGTCCGTGTTGCTAGAGTCATCTTCAGTTCTGGTGTCTTCCTCTTCGCTGCTGTCCGTGTTGCTAGAGTCATCTTCAGTTCTGGTGTCTTCCTCTTCGCTGGTGTCCGTGTTGCTAGAGTCATCTTCAGTTCTGGTGTCTTCCTCTTCGCTGCTGTCCGTGTTGCTAGAGTCATCTTCAGTTCTGGTGTCTTCCTCTTCGCTGCTGTCCGTGTTGCTAGAGTCATCTTCAGTTCTGGTGTCTTCCTCTTCGCTGCTGTCCGTGTTGCTAGAGTCATCTTCAGTTCTAGTGTCTTCCTCTTCGCTGGTGTTTTCGTTGCTAGAGTCATCTTCAGTTCTGCTGGTGTCTTCGTCGATGGTGTCTTCATCGCTGGCGAATACTGTAACTGTTCCTTTCTTCTTTCCTGGAGTGGCTGCTGTGATTGCGCAGACCACTGGTTGATTTCATTGGACCACATGGTACAGAGAACAGCTCCGGAAACTTCGAAACGAACGCAATTGAATTGACTGCTGCTCATGCAAGTTCTTTATTCTCTCTGTGTTCTCTGTATTCTCTCTGTGTTCTCTGTATTCTCTGTGGCATTTCTTTCACTTTTTGCATCTCGTCACGATGCTGCCGCATGAGTTCCTGTTCCCTGAAAAGTGAAGCCAAAGGAAAAGTATTCGTTTAACCCAATGATCAAACATATCCTTGCTCATAGATATCATCCCAATTAAATCCACTCGCCATCACTTTTTGCACTTCCACTGCTGCCCAACACCCCCTCTTGTTCCAATGGAAAGATTGCAAGCTTGAAACAACCGAGCAATTGTACATAGGGCACACGAAGTTAGTTCTCTGCCGCTGCGGCAGCCGAGCCGATCTACACGCAGCTTGTACGCTGTACGTGTGCCGACTGCGCTCTTCGAGATTTTTTCCTATGCACAGTGCAAACGACGCTGCCTGCCTCTGCTCTGGAGGCTGCTGCGAGGAATAATGTTGCATTGTGTTCCTCATGCTATCCCTGCTATAAAAAAATTGTAAGCTAGCAAAATTATCATGGATGATTTTAGCTAAGTTTGCCTCGCCGGAAAAAGTAGTCCCTTAACAATGCCAATGCTTACAATAAGTGCGAGTGAAACAACAATAGAGCGTGTTGATTAACCCTCAGATGCACCATGGGGCTTAAAGTGGCCTGTTATAATAAAGAGAGTGGATGTTGTTTTCTAATTAAATTTGTAATAATTTTTAATTTTAAATTAAATGTTTTTTTTTGTTTTTTTCTTGTTAAGGCTCTTAATTCCAAAACAAATTTCACACCTTGCACGTGCTTGCGGCAAAAACTACAATACGTCATTTTTGTTGCGCACAAGGGTTAAGGCTCCAGAAAGAATTTGTCTTCAAGAAGCGAGCACGCATTGAACGTTAAGGGACTGGACTAAAACCCGAACGATTCGGCAGCCGAAGAGACCAACTTATCATCCATTTGATTGAGTCGTGGGATGGGATGGGATGGGATGGTGTGGGTGTGGGGCGCATTCCAGCAATATTCCAGGGAATCGTCTTTAATTCATTGACATATTCCCGAACCAATCTAGGCCCAAGCCAAACGGGTTTATTCTCACTGCAGCATGTTGCCAAGGCGGCTGAATGGTGAGTTTCCATTGCCACATGTTGCCAGCCGCTTGCTGGGGTCTTGTGGGCAGGGGGGGACGGACGGAACCTGACTGACTGTCTGCGAGTGCTGCCAAAGGAATTGGCTTTGGCGATCGAGTGGGCGCCGCGTGGCACTGCCTTCTCTTTCTTGTTTTTGCTTTTCGGTTGGGTAGGGCCTGGGGCAGGGCGTGTCCCTCAGGTGGGCGTGCAGTCGATATCGCAAAAAAGTAATTAAAGGCAAGCGTGGCAGGAATGGAGACCGCCGCCACCACCGCCACGATGATGATGATGATGCTAAATGCTGATGCCAGTCGCAGTTAAACGTTGCACGTTGCCACGCCTACCACGCCCAGCACTTGGCTGTCAAGTGCAATACGTGCCACATGCGGTCAACGAAAAAAGGCAAACCGGCAACAACAAGAAAATGGCAAATGAAGTGTCTGGTGGGGCGTCAGGGGCTTCCACAATGCAACGAACAGAGGGATGCTCTTTCCATTCGGTTGTGGCTGAAAAACTGTGCACGGAAGTAATAAAACTAGCAGATATAAACCCGATGCAATCCCCGCTACTTCGACGTTTATTAGGTGTGTGTTTTGTCCTTTGCAAGTCACGAATGCCTGCCTGCCCGCCGCACATTAGCCCGAACCACAGAGGATGCCAGCGACCTTATCAGAGAGTGGATACACTCTCTCTCTCCACTCTCTCTCTCTCTCACTCTGTCTCTCTGTCTATCTGGCAAGCAACAAAAAGAACAACAATAACGACAACAGAATGCATCCGTTTTGTGCAACCGAAACGACAATTATCAGCGACATGAGCAAACCAATTGTTCAGTGCCCCGCGCTTGACCAGGGGTACTCCATTTTCCATTGTCCATGGCGACATGGTTATCCTTTGTCTGTGTCTGCCTGTGCTGTGTGTGTCCGTGCAGGAAGAGAGCGATAGATAGGCCTGGAGCCAGGACTCGGACTCCATTGACCGCACCGCACCGCACCATCTACACACTCCAATCCCATCCAATGCAATTCATTCCACTCCACTCCAGAGTCCACTCCAGAGCGGGTTCATTTGTGTGTGTAATTGTTTGCCAGGCTACACTGATTACGGTGTTCAATAATAGTCGAAATTCACGGCATCATGTCCGGGTCACGCCCTCTGGTTATCACACACCCCACGCCCCCTTCCAGGCCTTCCTGCCTTCGGTGTTTCGGCTGCTTCCTTTGGTGCTGGCTATTTTTTGGGGACATTGTTAAATTTATTCAATACTTCTACACGGTCCTTAGAGCTAATCAGAAAAAAAAAAATATATATATATATATATATGTATGTATGTATATGCATATAGTCATAATAGCAAAGTGGAAAATTATAATTACAGTGAACACAAAAATATGCAAATACTTCAAAAAGCTTACAAATAATTTACAAAAAAAATAATAATAATAATAAAGTACGGATAGAGCGGGGGCGGGCGATACAGGAGAGAACAGCAGAGCCAGCAGCGCATGGGAATTCTCCTCGAAGGAACTTTGATCGCAAAAGAGGAGTGAAAACCCCAAAAGATTCACCAGAAACTCTGGAAACGTAACTCCAATCGATTGATCTAAGGGGGAGAGAGAGCCAATCTGCACACTCCCCTGGTGTGCAGCCCCACAGCAGAATATGTGTATGTACAATAGGAAAAAAAAGGATAATACGCCGCATATGTTACACAGGCAAATAGCGAGGCAATCGTAGCCCTAGGCCTCCTTGGCCTTGCCCTGCTCCTCGGGCACGTAGGCCTGATTCTCAATGCCCAGAACAGGCGGAGCTGCAGCTGCAGCGGATGTTTCCTGTGTCGCGTGGGTGGCCTCGAGGGATTCGTGTATCACATTGGAAATGATGCCATTCATTTGACCCTTGGCCTCGCTGGCCAGGGCCAGAGCCTCAATGGTGTTGATGTTGCCATTGGGATCCTTGATCGAGGCGCGCTCCGCGTCGGGGCGCGCCAGCAGGCGACGTTGCTGCACCTGGAAGCGGTACATCCAACTGGATGGGGGCGAAAAAAGGATGCAAAATTGATCAGTTCTGAAGGCTGATGTGCTGCGGCGGGCACTTACAGAAAGATGACCACGGAGAACATGGTTAGGCCACCGCCAAGCAGAAAGAAGGCGCCCGGCAGCACCCGCAGTGTGGCCGCGTACAGCGTCGTGTACATCGGCGCAAAAACCATGGGCATCAGGGCCTCGGCCACACCGAACAGTGAGTTAACCTTGCCCAGCTCGTCCTTGGACACCAGCTTGGTGGCTATCGAGCGCATGGCAATGAAGGCGGTGCCGTTGAAGATCTCCACCAGGCCGCCCAGGTACATGTGCCACGGCACCGTGGCGAAGGCGTAGACAAAGCCGGACAGGATCTTCGAGGTGCTGGACAGGACGCCCACCAGGGCATCGTCAATGCCCAGCTTGTGCGACAGAATGCCCACGCAGAAGATGACGCCGATGAGGCCCGTGAACATGGCGTAGGTGGAGAAGAAGCTGAACTCCACCTCCGACCAGTTGAAGCGGAATCGCGTGAACAGATACGTCACAGCCATCTCGCCGTGCAGCGGTCCGATGATCACCATCACAACGATCATCAGCAGAATGACGCGCTTGCGGCGCTGATTCTCGCCCTTCTTGAAGGCCACCCGGAAGGTCTGCACCACATGCTCCTTGTCGAAGAAGTCGGCCAGCAGGCTCTTCTGCGTGGGACTCTTCTCGGGCCGGGCCGTCGGCTCCTCCAGAAAGAAGAAGCCATAGACAAAGGCCACCACGTAGAAGAAGGCCGAGATGGAGAAGACGCCATAGAAACCGATTTGCCTGCCAAAATATAAGCAAATAAATCAATTAATTAATCAAAGAGGGCAGTCGGATGGCACTCACTTGAGCAGCACCCCGCTGAAGGCCATGCCAATGGGCACGCCCACAGAGAAGCAAACGTTGAGTATGCCGATCCGTAGAGTGCGCTCCTCCTCGGTGGTGATGTCCGCAATGTAACTGAAAACGCCCATCAGCATGGTGAACCAGCCCCCGCTGAGGGACGGGAAGATGGCCTCCGTCAGGGCGGCCACCTCCATGGGTGTGTCCTCAAAGTAAACGCACAGCATCAGGCCGACAACGCCCAGGAATTCCCCCACCACTGGGATGAGCATGCAGGGCTTGCGCCGTCGATGACGATCACTCCACGAGCCCCAAAACAGGATCAGCAGGCAGGGGAACAGCGATTGGATCACTGTCTTCCAGGCGGCCATTCTGGCCACCATCTGCTGCACCGTTTCCTCTTCCCTGAAAGCGACAGCAAAAATGTGCCATTAGATGCCTGTCTACGGGGGCCCAACCCTTCCCTTGCCCAAGCTTACATGGTATAATTGGCCGTCTGGCGGCGAGTTAGCGCGTCGCACACCACATCCCCGTAGGCCATGTTCACGCGGCACGCCTTCTCCAGGTTGAGATTCTGTGTGGCCAAGTTGGACAGCACGCTGGGCATAATGTAGGCCGCCAGTATGGGCTCCACGGTGATATTGTTCGATATCAGGCGAAACTTTTCGCGCCATGTTCGCTTCACATCTGCCGTGGCCGTCGTCCCAGTCGTCCCAGTCGTTGCACTCGATTTTGGTGTCATCTTCTCGGGGCACGCGGCGGCTGCGGCGACGGCTGAGGCCTGTTCCGGCTGTGTGGCTTGTGCTGCAGCCGCTGGCGAGGACGGTGGCGCATCACTGACAGTATATTTGGCATCGTCCAGGCTACCGTCTTTGGGCGACATGCTGCTGCTGGTGTTGCTGATCTCTGAGGGCATACAAATGGCAGTGGCATATTATTATCATGGCTTTGTTTGCATCCCTAAATAGAACAGAATAACCTTTCAATGTCTAAGAATAAATTGAAAATAACACGAAATATTCTGCCCAGCAAAACATAATCAGCATAATCCACGCACACGCCACAGTTTCCCTCATGTTTGTCTCGGCGCAAGGGGAACATGGGCAGCATTAAATATTTCAATCGAACCATTGACTTTTTTTGGCAATAAATTATTTAATTTTGGTAAGACTTTTGCTTGCCTTTTGCCACTTTTCCAGGGTATGCGTGGCTGCGGCACTCGCCCAAGTTTTGCTCGGCTTTTGTGGGTGCCTTTAATTGGATCGTTTTGTCGCGATGAATACTACCAGTACGGTACTTACTGTATCATCATTTCGCTTTCATTCACCTTTATTCGGTTGCTGTTTGTTGTGTACTTTGTTGTTGCCTCCCCCCTCGTGCGTTCGGAGAGCAATCAAAATGCGACCTCTGAGTTCTTGGGTACACGCACGACGCATGGGTGTCGAATGTTATCGCAGGTCTCCCACTCCCACTCCCACTCTCTCTCTCTTGTTACTCGTTATCACTCCTGCCAGCCCCCCGTGGGGGGGGTTTTCCCACTGCGTTCGGCTCCCAGCATCCGCTTTGACACACGCTAATGATGCCTGTTGCCGCTCCATCTTCATTACTGAATATCAATTGTGCGCCGTGTAGTGGAAAACTACTGATCAGGCAGCCGCTGCAGCCGCTGTGTCTCGTGTGTCTCGTATGTCTCGTATCTCGATAATCGAATTGTGAAATGTAATTAGCGAAACCCTCTCTCCCTCTCTCTCTCTCAGAGATAACTCTCGATACCCTCTGAGTTCTTTGGGCTGCTTCGGGGACTTTGGATATTTCATTTTTTACAGTCCCATATATTTTTTTTTTTTTTGTTTTTGATATCGCATTTAATTGTTTTTTCAAGTGCATTCGACGAAAGTGTTTACACAATTGTTGCGGCAGGCAGCTTTGGCTTTCCCCACCTCCGCTTCTGTTTTTTTTTTGCTGTACAAAAGCCCATTACAAATCAGTCAATCACGTTTAAACAGCGCATTAACCCTTTATTATGGCTCATTTTTTGTTTGTTGTGTTTCAAAGATAATTTGGCTCGGTAATTGCTAGAATTGTTATTACAGCTTAGGGCAAATACTTTGTGTGCAAATGTGCACACAAATTGCTCTGGAATGGAGTTTTTAGATCTAGAAATACTTTTCCAAATTGGGCATAGATTTTTGTGTAATTGCAGTCTTTGGGCTTGCCAAGCAGACGGCATTTTCTAGGCCCTCAATTGGGCTTTAAAAGTGCACCAGATAAGAGAGTATTTGCATTATTTTATGTATTTTATATTGCAACCCAGAACTGGAAACATTCACCACATGTTAGCCACCTATTAAGCTGCTTATGTCCTCAGTTCTACCCTGCCAGAACCCTGCAACTTCCCACTGGTTGTGCTCCATAACAATATTCTCCATGCCACAGCATAATTCTCCGAATCCGAATATTTTGTATTCAATTTCCTATCTGAGTTGCCAATCATTCAGAGACTTCTCCTCCATCTGCATTTAGTTGCAAATATTTGTACGGCGTCTCTCTCTCCCTTTGCCTGTGCAAAATGACAAAGGCTTTAATTTAATCAGCAGTACTCGTACTCTGAAAATTACCCAAAACTTAGGCAAAAGCTAATTGACCTTGACACACACACACACACACAATGCACCACTACATATGTGTATAGAGAGGGGGTCTAGCGACCCATAAAGTGCATCACTGAGCGTTTTAATCTTCAACTTCCGTCTAGCGATGACGCAGCCTTTGTATTTGGTAATTTGATCTACAGTGGTACCTGCCAAGGAACGAACACAGCGGCAGTACAGCCAACAGCCAAAGATCTCTGGAGTGTGGCGTCACTGTAGTTCGACGCGTACGTACATATGGTAGAATATGGTTCATTATCTCAGGGCATTGTGCAGGTCACCGCAACTGGCAAATCTCGTTTGCTTTTGCCTTTGGCTTTGGCTTCAATTGCCTTTAATTGCTGCTGGCTTAAAAATAAACATTTAAGACACCAGACTTTCAAACTAAATGAAAAGCTTTTTAGAATCAAGACAACAATAATAATAATAAAACAAAGCAGTGAACAAATTGCTAAATAAAAGTGCCATCTCAGTGGCGGCAAAGGGATGTGCTGGTAATTGTTTTTAAATTTTGGCAATTGGATATATTATGGCATAACTACTATTAAAATGGTACTGAAGGAAACCATTAAAAGCTGAGTAATATTCTTATTCAATGCAAGGGAATTTCCAACCAATCTAAAATATTTTATCTGCAACTCTAAAGAATCCCTGAAGCGCATTAAAAAACGACTGCAAACGTGCCCAATTAATTTTGGTTTATTCTCCGAGTTTAGTTTAAAGAAATGTACTTCCAGTTTTGCCTTTAAGACATATGTATGTGCCCATTCGTATTTATATTTAGAGAAATGTATTCCTGCTCCTACTTTAATGATACTTAATTATATTCGTACTTCAATGTCGCAGCTTTAGTTGCTCAACATCTCTAAGAACCAACCAATTGTAGTTTCAAATCTGTGCTCTAAATGCTGTCAATTGAATTTTTCCCAGTTTAAATCTATTAAAGAGCTATACCAAACAAATCTATATACATTTTATGATAATAAGTCTGTTAGTAAAAATTGCAAAAAGCATCGAAGTGATTTTCCAACCAAGCTAAAATATTTAATTTAAATCTCTAAAGAATCCCCGAAGTATTCAGAGCTTCGACTCGACGCATCGATGACGTGCCTCTCAATTTGTGGCATCATTATCGTATAGCCACAATCTGAAGTGGCAACTTGTGGCAGACTCAATTTCAACACTGAATGAATCATTATTCTTGAGAGTTGTGGGGGGGCACGGTGCTTGATACTCTTGACATTGAGATCTGTGCGCGTAGATCGCTTGGATAGCGCAGATCTTGAGCTTGTCTCGCGATTCTGTTTGCATTTTGCAGCTGAATGCAGAACGGACGGGACGGCACGGCCGTCAATGCCACACGAACATGCGGCAGACGTGCGTTGAACCCCACCCGCTCCCCCTACCAGCACTCAGCACTCAAAAACGTACAGCAAACAATGCACAGTATGGCTATGAGGCATGAGGTATGGGGAAGAAGAGCTATTGAGGTCGTTCAAGCGCCCTTCCCCTACCCGTCACATCACCCACCCGATTCGGTGATCGGTGGTTGGGTTGGCGGTGTCTCTTCCATGTGTGTCTGTGCGTTTGGCATATTAACTAACTTTAGCGCTGAATATGGCTATAGTTTTATGGATAGTACGAGTACGAGACGGGCACGAGTATATTTAACTCCAGGAAGCATTTTTACAATCAATTTTTTATCGGATTTGGCAGCCGCAGCAGCGGCAACAGAAGTCATTTAGGCATATTTCATGTCAAAAAACAATTGCCAAGCTCTCTCTCTCTCTATCTCTCTCCCACGCAATTACAACAAATTTATTTAGCTACTCGAGTGACATTTTTGCAATATTATTTAATTAACTCATTTTGGTTGTGTTTTTTTGTTTTGGTTTTGTTTTGTTTTGTTTTGGGCAATTTTTGAAGCGCTTCACTTCCGGCTGCGGGCGCGTTACAAAACTTTTCACACACAAAAACGAATCGAACAAACGATGGCGCTCCAAATTACCCAGTTACGTTATTAATTGCATGTCTAAAATACAAATACATTGTACACACACAATACTATGGCGATACAACAGATAGATACACGTGTGCCCAGCCGTGATAGCCGGGGCAGGAGGGAGGGAGTCCGCCGTCTGCTCTGTGGCTGTGTCAGTGTGTGTCGGTGACAGCGCGGCAAAAGTTCTGCCTTAGTCCCTGACTAAATTGAGAATAATTAAATACAATTAGCCTGGCGTAACTTTTCTCTCTCTATTTCTTTTTGGGGGATTTATTTATGCACAATTCAATGGTAAAATTAACTGCTAACACACACACACACACACGAGCGCAGCAAAACAAAACAAATAATAAGAAACTGTGTGGAAAATCTTCAAGCCAAAACAACAGCCGAAAAATATATAATATAAAATAAAACAATCAAAAGCGTAAACTAAATTGATTTAAATAATTATAATTAATTCGGCTTGACAAATGGCTTGGAATTTCGTAATTTTGTATCCCACAAAAATCTACACACATAAACGAGTAAGCGGCGAAAGCGGGTGTGAGGGAGGGAGGGAGAGAGAGAAAGAGAGAGTGTGTGGGACCGGGACCGGAGACCCATAGGCGGCGGCGATTCGCGCGAATTTCATTTAATTTACATGTCGTTAATAAAATTAGTAGGCAAACAAAAAAAAAAGAAAGAGAGACCACACAAACACACAAAAACACACAGACACATAGAAAAACACAGTCACACACAGGCACTGTTGATACTCTGCACTTTTGATGGGGATTAATCCCCGTTTGGCTTTACCTGTGACTCTCTTTTGTTGTCTTTGGGAATATCCTGCAATCGGCCGCCCCTTGATGAACTATTTGTGAACTTCTTTGGTTTTTATTGCTGGCTAGGCATGGCTGCTGCCTGTTTGCGGTGGTGGGGGTGTGTGGGCAGGCGGGCGGTATCACCACCGATATCTGTTTGCAGTTTTTAGTTGCAGCCTCTGGCTGGAGCGGTTGCGAGCTTACGGGGAGTGTCTAAACCAGCGGCGTTGAGCTGAACTCAGCGACTACAAATGCCCGCACTCGCATCGGATTTGATGAGTGCCACACAGCCCACAGCCCATAGCACGGTAAAATACGTGCTGCTGCCGCTGCTGCTGCTGCCGCTGCCTCTGTCGCTGCCACTGCCACTGCCACTGCTGCTGGCTACTCTGCCGCTGTCAGCATTGCTTCCACAGAGGTGTCGTCGCTGGCGTTGTATCTGTGTGCCACGATCGGTGCGACGCCAGCGATAAGCACTGGAAACAGCTGGGAACAGCAACAGCAAAGAAATACAACAACAACAACAAAAACATTTTTTTTTCGACTATAATAGGGCAAAATAAAGTTACAATTGTATCTGTATCTTTATCTGAGTAGATGTATCTACGGTTCTGGATGTGTGTGTGTGTGTGTTGGTGTGCAGTGTGTCGCGGAAGCCTCAATTAGCCAAAAAACAAAAATTAAAGTTCTCTCTCCATTATTATTAGCGATTATAATTGAGAAAAACAAACAAACAAACGAAATGTAAAATAATTGAAGGGAATTTTGTGGGCCCTCCCCCACGATGGGTTCGTACTGATGGTAGATCGATCCTAGATCCCAGAGCTATTGTTCGAAATTGCAGATATTTTACCCATTTAAACAGCAGCGCAGCAGGATATACCATGACAAAGTTGGATTGCTTGGAACTGCTACTTTGGCTGCTCAATGATGCAATGGAATCGTTGGTGGAACCCATCCCCCCTATGGTCTCTCATGGGTGGACACCTAGCCCAACATGATGGTCGTCACCCGCTACCTGCGTCACTGCCTTTGACAGCTGCACAGATTTCCATTTTGCATTAAATTATAAAATACAACTTCTATTTCAAATAAGAACGTATAGATCGTTTATACATATAGAAGCCAAATAATGTTTTTTTTTTTATTAATTTTTAGCATTAAATATTTTTTAGTTCGGTTGAAACTCTTTAAAAATCTTTAATGCTAAGTTTGCTTTATTAATTCATGGCTTGCTGCATGGCATCGATTGGAGTTGAACGCCTCTGAAGGGCCCTGACTTACAAAAGCCGCAAATGGCGGCAGAGACCGCAACCGGAGACTCGCCGAGCTCAGGGACTGGCAATGGGGGCTAGGAAGGGCGGTGAAACTCATCTCTGGTCTGTCCGTACCGCGCCATTGCTGGAGTGTAACGAGAGGCCGATTAGCGGAGCAGGCATAGCATCACCACCCCGCTGCGCCTCCACAGCCGGTGTACCCATCTATAATATTATAATAATACTTAGCTATTTGGTAATTTAATGCACGATAATAAATAAATGTGCACATTGTTCTGGGGGAACGAAAAGCCCCAGGTACACGGCTGGGCCTCGTACTACTGGAAGCTGCCACTTGCCACTCTTAATAGCTACTTACTGGGCTGGGCTGGGCGCTATGGCTTCGCTACCGAGAGAGAAATTGATGATAGATTGCCAATTTGATGGCACACTGAGAGAAAACAAACCAAGCAACAATCTGCGATGCGAAAACTGACAGAGGGAGCGCAAGGAATATTTACTAAATTTAATCCGAGGTGTTTCTTTTTCATTTTCAACCTTTGATTTGCTCTCATTAGCGTAGTGTATTAAATATAAACAAATTAAATGACCATGACCGATTCCTGATCCCTGAGGTCTGAGCCCAGAGCATACTTCCAATTTTAGTCGGCATATTTTTTGCGCTCAGTGCACATTTTCAGCCATTGGCAACGGTTTTCTGTGGCTCTTTTGTTGCATGCTAATTGTTGATTTTTTGTTGGTTTGTTTCTTTGTGCAATTGCAGTTTTGTTTTAGCATAATTAATGGAAGAAACCTTAGATCGAAAACAGACAATGCAACCCAATGCGGCAACGACAACTGTCAGGGCATCAAGCAGCGGCATTTGGCATTTGGCATTCGGCAGACAGCAAGTGGCAGTTGGCAGGTGGCGGGTGCCAGGTGGAGTGGAGTGTGTTGCAATTACCGCTGCTTCTCAGAGTATCGATAAATCAAGCAACGACTTGGCATATTCGATTGTTAATATGGTAATCGTTGAGCCCTCTCGCGACCCACTGCTCGGCCTCAGCCAAGTCTCTTTCGTGCCTGGGCAGCGGACTCGACTCGACTCGATTTACCTGAAACGAAACCCCCAACTCTGACATAGTTAACCATGGGCAAACCTGATCTTCGAGGAAGATGCATACACACACGTTCCATAGGATATGTTTTTCGTTTTGTTTTGATTTGTTTTCTGTTGGTGACATCATTTCAGCAATGATTGTTTTATTATTTTTAAGCAGTTTTCACCCATTGAGCATTGAGTGCGCACAAACAAATGCCTTTGGGGCGACACTTTCACTCGATCGACGGCTATGCTGTTGATTAATTGTTATTATTTGGTTAATTAACCAAATATCATGACAGCTGCGATTTTGCATAATTTTTTTCTTGCTTGTTGATTATTAATTATATATATATATTTTTGTATTTTGTGGCGCTTGTTAGATCGTTAAATAAACAGCAGAAACAGCAAAGCGAAAGGTAAACAAACGCAGACAGCAGCAACAAATACACAAAGAAAAAAAAACCAACAAAAAATAAACAAGAAACGATAAAAAGAGTATCTCGATAATACAATGTTGCCAAATGCCCTTACCTAACTGATTCATTCTGTCCGCTTGCTGCCATCAACATTTGTTCTATACTCGCCAAAGTAGTCTCTTTGTAAGCTGAGTTCTCCACGGAATAAACAGACTGTTGTTTAAACAGTTTGATTACTTCTATTTTGTTTGCTCTGGCACTTGCAAATACCATGAATGTAAGCTGCTTTTCTAATGGTTTTCTGGTTTTCTAAGTCAACAAAAGTTTTGTTTAAAATCCGTTGAGGGAACAAAATATGGCAGCTCGTTTTCAGCTCTTTCAATTGCTTTTAAAATACCATCTTAGATCGATTTGGATACCCTTCGAAGATCTCTCAATGCAATCCCCTTCCTTTCTTTTAGCGAACAACAAATGTAGATCTCAGTTTTGCCATCAAAAGTGCCATAATATGTGTCGTATTGGCACACTTGTAGACTGCTTTTGTACTTTCTCGTCGTTTGTTGGGCTATCGTTATCTCTGAATGAAATGCAATATTTAATTGCTTACTTGTCTGCTTAAAAGGCATTGATCCCAAACGATTGTCGCGACGACAATCCGTAGCTCTTTCTGGAGCTCTTGGAGCAATTAGAGCATCGCAGCGCGTCGCATCACAATCAGAACCTGTGCAGTCAGTATTCAAATGGCAGGGCCTGGGATGTAGATAGAAAGCACTAAACAGTATTTGAAACACACTTGATAATGCAATTCAATGTACATATATATTTATTGTATGTATATATTCAACAATTTGTTTATTCACAGCTGTAGATTATTTTGAAGTGTGAAATATTAATGGATACAAATAATATATGCAAACAATAAATGTTTTTCTTTTCGTGGAGTAATATTAGAATTATTAGAGTCCCAGAAATGTATCTCAATACGCTTGTATGGCACACTCACTATGCCTCAAAGTATCGTGCAACTCTCTTTCGTTAGAGCATTGCCTCTGCCTTGAAGCGGGGCAAATCACGTGCCACCAAATGAGCTGTTTAGCTCCGCAGCAGTCCGAGACATCGCCAATTTCCATTATGTATACATATTTAATATATCTTGTTTTTATCTTCTTTTTTTTGGATTACCTTTTGGCTAAGCTGGCAAACTGGCTGCCACGGGGCAGGTGTCAAAAGTTTGTCCAGCGCAACGGAAGATGATGGTGCGAGGGCAGCAGCAATAACGTTCGTGGTCCATGGTCCACAGCCTCCATGACAATAGAAATAACAAGAAATAACAAGTTGTATCTAATTCTGTTCGAGTTTTGATGGTAGTTTGCTTCGCCTTCGCCACCGCTGGGTCTGTGGGTGACTTGGACAAAGAAACAGTGGAAAAGCAATTGATTGTCTTAACTAAAAAATACCCTTTGCCATTTATAGATGTACATTTTTTAAATTTAAATTTTAAGGGGTAGAAAAAAAGCAACGAAAATAATTAAGTTCAATTTCTCAGTGATGTAAACTCAATGAGTTTTAGTATATAGATTAATGTTGGCTATATATTTAATATTATTTTATTTTATTAATTTAAGGCTAATATAAAATATTAAATTTAAAATATGCAAGCACCAGCTACTGGGGCCTTCAGCTCTGCTGTTCATAGCAGCTATTAGATAAACACGCTAATTTGACATTTTTCTACGAAAGGTGGATTAAAATGATTTCTTCTGGTTTTGTGTGCTTAAGATATTCTGAGTGCTTTTTTTAAGCACTCTTTTCCTATCCTTGACCATTTTGTACAGACATCTAACAGGTGATCCAAAAGTGTATGAGCCAGAACATCAGAAAAGTCTGTACCGCTGTACTTTCTTATTTTCTTCTTCGTCATTCAACCCAATATACCGCATGAACTACGTCATTACATGGTATGCCACTGCTGGAGAAATTAAGTCAAACCAAAAAAAAAAAAAAAAAAAAATTAGCAACAACAATGAAGACAACAAGCAAATAAGTTAAGCAAAATCACAGCCTGAGCGGACGGTCGCTCACGACAGGGCAGCACGACAATCAGAATGGCAGCGCCCATGACAGACGATTTTTGTACCTGAAATTTGTTGAGTCAAAACATTATAGGCTATGTGTATGCAATTTAGTTATATTAAATATAGTATACCCATTAATATGGCAGCGGTAGCGGAGTCAACTCTGTCATTGTCTTGCGAGCGCCGCACGACAGTTAGCCAGCCCCTGCTGCTTGCCGCACGGGCCTGTGGCACTTTTTGAATGTAAGATGGACTCAGAACTGTCATATATTGTGTATGTATTACGAATTTTTAAACGAAAGTGAAAGATCAAGATCAGACACTATGCTATACCAGCACAGACTACATATACAATACCAAGATGCTGCCTGAGCGACCAAAAAGCTGTTCTATGGCGTGGCTTACCGGTACGCCCCACTGACAGAGGGAGCGCGCGGGGTTACAATTCTCTTTTCGGTTTTGCTTCGTGTGTTCCTTAGCAACGAGCCGAGCGAGCTCGCCACAGGAAGAGGAAATTTTAAAATTTTTCTGGGGCGAAGATGAGGCCTACTGGGGCAATTTGCTTCTGGTGGTCGTCACCCGACCGGAAGAAAATACTGTCGAGCTAATTGAGACAGACTATAAATTAATTGATAAGGAGTACAACTGCACGTTTGAAAGGCTGTTTACCTTCAAAAAAAAACAAAAAATCGCACATTCTGGCACCCAAAAAAACGCACAGGGGTATAAAGGAACATGCCTGCGAGTAAGTATATGAAACTTCAGAAAATTTAATAAAATTAAATTAAATTTATACTTTTTTCCAGACTTTGCCCTTCTGCATTTGTGAAATTGAACGACCTAAAGAAGCACAAGAGCAAGCATTCAAGCGAAAAAAGTTATGCTTGCGAACATTGAAGAACCATGAAATGTGTAAGCATGGGATGCGCGTGAATTTACAAACATGCGAAGGATCACAAGCTAAAGAATCATTTATCTGCTGTTGACCGCGGACAATTTTTCTGCAAATTGTGCAATAAGCGGGGCAACAATTTCGGTTATCATAGCCTACGAAATGAGCACATCAAGAGGGTCAGGATGACCGAGGGGAATCAATGTCTGAATAAATGCATTAAATAAAAGAAACTTTACGACTTAAAGCCAGGAAGGACTAGTATATTTTTTATTCATTATGTAGTTTTCTGTTTTCAACAAATTTTTCTGCTAGCCCTAGGGTGGGCCCTAGGCAACTGCTAATCCGGCCCTGGACCAATTCCCGTCATCCATCGCTAGTTTAAACTTCCATCTCTACTAAGCCGACGCACCAAACGAAAAAAATGAAGATCCAGCTGCACGTCCGATATTTCCCTCTCACTCTCACATATGAAAAACAATGCAATACAAAAACCTACCCTCGACCGCATGCACACAATGGGTGAGAGCGAGATGCACTGACACCGAATCTGTATAAATAGAGAGAGCGCCCAGCACCCGGGGCGCATTTCTCGCCTGGCCGTCGTGGCGTCAACATGTTTTCTTGTCTTTATATATATACTATACATGAATATATTATATATTTTACAAATATTATATTATCTATTATATTTATTATTATACATATTTAAGTTGCAGCCTGGCAACCTGCAGCTAGTGGTCCGTTATTGGTTTACCATTTTTTTATTATTTTGCCAATAAGAATTATTAGCTTGAATTGGATCATATTATTATTATAAAATTGTACTTGGTCTACCAGAATGTGGCAAGTATCAATTTATTGCGGTTCTGCAGGAACTGAGCGGGGTTTTGCATAACCGCCCATAAATATTCAATTTTCTAGTTTCGCTTAACCTGTTTAGAACAAAGAACCTTTGGCCTTTGGTTGCTGTTGGGCTGCTTCAAAAGTCCTTGGCGTCCATACTTTCGTTTTATTTCCGCTGCGGACTAGCGTATTGTGGCAGTCCGGCAAAAGGGTGCACCTCCAGCAGAGGTCGCACCATCTTAATTTCTGAAGAATTTGTTCGGCCGATCATCCAGGCGCCTGCGCATTTCGGCAAAAGTCTCCTTCTGCCAGCTCCGGCCGGCACTCTTGTTTTTGATCTGCAGCCTTACTGTATGGTGAATACAGATGAATCTGATCTCTCAGCTTTATTTAACGTGGCGGTTCAACAGGAAGTGAATTCAACAACGGTGCTTTATGTGATTAGTGCAATGCACATGTCTCGGTAAATCTGGCACATGCGCCAATTAACGCCCCAGAATAAGGATAGGGTACCCTTGAAGGGGACCCTCCAAGTCCCCATTGTCCCCAAGTCTGTCGCCATTGGGTCCATCAGTTGCTGCCGTCTGGAGAACGCCTCGCCTGCGTATCTATCCAAAAACCATCTTCGCCTAACTCTCCTGCGAAGCCACCACTTCGGAGACGAAGTAATATTTTGCGTAGTCTATTGCAAAATTAGAGATCCAATTTGAGAGTTTTATTTCTGCTGCGGACTAGTATATTGAGGCAATCCGGCAAATGGATGCACCTCCAGCAAAGGTCGCACCATCTTAATTTCTGAAGAGTTTGTTCTTTCTTTCAACTAATCACAATTGAAAGTAACTTAATATCAAAAAAAAAAAAAATAAATAAAAAATTAACATATTTTATTTTTATATATTGTATTTATTTCCCACGCCCACCCACTCTGCCCATTCCTTATTTATGTTGCGGCAGGTCAGCTCAGGTCGCTACATCAGCCCTCAAAACAAAACGAAAAACCAATGCAAGCGGCCAAAAATTTTAGAGCCCACACTGAAGCACAGCCCTGAGCCCTGTTGGGCTGTGTCGAAAAATTGCGCATCTCTAGTGCCCGACGCCCATCCCTAGTTCTGATGCCTAGCAACAGGCCTGACAACAGAATGAAAAGCGAAAGGCAGTTGACGTGCGACTGTGTTTCAGCGGCAGGCCTCACTTCCCGTTTGGGCGTCATTGAGACAAGTTCTTCTCCATTTATTTGGACTTACTATTTCTTAATAAATGCCATTTTTATTTAACATGTAAATAGTTTTGAGTGATAAATAGTAATATAATTTTAAGGAATTTATAAAATTTATTAATTTATTAAATTCTTGTTCAGGTCGAGCCTGTTCCTCCTGGTCCAGGGGTGAAATACTGATATTGCTCGACATCTGAATGCCTCTGCAAAGGCCGACATCCGTTGACAATACGTCAAAGACTGGTGTGCCGCTGAACTTGTGACCCTTCTGCAGCAGATCGATGAGTGCGTGGCCGTCGCCGCTGTACAGGCGATAGGCATTCTCATTGCCCGGCATGGTGACCTTCTCCACATCCTGGCTCAGCTTGATTCGCGGCTGGCCATTTTGTTCAAACAGCCCAAGGCCGGCTGACGCTGACATGTCACTGGATGGGCGAGCAAACCATTTAAATCTGATTATAACTCCAGCTCAAAAGAAAGCTCACCCAAATGTGTGCCTATGCCAAAGCAATCGATCGTATGGCCCTGCTCGTTCAAGCTCATTATGGTGTCCTCGTTGATGTCGTTCGAGGCCACAATTGTCAGCTTATTGAACCAATGCACCTTGAAGCGCTCAGCCACCTTATCGAAGGCCTCGCGCGCCAAACAGCTGAGGTAGGTCAAGTCGCCGGAATCAATGCGTGTGCTCTATAAACGTGATGGAACCATATTGGGATTCCGTTTTTGGGTTTTGCAAGTGCCTTTAGGAAAAATCATTTCCTGTGTCGGAATTATCTCATTTTTGGGAGCAGCACAAAATGTTGAATATATTTTTGTTCGCTTCTTTTCGTGCGTTAAGCCGTGCAGTGTGCTCTCTCGGACGCTTCATTTAAACTATTTACATGTAAAAACAAAAATTACTAAACAAAAAATTGTTCCAAAATATTCAAGGGATTTCTTTACGAAATTTCTGCAAGGGTTTTCGGTTCATAGGAAAAATGCTTCTTAAACTTAAAAGACAACGAATTAAACCAAGTCATAAATAAATGGGAAACATTTGAGACAATACAAAAAATATGCAATTGGATTCCAAAAAAATGTGAACTGAACAAAATTTTGTTGTGTGGAGAGTTTCAGGACAAAGGACATGTACCAGTATTAAAAAGGGGGCATTAGGGTGATTCAGTGTGTGTTTTGAATATTTGCTTCGGTATAAAGCAAAAACAATTGGCATGCTAGGAAGTAAGTTTAAATTTCGTTGCACGATTTATAAATA
The DNA here is from genome assembly GCA_018150905.1 of Drosophila ambigua. Lineage (NCBI taxonomy): Eukaryota > Metazoa > Arthropoda > Insecta > Diptera > Drosophilidae > Drosophila > Drosophila ambigua. The sequence goes on along the minus strand of JAECWS010000151.1, from coordinate 1,834,362 downwards.
TAATAATAATTAGTAGCTAAACATCTGATAATAAATCTTGCATTAGGCACACTAATTTGACTTTCAAAAATGTTTTAATGGAAATAAATCAACACTTTTGAATGCAAAATCCGGCCCTGGACCTATTCCCGTCATCAGACTTCATATTTTGTTGGTGTATTCTGTCGCCCGTGCCAAATTGAAATAGCATTTGCTCCTTGTGCAACATCTTTGTATTGTATAGACTATGCTTAAACACATTTCATTATCTCAATATTCTTCAATAAATGTAATAAGCATACAAATGCATGTTTATCTAAAACTATTTCGAATATACTTAAATTATCTACAACATATCTTCTATTTGTGAATGTTAATACATATTCCAAAAATGTATCCATCGATTCATTTGTTGTGCACCTGCAAGCTCTAATTGACTGTCTAAATTAGTTTTTATTTTTAATTAAGATTAAAGATTAGAGTAAACCGAACACAACCATCAAATACAATTATAAATGTTTAGAATTAAATATCAAAGCTAGGACTTTGTTCACATAAATGACCAAATAAAAGAGAATGAGCGGGTCTCTTGCAGTAAGAGCAACTGAAAATAAATTTCTTCATTCTGGCTATATTTATGATCCGATCTGATTCAGACTCGGCAATCTGGTAGATATGGGATATGTGAATTTACATTTTTATAAGAAAACAACAAATAAAAGAAATTAAAATTTTAAAACAGAATTTACACATGCCTTTTTCCTCAAAATAGCCAAAGTTTTTACTTAAATACATCACCTTTTAAGGCATTACTTATGTCATCGAGCTGTATGACATTGCCATCGATGTGTGGTTGCTTACACATCGCTTACCCGTACTGCAGGGTATATATATGTGCATACATATTAATAAGTTGGGTGGGCTGGTAATTGTTTTAATCTTCCAATCTTTCGAATGGATCAAGAGGGGGTCTTGGGCAGAAGTGGAAGAGCAAAAAGTTATGGAGAGTGGATTTGATTGGGATGAAATGCCACAAGAGGAGCATCGGCTGAAGATTCAGACAGAGAGAATAAAGAACTTGCATGAGCAGCAGTCAATTCAATTGCGTTCGTTTCGAAGGTTCCGGAGCATGCGGTGCTGTTCTCTGTACCATGTGGTCCAATGAAATCAACCAGTGGTCTGCGCAATCACAGCAGCCACTCCAGGAAAGAAGAAAGGAACAGTTACAGTATTCGCCAGCGATGAAGACACCATCGACGAAGACACCAGCGACAAAGACACCAGCAACGAAAACACCAGCGATGACTAAGACACTAGAACTGAAGAAGACTCTAGCAACACGGACACCAGCGAAGAGGAAGACACCAGAACTGAAGATGACTCTAGCAACACGGACACCAGCGAAGAGGAAGACACCAGAACTGAAGAAGACTTCAGCAACAAAGACACCAGCGAGGACGAATTGACCACAACATTTTACAATATTAACAGTTAACACGATGTTGATGTTCTTATCCTTACCAACTTGTATAAGAAGAGGGTAAAGCCAAGGGAGAGGGAGGGAAAGGAAAACACGCAAAGAAGCACGACGCAGCCCCAGTCTGAACAGCTTTTTGGAGAGAGGAACGACACACTAGGATTTACTGAGCTACTGAAAGGAAAGAAAAGTCAAGATAACTACCGAAATGTATTAGGGAACCGACTCTCCGACCTTGAACTCAAATAATTGTGCATGAATTGTTTGCGGATACAAACACGCATACATCCAAATATCTGTTGCCGCTCATTCGCACTGACATTAAGGTCAGTGATGGCCAATTTAGCTTCTTTCAGGATATTCTGGCATTTCTAGCATATAATTAGCATTTTTAGCTTTTTTCAGGTTACATCTATCGGATAAATAGTATCTTTAATAACTTAATTATAGTCAGGATGTTTTTTAGCTTTTGGTGTTTATTCTTTTTATCGCTACATAAATAATAATTGTAATACTGTCTCTTGTTAACAATTATACACAGTGCTTGGGAATTTGTTTGGGAATTAGGAACAGCCCATTGAAAAGGCAACAAGTTGAGCAGTGCAGCAGCACAAATCTACTCTAAATTTGTAGACATTAAGAGCATACATTTAAACCCCACGTGGTAACTCTCTTTTAAAATTCGAGAGAATAAATGGAAGATTTAAAGGAAATTCCAGAGGCGAACATTTCTTTGTGCCTCATCAAGCGATGCCAAAGGCGGGGTATTAATGGTTTGGATGTGATTGCTTAAAGATTATAGTAAGCCTAACAAAGCCATGAAATACAATTATATATAGTAATTAATAAATAAAATAAATTCTTTCATTTCCCTTCCATGCTTAATTTTCTCTGATTCGTTGTCTTTTAACTTTAAGAAGCATTTTTCCTATGAACCGAAAAACCTTGCAGAAATTCGAAAGAAATCCCTTGAATATTTTGGAACAATTTTTTGTTTAGTAATTTTTGTTTTACATGTAAATAGTTTAAATGAAGCGTCCGAGAGAGCACACTGCATGGGTTAACGAACGAAAAGAAGCGAACAAAAATATATTCAACATTTTGTGCTGCTCCCAAAAATGAGATAATTCCGACACAGGAAATGATTTTTCCTAGAGGCACTTGCAAAACCCAAAAACGGAATCCCAATGTGGTTCCATCACGTTTATAGAGGGCGACTTGGCCTACCTCAGCTATTTGGCGCGCAAGGCCTTCGAGAAGGTGGCTGAGCGCTTCAAGGTGCCTTGGTTCAATAAGCTGACAATTGTGGCCTCGAACGACATCAGCGAGGACACCATACTGAGCTTGAACGAGCAGGGCCATACGATCGATTGCTTTGGCATAGGCACACATTTGGGTGAGCTTTCTTTTGAGCTGGAGTTATAATCAGATTTAAATGGTTTGCTCGCCCATCCAGTGACATGTCAGCGTCAGCCGGCCTTGGGCTGCTTGAACAAAATGGCCAGCCGCGAATCAAGCTGAGCCAGGATGTGGAGAAGGTCACCATGCCGGGCAATAAGAATGCCTATCGCCTGTACAGCGGCGACGGCCACGCACTGATCGATCTGCTGCAGAAGGGTCACAAGTTCAGCGGCACACCAGTCTTTGACGTATTGTCAACGGATGTCGGCCTTTGCAGAGGCATTCAGATGTCGAGCAATATCAGTATTTCACCCCTGGACCAGGAGGAACAGGCTTGACCTGAACAAGAATTCAATGTTGAATTCAAATTCAAATTCTTTTTATAAATTCCTTAAAATTATATTATTATTTATCACTCAAGACTATTTAAACGTTAAATAAAAATGGCATTTATTAAGAAATAGTAAGTCCAAATAAATGGATTAGAACTTGTCTCCATGACGCCCAAACGGGAAGTGAGGCCTACCGCTGAAACACAGTCGCACGTCAACTGCCTTTCGCTTTTCATTCTGTTGTCAGGCCTGTTGCTAGGCATCAGAACTAGGGATGGGCGTCGGGCACTAGAGATGCGCAATTTTTCGACACAGCCCAACAGGGCTCAGGGCTGTGCTTGTGTGTGGGCTCTAAAACTGTTTTCCGCTTGAATTGGTTTTTCGTTTTGTTTTGAGGGCTGATGTAGCGACCTGAGCTGACCTGCCGCAACATAAATAAGGAATGGGCAGAGTGGGTGGGGGTGGGAAATAAATACAATCTATAAAATATGTTAATTTTTTTACCTATTTGATATTCCATACATTTTTTTGTTTGTTTGATATTAAGTTACTTTCAATCGTGATAAGTTGAACGATTTATTTGGCCTCCACGATATTGCACATGATGCCGGCCGAACAAATTCGTCAGAAATTAAGATGGTGCGACCTTTGCTGGAGGTGCACCCATTTGCCGGACTCCCACAATACGCTAGTCCGCAGCGGAAATAAAACTCTCAAATTGGATCTCTAATTTTTCAGCAATATTGTGGCATTAGGGAGCCATAGACTACGCAAAATATTACTGCTCGCCGGAAGTGGGGGGGTCGCAGGAGAGGAAGGCGAAGACGGTTTTTGGATAGATACGCAGGCGAGGCGTTCTCCAGACGGCAGCAACTGATGGACCCAATGGCGACAGACGGGCCGAGAGCCCCGGACTTGGAGTGTCCCCTTCAAGGGTACCCTATCCGAGCCAGTCGGAACTAAAAGGGGAGGATCCACTGATCCCTAAAGATCGGTACCACGGGTTGTTCAGCGGTCCAAGGCTGTTCATTGAGGTAGGCCCCCTAGTGGGAGCATCGTGGTGGCTGTGGTAGCCCGAATTTTAAGCGGTAAGAGCCGCTAGGCTCCACGTGGAGTTGCGATATCAACCGGGTGCCAGATTTACCGTGACATGTGCATTGCACTAATCACATAAAGCACCGTTGTTGAATTCACTTCCTGTGGAATCGCCACGTTAAATAAAGCTGAGAGATCAGATTCATCTGTATTCACCGTACAATAAGGCTGCAGATCAAAAACAAGAGTGCTGGCCGGAGCTGGCAGAAAGAGACTTTTGCCGAAATGCACAGGCGCCTGGATGATCGGCCGAACAAATTCTTCAGAAGTTAAGATGGTGCGACCTCTGCTGGAGGTGCACCCTTTCGCTGGCCTGCCCCAATACGCTAGTCCGCAGCGGAAATAAAACGAAAGTATAGAGGCCAAGGACTTTTGAAGCAGCCCAACAGCAACCAAAGGCCAAAGGTTCTTTGTTCTAAACCGTTTAAGCGAAACTAGAAAATTGAATCTCTATGGGCGGTTATGCAAAACCCCGCTCAGTTCCGACAGAACCGAAAAAAATTGATACTTGCCATATTCTGGTAGACCAAGTACAACTCTCAAATAGAATGTTATAATAATAATACGATCCAATTCAAGCTAATAGCTCGTATTGGCAAAATAATACAAAAATGTGTCGGCCAGGCTGCAACTTAAATATACGAGTATTTATGTATAATAATATATATAATAGATAATATAATATTTTTAAAATATATAATATATTCATGTATAGTATATATGTATAAAAAGACAAGAAAACATGTAGACGCCACGACGGCCAGGCGAGAAATGCGCCCCGGGTGCTGGGCGCTCTCTCTATTTATACAGATTCGGTATCAGTGCATCTCGCTCTCACCCATTGTGTGCATGCGGTCGAGGGTAGGTTTTTGTACTGCATTGTTTTTCATATGTGAGAGTGAGAGGGAAATATCGGACGTGCAGCTGGATCTTCATTTTTTTCGTTTGGTGCGTCGGCTTAGTAGAGATGGAAGTTTCAACTAGCGATGGATGACGGGAATTGGTCCAGGGCCACATTAGCAGTTGCCTAGGGCCCACCCTAGGGCTAGCAGAAACAATTTTTGAAAAAACAAAACTCCAAATAGTGGATAAAAAATATAATAGCCACTGATAAACATATAAATTTAATGTTTGTTTCATTCATTTGTAATTTTTTTATTAGAAATGATAAAAAAGGAACTGGCGTGAAAAAATGGAGGGCCCCAGTTTGATGGTTGCGCAGGGCCCGGTTGAGGGTTGATCCGGCCCTAAATTGGCCGAAAAAAAAGGAATTTATTGACAAATTTTCAAAGTCGAAAGCCGAGACATTTGCACAATATTTATGTACATACATGCACATTTTATTTAGTATATACATTTCTAAAACAGGGATATGTATATGCAAGTGTGCAATATCGTGGAGGCCAAATAAATCTTTCAACTAATCACGATTGAAAGTAATTTAATATAAAAAAAAAGTATGGAATATCAAATAAGTCGAAAAATTAAACATATTTTTGGCTATATCGACTCGTCGATTGATGCTGGTCAAGAATATATACATATATGTATGGAGATGGGATCGGAAACGCTTCCATCTAGGCGTTACGCACGTCTACTTGACCACACAACTAATATACCCAGTACAGGGTATTAGTTTGTAAATTTCCTTTAGCTTGCCACCTTAAACCCAATAAGTGTGAGCGAGATGCATTATGCGCTCTGTTGGAAATCGACATGTAGACGTAGATGAGCAAAAGAGTACAAAATGGCGGTATACTTTGCGCCATCTTGTTTATCTGTATCGTGGCCCATGCCTTCTCTTAATTTCGTGTTTCTTGCTGGGAAATTGCTGATAAAACTCTCAAATTTAGAAGCAAGCGCCCAAAAATGCATGTCCGCGCCATGGTTGAGCAGAGATACTCCCAATATAAAGAAAAGAATAATAAAATCACCAAATGCCAGCGTTAAATATCTGCAACTATCGAACATAGCTATCGATGTGCCATCTCCCATCTCTAGGAACAGCTGTGTGTGTTTTTGTTTTCAAAATTTCAGCCATTATTAAATGTTGTTCCAGAGATGCGCAAATTTGTTGGTTATGGATGAGTAAACGATTGGGAACTATGAAATAATCTGTGATTAAATGCAATAATCCGATACTTGAAGGAATGAATGAACAGAAATGAAGTGCTGGTGGCAGGAGGCAGAGCTGCGGGTATTTTTATGGTGAGTATAAATGGTTACATGTTCAAATAACATGATGAATATATATTTGCAGGAGGTTTTAGCTTTCAGGGCGCACAGCCACTGGACTAGCGATAGCCATGAGCCAGCTAGAAAGCTCTTGATTCGAGTCAAATATGGCATGGAAAAGCCAAAATATATCCGAAGGGGTGAAAAGGGAATAGTCTGTGAATAAATTAAAGAAAATAAATGAAGAAATGGAATGCAGAGCTGCTGGCATATTCTCATTGTGAGTGCATTAAAGTCTGGATAAAGTGTTACAAGTGCAAATAACAAGATAAATATCTGTTTGCAGTGGCCGTGTGCCCCACTGGGTTAGCCTCATTTCTCGTTCGATGCAGCAACTCCAGCAAATGCCAGAAGCCGAGCCCGAAGCCCAAGTCTGCTGTGCTGTGTGTGCAGTTCATTAATTTGCCAGCAAAACCGCACACAATTTGCAACAACAAAGTGCCGGGCAGGAAAGGGATGAGAACGAAGAACGAACAATATACCAGGGAATAAAGAGATGCAGCAAGGCAAAGGGAATGCAGTAAGAGGATATAGACACGAGCCTCGTAATCAAGCATTTAATGTCCGTCAAGCGATGGCCAGATAAATTATAATAAAGTAGCTGCAAAAGTACTGCACAATCACTGCAGTTCTCCACCAATCCATCTCACTCTCTCTCTGTCTCTCTCTCCAGCTGCCACACATACTTCCCTGGCGTTCGATTAATGGATGGCGCTGCATCGTCAGAGGAAATTGAAGCTCAAAGTCTCGGAGACATCGTCTGGCCGGGCATGCAACAGCGATATGTCCCGGACCCCCTGACGGGCCGATGGCTTCTGCTGCTGTCTCTGCAATCGAAAACCCCATTTGAATGCGATTGTCACAGCCCCAGCCCCAGCCCCATGCCAGTCCTGTTCAGTCTCTTTGTCCATCGAATGCATAACGCACTCGGCGGGCAGGACAGGCGTCTCACATGCGCATCAAACTCCCCATGATTGTTGTCCCAGGAATATCTCTCGGTGCTCCAAAAGGAATTCCATTTGCTAATCGATTTGTTGGCTTGGCTCTTTAAGCCTTTCCAGTGGCCGATCTTGTGCCCTTTACCTTAGCCGTACATGCCGTGGATAAGCGATATCAACTGGAACAGTTTATGGCTTGCTCTGGCGCTACCTTCGGGGGCCCACTAATCCCGGTGTGTGAACTGTACCCCTAGGTGCGGCAGTGCAGCTTGTGGCACGGGTGCCGGGGCATTTACATATAAATATTTATTGTTCTATATGGCCCCAAGTTGCATGTGAGCGGTCAATTTAACAAAGCGCAAATGGCCGGACAGCTGGTTCGGTTGGCCAGAGGTTGGCCGTCCCCAAGGGGTTGTACATATCCCCACACCTCATCCCCCTCCCCCACCATTCTATGCGCCATATCTGAGGGCGGGTGTTGGCGATAAGAAGCTGCTGCTGCTGTTGTTATTATTATGGTGGCTCCCCTTTGTTTGTCTTCGGCCTGCGCCAAGATGCTGGCCAAGAATGGTGGCAGGAGGCTGGGCTGTCCAGAGTGGCGGCAGGGAGGCTGCTGCGGCTGGGGAAGTGACAGGAGGCTGTACTGGAGTTGGGCCTGGGATTCGTGGCATTCATTCTTTTGGCATTTTTTTATTATGACTATCAACGTTTATGGCAGCCAGGATGTGGCAAGTGGGTCTCTCTGCGTGGGGTCGGGGTCTCCCCTGAGGATTTGTTTGGCTTGTGCTGTGCGGCTTTATTATTTCATCATTATAACATTTCTTTTATATGTATGTATAATATGTACATGCACATATTTTTTGTATACCCCTCCTAATCGTCAAGATGGATGTGAGAGGCAGTGGGAATCCATTTGAGAGACATGTTCTGCTGTCTTTATACGCGGGGTGTTTCTCGGGGTAGTTATGGGTTATGGGGAGCAACAATATTTTGTAGGTCTTGTATCAATTAAATATTTTCTTAGCCAACTTTTGTAATTTCAAGGAAGGTTTCCCTGCATTTAGCCCCATTTTAAGGGGTATCTCATGTGCGCATGGTATTTTTGTACACATACTTCTTACTTCTTTTACACACACACACACACACACACACACACATATGTAATACATACATTTGTGGGCTTTAGTTCGTACTGCTTCGTTCCACTTGCCACCCACTTTCGTGGGCAGCACTTTAAAGTGCCCTGAACTTGATTAATGAATGGCAACGCTCGAAAGTATGCTATGGCATGCACTCACACACCCACACACTCATGCAAACAGCCACCCACATGCACACATTCACTCGACATGTCAACGACACGAGAAAAAGAGGAAAGTCGCAAGTGAGTCTCAGTCCCAGTCCCAGTCGCAGTCGCAGTCTCAGTCCCCCGACATGGCTTAAAAATTGTTTGCCACGCGAAGCACAAATTGAAATTGGCTCACAACTTGGCAGCTAATTTAATATTTTCGCTTTAGAGAAGAACAGGAGGCCACCACCCCCCAACCCCCCACATGTGCTTATAATTGTCACAGACACGAGCTGAAGCATTCAAGAACACATTTCTGGAAAATGTTTATCCGGAAAAGCAGAAACAGGCTGGGCGCACGGGCACGGGCACGCAAAACAAGCACAAAACAAATTTCAAGTTCCTTTCTGCAGTAACAGGATTTCCTTTCTCTTTTTTTTGTGTGTTGCCATTCAAAAGCAGCAGCATAATCCTTACAAAATCCCGGAAGTTCTGCACACTCAACAACAACAACAACGGCACAATAATTATGAATATGGGAAAAGAAATTACAATTTTAGACATTGAGCTGACGCAAACTCTCAGCACATGAACAGAACACATGAGCAGAACATGGCACGAAAAGTGTTGAGGTGTTGAGAGAGCTGAATTAGTTTATGCTCTTCAAATTAATTATAACTATGAGCATCAGTTGCCAGATTTTGACTTGTCTCTGATTAAATGAAATTCCACAAGTTGCCCAAACTCAAAGCAGGAAAAACTTTGTGCTGGCTGCCCGAAAGTATGCAAGGCAAAATTGTATTTAATGCACGGATGCATTTTCGTTGCATACTTTTTGGGCGCTCTCAAAAAGCTTTGATTAGAAATTGTTAAAGAAAATCCAGCGAAAAATAACGAAAATTCGTAGTCTTAAAACCATAAAAATAAAGCTAAAAATATTTAGTTATCATAATATTTTTGAGTTGAAATTTTTGGGGCTCTTTAAGACATAATAAAATATATTATAACCAACATTTTGCGGCTCTATATAGCCAAGCGTACTCTAAGCACACCAAGTACTAGTTTCCCCACGCTACTATGTATATATTACGCCATATAAACCCCGTTTTGATGTCTTCCATCTACCCTCCAAGAGGTCTCTTTGCAATCAATAACTAAACTCAACTCAATCCTTCAACCATCGCTGCCTGGCTGTTGGCTCACATTTAAATCGAATTTCCCCATCCATTTATTGCGATTTGATTAATATAATAATAAATAATTAAATATACGAATTTGCATATTTGAATTTGCAGCGCTTTTCCACCCCTTCGATACCTTCAAAGTCATTTGATATCAATTTGTTGACTGCATTTCCCCACACAGGCAGGCGATGGATTTACCGACCCCCCTCCCACCCATTCTGCTTTTGGGGTAAACTTGTGGGGCAGAAAACTTTTTGCATGTCCGTTTTAATAAATTGGTTTATGATTGCCTTTCGATAAACTTTGCTCAAGTGAAATGCTAATACGAGCACATCGGCCCGAACTTTAAACGGTTTTCCACCAGCCGAGGGGAGAACCGGGATTCAACCAGCCACCCACCCACACCCAATCCTGCCCTTGCTATCATCGCACACCAAGCCCAACGAGTTTTGTATCTTGTGGAAAAGATGGCGCCGCCCTCCGTTTGGCTTCCTGGCAGCAACAATTTTTATGGCTTCCTGTGTGCAGCGCTTAAATAGATACAAGATACATATCACACACACCCACACACACATGGCACATTGCAGAAACATACACATCTACACCTACACCCAGTTGGTAATTTAAATTGCGCCTGATTCGGATTCCGATTCCGATTCATGGCTGGCTGCACCATAATTTGCTGTAATTGAATTTAAATGATTTTCTTCTTTTTTTTGCAGAAGCAGAAGCAGCAACGCTGTCGTTTGTCCCTTGTGGCAAATGCAAATCGCTTTTATTTTATTATTTATACGAGTACGTCTTATTATGGGGCGGCAGGGGAATCAATTGAAAGCAGAGCTTTGATCCCATAAGAAATGATTAAGGTGTTAGCAATGGGGTATAATAATAATTTGGGATTTTCTGCGCACAATTTGGTTCAATTGTGGATTTATTTCGACAGATCTAAGCACATATATAAAATTAAAATAAACGAAACTGCTGCCGTTCCAAGGCAAATTCCTTGCCCAGATTTACCTTAAATTTATTTATTTATTTGTGAGCGCAAAACTTTCATTATTTGTATCTTTAATGGTGCATTCTGTGGAACAGGTTATGGGGACAGTCATTCAATCATTTCCCTTAATACAGTGCTGATCTCTCGCACTGCTTTCGAGCCACTGAAATGCCACTGAAAAAATTACGCATACGCCGCATGGGCCGCATTAACATTCTCCACCCCACAAACCCCCACCCAGCCGCATTCAGAGTAACGAAACGAATCGAAACGAAACCTGCGCCAGACTGATGGCTTATTTTCGATTTGTGCAACAAATGAAGTGAGAAATTATTATTATTATTATTTATATTTTTATTACGGACGCCAGCCATAACCAATTGGAATGGCAGGCAGGCAGCCAGGCAGCCAGGCAGGGAGGGTGGCCACAGGCAGGGAGGGCCAGCCCCCACAACGCTAGCCGAGCGCGTCGGGCGAATCACGTATTCACAAAAGCAAACAAACGCCGAAGCACGCATAAATAAACAGGCAGTGCAGGAAGGAACCAGTGGAGCAGTGGAGCAGTGGAAGGCAGTAGGAATTATTGGGGAAAAGTGAGGCAAAGCCAAAGGGAGAAACCACAGCCAAAGAAACACTGAAGCAGCGGCAGGCTCGAGTGAAGTACAGACAACATTTTTCGTTGGTCTCGTCCATCAGTCACATCATTAAAATCGAGCACTGAGTAGTCCCGGCTGCTGCCTAATTCGAATCCTTGCCGCAGGATGTGCTGAAATGTGACGTGGGGCAGGCGAAGGAGTGGCAGTATCAGCCGGCGGCGACATACACGTACAGAGAGAGACACAGAGAGACAGAGGGAGAGGGAGTGAGAGAAAGGACAACAATTCTCTGGAGGCATTCATCAATATGCCAAACATGTTTTGTTATCATCAAATGGAAAATGCTTCATTTTCACGTACGCCAACGCCAACGCAGCAACAGGACCCACAGGAAGAGACCGGGATCCCAGGGATCCCAGGCTGATAGACAGACAGCACCAGCATCAGCCACAGCCGCAGCCACACAGCCACTGACAGTGGAATAGACAGAGAGACAGACAAGAAAGTTGATGGCCTCAAGGCAGATGGCGGATGCCAGAGATGACTACAAGACAGACAGACAGACGAGACAGACGGGAGCGTGTTGCCGTTGAGAATTTTTACAGGTAAAACCTTTGCGACTTGCGGCTTGTGGCCTGGCTGTAGCATCTGTCGATTGCTGCCCCATTTCGCGGCGGTTAAACCGCCGAAAAAAAAAAAGTAAAACTAAACGAGAAGCGACGGAACATATAAATTGATTACCAAAGACATTTCACGACAAATTCGCCATGTAACAACAATGACAGCGCACAACAGCCCCCATGGAATCCCCCCCAAAGAATGCTTATCGTTGCAGCCCATAGACAACAGTCGCCGGAAGCAATACATATAGAGATGTGGCAGTGGCAATGGCAATGGCAGTGGCACAGTAGCTGCCGAAAATCTCTGTAAGCAAAACAGTTGCCAGCGGGTGGAGTGGAGTGGTGGAGGGCACAAATCAAATGCGACAACTGTTGAGCCCTTACACGGATTGAAGATTTGCCCAGAGATCCAGTCAACCAAAGCACTGCAGAAATATTGGGGAAACCTCTGCCATGACTTATGCCGCGCAGCCCTAATTATTAATTGGAGCTATCACTGATGGAAAACATTTCAAGTGGCGTACTCCACAAAGTTCAGTGCCCAATAAACGCAAGAGGTGCTCCATCTGTGGGCACAATCTATGGCAAAACAACAGACTATCGCAATCGTTGCTTCAAGGAGAAGATAACACAGCCACAGCCACACAAATCGAAGAAGCGCCACGTGCAGGCCTTCAGATACGCTGATTTGATCGAAAATTAAACTCGGAAAAATATTTATGTTTCACTTTTCCATTCGTTGCCAAAGCTTGCCATTGAAAAATAAAACCCACGTCTTTTGAAGTCTCAAAAATGCTGAATGGCCTTTTAATTATTCGCTGATGTGAACCAATTAAAGGGCTTTATATTGCCGGCTTTGTGCTTTACCAGCTGTTCACGTCGTACCACTCGTTGGTGGAGCACAGGTTGCCGAACTCTCCGTTGGTGCCGGAGCCGCAGCTCTGTGCACTGCCATCGCAGCTGGCATAGATCTGGCGACCGATCATGTTGGTGGTGGCATAGTTGCAGGCAACCAGAACCTGATTCCAGCCATCGCGATTGTACTTGGCGGCGGCGCAGCCCACACGGGTGTTCCTCTCCGACATCATCACGGTGAAGTGGCCAATGGCCCTGCAAAAACAGAGAGAGAGAGATGGATTAGTTGTAGGACTATCCAAGGGACTGAGGACAAAGGACTTACGGGCCGGAGTAGCCGCTGGGGTAGCCGCCATCGATGATGCCGCGGTTGGAGTTCTGCACCTCATTGAACCACATCTGGACGCTGTTGTCGAGGATGTAGCCCATGTCGGGCAGGCCGCCGGAGTAGGCCTGCCAGGCGAGGTTCTGGCCGGAGTACTTGAAGTTGTCGGTGTTGTGGCAGCTGTCGTGGCGCATCTCGCACTGGCGGACATTGAGGGAGGCGAGGTAGGCCAGCTCGTCGTCCCACTCCATGGTGGCCATGCGGCAGGCAGCATTGTGATTGGGATCGTATCCGCCAGCAATGTAGTTCCTCTTGTCGTTGTGCGAGTGAACAAAGACCCACTTGTAGTCGTCGTTGATGTCGATCAACTCCGCATCCCCGGGACAACCGCCGTCCCACCAGTTGCTGTGACCGCACGCGATATGCGATCCCCCATTGCAGATGCTCGACGAGCAGTAGTCCGTGGCCTGGGCCAGACCCACGGCCAGTGCGAGGAGAGCGAACAGAGCGAACTTCATGGCGATTTTCAGTACGAAAAGGTACTATGAAGTCGTCTCTCGGAGCCCAGTGTTTTTATACGGAGCTACGGCAGACTTATCGCCAAAGTGCAGTTGCAGCCCAGCCATAAATCATAGCCACCGTTTGCCGGAGCTTTTCATGCGCACATTCGTCCAATCTAATCAATGGATTTACGATTGCCAATTCACAATTCTTTTGGCCAAAGAGAGTGAGCGCGAGCGAGAGAGAGAGAGAGAGAGAGAAGAGCATCACCTCATCAGACGCAGACGCAGTCGCAGACTGAACCGGGGACCTACCCCCTTATCGTGGCAGATTGAGGATCAATTTATGGTACACTTCCTCTGTTCAGAGTGCTCGGAGGAAGAGCTCGCCAAATAACAGTTGCCAAATTTACAAGTTATTATTATGTTATGCCCCGCCTAATCTGCCAAACTGTAGATTACATTTTAATAAGAATCGAAACACGTGAATACACATACATAAGTATGTATGTATGTTTGGATGTCTGTATGTCTGTCTGTACATATTCCGGGGATGCGTGTATAACGCAGATTAGTGGCTCTGCGTTATGATTGTACGTATTATGTACACATATAATATTATTATATTATATTATATTATATTATATTATATTATATTATATTATATTATATTATATTATATTATATTATATTATATTATATTATATTATATTATATTATATTTAAAATTCGCTTGTATTGTATTATATTATATTATGTTATATTATATTAAATCATCATGCAATTATATAAGTTGGTCCATTTCCTCTCTTTCGGGTCTTATTCATACTCACACACATTCAGTCACAGCGAAGTTTCTTGTATTTGCAATATAAGCCGCGAAAAGAGAGCGCGGTGCGGTACGGAACACCTTGTGCAATTTCATCATTGTTTTGGCGTTTGGTTTGGTTAACGGCCGCTGCTAATCTCCATCTGTTAGCTTTGTTCGGCTAACAGACGCTTCCTCTCTGTAGAGGCTACAGCCTCTGTTACTCTACTGACTCTGTTACTCTACAGACTCTGTGACTCTACAGACTCTTCAGACTCTGTTACCCTCTGTAGCTTTCCCCGCAAATCGCAAATGAATATTTAAATTTCAACAAAGAAAACAAAATAGTCAAATATTATTAATTTCCCCCCCCTCGTCTTTCTACTGCTCAAGCAATGCGAAGAGAGAAAGTTTAGGTTATGTGCTTGCCCTTTTCTTTCCCCCTCGTCAGCCTCGAAAGCAGCAAGCAAAATCAATGTAAATTGCAGCAATAAAATTCGTAACTTTTGAACTCTCTCCGCCCACCAAGCCGGGCCCACTCTTCGGCGAGGGGGGGGGGCTACTGTCAAAAAGTTTTTTTTTTTTTTTTTCCCTCGGCCCCACCCTCTCTTCGCTCGATTGCATTCTACCATATTTAATTTCTACAATTTTATTGTTCCGAAAGAAAATATTTGAATTTCAACGGGGAATTTGCGGGTTTTCACTTCTTTTATTGTCTGGTGAGACTCAGCAGCGACTCCTGGGGCTGGAAGAACCCGTAGGTGAGCTCCCCCAGCCGATCGTAGAGGCAGCGGAGGTGGATCAAGTTCGAGATGGCCCTTAGGCAGAAGGTGAGCGGCGGGGGCACGGGCGTCAGCTGGAAGATGTCCTCCAGGTAGTGGATGTTGGGCAGCGTCTGGGGGAAGCTGGTGACGAGCTCGCGGAACAGGAGGCAGGGTATCGGGACGTGTGCTATGAAGTCGCGACGGTCCTGCAGGACGTAGCAGTGCACGGAGTAGCGGCAATGCTTCGGCTGGTGCCACAGATACATCTGGAACTGCAGGACGTTGGCGAACCGGAAGAACACGCGCACATCCTGGGGCCGCGGTGTGGCTCGCCCGTTGATCCGATCCACCAGATCCCCAAACGCGGAGAACGCCATCCTCGCGTTCACCCCCAGCAGCATCTCTTCCAGCTGGCACCGAGCGGCCATCGAGAATTTGGGCGGAATCGGCAGGGGACCCATTAAGCCGACGAGAGTCATCGAGGATTTACTGGTGAGGTCGGCATCGTCGATGATCGGACGCAGGATCGACTGTGCAGGCTCTGGGATGCGCCCCACCGACTCCTGCATGGAGCGCACCCCCACCAGGGACACTATCTCGTACTGTTCCTGTTCCAGGCGCAGCTGCAGGGCTTTCTCCTCCTCCTCCTCGAGCAACCTTTGATGACGGATCTTATCTTCCTTGTCGCGCTTCTGGCGGATTTTGCGACGAATCTCCATCATGGTGGCATTCAGCAGGGAGCTGTTCCTGTCCCCCGCTTGACTAATCGCTCGCTTGGCCGCTTTGCGCACCCCTTTCACTCCCGAGAGATCGCCCTGCCCCGCCTTGATATTCTGTTCTTCGCTCACTGTGGCAGCCTTGGTGCTGGGTAGGGTGTGGGGGAAGCGCGACTCTCTCCTCCGCTGGAAGCATCCTGGGGAGCTCTTGCGGTTGCGGGCCCCAAGCCCCTCGTGCTCTCCCTCCAGATTGTTCAGATAGTCTGTATTTTTTCGTGAAACCATTTCTTAAATTTAAATCCACTAAAATCGACTACAATTTTCCCAATTTCTGAGTTTTAATATTTTAAAGTGAAAGAATTTTCGAGGACTGAACGTAAATAAATTTGTTGGGGATTCTTGTCTGGGGGGTTCGTACTCAGACCGGGGTCCCTTCCATTCCGATCGTCAAAATATATAAGAAACGGCGGAGAGAGTCGCGCTTCCCCCACACCCTACCCAGCACCAGAGCTGCCACAGCGAGCGAAGAGCAGAATATCAAGGCGGGGCAGGGCGATCTCTCGGTATTTGAAAATATATTATCTATCGATCTGCTGTGTTTTGTTTACTATTTTAATCGGCATGTTCCCAAGCTCAGCCTTTCTGCAATAATATATTGTTTCCCACTATTTGTATTATCTATTGAATGTCCTCTGAAGAGGTTATTGTCGTCGCACTGTCTGAAGTGCGTCGCTCCATGAATTTTCCAGAAATTGCCTATTCAAATTCGATTGAATCAAACAGAGGAGTTTATTAGGTACTGCTAATTGCAAATATATCTGTGAAATCAGCAATTAAATCTAAACATCCGCTAATTAATTTCATGGTTTAAATGAAAGTAGACAGCAGAAAAGGAAGAGCCCACTTTCTACAGTTTGTATCTTATCTGGACGCAACACCTGCTACCTACCCATAGTATAAGCCATTTTTCTGGGCATTAAATTCAAAATTTAACAGAGCGTTCCACTGTTAAGCTGTTAGCTGTGTAACAGTGTGCGCTAGAGCGCTGTTAAAAAGTAAATGTTGTTCTTGCCCCTCTTTGAAGTGCCATAAACTATTAAACTAATCATTTTAATGGAAATTTGCGGAGTTCAGTGATATCAGAGTGATTTTTAATATGTATTTTGCCTTTGAACAGTAGATCAGTAAACAGTAATTCCAAGCAGAAAAGTTTATAGGGTTTTCTTTCTTTCTTTCCTTTGAAGTTTAATAGTTGCTCGATAGTGTATGTTTTTTTTAACCATTTTAAGCTTTGGTACTTGGAACTTATGTAGAAAGTACGCAGTGAATCTTATCGGAGAGCAAGCAATTTCACAAAATTTGATTTATTCTTCAGTATATCTTCAATCTTTGGCATCTAATTTACAATTATACAATAAGCCCATGGCAAAGCTGACAGATAAGATCCATTCTTAATGATAAGTATTTATTTATTTATTTATTTAAAAACTTACCTTAAGGTTTAAGCCCTAAAGTAAGTGATGATAAAGCAGCAATGGCTGCTTTGGCCTTCAGCTAGATTAATGATAAGTACTCCGCTCCATTTGCAGCCTTTTCCTATTCGTATCTTTGTGTGTAAATATTTTGCAAATATATAAATTTTTTGGGTTCAAATACCCCGTGTGACACACCTTTCCGTGTTAATTCTTTTGCGCAAAGTACAATTATTATTTAACCATTAAAAAAAAAACACAAGATAATATTATGTACTCGGAGAGTATTCTCACGGATCCAACTGGCAGATAAGAAGATAAATTCCAGCATCAGAGAGAGAGCGAGAGAGAGAGGCAAATGCCAAGAATTATTCAAAGATTATTCGAATTTATTTTTGTGCTTATTATTTGGGTGTAGCCATATTTTTGTGTGTGGATTTCTTTCAGTAGAAAAGATTATTCACATCGTAGACCTCATTGGCGCTGCACAGGTTCTTGTATTGGGGATTGGTGCCGGTGGTGCACTTGGTGGCCGGTGCCTTGGGGCACGAGCTGTACATCTTGATGCCCAGCACATTGGTGGCCGCATAGTTGCAGGCCATAAGGAAGGCCTTGTACGGCTGTCCCGCCACCGAGTAGGTGGAGACGGCACAGCCCACATCCGTGTTGCGATCGGCCACGAGGACGGTGAAGTGGCCAATGGCCGGTCCCTGGTAGTTCGTCGGATAGGCATCGATGTACGACTGCTTGGTGTACACCGCCTCGCCGTACCACATGTCCACGCCCCATTCCACATAGTGCTTGATGTCCAGCGGCTCGTACCAGCCCATCCAGGCGAGATTCTGGCCGGACCAGTCGAACGCATCGGTATTGTGGCAGCCATCGTGCTTCATCTGGCAGCTCTTGACGTTGAGGGCGGCCAGGCTGGCCAGTTCGTCGTTCCACTTGATGGTGGCCATGCGACAGGCGGCGCTCAGATTGGCATTCAGGCCCCCGGCAATGTCATTGCGGTACGTATTCGTTCTGGCCACAATGGCGGCCTTCTGGTCATCGGTGAGGGTCAGCAGGGTGGCGTCCGTGGGGCAACTGGAGTCCCAGTCGCCCTTATTGTCGCAGCCCAGATTCTTTGTGCCGCCGCAGCTCTTCTGGCAGTAGTCGGTGGCAGTGGCAATGCCCAGGGCCAGGGCCAAGCACACGATAATCAGGATGTTGCGCATTTCTATTCCCACACTTGAGTGCTGAAGATTCTGAGCGCGCGCCGTGCTTTTATCGAGAAACTCTATTCAGTGCCCAGAAGTTCTTATCACCATTTGAGTAAATATTTACCAACATTGCCAGTACTTGTGCCATTACCACTACGCGTATACGTATCATTTGTCAGCACCGCTCGCCATTCTACGTCACGGCTATAAGAACAAAAAAAAACCCCCCCCCAGACAGTTCTACGTGTATATCCGAGAGATAGATTCCCATGCGCAGACCGCTCTTCGGTTCTGCAGCTCTGATTGCGATCGATTGGGGCATGGCAATTATGTGGAAAACTCCTTCAATAATTCCACGGAAGCAGGGAATTATCGTACACATTGGAGTCACATAGATATTCCAGCAATCTGTCAAGTGTCTCAGTGCTGCCTTTCTTTGAAAACGATTGCCCCAATCTCTTAGATAATATAATATGTGTAGATAGTACCCATGGTAGTACCAATCATAGATATGACAGCAACCCGTACAACTTGTACGCGCAATAAAATACATAAAGCCAAGCAAATAGTACCAAGAAATGTGGCACTCAAATGGAGCCATTAGGCACAGGATGTCACATAATTCAGAGCTGTGAAACGGAATGCTGCTATGGCAATATGTAAGTGTAATTATTTGCCAATAAATACATATAAAAAAGGTATGGCAAAGCGCGTGTCTGGCAGCACAAAAGAAGAATCAGCTCGTGCCCGGCTCAAATGTTTGTGCAACCAACAGCAGAAGAGTTTAGAATTGATGCAAGTCTTACAGACAGTACTGCCAGTACTCATCCCAGTACGAGTCTTACGAGCATTGCACTAAACCTAGACTTTCTTTCGCGCATTAGGTGGGAGGAACAAAAGCAGCGACAGACAGCGCTATCAATATTTGCACAGCTGTCCGGCTACTGGCAATAGCTGAACGAAGTTCTAATATCGGAGGCTTCAGCAAGAACTACTAAGAACTGGCATCTAAGAGAACTGAAAGCGGTTCTCATAGCTAAGAACTCTGCGAAAACTTTCCACACTAATTAAAAATCAAAAGAAATATCTGCTGTAGTTATTATCTCATGGATTTCTTATATTCTCACAGATTATTTTATGCCCAAACAAGTAGAAAAGAAGCAGCAGATTGCTACACAAGTTTTGTGCTTGGATGTAGAAAATCCAGCACTTATTTTGGCATAGAAAAGCACAAAATGTATAGCTCCAGCAGACATAAGTACATATTTTTTATTTTATGCGTATGGATCACTGACTGCTCCATAGTTCGACAAGTCTCTTTCTTGTACAGCTTCAGAGGCATTCTTCAGCTTTACACATCATAGACCTCTGTCACTTTGCACAGGCCTGGATAGTTGGGATTGGTGCCCTTGGTGCAGCCAGAGCCCTTGACGCCTCGCTGATAGACGGGACTGCCCACCCAATTGGTGGTGGCATAATTGCAGGCCATCAGAAAGTTGTTCATGCCACTCTCCGTATAAAAGGCAGCCGCACAGCCGCAATGTGTGTTTCTCTCCTGGGCCATGGCAGTGAAGTGTCCAATTTGCCTAGAGGGGGATATGGAGTAGCTTTAGGAGAGAGCCGAACCCCAGCAAAGTGGCTTCAGTGAGCAGGCACTTACGGTCCAGTCCAGTCGCTGGGATACTTGTTGATGACCGTCATGGAGGCGTCCTTCTGCTCGCCCCACCACATGTTCACAGAGGCGGTGATCAGCTGCGGTATGGTCTTGCCCGACTGGGGACCCGAGTAGCCGTACATGGCCAGATTCTGGCCACTCGCCTTGAACGTCTGCGTGTTGTGGCAGGCATCGTGATTCATTTTGCACTGCTTAACATTGAGAGCTGCCAGCTTGGCTAGCTCTGGATTCCAGCGCATGGTGGCCATTCGTTTGGCTGGCTTGTATTTGGCCATCAATCCGCTGGCGATTCGATTGCGCCGAACATTATGCATCTTGAGGATTTGCTTCCGTTGCGTCAGATCAAAGGTCACAGCCGATGGGGCAGGACTCGTGGGACAGGTCGAGGCCCAGGCCTGCAAAATGTATTTAACAAAATCCAATCACATCTTTAGATATACCTCCACTTACACCATTATTGTTGCAGGCAATATTCGTGGAGCTGCCGCACAGCGCGGGGTCACAGTAGTTCGGTGTCTGTGCCTCGGCCAGGCCCCCAAGCACACAAATGATCGAAAACAGCGCCGCAACCGATCGCCACATCTCCACAAAGCTGTGTCAGGTGTTCATCCGCCAGCGGAGTTCTTCTTATATAGCGAGCCACCGCCCAAAAAATAAGCGACCATTGTTCGTGGCCTGGAGCGTGTCTTCGCTATTTAATTTCACTTATTGTTCAGTTCATTTCAATATTTGTCTGCAAAGGCACAGCAACTGTGTTTGCATGGCAGCCATCCGCAGTGTGTACAAGTGCCAATCCAAGATCCAATCCCTGCCCCAATCTCAAGCCTCACATTTATTACAGCCGGAGGAGAACAACCCCAAAGATGTGATTGACATCTGGGAAAGTCTTTTGTTTTTAATGTACCCACAAAAAACAAGGTGCACGCCCCCAAAGAAAGTGACGCCTATCCATAGATACGGCCACGTCGGCCGAGGGCGTCACCATTTCTATTTATTTGCACAACCCCTAAACCTAATTTTGTTTTCGTTCTTAAAGACAACACGCGTAATTAGACAGTAACAGCATTTAAAAACAGATAAATAAATTTATAAAAATATTCAACAAAAAATCATTAGAAAAGAAAGCAGCTTTAATTGACAAACTAATTTTTTTAGTTATTTATTTAATTTTTAAATCATTTCAAAGATAAAAATTAGAAAATTCACAGTATTTAATTATTAAGAATTCGTGAATTCAATAAAGAATTTAATTCAATTTATTTTATTTAATTGCAAACATAGATAAAAAAACATGAATAATACATGCAACAAAATTAAATTATAATATAAATAATTTTCTTTTAACTAGTTTTTCCACTAAGTGCTCTACAAATACAAAAACAAAGTATCGGCGCCCACACCATTCCCAACCAACAGATTCTTCAACTTTAAATAAAACCCAAACACCGATCTTTACAAGAGACCTAAAGTATGTTTTAGGAAGGGCGATCTCTTCAGGCATGGGCGAATATTTATATTCAGTCTTATCCTTGGCACTTAGTCGTCCCCAAAAGCCTTTGCTCCACGCGTAACCATCAATTGGGGGTGTACAGAAGTGCAGAAAAATCCAATGGCAAGAGACAAAACAAAAAAGTATGTTTTTATTAAAATGAATTGACGTCAATAAATCCCTCATGTGGAAGCAGTGCCGGCAGTAGAAGTCGCGATACCGAAGACATTTAAATTTTGTAGCAGTGCTCCAAGAGTAAAAGTGAATGCAAATTATTCCAATATTCACTCAAATGTCAGAGTGCTCTACACAGATTAAATGTATTTAAAAAAATGGTATTCATTTTCGTTTCTTTGATTTTGAATCTAAAACATTTTGGCCAAGAAAACTCTCCGCATACAACTCACGAATGATGGTGCTGTGGCATGAGGTGGTTCGTGACTCAGAGATGTGAGGGAGGATCTGCGCTTTCAGCAAGCGCTCAATCTATCAAAACTTTTAATTTCTTCAGGCCTTTGTTCTCGCATTTTACTTATTATTCGACTGACAAGTAAACTTCCACATCTTGTCGAGTATTTTTCCATTAGCCTTAGTAATTTCAAAACAAAATACGATAACAATAAGTGGATACATTACCTTTAAGTTATGGCCTAGAATATTTCTAATGTAAAAGTTGTGGGAACTTTCAGTTGGGATTCCTTCTGTTAACTACAGACATACTCGTATTTTCATGGCCCCTCTTCTCCCATTTACCCTTGGAATCCCACGGAATTTTCCCTTTTTTTTATAGACCTATTTTCACTGCCCCTGAACTTTCAGTCAGGTTTATTTCTGTAACTGAAAACCCATTTGCATGGCAACTATGCTCCCGGTATAACCCTCTGAACATTCCCAATAAAATCTTTCTTTTCTTTTGTTTTTGTATAATTTATATATATATTTTTTGTTTGTTGACATATTTGATATGCTGCCATTTTTATTTATCTGTTAGTAGGGTTCATTCTGTTGCTGTTTGTTTTGTTTTGTGTTCTTCTTAAAAGTTAGGTTGTCTGTGTGTCAGCCCCAAATAGTATTACATACGGTTACCATTTGCAGATCTCTCTCGTCTCTATTTTGTGTAGATATAGTATTTTCATATATATATATATGTAGAATAAATGTCCGTCTTCTGTTCATTATTCTTTTGGTACACAAAAATAAATATAGTACTTGCATATCCTTCAGCTCTTCCTGCCGCATATGTATCTCTCTCTCTGGGAACACCTCTATATATACATAGATATATAGATATTCATTCGAGTTTTGTTTTTGTTTTCAGTTTCTGTTTTTATATTTTCGGTTTATTATTTGCATAAGAAAAATTAGTATTCTGTGGGCTGTTTGCAATTGTTCTTCAAAGATCTGTTTTTGTTTCTCCTATTTTTTGCTTCTGCTGTGGCTATTGATTTCGTTCGCTGTTAATAATATTTGTTTTGTTGGGCGCTCCTAAAGCTAGCACTCTCTATAAATTTCACACACAAAATATGGATTTATTTGCTTTAATATTTGTTGTTCTTGTTGTTGCTGTTTTTCTTCGTATTTATCGTTAGCACAGTTTTACGAGATTTTATTTTTATTTTCAAGTAAGTAAATTTCTGTTCTCTTAGAGTTCTAGTAATAATTTTAATAGAATATATATATATATATATCATCATATACTATATACAGATCAGATCCTAAACGATTAACGTATGTTGTTTTTGTTTTGTTTTGTTTTTTGTAGCAAATGAAATTCTGACAATTGTGCAGAGTGGAATGGGGGGAAAAACCGACTTGTAGTCGCCTCCATTTTTGTCAGCACTTACAAACTAAGGATCATTAAGCAATATTGTATAGAACATATACACAACAGAGATGAGGAGATGGCACAGGACCCTACGCTTTGCGATGGTTGGTAGGGAAGATGAATAAAACAAACCAAATTTCCAAATTCAAATTTAAAACAAAGCAAAGCACTTTCTTACGTATGATTTTATGCATGCCCTGCAATCGAAGATTTTAGGGCTATATCTATATAAATATTTATGGTTTTAGATTTGTGTGTGTGTGTGTTTTTTGTTTTTCTTCAACTTAATTCAATTTTTCCGTTCAGTTCAATGTGTGGTGTGCCGCAGTCTATAGACATTATAGCCCTCTTAATATCATTTAAAATTCATATATATAACATTTTGCATTTCCTGCGTTACTTTTTTCCTCTTTCCTTTATGTACAACATTTACGCGTATGTGTGTCATGCATGCCAGTGCTTTCTTCGGGTTTAATACATATACATTAATAGTACTCGTATATTTATCAGCTTATATAAATTAAAAATGGGGGGTGGCTTGGGGAGGGGTGTGTTCTTTAAGCGCACTAAATGAATGCATATCATATCATGGTATACTATGTCAGAGTATATATATTTCTCTTCCTTTTTTTTCTCAAGTTAATTTTTTTTGTTTTTTTTGGGAGCATAGTAACTGGAACTCTTTTTTTATAACTGGGTTCGTATGACTATATGCAGCTTACTTGTCTAATAATAATAATTATAATATAGATATTTCCTGTATATACTAGGTATATATATATATATGTATATATAATATCTAGTGTGTGTGTGTGCCAAAGGGTAGAGCATTGACTCCCATCGTTCTCTCTTTCTCTCTGTCTTCTACCGTACATAAATATATATCCTGTATGTTTATCTGTTCTGTTGTGTCCTCTAGTTCTAGATCTAGGTTTACGTTTCATCTTTAGTTTAGGGTGTTTGCTGTCGCTTATTGTTTAATTGTTTAATAGACACCATTTTGCATTTGAATAGCAATAACAACGTTGTGAGTGCTGTCCCTCTCCGCCGCCTGGCCAGTTCATTCCCTTAGCTCTTCCGCTGACTGCGACTGCGATTGGGCTTGTGTTTGCTTTTGTGTCTGTGCCTGTGCTTGAGTTGGAGCCTGAACCGAAACCAAAGACGAAGCCAACGACTGAGATTGAGACTGCAATTGCTGCTGCAACTGTTGCTGCTGCTGCGTCTGTTGCTGCTGATGTTGTGCCGGCGACGGTGGTGGTCCGAATTTGCTGGTTATCTTGTGCGAGGCATTCACAATGGCCAGCTCGTGCTTCGAGTCCAGATCACAATCGTACAGGCCACTCAGCGAGTCCAGGCTGAGCAGCCGGGAGCTGGCGCGACTCGACACTGACGTGTCATCCACATCGGGCGCATTGTACAGCGAATTGACATCCGAGAGTGCGCCCTCGGCATCGGTGAGACCGGCCTCATTCAGCAGCGAGATATTCTCCAGGCCAGGCTCATCCGTAATATAACCCGTGGACTCGGCACCACCTGCAAAACAAACCGAAGAGTTCTCAGTTTAATTTCTGTATAAATAAATGAAAATTAAAAGCATTTTACCTGTGGCCTCTTCACGGCAGTCATCGTCTGACCATTCCGATTGGCTCTCCAACGGATTGGAGTCCATCGACTGGTGGTTGAGATGTGCTGCCCCATATTTTAGCTCATCGTTTATCACATTCGATTCCAGGCCGCCGCTGCGCAGGCCACCAGCACCACAGCCAGCACCGCCGTTCGTCAGCGGTGGCACATTGTTTTGCTCCTTTTGCTCATGCTCATGCGCCTCCACATCATCATCATCATCGTCGTCGTCGTCGTCGTCATCGTCGTCGCTGTCCCCAGTGGTTTGCTTTTGCTTGTCGCCCGGGGCCTGCAGCAGGCGCTTTTGTCGCACATCCCGACCCACTTCATCGTCTTCGAACTCCTCGTCGGCCAGGTTATCCTCTGTATCGTCACGCTCCTCCTGCTCCTGCACATGGTTGTATCGCTGCTGCTGCTGTCTCTGCTGCTGCTGATGCTGGTGATGATGGTGATGATGATGATGGTGATGGTAGCGCGGGTGCCTCTGCTGTTGCTGCTGCTGCTGCTCCTGCAGGCCATCCAGACTCTCGTGGCTGTATTGCAGCTCCTTGGAGCGTGGCCGCTGGCGATGCGTCCGCTGCGGCTGTTGCAACTGTTGCTGCTGCTGCTGCTGCTCCATCATCTGATGGGCATGCGGCTGCGACAGGGCATGCAATTGATTGCGATTCTCGTGTAGAATCTCGCACGATTCCGTGTCCGAGGTTTGCCTGCACAAATTAAAGCCAATTAAATACATTTATTCAGTTCTCAAACGTAAATCAAATAAACGAGCACGAAATAAAACATTTAAATAAACCAACCAGCAACCAAATGAATATATTTTTAATCCGCAAACCGCAGTATTTATGGACATGGGCAATGAGTGTTTTGGGTGTGGGTGTTGGGTGTTGGGTGGGTGGGCGGTGGGTGACTCACATTTGACTCGATTCCGAGGGATTCTTGTTGCGCGTTATCTCCTTGATGGCCTCGAGGCCCACCGGATGCTTGGCGATCATGAAACTGCTGCTCGCCGGCAGCCTGCCCATCAGCTCGTGCTCCTGATCGCGACTGTTCTGATGACTCTGATGATTGTTGTTGCCGCTGCCGTTGGAGTTGCTGCCACCGCTGAGATTGCCATTGCTGCTGCCACTGCCACCGCTGCTGCCATTGCCAGCTGTGGCTCCTCCCGCTCCCACTCCACCCTCCCTGGGCTCCCGCCAGCTTGCTGTTGCTGACGGAATAACTCATTTGCTTGCCATTGCTGGACTGCTGATCGGTTGCATTGGCTGCTGCTGCTGCCAGGCAGCGTGCCCGTGAGGATTCATTGAGCAGTCGCTGCAGCTCCCTCTCGAAGGGCGATTTGGTGGCTGTGGTGCTGGCGGCGGCGACGGCAGCAGACTGCCCCCCTGGGCAGAGCCACCTGCCTTTTGGTAGTCGAAGCTGTTGCAGCTGTCGCCCTTGTTCTGGGTGTTGTTGCTCGTCGCATTGCTGGTCGTGTGCTGGCCCTGGCTCTCGGTGGTGGAGCTAAGCTCAAAGTCCTGCAGCTGGGTCATGTCCACGACCGGCGAGGTGGGATCCACTTGAATGTCGCACGGGTACAGCCACTGCAGGGGATTCACAAGTCCTCCGGCAGCTCCAGCAGCTCCTCCCCCACCGATGCCTGGCAGATTGTAGCCCACGGGATGGCCATTCCGATGCAGCTGCTGATGGTGATGATGATGGTGATGGCTGCCATTGATCCGGGGCGAGTCCTCATCGCCCTCGCCTTCGCCCTCCGTTGTCTTCGAGTAGCTCTCATCGGAGCTGCTCATTGACGGGGAATGCGGCCGAGAGCTAAGGTCATCCGTGGAGGACATGTCGCGGCTTTCGTCCAGCTCTGGCGGCAGCTTCGGCAGCGGCTTCATGTACGTCCGCAGCGTGGGCTTCGGCGGCAGTGGCACTGCCACTGGCACCGCCACGGGCAACTGTTGCGAGTACATGGCATACTGCTGATGATGTTGCAGCATTTGGTGTCCATACAGCTGCTGCTGGGGGGCAGGAAGCGACTGCTGCTGCTGTTGCTGTTGCGGATGCTGTGACAACACGGTGTTGGGAGAAGTGTAACGTGGTGGCTCGTACTTTGGCGCATGCTGCATGGGCATGATCTAATGGGGTTAGTCGGTGTCGGTGTCAGTGTGTGTGTGTGTGTGTGTGTGTGTTTGTGGCAAGCGGATAGATGAGCGAACGAGACACAGATGTGCGTGTGTGTGTGAGTGTGTGTGGGGGGGAGCATGCAAAGAGTGGAACACAGAGAGAAAGAGAGTTAGACACACATTTGGAGAGAGAGAGAGTTTCATCAGATATCACATTGAGAGCATTAGATTTGAGTGCAAAGGGGGTGGGTACAGGGGGCGGGAGGGGCGAGGTGCACGCAGCAGGCCACAGGTATATAGATATATATATATATTAATCGGATTAAAAGTACCACAAATGGCTTTACCTATGTACCTGCATGTTTGCTGCATTCTCTTTCTGCTTTTAATGCTTTGCTTTCAAAGCAAACCCCCTGCAGAGAACACCCCTCAGGGAATAGTGCTGGTGCCCGACTTTGGTGCATTATAAACATAAGCATGGTCACCCATTATTTCATATTCGATCTACATTTGCTTGCACAAAACGAAAGCTTTCCCTTCTTGCACTTTTCTAAATATTTTACACTTCATTCGCTTTACGTTCAACACGAAATAGACGTGCGGCAGCGCTTCTCGGTCCGTAAGAAAGAGCTTTTATGCTTAAAGCTTAAACCTATGCATATCCATACACTTAAAGCTTTAGCCTTAACAAATCTCAGCTTAATCAGTTTTTTTTTCAGCATGTTCGCTTCATAGAAAATTTCTAAAAACGAAAATCTATGCTTGGGCTTTCTTTTCGTGCAGATCTTCTCAGAGAAATTGCTCAGAAAACTCACAGAAAGTGCCCTGGCACGCATTAAACTTCCAAACGCATCTTTTACACCTATACAAGCGCTTAAAGCTTACATCTGGCCAGAGCTTTGCAGCTTGGGGCTTAAACTTTTGAATATCTTCGAAGCTCAAAGCTGAAACCCTTATAAATCTCAGCTTAATGTGTCCTTTCTGTCCAAAAACATTTATAAGACTGCACCTAAACGTGTTCAAATTCTATCTTCACATTTTCACACAACTATATAGGCATATAAAAATCTGTTGGTTAGTTACAAATGGAGGATGGCCATGGGCATGGGTGTGGGGGATGGGAAGGTACTTGGAGGCTACATCTGGAGTTTACTCTGGAGGTTGGTTCTGGTTGTGGTTCTGGTCCATCATTCACAGCAGAATCTCCTTGCCCCAGAGCCTCTCCATTTCAACCACATCAATGTCAACGTCATCGTCGTCTTCGTCTTCGTCTTCATCTTCCTCTTCATCACTCACCTTGGCTACCGGCGCGACGCTGCTGGCATGCAATAGCGGCTCGCTCTCCCGGCAGTGGCCATACCCCAGGCTGGTGGCTGACGATGGCTGATGCTGATTCTGATTTTGATTCTGATGCGGATTCGAATGGAGATGATGCATTGGATGATGGCCATGCTGGTTAAAGGGCAACGCCATGCTGGGCGGCGGCGCATATGTGCGCAGCTGAAGCTGATCACGATCTAGTTCGCGTTCGCGATCACGATCACGCCGCGGCATCATGAAGCAGTCGCCGACACCGCCACCACCGCCACCACCACCACCACCACCGAGCACTCCAGCCACATCCATGCTCAGGCTGCCATGATGCTGTGGCCGCTGGGCAAGAAGCTGCGGTGGTAGCTGCTCCATCAGCTGCTGCTGATGCTGGGAATGCTGCTGCTGGGTATGCGGATGCCTGCCACCGGGATTCGGATTCTCAATGATATTAAATTCGCGCAACATTACCGAAGGAATGGGCTGGTGCTGGAGCTGGTGCTGGTGCTGGATCTGGATCTGGTGCTGGATCTGGTGCTGGAGTAGGATCTGGTGCTGGTTATGGGCTGCCACAGCCAGGGGTAGAGGGACAGCAGCAGATGACGGCGTTGTTGTTGTTGTCGTCGCCGTTGACGTCGCCCCCACCATGTAGTGTTGGTGCTGGTGCTCCCCATTATGGCCATTCTCGCGTATATTTGGCAGGCCCCCATTGGCCATAAAGTTGGGCTGCTTTTGCAGCTTACTGTTCAGACGCTGCTGTTGCTGCTGGTGCAGATGGTGCGGCGGTGGTGGGGCGGGCAGGGCCAACGGCATTGCCATTGCCATTGGCAGCGGCAGTGGTTCCAGCTGCTTGTGCTGATGCTGCAACAGCAGCTGCTGCTCCTCGCCGACGCCGCTGCCGCCGCCGCCGCCCACCGCAGTGTACAGATGGCCGTTCTCCTTCTTGCTGTAGGTGTCCGTGTTGACGCGATTCTCCGGGAATTGTGAGGCCTTCATGTAGTAGTCGGGCCCGTGCATGCTCTGCGGCAGCGACATGGCATTCCGCACCTCTCCGTTCAGTGATTTGCTGCTGTTGTCGCACAGGAAATACGTGACCATGTCGCCCTTGCCCTTCACTTTGATGGTCCCACGACAGCTACATGTGCGGAGCGAGTGATTAGCGATTGGCATGGGGTTCGTTGACTGGCCTTGGTATGCCCAATGTACTTACCGAAACTCAAAGTGCGATCCCACCAGACTGTCGACCACCTCCTGGGTGACCTGCGAGTAGCCGGGCACACCCGTGGAGTCCATGCGGCTGGCCACATTCACCGTATTGCCCCAGATGTCGTACTGCGGCTTACGGGCACCGATCACGCCCGCCACCACAGGGCCAATGTTGATGCCTGTCAAAGCAAAATAATGTGATGAATCGATCATTCATAAATGTTTATCGATAGCTTTTTACCCCCAGGAATGACTTTAATAATTTATCGATAATTATCGATATTCAGTACGAAGACTAGAATATGGATGTTGTCTTAGCTACACACAAATTCCATTCCTTGCTATGATTCCCCATGATAACCCACTTTAAAAATGATTCTCTCCACAGCCCCATGAGCGACGACTTCTCGTCATTGGGTTACTCACCCACGCGAAGCATAAAATTATTGTACGAGTGACTGTTGATCTCCTGTAGCGAGAGCCGCATGGCCTTCACGTATTCGGTCAGGGCGGTCATGTGGCGACGCACCGAATTGGGATCGTTGGGCTGGATCTTGAACTCGGGTATGAGGCCCACCACGGCCATGTAGGTGCTGCCCACGGTCTTGATCTTGTCGATGCCCCGAAAGCGATCCTCCTTGAGCAGCTCATCAAAGTCGGCAATGATTTCGTTGAGCAAACGCAGACACTCCAGGCCCTGATCGGAGCCATCCATTTCGGTGTAGAATTCATTGAAGTTCGGCACGCTGGCAAAGATGACGCCCACCTTGGCGTAGCTCTGATGGTAAAGCTCCTGCCGAAACAAAGGTGAAAGGACACAGAGCGTCGGTTCAAAGAGATTGGGTCAATTGGGTGGGGTGTGGGGGGTCAGCACTTACCATATTGTTGCGGAATTGTGCATCGAGAAAATGTGCAGCCACATGAGCGGGCAGCAAATTGTGCAGAATGCGCTTATTGGACTCCTGCAGCACATCCATTTCCTTCTTCTCCTGTGAGGCCTGCAGTTGCCATAGAAAATCGAGACGGGCGGTACCCTCAACCAGCCGGCCATGCACCAAAATGGCAATCATAAAGATGACAATGCGCGCCAATGAGATCAAATGGAGCGGAATCGATGCGCTGCAAGCACACAGAGTATTTTTGTGGATCAATTTCGATGAGTGACCAAAAATAAATAAACGCGACCTACTTCACCCGATGGTCGTAGCACTCGAAGATGTTCTGATGCGACAGCTCAATGAATAAACCATAAATGGTGCCCATGCCCAGCACCAGCAGCGACTTGAATATGATGGGCAATCTGTGTGCGGCAATAATACATAATAAGAAGGATGTGTGTCAACATTTATTTAGGTGCTTTGGCGCGTCTTACCTGAGAAACACCGACACTGAGAGGAAGGCGAATGCCGCCGACAAGGACACGTACTGTGGCAGCGAGCACTTGCGATGTGCATCGCTGGGATATGAGAAAAAGTGCGGATCCAATTGGCGGCTCGACGACCAGGCCGTGGCCGTGGCATTGCCCGAGCAGGGATGATCCGTGACGCAAGTAAACTATGCAACAGCAAAAAAAGATAGACAAACAAATTTCTTTTAGCGAATTTCAGTCATGGAAGGGAACATTTGAAGGTACCTACCACATTCACTTGTCCCACCGAATAGATTAGAATTATTGTAAATATGGTGATGGCCATGCGCAGGCTGAAGCTTTCCGAAATGTCCCAAATGATCCACTTGAGGCGGACGGCCAGCAGCAGCATCAGTATGGCACTCACCCAAATGAAGGCGGTGAGAAAGAGCAGCAGCAGTATGAGTGTCCGTGGCAGGGCGGTCACCTGCAGCGCCGCACCGAGTATTAGCAGCAGCAGCGAACAGCCCATGGCGGTGGTAAAGCCCAAATCGAAGTCCTTGTGATACTCCCGCTCCATGTCGCTCTGGCGGAAGCGCAACGTCAGTCGGTCCACATGCTCCGACTTGTCGCAGTCCACGGATCGGGCGTTGATCGCCTGCGAGAGGAAACGATTCACGCGATTCGTTGGCTGATGATGCGCTGCCACTGAATGCCGTTTGCGGAATGGGCGCTTGAATTTGTCGGCCACCTTGGACTGTGACTGTGTGTGTGTGCGGTGTGCATGTGAGATGTGTGTTTGTTGTATTTGTTTTATGTTGTTGTTTATGCAACAGGCGCAGGAGCACAAATGGGAAGAAGGAAGGAAGAAAATGGTATTTCGGTTAGTTGCAGTTACTGTTCCCGGATGGTTTTTCGTTTTCTTGTCGCTGGCTGGCTGCTGATTGCTGGCTGAATTTTTAGAGAGATAGACAAATTTTTTCTTTTTTTTGTTCTGCTTATGCTATGCACTATGCTAAATGCTACGAAATGGGGCGGCTAAATGCTAAGTGCTAAATGCTACATATGCTACGGCATGCGGTTCCGGTTAGGAGCTTTGCTGGATTACTTCTGGTGGGGGGTTACTGGGAACCACACGACACGACAGATTGCAGCAAGCATGCGAGAGAGAGCGAGAGAGTGAGTGAGAGAGAGAGACAGTGTGGGCGTGAGAGGCAGAGAGCTTAACGAAACTGAACGAAAGTCAGGGCGGAAAATAGCTAAGTATGCAATGTATGTATGTCGAATGATCAGAAAGCTTTACGGAAACGAAACTGAACGATGCTGGACGAAACAGGCGCTGCATGAAGCTGCCCCCACTGCCCCGCCCGCGCAGATGCACACAACTTAACGAAAGCAAAAGCAAAAGCATAAACTTAACGAATGAACAAACGACACTTGCATACAGTTGTGGTCAGAGTTTTAGTTGTGGTTGTTTTTTATATCAATATCAAAAACTTAACGAAGTTTATTTTTTAATATTTTTTTAACGTTAGAAAGTACAATAATTAACAAACAGTTATTTTAGTACTATTTTTTATCTTGAAAAGAACTCAAAAAATATAGCTGGTTTTTATTTTAGTTTTTTCAATATTTTAGATATTTACGTATTTATTTTAGTATTTTTTCAATATTTTAGATATTTACGTATTTATTTTGGTATTTTTTCAATATTTGAGATATATTCAAAAAGGTTTATCAATAAATTGTTTCCGGTAGTTTTTAAATTTTAAATTCAAAAATAAATCGAGTAAGAATTTTACTATTTTTGAGCATTTACATAAGGATTATTTTACATGCATATGGAAAGACTTAGAGAATTTTGACCACAACTGTACTGAAAATGAGTGGTTGCAACACGAAACGACACACATATTCGAAGGAACGAAGACGCAGACGTAGACGTAGAATGAACGAAACTTGGTACAACACAATTGAACGAAAACATGAACCGGAATGCGGAACGAGAACGATTGAACGATTGAACGAACGACTGAACGAACGAATGAACGAAAATTATAGATTGTTTTTTTTATTTTGTTTTTGTTTTTGGTTGCTGCTCTGCTCACTTTATTGTTCTTGTGATTGTGCCTATGAATGCGACTAATCGTACTCGCTGTTGAGTTGGGATCTGTGCCTACGGTCACTTGGACACTGCCACCCCCAACGCAGCCACTGCCATTGCCACAGCCGACACTGCCACCGTCAATACCGACACCACCACCGACACCGACACCACCACCACCACCAGCGATACCACCACTGCCGACGACGCTACCATAACCCATGGGTGGCATGCCATGCGCGTGCGGTGGCGGTGTGGCATGCAAGATTTTCTGCAGGCGTATTACCTAAATCAGAGATCAGAGAAGTACACAGGAGTATTCAAAATAGATTCATAATACATCTAAAATATTTATGTAATTATATAATTGATAGAAAAAGAGAGATAAAATATTGCTTATCATAGGAGTGGTTTTTTTTTTAAATATAAACTATAGCCAGAAATACAGATTAATAGATTAAAGAGCAAGTGAAAGAGGTGGAGCAAGAGAAAGAGAAAGAGAGAGGGAAAATAGGCGCAAAGTATAAGCAAAACAATATCTTAACGAAACACAATAAACGCTGATAGATCACCGACAGATTCGATTAGCAGTTAGCTGTAGAATGAGCCTAGAAATACAGCATCAAAGATCATAGAGCAATCAGAGCTGAAAGTGTGGGATTTTCCACAAATTAAAGCCCCTTTTTACTCTGTTTTCCTATAATCTTTGATAGCATGTAGCTTAGAGAAAGGCTTAAAGGGACTGCACAAACTAAAAGAAAATAAATAAAACCCCTGAAGATCTCCTTGGTGGAGATCTCTTTTAGGCAATTATCTGCTGATGTCAGCTGCTGAGTAGTGCGTGTAGTGTGTGTGTGTGTGTGTGTGTGTGTGTGTGTGTGTGTGTTTGTGTATTCAATGAAGAAATGTCTAACCAATTTTGATGTCCCATAAATATACACATTATACAAGTATTCTACATCTACTACACACAACATCGACGCAACGTAACTTTTTGCTCAAATATACAATTAAACAAAAAAAAAATACACTCGATCTTGATGCTACACAATTTGTTGTTAGTAGTAGACACCAGCATCCACATCGTTATTATTTATCTAATATTATTGTTATACGATAAACGATAGATATACATCAGATATACAAGTTAATGGATAATATAATGCCAGCCACTACGAAACCAAAAAGAAAAGATCAAAAAAGAGCCCACTCAAAAACAGAAAAGCTACTCGGAAAAACAAAGAGGGGAGCGGCGAACAAAACTAAGGAAATCAATGGAACTGTTCAACGGGCGGGGGAATCCTTGCGGAGAAGGAGAATACTACTTTAAATATTTTTTGTTTTTTTTTTTTACTTTTTTTTGGGCGAAAGGCAAAACTTACCGCATCCTGAAAGTAAACGAAAGGAAACAAATCAAAGAACGAAAATCAAAAGGAATCGCAGTTTTACACAGCAAGCGACCTTCGGACACTACCCATCGATTTGAAGAGAGGGTGGAACAACAGGACACTCGGTACAGAAATCAAAAATTGTACATCAAGCCACAGGAAAAACAAAAGACCCCCCTCAGCCACGATCCCACCCACGGACATGCAACAGGAGCTACGGCAACAGAAACAGAAATAAAACTGAAACAGAAAATCGATCTACAGGAACTCCTTTAACGATTTAATCCAATCCAATCAAATCAAATACAATCCATCCGACAGACAATGAAACCTACCTTGCGTGAACCCTTCTCCGATACGGCCTGTACACTGCCGCCGACGCCGCCGCCACTGCTTGCCTCACAGGTGCTGCCACGCGCCACGCTCAGACCAACGCCCAGACCCACACCGGCACCGCCAACCAATGCGTTGGCCGCCGACGGAAACGAACCGGTGGCAATATTCGAGAACGGCACTGGCTCCGAGAACTTGATCGTGTGCAGCAGTTGCATGACCACATTCGAGACATTCCGGAATGACAGCTTGCGCCTGCTGCCAATCGCCGAGCGCACGCCCAGAGTGTTGAGCATTAGGGGCTGCAAAAAGAGAAGCAACAAAATAAGAGGAATGATACCCATATTTAGGGGAAAGTAGAGGCAGTCTAACTACCTTGCGACGATGCGGTGGTGGCACTATGAAGAACGTATCCACTCCATGATCGCGCAGATACGAGGATCGCTCGTCGCCGTGTCCGGCCTCCACTTCGTACTCGCCCGACAGCGAATCGAGGGTGGCGCGTGTGACATGCACTCGTCCTGGCTCACCGCCCGACTCCATGTGATTCGCCAGGGTCACATCGTTCGACCACACATCGAACTGCCACTTGCGCAGGCCCAAAACGCCGCACAGCACGCGGCCCGTGTGAATGCCCACGCGCATATTCAGTATGACATCGGTGGCCTCGACGACAGTGCTGAAAGGAATCGGTTATCGCTTGCTCTTGGATGTTTACTCTTGGCTTAGACTTACGCAATGGCATCGATCATATCGAGTCCCATTTCCACGGCACATTTTGCATGATCCTTGCGGGGTTCTGGCAAGCCCGAAACACAATAATAGCAATCGCCCAATATCTTAATGCGCAGACAATGATTATCCTAAGGAAGGGGAAAATATATACAGAAAAACAGATTAGAAACAATAGAAGAGACGGGGTAAGCTTTAATTCTACAAATATGCCATTATTAATTGTATTAAAATGTCTCGTTACTTCGTTACCCCATGGATTAATTTATTACAAATCGTTAATTCATTGCAAAAATGTTCTCGTTGCTTTAATGGAAGAGTCACTCGTTGCTTTTTTACCATAAATTTTCGTTACCTAAACTAAAATTTCCCCGAATTTATTCTCGTTCCTTAAGTATTAATTGTACTCGTTAGTGATGATTATAACGAGTGATGATTATGAACATTCCCAGACTCCTACTTACATGTGCCAACTGATCGAATCGTCCAAATAGCTCATTGAGCAACCGCACCAACTCCTGGGCACTGCACTGCGACGAGAGGACCGTGAAGCCCACAATGTCCGCAAAGAGAATGCTGACATTCTCATGCTTCTGGATGTAGATGCGATGAAATTGTCCGGCCACTGGCGAGAGGATATCGTTCTTCATCTGCATGGCAACATGCTGGGGCAGCACAGAGAGTAGCAATCGCTCCAGCTTCTCGTTCTCGTCCTGGATCTCCAGGCGAGAGGCGATGCAGTTGCGCGTATCCAGGAAGGTCCTTCGCTGGGCACGCTCCATCATAATGTTGACCACCAGCCCCGCCACATTTACGCCAATGAAGATGACAATATTCGCAATCAGCTGGTTGTACTCCAGATAACGCAGGGCGTCCGTGAAAATCTTATAGACGGTGAGGCTGATGTGCACCGAGGGCAATGTGATGCCGAAGGCCACAGCCTCCCATATCTGCAGCGGCATCATGGCGTAGGCCAGAAATACAACGAACACAATCTGCCAGACGCCCTCGGCCATCACCTCCTTGGTGTCGACCGGAAAGACGCTGCCCAGCGTCGGCATCGAAACCACACAAATGCTGGCCGTGAACAGTAGAATTCCGTAGCACAGTGTCGGCAAATGGTGATCCTTGATCACCGAACATTGCAGCAGAATCAGCACCACGGCGAACAGCAAGCAAACGATCGAATTGAAGATGTTCTGTATTGAATATGGGATTTAATGGATTAGTTTTAGAGGCTTTTATGTAATGCATGCTGGGGGGACACTTAGTTCGTATTAAATTTGGCTTGTAAGTGCTTACATGAAAGGTGGCTGCATTGTTGAAGGCCAGCGAGAGGGCCGCCATCACTCCGCACAACACCACAACGAGTGCAACGACACCGAGCACCGAGAAGCGCTGCAGCTTGAGCGTGTACCGCTGATAGAGGCACTCGAGCTCATCGTTCTCGAAGCGGAGCGTATTGAGCGGGCGGCCACGCGTTGCCTTCACGGCATGGTCCATGCAGCACCGCTGCCGCCGCCGCTAATGCGGCAGCCTGCACAGCTCCTCCTCCTCCACCCTTCGGGTGGGGGCAGGCACAAAAAGATTGTTCTGCAAAAGAGAGGAAGTGAGAGTCCATGAGTGACCTTGAATGTGTATTGTTCATTGGAGGGGAAAATGTGACGTTCTGTGCTGTGTCGTGTCGTGTCGTCGTCCTCCCCGCGCCATAAAAAATAACAAAAATTTCCCATCCACTTTTCACACGCTGAAAATACATGCTAAAAATAATCACAGAAAAGCTGAGGCGTGTGAAATCAATCAATGTTCAGAGCACCAAAGAACCCCCCAAACAACCCACGCACTTGGGTGTCCGAGAATCTGAGAATAGTATTCGCGCGCGTCTCTCTGTCATTTTCAATGGACGATTAATGACGATTTATATGCCGGCAATCCGTTGAAATCATTAAAATATTATGCACAAATTCATTTCGAAATTAGAAATCCGTAATTAGTCGAGCTTTAACGAGTGCTGCTGCAACAGCAACAATAGTATGGATCGATGTCTATATTCGGACGCAATGTCCGATGTCCAATGTCCGAGAGCGAGAGACGTTAAATCAATTAGGCATGAAAACATTTATAGGCATTCGTCAGCAACGGCAGGCAGGCGGCAGTAGTAGCGGCGGCTACTCTAGGATTGGGTGTGGATGTGGATATGGAATGGGGTGTGGACCGCTGGGAAGGTGCCATTATGTGGGTTTTTCTCATGGTAACCCTTTTTTTCCACCGTTTCCTTAATTAATGTCACTCCTCATTAGCAGTTGGCACTCGAGCTTCGTCGCTCCTTCTCACGCGGATGGGACACAGTTGCAATTCCTTTCCATTTCATTCCGATTGTTCTCCTCTCTCTCGGCAAGCTGCGGCTCTCTCTCAGCCACCAACAGCAAAGCAAGCGCATGGCAGTCGTGTTTCTGTTCCTCGGGGGGACATGATCGAACGTGTCGACAAACGGGACATCACCTACATATTGCACGTAAGCTTCGATTCGGTCTCCCTCCCACGCAGTGCACACACTTGCAATTCCACTATTTTGTCAATTCCGCTCTCACACAGCAGCAGCAGCAGCAACAACAAAAATGCGTGCGCTGCGAAGACAAACCGACCTTTGTTGTTGCTGTTTTCTGTCATTTAATTCCACGAGCTTTGCTCTCACCACCCCCTACCCCGCATTGCACAATCCTCTTGCAGTTTCTTCGTTCCATTGCTCTCTCTCTCTCCGCTCTCACCAAGCAGTAAAATGCTATCAATCCTTTGGTCTCTCAGCCACAAAAAAAATCAGCCCTACACACTACTTGTACTTTTTGTCGCTTCAATCTAAATAATCAGCAATTTTAGCTGTTTCACTCGTTATCAATACGCCATGCCTAAAATATTAAAAAAGTTTCCTTTTTCTTGTGATCATTTTTTCTTTTTATGTCAAATAATTTTAATTAACTATGCGCAAAGAAGCCTTTTGACAGGATATATTTTTGAGAGGCCCTTGTATTGCATGTTCCCACAGTGCAGCGGTGCTCTCCCTTGGGTCACGCTCTCCGCAAAAACGTAGGAAGCATGGGACTGTATCTAACGGGATTTGACTCTGCTGAGTTCCTTGTCGATTTC
This sequence comes from Drosophila ambigua, assembly GCA_018150905.1. NCBI lineage: Eukaryota > Metazoa > Arthropoda > Insecta > Diptera > Drosophilidae > Drosophila > Drosophila ambigua. The sequence goes on along the minus strand of JAECWS010000151.1, from coordinate 1,795,289 downwards.
TTGATTCATTTCTATAAATTTAAAGCAGTCTGCACGTCCTTACTCTCATCTGCTTTCATTTCTGTGATATTTATTCTACCAGAAACTAGTTCGGAGAGAAGCACAAAGGAATATTGCAGAAGAGAATGCACAAGAAACCAAAATCAAGATAGTATACATACATGTGTATGTATGTATGTACATATCCCACCCCAGATCTCCTCATAATCTTTCGATACTGATACTGATCTTTGGATGTTCTTGTCATGATCTTTGGATTGATCTGCTGAATGTCAACGGATGATCTCATAGGTACAACGAAATGTCGTGAGAGGATTATTGATCCCCGCGCATTCGTTTGTGGCTGCTTGTGTTTGCTCCCGCCCAAAAACTCAGCCAACACTTGAGTACTCAACGACCATACGAATAACACGAATATGAATACAATAAATATGTTCGAATACATAGAACCCCACGGTGTTTGAACAGTTGCCGAAGATACAGGCCCGACAATTAGATGTCAACATATGTACATCTGTATGTAAATGGTTGTAGATCTTTTGTTTTAATTTTCAGATCTTTCAGTCAGTCAGTCACTCCATCCATGTGAGTGTCATGCCATCATTCAAATGGCTGGTGAATCGTTGGATTATTTTCGCTGTGTATTTGTTTGGGGAGCCGCTTGTTTGTTTTTGGAGGCGAATCATTTAATATTGTTTCAATGCTGATACTGATGTCTGTGATGTGTGCGCATTTGTGTCGAATTTGCATTTCTCGCAGCGACAATTACAAATATAATGAGACGTGAATATTTTCAAAAAAATATTGTCAAGAGTCCATGGCTCCAATGTTTTGTGTGTACATATGTATATGTTCCAAAAATCATGCAAACAAAAAAAAGACCAATTCTATTTGCGGCACGAGGCGGCAGGCACACAAAGCTTTTCAAAGAGTTATGCAAGCAGGAAAATCCAAGTGCGAAACATTTTCTTTTGCCCCAATAAATTGTTTGAGGCAAAGCACTTTGTGCGAGTGCAAAATGATTGATGACTGCATCGAAAATAAATCGAATGAAGAGATTGCAGTCGTAGGAGGAGCACACCAACCACCGCCTTTTCGCTGTGATTTTGGGGCTCATCATCATCTCTAAATCCACACACCCACCACACTCTCTCTCTCCCTCAGTCGTTTCTTTGGTCTGTTCTTTTTGGATGCAAAAACATGACATTTGTCTTGTGTTTTTCCGCTTGTTTTTATCCGCCTGATGGACAGTCCACCCAAGCATTCAAACGCATTCTCTTCCCCCGAAACCGACGACAGATCCACTTGAAAGAGTTCAGAGTCCAAAGCTGTTCCCTGCCAAAGATACACCACTCACACCCACCCCCCAACCGACCCCACTGGGAAGTGAGGCCCCGCCCTCTCACTAAAAGGGCGGGGCAGCGGTTAAGTTCATTGTCAATCAAATGGCCCTAATGGCATTGTCTTTCGACTATGGGATGCCCATTAAACAGATTTTGGTGGAATTCTTTGGGAGTTTTTCCATTATTATTTTATCGACATTTATCTTTTATCTTACAACCATTTATTTATCCATCTTTTATATTTTTTTGTTCATTTTGTATTAATCATCAATCATTTTTTTGCCATGTATCTATTTATCTTTTATATATTTTGTTACAATTAATTTGCATCTTTATTTTATCTCTTCTATCTAGAATTTATTTACCCTTCTTTTGCCTCTTGTATTTTTTTTTTTTTTTTTTTTTTTTTATTTTTTAAAATTTTAATGGGAGAATTCTTGTACATCATACCCTTTAACCAGCACAAATACAGGGTATAAAAAATAAAAACTGCATTTGCATGAATGTCGAATTTTCAGTGGTTTTTCGTTAGAGAATGTTTGCTCGTTAAATGATTTTTCCATCAATTCTCTCCATCAATTGGCGCCAATTAAGTTTGCAACACTTTTGATGGATTCTGCATTTAATCATTAGCATCATCATCATCATAATGATCATCATTGACAGAGCATCATCATCTGACTCGTTCATCATCATTCTTCCCATATAATCAATCAAATTTTCCATTTCCAATTTTCGCTTTCGTCGTCGTTCGTCTGGCGCCCGACAAACAAATTAAGAAAAAGCCATAGAAAAACTAATGCAAAAAGTTGAAGCAACAAAACAGTTGTGGAAAATGACGCAAACACAGAAAATATTTAGAAAGAAAATGGGAAAAGTATACATATAGAAACGAAAACCATAGGAAAAGGTTTTTATGGGCCACCCCGCGCCCATCACTGCGACTGGATTTTCGATAAAGTTTTTTTGCAAAAAAGTTTAAGGGGAAAACCCTTTGGGAAATTGGTGTAGAGGTTTTTAGAACCTTAAGCAAAGCTCTTAAAAACCAATAAACAATGGAAAATGTGTCATAGCTAAGGGAATTCAATGGTAAAAATCGAATAAAAGTAAAATTAATCAAAGAATTACTGGAAAAGTGAACTGATCCCATCCTATTTATGTATCTTAATGATCAAGTGAATGTGCCGATTCGCCGATACATTTAATAACTACAGAGTGATAGTATTTCCCACAAATAAATACAAAAAAATTCAGAATTGCAATAAGAAAAAGGAACTACTATAAAACCTTAGAAATCTGTCCAAAACTTATGAATATAAAGAGATATATGTACCTTACAGAATTAACCTGAGCTATTTAAAATATTCCCTAATGGATTCCTCTTTCCAATACCATTGATCATTCACATTCACCTCCACCCACTGCTTCGATCAATCATACAAATTTACAGCAGCAGTCAGAACAAAAGCTGCGAATATTTGCAAAGGGGAAAATTCTCGTGCACATCTCGCGCATCGGTAAACACAATTTTGCTGTAGGAAAATTCTATTAAGAGGAAAATGTAGTTTCCGCAACAGCGTTTTCCTTTCCTTTTTACATTATAATTTGTTTTGCAGCAGCAGCAGCAACCAATCTCTATCCATCGGAAGCCCCAGAAGCCAACAGAATCATCTGTGCAGCGGTCCAAAAACTAATTATATTCTGTTTCTTTGTGTCTGTGCATGATATACACCACGTATCTACAGCCATCCATCCATCCACACACATAAGTAAAGTATATCGAACAGCAGACAGCTATCGCCCACAATGTGCCCCTTTTTGTGGCATATTTGCGGATATTTTGCCATCCACTTCAAAAAGAGTCTACAAATAATTTGATTACCGAGTTGCTCTCCGCATCTCTGAAAATGTTTCTCTTGGCCTTTTCCCTTTTGGGATTTTCCCCGCTTTTCCGCATCTTTATTTTTATTGCCATTTAATGTAGGACATCAGTTTCGGTGGCACAGAATGTTGTGTCCTGCAACAAAATTGACCCACGAAAATCGGAAAAAAATTGGAACAGCAGAATGGCAGGAGGCTTGGGAGGAGGCTTTTGGGCGACTGGCGCCACATAAAATGTTTTGTCGCGCCAAAGGAAGTCGCACATGTGCAAGGGATTGCTCTCTCCCTAAAGCCCATACCCCCAACCATCACTCGATTTCCATTCCTCATCACATTACCCCCCACCCCGCTTGTTTGTTGGCATGTGTGTGTGAACATTTCGGATCCAAAGTGCGGATATGGGATATCCAGACGAGTGGCATAGTGGCATGGACGCAGCAATTACCCTGTGGCATACTCACTGCAGATATTACGTGGGGCAAAACTGAAAAATCAATTAAATGCATCTACTATATAGGAATATTTGCGAATACCTTTAGATATTTATATCTTAAGATATGGAGATTATTTAACAAAAATTGGGTTTTTAGATAAAGATTTCCCAAGATGACAGGGACTTCTGTTAATTTAATGTGGATTGAATGTGTGCTGTATGTGGATATTATGTTAAGTGTATGTAGATTGTATGTGGATTGTATGTGCGGATTGTATGTAAATGAAATTTAGGTGTTTCGTGTGGATGGTACTTGGATTAATTGGGAGATGTTTTTAATTAATATGTTGGGAAAGTGACCGACAGAAGGTGCCCCAAGAGAGAGGACACATAGGATAGACATTTACGTAGAAATATACAGGGATAAATACATGTATACAAAGATATCTAAGCTACACAGATCTACAAGATATTTATGTATTTCTACACGAAGATAAAATCTAAAGGAATACCCCCACAGTTCAACAGTAAAGTTAAAGAATAGTGAAGTAAGCTACAAAACATAGGGGATATAGGGTTGTCTACCATAGGGATCTCTATATAGAGGGAAATGCCCCGAAATACTACAGGAAAGACGCAGCATTTATAGGGACTCCATAACCCTTAAACTATTTTTCATTTATTTCTTTTTCACTTTACATTTTTATTGATGATTTCTCTTTGATTCTTTGGGTAGCTATGACATTTTCATCGCGATGATATGTTTTGGGAATGTGTGTGTATGTGTATTGTGTGTGTGTATTGTGTGTGTGCATTGTGTGTGTGTGTTATGTTTATCATGTATCTATTCGATTTCTAAAATTTCGGTTATTTCCGTCAGAGCGGCTTTTATCTGAGCCAAATCAGATTTCAATTGATTCATTTCTTCAATGATTAAGTCTAGGGCCGATTCATCATCCGCTGCCTGAAACTTGATCTTCATTTGAGCTATTTGCTCTACCATTTTCTTGATAGCACTTTCAAACGTCTCGAGTGGATCGATTACAGCCATCCTGAATCTGATCGAAAAAATTCTCTTCCGTGCGCTTGATTTCTTGATTTGTTTTCTTTCTTATCAGTAGGAAATCTCAAAACGAGATGTATGTATCTTATTATCTATAAAACAAGAAATAAAACTATTAAAAATAACACAAAAAATTATAAAATAAATAAAAAAAATTAAACAAGTATATAAAACAATTCGAATAAAATAACAAAAATATGTAAATTAAAAAAAATAATAAAATAACTACACATAAATAAAAAAAAATAAAGCAAAATATAATTAAAAATAATGTTTAAAAAGTATAACCAAAAATCATAAATAGTATTTTAATAAAATAATACAATAATGATAAAAAACTGTTGAATCAATAAATAATAATTGCAGAGGAACTGCATTCATAATTTTCATCAAAACGATAAGTGCCACATCCCCAAAATTAATTCCCAACAATCCATACAGCTTCTACCCTTTACTTTTAGTCATATATATGCCCCCAGCTTTGTACAATATATACAGGGTAAATGCAGGTTGCGGGGTGTAGGGTGCAGGTGGCACCATGATGTCAGTCAGTGGCTCGGCTCTCGCATTTCATTGCTCCCTTGGGGGAGTGAAGGTGGCAGGAGCAGCGGCTTCCTCTATGCTTACGAATAAAAACTGAAGAAACAACAAACAGAAATATACCGAGTAAATAGTCGTCGAATGGATTCATCTTCCGTGTCAAGAAATTCACCAGCATGGACGAGTATCTCCAATGTTATTCTTCCATAATCTTTGTCTTTGTTTTCTTATATTCCACTCCCCCATTTCCCGCTCTTCTTATCAGACAATGAGAATACTTTAGGAGCTTCTTTTTCGTTGAGAGACGGAATGTCTGTCGCGGGAGTGGGGTGGCGTGGTGTTGCAGGTGTCTGCTGCGTCGTCGCGTTATCTCCCGCTGCCTGCAAATTGCAGGTAGGTTCTAGGCTTCTATTTACATGGCCTCTGGGGGGCTATGACTGTGCCTCTTCTATTTCTATTTCAGTGCAATGCACCTACACCTGCTGCACCTGATACAGTGCGGATGTACACAATGCACTCCATTACACACCTTCTGCTTTTGCCCCCCTCCTCTTACACTCCCCTCGGCACACGCTCACTCACGCTCTGAATTTCCATACATCAAAAACCTCTTCATTTTCATTTACACTCAGCGAAAACTACTCATTCAAGTCCCAGAACGCAGCAGAAAATGTGTTAAAACTTTTTCAATTTTCTCTCTCACAATGGAAACAAAAAACTGCCATTTGGAGTCTAAACAAATTGTAAATCATATCACGATTCTCCAGCTGATTCATTCGGTATCGGTTATTCTGTCTGTATTTATTTTCCTTCTGTCCAGACTCTGGAGTAACATGAGTAAATTAACATGAAAATGTTTTTAATATTAATTTTCCAAGAAAAATCGAAAGAATATTTAATTTTTGTTGTGTGTTGAGAGCCTCAATTTTCACTGTTTCTTTTACTTGAGTCTGTAGCTTTTTTTCAGTGCAACATTTCCACTGTACTTCTCATCTCTGCTTTTCATTCTCACACATCATTTTCGGTCAGTGTAGAAGTGCCCTCATAGCCATTCAGCGATGATCCGATCCAGCTATCGTTCCACACAATTCTAGAGCCCAGAAGGAGGTCGGCCGATTCCCGTGCGATGGAAATTCCGATTTTTCTGGTTTTATGTGTTTGCGATTTGCTTGGCTATTTTGTTGATGGGCCAATTAAAAGCACAAAAATACTGCGAAAAATCCAAATCCGTATCCAATGTACGAATATCGGCAAAACGCATTGGGAATATGTTAAAATCGTAGGACAAGTGGCGCGTATCGCATATCGCGTAACAAATGAAACGAATGCGAACGTGTGGCTCTGCATCCGCAATGAATGAGTGTGTGAATGGGGGAAAGATGGGGGCATGGACGGAACGGGGCGCATATGGAATGGAGGAAGAGGGTTTTGAGGGTCTTCGGCTGCTGATTGAACTCGATGCTATTGAGGGGCACCGAAAGCAGCTGAAGGCAAGGGCCATGGGGCATGCAAATTAACCCGAGAGGCCATCACACACACACACACCCAAGCACACACACACATACACTAAATAAAATCAATAAAAAATTTATTTTTAACACATTCTTCCTCCGTACTATAATGCCCCCGAATGGTGGAGCGGGCGAGCGGCCCATCAATGGGTTAATCGTGCGTGAATGATTTTCCTTTTCAGGAGGGAATAAAAATACAGAAAACCAACGATCGATGGATGGGAATTGAGAGAGCCCCCTTTGTTTCGAAGGGAAATCTCCCACACGAAAAGTTCTTGAAAATGGGAAAATTCCGATTGAAATAATAATCCAATCGTAAACAAAACTCAGCAGATCGATAGATAATATATTTTCAAATGTTTCTCCATCGTTTCTTATATATTTCGACGAACCCTGGTCCCTGGTCCCTGGTACGAACCCCCCAGACAAGAATCCCCAACAAATTTATTATCGTTCAGGCCTCGAAAATTCTTTCACTTTAAAATATTAAAACTCAGAAATTGGGAAAATTGTAGTCGATTTTAGTGGATTTAAATTTAAGAAATGGTTTCACGAAAAAATACACACTATCTGAACAATCTGGAGGGAGAGCACGAGGGCCCCAGTCTCAACCGCCAGAGCTCCCCAGGATGCTTCCAGAGGCGGAGAGAGTCGCGCTTCCCCTACACCCTACCCAGCACCACAGCTGCCAAAGCGAGCGAAGAACAGAATATCAAGGCGGGGCAGGGCGATCTCTCGGGAGTGAAAGGGGTGCGCAAAGCGGCCAAGCTAGCGATTAGTCAAGCGGGGGACAGGAACAGCTCCCTGCTGAATGCCACCATGATGGAGATTCGTCGCAAGATCCGCCAGAAGCGCGACAAGGAAGATAAGATCCGTCATCAAAGGTTGCTCGAGGAGGAGGAGGAGAAAGCCCTGCAACTGCGCCTGCAGCAGGAACAGCACGAGATAGTGTCCCTGGTGGGGGTGCGCTCCATGCAGGAGTCGGTGGGGCGCATCCCAGAGCCTGCACAGTCGATCCTGCGTCCGATCATCGACGATGCCGACCTCCCCAGTAAATCCTCGATGACTCTCGTCGGCTTAATGGGCCCCCTGCCGATTCCGCCCGAATTCTCGATGGCCGCTCGCCGCCAGCTGGAGGAGAAGCTGCTGGGGGTGAACGCGAGGATGGCGTTCTCCGCGTTTGGGGATCTGGTGGATCGGATCAACGATCCAGCCACACCGCGGCCGGAGGATGTGCGCGTGTTCTTCCGGTTCGCCAACGTCCTGCAGTTCCAGATGTATCTGTGGCACCAGCCCAAGCATTGCCGCTACTCCGTGCACTGCTACGTGCTGCAGGACCGTCGCGACTTCATAGCACACGTCCCGATACCCTGCCTCCTGTTCCGCGAGCTCGTCACCAGCTTCCCCCAGACGCTGCCCAACATCCACTACCTGGAGGACATCTTCCAGCTGACGCCCGTGCCCCCGCCGCTCTCCTTCTGCCTAAGGGCCATCTCGAGCCTGATCCACCTGCGCTGCCTCTACGATCGGCTGGGGGAGCTCACCTACGGGTTCTTCCAGCCCCAGGAGTCGCTGCTGAGTCTCACCAGACAATAAAAGAAGCGAAACCCTGCAAATTCCCCGTTGAAATTCAAATATTTTCTTTCGGATCAATAAAATTGTAGAAATTAAATGCGACGGAGCGAATGGAGACGACAGAAAGTGTGGAGACGGTTTTCTTCTTTGGAGAGTGGAGAGATCTTTAGGTAGAGGAATGCATGGACATAAATTGAGCGCCCAGCAGCACAGACACATGTGCATACACACATACACATATGTATGACGGCTGTGGCTCTCTCGGCTTATAAAGTTTGCGCAGGCAGCAGGCAAAGCGAATGCTGCACTCTCGTTCTCTCTCTCTGCTTGAAAATCATTTGCCCCCTCCCCCACACTCACACGCCGACGAGTGAAAGAGAAAGCCCAAGATGCTGCATGGACGGACGGAGAGAGTGCAAAAAGTGACGAATTTTATTGCTGCAATTTACATTGATTTCTGCTTGCTGCTTTCGAGGCTGATCTGATCTGATCTGCTGCTGCTGCTAAAGGAAGGGCAATGCACATAACCGAAACTCTCCCGTTCCAGCTCGAGCAGTAGATTAAATGAAGGGGAGAGGGAGAGCGAGAGGGAGAGAGAGAGTCTCGGGCTGTGGTTTATTGAGGTAGGTCCGTATTGCTTGAGGTAGGAACTGATTCAATGAAACAACGAAGAAGACAAAGGAGGAACGAACTGCTTTACCGATTACCGGAGTGCCCCTGGGCTTAATTTGTTTGCGTGTTAATCTTGAACTCTTAATGCTTTAAATTCTGTTTATAAAGAGCAGAGATGTGAAGATCTTCCTTGTCTCGTTTTGTAAGTGTATCTTTCTGCTGTCTGAATTATCTTACACATGTACATATGTACATATATGTAAATATGTATGTATATGCACTGAGAATATCTGATATATTGTGGCGATCCACACGAGACACGCATGACAGCCAATGATTCTCAAGGCAAACGCCACGCCTTGTAAATGACAGTTTGGACAGGCACTCAGGGGGGGCGGGGGTACACCCGCCCAATGCCTCCACTAAAAGTAGTGGGGGGAAACCGTGTGCATGCATTCAGGCACTCCGTCAGATCTTTAGCAACGGTTGAAACACCTCCGTTGTCTTAAGGAATTATCAACTAAAGGCCGCGCCATACACAAATATTTATAATATTTATTAGAGGAAATACCACTCTGTGGTGTGTTTTCTCTCTCTCTCTATAAATAGGATTTAATGTGGAAATATATGATGCATAATCGATCAGAGATCATTGCATTAACCATATTTAATTAGGGAACATCAAAGAGCGCTTTATCCATCATTAATATTAATGCCCCTACAGCACAAACCTTTGAAATTGATCATTTACTTTAGAATATATATTCGAATATGTATTTATAAATATACCACAGAAAACATTAAAAATTTCTGAAATTTAAAGAATAAATATAATTTTTCTAAAAAGAAACTTTGAACATTTTTAAATGGTTCCAAAGATCGTTATGAATACTATTTACAGAATGAACTTTATACTCAATGCAAAGATCGTTTAATTTGAATCGCGTTTACTATCATTATTCCAACATATTGTATATGTAGATATATTACAAACGGAAGTTGCATGATCTATCATCGATGCGGTAACATGAAGAAAACCGATTTGAAAATCGAATGGCACTCGTACTCTCGTATCGTGTGTACCCTATAATCATGCAGGGGGGAGGGAGAGAGAGCCTGCTGTCGGCTAAACGATAATCGCAACGACAATTGCAAACAACTGTAATTTGTGGGTCTCTTAAAGACGTGTATTTTGCTGCTGACGACAACACGGAATAGCCGTACCCGTACCCATTACCCTTCACGCTCTTCTCCACCATCTCTTTCGCTCTAAACGATGTCATAACCCTTCGAGCGAGTGTTGAACGAGAGTCAACAATGCATCCCATGAAAATGTACGACGCCATGTGGCATCCCATTAAAAAAGGGACAAACAGTTATTATTAGTAATCAATGTGATCCATGACACTTATTAGATGAAACTTAAACGTGCTGATTTACGTGCATGCAAGAGAGAGAGAGGGAAAGGGAAAGAAAGAGCAGGAGGTATGGATATAAGAGAGAAAACACTGCCGGAATGAAATTTCAGTGGTTCCAATCTTGCTGATACTTCGCAATCAGTCCAATTATTTTATTTATTTTCGGTATTTTTATGGTATATTTCTGGTATTTTAAAGGTATATTTCCGGTATATGTAAGGTAATTTCTGGTTTTTTTTTTATAGTAAAAGCAGGGAAGTAGGAAGTAGCGAAAGAGATGTAACATTGGATGTACTTCTGAGTCGGTTTGTGGATCCAACTGCAGTCTTTTCGTATACATATCGGTGGTACCATCTGTGATTATTTTTGTGGTTCCATCTGTAGAAATGCCTTTTTTTAGCTCCCCCTTCCTCTGTTCACCACTGAAATGCAAGGCACGCAAACAAAAGACTGGAAAGCCGATGCCCTGACCGCTTCCACAACCATCTGGATACCTGCTGGAGAGTTTGGGGCATGTGGGCAGCACTCTCTGTGGGGGTCACTGGAGGGCCCCTTATGAATATTAAATATTTGCTATTTCCAATGAAGAAACACACAAACCGAAAAAAAAGAGTTCAAAACAAACCTAAAACAAAAAAAAAAAAAACCAAACGACAAATAAAGGCTAATTCAATTGAATTTTATACACAGAAATTTCCATGGAATATTACTATTATATCTCAAGATACAAAGAGAGGGAAAAATACTCTATTAAAACTCCCTTCGAATTATGGATAATCTTTAGATATTTAAATAGTCAACAAAATAGTTATTCAGTCGTAAAAATATATAATTTATTCAATTAGGTATGTATCCCCCCAATCCCAAGGCTGTAACTATTCTTTTTTTTATATTTATCCATATTTACAATGACTTTATGCGTTTTGATAGCAGTCTAAAGTTACAAACCAAATATCCAAACTGTAGTTAAACATTTCTAAGCAAACATGAGACTTATTAAGACACAGGCTTCACTCAAAAAAAAAATATAATAAATGAAAGGCCGTCAACAGAAAAAACAAAAGCAGAACAGAGACCAACAAATATACAACAAAATTCTTGGAAAATAATTAAACGATTCATCAGAATTCGCGAAACAATTCCACGAAATGATTTACGCGGAGACTCGATTGATTGGACATCCACTTCCATCAACAGCAGATTGAATGCTCCCCATGGATGGATGGGAATGAGGTCTGTAGATGTGTCTGGCCTTTTGAAAACACTCTCCAGGGCCCCATCTATCTATAGAACATCTTGTGTCCAGAGGAGCCCCATCTGTCTACTGCTGTTCCCAACTTCTGTCCACAAATTTGTCAGCGCCTTTCACTCAAATGTGAGAATACATTTAAACGGCAGCAAAAACCAAAGAAAAAATCACAAAGGAAAAAAAAGAAAAAACCAGGAGGACCGTTGAGTCGCTTCTGTTGCCGCGACTCTACTTTTATACCCGTACTCAGCCAGTCAGATTAAAATATTTCTTCAGCCTACCTATTTTTGCTACATCTTTCATCTACATCTACAATGTAGATTCTACTTTTCCTTTACCTTCTTTTTAGCGGTATGAAAAGAAACAAACTAAGGAAAAAATCAGCAAAATGAAGAGCCAGAAGCAAAATGCAGGAAAAAAATGAATTCCGATTGTCATTTGACTTTTTCCTTAGAATAATTTGAAAGAAGAATAACACGGCAAACAATAAAGCAACAAGAATAACAATGAAAGAGACAAGAAAACAAGGAAAGAAATAGACAAAAAAAAAAAAACAATGAAAATCTAGAAAAAACCTTGAAATTTGCATTCACTTTAATTTGGTGAATACCCTTATTTAACATTAGTTTGTGGGGTAATTTTTTAAAGTAATCTTTAAAAATATTGCCCTTTTATTAATTATTTCTGGTATTTCGTTTGTTTTTTGGAATTTTTATATATATTTTTAATTAATTTAAATTCCATTTTCGGGTAGTATTTTATTTTCATGGTATTTTTATTGTATTTTAATAGTATTTTCTGATACTGGTAGGTTATGGTATTTCTGGTTATGGTTTCCAGTATTTTACTGGTATCTTTGGATTATCCCCTTGCTCCTCAAAAAATGGCATCCAACAGACGAAAAAGCCTGCCATACTGTCAAAATAATGAAAACTTCAAATAAACAAAACACAGGGAGTCAAAGTGAAGGTTGCTTTCGTTTTGGAAGGAACGTAAGAATGGTGGGGTTGGGGGTTTCAATGAAAAAGGCTTTTCCACTGTTGACGTTTTGACTGTTTTCCCATTGTGGTCCTTGAACTTGAGAATTCCAGAGCAGCTGCTGCAGGATTCCGGCAGAGAAAAGAAAACCCACAGAGAGAGAGTCCAAAGGGCATGCCGCAACGTAATGTCCAGCTACGAATGCGGAATCCCCCCGAATGGTTCTTATCTAAAAAGGGCCACTCAAAAGCCGCCACATATTCTATGCCACATGCCCCACACACAGGGGAAAACTGTTGTGGGTTGTTGAACCAGTTGAAACCAAGTGTATGCCACATGCCACATGAATTGCAGTTGTCTCTGGGAGTGCAGCGACCCACAGCAACAACAGCAGCAGCAGCAGCAGAAGTAGCAGGAAACAGCCGCCAGTTATGCGGCAAAGTGTCCTTTCCTCTTGGAAACATTCTAAACAGCACGGACGGACACCGACACGGACACCGACACGGGCACGTGCCCCACCTGCCACACAGAGGAGGAGCACACCACTTGAGGCACTTTATAAGCGGTGCTGATGACCCTTTCGTGGCGGCTTTGCAGTCCTTCCTTTGGGTGGGATATAGAAAGCCCTCTAAGCCCGCAGACAATTTCGTTTTACGTTGCGGAAAAAACTGTTTTATGGGCGCCTACTTTGGCCCCTTCCAGGGATTTGTGGCTCCGTGGTTTGCAAACCAATGAAATGCTCATTAAAATGGATACCTGAAAATCCTGTGCATAACGGAATTTATGCCACAGATCCATGGGCAGGACCATTCGAAACAAATGGATACATTCGCTAACAGAAATTTTATGTTGGACGTTCTAAAAAAAAAATTTGTGTTAAATTATTCTCCTCAAATAACCTTAAAAATCTATTCACGTTTTTTTACTAATAAATTTATGTTTGGTTTCTGTTATTTAATGTTAATATATGGTGATATTTTTTGTAATAAAAATATTTTACGATATTTTAATAATATTTTATGGTTTTAATGTTATTTTTTATAGAATTGTCTGTTTTTATGGCATTTGAATAGAATTCTCTTGCAGTTCTGGTATTTTAATAGTTACTACTTTCTAGTATTTGTTTGTATTTTCGAGTATTTATGGTATTTAAAATAGTATTCAATTAGTATTTCAGCTTATTGGCGAATGATTCTTCCGTTTTTCTACTCAAATATTCAGCCTTTTCGCAATGTATATGTACGAAGTACTCGGACGTATCCATAAATAGAAACACTCTGCTCTAGATACATATTAAAGTGAGATGTTGCCGCTCACTTGCCCCTCGCCCACAACCAACCAACCCCCCGAGAACCAATCACCGAACACCAATCCGACCCCTGGCTTTTGACGGGTCTTAGCGCGTGAGAACTCTTTGGCTTTGGGGCTTTTGGGGGGGCTTTCAGAGGCTTTGCCTTTGGCGTTGCATCATGGCGGCACGCAATTTCCACTTGACCTTGACGACTCTGCCGCCCACCCACATCCAGAGAGCGGGCGCTGCTTTCCGATTGATACAGCCCGTTCCTTCCCCTTTTCATTCCTTTCTCTAGTCTCTACTATTCTCCCCCTCTCGTGACATCACTCCACTCCCCACGAATATTATGGCGAAATCGATAAAAGGTTTCCTCTTCACAAAAAAAAAAAAAAAAAAAACAGCAGACGACAGATGACAGACGATAGACGAAAATTGGGAGCCGACAGAGGAATGACAGGCGACAGGCCGTCGCGGAAGAGAGACATCAATGATAATTATAATAAGTTGATCCCCCTGTTTCCCGCGTTTCCCCCTTCATAATCAGATCCAACAACGACAAGACAGACGCCACACACCCCTCCCCCGACCCACTCTGCTACCGAGCATCTCTTGCTGATGAGGGGGGTGGGTGAGGGGGCTGTGGGACGCCTCATTCGGTTTCTTATCTATGTACCTTCTGCGTCTCTCGTCGTATCTCTCATTGCGATTCAGCGTAGTAGAGCGAAAAGAGTTTCCTGACCCCCCGCAAAAAAAACAACAACAAAAACAAACCAAAGAAAAACAACAACAAAATTTATAATTATAAATTTTAGGTTACTGCAATCGAGAGTTCTAGATGAAAAGATTCCCAGCTATCGCCACTGGAGACACCCTATAATCCAGAGTTTTCGCCCTATAGGAGAAGGGAAAAACACCCTCAATTCGGTAGTTCTTAAAAAGGAAGACACTCTATAAGTAATCGAGAGATTACAGGTGTAATCAGGTGTACTCGACAGGCGAGATATCCCCTAAAGGTTTCTATATTTCTGGTGCTTTCCCTGGCACTTTCCAAGTTTTAATCTCTGAATGGTATTTTATGGTATTAAATGGTATATTTGATTTTTTCCGGTACTATTTATCTTTTAGTATTTGTTTATAATATTCTATTAATTGTTTGGTATTTAAAATATTTTTTTAAATCTTTTGTGGAATTTTTGTTTTTTTTTTTTAGTATTTAGAGTTTCATTAGAATATCTTCTATTACTTATCTATTTATCCCACAGATCCGAAAATCAATGCCCCATTATGGTGAGTTCTAGACGGTGGAGACGTGTCCCAGTATAGTCGAATCGAGATCTGTAATACGTCAAACCACAATATAATCTTCTCATTCAGCCGTCACCAAATGGCACCACCAGTTAAATGTGCCCTTTGTACGCTCTTCTCTCCCTCTCTCTCACTTGAGAAAAGCGGAACACTTATAGGGAACATATAAACTATATAGAACCCATATACAGAACGCTACAGCTATAGCTATTGCCTATATCTCTATACTGCTAGAAAACGATTGCATGTGCAATCTCTGCTGTTAAGGCCTCACCACTTGAGATTTTGTGTATTTTTTTGTTTTGTTTTATCAGCAGCGGCCCCCCACTCGAAAGCTGATTATAAATTGTACCCCACAGGCGTCCCTTAGGCACCCCGCTCGAGTGTCTCCACACATCCATTCAGCACTCGAATTAAAAGTCAATAGAAAATGCAGTGATTATTATTCGTTTTAAGCTAGAGAACTGCGAGGGGCACCTGAGAGTCCACTGTCCTTGACGGAGGAGCCTTCTGCTCATCATGCGACAAGGCAAGCCATTTGCATGCCACTTCGTAAGGTAGGGAGAGACATTATAATTTCCGTCGCAGTTCCTGTGCCAAAGGGTCAAAAGGGAGGTCCCAACAGGCAAAGGGGAGTTCCTGTTGGCGTTCAAGGATGGAACGGGAGTACCTAATGGGTTTCAGGGGTCAAATGGCAGTTCCTGTAGGTTCCAAGGGTCAAATGGAAATTCCTTTAGCGGCTCCAAGGGTTCAAAGAGTTCACTGACTCCAGCACCCAATCGATCAAAGAAGTTGCAACAGACCATAGTCCGAGACCCTCCACCCGCCCATCGCTCATTATTTCCCCATTAAAATTGCATCCGCCAAGTGCAATTTCCCCTTTAGCGAATATGTATATAAATTCCAAATGTACTTGGAAATCATTTAGTTTTCAAATCATAAACAAATCTGATTCGATTTATTGAATCAAAAGTAAACAATAAATAAATTATCTTTTAGCTGCTTTTCAAGTGGAAGTCAATTATCATTTTGTGTGTGTGTGTGTGTGTGTGGAGTGTGGGGGGGCGCCACACACAATCGAAAGAAATTAAGTTCGGAATTAAGTTATCTTTTTTTTCGACGGGGTGCACGCATTGTATACCCATTTAATGAAATTTATTAAATGAATTATGGCGAACAAAACATTAAATGAGTGAAAGAAAATATACTTTTTAGTTTTAAAAGCTTCATATAAATAAAACTCATACTAGATTCATTTCTTAACAGATTCGACACCAACATCAGTATCTAATATCATATGAAAGCCCTAAAAACACACACATCATCATTTAGTAAGCTACCTAAACTCAATTTCAATTGGATTACAAGCCGCTGAATTGCGTGTCTTTCATCTTTCATATTTTTGGATGCGCAAACAGCACATGTGTGCAACATCTGAGGACACCGCGCGTACCCCTTCTTTCACGGCCTGTCTGTCACGCAAATAATGAGAGCAATACGAAAACAATACAAGAAAAAGACAAAATGGGGGGAAAAGAAAAAAAAAAAAATAAGAATAAGAAGAGACCCCCGGTACTTACGAGACCCCACCAAAAAAGACCGCAAGAAACAAAAAGAATGAAAATATATACCTACTATAAATAGAGCTGCGTTCTATGGAAAAATATTGTTTGCTTTTTGTGTGTGTGGAACGATGGAACGTGCGGTGCGGTGCGCGCCCTGTGGATAATTTGGAATCGAATCTTGGGAATCAAAACGTATTTGTTAATCAATCAATTTGTATGTGTCGTCAAATGTTGTCTTGTCCGTCAACGCGCAATGATTCTTCCACTTAATTGCCAGCCATAAACGGATCGTTTTGGATGGATCGTTAAATGTCTCTATATAAAGTGCCGGGGGATTATCATATGATCTTCTACCTACTTTGCCGTCGCCTCCGCGTCTCTTCTGCCTCTTCATATAATTCTTACCCCACTGCGTTTGTTGTGGCTTGCTTTTTGTTTCGAATATTCGTTATCTTTTTGCGAAAAAAGAGATATCAACAAATTTGTTTAAATCAAATTGGATGATGGGTTGGTGGCAAAGGGAACAGAAGAGAAGGGAGGGGAGGAGCGGGATGATAGCTATAGACTTTGGAATGGATTAGTCATCGCTTGAAAAGTGCGGAGTGTTTTATAGTGAAAAACTAGGGGGAGAAATATCAGGGTATAACAGAAATTAAATAAATACCAATAATATAGCAAACTATACCAAACATGGTTTGGTATGTTTAGTGGTATTTTCTGTTATTCTTTTAAATGCTAAAATGTGATATTTTTTTATTGATCCCATTCTAATTTTTGACCGTGGGTTTACGTCTTTTATTTCTGCCAAAGTTATCTTTCTTTGGTTTATCCTTTTGTTAAGTCAACCGACTTGTTGTTGTTCTCTTTGCAATGGGCTTAATCGCCAGTTAAGTCAATTAACCTTTTGTTGTACTACACACAGAAGCCATTTATCCACTGCGCTGACATTTGGCAAAAGTAATTTCTTTTATGGCCCCCGAAAGTGTTGGCCAAACACTGGGGCAGAGGCCAACAGGCAGTAGCAGAACTCGAGGGGAATGAATGAATGAATGGCTGACAGGTTCGAGTGTTGCCCCAAGGGGCAGAATGGCCAATGAAGAGACAAGAGGCGAAAGAGTTGAAGAAGAGCGTGAACAGCAGGCGTGAGAGGGCAGGCACCACTCGAGTGAAGCGGTGGAGTAGTGGGGCGGCGCCGTCACTCGCATTCATTCATGGGGTAAACAAAAAAAGTGTGTAATAATTGTTTGGTCAGTCCTCCAGTCTGTCCATCAAATGTGAATGAGAGAGACTTTGCCACACTTTGAGGCAACTAATTGCAGGTCTTCCTCCTCCAGCCCATCGAATAAAATGTGTGTGTCTATTCGACTGTCAAACAGTGTGCGCGTGTGTGTGTGTGTGTGTGCTCTCCACATCTCTCTATCGTTCGTTGCATGCATGATTGATGGCATTGATTGATCGATGCTGCTGCTGCTGCTGCTGCCTGGGGCTAAGCAAAGCAAAAGCAATGCCTGATCATTGGCATGTCGATCAAATTAGCAATTAGATAAACATTCGAAACAATGAATAAATACAGAGACAGATCCAGAGCTTACAAACGCGCTGCCCGATCGCTTTATGACTTTGTTATGAAATTAAATTGCAAATTAAAATTATAATTAAATTGTTTAACAACAAGAACGAGGGGTAAGCTCACACAAGTACACAATTTTTTTGTTGGATACTCTAACCAATGATGCTGCAAGAAATTATAAATATTATAATCATTTATTTTTTATTTTTATTTATTTATTTTTAACGTTATTGTACGTTTTGTATATATTTTTTATTTTTATTTACTGCTTTCATTTTATTGCAAAAAAAAGGAGAGCATTTGCTGATTTTATAAGTTATCAAAGCTCATTTTTTATATCCCTAACCGTAACATCCATTCCATAGAGACATCACGACAATTAATCATATTTTTCCTAAGTTCCATGTCCTTTTCATTTCTTTGATGCCTTTACTTCCATAGAGCATCAACGATTCGATGCTTTAGCCTACATTTCTGCTCTATAAATTGTCAACATGTCTGAACATGTCTGAGCCACCAAGCACAGCACACACACCATCAGAGACAAACAGTTGAAACGGAGGCGTCGCGTCGCAACGATTTGGCTTGCATTTCGAACAAATTTGTTACGCTTGCGCAGCGTCGGCTTTGATTTTTGCTGTGGAATCTGCGCTGCTGCGGCCTCTGCGACGCCACTGCTTTTGCACTGCTTTTCCTATGCTTTGCCTCTGTTTCGGCTCAGTCATACGCGACTCCTGTGCTCTGCCCTTGGCTCTATCCTCTCTAAACATATCCTTTCTTCTCTCTTGACAACTTTTATACTATGTGATGGACTCTAGTCTCCCCGAATCGACTCTCCTGGTCTCCACACACACTGACATTACAGCTCCTCTGCCGCTGGAACTGACTCTGCTGCCTCTGTCTCTGGCGCTTCTCTCCCACTCTCCACTCCACCCATAGAACACGCCTGCGAGTCTCCACTGCACTCCACTACACTCCAGCAATCGCCACTACTCTCCTCTTCTCAGCAAGCTTCTCTTCACCTCTCTGAAACTGGCAGAAAATTAAAAATTAAATCAATGCGCGCGCTTTTGGTGTAAGTAGCTTTATTTTATTTTGTTGCTTATTTTGTTGTTGTTGTAGCTGCGAATACGATCTGTGTATGTTGTATCTACGGAGTATCTCACTTTTAGTTTCAACGGCGTCAAGCTGCTGTTTGAGCCATTTACACAGTTGTTGCTGTCTATTTTTCCGTCCCTCGGTCTGTCCATTCGCAACGTCTGGCGGGGCGGCCGGCACGTTTTTGTCAGGGTTGCCAGCGTGAGTTCATTTTAATTGCCAGCACCAGCAGCAGCAGCACACATTCCACAGTAGTCCGACGAACGAGACGCGACAGACACAGAGACAAACGGACACACAGATAGAAGTACGATTACGAGCGAGTCGCAGGCAGTGCCAGCACCACAGAGGCTGCAACTTCATGTAAAAGGAGACTTGGGTGCAATCATTTCGAGGGGTTGGTGCGCTGGAATTGGCATTCCTGGCAATAGATTTGATTGACTGCAAAAACTCTACTAGTTAAATACTCCTCGAAAGTCCCATTAAAGGAGGGCCCCCCCCCCTCCACAAGTCTCATTTGACTGAAAAGTTCATTCAACTTTTTATTGCTTTGGCAAACAAATAACTTAAAATTAATTATTTTAAAATAAATAAATTTAGAATAAAATTAAATTTTAAATAAAATAAATGCACAACACAAAAACCCCCGATGAGAGGGCTCTAGTAGGCGCCTCTGGTATCCTTCTGCTGGTAAAAAAAAAAAAGGGCGCCGAAGCAAAGACATCCGGTCTCGCACGTACGAGGTCTGTGATCTTACCCTGAACGGACTCCGTCAAATACTTCTCCCCGGATGAGGTCATCGTGGGCACCCCATCCAACTCCATTGACAGCCGAGTCACACTTCTCAGGCTCGTTTGCCAGACCTACGCACACTGCACAGAAAGAAGCCTGTACAGAACGCTTAAGGATCATGGACAAGGCCTTTGCTCTAAATTTCATGTAAATAATTCATGTTCTAGCGACTCAAAATAAATATAGAGAATAGATGTGAGTTCCAGCAGCTGCGACGTCATAAAAGTCTAAAATTTTCTTCCTTTGGTAGTGGGCTGGAATGCTGCTTTAGTCGCCATTCTACTCTTCCTTTCCGGAGGCAGGCCTTCTGGCCTTGATCCCATCACCCCCAGAATCTGCTGCTGCTGCTGTATTCAGATGATAACCAATTCCAGAATTTTCTCAAGTATTTTGAGACTTTTTTGTATCTTTGAGTGCCGCAAAACTGGTTCTCCTGCTGCACACACAGCAGTTGCCGTTGAAGGTGGAGTGCCCCGGGTGGCTGTGGTGGCTGGGGTTGCCACAATCGGTGGCAATTGCATTCGACATTTGTATTTGGGTCGCAAATGGCAATTCTCTCAGGGCGAATTGATTTCTAATTAAAATTAAAAACAATTTTGCATGTGCAAATATTCTCACAAGTGTTGTGTGGCATGCCCCACCCTCTCAAGGTCTCTCCTTCTCTCTGTCTTTCTCTCTCCATGTGTCACCTTTTTCTATGTTGTGTCTATTTGCATGCCTCATGCCTCGTATCTCTCGTTAACCATTTGTGGGTCAAGAGTGGCATTTGTGTTAACGTCTTTTGCTTTGCTTTTTGGCCTTTTTTTCTCTGCTGTAAGTGGTTGCTGGTGAAACCCTCCTCCTTCGCCTCATCGTGCTCGGGGTTTGCCCTGATTATCGAGCATAGACAGGTGGGGGTGCCGCGCCACACACGAGTATCATTTTTCCATCAATTTGTCTGCTTTTGGATTATTAAACGCTTGTCCCACATATCCGCCAATCGAATGAGGTATCGCACACGCCCCCATATACATACATAACTCTTTCAAGCGCCAATTAGTGGCATGTAGGCGCTAAAATTAATTTGTTTGCCGCCAAATGTGGCACACAACTCAGCCAGCCAGCCAGCGGCAAGCAGCAGCAAAAATATACAGACACAAGCGAGCAGATACAAAATAGAGATCTAGATAAATGGAGGAAGATTTTCGAGGGGCAAATGGACTAGAATATATGCAGCATATATAGTTAACTGGAGGCCTGGATATATGGCTTAGAGTAGCTCCAAATGTGTCTCAAAGTAACTTCAAATCTGTATTAATTTCTGGCAAATTCGTTAGGAGAGAAAAAACTGCCACTTGAATGTGAGAAACATCGTTCAAGTCGTCGTTTAAAGATCGTTGAAGTTCGTTTAAAAAATAATTTACAAAGTCTTCAAAGATCGTGAAAAGAGGTTTAAACGAAGTGCGGAAATATGCGAACCCAGCACTCTGCTTACATATGTCAAATTCCACATATTTATGTATTTAAACGGTTATTGAAAGACATGCAAATGGAAGGAAAAACTTATGGAAGAGCGTTAAAGAACATTGATCAAGTGTTAACCATTAATTAGTGGCAGGAGAAATGAAGAGAAAAAAAGAAAAATAGATGTAGGAACTGCTAGACAGGCGTAGGAAGCAGGCGGAGGAATGAAGAAACTGCAGGGATTGTGCAATGCGGGAGAGCCAAAGCTCTTGAAATTAAATAAGAGGAGTTCACAGATCAACCGTTGTTTCCCATGCGCTTGCATGGGTGCTGCTTGGACAGAGAGAATGAAATCGCAGGAGTGTGGACCGTGCAGGAGTGCAGGACCGAATCAAAGAGCAGTTGTGTTCCGTTTGTCGACGAAGAGAAAAAAATACAAAAATCAAGAGCGATACACTCCCCAGGTGTTTGCATTGTTGTTGTTGGCTGAGAGAGCCATAGATGGAATTGTTAGAGAGAGAGCATTTCCAGCGTTCACGGCGAAATAAAAAAAGATGCACAGAGACAAATTTATACCCCATAATTCTTATTTCCTTTCCTCTTCCAAAAGAGATTAAAGCGCTCTCTTGTATTCCATAATTCCCTTCCACTGTAGAGTATCTACTGTTCGTCTTTCCCCATTCCCTAGTCCCTTTTTTCGTTTATGTTATTTTACACCTTGTGTGGTGTTATTTGTATTATTTTTAACAAGTGAACAAATTCTTTTGTTGCGAGCGATTAAATATGCGTTTGGGACGGGGGTGACATAAAAATACAGGTGACGCGTTGCTGCTGCAGTGCAGCCGCAGTCGCGACAGTAGTAACGTACGTGACATGCATGCAAATGCATTATGCACATGCCCAACACCCTCTTCGCACCTAGCGATAACACAACTTTTTACAAAATAGTGAAAATATTGAATGAAATTCTGCGAATACAAAAATAAAACAAATACAATTTTCCCTTGAGTTTCCCCCCCACAAAGAAAATAAAAAATTGGATATTTAAGGGGGTAATCTCGCTTGGTTTTATATTTTCCAAACCTGTAGCAAAAGTGCTATGGAAAATAGTGTGAAAAATAAACATCTATTAAAGAATTAATGGATTAGTGGTATTATTTCCAGTGCAATATTCGGGGACTTTTACCACAGGGTTATCGCTCAAGGATTTTCCTTTTTCAACATACTTTTTTTTACCAAGATTTTTTTCAAGCTTGAAGAAAATTTTCCGTGTAATTTTACCCCAAATTTGAGTACGCTTTTCCAGATAGTTTTTCCCTTAAATTTAGCTACAGTTTTCCCATCCAAAATACCTGGCCATATCATTCCTAAAATATCATTGTAACAGGCAACAACATTCCACGATTTGCAGCGCTGTCGCAGTGACCACCACCACCACCCTTTCTGTCACAAAGCGAGACATTGTGCCTGGGGGCGGTGGCATGCCTCTGCTGATGCTGCCCCTCTGCTGCTGTTTGCGGTGGTGCCGCTGTTGACACGCTCTAGAGTGTCGTCTCTGAACCCAAGAGCAGCCCCATCCATCCATTCATCCATCCATTCGTATCATCTGCTGCATCTTCATCATCATCATCGCAGCGTCATCGCGTTGCATCATTGCGTTTCAACTGCATATAGGAGGAGGAGGTGGCAAAGTGCATTCTAATGAAAGTTCAATGAACTGTGAACCACACAATTTCCATTATGTTCGCTCATGTGATGCTCCTTCTTCACTGCCAGCTCCTCTTCTGGCTGTTGCCTCCTCCACTGCCTCTTCTGCTGCTGCTGTCTTTTCCTCCTCATGTTGCACGCACATCGCAAATTAACACAATGCTGCGTTGTGCTCCCTCTGCTTAAAGAGCAAGAGCAAAAGTCATATTTTGTTTATTTTTTATAGATATCTTTCTATGTCATGTGACAAAAAATGTGCAAAAATCACACTCGTTACTTTTCACATGGGACTCGTTGCATGCCACTTGTTCTCCTCTCATTACGTACCAATTCTGTGTACTCGTTACTCGCTACTCGCCACTCTGTACTCGCCACTCGCTATTTGTATCCCCAACGAGTGCGTAAAAACTCTCAAATCTGTACTCGTGATATGCCAAGCTCGTACATGTACCACATTCGTTGCATGCCATTTCTTGCTCTCCTCTCGTTATTTACCACCTCTCAAGCCTTCATATGTACCACTCATTTGGCATTTACTTATGTACCTCACTCGTTACATGTACTACACTCGTTATGAGTGTCACTCACGTCACGTGATGGCCCCTATGAATATCCTTGAACTCGGCAAGAGTGAAAACGCTCTTGGGGACGACCTTTTTGGTGTAAACAATAAAATGGAATAAATGAAATATTTATGCACTTAAGAGCCCCACAACAACAACAACAACAGCAATAACAATAATATAATAGCCATAAAACCATGGAAGCACACGAGAGAAACATAGAGAAATGCAACCGAGAAGAGGCAAATGCCACTGCCACATGCCTCAGAAAACAAGAGGCAATAGGCAGCAGCAGTGCAGCAGTCGGAGGGGACGCTAGCACATTGTTTCGTGTGTGAAAAAGAAGGCCAAAGAGTAGGCAGAAGGCCAATGCACCAACCACAAGATACAAGATACTATTTGTATCTTTTGGGGCGGAGGCGTATCTATCTGTAGAGGCATCCGTACGATCCATGGATTCCATGGTAGAGAAGAAAAAAATCAAATGAGAATGAGTGAGATCCACAGAAGGTGGATCCTCCTGTCACTCTCTCCTGCAATGATGCGCTGTACCCCTAAGCGAAAGGCAACTGTGTGCTCTTTAAGTCCATGGTGTTTCCTTCATCGTATTCTCTCATAAATTTAAAGCATTTCTGCAATGTGATGCCCGGATCCCCAGTATTTTCGTACATTAAAATGTGTGCCACAAATTCAGTGGCAAATGTCAGACAGAGAGTAAGAGGCACCACAACAAGAGAACCTGCGGCACAGACAGACCGACTCTCGCCCCCCTTTCAAAAAATATTCTAGTAATTGCAAAAAAAAAAAAAACAAAAAAAAACACAAAGGGCCCGCATAATGTTGTTCGATTCAATTCGAATCGAAGTCGAGACGACAAAAAGCTTCCCAAGCAGCCGCCAAGGACAGGGAGAGGTGGAGAGCGACCGACCCCTGGGGCGCAGAGAATGAGCGGAGGGAGGGGGGGGCCACATGCAGTCAGACAGACACAGAAGAAGGGGCGGCATACAGCAGGCATTTCGGAGTGGCCACAATTTTGAGCAGGATTCCAACAACAGAAAATATTTTTCTCTGAGAATTTGTTGCCAAAAAAGAAACAAAAACTCATTCCCAAAGGATTGTAACAGATTTCGTTGGGTTCTTGTGGCAGGAAAACACCTTGCTTTTATTTATATTTTAATTCCAATGATTTGTGCATTAAAAAGAAACAAAACTTAACTAAACCCAAAGATTTAAACACAAATTTCCATTTATTTGGATTGTTTTTTAATAATGTTTTGCTAAAAATTATTTGTATATCAATACAAATTTTTTTGGTCATCTTTAAATAGTTTTTCAAAACACTAAACATTTTTGTTATATATCGCAGCGTTTTTCCATTAGAATATTAAATAAATAAGGAATTGCAATAGATTTATCTAAGTTTTTATGGAACTCAAATACTCCTAGATATCGGTATTATTGCCCTTACAAAACTCATGCATGTATTTCCTTAATATTTCAAAGATTTCCCTAAGATTTCCTACCATAAAAATGCCAACTAATAAATTTGTCTCCCATCTTTTGTGCCCGAAAATTGTCATCTGTTTAAAAGCTGTGTGGCGTCCTGTCCCCCCATTCCCTGTGGAATGTTGCAAGAATTACAAATGCATGGATGCTTCCACCCATTCGCTACCAAAGCTGTGGAAGCTGTGGAAGCTGTGGAAGCTGTGGGGAAAATATTCACTCATGAAATGGAAAAACTTACCCGTGCAACAAAAAGAGCAACAAATGTGCTACAGAAAATGCTGCAATGAAAGTTTCGGCGTTTCGGGAATTTCCTTTTCCTTTTTTGTGTGTGTGTTTCCTTCCTTTTGGCAGTTTCCTGCTGATGCTGCTGCTGCAAGAGGGCCTGGCAGTTGGGGAAGAGCAAGAAAGAAAGCAAAAGAGATGAGCAAAAGATAAAACTGGAATGCAGGGGCGGTAGATGCAGGCTTTTCTTTGGATTTTCTTAGCATATTGCTCAAGTTTGGTTATCTAACCCTTTGGGCCGGGCCACAAAAAGGCTGCCGGTTGACATTTTTTGGCAAGAGGAAGAGAGTGAGAGAGAGAATGCGAGGAAGCGGAAGCATAACGGTGTTGCCACTCAGCTGCTGGCTTCTGCCTGCCCTGGCCCTGCCAAAACCGTTATTGATTTTTTGTGTTGTTTTTGTCGCTGTTTTTTGCGGCTTCTGTTTTTGTTTTCGCTTTTAATTCCCGTTTTGGGTTGGTGTGTGTGTGTGATTTTCTAATGCTTTTGGTGGTTTCTACTGTGTCTCTTTCTTCTATTCTGCTTCTTCATCTCATCCTGCTGCTGCTGCTTCTTCTTCTCCCCTCTTCCTGCTGCTTCTATCTCTTCCTTCTGCTTCTTCTTCTTCGTCTGCCTCGCTTCCTCCTTTTGGTGTTTCTGCTTCTTCTCCCTCTCTTCCTGCTTCTGCTGATGTAAGCCCAAAAAAAAAAGGCGTGTGGCAAGAGCCAACGCAACGTCTAAGCGCATCCCATAGACGACAAACACACACACAAAAAGGCAAGCACACAACGCAGACGACATGCGGCACACACAAGAAGGACAGAGACGGAGAGAACAAGAAGAACCAAAAACGACAAAACAAAAAAAAACCAAAAGCCAAAAGCAAAAAACGAGTTAAGACGCAGACAATCCAAAGACAATGCGTCCAGCAGCAAGCAGCAGATAAAAGCCGCAGCCAACATTTTCCTATCGGACTGCATTTTCTTGCCCAACCTTTTTTGAATGGCTTTTTTTGGGTTTAATTACTTTTTCCTTAGACTGCTTTCTGTTGCTGCGATTTCCCTTCCTCAAAGGCGCGCGCGCAATTTTTGTTTTTTCTTTAAGAAAAACAATCAAAAAAAACCGTTTCCACACACACTTTTCTTGGCAATTGCAAGGGGGGAAAACACCAAAAAAAATATACAAGAGTCGTGAGTTTCGAGTTAGTCGCGTGTTGACGAATATATTTTCAATAACAACAAAAGAGGCTTTGCTTTTAACCACTCTTGGTGCGTTCAGCTATATTCGAGAGATTTGTTTGTTCTTAACGCATTTGCGTCCGTCTGATTAGGCGACCACGATTTTGGGGGCACGACCGAACACGTCCGCGCGCAACGAAAAACAATAACAAAAAAATGGTGTGACCGCGGAGTTACCGATAAAATAAACCGAAAACGTAGAGGTGTCAAACCATCGAGGGCACTATCGATAGTATCAATATTTTACTGCTAGCCTCTTCTATCGACGGTTTTGCGACCATCATGATAGTATCGAGCTAGAGTCGTTGCGCTTTTGATATGTTTGGATTGGCTGCTATAAAATACGAAGACACATTTGTAAACAAATCGACAGGTGGCATCAAATTTTTACAATGGAAAAGTTCCTTAATAATTATTTGAGCCCGATACTATTACGATAGTATCGATTGTTTTTTAAAAACCTTCAACGTTGATATTCCTCGATTTTGATATTCCGTTTAATATTACTAGCTAGCTGGGACTCTCAGCCCTGAAAAAAATAATTTTATCCAATTCCTCAATGAATTTTGTTTAGGATTGGCTAGTTTTTAAAACTCTTTTTCATTGGATTTTTTACATAATAATGTTCAAAGAAAAGCGGCCAAAGTATAAAACGTAAATGTTGACTAAATGTGACGTCAGTGTTGCTGGTCAACCAAGTATCTTCTATGCGTATGGGCTTTTGTATACCTTATTTCTTTTAATTGATGTTAAATGTTTTGTTCCAAGCTCCATTGAAACATTATTTATGATTTTATCCTAGCTTGACATGTTTTTTACCTATAAATGCATATGTTTGTGTCTTATATATACATTTATCCCGGTTCTGATACCTAATATTGGTACCCGTGAGCTGCAAAATTTCGTTAATATTTTTAAAACAGACACTGTGTAGTGTCTGCATTAATTGGAGCGTGAAATTACAAACTATATCTCAGGTCCATAATATCCATTTTCCCAAGGTATGCATATTTGTTTCTCATTCCGTGCTAAAGTTGCAATGCTGCTACTTCATTTCCCCATGTTGCTGATATTTTTCCCATACAAATCAAATGTATCTTACGGGAACGCGTAGTGTCTCACACCTCGGAAAAGAGGGAAAATTTTGAAAAACCACCACGAATTGAGAGCGAAATATGTCAGTATTTTTTGTGCGCTAAATGAAACTCGATTTCATATTACTGGCCAGCTAAGACTCTCAGCACTGAACATATAATATTTTCATATATATGAATCAACTACAATCTAGTTTATTTTAAGGGGGCTCTCCCATTTATTGGATTGTTTAAATCCAATTGGAGAATGAAATGTCGTTGGGTCGTATAATTTAAATATCATAACTATCGATAGTTTCCCGAATGCGAAATTGTGCTGCAAATATTTTGTTCTTTTTGCAGCACTTGAGTGAGAGAGCCAAAAGTGCGGCCTTTTCAAACAGAAAGCTTTTTTGCTGGTCTCCTAATCAGTCGCTTTCTAAGGGAAAATATATGTTTATAGAAAGAGGATTTCTTGATAGGATCGCCAGATTTTCCATACTCAAGTAGAACTGGTTTTGCGGTATAGTGTACGATTTGTTTCACTCTTTCGCAATTAAAGACTGGCTGTTTTTTTTCCACCGCTGATGTTGTGCAACACTGCTCAGGCTTTCAGGTGGTGGTTGTGTGCAAGTCGTATGAATATTAGGTGTTGGCTCAACGACAGTGACTATTCGCGGGCAGATTGTATAAAACCAAGGGAAATAAATGGTACAAATTTCAGTTTTTAAGTGCCATCTTGCTCTCCACCCGAACACAGATACACACACACATAAAATGTGAAGAGATTGTGACCTTTTGTCACTCGAATATAGGTGAGAGCGAACTGTAGCCACACCCCACATTAAAAGACCTTGATGTGCGTGGGCCAGCTGTCTTGGGAGAGTTATTCTGCCTGCTGTTTTCCCTCCCCTCGTGTTGTCATCGTTATGTGTACGCATTTGTTATTGCAAAAAGCTCTCTGCAATATTTGCTCTTAGTTTTTGATTGTTTTTTGGTTTGATGTGGAAATGAAACGAATTTACGGCATCAATTAAACACACAACTTAAGTGGAAACAGCAGCTGCACCCAACCGCTGCACTGCCTCCGTCATGCCACAGCGCTGCCAGTGACATAGAGTGTAAGATAGATTGATAGAGTGAGGGAGAGAGAGAGAGAGATAGAGCTGCCAAAAGTGAAAACGTTCTGGAAAAGCAGCGTGAAAATCGCAAGGGCAGAAAAAACACAGCCAGTGCAATGTCAACAGAAAGCAATACGCCCGTGGATCCGCGTGTCCAGGTATGTGGGTGGGGTGGGAGGCACTGTTCCAGGAGTCCCGTTATTGACACAACCCCTATACCCCTTCTCCACAGATTGAGCTGGAGAAACTGAATTCTGCAACGGACAACATCAATCGATTCGAAGTGGAACTCGATGTGAGTGGTTTTTTGTTTGTTTGGCATATTGATTTTTTTCACCCATTCATTAACTTTTTGTGATGTCCATCTCTCAATAGGAGTCCAAGTGCGAGTTCAAGCGTCTGCTGGCGGAGAGTGTGGTGCGCATCAAGGCGGCCGCCCACAAGCTGGGCAACTCCATCGATGCCGCCAAACCGTACTACGAGTCGCGCATCTATGCCGCACAGCTGGCCAAGGAGACGCAACAGTCGGCGGCCAATCACGAGAAGGCCAAGTCGATTCATGCCGCCGCCAAGGAGATGGTGTACTTGGCCGAGCAGGGACTCGGCGAGAAGTCCACGCTGGACACGGCCTGCCAGGAGATGCTCAGCCATGCGGCCAGCAAAGTGAATCAATCCCAGCTGGAGGTCACCGACACACGGAATGCCCTGAAGATGTGCCAGCTGAAGCTGGAGGTGGCCAACAATCGTGTGAACAAGCTGCAGGGACAACTCAAGCAAGCGCTACGTGCATCCAGGTACAATTCTGGCTTTATAAATGGTGCAGGAAACACATATGGGAATATATGGGACAGTAGTATGCGAATTTTCGAGGCTTTATTTTTTGGTTTTTATGATTTTTTAACTATAATCTATATATTTTATGGGGAAAACTTGAGTTATTTAATTTTATAATATTTACTTTACTTCATATGTATTTATTGAGTCATCGATAATTATCGATTAGATGGATTTTCATTGTTTGTGGTATGTCTCAAATGATTATGGAGCCATATAACAATTAATATATAGAAATAGAAGTGTATTTTGTGTGATGAGTGATCTATAGATATCTTGGGTATTTTTGCTAGTGATCGATAATTATCGATTGAGATCATTGGTTTGTTTTAAATTATTATAGAGCCATTTAACGACAAATACATGGAAATAGGTGTAATTTCTATGCAAAGTGATCTATAGATCTATCGAAACTAATCGATAATTATCGATTAATAATATATTAAGGGGTTTAATGGTTTTTCTTGGTTTTCCTTTTGGTTTTATCCTTATGTTTTCTTGCTCTTTTTCATTTCGTTTCTTTTTCTTTCTCTCTTTCTTTATTGGATTTTTCCTATGCTTTTCCTATACGTTTTTCCGTTTTCCTTTTAGATTGCAGCTCAAGCGCAATTTACTTTTGTTGAGATACTTTAGCATTATGCACGCCCTGCACTGTACCTTGTGTTCGTGAGTATGCCTCACCCGCCCACAAGCACTAATGCGGGGCATGCCCCCTCCCCAAACGCTACTCGTTCTTGTTCCTCCCGCATCCCGCAGGCCCTACTACGAGACGCGTGCTAACTACAACGGACTGCTGAAGGCCCAAAAGCTGCGGGTCAACGAGCTGGAGGCAAAGGTCAGCGCCGCCAAGCTCACCTACAACGAGGCCCTGAAGAATCTCGAACAGATCTCCGAGGACATCCACCGACAACGACAGCAGCGCAATAATCTCCTCAACTACGAGGCCATGCTACGGCAGGTGGACGCAGTGGATGCCCTGTCTGGCGGTGGAGTGCAGAATGCCAGGGGCAGAGACAGAGACAGGGACGATGCCAATGATGCGGAGGTGGATCTGGAGGAGGAGGACTATCTGCGTATGCCCGATCGTCTGGGCAGTGCGGGCAGTCCGCCGCGTCAGTGTTTAAGCGATCCGCACGACTGTCCCCATCTGCTGACAGACTTTGAGGCTGTGCTAACGTTCCCCCAGAAGCTGGCGGGCGGCATGCACAAGTCGGCCAGCACCAGCGCCACGGATGGAGACACCAATCTGTTCTCGGTGCAGGCCCAGGGACTCCATGCCCCCTACGAGGTGAAGCAGCGCTCGGAGTGCGGCAGTGGCTCGCTGGGCGGTTCGGCCTCGGCATCGGCCTCAGCATCGGTCTCGGGAGCACCGGGCGACAACGACATTGAGCAGTGGACGGAGATCCGGTTGTCCCACTCGGACAGCACCAGTTCCAGCTACTCGAATCAATCGCTGCTGGATCAGCACGGCCTGGAGGGTGCCGGTGGCTGTGGCGGTGGAGGAGGCGGCGGCGGCCTGGGTTTCGGCCTGGGCCGTGGCGGCGGCTTCGATCCGGATGTCCTGTCACAGCACTCGGGTTCGTCCTCAGACGAGCCCAAGCGCAAGGTGACCTGCACGACGATATTCCAGGACGACAGCAGCCACTCCGCCAGCGGCGGCGGCGGCCAGCAGATGAGCCGCAAGCAGAGCCTCAGCCAGTGGCTGTCGCGCTCGAACAGCTTCAAGAGCAACGGCCGAAGGCAGAGCCTGGATCTGTTGATCGATGCGGGCGACAAGGTGAAGGATGTGTTTAGCTACGGTTTTCAGAAGGTGGGCCGCAGCCTGGAGAGGCGCAACAGCGAATCGGAGATGGCCGCCAGCGAAGCCGGCGGAGCCGAAGCGGAGGCGCTACTGGGCACAACGACGACGGCAATGTCATCCACGGGCAGTGCGGGAGGAGGCAGCACCAGTGGCGGTGGCGGCGGACCTGGTGACTTTTTCCTCTTTAGCAGGTCAGTAGATGGTGGAGGGACGTCGGGCGGCAGTGGCAGTGGCGGCAGTGCGAGCGGCAGTGGGAGTGCCAGTGGCGGACGCGGCCTGCTAAACTCGCTGCAGAGCCGCCTGACGAAGCTCATTTGAAATTATAATCTTAAATAATCAGAAAAAAAATCCGAAATACGATCCATCGATGATCCATGAAATAATCCATCGATGATTTTTATGCACCCATCTTATCCACCGAAAAAAAAAAAACAGTAAAAAAAACAACTGTAACAACAACCAACCAACAACAAAAAAGTACAGCAATTACCAACAACAAAATTAATTAATGAATCGACAAATTGGCTGCTTTGATTTGATCTCTCTCTCTCTCTCACGCTCTCTGCTTTTTGCTACATTCGAACAAAAATAAAAATAAACACATTCTCCCAAGAACAAAATTAACCGCAACTACCAACAATAGAGTACAACTACAACAACAGCACGTACGCACACACGCTTAAAAAAATAAATATATAAAAAAAGTCCTCCCAACAACAATTGCAACAGCAGCAACAACAGCAAAAGTAATAATGTTCTGTATGTACTGCTCAAAAACGTAAAAGAGAGAAAAATTATTTGTATGTGTTGTGTTTTTGCCCCGTTACATTTTCAGTTTCCCCGCTCACCAACATCACCTGAACGTTTGTAAGTACTGGCTAAACGAGGCAAGCAGGAGCAGCGCGCTCGGCATTTCCCGTTAAGGCAGTACTTGAAAAAAACCTTATTGGCACTCACACACGCTCTCTCTCTCTCTCTCATTGTCTTGTTTCTAAGTTTGTTTGCTGTAAATGTAATCGCTGTAACCACTTTGCCTGCTCTTTGAAGGTACTCCCTAAACGAGCAGGACAGCAGCAGCAATTGATTGACTTTTGCTCGTTTAGGCAGTGCTTAAGCTTGGACCTACACCATCTCTCTCTCTCTATCTATTTGTCTCTAATCCTGCTCCGCTCGCTTTACATTTATAGCTGAATATCGCTCTCTCACCCACATTGCTCTACCCCAGAAAAAAAAGAACCGTTTGCTATTCACCACACTACACTCTATCGTTCTCGCTCTCTCTCGCCTCAGACTCTATTCTTCCTTGGTTGTTGTGTATTTGTTTTACTCGAAATCTTTTGCCGTGTACAGCAATGACCAACTTAATACCCTAACTTTGCAGATCGTCAGAGCCTAAAGAGTTACTATCCGATGAGCAGGTTGAGAATTTACTATTAAATCATACGGTGGACGAGCACGGTGCTATAATAGTGGAAGAACTTAAATCGCCAACAACTACAACAACAACAACAAGCATGCATCACACACACCAACAACAACAACAGCAGAAACAACATCATCAAGCGCTAAATGTGGTAGGTGCTTTGTTGTTCTAAAAACGAAATGTTAGTGAGTCTCGCCGACAACGAGATACCCTTACTAAATCATACACACATACACACCCACGCACACACAAACAAAAACACATATTAAATTATGGCAAAATTTTTACTCTATGAGTATTTTGGTGGGCATCGACCTGAAAAGAAACGAAAAAAAAAAAAAACAATTAGTCAAAAAGTAGTACATATCATCAATTCGAAAAACCAAATATACTAGTGGGGAGGAACCCCAACCGCCCCATGCAGGAACCTTTTACACACATAGTATACACACTCACACGGACACACAAACTATGTTCTAATACTAACAAAAAAAATGTGCAATAATTTTTGTGTTTATTTAGAGGCATACGAAAAATAAGATGGTTACATTTTATGCTGTTTACAATAAGCAAATAACTAAAACGCTAGTCAAAACAAACAAAACAAAACGAAATCAGTTACAATGTTTTTAGTGTGTATTAGCTAAACATTCAGCATAGGCATAAAAACAGAGAAGACAAACAAACAACCAGTAATACTTACAAATAATAATTGTACAAAATAATGTTATTTGTGGCGTATGCAGGAAGCGGACTGGTAGCGACTATATACGAATTTCCTTTATCGAAAGATTGAATTTTAGAAATAACATATTCTAGTATCTGTTTCTTATATATGTATGTATGTATCTATTCCATTCATTTTCTGCCTACGCCACTGAATGTTAAATACATAAATACATTTATTGATACCTGCATTACAATTATATGAAGAGTATTCAAAAAATCGGTGTGTTTCATTCAAATGGGTAACAATTAATTGCAATTACCTTTAAAAATAACAGTGATTGATACCTGCATACAAATTACATATACAATACATATGATATAGTATTCTATAAAGCAATGTGTTTTATTTCCTGGCTGGGGCAAAATTACTAAATTTACAGGGTATTTAAAACTTCACTTTTTAAAATTTACTCTCAAACAAATATGGGAGTGTAGTGATGGGCCTAGAATGCGGCCACAAGTGCCACAGCATATCGATGTATCGCGCCTGACCATCGAAATACCACCCATCCGACTATCGTCTCTTGGGTCAGCTGGCAACGCTATCGTGTACACGATCCCGTTACATACATTTGATTTGTAGTTTGGGAAAATAAATATTCCCGAATTGAGGTAATGGTCGTAATTTCAGGCTCCAATTTATCCAGAAAGCAGTTTGGAACAACAAATTTGACATTAATTAGAGGGAATAAGGTATACAAGTGTCAGAAACTTGGTTGACCAGCAACAATGACGTCACACACTTACGTTTTATGCTTTGGCCGTTTTTGTTTGCACCTTATTATGTAAATAATCCAATAAAAAGAACTTCTGAAAACTTGCCAATCTTGTAGAAAATTTTTTAAAGAATTGGATTAAATTATCTGTTTGGGGCTGAGATTGCTAACTAGCTAGTAATATTAAACGGAATATCAAAATCGAGGAATATCAACGTTGAATGTTTTGAAAAAACAATTGATACTATCGTGATAGTTGCAAAACCGTCGATAGTAGAGGCTAGCAGTAAAATATCGATACTATCGATAGTGCCCTCGATGGTTTGACACCTCTAATAAGACGTTGTTTACGGAGCGGACGGGACCCCCACTCAGTGATTACAAAGAGCAGCGCGGAGTGCGGACACTTAAACTACTGAAACTTACTATCAGAAACCACATTCACGGTTAACCACATCGCCATGGAGCAGAAGAAGAATGTCGAGAACAAGCCCATCCGCAAGGAAATTATCAATCCGGGAAACGCTTATATTGAGCTTACGCCAGGCACACGGGTACGAATTAAATACAAGAAGCAAGAAAACAAACAACAAATATGAAACTGCAGCAGGTGCAGGTGCAGCTGTTGCTGTTGCTGCTGCTGCTGGTGCCACCCCCACATAGTAACAAGTGAAATTAGGCCAAG
This sequence comes from Drosophila ambigua, assembly GCA_018150905.1. Classification (NCBI taxonomy): domain Eukaryota; kingdom Metazoa; phylum Arthropoda; class Insecta; order Diptera; family Drosophilidae; genus Drosophila; species Drosophila ambigua. Next base: position 1,759,964 of record JAECWS010000151.1, on the reverse strand, counting down.
GCCCTGGAAAGTTCATGCACCACCTAACCCCCACCCTCTCCTTCTTGCTCCTGTTGACAGGTGAAATTCCACTTCCAGACGCGAACAGCCCATGATGCACGCATCGTGGACGACAGCAGGAAGATGGGCAAACCAATGGAGCTGGTCCTGGGCAAGAAATTCAAGCTGGAGGTCTGGGAAGTGATTGTGCAGCAGATGTCCCTCAACGAGGTGGCCAAATTCACGGTACACAAATCGGTATGTATACACCGCAGAGTATGATACGGTGAAGAGAGAGAGAGAGAGTAGGTAGGTCGGTAATGCGATCTCACTGACCCAATTTCCAACATTTCCGCCCGGGCAGCTATGTCCCCAGTATCCTTTCATATCAAAGACATTGAGGGACATTGGAAAGAAGCCCGAGGAACGACGTCGCTGCTGTGGAATGACACTACAAAACGAGGGCATTGGCTATCCCGATTTGGATGCCCTGCTGCAGCATCCTGTGGACCTGGAATTCATCATAGAGCTGACCTCGATTGAGCTGCCCGAGCAGTACGAAAAGGAGCGCTGGCAAATGTCCGATGACGAGAAAATGCTGGCCACCAACACGCTGAGGGAGCGGGGCAATGGTTTCTACAAATCGAATCGGTATACGGATGCAGAGACCTGCTATCGCGAGGCCGTGGGAATTGTCGAACAGCTCATGCTCAAGGAGAAGCCGCACGATGGTGAATGGATGGAACTGGCTGCGATCAAGACACCATTGCTGCTGAACTATGCCCAGTGTCGTCTCATTGCCGGCGACTTTTATGCCGTCATCGAGCACTGCAATGAGGTGCTGAATCTGGATCCACGCAACGTAAAGGCACTGTTCAGGCGGGCCAAGGCCCATGCTGGTGCCTGGAATCCGATGCAGGCACGTCGCGATTTCATTGATGCATTGGCACTGGATAGCAGCCTCAAGTCGACGGTGGCCAAGGAGCTGAAATCGATTGAGGAGCAGCAGCAGGCACGCAACGTTCAGGACCGAATACACATGCAGAAGCTCTTCTAGAATATAAGTCTTGTGAACCTCCTGCTAATGCTCCTGGTCTATTGGAGCAACTATGAGACCTGCTGCTAACAGTTAGCCGAACCCTCCATTTTTACCATTCTAGGACGCAGCCGCTTTATCCCTTTGTTCTCGCTGGCCAACCTGTTGCTCAGCTGCTGGGCCCTCTACAAGTCAATGCGGACGATAAGGCAGAGACGTATACGCGCGATATGGTGATACTGAGAGGGAGGGGGCGCCAGTGAGAAATGGCTGATCTATCTATCTATCTAACATGCACGCACCATCACAGTAAGCCAATTCATTCATCATCACACATCTCTGGACTTTAAAGTAAGTAAAAAAAAGTTATAATCACCCAGAATGGGGCAAATCCTTCTCCACTATACAACAAATATTTAGCAAAAAGTTATACAATATATATATATATATATATATTATATTATTATATGTGTCTGTGTATATTACGAATAGTTTATAAGTTGTTGCTCTTCGTAGCGTTTACCAAAATGATAACAAAAAGAAAACAAAAACAAAAGAACAGAAAAGTTGACCTATCACCCCCAATGTCCAATATTGCAGCCCTATATTTAATGTATATTCGATATGTGCATCGAGCTAGAAACTATCTATCCTAAGACTAGAAATACTATATGTATATTTATATGTGTATCTGTGTATGCGCATATATGTATGGCTGTACCGTACATATATTGGCTGTAATTTGTTTGTAAATGTTGTATGGAATTTTGATTGTGAAAAAATGATTATTAAAAAAAACGTCTTGAAAAACGGCCAACAATTTTGTGTTATTTTTTGCGTAATATTTAATAATATTCAGAGGGATTGTTTAATAGTGAAATATCCTTCAGAAGGTTTCTGGTGCCACTTGAAAATGAAGCTTGGAAAAAAGGGTTTGGGTTTGAGTACAAAATATAAATTACATTTATGGGAAAGAAGTTTTTTTGGAAAGTTTTCATTGCTCCCATTTAAAGTCTTAAGACCTATCCGGAGCCCCAGGTGCTCCTATTTTAATATTTTACTTTTGGGCATTGTATTTATTTTCCATGAATAATTTTAAGATACTTTTTATGCTCTATCCGAGAAGAAATTAGACCTTCCTTTGTGCCCCATTGCCAGTGCATTTGAGCATGGACACTTGCCCAGATATTTATAGATCCTTGCCTGGGCTGCAACAGCAAATGACGTAGGTGATAATTGAGAGACAAAAAAAAGAGGAAACTGGAATCAGGCTATAGCCTTTGCCATTTGTTCCACTTTCCAGCGACACACACCTGAGAAGCGGGCTGAAGCGCACGAGAGAGCCTGAATGATGACCTACATTTATAAATAAATTTCGAAGGTGTGTGCAAGGGGTGGGGGGGCAGGAGAACATTTCACTTTTAGATAAATCATTTTGATTTGCATTTACTAATTTAAAATCACGATTAAGTGTGGCATTAGTTAACGATTAATATACACAGTAAATACACGCAAATTACGAACTAAGAAAATCTTTTGGGAGGGGGAGTTTGGTCCTGCAGCGGCTCCACAGGTGACGACGACCCCTCTACAGCCGCCACAAGCGACTGCTGTTGCCACCGGTGGCCCCCTCTGCCTCGCCGCGCAGCTTGTTGTCATCGGTGCGCCAGACGAACGGCTCCAGGCGGTCCTCATCGTCCAGAAAATTGTTAATGGCCTCCAGACTGGCGATATTCTCGTGCAACAGCGAATTGCAGCGACTCAACTGATGGGAGACGCTCCGGATTTTGGCAAACTGTTCGGCATACGAGGCATACGTCTTCTGCATGTCCACGAAGCTGGCAAAGAGCGTCGTGATGGAGTTGCTGACTACCTTTGTGCGCTCCACCAGATGGTTCTGCTCGCTGGACACGTAGCAGGCGCACAGATTGAGATGCGTCTGCATGCGCGTGCAAATGTTGATCAGATGCTGCGAGTGCAGACGCTCCAGGATCTCAGCATCGCGCGTGTATGTGGCCGAGCTGATGGACTCCCGCAGAACGGGCAGGAATTGTGGAATACTGCGCAGCCGGGCCAGATCCGGATCGATATCATCGTTCGTGTCCCTTGCCCCGGGCTTCACAATCACAATGCTGTGGCTGGAGACCGTCGACTGGGGCCGCTTCGGCTTGGTGGTGGTGGTGAAGCCGCCCGGATGCGATTTCCTGTTGGCCGCCCGACTCGCGCTGCTCTGCTGCAGCAGGTGGGCCGGCTTGGAGCGGATCTTGGGCGAGTCCCCGATGGGGCGATCCGTGTAGGAGACATATGGCAAGTCGGAGCACACGCTCAGCGGCGGCGATGGCGGCCGACTCAGCTCCGAGCTGGCCGGCGATGAGGCATCCGCTATAATCTGCTTGCTGGCTATCACAATGCTGGCTGGTCCAGTGCCCGGCACCGTCTGTTGTCTGTTGAGGCCAGCACCGCGCCGTTTGTTGGCCGCCGCCGTTCCGGCTGCGGCTGCCAGGGCCATCGAGCTGCCATCGGGCAGACCAGCACCACCGGGCATATGTCTGCCCTCGAAGATCTCGTGGCCATCGGCCTCGGCCCGCTGCTGGGAGTGCTCGGCCCCCATTTTATTGATTGATTAGTGGGAGGATGTCAGACCCTTGAGGCACTCCCAGTCTCCTCTCCTGTTTGAGCCGATTGAACCCGGCCCGCAGTTGTTTCACTCTGCTGCAGGCATTGATCCGTGCATTGGCTATATTTCGTTTACTTGTTGCATCGTTAAAGCAAAATCTACGCTCTTGCAAACACTCTGAAATCAGCCAAAAAAACAATGGAAACTCGGATTTTACGATGCGAGTTTGCAGAAATGCACTAGCGCGTCCTCTGCCTGGCCAGAATACCAAAATACCGAAAATACCGATATATGGCGCCAGGAGGAAATACCAGAATGCCAGAATATACTTTCTTTGAATGTTTTTATAACGGTTCTAATAGCACAACAATTTATATATGTATGTGTATTTGCATTTATTGCTTTTCATTAGCAATCCCATCTGAATTGTTTGCTTATTTACAACAATCTCCGTTATAGGAGGCCAAAAACAGTGGATAAATTTATACATAGAATATGAGTATGAATCTCAAAGGAAAGAAAGAATAATGAAGAAAAGCTATCGGACAGAGGTTGTAAATGATGTAACACAAATTACTCTGTGTACATAAATATTTTGTATCGCTTTATAGTAATACGATTCTAAGTTATTTGCAAATGTTTACGCTTCCATGGAAGAGCTGTAACCATAAGAAGCCCAACATTTACAGTTTCCGTAGGAGGGGGAGAGAGAGAAAGCTGTCAACGTACAGATCAATGGCAGGGAGCTTTAGAGATAAGCCATGTATGAAGTGTTCTGTTCTTCGTACTCCCGCCCGTCTATGTTTTTGTGACTATCTTTTGTTTTGATTTAAGCTTTCTCACTCTATCTCTCTCTCTCTCTGGGTGTCATTCATACCCTACGCGGCAGAGAGTAAGTAGGAAAAGGGTAAGTATTCGTTCTTTTGTATTTTCTAGATGAAAGCTTTTTCTAGCTCTTTTTTATCGCGGGGCGCGCTGCTTTTGAGGTGCTAATTCGTTCGGTTTCGCTTTCGGGTGTCGATTTCCGTGATGATAGAACCAGAAACAAACCTGCCGGCAAACCACACACATCATGGAGAGCGTCAGTCCCCTCGCAAATTCTAATCCAGCAAAACAAATAATCTCCAAACGTATATCTTGCATTTGAAGGGCCAGAAGCCACAGCATATCCTGCAGCTGAGCGAGGAGCAGAGACGCCGTTTTGTGGATTCCTTTGATCGGGTGCTGAGCGACATCGATGGCGTTGTATGGAGCATGGAGCACACTGTACCGCGGGCCGTGGACGGCTATGCGGCCTTGCAGCGTGCCGGCAAGGAGCTGGTCTTTGTGACCAACAACAGTGTGCGCAGCATCGATCAGTGCGTCAGGCGTTTCGAGAAAGTCGGCCTGCAGGTGGCCCCCGAACAGGTGTGGCATCCGGCCCAGTCGATTGTCCTCTATTTGCGCGACATACAGTTCGAGGGGCTGATCTACATCATTGCCAGTGCGGCGTTCAAGGCGGTGCTCCGGGAGGCGGGCTACCAGCTGCTTGATGGCGTGAGTAAATCTGCAGCAATCGATCTCCCTTGTACTCTATATTATGTCCCTTTATCCCTGATAGCCCAACGAGTTCATTGAGGAGAGCTACGAGAGCCTGGCCAAGACCATCTTTGACCGCCAGCCCGTGCGCGCCGTCATTATCGATGTGGACTACAACCTGACATCGCCGAAGCTGCTGCGCGCCCACATGTATCTGCGGCATCCCGAATGCCTGCTAATCAGTGGCGCCACCGATCGCCTGCTGCCCGTGGCCAAGGGCGTGAACATCATTGGCCCGGGTCCCTTTGCCTCCATCCTGATCGAGGCCAGCGGTCGGCAGGCTATCACGCTGGGCAAGCCCGGACGCGAGCTGGGCGAACTGCTGATCAAGCATCTGAAGATCAGCGTGCCGCAGCGTGTGCTCATGGTGGGCGATATGCTGGCCCAGGACATACGCTTTGGCCGCCAGTGTGGCTTCCAGACGCTGCTCGTCCTCAGCGGTGGCTGTACGCTGGAACAGCTTCTGGCGGAAACATCGCCCGATCTGCTGCCCGACTACTATGCGTGCAGTGTGGCCGATATGGCACAGCTGCTGGGCGAGTCACCCAAGGCTCATGTTTAGCACACTCTCCTCCCTTTCTCTTTCACTCTTTCTTTGTTTTTTCGGGGGTAATGGGCAACTGTTGGATTTTTGATTACTAATCAGCACAACATCATTTTTTAATCGTTATCTGAAATATAGTTGGCACTAAACATACTACGAGTAAGGCTATGGCATGGCATGGCTGTGCTGTGCTACGACTATTAGATACCCTTCTAATGTTTTTAATATGTAACCGATTCGGTTTGTGCCTCTAGGAAGCAAGGGAACCCAAGAAGGGCCCAATTTACTTTCCAATATCCAAGCCAAAATATATCTACAATAATATAATAGTACAAAGATGCCGCCGCCCTCTTTCATGTATCCCAAGGATAATAATAGACCACTTTGACTATCTGCAATTGGGCGGGTCAGGGTGCCAGCTCCGCCGATCGCTAATCGAACAAATCGCCCAGACAATCGGCCACAAAGTCCGGCAACTGTGGATGATTCGCTGGCAGGCGTGACACATCCGCGGCCTTGGTGCCGCCAGTGAGGACGAGCAACGTCTGATAGCCATTGGCGCGAGCGAAGCCAATATCGCTGGCCAGGCTGTCGCCCACAAAGAGCACACGTGCCGGCGGTATGGTCGGATGCCGTTGCAGCAGCAGCTGGCGCAAGGCGTCGCCTGGCTTGCCCAGCACCACGGGCTGGCGGCCCAACGCTTCGGTAACGACATTGATAAAGGCACCAGGACCTGCAGTTGCAGGAGCGTTAGGAAAGGAAGGTCTGAGGAGCGCCCCTTACCTATAGTCTCGCCCTGGCCGAACGGTATGAGAGCATCCGAGGCACCAGCTATGAACAGGCACTGCGGATTCTGCAGCTGGGCATGCGCACGCATCAGCTTGGCCGCCGACATGTTGAAGTCCACATCGATGACAACGGCCTGCACAGGCTCCCCCCCGAAAATGGCCTCATGCAGATCCCGCAGACTCTTGATGACAGTCGGACCGGTCTGGGGGCACAAGGCGCAAGATCAGCAAGGCGTTGCCTCTGCTCCAGCCAACGACGCACACTCACCTCTTGGGCCAAGTGGAAGCCCGCTGCTTGGAGCAGCTGCTTGAATGGTGCCGTGGCCAGACAGTAGATGAGTCCCTGGAACTGCACAGACTTCAGATGATCGCAGATGGTCTGTGCCGGATGCACGATCTGGTGCTCTTCTATCATTAAGTTGCCCTGACGGGCAAACTTCTCGATGTGCTCCGCCGGGGAACTGATGCTGTTATTGGTCACAAAGGTCAGCCGCTTGCCCAGTTGCTGCAGTTGGGCCAGGGCCCGTGCCGAGCCGGGTATAAAGTCGCGCAGCGGATACCAGACCACGCCTGCAACGAATCAGAGTAGAGGAACATTTAAGGGCTCCATTTGGGTTGGGCCCCATTCTCACCATCACAATCGCAAAAGACCAGATCAAAGGAGTCCAAAAACTGCTGCCGCTCTGCCCCATGCAGCTCCTTGAGATGCTTCGACTGTCGGAAACAGGGGAAAATAATAAGAATAATGAGAGATTAGCTGGCCAAAGCGGCTTATTCAGCTGTGCCCTCTGGCCTCTGGTGTTCGTCACGTAACCCACCAAACTCATTCCGAAAGCCGACACAAATCCAGCTTACAAGATCACACAATTGGAGGAGCCGAGTAGAGCAGAGAGAGAGAGAATCCCATTCAAGCGTTACCAGGCGCAACAGATTTGTGACTAAGCCAAGCGGCTGCACAAACCAACGCTGGAAGACACCTTCCAAAGACAATTACCCCCACACCCAGGCACCAGTTGCATTATGATACACATTCGTATATTTTGCAAATTGCATTAGTCGCCCCCTGCTGCTTTTTGTTTTGTTTCCATGGCTCGCTGCATTTGCCACTGGGTTGCAAGTGTGTCACTTGGATACGCCTCAATTGAGGCCTCCTCTCTGGCCTGTCACCGGGTGTCACTTTCAATTGAATGCCGTCCCACTGTCCCAGCCACTCTGTTCCAATTGATTTGCTTTCATCGCCTTTCGATACGTTTTATAATGCTATCCGGTTCTGTTTCGGCATAATTACGCGCAAAATGCGCATAATTACCTCTTCACTCTCTCTCTCTCACTCGCTCTGTCTCTCTGTTCTTATCTGTCTGTGCTGCTTTGGAGCATACTCGTATCATATAACTATTTTTGGACTGAAACTCAGCCGTTTTTATGGCACCACAAAAAGCTTCCCGATGCACATGTCCGAGAGTCTAAGTAAACAGGAATTATATATGCATACATATGTATATACGTCGAAAATTAGGTATATACATATGACTGTATAAATTAGGGCTCGAAAGCATATTAGAGCGGATCAAATAATAATAAAACATTATAAAATAATAAAAAAAATAATAGTAACGAATATTCCATTCGATTCAAATATTTATGCATCATAATGTCAATGATCTGCAGCCATGGAATACATATTTTTACGCTTTAAATTACCCACTAAAACTTGTCTTTTTTGGTTAATGAAAACCACTAAATTTCATATATAGAACTTATTCCATTCCGTTAAATTATAACTGCCATATTTACCCTATTTAAATTTCCCATAAGAACTGTTTCTTTTGCATAGAAATATCTTGTATAAACTACAAGGGATCAATGTTTAAAGATCCTATAATATATATATACATTTTTCATAGATACTTCTATCATCCTATGCCATTCTCTGGGCCGTTACTCTGTTAAATTCCTCCTCTAATTAAACTCTTGTCCGTTTATGGGAATAGAATATTATCTATTTATAAATAGAATATAAATAGAATAGAATATTATCTATTTCTGTTGCCATGGACTAGAGTTTAATCTTTAAGTCTTGAAACCTTTAAAAACACAACAAAACTATTATTCCGTTTCGATTCGTTGACTGCTGCTTTAATCATTCATTATTCGGGGCATTTTGTATTTTTATTGTTTGCCTTACGTAGTCGTATTCGTATTCGTTATATGTTAACATTATTATTACACGTTTTATTATTAAATGTTTGTTGTAAACGCAATCGTTGCAATCGTATGTATAAATATGTTTATCAAAACAACAATTCACTTTATACTATATATATTCTGGGGCATCATCTCTTTGGAGATTGTACATACAAAAGATACCTAGGCTATTCCGCGATGGATTCAACAATCAATAAAACAATGGGAGTGGGTTAGGAAGGGGGCAGAGCGGACCGATACATATGTCATATGTTTGTGTTCGTTTTGTTTGTAGGTAGCATATGTATGGTAAGGTACATTGGATTGTTTCTTAGTGTTTTAGTATACATAGCACACATGTATGTATGTACAATATATATGTATATATATACTATGGTGTATAATTCGCTTTATGTTTTTCTTTCTCTTTGTTTTGTTCATTCATGATCCTTCTACGCTTTCATAACTACAAGTACCTTTCTTTTCAGTGCAACAAAAAAAAGAACAATAAATACAATAAATACAATACAGAATAATCGAATAATGCACATTTTGGACATTGATACACATACATACCCCTCCTCTACAAAATACAAATATAACTATATATATATATATATATATCTTTCTGTCTATCTAACTATTATGCATAATCGGTATAATTTCTGTGTGCTGGGCGCTGGCTAAAGCAAAGATGATTCTTCACATAAATTAACTACATACGAATATATCTGAACAAATCTCATTCCAACAATAATGCACATCAAGTGTTATGGTATATATGTATACTCTATATAAAAATGCAATCGCTTGAGCACATTCGATGCAAAAAACACACGCAAACATTATCAAAAATCATCTTAAGTACAAATACAAAGCACAACAACTGCCGGACGTGTGTCCGCCGTGTATATACAACAGAATAAAACGTTAAATCAAGGAATGAACTTATGCAAATACATATACAAATATATATAGGCAGGCAGGCAGGCTCTCAAACAAATGATGTAGCATCCTCATTGCCTCCGCCATGTCGCTGGCGCAGCACCGACGACTCCTGGCTCTTGGTCTGCTGACTCTGGTTCTGAACAGCTGTCTGGGCCTGCAGCATGGCATGTTGCTTCTCGTACTCAATGATGTGCTCGCGCAGCAGGAAATTCTCGCGCTTAATGCGCTTCAGCAGACGGCCAGACACATCGGGCACGGCCCAGCGCAGCACACCCTGCAGCATATTGATGATGTTCTAAGGAATACAAACAATAAATATTAGGCTACGAACAGAACTATTTTCGCCGGGCAACGAGCATACCTGATAGATGACTATAAAGGCCAGCCGACCCGTCAGGATTTTCCAATAGATCATGGGCCGCTTGTACGGATGCTCATCTGTGGGCGCATTCCGGAACTCTGTGTAGCGGCACTCGGTCTCATTCACATACTGGCTGCCGCCGAGCAGTGGCTGCACCTGAAAGTCCTTTGTGTTGAAGTACGCCAGCGTAAAGTTCAGATAGCCATTGAGCTCGCGGTCGCCCGACGAGGCTGCGTACACGATTTTCGGTATGAGGTTTGTGCTAAATGCAATTATCATGGCCTAAAACAAGGGTTCACCCAAAAAGGAAGGCTTACAAATATCAGTGCATTGATTTTGATTTTTTACTCACGCTAGAGGCGACGGCGATGCGTGTGACCACGGTCATGATGTTGTGCCAAACGCCAATATCACGGGCTCGCATGCCCACGGGCCGGCGCAGGAAGCGCAGCATTTTGATGGCATCCAAACGCACTTCGATCACATTGTTGAGCAGCGCCAGCAGCGGTGCCAGCGGAAAGGCCAGGCTGAATAATGTGATAAAGCCGAATTGCACAACTGCACCACCACCACAATAATGAGGGAGTAAGGGCAGAAAGAGAGACAGAGAGAGAGAGAGAGAGCGAGCGTTGAGTTATAAAATAAAATTTTGGGTATTTTTAGGGAGCACCTACCCATTTCCAGATACTCCACATACAGTGAATTATTCTCGGCGGGCAGTAGATTGTAGTCCTCGGTGAACTGATTGTAGGGCACCAGTCGCTGCTCCTTGTGGCTCTTGTACCAGCCATGGCGATAGATCATCTCCTTGATGGTGCGCATCAGATACGGTATCAGCATCTCTACAATGGCATTCACCGCCTGCTTGCCGGCCATAATGATCACCAGCTGCATGCAGAGCTCCATGAGACAGCCGCCCGGATTGCATTCCTCCTGACGGAAGCCCAGCACGCGATTATATTTGGCCGGATAGCCAACGAATTTGCCCTTGAGGAAGGCAATGTAGAAGAGCGAGGAATAGTAGTTGACAAACTGAAAAACATAGTTCTTGATGGTGAGGCTCTCGTCGTATTCCGTTTGGGTGCGACAGTATTCGTAGTTGGTCAGCCGCACGGCCAGATTGGAGTAGACCAGATCCAGCAGCGAGATGACAATCAAATCAATGATGCCCGCCGTCATGGGCAGTATCATTACCTTAAAGGTCATTGAGTTCTCGCTGCCCAGGATGCTGTGCGAGGCACGCTGTGCCATGCGATAGATGATGATGCCCGCAATGGCAATCACTGATATGCAAATCTATGACACAAAGCACATCAAGATTATGATCAAGGAGCTGTTCAAGAAGGGACTAGTCATTTGTACTCACAAACAACACCATGATGCTGTAGCTGGTAAAGTTGGGCAGGAACTTGGTGCTCCAAAAGGGCACATCCGGATCCAGGGTGGTGCCCTGCGTCTTGCCGGCCAGCCGCCGCGAGTGCGATATCTTTGCCAGGTACTGTGGTCGCGGATGCTCCACATGATGCGTGAATCCCGTCAGTCCCCAGCGATGCACCAGACCCGCCGAATAGCGTTTCCAGAACTCCAAATATGTCACCGACCAAATGGCCATGGCCAGCGCAAACACCACCGTCATATTGTTGTCTATCAGATAGTTGAACTTGGAAGACGTGCACGTCTCGTTGAGCCGCCAATAGTCACAGCTGCGATCGCACTGCGGACACATGATCGTGCCGCTGTCCTCGCAGATCTCGCGACTGATCGGATCACTGCTCCACGTGACGAAGCCGTACAGGAAGCAGAGCAAGCCAAATACGCTAATGGGTATCAGCATTTGTGTGTAGAATCCCAGCCAGGCAAAGTACAATGCTACCTTGGCACCGAAGTAGTCTTTGATTTGGTCCAGTGGCTGCAGGCTGCACATAAAAGATAAAACAGGGCATTATTCAGGCAGTATTCTACGAGAAAAATATATATGTATATATGTGAAAAGTAGACGCTGCAAATCTGCATCAAAAATATGCTAAGAAGATTTCAAATTCAAAAGGGTTGGATGGACATGGAATAGCTAGGATTATTACAAGAGTTCTAAGTGTTCTAATGCTAAAAATATCTACTATTACAAGTATTCAAAAGTATATAAAAATAAACAGCTGCTAGTCATTGACCAAGCCAAAGTATAGCCACCTTTAAATACAATTCGAATACGATTATATCCTCAGTTGTATTAAGAGACCCTCAAAATTAGCTAAGCCATATACATTTGTTTCCTGCGTTGTGTAGATTAAATAAACCCCCTTTAGAGTCTTATAATCGGATTAAAGATCCCTGTATATATAATTTATCTACCTCGAATTGCTTTAATCCTTTTAAAATACTGATTCCAACTAACATACCTTTGCCTTAATTAATATGTGCTATTCAGCTGCTTAGCTCTTTAAATTCATATGTCCCTTTTTTTAAAAATTTTAAAAAAAAATTTAAGGAATGTTTGGTTCCTCTGGGATTCTCCTTGATGGCTACTCCTGGTTTCCTACATATTTAAATTGAAGAAAAGCCCCTGACAAATGTGCAATCTCCGCGTGCTATGAGTCTTATGCCTACAGCGAAAATGCAGCACAATCTCAAACATCTGCACATTCATAAATGAATAATTGTGCCCAGGCATTTCCCACTTACTTCTTCCACTTGGTGATGTTGGCCCACTCCTTGAGCAGACGATCCCTGTCCGCCTTCTGCAACGGAAAAGAAATAAAAACACACATCAAATCAATAAATATACACAAAGAATGGAGAATATATAATGCAAAACTCACATCATGCAGCGTGTAGGCGCACGTATAGATGCCATCTTGAACGAGCTTCTCGATGCCCAGATTGTCGGCTGTTTCCTCGCCCTCGAGAAAATGCTGCCGCTGCAGTATAAAGTTAATGATGGAGTACCGTGTGCTATCATCGAAGAAATTCGGATGCTCTGTGTCGTACAGCTCCAGATATCGGCGCGAGAACTCCAGATGGATGCGCGGTTCGCGTTCCGGAAATAGCTCCGTGTTCAGCTGCACGGAACTGAACAGGCTGCGGCACATGCGGGTGAAACATGTCTTGAAGGCGGGCGCCGCCTCATCAAAGATCTGATCCTGGCCGGGTATCGGCTTCAGTGGCACCTTGATCTTCAGTATTTCCGCATAGCGATAGAGCACCTCGTAGGGCGCATGGATCTTGATGAAGTGCACGCGCTGCACTTTGTTGTGCTCCAGCTGCAGGCCCTCGCGCTGCAGATTCGCCTCGAAAATATCACGCTTGTGTCGATGATCCTCCACCTGATCCTCGCCGTTGTAGGCCAGCACAAAGTCCACGCTGCGTTTGCCATCATCAAAGCGTCTGTAGGTCTGTAGCGAGAGAGATAGAGAGGGAGAAAACAAAAGAGCTTTAGACCATCCAGCCGTAAATGAATCACAGTGAGACGTAGAGACGACAGATCTTAAAAATACATCTGGTTGGTTGTTTGGTTATCTATATGGTTGAACACAACAAAGCGTTTTGGGTGCGAATGCCTACACTTCCCCGGGCCACGGGCCCCAAACCCACTCCCCATCACCGTGCGAGACTCCTCCTGGGACTCCTGGTTGCCCAGCCAGGCCAGAAAGCCACAGCAGACAGGCATTTGTTGGGCGAGACAGAACGTAAGAAGAAACGACCGTTGCGGCCGAACAGCAGAATGGGTTTGATGCCTCCCTCGCCCACTCTCTTTGCGAGGCGGGAGGCACAGATTGGAGATGTTTGTATATATATTTATTTCAATTTAAATACATATATACAGACATTTATCTCCGTGCAGCAGCAGCAGCAGCTGTAGCAGTGGCATACATACTATATATAATTACAATAAAATACAAAAATATACAAAACAGTTTTTCATTTACCCAACACAAACATAATTCCCTCAAGCACCCTTTTTTTGTTTTTGTTTTTGGAAATTAAGAAAGTTTTCGGTGCACCGAAGTATTGGATACCCTTTGCAGATCGTTAGCTATATATGTACATACATATGTATGTATAATATATCTTGAAATATTCTTTGATTTATGTAGATTGCTAATCAATTACAATTTGGAGTTTAATTGAAAGGATTCGATCTTTTTACAGATCACAAGAAATAAACAAAAAATACTTTGTAAGCAGGGTAGATTTTGCACATTTAAAAATGCCAAGAAACAATTTTAAGTACAGACAAAACGGATGATGATCATGTGCTGCACTCCTTTCCTGCTGCTAATAAACAAATCTATATAACACATATACCGGCTGTGTGCATAGCAAAACATTGAGTTAAAACATAATGCCCTCTCTGCAAAGGGGTATCATCATTCAGAAGCTAATAAAACCAAGGAAGTGTGTGAAAGAAGAGGCGGCTAGAATGCATGTGTGAGTGTGTAGCAAAAGAGAACGTTCGAAGAGTGCGAAAGCTTGCGAAAACGAGAGAGAGCACGCTCTAAGAGTGATACATGGTGATGGGGTGTACGGTACATATATGCAAATGGAATGGATGAGATGGAAACAACAACAATTGCCGCAACAACGGGGAGCGCAAGAGATTGAGAGAGAGAGCGAGCAGGCTGGCAGGTGGATGGGTGGGTGGTTTGGTTGGTCAGGTGAATGTGATGAGAGCGAATGAGTATGAGTCAGTGCGAAGGATTAAAAAAGAAAGGCAGCGAGCAGAGCGGCAAGAGCGTTTGGCGTTTTTCGTGCGGTAATTCGTTGTGGATCATAATTTGATTTTTTTTGTTTTTTTTTTTTGTTGGATCGTATTTGTTATTGTTGTTGTTTACCCTCAATTTCCACTGGGAGTATGTAATTGGCAATTTCTTATCTTTATTAGAAACTGTGCTACTATTTCTTAACAGACGTCTAGAGACCTCATCGTCACCACCTCCTGATCCAGTTCCTCCTGCTGTTCCTGTATGGCCGCCAACACCAATGCCGGTGGGCAAATGATTGCGTCCGTTGTGCAGGGCCAGCATTTGTGCGGCAATCACTGCATCCGTTTGATCGCCACCGCCGACACCGTTCAGGTGCTCCAGTGCCGTTGATTGCCGATAGCCGGGCTGCCACGCCAAAGCCGCATGCTCGGCGGCGGCACCACTGCCCAGCCGCAGGCTATTACGCGTCTCATCGTTGGCCAGATCCACAGCCGAATGATAGATGGTGTTGCGCGATTGTGACAGCGATTTGCGGTGGGCAGCCGCCGCGGCAGCCGCCTCCGAATCCGCCAGCGAAATGGTGTCAAAGTACAGGCTCTCGCGCTCGTCCATCTCCGATTCGGGATAGTCGTAGTCGTGGGTGCGGACTGCAACGAATTGGGCATTTGAGGGATTAATCGGGAATGTCTGGACTAGGCAATAAGGTAGGTTTTAGTACGTGTATTACGAGCAAGTGAATGATGAGATGAGATTATGGAACGATCATGATGATGATGATGATGATGATGATGGACCCATAACCCGAGCTACACCAATTGGGCACCATAGTCGAGCAATCCGACTGTAGGTAATCCCTTATTACAAAGCAAGTTTTTAAATTCTGATTTTAAATCAATTCCTGCCGTATTTTCTCTGCTATTTTATTTTCTTAGGTTTTTTTTTAATGTTTAGAATCGGAATATAAACAAGTAAACTGTTGGCTTTTATTTAAATAAATAATTTTAGCATTTAAGAGAGGGAGATGTCCTTAAAAACTTTAGAACTCTAGTTTACATATAAAATATGCTCTGGATCGTAAAGGTATGTAAAAGATAACATTCAAATGAATTTATGCATGTGCATTGGTCTATAGGAGTTCCTCCTCTGTACTATTTCCATGAAAATTAAAACAATTTATATAGCATACAATTTGGTTAAAGCTATACATTTCTCGCATTAAGCTAACAATAAAAAGTGTTATTAAATAGTATTATTATTAAACTAGATTTGTCACGCGTTTTATAGCAGCGCCCCTCGGTTGGTTAGTTGGTTTTTGCCTTTCTGACTGGTATCGGCTTTTAATAAGCTTTTACCCAAACAACAGCAACAAAAAATCATCTACAATTCTTCAACTGCCCCTCTCTTGTTGCCCATATCAATAAATAAATTCTGTATTCAAATTAAAGAGGCCACATTGGTATTGGTAAAAATTATCAAGCCTTTCCACATATTAATTACTGATAAGTTTCGCTTAGTGCTTCGATAGTGCCCTGACATAAAGTGCAGATAATGTGTGGGGAAGAGGATGATGATGGCATACGATTCCGTTCTGCCTGCTAATTCGGTGGCAAAACTTATCAGGGAGCCACAGACACAGCTGTTGCTGCTGGCTGCTGCTGCTGCTTTGCTTTGCAGTCAATTATATAATTGATGCCCCCGTTTACGATATGGCTGCCCACATGCAACACATGAGTGGCATGGGAGCTTCGATGGCTGGATAGATGATGGTGTTTGAATGGTTGGTTTAGGGGGTGGGTGTGAGTTTGATGATCCGTTTCCGGCGTACACAGAATACACAGAATGAGAACCAAAATCGAAACCCAATACAAAAAGGTGTGTGCTCGATCAACAAAAAGAATAGTACGTTCCAAATACAATTACATATAATACAAATACAATAAAAGAGAAGACAAAAGACACAGATCGGTTGGGGTGTGGTAGGGTGGGGTTGAGCGCAATGATCGAGTGATAATGGAATTTGTTTGATCATTTTTCATTTGAATTTATTTGTATTTATTTACCCGCCGAATACATGGTGAATGTCAGAGAGGAGGTAGAGAAAGTAGCGTGGAGAATGGCAGTTTATTTTGTTTTGTGCGTTGTTTGATAGATCCTTTTTTTGGCTTCGAGGGCTTCGGGCTTCCTCTCCTCTCTCTGGTTATCGACTCCTGGCGAGGATCCACGTCGTTTCCACACACGAACGGGGGGCGGCTGCGCAGAGGCGCCTGCACCCGGGCATAACGGTATTACACGACGACGACTGAGAGAGTAGCGCAGGCGGGTAAAAAGAGAGACCACACACAGGTGACGCAGAAGAAATGTGAGCCTGTGAGCCACTCAAACAAAAACCAAAAAAAAAAAATCAGCAACAGAAAATCGCACGCACACGAAAGTCGCCGATGCCGCAAACAAAAAAAAAAAAACAGAAGAAATGATGTCAGAGTGGGGGGTTACGAAAAATATTAGAAGGCCCCCAATAAAATGCGTACGCTCGCTCGCGTTGTTTGCCGATTACTGAAAAAACCAAATACGAAACAAAATACGCTCGTAGCAGAAAACATTTAGCTCTGCTCCGGGGGGTTAACCAAACTCAGTAGCCAGACGGCCAGCCAGACCCAGCAGCGCGCCCCAGAACTAGAACTAGAAACAGCACCAACAAAAAAAAAAAAAAACACCAAACACACAAACACACACGCAAAAGACAGACATGTATAAAACAACAAGAACAATCAACTGATTGCCCAAATAGAGGCAGGCAGGCGTGCAGCCAGATGTGACGTTGCACAGTGCTCGGGGAATGATACGGCAAATGGGTTGCCAACGCTAATGAGGGTATCAGAAACTTGTTGAAAAAGAGGTTTAAGTGGGCAGATATCTGAGCAGATTCAAAGGCTATATCATCCGTAATTCCCAGTTTCTAAATCAGGTGTAAATCTACCTTAAAACTGATGAAGAACTGCTCCCAATTCAGGTAGTTCTTTGCTGCTATCAATGCAGACAGTTCTCTAGAAGGCAATACAGAACTAAGGATGATGTAGCTTCCAGACTGACTCTACTGGAGATTCTTTTGTTGCATATTAATGATCAATCATTCGATCTTCATGTGGATTTCTAACAGTTTCGTTCATAGTTCCATGTTCTGTTTATTACTACACAAGTTCCATAAATTATGCCTAATAAATGGATTTCTCTCAATTTCTGTCGATAGAAAATCCATAAATTAGTTTTTTCTTTACAAAATTCGAAGCTGTGTTGCTACGAGAGCACTGTGTGTGTGGGCGTCCAGCTAATATGCCCATTCCTGATAGAGTGAATGCCACAGATGCGACTGGCAGAGAAATCATTGACCTTGACGGAATATCAAAAATTCGGTGGGAATACTGGGACGACTGACTCCAAAATGTGGTTCTGTTTAAGCTACCCAGACGAATGGAGAGGCCGGCCGCATGAACCAGAACGAGTTGTTGGGGTGAAAAATCAGCATAAAACACGGGGGGAACGGCAAAGGTCAAGTTGAAGCGTTAAGTGCAAAAAGAATTTTTGTATTTATCTTTAGCTTGTCTAACAATTTGAAACCTGTTTCACACTCTCTGCCAGACAGACAGACAGACAGACACACGCACAGAGAGAGAGAAAGAGAGATGGAGAGAGTCGAGCAGATGTTAAGCCGGAAAATAGTCCAAGACACGCAAATGGAGGCAAGGCGGTGGCCGCCAAAAGACATTCAAGATGGAATTCTTCATTGGGAAGCTATTAAAGACAATGGAGGCTACGCTACACTGTCAGCTAGCGAATGGGTGCGCTCGAGTGGTGATGATGCACCACCGCCACATCTTCTTCTAGGCATGAGCGTGTCTCTATATTTAGCAGATTGCATACAGAAATGGTCTCTGGTGTGTGGGCTTGTGGGGGAGGACGAGGACTGCAACTTGGTTAGAAACAATGCGTTATTAGTGCGTTAGCAGGCATTTGGATTGGTACTAGCAGTCAACCGCCTGGGGACTCACCTTGGTCAACTCAACCGATTTGAGTTCTGGTTGTGTGCGGATACAATGCGGTCCTAGTATTTACGATTTACGGCCGCTAGCAGCCAGGTCCCATATCCACCTGCTGCGACTGTTGCTGCTGCTGCTACTGTTTCCCGCCCCCGCACTTTCACACTCACTAATAATAAAGGTGCAAATATATATTTTAGATCTCGGGCAGCAGCTTTTGTTTTGTTAATTTGCACAGTGTGACTGACTTCAGAAATATACTGAAATATACCAGCTCATTTTCAAAATATACAGTAAATACCGGGTTGATTTACTAAATTGGTAAAAAGTACTGGAAAGTTAAAAATCTATCGATAACATTTCGCTCATCTCAAACCACTTGACACCACGTAGTACTTTTGTTTTGTTTGGGTTTTGGTCTAAATTGAGAAAATATAAAGAGTTAAGAGCATCCTGCGTAATCGCAGGGCCGCATCATGGTCTACGTCGATCGCAGTGAGTGCAAATAACCGTCCTGCCCCAAGGACCCCAGAGGTCTGACTTTGTTTATGTTTGTAGATGGTAGCGTTTGCGAGAAGCGTCCTTGGGACTGGCTGCGAATAGTAGACATATTTTTGGGAATCTGGTTTATCATCAAGCAATTGTAAGTCTAGTATGTGTCCATGGGCTGGTAATGAGCCAAGTTTCTTGCAGATTTCAGACGTTCCTAGGCCCCTTCATCGGCAGCACCAACAATGATAACCGACGTAGTGGCGGTAGCAACGGCTGGGGTGGTGGTGGAGGAGGAGGTGGCGGCGGCGGTGGTGGTGGTGGTGGAGGAGGTGGCGGCGGCGGAGGAGGATTAAGGCCGAACCGACGAATTGGCCGCATTCAGAGCTCCATGTCGTGTGATACCCCTGCTGGTTGTTCCTCCTGTGGCTAAATCATTTTTAAATATAGCCGGAATCATTAGGAATCAATTAAAATAGTTTCCATAACTTTTTGCTCGAACATTAACTAATATTTTCCCAGTTAAACTTAAAAATGTTCATAAGCGAAACAAGTTTTCACCACACAAAGACTAACTTTTTTAAGGTTTTACATATAACGGAGAACTTTAGGCTCCTTTAAATTTCGAAGTTGTGTATGAAAATTATAAGACTTTATATGTTTTTTTATTCATGATAACTCCCTAAGGAAATAAATAAGAGAATTATAAATTTTCCAGCCATATTAATTACTGATATGTTTCGCTAAGTGCTTCGATACTATTACGTTCTGCCAAACGCTAATTCGGTAGCGCAGAGAATCTTAATGGATTAAAAAAAAATTAAACAAAAATATTTTTAATATTTTGGCCAATATATTAAATATTTATAAATATTAAATGTTTTTGATTTTCGATAAATGTATAATGGTAACTATCGCACCTGTTAGTGCATATCGATAATCGATAGTACTTTTCACTCATCTCTAACCACTTTAAACCACGTCGTGTTATTGTTTTGATTTTTTTCAAAATTTTTGAATATAACAAAAAAATTAGGAGCTTCCTGCATGTTCGCAGGGTCGCAGCATGGTGTACATCGACCGCAGTAAGTGCAATTAAACATTCCGCCCTGTGGACCCTGGAGTTCTTACCTTGCATATGTTTGCAGATGGTCGCGTGTGGGAGAAGCGTCCTTGGGACTGGCAGCGGATAGTGGAAATATTTGTAGGAATCTGGTTCATCATCAAGCAATTGTAAGTCTAGTGTGTGTCCATTGGGCTAGTAATAAGCCAAGTTTCTTGCAGTTTCCTGACGTTGATAGCCCCCCTCAGTGGCAGCACCAACAACGATAACCGACGAGGTGGTGGAAACGGTTGGGGTGGCAGTGGCTGGGGCGGCGGTGGTGGAGGTGGAGGAGGAGGTGGAGGTGGTGGCGGCGGTGGTGGCGGAGGAGGTGGATTAAGGCCGAACCGACGAATTGGCCGCATTCAGAACTCTATGTCATGCAATACCCCTGCTGGAGGAGGCGGGTGAGGATAGTAGCGGCATCCAGCTCCATAACGGACAGATGTCGCGCATATTCCAAGATGAGTCAGATTAAGCAGCACCTAACATGACTCCGATATCAGGTTCAAATCTCGCCCCTTGTGGCGCTAATGACGCAGCATTCTTCAACTCAAAATTTGAGCGGATTGCTTGCGGATGCGATTGAACAACTGATACCGGGGTCGCTGTGAAGTTTGACCATCATATTTTGACCCATAAACTAGATCGATTTTAGCCATAATATGTTCAATACTAATCTGATCCCAAGAACACAATTTTTTCTGGTTCTGGCTTTATTATATTTACTCAAGAAATTTGTGTTTCAATTTGCAATAAACGGCTTTTTTTAATCATTAAAAGTTCTTCCGATTAATTATAAATAATGTAAAGAAATATCTAGAAAATAGCTTTTTTGGCGTTTATCAGCACTGCACACAGCTGCACCACCAGCAACCCAACAGCTGTTCCATCAAAGAAGAAGAAGAGCACCAGCGGTAACAGATGCGGCGCCTGGTACGAAATTGGAATAACCAATTGTTACTTAATGCAAGTACTGGACAAGGACAATGTCTCACCGCCAGGTGTGCGAGTGTCCAGCCGGCTAAGGCAGAGGCCGCTGAGCCAAATAACAATGGATTCGGCTCGAA
Organism: Drosophila ambigua; assembly: GCA_018150905.1. NCBI lineage: Eukaryota > Metazoa > Arthropoda > Insecta > Diptera > Drosophilidae > Drosophila > Drosophila ambigua. The sequence continues at coordinate 1,738,534 of JAECWS010000151.1, read as the reverse complement.
GTACTGCATGGGCCTGGTAGAGTAAGTGGAAATTACGAGGCCAGCCGAGAATTATATGATAAGACTATATTTTCCCTAGGAAATATGACTATGAAAACTATTTGAGCACCTTGCTGCTGCCGCGGGAGCTGCGACGAGCCGCCTTTGCGCTGCGCGCCTTCAACGTGGAGGTCTCTCGGTCAGTCAGCGGACACGTGAGTAGTGACTGCCATTTCTTGCGTAAACCAAACGTTTCTAAGTGATCTGCACTCTGCCCACCTCCCCACAGCAAATAGAGCCGCAAATTGCAAAGCTACGTCTCAAGTTCTGGTACGACTCCATAGACAAGTGCTTTGAGCTGGACTCACAGCAGTCGTATGTGAAGGATCAGCCAGTTATGCGGGAATTGAAGCATGCCGTGGGAGCCAGCAAGCTGAACAAGATCTATCTGCGTCGTCTGGTCACAGCGCGCGAGCGTCCGCCCAATCAGGCGTTCGAATCACTGCGGGAACTCGAGGAATACGCCGAGCAGACGTTCTCCTCGCTGTTGCATCTCCTGGTGCAGGTGAGCGGCGCCAAAGACCTGCAAGTGGACCACGCAGCCTCCCATCTGGGCAAGGCTCAGGGCATAGCGACACTGTTGAGGGCCATACCACACGCGGGACGTCAGCAGGCGGTCTGTGTGCCCCTCGAAGTGCTGGTGCGGCACGGAGTTAGCCAGGAGCGCATATTGCGCAGCAAGAGCGATGACAAGGGTGTCGAGGAATGCATCTTCGAGGTGGCCAGTGCGGCCAACACGCATCTGAAACTGGCCCGACAGCTGCACGATCAAGTTTCGCGTCCGGTGCGCAAGATCTTTCTGTGCGCCGTGGCCACCGAAGGTTACCTGGAGCGACTACGACGTGCTAATTTCCTGTAAGTTCTTGCTCGGTCTTATTTCTTGCTGCTCCTCAGCTCATCTTCATTTTCAGGCTTACCCACAAAAGCTGCGTGGGACGAGACACCATGCTGCCGCTCCGCCTCTTCTGGAAGTCCCTGTTCAATCGGTACTGAGGAGCATTCCTCAGCTTCAGTCAGGAGTTAGTTTTAGTTTCAAATAAGCCTAAAGCCAAATCGTTAAACTAATAAATCAGAAGCTAATGCAATTTGCAAGGAGAATGTAGTTCAAGTACACAGAAATGGTTAATAATAAATTTGTTAAAATGGATAAATTTTGAGAGTTGAATTATAAAAAACTGCAATTAATTTTGCAATTTTCTTGAATTCTGCTGTGGGCGCCATCTGTTGGGACGATAACAATATCGATTAGAGATCGCAAAGGATCAATAGTTCATTAGTTGCTTTCCGCTTTTTAAAGCGGGTCGATGGAAAAGAAAATTTTAGATTTTATAATTGTTTGATTTGATTTGTGTATTAAAAGAATCCCAATCCCATGAACAAAAACGGAGCAGTGTGAACCAGAGGACGACGCACAACAAGAAATAGCACCGTTTTGGCCAGGCCCGCGCCGCGTAAATTATAAACTATCAAATACATATTTTTTGGCCAAGTAAATAAGAGACCACCCGCCCCAGCCTCCGCGCGCTTCTGTTAGTTACATTCGCCTTTCCCCTTTGCAGAATCACCGTCTAGCGTTGATTGCTTTTGTATGTAACGGCACTTTTTGGTTCTGCGTCTTTTTCACACAACTAACGCTACGGAAAGGCATAGAAGGAGAGGACAGACAGACAGACAAAAACGAAAACGAAAACAGTGCGTGTGTATGTGTTGTGTGTGGCATTTGCAGTGCACTTGAAATCTAACGGTACTCGAAACACTGGCGGGCGTAAAAAAGTGACGGCCAATAAAAATAAGAAAAAGTTGTATTTTTCCTCCAATAAATCGAACAAATCTGAAATGAAATTAATTATAATAAAAAAGCAATTGTAAAACACACAAAAAAAATTAAAAAAAAAACAAAACCAAAAAATATTTAACACATTTATCCACCAATTAAAAAAAAAAAAACAACAAAAAAGCAAGGAAAAAAATATTAAATTATATTTATTTAAAAAACGCAAGAAAAAACCAAACTATTTTACACTTAACTTAAAAAAAAAAAAACATAGTCCTTAAGCCAATACAAAAAGAAATTGAAAGCAGTTCGTGCTGGGATCCTATTTAAATTCCCAAAAAAAAAAAAACCACGAAACGAAACCCCAACTGCTGACAGCCCCGCACACGAAACACAAGGGCAGCCCCTCATGTATGCCACCCAAAGAGACGATATGAAGATCTTTGTCGCCGCAGAAGTTGCTGTCGACGCTGCCACAACCACTGGAGGAGGAGCCAACACCAACGCTGGAGTGCTGCCCGTGCAACAGCAGCGGGAATTTAGGCCCAGAATGACGGCCGTATCATCGCCGGGCAACAATCTGAAGTACAACAGTAAATACAGCAGCAAGACGTCGAATATGCTAAGGCAGGTGACGAGCTACCACAACAGCATCACCAGCATCAATGGCCTCAACGAGGCCGCCAACAACACCAAAAGCCAACAGCCACAGATGCTCTATACGAATCACAGTCACTCGTTGGCCAGAAAAAAATACTTTGGTAGCAACAGCAATCTACAGCAACAGCAACAGCAGCAGCAGCAATCCTCCTACTACCAGCAACAGCAGCAGCAGCAAAATCTTAACAACAATAATTTGTTAATGAAAAATCAAAATTTAATACAGCATCAAATGTCCGACTGCAAGCTAAGTGATGCCAATAATAATAATACTAATACTCATAATATTGGCCAGAAAACCACAAGCAAATGGCTGAATAACAACAAGAAACGCAGCTCACCCTCCACATCCATAGAATCGACATCATCGTATTATCGCAGCAGTCCCGATTCCTCAACGGAGACCTCAACCACAAACACAACAGCAGCCACAAGCTTGTGCAGCAATAGCTCCAGCAACAGTCCCAATGAGGATGCAGAGACCGGCGAAACAGAGCGAGCGAAGCAGCAGCCGGCGGCAGCAGGAAGTGGAGAGAGCCTGAAGGCAGCGAGACCGCCGCGACAGCAGCCATTGAGCTTCTGGAAGACAAACTATCCGCAGCAGCCCACCAATCAAATGAAGAATGTGAGTGATGCTTACCCCTAGCCCTAATTAATATTAATTCGCTTTCTAAAGCAGCAGGTGGGAATGACTGTGGCCAGCCAGAAGGAGGCATTGGCTGTGGAGCAGCAACAGCAGCAACAACAGCAGCAGCAGCAGCAGGCACTGTCCTACGAACAGAGACGCAACTCTGGGGGTGGCTATCAGCAGCATCAGCAAAACTATTATCAATATTATTATCCACAGCCCAAGCAGCTGACAATAGCCTCGTTTCTGCAAAAGGAACTGCTGCCGGAGGCTCACAACAGCAGCAACAGCAGCGACAAAAACAGCAGCAGCAGCAGCAACAGCTTTGGCAGGCATCTACCAACAGGAGGAGCAGGAGCAGGCAGCGGTGGCTACCAACAGCAGCGCTACAGAAATGCACAATATGTCTATCAGCATTATCAGCAGCAACAGCAGCAGCAGGCACAGGCGCAGCAGCATGCCCAACAGCAGCAGCAGACGCAGCAGCAGCAGCATGGCATCGGCACCCACTTTCGGCGCAAGCACAGCGACAATCATGGCAACAACAGCAACAAGAAGATGCACTACAGCCCCGAAAGCATCATCGGGCCACAAAAGTCCATTGAGATATTGCCCAGCAGCAATTTTAATGCAATGCATCGACGCATACAGAGTGGAAATGGCGCAAAGAACGGCTACTATCAGCACCATTACCATGCGGTGAGCGAGAGTGGTGGGGCGGCAGCTACGCCGACCAGCTCCGAGCATCAGAATCTGTATAATCTCACCTACGTAAATGTGGATGTGGACGCCTGCAGCGAGGGAGCGACCGAAGCAGCGCGAGGAACAGCAGCAGCCACCACAGCTGCTGGCGTGGCGGCCACGAAAACTGTTGTCACACCGGCCGCTGGCAAACTGTCGCTGCTGTCGAAGCCCAGCATCACCCTAACAACAGCCACGTCGCCGCCAGTGCTGGGCACCAGCGTGCCAGTGGCCATGCCCGTGGCCGGGAATATGTTTGTGCCGCCGCCACCACTGCCGCTGGCCCTGATCTCACCGGTGGCCACCAGTGGCCACAGTCATTCCCCGGGCACGACGCCCACCAATATGATAAGCTGCGCGCAGCTGGACGAGGCCATTACAGCGGCGGCTGCCAGCGGAACGGGCACGGGCACGGGCGAGCAGCAGCCGCCAGCAAGCCACAGCCCCAACAATTTTGCTGCAGGTGTGCCATTTCTCATGCAGCAGCCGCAGCCGCCTCCGCCGCCACACAGCATCAAGGGACCACAACTGCAGCCACAACAGCAGCTCTTCTTTCACTTTGGCGAGGCGTATGCCCAGCCAGCGCCTCCGCCGCCAGCGCCTGCTGGCGTGTGGCCACATCCAAGCTCCCCCTGCTATCCACCCACAGTGTCGCCTCACAGCCTGCCTGGCAATCGCTCCGTGTCGCCCGCTCTGTCCTCCAACTCCTCTTCCCACGGCAGTGAGTCCCACTGGAGTGGCAACAGCAACACACGCAGCAACAACAGTCGGTGAGTCGGGTCTCAAAAGGGGGTTCCAAAGCGATAAAAAGGGCTCTAAAAGCCTTCATTTAAGTTTCTAAAATATATTTATTAAGTTGTTTAGTCCAAAGGAAATGTGTGCAGAATTTCGATCGATTTTCTAAACGATTGAAATTTGAATTTAAAGTTCCGATGCAACCCTGCATATGGAACCACTGAACGAAGGGGAATACCGTGATTTAATGAAAGCCTTTAGGCAACATTACTTGACTTGGTGTGGAAGTGTAGAATAATTAATGTCAAATATCACCTTTCGATAATGTTGCGAAAATGTTGATTTAATTTCCCAAGCAAGAACTTTTCACAGCTTGAAGCAAATGGCAGTTGACCGGATCAAAGGAAGCCTCTCGACTTGAACGAAAAACGACAAAATACAAATGGACAAGCTGCGAAATCCTTTTTGTCCCAGAGAGAGTAGGCTTGGACCCAAGTCATTGCCAGCTGTCGTCACACAAACCAAACCCGTAACTCATTTTTCTTTATTCGTTCGACTCGACGCGGGAACGTTATAGCAAAACTAGCATAAATCGAAATACTAGTTTCTTTTTTTTTTTTTTGACTTCACTTCGCGTCACTTAACAAAACAAAACATATTTCGTGTCGGTGAATTAGATTTAAATTGTGTTTAATGTTTAGATTGGCAGGTCCGGCGCTATCCCCGTCGAACGGTGGAGGAGCCGCCGTACACCACACACATATGCATGGCCATCCGCACGGTTTGGCTGCCGCCGCAGCCGCCGCGTACGGGCCACTGCCGCATCATGGAGCAACATCGCCCATAGCCAATAGTCTGCCCTGGTATGAGGTTATACTGCCCCCAGATCGCTATCTGACCCAAGCGCGCAACATGGAGCTGACCGTGCAGCCAGAGAAATTGATTTGCCTCTCCAAATACGACAAGTTGTCGCTGCAGATATGGAACCGCTTCCGTGGTGCCCAGCAGACCACAAATAAATTCAAGATCAAGATGCGCCTATGGCGCTTCCTACTGATCTGGATGAATGTGAGTAGAAAACACTAGAACACACGCGAAAGTACTGATCTGCTCTCGCTCTCTTTCATTTTGTAGCCCATGTTCTCAAAGTATCGCATTTGGTTGGTGGGTTCGACCATCACTGGCTTCGGAACTGACACATCCGACATTGATATGTGCCTGGTTGGCGGGCCACCGCATTTGCACACACATCAGTTGCAGCATTATCAGCACCACCAGCATCAGCACCAGCACCAGCATCAGCTGCAGCAGCTGCACCAACAGCACTATCAACATTCGCACAACATGCAGAATGAGAAGCGCGCCGAGGCACTGATAGTGTTGACTTTATTTCAGTCGGTGCTCAAGGAGACAGGTAAGAAAGGTAAAGGGGCAAAGAGTCGCCCACAGCAGCAGTCTCTAAGCGCAGTGTCCCCGTGTCTCTCTTCTGCAGGTGTCTTTCGTGACTTCAATTTGATTGAAGCGCGCGTGCCAATCTTGCGCTTCAAGGACATCATCAATGCGATTGAAGTGGACTTGAATTTCAATAATTGTGTGGGCATCATGAACACCTATTTGCTGCAACTCTATGCACAGCGTAAGGCACACCGAAGAAAGTTCTACCAACCAAATGATACAACTCTACCCTCTTCTGTCTCTTGGATTCATCCTTTAGTTGACTGGCGCACACGCCCGTTGGTCGTTGTGGTGAAGCTATGGGCCCAGTATCATGACATTAATGATGCCAAACGCATGACCATATCCAGCTATTCGCTGGTGTTGATGGTCCTACACTATCTGCAGCATGGCTGCACACCGCACGTGCTGCCATGCCTGCACACACTCTATCCAGAAAAGTTTCAGCTCGGGCAGCAGGATTGCTTCGATTTGAATCTCATTGAAAACATTGACGCGTATCCCACACAAAATCAGCAGACGCTCGGCGAGCTCTTTCTTGGATTCTTCAAATACTACAGCCACTTTGAGTGAGTAAATGAGTGGTGGATCATAGTCGAGCTATTTATGTCATATGTTTATTTCCTTTTAGTTTTCGTAACCATGCCATTTCGGTGCGCACGGGCGGTATACTGCCAGTGACTGCCTGTCGCCTGGCCAAGAGCTACAAGAACGACGCCTATCAGTGGAAGGAGCTGAATATTGAGGAGCCATTCGATCTATCCAATACGGCGCGTTCTGTCTACGATTTTGCCACCTTTGAGCGAGTCAAGGCCACCTTTGTGGCCTCGGCCCGTGCGCTGGAGCCAACGCTGGATATCAGCTCAGTGTTTAGTCCCATTTTTTCGGGAAATCAGTTTGGAAATCAGCAACAGTATAGCCACGGCCACAGCCACAGCCACGGCCAGTCACGCGGCGGCGTCGGCGGAGGAGGAGGAGCTGCTCCTGCTGCTGTCAACAACAACAACAACAAGAACAAGAATATGTCGCCGGCATCTGGGTGGGAATATAATCGTAATGTGATACGTCCAGTGATTGTTGCCAATGTTATGCAGGATGGCATTTTAAAACGTTATATTATCAAGTAATCTATGTGATTTGTATCCAACAAAAATAATAAGAGAATGATCCCATAGAATGTGCTAGGAGGGGGGCTATTTTTATAGCAGAGTAGCAATAGATATATATGCTGAGTGGAACCCATCAAACAAATTTTTAAGCATGTGACATACCCATTTATACGACTAAGAAATAAGTGCAATAATGGAAAGCATTTCTTGGGAATTACTTAAGTTTTAGTTAGAGATTCCACTCAGGAAACCATTTTAAAGACAGGCATTTTAGATCCCAGAAAGTACTGAAGCGTAACGTACATGGGGTAGCATTTTAGAGCACCTAAAGTACAAATTAAATCATTTAAGACCAGCCAAAAGTACACAGGGTATCACTTTAGACCCATTTAAGTGTTAGAATATTTAATTAAAGCAATAATAACAGAGTTCCTTATAGCCTAGGAGACTGATAGCTTTAGATTTAAATTCCAAAAGGATACGTAGTCTTTCGACTGAACACAAAGTGCATTTAACGCAAACGCAAAACCTCATTTGTATCCAAAGATAATCCAATGAAACGTGCAACAAAATGTGCAATACAAATTGCATTATTATAAACTAAGGCAAGGTATATTTATACACCAAAGGCATAACTGCTGTCAGCGGCTTCACAAGTCTAGCTTTTTATGTTTTGTTTCGTATGTTTTGTATGTATTGTTGCGTCTTGTAATTAGAGTTACCCAAGCACTCTATGGAGAGTCACACACTGCATTTTTTTAAATCTCATAAATCTCATCTTTTTGCAGATAAAAACAAACGAAACTAAACACTTAAAACACAGCACTCTCCATGCTTGGGAACACAACCAGCAAACAAAAAACAAATACCAAAACCAATGTACTTCAAACAATTTTGTAAATTATTATTCAAAGATTGCCGCGGGCACAGGCAAACCACCCACAAGCAAACGCAAAGCGATCTGAAAGAATTATTTATGCCTCTGTGTGGTGCGGCCGCCCTGTGTGTGTGTGTTCTTTGAATTTTAATCGCTTCTATTTCGTTAAATGTTATTTACTATTCCTCCTCCCCTTTTCATTATTTATACAAAAATGTTTACATAAATTAAACTCAATTCCAATTATTGTGAACATTCCACGCGGAGCCAGAACAGAACTCCGCTCCGGTGGCATGTCTCTCTTTCTTTTTTTTTAGTTCAATAATGTCATCCGAAACTGTATGCCAACGCAAGTTCTGTTCCAATCCAAATATACACAAAAACACCCACACCAAAAAAAAACCCAACAAATGTAACGAGTTTTGATCGATAGATTGGCTGGCATTACAGAGAGTGGGAGAGGGTAATGGGAGACACCTATATGGCCTTTGATTACACTTTCTGGGTAACTATTTAGCCATCGATCGTTGGACAGTACTGAGTACTCGAAGACCCACAGTCTACAGCGAACCCCGATCCGCAGATTTTGTTGTCATTATGCATGTAAGCCCATATACTTTGTAATCTTTGTTTGCTCTCATGATAGCTTTAAAAGGCAAAGCGTGTGATTACTATAGTGAATAGAACTCTCATAGAAAGGTTTGCTAATGCTTATCAATTAGGTTTCGTTGGGTTCCCAAGAGGTAGTACAGCTCGGCGATAAATCTTTCACTTTTTTTGGAATCAAAACTGCCATCAATTGATGAGATCAGAGTTGTAACAGGTCTCCCAATCCGATCTGACTCGATGAGAACCTCATCGATGGATTCCTTGTCTCGTAGCCGAGTAAGAACCGCGTTTGGTGGTCGCCCTAAACAGTATATCCTTTAAGATCAGTTCTGGAGGGCATCGCATTGCAGTGCTTGGAAGAGCCTGGTGCCTGGTCACCCCACAACTAAATGTATCTATTTTCGTCTACCCACAAAACCCAATAGAAACTTAACGCATTTGTTTTTGTGGCTTTGTCGCAAATAAAAATTGTAATTCTTTATTGAAATGTTTTCCCCCGCCAAAAAACAACCGAATAAAATGTATTATAAAATGTAACCATTTTATTGTGTGCTTTCTTCTGCGTTCGTTACATTTCTCTTTTGTTTTCTTAGGGGCGCGGGGTTGGGGGCGAACGAATCAACTCCACTCTTGCTTCTTTATGTTGTAGAAAAAATATACCATTCTCATTTTGTATCGTTTTAAAAACAATCGCAACAGGCATTTTGCATTTTTCTTTTATTTATTTATTGATTTATTTTGTTTGCAAAACTTGTAACTGTCACCCATTCAGATCCGAAACGGTCATCGGCTCCCATTCGGTCCACCTGTCTGTCCAACCATCTTTATGCGGTGTTTGCGTGGGTTGATTCGATTCGGGGATTTGTTTGTTTGTTTGTTTTTTTGTGGGTTAGAAGGGGAAGTGTAGAAGAATCACACACGCTTATCCTATAGATATTCCATCATCATCATCATCCTCATCGTCTCCGTTCTGTACCGTCTGACGATGGTTTGTTTTTTTTCTTTCTTTGTTTTTTTGGCAGCCTATGATTTTTGATTTTGGGGCCGCCAGCGTTCCCATGTGATTGAAAATTTAAGTTTTGTTTTGTTTTGCTTAAACATCGACTATTTAGATATTTTTCCTGATTTGTTATTGCTTTTTTTGCCTTTTACTTTTCTTTTGTATAAAAACGTTTCTTTACGGTTTGTTTTTGTTTTGCTTTTTCGTTTTTTTGTTTTTTTCATTTCTTTCGTTTTCTCTTGTGTGTGTGTGTGTGTGTGTGTTTGCTTGTGGCAACGAATGCATACAGAAATCAATTCAGAATTCAAAGATCTACAAAGTGTGTACAACAGAAAGGCATAAAGTTGGTTGTGTGTGTGTTTGGATGTGTGTGTGTGAGAGTTTGTGGTGTGTAAATAAATCCCACATCTTTTTTTTTTTTTTTTTTTTGGGGATCAGAAGGAGCTGAAGAATTGTACTGAAGGTGAGCCGCAACAAATCGTTCATGTTGCAATTCGTGTCCTTAAGGCGGGTTGGGGGCATTTTGTTCCACGCAAAAGAGTCCGCCCGTGGAGCAGTGTGTACAAAAAAAACAACACACCTGTCAATCGACAGGGCATCATCATCATCATCATAACCATCATCCTTCATCCGTTTTGTGTACGCATTGTGTACAATTGGTTGGGGGGTGGCAAGGTCCTGTTTTGGCCCACTTTTGTGTGTGTTTGTGGCCTGCCCCCATCGGCTGGTTTCGGGCGCGTTTATCGTTGGAAACGTCACCGCAGTTTCAGGTCCGTCTCCGTTGCATTTCACTCCATTTATTGAGTAGCTGCGGCGGCCGCTGTGTCTGCTGCTTTCTGCTGAGTTTGCTGAGTCTGCTGAGTCTGCTGCTGCTGCTGCTTTTCTTCTCCCCCAATCGCGTGTGTGGTCGGTCGTCAGTTGGCTTCCCACTCTGAATCATGGTGTTCCCAAAAATGTTCTAAGTATCCGGTTATCGTTTCGCTACTGTTGCTCCTGCTTCCGCTTTCTGCTGCCTGCTGTGCCTGCAGCTGCTGCCTCCTGCCTTCCATTTCTTTGATGTCTTCCAAAAAGCTGAGTGTTTTTGTTGTTATTTCTGTTGGTTGTTTCGTGTTTGTTTTTTCGCTGGTAATTTCTGGTATTCATTCGTCTGTGGATCTTGTTGCTCCTCTTGCCGGATTCTCAATAAGGCTGCGAGAACTGATTCAAACTGCGTTCGCCCGACTGCAACGAAACACCCGCAGCAACAAGCAAAAGGGGAAGGAAATCAATCAAATGAACAATCAACTAATCAATCAATCAATCAATCTACTCACCACACTGAGGGACACATCTTGGGAGAGCAATCCATCCATTTGGGAGATCTGCCCATAATCCTGGGACATTTCTGGCTGCTGGGACAGCGTATATCCACCCGGCTGGGTCATCTGCAGGGACATCGTTGCCGGCTGCTGGCTAAAGGGTGTCCCAATGCCACTTCCACTTCCGGCCTGATCCCCACCGCCCCGATTCTTAGGGAACTTCTTTTTGCTGCCTCCGGCGCCGCCGCCGGCCAAGTGGTTGCTGCTGCCGCTGCCGCTGGCGCTGGCTGAACCGTTGCCAACGTTTGGCCCAGGATTTGGTCCATTGCCTGGACCCACAGTGATGTTAAAGTTGCCACCCGTTGACGACGTTGATGTGGACGTTGGCGCTGGCGGCGGACCACGGTTCTGCTTGGCCGCCGAAATGGCCTGCTGATGCTGATTGTAGTAGCGCGGCGGCAGGTTGCTCATGTTCATGAACATGCCCACTGGCACGGGCATGTTGCTGAGGGCTGCCGCACCATGCTCGTTCGATATATAGCTGATCGAATCGTGCTGCATGAGTGGCGGCTGTGCGGTGGCCCAATTGCTGCCAGTGCCAGTGCCGCTGCCATTGCCGCCCGAGGTGGCGCTGGTTCCCGCGTTGCCGTAGTTGTTGTTGCCATTGCCGCCACCATTGCCATTGCCTCCGCCTGCGCTCGTGGCCATGCTTGAGGCAGCAGTCACCATGGCACCAGCATTGCTGATGCTGCTGGGTGCCCCATAGCCCAGTGGCGAGCCATGATAGGGACTCCCAAAATTGCCACCGTTCTGCTGATGCACCTGATTGGAGGCGGCGATGGGACGGTTCTGAGTGTAGGCGCCGCTGCGATCGTAAATGGAGCCGGGGACCATCACCTCCTTGGCATCGGCCACCATAGTGGACATGAAATGGGCGCCCATGTTCATGGTGTTGACGAGCTTCTTGGGCTTCTGGAAGTGGATGAGCGACTCCTTCAGATTGTTCAGCGAACCCTCCACGAGCACCTTGCGGTCCTTGTAAAAGTTGAGCAGATGATTCCACAGCTGCTGCTTGGCGAGGACCTTGGGATTGCCGACAATAATGATGCCATATTTGGCACGGGTCAGGGCCACATTCAGGCGTCGCGGATCGTTGAGGAAGCCAATGCCCTGCCGCTCATTGGAGCGCACACACGACATAATAATGATGTCCTTCTCACGGCCCTGGAACGCATCCACGCTGGCAATCTCAATCTCCTGGTAGAGCCGGGAGTGCAGGCTGCCCTGATACTGCATATACTGCACCAGATACGCCCGCTGTCCCTCGTAGGGCGTGATGATGCCAATCTGTTCGGGCTTAATGCCCGCCTTCAGGAAGCGCGTTGTGATCTTCTCCACATTCGCTGCCTCAGTGCGATTGAGGAACGAAGTGCCCGAGCCGGCAATTTCCTCCTGGCCCTGGGTGACAAGGAAAAACATTGGCCTCTCCGGCTGCGGCCAGGGAAAGTCCAGCTTGAGGCGTCGATCCTCGGCACAGACGCCATTCTGCAGCGATCCCTCGTAGAAAAAGTTTGAGGGGAACTGCGACAGCTCCGGGTGCATGCGATACTGCACCTCGAGGCGGAAGGGGCGTATGCCCAGCACCACCAGACGTTCGAACAGACTCTGCGAGAGGCCTGCGCGTGCCGCCTTCTTGCACATGACCACCGGCCCCAGTTGGCAGTGATCGCCGACGAGAATGAGCTGCTTTGCGCCCAGCACCACCGGCACCATGCACTCGGGCTCTGTGGACTGCATCGATTCGTCAATCAGAATGGAAGTGAATTTGATGCGCGACAAGCGGCCATCGCCAGCGCCCACGCAGGTGCAGCAGATGACATCGGCCGCCTCCAGCAGTTGGTTCTCGGCGGCGCGCTTCAGATTGCGGTAGCGCTTCTCGTCCGCCGAGCTAAGCTCTCCGGTTTCGTCCTTGAGCTGTTGCAGCTTCTTTAGCTCCGTGTTGGTCTCCATGCTGCGGATCTGATTGTGCAGGGCCAGGAAGCTGACCGGACTGTCGATGGCCTCGCGGCTCTTGGCACAGACGCGCACAACCTTCAGGTTGGTGCGATGGATCTTCTCCGTCAGCTGATCGACGGCCGTGTTGCTGGGGGCGCACACCAGCACAGTGCCGCCGTGCTGCTTCACCAGCTGGTACACAATGGTGGCCGAGGTCACCGTCTTGCCAGTGCCCGGGGGACCCTGGATAAGGCTCAATGGGCGCTGCAGGGCATGCTTGACGGCGTACACCTGACTGCGATTGAGGTCCGGCAAGTTGGGGGCACTGAACAGCTTCGGTTGGACGCCGCGGAAGAGCACATCATCGTTGGCATCGGGTCGGCCGTGGCCCAGCAGACGCGAGTAAATGAAATTCGACACCGAAGTGCGATCCATGGCAAAGTTGCGTAGGGCGCGCGTCATGCGGTCAAAGGAGGTGCACTTCCAGATAAAGTCCACCGAAAAGTTGCTGGAACACTTGACCGGGGCATTGGTGGAGGACTTCAGCTCCAGGCCGATGTCGTCACCAAAATTGTCAGGCACTTTAATCACATGTCCGATCTCGTTCCACGGACTGTACATCTCGCCCACGTACCGCAGACGCAGCTCGTCGCCGTGCATCAGCTTCATGTCCGAGTCGGTCTTGGCCAGGGTGAAGTAGGCGATGGTCTTCTTGTTGAGGCCCACATCCCAGCGCACCTCGATGTTCTCCTGGGTGGCCGACTCCTTCAGCTTCTTGTCGTAGTCGGCCTCGAGGCGCACCAAGGGGCCGAATGTCTTCTCGTACTGATAGCCATCCTCGTAGCGCAGCAGCACCTGCGACGGCTCCGAGTCGATGCCTGGCTTCTCCAGGTCCTGGAACGTGGCATCGATGTTGTCCTTCCAGAGCTCCTCCAGCTTGTTGATCTGCGCCGCCGAGATTTGGCGTGCCCGCAGCTGGCCCTGCTCGCTGGGCTGCTTCACCAGCCAGGGCAGAAAGCAGCGATCGGCTATCAGCGGCTTCCACTGGTCCTGATCCCAGTTCATGTCCTTCAGCGAGTTCTGGGCGGCACATGGCTGGCGGCACAGCAGCACCACCACGGAATCGGCCTTGGCTGGTATAAAGCCCAGCACAAAGACATTGCGTACGCCGCACGAGTAACACTCGAGCACCGTCTCGCCCAGGGGGCCGTCGGCATGGAGCGTCACCTCGCGATGCTTGGCGCGCACCAGATGGTTGATGATGTGGGAGCCAGAGGTGCTGCCACGACCATTGCAGAACCACTTCTTGCAGTTGTTGCACATGACCACAGTGGACGGATCATGGATGCCACAGTACTTGCAGGCATGCGGCGGCAGCTCCTTCACATACGAGCCGCCATGCTCATCGTCCTCCTCCTCGAACTGCAAGTCGCCGAGATCGTTTGTGATGCTGGCCAAACGTGGATGCATTTCTCCAACCGAGCGACGACGCTGTTAACAATATTTTTGTTTGTATCAAATATATGTATATTAATTGTTGTATTTAAATGTTGGAATGTTGGGCAAATGTCAAAGCCAGCTTTTGTGACCTGACAGCTGCTGCCGACACACACACACGCGCAGACACACACATGCAGACGAGATACTCACACTTATTTCCATCAGGTCGCCCTGCGTCTGGCTCTGGGAGTTCGAGGGCATGGTAAAGTCACGGTAGTCGTACTGGGTCGGCTGCGTGTCAGCACCGGGCATCAGCTCGTTGTCGTCCAAGTCCAGGAACGACAGCGCCGAGCTGGGCGCATACGTGTCCACGCTCATGACGCGGTCACAGTGGCTGCTGGCTGCTCTTCCAAAATTATAATTGTGGCGGCGGACACGGTGTTATTGCCGTGTTTTTGCTGCTGCTGTTGCTTACGGTTGCTTCTTCTTCTGCTGCTACTGCTGCTTGTTCTTCTCACCCTCGCACGCACCGACGACGATGGGGCCAATCGGTAGGGCTTGCGCGCTGCTTCGGTGTGGAGTGTGGGTTTTTTGTTTTGTTGGCAGTTTTTTTTTTTTGCTGCTGTGCTGCCCACGCGCTGTGGCAAAACCAAAAACAAAAAATAAAAACAAAACAAAAAACAGGGAATAGAGCGGAAATATTTCAAGGTGATGAACCAAAGGGATTTTGCGCGTGAAATAATGCTCTACTCTCGCGGCGCGTTAAGCATGCCACACGCCAGAGCCTCTCTATGGTGAAAAATGTAAGTCAATGCACAACAATCTCTGAACTTTTGTGTTTCCGAAACGAAAGCGATCTGACGTACGTAATTAAAATAAAAATACAGTCGCATGCCCAGATATATAAATTAAATAAATTTGTTTCCCCAGGTGTCAAACCACTATCGATAGTATCGATATTTGTCTGCTAGCCTATCGATGGTTTTGATAGATAGTATCGATAGTTTCATTATTTCATTGATACCGATAACTGCGCTTGTGGCGTTGCCAGACTCGTGCAATTCGTAGTTGAAGCGGGCTGCCATACCGTGATATTTTGTGATATGAAATTCGTCAGTTTTGAAATTCAGTTAAATATTACTAGATAGATGGCCCTCTCAGCCCTGAACAAATAATTTTATCCGATTCCTCAATGAATTTTGTTTAGGATTGGCTAGTTCTTAAAACTCTTTTTCATTGGATTTTTTACATAATAATGTTCAAACAAAAGCGGCCAAAGTATAAAACGTAAATGTTGACTAAATGTGACGTCAATGTTGCTGGTCAGCCAAGTTTCTTCTATGCGTATGGGCTTTTGTATACCTTATTTCTTTTAATTGGTGTTAAATGTTTTGTTCCAAGCTCCATTGAAACATTATTTATGATTTTATCCTAGATTGACATGTTTTTTACCTATTAATGCATATATTTTGTGTTATATATATACATTTATCCCGGTTCTGATACCTATTATTGGTACCCGTGAGCTGCAAAACTTTGTTGAAATCTTTAGAACAGAGACAGTAGTTTCTGCAATAATTGGTGCCTGAAATTACAAACAATATCTCAAGTCCATAATATCTCACACCTCGGAAAAGAGGGAAAATTTTGAAAAATGTCAGTATTTTTTGTGCGCTAAATGAGTTTGGCGGTCATTTTCAAAGGTATATTAATATATGGAAAAATAAAAATGTCACTTGATTTGTTTTGTCTAGTGTGACTAGAAGCTCAGAAACTTAGCCCACTAAACCCCTCTCTCTATTTAAACAGTAAAAATCCTTTAATTAAGCCACGGAAAATAATAATGCTTGTAAATTTTTCTTGTAGATCCATCTCATTACCTAATACACAGAAATTGGCATGATTTCTTTCACCGAAAATGCGTAAAAAATGTTCCAAGTTTTATAATATTCGTGCGTAAATCGAAATAGCCCTGGTCAACAATGGGTTAGTCGGGCCTATCCATGTTCGGAAATAATATTCCTCGATTTTGAAATTCGGTTTCATTACCAGTCAGCTGGGACTCTCAGCACTGAAAATATAATATTCTCCGATTGATGAATCTATTTTCTACCACAATGGTTAGTTTTAGGAACTCTCAATTATTGAATTGTTTATAAAATAAGGTTTAAGCAAAACATGTCGAAGCACAAAACGTCAGTGTGGACGGAATGTGACGTTAATGTTGCTGTTCATCCAAGTTTCTGCTCTAGGCCTGTCTCCGCTGTCACCGCGGAATCGAAAAACTGTGGCAGGAATTTTTCGTTTTCGTTTTAAAGCATTGGGAATCATTTAAGTTGAGCAACCAACAGTTTGATTTACCTTAAGTTAGATGTCTCCCTCAGAAGAGAGTTTTTAAACCTTATATTCGGAGTTCCTCTGTTTAACCGTGGCACGGACATGCAAATTAAGGCGTTTGCTTCTCAATTTGAGAGTTTTATCAGCGATTTACCAGCAAGAAACACGCCATTAAAAGAAGGCATGGGCCACGATACAGATATACAAGATGGCGCAAAGAATGCCGCCATTTTGTACTCTTTTTTGTTCATCGACGTCTCACATGTCGATTTTATTGTGTTTAAGGTGGCAAGTGAATAGAATATTAGCTAGTTAGGGTATATTAGTTGTGTGGTCAAGTAGACGTGCGTAACGCCTAGATGGAAGCGTTTCCGATCCCATTCCCATACAAAAATATATTCCTGACCAGTTTCAATCAAAGAACCGATATAGCCATGTCCATCGGTCCATCCATTTGAGTGCCTCAATCTCAGAGACTATAAGAGCTGGAGAAACCAAATTTTATATCCAGACTACAAGTGTATTTCAAACCCTCGCTCCGCCTCACAAAAAGCTACGTAAATCTGCGGTATCCACAATATAAAGATACGAGAAACCCGAAAACGCAGAATCATAGAGAATTCTCATGTCTACAAGATTGCCAATAATAATCCATTATTAAAGCCGGAATGAACAAATGAATTTGCAGTTACGCCGCTGTTCGCTGACGTCACACCAGGAGTTCGGTCGTACATTATATACACACGTCACACTCGTCACTATAGCTGTGCTCTTCTAACTTCTGTGTCATGGGCATGGACCGTGCTCTCTCTGTGTCACGACGGTCGCTTGTATGTTGAAAAATTTAATTTTGTCCGTGTTCGTTCAGTGCGGTATTGGCACGAAAAAACACGACGACAACTTATTAGCGCAAGAGCAGATTTCATTTTCGAATCAGAGCATGTGTTTTGATCAGATTTACTAATAAATACAACAAAAAATCCATAACCGATAATTTATTCGATACTTAAACAATGACCCCTAAGCTTCATATTTTTGAATATAAAGCATAGTATCCAGCACCGCGGAATCTGGAGTCCTGCAGTGTGTATCCAGCAACATGACCGGAATCACTAACCATACAGTATATAGATGTGCCACTTCATACACCGAACGTGTCGCAGCTGAGTTTTCTGTCCCAGCACCCCCAGACCTTCGGCTGGAGTGCTGGGACCATTCGGCTGTGGTGCTGAGACGTTCGGGTCGTGGGCCTGAGACGTTCGGCATTTTTTCGACATGTTCGATTCATGACGAGATGCGAAAGCAAGCCGAGAATTGCAAATGTATGTGTGTACACAGTTACGAAAAAATATCAATTCTTATTTTCCGAAAGCGTTTTGAGTTTCGTTTCCAGGTTACGTAAATGTGTGTGTGTAGGGGGTTCCATCGCTAGTTGAAACTTCCATCTCTACTAAGCCGACGCACCAAACGAAAAATGAAGATCCAGCTGCACGTCCGATATTTCCCTCTCACTCTCACATAAGAAAAACAATGCAGTACAAAAACTTCCCTTGACCGCAAGGCACACAATGGGTGAGAGCGAGATGCACTGACACCGAATCTTAATAAGCGATAAAGCGCCCAGCACCCGGGGCGCCCTAATCCGTCTGGCCGTCGTGGCGTCAATATGTTTTCTTATCTTTTTCTATATATACTATATATGAATATATTATATATTTTACAAATATTATATTATCTATTATATATATTCTTATACATTAATACTCGTATATTTAAGTTGCAGTCTGGAAACCTGCAGCTAGTGGTCCGTTATTGGTTTACCATTTTTTTATTATTTTGCCAATTATTATAACATTCTATTTGAGAGTTGTACTTGGTCTACCAGAATATGGCAAGTATCAATTTATTTCGGTTCTGCAGGAACTGAGCGGGGTTTTGCATAACCGCCCATAGAGATTCCATTTTCTAGTTTCGCTTCAACGGTTTAGAACAAATAGCCTTTGCCCTTTGTTTGCTGTTGGGCTGTTTCAAAAGTCCTTGGCCTCCATACTTTCGTTTTATTTCCGCTGCGGACTAGCGTATTGGGGCAGTCCAGCAAATGGGTGCACCTCCAGCAGAGGTCGCACCATCTGAATTTCTGAAGAATTTGTTCGGCCGGCTGATCATTCAGGCGCCTGTGCATTTCGGCAAAAGTCTCGTTCTGCCAGCTCCGGCCGGCACTCTTGTTTTTGATCTGCAGCCTTACTGTACGGTGAATACAGATGAATCTGATCTCTCAGCTTTATTTAACGTGGCGGTTCCACAGGAAGTGAATTCAACAACGGTGCTTTATGTGATTAGTGCAATGCACATGCCACGGTTAATCTGGCACATGCGCCAATTAACGCCCCAGAACAAGGATAGGGCACCCTTGAAGGGGACCCTCCAAGTCCCCATTGTCCCCAAGTCTGTCGCCATTGGGTTCATCAGTTGCTGCCGTCTGGAGAACGCCTCGCCTGCGTATCTATCCAAAAACCGTCTTCGCCTAACTCTCCTGCGAAGCCACCACTTCGGAGACGAAGTAATATTTTGCGTAGTCTATGGCTCCCTAATGCCACAATATTGCTGCAAAATTAGAGATCCAATTTGAGAGTTTTATTTCCGCTGCGGACTAGCATATTGAGGCAGTCCGGCAAATGGATGCACCTCCAGCAAAGGTCGCTGAGCCCTGTTGGGCCATGTCGAAAAATTGCGCATCTCTAGTGCATGCTCATCCCTAGACCCGACGCCCATCCCTAGTTCACGAAAAGCAGTTCACGTGCGACTGTGTTTCAGCGGTAGGCCTCACTTCCCGTTTGGGCGTCATTGAGACAAGTTCTTCTCCATTTATTTGGGCTTACTATTTCTTAATAAACGCCATTTTTATTTAACATTTAAATAGTCTTGAGTGATAAATAATAATATAATTTTAAGGAATATATAAAAAGAATTTGAATTCAACATTGAATTCTTGCTCAGGTCGAGCCTGGACTGGTTGTTCCTCCTGGTCCAGGGGTGAAATACTGATATTGCTCGACATCTGAATACCTCTGCAATGGCCGACATCCGTTGACAATACTTCATTGACTGGTGTGCTTGTGTGAACTTGTGACTCCAATGCGGCAAATGGATCTTGTATAATCATCTCTTGGGGAGGTACGCGTACGGTAGCACAGCAACCGATTTTCGCAAAGCCTGTAACTCCGCCGGAAAAACTGTACCCGGCGGAGGTTTAGGAGCGAAATTAAGTTACTTTGACCAATATAAGTTTTTTATTTATTTATTTGGTCACTTATTTGTTAAACTAGGACTTTGACCATCTATAATTGTATTTCATGGCTTTGTTATGCTTACTATAATCTTTAAGCAATTGCATCAAACCATCAAACTTCCTTAAAATCTACCATTTATTCTTTCGAATTTTAAAAGAGAGTTACCACGTGGGGTTTAAATGTATGCTCTTAATTTCTAAAAATTTAGAGTAGATTTGTGCTGCTGCACTGCTGAACTTGTTGCCTTTACAATGGCCGATTCCTAAGATTCCCATGGGTCTCTCGAAACTTTTTTACAAAATTCAATTAGCCATTGTAACCTTTTCGTTTTGTGTGTGTTTTTGTTTTGGGCATTGAGCCACAGTCACTAGCCAACATGTCAGCCCTTGACCCCATGTTTTCCCTCCCCACACACTCTGCCCCAAAGGGTCCATTCCACTGATTCCAATTCTAAATCTTTATGGGTAGAAAATGAACGACATGAACAAGTCAAGAAAGTCAGGCTAACAAATTTCAATGTTTCCTTCAAAGTTGACACCCTCAGCATGTTGCAAAGGCTGTCCGGCACAATGGTGAATTTCTCTTGCCACATGTTGTCGCAGACCCTGTTGGACACATGGATCCAACGATTAGCGCACTTTAAAATGTATTGTCAACGACCGGAATCCCAGTTCAAAAAACAGTGCACGTGCACTGCTTCGTGGAAGTTCCTGCTAAGCATTTGCGTAGCATTGGCCAAGCATCTCCATTGGTTTGTGCTTGCTATTTCTTAAGAACGCCATTTGCCTTTCACATTTAAATAGTCTTGGAGCGCCAAATAATGATATATTTGTTGGAGCGACTAGAGGCGTAAAAAAAAACGTTTTTTTTTTGTAATTCAACATTGAGTCTCTTTATTATGTCGAGCCTTGACTGTATATTCATCGGGGTCAAGGGGCATACATGATATTGCTCGATATTTTAATTCCCCCTGATCATTTAACGATATCCAAAGACAATGAACTTTAAATTGACTAGTGTACTTTTTATGCAACGATAACAACGGCAAATTGATGTGGATTATTATGTTATTATGTAGCCAGAAAGAAGCTAAAAATGCTAAAGGTACTATTTATACGCTAGAAATGCCAGAATATCCTGAAAGAAGCTAAATTGGCCATCACTGACCTTAGTGTCAGTCGCTGGTGTCTTCGTCAATTGAGTTTTTTTTTCGTTATTTGGTCAATTATACTGTAAACTAGGACTTACCATCTTTCCTTGTTTTCCTGGCGTTGTTATGCGTACTATAGTGGCTTTGCATTGCATCAAACCGCAATTGAATTCACTGAATTCTTTCAATTTTTGCATCTCTTCACGATGCTGTGTTCCCTGAAAAGTGAAGCTAAAACAAAAGTATTCATTAAACCCAATGATCAAATCCCAATTATAAATATGCATGCACATATACATTAAAAAACAAGTGTACATACATATGTATGTGCATGCTGCGACTACCCTACCTCTGCTTCCCCATCCACAATACTAGCACCCCTACAAACAAAATACGGATTGCATATAATAATTGCATTATAATAATGATCCGATCGACAATCGGAAAGATATGGTCATTCCTTATGCGTTAATGCCAACTCTCTTTCGTTAGAGCATTGCCTCTGCCTTGAAACGGGGCAAATTACGTACCAAATGAGCTGTTTAGCTCCGCAGCAGTCCGAGACATCGTCAATTTCCATTATGTATTCTGGTGGATAGATTGATATTGGCTATATATTTAATATTATTTTATTTTATTTTATTAAATTAAGGTTAATATAATCTATTAAAAATATGCAAGGACTGCGCCACATGGTGACCTTGCCACATGTTGCTCGATTTGTAACATGGATCAACGATCAACGATAAAGTCAACGAACTTTAAATTGTATTGTCTACGAAAAGGTAGATTAAAATGATTTATTCTGGTTTTGTGTTCTTAAGATATTCTGAGTGTTTTTTTTTTAAGAATTCTTTTCCTATCCTTGACCATTTTGTACAGACATCTAACAGGTGATACAAAAATGTATGAACCAGAAAATCACGAAAAGTATGTACGGCGTGGCCTCTACTGTGGTTTCTTTTTCGTCATACAACCCAATATACCGCACTGAACTACGTCATTATCATGGTATGCACAATGCTGTGAGAAATTAAGTCAAACCAAAAAAAAAATTATTAAACCCAATGAGCAACAACAATGAAGACAACAAGCAAATAAGTTAAGCAAAATCACAGCCTGAGCGGACGGTCGCTCACGACAGGGCAGCACGACAATCAGAATGGCAGCGCCCATGACAGTCGATTTTTGCGCCTGAAATTTGTTGAGTCAAAACATTATAGGCTATGTGTATGCAATTTAGTTATATTGAATATAGTATACCCATTAATATGGCAGCGGTAGCGGAGTCAACTCTGTCATTGTCTTGCGAGCGCCGCACGACAGTTAGCCAGCCCCTGCTGCTTGCCTCACGGGCCTGTGGCACTTTTTGAATGTAAGATGGACTCAGAACTGTCATATATTGTGTATGTATTACGAATTTTTAGCCGAAAGCGAAAGATCAAGATCAGACTACATATACAATACCAAGATGCTGCCTGAGAGACCAAAAAGCTGTTCTATGGCGTGGCTTACCGGTACGCCCCACTGACAGAGGGAGCGCGCGGGGTTTAAATTCTCTTTTCGGGTTTGCTTCGTGTCCCACTGCCCCGACAGCTTCGTCTGTTCCTTAGCAACGAGCCGAGCGAGCTCGCCGCAGGTAGAGGAAATTTTAAAATTGTTCTGGGGCGAAGATGAGGCCTACTGGGGCAATTGGCTTTGGTTGGTCGTCACCCGACAGGAAAAAAATACTGTCGAACTAATTGAGACAGACTATAAATTAATTGATAAGGAGTACCACTGCACGTTTGAAAGGCTGTGTACCTTCAAAAAAAACAAAAAATCGCACATTCCGGCACCCAAAAAAACGCACAGGGGTGCGTAAAGTATATGAAACTTCAAAATATTTAATAAAATTAAATTAAATTTATACTTTTTTCCAGACTTTTCCCTTCTGCATTTGTGAAATTGAACGACCTAAAGAAGCACATGAGCAAGCATTCAAGCGAAAAATATTTTGCTTGCAAACAATGCTAAAAACATTACGAACATTGAAGAACCATGAAATGTGTAAGCATGGGATGCGCGTGAAAGTACAAACATGCGAAGCATGCAAGAATGAGTATAACACTTTACAAGAGCTGAAGGATCACAAGCTAAAGAATCATTTATCTGCTGTTGACCGCGGACAATTTTTCTGCAAATTGTGCAACAATTTCGGTTATCATAGCCTATCAAATGAGCACCTCAAGAGGGTCAGGATGACCGAGGAGGAATCAATGTCTGAATAAATGCATTAAACAAAATAAATTTTACGACTTAAAGAAACTTTGTTCCTTCCTGGCTATTATATTTTTTATTCATTATGTGGAGTTTTGTGTTTTCAACGAATTTTTCTGTTAGCCCTAGGGGAGGCCTTAGGCAACTGCTAATCCGGCCCTGGACCTATTCCCGTCGTCAGACTTCATATTTTGTTGGTGTATTCTGTTGCCCGTGCCATTTGCTCCTTGTGCAACATCTTTGTATTGTATAGACTATGCTTAAACACATTTCATTATCTCAATATTCTTCAATAAATGTAATAAGCATGTAAATGCATGTTTATCTAAAACTATTTCAAATATACTTAAATTATCTACAACATATCTTCTATTTGTGAATGTTAATACATATTCCAAAAATTTATCCATCGATTCATTTGTTGTGCAGCTGCAAGCTCTAATTGACTGTCTGAATTTGTTTGTATTTTTAATTACAATTAAAGATTAGAGTAAACCGAACACAACCATCAAATACAATTATAAATGTTTAATATTAAAAATCAAAGCTAGGACTGTGCTCAAATAAATGACCATATAAAAGAGAGCCTCTTGCTGTAAGAGGCGGGGGAAGCAACTGAAATTTATGATTTTTATGATCCGATATGATTCAGACTCGGCAATCTGGTAGATAAGGGATATGTGAATTTAAATTTGTATAAGAAAACAATAAATAAAAGAAATTAAAATTTTAAAACAGAATTTACCCATGCCTTCTTCCTCAAAATAGCCAAAGTTTTTACTTAAATACATCACCTTTTAAGGCCTTACTTTATAAGGGAAATTCATCGCTTATTGAGGCCTTTCGGCAACTTTCGGCAAGTTGTCATCGCTTATGTTCCTAGGACATCCCTGTGTTAAAGTAAACAGCCCATCGTATGGCAGGTCATCGCTTATGTCATCGAGCTGTATGACGTTTCCATCGATGTGTGGTTGCTTACATTTCGCTGGCCCGTACAGCAGGGTATGTATATGTGCATACATATTAATAAGTTGGGCGGGCTGGTAATTGTTTTAACCTTCCAATCTTTCGATTGGAACAAGAGGGGGTCTTGGTCAGCATTGGAAGTGCAAAAAGTTATGGAGAGTGGATTTAATTGGGATGATATCTATGAGCAAGGATATGTTTGATCATTGGGTTTAAATGAATACTTTTCCTTTGGCTTCACTTTTCAGGGAACAGGAATTCATGCGGCAGCATCGTGACGAGATGCAAAAAGTGAAAGAAATGCCACAGAGAATACAGAGAACACAGAGAGAATAAAGAACTTGCATGAGCAGCAGTCAATTCAATTGCGTTCGTTTCGAAGGTTCCGGAGCATGTTCCCTGTACCATGTGGTCCAATGAAATCAACCAGTGGTCTGCGCAATCACAGCAGCCACTCCAGGAAAGAAGAAAGGAACAGTTACAGTATTCGCCAGCGATGAAGACACCATCGACGAAGACACCAGCGACGAAGACACCAGCGACAAAGACACCAGCAACGAAAACACCAGCGATGACTAAGACACTAGAACTGAAGAAGACTAGCAACACGGACACCAGCGAAGAGGAAGACACCAGAACTGAAGATGACTCTAGCAACACGGACACCAGCGAGAGAAGAAAATGACTCCAACACGGACACCAGCGAAGAGGAAGACACCAGAACGAAGATGACTCTAGCAACACGGACACCAGCGAAGAGGAAGACACCAGAACTGAAGATGACTCTAGCAACACGGACACCAGCGAAGAGGAAGACACCAGAACTGAAGATGACTCTAGCAACACGGACACCAGCGAAGAGGAAGACACCAGAACTGAAGATGACTCTAGCAACACGGACACCAGCAAGAGGAAGAACTAAACTGAAGATGACTCTAGCAACACGGACACCAGCGAAGAGGAGACACCAGAACTGAAGATGACTCTAGCAACACGGACACCAGCGAAGAGGAAGACACCAGAACTGAAGATGACTCTAGCAACACGGACACCAGCGAAGAGGAAGACACCAGAACTGAAGATGACTCTAGCAACACGGACACCAGCGAAGAGGAAGACACCAGAACTGAAGATGACTCTAGCAACACGGACACCAGCGAAGAGGAAGACACCAGAACTGAAGATGACTCTAGCAACACGGACACCAGAGAAACACCAGAACGAAGATGACTCAGCAACACGGACACCAGCGAAGAGGAAGACACCAGAACTGAAGATGACTCTAGCAACACGGACACCAGCGAAGAGAAGACACCAGAACTGAAGATGACTCTAGCAACACGGACACCAGCGAAGAGGAAGACACCAGAACTGAAGATGACTCTAGCAACACGGACACCAGCGAAGAGGAAGACACCAGAACTGAAGATGACTCTAGCAACACGGACACCAGCGAAGAGGAAGACACCAGAACTGAAGATGACTCTAGCAACACGGACACCAGCGAAGAGGAAGACACCAGAACTGAAGATGACTCTAGCAACACGGACACCAGCGAAGAGGAAGACACCAGAACTGAAGATGACTCTAGCAACACGGACACCAGCGAAGAGGAAGACACCAGAACTGAAGATGACTCTAGCAACACGGACACCAGCGAAGAGGAAGACACCAGAACCGAAGAAAACTCTAGCAACACAGACACCAGCGAGGACGATATTTTTTAGCTTTGCATCTTTTCTTTTTATCGCTGCATAAAAAGTAGATATCAATTTAAATTTCATTGTTTTTTTAACATATGTTAAATGATCAGGAATGAAAAAAAAATATCGGGTAATAATGTATGCCTATTGACACCTTTTAATATAGAGAAAAATGCAGCTGAATAATAAAAGAGACTCTCGAATTACAAAAAAAAAAACGCTTTTTCGCGACGCCGCCGTGGACTGAGGGCGCGTAATTGTAATTCTATCTCATTTTTATTCGTCTTTGACTGCTCGTGAAGCTCAGTCGCTCCAACAACAAATATACACAGTGCTTGGCTCAGCCGTTACTTTTCGGTGCGACGGGCACATGTCGGCCCTAGGAAATACAAACAAACCAACTACGTTGCTTGGCCAATGCTACGAAATGCTTAGCAGGAACTTCCACGAAGCATCACTGCATGTTTTTCTGATTTTTTACAGTCGTTGACAATACATTTTAAAGTTCCCTAATCGTTGGATCCATGTGTACAAATCTGCGACAACATGTGGCAAGAGAAATTCACCATTGTGGCGCAGCCTTGCAACATGCTGCGGGTGTCAACTTTGAAGGAAACATTGAAATTTGTTAGCCTGACTTTCTTGACTTGTTCATGTCGTTCATTTTCTACCCATAAAGATTTAGAATTGGAATCAGTGGAATGGACCCTTTGGGGCAGAGTGTGTGGGGAGGGGAAAACATGGGGTCAAGGGCTGACATGTTGGCTAGTGACTGTGGCTCAATGCCCAAAACAAAAACACACACAAAACGAAAAGGTTACAATGGCTAATTGAATTTTGTAAAAAAGTTTCGAGAGACCCATGGGAATCTTAGGAATCGGCCATTGTAAAGGCAACAAGTTCAGCAGTGCAGCAGCACAAATCTACTCTAAATTTTTAGAAATTAAGAGCATACATTTAAACCCCACGTGGTAACTCTCTTTTAAAATTCGAAAGAATAAACTGGTAGATTTTAAGGAAGTTCCAGAAGCGAACATTTCCTTGTGCCTCATCAAGCGATGCCAAAGGCGGGGTATTAATGGTTTGATGCAATTGCTTAAAGATTATAGTAAGCATAACAAAGCCATGAAATACAATTATAGATGGTCAAAGTCCTAGTTTAACAAATAAGTGACCAAATAAATAAATAAAAAACTTATATTGGTCAAAGTAACTTAATTTCGCTCCTAAACCTCCGCCGGGTACAGTTTTTCCGGCGGAGTTACAGGCTCTGCGAAAATCGGTTGCTGTACACGTGTACGTACCTCCCCAAGAGATGATTATCCAAGATCCATTTGCCGCATTGGAGTCACAAGTTCACACAAGCACACCAGTCAATGAAGTATTGTCAACGGATGTCGGCCATTGCAGAGGTATTCAGATGTCGAGCAATATCAGTATTTCACCCCTGGACCAGGAGGAACAACCAGTCCAGGCTCGACCTGAGCAAGAATTCAATGTTGAATTCAAATTCTTTTTATATATTCCTTAAAATTATATTATTATTTATCACTCAAGACTATTTAAATGTTAAATAAAAATGGCGTTTATTAAGAAATAGTAAGCCCAAATAAATGGAGAACTTGTCTCAATGACGCCCAAACGGGAAGTGAGGCCTACCGCTGAAACACAGTCACACGTGAACTGCCTTTCGTGAACTAGGGATGGGCGTCGGGTCTAGGGATGAGCATGCACTAGAGATGGGCAATTTTTCGACATGGCCCAACAGGGCTCAGCGACCTTTCCTGGAGGTGCATCCATTTGCCGGACTGCCTCAATATGCTAGTCCGCAGCGGAAATAAAACTCTCAAATTGGATCTCTAATTTTGCAGCAATATTGTGGCATTAGGGAGCCATAGACTACGCAAAATATTACTTCGTCTCCGAAGTGGTGGCTTCGCAGGAGAGGAAGGCGAAGACGGTTTTTGGATAGATACGCTGGCGAGGCGTTCTCCAGACGGCAGCAACTGATGGACCCAATGGCGACAGACGGGCCGAGAGCCCCGGACTTGGAGTGTCCCCTTCAAGGGTACCCTATCCGAGCCAGTCGGAACTAAAAGGGGAGGATCCACTGATCCCTAAAGATCGGTACCACGGGTTGTTCAGCGGTCCAAGGCTGTTCATTGAGGTAGGCCCCCTAGTGGGAGCATCGCGGTGGCTGTGGTAGCCCGAATTTTAAGCGGGAAGAGCCGCTAGGCTCCACGTGGAGTTGCGATATCAACCGGGTGCCAGATTTACCGTGACATGTGCATTGCACTAATCACATAAAGCACCGTAGTTGAATTCACTTCCTGTGGAACCGCCACGTTAAATAAAGCTGAGTACAGTAAGGCTGCAGATCAAAAACAAGAGTGCCGGCCGGAGCTGGCAGAACGAGACTTTTGCCGAAATGCACAGGCGCCTGAATGATCAGCCGGCCGAACAAATTCTTCAGAAATTCAGATGGTGCGACCTCTGCTGGAGGTGCACCCATTTGCTGGACTGCCCCAATACGCTAGTCCGCAGCGGAAATAAAACGAAAGTATGGAGGCCAAGGACTTTTGAAACAGCCCAACAGCAACCAAAGGGCAAAGGCTATTTGTTCTAAACCGTTGAAGCGAAACTAGAAAATGGAATCTCTATGGGCGGTTATGCAAAACCCTGCTCAGTTCCGACAGAACCGAAATAAATTGATACTTGCCATATTCTGGTAGACCAAGTACAACTCTCAAATAGAATGTTATAATAATTGGCAAAATAATAAAAAAATGGTAAACCAATAACGGACCAGGTTGCAGGTTGCCAGACTGCAACTTAAATATACGAGTATTTATGTATAAGAATATATATAATAGATAATATAATATTTGTAAAATACATAATATATTCATATATAGTATATATAGAAAAAGATAAGAAAACATATTGACGCCACGACGGCCAGACGAGAAATGCGCCCCGGGTGCTGGGCGCTCTCTCTATTTATACAGATTCGGTGTCAGTGCATCTCGCTCTCACCCATTGTGTGCATGCGGTCGAGGGTAGGTTTTTGTACTGCATTGTTTTTCATATGTGAGAGTGAGAGGGAAATATCGGACGTGCAGCTGGATCTTCATTTTTTTCGTTTGGTGCGTCGGCTTAGTAGAGATGGAAGTTTCAACTAGCGATGGAACCTCCTACCAGCCAAAGCATACATATATGAACACCAAAAATGGTGGTGGTTTCTCCTCTTGGCTTTTTTTTACTTATGTTACTTATTAAAAGGTAAATCTAGAGACTGTGGATGATTACCGGAAAGGCAGGCAGTGTGAAAGACGGAAATATACCCATTAATAGATATGTATATATAAACATTGAATTACTAAAATTAATATTTTTGGATTTTTTTTTAATGAAGTTGGCCGACTTTGTAACCGTTTTTGGGTGAATTTTCTTATCGCAATCGTGGCTTAAGCCAGAATCGATTTTGCATTTTGCGATAGTTTCGTTGATCAACTGGGCTTTTTCAACCTTTATGAGTCCACCTAAATTGTGGGCCCATGAACACATACATTTCACGACTTCGACATCTACTCGTGTGGCTTTTGACACTAACCATACATACTGTATGAACTGGCTGAAATATCAATATAGATATTTGTGTGCGATTCCGAGTAGATCAAAACTAATTTTGTGTTGTTTCAATAAAAATATCGGTACTTTTGTGCGATATCATCCACTAAACTGAAATTGAAGAAGGTGAGATCAAAGACTTGTGTTATAGAGTTTTATGGTGAGACCATATAAATAATGCATTTATATAAGGTGGTCTCGACGGCAAAAGTAGTCACTTAACAATGCATACAATAGGTGCGAGTGAAAGGGCTCAGCGCAGTAAGTGTAAGTGAAACAACAATAGAGCATGTAGATTAACCCTCAGATACCATACGGTAAAACAGGGACCAGTATAATAAAAAGAGTGGATGTATTTCATAATTAAGTTTTAAAATTTGATTTATAAACTAAATTTTATTTTTTTTTGGATTGATATTCTTTTGTTCCGACCCCTCTAAAACCCATTCTACCCATAAAATCACACATTTATGTTGCGGAGGTAAATTAATTTTAACGCTACAGCAGCCCTCAAATACAAAACTTTGAAAAAGCGAAATTCAGTTCAAGCTAGCCAACAGTTCTTTTCAAAGTGCTTGCGGTAAAACGCCATAGTATGTTGTGCAACATGGCTAAACATTTTTCACGCAACCTTTGAAACAAACTTCAACAAGCGAGCAAGTCCAGAATGCTTTCGGAAAATAAGAACCGATGATTTTGCCGTCGTCTGTGTACCACACTTACATAATTGCATCATGATTAATATATGTAGGCTTGCTTTCGCGAACGCGTCATGAATCGAACATGTCGAAAAATATACCGATCGTCTCAATGCCTCAAAACCCGAACGTTTCAGCTTATCACAAATTTTATGATGGTCCGATGTGCCCTCTTCAAGAAGGTATTTGGTGCTAGAAGTGATGACTCCAACCGCTTTCTATTAAATTTGTATGAACAGGAATTCTACATTCTACATGGTTAGTGGCAACGTGCAGCCAGTATCGATGTACCAAATGCAACTCTGCTGCGAATTGCGCGCGAGGAGGTTTCCACTTTTGAATGGGAAATAATATATTTTGTGTTATTAGATAACAAAACAGATGCTGGAATGCACGTACAAAGTGTTTATTTTTATTTATTAAAGCATTCTTAGCATTCAAATGTGTAATAATTCTGTTATATAAAAGAAATAAGAAATAACAATTTTCAATCAATTTCTTTTCATATTCAAAACACTTGTTGTCCAATTGAAGAATGTTTGGATTGCACAATTTTACTACTCATGTTCTAAATTGAATATATGTAATATCGAAATACCGATATTGATATTGAATACGGCTTTATGGCCAGCCGGCGTATACTTTATAATGTTTTTATGGCACAGTACTTATCGAACAGATGTACTTATGTATGTTTGTTCCTTAGTTGATAAACATCATTGAACGATAAGAAAATTTATGCAGTATAAATTGTATTCAATTGTAAAATTCTATAACAATGTTGGGTATGGGTGTGTGCATGCGCTCCAAGCACAAAAACCTGATTTTGAAATTAACGCTAGCCACCACACATCGGGGCCTGCTTGATTCTATTCTGGTCTGCCCACACGATCTACGCAGTTTGTTTTATGAGCGCATCAATTAAGCTTTGTTCTCTCACTCTCACTCCCTGCTAAAAAAAAACAGAGAAAAATCAACCATAATGCAGCTGCAGAATTAGTTTTGTGTTGGGTTGATTTAACTATTTCAAAATTTCATTACGCTTTGCAACAGCAAACATTTTACGAGTATTGTGCACAAGATTGTAAATAAATACGCTTGATTCGGAGATCTGCCGCCAGCAATTTGTGATAAGCCCGCTATCAGGGCATGGGCACATTTGCCACTGGTACTCACTCGTATTGTTTGTTTGCTACTCTCTCACACTCTCTCGTGTCCAGCCCACGAGGTGGATATTACGCTGCTGGGCTACAAGAAGCGCTCAACAATCTGGGCAGCCGCACAAACGCTTCGTAGACTTCAGTGCGAACGGACATAATTTAGCACAGACACGGAATACGGAATAATAATACGGAATAATGATTCTGATTACTTTGGCCCTGGGGCTGGCCACGGTCGGCCTACTGTATTTGCTGATGTCCTGGAACTTTGACTACTGGCGGAAGCGTAGAGTGCCGGGACCCAAGCCGAGGATACCCACTGGCAATTATCCCAACATGTACAACATGAAGCGCAATGCGATCTATGATATCAATGACATCTATGTGTAAGTGGCAGCAGGCAACCAATCAAAACATATTCCCACCCACACTCTATGGTCTTGCAGCAAGTACAAGAACAAATACGATGCTGTGGGCATATTCGGTGGACGTGTGCCACAGCTGCTGGTGATTAATCCGGAACTGGCGCGTCGTGTGTTTGTCGCGGACTTTAAGAGCTTCCACGACAACGATATAGCCAGAATGATCGACGAGAAGACCGACTTTATCTTTGCCAATAATCCATTCTCGCTGACTGGCGAGAAATGGAAGCAGCGTCGCGCCGATGTAACCCCAGGCCTGACCATGAGTCGAGTGAGTCGAATCAGTTCTTTGCCCCAACAGGCCAGTGGATAACTCTTATTCCACACTTAGATCAAAACAGTTTATCCGGTGACGAACAAGGTGTGCCAGAAGCTGAGTGAGTGGGTCGACAAGCAGATACGCCTGGGTGCAACCGAGGGCATTAATGCCAAGGATGTAAGTACCGGCTCACCACCCCATTCAGAGTCCCCTAGTAACTATTGAGTCCATCTGCAGATGAGTCTCTGCTTCACCTCTGAGATGGTCACCGACTGCGTGCTGGGTCTCAGTGCCGAGAGCTTCTCGGATAATCCCACACCCATTATGGGCCACATCAAGGATCTGTTCAATCAGCCGTGGACTTTCCTCTTATATTTTTTGGTCGTCAGCACCTTCCCCTCGCTGAGCCACCTGATCAAACTACGCTTTGTGCCGCTCAAGGTGGAGCATTTCTTTGTGGGGCTCATGGAGAACGCTGTGCAGACAAGGCGTGCCCAATTGGCCAGTGGTAAGCAATTTGAGCGCACGGACTTCCTCGACTATATACTGCAGCTGGGCGAGAAGCGGAGCATGGACACGCGCCAGCTGTTGGCACACACCATGACCTTCCTGCTGGATGGGTTCGAGACAACGGCCTCAGTGCTCGCCCACATGCTGCTGCTGCTTGGACGCAATCCTCAAGAGCAGCAGCGCTTGCGAGAGGAGATCCAGGCTCATGTCAAGGATGGCATTATCAACTTTGAGAAGCTAAATGATTTGCCCTTCCTCGATGCTTGTGTGCAAGGTGAGAGAACCCTCCATCCATATGGTGTATAATATGTGTGAGTTTTTTGTGTGCCTCCCATTGCCATTCCCAGAAACGATTCGCATTTTCCCGCCCGCTTTCATGTCCGTCAAAATTTGCACCGAGGCCATTGAGCTGCCCAACAAGGATGGCCCCAATTTCACCGTGGATGTGGGCACCAGCGTTGTGATACCCCACTACTGCTTTATGTTGGACGAGGACAATTTCCACCAGCCGCAGTCCTTCCAGCCGGACCGCTTTATGGAGCCCGATGCGGCCAAAAAGTTTCGCGAAAGTGGCACCTTCATGGGATTCGGTGAGGGTCCACGCATCTGCATTGGTGAGTAAAGGTCAGGGGATCACTTGAGCAAAGGAAATACTCAATGCATACTGTTCTCTATACATATAGGCATGCGCTTTGCCACGGCTCAGATCAAGGCGGCTGCTGTTGAGCTAATCACGAAATTCAAGATCAAGGTGAACCCCAAGACCCGCAGCGACAACCTCTATGATCCCGTGAGCTTCATCACCTCATTGCAAGGTGGCATCTGGTTAGATCTCGAGGCGCTTTGAATGCCACAAGCTCCACCCACCCACACGCCCCACGCCATAGCCCCACCACTGATGGGCAACCGCTTTTCGATATGTTTTTATTAACTTTTTTTTTGTGCTTGTGTGTGTATTTGTTTTGTTTGATTAAATATAATGAATGTCAATTAAGGAAATTGGTGAGCGCTGATAAAAATGAATGAGTGGGGGGTGCGAGCAAGCGGCACGAGTACGGGTATTATTATTATATACTCGTATTTTGTGGTAATAATATACTCGCCTAAATGTTGATAATATTTACTCGTATATGTAGATTTGCTATCGAACTGTCAGACATTACAGTGCACCATTTTGTACGCGAATTGCCTTTTAATTTGACACATCAAATCTATTAATTGTGAATTCCATTTGTAGCTGGAATCATGTTAAAATAATCGACTGAAGATTAGGCATTGCAGGCAGATTAGCATGGGCTATACTAGCAAATAGAATAATAAATAAGATTGTAAGTAATATTTTAAATGATTACAAATAATTTTATTCAGCTTGCACAAAAAAATTTTAATATATTTATGGGTAAATATAATCATTTCTTTTTCACCTGTTATCCCTATAGAATTCATTCACAATCAAAATTGACATGTTAATGTTATCGTATAGTTTGACGGCTATTGGGCCTAATCAATATATATTTTGGTCCTTGAAGACTTTCAAAGAGGATCGATCAGCGCCCAAAGGAACTGACATACCGTTCTACTCTGCATAGCAATGACACACCATTACTTATATGTCCTTGCTGTTTACTTGACATCAGCTGACAGTTTATGAACTCTTCTACAGTAGCAGTACATATACATAAGCAAATACATATATTTGAGCTTAATCTACTGCAGCGGGGTGTCCCAAAATGAAGGATTTAATTTGTATTCAGAGCCATGATAGGTGAGCTAAGAATAATCGTCGCATCATCGGTAGCAAAGCGAACTGTTTGCCTGAAAAAAATTAAGTATCCAACATTAGAATCATGTCTTGTTAAATATTTAATATACATATACCAATATTACTTACCTCACAAGATCGTCCCTTTGGCATAACATTACCATTCCTTACTTGTGCTGATAATTGGGAAGTGCTGTATACTCAAGGCATTTACACCACAGCCAGCACCTGACATCTCGCATTTAATCAAATCTGTCAATTGAGTGCACAAAAAAGGATTACTTTGTCTAACCAATGTATCTTAAAGCTACTTACATTTGTATCTGTGCGATGTCTTCTCTAAAGATTTGAGTACTTTGAGTACTTGGAGTAGTATCCGAACTGCACAAAAAATACACATATATTTGGTACTCTCTCTCTATCTTTTTTTGCAGGATAAGCCAATTATTTCTTATACTTTTAATGCCGCTTAATCGAAGACTAAACCTTAACCTAATCTCTACTTGCATATTGTCTATTTTGTAAGCTCTTATAATATGACTTTTGT
Source organism: Drosophila ambigua (assembly GCA_018150905.1). Lineage (NCBI taxonomy): Eukaryota > Metazoa > Arthropoda > Insecta > Diptera > Drosophilidae > Drosophila > Drosophila ambigua. The sequence goes on along the minus strand of JAECWS010000151.1, from coordinate 1,703,481 downwards.
TTACCTTAAATTTACAATAAATATTTTATATAGTTGCAGTTTCCATTCTTACAAAAAAAACATTTATAGAAAACAGTGCGAATTTTGGACCCTTTTATGCAAAATAATAGAATATAGAATATAATACAGAGTATAGAATATAGAATAAAATAGAATAGAATCTGTATAATTTAGAATAGAGTAAGCAAACGTTGAGTTGGTTTCCATTCAATTTGCTGCCCCATCTGATGACTTCAATGCCTTACGCTCTTCTCCTTGACATTTTCTCGTAGTACTTGATCGCCGACTAACTGCTAAGGCAACAAACAATGTAGTACGATCAAAAATATGAAAAGAAGAGCATAAAACACTGAAGTCCAGATGCTATACAAACTAAGGAAATTAAATATATGATCTCTGACTGTGGTGTCCCTGTAGAACCCAACCCAATCCAATGCATTCGAAAAGCTGCTCGGGTGGTATTGGTAAGGGTTGGCATAAGCCACAGTGTACTACTAGAGTATGATGAACACTGATGGTCAATCATGAAAATAGAAGTAGAGAGTAAAGTTCCAGCAGACCACAAAAGACAAACTCTTTTGTTGACTGGTGGAGACCTTTCTCTCTGCACCTACATTCATCATTGACTATGATTGCTCGTCGAGCTCTAATAGTACCAAAACCAATATCAATCCCAAATGCTATCGGAACATCTTATATTGATTGGGAGCATAAGTCCCTAAGGAAGTCAAGATTCTGTGCGAAACGGAAAGTTAGTGTTCAAGCCAAAGGTGGATAGTTGAGATGCATCAAACAACAATAGCGTGAAAACGCTTCTGGTGAATGGTGAAGCTCATCTTTCCACCTCAAACTCAAACAGTATCTCTCGGTTCTACGCAGAATCTTTACTGCCCCAAGGCCTATGCTCCCAACTCAATATGAGAGAGAATGTCTGTAATATTCTTTGAGCGATCACTGGGAGTCCTGGTATGCCATTGAGAGCGTATGGTGGACGAACGGTTAGTGTTGCAGTCAAAGGCGGAGAGTAAAATGACAGCAAACAATGGAAAACGTTTTCGCTTTAATTACCCGGTGCGATTCTTCTCTCCAACTCCGACGCCAACACTCACTGTTCGAACACCATAGACTCCTCCCACTGTGCCCATTACTCTCAGGCTCTCAACAAACAATATACATACATCTGAATTTATATGCAATTTTTGTATTGTATGTAGTATAAAACATTGAAGTTCTATGACCGGCAGCAGACAACCCGCTTACTTGCACAGGAAGAGGATTGCGTGCGTCCCGTCGTAGAGCTTCAATGTTTCACAGCAAAGGGACCAAATGATTGGATCGTTACCCATATATTGGTTGAAGCTTCGGTCCTGGAGACGCCTAGATTCAGAGGAACAGAGACAGTTAGTATTGCGGTTAGATGTGGAGAGTAAAATTCCAGCCGAAAACGAAAGCAATATCTTTGGTTGCGTGCTGAGATTTTTCTCTCCATCTCTAACTCCAATACTAACTGTAAATGCTCATCAGAATCTATGCGGCTACATGACCCATGCACCAACCAATATTCGCATAATGATCCAACTGCTGATTTGCCACAGCAATGCCATCGTTGCCTAGAAAAAGCAGAAAGCAAAATTAATTATAATTTTTTGTATGGTTAGATTTTATATATTTTTTTAAGAACTTCAAACAAATGGAGGTTTATTTTTTTTAAGTTTTTTTTTTTATCAGACGTAGGCTTGCGCTATTCCATATTACTTGAAAGTGTTACACCTTGTTTTGAAGAACCTTGAAGTTCTGAAAAGCCAAGAAATGCAGCTATCAATGGGCTTTAAAAACTTTATAGCCGAAGCTGGCTGTCTCTATATTTTAGAGACGGTAAGCCTAAGCTATAAAGTTTTTTAAATACCAATCGATAGCTGCATTCGTTAGCTTTTCAGAACTGCAAAGTGCTTCAAAACAAGATATAGCACACCCAAGTTATATGGCTAAGTGCAAGCTTACCTCTGAAAAAAAAAAACATTAAAAATAAATATAAATTTGCTCGTGTAGTTCTTCAAGATAAACTTTAACCATACGAAAAAACCATAATTCTGAAAACATTTGGTCAGTGGAAATTTGGTTGATTTTTTGTTGATTAAAAGATCACAGATCCTGCAGGCAGTTGGAGACCGGCCAACAGTGACCTCTGTCAGGCGGAGAGTAAAATGGCAGCAGTCAGCGAAAGCTCTTACTTTGGTTGAGTGATGCCATTCCACTCTACATCATTCTACATCACAAGCCCCAGAGTCCAACTGCTTCAAGACCTATAATCCAAAATAAAATTGATACCATTTTGAGGGTTAGTTAATCAAAAATTTAATTATAAATAAGAAATTTTAAGTTCAATTATTGAATTTTGAAAACAAAATATCGAATAATTTAAGGGAATTAAAAAAAACAACTCTCTGAGCATTTATTGTCAAACCAAATGAGTTTGTTAGTTTACTTTAAATAATTTTCGGGGCATCTACTCGTACACACACAACTTGCTGCTACTCAAGAGACGGTGAAGGGACGACGGAGGAACCTGAAACAAGAATAAACTACAGACAAAGTACAGCACTACAGCAACTCAAGCACTCAAAAATGGATGTTCAGCTAACTCTCAACACCTTACGCACTATGTACACAGGCGCTTCACACTCCATGGTGGAAGGCATTTTGCATCGCATAAGTATTGGAATAAACTTCGTTTGTACGCGGATTGTGGTGGGTGGTTATACATCACTCGCCTTTGTGGGCATCGCTAAGTTTGGGACATTCGATCTTATCGAGGAGCATGATGATAATCGACCAATATATTTGTCACCACACTTTACACAAATAGACCACAATCGTTTTATTGTAAACTAAAATCAAAACTCATTTTCGGCCATCTATTCATCCGAAATGACCAATTTATATTAGTGCAAAATTGTCAACAAAATTAATTCAAAGAATTGAAAAGGGTACAAAATTAATAATCAAAATTGAAGGCAGTCTGTGAAACCCGCTTAAGGCGAACATATTTTAATCTCTCGAATCATCCCATCAAATAAAACCTGTCAGAGCTAGAAACCTCCGCGTTTGCTGCTTATTTTGGGGGAAAATAAAGAATATTCTGCAAAATGATCTTTGCAGAATAATGAAATAATGAAAAAAAAAAAAATAAAGATTTAAAGGATATAATAGAAGGTGATAACCTCGGAATTTACAGAATTTACAGAATAAATAAAGAAAGATTTTAGAAAGATTTATCTTGTAATCCAAAGATAAATAATTGCTCATACGCACTGGGGTCTTGAAGCAAATGTAATATATATGTAGAGAAATGTGTAAAGTGTATGTGTAATGTTTATACTTATGTAATGCTAAAGTGTACTTATGTATAATGTTAAGCGTAAATTTCACCCTTATATGTAATGTATGTACAAAAGAATATTAATTTACGTGTGCAAAACGTCGAGTAAATTTCTCGCAAGGACTAGTTTAGGTACTCGCTGATAATTTTACATACATTGCATGTGTGTAGAATAAGTATGAGTGTAAGTTTAAGTATAAGACTATAACTATGTTAATTTGAACTATCAAGTGCTACTACTTTTTGTAAGCTATTTTGCGTGCATTAAAGTATTAAATCGTAAAATTATGCTTAAAAACTAGATAAAATAATTATGTATATATATGTTTATTAAAAAAGGTTTAGAGAAATGTGCAGTGCAGAATCTATGCATTAAAGAATATATATGCATTTATATAATATTTATATTATATATTGAATAATATATGTATGCATGAATGTATATGTTCTTAAAAGTAAATAAATCTAAGGGATTATATAAAGAATTGATCATGTATATGGATATATGTATGTATGTTCCTTAATTATGGTATAATTAAATAGCCTATTTGTATATAATATTTAGTGCAAAATGTGCAAATGAAAGCAATTATAGCTAAAATTTTTGATTATATGGAATAATTATATTATGCTTAGGTATAGATAAATATGCAGTGCAGAATATATGTATATGTATTTTTAGTGCAAGTGTTTTATCTTAAGAACAAATTGAGTAAACTTATGAGCTAATGGCATAAAACTTTCATAAACAAGCGAACCTGAGAGCTCTCCGTTTTTTAATTGAAAGATAAATGCTTGAGCTTTACGAACTAATAATTGTAATACTGCGGGTACAAGCCACAAATCTACACAGATATAGTGTTTAAATCAAATGGATAAATGTTATTAAAGTGAGATAAGTATCAATATTTATGTAGTGTAAGTATCTTATGTATATATTTTAGTTACAAAAAAATAAAAGTGCAATGCAGGATGTTTTTAGAGAGAGAGAGAACAAAATTGACTTAAAGTGTGTTCTTATTGAATAATTGCATTAGCCATCCGAAATACCAAGAAAGCTCCGGCATTTATATTTGATAGCTTAAATGCGTGAGTATATGAAAACAGTAAGTAGATTCCAAATGATCAAAAATATCAAATACTTAAATTAAAAGCAATATTGAATTAAAGTATTTTGTTACTTAATTATGATACAAATAATATACACGAGGAACCTGTCGGCTAACATACTCATATTTGCAAATGTAATTGTAATCGTATAAACTTGTATCGACATTCAGAAGAGCTCAGACTTCTACTACTCCTAAGTGTTACCTAAGTCGAATACTAAATATAATAATACCAAGGAATCCATATCCATAGATTCATTTTTGCTTTGAGACTGAAACTTATAATACTAGCAATACCGCACGCATATAAAGATGTAATAATTTCTATAGAATCCTTAATGTACCTACATAACTATATTCATATGTATTGTATGTATGTACACTAGATTAATTTGATTTTAATTTTTAATGAACTGAAGACCATATATCTTTTGTCTGGAGTGCACAGTGTACTTGCAGTAACTATGGTTACAAATCCCCCGCCGACACATACCGGGTGGGGGAGGGGGGGGGTCCACCCAATGCGCTCGGAAATTTTTCAGCATGTGGGAGGGGCCCCCGCCCCCTTCTCCTTTGGTGCTGTCTGTTTCTGCTGCTGTTGTCTGTTGTCTGTAATTTCGGATTGTGGTTTCAGTAGCTGTTCACTTTGGCTGTTCGCAAAATGCAAACTGAGTATTTTGTGATGGGTGGTGATGTGGGTGTTGGGTGTTGGTTGGGTTGGGTTGGGGGAATCTTCTAGGAAGCTTCCTAAAATAGTCTGCAAAATAATCTCAAGCCAATTATTATACACATATTTTATAACATTGCGTATCACACTCACTTTTTTAGTTTTCTAATGCATAATTTGTAGAATTTCCATTTAAAATGTTTAGTTAGTATTGGATCAAATAGGTGATCTGTAAATATTTTTGTTGGTTAGTTTTCAGTATCAGATATTCATATGTACGTGTAATACTTACGTTTTGATTTTTTGCTGTGCTTTAAGACCGTTACATATATCGAGTGCTCCTCATAGTCCGGGCTTTGCATCGTTGGGCAGTTTTGTTAATTTTGGTAATGATTGAAACTCTTTTTTTAATTTTTGTGTGTCAATTATGTTTGCTGGATTTGATTTTATACTTTTAAATTTCAATTTATTAAAAAAATGGTTTTTTTTCAATCTGTGTTCAAGCTGCTATTATTATTTAATTGTTTTTTATTTTTTAATTGCTTTACACTTTTGCATATACAATATATGTATGCACATATTGGCCCGAATTTTCACAGGTGGGACGCTCATTTGGAACTTTGATTTGATTTTAATTTTTGTTCTTGATTCATTCACTTGTTGCATATATATTTAAAAAAATTTATTTCCCACCAACTGCACGGCACCTGACACTTGTTAAAACATTTCCCATTTTGATTTTGATTTATTTTTGATTGCATTCACTTGCTTTCATTTATTTCTCAAGGATGATTTATTGTGTAATGCATTTTTGGCGCTGCGATTTTTCCGAAACCACGTGTTGTTGGTTATGCAAGAGCTTTACTTTGAATATTACATTAATGGAACTTCACTAGCCAATAAGGTGGCAATTTTACATTTCCGCACAGGACAAAGCTTTTTTTGAACTTTCGGTAATAGGGTTCGCTTTTCTTTTCGCCCGTTAAAGTTTTTGGTTATTCACGGCGAAAATGGATGGAGTCGAAGCTGTGCTTTCGTCGAGGCTCTGCAACTGAATGAACGCTTCCTGATGTTATACTTTCGCCTTAGCCCGAGCTGGGCCTGGGCCTGGCCCTGAGGTCTGAGCTTCGCTTCGCCCACACCGAGAACAGAGACAGTTTCGAGAGTATTACAGTATTCCTCGATTCTATATTTATGGTATATGATTATTCTATATACTTATGCAGCTTCGTGTGGTGTGTGTGTGTCCGTCTATTTATTTTGGATTTTCGTATAACGGCGACGACGGCCACGCATCTGACGCACACCCTCGCGCCTATCCACAGAATCAAATTACGAGCTCAGTGCAGAGTGCAGGGAGCAGAGAGGCAGTGGGCGCTGCTGTCCGGCGCCCGAATAAGCTGGCGCTGCACTTTTCGAATGTGGTTTAATTGTGTCGCCAGCGCGGAATTTATGAATTTGCGTAAGGGTTCTGTGCTTTAAAAGATATAAAAGGGAAATTAATATTCTTTGAATAATTCAAATTTCAGTTGTTCTGAATATTTTTGATCACAATTGTTTCATGTAGTTTTTGTCTTACATAAAACAACATTTTACATGATGTAAATAACTTAAGGTATTTTTAAGACTTTTCTATAAAATGTACTACGAAAAAAGTATGGTTTTTATTTTTTGTTAACTAAAATTTAATAGAAACCAAGCGAATCTATGATTTTAAGAAATGAATAAATTAAGCACTTTAATAAAATCTTTTTTGAAGTAATTTTTGGTTTTCAAAAGCATAAATATAGCTGCAATTGGCTCCGGGCTCTGAAACTGAATAATTTTGTTGTTCTTCATGGGATCGCAAAGCCTCCATGGGTTCTGTGAATAATACTCGTGCAACATACTCGCACAAATGTAGAATTGAAAATATGAATTATGAATGTATCGAAAGTCGTTCTCTGAGGCGATCTAAATATGAATGCACATCTGATTAGCAGGTGTTGATTCTAGGGTTTTTTATTTAGGAATAAGGAGCATCAATTTAAGAGAAGAAGTTGATGACAGATGCGATTGCAGAAGAGTTGGCAGATTAAGAATTTAGTGAGTAACCCTCACAACAAAAACAAAAAGAGTAAATTAATATTCATACCTAGTGGAAAAATTATAATTATATCAGTTTCATTAGTGTTTGGATCTTGTTTAATTTTAGTGAATAAAATGTGAATTCTTTTACATTTTATTTGATAAACTTAACTTTCTTAAATTTCTTTTACTTCCCTTTTTTAAACATTTTTATGGATTTTATGAAACTAATTTCTAGTTATCTTAAAAACATTGTAATGTAATTTTTTGATATTCGTTGTTCCAGAAAAGTTTTTCTAGGGAACAATTTTTGTTATTTTTTTTGTTTTGGATGTTTTAAATAACGAAATTAAGTAATTAAAATTAATTAATTTTTATTAAAAACGAATAGCACTAATAACAAAGAAAGCAAGAAACAATAGAGCTTACTTCACTTTTTTAGGTATTTGGTTTTAATTTTTTATCAAACTTGAGAGTTTATTTTTTGCTGTTGAACTTCAAGTTTTTTGTTTTAATGCTTGCTTTGGAACTTTTGTCCAAGTGTTTTATTCACCATTTATTTTTCACTTCACTTTTATTCAGCAGGATTTTTGCACAGCGAAGGAAGTTTTACTTTGGTTGAAGCTCGGAACTGAATTGAATTCTTTCTTAGGCGGCTGCATAGTCGTAACCTCAGCTTTGGCCGAGCCGCGGTCTATGTAGAGAGAGTTCTACATAAGAGTATACAGTGCGCGTCATTAGCATAGCGCCGCACTTTAACACTTTCGGTGCATGAGCGCTATACTGACGATACAACATAAGTTGAGTTTATATCAAAAAACCTTAATCAAAAATGATTGAAAATATTCTCTAAATGTGCTCCCGCTATAAGATAATTTATATACATTTTTTAAGCTGATTTATTAGGTGTCGTTAGGTATAAAATTAAAGAGGCGCTAATCTGATGACGTGCTGTGTATGGTTTTATGTAGAACTCTATTCACATAGGCCGCTCTTCTCGGCACCAGATACATATATACATCTGTTCTCTCTCTCTCTCTCAGTGGGCGGTCTGGCAATATCTCTCAGATTATTGTACGACTATATGATTCTATGTCTGATTCTATCTCTATGATTCTACATACATATGCGTGAATGGGCGTGAGTGATCGATCTACATAGGCACCTACATTTGTATTTGGAACATGATGGATAGCTCGGAGTTGTAACACACGCAGCCATCGAATTACGAGCTTGTAGCCTCGCACGGCCGAGAAAAACCCGAGAGAGCATCGCTTCTGGGACCCTCTCATTGGTCCGACGTATGTGTAAGTGTTATATGCGGATCCAAAAGTGTTATACGAAAGAGGGAAACGTACATAAATATGTTTGCACATTTATGTACAAGTCAGGCCTCACCCTTGAATTCTTTATCATTTTCAAGGATAGCTAAATATGCAACTAGTGTGCCCGTATTTTATAGTATCCGTATGGTATATGAATGATTCACAGGTCATTTGTCGGAATCGGTCAGATCGAAATGCTATATCACACATACATATGCATATACCTACATATATGTAGGTGTTGATCGGTTGAATGTTTTAATGTTTTTGTTAATATAAAAATGATATAACATATCCTTGCCATATGTCGATTGATTGTTCCTATCGTAAAAAGAAGGATACATCATCCCATAACGAGGATTCACAGCTTGGTTTTTTGGATCCAAATTCTGTGCATAGTTTCGTCTACGAATATTGATGATCTTATTCAATTTACTTCCCAAGGGTGCACATAACAGCAGGCATAGAAAAATGCGAGAATGTGGGATTGTTTATCTCTATTAACAAGTATATCTGTGGATGTGTATTTGTCTACATTCCTTCTCATATTTATTCGCAGCGAAAAATGAGTGTGGGAACCGCAGCCATGGCGCCAAAACAAAAATCAGCGAATATTTCCCAACTCCTTACCCCCTTTATCGGCTGCTTTCTACGATAGATTCGGTTTTCAAAAGGGTACCGACAAGAAGCACATGGATACAAACAATTCCCCCTTCTGTGGGACTTCAATCATGGGATGTTTATGGATGATGAATAATATAAAAATAATAACCGTTTCGTTTCTCCGAATTGAAAGCGAGAGAAATCAATGGCGTGATCCGAAAAAAGTAGAAATAATTTTATTTAAGGTGCATGGGTGCATTCTTATGCTCGTAAGATATGTTACGATGTATCAAAATGGTCAATGAACATACTCGTTCACCTATTAGCACTCGAAATGTATCTACACACTTTGATATTGCCACGTTTCCATAGCTGATGATTGACCTGAGCACAGTGATGAATAACCGACCAGCAGATCATTTTTAAGGAATGCACTTGAGCCGTTGCTCATATTTCTGATTTCTGTTGATTCGTAGCTGCCAATTTCCTGGTATGTTTGGGGAGTCAAGTGCGAGACTCCGACTCCCAAATAAACAAACTCATTTCACTTGAGAATAAACAACATGCATTGGGAATCGAGTGGTGGTGCCAACCAGTGCAAAAGTGAGTGTGAGAACCGGAGCCGTCTTGTGCCCAGACTACAAGTCAGCAAAAATTCCTCTCCTGAAGGCTCTCTGCCCCGTCTTTATCGTTTGTTTTCCATGATATATTCGGTTAAAAAATGGATACCGGAAAAAAGCTCTTGGATATGGGATTAAAAGTCATCAAAGATGAAGGAAAGTTACGCTAAAATCAAAGTAGGAAGACACTGCCGAAAGATACATTTATTTAATATGTAATCAATTGATTGATATTCTGTTTGACATCTGTGTATTTGCATTTGTGTGTTTGCATCGGTATCTTTTTATTGTCTTTTTTTATTCGAAGATCCTCTTCCTTGGCCTTCTGAATACTCGTACGTTCTGCCATAGACTTCTCTGAGTGTTCCTACCCCGCTTCTAAAGTTATCTAAGGCTCTGGCTGGGCCTGCTTCTTGGGCTCTTTCTATTTTGGATGGATTGTAGATGCACTTTCTTTTGGGAGGCTTAAAGTTTTTACAGGTTTTTTCCTACTCATTTGGTACTCCTATTCATGGAATATGCAAGTTTTCCAAGGGGTTCACGAACTGCTTAGATGTTTGATTACAGAGAAATATACCTATAACCTAAGGCCTGAATTTTCTTTGATCTTTTCCAACGGGCATACTGAAATGATTTATATAAAAATATACAAATGCGTGCATTGGGGGATCATTTTTTGTGTATGTCTGTGGTACATATACATATCTGCATTCCTTCTTATCTTTTGTCGGGCAGTGAAAAATGAGTGTGGGAACAGCCGCCGTGGTGCCAGAATAATAGTCAGCGAAAATTCCACAATTCCCTCCCCTCTTTAACCGTCTGCTTTCTACACTTGATTTGGTTTCCCAGTGCGTACTCGTACTTGGAAAAAATACGTGAATATGAAGAGACGACAAGTCAGTAAACAATTTCCCCCTTTTTGCGAGACTTCAATCACCGGAAGTTTATGGCCGATGAAAGAAACCCACCGCAATGGACAACAATAATAATTTTTCCGAATATTCTATTGAAACACAATCTGCGAGGGAACTCAATGGGGTGATAGTTTATCTATCTGAAATTCTTGCCTCTTGCAAGGCATTCCTCACACTTTGTTTACTCCAACCAGTTAGACTATCTAGTGGTACATCTTAGAATGAACGCTTTGCACAGAACCCTACATTTCTATTCATTTCTCTTTCGTTTATTTTTTATTTTCTGCGCCACTCACCGCCAAAGCAGAAAACCGTTAAATTCAAATCTGAGATACCAGGCGAACATAAATCAGCAGAAGGTCACTGCCTTTTTTGATTCCTCGCTTTTTCTTGTTTCTCTTTGTATTTCGTTGCTCTCTTTCTTCGCTCTACTTTTTCTCATTTTCTGCCTCCACTTTCCACCGCTCAAATGGGGGAAAACCGTTAAATTCAAATCTGAGATACCAGGCGAACAGAAATCAGCAGAAGGTCGCTGCCTTTTTTGATTTCTCGCTTTTTCTTGTTTCTCTTTGTATTTCGTTGCTCTCTTTTCTCTCTCTCCGCGAGGAGATATGATGCCAAAACTCTGTCGGTAGGGCCTGCCTGTAGACATGTCCCGGAGATATGTCGCTATGCCACCAGGCAAACAGAAATCAGCTGGAGGTCGCTGATTTTTTTAATTTCTCGTTTTTTAATCTCATTTTAATTCGTTGCTGTCTTTATTCGATCTTCCCTTTCTGCCTGAATAATGAGCAAGTAATTTATAAACTATAAAAATAAATAAAATATAATAAAACAGGCTTAACTTTGTTAGTAGATATATATTTATTTTTTATTTGATTTATTTATCGTTTAATTTCGATTACACGCAATAAGCTAATTTAATAATAAGTATCTTGTATCTTGTGGATTGTGTTTGAGAGACTTATACGCATTTTGTTTTTTATTACTGGATCGATTACGCTAAGGATTAAGTACATTTACGGTGTGTATGTGTGTGTCTTGGACGGATTAGTATTACGTTAGGCGCAAAAAAAAAATATATATAATATATATAAGATAGATAAGGATAGGAAGGAAAATCGTGAAAAGTATTTTAGTGATACCCGTTGAAAGGAAAACCATTGGAAGCCCGCATATCATTTTGTGATTCTTCTGATCCTCTGCCGCCTGTCGTGTGTGTCAATTAGGAAGGTGTTGCAGTTGCAAGGGCCGCAGTGTGGACATATGTAGCTGGGATATACACGTATCTGTATCTGTATCTGCATCTATATCTTCTAGCTCTATTCTGTAGTAATACTTTTATTTCAAAACCTGTGGAAACCCTCTTCTATGGGTTTATGGGTTGTGCTACTCGGAATCTTTTCGTTTTTGTGCATGTGGCAGTTGCCCCAAAAATTAAATCCACGGTGTGTGTTGGGGCTGGACTCTGTATATACATCATATATATGTAAAAAAAAAGTCGGGGCAGAACTGAATATTCTAATAAAAATATAAAAAGGGCAGCAACATTTCTCCTCCTACTTCGCTCTCTCTCTCTCTCTCCCTTTCCATTGTGACAATCGAAATGCTTAGGGCAGGGCAGCATATAGGATCACTTAGACGAACTATATCTAAATTGGAATATTTAACCCATGCTCTCTGTCTCTCTCTCTTTCTCTCTGGCTTGCTCTATCTCTTTCTCATTCGCCGCTGGAGCTGCTGGGCGTTTCAAACACACAAAAGTTTTGGTTTGATTTTTGCAGTGTTTTAAAATAAAGCGTTTCCAGTGCTTAGAAATTCCATTACTGGAAGATCGGAGCTTGAACCTCCAAGCTTGATGATCCTTGAACCTTGAACCTCATCCGCTTTGAACTGACATTTTGTGGGGATTTCTTTGCTGCGAGTTATTTTTAATGTCAGGCAATTGTAATTGGCACGTTTTGTTTGTTTGTTTTGTTTGTTAATTAGTGTAAGAATATAATCGTCTACGACCTATGGGAATGTGTGGAACCATGGACTGATGGGCTTGCAGCTGAGCTCGAGCAGAAGGGCCCAGACACCCCAACCCACCCAAAATGGACATGTGGACGCGTGCTGCGCCTTCCTGCTGAAGCTGCCGAGCTGGCAACCCCTCCATCCGGTACGCTGATTTTTGTTTAGTCGATTGTTAATAGTAGAAGTGACAGTGTGACTACTCGAAGGAAGGGCTCTGGCCTACCACTTGCGCGGCGGCATGGGCAGCTCCTTCTCGGCATGATAGACACTGCGATGGGTCTCCACATACTCGCTCTGCGATTGGGTCTGGGCCAGGACGCGCTGCTCGCCGCTACGTCCCGAGGCTATGGCTAGGGGCTGCAAGAGTAACCAGAGAGGAGTCAGTAAATGCAATCAAATGCCCTGGGAGCATCATTCTCCGCGAACCCACCTGACGTGCTCGACGAGCATGTGGTGTGCCCTCTGGCGAGGAGATCTCAATCTCGAGGTCATCGGGAGCGGTCCAGTGCTCGGTGAACTCGCTGGCGGAGCGTGCCAGCGAGGGATGACTGAGCGAGCGATGGAAGGAGCGTCGATCCTCGTCGTCATAGTACTGCATGCGATAGTAGCTGCTCGCATCGCTCACGTTGTCCAGCTGGTCCGCCTGCGGGCGGCCAAAGTCCACCGTCACCTCCGACATGGAACGGAAGTCGTTGTGGTCCGTCTGGTAGGAGGTGCGCGAGCTGCGTCTCGAGCGCTGCATATTGAAGGGTCCCACCGGCTGGCCGGCGCCGCCCACTTGGAGCGGCAGGCCGGGATCGTTGCGTATGGTGCGCACGCTGGAGCCGCCATCGCTGTCGTATTCGTAGAGCGTCGGCAGGGAGCTGCGACGGGAGCGTGTGTCCCAGGGCTGCGGTGGGGCCTTCTTGCCGCCACGCCTGGGCAGACGCATCTCCACATCGGTGTCATCGTCGCTGGGCGGGGGCGCCAGTATCCGTATGATGACGTCCCACGTCTGCGGCTCGAACATCCGCTCGTAGCGCGTGTCCTGCCGAATGCGCTCAAAGTCCTCGCGCACCACAGCCTCCGTGAGCATCGAGCGCAGCGTCGACTGTGTGGTGATGATCTCCTTCCACTTGGCCCGATCGTCGTAGCTGATGTTGTGGTAGCTGCTGCTGCTGTTCACGTTGTGCACCGAGCTGGCGTCGTCGCCGGCCGGTCCCGACATCTCGGACATTTCGGGCATTTCGGGCTCCTCCAGTATGCGTATGAGCACATCCCAATTGGGCACATCCATGTCCTGGGGCGGCACCTCAATCGGCTTCATGTTGCCCACCAGCTCGGGGCTGGTCAGCTTCAGTTTGTTGTCGTGTATCTGGGATGGGGGCTCCGCGGGCGGCAGCGACAGCTCGCTGCGCTCCATTTTGGGTGTCAGCGTCAGTCCCGAGGCGCTGGATATATCCGAGAAGTTCTCCCACAACTGCTGCTCCCGCTCGCTGGGATAGTTGCGCACCTTCACATCGAATTTGGGATCGACGGGCGGTGCTGGCGGCGGCACCGGTGGCAGCGGTGCCTTCGGCTTGCTCTTGTACTCGGTCACCCTGCGCTTGTGGCTCTCAATGTCCTCGATGGTCTTCTTCTCGGTGACGGTGCGCAGGTAGACATCGTCCACCGTGTGCGAGGTGACATGCGGCAGGGGCTGGGGCGGCACTGGCACTGGCACTGCGGCCACTGTCATCATCGAATGGTGTGCATGGGTATGGGGCAGCGGCTCAATGGGCACATACTCATCCTCGTAGTAGTGCATCGAGTCCACGGTCCTGTCGTTGGGCGGCTCCGAGGACAAGTCGGTTATCTCGCTGGGTGCGCGCGTGCCGCCGCCGTCGGTGTAGGTGTAGTCGGACCAGGTCTCCGGCCGTCCGTCCACCACCTCGTGATGGGTGCGCGTGTACACCGAGAACTTGGGCTCTGCCGGCGGCGGCAGCGGCATCGACAGCGGCAGCTGTGGGGCTGGATGCAGCTCGGGCACGTACGTGAACTGCGACTGCATTGTCTCCACCTGCGGCGGCAGCGAGTCCATCGTCATGATGCTCTCCCGATCCTCGTACGCCTCCATAATGGTCGACAGATTGTTGCGGTCGGGTCGCAGCGTTGCCACGCTCTCCGTGTCCGAGGTCACCGGCGAGGGCACTGGCGGCGGCGACTTCTTCACCCGCACCTGGACATCGAACTTGGGCGAGCCCTCCTGCAGCAGGGGTATCGCATGCCGTGTGGTAATCGCCGCCGTTGTGACCACCGCATTGGCCACGGGCATCTCCTGGGCGGGCGCATAGTGATCGCTGTAAATGCTCGAGGTCTCCTGGACAAAGGCCCGATTCTCGAAGCTGCCCGCCGAGCTGAACGGCAGCGATCGCGTGTCGATCTCCTCAATCTCCGAGTGCGACTCGCTGGGATAGTCCGAGGGTATGAGCGCGCCCTCGCTGCCCGAGGAGGAGTAGACGGCCTGCAGGGCGGCATGGGCGCGCGGAATCTTGACGCCCTCGAAGACGCTTATGTTGCCCACGCTGCTGCCGCTCAGTTTCGTGATCTCGGAGCCACTGCCCATGCTCATGGGCAGGCGCCGCACCACCGGTATGGGTCGGCTGCGCAGGCAGTAGTAGGAGACGGCCAGGCCCAGCAGCAGGAGCGTCAGGAACATAATGGCACAGATGATCATCAGTATCTGGATGCTCTTCAGCGGCGGCTGCAGCACAGAGCTGGTGGCAATGGGATTCAGGCTGCGGGCAGGAGATTCAAGATTCAAGAGTCAAGTCAGGGAGAGCTTATCCCAGGGGCTACTCACATGGGTGCTGGCAGTGCGGGCGGCAGTGACGGCACTGGCGGTGGATAGCGGCAGACAATCGTAATGATCTCGTCCCCATCCATCTCCAGATTGGCATGGAAGCGCACAATAATGTTGTTGGTGAAGACACGTGTCGGATTCTGTGGGAGGGAAGGGGATTCTGTAGTCGAACGGGCAACCGGCAGTCCGTGTGGCAGGCCTTACCTGTATGGTGCCACAGCCCTTGAGGGGCAGCTCCAGGCGATAGCTGAGCGCTCCCTTGCCACTGACGCGACACGCACTGCTGCGGTCATAGTCAGCCTGAATGATGCCGTGGAATGGATCGTTAAACTTCATATCAACCTGCAATACGAAATGAGGCACAGTGTCAGTGTCGGAGTCAGCGTCTGAGGCTGTGAGGCTTCAGAGGTCAGGCAGGGGCTTGGGTTAGGTCGGGAATTTACCTGCATGGAGCCGGCGGCACAGTTAAGCGCTGCTTTGGTGCGATTCAAGAAGATCAATGGGCTGATGTCGTCCAGTTTGGTTACCTTGACAAAAACGAAACAAAGGAACAGCAACAGAAATTAATGATTTGTAGGGCGCCAGCCACCCAACATTCACCTGGATTCCCAGTGTGTGTTTAAATGCGTGGGAAGAGGGTGGAGAGTGGAGAGAGAGAGAAAGCGATGCTCTTCAAGAGAGATGCACCACTGATTAGCATATTATGTAAGCTACGCTCGTACTGCCCTCCATGACTGCGCTTCCGATTTCTGCATGCACGCCATTACAATACCTTATACGGATGGGATGCTTCAGGGAAACTCCCAGGGCCTCGAGACCAGTCCATTGTTTCTTTTTGTTTCTTTGTTTTTTTTTTTTTTTTGGGGCCAAGAGAGCGTGACAGCAGGAAGACAGCAGGCGGAGGCAACAGCACACTGAAAATATGCATGGACCTACCCACCTACATACTCGTACATTGTTGGGGGCACTGGAAAACGTACTGCCACAGTAGGTTGCCAGAACGAACACGCAGGAGAGTCAGTAGCTACTGGCTGGCTATAATGGGGTATACTTCCCTGAGAGCTCTTGGCTGGACTTTTATATTTAATTATGAACAGATTGAAACTCCCAATAAATTTATTACCAAATAAAGGCAATGCCTTGGAAGAAATTATTGCAGAGAGCTTTTAATGCCTTAAAAGACATACAAAGCCATTTGAGCTCTAGCTTGAATTTATAATCCTCGAATGTAGCTCCCAAATCGGGGCTCATGTTAGGAAAGAGAGACACCTTAATGAAGACATTTAATCATGGCTTAAACTTAAGCCCCAGCCAACAGACATAACTCTTTTTGGTGTCGTTTCGACTGTCTCGTAGCTGGGAGGCTGATTCTGTTTAACCTGCGATTAGCCAACAAGGCCCTTCTTACGTATGGATAAGCCCCATTCATGTGGAGGGGTCTTGGGCTTAGACAGAGGCTTACCTTGCCGTCCAGTGTCGCCTCCTCGGGCAGACCGTTTGTGGTGTAGTTGCCGCTATCGCCATGTTGCACGTAATTGGATTGGGCCGCAGCCTGTCCGCTGCAGATAAGCAGCAGGAGAGCCGCCATTAAGCAGCAACGACGATTGGTGCTGCTGCTGCTGGCCCACAATGGCCCCGGGTCCGAGTTCATTTTGGTAACGTAGTATCCCGCCTGGCTAACAGAGAGAAGCAACAGAGACTGAAGACTGGAGACTGGACACTGCGACTGCAACAAAAGAGACTGCAACGAAAAGAAAAATGCATATACAATTAGCACAAGGCAATGGAAATCGCACTGGACTGAACATACGCCTCTTGGACACACAGCGAAAAAAGGCAGCCCTGAGCAACATTTAGTTGCACTTGGATTTTAATATTTATAACAATACATATTTAATTTAATTATTAAAATATATATATATATTTATTTATTTAATATCATTTATTTAGTTATTTATTTTTGCCTGAGCTGAGCCCTACACTTTACCCTATTGTTTATGTCCAAAGAAAAAAGACCTTCCAGGCTGAATTTGATCTAAATATATTTCATATTTCAATTAAATATTTCTCATATTTAAATTAAATATATTTCATATTTCAATTAAATATTTTGATAAATTATGAATATTTTATTTTTAGTATTTATTTAAAAGTCGTTTATATTTTGATTAAATAGGAGCCGTTTTAAAAATAAGTTTTCATAAATTTCTGTTACAAGTCAAATTTTTAATTTCATTTTTTTAATATGAAAATGAAATGTTTAATTTGAATATGTCTGTATTTCTTTTTACTATGCCATTTTTTCTCAGTGTATGCAAAAGGTAGTACAGTGTGTGGTCAACAGAATTTTAATTGTTCTTTAGACCTAGCAATATTTTAGTTATATCTTCAATTAAATGTATTAAATGCAAAATTCGTAGACTATAATTTTTGTAGATAAATAAAAATGAAATGAGAAAAAGGATTATGAGGAATGCTTGGCCAAGTAAAAGAAATTTTGGAAATTGGTAGATCACTTAATAAAATAAAAATAATTATTTCCCTGTTGTTTGTCTTGTCAATTGTTCAATCTCGTTCGACTGCCGATCGTTTCTTTAAAAAACTTAGAGAACATCAGTGTTTGCCGCCCTCAAAGGTATGGGCAGCATTGCTTGATATGTGCTCAATATTTACCCCGTTCTCTTGCCTAGGGTGTTTACTGTACTTTGCTTTTGAGCTATGGCTAGGGCTGGGCGATCGTGACGCAGATGGAGACCGCAGAGTAGGCCGCAGTGGCAGTGGCAGTTGCAGCTGCAGCTGTGTGTCGATCGATTCTTCGATGAGAGCGGTGCAGCTGTGCATAACTGTGGGTCGGTGGTTGGCCTGGCCTACCTGGCCAAATTGAACCCACCGAGAAAAAATGGACGAAAAAATGGGGTCTCTGGTCGCCGATATTTGATTTATCTGCTGGCAAATGGCCCGCACGCAGCTGCTGGCGGTTTTTTTTTCGCTTGCCCCGAATTTAGATCACCCCAAAAAAACGTTGCAATGGCGTAGCGGATGTGGGATATACAATGACGAATGTGTGTGTGTGTGTGTGTGCGAGTATCTATGAGCACAGGTATGCCCCGTTAGGTCGTATCTGCGATCATCTCATCGTCATCGTCAACGGCGGCAGTCGCAGCAGCAGCCGCGGTCTGCCCCTGCCTCGCCCAGAGCAGCGGAGCGGCCTTCTGTCAACGACCTTCGTGCCAAATATTTTTGCGTTTCAACAGCAACAGCAACCACAATGAGATACAAAAGATACAAAGATACACGTGTGTATGCGGCTACATGTACATATGTTAGAACCAATTTTCCCTTTGAAATGGGTTCGAAGAGCTTTCTCTCCGAGGAGTGGCAATGGCTTGGAGCTGGAGTTCAAGCTGGAAGCTGTAGACTTTTGGGAGCTCTGATCTATGAAGGGGCAAACGAACAACAGATGTTCCAATGTCAATGTCAAGAGATTGATGGGTCGCCCAAACCGAAGACCGAAGACCGAAGACTGTAGGAGCTGTAGTAGCTGTAGAGCTCTGCCAGCGGAGGCTTTCGCAAATTTATACAGATACTCGTATGGGATGGAATGGGATGGGATGGGGGCATCCACTTACACTGGCGATGGAACGATGGATCGATTGGAGGCTGCTTATGGTGCTGAGCGTATTGCATAAAAGCAAAGCAATCGTAGTCATACGCAATACGAAAGACTTGGCGAAACGAGGCAGACAGCAAGACAGACCAGACAGCAAGACAGGCAGATATATCGATGTCGATGCTGAAGTCGTTGCTGATGCTGATGTCGTTGCTGCGCAGACCAATAAAGCGAGACAACACCTACGACAATTTTGCCATATTTGTCAGGCAAGTTGCCTTGAAGCGGATCTCCTGCCCCCCGCACCACTGTCCGTTTGACTGCATTTGCCACAAGATACGATACTCAGTCTCGCACAAAAGCCAAGTCAAATCGAATCGAATCGAGTTGAGTTGAGGCAAAAAGCCAAGACAGCAGCAACAAAAAAAAAAAGTAAAGCAAAGCCAGCAGCGCAGACACAGACACAGACATGGCTCTTTGCTTTTGTGGCTTAAATTCTACTTGATTTGAGTTAACCATTTTTCGCCAAACAAGTTTTTCAGCCAACACAGAGACAACCACACACACACACACACACACACACAGATATACGAGGCGAATCTTTGAATGTACGTAGGAGAGCAATTTAGACAGCCAGTCCCAAGCAAAAAGGTAAGACAACCAACAGGGCCGGCCAGGTGGGTAAACCAAAGAGTGGGGCTAATGACGGAGTGGGGCTGCCTTCTCCTCCACCTCCATCTCCACCTCCTGCTTCTCCCTCTTCTTCGCTGTTCGCGGCTGCAGAAAGTGCAACTGCCGCAAAGCTATGGCAGCGAGCCAGCGAGCGAGAGAAATATGTGAGATTTGTCAAGGTTGTTGTCATGTATCCACCAGTCCAGGACAGGCCAGGCCAGAAACATATGTAGGTACATACATATATACATATATTCGTTATCAATCGCAGCCATGAGTCATGGCTATAAAAGTATCTCTCACAATTTTTGCTTCACATTAGAAGAACTTGTTTTGATCAGCAAACGATCCAAACGATTGAACAAATTCAATGGGACAATATTATACAGGCATATGGCATAGGTCGCTTGGGCTAGAAACACTCGTAAGAAAGTGGCTGAGCTAATTGCGAAATGCCATAAGAAAAAGAAAAAGAAACGCAGCAGTATAAGCTTTAAATCACAGAGCACTTGAAAGAACGACTTGAAAGGAAATTATGAGTCATGTTGGAAAATTAGATGACCACACTCGCAGAAGCAGTGGAGAAAAAGTAGAAGCGAACACTCGTGAATGTCTGTGGGGCTCATATGATTGACTCATATCAGCACTTCTTGGAAGAACAAAACAAACACTGAGCAATACATCGATATGTTTGTATGAGGCTCTCCACTTCCTTGCTCTAAGCTAGTCTACCTCCACGAGCGAAACTACTTGGGTGCATAGAACGCTTTCCTTTATAGGCATAGTCATAATACTTCCTTATGGAAACATCAATCAAGTGTACACTCATTCTCCTTTATTTTGAGTGATTTCTGTGTAGCGTTTCGAATGCGAGTATGTAGTTTTAAAGCTACGTGACACCTTGGGACATTGGGACATGGGCTACCGATCGTGTGGGCTGTCATAAACCAAAGACCTCAGCGAAATCTTTTGTCATTTATCTGGTGGGTAATTCAGTTAATGTTTGTGTTTGTGTTTGTTTTTGTTTTTGTGCATGACACAAAACTCTGTTGCTAAATATAGTTAGCTATTAGCTGTTGTATAAGCTGCCGCTGCACTA
Source organism: Drosophila ambigua (assembly GCA_018150905.1). Lineage (NCBI taxonomy): Eukaryota > Metazoa > Arthropoda > Insecta > Diptera > Drosophilidae > Drosophila > Drosophila ambigua. The sequence goes on along the minus strand of JAECWS010000151.1, from coordinate 1,682,579 downwards.
CAGACCTTATGAAATTCTCTGCAGATGCGATCATGCGTTAAGCTTTATCGAAAAAGCATATGCCCCCACACATACATATGTACTATATACTCTATAAATGTACATATGTATACATTTTCCTAAATTATCTCAAGTCACGCAAAATAAATTTAGAAGTTCCAGAGAGCCGGCAATTAATTGGGGATTAGAGTTCTTTCAGGTGTATGGAAATTTCGGATACAAACACACACAGACAGACAGACGATGCCCAACAATGATGCACATCATACATACATACATACATGCATACATACATATGTACAGGTACTTTGGCATGTATTAAAGATACACAGCGGTGCACAGTGTTCACCCATACATCTGTACATAGGTTTTGCTTTGTCGCTCCTCGAATAACGAACAAAACTGGTATTTTTTTAACTTGTTGCTGCTGCTGCTGCTGCCTTGCCCCATTCCACTGCCCCCCGCCGCCCGTCTACCCCCGATGGGAGCTCTGGTTTAATGATTACGCGACGCGGTCGCTGCCGTTGCTGCTGCTGCTGCTGCTCCAAAGTTGACGGAAAGGCGCCCTGTGTGCCGGAGTAAAGCGTCAAGTATGTAACGACGCTGCGCATGCGCCCAGTCTCTCACTCTCTCACTCACTCACTCACTCTCTCGCTTTTAGCCTCTCCCAAAGGCCGCTTGCTTGCTTGCCTAATCGGTGGAGGGAGTAAGCCTCATGCGTAAGCCCAAGTTACAGTGAGTGCTAAGCTCAGGCACCACCACCACCAACAGCAGAAGCAGCAGCAGCAGCAGAAGCGGTGCTGTGGTGTGGTGGCTTCTATGGCGGCGTTTTGGGCAACATTCCAACAGTGCCGATGCCCACGCATTAACCACAAGTACACCCATGGCACTGGCACTGGCACTGGCACTGAGCTGAGCAGAGACTGAACTGAGGTTTGTGTGTATAGGCTGGATGGGATTATGAACGAGGGCGGAAGCTACAGTTCTGAGTAGATGGAATCACGGTGCAGCAAAAACAGGGGAATGCAGCAAAAGAAAGTACATACTTTCAGTTGCAATTCCTTGGAATTTGTTCAGTTTCTATTTACGAATTTTGCACATTTTCTATATCTTCTTTTTAGCATAGAAATTCCTATAACAAAAAAACAGGTATTACTTTCATAATTCTATTTTTTTTAAAGCTGTTAGCTGTTTATTTAAAACATATTTTTCTGTGAATCTTTGAACTTTTTTAAAGCTGTTCATTTTTAATCAGAAGAGTATCATATTCTTCTTTGAATTCATTTGCATGGAATCCAAAAACAAAGCAGCTGCCTTTGCGTTTGGTTAGCATGCAAATTGATAAACAGCTGGGTCTGAAACTGCGTTTAAATTCAGACACTTGGAAATACTCGAAAGAAAATTTTGATTAGCCAAAAAAAAAACACAAAAGTTCCACTCCAAAATGGATAATCTTTGCAAACATTTGCCCCACTTTTTTACCTATTTTGTGCCACTCAAAAGAAGGATGAATGAGAATATACTGCGGTTCCATTCAGAACCTACACTTAGTACTCAAATGACCCTCGGTTCTGCGCCAAGCTCAGCTCTCCCCGCAAATAATTAATTCGAGTGAAGCGTAAGAACTTGTTGAAGTGCAGCATCAGCAGTAGCAGTAGCCGTAGCAGCAACAGCAACAGCATCGGTAGCATCAGAAATGATTGTACACAGAAGGCAGACGCCATCGGAAATGATTGTGAAGTGAAGCGACGGAACAATAGAATTTAATGAACACATCAACGATGCGATGAGGTGAGGTTGCGGTTGGGGTTCGGGTTTAGAACTCTCCTCCTCTCACATTCTCGAGTCGAGTCGAGTCCACTCCAACTCCACTCCACTCCACTCGATACTCTGATACTCGGATACAATTGAGTGGCACTTTCTCGGATCAGTGGCAATTTGTTCTGTCAGGGGATTACTGTACTTTTTTCTGTTTGTTGTTCTGTGTGGGGGAAAGCAGGCCCTCGATCGACTCTATTCTATGCTCTGTTCTATTGTGGGGAGTGGGAGATGAGGATTCGGTATTGGGTTGGGTATTGGGGGCTGCTGCCATTGTCAACTATCAAACAATTGTGTGGAAAAGGTGAACAGACAGGCGTATGAGTAATACAAATTCCTGGCTGATCGATCAATCGCTTGAATGATGATGATGATGATGATGATGTATATCCAATTCCCAGAACATTGTCCCGATCGATAGGCTGTGTGGCTGGCGTCCAATACTAATTAGACGGGCACTGTGTGTGTTTTTTTTTTTTGCTCGTTTCATGTTCGTGTGCACAGTGCGCTGCATTTGTTTGTTCACACCATAGCACCAGCAGCAGCACAGCCAAACACAGCAAAGCTGTACAAATAGCTTAAAACTAAAGTCTTAAATATAGGATTATGGGATGTACATAATTATTTCCTTTTTGTTTTCGAAGGTTACTTCATTGGACATGCGAATGCGACGCCTGCACTGTTTTAATTGTTTGTTTTCATAATTTGTAAGCCGAAAGAAAAAAGAAAATAAAAGGAAACAATAGCAACCAAAAAGAGTTAAACATTTTACCAGTAAACTACTAACATGAACACTGCACTTTTGTTGGTATTTAATTTTATTTTTTGCTCTTTTGTTATGCTTCAAAAGCGCGAGATAGAGAGAGAGTAAGAGATTTCGCAACGGTATTACGGGACTTGGCTTTGCTGTACCAAAAAAAAAAAAAAAAATAAACCAATTTAAAACAACAACAAAAAGTATACACACAAAACTTGGATTTGTTTTTTGTTTCTTTACTTTTTTTTTGAGTGTGTATTTTGTTTCGGGTCGCGCTCCGACGCTTTAGCTCTAGCCGCGCTCTGGGCCTCGATGCCTCGTTGGGTGTGGGATTATTATTCAATGCCGATTCTGTGCGAACTACAACTGTCTCGTCTCTGTACTGCTGCGGGTCTGTATCGTGTCGTGTCGTGTCTTTCGTTGGTAACACTTGTCCGTAGCCCGAACGCGCTCTAGTGGATTACCTGCTAGCGACTGACTTCGACTGCCATGCCACTCCATTCCGGCTGAGTCTGTGCATTCATAAATCTCTCTCTCTGAGCCAACTCTACACCACACGCTCTCCCTCTGTTGCCAATGTCCGCTGTCCGTGTCGGTGTCTCTCGCTCTTTCTCTCGCTTTGCTGGGCCACCGATGCGCATCGGATACACCGCCGTCGGTTGGAGCTGAAAGCTGAAGCTGGCCCTCGACCCACGAAACCTCGACAGACGAAAGCCCAGCTCAGAGAGCGAGCCACGATCGGTATCTCTATCTCTGGCCCAAAAGTATCTCTCGCCGTGTGTTGCCAAACCTGTTGCGTTCGTTGCTTGGCTTTAATTGCGCTGCCTGCCCCACCTCACCCTCTCCCACTGCGCCGTCATTGTCTCTCTGCTGTTTGTTGTCCATTAGACAAACTGAGAGTTAGCCCCCCGCAATTTTGTGCTCTCTATAGCTCTCTTTTCGGGTGGGAGAGAGCGCCACGTAGTACGCAAACCACTCTCCAATCCCCACGAGCAACGAGAAACAGACAATCAATGCACTCGCCAAGAGCTGCCTGCGCCCACAGAAAGCCGTCCTTCTCTCGCGAATCATTGGCCGTACAGTGAGCACTCTACAGAGCAAACATACCAATAAATATCGTGTCTTCAGCTTGGACTTCCAGTCAATTAGTTTATCTTGTTTCCACCGTATTTAGCAGCATTCAGTAGTGGCCTCAGGTCGGAAGGCACTTTTGGTCTGGACATTATCAGGGCAGCGTATCCAGGGCCCTGGCTAATAAATAATCAAGTCAATGGGGTATTCAGGACCAGCAACAGTAGCTCTACTTACTCGAAGAAAAGCCTTGTGTACTTGCAACAGAAATCCTTAAGCTATGGCCCCACCAGGCTACAAAAACTCGAACCTTTATCATTCACAACAAATTTGCATAATTAGTAGCTTATTTTGTGGGTAACTAATGCCACTAAAGAAATATAATATTAATAATAATAATATTAGATATATGCTGGTAGCGTATTTTGATTAAGAATGTACAACACCAGCCACACAATTTGGATACATCAGATGTACGTGCCCAAAAAGCGTATCTTTTAATTTTTTATTCCAGTACATTGTTCCACGCTATAAATTCAAAACATAAATCAAATTAAAAGTTAATCTCTTTTTTCTTCTTCATCCTCAACAGTTTAAATGTAGGTTTCTTTCTCCGCTATTGTTGCTATGGTTTTTGGTGCTTCTTCTTTGGTTTTTATTCTCTGAGAACAAGGAACACAGTCCTTGCTCCTTGGATGTGTTCTGTTTCTTGTGGTTTATATTGATAATCGTCATCTTTCAGTGTTGCTTCATATGGGATGTTCCTTGTCCTTCTCATTTCTTAGTTTTGTTTATTCTTCCAGTGTAGGTTCTTCATTGCTCTTCTTCATTATGCACGCCTTCCTCATTAAGTACCAAGCGGAATTTGGTATATTTATTTACTAGCTTAATGCGAAACGAGGAATTCAGAGGATTGTAACGCAAGTCAAATACTTTCATGCGGTCGCTCTTTAAGGGCTGACTTATGTCAAATTCTGCAAGATACAATGGATCGGAATGGATAATGTTTAACGACGAGTAAACCGTAGCGATGAAGTTACCAGAAATGAAGTTGTTCTGAGTATACAAATGGCTCAAATTCGGCAGCTTAAAAACTATATCGGGCAATGCGTAAAACAAATTAGATGATAAGTCGAGTGTCTCCAATACTGGCAGATTGCCCATCTCCACTGGCAGTATTGCCAGAAAGTTGTGCGATATATTTAGTTCTGAAACGATTAGATGATTAGTAGATATCTAGCTATAAGGTAATCTGCTAATTGATTCTTACTGGTAAGGCCCAGGAAATCAAGTGCCAATTGTGGTGGTATATTATTCAGTAAATTTCCGCTGATATCACACTCCTTCACCTGAGCATGCGACACAATGTTGAAAACAGCTGGAGGAAATACGGTGAGATTGCTCGCTTTTAAATCTGCAAGAAGGAAGTTCCTGGTTAAGCTATCAGATTTAAAGAACTGGGTGTTCTGCATTTGATACAACTGATAAAATTAAAGTCCATTGCTAAAACTGTAAATAAAATTTCAAATAAAAATATTTATCGAAATCCTTGCATCTACGAGTATGTATGACCACAAAAAAAAAAACGAGAAGGAACGTGTGAGTCGCATCTGGGGACGAGACTCTACTTATACCCGTACTCCCAGACACCCAGACACGAGACACGGTAAAAAGTTGTGCACGCACACGCGGATAATGTAGTAGCTCGATGGACTTTCATTGGATTCGAATCATTGCATTGAAGGCCACAATTTTCCGAGGCGATGAAGCTTTTCCCATAAACATCACTACTACACGCACAGAATTCCAAGAAAATGGAAGTCTCAGCGAGAGTTACACACACACACACACAAATTTACGGGACGATACGTTGAAAGCGGCGAGAGACTTCCACGAAACGTTGCACTTGCGCGCTGAAATTACCGTAGTGGCAGCTACAAGTCTACGAGAAGATTCCCTTGTGTTGCAAGTTCAAAATGTCGCTGTATTTGATGCCTTTTTCTAATGCAAATGTCCGTATGTAAGCACGTATGTGCTTAGATTTGTGTATGAATGTGTGTGACGTGTGACTTTTGCAAAAACTTACCAAGGACTCCTGTCTCTCTGGCCTTCTCGCACTTCGGATACAGCGGAAGCATCTCGTCAATTTGTTCAATCAAATCCATATTTTAACTTATTTTTAGACTATTGTTTAGCAGTATTTGGGGATAACTTGGGAAATTTTCGCTCGTCCCGTAATCTTTGCCGCTGGAAAATGAGTTTTGTCCGGTTGAAAATGTCAGGGTTACTACCTTCCTTGAAGAAGTATATTTATTGGTATTTTATCGACGGTAAAATTCGCTGAAATTCGCAGTTCGAATATTTAAAAGTTTCATATGGGCCTTCCCGCACAACCCGAAACTAGTTTTGGGAGAATTTAGACAATTTACTGTTGACTGACAATTGGAATCCTTTGTTTTTAAATAACCAGAATGTAGTCGATAACAATATTCATAGTTGGCAATCGCTTTGCGACGTCATAAATTCACAGCTCAAAGTGGAGGACTAACGGCCAAGCGATCCACATTCAGGCTGCTATGAGCTGACCATCCGGCCCGGACCTGGCGGCCAAACAAATGTTGGAGCCGGAATAACGCTGCCAGCCCAAAGGTGCCGATCCTACTTACGAGCTATCCCTTGAATTTCCCGCGTAGAACCAGTGTGACCCACATTTGGCAGGTCAACTGTTACGTCAAAAGCCCCTGTCTGTTGATATTTGAGCAAATACTACACCTTGCCATCCGCTGGTGATGCGCTCTACCAACAAGCATCTACTGAACATATTTTCGATCAGTTTAAGGTAATCTTTATTCAATTTTCAATATATTAATTATTAATGTTTTTGCCGTTGGCGTGTACACACTAATTTTCCGATTTGACGATATTCATCGCATATTGCGTGCTATATATCGATTACAAATACAAAGCACATGTGGCTAAAATTAGTTCATTTGGAATTTAATATCCCGCGTATTCATTTTGGATCGAATTTCAGAGCATTCAGATCTTACACCTGTAACACTCATATATATATCAACAGATTATATCGCATTAGATGCGGTACGATACGATACATATCGCAAACGTTGCTGAAATATACATATGTGAATGGCAAAAACGGTAAACGGTCTTTCGCATATTATTATTATTTCAGGGCAAGCTGTTTTCTTTTATTTTCTTGAAACAATGGGTCAACTTCAGGAGGATTGGTCACAGTGGAATCCCATGGTCTTGGATTTCAACAACGAACGCCTTAACAATTACGCCGAGGAGTGTGGCCAGAATGTGGTTGAGAAAGCGCAAGTGCCACTGAACCCGATCGACATGCGTAAAAAAGAGGCTGGCAAGGCAAACGCCGAATATCCGTACTTGATTCTAAAGAAAAAAGTTAGTTCAGTCACCAAATGTGCGGTGTTTAATTTCTTTGACCAAAGCCATATCCGCAGCATCGATATGCAGCCTAAATCGGACACCTTCAGAGTGTTCTTTAATGACTTGGGGTAAGTAGAATGGACCTGCCTCTTTGCGTGTTTTGCTAAATATCTCTCGCTGCAGTTCCTTGGAGGCTGCATACTCGCAACTGGAAGCATTTCCACAATTAATGAAGTTGCATCGAAGCCGTTTCGGCGCCGAGGGAAAGCCAAAGTCCATTGTGAGCCCCGTCAACGCATTCGCCGATCCAGTTAAAGTTCCAGCAATAGCGCCAACTGCACGTGGCGTAATTGATTTGAGCTCGCGCACAATACACGTTTCGACCAGCGAAAATATGCATCCAGAGTTCCTGGTTGTGCCAATTGTGGCCGCTACGTCCTATAAGGGCAGCTCTCTGCTGGCTATTAGAGATCCGGAGAGACGCTTTATGAGTGTGAAATTCGAGTACAATTTGGAGCGCTACGGGGCCTATAAACTTGAGAAGGAATACGAAGATGAACCGTCGACGAAGCCGGTGATCCAGCAACTGCGTTGCGGCAGAAAATTGTATATCGGGTAAGTACAAATAAAGGACTGTACGAATGACCGGTGCCTTGCACGAATATAAGAATGTAGTTTTATACGATAAGCAATATTGAAACTTCCAGGAGATCGGGTGCTGATGATGTGCAAGTGGCTGAAGATGATAGCGAGGAGCTGGATATGTCAGGATACGAGAAATGTGCAGTCTGCAGCGGTTACACATCCACCGTGTGCAAAATATGCGGTATGCCCTTTTGCGATGCATTCTGCTGGAGCATTGTCTCCGAGCAGCACGATAAGAAATGTGGCACGGGTCAGAAAGTGGATATAAATGATGAACATTTTGAAAAATGTATACCCAAATCTGGTTTGCCGCCAAAACGTACCCTGGTGAAGATTACTGCCTTCGAGCAGTCAAATGTCGTATATGTGCGCGCGGCTGATTAGCTTTTTGATGTGGCTTACTACCGTGTGCTCGCTGAGGTCTGGAAGCATGGCCAAACTGCTGCCAAGCTTGACCAGTTGCCTGTCTGTGGCCAGATTGTAATCTATAAGTTCGGGGAACACGCGGTGCGCGCCATGGTGCTGAATGTGGACAATCCGAAGGATATATGCGTGGTCTCCATTGATTATGGCAGCGTTGAATACACTGATCCGGCTAACCTGTATCAGTGCAGCTCCTATGTGAGTGATTTGCCGCGCTACGCTACACCTGTGAAGCTACGGGGCGTGCCAAGGCGCGCCATAACACCCAGTCTGCGGGAAGTTATGTACGGAATGCAAGGATATTCGCTTTCTTTTGAACTGAGGTACCACAAGAGTGAGTACGACGCTGACAGCCACATGCAGAGGGCTGTGCTCATCTATGTGGAGTGCAACAGAAGCATAAACAGCCTGCTTAAGCAAGTTATAACACCCATCGAGCCCGGTTTGCATGAGCCCGGATTCAATGAAGATGTATGTATGTGTGTTATTATGCTGTTTCATCAGAATGTTGTTTTCGATTTGATTGTGTCGTTGCATAGTTTCTGCCGCATGTGGCTGCGCCAGCGGGCAAGAACATTGAGTTGATTATCACGGACAATTCGTTCCTAAAGTACGGCATCATCTACTGCACACCCGCAAAGTTGGCCGTGGAGGTCACAAAAATGCAGCGAGCATTCCAGGACTATGGGGAGAATATTGCCAAATCTGAGACCTATGCCGCTGCGTAAGTACTTAATCTCAGAGAAAGAGCGATGGAATTGATTAGTTAAAATAAATTCTATTTGCAGAAAAGGGCAATTGTGCATGGCCAAGTATTTGGGCAAATGGAATCGCGGCGTTTCGATGGAGCTTGTGGGCGATGGCTATCCCAGCATCTTGTTTCTGGACTATGGGAATATTGTACCGATCCATGTGACCGATATCCGTGCATATCCGCCACAGTTCACACATCCCGTACTGACTACCGAATATGTTTTGATGGGTAATTTGAGCAAATGCTTCAATGCAATGCTAGATCCAAGCTTATAATTCCGATACATCCTCTCGTGTTTAGGCCTGCCGGAAAACCTCAGCGATGCGCAGGTGCAACGTCTCGAGAGACGTCTGGCCGTGGGTGCCATTGTCACCTGCGATGAAATCGTGAAGAACGAGAACAAGAATCTGCGCATTAAACTTCTTTGTAAAATGTAAAATGCAGTAAAAATCTTTCGATCATTTACATTCAATTTATTTTTGTTATTTATACATGAACCAAAGATGTACTAATTATAATCGTTTGGTATAGAAAATAATAAAGATTGAGGCTATTCCCCGAAGTGTAAATGGTTAAAAATACTTCACATTTGAGTTTACTTTGGTTAAATGGTACTGAGGCTGGCTCTCTAGGCTCTGGGATATGTCTAGACTTTTGCATTTGCAAAAGTTGCATAACATGTAACATGGCACGGAAAATGATCCAAGGGAAAACAGTAGTAGAAGAGGACTCAAAGGCAAGCATGCAGGCTGCCCTGGCGACCCAAGAAGCTGCGCCACTGGCTGTTCGTCCCGCCCGAATACCAGGCGGCCTTCAAGAGCGGAATTCCGCACGTATTGATTGACGAGCAGCAAATGATGGTGAGAAATGCAATAGGCCAACTCTTGTCTCCAAATTCTAAATTAAAAAAAGCATTTGGAGCTGGGACTCTGAAGGCGCTTGCCTTTACTGTTGCTTGCCAGACCTATCCGTAGCATACCTATTTGGATAATTAACTATAGCTTTTAGTGGCACTGTGTGCGAATAAAAGTCAGGCTTAATTGAACAGACTTTGCACAAATTCAAGCACCTCCGAGCTGATCAGATTGTTGATATGACCGCGAAAGTCGTGCCTAGTCTATCCCAACCTTTGCCCTGTGCTCATTCCCTACATCACATTGACGACTGTGGGTGTGGCCATAGGCCTGGGCTGCCGTCCAACCTCTAGTCCTTCTTTGCAGCCTCATGACGCCCCAAAGTGCCCAAGAGCTGGCCAATTGCATTCCTCACCATCATTTGCTGCTCCTCAATCAATGCGTGAAGCATTCCGCTCTTGATGGCCGCCTGGTATTCGGGCGGGACGAAGAGCCAGTCGCGCAGCTTCTTGAGTCGCCAGTGCAGCCTCCATGCTTGCCTTTGAGTCTTCTTCTTCTAGTCTTTTGATGTTTAATCCACTCGCCAACTTGATCATTTTCCGTGTCATGTTCCCGTTTAGTTCCATGAGTGTTTAATTGGAACTGTGTGCCAATAAAATTAAGTTCTCTTTAACATCGTCTCTCGTAACATTAGTTAAATCAAATCATGATAATTCTCCTTTTGATTTTGGCAAAGATCTTTAAATGTGTTTCCCTTTCTTATGTTTTATGTTAGTTATGTTGTTTTTCTTTTTGTTTGTTTGTTAGTTCTTCAGTTCTTATGCCCAATTTAAATTGAAACATCCCCATCGTCGTCGTCGTCGTAGGTCGCAGTGGTATGATTGCATATCCGAAATGTTAAGCACCAAGCGGAAGGGCGTATTCATCCGCATTAGTTTGCGACGAAACTGGTGACTCAGCGGATTGAAACGCAGGTCAACCAGATCCAACCGGTCGCTCTCTACGGGCTGCTTTAAATTGAATTCTGCAAGGGAACAAGCGAATAAATAGGATAAAGACAGTGTTGCTCTGCAATGAACTTACCAGAAATTGAGTTACCCTGAGCATACAAAAATGTCAAATGCGGCAACTTGAAAGCAACATCGGGTAATGTATTAAACAAGTTGCATGATATATCTAGATTCTCCAAGCCTTGCAGATTGCCAATCTCCATTGGTAGTGTCGACAGTACATTGTGGGACAAATTGAGAGCTGAAACGATTAGATGATTGGTATTTACATATACATAAAAGCTAATCTTGATTGATTCTTACTTGTAAGATTCTGAAATTTTACGGCCAATTGACGTTGTAAGTAACTCAACATATTTCCACTGATATCGCACTCCTTAACCTCAGCCTCAGCATGGGACATAAAGTTAAAAACAGCCTGAGGAATTGTAGTCAGGTTGCTCAATTTTAGATCTGCAAGATGGAAATCGCAATTAAAATAATGTTATCTCTCGAGTTATCTCTGGAAAACTCATTTCTCCGATGCACTTTGAGAAAGTTAATTTAGAGGATAATTGAAAGAATTCTTTTGAAAACAGCAGCAGCCGCACTACATACATATGTACATATTTATACACATGCAAATAATTCCAAGAAAATGGAGGTCTCAGCACTCTACACACAGACACAAGGACAAGGGACTCTGTGAGACACCCAGGCCGAACACACGGCAAAAAGTTGTGCAAGCACACGCCGAATATATGGTGGAACAATGGAATTTCAATCCCTGAATTGAAAACTGCTGAACGCTGATTGTAGAAGTCACAATTTGCTGAAGCCCTTTCCATGTTTCGCACTAATACACGCATAGAATTCCAAGAAATTTGACGTCTATCCAATACACACACTCACACACACACAGGCGCATGCGAATTTACGAACAGACGCCTGGAAGGCGGCGTCGTGCCACCAGAGACACCCAGAAACGAGACAGGGTAGAAAGTTGTGCATGCACACGCGGATCATGTGGTAGCACGATGGACTTTCATTGAAGGCCACAATTTGCAGAATTGATGAAGCTTTTCCCATAAATCTCACTACTACACGCACAGAATTCCAAGAAAATGGAAGTCTCAGCGAGAGTTACACACACACACACAAATTTACGGGACGATACGTTGAAAGCGGCGAGAGACTTCCACGAAACGTTGCACTTGCGCGCTGAAATTACCGTGCAGCTACAAGCCTACGAGAAGATTCCTTTGTGTTGCAAGTACAAAATGTCGCTGTATTTGATGCCTTTTTCTAATGTAAATGTCCGTATGCAAGCACGTATGTGCTTAGATTTGTGTATGAATGTGTGTGGCGTGTGGCTTTTGCAAAAACTTACCAAGGACTCCTGTCTCTCTGGCCTTCTCGCACTTCGGATACAGCGGAAGCATCTCGTCAATTTGTTCAATCAAATCCATATTTTAACTTATTTTTAGACTATTGTTTAGCAGTATTTGGGGATAATTTGGGAAATTTTCGCTCGTCCCGTAATCTTTGCCACTGGAAAATGACTTTTGTCGGGTTGAAAATGTCAGGGTTACTACCTTCCTTGAAGAAGTATATTTATTGGTATTTTATCGACGGTAAAATTCGCTGAAATTCGCAGTTCGAATATTTAAAAGTTTCGTATGGGCCTTCCCGCACGACACGAAACTAGTTTTGGGAGAATTTAGACAATTTACTGTTGACTGACAATTGGAATCCTTTGTTTTTAAATAACCAGAATGTAGTCGATAACAATATTCATAGTTGGCAATCGCTTTGCGACGTCATAAATTCACAGCTCAAATTGGAGGACTAACGGCCAAGCGATCCACATTCAGGCTGCTATGAGCTGACCATCAGGCCCGGACCTGGCGGCCAAACAAATGTTGGAGCCGGAATAACGCTGCCAGCCCAAAGGTGCCGATCCTACTTACGAGCTATCCCTTGAATTTCCCGCGTAGAACCAGTGTGACCCACATTTGGCAGGTCAACGGTTACGTCAAAAGCCCCTGTCTGTTGATATTTGAGCAAATACTACACCTTGCCATCCGCTGGTGATGCGCTCTACCAACAAGCATCTACTAAGCATATTTTTGATCAGTTTAAGGTTATCTTTATTCAATTTTCAATATATTAATTATATGTTTTTGCCGTTGGCGTGTACACACTAATTTTCCGATGCGACGATATTCATCGCATATTGCGTGCTATATATCGATTACATATACAAAGCACATGTGGCTAAAATTAGTTCATTTGGAATTTAATATCCCGCGTATTCATTTTGGATCGAATTTCAGAGCATTCAGATCTTACACCTGTAACACTCATATATATATCAACAGATTATATCGCATTAGATGTGGTACGATACGATACATATCGCAAACAATATTGAAAGATACTTATGTGAATGGCAAAAACGGTAAACGGTCTTCCGCATATAATTATTATTTCAGGGCTATTTTCTTGAAACAATGGGTCAACTTCAGGAGGATTGGTCACAGTGGAATCCCATGGTATTGGATTTCAACAACGAACGCCTTAACAATTACGCCGAGGAGTGTGGCCAGAATGTGGTTGAGAAAGCGCAAGTGCCACTGAACCCGATCGACATGCGTAAAAAAGAGGCTGGCAAGGCAAACGCCGAATATCCGTACTTGATTCTAAAGAAAAAAGTTAGTTCAGTCACCAAATGTGCGGTGTTTAATTTCTTTGACCAAAGCCATATCCGCAGCATCGATATGCAGCCTAAATCGGACACCTTCAGAGTGTTCTTTAATGACTTGGGGTAAGTAGAATGGACCTGCCTCTTTGCGTGTTTTGCTAAATATCTCTCGCTGCAGTTCCTTGGAGGCTGCATACTCGCAACTGGAAGCATTTCCACAATTAATGAAGTTGCATCGAAGCCGTTTCGGCGCCGAGGGAAAGCCAAAGTCCATTGTGAGCCCCGTCAACGCATTCGCCGATCCAGTTAAAGTTCCAGCAATAGCGCCAACTGCACGTGGCGTAATTGATTTGAGCTCGCGCACAATACACGTTTCGACCAGCGAAAATATGCATCCAGAGTTCCTGGTTGTGCCAATTGTGGCCGCTACGTCCTATAAGGGCAGCTCTCTGCTGGCTATTAGAGATCCGGAGAGACGCTTTATGAGTGTGAAATTCGAGTACAATTTGGAGCGCTACGGGGCCTATAAACTTGAGAAGGAATACGAAGATGAACCGTCGACGAAGCCGGTGATCCAGCAACTGCGTTGCGGCAGAAAATTGTATATCGGGTAAGTACAAATAAAGGACTGTACGAATGACCGGTGCCTTGCACGAATATAAGAATGTAGTTTTATACGATAAGCAATATTGAAACTTCCAGGAGATCGGATGCTGATGATGTGCAAGTGGCTGAAGATGATAGCGAGGAGCTGGATATGTCAGGATACGAGAAATGTGCAGTCTGCAGCGGTTACACATCCACCGTGTGCAAAATATGCGGTATGCCCTTTTGCGATGCATTCTGCTGGAGCATTGTCTCCGAGCGATAAGAAATGTGGCACGGGTCAGAAAGTGGATATAAATGATGAACATTTTGAAAAATGTATACCCAAATCTGGTTTGCCGCCAAAACGTACCCTGGTGAAGATTACTGCCTTCGAGCAGTCAAATGTCGTATATGTGCGCGCGGCTGATACGCTTTTTGATGTGGCTTACTACCGTGTGCTCGCTGAGGTCTGGAAGCATGGCCAAACTGCTGCCAAGCTTGACCAGTTGCCTGTCTGTGGCCAGATTGTAATCTATAAGTTCGGGGAACACGCGGTGCGCGCCATGGTGCTGAATGTGGACAATCCGAAGGATATATGCGTGGTCTCCATTGATTATGGCAGCGTTGAATACACTGATCCGGCTAACCTGTATCAGTGCAGCTCCTATGTGAGTGATTTGCCGCGCTACGCTACACCTGTGAAGCTACGGGGCGTGCCAAGGCGCGCCATAACACCCAGTCTGCGGGAAGTTATGTACGGAATGCAAGGATATTCGCTTTCTTTTGAACTGAGGTACCACAAGAGTGAGTACGACGCTGACATCCACATGCAGAGGGCTGTGCTCATCTATGTGGAGTGCAACAGAAGCATAAACAGCCTGCTTAAGCAAGTTATAACACCCATCGAGCCCGGTTTGCATGAGCCCGGATTCAATGAAGATGTATGTATGTGTGTTATTATGCTGTTTCATCAGAATGTTGTTTTCGATTTGATTGTGTCGTTGCATAGTTTCTGCCGCATGTGGCTGCGCCAGCGGGCAAGAACATTGAGTTGATTATCACGGACAATTCGTTCCTAAAGTACGGCATCATCTACTGCACACCCGCAAAGTTGGCCGTGGAGGTCACAAAAATGCAGCGAGCATTCCAGGACTATGGGGAGAATATTGCCAAATCTGAGACCTATGCCGCTGCGTAAGTACTTAATCTCAGAGAAAGAGCGATGGAATTGATTAGTTAAAATAAATTCTATTTGCAGAAAAGGGCAATTGTGCATGGCCAAGTATTTGGGCAAATGGAATCGCGGCGTTTCGATGGAGCTTGTGGGCGATGGCTATCCCAGCATCTTGTTTCTGGACTATGGGAATATTGTACCGATCCATGTGACCGATATCCGTGCATATCCGCCACAGTTCACACATCCCGTACTGACTACCGAATATGTTTTGATGGGTAATTTGAGCAAATGCTTCAATGCAATGCTAGATCCAAGCTTATAATTCCGATACATCCTCTCGTGTTTAGGCCTGCCGGAAAACCTCAGCGATGCGCAGGTGCAACGTCTCGAGAGACGTCTGGCCGTGGGTGCCATTGTCACCTGCGATGAAATCGTGAAGAACGAGAACAACAACTACTCGCTGCGCTTTGAAGATCTGCCAAAACTTTTGTAAAATGTAAAATGCAGTAAAAATCTTTCGATCATTTACATTCAATTTATTTTTGTTATTTATACATGCACCAAAGATGTACTAATTATAATCGTTTGGTATAGAAAATAATAAATATTGAGGCTATTCCCCGAAGTGTAAATGGTTAAAAATACTTCACATTTGAGTTTACTTTGGTTAAATGGTACTGAGGCTGGCTCTCTATGCTCTGGGATATGTCTAGACTTTTGCATTTGCAAAAGTTGCATAACATGTAACATGGCACGGAAAATGATCCAAGCGAAAACATGTTGGCGAGTGGATGAAACATCAAAAGATTGTAGTAGAAGAGGACTCAAAGGCAAGCATGCAGGCTGCCCTGGCGACCCAAGAAGCTGCGCCACTGGCTGTTCGTCCCGCCCGAATACCAGGCGGCCTTCAAGAGCGGAATTCCGCACGCATTGATTGACGAGCAGCAAATGATGGTGAGAAATGCAATAGGCCAACTCTTGTCTCCAAATTCTAAATTAAAAAAAGCATTTGGAGCTGGGACTCTGAAGGCGCTTGCCTTTACTGTTGCTTGCCAGACCTATCCGTAGCATACCTATTTGGATAATTAACTATAGCTTTTAGTGGCACTGTGTGCGAATAAAAGTCAGGCTTAATTGAACAGACTTTGCACAAATTCAAGCACCTCCGAGCTGATCAGATTGTTGATATGATCGCGAAAGTCGTGCCTAGTCTATCCCAACCTTTGCCCTGTGCTCATTCCCTACATCACATTGACGACTGTGGGTGTGGCCATAGGCCTGGGCTGCCGTCCAACCTCTAGTCCTTCTTTGCAGCCTCATGACGCCCCAAAGTGCCCAAGAGCTGGCCAATTGCATTCCTCACCATCATTTGCTGCTCCTCAATCAATGCGTGAAGCATTCCGCTCTTGATGGCCGCCTGGTATTCGGGCGGGACGAAGAGCCAGTCGCGCAGCTTCTTGAGTCGCCAGTGCAGCCTCCATGCTTGCCTTTGAGTCTTCTTCTTCTAGTCTTTTGATGTTTAATCCACTCGCCAACTTGATCATTTTCCGTGTCATGTTCCCGTTTAGTTCCATGAGTGTTTAATTGGAACTGTGTGCCAATAAAATTAAGTTCTCTTTAACATCGTCTCTCGTAACATTAGTTAAATCAAATCATGATAATTCTCCTTTTGATTTTGGCAAAGATCTTTAAATGTGTTTCCCTTTCTTATGTTTTATGTTAGTTATGTTGTTTTTCTTTTCGTTTGTTTGTTAGTTCTTCAGTTCTTATGCCCAATTTAAATTGAAACATCCCCATCGTCGTCGTCGTCGAGGTCGTAGTGGTATGATTGCATATCCGAAATGTTAAGCACCAAGCGGAAGGGCGTATTCATCCGCATTAGTTTGCGACGAAACTGGTGACTCAGCGGATTGAAACGCAGGTCAACCAGATCCAACCGGTCGCTCTCTACGGGCTGCTTTAAATTGAATTCTGCAAGGGAACAAGCGAATAAATAGGATAAAGACAGTGTTGCTCTGCAATGAACTTACCAGAAATTGAGTTACCCTGAGCATACAAAAATGTCAAATGCGGCAACTTGAAAGCAACATCGGGTAATGTATTAAACAAGTTGCATGATATATCTAGATTCTCCAAGCCTTGCAGATTGCCAATCTCCATTGGTAGTGTCGACAGTACATTGTGGGACAAATTGAGAGCTGAAACGATTAGATGATTGGTATTTACATATACATAAAAGCTAATCTTGATTGATTCTTACTTGTAAGATTCTGAAATTTTACGGCCAATTGACGTTGTAAGTAACTCAACATATTTCCACTGATATCGCACTCCTTAACCTCAGCCTCAGCATGGGACATAAAGTTAAAAACAGCCTGAGGAATTGTAGTCAGGTTGCTCAATTTTAGATCTGCAAGATGGAAATCGCAATTAAAATAATGTTATCTCTCGAGTTATCTCTGGAAAACTCATTTCTCCGATGCACTTTGAGAAAGTTAATTTAGAGGATAATTGAAAGAATTCTTTTGAAAACAGCAGCAGCCGCACTACATACATATGTACATATTTATACACATGCAAATAATTCCAAGAAAATGGAGGTCTCAGCACTCTACACACAGACACAAGGACAAGGGACTCTGTGAGACACCCAGGCCGGACACACGGCAAAAAGTTGTGCAAGCACACGCCGAATATATGGTGGAACAATGGAATTTCAAAGGATTGCATTGAAAACTGCTGAACGCTGATTGTAGAAGTCACAATTTGATGAAGCCCTTTCCATGTTTCGCACTACTACACGCATAGAATTCCAAGAAATTTAACGTCTCACAGGCGCATGCGAATTTACGAACAGACGCCTGGAAGGCGGCGTCGTGCCACCAGAGACACCCAGAAACGAGACAGGGTAAAAAGTTGTGCACGCACACGCGGATAATGTGGTAGCTCGTAGGACTTTCATTGAAGGCCACAATTTGCAGAATTGATGAAGCTTTTCCCATAAATCTCACTACTACACGCACAGAATTCCAAGAAAATGGAAGTCTCAGCGAGAGTTACACACACACACACACATACAAATTTACGGGACGATACGTTGGAAGCGGCGAGAGACTTCCACGAAACGTTGCACACGCGCGCTGAAATTACCGTAGTGGCAGCTACAAGCCTACGTGAAGATTCCCTTGTGTTGCAAGTACAAAATGTCGCTGTATTTGATGCCTTTTTTTAATGCAAATGTCCGTATGCACGCAAGAATGTGCTTAGATTTGTGTGGCGTGTGGCTTTTGCAAAAACTTACCAAGAACTCCTGTCTCTCTGGCCTTCTCGCACTTCGGATACAGCGGAAGCATCTCGTCAATTTGTTCAATCAAATCCATACTTTAACTTATTTTTAGACTATTGTTTAGCAGTATTTGGGGATAATTTGGGAAATTTTCGCTCGTCCCGTAATCTTTGCCGCTGGAAAATGAGTTTTGTCCGGTTGAAAATGTCAGGGTTACTACCTTCCTTGAAGAAGTATATTTATTGGTATTTTATCGACGGTAAAATTCGCTGAAATTCGCAGTTCGAATATTTAAAAGTTTCGTATGGGCCTTCCCGCACAACACGAAACTAGTTTTGGGAGAATTTAGACAATTTACTGTTGACTGACAATTGGAATCCTTTGTTTTTAAATAACCAGAATGTAGTCGATAACAATATTCATAGTTGGCAATCGCTTTGCGACGTCATAAATTCACAGCTCAAAGTGGAGGACTAACGGCCAAGCGATCCACATTCAGGCTGCTATGAGCTGACCATCCGGCCCGGACCTGGCGGCCAAACAAATGTTGGAGCCGGAATAACGCTGCCAGCCCAAAGGTGCCGATCCTACTTACGAGCTATCCCTTGAATTTCCCGCGTAGAACCAGTGTGACCCACATTTGGCAGGTCAACTGTTACGTCAAAAGCCCCTGTCTGTTGATATTTGAGCAAATACTACACCTTGGCATCGCTGGTGATGCGCTCTACCAACATACTGA
This sequence comes from Drosophila ambigua, assembly GCA_018150905.1. Taxonomy (NCBI): domain Eukaryota; kingdom Metazoa; phylum Arthropoda; class Insecta; order Diptera; family Drosophilidae; genus Drosophila; species Drosophila ambigua. The sequence continues at coordinate 1,663,363 of JAECWS010000151.1, read as the reverse complement.
ACATATTTTCGATCAGTTTAAGGTAATCTTTATTCAATTTTCAATATATTAATTATTAATTACACACTAATTTTCCGATTTGACGATATTCATCGCATATTGCGTGCTATATATCGATTACAAATACAAAGCACATGTGGCTAAAATTAGTTCAATTGGAATTTAATATCCCGCGTATTCATTTTGGATCGAATTTCAGAGCATTCAGATCTTACACCTGTAACACTCATATATATATCAACAGATTATATCGCATTAGATGTGGTACGATACGATACATATCGCAAACAATATTGAAAGATACTTATGTGAATGGCAAAAACGGTAAACGGTCTTCCGCATATTATTATTATTTCAGGGCTATTTTCTTGAAACAATGGGTCAACTTCAGGAGGATTGGTCACAGTGGAATCCCATGGTATTGGATTTCAACAACGAACGCCTTAACAATTACGCCGAGGAGTGTGGCCAGAATGTGGTTGAGAAAGCGCAAGTGCCACTGAACCCGATCGACATGCGTAAAAAAGAGGCTGGCAAGGCAAACGCCGAATATCCGTACTTGATTCTAAAGAAAAAAGTTAGTTCAGTCACCAAATGTGCGGTGTTTAATTTCTTTGACCAAAGCCATATCCGCAGCATCGATATGCAGCCTAAATCGGACACCTTCAGAGTGTTCTTTAATGACTTGGGGTAAGTAGAATGGACCTGCCTCTTTGCGTGTTTTGCTAAATATCTCTCGCTGCAGTTCCTTGGAGGCTGCATACTCGCAACTGGAAGCATTTCCACAATTAATGAAGTTGCATCGAAGCCGTTTCGGCGCCGAGGGAAAGCCAAAGTCCATTGTGAGCCCCGTCAACGCATTCGCCGATCCAGTTAAAGTTCCAGCAATAGCGCCAACTGCACGTGGCGTAATTGATTTGAGCTCGCGCACAATACACGTTTCGACCAGCGAAAATATGCATCCAGAGTTCCTGGTTGTGCCAATTGTGGCCGCTACGTCCTATAAGGGCAGCTCTCTGCTGGCTATTAGAGATCCGGAGAGACGCTTTATGAGTGTGAAATTCGAGTACAATTTGGAGCGCTACGGGGCCTATAAACTTGAGAAGGAATACGAAGATGAACCGTCGACGAAGCCGGTGATCCAGCAACTGCGTTGCGGCAGAAAATTGTATATCGGGTAAGTACAAATAAAGGACTGTACGAATGACCGGTGCCTTGCACGAATATAAGAATGTAGTTTTATACGATAAGCAATATTGAAACTTCCAGGAGATCGGATGCTGATGATGTGCAAGTGGCTGAAGATGATAGCGAGGAGCTGGATATGTCAGGATACGAGAAATGTGCAGTCTGCAGCGGTTACACATCCACCGTGTGCAAAATATGCGGTATGCCCTTTTGCGATGCATTCTGCTGGAGCATTGTCTCCGAGCAGCACGATAAGAAATGTGGCACGGGTCAGAAAGTGGATATAAATGATGAACATTTTGAAAAATGTATACCCAAATCTGGTTTGCCGCCAAAACGTACCCTGGTGAAGATTACTGCCTTCGAGCAGTCAAATGTCGTATATGTGCGCGCGGCTGATACGCTTTTTGATGTGGCTTACTACCGTGTGCTCGCTGAGGTCTGGAAAAATGGCCAAACTGCTGCCAAGCTTGACCAGTTGCCTGTCTGTGGCCAGATTGTAATCTATAAGTTCGGGGAACACGCGGTGCGCGCCATGGTGCTGAATGTGGACAATCCGAAGGATATATGCGTGGTCTCCATTGATTATGGCAGCGTTGAATACACTGATCCGGTTAACCTGTATCAGTGCAGCTCCTATGTGAGTGATTTGCCGCGCTACGCTACACCTGTGAAGCTACGGGGCGTGCCAAGGCGCGCCATAACACCCAGTCTGCGGGAAGTTATGTACGGAATGCAAGGATATTCGCTTTCTTTTGAACTGAGGTACCACAAGAGTGAGTACGACGCTGACAGCCACATGCAGAGGGCTGTGCTCATCTATGTGGAGTGCAACAGAAGCATAAACAGCCTGCTTAAGCAAGTTATAACACCCATCGAGCCCGGTTTGCATGAGCCCGGATTCAATGAAGATGTATGTATGTGTGTTATTATGCTGTTTCATCAGAATGTTGTTTTCGATTTGATTGTGTCGTTGCATAGTTTCTGCCGCATGTGGCTGCGCCAGCGGGCAAGAACATTGAGTTGATTATCACGGACAATTCGTTCCTAAAGTACGGCATCATCTACTGCACACCCGCAAAGTTGGCCGTGGAGGTCACAAAAATGCAGCGAGCATTCCAGGACTATGGGGAGAATATTGCCAAATCTGAGACCTATGCCGCTGCGTAAGTACTTAATCTCAGAGAAAGAGCGATGGAATTGATTAGTTAAAATAAATTCTATTTGCAGAAAAGGGCAATTGTGCATGGCCAAGTATATGGGCAAATGGAATCGCGGCGTTTCGATGGAGCTTGTGGGCGATGGCTATCCCAGCATCTTGTTTCTGGACTATGGGAATATTGTACCGATCCATGTGACCGATATCCGTGCATATCCGCCACAATTCACACATCCCGTACTGACTACCGAATATGTTTTGATGGGTAATTTGAGCAAATGCTTCAATGCAATGCTAGATCTAAGCTTATAATTCCGATACATCCTCTCGTGTTTAGGCCTGCCGGAAAACCTCAGCGATGCGCAGGTGCAACGTCTCGAGAGACGTCTGGCCGTGGGTGCCATTGTCACCTGCGATGAAATCGTGAAGAACGAGAACAACAACTACTCGCTGCGCTTTGAAGATCTGCCAAAACTTTTGTAAAATGTAAAATGCAGTAAAAATCTTTCGATCATTTACATTCAATTTATTTTTGTTATTTATACATGCACCAAAGATGTACTAATTATAATCGTTTGGTATAGAAAATAATAAATATTGAGGCTATTCCCCGAAGTGTAAATGGTTAAAAATACTTCACATTTGAGTTTACTTTGGTAAAATGGTACTGAGGCTGGCTCTCTATGCTCTGGGATATGTCTAGACTTTTGCATTTGCAAAAGTTGCATAACATGTAACATGGCACGGAAAATGATCCAAGCGAAAACATGTTGGCGAGTGGATGAAACATCAAAAGATTGTAGTAGAAGAGGACTCAAAGGCAAGCATGCAGGCTGCCCTGGCGACCCAAGAAGCTGCGCCACTGGCTGTTCGTCCCGCCCGAATACCAGGCGGCCTTCAAGAGCGGAATTCCGCACGCATTGATTGACGAGCAGCAAATGATGGTGAGAAATGCAATAGGCCAACTCTTGTCTCCAAATTCTAAATTAAAAAAAGCATTTGGAGCTGGGACTCTGAAGGCGCTTGCCTTTACTGTTGCTTGCCAGACCTATCCGTAGCATACCTATTTGGATAATTAACTATAGCTTTTAGTGGCACTGTGTGCGAATAAAAGTCTTTGCACAAATTCAAGCACCTCCGAGCTGATCAGATTGTTGATATGATCGCGAAAGTCGTGCCTAGTCTATCCCAACCTTTGCCCTGTGCTCATTCCCTACATCACATTGACGACTGTGGGTGTGGCCATAGGCCTGGGCTGCCGTCCAACCTCTAGTCCTTCTTTGCAGCCTCATGACGCCCCAAAGTGCCCAAGAGCTGGCCAATTGCATTCCTCACCATCATTTGCTGCTCCTCAATCAATGCGTGAAGCATTCCGCTCTTGATGGCCGCCTGGTATTCGGGCGGGACGAAGAGCCAGTCGCGCAGCTTCTTGAGTCGCCAGTGCAGCCTCCATGCTTGCCTTTGAGTCTTCTTCTTCTAGTCTTTTGATGTTTAATCCACTCGCCAACTTGATCATTTTCCGTGTCATGTTCCCGTTTAGTTCCATGAGTGTTTAATTGGAACTGTGTGCCAATAAAATTAAGTTCTCTTTAACATCGTCTCTCGTAACATTAGTTAAATCAAATCATGATAATTCTCCTTTTGATTTTGGCAAAGATCTTTAAATGTGTTTCCCTTTCTTATGTTTTATGTTAGTTATGTTGTTTTTCTTTTCGTTTGTTTGTTAGTTCTTCAGTTCTTATGCCCAATTTAAATTGAAACATCCCCATCGTCGTCGAGGTCGTAGTGGTATGATTGCATATCCGAAATGTTAAGCACCAAGCGGAAGGGCGTATTCATCCGCATTAGTTTGCGACGAAACTGGTGACTCAGCGGATTGAAACGCAGGTCAACCAGATCCAACCGGTCGCTCTCTACGGGCTGCTTTAAATTGAATTCTGCAAGGGAACAAGCGAATAAATAGGATAAAGACAGTGTTGCTCTGCAATGAACTTACCAGAAATTGAGTTACCCTGAGCATACAAAAATGTCAAATGCGGCAACTTGAAAGCAACATCGGGTAATGTATTAAACAAGTTGCATGATATATCTAGATTCTCCAAGCCTTGCAGATTGCCAATCTCCATTGGTAGTGTCGACAGTACATTGTGGGACAAATTGAGAGCTGAAACGATTAGATGATTGGTATTTACATATACATAAAAGCTAATCTTGATTGATTCTTACTTGTAAGATTCTGAAATTTTACGGCCAATTGACGTTGTAAGTAACTCAACATATTTCCACTGATATCGCACTCCTTAACCTCAGCCTCAGCATGGGACATAAAGTTAAAAACAGCCTGAGGAATTGTAGTCAGGTTGCTCAATTTTAGATCTGCAAGATGGAAATCGCAATTAAAATAATGTTATCTCTCGAGTTATCTCTGGAAAACTCATTTCTCCGATGCACTTTGAGAAAGTTAATTTAGAGGATAATTGAAAGAATTCTTTTGAAAACAGCAGCAGCCGCACTACATACATATGTACATATTTATACACATGCAAATAATTCCAAGAAAATGGAGGTCTCAGCACTCTACACACAGACACAAGGACAAGGGACTCTGTGAGACACCCAGGCCGAACACACGGCAAAAAGTTGTGCAAGCACACGCCGAATATATGGTGGAACAATGGAATTTCAAAGGATTGCATTGAAAACTGCTGAACGCTGATTGTAGAAGTCACAATTTGATGAAGCCCTTTCCATGTTTCGCACTACTACACGCATAGAATTCCAAGAAATTTAACGTCTAACCAATACACACACTCACACACACACAGGCGCATGCGAATTTACGAACAGACGCCTGGAAGGCGGCGTCGTGCCACCAGAGACACCCAGAAACGAGACAGGGTAAAAAGTTGTGCACGCACACGCGGATAATGTGGTAGCTCGTAGGACTTTCATTGAAGGCCACAATTTGCAGAATTGATGAAGCTTTTCCCATAAATCTCACTACTACACGCACAGAATTCCAAGAAAATGGAAGTCTCAGCGAGAGTTACACACACACACACACATACAAATTTACGGGACGATACGTTGGAAGCGGCGAGAGACTTCCACGAAACGTTGCACACGCGCGCTGAAATTACCGTAGTGGCAGCTACAAGCCTACGTGAAGATTCCCTTGTGTTGCAAGTACAAAATGTCGCTGTATTTGATGCCTTTTTTTAATGCAAATGTCCGTATGCACGCAAGAATGTGCTTAGATTTGTGTGGCGTGTGGCTTTTGCAAAAACTTACCAAGAACTCCTGTCTCTCTGGCCTTCTCGCACTTCGGATACAGCGGAAGCATCTCGTCAATTTGTTCAATCAAATCCATACTTTAACTTATTTTTAGACTATTGTTTAGCAGTATTTGGGGATAATTTGGGAAATTTTCGCTCGTCCCGTAATCTTTGCCGCTGGAAAATGAGTTTTGTCCGGTTGAAAATGTCAGGGTTACTACCTTCCTTGAAGAAGTATATTTATTGGTATTTTATCGACGGTAAAATTCGCTGAAATTCGCAGTTCGAATATTTAAAAGTTTCGTATGGGCCTTCCCGCACAACACGAAACTAGTTTTGGGAGAATTTAGACAATTTACTGTTGACTGACAATTGGAATCCTTTGTTTTTAAATAACCAGAATGTAGTCGATAACAATATTCATAGTTGGCAATCGCTTTGCGACGTCATAAATTCACAGCTCAAAGTGGAGGACTAACGGCCAAGCGATCCACATTCAGGCTGCTATGAGCTGACCATCCGGCCCGGACCTGGCGGCCAAACAAATGTTGGAGCCGGAATAACGCTGCCAGCCCAAAGGTGCCGATCCTACTTACGAGCTATCCCTTGAATTTCCCGCGTAGAACCAGTGTGACCCACATTTGGCAGGTCAACTGTTACGTCAAAAGCCCCTGTCTGTTGATATTTGAGCAAATACTACACCTTGGCATCGCTGGTGATGCGCTCTACCAACATACTGAACATATTTTCGATCAGTTTAAGGTAATCTTTATTCAATTTTCAATATATTAATTATTAATTACACACTAATTTTCCGATTTGACGATATTCATCGCATATTGCGTGCTATATATCGATTACAAATACAAAGCACATGTGGCTAAAATTAGTTCAATTGGAATTTAATATCCCGCGTATTCATTTTGGATCGAATTTCAGAGCATTCAGATCTTACACCTGTAACACTCATATATATATCAACAGATTATATCGCATTAGATGTGGTACGATACGATACATATCGCAAACAATATTGAAAGATACTTATGTGAATGGCAAAAACGGTAAACGGTCTTCCGCATATTATTATTATTTCAGGGCTATTTTCTTGAAACAATGGGTCAACTTCAGGAGGATTGGTCACAGTGGAATCCCATGGTATTGGATTTCAACAACGAACGCCTTAACAATTACGCCGAGGAGTGTGGCCAGAATGTGGTTGAGAAAGCGCAAGTGCCACTGAACCCGATCGACATGCGTAAAAAAGAGGCTGGCAAGGCAAACGCCGAATATCCGTACTTGATTCTAAAGAAAAAAGTTAGTTCAGTCACCAAATGTGCGGTGTTTAATTTCTTTGACCAAAGCCATATCCGCAGCATCGATATGCAGCCTAAATCGGACACCTTCAGAGTGTTCTTTAATGACTTGGGGTAAGTAGAATGGACCTGCCTCTTTGCGTGTTTTGCTAAATATCTCTCGCTGCAGTTCCTTGGAGGCTGCATACTCGCAACTGGAAGCATTTCCACAATTAATGAAGTTGCATCGAAGCCGTTTCGGCGCCGAGGGAAAGCCAAAGTCCATTGTGAGCCCCGTCAACGCATTCGCCGATCCAGTTAAAGTTCCAGCAATAGCGCCAACTGCACGTGGCGTAATTGATTTGAGCTCGCGCACAATACACGTTTCGACCAGCGAAAATATGCATCCAGAGTTCCTGGTTGTGCCAATTGTGGCCGCTACGTCCTATAAGGGCAGCTCTCTGCTGGCTATTAGAGATCCGGAGAGACGCTTTATGAGTGTGAAATTCGAGTACAATTTGGAGCGCTACGGGGCCTATAAACTTGAGAAGGAATACGAAGATGAACCGTCGACGAAGCCGGTGATCCAGCAACTGCGTTGCGGCAGAAAATTGTATATCGGGTAAGTACAAATAAAGGACTGTACGAATGACCGGTGCCTTGCACGAATATAAGAATGTAGTTTTATACGATAAGCAATATTGAAACTTCCAGGAGATCGGATGCTGATGATGTGCAAGTGGCTGAAGATGATAGCGAGGAGCTGGATATGTCAGGATACGAGAAATGTGCAGTCTGCAGCGGTTACACATCCACCGTGTGCAAAATATGCGGTATGCCCTTTTGCGATGCATTCTGCTGGAGCATTGTCTCCGAGCAGCACGATAAGAAATGTGGCACGGGTCAGAAAGTGGATATAAATGATGAACATTTTGAAAAATGTATACCCAAATCTGGTTTGCCGCCAAAACGTACCCTGGTGAAGATTACTGCCTTCGAGCAGTCAAATGTCGTATATGTGCGCGCGGCTGATACGCTTTTTGATGTGGCTTACTACCGTGTGCTCGCTGAGGTCTGGAAAAATGGCCAAACTGCTGCCAAGCTTGACCAGTTGCCTGTCTGTGGCCAGATTGTAATCTATAAGTTCGGGGAACACGCGGTGCGCGCCATGGTGCTGAATGTGGACAATCCGAAGGATATATGCGTGGTCTCCATTGATTATGGCAGCGTTGAATACACTGATCCGGTTAACCTGTATCAGTGCAGCTCCTATGTGAGTGATTTGCCGCGCTACGCTACACCTGTGAAGCTACGGGGCGTGCCAAGGCGCGCCATAACACCCAGTCTGCGGGAAGTTATGTACGGAATGCAAGGATATTCGCTTTCTTTTGAACTGAGGTACCACAAGAGTGAGTACGACGCTGACAGCCACATGCAGAGGGCTGTGCTCATCTATGTGGAGTGCAACAGAAGCATAAACAGCCTGCTTAAGCAAGTTATAACACCCATCGAGCCCGGTTTGCATGAGCCCGGATTCAATGAAGATGTATGTATGTGTGTTATTATGCTGTTTCATCAGAATGTTGTTTTCGATTTGATTGTGTCGTTGCATAGTTTCTGCCGCATGTGGCTGCGCCAGCGGGCAAGAACATTGAGTTGATTATCACGGACAATTCGTTCCTAAAGTACGGCATCATCTACTGCACACCCGCAAAGTTGGCCGTGGAGGTCACAAAAATGCAGCGAGCATTCCAGGACTATGGGGAGAATATTGCCAAATCTGAGACCTATGCCGCTGCGTAAGTACTTAATCTCAGAGAAAGAGCGATGGAATTGATTAGTTAAAATAAATTCTATTTGCAGAAAAGGGCAATTGTGCATGGCCAAGTATATGGGCAAATGGAATCGCGGCGTTTCGATGGAGCTTGTGGGCGATGGCTATCCCAGCATCTTGTTTCTGGACTATGGGAATATTGTACCGATCCATGTGACCGATATCCGTGCATATCCGCCACAATTCACACATCCCGTACTGACTACCGAATATGTTTTGATGGGTAATTTGAGCAAATGCTTCAATGCAATGCTAGATCTAAGCTTATAATTCCGATACATCCTCTCGTGTTTAGGCCTGCCGGAAAACCTCAGCGATGCGCAGGTGCAACGTCTCGAGAGACGTCTGGCCGTGGGTGCCATTGTCACCTGCGATGAAATCGTGAAGAACGAGAACAACAACTACTCGCTGCGCTTTGAAGATCTGCCAAAACTTTTGTAAAATGTAAAATGCAGTAAAAATCTTTCGATCATTTACATTCAATTTATTTTTGTTATTTATACATGCACCAAAGATGTACTAATTATAATCGTTTGGTATAGAAAATAATAAATATTGAGGCTATTCCCCGAAGTGTAAATGGTTAAAAATACTTCACATTTGAGTTTACTTTGGTTAAATGGTACTGAGGCTGGCTCTCTATGCTCTGGGATATGTCTAGACTTTTGCATTTGCAAAAGTTGCATAACATGTAACATGGCACGGAAAATGATCCAAGCGAAAACATGTTGGCGAGTGGATGAAACATCAAAAGATTGTAGTAGAAGAGGACTCAAAGGCAAGCATGCAGGCTGCCCTGGCGACCCAAGAAGCTGCGCCACTGGCTGTTCGTCCCGCCCGAATACCAGGCGGCCTTCAAGAGCGGAATTCCGCACGCATTGATTGACGAGCAGCAAATGATGGTGAGAAATGCAATAGGCCAACTCTTGTCTCCAAATTCTAAATTAAAAAAAGCATTTGGAGCTGGGACTCTGAAGGCGCTTGCCTTTACTGTTGCTTGCCAGACCTATCCGTAGCATACCTATTTGGATAATTAACTATAGCTTTTAGTGGCACTGTGTGCGAATAAAAGTCAGGCTTAATTGAACAGACTTTGCACAAATTCAAGCACCTCCGAGCTGATCAGATTGTTGATATGATCGCGAAAGTCGTGCCTAGTCTATCCCAACCTTTGCCCTGTGCTCATTCCCTACATCACATTGACGACTGTGGGTGTGGCCATAGGCCTGGGCTGCCGTCCAACCTCTAGTCCTTCTTTGCAGCCTCATGACGCCCCAAAGTGCCCAAGAGCTGGCCAATTGCATTCCTCACCATCATTTGCTGCTCCTCAATCAATGCGTGAAGCATTCCGCTCTTGATGGCCGCCTGGTATTCGGGCGGGACGAAGAGCCAGTCGCGCAGCTTCTTGAGTCGCCAGTGCAGCCTCCATGCTTGCCTTTGAGTCTTCTTCTTCTAGTCTTTTGATGTTTAATCCACTCGCCAACTTGATCATTTTCCGTGTCATGTTCCCGTTTAGTTCCATGAGTGTTTAATTGGAACTGTGTGCCAATAAAATTAAGTTCTCTTTAACATCGTCTCTCGTAACATTAGTTAAATCAAATCATGATAATTCTCCTTTTGATTTTGGCAAAGATCTTTAAATGTGTTTCCCTTTCTTATGTTTTATGTTAGTTATGTTGTTTTTCTTTTCGTTTGTTTGTTAGTTCTTCAGTTCTTATGCCCAATTTAAATTGAAACATCCCCATCGTCGTCGTCGTCGAGGTCGTAGTGGTATGATTGCATATCCGAAATGTTAAGCACCAAGCGGAAGGGCGTATTCATCCGCATTAGTTTGCGACGAAACTGGTGACTCAGCGGATTGAAACGCAGGTCAACCAGATCCAACCGGTCGCTCTCTACGGGCTGCTTTAAATTGAATTCTGCAAGGGAACAAGCGAATAAATAGGATAAAGACAGTGTTGCTCTGCAATGAACTTACCAGAAATTGAGTTACCCTGAGCATACAAAAATGTCAAATGCGGCAACTTGAAAGCAACATCGGGTAATGTATTAAACAAGTTGCATGATATATCTAGATTCTCCAAGCCTTGCAGATTGCCAATCTCCATTGGTAGTGTCGACAGTACATTGTGGGACAAATTGAGAGCTGAAACGATTAGATGATTGGGTATTTACATATACATAAAAGCTAATCTTGATTGATTCTTACTTGTAAGATTCTGAAATTTTACGGCCAATTGACGTTGTAAGTAACTCAACATATTTCCACTGATATCGCACTCCTTAACCTCAGCCTCAGCATGGGACATAAAGTTAAAAACAGCCTGAGGAATTGTAGTCAGGTTGCTCAATTTTAGATCTGCAAGATGGAAATCGCAATTAAAATAATGTTATCTCTCGAGTTATCTCTGGAAAACTCATTTCTCCGATGCACTTTGAGAAAGTTAATTTAGAGGATAATTGAAAGAATTCTTTTGAAAACAGCAGCAGCCGCACTACATACATATGTACATATTTATACACATGCAAATAATTCCAAGAAAATGGAGGTCTCAGCACTCTACACACAGACACAAGGACAAGGGGCTCTGTGAGACACCCAGGCCGGCAAAAAGTTGTGCAAGAACACGCCGAATATATGGTGGAACAATGGAATTTCAAAGGATTGCATTGAAAACTGCTGAACGCTGATTGTAGAAGTCACAATTTGATGAAGCCCTTTCCATGTTTCGCACTACTACACGCATAGAATTCCAAGAAATTTAACGTCTAACCAATACACACACTCACACACACACAGGCGCATGCGAATTTACGAACAGACGCCTGGAAGGCGGCGTCGTGCCACCAGAGACACCCAGAAACGAGACAGGGTAAAAAGTTGTGCACGCACACGCGGATAATGTGGTAGCTCGTAGGACTTTCATTGAAGGCCACAATTTGCAGAATTGATGAAGCTTTTCCCATAAATCTCACTACTACACGCACAGAATTCCAAGAAAATGGAAGTCTCAGCGAGAGTTACACACACACACACACATACAAATTTACGGGACGATACGTTGGAAGCGGCGAGAGACTTCCACGAAACGTTGCACACGCGCGCTGAAATTACCGTAGTGGCAGCTACAAGCCTACGTGAAGATTCCCTTGTGTTGCAAGTACAAAATGTCGCTGTATTTGATGCCTTTTTTTAATGCAAATGTCCGTATGCACGCAAGAATGTGCTTAGATTTGTGTGGCGTGTGGCTTTTGCAAAAACTTACCAAGAACTCCTGTCTCTCTGGCCTTCTCGCACTTCGGATACAGCGGAAGCATCTCGTCAATTTGTTCAATCAAATCCATACTTTAACTTATTTTTAGACTATTGTTTAGCAGTATTTGGGGATAATTTGAGAAATTTTCGCTCGTCCCGTAATCTTTGCCGCTGGAAAATGAGTTTTGTCCGGTTGAAAATGTCAGGGTTACTACCTTCCTTGAAGAAGTATATTTATTGGTATTTTATCGACGGTAAAATTCGCTGAAATTCGCAGTTCGAATATTTAAAAGTTTCGTATGGGCCTTCCCGCACAACACGAAACTAGTTTTGGGAGAATTTAGACAATTTACTGTTGACTGACAATTGGAATCCTTTGTTTTTAAATAACCAGAATGTAGTCGATAACAATATTCATAGTTGGCAATCGCTTTGCGACGTCATAAATTCACAGCTCAAAGTGGAGGACTAACGGCCAAGCGATCCACATTCAGGCTGCTATGAGCTGACCATCCGGCCCGGACCTGGCGGCCAAACAAATGTTGGAGCCGGAATAACGCTGCCAGCCCAAAGGTGCCGATCCTACTTACGAGCTATCCCTTGAATTTCCCGCGTAGAACCAGTGTGACCCACATTTGACAGGTCAACGGTTACGTCAAAAGCCCCTGTCTGTTGATATTTGAGCAAATACTACACCTTGCCATCCGCTGGTGATGCGCTCTACCAACATACTGAACATATTTTCGATCAGTTTAAGGTAATCTTTATTCAATTTTCAATATATTAATTATTAATTACACACTAATTTTCCGATTTGACGATATTCATCGCATATTGCGTGCTATATATCGATTACAAATACAAAGCACATGTGGCTAAAATTAGTTCAATTGGAATTTAATATCCCGCGTATTCATTTTGGATCGAATTTCAGAGCATTCAGATCTTACACCTGTAACACTCATATATATATCAACAGATTATATCGCATTAGATGTGGTACGATACGATACATATCGCAAACAATATTGAAAGATACTTATGTGAATGGCAAAAACGGTAAACGGTCTTCCGCATATTATTATTATTTCAGGGCTATTTTCTTGAAACAATGGGTCAACTTCAGGAGGATTGGTCACAGTGGAATCCCATGGTATTGGATTTCAACAACGAACGCCTTAACAATTACGCCGAGGAGTGTGGCCAGAATGTGGTTGAGAAAGCGCAAGTGCCACTGAACCCGATCGACATGCGTAAAAAGAGGCTGGCAAGGCAAACGCCGAATATCCGTACTTGATTCTAAAGAAAAAAGTTAGTTCAGTCACCAAATGTGCGGTGTTTAATTTCTTTGACCAAAGCCATATCCGCAGCATCGATATGCAGCCTAAATCGGACACCTTCAGAGTGTTCTTTAATGACTTGGGGTAAGTAGAATGGACCTGCCTCTTTGCGTGTTTTGCTAAATATCTCTCGCTGCAGTTCCTTGGAGGCTGCATACTCGCAACTGGAAGCATTTCCACAATTAATGAAGTTGCATCGAAGCCGTTTCGGCGCCGAGGGAAAGCCAAAGTCCATTGTGAGCCCCGTCAACGCATTCGCCGATCCAGTTGAAGTTCCAGCAATAGCGCCAACTGCACGTGGCGTAATTGATTTGAGCTCGCGCACAATACACGTTTCGACCAGCGAAAATATGCATCCAGAGTTCCTGGTTGTGCCAATTGTGGCCGCTACGTCCTATAAGGGCAGCTCTCTGCTGGCTATTAGAGATCCGGAGAGACGCTTTATGAGTGTGAAATTCGAGTACAATTTGGAGCGCTACGGGGCCTATAAACTTGAGAAGGAATACGAAGATGAACCGTCGACGAAGCCGGTGATCCAGCAACTGCGTTGCGGCAGAAAATTGTATATCGGGTAAGTACAAATAAAGGACTGTACGAATGACCGGTGCCTTGCACGAATATAAGAATGTAGTTTTATACGATAAGCAATATTGAAACTTCCAGGAGATCGGATGCTGATGATGTGCAAGTGGCTGAAGATGATAGCGAGGAGCTGGATATGTCAGGATACGAGAAATGTGCAGTCTGCAGCGGTTACACATCCACCGTGTGCAAAATATGCGGTATGCCCTTTTGCGATGCATTCTGCTGGAGCATTGTCTCCGAGCAGCACGATAAGAAATGTGGCACGGGTCAGAAAGTGGATATAAATGATGAACATTTTGAAAAATGTATACCCAAATCTGGTTTGCCGCCAAAACGTACCCTGGTGAAGATTACTGCCTTCGAGCAGTCAAATGTCGTATATGTGCGCGCGGCTGATACGCTTTTTGATGTGGCTTACTACCGTGTGCTCGCTGAGGTCTGGAAGCATGGCCAAACTGCTGCCAAGCTTGACCAGTTGCCTGTCTGTGGCCAGATTGTAATCAAGGCGGGCCGCCGACTATAAGTTCCAGGGAACACGCTGGGATTTTTTTAAGAGAGTGCGCGCATCAATGAGTGAAAAAGCATAAACAGCCTGCTTAAGCAAGTTAAAACACCCATCGAGCCCGGTTTGCATGAGCCCGGATTCAATGAAGATGTATGTATGTGTGTTATTATGCTGTTTCATCAGAATGTTGTTTTCGATTTGATTGTGTCGTTGCATAGTTTCTGCCGCATGTGGCTGCGCCAGCGGGCAAGAACATTGAGTTGATTATCACGGACAATTCGTTCCTAAAGTACGGCATCATCTACTGCACACCCGCAAAGTTGGCCGTGGAGGTCACAAAAATGCAGCGAGCATTCCAGGACTATGGGGAGAATATTGCCAAATCTGAGACCTATGCCGCTGCGTAAGTACTTAATCTCAGAGAAAGAGCGATGGAATTGATTAGTTAAAATAAATTCTATTTGCAGAAAAGGGCAATTGTGCATGGCCAAGTATTTGGGCAAATGGAATCGCGGCGTTTCGATGGAGCTTGTGGGCGATGGCTATCCCAGCATCTTGTTTCTGGACTATGGGAATATTGTACCGATCCATGTGACCGATATCCGTGCATATCCGCCACAATTCACACATCCCGTACTGACTACCGAATATGTTTTGATGGGTAATTTGAGCAAATGCTTCAATGCAATGCTAGATCTAAGCTTATAATTCCGATACATCCTCTCGTGTTTAGGCCTGCCGGAAAACCTCAGCGATGCGCAGGTGCAACGTCTCGAGAGACGTCTGGCCGTGGGTGCCATTGTCACCTGCGATGAAATCGTGAAGAACGAGAACAACAACTACTCGCTGCGCTTTGAAGATCTGCCAAAACTTTTGTAAAATGTAAAATGCAGTAAAAATCTTTCGATCATTTACATTCAATTTATTTTTGTTATTTATACATGCACCAAAGATGTACTAATTATAATCGTTTGGTATAGAAAATAATAAATATTGAGGCTATTCCCCGAAGTGTAAATGGTTAAAAATACTTCACATTTGAGTTTACTTTGGTAAAATGGTACTGAGGCTGGCTCTCTATGCTCTGGGATATGTCTAGACTTTTGCATTTGCAAAAGTTGCATAACATGTAACATGGCACGGAAAATGATCCAAGCGAAAACATGTTGGCGAGTGGATGAAACATCAAAAGATTGTAGTAGAAGAGGACTCAAAGGCAAGCATGCAGGCTGCCCTGGCGACCCAAGAAGCTGCGCCACTGGCTGTTCGTCCCGCCCGAATACCAGGCGGCCTTCAAGAGCGGAATTCCGCACGCATTGATTGACGAGCAGCAAATGATGGTGAGAAATGCAATAGGCCAACTCTTGTCTCCAAATTCTAAATTAAAAAAAGCATTTGGAGCTGGGACTCTGAAGGCGCTTGCCTTTACTGTTGCTTGCCAGACCTATCCGTAGCATACCTATTTGGATAATTAACTATAGCTTTTAGTGGCACTGTGTGCGAATAAAAGTCAGGCTTAATTGAACAGACTTTGCACAAATTCAAGCACCTCCGAGCTGATCAGATTGTTGATATGATCGCGAAAGTCGTGCCTAGTCTATCCCAACCTTTGCCCTGTACTCATTCCCTACATCACATTGACGACTGTGGGTGTGGCCATAGGCCTGGGCTGCCGTCCAACCTCTAGTCCTTCTTTGCAGCCTCATGACGCCCCAAAGTGCCCAAGAGCTGGCCAATTGCATTCCTCACCATCATTTGCTGCTCCTCAATCAATGCGTGAAGCATTCCGCTCTTGATGGCCGCCTGGTATTCGGGCGGGACGAAGAGCCAGTCGCGCAGCTTCTTGAGTCGTCAGTGCAGCCTCCATGCTTGCCTTTGAGTCTTCTTCTTCTAGTCTTTTGATGTTTAATCCACTCGCCAACTTGATCATTTTCCGTGTCATGTTCCCGTTTAGTTCCATGAGTGTTTAATTGGAACTGTGTGCCAATAAAATTAAGTTCTCTTTAACATCGTCTCTCGTAACATTAGTTAAATCAAATCATAAATTCTCCTTTTGATTTTGGCAAAGATCTTTAAATGTGTTTCCCTTTCTTATGTTTTATGTTAGTTATGTTGTTTTTCTTTTCATTTGTTTGTTAGTTCTTCAGTTCTTATGCCCAATTTAAATTGAAACATCCCCATCGTCGTCGTCGTCGAGGTCGTAGTGGTATGATTGCATATCCGAAATGTTAAGCACCAAGCGGAAGGGCGTATTCATCCGCATTAGTTTGCGACGAAACTGGTGACTCAGCGGATTGAAACGCAGGTCAACCAGATCCAACCGGTCGCTCTCTACGGGCTGCTTTAAATTGAATTCTGCAAGGGAACAAGCGAATAAATAGGATAAAGACAGTGTTGCTCTGCAATGAACTTACCAGAAATTGAGTTACCCTGAGCATACAAAAATGTCAAATGCGGCAACTTGAAAGCAACATCGGGTAATGTATTAAACAAGTTGCATGATATATCTAGATTCTCCAAGCCTTGCAGATTGCCAATCTCCATTGGTAGTGTCGACAGTACATTGTGGGACAAATTGAGAGCTGAAACGATTAGATGATTGGTATTTACATATACATAAAAGCTAATCTTGATTGATTCTTACTTGTAAGATTCTGAAATTTTACGGCCAATTGACGTTGTAAGTAACTCAACATATTTCCACTGATATCGCACTCCTTAACCTCAGCCTCAGCATGGGACATAAAGTTAAAAACAGCCTGAGGAATTGTAGTCAGGTTGCTCAATTTTAGATCTGCAAGATGGAAATCGCAATTAAAATAATGTTATCTCTCGAGTTATCTCTGGAAAACTCATTTCTCCGATGCACTTTGAGAAAGTTAATTTAGAGGATAATTGAAAGAATTCTTTTGAAAACAGCACCAGCCGCACTACATACATATGTACATATTTATACACATGCAAATAATTCCAAGAAAATGGAGGTCTCAGCACTCTACACACAGACACAGGGACAAGGGACTCTGTGAGACACCCAGGCCGAACACACGGCAAAAAGTTGTGCAAGCACACGCCGAATATATGGTGGAACAATGGAATTTCAAAGGATTGCATTGAAAACTGCTGAACGCTGATTGTAGAAGTCACAATTTGCTGAAGCCCATGTTCCATGTTTCGCACTACTACACGCATAGAATTCCAAGAAATTTAACGTCTAACCAATACACACACTCACACACACACAGGCGCATGCGAATTTACGAACAGACGCCTGGAAGGCGGCGTCGTGCCACCAGAGACACCCAGAAACGAGACAGGGTAAAAAGTTGTGCACGCACACGCGGATAATGTGGTAGCTCGTAGGACTTTCATTGAAGGCCACAATTTGCAGAATTGATGAAGCTTTTCCCATAAATCTCACTACTACACGCACAGAATTCCAAGAAAATGGAAGTCTCAGCGAGAGTTACACACACACACACACATACAAATTTACGGGACGATACGTTGGAAGCGGCGAGAGACTTCCACGAAACGTTGCACACGCGCGCTGAAATTACCGTAGCTACAAGCCTACGTGAAGATTCCCTTGTGTTGCAAGTACAAAATGTCGCTGTATTTGATGCCTTTTTTTAATGCAAATGTCCGTATGCACGCAAGAATGTGCTTAGATTTGTGTGGCGTGTGGCTTTTGCAAAAACTTACCAAGAACTCCTGTCTCTCTGGCCTTCTCGCACTTCGGATACAGCGGAAGCATCTCGTCAATTTGTTCAATCAAATCCATACTTTAACTTATTTTTAGACTATTGTTTAGCAGTATTTGGGGATAATTTGAGAAATTTTCGCTCGTCCCGTAATCTTTGCCGCTGTAAAATCAGTTTTGTCCGGTTGAAAATGTCAGGGTTACTACCTTCCTTGAATAAGTATATTTATTGGTATTTTATCGACGGTAAAATTTGCTGAAATTCGCAGTTCGAATATTTAATTGTTTCGTATGGACCTTCCCGCACGAAACGAAACTAGTTTTGGGAGAATTTAGACAATTTACTGTTGACTGACAATTGGAATCCTTTGTTTTTAAATAACCAGAATGTAGTCGATTACAAAATTCAATATTGCAATCGCTTTGCGACGTCATAAATTCACAGCTCAAATTGGAGGACTAACGGCCAAGCGATCCACATTCAGGCTGCTATGCGCTGACCATCAGGCCCGGACCTGGCGGCCAAACAAATGTTGGAGCCGGAATAACGCTGCCAGCCCAAAGGTGCCGATCCTACTTACGAGCTATCCCTTGAATTTCCCGCGTAGAACCAGTGTGACCCACATTTGGCAGGTCAACTGTTACGTCAAAAGCCCCTGTCTGTTGATATTTGAGCAAATACTACACCTTGCCATCGCTGGTGATGCGCTCTACCAACAAGCATCTACTAAGCATATTTTTGATCAGTTTAAGGTAATCTTTATTCAATTTTCAATATATTAAGTATATGTTTTTGGCGCATGTGGCTAAAATTAGTTCAATTGGAATTTAATATCCCGCGTATTCATTTTGGATCGAATTTCAGAGCATTCAGATCTTACACCTGTAACACTCATATATATATCAACAGATTATATCGCATTAGATGTGGTACGATACGATAAATATCGCAAACAATATTGAAAGATACTTATGTGAATGGCAAAAACGGTAAACGGTCTTCCGCATATTATTATTATTTCAGGGCTATTTTCTTGAAACAATGGGTCAACTTCAGGAGGATTGGTCACAGTGGAATCCCATGGTATTGGATTTCAACAACGAACGCCTTAACAATTACGCCGAGGAGTGTGGCCAGAATGTGGTTGAGAAAGCGCAAGTGCCACTGAACCCGATCGACATGCGTAAAAAAGAGGCTGGCAAGGCAAACGCCGAATATCCGTACTTGATTCTAAAGAAAAAAGTTAGTTCAGTCACCAAATGTGCGGTGTTTAATTTCTTTGACCAAAGCCATATCCGCAGCATCGATATGCAGCCTAAATCGGACACCTTCAGAGTGTTCTTTAATGACTTGGGGTAAGTAGAATGGACCTGCCTCTTTGCGTGTTTTGCTAAATATCTCTCGCTGCAGTTCCTTGGAGGCTGCATACTCGCAACTGGAAGCATTTCCACAATTAATGAAGTTGCATCGAAGCCGTTTCGGCGCCGAGGGAAAGCCAAAGTCCATTGTGAGCCCCGTCAACGCATTCGCCGATCCAGTTGAAGTTCCAGCAATAGCGCCAACTGCACGTGGCGTAATTGATTTGAGCTCGCGCACAATACACGTTTCGACCAGCGAAAATATGCATCCAGAGTTCCTGGTTGTGCCAATTGTGGCCGCTACGTCCTATAAGGGCAGCTCTCTGCTGGCTATTAGAGATCCGGAGAGACGCTTTATGAGTGTGAAATTCGAGTACAATTTGGAGCGCTACGGGGCCTATAAACTTGAGAAGGAATACGAAGATGAACCGTCGACGAAGCCGGTGATCCAGCAACTGCGTTGCGGCAGAAAATTGTATATCGGGTAAGTACAAATAAAGGACTGTACGAATGACCGGTGCCTTGCACGAATATAAGAATGTAGTTTTATACGATAAGCAATATTGAAACTTCCAGGAGATCGGATGCTGATGATGTGCAAGTGGCTGAAGATGATAGCGAGGAGCTGGATATGTCAGGATACGAGAAATGTGCAGTCTGCAGCGGTTACACATCCACCGTGTGCAAAATATGCGGTATGCCCTTTTGCGATGCATTCTGCTGGAGCATTGTCTCCGAGCAGCACGATAAGAAATGTGGCACGGGTCAGAAAGTGGATATAAATGATGAACATTTTGAAAAATGTATACCCAAATCTGGTTTGCCGCCAAAACGTACCCTGGTGAAGATTACTGCCTTCGAGCAGTCAAATGTCGTATATGTGCGCGCGGCTGATACGCTTTTTGATGTGGCTTACTACCGTGTGCTCGCTGAGGTCTGGAAGCATGGCCAAACTGCTGCCAAGCTTGACCAGTTGCCTGTCTGTGGCCAGATTGTAATCTATAAGTTCGGGGAACACGCGGTGCGCGCCATGGTGAAGCATAAACAGCCTGCTTAAGCAAGTTAAAACACCCATCGAGCCCGGTTTGCATGAGCCCGGATTCAATGAAGATGTATGTATGTGTGTTATTATGCTGTTTCATCAGAATGTTGTTTTCGATTTGATTGTGTCGTTGCATAGTTTCTGCCGCATGTGGCTGCGCCAGCGGGCAAGAACATTGAGTTGATTATCACGGACAATTCGTTCCTAAAGTACGGCATCATCTACTGCACACCCGCAAAGTTGGCCGTGGAGGTCACAAAAATGCAGCGAGCATTCCAGGACTATGGGGAGAATATTGCCAAATCTGAGACCTATGCCGCTGCGTAAGTACTTAATCTCAGAGAAAGAGCGATGGAATTGATTAGTTAAAATAAATTCTATTTGCAGAAAAGGGCAATTGTGCATGGCCAAGTATATGGGCAAATGGAATCGCGGCGTTTCGATGGAGCTTGTGGGCGATGGCTATCCCAGCATCTTGTTTCTGGACTATGGGAATATTGTACCGATCCATGTGACCGATATCCGTGCATATCCGCCACAATTCACACATCCCGTACTGACTACCGAATATGTTTTGATGGGTAATTTGAGCAAATGCTTCAATGCAATGCTAGATCTAAGCTTATAATTCCGATACATCCTCTCGTGTTTAGGCCTGCCGGAAAACCTCAGCGATGCGCAGGTGCAACGTCTCGAGAGACGTCTGGCCGTGGGTGCCATTGTCACCTGCGATGAAATCGTGAAGAACGAGAACAACAACTACTCGCTGCGCTTTGAAGATCTGCCAAAACTTTTGTAAAATGTAAAATGCAGTAAAAATCTTTCGATCATTTACATTCAATTTATTTTTGTTATTTATACATGCACCAAAGATGTACTAATTATAATCGTTTGGTATAGAAAATAATAAATATTGAGGCTATTCCCCGAAGTGTAAATGGTTAAAAATACTTCACATTTGAGTTTACTTTGGTAAAATGGTACTGAGGCTGGCTCTCTATGCTCTGGGATATGTCTAGACTTTTGCATTTGCAAAAGTTGCATAACATGTAACATGGCACGGAAAATGATCCAAGCGAAAACATGTTGGCGAGTGGATGAAACATCAAAAGATTGTAGTAGAAGAGGACTCAAAGGCAAGCATGCAGGCTGCCCTGGCGACCCAAGAAGCTGCGCCACTGGCTGTTCGTCCCGCCCGAATACCAGGCGGCCTTCAAGAGCGGAATTCCGCACGCATTGATTGACGAGCAGCAAATGATGGTGAGAAATGCAATAGGCCAACTCTTGTCTCCAAATTCTAAATTAAAAAAAGCATTTGGAGCTGGGACTCTGAAGGCGCTTGCCTTTACTGTTGCTTGCCAGACCTATCCGTAGCATACCTATTTGGATAATTAACTATAGCTTTTAGTGGCACTGTGTGCGAATAAAAGTCAGGCTTAATTGAACAGACTTTGCACAAATTCAAGCACCTCCGAGCTGATCAGATTGTTGATATGATCGCGAAAGTCGTGCCTAGTCTATCCCAACCTTTGCCCTGTACTCATTCCCTACATCACATTGACGACTGTGGGTGTGGCCATAGGCCTGGGCTGCCGTCCAACCTCTAGTCCTTCTTTGCAGCCTCATGACGCCCCAAAGTGCCCAAGAGCTGGCCAATTGCATTCCTCACCATCATTTGCTGCTCCTCAATCAATGCGTGAAGCATTCCGCTCTTGATGGCCGCCTGGTATTCGGGCGGGACGAAGAGCCAGTCGCGCAGCTTCTTGAGTCGTCAGTGCAGCCTCCATGCTTGCCTTTGAGTCTTCTTCTTCTAGTCTTTTGATGTTTAATCCACTCGCCAACTTGATCATTTTCCGTGTCATGTTCCCGTTTAGTTCCACGAGTGTTTAATTGGAACTGTGTGCCAATAAAATTAAGTTCTCTTTAACATCGTCTCTCGTAACATTAGTTAAATCAAATCATAATTCTCCTTTTGATTTTGGCAAAGATCTTTAAATGTGTTTCCCTTTCTTATGTTTTATGTTAGTTATGTTGTTTTTCTTTTCATTTGTTTGTTAGTTCTTCAGTTCTTATGCCCAATTTAAATTGAAACATCCCCATCGTCGTCGTCGTCGAGGTCGTAGTGGTATGATTGCATATCCGAAATGTTAAGCACCAAGCGGAAGGGCGTATTCATCCGCATTAGTTTGCGACGAAACTGGTGACTCAGCGGATTGAAACGCAGGTCAACCAGATCCAACCGGTCGCTCTCTACGGGCTGCTTTAAATTGAATTCTGCAAGGGAACAAGCGAATAAATAGGATAAAGACAGTGTTGCTCTGCAATGAACTTACCAGAAATTGAGTTACCCTGAGCATACAAAAATGTCAAATGCGGCAACTTGAAAGCAACATCGGGTAATGTATTAAACAAGTTGCATGATATATCTAGATTCTCCAAGCCTTGCAGATTGCCAATCTCCATTGGTAGTGTCGACAGTACATTGTGGGACAAATTGAGAGCTGAAACGATTAGATGATTGGTATTTACATATACATAAAAGCTAATCTTGATTGATTCTTACTTGTAAGATTCTGAAATTTTACGGCCAATTGACGTTGTAAGTAACTCAACATATTTCCACTGATATCGCACTCCTTAACCTCAGCCTCAGCATGGGACATAAAGTTAAAAACAGCCTGAGGAATTGTAGTCAGGTTGCTCAATTTTAGATCTGCAAGATGGAAATCGCAATTAAAATAATGTTATCTCTCGAGTTATCTCTGGAAAACTCATTTCTCCGATGCACTTTGAGAAAGTTAATTTAGAGGATAATTGAAAGAATTCTTTTGAAAACAGCACCAGCCGCACTACATACATATGTACATATTTATACACATGCAAATAATTCCAAGAAAATGGAGGTCTCAGCACTCTACACACAGACACAGGGACAAGGGACTCTGTGAGACACCCAGGCCGAACACACGGCAAAAAGTTGTGCAAGCACACGCCGAATATATGGTGGAACAATGGAATTTCAAAGGATTGCATTGAAAACTGCTGAACGCTGATTGTAGAAGTCACAATTTGCTGAAGCCCATGTTCCATGTTTCGCACTACTACACGCATAGAATTCCAAGAAATTTAACGTCTAACCAATACACACACTCACACACACACAGGCGCATGCGAATTTACGAACAGACGCCTGGAAGGCGGCGTCGTGCCACCAGAGACACCCAGAAACGAGACAGGGTAAAAAGTTGTGCACGCACACGCGGATAATGTGGTAGCTCGTAGGACTTTCATTGAAGGCCACAATTTGCAGAATTGATGAAGCTTTTCCCATAAATCTCACTACTACACGCACAGAATTCCAAGAAAATGGAAGTCTCAGCGAGAGTTACACACACACACACACATACAAATTTACGGGACGATACGTTGGAAGCGGCGAGAGACTTCCACGAAACGTTGCACACGCGCGCTGAAATTACCGTAGCTACAAGCCTACGTGAAGATTCCCTTGTGTTGCAAGTACAAAATGTCGCTGTATTTGATGCCTTTTTTTAATGCAAATGTCCGTATGCACGCAAGAATGTGCTTAGATTTGTGTGGCGTGTGGCTTTTGCAAAAACTTACCAAGAACTTCTGTCTCTCTGGCCTTCTCGCACTTCGGATACAGCGGAAGCATCTCGTCAATTTGTTCAATCAAATCCATACTTTAACTTATTTTTAGACTATTGTTTAGCAGTATTTGGGGATAATTTGAGAAATTTTCGCTCGTCCCGTAATCTTTGCCGCTGTAAAATCAGTTTTGTCCGGTTGAAAATGTCAGGGTTACTACCTTCCTTGAATAAGTATATTTATTGGTATTTTATCGACGGTAAAATTTGCTGAAATTCGCAGTTCGAATATTTAATTGTTTCGTATGGACCTTCCCGCACGAAACGAAACTAGTTTTGGGAGAATTTAGACAATTTACTGTTGACTGACAATTGGAATCCTTTGTTTTTAAATAACCAGAATGTAGTCGATTACAAAATTCAATATTCAATCGCTTTGCGACGTCATAAATTCACAGCTCAAATTGGAGGACTAACGGCCAAGCGATCCACATTCAGGCTGCTATGCGCTGACCATCAGGCCCGGACCTGGCGGCCAAACAAATGTTGGAGCCGGAATAACGCTGCCAGCCCAAAGGTGCCGATCCTACTTACGAGCTATCCCTTGAATTTCCCGCGTAGAACCAGTGTGACCCACATTTGGCAGGTCAACTGTTACGTCAAAAGCCCCTGTCTGTTGATATTTGAGCAAATACTACACCTTGCCATCGCTGGTGATGCGCTCTACCAACAAGCATCTACTAAGCATATTTTTGATCAGTTTAAGGTAATCTTTATTCAATTTTCAATATATTAAGTATATGTTTTTGGCGCATGTGGCTAAAATTAGTTCAATTGGAATTTAATATCCCGCGTATTCATTTTGGATCGAATTTCAGAGCATTCAGATCTTACACCTGTAACACTCATATATATATCAACAGATTATATCGCATTAGATGTGGTACGATACGATAAATATCGCAAACAATATTGAAAGATACTTATGTGAATGGCAAAAACGGTAAACGGTCTTCCGCATATTATTATTATTTCAGGGCTATTTTCTTGAAACAATGGGTCAACTTCAGGAGGATTGGTCACAGTGGAATCCCATGGTATTAGATTTCAACAACGAACGCCTTAACAATTACGCCGAGGAGTGTGGCCAGAATGTGGTTGAGAAAGCGCAAGTGCCACTGAACCCGATCGACATGCGTAAAAAAGAGGCTGGCAAGGCAAACGCCGAATATCCGTACTTGATTCTAAAGAAAAAAGTTAGTTCAGTCACCAAATGTGCGGTGTTTAATTTCTTTGACCAAAGCCATATCCGCAGCATCGATATGCAGCCTAAATCGGACACCTTCAGAGTGTTCTTTAATGACTTGGGGTAAGTAGAATGGACCTGCCTCTTTGCGTGTTTTGCTAAATATCTCTCGCTGCAGTTCCTTGGAGGCTGCATACTCGCAACTGGAAGCATTTCCACAATTAATGAAGTTGCATCGAAGCCGTTTCGGCGCCGAGGGAAAGCCAAAGTCCATTGTGAGCCCCGTCAACGCATTCGCCGATCCAGTTGAAGTTCCAGCAATAGCGCCAACTGCACGTGGCGTAATTGATTTGAGCTCGCGCACAATACACGTTTCGACCAGCGAAAATATGCATCCAGAGTTCCTGGTTGTGCCAATTGTGGCCGCTACGTCCTATAAGGGCAGCTCTCTGCTGGCTATTAGAGATCCGGAGAGACGCTTTATGAGTGTGAAATTCGAGTACAATTTGGAGCGCTACGGGGCCTATAAACTTGAGAAGGAATACGAAGATGAACCGTCGACGAAGCCGGTGATCCAGCAACTGCGTTGCGGCAGAAAATTGTATATCGGGTAAGTACAAATAAAGGACTGTACGAATGACCGGTGCCTTGCACGAATATAAGAATGTAGTTTTATACGATAAGCAATATTGAAACTTCCAGGAGATCGGATGCTGATGATGTGCAAGTGGCTGAAGATGATAGCGAGGAGCTGGATATGTCAGGATACGAGAAATGTGCAGTCTGCAGCGGTTACACATCCACCGTGTGCAAAATATGCGGTATGCCCTTTTGCGATGCATTCTGCTGGAGCATTGTCTCCGAGCAGCACGATAAGAAATGTGGCACGGGTCAGAAAGTGGATATAAATGATGAACATTTTGAAAAATGTATACCCAAATCTGGTTTGCCGCCAAAACGTACCCTGGTGAAGATTACTGCCTTCGAGCAGTCAAATGTCGTATATGTGCGCGCGGCTGATACGCTTTTTGATGTGGCTTACTACCGTGTGCTCGCTGAGGTCTGGAAGCATGGCCAAACTGCTGCCAAGCTTGACCAGTTGCCTGTCTGTGGCCAGATTGTAATCTATAAGTTCGGGGAACACGCGGTGCGCGCCATGGTGAAGCATAAACAGCCTGCTTAAGCAAGTTAAAACACCCATCGAGCCCGGTTTGCATGAGCCCGGATTCAATGAAGATGTATGTATGTGTGTTATTATGCTGTTTCATCAGAATGTTGTTTTCGATTTGATTGTGTCGTTGCATAGTTTCTGCCGCATGTGGCTGCGCCAGCGGGCAAGAACATTGAGTTGATTATCACGGACAATTCGTTCCTAAAGTACGGCATCATCTACTGCACACCCGCAAAGTTGGCCGTGGAGGTCACAAAAATGCAGCGAGCATTCCAGGACTATGGGGAGAATATTGCCAAATCTGAGACCTATGCCGCTGCGTAAGTACTTAATCTCAGAGAAAGAGCGATGGAATTGATTAGTTAAAATAAATTCTATTTGCAGAAAAGGGCAATTGTGCATGGCCAAGTATATGGGCAAATGGAATCGCGGCGTTTCGATGGAGCTTGTGGGCGATGGCTATCCCAGCATCTTGTTTCTGGACTATGGGAATATTGTACCGATCCATGTGGCCGATATCCGTGCATATCCGCCACAATTCACACATCCCGTACTGACTACCGAATATGTTTTGATGGGTAATTTGAGCAAATGCTTCAATGCAATGCTAGATCTAAGCTTATAATTCCGATACATCCTCTCGTGTTTAGGCCTGCCGGAAAACCTCAGCGATGCGCAGGTGCAACGTCTCGAGAGACGTCTGGCCGTGGGTGCCATTGTCACCTGCGATGAAATCGTGAAGAACGAGAACAACAACTACTCGCTGCGCTTTGAAGATCTGCCAAAACTTTTGTAAAATGTAAAATGCAGTAAAAATCTTTCGATCATTTACATTCAATTTATTTTTGTTATTTATACATGCACCAAAGATGTACTAATTATAATCGTTTGGTATAGAAAATAATAAATATTGAGGCTATTCCCCGAAGTGTAAATGGTTAAAAATACTTCACATTTGAGTTTACTTTGGTAAAATGGTACTGAGGCTGGCTCTCTATGCTCTGGGATATGTCTAGACTTTTGCATTTGCAAAAGTTGCATAACATGTAACATGGCACGGAAAATGATCCAAGCGAAAACATGTTGGCGAGTGGATGAAACATCAAAAGATTGTAGTAGAAGAGGACTCAAAGGCAAGCATGCAGGCTGCCCTGGCGACCCAAGAAGCTGCGCCACTGGCTGTTCGTCCCGCCCGAATACCAGGCGGCCTTCAAGAGCGGAATTCCGCACGCATTGATTGACGAGCAGCAAATGATGGTGAGAAATGCAATAGGCCAACTCTTGTCTCCAAATTCTAAATTAAAAAAAGCATTTGGAGCTGGGACTCTGAAGGCGCTTGCCTTTACTGTTGCTTGCCAGACCTATCCGTAGCATACCTATTTGGATAATTAACTATAGCTTTTAGTGGCACTGTGTGCGAATAAAAGTCAGGCTTAATTGAACAGACTTTGCACAAATTCAAGCACCTCCGAGCTGATCAGATTGTTGATATGATCGCGAAAGTCGTGCCTAGTCTATCCCAACCTTTGCCCTGTACTCATTCCCTACATCACATTGACGACTGTGGGTGTGGCCATAGGCCTGGGCTGCCGTCCAACCTCTAGTCCTTCTTTGCAGCCTCATGACGCCCCAAAGTGCCCAAGAGCTGGCCAATTGCATTCCTCACCATCATTTGCTGCTCCTCAATCAATGCGTGAAGCATTCCGCTCTTGATGGCCGCCTGGTATTCGGGCGGGACGAAGAGCCAGTCGCGCAGCTTCTTGAGTCGTCAGTGCAGCCTCCATGCTTGCCTTTGAGTCTTCTTCTTCTAGTCTTTTGATGTTTAATCCACTCGCCAACTTGATCATTTTCCGTGTCATGTTCCCGTTTAGTTCCACGAGTGTTTAATTGGAACTGTGTGCCAATAAAATTAAGTTCTCTTTAACATCGTCTCTCGTAACATTAGTTAAATCAAATCATAATTCTCCTTTTGATTTTGGCAAAGATCTTTAAATGTGTTTCCCTTTCTTATGTTTTATGTTAGTTATGTTGTTTTTCTTTTCATTTGTTTGTTAGTTCTTCAGTTCTTATGCCCAATTTAAATTGAAACATCCCCATCGTCGTCGTCGTCGAGGTCGTAGTGGTATGATTGCATATCCGAAATGTTAAGCACCAAGCGGAAGGGCGTATTCATCCGCATTAGTTTGCGACGAAACTGGTGACTCAGCGGATTGAAACGCAGGTCAACCAGATCCAACCGGTCGCTCTCTACGGGCTGCTTTAAATTGAATTCTGCAAGGGAACAAGCGAATAAATAGGATAAAGACAGTGTTGCTCTGCAATGAACTTACCAGAAATTGAGTTACCCTGAGCATACAAAAATGTCAAATGCGGCAACTTGAAAGCAACATCGGGTAATGTATTAAACAAGTTGCATGATATATCTAGATTCTCCAAGCCTTGCAGATTGCCAATCTCCATTGGTAGTGTCGACAGTACATTGTGGGACAAATTGAGAGCTGAAACGATTAGATGATTGGTATTTACATATACATAAAAGCTAATCTTGATTGATTCTTACTTGTAAGATTCTGAAATTTTACGGCCAATTGACGTTGTAAGTAACTCAACATATTTCCACTGATATCGCACTCCTTAACCTCAGCCTCAGCATGGGACATAAAGTTAAAAACAGCCTGAGGAATTGTAGTCAGGTTGCTCAATTTTAGATCTGCAAGATGGAAATCGCAATTAAAATAATGTTATCTCTCGAGTTATCTCTGGAAAACTCATTTCTCCGATGCACTTTGAGAAAGTTAATTTAGAGGATAATTGAAAGAATTCTTTTGAAAACAGCACCAGCCGCACTACATACATATGTACATATTTATACACATGCAAATAATTCCAAGAAAATGGAGGTCTCAGCACTCTACACACAGACACAGGGACAAGGGACTCTGTGAGACACCCAGGCCGAACACACGGCAAAAAGTTGTGCAAGCACACGCCGAATATATGGTGGAACAATGGAATTTCAAAGGATTGCATTGAAAACTGCTGAACGCTGATTGTAGAAGTCACAATTTGCTGAAGCCCATGTTCCATGTTTCGCACTACTACACGCATAGAATTCCAAGAAATTTAACGTCTAACCAATACACACACTCACACACACACAGGCGCATGCGAATTTACGAACAGACGCCTGGAAGGCGGCGTCGTGCCACCAGAGACACCCAGAAACGAGACAGGGTAAAAAGTTGTGCACGCACACGCGGATAATGTGGTAGCTCGTAGGACTTTCATTGAAGGCCACAATTTGCAGAATTGATGAAGCTTTTCCCATAAATCTCACTACTACACGCACAGAATTCCAAGAAAATGGAAGTCTCAGCGAGAGTTACACACACACACACACATACAAATTTACGGGACGATACGTTGGAAGCGGCGAGAGACTTCCACGAAACGTTGCACACGCGCGCTGAAATTACCGTAGCTACAAGCCTACGTGAAGATTCCCTTGTGTTGCAAGTACAAAATGTCGCTGTATTTGATGCCTTTTTTTAATGCAAATGTCCGTATGCACGCAAGAATGTGCTTAGATTTGTGTGGCGTGTGGCTTTTGCAAAAACTTACCAAGAACTTCTGTCTCTCTGGCCTTCTCGCACTTCGGATACAGCGGAAGCATCTCGTCAATTTGTTCAATCAAATCCATACTTTAACTTATTTTTAGACTATTGTTTAGCAGTATTTGGGGATAATTTGAGAAATTTTCGCTCGTCCCGTAATCTTTGCCGCTGTAAAATCAGTTTTGTCCGGTTGAAAATGTCAGGGTTACTACCTTCCTTGAATAAGTATATTTATTGGTATTTTATCGACGGTAAAATTTGCTGAAATTCGCAGTTCGAATATTTAATTGTTTCGTATGGACCTTCCCGCACGAAACGAAACTAGTTTTGGGAGAATTTAGACAATTTACTGTTGACTGACAATTGGAATCCTTTGTTTTTAAATAACCAGAATGTAGTCGATTACAAAATTCAATATTCAATCGCTTTGCGACGTCATAAATTCACAGCTCAAATTGGAGGACTAACGGCCAAGCGATCCACATTCAGGCTGCTATGCGCTGACCATCAGGCCCGGACCTGGCGGCCAAACAAATGTTGGAGCCGGAATAACGCTGCCAGCCCAAAGGTGCCGATCCTACTTACGAGCTATCCCTTGAATTTCCCGCGTAGAACCAGTGTGACCCACATTTGGCAGGTCAACTGTTACGTCAAAAGCCCCTGTCTGTTGATATTTGAGCAAATACTACACCTTGGCATCGCTGGTGATGCGCTCTACCAACAAGCATCTACTAAGCATATTTTTGATCAGTTTAAGGTAATCTTTATTCAATTTTCAATATATTAAGTATATGTTTTTGGCGCATGTGGCTAAAATTAGTTCAATTGGAATTTAATATCCCGCGTATTCATTTTGGATCGAATTTCAGAGCATTCAGATCTTACACCTGTAACACTCATATATATATCAACAGATTATATCGCATTAGATGTGGTACGATACGATAAATATCGCAAACAATATTGAAAGATACTTATGTGAATGGCAAAAACGGTAAACGGTCTTCCGCATATTATTATTATTTCAGGGCTATTTTCTTGAAACAATGGGTCAACTTCAGGAGGATTGGTCACAGTGGAATCCCATGGTATTGGATTTCAACAACGAACGCCTTAACAATTACGCCGAGGAGTGTGGCCAGAATGTGGTTGAGAAAGCGCAAGTGCCACTGAACCCGATCGACATGCGTAAAAAAGAGGCTGGCAAGGCAAACGCCGAATATCCGTACTTGATTCTAAAGAAAAAAGTTAGTTCAGTCACCAAATGTGCGGTGTTTAATTTCTTTGACCAAAGCCATATCCGCAGCATCGATATGCAGCCTAAATCGGACACCTTCAGAGTGTTCTTTAATGACTTGGGGTAAGTAGAATGGACCTGCCTCTTTGCGTGTTTTGCTAAATATCTCTCGCTGCAGTTCCTTGGAGGCTGCATACTCGCAACTGGAAGCATTTCCACAATTAATGAAGTTGCATCGAAGCCGTTTCGGCGCCGAGGGAAAGCCAAAGTCCATTGTGAGCCCCGTCAACGCATTCGCCGATCCAGTTGAAGTTCCAGCAATAGCGCCAACTGCACGTGGCGTAATTGATTTGAGCTCGCGCACAATACACGTTTCGACCAGCGAAAATATGCATCCAGAGTTCCTGGTTGTGCCAATTGTGGCCGCTACGTCCTATAAGGGCAGCTCTCTGCTGGCTATTAGAGATCCGGAGAGACGCTTTATGAGTGTGAAATTCGAGTACAATTTGGAGCGCTACGGGGCCTATAAACTTGAGAAGGAATACGAAGATGAACCGTCGACGAAGCCGGTGATCCAGCAACTGCGTTGCGGCAGAAAATTGTATATCGGGTAAGTACAAATAAAGGACTGTACGAATGACCGGTGCCTTGCACGAATATAAGAATGTAGTTTTATACGATAAGCAATATTGAAACTTCCAGGAGATCGGATGCTGATGATGTGCAAGTGGCTGAAGATGATAGCGAGGAGCTGGATATGTCAGGATACGAGAAATGTGCAGTCTGCAGCGGTTACACATCCACCGTGTGCAAAATATGCGGTATGCCCTTTTGCGATGCATTCTGCTGGAGCATTGTCTCCGAGCAGCACGATAAGAAATGTGGCACGGGTCAGAAAGTGGATATAAATGATGAACATTTTGAAAAATGTATACCCAAATCTGGTTTGCCGCCAAAACGTACCCTGGTGAAGATTACTGCCTTCGAGCAGTCAAATGTCGTATATGTGCGCGCGGCTGATACGCTTTTTGATGTGGCTTACTACCGTGTGCTCGCTGAGGTCTGGAAGCATGGCCAAACTGCTGCCAAGCTTGACCAGTTGCCTGTCTGTGGCCAGATTGTAATCTATAAGTTCGGGGAACACGCGGTGCGCGCCTTGGTGAAGCATAAACAGCCTGCTTAAGCAAGTTAAAACACCCATCGAGCCCGGTTTGCATGAGCCCGGATTCAATGAAGATGTATGTATGTGTGTTATTATGCTGTTTCATCAGAATGTTGTTTTCGATTTGATTGTGTCGTTGCATAGTTTCTGCCGCATGTGGCTGCGCCAGCGGGCAAGAACATTGAGTTGATTATCACGGACAATTCGTTCCTAAAGTACGGCATCATCTACTGCACACCCGCAAAGTTGGCCGTGGAGGTCACAAAAATGCAGCGAGCATTCCAGGACTATGGGGAGAATATTGCCAAATCTGAGACCTATGCCGCTGCGTAAGTACTTAATCTCAGAGAAAGAGCGATGGAATTGATTAGTTAAAATAAATTCTATTTGCAGAAAAGGGCAATTGTGCATGGCCAAGTATATGGGCAAATGGAATCGCGGCGTTTCGATGGAGCTTGTGGGCGATGGCTATCCCAGCATCTTGTTTCTGGACTATGGGAATATTGTACCGATCCATGTGGCCGATATCCGTGCATATCCGCCACAATTCACACATCCCGTACTGACTACCGAATATGTTTTGATGGGTAATTTGAGCAAATGCTTCAATGCAATGCTAGATCTAAGCTTATAATTCCGATACATCCTCTCGTGTTTAGGCCTGCCGGAAAACCTCAGCGATGCGCAGGTGCAACGTCTCGAGAGACGTCTGGCCGTGGGTGCCATTGTCACCTGCGATGAAATCGTGAAGAACGAGAACAACAACTACTCGCTGCGCTTTGAAGATCTGCCAAAACTTTTGTAAAATGTAAAATGCAGTAAAAATCTTTCGATCATTTACATTCAATTTATTTTTTTATTTATACATGCACCAAAGATGTACTAATTATAATCGTTTGGTATAGAAAATAATAAATATTGAGGCTATTCCCCGAAGTGTAAATGGTTAAAAATAGTTCACATTTGAGTTTACTTTGGTTAAATGGTACTGAGGCTGGCTCTCTATGCTCTGGGATATGTCTAGACTTTTGCATTTGCAAAAGTTGCATAACATGTAACATGGCACGGAAAATGATCCAAGCGAAAACATGTTGGCGAGTGGATGAAACATCAAAAGATTGTAGTAGAAGAGGACTCAAAGGCAAGCATGCAGGCTGCCCTGGCGACCCAAGAAGCTGCGCCACTGGCTGTTCGTCCCGCCCGAATACCAGGCGGCCTTCAAGAGCGGAATTCCGCACGCATTGATTGACGAGCAGCAAATGATGGTGAGAAATGCAATAGGCCAACTCTTGTCTCCAAATTCTAAATTAAAAAAAGCATTTGGAGCTGGGACTCTGAAGGCGCTTGCCTTTACTGTTGCTTGCCAGACCTATCCGTAGCATACCTATTTGGATAATTAACTATAGCTTTTAGTGGCACTGTGTGCGAATAAAAGTCAGGCTTAATTGAACAGACTTTGCACCTCCGAGCTGATCAGATTGTTGATATGATCGCGAAAGTCGTGCCTAGTCTATCCCAACCTTTGCCCTGTGCTCATTCCCTACATCACATTGACGACTGTGGGTGTGGCCATAGGCCTGGGCTGCCGTCCAACCTCTAGTCCTTCTTTGCAGCCTCATGACGCCCCAAAGTGCCCAAGAGCTGGCCAATTGCATTCCTCACCATCATTTGCTGCTCCTCAATCAATGCGTGAAGCATTCCGCTCTTGATGGCCGCCTGGTATTCGGGCGGGACGAAGAGCCAGTCGCGCAGCTTCTTGAGTCGTCAGTGCAGCCTCCATGCTTGCCTTTGAGTCTTCTTCTTCTAGTCTTTTGATGTTTAATCCACTCGCCAACTTGATCATTTTCCGTGTCATGTTCCCGTTTAGTTCCACGAGTGTTTAATTGGAACTGTGTGCCAATAAAATTAAGTTCTCTTTAACATCGTCTCTCGTAACATTAGTTAAATCAAATCATAATTCTCCTTTTGATTTTGGCAAAGATCTTTAAATGTGTTTCCCTTTCTTATGTTTTATGTTAGTTATGTTGTTTTTCTTTTCATTTGTTTGTTAGTTCTTCAGTTCTTATGCCCAATTTAAATTGAAACATCCCCATCGTCGTCGTCGTCGAGGTCGTAGTGGTATGATTGCATATCCGAAATGTTAAGCACCAAGCGGAAGGGCGTATTCATCCGCATTAGTTTGCGACGAAACTGGTGACTCAGCGGATTGAAACGCAGGTCAACCAGATCCAACCGGTCGCTCTCTACGGGCTGCTTTAAATTGAATTCTGCAAGGGAACAAGCGAATAAATAGGATAAAGACAGTGTTGCTCTGCAATGAACTTACCAGAAATTGAGTTACCCTGAGCATACAAAAATGTCAAATGCGGCAACTTGAAAGCAACATCGGGTAATGTATTAAACAAGTTGCATGATATATCTAGATTCTCCAAGCCTTGCAGATTGCCAATCTCCATTGGTAGTGTCGACAGTACATTGTGGGACAAATTGAGAGCTGAAACGATTAGATGATTGGTATTTACATATACATAAAAGCTAATCTTGATTGATTCTTACTTGTAAGATTCTGAAATTTTACGGCCAATTGACGTTGTAAGTAACTCAACATATTTCCACTGATATCGCACTCCTTAACCTCAGCCTCAGCATGGGACATAAAGTTAAAAACAGCCTGAGGAATTGTAGTCAGGTTGCTCAATTTTAGATCTGCAAGATGGAAATCGCAATTAAAATAATGTTATCTCTCGAGTTATCTCTGGAAAACTCATTTCTCCGATGCACTTTGAAAGTTAATTTAGAGGATAATTGAAAGAATTCTTTTGAAAACAGCACCAGCCGCACTACATACATATGTACATATTTATACACATGCAAATAATTCCAAGAAAATGGAGGTCTCAGCACTCTACACACAGACACAGGGACAAGGGACTCTGTGAGACACCCAGGCCGAACACACGGCAAAAAGTTGTGCAAGCACACGCCGAATATATGGTGGAACAATGGAATTTCAAAGGATTGCATTGAAAACTGCTGAACGCTGATTGTAGAAGTCACAATTTGCTGAAGCCCATGTTCCATGTTTCGCACTACTACACGCATAGAATTCCAAGAAATTTAACGTCTAACCAATACACACACTCACACACACACAGGCGCATGCGAATTTACGAACAGACGCCTGGAAGGCGGCGTCGTGCCACCAGAGACACCCAGAAACGAGACAGGGTAAAAGTTGTGCACGCACACGCGGATAATGTGGTAGCTCGTAGGACTTTCATTGAAGGCCACAATTTGCAGAATTGATGAAGCTTTTCCCATAAATCTCACTACTACACGCACAGAATTCCAAGAAAATGGAAGTCTCAGCGAGAGTTACACACACACACACACATACAAATTTACGGGACGATACGTTGGAAGCGGCGAGAGACTTCCACGAAACGTTGCACACGCGCGCTGAAATTACCGTAGCTACAAGCCTACGTGAAGATTCCCTTGTGTTGCAAGTACAAAATGTCGCTGTATTTGATGCCTTTTTTTAATGCAAATGTCCGTATGCACGCAAGAATGTGCTTAGATTTGTGTGGCGTGTGGCTTTTGCAAAAACTTACCAAGAACTTCTGTCTCTCTGGCCTTCTCGCACTTCGGATACAGCGGAAGCATCTCGTCAATTTGTTCAATCAAATCCATACTTTAACTTATTTTTAGACTATTGTTTAGCAGTATTTGGGGATAATTTGAGAAATTTTCGCTCGTCCCGTAATCTTTGCCGCTGTAAAATCAGTTTTGTCCGGTTGAAAATGTCAGGGTTACTACCTTCCTTGAATAAGTATATTTATTGGTATTTTATCGACGGTAAAATTTGCTGAAATTCGCAGTTCGAATATTTAATTGTTTCGTATGGACCTTCCCGCACGAAACGAAACTAGTTTTGGGAGAATTTAGACAATTTACTGTTGACTGACAATTGGAATCCTTTGTTTTTAAATAACCAGAATGTAGTCGATTACAAAATTCAATATTCAATCGCTTTGCGACGTCATAAATTCACAGCTCAAATTGGAGGACTAACGGCCAAGCGATCCACATTCAGGCTGCTATGCGCTGACCATCAGGCCCGGACCTGGCGGCCAAACAAATGTTGGAGCCGGAATAACGCTGCCAGCCCAAAGGTGCCGATCCCTACTTACGAGCTATCCCTTGAATTTCCCGCGTAGAACCAGTGTGACCCACATTTGGCAGGTCAACTGTTACGTCAAAAGCCCCTGTCTGTTGATATTTGAGCAAATACTACACCTTGGCATCGCTGGTGATGCGCTCTACCAACAAGCATCTACTAAGCATATTTTTGATCAGTTTAAGGTAATCTTTATTCAATTTTCAATATATTAAGTATATGTTTTTGGCGCATGTGGCTAAAATTAGTTCAATTGGAATTTAATATCCCGCGTATTCATTTTGGATCGAATTTCAGAGCATTCAGATCTTACACCTGTAACACTCATATATATATCAACAGATTATATCGCATTAGATGTGGTACGATACGATAAATATCGCAAACAATATTGAAAGATACTTATGTGAATGGCAAAAACGGTAAACGGTCTTCCGCATATTATTATTATTTCAGGGCTATTTTCTTGAAACAATGGGTCAACTTCAGGGGATTGGTCACAGTGGAATCCCATGGTATTGGATTTCAACAACGAACGCCTTAACAATTACGCCGAGGAGTGTGGCCAGAATGTGGTTGAGAAAGCGCAAGTGCCACTGAACCCGATCGACATGCGTAAAAAAGAGGCTGGCAAGGCAAACGCCGAATATCCGTACTTGATTCTAAAGAAAAAGTTAGTTCAGTCACCAAATGTGCGGTGTTTAATTTCTTTGACCAAAGCCATATCCGCAGCATCGATATGCAGCCTAAATCGGACACCTTCAGAGTGTTCTTTAATGACTTGGGGTAAGTAGAATGGACCTGCCTCTTTGCGTGTTTTGCTAAATATCTCTCGCTGCAGTTCCTTGGAGGCTGCATACTCGCAACTGGAAGCATTTCCACAATTAATGAAGTTGCATCGAAGCCGTTTCGGCGCCGAGGGAAAGCCAAAGTCCATTGTGAGCCCCGTCAACGCATTCGCCGATCCAGTTGAAGTTCCAGCAATAGCGCCAACTGCACGTGGCGTAATTGATTTGAGCTCGCGCACAATACACGTTTCGACCAGCGAAAATATGCATCCAGAGTTCCTGGTTGTGCCAATTGTGGCCGCTACGTCCTATAAGGGCAGCTCTCTGCTGGCTATTAGAGATCCGGAGAGACGCTTTATGAGTGTGAAATTCGAGTACAATTTGGAGCGCTACGGGGCCTATAAACTTGAGAAGGAATACGAAGATGAACCGTCGACGAAGCCGGTGATCCAGCAACTGCGTTGCGGCAGAAAATTGTATATCGGGTAAGTACAAATAAAGGACTGTACGAATGACCGGTGCCTTGCACGAATATAAGAATGTAGTTTTATACGATAAGCAATATTGAAACTTCCAGGAGATCGGATGCTGATGATGTGCAAGTGGCTGAAGATGATAGCGAGGAGCTGGATATGTCAGGATACGAGAAATGTGCAGTCTGCAGCGGTTACACATCCACCGTGTGCAAAATATGCGGTATGCCCTTTTGCGATGCATTCTGCTGGAGCATTGTCTCCGAGCAGCACGATAAGAAATGTGGCACGGGTCAGAAAGTGGATATAAATGATGAACATTTTGAAAAATGTATACCCAAATCTGGTTTGCCGCCAAAACGTACCCTGGTGAAGATTACTGCCTTCGAGCAGTCAAATGTCGTATATGTGCGCGCGGCTGATACGCTTTTTGATGTGGCTTACTACCGTGTGCTCGCTGAGGTCTGGAAGCATGGCCAAACTGCTGCCAAGCTTGACCAGTTGCCTGTCTGTGGCCAGATTGTAATCTATAAGTTCGGGGAACACGCGGTGCGCGCCATGGTGAAGCATAAACAGCCTGCTTAAGCAAGTTAAAACACCCATCGAGCCCGGTTTGCATGAGCCCGGATTCAATGAAGATGTATGTATGTGTGTTATTATGCTGTTTCATCAGAATGTTGTTTTCGATTTGATTGTGTCGTTGCATAGTTTCTGCCGCATGTGGCTGCGCCAGCGGGCAAGAACATTGAGTTGATTATCACGGACAATTCGTTCCTAAAGTACGGCATCATCTACTGCACACCCGCAAAGTTGGCCGTGGAGGTCACAAAAATGCAGCGAGCATTCCAGGACTATGGGGAGAATATTGCCAAATCTGAGACCTATGCCGCTGCGTAAGTACTTAATCTCAGAGAAAGAGCGATGGAATTGATTAGTTAAAATAAATTCTATTTGCAGAAAAGGGCAATTGTGCATGGCCAAGTATATGGGCAAATGGAATCGCGGCGTTTCGATGGAGCTTGTGGGCGATGGCTATCCCAGCATCTTGTTTCTGGACTATGGGAATATTGTACCGATCCATGTGGCCGATATCCGTGCATATCCGCCACAATTCACACATCCCGTACTGACTACCGAATATGTTTTGATGGGTAATTTGAGCAAATGCTTCAATGCAATGCTAGATCTAAGCTTATAATTCCGATACATCCTCTCGTGTTTAGGCCTGCCGGAAAACCTCAGCGATGCGCAGGTGCAACGTCTCGAGAGACGTCTGGCCGTGGGTGCCATTGTCACCTGCGATGAAATCGTGAAGAACGAGAACAACAACTACTCGCTGCGCTTTGAAGATCTGCCAAAACTTTTGTAAAATGTAAAATGCAGTAAAAATCTTTCGATCATTTACATTCAATTTATTTTTGTTATTTATACATGCACCAAA
The DNA here is from genome assembly GCA_018150905.1 of Drosophila ambigua. Classification (NCBI taxonomy): domain Eukaryota; kingdom Metazoa; phylum Arthropoda; class Insecta; order Diptera; family Drosophilidae; genus Drosophila; species Drosophila ambigua. The sequence continues at coordinate 1,623,902 of JAECWS010000151.1, read as the reverse complement.
GATGTACTAATTATAATCGTTTGGTATAGAAAATAATAAATATTGAGGCTATTCCCCGAAGTGTAAATGGTTAAAAATACTTCACATTTGAGTTTACTTTGGTAAAATGGTACTGAGGCTGGCTCTCTATGCTCTGGGATATGTCTAGACTTTTGCATTTGCAAAAGTTGCATAACATGTAACATGGCACGGAAAATGATCCAAGCGAAAACATGTTGGCGAGTGGATGAAACATCAAAAGATTGTAGTAGAAGAGGACTCAAAGGCAAGCATGCAGGCTGCCCTGGCGACCCAAGAAGCTGCGCCACTGGCTGTTCGTCCCGCCCGAATACCAGGCGGCCTTCAAGAGCGGAATTCCGCACGCATTGATTGACGAGCAGCAAATGATGGTGAGAAATGCAATAGGCCAACTCTTGTCTCCAAATTCTAAATTAAAAAAAGCATTTGGAGCTGGGACTCTGAAGGCGCTTGCCTTTACTGTTGCTTGCCAGACCTATCCGTAGCATACCTATTTGGATAATTAACTATAGCTTTTAGTGGCACTGTGTGCGAATAAAAGTCAGGCTTAATTGAACAGACTTTGCACAAATTCAAGCACCTCCGAGCTGATCAGATTGTTGATATGATCGCGAAAGTCGTGCCTAGTCTATCCCAACCTTTGCCCTGTACTCATTCCCTACATCACATTGACGACTGTGGGTGTGGCCATAGGCCTGGGCTGCCGTCCAACCTCTAGTCCTTCTTTGCAGCCTCATGACGCCCCAAAGTGCCCAAGAGCTGGCCAATTGCATTCCTCACCATCATTTGCTGCTCCTCAATCAATGCGTGAAGCATTCCGCTCTTGATGGCCGCCTGGTATTCGGGCGGGACGAAGAGCCAGTCGCGCAGCTTCTTGAGTCGTCAGTGCAGCCTCCATGCTTGCCTTTGAGTCTTCTTCTTCTAGTCTTTTGATGTTTAATCCACTCGCCAACTTGATCATTTTCCGTGTCATGTTCCCGTTTAGTTCCACGAGTGTTTAATTGGAACTGTGTGCCAATAAAATTAAGTTCTCTTTAACATCGTCTCTCGTAACATTAGTTAAATCAAATCATAATTCTCCTTTTGATTTTGGCAAAGATCTTTAAATGTGTTTCCCTTTCTTATGTTTTATGTTAGTTATGTTGTTTTTCTTTTCATTTGTTTGTTAGTTCTTCAGTTCTTATGCCCAATTTAAATTGAAACATCCCCATCGTCGTCGTCGTCGAGGTCGTAGTGGTATGATTGCATATCCGAAATGTTAAGCACCAAGCGGAAGGGCGTATTCATCCGCATTAGTTTGCGACGAAACTGGTGACTCAGCGGATTGAAACGCAGGTCAACCAGATCCAACCGGTCGCTCTCTACGGGCTGCTTTAAATTGAATTCTGCAAGGGAACAAGCGAATAAATAGGATAAAGACAGTGTTGCTCTGCAATGAACTTACCAGAAATTGAGTTACCCTGAGCATACAAAAATGTCAAATGCGGCAACTTGAAAGCAACATCGGGTAATGTATTAAACAAGTTGCATGATATATCTAGATTCTCCAAGCCTTGCAGATTGCCAATCTCCATTGGTAGTGTCGACAGTACATTGTGGGACAAATTGAGAGCTGAAACGATTAGATGATTGGTATTTACATATACATAAAAGCTAATCTTGATTGATTCTTACTTGTAAGATTCTGAAATTTTACGGCCAATTGACGTTGTAAGTAACTCAACATATTTCCACTGATATCGCACTCCTTAACCTCAGCCTCAGCATGGGACATAAAGTTAAAAACAGCCTGAGGAATTGTAGTCAGGTTGCTCAATTTTAGATCTGCAAGATGGAAATCGCAATTAAAATAATGTTATCTCTCGAGTTATCTCTGGAAAACTCATTTCTCCGATGCACTTTGAGAAAGTTAATTTAGAGGATAATTGAAAGAATTCTTTTGAAAACAGCACCAGCCGCACTACATACATATGTACATATTTATACACATGCAAATAATTCCAAGAAAATGGAGGTCTCAGCACTCTACACACAGACACAGGGACAAGGGACTCTGTGAGACACCCAGGCCGAACACACGGCAAAAAGTTGTGCAAGCACACGCCGAATATATGGTGGAACAATGGAATTTCAAAGGATTGCATTGAAAACTGCTGAACGCTGATTGTAGAAGTCACAATTTGCTGAAGCCCATGTTCCATGTTTCGCACTACTACACGCATAGAATTCCAAGAAATTTAACGTCTAACCAATACACACACTCACACACACACAGGCGCATGCGAATTTACGAACAGACGCCTGGAAGGCGGCGTCGTGCCACCAGAGACACCCAGAAACGAGACAGGGTAAAAAGTTGTGCACGCACACGCGGATAATGTGGTAGCTCGTAGGACTTTCATTGAAGGCCACAATTTGCAGAATTGATGAAGCTTTTCCCATAAATCTCACTACTACACGCACAGAATTCCAAGAAAATGGAAGTCTCAGCGAGAGTTACACACACACACACATACAAATTTACGGGACGATACGTTGGAAGCGGCGAGAGACTTCCACGAAACGTTGCACACGCGCGCTGAAATTACCGTAGCTACAAGCCTACGTGAAGATTCCCTTGTGTTGCAAGTACAAAATGTCGCTGTATTTGATGCCTTTTTTTAATGCAAATGTCCGTATGCACGCAAGAATGTGCTTAGATTTGTGTGGCGTGTGGCTTTTGCAAAAACTTACCAAGAACTTCTGTCTCTCTGGCCTTCTCGCACTTCGGATACAGCGGAAGCATCTCGTCAATTTGTTCAATCAAATCCATACTTTAACTTATTTTTAGACTATTGTTTAGCAGTATTTGGGGATAATTTGAGAAATTTTCGCTCGTCCCGTAATCTTTGCCGCTGTAAAATCAGTTTTGTCCGGTTGAAAATGTCAGGGTTACTACCTTCCTTGAATAAGTATATTTATTGGTATTTTATCGACGGTAAAATTTGCTGAAATTCGCAGTTCGAATATTTAATTGTTTCGTATGGACCTTCCCGCACGAAACGAAACTAGTTTTGGGAGAATTTAGACAATTTACTGTTGACTGACAATTGGAATCCTTTGTTTTTAAATAACCAGAATGTAGTCGATTACAAAATTCAATATTCAATCGCTTTGCGACGTCATAAATTCACAGCTCAAATTGGAGGACTAACGGCCAAGCGATCCACATTCAGGCTGCTATGCGCTGACCATCAGGCCCGGACCTGGCGGCCAAACAAATGTTGGAGCCGGAATAACGCTGCCAGCCCAAAGGTGCCGATCCTACTTACGAGCTATCCCTTGAATTTCCCGCGTAGAACCAGTGTGACCCACATTTGGCAGGTCAACTGTTACGTCAAAAGCCCCTGTCTGTTGATATTTGAGCAAATACTACACCTTGGCATCGCTGGTGATGCGCTCTACCAACAAGCATCTACTAAGCATATTTTTGATCAGTTTAAGGTAATCTTTATTCAATTTTCAATATATTAAGTATATGTTTTTGGCGCATGTGGCTAAAATTAGTTCAATTGGAATTTAATATCCCGCGTATTCATTTTGGATCGAATTTCAGAGCATTCAGATCTTACACCTGTAACACTCATATATATATCAACAGATTATATCGCATTAGATGTGGTACGATACGATACATATCGCAAACAATATTGAAAGATACTTATGTGAATGGCAAAAACGGTAAACGGTCTTCCGCATATTATTATTATTTCAGGGCTATTTTCTTGAAACAATGGGTCAACTTCAGGAGGATTGGTCACAGTGGAATCCCATGGTATTGGATTTCAACAACGAACGCCTTAACAATTACGCCGAGGAGTGTGGCCAGAATGTGGTTGAGAAAGCGCAAGTGCCACTGAACCCGATCGACATGCGTAAAAAAGAGGCTGGCAAGGCAAACGCCGAATATCCGTACTTGATTCTAAAGAAAAAAGTTAGTTCAGTCACCAAATGTGCGGTGTTTAATTTCTTTGACCAAAGCCATATCCGCAGCATCGATATGCAGCCTAAATCGGACACCTTCAGAGTGTTCTTTAATGACTTGGGGTAAGTAGAATGGACCTGCCTCTTTGCGTGTTTTGCTAAATATCTCTCGCTGCAGTTCCTTGGAGGCTGCATACTCGCAACTGGAAGCATTTCCACAATTAATGAAGTTGCATCGAAGCCGTTTCGGCGCCGAGGGAAAGCCAAAGTCCATTGTGAGCCCCGTCAACGCATTCGCCGATCCAGTTGAAGTTCCAGCAATAGCGCCAACTGCACGTGGCGTAATTGATTTGAGCTCGCGCACAATACACGTTTCGACCAGCGAAAATATGCATCCAGAGTTCCTGGTTGTGCCAATTGTGGCCGCTACGTCCTATAAGGGCAGCTCTCTGCTGGCTATTAGAGATCCGGAGAGACGCTTTATGAGTGTGAAATTCGAGTACAATTTGGAGCGCTACGGGGCCTATAAACTTGAGAAGGAATACGAAGATGAACCGTCGACGAAGCCGGTGATCCAGCAACTGCGTTGCGGCAGAAAATTGTATATCGGGTAAGTACAAATAAAGGACTGTACGAATGACCGGTGCCTTGCACGAATATAAGAATGTAGTTTTATACGATAAGCAATATTGAAACTTCCAGGAGATCGGATGCTGATGATGTGCAAGTGGCTGAAGATGATAGCGAGGAGCTGGATATGTCAGGATACGAGAAATGTGCAGTCTGCAGCGGTTACACATCCACCGTGTGCAAAATATGCGGTATGCCCTTTTGCGATGCATTCTGCTGGAGCATTGTCTCCGAGCAGCACGATAAGAAATGTGGCACGGGTCAGAAAGTGGATATAAATGATGAACATTTTGAAAAATGTATACCCAAATCTGGTTTGCCGCCAAAACGTACCCTGGTGAAGATTACTGCCTTCGAGCAGTCAAATGTCGTATATGTGCGCGCGGCTGATACGCTTTTTGATGTGGCTTACTACCGTGTGCTCGCTGAGGTCTGGAAGCATGGCCAAACTGCTGCCAAGCTTGACCAGTTGCCTGTCTGTGGCCAGATTGTAATCTATAAGTTCGGGGAACACGCGGTGCGCGCCATGGTGAAGCATAAACAGCCTGCTTAAGCAAGTTAAAACACCCATCGAGCCCGGTTTGCATGAGCCCGGATTCAATGAAGATGTATGTATGTGTGTTATTATGCTGTTTCATCAGAATGTTGTTTTCGATTTGATTGTGTCGTTGCATAGTTTCTGCCGCATGTGGCTGCGCCAGCGGGCAAGAACATTGAGTTGATTATCACGGACAATTCGTTCCTAAAGTACGGCATCATCTACTGCACACCCGCAAAGTTGGCCGTGGAGGTCACAAAAATGCAGCGAGCATTCCAGGACTATGGGGAGAATATTGCCAAATCTGAGACCTATGCCGCTGCGTAAGTACTTAATCTCAGAGAAAGAGCGATGGAATTGATTAGTTAAAATAAATTCTATTTGCAGAAAAGGGCAATTGTGCATGGCCAAGTATATGGGCAAATGGAATCGCGGCGTTTCGATGGAGCTTGTGGGCGATGGCTATCCCAGCATCTTGTTTCTGGACTATGGGAATATTGTACCGATCCATGTGGCCGATATCCGTGCATATCCGCCACAATTCACACATCCCGTACTGACTACCGAATATGTTTTGATGGGTAATTTGAGCAAATGCTTCAATGCAATGCTAGATCTAAGCTTATAATTCCGATACATCCTCTCGTGTTTAGGCCTGCCGGAAAACCTCAGCGATGCGCAGGTGCAACGTCTCGAGAGACGTCTGGCCGTGGGTGCCATTGTCACCTGCGATGAAATCGTGAAGAACGAGAACAACAACTACTCGCTGCGCTTTGAAGATCTGCCAAAACTTTTGTAAAATGTAAAATGCAGTAAAAATCTTTCGATCATTTACATTCAATTTATTTTTGTTATTTATACATGCACCAAAGATGTACTAATTATAATCGTTTGGTATAGAAAATAATAAATATTGAGGCTATTCCCCGAAGTGTAAATGGTTAAAAATACTTCACATTTGAGTTTACTTTGGTAAAATGGTACTGAGGCTGGCTCTCTATGCTCTGGGATATGTCTAGACTTTTGCATTTGCAAAAGTTGCATAACATGTAACATGGCACGGAAAATGATCCAAGCGAAAACATGTTGGCGAGTGGATGAAACATCAAAAGATTGTAGTAGAAGAGGACTCAAAGGCAAGCATGCAGGCTGCCCTGGCGACCCAAGAAGCTGCGCCACTGGCTGTTCGTCCCGCCCGAATACCAGGCGGCCTTCAAGAGCGGAATTCCGCACGCATTGATTGACGAGCAGCAAATGATGGTGAGAAATGCAATAGGCCAACTCTTGTCTCCAAATTCTAAATTAAAAAAAGCATTTGGAGCTGGGACTCTGAAGGCGCTTGCCTTTACTGTTGCTTGCCAGACCTATCCGTAGCATACCTATTTGGATAATTAACTATAGCTTTTAGTGGCACTGTGTGCGAATAAAAGTCAGGCTTAATTGAACAGACTTTGCACAAATTCAAGCACCTCCGAGCTGATCAGATTGTTGATATGATCGCGAAAGTCGTGCCTAGTCTATCCCAACCTTTGCCCTGTACTCATTCCCTACATCACATTGACGACTGTGGGTGTGGCCATAGGCCTGGGCTGCCGTCCAACCTCTAGTCCTTCTTTGCAGCCTCATGACGCCCCAAAGTGCCCAAGAGCTGGCCAATTGCATTCCTCACCATCATTTGCTGCTCCTCAATCAATGCGTGAAGCATTCCGCTCTTGATGGCCGCCTGGTATTCGGGCGGGACGAAGAGCCAGTCGCGCAGCTTCTTGAGTCGCCAGTGCAGCCTCCATGCTTGCCTTTGAGTCTTCTTCTTCTAGTCTTTTGATGTTTAATCCACTCGCCAACTTGATCATTTTCCGTGTCATGTTCCCGTTTAGTTCCATGAGTGTTTAATTGGAACTGTGTGCCAATAAAATTAAGTTCTCTTTAACATCGTCTCTCGTAACATTAGTTAAATCAAATCATAATTCTCCTTTTGATTTTGGCAAAGATCTTTAAATGTGTTTCCCTTTCTTATGTTTTATGTTAGTTATGTTGTTTTTCTTTTCATTTGTTTGTTAGTTCTTCAGTTCTTATGCCCAATTTAAATTGAAACATCCCCATCGTCGTCGTCGTCGAGGTCGTAGTGGTATGATTGCATATCCGAAATGTTAAGCACCAAGCGGAAGGGCGTATTCATCCGCATTAGTTTGCGACGAAACTGGTGACTCAGCGGATTGAAACGCAGGTCAACCAGATCCAACCGGTCGCTCTCTACGGGCTGCTTTAAATTGAATTCTGCAAGGGAACAAGCGAATAAATAGGATAAAGACAGTGTTGCTCTGCAATGAACTTACCAGAAATTGAGTTACCCTGAGCATACAAAAATGTCAAATGCGGCAACTTGAAAGCAACATCGGGTAATGTATTAAACAAGTTGCATGATATATCTAGATTCTCCAAGCCTTGCAGATTGCCAATCTCCATTGGTAGTGTCGACAGTACATTGTGGGACAAATTGAGAGCTGAAACGATTAGATGATTGGTATTTACATATACATAAAAGCTAATCTTGATTGATTCTTACTTGTAAGATTCTGAAATTTTACGGCCAATTGACGTTGTAAGTAACTCAACATATTTCCACTGATATCGCACTCCTTAACCTCAGCCTCAGCATGGGACATAAAGTTAAAAACAGCCTGAGGAATTGTAGTCAGGTTGCTCAATTTTAGATCTGCAAGATGGAAATCGCAATTAAAATAATGTTATCTCTCGAGTTATCTCTGGAAAACTCATTTCTCCGATGCACTTTGAGAAAGTTAATTTAGAGGATAATTGAAAGAATTCTTTTGAAAACAGCAGCAGCCGCACTACATACATATGTACATATTTATACACATGCAAATAATTCCAAGAAAATGGAGGTCTCAGCACTCTACACACAGACACAAGGACAAGGGACTCTGTGAGACACCCAGGCCGAACACACGGCAAAAAGTTGTGCAAGCACACGCCGAATATATGGTGGAACAATGGAATTTCAAAGGATTGCATTGAAAACTGCTGAACGCTGATTGTAGAAGTCACAATTTGCTGAAGCCCATGTTCCATGTTTCGCACTACTACACGCATAGAATTCCAAGAAATTTAACGTCTAACCAATACACACACTCACACACACACAGGCGCATGCGAATTTACGAACAGACGCCTGGAAGGCGGCGTCGTGCCACCAGAGACACCCAGAAACGAGACAGGGTAAAAAGTTGTGCACGCACACGCGGATAATGTGGTAGCTCGTAGGACTTTCATTGAAGGCCACAATTTGCAGAATTGATGAAGCTTTTCCCATAAATCTCACTACTACACGCACAGAATTCCAAGAAAATGGAAGTCTCAGCGAGAGTTACACACACACACACACACACACATACAAATTTACGGGACGATACGTTGGAAGCGGCGAGAGACTTCCACGAAACGTTGCACACGCGCTGAAATTACCGTAGCTACAAGCCTACGTGAAGATTCCCTTGTGTTGCAAGTACAAAATGTCGCTGTATTTGATGCCTTTTTTTAATGCAAATGTCCGTATGCACGCAAGAATGTGCTTAGATTTGTGTGGCGTGTGGCTTTTGCAAAAACTTACCAAGAACTTCTGTCTCTCTGGCCTTCTCGCACTTCGGATACAGCGGAAGCATCTCGTCAATTTGTTCAATCAAATCCATACTTTAACTTATTTTTAGACTATTGTTTAGCAGTATTTGGGGATAATTTGAGAAATTTTCGCTCGTCCCGTAATCTTTGCCGCTGTAAAATCAGTTTTGTCCGGTTGAAAATGTCAGGGTTACTACCTTCCTTGAATAAGTATATTTATTGGTATTTTATCGACGGTAAAATTTGCTGAAATTCGCAGTTCGAATATTTAAAAGTTTCGTATGGGCCTTCCCGCACAACACGAAACTAGTTTTGGGAGAATTTAGACAATTTACTGTTGACTGACAATTCGAATCCTTTGTTTTTAAATAACCAGAATGTAGTCGATAACAATATTCATAGTTGGCAATCGCTTTGCGACGTCATAAATTCACAGCTCAAAGTGGAGGACTAACGGCCAAGCGATCCACATTCAGGCTGCTATGAGCTGACCATCCGGCCCGGACCTGGCGGCCAAACAAATGTTGGAGCCGGAATAACGCTGCCAGCCCAAAGGTGCCGATCCTACTTACGAGCTATCCCTTGAATTTCCCGCGTAGAACCAGTGTGACCCACATTTGGCAGGTCAACTGTTACGTCAAAAGCCCCTGTCTGTTGATATTTGAGCAAATACTACACCTTGGCATCGCTGGTGATGCGCTCTACCAACATACTGAACATATTTTCGATCAGTTTAAGGTAATTTTTATTCAATTTTCAATATATTAATTACACACTAACCGATTTGACGATATTCATCGCATATTGCATGCTATATATCGATTACAAATACAAAGCACATGTGGCTAAAATTAGTTCAATTGGAATTTAATATCCCGCGTATTCATTTTGGATCGAATTTCAGAGCATTCAGATCTTACACCTGTAACACTCATATATATATCAACAGATTATATCGCATTAGATGTGGTACGATACGATACATATCGCAAACAATATTGAAAGATACTTATGTGAATGGCAAAAACGGTAAACGGTCTTCCGCATATTATTATTATTTCAGGGCTATTTTCTTGAAACAATGGGTCAACTTCAGGAGGATTGGTCACAGTGGAATCCCATGGTATTGGATTTCAACAACGAACGCCTTAACAATTACGCCGAGGAGTGTGGCCAGAATGTGGTTGAGAAAGCGCAAGTGCCACTGAACCCGATCGACATGCGTAAAAAAGAGGCTGGCAATGCAAACGCCGAATATCCGTACTTGATTCTAAAGAAAAAAGTTAGTTCAGTCACCAAATGTGCGGTGTTTAATTTCTTTGACCAAAGCCATGTCCGCAGCATCGATATGCAGCCTAAATCGGACACCTTCAGAGTGTTCTTTAATGACTTGGGGTAAGTAGAATGGACCTGCCTTTTTGCGTGTTTTGCTAAATATCTCTGGCTGCAATTTCTTGGAGGCTGCATACTCGCAACTGGAAGCATTTCCACAATTAATGAAGTTGCATCGAAGCCGTTTCGGCGCCGAGGGAAAGCCAAAGTCCATTGTGAGCCCCGTCAACGCATTCGCCGATCCAGTTAAAGTTCCAGCAATAGCGCCAACTGCACGTGGCGTAATTGATTTGAGCTCGCGCACAATACACGTTTCGACCAGCGAAAATATGCATCCAGAGTTCCTGGTTGTGCCAATTGTGGCCGCTACGTCCTATAAGGGCAGCTCTCTGCTGGCTATTAGAGATCCGGAGAGACGCTTTATGAGTGTGAAATTCGAGTACAATTTGGAGCGCTACGGGGCCTATAAACTTGAGAAGGAATACGAAGATGAACCGTCGACGAAGCCGGTGATCCAGCAACTGCGTTGCGGCAGAAAATTGTATATCGGGTAAGTACAAATAAAGGACTGTACGAATGACCGGTGCCTTGCACGAATATAAGAACGTAGTTTTATACGATAAGCAATATTGAAACTTCCAGGAGATCGGATGCTGATGATGTGCAAGTGGCTGAAGATGATAGCGAGGAGCTGGATATGTCAGGATACGAGAAATGTGCAGTCTGCAGCGGTTACACATCCACCGTGTGCAAAATATGCGGTATGCCCTTTTGCGATGCATTCTGCTGGAGCATTGTCTCCGAGCAGCACGATAAGAAATGTGGCACGGGTCAGAAAGTGGATATAAATGATGAACATTTTGAAAAATGTATACCCAAATCTGGTTTGCCGCCAAAACGTACCCTGGTGAAGATTACTGCCTTCGAGCAGTCAAATGTCGTATATGTGCGCGCGGCTGATACGCTTTTTGATGTGGCTTACTACCGTGTGCTCGCTGAGGTCTGGAAGCATGGCCAAACTGCTGCCAAGCTTGACCAGTTGCCTGTCTGTGGCCAGATTGTAATCTATAAGTTCGGGGAACACGCGGTGCGCGCCATGGTGCTGAATGTGGACAATCCGAAGGATATATGCGTGGTCTCCATTGATTATGGCAGCGTTGAATACACTGATCCGGCTAACCTGTATCAGTGCAGCTCCTATGTGAGCGATTTGCCGCGCTACGCTACACCTGTGAAGCTACGGGGCGTGCCAAGGCGCGCCATAACACCCAGTCTGCGGGAAGTTATGTACGGAATGCAAGGATATTCGCTTTCTTTTGAACTGAGGTACCACAAGAGTGAGTACGACGCTGACAGCCACATGCAGAGGGCTGTGCTCATCTATGTGGAGTGCAACAGAAGCATAAACAGCCTGCTTAAGCAAGTTATAACACCCATCGAGCCCGGTTTGCATGAGCCCGGATTCAATGAAGATGTATGTATGTGTGTTATTATGCTGTTTCATCAGAATGTTGTTTTCGATTTGATTGTGTCGTTGCATAGTTTCTGCCGCATGTGGCTGCGCCAGCGGGCAAGAACATTGAGTTGATTATCACGGACAATTCGTTCCTAAAGTACGGCATCATCTACTGCACACCCGCAAAGTTGGCCGTGGAGGTCACAAAAATGCAGCGAGCATTCCAGGACTATGGGGAGAATATTGCCAAATCTGAGACCTATGCCGCTGCGTAAGTACTTAATCTCAGAGAAAGAGCGATGGAATTGATTAGTTAAAATAAATTCTATTTGCAGAAAAGGGCAATTGTGCATGGCCAAGTATATGGGCAAATGGAATCGCGGCGTTTCGATGGAGCTTGTCGGCGATGGCTATCCCAGCATCTTGTTTCTGGACTATGGGAATATTGTACCGATCCATGTGGCCGATATCCGTGCATATCCGCCACAATTCACACATCCCGTACTGACTACCGAATATGTTTTGATGGGTAATTTGAGCAAATGCTTCAATGCAATGCTAGATCTAAGCTTATAATTCCGATACATCCTCTCGTGTTTAGGCCTGCCGGAAAACCTCAGCGATGCGCAGGTGCAACGTCTCGAGAGACGTCTGGCCGTGGGTGCCATTGTCACCTGCGATGAAATCGTGAAGAACGAGAACAACAACTACTCGCTGCGCTTTGAAGATCTGCCAAAACTTTTGTAAAATGTAAAATGCAGTAAAAATCTTTCGATCATTTACATTCAATTTATTTTTGTTATTTATACATGAACCAAAGATGTACTAATTATAATCGTTTGGTATAGAAAATAATAAAGATTGAGGCTATTCCCCGAAGTGTAAATGGTTAAAAATACTTCACATTTGAGTTTACTTTGGTAAAATGGTACTGAGGCTGGCTCTCTATGCTCTGGGATATGTCTAGACTTTTGCATTTGCAAAAGTTGCATAACATGTAACATGGCACGGAAAATGATCCAAGCGAAAACATGTTGGCGAGTGGATGAAACATCAAAAGATTGTAGTAGAAGAGGACTCAAAGGCAAGCATGCAGGCTGCCCTGGCGACCCAAGAAGCTGCGCCACTGGCTGTTCGTCCCGCCCGAATACCAGGCGGCCTTCAAGAGCGGAATTCCGCACGCATTGATTGACGAGCAGCAAATGATGGTGAGAAATGCAATAGGCCAACTCTTGTCTCCAAATTCTAAATTAAAAAAAGCATTTGGAGCTGGGACTCTGAAGGCGCTTGCCTTTACTGTTGCTTGCCAGACCTATCCGTAGCATACCTATTTGGATAATTAACTATAGCTTTTAGTGGCACTGTGTGCGAATAAAAGTCAGGCTTAATTGAACAGACTGCACAAATTCAAGCACCTCCGAGCTGATCAGATTGTTGATATGATCGCGAAAGTCGTGCCTAGTCTATCCCAACCTTTGCCCTGTACTCATTCCCTACATCACATTGACGACTGTGGGTGTGGCCATAGGCCTGGGCTGCCGTCCAACCTCTAGTCCTTCTTTGCAGCCTCATGACGCCCCAAAGTGCCCAAGAGCTGGCCAATTGCATTCCTCACCATCATTTGCTGCTCCTCAATCAATGCGTGAAGCATTCCGCTCTTGATGGCCGCCTGGTATTCGGGCGGGACGAAGAGCCAGTCGCGCAGCTTCTTGAGTCGCCAGTGCAGCCTCCATGCTTGCCTTTGAGTCTTCTTCTTCTAGTCTTTTGATGTTTAATCCACTCGCCAACTTGATCATTTTCCGTGTCATGTTCCCGTTTAGTTCCATGAGTGTTTAATTGGAACTGTGTGCCAATAAAATTAAGTTCTCTTTAACATGGTCTCTCGTAACATTAGTTAAATCAAATCATGATAATTCTCCTTTTGATTTTGGCAAAGATCTTTAAATGTGTTTCCCTTTCTTATGTTTTATGTTAGTTATGTTGTTTTTCTTTTCGTTTGTTTGTTAGTTCTTCAGTTCTTATGCCCAATTTAAATTGAAACATCCCCATCGTCGTCGTCGTCGAGGTCGTATTGGTATGATTGCATATCCGAAATGTTAAGCACCAAGCGGAAGGGCGTATTCATCCGCATTAGTTTGCGACGAAACTGGTGACTCAGCGGATTGAAACGCAGGTCAACCAGATCCAACCGGTCGCTCTCTACGGGCTGCTTTAAATTGAATTCTGCAAGGGAACAAGCGAATAAATAGGATAAAGACAGTGTTGCTCTGCAATGAACTTACCAGAAATTGAGTTACCCTGAGCATAAAAAAATGTCAAATGCGGCAACTTGAAAGCAACATCGGGTAATGTATTAAACAAGTTGCATGATATATCTAGATTCTCCAAGCCTTGCAGATTGCCAATCTCCATTGGTAGTGTCGACAGTACATTGTGGGACAAATTGAGAGCTGAAACGATTAGATGATTGGTATTTACATATACATAAAAGCTAATCTTGATTGATTCTTACTTGTAAGATTCTGAAATTTTACGGCCAATTGACGTTGTAAGTAACTCAACATATTTCCACTGATATCGCACTCCTTAACCTCAGCCTCAGCATGGGACATAAAGTTAAAAACAGCCTGAGGAATTGTAGTCAGGTTGCTCAATTTTAGATCTGCAAGATGGAAATCGCAATTAAAATAATGTTATCTCTCGAGTTATCTCTGGAAAACTCATTTCTCCGATGCACTTTGAGAAAGTTAATTTAGAGGATAATTGAAAGAATTCTTTTGAAAACAGCAGCAGCCGCACTACATACATATGTACATATTTATACACATGCAAATAATTCCAAGAAAATGGAGGTCTCAGCACTCTACACACAGACACAAGGACAAGGGACTCTGTGAGACACCCAGGCCGAACACACGGCAAAAAGTTGTGCAAGCACACGCCGAATATATGGTGGAACAATGGAATTTAAAAGGATTGCATTGAAAACTGCTGAACGCTGATTGTAGAAGTCACAATTTGCTGAAGCCCTTTCCATGTTTCGCACTACTACACGCATAGAATTCCAAGAAATTTAACGTCTAACCAATACACACACTCACACACACACAGGCGCATGCGAATTTACGAACAGACGCCTGGAAGGCGGCGTCGTGCCACCAGAGACACCCAGAAACGAGACAGGGTAAAAAGTTGTGCACGCACACGCGGATAATGTGGTAGCTCGTAGGACTTTCATTGAAGGCCACAATTTGCAGAATTGATGAAGCTTTTCCCATAAATCTCACTACTACACGCACAGAATTCCAAGAAAATGGAAGTCTCAGCGAGAGTTACACACACACACACACATACAAATTTACGGGACGATACGTTGGAAGCGGCGAGAGACTTCCACGAAACGTTGCACACGCGCGCTGAAATTACCGTAGCTACAAGCCTACGTGAAGATTCCCTTGTGTTGCAAGTACAAAATGTCGCTGTATTTGATGCCTTTTTTTAATGCAAATGTCCGTATGCACGCAAGAATGTGCTTAGATTTGTGTGGCGTGTGGCTTTTGCAAAAACTTACCAAGAACTCCTGTCTCTCTGGCCTTCTCGCACTTCGGATACAGCGGAAGCATCTCGTCAATTTGTTCAATCAAATCCATACTTTAACTTATTTTTAGACTATTGTTTAGCAGTATTTGGGGATAATTTGAGAAATTTTCGCTCGTCCCGTAATCTTTGCCGCTGTAAAATCAGTTTTGTCCGGTTGAAAATGTCAGGGTTACTACCTTCCTTGAATAAGTATATTTATTGGTATTTTATCGACGGTAAAATTTGCTGAAATTCGCAGTTCGAATATTTAATTGTTTCGTATGGACCTTCCCGCACGAAACGAAACTAGTTTTGGGAGAATTTAGACAATTTACTGTTGACTGACAATTGGAATCCTTTGTTTTTAAATAGCCAGAATGTAGTCGATAACAATATTCAATATTCAATCGCTTTGCGACGTCATAAATTCACAGCTCAAATTGGAGGACTAACGGCCAAGCGATCCACATTCAGGCTGCTATGCGCTGACCATCAGGCCCGGACCTGGCGGCCAAACAAATGTTGGAGCCGGAATATCGCTGCCAGCCCAAAGGTGCCGATCCTACTTACGAGCTATCCCTTGAATTTCCCGCGTAGAACCAGTGTGACCCACATTTGGCAGGTCAACGGTTACGTCAAAAGCCCCTGTCTGTTGACATTTGAGCAACTACTACACCTTGCCATCGCTGGTGATGCGCTCTACCAACAAGCATCTACTAAGCAAATTTTCGATCAGTTTAAGGTAATCTTTATTCAATTTTCAATATATTAATTATATGTTTTTTCCGTTGGCGTGTACACACTAATTTTCCGATGCGACGATATTCATCGCATATTGCGTGCTATATATCGATTACAAATACAAAGCACATGTGGCTAAAATTAGTTCAATTGGAATTTAATATCCCGCGTATTCATTTTGGATCGAATTTCAGAGCATTCAGATCTTACACCTGTAACACTCATATATATATCAACAGATTATATCGCATTAGATGTGGTACGATACGATACATATCGCAAACAATATTGAAAGATACTTATGTGAATGGCAAAAACGGTAAACGGTCTTCCGCATATTATTATTATTTCAGGGCTATTTTCTTGAAACAATGGGTCAACTTCAGGAGGATTGGTCACAGTGGAATCCCATGGTATTGGATTTCAACAACGAACGCCTTAACAATTACGCCGAGGAGTGTGGCCAGAATGTGGTTGAGAAAGCGCAAGTGCCACTGAACCCGATCGACATGCGTAAAAAAGAGGCTGGCAATGCAAACGCCGAATATCCGTACTTGATTCTAAAGAAAAAAGTTAGTTCAGTCACCAAATGTGCGGTGTTTAATTTCTTTGACCAAAGCCATGTCCGCAGCATCGATATGCAGCCTAAATCGGACACCTTCAGAGTGTTCTTTAATGACTTGGGGTAAGTAGAATGGACCTGCCTTTTTGCGTGTTTTGCTAAATATCTCTGGCTGCAATTTCTTGGAGGCTGCATACTCGCAACTGGAAGCATTTCCACAATTAATGAAGTTGCATCGAAGCCGTTTCGGCGCCGAGGGAAAGCCAAAGTCCATTGTGAGCCCCGTCAACGCATTCGCCGATCCAGTTAAAGTTCCAGCAATAGCGCCAACTGCACGTGGCGTAATTGATTTGAGCTCGCGCACAATACACGTTTCGACCAGCGAAAATATGCATCCAGAGTTCCTGGTTGTGCCAATTGTGGCCGCTACGTCCTATAAGGGCAGCTCTCTGCTGGCTATTAGAGATCCGGAGAGACGCTTTATGAGTGTGAAATTCGAGTACAATTTGGAGCGCTACGGGGCCTATAAACTTGAGAAGGAATACGAAGATGAACCGTCGACGAAGCCGGTGATCCAGCAACTGCGTTGCGGCAGAAAATTGTATATCGGGTAAGTACAAATAAAGGACTGTACGAATGACCGGTGCCTTGCACGAATATAAGAATGTAGTTTTATACGATAAGCAATATTGAAACTTCCAGGAGATCGGATGCTGATGATGTGCACGTGACTGAAGATGATAGCGAGGAGCTGGATATGTCAGGATACGAGAAATGCGCAGTCTGCAGCGGTTACACATCCACCGTGTGCAAAATATGCGGTATGGCCTTTTGCGATGCATTCTGCTGGAGCATTGTCTCCGAGCAGCACGATAAGAAATGTGGCACGGGTCAGAAAGTGGATATAAATGATGAACATTTTGAAAAATGTATACCCAAATCTGGTTTGCCGCCAAAACGTACCCTGGTGAAGATTACTGCCTTCGAGCAGTCAAATGTCGTATATGTGCGCGCGGCTGATACGCTTTTTGATGTGGCTTACTACCGTGTGCTCGCTGAGGTCTGGAAGCATGGCCAAACTGCTGCCAAGCTTGACCAGTTGCCTGTCTGTGGCCAGATTGTAATCTATAAGTTCGGGGAACACGCGGTGCGCGCCATGGTGCTGAATGTGGACAATCCGAAGGATATATGCGTGGTCTCCATTGATTATGGCAGCGTTGAATACACTGATCCGGCTAACCTGTATCAGTGCAGCTCCTATGTGAGCGATTTGCCGCGCTACGCTACACCTGTGAAGCTACGGGGCGTGCCAAGGCGCGCCATAACACCCAGTCTGCGGGAAGTTATGTACGGAATGCAAGGATATTCGCTTTCTTTTGAACTGAGGTACCACAAGAGTGAGTACGACGCTGACAGCCACATGCAGAGGGCTGTGCTCATCTATGTGGAGTGCAACAGAAGCATAAACAGCCTGCTTAAGCAAGTTATAACACCCATCGAGCCCGGTTTGCATGAGCCCGGATTCAATGAAGATGAATGTATGTGTGTTATTATGCTGTTTCATCAGAATGTTGTTTTCGATTTGATTGTGTCGTTGCATAGCTTCTGCCGCATGTGGCTGCGCCAGCGGGCAAGAACATTGAGTTGATTATCACGGACAATTCGTTCCTAAAGTACGGCATCATCTACTGCACACCCGCAAAGTTGGCCGTGGAGGTCACAAAAATGCAGCGAGCATTCCAGGACTATGGGGAGAATATTGCCAAATCTGAGACCTATGCCGCTGCGTAAGTACTTAATCTCAGAGAAAGAGCGATGGAATTGATTAGTTAAAATAAATTCTATTTGCAGAAAAGGGCAATTGTGCATGGCCAAGTATATGGGCAAATGGAATCGCGGCGTTTCGATGGAGCTTGTCGGCGATGGCTATCCCAGCATCTTGTTTCTGGACTATGGGAATATTGTACCGATCCATGTGACCGATATCCGTGCATATCCGCCACAGTTCACACATCCCGTACTCACTACCGAATATGTTTTGATGGGTAATTTGAGCAAATGCTTCAATGCAATGCTAGATACAAGCTTATAATTCCGATACATCCTCTCGTGTTTAGGCCTGCCGGAAAACCTCAGCGATGCGCAGGTGCAACGTCTCGAGAGACGTCTGGCCGTGGGTGCCATTGTCACCTGCGATGAAATCGTGAAGAACGAGAACAAGATCTGCCAAAACTTTTGTAATATGTAAAATGCAGTAAAAATCTTTCGATCATTTACATTCAATTTATTTTTGTTATTTATACATGAACCAAAGATGTACTAATTATAATCGTTTGGTATAGAAAATAATAAAGATTGAGGCTATTCCCCGAAGTGTAAATGGTTTACTTTGGTTAAATGGTACTGAGGCTGGCTCTCTAGGCTCTGGGATATGTCTAGACTTTTGCATTTGCAAAAGTTGCATAACATGTAACATGGCACGGAAAATGATCCAAGGGAAAACAAGTAGTAGAAGAGGACTCAAAGGCAAGCATGCAGGCTGCCCTGGCGACCCAAGAAGCTGCGCCACTGGCTGTTCGTCCCGCCCGAATACCAGGCGGCCTTCAAGAGCGGAATTCCGCACGTATTGATTGACGAGCAGCAAATGATGGTGAGAAATGCAATAGGCCAACTCTTGTCTCCAAATTCTAAATTAAAAAAAGCATTTGGAGCTGGGACTCTGAAGGCGCTTGCCTTTACTGTTGCTTGCCAGACCTATCCGTAGCATACCTATTTGGATAATTAACTATAGCTTTTAGTGGCACTGTGTGCGAATAAAAGTCAGGCTTAATTGAACAGACTTTGCACAAATTCAAGCACCTCCGAGCTGATCAGATTGTTGATATGATCGCGAAAGTCGTGCCTAGTCTATCCCAACCTTTGCCCTGTACTCATTCCCTACATCACATTGACGACTGTGGGTGTGGCCATAGGCCTGGGCTGCCGTCCAACCTCTAGTCCTTCTTTGCAGCCTCATGACGCCCCAAAGTGCCCAAGAGCTGGCCAATTGCATTCCTCACCATCATTTGCTGCTCCTCAATCAATGCGTGAAGCATTCCGCTCTTGATGGCCGCCTGGTATTCGGGCGGGACGAAGAGCCAGTCGCGCAGCTTCTTGAGTCGCCAGTGCAGCCTCCATGCTTGCCTTTGAGTCTTCTTCTTCTAGTCTTTTGATGTTTAATCCACTCGCCAACTTGATCATTTTCCGTGTCATGTTCCCGTTTAGTTCCATGAGTGTTTAATTGGAACTGTGTGCCAATAAAATTAAATTCTCTTTAACATCGTCTCTCGTAACATTAGTTAAATCAAATCATGATAATTCTCCTTTTGATTTTGGCAAAGATCTTTAAATGTGTTTCCCTTTCTTATGTTTTATGTTAGTTATGTTGTTTTTCTTTTCATTTGTTTGTTAGTTCTTCAGTTCTTATGCCCAATTTAAATTGAAACATCCCCATCGTCGTCGTCGTCGAGGTCGTATTGGTATGATTGCATATCCGAAATGTTAAGCACCAAGCGGAAGGGCGTATTCATCCGCATTAGTTTGCGACGAAACTGGTGACTCAGCGGATTGAAACGCAGGTCAACCAGATCCAACCGGTCGCTCTCTACGGGCTGCTTTAAATTGAATTCTGCAAGGGAACAAGCGAATAAATAGGATAAAGACAGTGTTGCTCTGCAATGAACTTACCAGAAATTGAGTTACCCTGAGCATAAAAAAATGTCAAATGCGGCAACTTGAAAGCAACATCGGGTAATGTATTAAACAAGTTGCATGATATATCTAGATTCTCCAAGCCTTGCAGATTGCCAATCTCCATTGGTAGTGTCGACAGTACATTGTGGGACAAATTGAGAGCTGAAACGATTAGATGATTGGGTATTTACATATACATAAAAGCTAATCTTGATTGATTCTTACTTGTAAGATTCTGAAATTTTACGGCCAATTGACGTTGTAAGTAACTCAACATATTTCCACTGATATCGCACTCCTTAACCTCAGCCTCAGCATGGGACATAAAGTTAAAAACAGCCTGAGGAATTGTAGTCAGGTTGCTCAATTTTAGATCTGCAAGATGGAAATCGCAATTAAAATAATGTTATCTCTCGAGTTATCTCTGGAAAACTCATTTCTCCGATGCACTTTGAGAAAGTTAATTTAGAGGATAATTGAAAGAATTCTTTTGAAAACAGCAGCAGCCGCACTACATACATACATATGTACATATTTATACACATGCAAATAATTCCAAGAAAATGGAGGTCTCAGCACTCTACACACAGACACAGGGACAAGGGACTCTGTGAGACACCCAGGCCGAACACACGGCAAAAAGTTGTGCAAGCACACGCCGAATATATGGTGGAACAATGGAATTTCAAATGATTTCAATCCCTGAATTGAAAACTGCTGAACGCTGATTGTAGAAGTCACAATTTGATGAAGCCCTTTCCATGTTTCGCACTACTACACGCATAGAATTCCAAGAAATTTAACGTCTAACCAATACATACACTCACACACACACAGGCGCATGCGAATTTACGAACAGACGCCTGGAAGGCGGCGTCGTGCCACCAGAGACACCCAGAAACGAGACAGGGAAAAAAGTTGTGCACGCACACGCGGATAATGTGGTAGCTTGTAGGACTTTCATTGAAGGCCACAATTTGCAGAATTGATGAAGCTTTTCCCATAAATCTCACTACTACACGCACAAAATTCCAAGAAAATGGAAGTCTCAGCGAGAGTTACACACACACACACACACATGCAAACACGGGACGATACGTTGAAAGCGGCGAGAGACTTCCACGAAACGTTGCACACGCGCGCTGAAATTACCGTAGTGGCAGCTACAAGCCTACGAGAAGATTCCCTTGAGTTGCAAGTACAAAATTTCGCTGTATTTTATGCCTTTTTCTAATGCAAATGTCCGTATGCACGTACGGATGTGCTTAGATTTGTGTATGAACGTATGTGGCGTGTGGGTTTTGCAAAAACTTACCAAGGACTCCTGTCTCTCTGGCCTTCTCGCACTTCGGATACAGCGGATGCACTTTGGCGGTTGGCTGCTTTTGGTCCATATTTTATTTAATTTTTTTATTAATATTGTTGGGAGTATTTGGTAATTTTACAATTGTGCGATCGTACCGCTAACGTTGCCGACAGAAAAGTAATTTTGTTCGACTGAATTTCAGGGCTACCACCTTCTCGTAGAGGTATTTTTATCGCGAGGCGCAATCGTAGTTTTTATCGGCAACTTATCGTTGATAAATTTCCCTAAAATTCCCCAACGTTTTTTTGACTTTCTCAACTGACAATTGTTTCTGTGTTGATATAATTGGGAAATGAAAAAAATTGATAGATAATGATCTGCATTATGTATGCCTTTCTTTAATTCATCATTTTATAACAATCGATTTAGGTGTTTTCTTTTGTGTGTGTGTGCTTTTCTTTGTGTGTTAAATATACAACTATAAACAGAATAAATACGTGGAAGTGGAGCTCAGATTATGTGTGAGACGCCGTTTCCTTCCCGAGAGTAGGAGAGATTTGTTATTTGGACGTGTGTGTGTCAGATATTGATTGGCGAGAGTCTACCAGTCGTCCTCATCATCCTTGCTAATCTCTATGCGGAACGAAGTCTCAAAATTCTGGAGCTTGCGACGGCACAGGCGGCTCAGCGGATTGTTGCGCAAGTCAACAACGACCAGCGTTTTGCTCACTATAGCCTCATCGGTATCAATTTCTGTAAATGCAGCAACGACAATTGTTTTAGAGACTGTGGGACTTGGGCATCACATACCCAGATTTTACTTACCAAAAATCTTGTTGTCCTGAGCATCCAAGTGTGTCAAACTCTCTAACTTAAAGATAACTTGAGGTAAAACGATAAACGAATTTTTGGATATGTTCAGCTTCGCCAGGCCCGTCATATTGGCTAGTTCGTCGGGCAGTCTCGTCAGATTGTTTGACGAGAGATTGAGATCTGTAATGGTCGTAGATAATAGATGGCAGCGCATAATGGATGCAAGAGCTTCTCACCTGTTATGGCGCTGAATTTCTGCGTAAATTTGGGTGTGATTGATTTGAGATCATTGCCGCTCAGGTTGCAAGTTTGCAACACTGTATTACGCATCAAGTGATAGACGGCGTCTGGCAATGTCATCAGCTGGCATTCGGAAAGATCTGCAAGAAGTCCGAATGTTTATTGTTATAATTGTGCAAAATATTTGATTCGTTTGCCTGGGTATAAGAGTTAAACCGCCAACAAGTGAGTGATATTAATACGAGTATAAGAGACGCAGTGCAAAAAGCACACGCCAAAAGCATACAATAGATGGAGCTTTTCCAAAAAAGCTTTTGCAAAAGCTTCAATGGTTACATATATATATATACATATGCTTGTATGTATTTACGATCTACGTGATTTTACCCAAATGTGCACTTTCTTCTGCCGTCTCGCACTGTTGAATCACCTTCACCACCAGATGCGCCATCCTCTATTCCTACAGCTAATCGGTTAGCCCGTCTTATCAGTGGGTTCTGTTCTGTTTTGCTCTCTGTTTGGGCCCCACGCAATAACTCAACTACCAACGCGACGCGAATGTTGGCCAACACTGAGCCACACGTGAGGGGCGACCAACTAAAAATATAAATAAAATGCTTACCACACGCAGGGAGCATAAGCATCAGCACAAGCTATCTCCCTCTCTCTCTCTCTGAGTCAGCGATCAACAAATTCCCTTCCCTTCCCAGAGAGAGTGCGTGTGCGAACGTACGAGTATAAGAGTGCCAGAGCTGCATTTAGTTGTACATGTGGGAAAGTGTAACAGTTGGATAGTCTTATACAGCCATTGTCTTATACAATCAGCTGTCCAGCGGCGTACAATCATATGCGTTGCATGCATGCAACTACAATGCGGTAAGACTCTGCAGGTAGGAAGTCTCATTGCAGAACGTATCAAATCAAAATCAAAATCAACTCGACTCAACTCGACTCGACTTGATCGCTAATCTCAACCAAAGTTATCAACAATTTCTGTGTTGTTTGTTTTGTATTTTGTGTGTGTTGACACTTATCATTGAATTGATGGGGCGACAAATTAATTACCTTTCTTTGTTAACTGACGCAAAACTGACACACTCAGTTACAACTACATATGGATATGTATGTGCACACCTACACCTACACCAACAAATGTGGTAGCGACGCACTTTGCGTGCTCGCGGACAGCAGGAGTGGGTGGGAGGGGTTTTGGGGCACACTCAATTGTAAACAATTTTGTTGCACTCACTCGCGTATGGGGAAGTCAGTGCGCAATAACTGAAATTGGCTTTCAGCCAATTTTTGTTTTGTTTTGAGAGAATTCCATCTAAATACATATATATTACGACTTACATATGAAAGAAACAGATCAAAAGACGGAACAAACATACATACATATATGTATGTAGATAAATCTATATGGTGGAAATCCCTCCCTATCAGACCTTGGATACGGTGTACTCTGGAGCCCACAGAGAACTGCTAATCTGCGTTGCGCCTACCACCACCCTTCCCCAGAGTGTGTATGCACATGCACTTACCCAAATGTTTGTTCTCCTTTGCATCTTCACAGCGATGGACCACGCGGATGACACCGCGTCCAGCAATTGGCGAGAATGATGCAATGCCGCCTATGCGGGCAATGTGCGCTGGCAGCCGT
The DNA here is from genome assembly GCA_018150905.1 of Drosophila ambigua. NCBI lineage: Eukaryota > Metazoa > Arthropoda > Insecta > Diptera > Drosophilidae > Drosophila > Drosophila ambigua. Next base: position 1,599,696 of record JAECWS010000151.1, on the reverse strand, counting down.
GGATCCTCAACGTTTTCAGTGGAACTGTCAGGGGAACTGTCAGTCGAACTGTCCACGGGTGTGTTTTCATCACCAACATTTGAGTCTTCATCGGCTCCGGTGGTGGCATCAGCTGTGCCATCAGGGCTGGCTCCGTGATTGGTCGGATTATTGGGGGCATTGTTGGCCCCGTTGGCCCCTCCACGAGCGTTGGTGCCACCGTTGTTGGGTCCATGGCCACCGCGGTTGCCACCGTTGGCACCACCATTGCCGCCACTGTTATTGGATGCAAAGTTTGTAATATCGTTCCCAAAAGGCCGCATCTTAATATCGTTAAATTCGTTTTTCTTTTTCGCCTCAATTGCTTGGATTCGTATACCGACGTATTTTTTCTGCGTAAATTAATTTATTGAAAACGTTTTTGTTTGGGAAACTTCACTGCGATCGTCACTCGAAAAAAATATTTATTATTTATCACAACCGAATTTGTGTGTTGCCTATTCGAGCTGAATTTACTGAATGAATATGGGGGAGATACAGCCAAAGGTGTAAAGTCTCGCTTTTCAAATCGTAATTCGTTTTGAACGGCCTACTGATCCGGGTACGAACTGAACGTGTGTCTCTTGCGCATTGAAATATTGAAAATGATTTTTACTTTCGGTTTTTATAGCACGGAAGAAGAAAGAAAACTGCGCACAACAAAAACAAACGCAAGAAAATAAAATGGCAAGAAAAAGGCAAAATAATAACACACAAATTGGCATTTTTATGTGGTTATTCGAACAGAGGATACTCTTGCTGTCACTTACATTGAACTGTTCACATATACATGCCATATATTAAGACCTAAAATCAAATGGTAGATGGTAGCTCCTCTTATGTTCGACGATTTTTGTATTAGAAGGCTGCTTTTATGGCAAGGGAATAGCCGGGAAGTTCTTCCTTTTGCAACCTTATCAATCTTTTATCTCTCCAGAAAAAGGCTAAGAAAAATATCTCCTAAAATGAGTGCTATTCTCAGACATGGGCACTAATCCGCAATGGGATCTTCAATACATATTCCCAATATGTGTAGGTCCATTATTATTATTATTATTATTATAAGAGAAAGAGAAGTTTACAGAACTGAAATAACTTTGGTGGTATGTATAGCTCATATGTATGTATAGATATGTTTCTGGGAATCGTATTTGTATGCACATAATGAAATGCGAATGGAAATACATATTGCCTAAGAACCCCCTAAGACCCCATTGATGAGGGTAGCGTTGCATCGCACCAAAATGTCTTGTCATCGTAAGAGCAATAGCCTCTGATATAAACAGTATTTCTTTCTCTTGGCCCAATGTCTCTTGTTCTGCCCAACCGAAAAGTGTAAAAGTTCAATGGGAAAAGAGAGCGCAGCAAAGAGTTGACAGACGGTGCATGAGAGTGGAGAGAGCACCCCAAAAAGCACATTATCAGTGCGAAACGCTCAGAATATGCCAAATATACGATCGAGTCAGCCAAGTGGGGGGGGAAAGGTTGGGGGTATACTTATAGAAACGACTTTTACGCATCTGCTCTGCTGTGATATACCGGAACTGCCTATATAGACGAAATTTTCCGCACACTTGCCAGTCAAAATAAATTGACAAGAGCCATGTATATATGTACATACATATATCTATAATTGTGCACTAATTAATTGCGTTGCTGTGTGTTATCAACCCGACAAAGAAATGCCTGACAAGGACATGTATACGTAAGGCCATTCCAGTCATTGTCTTGCTTGATTTATAATGAATCTCTACATGGGGTGGATGGTGTGCGCTACCCGAAGAACACGCAAAAGCCCTAAAAGCTTACACTTTGCTTGCTCCCCCTCCCACGTCTATGATGCAGCAGAGGCAAGGCAACAATAGTTGCAAAGGGAGCTTTGCAAGCTTGCAAGGTATCTGCAACTATTAGGTGTGTTTGCTTAGAGAAAAAGTTGGCATACAAGCTGAAAAGGTATCCATAAATAAAGGGGGGTGCTTATACTATGTGGCTAATGACTAAATAAATTACGGCCACAGGTAATGTTTAAATTTCATTAATTGCTGCATTCTCCAATAAACATTTCCAGTACATTGTCTTTAGGTTTAAAATTTTTATTCATCAAAAAACTTGAACTGAAAAACACTAGAGATATTCATATTGGATTTTGATGCATCCAACGTTTAAATATTATATACAAATCTGTTAAATCTAAATACCGAAACGATAAACGAATAAAGCCTACGCAAAAAGACAACGGACAACGGAAAATTTTGATTGGAATCAACGGGGCTAAAAATGAAATACTTTTTTAGGTAAGAGTATGCCACAACACGGATTAAAAATGACCCATAGGTTGGTTTCGTTTCCTCACTAACACATTTCCAGTCTACTACGATCTTTAAAATTAAGTATACGAATCGACTACGAGTACATACGGGTAAGTATGCGTATAGGTATAGGTAGGTAGGTATTTTATGTGGGTAGGGGGTAGGGCTGGTAGGTTTTATGAATTATGTATGAATTTAGTGCAGAACCACACCCTGGGCATGCTGCAGGCCCGTGCACAAATAGAGCATGATAATACTGAGAGCCTGCACCCGCTCGTCGGACCTGTTCTCCACACTGATCGTCGATGCTGACTTCCAGGGCGATGATTCTGTTGCCTTTTCGGCATCGTTCATCATGGTATAGCCCTCCGTCTCTGCATCCAAGGCGACCTTAAGCTTAGTCAGCTGCAAAGAGAGACAAATTCAGACGTGTGCATCTAAGCTGTGTGCTTGGGTAATTACCAGCCCATTGATTTTGGCCACGCGCTCGTCCGGTGGCGCACTGGCGTACAAATGCTTGCTGGAGCTCTTGGCCAGGTTCATCAGATCCTCGTTGCGGGTGTGTCGAATGATTGGCTCGGTGATGATGATAACCTGCTCGAAGCTGAGGACTGTGCACTCCGCGGGCAGTGCCTCCAGTTGCTGGGTGACACGCTCGAAGGGATTCTGATGCCCCATGGGGGTCGGCGCCTCCTCCACAATTGACGATTTGCTGAGGCCACCAAAAAGGACAGAGGTTCAGAAAGGAGACTATGATGGGCCCCATAGAGTGGACTCACCGCGAGGGCGTGTGCTGCGGGCTTGGCGGCAGGCTCTTGGAGTTCATCTGCTGTCCGCTGCCAGTCAGCGAGGACACGATGCCGGGTATGTCCAGGTTGCTGGCCTGACGCTTGATCCCCTGCGCCAGCATGCCCGTCAAACTGGACCTGTGCACATCTAGGCCAGCAGCCTGCATTTGCACCTGTGCCTGTCCCAGTTCGCCTGTCGTCGTGGCTGCCTCCTCCATCGGCACAGAGCCCGTCTTGGGCTCAAACAGCTCCAGGTTCTCCGCCTGCGTGATGGTAAACTCCGGTCTGGTCACGCCCGAGGGAGTGGAGGCTGCGCCAGTGGATGTGGATGTCTGCGCCGGCGGCGGCACGGAGCCCGAGCAGTCGACGGGCCCACAGACGGTGGCATTCTGGCACTTGGCTATGCACTTCTTGTGGCAGCACATGGAACACTCCTGGCACTGCATGGCATCCTTCAGCCAGATCTTCTTGCCGCAGAAATCGCACTGCGTGGCCCGATGGAAGTGCGTGCGCACAAAGCTGTGGGCCCGCGGGAGCGCGGCACTGCCGGAGCCAACACTGGAAATGCCACTGTCCGCCAGTGTGCTCGTTGACTTCAGGGAGACTGTTTCGGACGAGGGCTCGTCCTGTCCACGCTCGAGTTGGGTTCTGCCGCGCGGAATGATCAGTCAAAATGATGATTGACATGCAGCGATTGGAGCTTACCTGGCCGGGGAATGGGACTTGGAGCCGCTCTTGGTGGTGGGTGGATCGCCGAGGGTAACGTTCGGATTGCCCATCCAGGAGAAGCCAAACAGAATGTCGCCAAAGCACAGATTCGGATTGAAGCCAGACTGGTTGGCCAGGTCATGCATCTTCCTGTGGATAAATAAAACATAAGTCTAAGGCACTCCACTGCGCTCCCCCCGGAGGATGGGGCAATGCTTACCCTGCCTGCAGGGAGGCCGGATTGAGGGCTATCTGCCGTAGGCACTGATTCAGACTCGTCTCCGAGCACTCGACGAGTATCTGGCCAATCTGGACATTGTTGTAGCCCAGCAGGACACTCTCGCCGGCACACTTGCCGAACACACAGACATTCAGGAAGCGACTGTTCGCATCCAGCTGGAAGCTGCACACATCATCCATGTGGATGAGCGGACTGAAGGGGCAATCGATCGTCGAGTGCTGATAGAAGTAGTTCACCGGCTCATCGGTGTATCGCTCCGTGCAGCCGTCATCTGGTTTATTTTTTTCCCTATCCTTATCTTTGTCTTTCTCCTTCTCCCTCTCCCTCTCCTTTTCCTTATCTTTATCCTTATCCTTGTCACTGCTCTCACGACTCATGGTCTTCTTAATGGCCTTGGCAATCAGATTCGACTTCTTGGGGGAGTTGGTGGGCGTCTGGCCCGTGAGGCCAGACTCTGCCGCTTGACGGCTAAGGCTGGGCTTTACCACCAGATGCTTGGGCACTGCCGTCTCCGCGGGAGTGGGGTCTGCCGGCTCGGTGTCTGTCCTCGAGGCGGAAGCGGCTGCGGAGGGCATGTCGCAGAGCTCGTCGTACTTCTCCAGATCCTCCAAGATGGCATCGTTGCGTATGATGCCAGGAATGACACGCTCGATGCGCAGACAAAAGACGGTGGCCTGGAGGGTCTTCACGACCTTGGCTATCTGCTGAATGGTCGTCACCTGCTTGCCCTCGATGGCCACCAGTGCATCGCCGGCCATCAGATTGGACTTGCAGGCCGGTGTGTTCGGCAGCACGGACTCAATGCGCACCAGCTGGCTGGTGCTCTGCTTGAACACGATGCCAATCTGCTGGTTCTTTGCCTTGTGAATGAATACGTCCAGGGAGATGAGCACATGCCGGTGGTCCTTCTGGTGCGCCTCAATGAAGGGCACCGGCGCCAGGGTAATGGTGCAGTAGGTGTCGCCAGTGCCCGGCGATGTCCAGGGCATCAGGCGGGACAGCTCGGCCACCTTCACGCTGAGCAGACCGTTGGGCTGAATGTCACAGTCGACGGCCTCCTCCTCGGCCGTCCAGTGGAAGAAGGGCTTGTAGCGCAGCTTGTAGTTGGGCAGGGTGTGTTTCCGCCTCACCGCCTTGCGTATCTGATTGGAGATGAGATTCGTGATGTTCGATTGCATCTGGCGGCCCTGGTACTTCGATTCGATGTCCAGAATCAGCTCCGGATCGCCCAGGAAGCTCAGGGACCAGTGGGTATACGGTTTGCGCGTGAACTGCAGACGCGCCATGCCCGACAACTGCTTGACCTTCAGCGTGATGGAACCCTTCTTGCCCAGCACCATATCCGCATCGATGGACGTGGAGAAGTTGCCCACATAGTTGATGTCCAGCAGCAGATCCAGATTCTCGATGCGCTGCTCCCGCTCGTCCAGCTCCACATTGTGCACGGACAGCGACTTGATGTCCGGAAACTGATCGCCCAGTTCCAGTTCTTTGATCTGAAATGACCCCGGCATTAGTACCACCCGTACCCAGTGCAGGATATTCTGTGTGCGATGGACTCACCGTCAGCTTGTCCAATAGCTTGCCGGTGGTTGTCTTCGTTATCAGCTCGTCCAATTCGATGGAGAGCTTCCGGTAGAACCATTTACGCACTCGATTCGAGTTTTTGAACTCATGAAACAGAAACTGCATCACAAAGTTAAGGGAAATCAGCGCCGAGGCACCCTGCAGACTCTCCTGATGGTTCTCGCAGCTGTTGATGGGATTGGGCGGTGCCTTGAGATTCCTTGCCGTCTGTTTGATGTTCTGTCAATAGTTCATTAACAATTTAAAGGATAGATAGATGGGTGGGCACAGGGAGAGGCTTACCACTGGCAGCGTATACTTGGCATTCATTCGCTTCTGCTCCTCGCTCTCGTCGGGTAGATTGGAGAACTTGATGAATATCAGATACTGCAGCAGTATCATGATGACACCGCCAATCAGCAAAAAGATCAGGCACAGCAGCAGTATATTCGAAATGGGTATCTCCATCTTTGCAAGGGGGTGTGGGGGGGCACTCTAGTCGACTCTAGTGGGATATGTGAGTGGGGCCTCTGCTTACGGGCCCGAAACTTCTTGCATGCCAACACAAATCCGAATTTCAGTCCAAATTTCTCAATTAATTTCTAGATGTCTCGCCCATTGCACACACCGCGGTTTGTATTGGCTGCCAGCAATATGTCTGTCTGTCTGTTTTGTCTGTGTTGCAGTGCTAGCTAATCACTCCATCCATTGGACTCTATGTGCTCTAGTGCTGCTCTGTGTGTGCCGCCCTAGCTGGTGTGTTGTGTGGATTTCCTCTGTCTAAGGTGGCAAGGATTCGCTCGGTGCTGCTACCAATTTGTTGTAACTACTGTTGTAAACTGGGACCCAAAATCAATATGTACCCGTCCGTAGTTGTGGCTGCGCCTTAGTTTGCACTTGGCCTTCCCTGCGCATGCCCCCTGGACCAGCTGACTTCACTGGCTAGGGGGTTGGTTGGGTTTTTCCCACTGTGCATATATCCAGAGCTGTCTGTGCCCAGCTGTTGGGCTCTTAGCAATTCATGCACACAGCTGTGGCACTAACGGACCACAAAAACCGACTTACAGGACTCATGCTACCCCATCAAATGGTGGGAGTGTAGCCACAGTAGCCACAGGGGGTTGTTGCACGACGACACACACTTGAGAAAAACGCTGCAGACTCAGACAGGGGGTTGCGAGCACTTGAAAGCTCCACTTGATGTGCCCATGGCAAGACATTGATTGTGATTCATCACAGAATGTTGTTCATGATGGGGGAATGAATCGGAAACTAGTTTAATTGGTTTAAGAGTTGTGGCTACAGCCACAGAGCAACATCTGCTCAACTGTTTTGGGAAATGTACCATGACAGCTTTCCCCTTTGCCCACTCACTCATTAATTTTAATGGATAGACATGAATATGAGCAGGACAGCAAAAGCAAACAATCGTTTAAAAAGAGACCCACACAAAAATGCAGCCATAAATATCATAATATCTATGAGTAAGCCTCCCAAAATATTATAAGAATAAAATAATTATTAAATAAAAATAAAATATAAATAAATTTAAGTGGCGAATAATATCTAAAATAATAAATATTACCATTATAATTTAGATTAAAAAAATTAAATGTTTGTCTTAATTTTTAATTAAAATTTAAATGGCTAAAGGAAAAAAAACTCACAAGTCGCTTGGGTTTGTAATTTTTTCTGGCATTCATTTTGTTTTATTGTTTTTTTTTTAGTTTTCTTTTTTGTTGGTTTTGTTTTTGTTTTTGGTTTGGTTTTTTCTTTTTTGTATTATTATGTAATTCCTTTACTTTATGTAAAATAAGAAAGTATTAATAGTTTTTTATTAACAAATTTGTTGAAGGCAGGTATTTATGTTATTATTATATGTTTTATGTATGTATATCTTGTATATAAATTACAAGTCCTCTTTTTTTATAATTATACATAATTAAACGTATTATTAAATGTAGTTCAATTATCTCTAGCGTCATCTTAACCATTAGTTAAACTGCGTCGTCATTTACTTAGTGTATTCAGTTAATCAATGTATATATATATACATACATACATATATTTATATATATATGCATACATATGTGTATGTGTATATACGTATATACAATATATATGTATAATGTATATGCGCAATTATCATTACATTTTAGCCATTACCATTAAATTGTTCTAATTTAAATTAATATATATAGTATATATATATATACTATTCCTCTCTCGCCCGTCCCGTCTACTCCCCAGAGAGACAACAGACCACAGACTATCCCCCTACTACTACTATATCATCGTATCATATTTTCTTGATTTCCTTTTCGTTTGCTTTGTATAAAATTCCGAGCTACTGTTTTTTGGATTTCTCATGTGACCTTTTCAAACCAGACAGTAAACAATTAACAAAAATATACCGAATATCGCGAATCGTTAAGTTAGGGCTGAAGTTCTAGTTCAAGTTTAGGTTAAACGTTAAAGTTAAATTCAAAGTCAAAGTTAAAGTTAAAGGTAAAGAAGGTAAGCAGCATACCGGCACTGGGCATGGGACTGGGACGTACCCGTACCCTGTGCTCATTGGGCCATGGGCTACACATTCATACACACACACACGTATAGTACCAGATCAGCTCCAGCTACATCTCTCTGACGGGTTTGAAGTCGAATGGGAACAGACATCGGGGGTATCAGGATCGCAGTGGAGTTTAGGCAATGTCTGTACAGTAGTTCTATGTATGAAAACAAATCAATCACAATTCAAGAACCTGGAAGAACAATTCGAACTCGCAACGCTGGGCAGCGCATGTTAGTAGTACATATAAATATATTTAATTATATTTATAGGATACTTCTTCAGTTTTTGGTTTGGCATCTAGTTTGGTAGATGGAGGGACGTGGTTTTTTGCCTGCTGGCCCCCTAATTGTTCTTCCCCGAAATATCGTAAGTATGTATATCATCCGATCTCTCCTGTTCATGATCCAATAATGATCCAAGCCCAGCCTGCACCTGCACCTGGCTCCTAATCAATATATGTTGTATGTTGTTTGTGGTAAGTACATTTGTGGCATTTAAGCATCTGTGGCGAGTGTTGGATGTGGCTTGTGGCAGAGAGTTCACAGTCAGCCAGCTAGGGGCCCAAATGGGAGAAGCGAAGTGCCAAATCGAATTGGATGCCAATAGTTTAGCTAAAAACTAAATAGTGCCTCTAGAGGCATAATGCATTGGTTATATGTACGAATATCAAAATAAAATCTTATTATTAATCTAACTCTCACATTTTGTACTCATTTCCACTTTTTGATGTTCCATTTTGTATTGTACTCTAGCTGTATTTTTCTTTTTAATGTATTCTTATTTTGTTTTTGGTTTTTTCGTTTTTTGTTGTTTTTTTTTTTTGGCATTAATAGCAAAAGGAAGCCAATAGCTGCCCCACCAAGAACTCTGCACTGCACTGCACTTCACTCCACGCCCACGAGCATTGCTGGATGAATGGATGGCCTAAGCAAGCGGTGCGTATGTGTATACGATCTTAGACTACGATAAAGGATTCGAAAAGGAATAGATTCGTGTTGAGTATACGTTTTAACTGAATGAATGGACAACGGAATGATAAAAACGGATTTACAAATATTGTTGCTGTTCGTGTGGAAGTAGTCAAAGGGTGGCACCTTGGAAAAACACAAGTACATATAGTTATGTACTGTACTGTACTGTACTGTATGTAAGGCAAGCAAAATTGGCGAGCGAGCGAATTTTCTATATGTATTAGATATTATGTGTGTATTTTTTTTGTCATTTTCATTTCTTATTATTTTTTCCCCATTCTTTTAGCTATGGTTTTTTTTTTGGTTTTTGGTTTTGTTTTTTTTTTCGTTTTGACACTAGTTTATAGACTATTGTATTGTAAATTGTATAATTATGCATGTACATATGTATGCTTGTGAGTGTATATATATAAATCGCGCTTGGTATGTACGTTTTTGTTTTTGGTTTGTTGTTGTATGTATGTATCCGTAATATAATATAATTATTAAAAATGTATGCACTTCTATTTCTCAGTTTTGCTGTATTCGGTTTTCCAGTTGGTTTTTGTTGTGTTTATGTTGTTGGTTTTGTCGGTATTTTTGCCGTATTGCTAAGTTGTTATTACTCGTAAATATGTATAATTATTTTATAGTACATTGCTGTAGTGAACATGGCTAAGTTGGTTTCGGTTTGGTGTTTTTGCTTCTTGCTTGGTTGTCTCATCTCGAATGCTTCTTGTAATCACCCTCTGTATGCCTCCTAAAATCCTACTACTCTCCATTAATCGTAATCGTAATCATAATCATACATCATAATCGTATTCGTATTCGTTATCGTAAGTACATTTTGCTGTGTAAATTCGCATAACTGCTCAGCGGTTATAATTATTTACTTAAGTTATGGATTCACTTTTGTTTTTTTCTTTATTAATTACAATATTTGTGCGCTCTTCGATATCCCGTCGTCATATTCCTCATATAATCCAATGATTCGTCGTCTATCTATACACTAACTGGTTGTTTTTTTTTTTTTGATTTAGGATCTTATTAGTCAATCATTTGATGTATGTCTTAATGTCTTGATGTACGATCTGCTGTATCTGCTATATGTCTGCGTTCATGTGATTTCGATTTCGATTCCGAGTGAGTGAGTAAGAAGTGAGTGGGTGAGTGGACTGTGTGTTTGTGTGTGTGTATGAGATTCATATATTTTCATTTTTGCATGAGAGCTGGAGGGGTATACGTATTGATACTGGTATCTACATATGAATGTTAATGTCGCTCCGGATATATGCACTCCGGAACTTAAATTGAAAATCAAATAACAATGCAATCAGACTAAGCAGATTCATATTTCATCCAATAATAAAATGGCAATGCATTAAGGCTTCTTTTGCTCATAAAAGGCAAGATTAGATAGGCGATATCGTATGTATATTTAAACGAGAATATCTATCAGGTATGATTCATCATTTACACTATAGCTTACACCTCACATCATCATCATGTACAGACTTTTCATTTGCGAACGAAGCGGAAATAGTTTTCAACGTCCTGAATTAAAAGTAAGTTCTCTGAATGCAAATCAAAATGAGATTCGTTCGCACACCTTGTTGATTGTTGTATCAGAAAATAAAGTAATGTTCTACTAGCATCCTCACAAGTCTGTACAGACACAGACTATAATTTACATAGATACGTACAGATGTATGCATGCAGAGCTGGTCGTATGATTGAGAGAGAGGCCTGTGTATATTGTATATTGGTATTGGTATTGTATTGGGTTTTGATCTTGCATTACTATTGCTATTAGTTATTGTTTTAGTTGATTAGTTTTTAGTTTCTTTTTTAGCTTATGTTCGATTAATCAAAAGAGGGACAGAGAGAGAATATACACGAATGAATGAGAAAATCCTTAGGTATTCAAAATGCGCATTCATTTGTTGTTTGCTATTAAAGTTTAAGTATTTGTTTTGTTTTGCTTTGTTTTTTTTTTTCCTTTTTTGGGTTTCCGTTTACGTTTCCTGTGTCCGTCTCGGTCGTAAGTTTGTATGTGTATGTGTGTGTGTGGTGTATAATCGTAGTCGTAGGTAAATACATTACATACAAAAAAAAAAAATTTGATATCTACATTTAAACTTGTATGTACAGGGTGGATAAATATATGATTTTTGCATTTTACATAAAATGTACATAATTGAATTACTAACTTTAAATACAAACAAGACAAAAACGCTTGCAGATTACAGATTCATCGAGCTATGTCCTAGATAAACCTACAATGTATAATGTATGCGACGAGTATCCTACAATATTTACTTCCTATTTATGTATGTATATTGTAGACCTACAATCTAAGTATGTTTTGCTGTTTTGTTTTGTTTTGGTTTTTTTCTGAAATATAGTTCCCTTTTGCTTGGTTGTTTTTCTCTTAGGCAATTTAGTACAATAAAATACACTCTATCATATCATATCATCATTACATATATCATTCATATCTGACATTGAGTTTGTTGCTATTCCTATACCTATTTATATTCTCCTATGCTCCACCTCTTACTCTTAGCGATCTCCCATTCTCCTATTCCTTGATCTCTCGTACTTTTTACATCTCATTTCAGTTTCAGTTACAATTAAAGTTACACTTTCAGCGGTTTCTGGTTCTGGCTTCTGTTCATCATCATCATCATCATCATCCCCCTTTCCCCTTATAGCGTATGATACGAATATAGCGGATGGTGATGTTGCTGCTGCTGCTGATGCTGCTGTGATTGCTGTGTCTGTTCTTCTGGCTGGTGATAATGATGGGCTGCTGATGCTGATGCTGCTGCTGCTGATGCTGTGTCTATCCAACCATCATGTAGATCGGATATAGCATTATAATTAATGTCATTATCCGAATAGATCTTTTTAATAGCTACTGGTGTTGTTATTGTAATTGGTACTCTTAATATCATTGCTTCATTTTCATGTTGTCTTGTTGTCCTTGGTGTTGTTGTTGTGGTGTTGTCGATTGCTGTTGTTATTGTTGTTCTAGATCTAGTCCTTGGTATAGTTCCTATGAATTCTTCATAATTAAAGTGGGGCGAGGTTGTTCTTGTTTCCGGCAATGAGATTGCCATCAGTGAGGATTCGTACGGCTTGTGGCAGCATGGTAGCCATTCATGTTGCTGTTGCTGTTCTTGTTGTTGTTGTTGTGATACTAATAGTTGTTGTATTTGCTGTTCATCGTTTGCTCGTTGCGATTGCGGTTGTCGATTTGGGTTTTTTGATTCTTCGTGTAAGCGTTCTTCTCCTTCAGCCAATTTCATGTTGGTGTCTGGTGTTAGTGTGGTGTGGGTGTGGGTGTTGGTGTGGGTTAGTGTTAAAGTGGATCTTGGTACATCTACATACCGATGATTGATTGGTGTTTGTCGGTGTAGGTGTTGGTTCAAGTGTTGGTGTAAGTGTTGGTATTGGTGTTGTTGATTTATGCGTCGTATCGTATCAAAATTGTGATCTAAATTTGGTGCTGAATACGATGAGCATATGGCCTGATGTTATACCCAGATCTGATCCTTTCGATTACGCGATCGCAATCAAAGCCTTTGCTAGCACCAGTCCTCCTCGTCGGAATCGGAATGTCGTGTATTAAGTCCGCTCTTTGGCTTAAAACCATTGAGAACTGGAGATGGCAGTACACGACCTGTTCGGCCCATAGCCAACGCTTGCTCAAACGACAGCGGTGCTATATATTCCAGTCTGAAATAAATATTATAATATATTTATCGTTTAGAACTTCCGCTCAGCCAGTGTCAGTGTCAGTGTAGTCATCTCACCTTTCTCTTTCCACCTCTCTTTCGCGATCACGCTCTCGCTCATATAACTCACGCTCCCGATCTCTGTACTCGAAGCGCAGGTCATACTCGTGCAGGCGATCCCGATCCCGATCCCTAAGGCGTTCGCGATCCCGCTCGCGATCTCTACTACTATAATACATATCTCTAGGGTCCCGCAGCAGGTCACGATGATGCGGCAGCGAGTGAACACTGTGGGGCGTGGAGTGGTGCGTCTATAAAAGGTTTTAATAATTAGTTAGGGATTCTTTTGGTATGAAACTTATTGCACTTACGTGAGTTGGACTCGCATTCAGCTTGGGGAAATTAATGTTGGTTGGCTTGAGCTGCAGTGTTGACGGTTTGCTTGGCGTCGGTGGTAGGCGTCGTCCAATTCCAGCACGACGGGAGGCTAGCGTTGGGTAGCTATGCTGCACATGCGTGCCACCTGTCGGGGTAACACAAGTCACACACAAACGATTAGATTACTTTTCCGTTCAACTGTCCCATCGATTAACCAAACGCAATGTATGTATAGCATAAATCGATGCAAATAAGTTACTAGTAATATTATGTATATATTGTATAGATATGACATTGAACGGTGAGTGCCTACATTGTTCTTTATTGCGCTATCAACATGGGGCAAGACTCATAAAACAACGAAAAATCAAACACGAGTATATACATAAGAAAACAAATTAAATTTCGAACGTATTCGAATGGAGCATTTTCGGATTTTGAACAATTGTTGTGGAAGTTACATGTACAAAAAATAAAATAAGACAAAAGTTCACAGACGGACAAACGTATTGATACTCGCATTTTGGATTCCATTTCATTTAGGGAATCTTTCAAAAACCGAACATGCTCCCAGGTCTTTAAAGCCCTTCAATTTGCTCAACAAAAGTTGTCCAGCGTTTCACATATTTAAATGTGAGAACGCTAAACAGTTTCGTAAAGAAATCAAATTAATGTATTCACTCTATCAGATTGTACGCCAAAAGTATGTCAAGAAAGTGTTTATTTTTTTGTTTTTTGTACACTCTCTTGAAATACAGACGACCTTGAATATATGAGATATATGCGAACAATAACAGTAACAAGTGTGCTAGAGATTAGAATATATGTATAAATATATGGTACATAAGTTTGTTTGGATGATTCAGGGCTGTGATGGTCGATCGTTAGCTAGCAAACATGCATGACTGTGGTGGGTACGAACGAGTAAGAGTAAGAGAGAGAGAGAGAGAGAGCGACGAAAACGGATGAAAATCAGAGAGATTCAAGATATCAACGGAATAGTACGAGTGCAAAATGCTAAGGACAAACATTCACAGATAGTCAAGTTAGAGATAGATATACACACACAAGTCTAGATACTGAAAACACCCAAAAAAAACCAAAAAAAAACAAAAAAAACTGCATCCCAAATGAAGTATTTCTCTAGTTGTACTTAGTTTAATGGCTAATGACAGTCTTTTGACCACCCAAATAGTTTATGTATATATATTATATATTTTATTATTGTAGAGAAATGCTCGAGAATGAAGCCCTGCCACTTTTACGGGTGTGTAGTACGAGCAGCAGTAGGGCAAAGAAACAAGAAGCAATCTTTAAATAGAGATTCTTGGTCAGTAGGAGGATACGGCCCTAGGATACGCTTGAAACAACTACTAACGAAGGTCATTTCTCCAGCACTGGTAACGTTTTTTTTTTTGCGGACCAAAAAGAAAGTAGCGAACAAAATGGTGTTGTATAAGACTAGGCTTTCGCTTTAAATCCAAATCCCACAATGTCTTTCCCAGAGTTCGTCGAGCGTCCGTCTTCGTGTCCGTGTAATACGGAAGGAATTAGTAGTAGAGTAGCAGTCGTATCTAACCAGACTTGTTGGTAATCTAACGCATTTCAAATATGTTACAACGCGTTGTTTGAATTGAATAATAATACAAAATAAAAAATAAAAAGAAACAAAATCAAAAAAAAAAAAATCACGTTATTTGCCAGAGATATTCTGTGTGTGGTTTGAGTTGGTTGTTTGAGTATGAGTAATGGGATGAGGTTGGTCTGTATGTACATGGCACGAGTAGAACCATACATAGTACGAGTTGTGAGTTTACGAGTAGAGTATAATATAAGAGTATTAGGTGGGGTGGGTGGTAGTATACGTATATGGGCATCTAGGAGAGAAATGAAATGAAAAACAATGAACTGCTGCGTAACGCTAGGAGTAGTAACAAGAGTACGAGTACGAATAGTTGAGTACATATTTGATTGATTGATTGATTGATGGGTTTTTTTTTGGTTGTTGCTTGTTCGAGATGGTAAACGCTCGCAGTTCTGAGAGCGAAAGGCTGTTGTGGTGTGGTTTATGTATTAAACAAACTATTCTGTTGTTTAAAGCTTATGATTGACTGATTGATTGGTTGGTTGGTTGATTGATTGTTTGACTGATTTGATTGATTGAACGTCTTGGCATGACAATTACATGTACATGTTAAGCATGTATTTGGCAACTATGTACGAATACGAATTAGTTAGTTACGAGTAAGCATGTCTGAGATCTGATTTGATGTTGTTGGTAAAAGTAGAAATATGATTGAAGAAATTTGTGTAGAAGAAAGTAGTACTAGCATATATAGAAACAAATTTGTTGATTTTTGATTTGATTTTGATTTGATTTGTAGCTTGATTTTTCGATTTTAGTTTTAGATTTTGATCATTTTGATTTGATTTGATTTGTTTGGACTTTAGATAACAAGTGCTAAAGATGTACCCATATCAATCCCATAACCAAGTCTGTCTCGTTCACGCATCTCCTGAAGTCGAGCGGGACTCGGCGATCGTGACCTTTGACATAGACTTGTTGTCCCATATGTGGGATAAGGCAGTTGAGTGCGTTTACTGCGAGACAAATGACCACCATAACGAGAAGGCGAAGGCGAACGGGCCGGACTTGTCGATGCTGACCATGAACCTATATTGTACATATAACAACAATAATAAAGAAAAAGAACGCAATAATTAAGGATGTCGGGGCACAACAGTTTACGTATTTTTGGTTTTTGGTTTTTTTTTTTTGTTTTTGTATTTTTGTTTAGGTATTTTTTTGTTCAAGAAATTGCATTAATTTTTATAGTAATTGTATGTAACTTTTTTTTTTTTTGGTTTCTCCTTCTCCGATTAATTTTTTGTTTGAAATAGGAAAACGAAAACGATATCGATTAATAATCGAACAAACTGAGGACAGAACCAAAACGAAAAGTAAATATTTATTTATTTGGAATATATATGTTGTATTTGGTATCAAAAAGATTTTCGTTTAAGGCTATTGGAATTGTAGACATATATATCTGCATATAACTAAGATACTACAAAATAGATAAAAAAGATGCCCCGGCAAATGCCGAGTCCTTGCTCGGTCACTCTGTGTGTACCCATTGTAAGCACGAATAAATAAATAACTGAACAGATATGTAGCTCTCGAATTATAGATAGGTTAGTGTTAGGATAAACATCAAATACGGACGGACAATTCTGAATTTTCTGTATAGTTTTCCAAGTACTATATATTTTTATTTTAATTAAATTTTTGATTTATATATGCGCTGCGCTTACAACAAGCACACATACGGAATCATTTAGCTGTGTAAGCTTACAATAGATGCAGTTCAGATCAAAACAATAAATACCTCTTGGATACCGCGGATGGCTGTTGCCATGCCTAGGATGACGTGTCTCCTTGACCATCTCTACAACATTAGATACGGTATCGGAGAATCCGATATCATGATGTATATATTGATGGCCACGTCGTCGAGGACTTGGAGATCTGACAAGTGGCGAGCCATTGTGCCTGCAAAAAGGAACCACACATGAATACATTAGGTAAGGCAAGGGCATAGAAATACTCACCTCAAACTAGGCGATCGCCGATGGCCGTTCATGTACGAATGTCCAGGATGTAAATGGCCAGCATCGGCACCGGTGAGCGACTCCTGCGAAGGACGTCTAGACGCATCTTGCAGTTCCAGCATCTGTTCGAAAGAGTTTGACAAATGGCACTGTGTTACATCAGTTGTACAATCCATGAATGACCACCACTTGAAATCAGTCTATTTTTTATTAATTTATTTGTGGTTTCTTTTCGAGTTCTTTTCGAGATCAGGGAGTGTATAGGGCTCTACGAATTGGTTACGAATTGTTGTTTTTGACCGATTTCTCGTGGATTTCATTCATTGCTCGGGGTTCACAGCATACAGAGGAGTATTTCTGTGTACATATCTGGAGTATACATTAAGAACTACAATTGTTTGCTCCCAGGCTCCTTATAGGAGCTTAAAGGTACACAAAATATACATATATAAGTATATATATATGTAGATATGTTTGGTATATAAAAGCTACAAAATAAATATACATTGAGACATGTATGCTTACTTTGCTGAGTACTATATGGGTTGAGTATATGGGGGAAGGGGGATACGTGTATATGGGTGGGTAGTAGTATATATAATCAAAACAAATATTAAGCAAATATTAATTACTTTCACTGCAACAAAAATACATATCCAAATGCGGTTTCAATTGTACTAGATTGAAGTATTCAAAAGGTTCTCAAATGCAGGATAATTATAATTACGGTTTTAGATATTTATTATGTATTGTAGAGATTTGATTAAACCTATTTATAGGGGCGTGTGTAACATTTAAACAATTCCATACACTACATTGGGCGGGGACGGGGCTAGTATACATATTACATATATATACTGGAACACATTTGGTTTCATTTCTTTAGGGTTTTTTTGTTTGTTTTGTTTTCACAGTAAGTAGCAGCTAATCGTAGTTGTTTTGTTTTATATCTGTTTGTATCTGAACACTATCTCGTTCTCGTTGAGTTGAGTTTCGTTTTACTTAATATGCCAATTTGATTGTTTGTTTTGTTACCCAGATTGATCTACATTTGTAATTTAGAATAGATTGTCCTATATTTATGATATGGTCTCGTACAAATAAATCAATAACTCAATGGAAATCAAAAGTAAATATAAATCGATTGGTGGTTATCGCTATCTACACTCCATAGAGAGGCTATCTACATGGCTGTGGTGGTTGGTTTGGTGGTGGAGGTGGAGTGACTGTCGATAGCATTCCGTGTCGTATGGTGGTTTAAAGCAGTGCGAAAGCGGCGCAAGCGATTCGAAGCAAAGCCAAGACAGAATCAATCAAAAAATAAAACTAGGCTATATTTTACACTACATATAAAAGTACATTATGTACAGGCATGCAGACTACAAGTGTGTGAACTCCTAGGATATACAGATGTATGTATATACAGATTTAAATTAGATGTGTTCGTATGAGTTAGTATGGTTGGGAGGTCAAGTCCTGTATCCTTTTCCATTATCCGAGCTTTACTTACCACAACAATCGAATATTGCTCGAAGGGGGAACGGGTACTCACTCGTGTGTTCGTGGGACTTACGATAGTGTCAAAGTGTACATAATATTACGCTCAAATCGAGCACAAAAACAATTACTACGTACACATAAAGCCACCATCGCTTTGTGTATTCATCTAGGAGAATATTAAGGCTAGAAATCTGTATCTAGATCTGTATCTGAATCGATTTGAATTTTCTGTGGTTGGCTTTAGCTCTAGCAAAAATACAAATTATAGTTAAGCCATACAATTTAGTTGTAGGTACTAGCAACAGTTTATATACCAACAATATATGTATTGAGTAAATTTCTATCAAAGAAAAATTAAATATGTGGTTTGGTTCCCCTGGGCCGGGCATATTACTTTTCTTCCTGGCAATAGCATTCGCAGTATCTTAGTATCTCAAAGTAATATTTCCAATTCCAATGTACGTGTACTCTTGGCTTTATGTGTACGTAGAAAAGTCTGTATAGCGATTGGATTGATTGATTTGTTTTTTTTTTGGGGTGGAAGTCGAATGATTGTTGTCGGAATGATGAGACAAGAAGAGTTAGAACCGCCAACTTGTACCACTGATATTGTATCTTGTTTGAGATTGTTTTTGAGGCAAAAGTCGCACAAAGGACAACTGTAGCGATATTCGATTTCGTTTGTGAAATGAATGATGGGGATTTTTGGTGAATCAATTCATACAGACATATTGCATTGCAGACAGGTGTGTATGGTACATGAAAACAAAAAGTTCTTATGCATATACGACTAATATTACCACTAGTTTTGCTTCGAGTGAGTAGGATTATTGCTTGCCAACTAATCGGTAAATCGGTGAAGAGGTGGTCGCACACTCGTTGGGAAAATATTATCTATACGATTACAAGTCCGCTAGTTAACTAGTAGCCCAGCCATTCGTTAATCTTCAACCAAAACCACTCAACGACTCGATGATAGATAGAAAATAAATGAATTTGGAACCATGGGTTTATATGGTTTATACATAGAGCATACGACTAGCAGGATGGGAATTGGATCAGTTGGGTGGAGGGAGGGGGACTATCGTTGAGTGGTGCCCTCGGTTCGGTCCAGTTTTTTTTTTTGGTTTGTTTCTTCAACACTTTTTGCCCAAGGAACGAGAACGAACGAACGAACGAGTACGCCTACGAGTACATTGTACATGTACGAGTACGAGAGTATTTGGTTATACAATACGAGATCAACGATCAAAAAATTACAACATTGAGTACGAGTACGAGTACTAAGCGAAGATTGCGTTTCTAACGGTTTTCAAATAATTGCTATGCAACATTTATGTATGTACGAGTAGTATTTTTTGTTTTTAGTAGTAGTAGTACTATTTTAGTAAACGCAAATTGAAGACTTATTTGTATAGTAAGTTTGGGGGGTACACACAGCACACACATACACACACACACCAACACACAGTACACATAATGTATGCTTCGCAGGATATTGTACGATGCCATGGTACATAGGTATCGTTACATCGTAGTGGGATATGACGAGCACTTTTCAGTGGAGAGTAGAGTGCGTGTGCGTGTGTGTGTGTGTGTATTCAAAGGTAGTAGTAGTAGTAAGTGGTTTTTGTAAGTACTAGTGTTTTACTTTTCGACTTAATTTGGTTTTTTTGTGAACAACATTTATATTCGGAAACGGATTATGGACACAAAGAGTATTCACATATATATTCATATAATATACACAATTAGTTATTAGTCTTGGTTTTTTTTTTTTTTTTTTTAGTAAAATGTTCGATAAATGTTCATAGATTGGTTTACCGCTTGGAGTTTATCAAACTTATTCACCTTTTTGTTTCTGAAATATTTAAAAATTAGAAGAAAAACAATTTACTTATGTCAATGTAGGAATGTACAAAAATCACAAAGAGTAGTAGTTCTTGTGGTTAGTTTTGTTTGGTTTTTGGTTGGTTGTTTGATGGCAGTGTTGGTAGTAGTGTTAGTAGTAAAATTGTATTGTTGTGAAGCGAATGTTTTGTCTAATCCTTAAATACCCATACACATTTACATATGTCTAGAATGTTGTGCTTATGCATTTATGCGCATGGTTTCTCATGATCATGAAATGATCCATTTCCAGAGCAATTAACTCTCAATGAAAATTTTGCAACTGAACTGAAACAGAAGACTTTCTTGCTATGCAAGTTGACGATATAAATGTAATCATCTTCACATTTATTGGCATTGATTTTAAGATGGAAGATTACAAAAATGCAGTACTGTATTTGAAGTAATTATTCGGATATATTCATCCTATAGTAGTGCTGGAATTCTTTACGTTGGAATGGGTACAACAAGTACGTCGGAGCAGTGCAAAAGCAGTTTTAAATAATGCTTAAACAAGCACTAAAGTTTTGAGTCTTCAAATTACAGTTTAGCATTTTTAACTTAATGAAATATGCGAAACATGTGAAAGGATTTCATTTCAGTTTGAACAGGAGTTACATTTGAATTTGGACATATGTCTTATGGTTTTCAAGGTGCATTTATAGATGAGCGTGCAATGATGAATGGTGAGGATGGTGCTGAGGATGCTGATGCTGATGATGATGCGCTGTTGATGACGATTGGCTGATGGCTGATGACTGATGGATGATGGCGTTTGGCACTTTTACGGATTATAGTTAAGATTTGAAGCTTGTTTGTAAATTACCTAACTGATCGCTTTCTGATCGTACTCCGCCGTGCTAGTGTTGCCAAACTGTTGTGTTCGGCATCACCGTTTGCGTGGTGGTGATGGTGCGTGCTCGCTAACAAATGTGTCTGTGAGTTGGCGGCTCCTTCCCCATTCGCCTCGAAGCTTATGGAATTCTGACGCGATCCTCCTTTGTCGAGGGCGGCCATATCGAGCAGGCAGTTAAAGAATGATTGTTTCTATGTTTTTTTGTTTTGTTTTTGTTTTCGATATCGATATTCGAATTGCCATTTGTTAAAGTTTTCGTTTCCGTTTCGTTTTGTTTCGTTTAGTTCGTTCAGTGTGGTTTTTTTTTTCGTTTTTAAATTATTTTCAAGATTTGTTGCAGATTTCAAATTTGATTGATTGTTGCATTGGTTGCAATGGTTAATCGGTAGTTGTTTATTGTAGATACAGTTGTTGTATTTTTTGTTGTTGAGTTGTTGTTGTTGTTGAAGTTGGGTGAGTGGTGATAGTATTTTTGATATTGATATTTATGGTAACATTGCAACGCATTAGGATTGGTTTTTGTATTTGTATTTGTTTTTTTGTTTTGTTTTTGTATTTTCATAAGCATTAAAAATGGAATGTAAGAATTATTATAGAATAATTGTAAAGATGTAAGTAAGAGTTTTGGTTTTTAGTACAGAACAAAAAATGTATCATTAAACATAAATCATAATCGGAAAATTAGTATCATAAGTAAATCTCATATACATATGTATAGTACATATATAGTTATATACATATGCACGCATATAATATAATATATAAGGGCAAATAGCGTTTTTTTTGCTGAATATATTGGATTCCTTTATATTGGAAAGATATATGGGTTTTTGGTTTTGTATTTGGTTTGTAGGTATATATATTGTATATGGCATAGCATTTCGAGATGTGTCAAGCTCTATGCGGAATGTGTTGGTAGGATGTAGAGTAGAGAGATGTTTTTTGTTGTTGTAAGGTTGTAAGTTAGGGTCTGTAATTATTGTTGTTATGTATGCTTGGATGCTTTCGCATGGGATGTTTTTTTGTTTTGTTTTTTAAGTAAGTTAAGTAGCTTAAAAGAGAGAGACTTGCTGGTTACGTTTAAAACATGCGCAAACTTTTGTACAACTCACTAGGATTTGAAGAAAATCTAAGTAGTACCGCTAGTATTATGAGAATTATTATTATTTCTAAATTTTTGGATTGATTATTGATCGTAAATTATTTTGTGTGTGCCAATTTATAGAGAATGGTGGAGCCACGGAACAGGTGAAACTCGAATTGAATCTGTTCCGTTTGATAACTAACAAAAAAAACACTAGTTTTAAAAACTAAAAAAAAAATAAAAAACATAAATTTATTTTCTTCAAAGGTATTACTAGCATTTCTAAGTTTTAATTGGAGATTCAGCCGCTGTTTTTTAGCGCTCTTATTTTAAGTTTGATTTTTGTTTTTCGCATGCTTTCGTTTTCTTTGATTTAGTTTCAGTCTTTAGCTTGATGATTGATTGATTGATTGGTTGATTGTATTGCCTTTATGTGAGCATGCCTAAATGAGCGCCAAAATGCTACAAGGAAACTCAATGGCAGATCGACAACTGAACAAAACATATTAAATATAGGACATTTGCCTGATCATCGCACTGATCCTACAGATCTATCTTTTCTTCTAATTATATTTCTTTTTTGTTCTCTTTCTCAGATTCCTCTTTTATACAAGGGTATACATCGATTCAATTGGTTCTATTCATTTTTGTTTGGATTGTTATTACAATAGCAATCGGCATAGATATCATTATTTATGTTTATTCAGATTCAGATTCGTATTGGTTGAGGTATTTTTGACAGCTCTAAAACTGTTTGTGATTACAGGGGATTAGTTATTGCATTGCTTCGATAGATTATGGCCATTGTGGCATCTATTTTCTCTATGGGTATGCAAGTTATGTGTGTCGTGTTTTTTTTTTTTTTGTTAGGTGCAAGAGTCGATTCAAACTTGGAAAACAGGTGCACTAGTATTCGAAAGATGCTGAACAAAAGTGTGTGGAACTATGTTAAATCAAAGACAACAACTCATCCGTTTTTTTTTTGTTTCCTATTCTTTTTTCAGGCGCAAATGCAGCAGCATACACATGTGTAGTCCTTCAGAATTGTATGGGGGAAATGCGGCAAACCCCTCTTTAATCTTAAAAACTCTTTAATTCATTTTGAGCATCTTTGGAAATGATTAACGTTTAATCTTAAATATGTCAGACATTTTTGGATACTAATAAACAAATCTGCTTTAAGATCAATATATCTTTATGGATATATAATGTAAAAGCTTTTTGGTTTAAGAAGAAATCGAAAGCGAGTCTATATCAGTCTCCTTTAAGTGCAATTCATTGATCATTTTTGTGTTTGAATTAATTTTCAATTAGACCAACGCACGTCTTGGATATTTAAAGGGGCTTTTGATACAATTATGAAACC
Organism: Drosophila ambigua; assembly: GCA_018150905.1. NCBI lineage: Eukaryota > Metazoa > Arthropoda > Insecta > Diptera > Drosophilidae > Drosophila > Drosophila ambigua. The sequence goes on along the minus strand of JAECWS010000151.1, from coordinate 1,576,118 downwards.
AAAATTGATGCATAAAATATGCTCTAAAATAACACGTTTCACGGGTTGAAAAGGTATCTAAGACTAAATAGGGTTTGCACGGGCATTTATGTACTTCTCTTTGAACACTCTTTGTCTTAAAATATTTTTATATGTACATATTTATTTTTCATTATATATCTGTATCAGGGGTACCTGCAATTTTCATACTTTCACAAGAAACAAATTCTTTATGAAAAGAAAAGGAAAAACCTTTTTTGAGGGGAATTAAGCGATGGATGGCTTGGGTGTCTGGGGAATATCCATGGGCAAGCAGCATCTAAGATGTGCCAGAGGGGATCCAGAAGCAAGCATCGTTTATAGGGGCGCATATCGCTTGCACCATGGAAAGCACAGTCCCCGAATGGAGAGAGGAGTCGGGTCTAAAGTGTAGGATTTAGTTTGGTGTGTAAAGCGAAACATGACCATAGCATTGCAGTTGGGTGTTGCTCTACGGTTTGATAATATTATATAGTATATTTTGAATATAAGTATTTGTAGTATGCATTGTGGGGCAGGCTTGTTATGCTGGATTTCCTAGTTATATTAATGCACATTCCTAGGCGAGTATGTATGTACACATGCCTCTAGCCGATAAGAGAGAGATTTATTGATTGATTGATTGATTGAGAGAGAGAGAGAGAGTGGTTGGTTGATTGGTGGTAAGAGCAGTACAAGAGAGTAGTGTAAGTGGAGTAGGAGGAGCTTCAAAAAAGGCGAAAGCAAAATCAAGCGAAAGTTTGCATAGGCATAGGCATATATATCTATGTAAATATATAGAATATATACCGGCTCCTCGACGGCCGTTGGGCTATATTTACGCTCGTCATCGTCTTCCGGTTTCTTCCTCTATCATTGCCATTTGCCATTTGCGATTTGCGATTAGCATATTGTATTTGCCATTTGTATTTGTAAATGGTATTTTGTGGGGTCCAATTACAATGTTAAAATTGAGAAATTCATCGTTTCAAATTCAGTTTTTTTCAGATTCAATTTGTTGTTATTGTTGGGTTTTGTGTGTTTGTGCACAGGATAACAGGATACAGATAGAACACAATTTCATTAATTATTTCGACACGTGTGTGTGTGTGTGTGTGTGAATCATATTTGTATGTGTTTAGTGGGTGTGTGTTTGGGGATGTGCCCTTCCCGCCTGTATACAGCATAGAAACTCGCCTCTAAGAGGCAAGAGACACCTTCAATTATCGCCAGATACGTGATTGTTGACTTTGTGTTTGTTTAATCAAATGGCAAACCTCTAGGAATATATCTAGGAATATCAATAGGTAGGTTTACTTACAGAACTAAGAACTTGTTTCTGATACTAAACAACGAACAATATACAATCGCAAACATTCGAGTGGTAGTAAATTAAATTACGTAAACTCTTCAATTTCTACCGAATACGAGTATATATGTTGATTATATTTTTCGTTATATATGCATTAAACGAGTATACTTATGGATAGATCGACTTTCTACAAATACAGTACTCATTGCTCTCAATAATTAACGTTCTGTAGGAGCTACTGAAATACGAGTTTACTCTTTGTCATCCCAAATGGGTTGCAACATTTTCTCTGTGTAGATTTTTCCGATTCATTGTCGATTATATAGGCATTTGACTTTCGATTTCAATTTCGATTTGGAGTGAAGAAAACTATGCATCCCGTGTCTGCGCACACAGCTGCCCATAAGAATAATAATATTTATTGTAAATACGGAATTTGGAATTTTTATGTGTGTGTGTTGATCTGAAGATCTGAACGGATAGGTGGCACAATTATGGGCAGCTTCTTGTGGTGCATTGACTATTTAATCTTGGGATTTTTCATTCGCTTTCACACCCAAGGTATGTGTGCAACATACATACATAATATATATATTTTAGGTAGGTAGTATTGTATATACAAATGTGATAAAACATGAGGTTGCATATAAAATTAATTATATACCTCCTTCCAGTTCTGCGTATTTTTTTTTCGTTTCGTTTCGGTTTTTTTTTGTTTTTGTATTTTTTTGATATAGTTTTTTTTTCATAGTTGGTTTTTTTTTTGTTGTAGTTTTTCGTTTAGGGTTTTTTTTTCAATGAGAGTTAGAGAGGTTCATTGTAAATCCGTATGAGAAGAGAAATCATAATATTACATATTTATTCCAAGTCATATAAATATTTCATTATATAGATTTTTGTTGTTGTGTGTGGTTATTGTTTTTGTTTATGTTTCATTGTCATTTGTTGCAGTAGTGTGTTGTGTTTTCGGTGTGTTGTGTGTGTTTTGGTATTTGGGGAATTGAAACGTTTTCCAATCCACAACTCCAATGCAAATTCCAATTCTGTTCTGGCTACAGTGTCTATTTCTTTGTTTTTAGTAGTAGTAGTTAGTTTTGTGCTTTGAAGATTATTAGAGTATCTGGTAGTTAGATCGATGGTTAAATAGTTCATAGATAGATAGTTTGCTTATGTACAATCTGTGACTGTGGGGGGACAGCACAATGTCTAGGACTTAGACTTACATATGATAGACTTATATCATTACATGAATAATAGTAGCAAGAAATAGTAGTCGCAACCACTTTCGCTCTTCGGTGGTGCAATTTCAAACAAAACAACGAATCGAAAAAAAAAAAAAAAAAAACAAAATAACAGAAACTCATATCAAAACTCTTCCAGAGATTATTCCTAACTGGATGGTTGTTGGCTGGACCCTTGGATACGCATGTATTCCAGAGAAGCTCCTAACGACACTTTGTTGTTTTTTGTTTGTTTGTTTTTGGTTTTTTGTTGGCACTTAACATACGAGTATTCTGGTAATCATCCAGATTGTGATTATCATATCTGACCAGGGCTAGAGGGTGGATAGGCTCGGGCTTCCTATCCATTCCATTTAATTTCGACTAGAGTTGTACATTTTGTGTGTGGGGATTGAGGGGCCAGAGTTTTTGGGGTGGGGGAGGAGTTGTGGAATTATGTGCTAGGGTTAACTTACCGGCATGCCCGAATCAATCTGGCCGAACCTCGTGTTACGCCAGGACTCCAGTATGAGGAACCCAGCGTAGATTTTACCAACTGAAAGCTTCCCCTTATTCAGCTGATCGAGCGGTGGCACCAGCAGATTCAGCATCTTCTTCGCCTGCAGTGGCCAAATGTTCGTAATGGTTTCCCTGAGCTCCATGTCCGCCTGATCCATCTCCTCAGCTAAACGAATAAAGCACACGGAAATAAATATATAAATGTAGATATAATATAAAGTCGAATACGGAAAATCGAGGTATCGAGGTATCAACATACGCGCTCGCATTTTAATGCTTAGATTCTCCCGAATCAAAGCGAACAACGTTGTGGTAAACTGGACTCTCAGCTCATCGTCCAGCGGCATATTCATTCTGATCAGTTTCTTGTAGGCCAGCCGATTGGGACACTTGTTACCAAATCCCAGCGGTGGATCCATATTTTTAAGCATGTCGTACATTTCCGTGTAGTGTATTTTACCACTAATATTCATTCGAACGACAACGAGGAGTATATGGAGGAAAATTAGTTGTGGTGCTTCTCTTGCTCTGCTTCTGCAGCTGCTGTTGCGTGTAAACTCTCAATCCAAAGAACACAAACAAAATAAAAAACACAAAACTGTGTGTGTGGATCTTCGTGGCAAGCCGAAGACATGCATATGCCCGATCGATCGGACTGGACTGGACTGGACTGGACTATCCATATGCATGTTAAAGCAACTTAAAACTGACAAATAGATAAACTCAAAGGTGGGTATTGGGGGTGTTGGGGGGTGTTCAAAGAAGGTTTCAAGCTCAACTTGTGCACACAGTCGGCTCATACTTGGGAGAGCCTTTGAGAATTGGGTCGTCCGTGTCTCGACCGTTTGATATATGAATCAAATACGACCAAATAACAATCGTTTAATATAAAAGTGCACGCTTGATCGAATGACGGGATGGCAATAAACCGGAAAATGGTCGGGAAGAACTTAAAGACAAACAACAAATGTTAACGACAACTTTGTGGTAAAAATAACAATAAGTTTTTGAATTTTGAGAGTAAAGTGGTGTGGTGGTGGTGGTGGTGTGGGTGGGTGGATATGTGCATATTTTTTGTCTTGTGTGTGTGTGTTTTTTTAATGTATTTTGTTGTATATATTAAACAGATAATTACGTCGCATTTGGATCATATTCCGCCCATATGCGCACAAATTCGTCTAAGTGATGAGCACCCAATATACTGGAGTCCCTTGTGAGATAATCAAAATTATCCATGATGACGGCGACGAACAGATTCAACATTAGAAACGAACAAAAGAATATAAACGATACGAAGTAGGCATAGGCCAGCGTTGATCCGCAGTACTCGCCCGGGGCCTTCTCGGCGTCCTCGTCACAGGCTTTGCCCTTGAGGCAGGCCAGCATTATGTTTGGCCATGCCTCGCCCGTTGCACATCTGAAGATCCGGGAATAATACACCAAACAAATTAATACACATGTGGGTTCTGTGAGGCAAACAAACTATTTGTAAGGTATTAAATATATATGTATGTTAATTAACTAACTCTAAATACGATCGGTACGATTCGGGGGGTGTGGGGGGTTAGGTAGGGTATGCAATGTGTCTTGGGTGTGTGTGTCTGTGGGGGGGTGTGTGTGTGTATTTACATAAAGTAGTACTCGTATACGACGATTATGGTATGTGTGTGTAAGTGTATATACATATAAGGAGATTGCAGTAGGCGGCAGGACACATGAATGATATAGTATAGTTAAAGTGACTCCTTTAATGTATATAGAATTACATACACACTCAAATATACTACAGCTTTGGCAGATACTTAAGGCAGTTACATTTCGGACAGACACGACAAAGATATACATATATAGAGAGAGAGAGAGCGAGAGCGAGAGACTAATGCCAATTGGTTATACGACTATGACGGCATACATACATAGAGTAGTAATTTCGATTGAATTTTCGACTTATTGGTATAGCAGATGAATGTATGTATGTACTTGGAGTATATAGTTTGATAATGGCTAATGGACTGATTAATGGCAGTAGTGATGATCGATCACAGAGTGGAATTACATACAGACATACATCAACTGGCAGTTCTATTAACTTAATTATCATTATATATAGTAGATATATATATATATATATGTATATATAGAGAGAGCATTATAGGTGGTAAATTGTTCGAGGGGGGTCGTATATGTATAACAGCTATATATATGTATATATGTAGTATATAACTAGAGCATAAATTACCAGTAATAATACTGCAAAAATGATTTCAACTCTCATTTAAATTCTCAACGGTTTAAAACACTGCAACAACGAAAAGTGCAAAACTTTGGCAAAATCAAGCTTCGCTTTCAAAATATTTAATATTTAGTTCTACAGGTTTTTGGTTTTTTGGTTTTTGTTGTTTTGTATTTGTTTTTGTACATACATAGGTAATACATACATATACTATATCGCACTATGCGGCATACATACGTGGCATACATATGTCGCATATGCCGATTTTAAGTAAATAATTAGTTTTTTAGTTTTAGTTGTAGTTTTTGTTTGTTTGTTAGTTTTAGTTTGATTGATTGATATACGGATATATATTGTTGTTGTTGTTTTTTTTTTTTTTTTGTGGTATACATAACTCTAGAAACCAAGCTACATACACAGGTATCAATCAAAAAAAATTATTTGTAATTGTTTAAGCAAAACGAATGTATGTAAGGTAATGCTTGAATCTGATTTTTGGAATTGGATTTTGGAATCAGGAGAGAGACAGAGAGACAGAGAGAGAGAGAGAGAGAGAGAGAGAGAGAGCGAGCGAGAGCGAGAGAGCTGAGCTGATAATTATTATTTAGATTTTGTTTATGGATTTACCACCGTTCTCTACTGTAGGGCTGCCCGCCACAAATATCCGAACGAAGTGCTCATTTTCTTTCATGTGACTAGAGAAACCAATACACAGATTATATATATATTGTACTATAGTCTAGGACTCTAGAGTTTTTGGGTACGAAATGAAATCTAAGTTGTTGTTGGAACTTAAAACTATCCTAAAACCCCAACCCAAACAATCCCCAAAATGAAATACTAAACCATTTAGGCGGCTCTAAGGCTAATCTATAAATAACCATCCTCCCTTCGTCTGCTTCAAGGTGCTAACCACCCCTAGACTAGTAATAGTACGAATAGTAGTAGTAGTAGTATATTTATGATACATATAGTAGTAGTAGTAGTGGTAGTAGTAGTAGGAGGAGCGACGCGGATGAGAGATAGAGAGAGAGAGACGAGTCTAGTTGTATACTAGATTAAAATTATTGCTAACTTGTATTTGATATTTTATAGTATCTATAGCTAGTTAGTAACTTAATTACTGAGAATCGAAAACATTTTTTTATTTTTTTTGTTTTTTTTTTGGGTAATAGTAGTAGTAATAAGTAGTATTTTTAGGGGCATGGAGATCTAGGATCTAGTTGGGGATTACATACCTGAAGAGCAACATGACGCCTTGAATAAATGATTGGAAGTTGTTGTGCCTAGTAATGGAATTTTCCACTGTACCTAGTTTGATATTTCCGAACACCTAGGCACGATTCAAATATCGGTAAAGAATTCAATGGATTATTGATTTATGGTTTTTTTGTTGTTTGTTGGTTATATTGAAAGACTTAAATCATATTGCACATTACACACACTCGAGATTCCTCGTCTTCCTTACAATCCTCAACGCTGGCTGGCATTACCCACCCAACAAAATTCTAAATCCGCGACCCTATTCGACCCGACGCGAACCCTTTTTTTTCCAACACGGCAAATCCATATGTTTGAGTGGGTCAGGGCGAGCAGGAATATCATATACATACAATATGATATCATCTGTTTCTTATGCTGTCAGAACAGTCTGAACCGGGGGCAGAATGGGTAGAATGGATGGATTATATGTGGTGAGGAGTTCTCTCGATTTACACACATGTCGATATGTATATGCAGTGGCTGTGTAGGTGGATTGGAGTACGACTATTGCAATGCTAAAACTCAATGACATGTCAACATCCGAGCTAAGGCACTCTCAAAAAACTTGTTTCTTAACATTTAGGAACAGCTCTCGGCATCAAAAAATGTAAAACATAAATATAGGTTGGGGAAACGGGGGGGAAAAATAAATAAAAGCAAGCGCAAACAAACGAAACAATTTCATTGAAAAACTCTCATCGGTTACCATTGATACAACAACGAAAAGATACACAAAATATATAAAATATACTCTATGATAGTTAATAACCAATTTCCAAACTCATTCAGTTACAGTGGAGTGCTAATGCAGTGCGTTTCATCCTAATGAAATCAGCAACCAAAAAGAGAGAATTTTTAGGAGCAGCACAAAAACGGAATCAAATCAATTTCAATTATTTAATTTCCTTGAAACGCACTATATAGATATAGAGAGTGTGGCAAGTAGTAAATATGTGGTAGGTACCCTTAATAGTTCTATGATAACCGACATATCCCAAAACAGGAACATCAAAATGAAAAAAAGGCATCTATGTATGTACAGCGTTCAAAACAGAATGGCTTATAATCTGATATGATCTGATATGATCGGTGGTTGTGTGCAACCATTGAAACATTTAGTAAACCAAAACGAAGAATATACCACAAACAAATACACGATCCTAATGTTAAACAAATACATTTAATTACAGTTTTTAAAATTCAAATTCAACAACTGGCAACTGGCAACTGTCAAACGCATACATTGATTCCATTGATATCTTTTTTGCTTTGTTTTTTTTTTTTGTTTTTTGGTTTTTTTTTTGTTGGGATGCGAATATACATAAGATTCAACGAACGAACTATGGATACTTGATGATCGAAATATGTTTCCAAATTGCAAGGGTTGGGAGGTGGGGACCAATCAACAACGGTAGATGGATCCACCGTCGAGGACTGTAGAGTGGGCTTACAAGGCCTTGCGCCCTTAGAAGCCCACTCCGTGTGTCAACATTTTGTTCAATAATTTCGAATATAGCGAATCTACATTTTAATGTATTTTGTATATGCATGAATTTTTTGTGTTTATTTTTTGTTTGTTTGGTGCCATCTTTTTGGGTAATCTCTATGGAGTTTTACTATGGTTTTAAACTAGGATTATGTTTCTCGTTTACCGAAAGAGCAGCATGATTCCACCGGAGAACGATTGGAAGTTATTGTGGCGATTCAGTTGCGTGTCCGGATCATACTTTATGTTGCCGAAAACCTTTTGGTTTGATGTATAAACATTATAATTGGTTTGAATAGTAGGCATTAAATTTCGACCAACATTTTTATGATTCTATCAAACTGATTTTGTATTGTTTTGTTTTTGTTCCATGTCTAGACATAGTCTATATTCTAGTTTAACTATTTAATAAGTACGAGTTATATGATGATCACTAACCCGCAGAGTTAAGAGCTATAATTAAAAGTAAAAAATGTAAAAAGAAAATGATGTTTCTGGAACTACTGCTGCCCCCTCTTAAATACATAATAAGCACCCACACCCAGCGGAGGTTAAGACTTGAAACCAACAACGACCTAACAAACAGAAATCAGCAACTAATTGTTTTTTTTTTTTTTGATCCACTTATCAAACAAATTTCTGTGTGGTTTTCTTTACGCTTTTTTTATATCTTTTTTTGGCGCATTGGCTTACGGAGTTTATGGTAGTTGGTGGAACGTTTGATAACTTACCTGCATGCCAATAATGGCGTATATAAAGAATAGCATGGCTATAAGCAAACAGACATATGGAAGTGCTTTAAATGATTGTACAAATGTCCACAGGAGAATTCGTATTGTGTATCCTTGACGGAGTAGTTTGATAAGACGCGCCGCACGAAACAAACGCAGGAAGCCGACGTTGATTGAGTTCGACTGTAAAATATTATTGGCCAAAAGGTTTGTTTTTTTTTTTTTGTTTTGTTGTTGTTTGTAGAGCAGATTCGAAGAAACAAACAAAAAGAAGAGAGAAAACAGAACGGAAAAGGAGATTGGTATTAGAGTGATTTGTCCCCGTTGTTTTTTTTTTCTTGTAAAATAGTTCGTGAATTCGTCCGAATCCCTTTTTGGGGGGAACTCGTTCGAACTGCTCGAATGCGTGTGTTCGTATCATCGTCATCATACTTGATGGATGATGCATTCTCGATATGCATTCCAATCTAAACTATCGGTTAGTAGTAGATCGTTCCGTTAGTACTAAGTAGTAGTAGTTGGTAGCAGTGCAGTAGTAGTAGTGGTAGCAGTAGTAGTATGTAGTTAGGCGCAGTTATTAGTTAGTAGTAAGTAGAGTAGGTTACATACATAGTAGTTAGTGGTAGGTAGGTAGGTAGGTAGGTAGTTAGGTATCGATTTAAAATCATTATATATCATTAGCTAATAAAACTATTTTCAAACCAAATAAAATGTCAAATTAATATCGTTCCAAATTGCATTTTACTCATAGATATAGTATATATGTATATGGGGCATATACAATACATAGTAGTATTATGTATAGATGGAACAAAATGCTAAACAAAAATTTTGATTTAGATTAAATCCATTTTACCATTTAATGAAATGCAAATATACAGAATTTTCATTTGATTTCGTTTTGGAATCACAAAAAACTATTTAATTAATTTACTACCAATTGTGTCTGTTGTGTCTGTGTGTTCTCGTTTGAGTATATTTTTGTGTGTAATGTGTGTGATGTATATTTTTTTTCTCTTTTTGAGTCGGATTTATTTGATGTGCGTCTTCCGAATTTTGTACTACTCATAATTTACACAAGAAAAAATTAAATTGAACTAAAAAAAATAGTACGGAATCGAATAAAGATATATGCTTATATAGTTACTGGTAAATCGGATTTGTTAAAATTTTTTTGTTGGAAAAGCGCTTTTAGTGCGTTCTGTGTGTGTTGTGTGTGTGTCTTTTTCTTACTAAAAAAAAACTAATCGTGTGGTTTATTATTTTTTATTCGTTCTAAGTACGAGTATTTGTTGGGTGATTTTTTTGTAAGCGAAAGAAAGCGTTTAATCAATGTAGAACAGTATGCCAGTAAAACAGTATAACAGTAGAACAGTTGTATTGTTAGGTTTTCTATGTACAGTTTGCATCATTTGCATCGAGGTGCATGTGGCAAGTCGTGGAAACAAACGGGTAGAGAGTATCGTCAGAGTTGGTGTTTATTATTTTGTATTTTATTTGTTTTCGGTGTAGGGACTGGGGCTCTGTTAACCGTTGTTTTGTAATCGTCACCGATTTGGCCAAAATATTTTACCCATCAGCTGTTGCAACAGTATAAACACTTGTCATACCTGTGGGCGCATACATTTGTACATTTTTGTATGTTGCATTTAAATGTGGCATGCACCCACACGTACGGGTGTTGTGCTCTGAATGATGTGCCTCTGGCAACTGCTGACTTGAGGACGTATACCGCCTCGCCGCGGGCTTCGTTTAATTGCTTCATTTATACACTGTGCAAAATCGTATTTGTATGCTATATCGCTGGAGTTTACAACTATTGAATATGCTATGGAGGTAGAAGTAATAGGTAGTACTTAACGTTAAGGTTTTGTGTATGGACTACAGAGACTAGAGCAGATAGTAGGTGGTAGCAGATGGTTTTTGGTTAGTTACATATTATGGTACATATTATGTGTATGTTTTGTTGTAGGAGGTGAAGCGAAGGATATCAAAAAAACATTTGCTCGAGAGGTGTGACACAAAATTTGCTGTGTGTGGCCCAGTGCTTTTTTTTTTTGTGGATTGTAACTGAAAAGCAAACATACATAGTACTCGCAGCAGTACACTGAACACACACACTGAACCGAACCGAATCGTAGTATGTATTCCTCATTTAGTACATACATATATAGAGTACCTGTAGTACCGATTCATGTCGATCGTTGGAAAATACAATATGTACACAGGAAATGCAGTGAAGAGCTAGAGAGGCAGAGTGTGGCGACTATCTCTATCCGGGGCGTAGCTATACACATATGCATATGTATGTATATGTACATATATATGGTGGATTCTATGGGTTATGCAGGGTATATGTGTGTGGAAGGGTGGGGATAATGGAGTATGATCCCACGCTGTGGTCGTAATTTTCTTTCTTTTTATTATTTTTTCATAAAGCAGATTTTCAGGGGGTGTTTTGGGTGGGTCGCTGGTTGACTATTCTAGACCCCAAAAATCGAGTATTACAGGATGTGTTTGTGGGAAGATATACACATGATGTTATCGGGTATACAGTCCCAGATCAGATCAGATCTACGAGATCTAACTACCAGTAAGTACGCAAGAGAAAAAGGGGGGCTAGCGAGATAGAGAGAGCGAGCGAGCGAGCGAGAGCGAGATATCAAAGGAGAAAACTGCATCTACAGATGATGTACGTACACAAAACGAGATCAATCGATGTGATCTGAATACGGAATACGGAATTGAATATAGTAGGAGAGATATTTTAAAAGTTTTTTTTTTTTTGTATGTAGTATGGTAAGTAGTAAAACGTTTAGCTAAAAAGGCTAATTAGTCAAAAAAAATTTGGTTTTTTGGTTTTTGGTAGTTTTGTTGTTGTATTTGTAGAGTGTGTGGTTGTTGTAGTTGTAGTTCTTGTTGTTGTTGGCTGTAGTAGTGGTTGTTTATTTGTTGTTGTTGTGGTTTTTTGAAAGTAGAAAACTTGTTAGGATAGATTTTGTTTACTTACATCCTGTTGGATAGTCAGAAACCATTTTCAATTTAAATTTGAATTTGTGGATTTGTTTTTGAGACAAATCAAAGATTTTGATTTGATTTTTTTATAATTGTTTACATTGATTGACACACACAATTGGTTTTTTTGTTCAATTGTTGGTATTAATTATAGTTGTTGTTTTTGGTAGTTGTAGTAGTTGGTAGTAGTGATTGGTGTTTTTTTTTTTCAGCAGTTTTCAGATTCATATTCAGATTCAGTTCAAAATCGTCACAATTTACAAGACGGTATATAAGAAACGTATAATGAAATGTAGTTTTTGATTGATGATTGTTTTTTTTCGGTTTTTTTGATTTGATTTAGTTGTTCATTCATTGATTGAGATTTTCAAATGTATATAGATATATTGCATGTATAGACGATGCATCGATCACAGGTCGTTTTCGGTTTCGTTATCGGTATCGGTTTTTTTTTGTCAAACGATAGATAATTCGATAGAGTTCGTTGGGCGGCGAGATCGTTGTTGATTTTTTGTGGTTGGTTATTCATATGTTTCGTATTATTTCGTATTCAGAGAGAGAGATATTTTGTTTTAGAAAAAAAATAAATAGAAATAGGTAAAGTAGAGTTGAAGATTAGTAGTATTGCAATTGCAACTGCACGAGACTGCAGCAGCTCTATCAAAGGGTAGTATACAAAGATAGTAGTAGTAGTAGTAGATCAAGATCACAAATATCAGTAAGCAGAGTTGTTTCAGTTACATGTTGGATCTCTACATATATGCTGTTGGAGTGTGTTTAGTGTACTATGTGGGTGTGTATTGTTGTAGTGTCTATGCATCTGTAATTGTATCTAATGGCTTTTAGGCTTTTAAGGAGATCTTCGATGTGTTTACAACAAGGTTCTGGTTCTAATCGGGTTATTGTTGGTTTCTATTTAAGTAAGTATTCGCGCAGTTCAACTTTTGCCTCTTGACTATATAGAATACTATGCAGGTTTTACGTTGGTTGTTTGGTTGGACTATACATATATATATATAGTAGTAGTATTAGGAAATGTATTTTTACAAAACTCAAACATTTGTTAACTCAAAAGAAAACTCTGATAATAAAGCGTTGTTTGACGAAATGAAAGACGAAGTAAAGATCGAAGATTACCGAACGATTGACCGCGAGAAATGGGATCCGATCCGAGAGTCGAGAGAGTGTTACGGAGAGAGTCTTACCTATACGACACACCACCAATGGGGGAGGAGACAACCAGCTAGCGGAGGGATCTGTAGATCGATGTTGGGTCCACTGATACTTTGGATGGTTTTTTGGGAGGTGGGGGTTTGATTGGTTATATTGTAGATATAGATTGCAGAGCATTTGCAGCATTGTCTTTTTGAAAGTTCTCAAGCAACAAAACAGTTCTCACAGTAAAAAACGGTTCAAAACATTTGGTGAGTGTGTCTGTGCGTGTACAAAGCCGAACGAACTGAACTGAATCAAAAATGATATATATCCAAGTGCATTCAACGCACATACTCGCATGTTAAGTGAGTGTATGTATGTATGTATGTGGGTATTCATATGTATGTATGTATGTAGTATTTGTGAGTGTGTGTGGATGTGTTTGGTTGAATGTGTGTGTGTGGTGTGTTTGTGTGTGTGGCATGCAGCAGCTGTAGCTGAGAAACGAAGCCAATCCAAGCCCAGAACAATAGCCGGGGCACACTACTTAGTTGCTTACAATAATGGGTGGGAGTGGAGTGAAAGATGGTGTGAGCATCGCAAAAAAACTGAGTGTCAGAGCGGCAGGGGGGTGATTGGGTGAAGGGTGTGGTGGTTGTTAACAAAGCTCAAAAGTCATCCAAGTGACCTAGGATAGAGAGAAACTATCGTACTACAGCAGAGACTGCCAAAACAAATATGAGACAACCCAGACAAAGACAGAGAGAGTGAGAGAGAGAAAATTTAGCGGGATATCGGATCGGAATGGGTTCGGGCTTTGTTTGGTTTTTTTTTTTTTTTTGTGGGTTCTTGAAAGAAAGACCAGACAATATTTTGAAGTCATGCTTTTGAAGAGTTTGTTTTTGCTTAAAGCTCAACAGATATCGTTAGAGTTATGTTTTATATAGAAAGTTCATCCATCGTCTGGATCCAAGGAGATTTTGTATGTACCTCTCACTTCACTGATGACGTTGGGCAGTTGGGCAGATATCGTGTGCCGGGAAGGACTACTTACATACATTCGACAGCTCTTGGGGCAGCTCTTTGAATACCTCTCATCCGATGTACAATTTGATTCGATAATGATGATATGATGCTTTCACCTTGCTTTCTCGTTATCGATTGATCATAGTTATTCGTGTGTGTACACATTGTGACAGTATTCAGATATTTTTTGGGGTCTTTTGTTGTCTTTCGTGGAATATATATATTTGCTCATTGGTGTACTCGTTAGTAGTAGTATATACTATGTATGGTGTACTCGTGTACATATATTTGGGGTGTCTGTGTTTTGGATGGATGCCAATTTCTGTTCTGTATATCAACCGCAGTGAATGATGATGAATCGGAAAAGAGTGTCAGGGGAGAGGCATGTGTGAGTGTGTGTGTGGCGATTGTGTGGTGGAATATACGTTTGGGTTTCCATCAAACAGTCAAATTTGCGAGACCGATCAAACCAAAGCAATCCATGCGCAAAGTAAAACCAAGGGAAACAATTAACGCGAAAACAGCTCGCACAGCAGTTGCAGGGGACCCCCGGATAGATCGATGATCATTCCTCGGATGCATGGATCGATCATCTTTGAATATTGAAGGAACTCTGCACGTTATGAAACGTGGCAGCAATATAGCGAAACACGAATGGGTTAAGGAGTAAACAACTATACTCATTTATGACACGAAAAGTAGTTGATCTTTTTCATATCACAATTCGATAATCTTCTAAAGATTAGATAGACTCAAAAATATATATATTTTTTTATTTATAAGATCGGTAAACACAGAATCACAGATGATTTTGCGACACAGCCGATATCATAATGAATGCTACTTTATAAAGAACGTTCTTTATATTTAATCGAGATATATTTATATTGCCACCCTTTCGCTGTAATTTCTAACATTTCTTGACTACAAAAGCTTATATGCACGCAACTTTAATACAAGAGACAGAGACAGACAGATATAGGCAGTGAGAGATAGTCACAGATACAGATAGATATATAGATATATATTAATATATATATAGAGAGAGAGAGAGAGTTAGAGACACACAGTGGTAATTAATTACAAATCGCAATGTTGTGTGCTATGCAACAGAAAACTGAATAATACTGAATACGAAACACATATGATAGTTTATATGGAAATCGAAATGGAAATTGAAATTAAAACTTGGAAAATGAGTTCAACTAAGACAGAGACATAATAAGTATGTAATTTGTGAGAACAAATGACTAATCATGTGATATAATTCGATATTTCGTAAAGAAAATCAAACTAAATGATGTAAGAAATAGGATTCGGAATTAATAAGCTTATTTAGTGGTAGGCAATTAATTAGCTTTAAGTTTTAAGCGGAATTCTAAGGATTCATTGAATTGGTACACATCGAAAAATGTTTGGAATTGGAATTCTTTGGATAAATGCAAAATCAGTGTAGATCGTGTTTCGTACTTACATCGTGCTGCTTGGTTGTGTCGTTTGTTGTACATGTAGTAGAAGTCGATGTATATAGTTGTTGAGATGATTGATTGATTTGGGGGGGAGATATATATATACACATACATGTGGGATACAAGATTTGATTTTTTTTTAAATTATTAATTTTAATTTTTACATGTATGTATGTATATATTTATTTTTTTTTGGATGCGTATGCGTATGCATGAGTACATGTGTGTGTTTGCAGGACATACACATGCATAGGATTTGATTTTGTTCGATTGTTGAATGGACAGATTGTTGGAATGATTTTTGCGTTTTAGAATTTGTTTCATTGGTTGATTATTTGATCGATAAATCGATGAATCGATTGGTGGGTTTGGTTGGTTATTGGTTTTTTGAATTGAGATTTCGGTTTTTGGTTTGATTTGATTTTGGTTTTGGGTTTGATTGATATTGGTTAATTTGATTTCATATTTTGGTATAGTAAAAGTATTTTTGTTTTTCGATTGATTCAGTGAATTTATATGTATATATATATATATTGTTTTTGGATACAACAATTTTTGGTGGTGGTTGTGGTTTTTGGTGATTCGGTGGTAGTGGTTGTGGAATTGTGGTTTAGGTGGTGGTGGTTGTGGTTTTTTTTGGTGGCAGTGGTGGAGCAAGAGACATATACATATATATAGAGAGAGTTGTATCATTGCACATTCATTGCATTTTTGGGTATTTTTTTGGTATTGGTATTCGAGAATTACACAGATGTTGTATGTATATCATTGTTGAGATTGTAATTGTTGTTGAATTGTTTGTGTTGTATTTGTTGTTCAGAGTTAGAGTTGATTTTGTTGCAGAGTGTTGTGGCATCGATTCCCGATCGATGATGTTCGGTGGCCAATTGTTGGGATTTATCGTTGCATATATATATTTATATACAACAGAATATATATATACATATATGCAGATTTGGCGTGTATTACATATATAAAGATGTATATTACACATTTTTTGAGATGTGTGCGTGGATTGTTTTTGTAGTTATTGGTATTTGTCGTGTAGGTATATATATATATATCATTGCGTGAGTGTTTGTTATATATTTTATGTATTTTATATATATTTTTTTGGTTTTTTTTTTGCATTCATCGATATTTTTTGGATTGATTTCGGATTGGGTTTTCCCGATTTTGAGACCACATTTTGGTTTTTTGTTTTGTTTTTTCGTACACAAATAAATATGGAAAAGGAAATTAAAAAAGAAATATGATTATTAATTTCTGTATTTCGTGGGACTTTGTTTCTCTTTTTTTTTGCATTTTAAGTTTTTTTTTTTTTGTTCTGTATGTGTGTGTTTTATAAGAAATATATATATATGCTATTGAAAATCAAGGTAAATATATATAGATATGTATGTATGTATGTAAAAAAAAATGAAGAATAAAACATGTTTAAAATATCGGGTGTAACTGTATTTTTCGATTTGCGATCTGTGCAAAAGTGCCAAATCCTCAATACCTAAATTCCTAGTACCCTGAATCTTGCACAATTCTATCGATGTACATCTTGACGTACAGTTTATAAAAACTCCAACAACAAACTATTATTAGATTTAAACCTGAAATGCTGTAACTATCACTTCTGTAACTATCACTCAGTAGAAGAAAGTCCTACATTAAATTACCATTCAATATATCTGCTGACTTAAGCACGAACTTCCATCTATTATAAATTCTATATCAATCTCTTTTTTTTTTTAATATGACACTTTAGTTTAAAGAAACCCCATTGAAATTTAATATCCATATCCCATTTAAATTCTGACTTTCAGTCTGGACAAATTCCTTCATTAATGTTTATACTTTTATCCTTTATACTTTATCCTCATCTACAAAAATTGCATTCATGATAAGATAGATATGAAACGTACACGTATATATTTTTGTACTTAAATGTGAGGCGTTTAGAGAGATACGCCATCAGGTCTGTTGTGTGTGGATAGATATATAGTAGATACTTATAAGATATTTGCTTGGTTCTTGGTGTTCTCTGGGGTTTTTTTTTCTGTGTGAATGTTCTGTGTATGTGTGTTCTCTGTGTGTGTGTGTTTTGTGTGTTTTTTGTATCTTGGCAAAATAATGAAGCTAGATACATTTGTTATTCAGTTATGAATTACATTGTTTTCTTGTCTTGCATAAAAACGGCCTACAGAAATCGAACACAACAATAATATGTATGCTCTGAGTCGGTTCTTGTGGCAAGCAACTGATAATTACCCCAAATTCCATCCACAAGGCATCCACAATGCTGCCCAGCACGGTAATCAGATCGAATATGTTCCACGGATCCTTGAAAAAGTTCTACAAAAGGGCGATACAAATAAAGTGTTATTCAAGCCTCCGTATTCAGCATCAACCCAAAAACAAAATCTTTATTCAAATTATTGTGAATCAATTTTAAAACTAACCTTGACACCGAATCCAATGATCTTGAGCACAGTTTCAACGCTAAACATGCCTGTGAATCCCATGTTGATGTACTTGAGTGACTTTTCATACATATCACCCTGATTATGATACTGTTGAGATTTACAATTAACAATTTAGTTTATGTTTATTTATCAAATATATAGAGTTCAGCGTTGATATCAATCCGTTTTTGGGGATAAATAAAGCTTGCATTCAGCAGTAGTTGGATTAAGCATTCTCCCTCCCGCAAAGAGGGAGCACAAAATATTCTCCATAAATATTATTAAATACATATATGAGATGAAAACGGGGGAAGTATTATTCCATTCGAAAACTAAATTATATTTTTATAGTAGATAAAGTCAGTTCGTGTACAAAAAAAAAAAATACAGAAATGGAAAAGGATATTCAGAGCAGAGCGTTGGGAGAGCGTTTCGGATGATGTAGAGACCCCGCTGTAGGTTGCAAATAAAATGTATTAAAATGTTTTAAATTACCTTCATCATCAGTAAGAGCGTATTGAACACGATCAGCATCATTATAAAGTACTCGAATGGCGTTGAGACAACAATGCGCCATACTTTGTACTTGAAAGTGTTCCGATTTTTGGGCATATAACGCTCGAGTGGTCGGGCTCCGATTGTGAAATCAATGCAGGATTTCTGGAGTGAAGAGAAGAGCGATTATGTAGCAATATTTTGATGCCCTTTGCGATTAGCATTCGTGGCATTTCGAAGGAGGGGCGAAGTTTTTTCATTCACAACACTCAATGCAATTTCTGTCAAAGTACAAGGTACATCTAATGGTTTTTGCAACATCAATTACGATACAAACATTTCAATCACATATTTAATACAAATTTGGTAATTCTAATAGGGTGTCTAATTCTATATACGAGTATATACACACATTAATGGGGGGGCAGGGTAGGAGGACTACTACATGTTGTTTTGGACTGTTTTCTATATATCCCGATATTTTCTTGAAGCAAACATAAAAAGGAGGATTGATTTTTGGGTATCTATGTATATGTACAGAGGGCAGGGTAAGTAAAAGCGAATTGGAATTTGTTGTTTTGTTTTTCTACCACATTAATTTCAACACAAAATACATTCATACAAATCATGCCCAATTTTGTTTTGGATGGAATTTGTATATCTTCTCTATATAGTAGTAGGATGTGTCTTGGTCTTGTAATTGGGATTTGAATTTACACTGATCTAAATGCAAATGCTCATACAACAAGAGACTGTTTTTCTTTTCCAACCTAAACCCAAACTGAGGAAATTCAACAGGTATTTTCGTTTCATTTCCCATATCTAAAACAAAGGATTAATGTATATGTATATGGTCTTACAGTGGATACAGATACAGATAGTAATTCTCTATTTGTGGAGAGTTGTTTGGAGACATACTTACAATCGTACAGTCCCTGTTTCGTGGGGTTTGGTTGGTTGGTTCTTTGGGGCTGTGGCGTTTTTTCGATTGGCAAACTCTTTCGACTGGCGACTACTGAACGATATCGATCGTTAAATATTCCCGTTAAAATTCGGAATATTTAATGACCATCGTGAGTACAATGAGATATCTCTACTTTCCGGTAAATGTTCACTATTTATATATCAAAAAAAGGGAATATGCTAATGCTAAGATGTAGCACAATTGCACGATCCTATATTCTATGGCATGAGTCTTGAGTTTTTATTATTTTTGTTTGTTTTAGTTTGGTGAGTACTAAACTAAGTAGTTTAGGAGTGGGGATTGGCTCACTCTAGAATGGATGGCACATCGACTATACACAAATATTTATATATATTTATGGAGCATTACTATAGAGACTAGAGAGTGTGGTTTTTGTGTGAATGGTATGGCTGGTTGCAGGGGCGACACGCAGTGGACACCCACTAAAAAACGAAAGGCGAAAAGGCGAAAAGGCAAGGCAAGGCACACACATTTGTTTTGTAGCTATCTCTAGGGTATACATTTATACATACAATTGCAATGTACGAGCATCGGGTAACTGGTTTCTGGTATCTGTGTGTGTCTGGTACAGTGTGTACATGTTAAGTGAGCCCCAGAGCAGAGCTCAATGTGTATGTGTTTTTTTTTTTTTTGGGTAGCAAGTATTTACGAGTTAGTGACATGTACGTGCATATTAATCAATTTAGTTAATGTATTAATTTGTTTGTTAATTTTTTTTGTTTTGATTGATTGATTTTTGGTTGTTTCTTTGTATGTTTACAACTAGCGGTACATTACACGAAACACATATATAAGCAGATTGATTGACAGAGAGAGAGAGAGATAGAGAGACAGATAGACAGATAGAGTTTGAGGTGGTGGGCAGGGGGTCTCGCATGGTTAGGAATTTCGGATTTGGTTTGGGTCTGGCTCACCTGGTTCTTGTCAATTTCACCATCTTGTAACTCAGCTTCGCCTTGCTCTTGAAATGTGATAATAATCAAGGCCACGAATATGTTGACGAAGAAGAATGGAAATACAATAAAATAGACAATATAAAATATGGACATTTCGATCCGGAAATTTTGGATTGGACCCCTATCTTCATAAGTGGCAGCCATTGAGTGTTGCAAGACCCTATAGTCGCAGTTGAATTCGATGGAACGATGTATGGATGGATTGTATATGGATGGATGAAGAAAAACGAATAAAAGATATCATTTAGTTATTATTCAATATTCGCTATGCAAGTGTTCAATTGAGAGATAGATAGTGACAGGTAAAGACAGATCAAGAGATATATATATACATTTATATACATATACAGCATATAGAGTGATAGATAGCAGGTTTACAACAACAATAAGGGGTGGGTGGAGGGGCTTACTGTGGCCATCCCTCGCCGGTCTGGACAGCGAATAGTGTCAGCATCGCGGCCGCAACGTTGTCGTAGTGGAAGGCCCGTGGCTTCCATACCCTCAGCTCCTGTCTGGGCAGCAGTTCATCCTCCTCGTACTTGAAGTACGAGCCCCTTCAGATTGCGTTTTTTACATGGTATTTGGTTTGGGGTTTTCATGTATTTAATTGATGGTGTTTTTTGGGCGTTGTTGTGGTAGTTGTTTGGTTGGTCGTGATTTAAGTCATTTGGCAATGGCAATTATTGGTTGTGGTTTTAATTAGTAATTTTCATTTGAGACTCAGTAGAGAGAACGTACAGAAATGATACAATATTTAGGCACAACAAAACACACTACGGGGGGTAACAGAAAAACGCAACGGATCGGAAACTAAAGTATCGAAAAATATATATTCTACAACTGAACGGTTAAAAGAATTCGAATCGTAATGACTTCATTTTATAAGTATTTTTGGTTTCTTTTTCTTTCAGTTTTTCCTTTAGGTTTATTTTCTTGAGCTTTTTTTTCGACGATGGGTGGAGAAGTATGAAATAAATGCAGAAATCGAAATCTAATGGATAGAATTTACAGTTTACAGATACAGATCTATAGAGACTCGATATAGATTCGACCAAAGCACATTTTTTATTGCAAGTTCTGCATGATGTCTGTTTGAGCGTGTGTGTCGAGCGGTGTTGCTGTTGTTATTGATGAGAGGAGTATGAGTATCAAGCGGTTCGCTTCTGGTTGTCCTACTGCATATTGACATTGTACGAGTATGAAAATTTGAATTCGAAACTAACTCTAGTCAAATCAACACTCGTTACAGTCTGAAGAGAAAGGCGTACAAATAAAGAAATGCTCGAAAATCAACGAAATATGTATACTATACAGCTCAATCCCCCGCCCCTCAAAAAAAAAATAAAACGAACGAGCGAGTGAGCGGGCGAGTCCTTTTCTCTCGTTGTTTCATAGTTGTCTCGAAGTTGTCGGCTTTGTGCGTGGTTCGGCCCGTTGTTCGTTCGGTGATGTGTAACAAAAAGCAGCGCGCTCAAGCGAATATTTCCACTCTACTCTACTCTACCGAATAGCGTGTGTAGCGAGGGTGTAGCGAGTAGCGAGTGGCGAGTTGTGTCTCCTCAGCTGTTTTTGTTGTTGTTGTTATTATTGTTAATTTTTGGGCGTGAATGGTTTTTCAATGCATGTACGAGTATGCTTAGGTACGAGTATGTACGTGTACATATGTAACTTGTTTTTGGTTTTCTTTGTTTCTTTTTTGCTTTTTTTTTTTCTTGAGTAAACTTGATTTGGATTTTTTTTGATTGATCAATTGGATAGGTTGGCTGGGGTCCCCCAGTTATTGCATACGAAGTCAAACAGCTAAAACAAACCGATACTCTCATTCTTTCATTGGTGGCATAAGTATCTGCTTTTGTTTTTCACTTCTCAACTGCGACGGGGCGGCGAGTGTAAGGTCGTTACACTCGACTCGACCCACGTCTCGCGAGTGCACGCTGTGCGAGTCGTTTGGCGGAGTGACGACAGTTTCAATTCAATTTGTGGTATAATTTGTGGTAATAATACATAATACATAATGAAACTCTAATGCACACACATAAATATGGGGAAGAGCTCGTCATCTAGTTGGTTTTTGTGTCTATGGTGTCTACGAGAATGGTGTTTGCGATTCCTACAATTACGGCAGATCAGATCTATTCATACACTAGTCTTTACACAAGTTTATTGGCAATAAAAATCAAAGACGGTAGTATCGCATCTTGCCATACAGAAACTCACACATATTTCGATCTCGATATGTACAAATGCTAGTTTAGAGATGAGACAATGCTTTGGACGGGGGGGACGCTCCTAACGCTTGAAAACTGACTGGAGAACAACTATTCTGTAACCGGGCCGTTGGCTAATCTCTCTCATCTGAGTTATTGTGTAATGGATACAGTATTCCTATTGTCATTCCTATACATATTCCTTACACGGCCCGTGTTTTTTCTATGCGCGTGCTTATTAAGAAATCTTCTGGTAGTAATATGGACTCTTTGGTATTTGGAGAATACCCAATTTGCAAATAAATGAAACATACATTATACACACACATATAATAGTATTAGTAGTAGTAGTAATATCTTGATGATTTATATATACACAGGCTAAGCGCGGTGGTTCTTCTTCTTCATTTCTTTATCTTTTCTTTTCTTCTCTTGCTCTTGCATTTGAGTTGAACACTCGTAATAAGATAATTTGATATTGGTCTTTCCCGAGATTTGATTGGTGATTGGCAACAGATACAACAGATAGATATATTGATATACGGCTCAACGGATTATTAACTATATAGATATATAACACAAACATAGAGAAATTAAGCGTAACTGTAAAAGGTATTTTTCAGGTGGTAACTGGCATCTGTAGTTTCGCATTTTCACAGGAATACGCTCCTGTATGTTGATTCGGGCGCATTTTCATGGATGGTTTTCTTTTTTGCCATTTTTTTTTTATGTCCGGTTCATGTATGGGATTCTTCTCTTTCCATATTTTTCCATTACTTCTTTTTTGATTTCTTTTTGATTTTGTGTTTTTTTTCGGTTTTTGGCCCGTTTACGAGCATGACGTGTTGGTTAGACAAGTCAGGCAAGAAAAACTGGGCAAGAAACTTTAAAATGCTACTCTTACATTCTGTTAAATCAGTGCACCTTTTTTGTTTACTCGATAACGAAAGATTATAAACGTAACGAACAGAAACCAACAAAATATATGTTAAGACATTTAAAAAGTTGAACATAAACGATCATACAACACACATACGAAACAGGGACAGGCTGGGACGGTTGGAAACTAATGTCTTGACATGATCCCCAATCAAACCATTCTATATACAGATATAGATTTATGTACAAGGATCGGGGTCGCCCTCTCTTCTATTCACTTTTTGGTGGTAGTACTGAGTTCAGTATACGAAACCCCCCCATCATCGGATCAAGGGTTACAGACCCGCAGACTATACTCTCTCTGGATGCTCTTAATTAACGAAACATATATGTATATGTATGTACGCATGTACGAGTAGATAGGAACACAGATCAGACATAGGCATGTATGTATGTATGTACAGACATATATATTTGGGTATCGGATACATGTATATATTGAGATATATAGCTAAACAACAAAACTATACAGCTAGACATCAATGTGTGGGTATCAAGGATTATTAGATGGCGGAGGCATGTCCCCCTAATGATACTATTGTAGTATTGTAGGTATATATATTGTTTTGTAGTTATGTATGTAAGTACAATGTAAGTTGTTGTCGCCTAATAGTAGAGCAGACCTCTCCGTACGAGTGGGTGAAATGATTTTGTTGTTGTTCTTTCTAGCTCTAACAGCTACGCAATGTAGGTACGAGTTATACAGCTAAGTATTTAGAGTTCTATTTTGTATGGTTACTGAGTACTGGTTACTTGGTTACTTGGATCTTCGACAGAGAAACATACAACAGATAGACAGAGAGTTAGCAACAGAGTAACAGACAGATAGATAGATAGATAGCAAGAGGAGAGAGAGTTACAGTCGTAGAGATCGTGTGTTTTGTGTGTAAGAGATTTGGAGAGCTAGACAGCTATAGCGCCATTATATAGAGGATATTAAAATATGATCAAACCTAAAACATTGAGATAATTACTACAAAACGACCGAAAAAACTTATATGACATCATGTTCGAGAGTCCTAGGCACAACAAAAAATTATCTCACAAACGATACGATACACACATATACAACAAAAGAATCAAAACAAATAATGAGGTCTAAGTAATATATTGGTAAATAAAAGATAATATAAAATTAGTTACGGAACAAGGAAAACAAAACTGAAACGCAAACGGAAAAGTCAAAAAAAGAGAGCGAACAAACCAAAACGGAACAAATTTGAAACTTGAGTATAAATTTTACTTACTGGCACTCTGCGGAAGTATGTTTACTTTCGTCCGTACAATAAAAAAATTTTCCATTGAACAATTGTACTCCAATAACAGAAAATATAAATTGAAACAATATGTACACGATTAGAATGTTAACAACATTTTTCAATGAGTTCACGACGCAATCGAAGACGGCTTTCAATTTTGGTACACGCTTAATGGTCTTCAATGGCCGGAGTACACGCAACACACGTAGCGATTTAATAGTCGATAAATTTTGTCCAGCGCTGCTACCGCTCATATCGAAACCGAAACTAACAGCAGCGCATATAACGACCACAGCATCCATAATATTCCAGAATTCTCTTAAATAGCTGCCAGGGTGCAGTATCACACCCAAGTCTACAATTTTCAGCAACATTTCTATCGTGAATACGCCGGTAAATGCATAATCAAAGTAATTCAATATCTTGTTTCGCCTCGAGTTCTCACGAACGGGATCTTCGGCTGCTAATGCTATTGATGACATTGAGATGACGACCATAATGAAGAAATCAAAATATGGCAAATTAACAACCCAATGGGCGCCGCGTCGTATGCTGTATATAAGAGTCGTTCGTTTATCGTTTATCGAATATATATATATATTGGACATCGAATGTGGGTTGTTTGTTTTATGGGTGGTATCGGTAATCATATTTGGATGTAGTTTTTTAATATGTAATCGTCATAAAATTAGGCGCATGATCATATTTTTTTTTTTTTTTTCATTCGGGATGGCATCAAATTCGGTTTGCAGTTTGGTTTTGATTTTTGTTTAATTTATCATATATTTTAAAGGGTTTCATTTTTTTTTCATTTTCCGATTGCGATTTATTTATTTCGTCACCCGTTTATTTGGTATTGATTTTTGTTTGTTTGATGGTTTTTGCATATTTTTGTAGTCGTTTCCAATGGATATTTTGAGAGTTGAGTATTTGGTTTTTTGTGGTGATTGAATTTTGAAATACGTTCGTCGTTGTTCGTTGTTGTTGTAGATGTTGTTGTTGTTGTTGTTGAAGGTGTTTGTTGTTGAGATGAATGTTGAGTAGATAGATGATGATTTCCGTTTATCGTGGAGGTGTTTGTTGTAATGGTTTTTTTTTGGTGATTTTGTTGATGGTGATTGGTGATTGTAATCAGATATTGTTGTTGAATATATTTACAAATAGAATGTAGATTCATACAATCAATCGATTGATTGATTGATTTTTTTTTTTGGTTTTTGTTGGTTGTGTGCAACATAAAATTGTAACGAATCCAAAAAGGTAAAAGGTAAAAAAGAAAAAAAAGTATTAAAAATAGTTAGTGATTTTGTTATACTCAGTTTGCTGTCGTGGATTATCATAGATAGATTAGAATAATGTCATTGGTAGGGCTATTTGATGTAACGATTAAATATATATGTAGCATAATATATAGAGCAACAATTAACGATATCTAAGCAATGCCTGGTATAATACCTGAAAAAAACGAGCCTTGGATCGACACCAGGGACTAATTGGGAATGGAATCTACGATACGAGTTTTGTACTCTTAAATTATTCGCGCTTAATCAGGCATCTGTCTTTCCCCCAGTTTTAGGTTGGCCGACTCAGTATCGACCGGACAGTATATTCTTTTGAGATATGAGTAGCACCTGGAAGAGATCTGGATTATCTTACATCTACGAGTAGTATGAGAAAACCCCCCAGCACGTAGGCCTCACAGAACAACGGAAAGAGAACCTCATGACGTGATAGATTGGAAGCATGATTGAGTGGATGGAAGAATATTTACGGATTGGTTGGTGAGAGTATAAACATCGATGAGTATGGCAACATTGGTTTCGGTCCCTCCGTCACTTCCTCCTCCTCCTTCTTTTCCTCCTCCTTCTTTTTGCTTTTGCCTTTCGTTACGGCTACAGTGCCATCGCCGTTCTCCACGTGGACACCATCGCCCTGGAGGGCCTCCATTTCCTTTTCAAGTTCTTGCAGTTGTTTCTCTTTATCCTCTTCGACTTGTTCCTCTTCGGCTGCTGTTAACTCTTGTGCATTCGCCAAATTATCAACGGCGATAGCCAAGAAAACATTTAAGAGCGTGTAATTACCGAAGAGTACCAAAACGATAAAGTATCTGTTTGGAGGGGGGATAATATCAAGAACACAATGCCAATTAACATAATATTATACTCAAGTGTTTCTTAATTTAGGTTCTATGAGAGGCGTATGTATATGTGTATGTATGAGCAGGCAATCAATCGAGTATTCCGAACAAGATCTTGGAGTGGGTAGTAGTGGGAGTGGAAGGAACTAGGAGTACTACGTTTACTACTACAGTGTCACACAGAGTCAAGGCCAACAGAAGTCGCGGAAAAGCTGCAAATAGACATGGCAATGGAGAAGAGAAGGTTAGGCATTAGCATTCGTTCAAACTCTCAATTAGCATTCATTTCTAACACTTACGAATTTGGTGACCATTGCTATATGGGGTGGCGCAGGTTGGCTCTTGCTGATGGGAACTTGACGTGGAACTTGTGGGACTTGGGCTTGCAGAATTTCAATTAAATTCTTCAAGCTCCAAAGTCTCTCTTGGTTTGTTTTTTTGTTTCGTGCTCGATTGCACAGATTAATGGTTCGACGTTCAATGACTAGGACTCCTCTTTAGATTTTGGGGAGTTACAGGACACACAAATACGAAATACGATTACGAAATACTAAGCTAGCGTACAAGTACGATCGATATACATTTAAGATGAGTCGGGGAAATATGTTCTTGAATTAGCTAGGAGATCCCAGACGGGATATGGGAGGTTGAGGGTTTATCTGATATTTAGTTAGCTCGGTACATATTGAATTCCAACATATTGAATGCAAATAGCGTACACAATGCATATGATCCAGAGAGATAGAGAGACAGTGAGAGAGTGTACAAGATAAAACCGAAAAAACTTACATAGAGTAAATCATTCCTTTCTGTGCACCACCTTGCGATATGATGCCCTGGTACATGACTTCGTTCCAATCCTCGCCAGTGAGAATTTGGAATACGGTCAACAGGGCAATCGGGAATGTATTAAAATTGGTCTCGGGCGTGCCTCCGGGCAGATTGAACTGGCCGCCAAATAGCTGCATGCCAAGCAGTGCGAATATCAGTATGAACAAGAAGAGCAGGAACAGCAGCGAGATAATGGATCTCATTGAGTTCAGCAGTGAGATGACTAAATTGCGCAGCGATGACCAGTATTTGGTTACTTTGAAGATGCGCAGTAGTCGCAACGCACGCAGCACGGACAGACCGAACGAGCCGCCCTTGACCTCGGACCAGATCACCTCGAATATCGAACCACTAATGACAACACAATCAAAACGGTTGAACGACGACTCAAAGTAAATGCGGGGCCCCAGCGCGTACATCTTGATGAACATCTCCGACATGAAGAGACCGAGGAATATGAATTCCGCATAATCTGAAAATCACAATCAAACAAAAACAAATTAATCGATCTGATCTACAGAGATCTGTGTCTGATCTATACTTACACAGAAATTCTGTGAGGAACGAGGGCTGGCCATAGTGCTCGACGGCCACGCAGACTGTGTTCAGAAAGACGAGTACGATCACGAACCAGTAGAACCACTGCGTCTTCACCGTGTGACGGATCCAGAAGCGAAATCTCTTCTCCGCTCTCCAGAATCCCGTACAACTGCCTTGAGGTTTCGAGCGAGTTTTCAGATAACCTACGGGATGGAAAACGAACACACATTGTTAGTAAGATTCGTTAGGTCGCGGCGGTGTGTGGTAACAGATGTGTAATCTCCACCTATAGCGCATAACCAGATACTACAGTGCGTTTCAGAACTAAAAGTTTATTAATCTCTCAGTTCTTATGGCTCTAAAACCCACTGGTTATCTCTTATATTGATTTACTCAGATACAATGTGATAGAGAGATGTACATACAAAGACACAGTGGTTGTTGCCTTGGTTACTCTATAATTATTGGCACTGCATACATATAGACAGACAGATCTAATTGATATGATGTTCGAGATGTTACGTTACACAAGTGTGATGCATCCATAGGACTAGCACTAGACAGAGATTACTTTTGTGTGCCGCGGATTTACATACGTATTTATACGTATGTATGCATTCATGCTCATCAGATCTCTGTTTAAATATAATTTTCTACTTAAAATTGATGTGTTTTCTTTTTATAATATAAATTGTCATTAATTTTTTTATATTCTTTTCGCGGTACAAAATTTAATGTAAACTTTTTTTTTCTTCCCTGTCTAAGAGTACGTTTTGGTAGGATTTTATGTCCGATTTTTAATTCCATTTACTCTGGTTAAAATTTAATTGGACTTCCCATTCCAAAATCACTTGATTGAGTTCGAATTAAAAAAACGTGGATTTCTAATCTGCACAACTCTTTACGCTTTCGTATTGGAATAGCATAGCAAATCTCATCAAAAATATGTTTTAAAGGTGATCCAACTAGCATTTGAATGGATAATCTAGTTAGACATATTTTTAAATTCCAACTTATCTTATTTTATGGTTGATTGATTTGTAAACCAGAACAAGCCCTTTGGATTAATTTTTGTATGTTCTTAAGTCTAGTAAGATTATAGCAGGGATTCTAATCCGTAAAATTGTTTACCAATATATCCCCACTGGATGGCGCTTAACAATATGCAGCACTATATGTAACATTATTTTACATACAAATCAGATTATACTTTTAGGTGATGTCTGTAACATTTCTGTAACAATTGGTGCAATATATCCGAAGACCTATTTGGGATGCAATCTAAATCTAACCCGGCTGAATGTTTGCAGGCAGTACAACTAAATGAATGGTCTACTTTTTCGTTAGACAAAACACTCTTGTGATTTTTACATACAAGTACGAGCACGAGATACAGAGATGTACAATTCAGATACGAGTTGTAATGATTTTTATATATTTGTTTTTGTGTGAGTATTAATTTTTGGATAATTGCTTCGCCGACTCGTGTGTGTGTGTGTTTGTGTGCAGTGAATAAATAAATTATAATTTACTTACACATTTCGAAACGATATTCAATGTAAGAGATTTACAAATTCGTTTTGTTGTTTGAGAATATTGTAAGGTTCAAATGAAGAAACGAAATATCAAAATTAATTGCATTTCGGTTTTAGTTTTTTTTTTTTCGTTTGTTTGTTTGTTTTAAGCAAAGACAAAACTTGTATTATTTATAAGTATTTGTTTGTATTAAAGACATTCGAAGAACAAGAAAAACTAGGCAATCAAATGCAACTCAACGCAATTCAAAAATTGTAGCATTTTGTGTGTGGGTTTTTTTGGTGTAAAGAATTTTCAATATAGTACAAAGGTCCATGCTTTGCCCTCTGCCCAACGAATGAAGGAAACTCTTCATAAATGATATTAGCTGTGCCCTAACTTTGATAGACGACTCTTGAGCTGTTTCTCCGGTACGTTTTTAGCTCATATCTTACATCCAAAATTGTGTGTCTTAATTTTTAAATATCTTTCTTACCATCATCGCCATAGTCCTCCTCGGCTTCCTCCTCTTCAGTGTCTGTTGATTTCGATTTGCCCAAACTTTTCAGCTTTTTCCGCTTGGCTGCATTACGTCTTCGTGCTACAAATTCAAACCAAAAAGATCCATCATTAATATCATAGTAAATGAATAAGAGTAGAGTTGGTATTATATATGGCAATCACCCTCCATTATGTGCATTTTCTCCTCCTCTGTTGTTCGCTCTTCGGCTAGTATCACCTCCTCTGAAATAATATCATTGGAATGTATCAATTGGTAATTTGGAATCACATAAAGCAAATCGGTTAAATCAACAAAATTAGCACAAAAGGATTGTATATGTACTATATACTCGTACTTTTACATTTACAATACATATATAGTATATGTGAGGGATATGTTTTTGTATAGTGGGGCAGCATGATTGGTCTATATATATTTATATTTATACGATATTTCCATCTGTGTGTTGGGATATTTACTTTACACTTGGCAATGCATAGGAGCTTTTATCTGTTTCTGGTTCTATAAGGAGTAGGTACACTAAGAATGTGCCACAGGTGCTGGCTATATATATGTATAAATTATCTGAGTACAACTGGTAAATATATATATATATTTAGATTTATATAAAATGGTTGGTATAGACCAAACGAGATGATTAAAATGAATGGTACCTCAAACTGTGGAGAGATATGATGATCTCAAATTGAATTAATTACAAAACTCTGTTGGGGATTTTTAGGGAATTAAAATCCTTATTGAAACGACCCTTTAAGGCATGCACAAACTTCTTTAACAATATTAATTAATTCTTAGGGATGATGAAAGAACCATTTGGGGTCTCGTATTTTGTTTGTTCTTTGAGCAAGATCTAGACAAATGAGAGCTGTGCATGAATTCTTTCAGTTTATAGAAGAAATTCTTGCTAAAATATTCATGAAAAATTATAAAACATTTCTCAGATATGTTTTCGGGCAAAGTATTTTGTGCATTGTTTTTTGTTGGTCTGTAATGTGTATTGTTGTCTATTGTTGGATAGTATTTCTTTGAGTATTTGTGTTGTTTTGAATGTAGTATGAGATGTGGTGTGGAGTGTATTATGGGAGTATATAGTAGATAGATTTTACAAACAAGAAATAGGGGTTAAATACTATACCAGCTTTACAAATCCATTCAACATAGCCGTTTAACTCTCTTTCTAGTTGCTGCTGCCTTCTAAGTTTAAGAAACTCTTGTCTATTTTCTACTTTTTCTCGTTCTTTTGCGAATTCACTACAAAAAATAATCAAAATAGAATGTGATAAACCAAAAAATAGGATTTGATTCGATTTCGATTTGTTTGATCAGATGTAAGTACAAATGTAAGTAGTATGCAGCATTAGCATTACAACAGCAAAATCACTTCACATCTTTGTACGAGAATAGTATTCCATAAATCAAATTAAAGAAGAATTCAAATTATAGTTCGTTCCAAATGGAAAATCCAAATAAAACCAAACAAATTCAGACAGAGATAGAGATAGTGGAAATTATTTAGTGGCAACTAAAACGATAATAATAACACAGTTTGATATATGTATATATTTGTTGGCATCGGTTCTCGGAATGATGGCTCCCCAGCGGGACGAGACCCTTGGAATAAGGTCAGAAGTCAAGGGAACAATGTTTAATGGTTATTATATACGTAGTATACGCATACATATGTATGTACACATATGTTTGTATGGGCAGTATGCAGAATGATTTATAGGGCAAAAGCCAGCGAGAAGTACTCCTCGTACCCATCCATAATGGGCCTGATGGCATCATCAGAAGCGTGGCTATGGGATGTGGGTTTTGGATGAGTAGTTTTTTGTTTTTTTAGTTTATTTGGGTGCACTTGTGTATGGTCAGTGGTGTAAATATATCGTATATAGCTGATTCCTTTTAAACACTAACATTTCACACCATACTCCACTGGCAGGGGGATCGGGAACTGGCATCTCTTTTGTTTTCGCAAGTAATAGAACTTTTACTATAATATGTATGGCTAGATAGTTGTACTAGCTATTTAGTTTTGTTTCGGGGTAAGGGTTAAACGTTGTCTCTATGTTAGTTTGTTTTTAAATTCAACTAAAGTTAGGTGTAAGTATAGCAAAATGCATAGAATACGTACTGTTCGGGGTGGGGGGCCGAAACGGAACGATTAAGGTGGAGTGTGGATTGTTTTTTGGGTGTGGTTGGGGGAGGGTGAACGAACAGCATTTCGCATAGTATTTTGTTTGATTAATCAATTGATTTTGGAGTAGTAGTAGTAATAGTAAGTAAGTATTATTTGTAGCAACTCTTTGTGGCCGTGGTTAAATATTGGATTATTATTTGGAATTTCTTGCGTTCTAAGTAGTTAGTATATTTGGGAATAGTAGTACGTACATAACTAGCAGTAAAATTCAAACAATTTCCTTATAACGAATATAGTATTTTGTTTGGAAGTACTTTTGGTTCGTTTTTTTTTTTTTAATTGAGTTTTGTTTTATAGATGGATGTCTGCTGAGATATTCATAGTACTAAAGGGGGTTGTTTTCCTTGGGCTATCGAATATTGGGTATATTTTATATATACTATATAGTATAGCTCTGTTTCGATTAGCTTCATAGCTCTAAATATTCAATGGCTGGTTTACTTTTTGGTTGCATTCGAGGGTGGGTGTACTGGAACTGGAACTGGGGGGCTGGTGGCGCTTAGAACTATTGGTATAAACCTGCTTGTGTGATCCAGTCAAGGTACGAGACCATTGCTGTCTGAAACATGGCACGAAAACGGCATTTCTGAAACTCCATGCGACGCTCGACGCGGTTACGTTCGTTTGAAAACTCTCTGAATATTCGAGGAATACGTTTCATTTAATTACATTTGATCATAAAGACCCAAAAAAAAACAAATTTAAATAGAAATTAGAATATTAGAAATTATATAAATAAAATTATAAATAGATACACATATGTACATATGTATAAACGGGAGCAGTCTGAACATCACAACAACGCAACCCACACAAAGGAACAAAAAAATTTCGAATTAGTTGTGAAATTTTGCAATACTTTACATCGAATAGGTATCTGATTCCGAAGCATCTATATATCACACACGAAACATATTTATAGTCTGGGAGTATCGAATTTTGGAATTTCCCCCAAATACATGTTGTGTGGCATATTCAAACTCTCCCACCCAGAAAACAGAATCCAAATCAATTCAAAAATAATAATCAATATAATATAGCAGTAGAAACAGTAAATTGTGTTACGGTGTATAAAAGATCGGATAGATTGTTAGAGCATACGATCAGCGGGAGAGAGAGAGAGAATCAACTTACCCACTCAAGACACCAAGAACTAAGTTGAGCATAAAAAATGAGCCTATAACTATAAGAGGCACGAAATATATCCAATTAAATGTTGAACCTAATGCGTCGTTGGTCTATGGATAAACAAAATTATTAATGAGTACTCAACGGTTATACGGATATATGTAATAGGGCATACCCAATAGAGTATTGACGTCCAGCCCTCCATTGTGATACATTGGAATACGGTCAACATGGCGAATCCAATATTATCGAAACTCGTAATGCCTGAATTTGGTCCATCCCATTTCTCCAGACACATGCTTGTGGTGTTGTTGCATACAAAGGAGCCGCCTGCCTTCTCTGTGCTGTTGTCCGTGTTGCAGGGTGTCTCTGATTCGCCCTCCTTCACTAGTTTATCTGTGCACATCACACAGAGAGAGGAAAGTGTTAGTCTCAATCAGTTCTATATGTTCAATTGCATTTTAGATATTGGTTTACTTGGATCTTCTAAGCTATAACAAGTCTTATGCAGTGCGCCCGAATAAAACTCGAGTCCAATGATTGCAAATATTACGATTGCAAACAACACCAAGAGACCGATTTGCAGTAAAGGTGCCATCGCCTTGATTATAGATTTTAAAACTACTTGTAAACCTATTTAGACGATTTGTGTGTAGATCCAATCCAGTTTCAGTTTCCACGGCAGGTTGTGTGTCGATTGTAGAAAATTGTATGGAATGGAATGGGTTGGATTAGTAAAGATTTGCAATGCAGCAGACAGCTGTTGGTAGATGCACATTCATATTTACAATGGGCTCGAAGGAGCCCCTACGACAATCTCTCTAATACAGATAAAACTAATTGATGGAATGACCATCAAATAGTCACTACATTTACATTCTAAGCAGAGAGTACCCAATGATATTCTCCAAAAAAAAAAAAAAACAAAAGTAATTGAAAAAGAGTAGAAGAGATTAATAATTTGAAAGACGAGAAACTACTCACTAGGAATTCCAGACACTAATTTTAAGGGCCGTAGCACACGAATGGCTCTAAGTGTTCTTAGGTCTACCTCGGGCCCTATTTGTGGGTACAGTGTCATGAATCTGTTTGCAGACGTTAAGCGATCGAAACGAATAGTTGAAATTAGTTGATTAGCGATACTCAATGAATATCCAAAAACAATTACAAATATGAATTGAAATCAACATATATGTATGTACGTATGTATGTATGTATGTAAAGAAAAATGACTCCATAATTGGTGCATCTTAAATCGAACCTTAAATCGAAAGCAATCGAAATCAAATAGCAACAAAAACTAAAAAGGTTTATAATCATAATGTCGAATCCAAAACAAAAAATATACATTAAACGATACATTTACGTTTAACGCGCGGCGGCTAGTTCATATATTTCGCACACACAATGGGAGACCCAAGCGAAAACTTTCAATAGTTTGTATCTGCTCTAACCTTGCGCTCATCCCCACTGGGGGGAGGCACACATTCAACTGGAGAGCAAATCCAAGCTACTTTTAGTATACATATGTATGTAAGAATGTTCCATTAGGAAAATATCTAGGATATACAGTATAAAAGAATTAAGATTCCATTAGGGAGAAAATGCAAAATAAAATCAATTACGTTTCAAAAAGGATTAATAAGTATATATATGTATATGGAATATCTTATAAAATCTTTTAGGCATAAGAAATTCTACAATTTCTATTATTTTATAACTGTCTTTTGGTTAGATATATGTATGTAGCATTTACTGGTAAATAATTAAGGTGTTTAGCAATAAAATGTATATTCTATGAGCCAAACATAAACTTAAATCTAAGAAATATTCTCCTTTGGAATGGGTTTATATGCACTATGCAGATCGCTATTGTCGCCACCTGCGTCGTGTTGAATATCTTCTACTGTTGTTAATTCTATGACTACTACATTGATCCATGGTATACCTATAAAATGTATATTCTATAAGCCAACTATAATCTTAAATCTAAAATATACACAAAATATATGTATGATCGTTCGGGTTTGGAACGATGCATTAACGATCTATAATCGCCGCTGCATCGTGGTTTAAGAGTGGTAAAACCTTTACAGTTTGTGATTTCTATAGCTATTACATTTGTCCATGTTTCGGCATCCAAATCCAACGTTGACTTTATGGAATATTCACTTCTAAACTAATAAGTAATTGATTATGAAATCCTATTTAATGTTATGTTACGATATATATAGTAGCCGGTATAAAATACATAATGTTTAATTTTCATAGACTATCTATTACTTTGAGTACATATCGAACCCTCTTTTGGGATGGTAACATTGTTTTAAAATCTTTAATAGATTACCAATTAAATAATTAAAGCAAAAAGGGGTTCGATTTGTATGTATTGTATGAAATGAAAATAGCTATATCCGCTCTAGTTCCAATCCGAGTTATAGGAGGCATCCTATCGATGCAGTCTATGTCCATTTCCTTTCGTCTAGCTTATCGAATTCGAAATCCATTATAATATCTACTTGAACACTCACTAAGACGACACACCACCACACATCGTAGCTATAGCTTATTCTATAATGCAATTTGGAATTTTTAATTATAATTCAATTATAATGAGGCTGGCTAGCCAAGATATGTAGTAACTATTGAGTAGGATTTTAAATGAATTATCATTGTCTGGCCTAAGGTCCTTCTTATAAATGGTACAATAACTAAACTAAATTTTGGTTGGCTCGAAGTCTTACTTGGAATTCGGGATACGAGCTTCAGCGGTCGTAAGACACGAAAAGACCTCAACATACGCAGGTCAACATCTATATTGGCCTCAGCAAATATCGTCATGGCTCTGTTTACGATCGCATCGGACGGGAAGTTATTGTTAATATTAATCTGATTTGCTTATAAATATATGTAACTTATTTATGCAGAGATTTACCCTCATTCGATTTGTCATTTTTAACAGTTACTTAAATCTATAAAAACTAAAGATTCTTAGCAATTACAAATAGATCTTTCATGGCCATAATGATTCCTCCAGAAATTTAAATATTTTTCCTGCATTATGGCCATGATTCGTTTTCTGGTTTAGTTTGCTTAAAAAGTAAAGTAGGCAATAAAAAATAAATTAAAATTCGCGTTGCGTGTATTGAAAAATACTTATTTTCCATTAAAAAAAAAATAAAGTTGGATTATATGTTTGGGGTGCTTTTGATAAAGGTTACTCCCGTTCTGGTTAATTATTTACCCCGTCACTACAACGAAAAAATCCATGATGTTCCAAATATTCCTGAGATAGGAGTGTTTATGCAGAACAAGCCCTAGGGCGAGGATCTTGAGCGATGCTTCTACACAGAAAATGCATAAAAAATAGGCCTCCGTTTTTTCCTAATTTATTAGAGAGAGAGAGACAACAAGCAGATGATTATTTACGAGTGACAGAGGGATGGTGTGGGTGGGGGGTATAAAAAGGGTGGGTCCTTAGTCTTACCAATTTTTGAGCCAATACTGTCTTGTCGCCACCCGGCAAGTGCTCCTCTAGCGCCAACACAACACAGTTGGCTATGATTGTCAATAACACAGCGTATTCAAAGGGCGGCCATTCAATGATGAATCGTGTGTACTTTCTAATTGGGTTATCCTCGGTTAGGATAAACAATGACGTCGGACCACCACCTGGTGGGTTTTCTTCTTTTTTCGGGCCACCCATTCTATCAGCTAAGCGATGGGCTCCCTTTCGACCCAAGTGCCCCCCGCCTAAGGAGTCCTGTTGATGCCCTGCTAGCACTGCTTCCTGAGCCGCTTCCAACCTGTACACATGGAATATTTTCAGATATGTAGATGACGATTGGGGAATAAAATAAAAGACATAATAAATATGCCAAGAAACTACACTAATTAGATGGTAAAAATAATTAATCTAAATTTTTTCTATGCAGACAAGTTGATGTCAATTAAAACCATACTGGTTGAAAATCGACGTATATTAATCACTCATCTTTATTGTTGCACAATTAAAAACTTAAACCAAAAACAAAAGAATATAAAGAAATATATGTACATACTTATACTTAGAAAGAAGGACATGCACATACCGTCACTATATCCAATTTCTGATACTTTTGTAACGACCGCTCGGCCATAATTAATTTACACAAGGTGAACCACAATACGCATTTGTCGGGAGTGACACGCCGTTCGCATGGCACGATAGCGGCAGCAACTGGACATTTAACTCGAGAGGCCAATTACGCGAGAAGCTCGCGAGCATTTGGGAGCATGGAGCACGGAGCAGCTGGCTGTGGCTGTGCCCCACCGATTATTATTTTTGGCAGAGGTGGCAACGTTGTTGTCGTTTTGGAAGGGTTATTTATCGTGGCGAAAGGAGTGAGTACAGGGTACAGGGGAACTTGGGCGACTTGGGTGACTTGCGACTTCCGTGTGTGAAACTATATACAATGGGTAATGCTGAGTACTCTGGATCCAGATCCACCACGCGGCGCAACACTCTCTCCCGGGCTCAGAGATCTCAGCCCCACCAACTCTCGCGCACTCTGGCACTCCTCCTCCTACTTTCCAGCTCCTCCTGGTGGCGCTTCTTCTTTTGGTTTATCTTGTTTTTTTTTCGTCTGTTCTCTTTTGTGGTGTTATTTTATTGTAAAGCTGACTGTGATGTTTTGCTGATGTTTATTTATTGCTTATGTTTTTCGTTTGTTTTTGGATTTATTTTTTGATGTATTTTTTTTAAGTGCCTTTTTGTGGTCCTTTCTGTTTTGCAGTTGGCTTGTATTATTGTATTATTTTTGCACTGGAAGTCGCGATGTGCAATTAGATTGCATTTAAAATTGATGGATTAATTTGCCTTGGGATCGCCCGACTAGTCACTTGTCATTGCACGCCCCCACACAACCACTTGGCCCCCATCACTTATGCAGATTGGCATTCGGTTCAGTTCACCCCCACATTATTTATGCACTGCGTATTTCAGGATATCCATTCGTACACACACACACACACAAAAGCACACGTATATCCGACCCGTATGACCCGTGTACAATTAGACGGAATGGCGTGCCATGCTGATTCCCGGACTCCGGTTGCACTTGAGTGGGTGGCAGGTGTGTGCGGCAGGATTGTGTGGGCTAATGAGTGCAGGAGCAGCAGGAGCCGTAGCCCGGAGGAGCAGATTCTTGTTTTTGCCACACGATAATTATGATGCTCACACCGGGTCAATTCAGTTCATGACCTATAGAGACAACACACACACACACACACACACAATCAGTGGCTGGCTCTCACTCACTCACTCGCATGTGTGTACACGTGTACCAGTGCCAGTGCCCGTGTCGTGTACCCGTACGTGTGGACACGGCTGTTTTTATGATACTACTCGAGTGCACTCGAAAAATAAAGAGGAAGGAAGGATTCATACAAAATGCATTGGCTTTTCGTTTTCATTTTCAATTTCATTGCTTTTTTTACCCCACACAAAAAGTGTGCTAAATGTACATAAGTATATGTATGGATAGATGGCTGCTGGTTTGTTGGTTTGTTTGTTGGATGGTTGGTTGGATGGATGGTAAATATGTCTATGTGTGTACATATGTTGTTTCGGTTTCATTTCGTTTATTGGTATAACATTCCATTACTGGAACACGCCATGAATGAAAAATTTAGGGGATGAAACCCGCTGTGTGTCAAGAGAAGAGCATAAAAGCAAAAGAGAAACACCACACACCGAAAAGGGAAGAGCAATAGCAACCGAGAAAAGCATAGCATAGAATCCACCAACCCACCGAAAAAAGCTCAAAAAACATACACACTCTGGGAGCGGAGCGGAGAGGCCGCCCCCCCGTGTTGTACCGCCGTTTCGTGGTGAATATTGAAACGATGAGAGAATCATCACACTGGAAAGGATGAAAGACGAGTCCTCGTGTCCCTTCTATGTGTCTCTTCTCGCTCTGCTCTCCGCTTATAATCAGCAGCAGCCCGAGCCATCCCATTCGAATTGCTGTTTACTATTTCCATTATACTAGTATTCTCGCGAAATGTTTATGTTCCATAGAAATTCTAGGGGGGAGATCGTTCATGGGAATTGTTTACAGTTCTTGTTGCCCCACTGCACTGATTAAGGTTCCTTTCCTCTATTCCGTGTGGGTTCTCCTTCTTCTGATAACGATGCTATTTTTGCACACACTTGCTCTCTCTCTCTCTCTTTCTCTTTCCCACGCACACAAATGCACTCTCGAACCGGCTGTAAGCCAACACTCACTCACTCACACTAACCCACTCTTTGTGGGTTTATATCGAAGCATTCCCTGGTTTATATCGAAGCAGTCCCTGTGCCTGGGGTA
Source organism: Drosophila ambigua (assembly GCA_018150905.1). Classification (NCBI taxonomy): domain Eukaryota; kingdom Metazoa; phylum Arthropoda; class Insecta; order Diptera; family Drosophilidae; genus Drosophila; species Drosophila ambigua. The sequence continues at coordinate 1,536,171 of JAECWS010000151.1, read as the reverse complement.
CATATATCGATGACGACGTTCGTACCAGCAAAATTATGTTTACACTTGACATTTTCCCCTGTAGGTACTGTAAATTAATTCAAGTGTAAGCCCAAAACCCTTCTCAGCCTCGCATTATATCGCCTTTAATGAAAGGCAAGAGTATTATGGCGTGGGTGGGTGTGAAGTGGAGTGGGTGGTCGGCTATATTTGCTTCTTTCTTTATGTGTAATGACGTCATTGCGGGCGATGTTGTCGGACTTTTTTGTTTTTGGTTGTTTTTCTTTTCCTTTCTATTTCTTTTTTGTGGATGTTTCTCTGGAACGGGATTATACACACACACACACACGGTCACATACACACACATGTAAATGTAGTTGCGGTTTGCGGCCACTAGAGGGCGACAGACGGACCAACGAACTTCTAATTGCCAAAAATAAACAGCAACAATGACACACTTGTTCTCTCATTCTCTCGCTCTCTCCCGTCGTATCTCTGTCTCTGTTTTGCATTCATGCGCGCACCCCCTCTGTGCTCCGCATGACACCGCCCCCCCTTTCCACATTTGACGCATTAACGAAATTGTTATAAAAGGTTGCCTACTTTCTGGGGACTGCTCTACTTTCTACTTTCTTTCCTGTCCGGTTTTAATTGAACCACTACACAACACACACGCACATACACACACAGTCTTAAGACACCGTCACAGTCTATGGGAATTTTGGAAATTGAATATTATTTCGGTAAAAACTAGTCGCCGTATTACACAAAGCCACCACATGGTCTAATTTCATATTAACACACACTGAAGGTGTCACGGCACACGCGGGGGACATTCAGCAAATGTTTGTTCATCTGTCGCACACACACATATGTACACATAATAAAAAAATAGAAGAAAAAATTGTCCATAAGCACACGCGCTATACAATTTTTGTTCACTTCCGTGGAGAAGGGCATATGCCCATTCGTCGTCGTCGTCCACCCCATTTTTCTGCCCCTTATTCACGTATTTGCGTGCGTACAAAATTTATATTTTTAAATGGGGTGAAGAAAAAAAAGAACGAAGCGAAGGAAAGGCTGAAGCATGAAAGGGGTGGGATGGGGGGGTACGGTACACATCGCATCGCATGCTGTGGTGTATGTGATTTTGTGTGTGAATGCCTGCCTGCCGAGGTAGCCCGAGAGCCATTCATTCACCTTCCAAACGGTATACACGCGTGTATACGTCACACAGCACCGATACCACCGTTAGACCGCTGTCGCCCTGTAACCGAAACCGAAAAAGAAATACACTACCACACACTCGCACACACACAAACACACACCACCACCTCCACACCGCCCCGTAAGCCCACCAACGCAACATTCCACCCGTTGTGCTGCTACTGCCTCCACCACCGCCAACCGACCCGACCCGCTGACCCAATCCCAACACACGCACACACATGCAAAGCAATTGTGTCTGTGTGTGCGTGTATATTGTATATGTGGTGCGTTGTTCTTTGGGGCTTGTTAGCTGTAAAGAAACGGTTCAACAATTACAACTGTCACGGATGGGGAACGGGAACTACTAGCGACGACGAAGCGCGACAAAAACATGTGGAAGACGGCGTACAAAGCCCTGTGGATGTGGCACTCGCTCTCTCTCTCTCTCGCTCTCTGGACACTGCTGGACAGTGTCCCCACACACACACACACAAACACACACCACACACACAGTGCAGATGCAGGTGCAAATGCCGTCTGGACAAGAGGCCCCAGTCACTATAATTCCCAGCCCAGTCCCGGGGATAAACTCCCATCATGCGCCGATACCGAAAAACGAAACCGAATACACAATACTCTTTATTAGTTATTCTTTTGATTTGAAATTGTTTTTTTTTTCGTTTTAGCTTTATTTTCACCACTCGACCCGAATTTCGGATGCCAGCGCACCAACACATAAACACTCACACACACACACACACATAGACACTCAACTCTTGAGATGTGGTGTTTTTTTCTTCAATTTTTTTCCAGTCAGAGCCTGCGGGGCCTGGGTTTCAAAAACTGCAATTAATTCGTTACACACACAATAGAGAACACTAGGGGTGGGGTGGAGGGATTGGATTTTTCTTGATCCAGATTATGGGAAAAGTCGCAGGTTGAAAAATAAAAAACAAAAACCGCTTTGTGCGAGAGCTACAACCGACATTGTCTCACCAGTTGGACGAAAAACTCAACAAACGCAAGACTTCAACTCGGCGACTTTGTATTACAGACTACAACTACAACACTGACACGAAGAGAGACATGGACACGGAGAAGGCGACACAGAGACCCAAAACGGGTAACGGGAACGGAGCGGGGGCATACACGTACACCAGGGCACATGGCCAGCAGTAGCGGTAACCATCGGAATCAGCCGCAGAAGAGCCAGGCCAGCGCCAGTCCCAGTATCAGCCCTGCGCTCTGGATCGAAAAACAAAAGCTCAAGCTCTTCTTAAAGGGCCTGACACCAGAGCTGCATTGGCGCATGAGAGTACACCACTCGCTCATAAGATATTCGGTAGCTTAGGCCGGGTTGCTTGCGGGAGTAACAGAGACGACCATACACACACACCGCAGCAGAGCAGACACAGAGAGCATAAACGTGCTCTGGCCGCAAGGAAGCCGTTGTTTTTCGCTGTCAAGAGCCGGGGGCGAAGCTTTTGAAGCTTTGCCCACACTCTCTCTCTTCCGCCCACACACACACACACACACTCTTCGGGAAGACATAGAAATTACAATCGAAATTATAGTTTGTTTGTTTTGGCAGGAAAACAGCTAGATAATAGATTTCCAATTTGTATAGCCATATGTTTCCTTTCCATCAAACAACATTTGCAACATTTAATATTTATATTGAATCCCTGTTTGTAGTAATTAGGGAAAGAAATAATCGGTCATCGAGTGGCTATCTGCGCAGAAGCACTCAAGGATATGCCCGGAGACAACCCTGGTGTTCGCCCACACAATTAACGGGAATTTGAAAACTGCATACCCGCGATTAGAGCTTACGATAAAAGTGCTCGACATTAAAGTGGGGGGTTATACAATTATTTGTCCAGAACCAGCGCGGAAAAGCTGGAATAAGCAGCAGAAAATAGCAACTTCGACGCACTCTTACGCTCTGCCTTTATTTTTCATAAACGTGGGAAATTTCATAACACTAGCCTACCCAACAGGGCTTGATGACTAAGAACCAAGAATGTATTGGCTAGTAACCTCCTCCAACCTATAGTCAACCCATAACATTGTTATATTCTACTTTAATTCTCAACAGAACAAGATTACGTCTTCCATAAAGTTTTTCAATTGGAAACCTCAATGACCAGTTCTTATACATATTACCAGTGTCTAATTCCCTGTTCCGATACTAATCTACAAACAGGCTAGTTCTGTGTAGCAATGAGAATCGTTTTACACTTTCTAAGGCAATGCAGAGAAGCATATGAGCATTAATAGGGCTACCCAATGTAATAAAACAACTAAAGCCTATGTAATACATGGGAAATTCGAGTCTACTCACATGATATCGCCTAGATTGGGTCGTGTCTGGACAAGGGCAAAGCTCTCCTGGTCGTTGCCAGGTCCTGGAACGGCTCGTCGCCGTTTATTGGAGGCCTGCGAGCCATAGTGTGCACTCCTCCGGATGACGCCATCTCCGATGATGGCTATGCTGTCATCTAGGCTATTGATGTGGCTGTTGGTCAAACGTGCCATCGGTGAAGAGCCCCTTCTGCGACGAGCTCCCACACCGCCCAGCATCCTGTCAACGGTGGAAACGGAATAGACCTGGTTAGTGGCCAGTGCTCAATGGATGTGGCAGCCAGGAAGCGCAGAACACAAAGGAATCTCAATAACTATACACTAATACTACACACACTTTGGGGCTTGTAATCATACATATATCATATTTGATGTTTAAAGCGCAATCAATTCAAATCACTAGAGATAGAGATACGAGATCCGAGATCTGCATCTGTTTCCGAGTTACGAGACTCGTGGAACCGTGAGTAAGATGCACCAGCTGGCACCGTTCGGGCAGAACTGATAAAATGCCATTGGCAGGGACTGGCCGATGGCGCGTGGGCCATGTGGATTCCCTGCTGTGTGCTCTGGTCCAGCAAAGGTAGATAAACGCCACAGCACACACACAAAAACACAGATGGCCGATGACGCTGACGCTGATAGTGGTTGATGACGTGCTTGATAGCGCCCAGCATGTGCGCACTACAAGTTACCGTTAGTAATTAGCAGCCGGCTAGGGCCCCACACACATACACATTCACACAATAATACACAGGCGACTTACATTGTGTTTTAGCAGCGTACGGCGGCGCCAAAGATAAGACGAATAGTAGTCGCACATCCCAAAAGCCTCAAAGTGAGCCACTAACAGCATGTCCACATTTATTCACATTCTGTTTATAAAAGTGTTAATTAATTATCATTCAATTATGGAGTGCACACATCTTACCCACTTCTGATAACTCTTTCATTTTACCAAACATATGCACACACATTCTGTAAATACGTTTTTATTTCGTTCAAATTTTAGCAGCTAAAATTTCTGCCCGCCCACACGGATCTTGAAATGTGTCAAATGTGTATGCATAGATTTATGCAATATTCATGCGTTTTAATATACTCTCCAACAGACTATAGGCACACACAATTATTTGCACACAATTGGTTGCAGATTTTGTTTGCAACTTTAATTATTATTGCACTTTTTGGTGTTGTGATCAGACAAAATGGGGAAATATGGCGGGATGGACACGAATTTGTGCCGTGCCAGCGATGCTTTCCGCGTGCATCGATATAAACGATTCCAAGGCATATCGATATATTCTGCGCACTTTTGTAAACCTATACATTTTCAAATAGAAATACAATAATATACAAAAGCTACTACGCTTTTAAATATATATTTTTATTTGTTTGAATCGGGTATAAAATCAGTGATTAGCTGGCTTGGTAACTATCGATAGCCACACTTCTGCAGCTGTTACGATACCCATCCCTCGCTTCATCATTAAGCTCTGTGGAAACGGGCCTACAGCAGCCCCGTTGCAAGTGTCTAGTCAGCAGATTATCGCCAAAGCCATGTTTTATCAAAAATGGTACTTAATATAATTAGTCGATGCATCGAATGTACATTTACGTGTATCATGCGTCAAGTTGCGTGCAGGAACACACCGATACAAATACTAGCATGCTGCTGCTGTGCCGTTTAAACAGGCCTCCAGAGACTGAGGCGCATAAAAATAAATTATAATTTGTAATATTTATAGCTAAAAGCAAACAAATACATGTGTTTCCATTTATAAATTTTTGCATAATGCTTAGATCATTTATTTACAAAGCGTATTTTAGGGTGCAAGTACATTAAATATCAATTGATCTGGCCCTCATCATCGGCATAGTCGTCCCACATGTCATCGGCGAATGCATCGTCCTCGACGCCGAAAATACGCTCCAGATCTTGTTCGGTCTCGGCATGAATGGCATCGGAGGTGAGCAGATCCTGGTCCTCGGGGCAGGCCGTGCAGCGACTCTCATTGATGCCATAATTAAGGCAATTGGCGCCCACGCACTCGCAGCAGCCGTCGTGGAACCAACGATAGCTATTGGCGCCCATGCTCTCGCACTGCTGCTTGCACTTGTTCGACCGAATGCAGGAGTTCACATAGATCACAGTGCAGTTGATGGTGGCCCCGGGCTTGGGTCGGTCACCCAGTACATTGTCTGTGCCCTCCAGGCGATGCTTGATGCCGGCACGCATGGGGAATCGCATGGTGGACCACTGGTCATCATCCTCGGCGGTGAGGGTGTCAAACAGCTCGGGCACACCATCCACATCGCCGATCTCCGAGCGCGGCGTCAGCGAGGGCAGGACATCCGTGTGCTTGGGGCACATGTCCAGGCAGCCGCAGCATTCGGTGTACAGCTCCCCCAGGCAGTTCAGACAATCCTTGCAGCAATGGCAGTCGTTCAGCTTGCACTGGCAGCTCTGCGTGAGCAGGCACTTGGACACCACCGAGCCGCAAACGACCTCGTTGCAGCCATCATCGTTGTTGGCGGCCACCAGCGACACAAGCAGGAGGCCAGAATAAACCAGAGACAGCAGCAGCAGCATTCTTACACAACGAAGCCTGGAAGCGCAATGATGCGTCAGGCATCATTGCATTTGACTTTATGTGTGGCACACAGGTGTCAGCAGAGTCGGTTACAGGTAGCCAGAGTGCCACCGCAATCCCACTAATCCCCAGGGTAGGTAGGTGGGCAATTTAAAACAAGTTAAGGCTTACAAATAGGGCCATAAAATAAATCCACAACAAATACAAATAATTAAGCGTTACCCCTGATCTCCGTTGAGGGCACGGGTCCGGGCACGGGCACAGGCACAGGCAAAAGCAGGTCATCCTGCCACTGGCGGCTATCACAGCATTTATTTTCGAATTCGAACATTTTTCCTCCTGTACACATGGGCGGGCGACTGTTAAATAATGAAGGCCGTGATCCAATCAATAAACTTTGCCACATCTGCATAGATAATATACTGATTGCTACAACAGTGCGTTGATCCAGTAGTGGAAGCCAATTCCAAGGCTGGTGGCAGTGCCGCCGATACAGTGCCACGCAGCATCCAGCGATTGTTTTTGAATATCATCAATCCAGCACCCGAAATGCCCGTGTAGAGGCTGCTGCTGCTGCTACTCTGTGACTCCTTCGACTCCAGCTGAATGCCCGCGCAGAAGGTGCGATTCGACGAGAGGCTGCGAAAATGTGGATTCGCCTTGAAGCACACATCATTCGCAACGATGGGCGCCTTTACCACCTTGGGTATACTGGTATCGGTTGCCTTTTTGATGCCCTCTCCCAGATGCTGCTGGGACGACTGTTGCTGCTGCTGTGTCGCATTGGATCTGTCGAAGCTCCAGCCAATGACCATGCCGTGCTCTCCCACAATGTACTCCGATTTGCTGGAGCCCGACCACAGGCAGGCGGGACGTATGAACGTGTTGAACCTATGGTAGGGGAGGCAATATAGGGGGTCAGTATACGGGAATCTCCGTCTCTATTGCCTTCGTTTGCTCACCGCACTTCATCCTTGAGTAGGATGACTGCTATGTCCGCATCGTAGCTGCTCAACTGACTGTTAAAGTCCGGATGTATATAAATACCATCCACGGGGGCCGCCAGAGAGCCCTCCTCGTTCCAATTCTTAAGATTGTGGCGCCCCAGAAAGACCAGCACCTCGTTGGCCGTGTAACGCTTGTTGAACATCCGGAAGCAGTGGCCCGAACTGATGACCACGCGGGTCGAGACCAGCGTGCCGCCACACTGGAAATCCAACGATGTGAGATTGTTTACGTAGATGGCCGCCAGCCAGGGCCATGAGCCGCGCGTAATCGATGGCAGGCTGCTGCCCACGGCGCTGCCATCCACAGTATCCTGCTCCTGCAGCTCTTCCTCCGACAGCTGCTCAAACTCATCATCGTCGGGGTCTTCGTTGTCGGCAAACACTGGCGATGTGATGACATCCGATCGCCTCGAGCTGAGTGGCAGCCGAAAGTCGAGGGTGCTGTCGATTTTGCCACAGATCTCCTTGGGCGAATGAAAGGGCTTTCTATACGGAAACGGGCATTAACGATAACGAATGAATGGCATTGAGGAGGCGCCTGCTTGAACCGACCACAATCCGTATGCATACTTCTTGAACTGGCTGTGCGGTGGCGGTGGCTGTGGCTGCGGCGCCGGCAGGGTCTCCTCTTCATCCAATAGAAGCGAAGTCTTCTTGTCCGGTATAAAGGTTAGTTTTCTGGTATGCTCCAGCTGGATTTGAGTCATGAATATGCTGTGATCTGCAGCGAAAATGGATTAGCTAGGTGTATGGTGAATGGTGGATGGCGTATACAGACCGCCAGATCCAAAGCAAATGACATGATTGTTGGCCGAGATGAGCAGCAGCTTGGGTGGGAAATGATGCTTGGGAAAGCGTATCTTGTAGAGGACTGGCGCATTCTTGGTGAACTGTCCGCGGGTCAGCAGTTCTATTTCGCCGAGATAGTTCTGCAATATGGATGGGATTATATGTTGTTCCTTATTTCTGTTATTATATGCCATGCGCCCATGCCCCTTCTTACAGTTGTTGGCTTGCCGCGCATGGAGAGCGTGACGCGTAGCTGGAGTGGCTGCCTCACGTCTGGGTTTCGCACCGCGATCAGACCGAACCATTCATTGCCATCGAATCGATACTGAAAGATCTTTGGGCAGGGACTGATGGGCATGCCCTGGGCAATCACCTTGGACACGTGCTCGAAGCAGATCAGCAGTATTGTGGTGCAATGCAATTTCATTTCAATTTTCACGAGTCTTTTACTCACACACACACACACGCGCACACACCTGCAAACGGACTTTCGGTGCACATGCATGCGGTCATTACTTGGAGTATGTATGTGGCCGTTTGGAAGACCTGTCCACAACAAAATGCAGTTTTCGTACGTTTCAAATGATCTTTTATCTCTCATGCAACATTTGAACATATCTTTGCATTGTTTTGGCTGTTCCAAAACGAAATTCGCGCCACAAGCTCATGGCGCACGACCAGGGTGGCAGGAAAAATGTTTTGTGCAATCATCGCAAGCTATCGATTGAATGCAAGTGTTTGAGAGCACTACAAGTTGCAAAACAATAAATGTGTTTGACTGTATGTACAATAAAATGGTGAAAATTATTAAATACAATTCACTAAACACTAAATTTCTTTTACGAAGTTCCAAGTTAAATGCCAGCTATCGATAGCAACCTATCGGCTGCACTCAGATCGCTTCAGTGTTGGACAACGTTAAGAACTCAAATTTGATCACTTTTAGCAGTTAATTTTAATACGGAGAATTTCAGTTTAATAAACATTTTGTTATTCAGCTGCTGCAACTTCTGCAGGCGCCTCAGGGGCTGGAGCTGGCTCGGGTGCGGCCTCTGGTGGCGCCTCTGCGGCCGGCTCCGGCGCTGCTTCTTCCGTGGGCGCCGCTTCAGCCGCTGGTGGTGGTGGTGCTTCCTCTGCCGGAGCAGGAGCTGGAGCACCTTCAGCTGGTGCTTCACTTTCAGCTGGTGCTTCACCTTCAGGTGGTGCTGCCGCTTCAGCTGGTTCTGCTCCTTCCGCCGGTGCAGCAGCAGCCTCGCCCTCTGCTGGCGCAGCCTCTCCCTCGGCTGCTGGTGCAGCAGGAGCCGCCGCCTCGCCCTCGGCTGGAGCTGGGGCTGGGGCTTCGCCAGGTGGAGCTTCACCTTCAGCTTCGGCTGGTGGTGCTTCTGCCTGTGGTGGCGGTGCCGCTGCCTCCGCTTTCTCTGGAGGTGGTTCTGGGACATCATGCGACTCTCGAATCTCTTCAGTCTTTTTGCTCTGCGTAGGCAAAAGGAACGTAAGAAAGGAAACGCAGTAGATATTTTTTGTAGCTCCGAAAATACCTTCTTTTTCTTCTTCTTGTCGTCCTCTTCTTTCTCGGGAGCCTCCGCCTGTTGCTTGTAGTCCTCCGGGAAGAACTTGAGTGCCTCCTCCCGTCCGGCAATGACATTGGGACTGACATAGCTGGGTCCATACGCCACCAGCGAGAGCATCATATTCGACTGCACCTTGGAGACCTTCAGTACGATTTTGTCGCTCCTGGAAAAAACCAAAAATTATAGAAGAATAGAAGGGCTTCGATTCGAGAGGATTAAGTCCCCCCGCATGCTTACGGAGACTGTTCGCCGCTGTTGTTGTAACGATCTGTGGAGCTGGCCAGCAGTGTGGTGTCATCCGGATCGTCGGTGGTAAAGAAGCCGTAGGACGGCACCTCCGACTTGTGGCGCTCGACGACATTCATAATCTCCCGCCGCTTGAAGGCATCAAAGGCCATGATGACGTGTGGCGGTTCCGGCTTGGGATCTGGCGGCAGGAAGCCGGTCGTTTGGCTTCGGAAGAACATATACACGAGAGCGGCGTGCGTCCGCCTGTTGTTGGGCACCCAAATCGGTGGCATTTTGACCGTTCTGGTGCGAATCTTTGGCTTGACAATCACCTCCTCGACCGCCTCCTCCTCCTCTTCGCCCAGATCGTCGAGATCCAAGTCCAAATCGATGCCGAGATTGGCCATCGATTGCCTGACATCCAGCTCGGGCATCGGCTCATCCTCCTCGCTGCCCTCCTCTTCGCCATCCAGCTCACCGTTGTCTTCATCGGCTGCGGGCGCCTCCTCTTGCACATTGATGACGGACTTGATCTTCGGATGTTTGGCCTTCTTCGCCTCCTCCTCGGAGCTGATCTCCTCGACCCATTCCTCGCCCTCTGCGGAAAAGGAGAGTGTGGGGCAAGAGGATTGGGGATTAGCTGTCAGGGGACTGCAGACTGCAGATGAATGTTTACCTTCAAGCTCCACCTCGATCTTGATTTTCATGGGCGCTATAATGGGCGGAATGACGTGCTCCTCATCGAACTCTTCATTGGGTGGCGCCACCCGCTCCTTGGTCAGCTCGTGGGCATAGGCTGTCAGGACATTGGGCACCGTGCCGACACCCTCATCGATCTTCCAGAAGCACATCAGCAGCTCCTTGCCGTCCAGCTGCTCGATGACATCGGGTGGCAGTGGATTCTTACAGGCAAAATTCACAATATCAAATTGTTCGGCCGTCACTTGGATGACCTTTCGGTCCTTGCACTGCATCTTGAGTGGTTCGGCGGGCTCCTGCAGCTTCTTGAACATATCCCGGTTGACCTGCGGCCCAAACACGGTGACCCCAATGTCCGGTATGTTCTCGATAATGGCATCCGTCACATAGGTGAGATAATCCGTTTGCTTCTTCTGCTTGGCCTCGCGCTCAATGCGCTCCACACGCTCCGTTAATTCGGTTTTGACGCGCAATTGCTCTACTTCGATGGGCTGCAGCTCATCAACCGCATACGAGATAGTCCGCGATGCCTTCTGCATTGTCTTCTCCAGCTCCTTGTTGAGCAGTGCAATCAGCTTGGGCACATCCGTGCCAAACATAATGTTCACCGCCTTGCCACCCTAAAGGATGCCCATAAGGATTTCGAAACTTATTTTTATTTTTTGGTGTCGGGCCATCGGGCTAACTCACCGTCACAAACAGCCAGGTGGGTTCGCTCTTCTTGTTGAAACGCTTCAGGGCTGTTATGGTATCCGATTTGCACTGTAGCCAGGGTGGTCAGGATGATTAGTTTGGGGGGCGCTACTTAAACGTAGAGACTACCTACAATGGCCAAATGCAGATTGTCGCCACCCATTTCCAGTTTGATCTTGCGCAGGCCGCCCACCATGCCCAGACAGGGGCCACACCACTCCGAATAGACATCCAGAACTGCACACAAAGAGAGGGGCGGGGTTAGAGCCCACACAAGGCCATCACATATAGCTACCCAAAAGGCCGGGACGTTCCAGGAATTTTTCAAAGTCCTCATCATTCTGCAGATCCGCCTGCAATTGTTGCACTCCTCCCTTCTTGGCCATGCTCTAGCCAAAAGTGTGGTTAAAATTTGTTCCAAAAAAAAAAGATTGGGCCTAAAAGTTGGGTGTACTACAGCAATATAGCATAGTGCCCGAGTATATAATTTGGAATTGAGTTTGTTTTGTGTGAATTTAAATTTGAGTTATTGATCAAACAAAACTGTTGCTCGGAAACAGCAACGGAGTCGGGGCTTGGGTTGGGCTGTTGCCATTTTATAATCGTCCAAAATAAGGTTAACCACACAGTTTCGTTTTCTTTTAATTGTTTTTGTTTTGTCCATTAAAATTAAAACGCTTTTTACACACATATAACAAAAAAAAACATTGTACACTCTGTTGTAACATACATAAAATAGTTAAAATAATTTAAACAAACACACAAAAGAATACAATATAGGTTGCAGCTCTGCAACAGTTGTTCATATATATATATAGATAGTATATATATAGCTATGGTATGGTATGGTATAGTATGGGTATAGTACATACAAAAGCGATCAAGCCCTCTAATTCTTAAACATTTACTATATACAGATATTAACACAAAACTAAAGGTTAGTCCTCAACGCCGATCCACTTCCACCCTCCGGTTAGCTTATCTCACAGAGATGCCATTGATGGTGATCACATTGCTGGCCACTGGCTCGGGCTCGTATACCTCGTCATTGCTGCGCATCTCGTAGGGAGCATCATAGAACTGCTCATTTGGTATTTGGTCGTAAATGTTCTCTGACATTGAAACAAATATAATATTCAGTATTTAAGCAATTCTTTCTAATGCAATTCATTCACTTACCCGAGCGATTGTTGGTCAGTCTATCGCCATTTGCGGCTCCAGCCGCTCCACCACCACCAGCTCCGCCGCCGCCACCACCGCCTGAATTATTGCGCCCCACACCGCCTTGGAATGTGTTGAAGGTGGCCGCCGATGGATTGTTGTCCATGTGCATGCGATTGTTAGCCTCCAGCGTCGAGTACGACATGACAGCAGCATTGCGTTCATCCTTCGTCTCGGCCGCCTGCACATTCTCCGTATTCTTCACGGGTCGCGCCTTGTTGCGGTATAGAAAAATCAAGCCAAAGACCACCAGCAAGGCCACAATGATGGTCGCCCCAATGCCCACGCCAGTTCCCAGCTCTGATGTCTCTGGCCCCTCCACGGCGGCCAGTTCACAGTGCGGCTGCTTGCCACTCCAGGCCCCGTCCTCGGTGCATTTGCGCAGATACTGTCCAATGCGATTGTAATTGGGAATGCAGTGATACTCGGCCGAGCCGCCATACAGCGTGGAATCGTTTACCACAATCACGCGGCCGTTCTCGATGGCCAGCGGTCGTCCGCAGTCGACGGCTATAAAAGAGGGGAATCAAAACAAAAATTGTATTCAATTTGGGCAACAGAAGGTAGAGAAATAATGTTTGGCAATCGATATTACTCAAGGTATTTTCTTTGGCAATAATATCCCATGCAGATGGCATCAATAAAGTGTAGAAAATATCATTTAAATTTTAGCAGAAGGTGCCGCGAAACTACTTCCAGCCGATACGCAATCAGTAGACAAATAATCCTTGGATTTAAAGACAAATGTTCCAGCTATTTTCCCAATTTACCATGCGAATTACCATCTGGTTGTGTATAACTCGCTCACTCCGCCAGGCGGCGCCACTATACGAGGAAGAGGGAGCGAGTGCCTGGCGGGGGAAATTTTTTTCTACATTCTAGCTATAGTAGTGATCTGTTCCTATCCAGATTTAACAATCTGGCAGATGCAATCATTTGCTATGATTCAGAATTTAACCCCTTCGAGTGGATTCTCCAAATGAGTATAGCCATCCCTTTTCATATCATTCACCGAGTACACAAAATAATACTTACGCCTGCAAGTGGGACTCTTGCCCGCCCATTTGCCATTCTTTTGACAGACGCGCGTATCGTTGCCAATCATGGTGCGTCCCTTGAGGCACTTAAAGGTGGCCACAGAGCCCACGGCACGAGTGCCCGCTTCGACAATTAGATTTTCGTTGATATTCGGCGTGTCACAGACAACCTCTACACACTCGGGCGACTCGTGACTCCAGTTGCCGTGCTCTGTGCACAGTCGCCGTGAGACACCATTCAGCTTGAAGTTCACGTTGCATTCGTAGAGCACAGCAGCGCCATAGTAGGTGGCATTTGTGGCCAGGGTAACCTTGCCATTTGTTATATTCTCGGGTGCGCCGCATTCGACATCTAGAAAGGAGCATAAATAATTAGATAAATAATTAGAACTTTTGTTATATTCAAGGCATTCTTCTACGCACAGACACAGTCCGGAATGATGCCGCTCCATTGGCCGCTGTCCGTGCAGGTGGCCAAAGCCTCGCCCACCATTTTATAGCCACGCTCGCAGCGATATTTGGCCAGTGCGCCAATTCTGTGCAAAAACAAAAAGTTTATTTGTTTTAATAAATTCTACAAAGCTGTAAAAGAAATTCCCCGAGTTACTTGTAGGTCTGTGCGGTGTTCTGTGTGGAGTCTGCGGTGCGTATGAGTGTCCGTCCATACATGCGATCGTTTCCTGTGACGGACAGCAGGCTGTGAGTCGCCAAGCGGGGCTCAGTGCAGCGTATTTCTAAGGATCGGATTATAGATACATTTAAATTGTAGTTTTATTCGGAGAATATTCCTTCCTTTTGATTTACCCTCGCATTTGGGTGAGACATCACTCCAGACGGCCGATTCCAGGCACTGACGTTTCACCACCCCGCTAATCTTGTGCGACTGGGAGCAGCTGAAGACCACCTCGGAGCCCACATACGTGGTGTTGGTCACATACTTGTGACTGCCATAGGGCACAGGCAGTATCTGGCCACAATCAATGTCTGCAACAAACAGGAGAAAAGCTCTCGTTTACTTCAAAGATTTCCGCTGTGGTTTTGTGTGGACTCACATTCACAGTCGGGCGCATCGGAGCTCCACTCGCCGCTGTCCAGACACTCCAGCACTGGATTTCCGTGCATTATGTGCCCGGGATCGCAGTTATATTGGATCTTTGAGTGGACATTGTAGTCGTAGCCAATGACAAAGGAACCAGCGGGCACTTGGGGCGTCTCGCAGGTGACCAGCTCGCAGACGGGCGCCTCGCCGGACCACTTGCCATCCCGGGTGCAATAGAGCTCTGTGGGCCCGTCCAGCCAGTGGTCCTCGTCGCATTCGTACTTCACCACCGAATCGACAGTGGTGGTGCCGTTGAGGAGTATGGATATACCCCGATCGGGTCGTGCGGGTGCGCCGCAGTCAACAAAGCGACAGGAGGGCGTCTTGCTGGACCATTCACCGCCCAGACCGCAGGAAATAATCTGAAAAATACAGAAATTTAAAGCTGCTTCTGGCCTATCCCCTGCTGCATGCACTTACTGCCTCGCCAACGAGCACATAGCCTGGCTCGCACGTGTACGTGGCCGTGGAGCCGGCCCTCTTGTCGCTGAAGCGTACATTGCCGCCCGTGATGCGCTGCGGATCCGGACACCAGTCCACCAAGCACTCCGGCTGCTTTCCGCTCCAGCCATCCACCGCACAGGTGCGATTCTCGTTGCCAATCAGCGTGTAGTTCTCGTGGCAGCTGTAGGTGGCCACCACACCGAAGCTGGTGCGCTCTTCGGACAGATGTATCGAGCCGAATTTCAGCTCCGGCAAACTGCCACAATCGACATCTGCGAAGGAGAAGGAGCAGCAGCACAAATGAGTTGTTAGCAGCGTCTTCCCACACGTCCCACAGCCACAGCCACATCCAAACGTATCGCTTACATTTGCAGGTTGGCGCCGAACCACTCCAAGTGCCGTCCAGTTGGCAGTCTCGTTCCGACTGACCGAGCAGCGAATGACCCTTGGGGCAATCGTATTGAATTTTCTCGCCCAATGTGAACTTCTTGCCCATGACAGTGGTGTTCTGCTGGGCATCCGGCGAGCCGCACGATAATGGCGCTGCAAATAGCAAAGCGAGAGAACACCAAGGAAGGTTAAATATCATGCGGAATATCACTCTCTCTCTCCCTCTCCGCTTGGACCTACTATGCTGGCAGATAAAATGCAAATAATCCAGATTGCAGCCCACATCGTTCCACAGCCAATTGCGACCGCCATCCAGCACAACGCAGTTCTGTTCGCCATTGTAGTTGTTGGGCTGATCCTTGCCCCAGGTGGGTTTCAGCACAACTTCACCTGCAAGTAGATGCGTGCAGATGGAAGATGTAAATGGAATATTTGTGTTTATTGCGTTGGTTGCATACCATTCACCCATTTCCAGGTGCGTGAGGTAATGCCCGGCTCCTTTTGTGCCCCGATCCAGACGAGTTGCGGCTTCAGTTCCGTCTTGCGGCGTTCCAGCTCGGACAGAATGTATGAGCTGGTGGCGCCCCGAAAATCGTGTACCAAATCGCCGCCTGGTGTACGCAGAGGAAAGGCAATTAGTTGCACGTTCATTGTTGCCGCTGCCACGCCACTCACCTGTCTGCTGGCAAATGGTTTGTGCCTTATCGAAGCTTTCTCCTTTGGTGATATGAAAGTCGTAGCAGGTTTTCGAAAATGTCGTCACCACAGTGTCCACCCCGATCTTGGGACTGAGGCAGCGATCCACGGAGAATTCGTCATTGGTGAATGTCTCCACCTCGCAGAGACTGAGGCTGCCCTCGACACCCACCAGCTGAATGGCCACATATTGCCCCACCAGGGGACGGGCGCAGGTGAATGTCTTCACCACGCCCTCGTCGAGAGTGCCGGGGTACCAGGCGCACAGCGGATTACGCTGCAGATCCGCACTGCTGTTGCCCACACGAATCTCGAGATCCTGCAACGGCTGGTGGCCACAGCAGCCGCGCGTTGTGATCCGCACCACGTGCACCGCCTGCGGTGCGAGCAGATCTACGCGCCACCAGGGCGACGGCTCCTTCTGTGTCTCCGAGCATTCCTGGCCATCGGGATTCTAAAATTGGCGGGACAAACCTTTAGTTGGGGCCAAGGAATAAATAGGAAGGGCAATGCTCACCTTATTCCCGGGCTTGCCATCATTCGCATAGCTGGCGGGACCGCTGCGGGTGTAGGAGCTCTGATTCACCGGCTTGCGGTATGCCACATTCACACCACAAAACGGCAGCTCACGGTCCCAGCCGCTCCGTGCATCGCACTTTATCGACGGAGACCCGAAGAGCTCGTATCCCGCATCGCATTCGTAGTGCGCCTCCGATATTCCGGTCTCGCCGGCAACAGTTCGCACTTTGGCATTCAGCGGCACCGCCGGGGGACCACAAACTGGAAGCAGAAATAAAAAAAAAACACACAAAAAAAATCTTGAGATCGTTGCCACCATCGAGAAACCATCGAGCGCGGTTCCACGCCCATGCACATGCAAAGTCTAATTACGATCAACTCCAAACGTATGTGGCCAGAGTTATGTACAAGTGCGGTCAATTTATTATAGTTTTCGGTGAGATATGCAGACATATTTAATACAAATATTAATTTCATTAAGAATTCCAAAAACAATACTTTAAAATATTGCCAAAAAATATCATCAATACTTGTGGTTGATATTTTAATAAATTGTACAGAAGGTTCTGGTTCAAGACGTCTTTTGAGCATTTTCTTTAAGAAAGTTCTTCAAAAAATACTGAGATTTAATTTTAATAAGGAAAATTAATTTTTTAACTAAGAATTAGCTTTTTTAAGAAGTGCATAGAAGGGCGCTGATAAATACCAAAAAATAAACACTAAGCGAATTACTGAAACAATATTTATGGAATATTTTTTGGCAGTGGTATGTAAATGGGTAAATTATTTTTGATTTGTTTTATGAGAAGTGCATAAAAAGTTTCTGACCAAAATACTGAATATCTAATTTTAATACTTTAATGTAATAGTTTTTTTATTTACATAGCGCATAATCGGTGCTACTTTTTTTTTTATATATTTTGTAAATGTTTAAAATCTATTTTTAATTCCGTAGGCATTCATATAATTTATAGCACTACTCTTCAATTGACCGCAGTTGTACAAGAAATAAAATTCAATCAGTAAGTAGAGTAATATGAATTATTGAACCATGTTTGGTTCTGTTGTGAATAAATGTTTAGAAATAGATATATGAATCATGGGCTGGAATGATTTTCGTAAAATGTGGTCTGGCGAGAACTCGAGCCCCGAAACCAAAAAAAAAGCAAAAGTGGAAACTGCTCCTCCATGACCTTGCAGCAAGAAACCAGTATGGGAATGTAACGTATTGTAAAAATTGAAAGCAGAAGAACCCGAAAGGCGGCAAAACGAGAGGCAGAGCAAGGAAATGGGATACAACTCTGCAAAAGCAACAACAAAAATGCTCAAATGAAAGTGAATAAATAAAAAAATAACAACTGCGGAAACTACGAGTGCGAGTACGAGTATGTTTGTATTTCTTACTAAATTCAGGATAATTAAACAAGCCATAAAAATAGAATTAATAATAATTACATGCAATGGTAGGGGTGGAGTGGAAATAATTCTGAATGAAGCCAACATTTATTTAATATGTACTTGGTAGCAATTATGCAAATGTAAACTGAGTCGAAATTTGTGTGCACCCCAGAGAACGAATGCTAAGCGACGACGACTAGACGATCATATGACCCAAGTCATTGTGTTAAAATAAATGCATAAACTCGAGATTTGCGATTAAAGTCAGCAACAAGTGGTGCCGAGTACTCTACTCAGGTTTCTCTCGCTGTGCAAAAATAAAAAAAATGATTTAGAACACGTTGGCCAATTTGAGAAACCAGTTGAAATGTCAGATCAGTGGTTGGGTTGGTAGTGGCTCTGGCTGACCAGCAGCCATACCTTATATAGTCGGCTGACGCCAAGACCTGGTTCCTGCGTAGGTGTTTTGTTTCTTGGGTTTTTTTTTTCTCTCTTCTTTATCTTTCACCCTTTGAACCTCGAATTTCTCAGCCCCCAAATGAAATTCCCATTCTCTAAACGAACAATTTGAGTTTAGAATTGGTTTCAAGATTTGTTGTTTGTTGTTGTTGTTTTATTTTAGCATTTTTCCCATCATAAATATGCAACGGGGGTCCGCCTATCCCACCAGACGACTATGCAGATTTTGCAAAATATTCAAGAATAAAACTTTCTCACAATTGTACATTGTATCCATAAATATTTGTAAGCATAAGTACGTGTAGAGAAATAAAAGAAGAAAAAGTCTACATAGTTAGCTGCTCAGCTGCTGAAATTTTCGACAAGAATAAAGAGCCAATTAGGTAGTAGAAAAAGAATAAATAAGCAAAATAGGCACAAGGGAAACGGTTAAAAACTCACTCCCCATGCGAAAACACGTTTAAGCTGGCCAGCAAAAGGGCAGGAAGTAATGCCATGCCATCTGTCTGTCTGTAAGGAGAGAGGAACAACCGCTATGCAAAGAGAGACAGGCAAGGCAGACCGGGAGAGGAGGCCACGCAAGACAATCTTCAATGGGAGCGAGAGACTGACAGACAGACAGACAGACAGAGAGTCTTCCAGTAGAGGCAGAAGCTTAATGAGCGCAAGAGACAGACAAACGAATTGAAAGGAGAGCGATGCAGAGACAGTCCTCAAGGAGAGTCACCAAAGAGCTAGGAAACAGCCGAAAGATATACATACATACGTATGAAAGCACATATGTACGAGTACCGTAGTACTATTAAAAGGTAGAGCACAGCCAGGGCTCTGTGCTGTCATTGGTGGCCTCGTTTTTGTTTTGTTTTTTGTTTTTGTGTCTTTACGACTTTTGTGGCTTTTCTGGCTTTTGTCGTTTTTCCTTTTCTTCTGGCCTACGATACGATCCGCAAAAGCTGGTGAAGCCAACGCTCTCTGCGCGGGAATTTTTGCATATGTTCCTTGGGTCTGAGGCTGAAACCAGGCAGGGGTTTGGGTTTGGTCTTGGGCTTGGGCCTCAGTTTGGGCGATGTTTGCTGGCTGCAGCTGTTGATGGTTGACGTCAGGTTTCTCTCTCCCTCTGACAAACAACAGCAAAGAAAGCCCCCGGCTAGGCTGATGCAAAGCCTTTCGAATACCCTTTTGCAGATCGTTCTATACTATGTGTTTGTTTTAGTATTCAGAGGATTGTTTAGAAAAGCGTTATTCTCTTAAAAATATCAGATCTAAACTACTATATAATATTTGTTTTGGTTCAAAACTTATGGGGATTGTTCAGAAACATAAGATTACGATTTGTTTACTTTGGTTGGATTATCTTAACGCCTAACCAACAAACAACATCATTATTAGGGCAGATTAGATTACCTCTACTAATTATCATTTTGAATTAAAATAGTCATAATAATCATGATTATAATCATATTGTCATGACAAAAATATAAGGATTATCTCAAAGTATCATTAAAATTATGGAACATTTTCTTATGACTGATCGTTCCTTTGTTTCCTTGGCAATATATTTGATTGTCTAATTTTTCTAAATATTTCATTCAGAAACAAATACTTTTGTCACTTCCGAAAAAAAAGTTCCTACAGCAGCTGCATAAAATGCATATGTATGCAGATCTAACGATACTCTCGGCGCTATAAAAGAGTTTCAAACAGACATAACCAAAACTTATGCTTTTTTAAGCTTAAAAATATCCTGAAAACTCTAAACACTCATACAAAATCATATATGGCTGCCCAAAAATCTAATAAATTCAAGAATACCCCTTCAAGAGGGTATATGCACATTGTACATACATACATAAATGTGTACGTATGTTTAAGAAAAACTGCGCTAGCTGCGACGATGATGTTATTTATGCCCCCACCGACAGCCAAAAAGCTGTTATTGTTATGAGCCTCAAATCGCATTCATCCGGTTTTACCGGTGTTTATGATACACACTCATCTATCCCACCCTCGAAAAGGAGCAGGCGGAGGGGGCGGCGGCATCCCATAAAGCACAAAATTTGTATGCGAACTGATCGCAGAATGCAAAAATTATGGATGGGATTGGGTATTTGGAGGAGCTGTGTAGGTACAATATGGGTAAATGGGGCAGACCAGACAGACAGACAGTCTGGCAGGCAGGCGGGCGGCCGTGCGGGCGGGCGATAGGTACAGGTACAGGCAGCAATTGAATTTGTGCGATAGAAAGGTGGCCTGGCCGACCGAGCGACCGAGTGCCGTTATGACAACATCGGGCTGCCAATAGCAAATAACCAAACGGAGTCGCGGGATTTTGGATGTGCTGCACGTAGGAGGGCGCAATGCTCGAGGGCCGTAACATCCAGTGAAATGTTCAAACACAATCACGTATACGCCGCCCGGTCCGCGGCCCCTCCAACAGCACACACCAGACATGAACTTGTGAAACTTGTGAAGTAAGAATGTCACAGGCCGCAGAGCAAAAGCAGCTACATAAAAGCAAACCAAAAGTGGCCTGGCCTGGCCTGGGGCCCCCAAGCCATTTGCGCTGCCCCAATGGATGGTTCGAACAGAAGTCTCACTCACAAAACACGCTGACCAAACGGGGGAAAACTTTCACTGCTCCACTGGAGAGACCCACAGCTTGTTCTCTGTCCCCCGCTCTCTCTCGCTCTCGAGGTGTGCGTCTCGTCTCGCAGTCTTTGAGTGTTTATGGTTTCAGAATAAACTTGTTTTCCAATATTGACTGCAGAGGCGGAGAGAGCAGGAGAGGCAGAGCCCTTGCATCGGTAACTGTTTTTACGTTTGGTATTTATGGAATGATTGCCCAAAAATTCTTGAATATAAAGCTTGCATTTGTACTCTCTTGAGATATTTATAGCTTTCATTTATATATGCAACGATCACCTTCAAAGGTATTCGAACAAATTAGAGCAAACAAATTTTACAACAGATATTTGTAGGAATAAAACTTGTTAGTTTTTGAAAAGAATTTATGTATTTTTAATTATTCCAAATTGAAGGCTTTAACTTTTACTCTGTAAAATAAAATAAAAAAAAAAATAATAGAAAAATAAATAAATTATGTGAAAGCACACATTAATTGTAAAAGAAACCCCATCCCGTTATTTCATGTTCTTCAAATGCTCCAAATTATCACGTAAAATATTCTATTGAAAATTGAAGTCAAGTCCCTGTTCCCAAAAAACTAGCATTTTTCCCACTGCTTTTAGTGCACTCAATTTCTTAGAATGTTCCGAGATTTATTGCTCGCTCAAGAGAAACTTGCAAAAAAGAGAATGTCCGAGAAAAACAAAATATATGCAATATAAATAAATTGAAAAAAGATGTTGCAGCGCTGCTCTAAGCTTTAATTTAATTTATTTATTTATTACATATTTGATTTATAATTTAAATTCACACCTTCAAAACCTTCAAAAACACTCAAATCAAAGGTTTCAAAGGAAAAAAAAACACACCTGTTCCTAAAACACACACAAAATATATAACTCCAAAGAAATTCCAAGCATCTCATCTTGGTAGCGAAGTGTGCCTGCCTCCGCCATTCCCGTTTAAACGGAAACATTTACCCCAAGAAAACAACATCTGATAAGCAGATTCTCAGATTCTCTGACGCTTTTGTGATCTGATCTGGTGGTGGCAGATTGACCCCATTTCTTTGACCACTTGCTAATTGGTAAATTGAGTGCATGAATGAGAAGAATGATGAAGGAGGAGGAGGGAGTATGGAGGATCGTGTGGTGATGGATTAAGGTCAATACTACTGTGAATACTTTTTGTGAATATTTAACTGTGTGTGGATTGTGGACAGTGGATTGTAGATGAGCGAACTTACTTTGGCAATTTCCGGCTGTGCATAGCATCATCAGCATAAGTAGCAGCAACATAATGGGGGACATTGGATACGATGAAAAAGTCATGGCTCTTTTGAAAGCGTCCACCTCGAGGCGGCGACCCAACGACAACGATGGCGATGACGATGACGCTGACGATCTGAATAGCAGCAGCAGCAGTGGTGGTGCTGGTATTACTATGTTGCAGCCAAACATTGACTGCTGTTGGCGGTTTTTAAATGTTACTGCGACCGATGCGGTTTTTACTACTATTGGCTGGCGTTACGGCTAGTAGTGTGTTTGGGGCTGTTACTTGGATGCTTGGCTGCTTGGATGCTTGGCTGTTGGTTGCCGTTGGTCGTTGATTAGCTTGGCTGCTGTAGCATCGTCAGCGATTAATTTATGCATACACTCGACGATTATTTATATATATATATATTTATACAGATACGGATCTGTATCTGTATCTCTCTCACTCTCACACTCTATCTATGCATCTATGCATATGTATATTGTGTGTTTGAGATGAGGTGTAATGCATGGAACAGCATACCATGTGAACATATAGCGTGAGTGAGGCCCGTGGGGCAGCGACTTCAGCGTTCATTAGATTTTCACTTTGCATTCACATTGAATTTTCCACTGCATAATTAAGGTGAGTACTCCGCACGATGATGATGATGATGATTATGTATATTACTGCACAATACATTTTGTGATAATCGTGAAAAATCATAAAAATCACAGGTGTGGGTCATTGACTCCACCTAACCATGCACCCCCCGCCCGCACGCCCGCCATGCCATACCACCACATACCCTACCTCCCTCCCACCCCACCGACTATGTGCCGAATCACTAGCTTTCCTTTGCAGCTCTTTTTGATTGCCCTCGCTGCGAATCGATTCCAACGTTCGATTCAGTCGATTGGAAAAGTAAAAGTAAACTTTAAATGGCTTCCCTTTTACGGTTTGGAATATTCAAAAGAATAAGCAAGCAAAAAGACAGCCAACAGACACAATAGCGACTGTTGCCCTGAGGGTGTATAACTTTCAAGGTTGAGACAAAACCAAAACAAAAACAAAAACAAAAAGAAATAAATATACGGATCACTGGCTAACTAACAGAAGCCACTTTTAGTTTGTTGCTGTGGCTGGTGGGGTTGTTTTCACTACGCCCGGAGGATCCATTGGCTATCATAAACAACTTTCATTAGAGCGTGTATCGTACACTAATTATCAAAATTGGCTGTTGGCTACTGGCTGCAAGAGTTAGGAAAGTTTCAGCTTCAGTTTCAGCTTCAGCTTTAGATTTTAGCTCTAATTTTGTCAGATATCCGTAGGTGCTAATTGGAACCATATGAGAAAGTACAAACACACACACACACACACACGCAGGCACAGGCACAACAGAGTCTTCGTCACGAAAGACTTGTATAATCCGAATTGTTCCCGATTTATTTGAGTTTAATTTATGGCCAGAATTTTTGCATATTTAATTTGGGAGTTTCAGGCCTCGATCACACTTCACTTCTACACAGAAAAACAAAGCATAAAACAAAAACATAAATCCCATTTGGAGTGCACCTTAGCTCCCCACACTCGAAAAACACATAAGAAGAAACAAAAAAAAAAAATGAATGGCTACCTATGAACGTGAACTTATTACTCGTTTATGTGGCTCGGCCTGCATGTGCATGTGTGTCGGTCGCGGAGCTTGTACCACATAGATATTGGTTATTATTAACGGAGTTAACACTACTGGCGGCTTGCCTGCCTGCCTGCCTACCGACTGCTGCCTGCCAAGAGTACGCTGAAAGGCGAATAAAACCGACGCGAGCGCAAACCGTACGCCTGACACGTCTGCTTGGAATGAAAGTTGACTTATAACTGGTTTCCATCTGGCGCCTGGCTCGCAGAAGTTTTGGCCCCAACACAGACTGCGAGTGCGAGTACTGCGCGTGTGCAACACCGATCCCGATGCCGACTCAGACGAGCCAGAGCCCGAGCCCCAGCCCGAACCCGACTCGGCACCGTCACCATAAGGTTGATTGGTCGGTCGGCTGGTCGGTTGCCTGGTTGATCGCTTCGGTGGTCGGTTTTTTAGCCGCTCGCTCGGTTTTGCAGCACGCTGGTCGCTGCTGGGCTACGTTTGTCATTGTGTGGCATTGTTGCCGACGCGAAATACAAGCTGCGCAATCGCACAGCTTTACACAATGGCCGCGAGGTGGGATCCATGGGTACCGCCAAGCTACCCCCAAGACTCCCACAAGGTTAAAACTTCTTTTTTCGGCACTGCCCCTTTAACGGGGAATAAATATTTTTGTATTCTGTTTTATTTATATTTTGTTTCTATTTATTTGGGTATTTAACTCAACGACTATGTGCATTTGTAACAAGATTTGCTTTGGGTTTAAATATTTTCATTAAAGCAATTGCAACACTCATTTTATTCATTAAAAAAAAAAAAAAAAAGCATTTTATTATTTAAAAAAATGTTTAAAGATTTTCTTTAAAAAATATAATTCTTTCTAATTTATCAAGATATTTCTTAAAGAGTAATTTTTTAAAAGAATTTGTATGTAGATTTGCTTTTTTTTTGTTTTCTTGTTGTTTTTGAGAGTGCACAGTGACATTAGTTTATTTTTGGCCATAATTAAACTAATTATTTTAATAAAAAATATATTGTGCAAATTTTTAAAATTATTTTTTAACAAGCCTTTCTTTATAAGCACAACTTTGTTGTTTTAATTTTTGTTTTATATGTTAATTTTACTATTAAAAATAAATATATTTGTGGGTTTCATATATTTTGCATAAACTTTACGCATATTGCGAGTATATGTATGTATGTGTTTCTTAGGACTAATTTTTGTTTAATTTTTAACAAAAACAAACGTTCTCCCATTTATCTTTCTGTTTTTACATCTTTTATTTTGTTTGGTTTAAATTTGAGCGTGTTTTGAGCATTATTTATTGTGGAGTTTTAGGCAACACGTTTTTAGTTTTTATGACCATGTTAATTGGTTTATTGAATCAACATTTTTAATACATCAATAAATACAGGGCATACAGTGATCAATTCATCTTGGAAACAGAAAATATTCCATGTATTTTATTTATTTTGTTTTTATTTTTCGCTATAACTCTTTGATGAAACCTCGCGGTGCAACTGTTGACGTAAAATGGCTTGGTTTTTTATATATATGTATGTATGTTTTGTTGTTTCTTTCTTTCATTTTGTGTTGTTGGTTTGGTTGTAATTTTGCTGGCTAGTTCGGTCACAACAGACAACAGACAACAGAGTACCCGACCCGAACCTGAGTACTACTACACAATTCAGCGATGGAAAATAAGACGACAAAAAACCCGTACTAAAACTGGAGTACAGTAAGAGCTCTGTGCTCTGTGTTCTGTTTTAATTCTATTAATTGGCAGCATGGCTGGCAGCAACCTAAGCCGTCAACTGTGGCAAATAGTGGCAGTCCAAGTACTGCTTGGCTTGAGACTTGAGACTTTCTGATTATGTTCCCATACTTGTCCTAATTCCAGTGACCAAGCGGCAGGCCAGCGGTCCAGCGATCAGAGACCAGCGGACCACTGACCACCGAACGATTGGAGTGGACTCAGCGGTCTGATACCGTAATGGTTCGCCATTCGCAACGCCAGAGATTTCGGCAATGGTCGGGGTCGTCGTCATCTGCAGCAGCAGCAGCAGCATTACGAAAACCCCCATGAAGATCAGCCTCATCCCCGGTGGCTGTGGAGGGCTCAGGTGGCTCAGGTGGCTCAGTCACCACCAACCGGAAGAGGGAAGCCAGATGAGCGTTTGATTATGCGACTCAAATGAAAGTTTTTCGCCATGTGGATGTGGGAAGCAGTCGGATTGGATCGTTTCGTATCGTATCGGATCAGATCAGCGACCTCATGAGAACCGTGGGTGGTTTTTTTCCAAGATGGTAATGGTATCGAATAGCTTGGCGTCTCGCTTGTGGATTCTTTTCTGAATAAAACTACTCAGGCCTGGGCATTCATTAAGTATATTTTGCAATGAATACATACATATGCACAAATGTATATGCGGGTAATCTGAAGTCGATTTGCCATTTCGCAAAAAAAAAAAGTGCATTCGTCCGTTGCCCAGTTTTGTCGTCGTCGTCGTCTTCTTCCCATGAAACTGTTGTCAGTTATGGGTATTTGAACTAACGTTTGTAATGCTTCAGTTGGCAAATATTATTTAACATTTTTACTAATGAAATAACTGAATTAACTGCTGAACAAAAAGCAATCCAATGGTCTTGCAACTCGAGGGCCAGAAGAAGAGAAGCACAGACAAAAAAAAAAATAAAAATAAAATAAAACAAAAGCAAAATAGTATGAAAAGAGCTACTAACAAATATATGTAGTATATAAAACAACATTTTAGTTAAGCTGTCTTCGCCACTTGGGCAAGAGTCCGCGCAAGAAATAAACTAAAAAGCTTCAAAACAGATTTTTGGTTTGAACTAATTTTGTTTTGTGCAGGTTTTTTCAGCTTATATAAGCCAAAGATCATAGACAAATAAACAGAAAAATAAATTAATATTATTATCGTGATATATCCAGTGTTTTACATAGATTTCATCGATCGACAGACTCCTATTTGTTTTAAATACTTAAATTTATGGTACATAAATAGCCGCTGCATGAGCGGGTAGTTCTATGTGTATTTTACAGGTACACTTACGTGTTCTACGTAGCATGTATTGTGGTGTAGATGTGCCATGGTACACTTCACTACGTCTCCGCATGAACTCTGCATGTTCTATGTAGTGTCGAATGTAGGAACGCGGCGGAACACTATCAAAAGAAAGATTCATTCAATAACGAATGTTAGTAGCTATTGCAACGTGTTGAAACTTCCTTTATGTAGAATCGATGAAATATTTGGTATTTAAAGCTATTATATTTGTACATGTTATGAGGCACAGACAACCGGGAGATCTCGATCATTTGTGGCCGAGCGGCCGGTCAACTTCCGTCTGTTGTGGCGTCAACTAATCTTTCACTTTTCCTCAATCAAGTTTTTTTGTTTGTTCATAGCAAGATCGGCTAACGACATTAATACACATGCATAAATACATACATATGGCATATGTAAATGCCAGTTTGAGGAAGTGGCCTCATGTTTGTTGTTGCAGACATCAGGTCTTATAAAAATATATTTTCTAAAGCCATATATGTGCATACAGATGTGCATATGTAAACCTAAGAAAGGTAAAGGCAATTTCGCTTTATTTCGCAATCCTTTGAAATTATTCTAAATAAAAAATAGGTGAAAGAACACCCATGGAAAAGCCCCTGTGCACAATCATAGTACCTATTAAATTTTGCTAAGATAATGCAGTCAGAATGAAACCTAGTAGTCCCTTTGGAAATATTTCCGATTTCAACAAAAAAATAGAAACAAAGTAGGCCTAAACATTAATGTTTTTGGCATAAGTCATTCAGTTATTAAACCATAAATAGAGCTAACCTTGTGAGCTATTCACTTGTTCGAAATGTTTTATTTTATTCCTTTAAAAATGAACCCAAGTGAAGTTTTTTGGAAGGAATTTCACGCGCTAGGTGAAGAAAACGTAACAACACCATCAGCCCGTGTGATTATAGAAGAACATCAAAAAATCGATACGGCTTTTATTGAGTTAATGAAATCGTTTGGGAAGAGCCTAAACAACCAGGAAGCCCTTTATAAAATCATGGTACGCGTTAAGCGAGTTCGAGATGCATTTAACAAAAATAAAACTGACTGCACGGAGTTGGTGCAGGCCGAGGGATTGACCCAGAATATAATGCTCATTAGCGCCTGCCTTGATGTCTCATTGGGGTACATCCAAAAAATGCAGGACAAATACCAGAACTTACAGATGAAGAACTCAAATAAAAGCAAACAAATAAAAGTATGTACATAATATCTACTATTTCGCACAGACTAGCAGTTGTAAATTTCAGAGCACATACTCGGGTCGGCAAATGAAACCACAAATGTTCGACGTATTTAACCAACATAACTGACAAGGGGAAGAAGTTACAAAAACCAATGTAAGGTAATCCCTCTTCCGCACTGACTAACAATCGTAAAACATTTATAAATTTCAGGATACATACCAGATAATGTAAGCATACATAAATAATAACCCAATAAGCCGAAAACTAGCAGTATACAATGCGGAGCAATGCAACGCAGAAGTGACAAAAATCGAGGTTAATCTTCCTCCCTCTCTTTCCCATAGATGAGCAGTTGCATACAGTTTTTAAATTGCAGAACACATACCAGAGGGTTAACACATACAAAAATAATATGCATACCAGTAATCGAACCAAGCAACCAATGCAATCGGGAAAGAAGGGAAACAATCAAGGTAGGTAGCCCCTCTTTCACACATTTTTACATATGTATAAGCAGTTGTAAAACATTCATAAATTTCAGGACCAATACCAAAACAGCAAACCAACAATTAGTCGCAATGCAGCAACAATCGCCCAAGCCAAAGAACAAGAATAACATATTTATACACACCAGTGCGCCGCGCCAGCCAGCCAACAACTCAAACCTTTAATAATAAATTGTTAAACTAACTTAAACAATTATAATAAACTCGATTAAACTACACTAAAAATCAGCTGTAAATCTTTAACAACAAGAAAGTACTTTTGCAATGAGGCAAGACCCCCAGCCAGCAAAACCCAATTTGGTACGTGCAGAGCTCCATATGTCAAATAGTAAGTAATACCTACATACTCGTGGGTACGTATCTTCCTGCCATCTGGCCCTCTTTCGGGGTTTTTTGTCACGGCATACCTCCGCACTCGCTCTCGAACTCGTATCAGTTTGTTTGTTTTGTCTTTCACAATTGCAACACATGTGTTTTTTTTTTGCCTTAAATGTCATTGAATTCGGTCAGATGCTTTCGTCAGTGAATTTTCACGCATTTTACATGCGCATCGAACATCAATTTGTGCAAATAAAAGGTTTGTTAGGTACATATGTTAAGTAAAAAACTCTTAAATTAAGGCAGTAAATAAATTAAATTAATTCCAGTAAATATTTTATTCCTAATAATCTATAACTAGTATTATTAAATATAATTTTAAAGACACAAAAAATATTAACAACTCATTTTTTATGCTTACTTCTTTTCTAGCCTACTTTAAGCTGTGTAATGTTTTATTTCTACAGACACTTTTGATTAGCCATAAACTCCTAACAAATGGAAGTTCAGTTCCACACAAAAAAGTCCCCAAAATCACTGAATTACGAACGGCGCATGATCGCGCCAGATCATTCTTGTTTAATCAGAGCTCTCGCACTCTCTCTCCCTTCGCTCGTTGGCAAGCTGGGATTCTGGGCCAAGAGAGATGTTATCGTGAGCATAAAGTCGCGTTTAACAGTGTGGGAGATTAACAGGAATTTCGAACAGGGAAAAGTGTTTCATTCTGAAGCTGGCCTCGGTCCCTCACTCCCCCCTCTCTCGCTCTCTCGACGCCCTGCTCACTGCCTCTCGCAGTCATGGGCAGCGAAAATACCGTCTTGGCCACGTCCACGAATGCAGCAACAATAACAACAACAACAACAACAATGAAAACTATGCGCAGCAACTACTCACCGTCTCTCAGCATATCTGCTGCTGCGAAAGAGAGAGCGAGAGCTGCGTCTGTGAGCGGAGTCTGAGCGTGCTTCCGCGCGTGTGTGTGTGTGCACAGGTAAGCAAGTCCAAGGTGTCTTTAGGCAAGGTGAGGCATGGCCTTCTATGAGCCTCTCTTAGAGAAGGCGGGCAGGAAAGATTTTCGACATTGCCTCTTTTGATAAACAGACCAGGAATGCATTAATATCTATAACATGAGACATTTCCAGATTCTAACTCAATCCCAGTGAACTACACTTGAGCAAAACAGTTTCCAAAGTTAAATTGAGATATTAAAACATCCCATGATATGTACAAACAAACATTCGCATTTTATCTGACCAATTTTAAAATGGAAATTAAATTTTGGGGAGAGAAAAAGAACCTGTAAAAGCGTGAGTTGCGCTCACCTTGATGAAAATATAGCTTGAATAAACGATTTTTAAATGGGTGGAGGGGAGGGGATTTCGTCTCGCTCTTTCTTTAAGCGCTCGATCGGATCGAGACGGCGTGCTGGTGAGAATTATTTTTAGTCTATTTTCGACATTTGGTGTGTACAGTTGCAGCCGATCATTCAGTCGATTCAATATTATTTTTGTTTTTGTTTGTGTTCTCTTTCGGCTTCTGCTCTTTTTGGGCCTCTACTTCTTGGCCTACAAGAAAACGCGCACGGAGATTTTTCGGCTTTCGTTTGTTGTGAATCGGGTACGAATTGCTCTTTAAGAGTTTTTATTTCTGTTATTGTTGTTATTTGTATTACATTTATCTAAGTACTAGATATGGAGTGATGTAGTATGTATTTACATATGTGTGTGTGTGTACAGTGATTGCTCTCAGAGTAGAACCCTAACCCTTTCGTTTATAATCGTAGGATTTTTCCCCAGTGCAACTATTCGATTTCTAATTCTGTGTGTACTTTTGTTTTGTTTATTGTTTAAAAATATATTTACCTATAAAAAGAAATGTTTAGTTTTGCTTGAAATTTGAGTTAATAAATATGGTTATAAAGTGAACAATAATAATAATAAATAATAATATTTAATTACAAAAATAGTTCGAAAAGTTGCAAAAATTAAAGAAAGAAACTTTAAACTTTTAAACCCATATGTAGATTTTTCCAATATCTGAACCATCACTGTACCACAGAAACTTCTCCAAAAGCCAGCGACGACCTCTAAATAGATCAAAAAGCAAAGTTTGGCAATCACAGATATAATTTGATTTTACACATACAAATGGGGTAGCACAGTGTTGCGCTGGGTAGGGGCTATAATCGTATATCAGTCGGCTGGGCTGGTCGAGAAACGGAAGCATGTTCAGCGGCCCAGAACCGACTCTATAATTTTGAAATTCTTTCAGCTTGACAAACATCCAAAGTCCCACAGTCCCACCAGAGTCCCCCCGACAGTAGGCTCGGCCCGTTCTCTGGAATTTGTGAATTTGTAATTTTCTTCTCTCTCTCTCTCTCTCTCTGTCTCTGTTGGACGTATTTTGTTGTTGTATTGGTTTAGATGCATGAACGTGCTGTGGCTAACACGTATAGGTGCATGTGTGTGTCCGTGTGTGAGGCATCAACAAGTTTAGAAACGGGCTTTGGGCTTTGGGGCAAGGGAAAAAAGTTCACAGTTGAAGCGATTTCATGGACTAGGGCTTGGAATAACAATTAACCGTGGACTCTCTCTCTCTGTCTCTCTCTCTCTATCTTTTTCTCTGATCGTTGCAGGGAATGCAGCCAAGATATGGCTGCCCTAGTACATAGTACACCTTGCACCGCCACTGGCTGCGGAGTCGTCCCGAATCGCTTGAAGCATTCGCGCTGCAGATAAAACGGAAAAAAGAAAATGAACGTCTAGAAGAGGTTATACCCCCGTCCATTCAACCAGCCTAAGCTTAATACTAGCAATGCAATCGCAACAAGTCCGTCCAATAAGCACCTATGACAATCTGGGTGCCACCACCCATGTGGCACCAACCAACAAGCAGCAGCAGCAGCAGGAGCAGCTCCACAGAGCTGGTGAAAGTCCCAGGCAGCCAGAGAGAGCCACCAACAGAGCTGTGAGTGACCAGCTGCTGTCCAACGGCATGTCGCAGTCGCAGCCACAGTCACAGTTCGAGCTGGAGCCCGAGGAGGAGCTGAATGGCAGCGGTACCAGCCACAGCATAGCTGCCGTTAAGGCGGCACTCAACGATGCCAAATCGAAATTCTTTGGCATCAACAACTACGACGAATATGAGTCAGCCGGCCAGCCAACACAGATGCCAATGCCAGCCGTCAAAGCCCATTCACAACAGCCGACCATTAAGCCGGAACCAAAGTACCAGAACGTCCCACAGCGCCACAAGCCACAAACCGATGAGCTGCCGGCAACGAGCATTGAGCCAGTGGCTGTGCCAGTGCCAGTGCCAGTGGCAGCCAGTAGTCCGGTGGATAGATCCCTGCGCTATGCCAACACCACCTACGAACAAATACCCCTGAGTGACTTGGATGCACCGCAGCCGTCGCAGGTGAGTGTTAGTATTCCCTTGTCCATCTCCCTCATAGATCTCTCTCGCTAATCTGCTTAATCCGTTGCTCTCTCTCTGTGCAGGCTGTCTACATGAGTACCACGGTGCCGCAGAATATGAAAGGCATGAAGATCGCTGGACGACATACGCCGACCCGAAACAGTCTGAGACACAGCCGCATGATAGTTGTGAATCACAAGAACCATGACAGTATGTACCCCATCCGCCAGCCGCCATTCCGTCACCATATCTGGCTTTAAGTACTTATATTTCTTTTTTGACTATGCGTGGGCGTGTTGTCTCTTTCATCTGCAGGTCTACAGGCGGCATATTCCAAGCACATACGAAATCTGAATATCTCCCGGCAGCTGCTGATAATGCAATTGGCTGTGGGACTGATGATTGTTGGCTTGGCCATTTGGATTTTACTGCTGGCGCCCAACGCTTTCATACTGATCAATCCGTATTGCGGTGGCCTATCTGTAAGTGTTACCAAATCCAGCTGCAAACTTTGACTCCTCTATGTACATGGTTTTCCCCGTTTAGCTTTTGCTGGCCAGCATTGCGGGCCTGATACTACTGAGACGGGATCGCCGGACACAGGAGCAAAGGGCGCCCAATAGTTGCTACAAAGTGCTGCTGGCCGAATCCTATGTGAGTTCGGCCTTGGCGTTGGTCTTTTGCTGCCTGGCGCTGGTCTGTGCGGCCATTGAGTTTGCTGAGCTGGCATCAGCTGTGGACGGTGCCTGCGGACCGGCCACCAGTTCACTTCTAAGCTATCACAATTGCACCTGCCTGACGTCTGGCGATGATGCGCCGCCAGCTGATGGCAGCGATTCCCCGAACGAGTAAGTACACACTCCGTTGGCTAAGCCATTGGCGATTTTAATGGGAGTCCACCTTTGCAGCAGCAGCACCAGCAGCAGCACCAGCACCGAGGAATGCGGTGCATTTCGCAGTGAATGGAAGTATCTGCTGGCCTGCTCCATGGCCCTCAATGCCCTGGGCATTGTTGCAACATTCTTATACATAACGCTATTTATTTGTTGCCACCGCAACAGGAAACACTTTTACACGTCCGTCTAGAGCAGTGGGGGGCCCAGGTTCCTTGTGTCCATTACTTGCATTACTTGAATTCTTGCTTTTAATTTAACAATAAATTATTTACGAAAAAAACAAACAAATCGACACGTGCAACATAGGAGAAAGTCATTTCCATACTAATGGATTAATCGAAAATGCACGGCCTGCATGTTTGGTTTTTCAGGCCACTTCCCGCTTTCACTTTCTGTACAGAACTTTCGATATCGGAACTTCAAACTTTGGTTGGGGGCGTAGAACGTGTCGTGCATTTTGTAATTAAATTTTAAAAAAACTATTTAAAATGGGTTTGGTTACGTCCTTGCTACCCACATGCCGCGGTACTTTGGTGCTCGAGACGCACAAGCAAAAGCTGTAAAAGAGAATTCCCAAGAATTTGAAAAAAAAACCACAAATATGTCGTGTGCGTGACGCGCTAAATTCTGCAATAAGAGAACCCCGGAAAATTGCAAATACCATAAGCATGTCGTGTGCATGATTAGCATGGATTATGTCCTTAATGTAGAATATTTTTGAGTCAATTTTTTTGAAAACCATCTAAAAATGTTATATCATAGCCAACAGATGGATTTGCCCTAATTTTCGCTTCAACATTTAGTGAACTTTTTCGCTACAAACTCCCGTGAAGTTAATTGTATGGCTTGCATTTAGCTCAATTATCTGGTCATGAAAGCCAGACATTTCGATTGAAATTACAATGATAATAATGCTTTTGCTTTGGCTCTGGCATTGGAGGATTATAGTGGCCGACCTAATTGCCATGTGGTGTGTGGCATGCGGACAGATAATCGTAGAATATGATTGATTGTCAATGGTGTTTTGTGGCAAAAATAATCACAATAATTTCAGTAACCAGTGCCTCGATAATTTGTATAATAACAGATGGAACCATTTCATTTGAGAACAGAGACGCACAACAGCTCACTCCAAAAGATAGATACATATGTAGATCATTCAAGAATTTAGTTCTAAATAGAAGATAGAAGGACAATACATACCCCACACTTAGAATCCGGTGACTCCACCAGGCTTACGATAGTCAGAATTAACAAGAATGGTGCCGTTCTTTTGGGTTATGCCGCATATCACAGAGCCGCGATTCAGATAGCGTTCGCAAACATGCCCCCTGGTCTCCAGGCTCTTCACATAGCCATCCAGCAGACCGTACTCGTACAGCAGGACATTGGGCAGCATCTGATGGTGGATGCGGCTGGCATCAATGGCATGTTTAATGTTCGCCTGCTGCCAAAGTATGCGCACAAGCAGCGGGACGAGAGAGGAGATGATTTTGGTGCCACCAGCGGCACCCACAACCAGCCGCACCTGGCCCGTCGACCGCTCCGTGACAATGAGCGGGCTCATGGAGGACATGGGCCGGGTGGAGGGCGTCACCCTGTTCTTGCCCGGCACGAAGGGTAGGTCAAAGTAGTTCCTCAGCTGCTTGATGGAGAAATCAGACATGGCATTGTTGAAGAGCACACCTGTACGCTTTCCTGTGCGTCCGCTGCCAAAACTGAATCGATGGACATGCATTATTTAGCGGCACAGAAGAAGTGGGGCCAAAAGCCACGCGGACTTACTAGAAGTTGATGGTGCTGGTAACCGAAACGGCATCGTTGTCATGCAGCACCGATGTGTGGGCCGTACCGTGCTCCTCTCGCACACGTATCTCCGCCGGTGCCCCATACGACCGGGGGCTATTGAACGTCATCGAGTCATCGATTTCTTCGGCCATGGTCGCGGACAACTTGGAGCTGGTCATGGTTCGCAGTAGCTGCAACAGAGTGGAATGATGTGAATGGATTCGAAAGAGACAGCTAGAAAGTGTGAGAAAGTGGGCAGCACTCACTCACCTGCTCATCGGCCGCCTCGTCCAGTTGCCAGCGCTTGACAAAGCCAAATTTCATGGCCTCAATCATGCGATGCACCTCCAGGGGCCCCATATCGTTGGTGCGTGCAAAGTCCCGGCGAAAGTGTCGCAGAATGCTCATTATGAGGCCCAGGACATGGCCACTGCCTGGCAAGGGCGTCAAATGCAAATCGTATTCGTCCAGGGGCAACACCAGGGACTCGCTTATCTTGGCATCGGCGCGGTTTAGGTCCTCCTTGCTTATAGCACTGCCCATGTCACTCAAGTCGGCCAGCAGATCCTCGGCAAGGGATCCGTTGTAGAAGCTGTAGGGTCCCTCCATGGCCAGGCGCTCATAGGTGTCGCACAATTGGCCAGCCGGCTGAATGTAATGGCCAATGGGCCAAAAGTCATCGGTCTTGGGATCGATGAACATTTTCCGCAGCAGCTGATCGCCTTTGATCATTTCCCGGTTGAGGATAAGGGCATCGTATTGATGCTTGTACAGGCGATAGCCGGTGTGGCACAGCCCCAGCGTTGGCTTTACCAGCTCCGCCCAGGGCAGTCGGCCGAATCGCTGATGGGCCAGGGCATAGCCAGCCAGTTCGGTGGGCACCGCAATCGACCAGCTGGACTGCTTAAACTCCTGCTCGTCCCGGAAGATGGAAAAGTTCTCGGCACGCAGGGACATGGGTGATATTTCGCGGGCACAAATGCTGTACGATTTTCGCTCTTCGTGTATATAAATTTTCATCAACATGCCGCCGCCAAGGCCCATGCTCTGCATGCCGATGAGACCATTGCACAGCAGAGCAGACAATGCGGCATCCACAACGCTACCACCATCTTCCAAGGCCTTCCTGGCCATAAGACCGCAGACATCGTTGTCGGTGCAAATGCCAGCCCGCGCGAACTCATGCAGCGGCGAGCGCGAGGGCGGCAGCGTGTACTCTGGATTCTGTGGTTTTCTGCTCACTTTTTGGGAAACTAAATGGGTCAAAGTTAAAACGAGAATTTTCACATATTGGGTGCAAGTAGTCTCCAGGCCGGGGACAACTCAACTCACCATCCTTCTCCAGCAGCCTGTACAGATATATTGCAATCAGGACGCCAACTATCAGCGATATGAAGCTGCCTACGGATATGCTTATATACATTTCCAATAAATATATTTTAATCTCCTGCAATTTTATCGCGTATCATCGTTATCCAAAGGTGTGAGTAATAATAACATCCTTGCATTTCAAAAGCCAGCTAACAAGGTGTCCTAGCACAAGGAGGTGAGGTGCGTCCACCCAGGAGGCCGGCCAACGCAGGGTGTGTGACCTAGAGAGGGTGCTAAATAAATTATTTCCATAGTTTTCAGCTTCAAAATCAAATGAAAATAATACATATATATTGATATTCAAATAGAATAGAATAGAATATTTATTAGCTTGCATTTCAAAAATATTCTTTGCGCTCCTTGGGTCAGCTGTTTAATACAGAGTTGCATTTCAACTATCGATAGTGGCCAGCCCAGCATCGGCTGGCACCATCGATAGTGCAATCGATAGTTCCGTGAAGTGGTTGAGGCAACAAGTAGTTGGTTGATAAGATATTTCGCCTCGACACATTAAGTACACGCAACGTGCCGCGTCGGACGTCGGGTATACAGATACTTAAAGTAATTAAAACGGTTTGCATATTAATATAGGCGATTAGTTGCGGTTGTCTTCTGCCAGTAAAACTCAGTTGTTATGTGGCTATATTGATTTCTTTTCTTGTTCCCCAAATATATACATTGTGCTATAAACCAAAAGAGAGAGTGAGAAAGAAAGAGAGAGAGAGAGCAGTCAGTCAGTGGCCTGTAAATGTTTTAAGCAAACACTCAAAGATCGTGCATATCTTATAAGCCCCCAGCCCCCGCCCCCACCCATGCATGCATATTTATGTACATATGTTTGTATGTACTAAGAAAGACATATCGTACGACGACTTTAGGAGGGCGGCATTCGTTTGTGTCTTTATCTTTGCCTTCTCCAAATGGACCCACACATGTGCACTGGCGACTGCCTGGCCCTGCCTGCCGTATCGGTGTGTAATGTGGTCCACCCATCTGTTGATTTGCGACCTTGCAACGAAATAATTACTATTTAAAATGTTGTGATAGTACCAATGCGATTTCCATTTGATAATAGTAGCCGCTCTATACCGCTGACTAGACATCTGCTTAGCGAGTGTGTACACCAAACCCCATATCGTACCGTACGTCTCCGTCTATGCGAGATGTGGGTGAATAATGTCAGAGCATGTAGCTTCGAATGTAAGATGATTCATCTCAAGTGTATAGTCGGGTTCGTCTCACTCCCTACCCCCCTCCAACCATGATAACTAGTGCAAAATAGAACATGAAACACTTTTCCTTCCTGATAATGGGATTACTCACGCAAATGTCAGCCAAATATTACCTATTATAGGTAGATGGTATGCAGCGACACGTGTCCGGAACACCTATTCCCATAAAACTTTCCCTTTAAATGACTGAGAGGTGTGTACGTACTCCCAATACGCATGAGCCGTAAATAAAGGGCCCAAAAACTGACTCATACCCATCCAATCGGTCGGTGACTTGTGAATATTTGCAAAGTTTTGCAGTTGGTCTTAATCGGGGGGAATCACAAGGGATACTCAAACCCAAGCCCAATCTTCAATGCCAAGCCCAAGAAACTTTACAAAAAGCTGGAAAATCTCATGCGTCATTTCCAAAGCAAAGCAAAGCAAAGATTTGGAGTGCGAGAAGAATGTTAATTATGATTAAATTATGACTAATCATGTGGGTTATTCTGTATGTGACGTAAGCCACAGAAATATATAAATATTTAGATGAGGTATTATGAGGGCTGCTCTCTCCACATTGTTTGCTTACATGCTCGACATTCTCGACAACCTAATTGTTGATTTGATTGGATATTCAGTAAATAAATACAAATACAAATTAAAGTTTGTATTTTGTGCATAAATAATATAAAAAAACAAAACAAAACAAAATCAAATCAAATGAAATCGCAAGTGTTTTCGGAGTAAACAAAACAAAAGCGAAAGTGAATTAAATTTAGCACGAAATTCGAGTTTTTATTGCTTATATATTTTAATCGCTTCAAGTAATAGAATTTAATATTTGTGCCGATTTGGGCGTCAGAGAAATCGTACGAATTTTAAGAGATTATTTTAGAGTAATCCTCATTCTGGCATTTGTATATTTAATTGTTTTTAAATTATTATTTGACTTATCAGTTAACAAGCTGAAGCTTTTAATCGCGACCATAAATGCCCCTTATCTATGTAGAGGTGTTGTTTACAATTAAATAAGTTCTTAGACTTTATCAAATAATTGCCGCCATTAACAGTCATTACAATTAAGACATTAAAAGCCACAAGGTTATTTTACCTTCAAGCTGTATAGATACCGATTATGTGTAGATAGATATCCGTACATAATATATAGTACATACTCGTATGTACATAATAAGTATATGCTACCCATTTGCGTATGCTTCCCCATGACAACTGTATAAATAGAAAAACAACATTTTTAGAATTCTGCCTTTGCTTATTTGTTCGGTTAGTTAAATATTTTCCGCATTGAAATAAACCCTAGAGTGTTTTTTTTGCATTTTACCTTTTTCCAGTACTTGAATCTCACACACAGGAACATCACCTAGAAATCTCCCCCATAATGTATCCCTTTGTAAGTAGCAAAACCGTTTGCCCCTATTTTTATTTGAATTTAAACTTTATTTTAATATCATCATAACTTTATTTTAATCACAATTTTTGGCACGTTAATTTACAATTTGTTGAAACTCTATAAGCGCACGTTGTACATACAAATTTTCAACTAGGAAATACATTTCTTTAAGATTTTTGCTTTGGTTTTCGGGTTGGGGGAAAACATTCTAACAAAATAAATATCAAATAAATTTAATTGGCATATTATTTTCATATAGAGAAAGTTCCGGCAGATTAACATTCGCATGTGACTGGAAGTTTTCCAATCACTGATGGCGACTGCTTATGAGTAATTTTCACATCGAATTAGCGTTTCCGACTATCCGCTTAGAGCATGCCTTGACTGTAGGAGTATTTCTGTCACTAAATATTATTATAATATTTATTTGTCTCAGCCTAAAGCACACACACGCAGAATGTGAACCCAAAAACTTTCATTATTCCAAATTATTCATAACATCCTCGCTAAAAAAAAAAAGATACGTACAAAATCTGCAGAAACTAATTTGAAATTTGAAAATGTCTTTGGTGAGCGTTTTGTTGTTGTTGTAGTTAATTATGAATTGTGAATATTTTGGACTTTTATAGGGTTCTGGAATGCCTTATTCATCGCATCCTACTACTACCACTAATGAGCCACCAACAAATGCGCCACCCTTTGGAGCTGGTTGGGTGCCACCGATGCAGCAGAACTCACCATACTCCTCCTCGCCATACCCACCGCAAGCCAACACCCAGCCAAGCCACCACCACCAAAACCAGCACCATCCCCATGCACAGCCACCGCCCCAGCAGTATCCACCCAGTCAGCATGGGGGCTATCCACCCTATCCAACGATGTCGGCTCCCTATCCGGCATCATCCGCATCCTCACCGTATCCAAATGCCAACCCAAATCCGTATCAAAGTGCCAACACAAGTCCGTACCCATCCCATAACATTAATCAGCTGCATGGGGGGGTAGCTGCTGGTGCACCGTATCCAGGTGCTCAATCAGCCATCAATTCCCCCTATCCCTCCACTGGCAGTGGATTCACTCCAGCCATGACAGCCGGATATGATGCTGGACATGGTCCTGGGCATGGTCATGGCCATGGCCCACGGCCTAGTCAATGGCATGGGCCTGAGCATGGGCATGGGCTTGGGCTTGGTCAGGTGCAAGCGCATCGGTCACCCACAGTTCACAGAGAGGTTTGTCATCAATCAAGCTGGCACACCACCCAATGCACCACCCAAAAACCGCATTCCCCGTTGCTTCTCCGTGGGAATTGCATTTCCATTTCCATTCACTTTCATTCATTCAGAGCATAATCCTAAGACGGGGTTTTTCTTTTTGTATAATTAATCGCCCAACACTTTACTTTAGGGAACCCCAACTCTATTCCCTGTACAAGGCCTTGATCCCGTCAAGGATGCTCACGATTTGCGCAAGGCCATGAAGGGCTTTGGCACGGATGAGAATGCGCTCATCAATATCATTTGCCGGCGCACAAACGAACAGCGCCAGGAGATCCAGCGCCAGTATAAGACCCATTTTGGCAAGGATCTGATCGAGGACATCAAGTCGGAGACGAGTGGAAACTTTGAGAAGCTGCTCGTGGGTCTGCTCCGGCCAATTGTCGACTATTATTGTGCAGAGCTCAACGATGCCATGGCTGGCATTGGCACAGACGAAGAGGTACTCATCGAGATCCTCTGCACGCTATCCAACATGGAGATATACACCATCAAAAACCAGTACTTACGCTGTAAGTTAACTATACGAGTATTGTGTATTATATAGTAGTATATGGTCACTCCATTTCTGTAGTGTACGGCGCACATCTGGAGTCCGAACTGAAGTCGGAAACATCGGGCAACTTTAAGCGTCTGCTTACCTCGCTCTGCACAGCGGCACGCGACGAGAGCGGTCGCATTGATCCCAATCAGGCCAAGGATGATGCCAGGGAGCTGCTTAAGGCTGGCGAACTCCGCGTCGGCACCGATGAGAGCATGTTCAACATGATACTGTGCCAAAGGAACTACGGACAACTGAAAATGGTGCGGCTCTAGCAGGGCAATGCGGCTCTCCGAACAGTCATTCATAGTTTCAATTTTTGTTTGTAGATATTCCAAGAGTATGAGGTCATGACCGGCCATTCGCTGGAGAAGGCCATTAAGAAGGAGTTCTCTGGTGACATTATGGAGGGCCTGATTGCCATCTTTCGTTGTGTGACCAACAAGGCCGACTACTTTGCCTCACGTTTGCACAAGGCCATGGCCGGCATTGGCACCAATGATACCCAGCTGATCCGTGTCATTATTACACGCTGCGAGGTATGCACATAACAGGCTTTTCTTTTATTGTAAAACTTGGTCTAAAGGAGCTGCATTTATTTTAGATTGATATGGCAGACATTAAAGTGGCATTTGAGCGTCTGTATGGCAAGTCACTGAAGAGCTGGATCAAGGTATGCTGTGATCAAGGAACCATTTAAGTGAAAACTTTAATTAAAATTTGTTTCTTGTTTTTGCAGGGCGACACTTCTGGCCACTACAAGCATGCCCTTTATGCACTGGTTGGGGAGCAGCGCTCATCTTAAGTTTATTCCTATTTATTAACTATTCAAATTAAAATCAAAAATCAAAACCATACAAAAAAAAAAAAGGATCCAATTTTATTCGAATATGTATTCTCTTTTTCCCATGTATTTTATAATAATTTACATATATACATACGTTACGTACACACACGCCCAGGGAGATGGACAATGATGATGATGATTCGTCATGATGACCAACATTTTGTAGTCACTAAGTGCTCACAGATATTACCTGAATTGTCAATTTGTTATAAACATTTTTTTAAGCAGACTCAAAAGCCAAATTTTTGTAATCCACACTCACACACTACCACAACACACACTACCACACTACATACATTCAAGAGCCACAACGAT
The DNA here is from genome assembly GCA_018150905.1 of Drosophila ambigua. Taxonomy (NCBI): domain Eukaryota; kingdom Metazoa; phylum Arthropoda; class Insecta; order Diptera; family Drosophilidae; genus Drosophila; species Drosophila ambigua. The sequence goes on along the minus strand of JAECWS010000151.1, from coordinate 1,494,079 downwards.
ATACCCTTACACATCTATTTATTTGTATTAAGTGGAATGCATTCTTTAAATTGTACAATAAAAAGGAAAAGAAGACAAAAACAAGAACAAGAACAAAACAACACAATCAAATGCAAATAAAGATTAGGTTTACTTTATCCAACTGTGTCTCAAAAATGTAACTCTATTGCCTTTGCCTTTGAAGCATTTAAAAAACTTTCGAAAAACATACACCGAAATATTATACATTAAAAATATGCATTTTGAGTCGTTAAAATTTTATAAATACATAAATACACACAAACATATAAATATCATACGTTTATTGTATTTGGAAAATGGTTTAAAAAAAATACAAAGGCCTTCTACAGTTTGCTCGCAAATTAATAAATTATTATAAATGGTGTGTAGTTTTTGTTTATTGGGTTAACAAATACACTAAAACACTACACTAATCTGGGCAGCATTTTTTTATTTTAGCTCAATTTCTAAACTATTGCCAACCGAAATCAAAAATAATAATGCATAAAATCAACATTTTTGCCGGATTTTTGCAATTATCTAAAAAGTTCCAAGTTTTTTCTGCAAATGTATATGTAGCATACATGTAAGATTACATGACACAGGTAACTGTCGCTGGGTCACATAGAAGCTGCTACATTTTAGGCTACACTACAACTACATGCTCAGAATCAGCGTTCCAAGGGAATTCAAAAATAAAACACATTTAAAGGATGTCGGTTTTCTTCGCTATATTTGAACCCATCTGGGCATGGCATGGCTTCTTTCGATGGGTAAACTCTCCCTCGATTGAGTTGCGATAAACCGCCAAAATTAGTTTAGGTGTCACTGCGAGTGCCACAATGAAAAAGAATATATTTTACTTCATGACGCGAACCTCGATGAACATGGAATCGTTGCGCAAATAATTGCGACTGGTGATGACCTTGTGGGGTATGTGAAAGTACTGATTGGTCTGGATGAAGTCGTCGCTCTTCTTGCGCACAAAAATTGTCTTAACATAGTCCTGGGCCTCCAACAGATTCGAGCATTGATCACGGATAATAACCTCGGCCTGCAGGCGACAGGGCCACGCCAGCAGTGGATCGTATTCTCCGGATAGAACATTGAGGCAGGCAATCAGATTGCGCCCCTTCCAGGTGCCCTTGCCATTCAAATATATATCCAGCTGGGAAGGGAGAGGGAAAATAATAAAACAAAAAATAATACAAATGTTAGATGGAAAGATGAGATGAGGTCTCACCCTCAAAGCATAGCCAAATGCCTTATTGGAGAACATGGCGGAATGCAAAATGGTGTCATACTGCTTGGCCTCATCCAGCTTTTTGGAGTAATCCTTAATGCGAAATATCAGATGACCTGCAATTAAATATTCGCAAATTAACAAAAACCAAACCCTGTATGTGCCTCCTGGACGTTCCGCAGTTACCCCGTATATTCTGTACGCTGGCAAGGCGCTGTTGCATGGCCATTTGGTTCTCCATGTCGGATAGATTCTGCATGGTCTGGTGCAGTGATCGATCCAGATCCTGTACCACATTCTGCAGCTTGTCGCAGCGCTCCTCCGTTTCGCAGACGATATTCTTGACATTCTTGACCTCGTAGTCCAGGGTGGCCTGTTTGTTGGTGGCATAGTCGCTGGTGCCCAGTTTGGTTTTGATATCCTCGTTGATTTGCTGCAGGAACTCCTCAATGCGAAAGAACTTATCCCTAAAATACGATCCCTTAAGCTAGATGTTAACAGACTTTTTCGAACGGCTAGCCAGCACTCACCGATTCAGTCTTTCGTTTTCGAAGATCAGTTCTTCGAGCTTGAGGATGTTGTCGTTCAGCTGGTTCTGGTGGAAGGTCACATCGATGGACAGCTGATTCACCAGCTTCTGCGCCTCATCCAATTTGATCTCGACCTGCTCCTTCAAAGACTACACCAACAGAGAAAGAGAGAGCGAACAATAAACAATTGTCAGAAACGAGAATCGATTGGGGAATCGATTGGGAACGGGGACACACCTGCGTGATATTGCAGCAGTATTGAAAATCAATTTGATTTTGCTCGGCGACATAGGCCCGCTGCGAGGCCTCCTCCTCCAGCTGGCGACGCAGACCGCCCAGGCTGTCGTCCGTGCCACGGGTCCAGTCCTCGACCACTTGATTCTGCTTGCGTATATTGCCCACATCGGTGATGAGATGCAACCGCTGGCGTATCTCCTCATTGAGCACCGATCGTATGGTGCTGATGTCCTGCTCGAGCACCTGCAGCCGATGATCGGACTGCTGCTGATCCAGCCTATCCATGCTGACACTCAGTCGCTGATTGTGCAGATTCTTCGAGCGTGGACACTCCTTCAAATGGGAGCGCATGCGAATGCGCGGTATAAACACCTGACAGCTATTCGGGCACTCCTCCAGCACCTGACCGCAGTGTATTAGATGTTCCTGCAAACAAAACAAAAAACAGCACGTAGATCGATCAGTATTTGATCACAGCCCAAAATGGAATGCATACTCACTGTAAATGTCTGTGCATCGAACCATTCATTGCAGAACAGGCACGAGGATTTTTCATACTTGATAATTGTTGTGGATTTGGGCTGGTTCTGGTTCTGGCTCTGGCTCTGTGTCTGATTGTCCGATAGGTGATCTTCTGGCCGCGTCAATGCCTTGTTCAACGACATAATTTGTACGAAATATAAGTATTTTTTATAAGAATAAATTAACGCACTGGCGTAGCGAGAAACCGCCCTAAACTAAACTAAATTCCGTGTTGAAAATAAATGATTATGAATTTCTTTTGCCCCATAGTCATGCACACACACACACACAGATACACTTAGCTAGATACAGCTACATTAGGGCGTCCGTGAAATCTATACCACTACTGATAGCACACGTCGAACATTTGATTTGGGGAACACAATCGAATTATTTCTACGAGTATATTGACCATTGACTAACCCAGCGAACTCTGCGCCTGCTCTCCATAAAACACAGCTAACCCAAGCAAATAGGTGCTCTGCTCTGCTCTCCAGTAACGTATTCCATCGGGCAACATATAGCCGCGAATGAACCAGGCCCATGCCCATGAGTATGCACGTTGGTATGCCCCTGGTATGCCCTGCCCTCCACTGCCCTGCCCTGTATCTTTATTGTCGCACCTGTAACGTTGTACCCTGCCTGCTACATACATACGTATGCTATATACACACCAGTCTGCGAGAGATATCATTATCAATGAAAATGGCTTCACAATCAAAAGTTCTGGTATTGCCACAGCGAAATGCGAATGAGAACGACGCCATCAGCAGCAAAAGATAACATAACGGAACGCTGCTCGGGGCCACAGTGGGGCCGCCATACCGACCGAACAGGTGCCCCTACGCCCCTAGATGGGGCTTTGCGACAGACAGCCCTCTGAGTATTATGACTCAGGGACTGCGAAACGGACTGGAGGAATCGTTGTCAGCAACGAAAATAGTTGCCAAAATCCAATGCAAATAATTACTGATAATGGCTGCGAAAGCAAGTAAACAAATATAAGCAGACTCATATGTACAGTGTGCACACCTTTCTGCAATGCCTTCTTCACAAGTGAGGGCTTTATTAACTTAAAAAAATTGTTTGCTGCATTTTCTGCTTTACTGCCATCCTTTTTTGTATTTATGTGGCCAGAAGAATAGGGATACTTAGTGCATTAAAAATAAGTATTATTTATAGAACTAGGAAAAAATACAACAAAAAAAAGAATATGGATATGAACATGGACGTGGATGTGTTTCGTTGAAACCAATATGAATCCATTGAGAAATTTCTATTCCAGATAACTAATCCTCATACTTGCAGAACGAAAAGAAAATAAAATGCTGCCAAAGATACAAACAGGATCAGAATTTTTAGACTCCATTGCTGCTGGTCAACTAAGAGAAGACTATGGGGCTTAAAATCTAGAAATACTCGTACACTAGGAAAACTCCCACTCAGTTGGAATTCGGTTGGAATAGAAATCTGTGGCATACCTGGTAATTATGAAAACATATGAAAAAATATATAAACTTGGGTGAATTCCCGTGCCTTTGTCATTCTTTAAACAATATTAATGAATATCAATTTTTTTATTGGGAATAAAGGCTTTTAATAACCACTAAAAAAATGGCAATGTTGAAACATTATTATAAATGTTAGAAAGCTTTCCTTTATCTGCATATGTACATACATTGGGGCACGAGCATGAAAGATCCACTCGAACCAGGCCAAAAAATTAATTGCTGTCTAGTGCAAAATATTTTCGAAATTTATTTCAATAAAAACTATAGAGCTCTCGTCCGATGCAAATTAAAGATATGGAGACGCTTTGTTCCAAAATATAAGTAATTTAGGAATATAGAATAGGTATGTTTGAGTACAGTTTAATACATATGGTACAAACATATATTAAGCTCTCTGTACGCATACTTTCAAGCAGACAAATGTATAATTTAGACTGAAAACTTGAATACTTACGAGCAAGCCATAGAAACAATATTAGCTTGAGGCCTCCATGGCTTCACGACACATTTAATAAATAAATTTAAAACATATCGAATATAGATAAATAACAAAAATAATCCCCATCCAATGTCTTGCCTATTCCCATTGAGAACAGAACTGCAATGCCGCCCAAAAACTGTAGCGCAGTCTCTGCCTCTTCAGCTACTCCGATGCTCCTATTTACAATGGAGAGTAGAGAGTAAATTAGTTTCTGGTACGCCCCCCCGAACTGGATGTGGCTCCATGGCAGCGACACACACAGATAGCACCCAGATAGCATTGTATCTGCCATGAGCGAAGAATTTTCGTAGTGCGCGAGATCAGGGTCGTCGAGATAAAGACAGCATTTCGATTTTTTCAACAAAACAATAGTTTTTTTTTCTTAAGAAAAAAAAGAAGATATGTACACATAAGGGGGGCGAAATAAATAAATAAACAGTATAAAAAAAAGACTATGGCCTAGGATGGTAGATTACAGGTAGGTGGACTCGAATTTCTCGCGCATTTTCAGCTTTCGCTGCTTGCCGGGAAAGATGCTAAAGTGCTTGATATTGAGGCCACGCTGCAGCATACGGATGGTGAAGTCCGGCAGCAGGCAGGCCACAGAAACGAGCAAGACCCACAGCCAGACTGGCAGGGAGGCCAACAGATTGTTGTAGGCCCAGTATATGTCGGTGTCGTAGTCCCTAAAAAACAAAAAAAAACAACAAGAAAATAGAGTTATGACTGTGCGGTGCGACTGGGCAGTGGTTGGAGCAAGCACTTACAGATTGATAACATTGTAGATAACCGTTGTGATCATAAAGCCCAGTATGGAGATAACCAGCGTAAAGATGTACCAATACGACAGATACATCGACTCCAGCCAGAGCTTGAGGTTCACCACAATCACCACGCCCCAAATGAGCAGCGTGCCAAAGCAGGAGAAGGCCGCCGTCTGGCCCACGCTCAGGATCACATTGTTGAAGGAGAACATGCAGAAGGCAAAGTAAAATATGATCACCGCATGGTACATGGCAAAGAGCACCCACATCAGGAAGTAGGGCCAATGCAGCTGCCTGTTGTCCGTATTCTTTTTATACAATTGCGGGGTGCTGCAACCACAAAAAACCAAAAAGGGATTTAAGATTTCTCCTTTAGCATGCAATTCTGTTGGGCTTACCTCATGAGTTTCTCCTCGGTGTAGGGCTTCTCGGTGATGGCAATGAACAGAATGGGCAGCGATGTGTAGATCACATTGTAGAGCGTCAGAAAGAGCGAGTCGTAGACCGAGGAGGAGGAGAATAGCGTATGGAATTGGAACAGAAACATAATGCCCATGAACACAATGTTCTTGTAGAAAAAGTACAGCACCAGCAGCGAGAGTCGCACACTGTGATAGTGTCCGTGCACCAGCAGCAGTCGCTTCAGCATACAGAACTTGGCAAAGGCAAAGTCGGCACAACGTGCCGCCTGCCTGCCCTCACGGCCCATTATGCCAATGCCCACATGGGCCTCCTGTATCATGGACACATCGTTCGCACCATCGCCAATGGAGGCCGTGTTGTAGTTCTCATTGGATGACTTGATCAGGGCCACCACCTCGCTCTTCTGCAGCGGACTCAGGCGACAGCAGAGCACGGCCGTACACTTGACGGCCACATCGCGAAACTCCTTGGCCACCTCGGACAGGGCTACGGCCAGACTCTTGCCATCGATGAGCAGGGCACACTCCTGGCCAATGCCAAAGATGATCTCACGATCGAGAGCATTCAAATGGAGCAGCATATCCTCGCGGTTCTTGCACTCGATTATAAAGTACTTTTTGGCATCGGGCGGTATGTGGCCACACGACAGGGCTATGTTCAGGGCCGTTTCCACCTTGTCGCCGGTTAGCACCCAGATCTTAATGCCCGCTGCTTGCAGGGAGACCAGCGTATCGGCCACATCGTCCTGCAGGGCATCCTCCACAGCTGTGGCCCCCAACAGGTCGAGATCTAGAAAGCAGAAAGCCGAAAGCCGAAAGCGATTACTTGATTCGTTCTCTGTCTGATGGCTGCTCGGCCACTTACCGCTCTCAATCTTCGAGTAGCACTCCTCGCTTAGCTGCTTTCGGTTTTCGAGCGAACTGTTTGCCTGTGCCAGTTCCTGCAGGAAATCACGATACTCCTCCTCGCCAATCATGCGCCGTGCTATGGCCAGAGTGCGCAGGCCGAGGCGTGCAAAATCGCTGATATGATGATCCGTTTTGGTCACCAGATGCGCCGAACTATTGGCACACAGCGGAAAGACATAGCTCTCGGCGCCCTTGGTATAGATCCACTTCTTGCCCTCCGCATCGCGCACTATGACACTCATCCGCTTGCGATCCGATGTGAATTCGAGCACATGCAGTCGATGGAACTTCTCCTCCTTCGGCTTGCCAATGGTGAAGGGTCGCTTGTAGTCCAAGTGCGGCGGCACAATGCGTACGCTGAGTATCTCATCATCGTCGCCGGTGTAGACGAGGCCCAGATTGGCGCAGGCCTCCACCAGGGCCTTTTCATCGGGACTCGAGGCCTGATAATCGAGGGTGCTAGAAGGCAATTAAGAGCGTAAGAGCTGGCACCTGGTAATGGCCAATGAACTTACAATATGAAGTCACGTATCTCGTTCTTTCTGCGCTGCGATTCGGCACGCACCAGGATGGTCGGCTGGCGGGTGAAGGTCGGTGCCGCATACGACTCGCGTGAATGGGTGCTGGGAGAGCGGAAAATCGCACTGGTGGACGGAGTGCTGCTGCTGCCAATGGGGTGCGACAGGTAGGCATTGGGCGCCCCATACGAATGGGCACGGCGATGGCCAAGTGCCGCACCATTGTGGGCCTCGCCGAACTGCGGCAGGTCCCTCTCTGAGGTAGAGCGTTGGAATTGCAATGAAATTGGACGTATGTGGGGCGAATGGATGGGCGAATGCAGGCCACCAGCTCCATTGCTGGAGGAGGAGTTGCCAATGCCGCTGCCGTTGCCTCCATTCAGCTCAGTCTGATTGATCTGCGTGTCGCTGGGTGTGGGCGCAATGTGCACCCGGTTGGCGGCACGGGCGAAGTTCGGGCTACGTTTAACCACCTGCGGCCGCTTGCGTCGCTCCACGCTGTAGCTGTCATCGCTGACCAGCAGGGGATTTACATCCGAGGAGGAGGTTATGGTGGCACCACCACCACCGCCGCCGCCATTCACACCATTCGGATGGGCGGACACCGAATTCTCAATGTTGTTGCTGACATTTAGTTCGCTCTGTTGACTAGAATTGTGGCTCTCCTCGGTGATGTCTGATATGGAGTACATTTCGGGGGGTCCCGACTTGTTGGCTGTGACCGCGGCTGGCTCCTTCTTGGTGCTGCTGGCATCGGCCTCCTCCAGCGAGCCAGCGGCCACCTGGACAGTGTGGCAGATGGTCAAGGCCTGAAAGAATATGCGCTGATCCGCCTGCAGATCGAATTCAATTAAATATTGTTAAATGAGAATTTCAGTTTTGGGACTTGCATTGAACTTGTTTATGTCCAGCAGGGCATGGGTCTCCTCCTCCTCCAGGCGGGTCTTCTTGAAGTGAAACTTGCGACCCGCTATCGAGCACTGCTGGAAGTTCATCTCGTTCTTGGTCAGAGTGCCCGTCTTGTCCGAGAAGAGTATATTGATCTGGCCCAGCTCCTCGTTGAGGTTCGAGGTGTTCACGACACACTGCTGATCGGTTTCGTTCTCGTACAGCTCCATGTCCCACTCCATGAAGAAGCCGCCAATGACGCGCTGCAGCTCAATGGTGACATACAGCGATATGGGTATCAGATAGTTGAATAGAATCAAAAAGGACAGATAGTCCTGCAGGAACTGCTTGACACTGTAACTGTCCGTGGCATCGCCCAGATAGGTTAGCTTTGGTATCACAAAAAGCTCATTATAGCTGCAAAACATACAGAAGGATATGGTTACAGGTTTCAAAATATGAAAGTGATGATGTGGCAGCACACACTCACCGTTTGAGGAAATACAGCAGCGTGACTATGGCTATCAGGGTGACCAGTATGACAATCAGAAAGCGATTGATGTACGTCTCGCTGGAGGAGTTCTTGTTGCGTGTGAGACGACTGTTGAGCTGCAGCTTGGTGATCATGCCCGTGTACACGGCACAGCCAATCACACACTCTGTGTTCTTGACACGTGACCCACGCAGCAGCACATTCTCAGCGGACAAGGGCAGCACACGACCTTCGCTGCCCTTCAGCTCGATTTTGCCATTGAAGCTGTACAGATCTGTGGTGGGCGTCTCGCACTCGATCATGCCCAGCTTGTGCATATCCTTCAGATCGACAGTGGGCAGCTCTCGGGGCACCATCAGTGTCTTTAGATTCGATTCGCCATCCAGATTGGCGGTGGTTATGAAGCACTTGCCATGCGGATCTGTGGTGCGCAACAGCACCAAATCGCATGGCACATCACAGTCCTTTTCCACCACCACCAGGTCACCGGGCGCCACATCTTGTGATTTAATGATGGCCTCTACGCCATCCCTGATAATAGTAACTAAATAATTATGGTTTAATATATACTACATAGAGTGGGGTGGGGATCTTTTGGGTACGCACCTGGTGAGGCATTCACAACGTTATCTGTTCGAAAACGCAGAATATCTTCATAGCCCTGCTTGGCGGCAGTGACAGCAATCACGAATACCAAGGGCAGCAGTGAGGTCATTGGCGACACAGGACTATCTACAGAAGCAACCAAATAAGTATTGAGAAATATATATATTGGGGCACAGAACATAAGTGGGACTGGGACTGGGTCTGGTGCGCTGAGCTGAATATTTACCAATTAAGAGCGATATTATTGTCATCACCAGGAAGTAGAAATTGGCAATGCGTCGAAATTGTTCCAATAGATTTTGCGGCAGAAATGTGATCAATGTATATTTTGTTGATTTGATGCGATTCTGATTGGATGGCTTCTTCTTTTTGCCCAAATCGGGTCCGCCAATTTGTATTTGAAGCCAATCATTTATTGTGCTGACTCTGGAGCCCTGGGGAACACAAACAGGGTTGAAACAGGCGATAACAATAACGAAAATAATCGTTTCATTACAACTTAAATCGATAACAAGCGGAACAACAGGGATCAGAGAGGATCAACCCTTAACGGGGCCCTGGGCAACTAACAATTTGGGGCGCTCTTTTTTCTCACGCCCCTTCTTTGAAATGAACTATAACTATAGTATATATAGCATATAAATATAGTATAGTACATATAAATATAACTTTTTTGCTTGTTTAATTGAATCGTATTTTAGTTTTCAGTGGCTATTATAGTTTTATTCATTATCGGGGCGGGCCCAAGGCAACTGCCTTTCCTGAGCGTAAACATAATATTTTATGCTATATCTGTGGAATTTCTTATGATGTATGGAGTATATTATGGATATTATCAATCATTCCACTAACTTCGAAGCCCTGGAACTGAACAGCGTTGATATAGCGATAAAGAAACAATCGTTTAATCACAACTCAAATCGATAACAAGCCGCAACATATGCTATTTCTCAGGAATTTGTATTATCAAGCGGCTCGTTTCTATTTGCTGAACTGTGAATCAGCTTTCATTATCTACACCCCAATATGTGCTAAACAAAAAGAAAATAAATACTTTTCTCAAGAAGGGTGTGCTCTGCCACCCCCCCATCCCAGCCATGTGCATAAAGCAGTGACTGACTGACGAATCTTTTTTTTTCATCCAACTATCAATATGAATATGTTTGGGTAAAGGTTAATGGGGTTAATAAATATATACATATATATATAGACACTCTGTTAGCTCTTCCTATGTGTCGCATGGAACTACATATATAGTTTCGTTTAAAAAAAAAGTTCTGCACACACACACACACACACCTTACGCCTGTGCCATTGGAATGTCTCCTTCAGATGATAATAGTGGCTGTCCTGGGAGTCTCCCAGCCAGACACCTCCGGCTGGCGCTTGTGGATAGGAGCCAAAGCGATCGATGCGTCGAAAACCGCTGAATTGCTCATGGCCAAAGAAATTCATTGTCTAACTTGCATACTTGAAGCAGTGAGCATTTGGTAGCGTAGCTGTTCGCGTGCAAGATCATTTCTCTCTCTCTCTCTCTGACTCTTTCCCTCACTCGCTTTTTTTGTGGGTGGGATTGTTGGTTGTTGTTATTGCTGTGTGTAACCAAACAAACACCTGGATGTGGGTTGTTGGCTGTTGCTATTGTTTCGAATACGGGGGAATACGGATACTCGTTTTGTTATTGTTATTGTTATTCCATTTGTAGCGCCCGAAACCGCGTATCGACGACTTTTTCTCAACACACACATTTAAATGTATAACCTTAAAACGATGTTAAGTGGATAATTTTAACACTTCAATTGAAAGGTTCTATGATGCACGTCCACGTCCATTGTAGCACATGTCTCTGCTGCTCGTACCCGTACCCGTATATATATATTTACATATGTACATATATCATCTATTCTATAGATCTGTGCGTGGTACATATTTGTCTTTCGTGTTTACATGATTTAAACTCTATGAGCAGACAAGCTTTCACGTAATGCAAATCCCGCAAATAAAATGCTTTACAGCTGTGCAGCGGTTGTAGCATTAGCTCACATCATAATCCTTATAGATCACTAGTATCCTTCTATCTGAAGCCAACCGATCGATATTTATTCACACTCGACGAACAAAAAAAAACCGACAGCAACAAATACAAAACCAGAGGTAGGTAAGAGGTAAGAGAAGAGGTAAAAAAAAAGAAAACAAATAGCGCGCACTCGCGAGATGCCCGCCGCCTGATAGTGTGTTGTGCGCCACTTAAAAGCCGTTCTCAAACTGAGAATTAGATCTGCATTTCCATTCCCATTTCCATTCTCATTCACAGGCAGCTTCAGGTCGTCTCAAAACCCATTCTCAGCTTCGGGGCACAGCCACAGCTGGCGGAACCAATAAAACGCTCGAAACTTATTGACGTCGCTACGTCGGTCGTCGTCGGACGAAGTTTTGCGATCTACTCCGTATTCCTATGGCTGAATAGTAGACACACAAACACACAGTAATTGCTCTCACATAGTTGATGGGGTGGGTTCAAAGTGCATCAATGATGACGTTCCCAGTCAAATAAAAAAAATCACATGAAAATTTATTGTTTGAGCTTCCCATGGGTGAATTTGTTTTTGGTTTTTGGGTTCTACTGAACCTGGCAATTGCTTTGCTCTTAAAGGTACGAATGTACTACGAATTTGGCCGAGGTTGTATGTCATAAAATAGATAAAGTCCCATTTATTTAGGTACCTACATATACATATATGTAGTTCGTTTAGACAGTAATGTATCACCCGATTTAAGGTGATATTTTAGTTCGAACTCTGATCTGAGCATGGCACCAATACAAGCTTCCGTTTTGCCTGCTGTACACGCACACAAACACACTGCAAAACATGTGCATGCCTGCATGAGCATGCGCAGCCGAATCGATTCGTTGGCATTCGGTATTCGCTTCATTTGGCTGAGTCAGTATTTGCATCTGTATCTCAGCTTTTTCGTTCCGTTGAACGGCTCATCCCAAACTGACTGGACGCCATTTTTACTGCGTTGCATGCAAAAATGTGGTTTTTTTTTTCTCGCTCATTCTAGAGTTGTATTTTCTGACTGAAGCAAAGATTCTAGATCAAAAACATTAACGTAGCATAGATAAAGCTGTGATGTGATTTTATCAATATCAAGAGGGGATACCCCTTATTTTGATTCTGCAATTTCTGTTTTCAACGATTGATTGAGTCTGTTGAAGTAAACCAAATTCAGGCTTCGAGCCCATTTGGCTATAATGGCTTAATGTAAAACGTGTACATATGTACATATATGAATGCAGTAAATATGGCAAACAAAACAAAAATATGCTTAAAGGCACATGAAATGAAATAAAATGTCTGTTGCTGCTTTTAAACCTTTTAGAGCGTACCCAACCTTATTTGAATTTGACTGATAGCTGACACACGTGCTACATTTTTTCTCTCATGCTATGTATCTCTCTCTTTGCAGCAAATGTAACAAATGCCTAATGTCATAACACCAAGGGCCATAGCCCTTCACGACTGCGTGGCCAAACAAACTTGATTAGGAAGCACAAGCAAAGAAGGCCCTTAAGCCACGCACGCGTCCGTCTCATCTCTAGGCAGAACTCAGCGAAAGATTTCAGCGAAAATTGAGGCATTATATATGTATGTAGTTGAAAATTTCTGATAAATGCTGTCGTTAAGTGTTGGCTTAGCGAAAAATATAACTGTTGCTTATTTAAATAGGTTTCCCCATCAAAGTTAATGAAATAATATGTCGATGTGGTAAATCCATTGCCGCTCAATAAATTTTGATTATAGCGACAGAATTCTGTCGAAATTTGTTTTCTGTTTTTAATGTAATCTTTTGACTTTTTGGTCTCGGTGGATCTCGTCAGAGAAATGCCCATATGTATGCATGTATATAAATAAACTGTGAACTAGCAATATTATTGTACAAAAAGACTTTGGATTTCCCTTTGTCGTACAGCAACAAATGCCATCTGTGTGCGTCAGTGATGGATTTAGGGTGCTATCAACGCTCGTATCGGTAAGATTATATGCACATCCATACTTGAACACTGCATAATGCGTTGGGTAACGGATATATGTACATCCAAGCAGTTTCCGTGACATGTTGAAATGTCCTTCAAATGCAAATCGTGCCCCATACATATTCCGGATTAAATCTGCCGCCAGTTTGTTACCAAAATATCTAACCGTATCGACACTTCAGTACACTGCGCAGGTTTATAGCTGTTTGCCTCCGAAATGCGAGTATATAGAGATTACTGGACAGATAAAAGGCACCACCACTCACACAGTAAAAAAAATATTAAAAAATTGATGGCTATGATCTAATACTCCGGAAATAGGCACGGGCACCGGGCACTGCTTTATCGGTAAAGCAGTTGGCCATTTTTTTCTTTTTTTTTTTGTTGTAATCGAAACTCACCCTTTTGCGAAGAACTTTTTCGAACATCTTGTCCATGTTTGAGTTTTAATCCGTGACTTATCCACGAGTTACGGGTAGGAGTAAGCGAGTAAGCGAGTAGCAGTTGCCTTTCCTCCTAGGCTCATATATTCACACTTTTGGGGACAATGTGGCACGGCACCGACGCGAAACAATAGCATAACTACTACTGACCGATTTCTGTATCTCTGCCGACAAATACTTCGTTTAACTCGAATTGGTCGTATTGCTTATCGGGGGGGAATATATACCTCTGCTGGAAAACCAATAGGCCAACCAATCTTCCTCTCTCTCTCGCTCACGCTCTTTTTCCCTCTCTCTGACGGTTTATATGCTGTTGTCCAATGGTTTTTTGAGCAAAGGATTGGCCACCGCCGGCAAACCGAAGCTCACACACTCTTTGCCCAGAGATAAACCAATCTTATCTGCCGAACGGAGACTGTTTTTGGTGACATCTAGGCATTCGCTGCTACGTTAAATGTTGCACAAAATCGTTGGTATAAGAGTATAAGAGTAGCGCCGGTTTTCCGTATTCGAATCAGGCTCGAACGCCAATCATTTCGGGCAGAGAGACGTCATCAAAGTGCACACACGTTATCTTTATAGGTTACAACTTGCTTATCTACTTTACAGGTTTCATTTCCAACAACTTTGACTGTCAAAACTACAGAAACCCTTAATAACAATCCACACACACACACAAAAAAGAACCTTCAAAGACTCAACTTTCGATTCGATTGTGAAGTTTTGTAAACGATCACGAGAGCCGATTGATAGCTGGTTAAAAAGTGCCAACGAGAGAGGCGCATTCGGAGGAGGCCGCCAGCTAACATCCGTGCAAGAGAACTTTGGTAGCACTACGAGTGATACGAGTGTAATCCAATCCGATATTGCCCGTGGCCCGTACTCGTAGCGTTTCTCTTTTGAGGCTTGCACTCTCTCTCTCGCTTGACGCGAGACCGACCCCTGCCCATATCTAAACACATACTGCCAAAAAAAAAAAAACACAAAAACTGATAAGATTATAATAATAATATCTAAGTGCCCGAGCACCACCGCCTCAGCCACCTCAGCTGACTAATCGGAAGAGCGAAACCCATCAAAACTGGAGCCCGCCGCACTGAAGAGCCCAGCCCAAGCCCCAGAGCGACGGGTGCTTGGGTAGCTCTCGCCTGGCACTTCATAATACGAGTGCATACACTCGTACCAAGTATTTTTATTTGATGTGATATCTCAATCCTTTCGTCACCATGATTGAGGAACTTTTTCGCACTGCCACTGGCCCTGGTAGATCTTGAAGTAGTTGTCATATTGCAATCCATAAACATTGTTTCGATATCAGACTTGCTTCGGTATCAGGCGGGGGTGCGTTAGACCCCACTTTTACAACATTGGATTTCACAATTATTATGCACGCTTTGGTTATAGAGTAAAGCAAAATTTCTTATGCGTAGATAGGGTATTTCTTGATTGCCGAAGCTTCAAATACTCTTCATGGTTCGATGCGAAGAGACATATTGTCTCAATCTGTAAAGTTTGATTGGCATATCTTTGGACACACACAAAGATCGTCTGCACTTAATCTAATCTTATGGTTAGACTTTTCGAAGATATGATATAAATAGTTCTTGATTTTTTTTTAATATATAATTCACGATTATTAATATTTGAGATTGTGCAGAGGTTTTTTAAACGCTTAAAATTTCAGATATATTTATAAGAAATTGCGAGAGCTTTAACATATTTTTTTGCTGTTATGTTTTGGTTCGATTTCAACTTTCAATCCAAGAAAAAAAGTTTAAAAAAATTATACACAATTTATAAGGAATATTTTCAAAAAATTTCACGAGTTGCCTAACATTTCACTTATAAAAATATTAACATATTACTCATTTGATGATGATGATGATTCAACATTTTTGGCTCAGGGGGTTTATTCACTTATGCTCTAACTGGGATCCTTGGGTAAACATACCATTTTGCTTGTGTTTAAATCGAGAGGTTTTCGTGTGTGCTGCGCCGCGCACCGACTGCGCCCGAGGTCCTGACTGAACCAGCAAGCTCAGAAGCAAATAAAAAAATATATATTCAATTTTATTGTTCACAAAATAATGTGGTTGAGGGGGCGGGTGGATATGATGTGTCTGTTGTGTTTTTTATATACAAGCTTCAGGTGGAAAGAGAAGCCTTCCACGCGCAAACTGATCTATCGGCAAACTGTCGAAGAATCGTTGATAGCGATACCCCCACTAACAATCATACATATGTATATGTACATACATTTGTGCGCCTGGCTGGCCTGTACATACGTAGACGACGTACAGCCCATACCCATACCCATACCCATACCGAGACCAGGCGACTTATACCTACTTATAGATATTGTTAAATGCGTGCAAAAACTAAGTACAGGAGGGACAGGGAGCTGCTGCATATGAGGCGGCGGCGATACTCATCTATAAATCGCACACAGAGAGTTCTCGGTCAGAAAACATCAATATTGCAGAGAGCATGTGGAAATACTAAGCCATGGGAATGATCGCCTCTCTGGAGGCTCTCTTAACCCAAGGCAGACGGCTGTCCGTGCGCGATTTGCCATTAGCCAAAAGAGAGATAAAGTCGATAACAATATCTTATCGTGTATAGCATTGAATCAAACAGACCCACACACACACACACATAGCACTCCTCCTACTCTGACATTTGAGCAACTGTATCTGGACTGAGACTTGACTCACCGCCGATAGATTGGATTGGATAGGATAGTGTCTGTTGCGTCTGTGGCGCACAGTCGATGGCTAAACAATATTTCTTGGCCAAAACTCGTACATACATACCTAATACGGTATACCTGTGACAATATTTCCAGTCAAAAAATTAACCAAAACAAATTTCCATAAAGGAAAAGCTATCTGTTGATGGCCAGAAATACCCATGTTAACCCATGTTCAACGAGCATGCATATGACCAGCGTTACTCATTCTCCCCATGTGGGTTTCTTTCCCCCACTTGATTGATCAGGCATAAATTGGTTTGGAGTCTTCCCCATTTTGATTTGTGTCGAGTGCAAGTGGGAGTGTGCGCACCCATTCGTAGGGCATTTTTACACTTTAAGCCTGCAAGAAATAACATGGAAATGTGTTGAATGAGAGAATATTTATTCAAGCATCGGATGAATATCCATAAATAAATTCTGCATTTAACTAAATTTATTTGGCTGAATATGCAACGTTTCCACGCACAAAACTCTGACCAACAAAAGATAGGAATGCCCCTTAATATATTTATCAAACATACAGTGTAATACAAACAACAAAAAGTAATCTTCTTTATTACTAGCTGTACCCGGCAGCGCTGCACTGTGGCACATTGTGGCTGCATGGGTGAGAAGTGAGTCGAATAATACGTTTAATATAAATTTATTTTGGGGGGTATTAAATACCCAATATTCCATTCCCGCTTCCGTTTCCGTCATCTTCAGTTGATCGACTATCATTCCGATTCCGTTTCCCGCTACGCAAATGAATGCTTCGTGCTAAAACTAACGTCTTTCGAGCTCAATTTCCCTGTTCATTGTTTTTAACAGTTATCTCGCTATTCGGGACGGAGACAAATTTAAAAAATCAAAATCCATGAAAATCAGTCCAGCCGCTCCAGTCCACTTTTTCTATAGTTTTTCCAATTTTGTAGCGATCGAGGGCGATCTGCCCAGCTGTTCTCACGTGATTGATGCACTATATATAAATATTTAGATTTTGTGTAATTAATTAATTATATAAAACAGTAGAAAAAAAATTAATAAAATTATTATTATACATATGTACATATGTACATATGCGTGTACATTTCACACATGCTTAGGAAACGGTCTCGCTTTCGTCCGAGATCGGACATTGACTGAAAGGAAATGTGTGTGTCACCAATGCGTGCATTTTCCGACACTTAGTCACAGCCATGATTTATTTATTGCGATTACGCTGTACTCCAAATTGGTAAGTGCCATTGTCTGCCCGAAGTCTGGGCATGTACGGGAAAGTACTTAAAGTATTTATTGAATTTTAATGCATTTAAATTAATTTTTAATGGTTGATTATGGTTATGGGCACTATAAATATTAGTTAATTGGAGGAATCGAATGAAACTGAGAAAAAAGTATTGGAAGAGAGACTACCTTACCTTATAGCGGATGTGGAATCATTAACTCTCGGACCATCCAAGCCATCATCATATAAATTTTGTCTCTTATAAAGCATCCATCAATACCAAATAACCCTAAGAAATGCTCATCTAAGGACCAAAACCAAACAAACATTTTCATAGAGGGCTTCAAATGTCTATAACTATTTACGAGTATTTATGAAAATTTAATAGCATATTTTTGGGTGCATGCATCCTATTAACAAAGCAGTTGAAATTTTTCATCATATTTTAAAAAGCATCATAAATGTTATTAGTTCTACCAGAAAGAAAATTTTTTTTTGCAATTTATTTTTTTTTTTTTTTTTTTTTTTTTTTTTTTTTTTTTTTTTTTTTTTTTTTTTTTATTTTTAAAAAATTTTTTTTATTTTTTATTTTTTTTTTTTTTTTTTTTTTATTTTTTTTTTTTTTTTTTTTTTTTTTTTTTTTTTTTTTTTTTTTTTTTTTTTTTTTTTTTATTTTTCCTCTCCTTTTTTTTTGTTTTGGTTGTGGGGGGGGGAAGGGGGGGGGGGAAGAAGGGAGGGGAAAAGGGGTTTTTGGGAGGGGGTGGGGGGGAAACAAATTTAAATTTTTTTTTTTTTTTTTTTTTTTTTTTTTTTTTTTTTTTTTTTTTTTTTTTTTTTTTTTTTTTTTTTTTTTTTTTTTTTTTTTTTTTTTTTTTTTTTTTTTTTTTTTTTTTTTTTTTTTTTTTTCTTTTTTTTTTTTTTTTTTTGGGGGGGGGGGGGGAGGGGAATTTTATTTTTTTTTTTTTATTTTGGTGTTTTATTTTAATTTTATTTTTAAACTTATTTTTTTTTTTTTTTTTTTTTTTTTTGTAAAAAAGGGGGGGAACAAGAGAGAGAGAGGGAGAGAAAGAAAGAGAGACAGAGAATTTTTTTTTTATATTTTTTTAAATTTATTTTTTGTGGAGATTTTTTTTTTTTTTTTTTTATTTTTTCCTTCTTCTATTTTTACACAAATATTATATTCCTCTTCTTTTTGAGTACGGGTATAAAAACTTAAAATAGTTCAACAAAATATTGCATGTATTTATTTATTCATACACGATAAATCCTATGTTACTAACAATAGTTATAAGTTATAACCAAAACAAAAAAGCCTTCAGGCTGTCCCAAAAATATATATTAATATGTAAAAGCGAACTAGAAAATTAATACTTCTTGTTATTAATTCCTGGTAAATATCGTACCATTAGAGCGCACTAAAATTGAGTGGCAGCGAGAGTCCAGAGCTCAACGACCTTCACTTAATTTGGAAGCCAATAGAAACAGCTGCGATGGGTGGTAATCGGGTTGGTAGTATAACGCTCTGCTACTGCTACTGATTAGACCCGGCCAGAGCCCCACCAGATATCAAACGGATTTGATATGAGAATCTTAAATAGCCGCTAGATAACTCTAATCAATTTTGGCATGGTACCAAAAGGCTGTTAGACAGCGTAGTCAAACCAAAAATAAAGTGTTTGTGGGGTTATCGTGTAAATTTCGTAAAGGATTTATAGCAACGAAAAACTACAAGCAGTTACGTGCCTAAGCTGATACTCTATCTGCTCTGATATCCTATCAGATGAAGTTTATTAAGTTCAAAACGAAATTCAAATCCATTCTCTGACATGAAAGGAGGAGGAGAATCTAATCGAAAGATAGATAGATACTCCAAAAGTAGTGGGGGCTAACACTTGACTCCAAAGGCGTACAGCTAATCTACGAGTATTTATTTTGTCAGCGGAAATACAAATCAAATCAATAAAAAACATTTACAAAACAAAACATACAAATGGATTGGATAACCTCTTCTGACAGTCCACTTACTTGCACTCGTAAGTATTTATAAATATGTATGTATGCAAGAAACCATTATGGGGTCCTTATCAAACTCTGTCAAATTTCGTTTGGCAATGTTCACGATCGAATTTCAGTCTTTCTCTTGCCCCAGAAGGTGGAACGCGTGCGCACGCACCCTCGAGTCAAACGCTTATAATGAACTAAACGAAATAGGTCTATGCATAAGATAGAATATTGAATAGCTGTTGATATGGGTGCATCATCCAAGGAGAAGCTCGCTGATTCGCTGCGCATACACATCGGCGGGTGTGGTGGCGGGCAGCAGAGGAAGCAGCAGCCGCTCAACCGTGTGACAACCACCAAATACAATTGGCTCACATTTCTGCCACTCAACTTTTACGAACAGTTCCGCCGTGCCGTTTACTTTTACTTTCTAATCATCACCATTGTCTCGTTCTTCGTGAGTAAGTTCTGTGCACATTTTGGGCAAGCTAAGCCCCAAGCTAATTTCCGATTTATGCATTCCCAAACAGACGACACGATATCCCCGCTGGTCTCGTTGATTCCATTGCTGTTTGTGATGGTTATAACCGCCCTGAAAGAGGGCCTCGAGGATCTATCGCGTTCAAGGAGTGACAAATCTGTCAATGCAGCCAGAGGTACCTGCATATAAAAATAATAAGAATAAGAATAAGCCAATCAATCAATGCAATGCATGCTACCTTTGCAGTCACCGTCATTCGCGATGGCCAGGAGCAGTGCATCGACTCCCAGTTCATTGTACCCGGCGATCTTGTGGTT
This sequence comes from Drosophila ambigua, assembly GCA_018150905.1. Classification (NCBI taxonomy): domain Eukaryota; kingdom Metazoa; phylum Arthropoda; class Insecta; order Diptera; family Drosophilidae; genus Drosophila; species Drosophila ambigua. The sequence goes on along the minus strand of JAECWS010000151.1, from coordinate 1,473,715 downwards.
GTCACCAGCAATGGCGATTTGCCCTGCGATCTGGTGCTCCTGCAGTCATCGGGCACGGACAACAAGTGCCGCATTACCACCGCCAATTTGGATGGGGAGACCAATTTGAAGACCATCTTTGCCCCCAGCAACTACACGCTCGCCATGGAGGGTTGCATTGTGTGCGAGGCACCCACGCCGGATCTCTACAGCTTCAATGGGCGCCTGGAGCTGAAGCAGCAGAGTGATGTCGATGCGAATGCCAATGCCAATGCACTGCCGCTGACGCTTGAGAATCTGCTGCTGCGTGGTGTACGTGTGAGGGACACCGAAAGGATTGTGGGCTGTGCCATCTACACGGGCATGCACACCAAATTGCAGCTGAATAGCCGCTACACGGGCAACAAGTCCGCCTCCAGCGAGAAGTACATCAACGGGTTTATGGTGGCCCTCATTCTCGGCATGATTGTCGTTGTGGTGATACTCTACATGATTGAGCGGCACCAGGAGGCCAAAGGTGGTGCCCACAATGCCCCACCTGGGCCCAGTGCCCAACTTCAATTCGTTCTGGCAAATCTTCGAGGACTTTCTGTCCTTTCTGCTGCTGTTCAACTACATGGTGCCGATATCCGCCTACATGAACATCGAACTGTATCGCATTGCCGGCGCCCACTTTATGCAATCCGATCTGCAGCTGTATGACGAGCAAACCGATCAGCCCTGCCAGGTGAATGCCTCCAATTTGAACGAGGAGCTGGGACAGGTCAATATTCTGTTCTCGGACAAGACTGGCACTCTCACCAAGAACCTCATGAATTTTCTCAAGTGCTATGTGGCTGGCAGCGATTACCATCTGCAGGGCGCACAGCTCTACTCGCCCGCCGCCGATGCGCAGCTCGCGCTGGATGTGCTGGAGGTAGGCCAACTGATTGGATCTTGGATCTAAAATAAACCGACGATTCATTTACAGACGCAAGCCAGCCAGTTCTTTGAGGCTTTGACCATTTGCCATACGGTGGAACTGCTGCCGCCAGGTGAGGGCCAGGGCTCACCCGAAGCCGCATTGTCGGAGATGAGCCGCCTAATGTCCACTGGCGACGTTGTGGGCCGTTATCAGGCCTCCAGTCCCGACGAGAAGGCTCTGCTGGAGGGCTGTGCCCACTTGGGTTTGGTCTACGAGGGCTGCCACAGCAATCGCCTGCGCATACGCCGCTTTCCCACTGGCGAGCAGCTGCAATACGAGCGTCTACATGTGCTCGAATTCAGCTCGGAACGCAAGCGGATGAGTGTCATCGTACGCGATGGCCAGGGCAACATTTGGCTGTATAGCAAGGGTGCCGAAAGCGTCATCTTTCCGCGCTGCAACCAGAGTCCGGAACTGGCTCGCACCGACGCCCAGATCACGGAATATGCCCGGCAGGGTTTGCGCACGCTGGCCGTGGCCAGGCGCAGCCTCACCGAGGAGGCATACACCAGCTTCATGGCCCAGTACAGGCACGCAAATACCCAGCTGACGGACAGAACTAACCTGCTAGCACAGTGCTATGAGACAGTGGAAATTGGTAATTTGGCATTTCATGCACGAGTGTTTTCCAAGTTTATATTCCTTTTTTAATCTTAGAACTCGAACTGCTGGGTGCCACTGCCTTGGAGGATGCCCTGCAGGATAATGTGGGCGAGACTTTGGTTGCCTTGAGGGCTGCCGGCCTAAGGATCTGGGTACTCACGGGCGACAAGGTGGAGACTGCCTTCAACATCGGCCTCGCCTGCCAGCACATACCTCCAGGCGCTAGGACACACTATATGGTGAATGTGACTGAGCCCACGGAGCTGCTCCTGCGACTCAACGAGATTGAGTCCGCCATCGGCAAGGACTCTTCCAGACAGGAAGCGCTGGTGATCGATGGCGCCACAGTGGCCTCGCTGCTGACACACTCGCCCAAACAGTTCGCTGATGTGGCGCTCAAATGTTGTGCCGTACTGTGCTGTCGCCTCAGTCCGTTGCAAAAGAGCGAAATCGTGACACTTATCAAGCGACGGAAGAGGAACCACATTACAGCGGCCATTGGCGATGGTGCGAACGATGTTTCCATGATACAGGAGGCGCACATTGGCATTGGCATCACGGGCCGTGAGGGAAAGCAGGCGGCACGCTGTGCGGACTATGCGATAGCCAAGTTCGAGATGCTGCAGCGACTGCTGCTCGTCCATGGGCACTACAATTCGGAGCGTTTGGCCTTTCTGGTGCTGTTCTATTGCTACAAGAATATCATCATTACGGGCTGCATGGCCCTGTTCCAGGTGTACGATCTGTTTTCGGCCACAAATGTGTACAACTCGCTTTTTCTATGGCTCTTTGACATTGTCTACATATCGTTTAGTTTTACGATTTTGGCCATATCCGATAAGCCATACAGCGAAGAGACGCTGCTCAGGTGAGTTCACATCCACACTGAATAGAGGGATTTTTATTCTAAGATCTCTCTCTCTCTCTCTTTGTAGATATCCGGCACTGTACAGGCGACTGTCCCACAACAGGCAGACATCGTGGGGCATCTTCAGCATGTGGATACTGAATGGTGCCATCCAGTGTTTGATTATATTCTACTTTGCCTATGCCGTGCTCAATGATGATAATGTCGTGTATAATGTGGGACAAACGGCGGGCTTTCAGACCTTTGGCTGCATGCTCATAACCATCATTGTGATTGTGGGCAACCTGAAGCTCCTGCTGGTGGCCCACTATCTGACCTACTTGAACTTTGCCATTATTTTGGGTTCCATTGGCGCCTTTATGCTGACAACGTATCTCTACAATCTGCTGACTAGCTCGGAGCTCTATTTGGTCTACAATCTGCTCCTGGGCTCCCTGCCCATTTGGCTGTATACGGTCATATGTTCGGTGACCTGTTTGCTGCCCGATTTCACCATGAAGGTCGTTAAGGATATGCTCAGGCAACCGACGCCACTCGACACCCAAAAGCGAGCACCAAGTGCAGGCCACAAGCCGAAAGGTGGGAATGTCTGAGAAATGATTATTGAAATAATAAAGAACAAGAAGAATCAGAATCAGAATAATATGCAAATGAATGTGCTAATGGCCGGGGCTCTCTACGATTCTTCTGTTATTATTCTATAATTGTCTCGTAAGAGACACACTTAAGAGTGTTTTGTACGATACAAATTATGGAACAAAGTGCATTCAGTATGATATCACAGAAGTCTCTGCTATTTTAAGAGCTTGTCCATCGCCACAGACCAATCAGCTTATTCTTTTGAATTTTAATTTTTTTTAAATTTTTACGGATTGGATTAATTGTATTTTTGTTTAATTTTGTAAACCTAGTGAAAGGCAGAGACTCCTGGAGAGATACCGAATACAGCTCTCCCCATCGGCTCCTTCCTCTTGCACAGTTCTGCTGTCAATTAATTAATGCTCTAGTTCCCAACGCTTTTCCATCATTCGAGAAACTTGGCCGCACCAAACCACACTAGTGGATGAAGTTGGCTGCATCATATCTCCTGTCCATATCTTGTCATGCTCGTATTCGTATTACATGTGTTCTGTAAAGTCATTTGTGTGAAAATTGTTGAAGCGAGTGCAAGTTTTTCGGATTGATTTCTTTTGGATTTACTTATTGTCGTAACCTTAACCAATACCAAGTGAGTAAAATGGATCCTTGACTCAAGTAATCGCAACGCTTGTTTGTGGTTGGTCTTTTTTTCATTGCAAAAGAGAGCCACTGAATAGAGTGGAAAACGTCCTCGAAAACTTGTATCCTTTTGCAACCTTTAGTCCGTTCCGCTGTCCATGGCCACAGCATTAAACACAAACCACACAAATCCCTCCACCAAACCGCTAGCTGCCTCCACAGGGGCTTCTGTCTCCCATGAATGCCACACTGTGAACATGACGGCGACATGGCCAAGGTGTGGAGTGCACTGATCCAACGGAGAGCTATAGACCACAGCTCCCACCACTTCACTTTTCCATCGGTTCCTTCTATAAATAATATGAAATAAAAGTGTGACTTTTCCCAACAGGAACAAACGAAATGGTCGACTTTACAATTCAGTTGAAGATTTGATTGGAATCGGAGGTGAATAAAATTGAATTAGAGCTGATCCAGGCGACCAAGAAGAATGAAGTGCTCCTATGCAAGGCCGTGTATCAGCAGCAGCGGCGCGACAGCGAGAATATTGTCAAGCGCAATAATCGCCTCAACCAAATGGTGGAAACACCAGCCAAGCGCACGGCCCGGCTTTCAGGCCAGGACACAGATATGGGGGAGAATCAGAACATCGAATCGGTTCAACATCGTGCTGAGCGCTTGGAAAAGATGCTGGAGAAGGCACGCTTGAAGCGTGCCAATGAGACATTGGAGGAGGGGAATCAGCGGCGCGCCAAACAGGCCGCATACGCACGCATGCGCCGCCAGCAGAAGACACCAACTCCGCCAGCGACTAAAAGTAACAGCCACCAATCTACACTTTGGGAACGCTACCTATCTAGTTAACACACCTTGCAGGCCTAAGCCTCCTAGAGATGCGCCTTTTTCTTCAACAAAACCTTTATTGTTTTTTGGTTTTATTTAACACACTCAAACACACGAACATATATGAACAAATGTTATTTAAAGCGCTCATCAAACACCAAATTGTGATACTAATAATATATATTGTAATATCCTATTATATATCCAAAATGACGAACAAATAAGTGGTCCAGCTCCAGAAGGAGAGCAAATAAAAATATATATCGATATAGTGGTATATCAATAAATGCACATCTCTATATTTACTTAAGGTCACACTAAAAAAAAATTTGCTAAACAAAATAAGTAAAAAGTGAATATTTGTTAATGTGCATTAGATATTTCCGGAAAATGGAAGTGGAATATGAGGACTCCGGCTGGCAAGGCCGTGCCAAAGCCCAGTCCAACTCCGAGGTAGCGAAAGATTTCGGCATTGGCCTTTGCCAGAAGGCTTGGGCTCTGATGCCGCCTTGAAGCGGAGGTGGCGGTGGTGGCAATTACAATATGGATTCTGTTGACGACAATTTTTCGAATTTTTAGGAAGTGCACGAGGACAACCCACAGAAGACCATACAAGAATGCCTGGAGAAATTCCTAACACCGGACTACATAATGGAGCCGGGGATATTCACACAATTGAAACGGTACTTCCAGTCCGGCGGCTCCCCGGAGGAAGTGATTTCGATGCTGTCGGAGAACTACAAGGCGGTGGCCCAAATGGCCAACTTGCTGGCCGAGTGGCTCATTCTGGCCGGCGTCAAGGTGACCGATGTCCAGGCCATGGTCGAGAATCATTTAAAGGAGATGATTCTTAAGTCGTTCGACCCGAAGAAAGCCGACACCATATTCACGGAAGAGGGCGAGACGCCAGACTGGCTCACCGAGATGATCGATCACTATACGTGGCGTTCGCTGATCTACCGCCTCGCCGAGGAATATCCAGACTGCCTGATGCTGAACTTTACCATCAAACTGATATCGGATGCGGGATTTCAAAGTGAAATCACCTCTATATCGACGGCTGCCCAGCAAATTGAAGTTTTCTCGCGCGTTCTCAAAACCTCCATTGTGAAGTTTCTCAACAATCCGGACGATGTGCATGGCGCCATACAGGAGTGCGCCCGCATGGTCTGTCATGGCCAGCACACGTACGTCTACTCGCAGGTGCTGATCCAAGTGCTCAGCCAGGAGCAAAAGGGCGGCTTCAACATGAAGCGACTCTCTCAGGAAATCATTAAATATGCCTTACAAAAGTAAGTCCGCTCTTAAATCAGCTGATCAACTCTCTAATCTGTCTCTTTACCGCACAGCAATCAGAATGTGACACCCATAACGATGGCCCTAAATGGTTCAGCGGTTTATCCACAGGCCTGTCAGGCACTCACATCGATGCTGACCCGCAATACACTCAATCCTGCCGACATCACAGTGCTGTTTCGCAACTATTCGGGATCTGATCCACCGCCAATTGACCTCATACGCAACCCGCAGTTCCTTGAGCTACTGGTTGATGCCTTATTCCGCTCTGGCGTCAAAATCAATCCCGAACACAAGCCCAAGTATATGTTTCTGCTGGCCTATGCGTCGGCTGTCATCGATCAGCCGGCCAAGAAGCGACCCCTCACCGAACGCACGCTGAACAAGGACGAGCTGAAGAGTACGATTCAGGCCATCGAGAAGGCTCATGCGATTTGCAATGTGGGCCAAGGCACCTCGGAGCTAATTGCCGAACTCCAAACGCTGTACAACTGCATCAAGTAGGTATCTACCGTCTGCCAGCTGCATCTGCTTTTATTGAATGATTGTGCGTTTCCCTCAGATATCCAGTTGTTGGCGTTGGTGTGATACGCTGGATTGAGAACGTTGTGATGGAGCCATCGTTCTTTAAGCTCTCCACCGACAGCTGTCCCACTCATCTGGCCGTGCTGGACGAAGTGGCCGCTGTGCATCCCACACTGCAGCAGCAAATTCTATTCCTGCTTATACGTCTGTTCGAATCGAAGCAGGACGAACTGGAGATACTCGTTCAGCTGGAGATGAAGAAGATGATTTTGGATCGCATGGTCAATCTGCTGACACGCGGCTGTGTGGTGCCCGTACTGCGATATGTGAAGCAATGTTGCGCCATTGAGGACACAGATGTCTCGCTGATACGTTACTTTGTCACCGAAGTTCTGGAGACCATCACACATCCGTATTCCCCAGAATTTGTGCAGCTCTTTCTGCCAATGGTGGAGAATGAGGAGATAACGGGCACCATGCGCGGAGAGGGTGACAACGATCCAGTGTCCGAGTTTATTGGTAAATGGCGAGACTCTGAAAGCGATTCTTGTATTCCTATTCATATTTATATTTGTTTTTTCTTCGTTTTTCTTTCGTTTCAGTTCATTGTAAGGCGCATTACACCACTGTATAACACTTGCTCAGGGAGTGGACAACGTACACAAATGTATATATATATATTTGTAAAAGCTAAACAAAGGTTATTGATGGATTACACTAAAAATTTAGGGGCAATAAGAGGAAGCAGATAGAGAGAGAGAGAGAGAGAGGGTCTATTTTTTAAGTCGAGACATCTGTCTTCCTCGCTTTAGTGGAAGAAACCAAGAAACAGAGATATATGTATAGTATAGAGTGAAGTTTTTCTCCTCATTGCATCTCTAGTGGGCCTTTTTAGCCCTAAAATTCTTCCAATAATAATTAAATAATTAAAACTGTAATCTGTTTTTTCTCTCGGTATCTGATAGGCATAGACAATTCATCTTCATATATTCAAAACAAAAACAATCAAAAAGAAAACAAACAAAAAAATAGTTTACATATTTTTTTATTGCAACCAATAAACATTCATACCTCTTACAAAAAAATAATTAAGCACTCAAAATCAGCTTTTGAATGCGTGTTCAAAGTTGGCCCTAAAAAAACACTCTTAAAATGTATTTAAAAAAAAAATAAAAATAAAATATATATAGGAGCGAGAAGAAACACGGACACTTTCTCCTGCTGCTGCTGCTGCACTCTGCTGCTGCAAATATATTTATGTACACATTTTTCGTTCGTTGCTTAAGCGCACACTCTTTCTGCCTCTCTGCCCCTTTTTGGCGGCATGGCATCGTCTGTCGTTCAAGTCGTAAATGTCGTTAATGAAGTGTGTTGTTTATGGCATTTAAGTCTGTTGTTAGTCTGTATGTAGTTCTGTCCCATAATTAATCCTACCAATTTGTAATACAATTAAAATACAAAAATTTATATGGTCTCCTAAATCACAAATCGATGGCCAGCAGCACACACACACACACACACCCCCTGGGTGCTGGTCATCGAGAGTGATAGATACTCCTTCTCACACACAAAAGAAAAATGTCTTTGGCTTTGGCTCTCGAAATCGTACAATCGATCGATCTATGTGGGATGGATGGACGCTATGCTAATATGTCTGTGCGTTTGGTTTGGCAGCGATGATTGATTACGTTTGTGTTTGGTCTAACTACAAAATAATGTTTTAGTTGTTCTTCTTAACATCTTTACTGTCGCCATCCTTGGCCTGGCCGCGGCCCAATATCTTTGCCAAGCTATCCCAAATGCCGCCAAAGAAGATGGCACAGCCCAGATTCTCCAATGGCAGGAAGGGATCGTGTATGCCCAGCAAAATGGAAGACAGCTTAAAGTACACCAAGAATATAACAATGCCAAAGTACACCAGTGCGTGCGGTGCTGAGATCCAGTCCGTCTTTTTGTCCAACACAAAGATGATCGAGGCCAGCAGTGAAGCCTTGGTGTAGCTGCAAAAACAAAGCAATTATGGAATCAGTTGAGGTGCTACCACCAGTCAAATTATAATTGATAAATAAATAATAAACGTACAAGCTGGGCTGCATAAATTCCATGGCCGTTGGTGTCCATGCGCCACGAATGAGGCGCTCAATCAGCTTGGTGAATCCAGCGCCATTGCCCTTCAGTGTGCCAATTATGATCATTATTATCCAGGCATTCGGATACAGCTTGGCCGCATGTCCCACACCGTCGTAGACCTTTTTTGCCCGATATATCTCCTTCATGGCACTGGCCACGATTTTCACTGGCAGGAATTTGGCCACCTTGTAACCAATATCGAATGGCGTATAGAACACAACGTACCTACAATGCACAGATGCAGCAAACACAGACAAAGACACAGATACAGATACGATTTTGGTTGATTTAGGTGCTGAATTATAATTACCACACGGCTGTGCCCACCAATAGTTGGCCGGTGTTTTTCAACGGTGCCAATATGGGTTCACCGAGGAGGCCATTGGCCACCATGCCACCGGCAAAGATGACCAGCATGGTCGATAGCCAACAGGCCAATGGATGCTTACGGGAGAAGGCCTGTGCATTGGCGCCCAAGTCCTCGCGCACGGCCAGCGCGGCAAGTAAACTGTGAGCAATATCAAAAAACGGAAACATTTTCAGCTTGATGACCTGATTGGCCACATCCAAAAATGCTTCCGGGTCCATGATAACAGCTGATCTTGTATCCTGCCTTCACGGATGATAAATCTGCACAAAATGGAAAATGAAATTTTGTTGTGCTGTATATTATTAAATAATATTGCCAAAAATAATGTTACATAATGTTTGTTTCAAAATCAAAAATTGTTAAGAGTCAATTTCGGTCAAACTGTTGTATGCAATATTCCCCACAGTCTAGGATAAATATGTATGTATATCCCCTATGTATGTCCCATATGTACCATCCCCCATACAACAGCTGCTTTATTGCATTTTGTTACAGCTCCTCTGTAGATTGTAGATATAATTGAATGGGAGAGAGAGATAGAGAGAGAGAGAGAGAGAGGGGGACAGTTCGTAGTGTTGACGGATTCCTCCCGCTATTGAAGACTCTTTGAGCTGCAGCAGCCCGTGTACCGTATGTACGTACAACGTACACGCGCCCGCCGGGCATGCCATGGCATGTAGCAGAGTTGTCGAATTGTATGTTCATTTAGACACAAAACATAAAACACAAAAAAATTCAAACTGAAAATTGTCGCTGTTTTGGCCACAGCAGCTCCAAAAATAAATTTCGCTAATGAATCGGTTAGGGCTGTTAGAAGAGGCTATGGCGCACCGCACCGGGTCGGATACGAGACCGTACGCACACACACAGGCACCGTAACGTATGTGGCAGTGTATCCGGATACCTCCGGCTATTTTCGAGCGGCGTACATTTGGAGAGGCTATGTAGTATACAACAAAAAAAAGTATATGTACTCGCACTTTTATCGCCCCCATTCCGGATTCCAGCCAGCAAAAATACTATCAAAATATCTGAACCCTACGGCGTTTTTTACCAGGCACTTGCCGAGAAAATAAATAAAAATAACTAACAAAAAATGTGATGGTACCTACGTCTAACACACGCGAGCGAACGGATAAACGGATAGCAGAGTGCAGCACGAACACGGGGAGACTGGGCCGCCAGGTCCCGTGTGTTACATGCTCGTTGTTTGCTGGCTATTTGTTGCTCTCTCGCTCTCTTAGCCAAAATGTTATATATTTAGAATTTTTTGAGTTTTCAGAGAAGCAGCAATCTCTCACAATAGGCCTTCTATCACTACATCTGTATGTACGTAATACGTATGTGTACATACGAGCGACACACTCGTTTGTATCTTACAGATGGCGGGGACCAGCCAGATCCGATCCATTGGGTAGACCCGACCCAGAGCTTCGTAGTTCGTACAGAAAGAGCGCCCATAAGCCATTCTCCGGTATTCATTGGTTTCCTTTCCCCAGAGCGCATTTCAAACGCAACGGACATTTGCCTGATGTTTTGTATCTCTTTGTGTTGGGTGGAAATACATACGTGTATGAAGATAAAATGGAAACTATTTCTCGAAGGGATCTGTTTTAACCGTACGAATCAGCGACTTTGGTACGACTTTCCACTCACATGTTATTTTATTGTGTAATTTATGGTATTTTGGATTTCAACACCGGGTTTGGCAATTACATAAATATATAATGCATGTTTTTGTTGCAGATAAACGTAAATAAGCACGATAAGCTGAAGAACTATCGACTACCACCCACTGGAACGGGCGCGTTCAGCAGAAAAAGTTAATCAGAGGTCAGTGACATTTATACACAAATAATTTAGTGATTATATTGCATAAAATACATCAGGTTTTAGAAAATTTTCTTAATAATCTTAAAAATAGTTAAAAAAGCATACATCGATAGCTGAAATATCGTTCAAATATCGTTTGAGCTCCCAGATACCGGGTTATATGTCAATCTAAGATAAAATCATAATTAATTTTTCAATGAAGCTTGGAACAACAAATTTAACATCAATTAAGGGAAATAAGGTATACAAAAGTCCATACGCATAGAAGAAACTTGGTTGGCCAGCAATAATGACGTCACATTTAGTCAACATTTACGGTTTATGCTCTGGCCGTTTTTTTTGAACCTTAATATGTAAACAATCCAATGAAAAAGAGTTCTAAAAACTAGCCAATCCTGAACAATATTTATGTATCTATGGGATAAAATTATTTGTTTACGGCTGAGAGGGCCAACTATCTAGTAATATTAAACTGAATATCAAAATTTACGAATTTCATATCACAAAATATCATGGTATGGCAGCCCGCAGCAACTACGAATTGCACGAGTCTGGCAACGCCACAAAACGACGTCACATTCGTTTTATGTTGTTTTTGTTTGAACCTTAATAGGTAAATAATCCAATAAAAAGGACTTATTAAACCTTGCCAATCTTGTTAAAAATATATGTATCTATCGGATAAAATTATTTGTTTAGTGCTGAGAGGGCCAACGAGCTAGGAATATTAAACGGAAAATCAAATTCGAGGAACCTCAACGTTGAATATTTTGAAAAAACAATCGATACTATCGTGATAGTATCGGGCTCAAACAATTATTAAAAAACCATTGAAACCTTTTAGGAACTTGTCCATTTTAAAAATTATATGCCACCTGCCGATTTGATTACAAATGTGTCTTCGTATTTTAGAGCAGCCAATCCAAACATATCAAAATCGCAACGACTCTAGCTCGATACTATCATGATAGTCTCAAAACCATCGATAGTAGAGGCTAGCAGTAAAATATCGATACTGTCGATAGTGCCCTCAATGGCTTGACACCTCTAGCTGGTCATTTAGCAACAAAATTAATAGTACAAATGTGAAAAGTTAAGTCGTATTTTGGGCCTAGTTAAACGCAATAAACACATTGTAATCGTGCGTTTCCTGAATCTATTTTTTTATTGATTAATTGTGTCGGGTATACATACACACACACACATCATCGTCGTGGAGCAGAGAGGAAAACAACAATTGCTGGCGCGCAAATATACACAAAAAAACCCTCCCAGATCCGCAAACACGTACATAATAAATATATATATATGCATATGTGTAAACGTGTGTTCGATACTGTACAACAACAAAAGCCATTGCTAATTTTCGCTTAGACGCTTAATGCTAAATGACTCAAATATAGTACAAAATAAGAAGAACAGCCGGAGAACGCCCCCGCATACACCCTTCTGAAAGCCGCCGCCCCTCCCTAGCAAGTGTTTTAGACTTGCTGCTGGTTTAAACAGAAACAAAATATATATACAGCTAATCTTTACGTGTGTAGCGTCATGGCCTGTCGAATGGAGAACAGCAGCAGAGGCAGCGGCAGCCGCGAAGCGCTGTCAACATCTTCACTTAACGGTGGTAAGTGGTAGCGGGCAGGTAGCACCCGTTCGCTTATCAACTGAGGGTAGTGGGTGGTCTCCTGAACCCACTGAACTCGAGTGGTATACACGCAACTAATGCCCACCCTCTTTATTTTTCTTTATTTCCAGCCATTACTGATAAGATGGCGACGCTGAATCTAGACAGGTCGGAAACAGCAACAACAACAACAGAAACTACAACCATGCGCAGTAATGGCAAGCATAAACCACCGAAGGAGGAGCCACCACAACTCCAGCAGCAACAGGAACAGCAGCACCAGCAGCAGCAATTGCAACAACAACAACAGCAGCAACAGCAGACACCGCAAAAACAGGCCATGTCTGCGGATGAGCGAAAGGCCACCAAGAAATCTCTAGTCATTGTTGCAGCAATATTTGTTGCCAGTGTGGCGACCATGTGCTATGTCTATGCAATATTTCCCGAATTGAATGAGTGAGTAGATATATGTAGATATGCCCCGATCTGATGCTGATGTGTTCAAAGCGCATTCGTGCACCTGCAATACGCGTGTGTGTGTGTACACATTTGTACACAAGTGTGTGTGTGTTTGTGTAAGTCTCGCTTGATTTGCGAGAGGGTTTATTCCACATACAAAAGCATGTAGAATGATTGCCAAGTCACGCCACCTCTCAAAACCACACACACGCACATGCACAGACATCACTCGGATATGGCCTGTTTTACACCTTTTTTTTTATTTGTTGCTCTCTGTTTTTTGTACTTGCAGCTCTGAGAAGCAACATTTGAAAATACCGCGTGATATACAAGATGCTAAAATGCTGGCCAAAGTCCTCGATCGCTACAAGGATATGTATTACTTTGAAGTGATGTTCGGCGTAGTTGTCGCCTATGTATTGTATCCTTTTGCAAACAGACACACAAACACACAAACACTCAAATACAGTAAAGATCTCGTATGGGATCTTCTGAAACCGGGCAATATACTAATCGGGCACACGCTTCCGATTAGATAAGATTTTTTTCTGCTGCTGTCGGCAATAACCTTGACCTGATTACTCAAAATAGTCGTTGAAGTGATTCTTCTGCTGCTGTTGTCCCCCAAAAACAGAATGACCGCCGTCCGACTACTATTCACGGTCAATCATACAATTTTTTTTTTTTTTGTTTTGGTCGCCTTGACTATGCACGATCGGTTCGACCGACCGACGGGGCACCACGCATAGTTTGCATATTAATTACGTGTGGGCAGAAGACCAGGAAGCGCTCCGTCAGAGCGCACAAGTGCACTGTGCTGTCTCGTGTCTGTAAATCAAAGTCTCTCTCACTCTCTTTTGTTTGGACTTTGGTCATGTGACGCATTCTTTTGGCTTGCTCGGCAACTGTTTCCACATACACACACAAACACTCACATACAGAATTCCAACGAAATCAGCTGAGCTTGTTTATAATTCAATTGCGTTTCCAACCAGAGCCCAGAGCTAGACCCAGAGCAAACACATACGTAACTTTATGTGCGCTCGTATATGTAGGTTTATTCAGTTGATTGCTTGGCAATTATTCAAAGCAGCAACGGCCGAAATATATACATATGTATGCATGTGTGTAGCTTACTTTTGTTGTTATCGGGCATGCTCTGGGAAGATGTGGTCCGATGGGGGTGCCATTGTCAATTGGCAGCGTCTGCCTTGACATCTATTAATAAACAAGCTACAACACCCGCAGCAGCAGCAGCAGCCATTCAGATCTTTAATCTAAAACACCGAAAATATGCCACATATATGACCTATATCAGATCGTATGGTTGGTTGCTCTTAACTCATTGTTCTCTTATAGCCTACAAACATTTGCCATTCCCGGTTCATTATTCCTGTCGATTTTACTCGGCTTCCTGTACAAGTTCCCCATCGCCCTGTTCCTGATCTGTTTCTGTTCGGCGCTCGGGGCCACACTCTGCTACACGCTCTCGAATCTGGTGGGACGCCGCCTTATCCGTCACTTCTGGCCAAAGAAGACCAGCGAATGGTCGAAGCACGTGGAGGAGTATCGGGACAGTCTCTTCAACTACATGCTGTTCCTGCGCATGACACCCATTCTGCCCAATTGGTTCATCAACCTGGCCTCGCCCGTTATCGGAGTGCCGTTGCACACCTTCGCCCTGGGCACGTTCTGCGGTGTCGCGCCGCCATCGGTGATCGCCATACAGGCGGGCAAGACATTACAGAAGATGACCAGTTCGAGTGAGGCCTTCTCCTGGACCTCGATGGGTATCCTGACGGTGTGTGCCTGCGCTTCGCTCCTGCCCGGACTCCTGAAGAACAAGTTTAAAAAGAAGGAGGCGTAAATTGATTAACCGGGGCTAAGGAGTGGATGCACCGATACCCAAAGCGCCTGGGACTGGGACACTCGAGTGCACGGAATTACACAACATCCAAGGATCCAACGATGCTGGCGTGTTGGAGTCTCCCCAAAATGCTATTTCCAAAATCAAAACAAAAATCATAAACTGTATTTATACACGCCGTATATTTTGTAATTAAATGAGCGAAGGCTCTATTTTTTAAACCGTCGGGTATCCACTATGCTTAAGTCTACTACAAATATCTGTGTTTATTTTATGATAATTATTATTATTAAATATTCGTATTAATTTTTTTTCTATCTACATACATTCATATTATTACCGAACACACACTTTTGCATCATATATTTCCATGAATTGTTTTTTAAGTTAGTGAATTTTTGTTTAGTGCTATTGCAGTATTTACCCTAGAAAAGTTCTCACATAAGTAAATCAATTACCGAAAATCCGTTGAATGTTACGTCACGCGTCTGTTTGTATGTATTGCATGTATGTGCGCAAGTAAATGTTCGAAAACTGAAAACCCATTTGAAGCTCATTTTTAAACCTTTCTGCCCTGTCAGTGTTATATTTGCCGCCAAGTTTGCAATTCAAAATATGATTACGCAGAATCAGTGCTGTGTAATGCGAACAACCAACCAAACTTCCGCTTTTCGCCGCTATTTTGCATGTAGAAGTGACATTTATTTCACTGAATACCAGCAGATGGCGCTGCCTGCCGGTCATGGGAACGTGTAGAGAACGTCATGTAAAAAGCATGTAGAGCGAAACAATCAGATTATGAGGTCATCCTACGACCGTAAAAATTGTACACAAATCAATTCAAAAGCTTGATAAACAAAAAAGCTGGGCAAGTCAGGCATATGAAATATGGAAAACGGAAAAAGAATCCGCAATTTCGGACGAGCGGAATGTTTGAAATCTGTCTTGTACTCGAATCTAAATGCTCGATGTAATTATACCCGTACTCAAAAAGAGTTTATTTATTTTCCAGACTCATGTGACTCACACTGCTACAAGCGTATTTGCAAATTTCGGCCCGTCATTGAATGAAGAATGAAGAAATTAATTTTCAGTTGCTTCCCCCGTCTCCTACAGCAAGAGACCCACTATTCTTTATATTATATTTCTTTCTCGCTTGCACACTCTGCCTCTTGATGTACGCGAGCGTCCTCGCGACGCAATCTAAAATTTGTTTCTTAAATCTAATTCTTAAATCCTAAATAACCTCAAAAATGTATATACTGACTGAGTATGGGTATAAGGTCAGTCGCGTCCCCAGAAGCGACTCACACAATCCTTCTCGTTTTTGGTGTTGTTGGTCCTTTTCCTGTAGGGTTTCGTATTTTTAGCTTGTCTAGGCTAGCTCGTCGGAGCTTAGTGTCTGTCCGAAAATAAAAAAGCAACTCTCCATCTTCCTACATCTACCGTCTACGTACCAAATTCTTTCAGAAGTGATATACGACTACGAACAGCTACAAGGGAAGACGCAGAGAGGATCTGGCCAGTGATACTTACATATGTATATCTTATGAAAGATTGAAAAAAAAATTTCTGGTATTCAAATTTGTATGATCCAATCTGGATGAAGAAAGAGATTATTCCCCGATGGGCTGACAATCTGCACTATTGCCAGCTCTGGCGAAAAGCAGCCCAACAACAGTTTGGATAAGGATTTCAAAAAATGCGATCTACTGGCCATCGGCAAGCTCCTATCCTCGGATTCGCTTCGGCATTCAACAGCCTATATGATGCCGATCTTCAATATCTTCTGAGTAAACAGCTCCGGGGTTGGATCAGAACAGATATCAAATGGAAAGACCTAAGCTAAATAGCGATATAATAATTTCGGTTGATGGCAACCACATGAAGGAGATTTTCCCCGATCGAGTGACAGTGGTCGCCAACATGTCACCAACGCCAGCAGCAGGCAGACGATTCAGACGGCCTCTAATACCGTGCACGACAGTAGCTTACAAGTTCTTGGCACCAGAACAGTCCAGCCTGCAAGTCAATGCAAAATGTGCAAAACAAACTAAAATCCAATTCCCACATTAAGCCTCCCCAAGTGTCAGGCATTGCTCCCACAACAACAATCTAAATTTACAAAAATAAAAGATGTGAACGATGAAAAAGTCAAAAAAGGAATGAAGCGGCTGACGCTGGGAGCTCCCTTTTTATAGAGCCAGAATGGCTTCATCAGAGCTGCCCTCTGGCACCAGTGCAAAAATATGCAAAAAATGGTTAAATCCGAAAATATAGAAGCTAAAATTTTAGCAAAATTTTAGCGCCATATAAAATCAACATTTTTGTTAAACATTTTTTTTGCATAGCCGAAGGCGCACGAACTCGGAAGTATGATATGAGTCAATTCAGAGACTTGCGAACAAAACTTGCTGATTTTAATCCGCAGTGCCCCGATTTGGTTTTATTCGGGGCGATACGAATCTGACTGAAGGCAGGATTCGTAATGATCGAACGCATTGAGGGGCATGAGAATATTGTGAGTTTATGAATCATGGAGATTAATGCAGGGCTCTATTAAAATCCAATGACTTCTATCAATCATCGCCAAAAATTAAAGTGAATCTCCAAAATTCAGGAACTAAAAGTTCAAATATCTCGGTTCCTTGGCTCATGGTCGTCCTTCTCTCCTCCGCTTCTCCATATCGGCATAAATGGTGTGTATTTATTAGATTTTTCCATGGCACAGTAAATTACCAACAAGGGGAAATTTATCGCTGTAATTTTCACAGCTGGTGAGGTCGTACACGTGAAAATTAACCGCCACGCGTGCAGCTGCTGTTTAATCAGATTCACTTGCATATCTCACTGGCGGTGAAGACTCGTCGCACTGCAGCGTAGCATTCTTTCAGTCTCGTTCTTCTCCTGCACTGCGTACGTGCTTGTATTGTTTGCCACATCGCGATGTGTACGGATACACTTATGCACGAACAGTACGTGCACGAGCACCCGGAGCGTGAGCGGGAGCGCACAGGAGCACACCTTAGATAAAAACCACAAGCCAGCGAGCAGAAAAGACCGCCATGATTTGCATATGTATGTGAGAATGTCTGAATGTCAGAATGTTGGATGAAAATGAGACTAGGAAAAGCCAATGCTGCCAACGGCTTTTTCTCCTTAAATCATTCATAACTAAATCCTTCTTTTGGGTCTCCCAATCGCTAATCTCTGTTTGCCTTTGCAGAGCTAATGGAGATACATCAGTCTCAGCAACTAAAAGAATAGCCATGAACAGGTCATTGAGGAGGTGACGGCTACAAGTATGTGGTCAGTCGGTATCTGAGGGTAAGCCCAAACATCAACTAAACCTTCTGTTTGCTCATGACTTTCTTTTCCAGGGTGTGGTGTTCATACTCATGGGGACTGGCTGCACTGCGATATACAGACGCCGACCACTGCTTTATGGGGTTGGCTCCAAATGGCTGACGGACATCCTTCTATCATCTACAGCCGCAATATGTCCGGCAACCAGACGTGGCGGAACAGCAACTTACATAATCAAATCAGGGATATACATGCCCGTGAAGATAAAAAAAAACAAGCCAAAATGGCCGCTGTGCAGAGGGAGACCCAAGCTGACAGAATGCTGTCAATAAATTGGAACAGGAACTGTATGCTGGTAGAAAAATAAAGAGAAATCCATGTTCAGATCGATGTTTCCCTCATTGAAAAATACTTGATTTTTCAGGTGGAAGTAATGGAGATGTTTCGACGGCTGTTTCTCCATCTGTTTGCTATCCTTAAGTTACGAAAGGGTCCTCCTCGAAGTGCACTCGAGTTTCTTGTTCCTCCGGCGATGTTCCTGTTACAGAAAGAAACTTTTTCTTTTTTCCCCCCTTATAAATGCAGTTGCTGCAACACTGAATGCACATGCATATCACAGATGGCCCAGAAAAACTTTCAATTTACATACACACCCACCCCCACGGCAGGCCCCAGCAGGCCTCCCAGAACAACAAAAAGGGGGACTCGGGCACACAGTAAATATTGTAATTTGTAAGCCCTGGGAGTCGCCACAAGCTATGAGGAATACTCTTCCCCTTTTCTTTACTGTTTTGTCACCGAAAAGCCGGACCCACCTTCTGGTGGGTTGACTTTGTCCCTGTCCCCAATGCAGATGAAAGCTATATAAAACGATTTTATGTATGTGCATGGTCATGCGGCTACAATGCCAACTCTCCACTGGGTCACATGCAGATCGAAGCACAACGTCCATCCCGATACAATGCTCGTCCTTCCGCTGCCACTTGGCTGGCTACTTGTTTGTTTTGCATTTGCGTTTTTAATTCCATTGTTGTTGGCTGAACAATGCTTACTTACAGGTGCCCTTTCGTCCCCTGACCACCTTGTGGCTTTTTATATACGATACTCTCAGGGAGTCCGACTATTTTCAATCGAAGGAATACGTGATTGGGGCGAATACTCGATATCAGACTGGCCAGTGAACACCAGTATTATTTGTGACACCTCTTGGATAGCTCCACCAGGGACCTCTCAGCCAGACCTCTCTCTATAGAACTTTCTTTGCCATCAAAGCGATCGATCTTCAATGGGTATTTAAGGCCATTTCTGATACGAGTAGTAGTAAGCACACAATTAGTGCAACGCTGTGTCCAAGTCGATACCTGATTAAAGATTAATTAATTAAATGATTAAACAGAGCAGAAGTGTGGTACAACTAGATTAAAAGGGAAAGAGAAGCCACACAGAAATCTGTTAAAATACAAACTCGATCTGAAAATAATAGAATATCGTACATAGAAAAATGCTTCTTATAAACCAATCTATTTAAGGATAAATCTAGAAGAACAAACAGAAAGGACGGTTTGCTTTCAATATATACAGCATAAAGCTGCCTAATAGCCAATGATGAATCTGCGAGGATCCCCAACGAGCAGAACCAACTTTGTTCTTGTTTTTTAACCCGTTTTTTGGCGATTGTTTTAATTAGTCCCTGGTGTTGTTGGCTTGGCCCTTTTCTTGTTTGTTGTCTTAATGCGGTTTTGGCAGCCATTTGATTTGTGTGCGTCAATTAGTTGGGCAAACTTTTTTAAAAGGATTAACTGCCATCCTAAATGGCTCTCTGGCGGTGGCGCGCTGGCCTTTTGGGCGCAACGAAATATTTTTAATTCAGTTTTACTTTGCTGATGCGTTACGTTACTCTGCTTTTTTTTTGTATGGTACTTTATGGTGACTTTGTTGTCGGTTTTCGCTGTTGTCTGTGTGCCTGTGTGTGCGTGTGTGTGTGTGTGTGTTGGGTCCCATGGGCCGTGGCAGTGCAAATTGTTTCAAACTGTCTGCCAGCCGCCACCCGAGGGCTACCGAACCCAAACCAATGCCACAACCAGAGCCCAAGCCCCAGCCAGACGATGCCACAGGTGCCCCCTGAGAGACAGGGCAGACAGTCAGACAGAACGACAGACAGACACTAACATGAACATCAAGGATAACTGCCACCCGCCACCTCTACTCTGCCTCCTGGTAATTGATTTAGCATGCGTGTAGTTGAGTGTGCCAGTCAAGCAGTGGAGCAGTGTGAAGCAGTGCGGGCTGGCAATGTGAGTTTAGCCGTACACAAGCCCTGAAATTATATTAACGACATCATAATTCCCTTACTTGCCATACGTTACATGCGTTACATCAGCAGCAACAGCCAGAGTCTACTCGTATGCGGAGAGAGATTTGCCAACTTTTGGTAATTGTCTAAAAAATATGCACATCTTTATTGAGCTTAAGTAGTACTACAGGCAGACAGACAGACAGACAGACACGACGGACGGACGGACAGACACGAAGGACAGACAAATAGACAAATATTGTTCAGTTCAGGCTGTTACTGGCAACAAATTCTGATTACCAGACAAGCAATAATGGTGCCAGAACTGTAATCGTTTCTAAATTATGCACTTGAACAGCCCAGCCAAGGACTCTGGCGAGTGATTTGCACTGTATTATATTTTTGTTTTTTATTGGTAAATGTTTCACAAATATACGTTTATTTGTTTATTAATGTAATCACTATTCACCCTTCACCCCAATACCCACAAATTGAGAAGAAATTTACAAAGTTATGCACTTATAAATGTAAGTTTTGGCCATGGTTGATTCGTGAAGAGCAAAACCCCCACAGAAGCTTCGAGGAAAAGCAATTCGCACTAGCTCCCAACTAAGGAAAATCGCATGCTGAGATTGGCTAAATTATACGCAGAAGTCGGTTACGTTTCCAGGGGGCTTCAACATTAGAAAATTCAACGAAGAACATGGGCAGGCCTTTAACAAATTTTGGCCAATTTGAGCTGACGATTTATTTAATTATTTCTGCATTTACAATTCCCCATAAATACATACATATATGTAGATTCGTTCATTCGTTCCCATTTCCAATATAGGCATTGTCGTGGCATCTATAAGCATTTTGCCGGAGTGCTCTGTGGCTTTAATCCACTTTGCCCTGTCGCCTAGTCTGGCAATTATGCAAATCAATCCATACACCAGGACCAGTGCTTGCCTAGCTGACTGACGAACGAGTCCTGCGCCGCTGGCAGGTGAGCGGTTCTGGATTGGAGATGGCCGCGGGACACGCATCAAGAACACTGATCAGTGTGCGATTATCTATATATCTATATGTGCGTATGTGAGAGGATAGAGCTATTTCGAATCACGACTCTTTCTTTGATCGCTAGGAACTATGTAGCTGCGCCGCAGTCAGGCACTCAGTGAAGCTGAGAGAGTAAATAATTCATGCGCCCTCTCCGAGAGGAGCGGCGTGTGCGTAAAGTGTAAAGGGCAGAGCGGGATAGCGCACTTAAGCTAGAGATGGCAGTGGAGGTGCATACGTGCCTGCCGACAGCCTACTATGAAATGTAGCTAAAGTTTATTTCGGAAGCAGAGCCCATGTCCATGGCCATGCTCAACTTTGATGTGGGTGGCACACGAGCACTAGAACCCACTTACAAGTGATGAGTGGGGGCGACATTTGGACACTTGGACACTTGGACATTGATGTGACATACGAGGTGACGCGTGCCCAGGGCCAACAAAGGGCATTTGGCTGTTGCTGAAATTTGGTTTTTAATTGCACTGCGTAAGCCCTTTCATTAGGGCAGGCTCCAGACGGGAGCCAAGTGCGTTTTACATCTCCGAGAACGTAGCCAATTTGTACTTTGGACGGGGCTTGGGCCACAAGGGTCTCTGCGCCTGTCAGAGAGCTCTGGCACTGAATGCTGCAGAATGGACTTCTTGGAAAATGAAATTTCATTGTTCAACGAATGCTTATCAGACGCTCGCACACACAGAAATACAGAGAAGCAGGGAGAAGGAGAGAGAGAGAGTGAGAGAGTGAGTGAGAGAGTCCTCCTGGACACGCACATGCGTTCGATTTAATCCAAATTCAATTCACTTTAGTTCTTGTCTCTATCGGGGAATAGGAATAGAGCCACGCCACCCACCAGCTGGGGCAGACAGCAAGCAAACAACAGTACAGTGCAGTGCCGCAGTGGCGGCCTAATCCCGGCCCATTGCCATGCCCATGCCCATGCCCCTGCCTAGGCGCAGTTTGGGCTTTATTGCCTTGTCTGTGCTCAGCAGACCAATGGTATCATCATCGACTCTATCCATTCATCTACGCATCCGTTGGTGTCTGCTCTGGGATGCCTAATTGAATAAGATTGAAAAAGCTTCAATTATTCAATGGAACAATGGAAATGATAGCTGCATGGCTGATAGGAGCCTGCGGCAGGACTATCTACATAGAGGCATCCATGCATCCTTCCATGCCAATGGGTTACAATGAAAACAAAGGGCTGCCTCCCGGGCAGGCCTGGAAGCCTCTAAATTGAGTCTAAATTTAAACATAAACTTTTGACCAAAAGTCCTGCAGCAAAAGGAAAGCAAAAGCCTATAGCCGTAGAAATGGGCAACACACAGACACACACACACACACACACAGTGGGAGAAATGTTGGTGCCTTTTTTCGCACTAATTCTAATTCTAATTCGAGTCCTGACACATTTGCCATTGTCGATGCCTTCTTTTGACTGCAGCCACGACAACGACAACGGCCATGGGGTATTAAAAAAGTTTTCAATTTTGTTTTGCCGGCCTTGAGGACTGCTCGGTTGAGCCGCCACCGCTGTCTGGTAGACGATATACATATTTTCTACACGGTACTCGTGGCTGGGTCACAGGGCATGTTGACTCAACAGGCGGCAGGTCCTTAAACGCTGATCAAAAGTCACCTAAGACATCGCTTTTTATTTTATTATTCATTATTAATCATTTTCACAATTAATCCCATAACAAAACCAAGAGCAAGCCCCGCCTCATATTCGGCTATATTCAAATATAAAAGTACTCCGAAACGCCATTAGTTATTGTTATTGGTTATTGGTTATTGGGCCAATTGTATTAGTGGGTATGCCCCGTGTCCAGATATGTGCGCCCAATATTTGGAGAATTCCTCTTGCTTTCTTTTGTTGTTGTTGTTGGTTGTTGCTTTTGGAATATTTTCTTTTTTATTTGTCTTTTATGCCGCCAGCGCAGACGACGCTGGAGACTTGGTCGTGGACGTGGGCACCACATAATTTTAACTTTTGTAGGCCAACATAAATACTTGATTAAGCAAATCCACATTTGTAGACAAACTTCAGACGAGTGGGAGACTGCTGCTGATGGCTGCTGCCACTAGAGGAAGTCGCTGACCCACAGATCGTATGTTGTTCCCAATTTTCGGCAGCAACAAGAGCAACAACAACAGCAACCCCTGCACGGGGTCTGCGCTTTTATGTTGCCTCGATTTGCATAATTTACAGAATTTACAGAAAAGAAAGAGCTTCGCCTGGGCCCCAAAGAAATTATACTCAATTTTGCTTTCGTTGGCAGTGTAATCAGGTTACTTGGGATTGCCAGTCCCCCACCTCAGTTCCCTCCAAAGGTTAACCTGTCAATGGCCACTCACACACCACCCCACCACCCCACCGCACCACACAATCCCCTTTCCATTTCATTTGCAGAGCAGTTCCACAAATCCTTCGGCAAATCCACTTGGACACAATCAACTGTGCGGGAGAGCTGTAAAGAAACTGAGATAAATACTCGTGCCACTAAAGAAGTTGCTGAGAGGGTGCTGGCTGGGGGGGGGGGGCTAGATTTATACAGAAATAAATAAATGAGAGACTATGGCAGCAAAAATAATACTCGACGGATCAGGGATACCAGTCAAGTGGAGTAGAGTGGCGAGTCCAAGTGGATCCGAGATAAAAAACAAACAATCAAGTTGAGTATCTGCGTTCTCTGGGCAAATAATGAAGCAATGAAATGGCCAATTTAAATCAATGCTCGTGCTGTCCGTCCCTCCTAGACAGCACAGAAATACGAGCAGAAAAACAAAAATGAAGAAAAGCACAAAAAACTGAATGTCCAAATTGCTTTTTGGCCAACTGGTTGTTGCTGCTGCTGCTGCTGACCCATCATCTTTGTCTCCCTTTGAGCCATTAAATGTTGTGCAAAACTTGGCCAAAGATTTTGGTCAGACTTCGTTTTACAGCCAGCAATCAATCGACGCTCAATCACAACTTTTGATTGCCAAGTGTTGTCGGTTGATACTCATTTTATGATGTACGAGCAGTACATTGCAGCCCTTCGTGCCAGCCACATTTCACACACAAAGGTTTCATTTGCGGCAGCAATTAGAGACCACTAAAGGGCCATCGAAAGCTCTGAAAGGTCAGCAGAAAGAAATGCACAGATAAATTCACAAACATTCTACACAAATTCAGCACAAACGAAAGTTTGTGTTCTGTGGAACTACTCGTAGGATTCATACGTCCTCAGGTCTTGGCTATTTGTTCTTGTACAGAAACATCCTTGCAGCACTCCAATAGGACTCTGGGTAGATGTACGTACGTGTTTTCAGTTATGCTTTTATGCAATTACCAAAACTCCTTTGATCAGCCATGTAAAGATGCAAAAAGGTACTTGGATATGCTCGTCACAGAGTAGGTAGATGCTGAGTAGATGCTTTCGATTTCGATTTCTGTGGCAATTACCGATGGGCATGGCAAAACGTAGCTGCCGGCTGGCTGCGAAAAATTGTCTATGGAATTTCGACAATGCTGTCTCGCTCACATACGCCGAGGCGCACAGGCCACGAGTATTGCCAACAATGATAAATATTGATTTTGTACCATCATCGGCAGCAACAATTACAGCGAAAAGATTGGCAGCCGTTTTTCTTTGACATATGGGCCCGCCCTGCCTGTCCTCAATACTGTCCCCTGCCTCTGTCCCTGTCCCTGTCCACGCCTCTGTCCCTTGCCCCGCCTCTGTCCCCTGGCTCCATTCATCCATCAGCTGGTTTCGTCTTGGCCTGGTCGTGGTTCTGGCCCGGTCCTGGCCCTGCTGCCCTGTCTAGACGCATGCACATAAAAGCCGAAGAGCCCCGCGTTGGCACGGCCGTGTCTGACACATTTTTTTGTAATTATGCGACAGATTCGTTTTTCAGTTTTCCATTTTGTTTGTTGCTGTTGCTCTTGTTGCACGCTTTCCTTTTCCTTCGTTTGTTGTTTCCTTTGCTTGCTGTAGTCTTCCCACTCAGCTTCTCCCTTTCTCTTGCTTTTTTTTTGTGTTGCGTTCGTTTTTAATGGCAGCGCTTTGCGTGCCTAATTTGAAGCGCACACGGCGCACATTAATGAGAGCGAGTAGGCTTGGGTTGAGGCGGCAGCAGGGCCGTGGTTGCCAGGAGGTAGGGGTTGCGTGGAAGGGCGTATGCTACACGGTGGAGCAGGATCCCATGCATTTGCGCTGTACACTTTCCACGGCTGCTAGTTAATGCACGTTTTTAAGCTGTGTATTAGCACATCCTAAGAGAATATACGAGTAGAAGTAGTCATCCATTCTGTTGTCTCTCTGAAAGGATTCGTTGAACAGCATTGCACTATGCCCCAAAATTACTGAGAGCAGCTGCACCTCCTAATAGCTATAAAACAGTTGAGTAAACATAAATACATGCTTGCACATTCAAGCATATACAATATGCAAGAGGTTCTGGGCCAAGATCGCGAGAAGGAGCCTCAGCAGACGCCGGATCAGACTCTCCGCCTTCAGTGGTCAGTCGTCAGACGTTAGAATAGTTTTAATAAAACGATTTAATCTCACATCAACCTTAACTGTTGTATCTTACGAGCAATAAACATTCACTAAAACTTTCACATACTATTAAATATATTTATTGTGCTATAAATCTTCACACAGAAACTCTGCTGCCAGTTTAATTATTGTCACTTGATTATTTTATGAATATATCCAGTCCACTGTGCACACAGTTGACACAGTGGGTGTAAAGCAAACAGCTCTCGGTGATATTATATTGCGCATACGACCCGTAGTGTGTGCGGATGATTAAATAAGATTCGAGTGGTGGCGAGGCAAAGGGAGACGCCAGCAAAGAGTCGTGCGAAATGCAATTTCAACGCTTTCATTTAACTGTAAAATTAATGATGATAAAGTGCGACCCGGTCAGAAGAGGAAGAACAAGAATAAGTGCCACCAAGTGATGGAGACGGGTGTGGGGGGGCGGACACTCATTGCCGTAGCAGTGGCTGGGCTCGTTCCCTGGGCACACACGCATGAAATTAATTACGAGCACATTTAAAACATTTACGCGTAAATGCTGCCAAAAAGCAAAAACAACAACTAAACAAATTCAACAAATTGCTAAGAATATTCCAAAATCTGAAACCAAAGGAGAAGCAGATGGAAAATTATGTGGAGGCTGGGACCGAGACGCCAGAGACAAAAATGCAGACAAATAAATGGCTGGCAAAATCTGACGCATGCCATATGAGAATGAGAGCGAATGAATGGAGTGGGAGGGACGGGGGGTGGTTATAAGAATAAAATGAAATTTGACACTTTGTTTCATTCGCATGTCCTTCGGCCTCCCGCCTCCCGGCCTCCCCCTTCTACCGATTCAGCATAGGCATCCATCTGCTTCGTCTTCGTCTGCTTCTTCTGCGTTTGCTTTTTGTGGCTGCCAACAGAAGCATTTTGTGGGTGCCTCTACAAGTCCCTCTGTGCATGGGTATTTGTGGGCATAGAGAGAGCGAGAGAGAATGATAAAGGATGTTTCGTGTTTTGTTGTTGGCAGTGGAGATTTTCCGATCATTTTACGCGTATTTTCCCTTCGAATGCCAAAACAAGCGTAAACGACAGACAACGCACAGCAAACCTCATCATACCATCCCCCCCTCTCCACACTACTCTATTATTTCCTTCTGTCAGCTATCCTCTCCCTTGTATCCGCTCCCATTGCGGGGTGCGCCCCGCAAACAAATCGACTGCGACATTTACAGGACCCTAGTGGCCTTCGTCTTTGCCCCTGTCCCTTGTCTCTTTAAATGTTTATGGAATGGCAAATAGAACAAAAGAAAACTTGGATCACTTTTCACGAGCACCTGAATACCCTGCCATGTGAAAGAAACACCCTGCAAGGTATGCCTCACATTAAGTATACGCTCAGGCACATGAAAATGGAATATATTCTACAGAAATATGTGGTTTATATACGGAATACAAATTAAAATGGGGATTATTATATATTGATTTATTAAAATAAAGTGGGAATACCATTGAGCCTATGCTTTAGTTTGAAATATCCTAGACTGGAGAGCAATACATTTTTCAATAAATATTGAATTTACAGCGACGATGGAAGCAACAAAACAACAACAAAATAAATCAAAATTGAGGAGAGCTGTATGCCACTTACCTTTTCTTCTGCCTTTGCCAGCGGGATGCTAGTACCCACCAGAACACACACACACACACACACAGTTAATCGATCAATTGCCGAAACGATAGCGACAGTTGAAACCGATGAAAAACGTTGACGGGGTGGGGTGCAGGGTGTAGTTCCAGTTCCCTTAGCCCATAAATTGTAAATTGCATTACGCATCCGCCATGGACTATATACACAACTTATTTATTATTTATTTATAAATGTGTCTGACCGGCAGCGGAAACCAAACAATAAATAAATAAAACAAAATACAGTTAAAGCTGGTACGAAACCAAATACACAAACTCCTACAACTATATATGTATGTGTAAATGGAGCGGGCCCAAAACTGGCAGAAGGTCGAGGGACAAGCAAAACAAACCCAAAGAAAAAAAATAGAACAAAACAACGAAAGAAAAAAAAATTCTATTGAAACAAATTTGAAGATTAAATTACAGCCATTTACCTCGGCAAATATTTGCTGAGCACACGATGAAGATGCCCCAAGAGGAGTCCCAAAATCGAAGGGGCTGGGGCTTACCAAACTGTTGGCAATGTTGATGATGACGACGATGATGATGATGATGACATTGATGGGATAACCGACAATAGACGTGGCATAGTGTGTGTGTGTGTGTGTGGGTGTCGGTTCTGGGGTCCGAATTGGAATTCAAAATCAGAGTAAAACTTTTGTCTGTCTATCTGTCTTGGGAGTAGTGAAGGGGGGGCGCAGCAAGTTTATAAATCTGGTTAGCCAGTGAACTGCATGAAATTGTCGTGAAATTGTTTATTATAATCGTTTCATTGTTGGCCATAATCCCTTGGGTTCCCCAGTTACCTGTCTCTCACTTGTCACACTTTCATTTACCCATTTGCGTGCTTGAGGTTTTCCTCGTGTTCTTCTTTTCGTTATTCACAGTTATGCATTTAGGGTTGCCTTCCCTTACCTTACCCATTCATTCGTTATCCGATCTGGGCTCTAAGCGGCACAATCACTCGTTCTTTTTGTCTGGAGTCTTCTTCCAGTTGCGCTCCGTTCCCCATATGCAAATCCCTTTTATCGTTTCGTTGCCCGGCTCCACCTTGTAATCGTTTCACTGACAGCGCTGTCATTAGCCGTTGCTAATTGAAGCGTATCGATTACCGTTACTCGTTACCCGTTACCCGCTATTTGTCCAGCCATATCCGTTTCCTATTGGCTGTCATCCTGCTGCTGCCCTGCAGGCAAATTGTGCGAGAGTCTTTGTGTGTGTGTGTGTGTGTGTGCCCCCATCCCAATCACTGCCTCCATTCGCCGCTCTCTCCCACTCCCCCTCTCCACGGAGTTGGAAGTTCAAGTGCCAATGTGCTGTCAAAAAGTTGTTTAGTTCTTGGTTATGTGTCTTAACCCCCTGCCGCTTCGCTCCATTCCGCTCTCTGTGGCTGCTGCCGCTGCCTGCTGCCTGCTCGCCTTTTGAGACTTGTCTGAACTGGCTTAAGTACAAATTGAGTTTCACTGTCGTTGTCGTACGCTATTGTTGATGGTTTTCTGTGTTCTGAAGGCGCTCTCGCCTTATAAACATTTAA
Source organism: Drosophila ambigua (assembly GCA_018150905.1). Taxonomy (NCBI): domain Eukaryota; kingdom Metazoa; phylum Arthropoda; class Insecta; order Diptera; family Drosophilidae; genus Drosophila; species Drosophila ambigua. Next base: position 1,444,753 of record JAECWS010000151.1, on the reverse strand, counting down.
GGTTGTAATTTTGTTGTGCTGGCTTTTTAATGGCTTTGTTTGCCATCGGCGGGCCCTTTGGCCCCTCTTGGGCACAGTCCTTCCCTGGCTTTCGTGGCTCCGATTCTGAGAGACAAAAGCGCAGCACATAAATTCATCATAAACGTCGACCGTATTAGCCAAATTGACATATGACCGAGGCGCACAGACACATCAAGTGTGGGTAAGTGAAGGTGGGGCAAGCGGAGTGGAGTGCAACTTTTTCTTTTTGGCATAACTTTTCTGATGCGTTGCCAAGTGAATAAAGTTTGGTAGAGGGACAGCGAGTGGGGGGTGTGTAGCGGCTGCTGATTGGCGATCAAACTGCAGCTGCAAAGCAGCTCTCCCTGCCGCTCTTTGGGCTTGATACATCAAAGATGATCTGTCGGCCAGTAAAAAGTCTGCGTGGCAACATTTAAGCAGCACTTGGCAGAGTTAGAGCCCACTGTCGTGGCGCGTAATCAAAGTAATCAAATTAAATCGAAAAAAGAACGAAATGGCAGCGAGAGTGCTGGTGTGGCGACAGGGAGGCGGGGAGGCGGGGGTGTAGCTGTGTGCTAAACTTGGCAAATTAACTAAAACCATAAAGCGTAAATCGAATTAATTTGGACGGCAATAAAGGTTAAGTTAATCATACGCCCCAGAGTGTAAGCAGCAAGGACACCAGCAGCAGCAGCCGCAGCCGCAGCAGCAGCAGCAGTAAGCCATTAACGCGATGACGCAGCTGTTACGGGCTGGACCTTAACCTGAGAGGACCTTAGCGGAGTGGAGGAGGAGGAGCAGTACCACAGTCCCACAGCGCCTGAGCCCGAGATCCATCGGAGGCTTTTGTCTATGTAAATGAGATGGCGCCCCAAAGACGACGACGGCTCAAACTAAACACAAATCTATATGTATGTATGTGTGTGTGTATGTATGTATGGCGAGAGAGCTGAATGAGCAAGAACAACAAAGCCGAAAGCAATCTAAAAGTTCTGTTTCATTTATTGACAATTTGTTTCAAAATAATTGCCAATGGCGGCGAGCCATCAGCACCCCCCCCTGCACCCCTTCACAGCAGCCTTTACAGCCACCAAAAAAATAAACAAAAACAAAAACCAAAAACAAAAAACAGAGAGAGGCATTCACTTTGAGCTGACCCACTGCTGGTGGTGTCAATGGTGTCCATGGTGGTATCGGTTGCCGCAACGGGACCAGTTAACAGTTAAACAGCTAAAAGCTTTGCTCATTTGCTTTATGCCCCCCAGGACATGGGCACGTCCAGCGATTACGAGTTGAATGAACTATTCCGTGGGGGGGAATTTTCCGCTCGCTCGTGAATTGGTTCGTGTTCAATCATTTTTGGCAAGCAATTGAGACTGTTCGATCTGCTGGACATAGCCAGTGCAAACTGGTTTAAAGGCTGAGTAAGTTGAATATTCGGGGACATCGCTTGCAAATCAGAAATACTGCAAATACGCAAAGGGAACTGGTTTTAAGCCCAACAAATGTTGAGCCCAGCCACAGGCTAATGGATGGAAAGGCTTTCCCCGCCAGGGAGTGGAAATTGTAATGTAAAAGCTTTTCTAAGCCTGATAAATCGCGCATCGAAGGACACCTAAGCCATTAAATGGAATTTCAAATAATGCATCGAATTCTCAAATCATTTGTACTGTAATCCCCATGTCCCTTGCGCTCGGGTAATTACCGACACCCAAGCCCTTGGATACTCAAGCGACTAAGCGGCTTTCATCTGATATTTCACCTCCTTTTCCATGCCATCCCATGGTCCGTCTCCTACTTACATTTAGTCCTATTTATCTAAGCAGCAGCCCAGATCGAGCCGTGCCGTGACATTTGTTCAAAACTATCTAAATCGAATATTTTAGGATCATATTTGAGCATCTGCTGCCCCGATCTACAGCGAGGAATAAATAATAGCACTTAAATAATTAAATATATGGTTTTTTTTTGTATTTATCCTCTGAGTTTGGGTTCAGATTACTGGACTAAATTATTCCTATTTGATGCGTTGCGTGCCTCTCCCTTTTACTCTCATTTTCAGTGTCAGTTGTTTTTCAGTGATTTTCTTCGTTTTATGCGGCAATTGGCTTCAAACGTGCCTCTAATGTGGCCACACAAAGCAAGGACACTACTACTATGTGTGGCACACGCTCTCTGCTACTCCCCTACTCCCCTTACTATCTGTCTGTCTGTGTCTCCATAAACGCGACATTGACAGCTTAGTGCTTGAACAGCCAGCGAAGCGTGCACATACAATGAGTAGATAAGTAGCAAAGAATCAGAGTCCAGTCATCGTCCAGCCACGACGCCAGCGGGAAGGGTGGCTGGGGGGAGCTGCAGTCGATGCCCAGATTGGAGCTGGGCTGGAGCTGCGGATGTGCGGAGAATGTCAAACTATTCATTGTGGGGCGCTGCAGTGGGTGGGCGGATGTCTTCTCGTGCTGAATTCTCTGTGGCATGAACTGTACAGAGTATAACTTTATGCATTATGCTTTGGATGATTGATAGGAATGCATTGTGGCCACTGATAAGTTTAGTTTCAGTTGAAAGTTACATTGTACTCAACGTCGTGGACTAAGTTAGCATAATTCCATCTGTGGTACGTGGTTTGTTGTGGCTAGGGAATGCCATGTCCATGGCAACCCCAAGTAACGTTAGTTCACGGAGTGTTATAAGTGGGCTACTAGCTAATTGTCGGGGAGTGCCACAGCCACAGCCACAGCCATAGAACATAACTATTAGTTTTAATGGAAAATTGCCCATAATTGGGGAGTGTCGAAAGGGAGGGAGAGCTTCCGCTTTGAATGTTTTCAAAGTGTATCGATTAAGAACCGATTCTCCATATTCTTCAGACCATTTGGCTAGTTTTCGTTTAACATTTTGAATGTGCAGCGCATTTAAGATGCTTCCCACGTATCACGTTGAGCACAAATTGTGGCAAATTTCGTGTTAAATTATCATAAAAATATACCATGTACGTATGTATGTTTATGTGTATGTATGAACTTGTGTTTTATCTACACAAATATTAGCGCTTGACATTGAAAATGTATGCAAATGTTTAATGGATGCACACACACACGCACAAACTGCGACGAGCATGTGTATGTACATGCAAGGCTGCTAAGGTGTCCGTCCGTCCGTACGTCCCCCACTTGAAGTTGGGAGAGCAACGCTACTCTTCGTTCGTCTCTCAGCGCATTTGTTCCCAGTGCGAAGTTTAAGAGAAAACTAAATTGCGCTCTCTTAACTTTCGTCAGCTACCACCAGTATTTCCCCTTTCTGGTTCATTCACAGTATTTTATCGTTCTCATTGAACTGGGTATAGCGGTGACTGGTAACAGTACAGCCTGGGAATAGCTGCTGGCTGCTCACAGAGAACAGCTGGGAAACGGAACAGTTTGGACACGGAAAAGCTGGTACTGGGAACATTTGGAACTGGGAACAGCGTGGGCTGAGCACAGCTAATAACTGGGAAGAGCGAGGACTGGGCACAGCTAATAACTGGGAAGAGCGAGAACTGGGCACAGCTAAAAGCTGAGAACAGCTGGTACTGGGAACACAGGGGAAGGGAACTAAGAACAGCTATTAGCTGGGAACAGAGGGGAAGGGCACTAAGAACAGTTAGTAGCTGGGAACAGAGGGGAAGGGAACCAAGAACAGCTAGTAGCTGGGAACACCTGGTCAGTGGTAACAGATGGCACTGCGCCGATGCGGATAAACTCCCCAGTTTGTTGGGTCGTTCCATTCTCCAAGAGGAGGCAGAAATTTATGAATGAAACGCAAGTTACTACGCGACTGGGAACAGTTTGCAGCGGTTGGGGGGCACAAGGAACAATGCCTTGGCGTGGGTTGGGGCGGTAAAACACGGCAAGCAAGTTTGGGATAGGGATATGTAGCGACAGGTTCACGTTCCACCAGAGTTGAACGACTTTGTTTGAAAGAGGTGTGAGCAAGTGTAGGCAGGAAGGCACACAACAAAATGAAAGGTAAACCTAATTAAATTGGCTTCCATCCAAAAATGCATTATGATACCACAAAAAGCTGAAAAAATGGCCAAAGAGTAAGAAACTCTGGCGTAAAGAATGCTCAGAATGCTGCTGCTGTGCTGTCCATCATTTGTGGGTTGCCCTTTGCCCTTTGTGGACACCCTTGCGAGGCAATGAATGGATTAACAACAGTTCATTTAGCATGGCTATGGATATTCAAGGCTCTTCCCTTGACCATCCCCAAGATCCCTCATAATGGTGGTACTTTGTTGTCCCCTGGCACCGGGCTCTAATTATAGTGGCGGAATGCACTTTGGAACAATGTACTGGGGTCAATTGATTTCATTAAAATCCTGCCGTAGATCGGAATTTCAGCTGTGGCAGATCTGCAGTGTTTCGTTTAGTTGCAAGTGCCAAGAACCTTTGGCAACCTTCGCGGGCCAGGCAACGCCAGGTCAACATTCATCCGCACAGACACCGTCAGGCAGTGACTTTGATTCAGTGGGGAAATATGAAGTGTACGCCACGTGCGGCACGGCGAAGAGACAACTTCTTCAACACATTTTACGCGAGTGCTCGGATATTCAACTTTAACTGGTTGGGTCCTCGACTCAGCTCGGGGCCCTGCATTCTGCCCTGCAGAATACAAAACTTCAAGCCAGCGGAGATGGAAAGGGAAGGTCATAACTCGCACAGATTCATCATCATTTTCCCCACTTGCTGAACGGTGTTGCAGGATGCAGATGCGAATGTCATTTTCGCGCAACTTCTCTTACCTGTTTTGTCAGGGCAACGTTTCATATGGCTCTACTTATATTTTATTTTACGTGCAGTGAAATCTCGCAAATTACAACTCCAACAAATTCGAAATCGCTTCTGGGGACGCGACTCTACTTATACCCGTCCTCAGTCAGAATATACATTTTTGAGCTTTTGGTTTATGTAGAATTTTATTTTAAATTTTAAATTTTTGTGCTACTTCTGTTCTCTACATATACATCCACAGTGTCGATTACACATCTACAATTGATTATCCATACACAATGTAGATTCTACAATTTCCGCTAGAGGGCGCTCGCGCGTTGCACAGGGCAGTGTGTGCCAGCATCAGCAGCGCCGGAGCAGGTGGGAGAATCAACTGAAAATAAATTTATTCTAGCTACAAAAATGATCCGATTCGATTCAGATTGTAAATTGTAATTATATTGTTTGTAAATTATAACGAATGAACACAAAATTTAATTTGGAGCTAAGTCAGCCCCGGCGACTGTGTCACCATCGGAGCTCGTCTGCTCAGCCTCGGGGATTGAGTCGTTCTCCGGCTCACACGGTCCGTTGGTGGATCCATCAGTTGGTCCGTCAATGCTACGTGGGGCTGAACGAGTGCCCACCTTTCCTGACCCTAGCTTCTTTCCCGAGCGGAGTACCATGCCCGGGATGAGGGGCTCATCGACGCTGTAGGGCTGGCGGCCATTCTCGTCGCTGAACAAGAGCTCCTCGTCGACTTCCTTCAATAGCGGCTGCTGCACCTTCTCGACTCTGCGGCGAAGATCAGTGTAGTCGACCTCTATGGCGCATAGAGGCTGCTCGCTCGAAGGCCCGCGTATGGGCAGCTTGCTGACAAGGCGGACCATGCCATTTGAGTGGGCCAGTAGGCCCATGTCAGTGCCCAGCGCTATGCCAAAATTCACAGCCGTCTCAGGAGTCTGAAAGGCACTGATGTGCCGCATCACGACATCATCTGTCTGGCCAGTCACCTCCACTTTGTGGCACAAATCGTCCACAGTGGAGCCTGCGAGCAAAAGGAGAAATCAATTAGTGATTCCCCTCCACACACTTGGCCCTTGGGTTACTCACTCTGACGTGGCTCGCAACTCAATATCGCAATGACATGAGGCAGCACCGATTCATAGACGTTTAAGCTAAGGCTTTCCATTCTATATTAAATGAAATCAAGTCAAATTTTCAGACAAATTTATTAAATTTTAATTTGTTAGACGAGTGTTAGTTTTTAGTTGTTGCTTGTTAGCTCTCTGTCGCAGTAATACATTTTTGTTTATTTCTCAGGACTGTGGTTTGACTTTTGAATACAATGGCAACTGTGATCAAATATAATTCTTCAATTTAAGTGACTCCCAAGAGTTCCTTGAGTGTTGCATTCCAGACATCCGCAGGCAGAATTGTCAGTTTACCCCGAAACATAAAATAGTTCAACCGAAGCTCAACGAAATTTTTCTACAAAACCATTGCATTAAGTGCAAGAGAGCTTACGAAACGGTCTGGGATGCAGAAGGAGAGGAGGCTTTCCCCGATGGGCTGACAATTTGCACTATTGCCAGCTCTGGCGAAAAGCAGCCCGACAACAGTTTGGATAAAGATTCTATCCTCGGATCAGCTTCGGCATTGCGACAGCCGATCTTCAATATCTTCTGAGTAAACAGCTTGGGGGTTGGATCAGAACAGATATCAAATGGAAAGACCTAAGCTAAATAGCGATATAATAATTTCGGTTGATGGCAACCACATGAAGGAGATTTTCCCCGATCGGGTGACAGTGGTCGCCAACATGTCACCAACGCCAGCAGCAGGCAGACGATTCAGACGGCCTCTAATACCGTGCACGGCAGTAGCTTAAAAGTTCTTGGCACCAGAACAGTCCAGCCTGCAAGTGCAATGCAAACTGTGCAAAACAAACTAAAATCCAATTCCCACATTAAGCCTCCCGAAGTGTCAGGCATTGCTCCCACAACAACAATATAAATTTACAAAAATATAAGATGTGAACGATGAAAAAGTCAAAAAGGAATGAAGCGCTGAGGCTGGGAGCTCCTTTTTATAGAGCCAGAATGGCTTCATCAGAGCTGCCCTCTGGCACCAGTGCAAAAATATGCAAGAAATGGCTAAAATGGCCGAAAATATAGACGCTTAAAATTAAGCCGAAAAATTGCAAACTGCGTGGAATTTGTGATTTTATTATATTAGCGATAACTTAATACAATCTTTCACTTTAATCTCTTCCTCTTGACAGTTTTATATTTAACTTTTTCATATATCTCAATGGTAGGTCGTAGTTGTGGCAACTCCATCAACCATCCAAACATCATGAAAATTAAAATTTGTCACCCCACCACGAATTGTTATGGAACACAGATCCCTGCACGAGTTGCACAATCAAAAAATTTAATTTATTTAACAACTCAAATAAGCTATTTGCAAATTTTATGCTTTTTCACTTTAAAAAAATGCTTAATATAGCCTTAAATAAGCTAAAATGGCAGCGCTGTTTGTAACGGACAAATAAATAAATAAAATAAATAAATAACAAAAAGAAAATCAATGTTTTGTGCTAGATTGGTCGTTTTATCCATTGTGAGATGATAATAATGTGTCTTGCATATCAAATATTTACATACAAATGCTGAAAATATTTATATACAAAAGTATTAATATTTGAATGTAAATTTTTCGCATAGAGCACATAGTGAAGAAAACCTAGCGACATATATTTCATCCATCATTTCCAGTTTTCACTTCTCGGTCCGTTTGCGATAATTTGGCGAGAATTTAGTAATTTGTGATCTTATGATATATGTAAAATTTTTAATTATTTTTGCTACACCTGTCATCTGCATCTGACATGTTTATTCTACATCTGAAATGTAGATTATACATCTACAATGTACGGTCGGAAACTTATCCTTCTCTGCGTTGCACACATCCACTTTTACCACAAATCTAACATACCCCTTTTTGAGTACGGGTATACAAAAATATCTTATTTCGCTTTTCCATTAATTAACACGTACACAAAAATTCAGCTGGTTTTAATGGAGTTAAATTAATTTGAACTGATCTTATACGAAGTTCATGGCAATTAAGATATGCCGTTGCGGGCGGTCAGTAATAAATATAACAAAATGCATGAAATGAATGACAAATAATAAATAATTTAAACAAAACTTAATTATGTCAGCGTGCAGGAGATTTTTATTAAACAAATAATTGTAAATCGAAAAATTGTACCCCCTGGATGTGGTTTGCAGGTGCACCGACAGGCTCTGATTCTGATATTATTCCCATTAAGAAACTTTTGAGTCGGGTTTTGCATTTTTTTAAAACGTTTTATTAAAATTTGTCATCGCTTGTTGTTTTTTTTGTTCTCAATTTTGCCAGTTGGCTGCACAAAAAAATATATATATATATATGTATATGTATGTATATTGCATTTATTCACTATTAAACGCCAGTGTTAACGCTAAATTTCCTTAGGTAATTGTAATGCAAAAATTGTTAGGTTGTTTTGTTTGTTTGTTTTTCAAGTCGCATTTGTTTGTTTGTTCGTAAAGCAAGTTGCAATGGAATTGGTTGCATTGGTTGGTTTGTCGGCTATTTGTTTGCATCGGCTGCCCTCTGCTAGGTAAGGTACTGCTTTCTTACTTACAACTATTAAACATTACTTTCGTTATTTGTGGCAGCTTTCTTGGCCGCGCCACCTGCACCGGCTCCAATGGCCACGCGAGTGCGGGAAAATTTACTAATGGACGTTGGGGATGAGGACGCAGCCGAGCCAAGGGCATCGATCCGTATGCTGGTGCCGGCTGGATACACGCAGCCCTTGCGCTTGCGTCCCGATGGAGAGCTATGATTGCTCCTATCACCGATTTGTACTAGAGTGGGTAGATCCTCGCTGCGCGTGAAAACAAACTCCTCCGAGGACAGACGCTTGCGCACTCTGCCGCCGACCACGTCCGGCCGCTTGCCATTACTGAGCGGTGAGGGCGAGGCGGGTGCCACAATCGCCGGGGTCTCTATGCAGCCACCACTGCCGCCGAGAACGGGAAAGTGCGACTCTAGCACGCCGGGACGCATGAGAATCTCATCCAGATGGAGTACGCCGTTCAGCTGATGCTGCTGGTGCTGCTGGTGATGCCTGCCTGGTGTAACAAACTGCTCCAGCGAAGAGTTGGCGCTGTAGAAGCTCGTGTCAGTGGACCCCAGGGCGAGTGTGCCGCTGGTTCCTCCTTCGCAGCACTGACTGTGATCGGATCGTGTGCAGCAGCCGCGCTGCGAGTCGCGACCACAGGGACAGTGCGGACACAGGCGCAGGCAGTGCTCTTCGACCAGGATGTCGCTGTCACTGAATGTGAGCTTCTTGGCTGCAGGGGCCGGATGCGCCGGTTCCTGATTGCCGTCCAGCTGATCGGCGGACTTGGAGCTGGCACCGCACTTAACAGTCGCGGATGGGGGCAGCTGCAGACGCTGCAGACTGTGGGCAGAGGCGGACTCGAAGCTGTCGTCGCTGGAGTCCAGGCTGTGCGGCTGGTCGGGAAAGATGCGTGGGAATGTGACAAAGACGCGCCCCATACGCTTGTACTGGTCCATATTGCGGGTATCCTCGGCACAGCCGGCCAGGTTCTCGCTGAACTTTGGCGCACGCCGCATCACCTTGGGCGTGTGCATCTGCGACTCGAATATGTCCTCGAGCGGCACCTTTGGAGCGCTGTTGGCGCTGACACCCATGTGCTGCAGATACCGCTCGATGCTGTTGGCCAGGCTGATGGGCACACTGGTGCGGGACGAAACGCTGGATATCTCCGAGAGGGTCTCGGGACTGGCCAGTGGTGCTAGGCCATACCAATCGTCGTGGAGCAGATCCACGCCTGCATCGGAGGCCCGGCGCAGTGCCGGCACCTGGGCCAACGGCAGCGTTCGTGGCTTCCTTTCCGAATGCTGGCGACCCAGCAGCGACGGCAGTGAGGGCGGCGGCGGCGGTGTCAGTGCCATGTCGAAGGCCACCGCTTTGAGGCGTGGCACTGCCCTCTCGTTCTCCGCATTCACAATCACCGTGGCCGTCTCACTCATCAGCGATGGACTCTGGCGCATGGCCACCGTGGTGATGCTGTCATCCAGGGCGCTTGATATGTCGTACGGGGTTGTTGTGTTGTTGCTCATCTGGCTGCGTCCAAAGATGCTGCCCGCTATGGAAGAGGCCTTGCTGCCGCCACCGACAGCTGTGGTGATTCGCTGCTGCAGCTGCTCCTTGGCCGAACCATTACCATTGGTAAAGGATGTCTCCAGGCAGAGCTTGTGCTGTGTTGTCGGCGTCAGCAGAAGGCAGTTACTCAGGTTCGTGTAGGAACTTTGCGATGGACGCTTGCAGTGCAGTGTCTGCGTCTGCGTCTGCATCTGTGGCTGGTGCGAGATGATCTGGCCCTGATCCGACTTCACTTCGGTCTCGTTCTCGTGGCCAATCAACTTGGGCGCCTCCTGATCCTGACCCTGATCATGGTCTTCATTGGATGTGGTGGAGAATGCATTCGAGGTCTGGCGTAGTGGTTTTCGTGGCCCACTCGTTGTTACAACCTAACGAGAAAAGAGAGTGTGTTCGCGTGTGTGTGTGAGAGAGAGGGGGGAGTGGAAAGGAGCAGCGAGAGATACCAAATGAGTGTATTGATATTAAATAAATGTCAGTCTTAAGGCTAAGTTTGTTTTCTTACTAAAATGAATTATCAATCCTGATTTATACAGCTTGTAGTTAAACATATATGCATATATATATGTATGTATGCAGAAAACAGACAAGTATGTGTGGATGTGGATGGGGGGATGCGTGTATAGGTAAGTACAGTTGGACGGATGAGTGTGTTGTAGTAGTAGTAGGTGGAGCGAGCGAGCGAGCGAGCGAGAGAGAGAGACTGGTGCAGATGTAGATGCAGTGGCATAGCGAGTAAGTACAGTTACAACAAAATGTTTGATCGGACAGCCAAGCCTTGCATTGGTAATTGAAAATAAATAAGAATCTTAAGTGGTGTGTGTGTGGGGGGGTTGGGGTTTAAAGTTGAAAGTACAGTTGACAAAAGAATCGATAGTAGTACAGTTTTGGGTGGTGAGGTGCTAGGTGCAGGACACAATATCGAGATTGGCTTTTCTTGTAAATAGGTACACATCGAAGTACGATTTATATTTAGAGAGTTTTACATAATTGATAGATTTTTCTTTTTTGTAGGTTAGGTTGAGAGCGGGATGGAAACATATATACCATATACATATATAGTATACATATAGAGAGAGAGAGAGAGAGATAGCGAGAGACTTGTAATTCGGTTTTGGGGATATTTTAAGAATTTGTGGTTGGTTTAATTTGATACTTTTAACGAGAGCAAAATGGAAAAGTTTTGTCTTTTTAATGATAATTTTTTGGTTTTTTTTTTTGTTTTTGAGTAGATTTTTAGAAGTACATAGAAGGCGGGCGGTTGTACCTGGTATCTGTATTTTGTGTTGTCGTAGTTGTAGTTGTAATTGTTGTTGTTGTAGTTGTAGTTATTGTCGTGTTATCATTACGTTTACGAGTTGTACATGCCTTTACGGTACGATCTCTACAAGACACGACCTGTGCACATCATCGATTTTTGGTTCATTTTGGTTTGGGCACATACAAAAATCAAATGATATTTTGTTATCGGTTATCGTTAATCGGTTCAATTGCATACATCGATGTCGATCAAAAAAAGCAAACGAAAAAGCAAACATAATTAAGTTCATTTCATCGTTGAATACAGCAACAGTTCGTCTCAGATACAAGTAGATTTACATATAATTAATACTCTGATACGATCCGATCCGATCGGATTAGCTAAGGGTTGAGGGCGGGGGCGGGGGCAGGGCAGGGCAGTCGGGGGCATACCTACAGCCTGTATCCACTACTCTCTCACATGTCAACTAGCTAGCGCACACATCATCTAGTGGTTAATGGCCTCATACCCAACTCAACAATACCGGAGACACATAGATGAGTGTATATTCTTGTATACTGTTTTGCTTTTTGTTTTTCTCGGCCATTCAGAAGCTTTACAACAATTACAAACATTCCCATGCAGCAAATGTTTCTGTGGGTGTGTGTGTGATTCAGTGGGTGGTATACAGTGTGGTAAAAGCATAATGAAAGATTGGCAACTTAATTAACTTACCAAATCAAATACAAAAGAAATAAATCAATTTAAATAAATCATGAGACAATTAAATCTAGCATCAATTACTATTTATTCTGCTTCTTTTTCGAGTGTTCTTTCAGCAGATAACGAAAAACTGTAAACTAAAATCCATTTATAATCCCTAAAAATCCAAAAATAGGTCAGAGTGCGCTCCATTCCCAAATGAAATAAAATAAAATAAATATTTTTAATACAAATGTGTGTATATTCGTCATACAAGACAATTTCAACCAACAAATAAACATCGAATGAGATAAAGAAAAACGAAATGCAAATTACATCTGTTTGAACTTAAGAGATAAGTGTACTATAACTTAGGATTAATTCCATTGGCAATGCCTTGGCCTCACCCCCTCAACCATCGATAAATGCATAAATATAATAGATAATAGATGGGATTCAAGGGTTCAAGTGATTTGTTTGGTTTTGGCTAAGTAATCTGGCTTCTCCTCTTCAATTGCTTGGACATATGTTTATACTTGCAGTATCAAAAGGAACAACAAACAATAAGTTCTTAACTATCGACAAACAAATATCAATAAATGAATACTAAATAATTGAAGTGTTCAACAAAATTCACACAAATTAAAAGCGATAAGCGGCCTTACAGCTAGATAGCATTAATTGCCATTTTTGTTGAATTGAACATACATACAGAGATAGGCATTAAGTAGATATGTTTGTGTGTGTTTGTCATGATATACGTATGCAAGTGGGCCGAAGTGTTCGTTTGGCTTGTTTTTTAAGTGTTTTTTTGTTTGTTTTTGTTTTTTGTGGTATTTCTTGGGTGGTTCAGTGATGGGCGACGCTGGCAACGAACGCTTTTCGACTTTAACACTAGACTAAGACAAAAATAAATACAATACAATAGTCGAACTAACTAACTAGATCGGTGCTTCTGTACTATATATACTAGAGGCTCTAGAGAGGCTATAGGACAACACGACGACGGGAAGGTGGTAGTAGTATTTCATTCCTCGGAACGTGGGGAGGGGGGCATTGGCATTGATCCATCCGAATCAACTGGCTGTTGAATAGCTGTGCACGGAGGAGTTGCGCTCATCGTCGAACTCCGAAATTACCTTCTTGAGTGCAGCCAGAATCTTGTCGGGCATATGATCCTGCAGCATTACCGGTGATATGAGAACCTCATCGAAATCCGTTGAATCGGCCCAAATGGCCTGGTAGACGGGCTCTCGACTCTTTAGCACATTTCTGTAATATATTTCAAGCACATCATTAATACAGCATATCCTTTTATATAGTATCTGCACAGTAGGTATATAGTATATATATTTGGATAATAATATGTGGCTATGGCTAAATTCAGTCTACAATTCTATTATAGAGAGAGTTAAATTAGAACTTGATGCTAGGGTTCGTTGGCATGCACTCGGGGTATTGGGGGGTGGTGGGTGGATTAATGTATGTATAAGATACAAGTAGAAGCAAAAGTATTTCCGGACTAAGCCAAGCTGGGAGAGAGAGATAGAGGGAGAGAGAGAGACACACTTAGTACGGAGACAATTTCTAGGGAGCAAGGGCAAGAGTAAGGAACGATGCATGCATCGATTAACTGTTTGTTTCATTCATGCACTAAAGAACACAAAAGATGACTAGGAGATCTCTGAAGATGGTACGGGGAATTCCCACTAATTTCAACAACGAAAATACTAGACAGAGAGTGAAGTTTTATGTATGTTTGTATGGTAATTGTGTGTGAGTGTGTGTGTGTGTGTGTGCGCTGGACAGAGAGCGAGCACGAGCAAGAGTGGCATAGACATATACAGATAGAGTTAAGGAGATAGATAGATAGAGGGAGAGAGAGAGAGAGGAAAAGAGAGACAAGTTACTGCAGTGCACTGCTCAAGCTCTTCTTTCGTTTTCTGTTCGTTCTGTTGGTTGCATGGGTGTGTGGAAGGGGATGCCTAGGATGCATTTTGGTAGCTATGGAATTTTGTGGATGCATGTGGCATGTGTGTATGTCTGTGTGTGTGTGTGTGTTGTTATTGTGTGCCTACCTCCAACCACTGTCGTATTTTTGCCTGAAAGATATGGAGTATTTTTTGTAAATTATTCTCTAGTTTTTCCTTTTTCATTCATTTGTTTTTAATATTTTTTTGGTGGATAAAGTTTAACAAACACAAAAACAAAAAACTAAAACCTAACCAAATGCGACTCTTTTGGTGGTGCATCAGGGGCGCATAACTGGAGCAACAAGTTTCAGTCAAACTCTTTGGCCACCTATCACAAAGAGCACAAAGAGAGCATAGCCCGAGAGACTCTCCAGCAGTTGGAACAATGTAATAGTCACACAGCTCCAAAGCCAGGCAGACTGGTCGGACTGAATAAGAGATCCTATAACACAAAGACAGTTAGAGGACAGAGATTGGTAGCAGTGAACCTCTAAACATACTATAGTATGTACAAATAATAATTCAAGCTAACTTCCCACTTTTCAGCTGGTTCCAGAAGCCTGTCTAAACATTTACATATGTCTAACATTATCCATCTACTATATGTCCAGCCCTGCTGCTCTGGCTATATAATATAAATCTATCTATCAAGCGTATGCTTTTCTATGCCATTTTGTTTATTCGTCAAAGATTCAGATTAAACTTTCGTTTCACATGATTTACGAGACAAGCGCGAATCGCAGCACGTCTCTGACATCATGAGGGAGTGGTGACTCACAGAGCGCGGCTTGAGCTATGAACTATGGTCTTGAAGTGCGGCGATAAGACCGATGCCGTTTCATGCGCCCATTATCGCACAACAATTAGCGCATTAGCGCAATGGGGCTGGACGGGACATTCCAGAAGCGGATGTCAAATTAAAATGCATCAACAACGAAACGGAAACAAATAAATACAAAAACATAACAAGGGGATAAGATCGGTTCAGTTCGGGTGAAGGAAACAGATGCGTCAGCGTCCGCATTTAAGTTTAGCAAATTTAGGGGCCATTATCAATAGACTTCGTACAGCGCAAAAAATAAAAAAACAGCTAAATCAACTTACTCGTCGGGCTTGGGATGATGTCGCACTATGTGGATGATTCGACCGGGCGGATATAAGGGCTGATGGAGTGTTAAAGCTATCGAGCTGTCCGTCGGATGGGCACTGGTCGAACGGGCCGTTCCACGCTCCTGTTTAAAAAAATTGACCCAAATTGGATAATTCAATTCTCTTTAAATTTAAAATAAGCCGGTGGGGAATGGTGGCAATGGAGGCGGCGGGTGGGGTGGTTTACCTCCTGATACTGATTGATGTGCGTATCCTGGCCGGACATGTTCACCACAGACGTGGGCTCTGGTCCGCAGCCACAGCAAATGACGGAGCAGGAAATGGTTTTCCACTGTGAACAAAAAAAAAGGAATGGGAAGACAGTGGTTAAAATTCAGTTCAGAGACAGAAAATGCCACTCGTACCTTGGGGTCCACACTACGCTGAATGGCATTGATGAGATCCGCACGCATTGCTTCCATTTGATTGAGCCCAATGCGCGGCACCACATCCTTTCCCAGCACCACCGAAGTGATGAACGATTTCGAGTACTCCACGGCAGGCATACTGAAAGATACACAATTGAACAATTGAAGCAACAGCAGCCAAGAGAAAATGCATGTCCATGTTCCCAATCCATACCTGAGCAATCCCCCGGGCGGTGAATAGCTGAAACACTGCAGTGTCGGATGCTCTGGCTTGAGCAGTATCGCTAGTATGGCAGCCGTGCCAGCGCCCAGCGAATGGCCCACCAACACCAGATCGAATGTGTGCGTCTGCCGCTCTGTGTTGCGCTGCAGTGCCCGCTCAATGAGATTCTCCTCGAGCAGTTTGTTTCGTATGTAAATGGCCGCCTGCACCATGCCCTTGTGGCCCAGCCAATCGTCGCGCGGCGGCTGCAGCGGCAACACCTCCGCCTCGGCATTCAGATCGGTGAGTATATCCTTCATACTCAGTGTGCCCCTAATGCTAATCACAATCGAGCGCTGTGTATAGTCGACGGCCACAAAGAACGGCGTCTCACCCACATCCACATGATAGGTGGCATACACAATGTCGATGTCGCCCAGCTGGAGGGTTTTCTTCAGTGCGGCATAGTTGCACAGGCAGCAGTTGTCCTGAATGACATCCGTGTCATCGCTACTGACACAACAGCAGCCAAAGCATCTAAGCAAAAAAACAAACAAACAAACAATTATGAGAGATCAGAGAGATATCCTCTATGATGGGCGCTGCTGAAACGAGTCTCAGAGCTCCCAGTGGCAGTCCTTTTGGTACACGTACACACGCACACACACACACAATAATGAACTCACTTCAGTTCGGGCAATAGATGCCACATATTGGTGCGATTGATGATGACGTACATGGGCCAGCCGTAGGCGCCCTGGGCAAAGTACATATAGTGAATGACCGTCTGGAAGAAGTCATAGTTTTTGGCATCGTTGAGTGCTAGGAACTGTGTGCGCTCCGTGATGGGTACACCGCTTAGGAACTCGTAGGTGCCGTTCTTTCGCTGCCTCACAACCGCCTCACGCTCCAATCGCTGGAACTTTCGCAACAGCACCAGTCCGGCCACCACATCCGAGGGCACCACATCCAGTTCACGAAAGAAGTCGCTCAATAGCCGGGCAATATCCGTAAAGGAATTACGATTACGCTCCGACGAGCCCATGCAGCAGAAGAGCAAACGACAGCGATGATCCCAGCTGTCCTGATAGGCGCGTATCACTTTTCTGTTCATCGAATAGAGAAGAGGTGTTCCATGAGGGGATTCCATAAAGCACAATGGATATCCACATGTATGTATGTATGTGTAATCCATCCACTCACCTCTGTCGCCAGTTGCGGTTCATGCTGTTGCTGCGCTTGTAGTTGAAACGCGACTCTGTTTCGCGCATCGAACGCTGGTACTTCTTCATCTTTACCCACGAACGGCCGGCGGCATCGAAGGTGCACCAAATGGTGATCAATGTGATCAGGACCAGTGCCCAATTGCAAATGATGATGGCTGAGAGAAGCACAAATAATAAATTTATCAGTACAAATTTCCCCATAAGCGAACAGACACATTCGTTCGGAAAGCAGCTACAAAAAAGCCACCGAATACGCTCCAAAAGCAGCAGAGAGACACTCACCCACAAACACCTTTTTGGGATCATCAATGGGCGATGTGGCATAATATTGGCCCAGCCAAACCGAACCGACCGTCAGCCAGGCGATATCAAATAACATCACCACTAAAACGAAAATAGTAATATAATATTATAGTTATGTATAGGTATATATGTATGTATTATCTGCCTTGCATACTTACAACTCTTGAGATATATCCATATATTGATAGAATTACGCGCCTCGGCATCCAGAATGCTGCCACGCATCGAGATCACACAGATGCCTATTTCTACGCATATTGAAACTGCAACCAAAAAACAAACAAAGCAAAAAATGCAAATTACCATAGCAGTTCAAGCTACAATGGACAGTGCTGTTTGCTTTGAATACTTACAAAATAGTATTAACAAGTAGCCTATTAGATGATAGAACAATAGTTTTATGCTTAAAATTCGTGTATTATAATCAAATATAACCAACGAGACGCTAACAATCACAAAACTGTCACATTAACACGCAAGGATGAAAGGAATTGGAATACAAAAAAAATTAAAGAGAAAAATAGAGAGAGAGAGATATATAAGTGATATATATATTTATATATAGATATGATATCTAGATAAGATCTGGGCACTGTGTAGTTGTATGCGTACCATATAAAATGTATCGTCAAGAGAAATGCTCCAGGCACCACGAGATCATCGGAGCCGACAGACCAGCGTCGTCTGAAGACCACAAGTCCAGGCATCTGCAAATACAAAAGCAAACAAAAAGGATTGAGAAAGAGTTAAACATTTGTAACATAAAATGGAAGGTTAAAAAAGGCTTTATAAAAAATTGTTGGATCGCACAAATAAATAAATAAATAAGACACTTGGACACACAATTAATTGGACATAAACAGCAGACATAAAGGACACGACACATATAAGACAGAGCTATGTAGATCAAATATACACAGATTTGTGACACCGAAATATATTGATATTAAAAATATTATAATTTAATCATGGTGAAAAAATGGTTACAAATCAAAGAGAAGATATTCATCATCCAAAACGTTGAAGGAAGGTAGAAAAGAGGAGGTTTTTCTTGAAAACCTTTGGGAAATCTTTCAATCTGTAGTTTAGGGATAAATATATGGGTAATGGTTATTTATTTGGTCTAGTGCCAAACTTAAGGAACTAGTCACAAAAGTCACAAACAGAAACAGATCTTCGATGGGGATAACTTTCAGCGCCTCTCTAAAAAGTGACACACTTTGAATTGTTATTATTATTTAATATTATTATTTATGAATTGTGGATTATAGTAACATTTCTTGTTGACTCGTAATCTCTAAGCACATAACTCATTAGACTTCACACAGCATTGAGCTGTCGGTTTAAGCAGTGCCACTGCTTTTAATTATGACAGTCTCAAGGCGGGGTGAACCTCCTTGAAATCACAAATGCAGCCCTAGGAATGTTTCAATGTTTCAATCAAATGGAATGCCTGCACCAATGCGAGTACGTATGCAAAAGCAAAGCAAAAGCAAAGCGCAATGATGGAGAGCTTAAGGTCCCCACCATTTGATTGAATGTAAAGCAAAGCATAATCGACAGTGGAAAAGCAAGAGCAGAGAGGGGCAACGGAAATGGCTTGTGTTCGACATTCGCATTCCCCCTACCGACCATTAAGGAAAATAGTTTTCATGTACTCCTACATATGTATGTATCTGTGGCTAATGATGCCATTGAGGGCATCAGATTATCGTGTGCAAGCAGCGTTTCAGTTTTTGGTGAATCACACCAAAGTAAGCACAAAAAAAAACAGCATTCAATATGTGGATATATTTTCACATGTTTCCGTTTGCCATTGCAATGTTTATAGATTCCAGTGGTAAGAGCTCTCGAGCTCTCTCTCTCTCTCTGTTTTAATGAACACTCAGCCCGCCACAAGACCTCGTATAAACAATAAACAAGAATGTAATCTGTGGCTATTGATGAATTCGACTACGCAGCTCCATATCAATACCACTAAACGATAAGTCCAAAAATAGCACAATTTGCACATGACTTTCTTCCATAAAAAAAAAACCAAATTAATGCTTATAATTTTTCTGTGTCTGAAACAGCCAACTCATGATAGTCTATGACGAAACACACATAAAGATTTCTGGTAATATTTGAATTCTTCATAGATTCAAGAAAATGGAATCAAAATAAATAACTTAACAAGAAATCTGCAAGTGATTGGAACCAGCACCAGCACCAGCCATAGGTACACATGCCATTATCTTTCTTTAGAGTAAACTCAGCTCCGCCTCAAGGAACAGGCGGCAACTTTAATGCATTTTCTTTTCGAATTCACTTTTCTTATCTGATTGGAAGCAGTTTTTGTGCAAGCCCAAGCGGCTGAGCATGCCTAGGCGAAATATCAAAGGCGAATCAACTGAAAGTTCGAAAGGCCATAAAAACCATTGGCATTGGCCTTCGATATGAACTTTGCCCCAACGAACAATGAATGAGGGAACGGGACCATGATTTTGCATTCATTTTGCACTCCGTTTGCCGTGTGGCCAATGAGCCATGATATGGGCAGCCCCATCAGAGGCAGGTGCAAGGTGAAGCAATTTTCTCTATTGAAAAGAAAATCCAACCATTAGACGGCCATCAGAGCCAGGCATTGTATAGTCCAAAAGCAATGCAGCTGCGGGCCAGAGAAATCTTAAAGTTGGAATTTTAAGAGAATTCCTCAGGAGAATATTACATCGCGCAATAAATTTTTTATTCTTTGATTTTCCTTTTCCTTCAAGGAATTTTTGTACATTTCCATAAACATTCGCGGCACATAAGCTTAAGCTGTCGATGAGACTTCCCAATGCCAGCCGTAGAGACCAAAGATCAGCCAGATTGAGAACTCATATGCCCACAAAATATTCAAATATTCTACCAATAAAAAATATATAAGCGATGTAATTGCCATAATACTTAAATGATATTATCAAGGGCCGCTTATTGCCTGAATAATTATACCCCGAAAAGTCCAAAGAGTTTTATTGTTCTATTTTGCTGTTTTTGTTGTTATTTTTGTTTTGATTGTGCCTGTGGCGCACTCGTCGTTTATTCATAAATCAAACATAGATCCCCCCACGGTTCTTATTTGTGGGGCCTGGCGATAAGATAACTCCACTTGACTCCGATGCAAGTCCACTTCCAATTGTAGTACAAACAGGTGGCATGCACTCAACAAATTGCTGCAGAGATACGACAACGAGGGAATCCGTGTGGCAGGCAGCACACAAAACCCCTGATGGGTGCCACCAACATCTATAGATTGGACGATAGATAATTCAATTACAATGATTCATTCATTTAATCAATCATTTGTTTATTCAGCGTAATGGTAACACGGAACCACGTTCAATTTCCAGGGGCAAACGAACTCCTGCGATGGAATGACCGATACGAGAAATTGCGTATGCCACAAGAAATTATTCTTTGATTTCAGTTCAAGTTCTTTAAGTTCATTCAATCCTTTCTTTAACGGATCCACAGCAAGTAAACCTTTAAGAACGTTTCAATATCCAATGGAAGCATTTTAAATTATTTATTGAAAGGCCATTTCATTTGAGATTTACTTTTTTCCTCCCAAGAGTGTTTGTGGTTCCATTCGCTTATGGGAAATTTATACAGCAAATCTGCGCATAGCTGTTACTTCTCAATACCTTAGCTTAGATCTTTCATTCAAAAAGGAAAACGTAAACGCCAAAAATTTGAATTTGAAAATTAAAAGTTTAAATTGAAAAAGTTTCCAATTAAAAAACCATAAAATCATGGTTCAAGTTGTTGAGGACATTTTTGGCATTGCCACAAATCCGTTTACGAAAAAAGCTCAAGTGATACGCCGCTATACGATGACGAATTCGAATCATATGTCCGTGGGCATCATCACATTGGGGGCCACCATACAGAATATTCGAGTGCCCGATGCTTATCATGAGACGGCGGATGTGGTCCTGGGCTTCGATGATATCGCTGGTTATCTCAAGCATCAGGATTTAAAATTTGGTTGCACTCTGGGTCGTGTGGCCGGGCTGGTCAGCAATGGAGAGTTCATTTTGGACGAGCATCGGGTGATTGTTTCGAAAAATCTCGATCAGAGGCATCACGTCGACGGCGGTTTTATTGGCTTTGATAAGGTCATCTGGGATTTGCATTTGATGCGTCCGGATGGGATAACGCTGAGCCATGTCTCAAAAGCGGGACACGAGGGCTTTCCCGGCCGCCTAGCCGTCATGATTCACTTCACCATCGACGACGAGAGTCGCCTGTTCATTCGCATCGAGGCCAAATCGGATAAGACCACGCCCGTGGACATTTGCAATCACACATACTTCAATCTGGCGGGCCACAAGGCCGGCGTTGAGGGCCTCTTCGAGCATCGATTCTACATGGAAAGCAAGGAGACAATCGAAACGACGGCCACCGATAATCTCCTGCCCACGGGCCGTTGCAAGTCCGTCAATAGCTCAGTGTATGACATACGCCAGCCCGTCTTTATGGGCGATCGTGTGCGTCAGTTCAAGGATATGCCTGTGCCCGGCTATCACGTGAGCTATGCCTTGTCCAAGGAGGCCACAAATCTGGACACGCGATACCTGGGACGCTTCCTGCATAGTCCAACTGGACGCTACATGGATATCTACAGCAATCAGCCGGCCCTGCACTTCTCCACGGCCAATCAGTTCCCCAAGTCATCGCATGGCGAGGATCCCATTATGGGTAAGAACTGCACACGATATTGGCAGCACAGCGGCTATGTGCTGCAGTTTATGGGCTTTCCCGATGCCTTGAATCAGACAATGTTCCCCACCATCATCATTCTGCCGGGTGAGAACTATTTCAATGAGACCATCTATCAGTTTTGTGTGAAAGAGCCATGGCAGTGCTGTGCCACACCGGAGGAACTCGCGGCCATGGACGAGGATATGGTTAAGAATTCATAAAGTCTAACAAAGAAGAGAACTAAGAGATTGTTGGCCATTCAGCAGAGTAGAAATCACAAAGAACATTCCCTAAATTATTATATTTTTTAAACTAGTTTTCTTCAATTATGTGCTTAAAACAATTAAAATCTTGAATTTGTGCTGAACAAAAAAAAAAAAGGTGCCCAAGAAAATTGCAGTTTTTCTTCTGCCCCTTGGGGTTAATTGCACTTGCGACCCACCCTTCATCTGCCACCACTCTTCCCTAGTTATTAATTCTCTCTTTAGCAAAGGTTTTCCGGCATTTGCGTGACTAGCCTAGCCCACAAAATAAAACAAAATATATACATACATATATATACATTTATGCATACATATGTATATAATAAAAATGACGACGTTTTGGCGGTTTATTATGGGGTGTCAAGCCAGCAGAACGGATAGAGGGGGCGGGTCGTGTGCCTTGTGTGGAGGTATGATAAAAATGTGGAGCCTGCGCTTTGAGAAAGGTAAACAACACACATAGTACATATATATAAAGTCCCCACAGTGGGCGGAGTAGGCGGGGTAGGCAACGATTTGGCCAACGAGCAGCTAATGTGTAGTCATCCCCTTGCCCCTTGTAATGGTGCACACGGGCCTGGGGCAGATGGGTTATTATTTGACACACCACACACTGTATTTACTTGGCTTTTAAGCCGATTAAAACCTGTCTATAATTATGCATGTATATAATTTGATTCGCTGTGCAAAAAATGTTGCCATAAGTGTGCGGCCACGAGCCTGAAACATTCTCAGTGTAAGAAGGAACCAATCCACATCAACAGCCACAAAGAGCATTCGGGACGAGCATGGAGCGTCGCAAAGGAAGAACCAACCATGATTTTTCGCAAACAGGAAATTCATATCAATTTGAATTTATACATTAAACGTTGAATCA
This sequence comes from Drosophila ambigua, assembly GCA_018150905.1. Classification (NCBI taxonomy): domain Eukaryota; kingdom Metazoa; phylum Arthropoda; class Insecta; order Diptera; family Drosophilidae; genus Drosophila; species Drosophila ambigua. Next base: position 1,421,720 of record JAECWS010000151.1, on the reverse strand, counting down.
CAACCTAGATCTATCTTAGACAGACAGCGTTTGCCACAACCTGTCATTATCAGACAGCAGATTGACAGACAAACAGGAGACAGGAGAAGCCTTCCACTCGCTTCCACTCGCTTTCAAGTGCTTTTTTTATTGAGCATGGGCATATGGAATAGGATCAGAATCAGAATCAAAATCAAACAAACCAGCTAAGCCCCCAACAAAGTTGTGTCGCACACACACACACACGCATGTATGTATGGGCAGCGTAGTATATCCTTTTGTCATTTTTTGTGTTGTATTGGGGGGCTCGGGTGATTTGTGGTTGTCTTTCGTTGCGCGTCATAAAGACAATGTCATCAGGACAGAAGAAGGAAGACAGCGGCCATCGTGCTAACTAAAAGGCCAATGCCATGCCGCCACCACCAGGCAACAGGAAAAGCAGGAAGGAAGAGCGACTGGTGAAGAGGCAAGGCAAAAGTAGCGTGGCGCAAAAAAATACGTTGCGGCATGCAAAACAAAAAGAAAAAAGTTTTTATGGCAACGGATGACATACCATTTTAATGGAATGAAATACTACAAAAACGATGATGATGGGAGCATTGAGGCTGAAGCTTTCAGAGTGGAACAGGATCAGCTCCAGCCATAAAAAAAACTACACTTGAAGATGCATTAGATACATCGATTTGGAATAAATTAGATTTTAATTATGGAATCTAGAATAGTTGATTTTAAATGATTTATAAATCTGCGATGCTTTTTCTTGGTTAATTGATTCGAAAAACTGGCCAAAAGTCCTAAAAGATATGAATATAGCGGTTAAGCGAGTGCTGCAAACGAAAGAATCTATTGTGTGCCCTTTTTATACACAAAGATTAGCCCCGTTCTGGTTCATTAAAAATGGATTTGAGGTTCTTCATATTTGAAAAAGGTCAGAAGGTTTTACTAGAGGCTTTCTTCCTAGAGGACGCAACATAATCACGCGCGTCATGCGGCAGTGTCCCTCGTTCATTTGGGCTATGGTTTCTGCCTAGGATTCTTCCACTTGTACATGTTCCGACTGTACTTTAACTGTTCTGTATTCGCTTATAAAATAATGGTACTGCAATATGTCAAGGCTACTCTTAAAATCCCAATTGGAGGAGGGAGAAGGAGAAGCTTTTTCTCTCCCTCCCCACACTTTTTCGGTACAGTTACAGCAACAGAAAATCTAGTAAGTGCTTTTTTCTTGTTTGCCTTCTATTTTGATGGAAGGGAGAACGGGAGGAAAAGGCGAAAAGGATAAATGTTTGCTCATTTGACATTTTTAACCAATTTTGGAGTGGCCTTTTGGGGAGTAGGAGAGCTTCTACTCCCTCTCTCGTTGCCATTCCATTCCTTTCTCTTTTCGTTTGCATTTTTAATTTCTTTGGCCGCCTTTTTTGTTTTTGTTGTTTGTTTCTGTATCGCATTTTGGTATTTATTACATCTAATGGAATGTGGCACAGCATAAAAACTCTTGGCCGCACTTAAAAAGGATGGGGAACAACAGGGCAAAAGAAGGATACAATAGGAAAGTGCCCGAAAACCAAAGGAAATATGTATGCAAAGAATGTTGCTTCATTTTATTTCCTTTTTTTGCTGGGAATAAGGCAAAAGAAATAAAGTTTTGTCCATGCAGCAGTTCAGAACTTTACTAATTTCCTCATAACTTCCAAACCATTCAATGATCGGATGCGGTTTTGGGTGACAAAAGTTTATAGAAAACAAAATAAGGAAGAATAAGAATAAGTTTTCAGAAAGGATTCGGGAACTATTCTTAAGCTGGTCAGAAAATGTTCAAAACTAATTTAAAAATTTCAAAAAGTATATTTCTGTTATTTTTATACCCGTACTCAAAAAGAGTAAAGGGGTTTTTTTTGTGAATTTCTCAATCGATCTTCAGTATTTCCTTTTGTAAGCAGTGCAGTAAGCAGTTCTACCGTAAAACAGTGAAAGATTCTGTAGAGCTGTATTTACTCGCATTTGAATGAACTTATGTTAATGCATGTAAATCCAATCAGTCGGTAAATGTTCCGTTAAATAATATACGCATACAAGTACAGGTGTGACGACAACACTCTCACACAAGGAGAGTGTTTGCCGGCTGCATTAGGCAATGAAAGTACAATGGCAAAACCAAAGGAAAGGGAGATGGAAGGAGCGTGGAGAACAGACCCAGAGTGGTGTGGAGTGGAGTGAGCTTGCGTGCGTACGTGCGTGCGTTGGTGCCTTACGTGTGCATGAAGGAAGCATGGTTCATTGTGAGTGTGTGTGGGCATAAACATAGAAGGAATCAACACAAACAAATAAGAAGCAACACCCATACATAAAAACGCCCGAGAACAATTGCAAAGCTTCTTAAAGCTGCTAGGAAAAGAGAAGAGAGAAATTGAGAATGAAAAGAAGCCTTTGGCATGTTCCGCTATGCTGTGGCCCATTGTTATAATGTGCAAGTACCCTCTCTGGGTTCAAGATTATGATGATTTTGAGCAAGTGTTTGGAACTTTCTTTGTAACGTGTTGTATTTGGAACAAAAATATTAAAACACAAATCAGCAAAGGGTATCAAAAGTTTCGGTCATCGTGGCTAGTGCTAGTGCTTCTTGTTGTAATTCCTGCCGCTTACAGGACAGTGGCGATGAAGAGACACGGTAAAGAGAGTTTGAACCGAAAGAGAGAGAGAGTGAGCGACAGACGTGTGAAGTAGTACCGCATTTTCTGTTCTTTTTTATTTTATTTTCTTTCATTTCATTCTCTTTCTCTGCAGATTTTCATCAACCAACAACAGGCCCCGCACAGCAGGCAGTAAGAATGCTCCAAATTTCAAGTGCCTGCAAAAAATATGCAATACAAAAAACTGACAACAAATATACGCACACACGTGGAGTGAGAGAATGGGGCGGGCGAGGAAGAAAGAGTGAGAGTGGGTGGGCGGGTGAGTGGTAAGGCGCGGGAGGTTAGGATGGTGGTGAGTTTTGCTAAGTTTCACAATCCCCAACACACACCCACCCCTCCACATTCCTAGCCCACACCACCAACTAAAAGAGAACACGCGTGGAATGGCAGAAGAGACAACACGAAAAAACATACAAAAACGCAAACAATATCAAGGTAAAATGAAGTAGAAGGTAATGCCCCCATTTTCAACCCAAGTCTGGCAGGTAATACGTACATCTATTTAAAGTGTCGATATCTCTCTCTCGAACTGAAACTGTAAACGACGTAGGCTTTCACTCTCGCTCTCTCGCATTGCACCTTACCCTCTGGTTAAACATGCCTTGGGACAATAGCAAACCAAAACAGAAGCAGCGCAGCCAGCAGCAACGATTTTCATTCCTGCACAAACAAAATCCGCTAAAACTCGCCGATGGTCCTCGCCACAGGCGGTGCGATGCGGTGGTTTTGTGTCATGGCAGGGAGGAAGGGGCGGTGTGTAAGTGGGATTGGAGATGGTGGTTGGACGTCGACAGCCATGTCGCGTCGCCTGGCGGCAACTTTGACATTTGCATGTGTACTATGCGTGTGTGTGTGTGTGAGGGAATCTGCCAATATACACACACAGGCACAAAGGCAGCATCAGCATCCTCTTTAGCCAAATAGAAAATCCTTAAAAGTTTCTGCCTTTTTGGACAGATGTCCCTTGACATTTTCTCTTGCGCCTCTCTAACATATAGATGGGGGGATGTGAGCGTCCTTTGTGATCAGATCTTAGTATATTGTGTGTCCGCCCAAGAGTGTCATCTCTCTTCCTTTATTTTAGTACAGCCAGACGCAGGGTAAATCTAGTGGAAACTTTTCTACAGGTTGTAACATTGAATCAAGGCCATTTGAATTATTCTTGAAGATTATTTATTTATAACTGACTAACTACTTTGATAAACTAGGATTTCCAATGGGTGCACAAAATTTTAAAAATTAACTTTATCTTTAGCTTACGGTCTTTAAAGCACTTGCTTCGAATTATCACTGCATTTGGCTACTCTGAGAAAACGCTTTCTTTTTTCTAGCTTCATACAGAACATAGCATGGGTATTCTAGGCACACGTTTCCCCTCCTCTCGACGGCTGGCTGTGTGTTGTCCCCAAATATAACTAACCCCCGAAAGTGCTTGAGTCTGGGCTTAGGACCACGGAAGTTGTTTCCATGATGGAAAATGGGCATGGAAAGGAAAGCAAGAATGCCTGGACATGGACACTGCCACTGTCTGCTCATACAACAGTTTCCTCAGCCGTGGTGCTGACGTTATTTCCCAACCTACAGATGGCTGGGAACGACCCTCGTTCTGCTATCCAGATATCCCAGCCATCAGGCAGGCGGCGGCCATCCCCCATTTGCCACCCACCTTACCTACTTTTCAACGATTGCCGCTGCCGGCGCCAACCAGAGCGCATCAGCAGAAATTTGTCTATTTTTATCACTTTTTGTTCAATTTTCGTGTTTTTTTTTTTTTTTAATTTTACCCTCCTACCTCTCTCCTGCTGCCATTGCTGTTGCCTTTGCTGTCGCTTCTTGTTATTTGCTTTGCTTCTTAGTCGTTATTCGCGTTTTTTCTGCTTTCTCATTTCGCTAAACGTTAATTTTCATTTCAATTTGCAAAATCATTCACACGTCGGCACACGTTTTTGTGGAGAGTTTAAAAATGTAATATTAGGGATGACTTTTCCAGCATTTCAGTGCGAGAAAATTGAATTAAATTTAGGGGTTGATCTTTTGATGTAGGAAATAGGATTGTTAATCTTACTGATAAAATGGGAAGATTTCAGACGACTGGGTGACATGCAAAATACTAGATAATTGAGTGAACTTATGAATGAAATTTAAAGCCACAAATCTTAAACATTTAAATAGCTTTCCAAAAGAACTCCTGATAGTCAAGGGTATTCCAAAGTTGCATTAACCAAAGTTGATATATTATTCCATCTATGAGAATTTTGTCCATTATGTTGGTCTCTGACGCTGTGAATAATTTTCTATCGTTGATCTCGCCTATGTTCTCTGCTGCCAGCCTGGCTGTGACCGCTCTGCTGCGATGCGCTGCTGCTGCTGTCCAAACTTTGAACTACATTTTAATTTCATTTTGTGCTGTTTTCATTACATTTTTGGCTGTGCTGTGTCCACAATTTGGCAAAATTACAAACTAAACAGTAAAAGTATACAGTGTAAAGTGTATAAAAGTGTGTGTGAAAGAGAACACACAGTAAATATGTATATATGGGTATATGGAATATGAGATTCTTATATGAGTGGAATGAACACTTACCGCAATTTTGTTGCCAGCGCGACCGCTGGCTGCAGTCCGACGTCGACGCCGCTGCTCAGCTTACTTCACCGTCGCGGTTGACAGCGTTGCCAACTTTATGTTTGGTTTACGGTTTTCACTTATTCTGCTGATGCTTTTTCTCTTCAATGCACTGCTTCTTTTTTTGCTTGATTTTTATCTGTTGGTTGCACTTTAAAAAATAAATGTTGAAACATTAAAAAAAAAAAGCACTTGTATTGGGAGAGCTTTACAAAGCTTCACGCTTGGTTTCATTAGCATTTTTGTTGTTTATGGTTAAATCTTTTGTGAGTTTTACAAACACTTTCTCGCACAACAGACAGAGAGATAGAGGGAGAGAGAGAAAGAGCGACCATGGATGGCTCTGCTCTTTGTATTAGTGTAACCAATTTAGCCTTTTTTTTCGCCAATATTTGGCCGTATTCTGTACATTTGAATAAGTAATTTATAGTTTTGCTATTTATAGCCCTTAAAGACCTTTGCACAACCTGAAAGCTATTAAAAAGTTTCTTAGTGAATAGTATTTGCGTTTCTCAAACGTTACTTGGAACAATATGCATAGTCGTTCCATAAGTTGTTCATCCAGTCTCAAAAAAAACCAATTTATTGTCAAAGCAATTATAAACACTTTTAAGAGCCACCAAGGCAACATTTTTTTTCTAGTTCTCTCGCTTTTGTTTAGTTGAAATTTAAAGTAAAATTGTGGGTATTGTGGGTCAATTCGTGTTTACTACTAGTCCATTATATGTTCTAGTTTATCTTCTGAACTGCTTTTTCGTCAGTTTGGCAAAATATCCTTTGGAATTTTCCTATATTTGAAATCACTTTTGGCACAACTTTCTCCTCCTTCTCTCTGCTTCTTCACAAAGTTTCTTAATAAAAACCTTAAGAGTACGGAACAGGTCCTTCTCTTAAAACATGGAAGAAACTGATATTAATTTGGTATAGTAGTAGTCAATTATTTCGCTGTTTTAATGTGATCGTTTTATTTTTGGTCTTTAGATTTTGGCTTTTTATGGAAATTTCATGACAGCACTGTGCTGCTGCTGGCGCGGTGCCTGCTGCCGGTTTGTACCGTTATGCCTGAAGTTTCACTGCGTATTGGCGCTGGGGCTTCTGCTGTGGCGCGGCTGCATTTAATGAGTCTGAACTTTCACGCCGCTGCAGCAGAAGCAGAAGGCAGCGTCGATGCCTCGCAACCAGTGTTGCCAATTCAGCTATTTTCACCTAAATCTAGCGTTTTTCAATTTGCATGTGGGATAAATTGCATTGCCAATTTAAAAATTGGCGTAAATTTATATAGTTATCTATCATATAGTTGCTATCATATAGTTGCCGCATTTGAATGGCAAAAGAACATCGGTAAGCCAAGAGCTAAGAGCATAGAATTTTATCGTTTTTTAACTGTGAGGTATGCCTAAGATATATAAGCAAAAACCGCGTCAAGTTTGGATGCAAGATGCCAAATTCAAAAATTTACTAGCTTTAGATGAGAAATGCTTTTGCAATTATTGTAAATCTAGCATTAATGCAAAACTTAGCGATTTACACGTTTTCCTACTCTAGCGTTTTCTTTTAGTTACCATCAAAATTTTCGGGCTATTTATAGCTTTTCCAAGGCTAGTTTAGCTTTTTTTATGACCCGAGGAGTTGGCAGCACCTCTCGCAACAAGACGCGACAGCTCTGCCGGCCTTGTCGGCTAATTACCGGTGACCGGTAATGCAGGAGCCTGCGTCGCAGTTAAAGCTGCGCGTGGGCGTCGGATGCGGCACGTTCGCGTAACCCTAATCCCGCTCCGGTGGATTATGTTGCCCCAAAGGCCATGTGCTCTAGTGCGGATACGGATCGATATGGCAGCCGCAGCAGCACCGCACCGCTCTGGCTCTCTCAGTCACTCTCTCTCTCTCTCTAGCATCACATTCTCCCAATCAGATATTCTAATTGGAATCACACAGACACGCATCGGCAACCAACTACATTGTGGGTGGGGAGGGGTTGGGTACACGTTCATTACCATTCAATTGTTTGCTCTTGGACGGAGGACGAGTAGTAGGAGTAGGAGCAGGTGATGACCTCGAAACATCATTCGAATGCAGTTATTTTACAGTTTCTCTTGCGAATCTACTAGTTGGTATTTTGGGTGTCTACATAGAAAGCAATCAACACCACCGCACCAACACCAATACCACCGCCAGCAGCAGCATCACCATCGCCGCACCAACCCCGCCGAAACATCGTTAGTCCATCAGCATCCAAAGAAATTCGAATTGTCTGCCCGCCGTTGACGCCGGCGTCGCAGTTTCCATTCCATTGCTTTCGCTTGACGCTGCGCTGCCGCTGTCGACGAGATGCGGCGCGCTGCCGCTACACCTTGTTGTTTTGCCTTGTATACTTCTTGTTCTTTGAGAGCAATTTTTTTTCTTTATGGATTTAGACACGTTTGTTTACGGTTATTTTTCGGTTGGCGATCGATTTCTATACTCTCTATCAGGCACTATTTCCACACCGGGCGTAATAAATTACAGATTTCGATTTACAATATGTTTTTCATTTATGCACCGTGTATAATCATGTAGTTTGTAAAAGACGCGCACGCAGCGTCGATGGGGGAAATTGGGGCGGCAGCAGCCCCGCTGGTCTGCTTTTGATTTGGTTTTGTTTTGGCAGTAGAGGTGTCAAACCATCGAGGGCACTATCGATAGTATCGATATTTTACGCTAGTCTCTACTATCGACGGTTTTGTGACTATCATGATACAGTCGTTGCGCTTTTGATATGTTTGGATTGGCTGCTAATACGAAGCCACATTTGTAAACAAATCGACAGGTGGCATGTAATTTTTACAATGGACAAGTTCCTAAAAGGTTTCAATGGTTTTTAAATAATTATTTGAGCCCGATAGTATCGATTGTTTTTTTCAAAACATCCAACATTTTGTTTTGGCAGCGGTGGGCATCAGTGTGACCGGGCATTTAAGGATAAAATATACCGTTTAACCCTCAGAAATATATCAAAATATACCTTGTCTCTAACAAAATATACCGTAAATATACTGACGGATGCGACACTATATCGATACCATACCTCGTTACATTGCACAGCTGATTGCAGATTATAATTCCCATCACTAGACTCTTTGAACACACTAAAAATTCATTTTTAACAAAGTAATATTAAAGTAACGTTAGCTACTGCAAACGACAACTTATTGTGGGAATTGTGACCTTTAAAAAGCCGCGTGGAAAAGATGCAGCAGAGAGTTGTTTTATACGGGATTCTTTTCTCGTTTCTAATCACTAATTCAACCACCGACGCCATACAGGCACGCAGCGACAAGGAACAGCCGCAAACGGTGGTCTCAGGCACGGCCGTGCAGTCCGTGGTCCCCGTACAGGCTCAACTTGGCTCCAGCTCCTCATCGGCATCGTCATCCTCCGCCTCCAACTCGGCATTCCATCCATTGGGGCCGAATGTCTTGTGCTCCTTTCTGCCCCGTGACTTTCTCGAGTGCAAGGATCCCATCGATCACAGGGACAATGCCACGGCCAAGATAGAGAAGGGCTACGGCTGCCTGCGATTCGGCGGCTCCTCCTACGAAGATGTGGAGCACACAAAGGTCCAGTGCACCGTCTACTCGGACATCGATTGCTACGGCAACCGCACCTTTTTCCGGGAGGGTGTGCCCTGTGTCCGCTACACGGATCACTATTTTGTCACCACGCTCATCTACAGCATGCTGCTGGGATTCCTTGGCATGGATCGCTTCTGCCTGGGACAGACGGGTACGGCAGTGGGCAAATTGCTGACAATGGGCGGTGTGGGCGTCTGGTGGATCATTGATGTCATTTTGTTAATTACCAACAATCTCCTGCCGGAGGATGGTAGCAACTGGAATCCCTACGTCTAGATACATGCTCTGTTCGTTGTTTGTGTGATATTTTAGAATTTAAGTATGTTTAAAGTACAATAAATTCCATTGTTTAGAACTTTTGCTACATTTTCAAAATAACTAGACAAAAAGAACCATCGATATCCCTACTATCGACAGTTGCGCCCCAGACTATCGATTGCTTTTGGATGTGTAGCCATATCAATATGTGTAGTGACTGTGTAGTTACCATGTAAAAAAAGGACATTTTTGCTGACCTTCGTTGCTTATTTGATTAGTAATCCAATTAATGGGAGTCCTTAAAATAAGCCAGAGTGTAGAAAATTGATGCATCTATATGATAAAGTGATATTTTCAGTTGTTAAAGTCCTCACCTTCCAGTAATATTAAATCGAATATCAAAATTGATGAACATGATTTTCCTCGGTGTATTTGCGGTATATTTTTAAAATGTGACGGTATATTTCTGATATATTTTATCTATAAGTCCCCGGTCACACCGATGAGGCATAAAAACAAAACTCGGCTAGAACAAAAACATACATAAAGACGCATTTTTCAACCGATTTTCACACAGTGTTAAAGCATCGCTGCAGGCTGCTGATGCGCCCTCAGCTCTGCCAGTGTTATCAGAGTCATTAACCTAAGCTGCGGCGTCATTTTCCAATTTTTGTCTCTTTGTGTGTGTGAAATTTTGCTTTGTCAGCGTCATTTTTGCTGGTAATAAAGCAGAAAAATGAAACTACTACTGCTGTTGGCCATGGCCATGGCAGTGGCTTTCGTCTCCGCCACGGACGAGCTGTCCATGCTATCCGATGAATTCATCAAGCTGGTGCGCAGCAAGGCGACAACCTGGCAGGTAAGACGCAAAAAATATAACACCGATTTTTCCTTTGTGACGTGTGACACTAGTATTATGTTTTGTATACTACAGGTTGGCCGCAATTTCAAAGAATCAGTGTCGGAGAAGTATATACGAGGCCTGATGGGCGTCCATCCCGATGCCCACAAGTTTGCACTGCCCGAGAAGCGTATTGTCTTGGGCGATCTCTATGCGGATGATGGCGCTGATATTCCCGATGAGTTTGATGCCCGCACGGCCTGGCCAGATTGCCCCACCATTGGGGAGATTCGTGACCAGGGCTCGTGTGGCTCCTGCTGGGCGTTTGGCGCCGTTGAAGCCATGTCGGATCGCGTAAGTATTTGTACAGTCAGGTAGACCAGTAGCGGCGGCATACGGAAGGTGGTGGTGTCTTATCTGATGCCCTGACCATTCGCTTATCGATTCAGTAGTTGGCCTTTTGTTTTGCGCTCTTTTGTTGCTGTATGCTGCTGCTGCTGCATCGCTTCTTTGTTTGCGCCTCGTTTGCTGATTTCGCAATCTATTTTCTTAAAGGTGTGCATTCACTCCAAAGGTAAGGTAAACTTTCACTTCTCGGCCGATGATTTGGTGTCCTGCTGCCACACCTGCGGCTTTGGCTGCAATGGTGGCTTCCCTGGCGCCGCCTGGAGCTACTGGACGCGCAAGGGTATCGTCAGTGGCGGACCCTTTGGCTCCACTCAGGTTTGTCTTCCGTCTCTTCTCACGTCTTGTGATGTATGTATATTTAATTTTGATCAATTGCAGGGCTGCCGACCGTACGAGATAGCACCGTGTGAGCATCATGTGAATGGCACTCGTCCGCCCTGCTCCGGTGGCAGTACGCCCCGTTGCCAGCATAAGTGCCAGGCCAGCTACAGCGTGGATTATGCCAAGGACAAGAACTTTGGCTCCAAGTCGTATTCGGTGCGACGCAATGTGCGCGACATTCAGCAGGAGATCATGACCAATGGCCCCGTTGAGGGGGCGTTTACCGTCTACGAAGATCTGATTCTATACAAGAGCGGTGTCTATCAGCATGAGCATGGCAAGGAGCTGGGAGGCCATGCCATACGCATTCTCGGCTGGGGCGTTTGGGGTGACTCGAAGGTGCCCTACTGGCTGATTGGCAACTCCTGGAACACTGACTGGGGCGACAATGGTTTCTTCCGCATTCTCCGCGGCCAGGATCATTGCGGCATCGAGAGCTCCATATCGGCTGGCCTGCCCAAGCTATAAGGCAAATACTTAATCAATATTCTGTTCTACGTATATCAGTTTTGTGCCACCATCCCAAAACCAACCTATTCCATTTAGTTCGCAAAATCCTTGCGTATCGTATCCCTCGAAAGGCAACGCAATCACAATTGTAGTTCAATAATAATAATAAAAAACAAAAACCTGATTGATAATAAAGTATTGTAAATGTATTCTATATTTCATGATTATGGAGCATCGCGCCGCCTCTCCTCTCCACTCGGCTAATCAGTTTCCATGAGGCTTAAGTGTCAGTGAGGCTGGCTGCTGGCGGCTAGCTTTTTATGCATCATATAGTATAGCTGCTGTTCAACTCAATCTCTTGAACTTGTTTTGCTTTTCGCAGCCACAGTTTACGCGATTAGTTGCTGAATTGATTAGTCAAACACTGGGGGGCTCTGGGTATGATTTATGTACACTGCTGTAAACAACTGTCGGGCCATGCCACCAATTGTGTCTGATTATGCTATCCTATGTGGTCCATCGAAGCGTGCAAATGTTCCCATGAAATGGCTAAAAGCTGTGAAACTAGTAAGCAAACGAGACGAGGAACGAAAGAAATAGAGCAACTTAGATGCTGTTGCTGCTATCTGGATTTACTAGCTAATGTATGCCTGAGTGAAACTCTCAGTAAACTCATCTACATGGCTGGCCCATATATGGCTCTAAATCTTAAAGACTGTAATGCCTAGTGCCACTGGATTCTGTGTGGTTACTCCTCCAAGTAACCTGCGTCTGGTTTTCGCAATTGTAATGCAATTCTGCTTGTAAGAATCGATCGCTATCAAAGTAGGTCAATTATAAAAACGACATTAGATTATTGTCGTTCAAAGTACTTCAGTTAGCGATGTACTATCTTTTGAAATATATGTATGCAGATAGGAATTAAGAAATGCTGGCTGCGTCTCAAGAACTTTTCAAGCCTTTTCTTATTATAGTTTTATAGCTGCAGAACATTACGATTCCAGAAATGTCTCAACTCGGTGAAGAAGCTCTCAATGCGAATATCTCTGTCACCAGTTAGACAGCAGCTCAAGAATATTTGGCTAAATTCTGTAAAGAGTACAATATCAAAAAATATTTACTATTACTTTTAAACATTTTAATGGAGTCAGAAATATACGACTTTTCGTAGAAAGAGAAAAAGGTTGCATCTGTGTTGATCAATAATACTTTTAAATATAATATGTACATGCCTACATATATGTATACTATTAAAAATCAGTATTTCTTATCTGTTCAATCAAATTTCTTTGGAAAATCCAAAGTTTTTTTCTAAGTACTTACATATTATAGATAGATTATAATGCTAATTGGCATTGCTAGACCTCTCATGATCGTTAAGAGTAATCTGTGCTGATATATCTAAAGAACGCGCACTGTTTTGAGTAAACCATCTGCTTGACGCCCATCGATGCAAAAAACAAAAAACAAACAGTTGTTGGGTCATTACTCACCCATCCACCCACTGTATGATGTCATCAATTTAATGGTACGTTGGATGTCGTCCCCTCTGGAGCCCGTCACTGCATTGCTGTTAATTTTCCAGTCACTGATTTAGTACCGAGGGAGCTATAGCCCCGACCCCCCTGGGAATGTGATTCCCCAGTTATAAAAGTATCTTGTATCTATTTTGCATCAGCACTAATAACCGACTCGCTATATCCCATGTCTCTCTAGATCTTAAAGCACCATATTGCCTTGAGCCACTGGATTTTGTGTGAAGTTTTTTAATCATTTGCCCAAATGATTCGCCCCCCGACAAAAACGTTCTTTTTTTAAATAGCATTTTTTTATATATTTATTTTTCTCATTTGCAACATCAAATAGAACATTATTTTTTTTTGGATTTTCTTTTTGTGTTTTTCTTGTTTTAATTTATGTCTCATGAACCGTTTTCGATTTTGTTTGGAAATGATTAACTGCTATTGCCAGCTCTCTTGCTGCGAGTGGCCTTTTGGTAACGTCGTCGTCGTACTCTTCTTTCTTTTTCGAATCTTTCCTTTCGCTAACAAACAGCTTACATCGAAAAATACATATATTTTACTGCAGTAGTTTTTTTTTGTTTTCGCTCTGTTTTTAATCCAATTCATCTTTCTTAAAAATTTTTAAATTTTTTCTTTTTTGGATATTTGCATATATAAACACATAGTTTGTATGTATATATATATAGTATATTTTTTTCAACTCTATTCTCTGTATGTTTGACTTTCTTAAATTTTCTTTCTCCTTTTTTGCATTTATCTTTAATTTTGCATTGCTTTTTGCCCATTCCTTGTTGGTTTTTGTTTTGTTTTTTTTTGTTTGTAAATAGATTGCATTTGGTTTGCTCCACATTTTTGTTGCTGTTGTTGTTTTTGTCCGTAGAACAATTTTTGTATCAATAAATAATTACTTCATTTTTTGATGTAATATTTGTTATACCTGGACTTTTTGCACTTAATAAATATAAAATACAATACATATGCACGCGTACTCTGTGGTAGGTACATACATATGCATTTATTTAAATACTTTCAACAATTTTTGTTTTGTTTATTTGCATACCATGCGATTTGAACAATTTTTAGGTTTTTGTTGGGGCGTCTCTTTTTTTCTGATCTCGGTTGAGTAAATTGCCAAACGATGCAGCAGCTCAAATATGTAAGTCCCCTCTTCTCTGGGTTTGAAATAGAATTTATCTGAATACTGATACTATTTGGGTTAATTAAAATATTAAAATATTAAAAAAAATCGGTAATGGGAAATTTATCTTTTTAATAAATTAAAATTAAATATAATATTTTAGTTGGTACGTGGAAGATTTTTTTAATATTGAAAAAAAAAACCCGTTAATTAATATAAGTAAATTAAATATAATATTTTAGTTGGTGGACTCCTTTTTCGAATATTTTTTCTTCATTGAAAAAGTTGTCTTGATCTCGATTCTTCCATCTTCCGATTTGGCATTGAATTGGGTTTGAAATAATTGAAGAATTGGATTAAAAAGACTCAAGAATATGTACACACACATATGTATGTAAATATGTATCTCATGTTATGCGTCAGGTTCAGGAGTCTCTTTTCGATGCCACCATATCGAGCTTCGGGTTTTTTGTATCGAAAATGAATAAAAAAGTCCAGTTGCTCGAAGGGATTCCATACATAAGGAATTCTTTGTCGTAAATATATTTCTCTCTCGAACGGATGGAACATATGTAGTTCTCCGATCATTTTGTTGTACAAAATAGCAGCTGTTTTGTTTAGACAGTACTTGAATTTTAATCATTGTTTTGAGTGTGTTTATATGTATGTGGTGTGTGTGTGTGAGTGTCTCTGAACTTCCATAGCGCCAACTATCTGCGGTCTGCGGTTGAGGGAAAGGTTGGCATTTCTTATCATCTAAATGGTGGGTTTTCTTTTTTCTAGAAATATCAATACAGTTTTACTTAACGCTTTATTGGCTTTTTGGGATAACCAACGCTTACAGCTATTGTGGTGGGGTGGAGGGAGGGAGGAACATACATACATACATATGTATGTATATCTGAGAGATCTGTTGGATATCCTTTGTAGATCTATTGAAGCCGAAATGCTTAAAGGGTTTTTTTACTTCTAGCTTCTTTCTTCCAACTCCTCATAAAATTGACATTCTGAGGCGTGTGTGGGTATGCATAAAAATATATACATATACTATATATAAGCGCTATATATTTCTCAACTCTGTGATTAGTTTCGTTCCCAAAAAAAAAGTCTGGAAAGTATTCAAAATATGGAATCTTTGCATTCCATTCTATTCCATTCCATTTAATATATAAAAGTTAGAGAATCTGTAAGTTATACTCGTATGTTGAACACGATATTGTTGTGAAATGTGTACTCGTTTTTGTATGCATGTAATAGTATTATCTCTGCAGTTAATTAGGAAGCTATTCAGGTACAATATGCATATTACGTGTAGTAGATTACGAGTCGCTGCAAACGGCCGTGGCAGGATGATCAAATAAAGTACTGTTACCACACATCTCTGGGAGGAATCGCGATTTGGAGCGGGTCGGGGAGTTACGTGGGTGTGCCACCGCTTAAGCGTATTTTTCTATCCGTTGATGCCCATTTTGTTTTTGGTTTTTTTGTATTCCTAATTTGATCAGTGAGTATAATATTTGTAAATTTTCCCTTTGCATATGGGAGATATATATATGTATAGTTTAGGTTACCCTCTACGGACAGAGATCATTGTGTTAGATGGAGAATCCATGAAAGTTATTCCCTAGGGTATGTAGCAGTATTTATTTTTGTGACTTGTTGTCTACAAACAAATTACAAAATTAAAAAGAGAAAACAAAAATGCACAAAGGATAAACAGAGAGGAACATATGTATTGCATGTGTATAGCCCACACAACAAAATACCTGCTGGATATTCGAACACACACAGTTTTTAAGTTACCAGCTAGCAAGCTTCCAAAGTTCTTAGTTTTAGTTGCGCTAGATAAATATAGTATTTAAACAATACACTCGGCTTTCTCTATATAAATGTATACTCTTCAAGTTTATCTTTTTGCTTTGCATTTGTTTTGCCGCTTAGGAAGTACTGGTGTACATATATGTAGGCATAAGTTCTCTTTTATAACATCCGCTAATCGAAGGCTAAACCACATGGATTATACAATATTTATATTAATTGTATAGTATGTATGTATATATATATATTTTTTTTATGTTCTTTTTGTACCGTTCTGTTTTTTTTCTTCTCTAGAGTTTCCATATATTTTGTTTTGTTGAGTGTTTTGTTTTGTATTTGGTTTGCAAGGTGAGAGATTTGTTAGTTAACTTGTGTGGACAGCTTTAGTATCAGGCTCTATGTATACATAACTCTGTGTTTATAGTACTACAATACATACAATATATAGGCTACACATACATATATATATATATATTTCATCATCATCATCATCAGGTCGCCTTGAGTTTTTGGGTTTCTACTTTAACGAGATAGGATATCAGATCGCTGATCTCAGATCTCTGATCTCATTTCAAATTCGAACTCAACTATGGTATTCGGTTTATTTTTGTAATTTTTTGTTTGTTTAGTTTTCTCTTTGGTATCACAAAATCGGTTTTTTTCTTTTATAACATTTCATATTTTTTAATATTGATTAACTTGTTCAACTTTTGACCAGCAAAAAGAGGGGAATTTTTCATGCCAAATAACAATTTTAGTTTTTTTTTTATTTAGTACAGAATTAACACTAAATATTGAATCCTTCCATTTGTTTTTTTTTCTTGTCAATTGGGCTTTGGTTTTTATTTACATTTAGTATTTTGGTAGCGAAAGACTATCACAATTATGGAGATTTAAATGTTTTCTTTCTGAGGACCTTTATTGGTGCCTGAAGAATGGTATCATTCGGGCAATATACTCGTAAATATAATTTTTGTTGGTTGGTATTCGGAAGCCGTTAGTTTATACATTTTGTTGTTGTAAGAATTTGGTTTTAATCAAGAAATGCATTAAATTTTTCATTTGATTTTGCAACGCCTTTTTCGCACTCGCTTTAGTCCTTTGGGTCCTGTTGTTGGGAGAGAGACAGATAGAGAGATCTTTCATCGGTTTGGTTTCCATTTTGCTGTTGTCCGTCAATTTGTTGTAGTACCACATTTTTTTTTATTTAAATTTGGTTTGTGTTGAACTTGGTTCGCTTTCATATGTTAAGTGGCTTTATATATTGAATATCTTTATTTATATTTTTAATTTATATACCTTTTTTTATACATATTTATGTGGTATATAGTTTTATGATCGGTTTTTATCTTTTATTATGTATTTACTTTCTTTTGTGTTTCTTTAAGTGGTTTGGAAAACCATCAAACAACAGGAGGAAACAGTCTTTCGTTCCAGGTACCTAAATTTGAATAAAATTTCAGATATTATTTAAATTGTATCTATAAAAATATAATTTCAGTATTTCATTTAGTTGTTAAGCCAATAGTTTTTAAATTTTCCAAATTTTTGATTTTTTTTGTCTTTTGGAACTTTTTTCTATAAATTTTCTATTGTATACAAAATAAATTAAAGCATTAAATACTTAAATTAATAGGAGTTGAACTAGACTGGGCCTTCAATTCGATAAAAAAAATATATAGATATAGATGGCTTTATATATGTATGTAGTATTAGTGGGGATACTCACCGCGTGACTTTTGGTTATACATATGTTGTACAATATTTTTGTTAATTTAGTATTTTGCTTTCATATATACACCCAACCCAATATTTTGTTGCTGTATATATCGCGTACAGTATATAAATATATATAATATATATTTATGTGATATATACACAGAGGTGACATATATGGGAGGCATCAATGTTTTTATCCTTGATATTATGTACTCTCTCTTCTTTTTTTATTTGTTACTCTTTTTGCTAGTATGTAGAACGGAATGCAGGATTGCGGTGTGCTATAAATCTTTCTGGAGTTTGCAGTTCTTGTTGGGTTTAGTTTGTTTTGTTTTTGTGGTTGGTTGGTTCACTCTAAGTTGTTTTCTAGTAGGGACCATCTCGCTATTATGTGGTTATCTAGTGATGGCTCAAATAGGTTTTTCGCTTCAGATAGCCGCTGCGTATGGGCGATGAAAGTCCCGTCTCGTTGCTATTTTTGATGATTGTTTTATGATGATTTTTTAATGTTTTTAGTGTTTGTTTTGTTTTGTTGTGTTGTGAGTGTGTGTATGATGTTTTGATTTTTCAGGCAAATTTTGGTTTTGTTTTGTAGATTTATTTTTGGTTTTTTTGGAAAAAGAGAGACAGAGTTATAGTTAAGTGAAAAGAATTGAGAAATGATTTCTTGGTTTTATGGTACTTTTTCTTCTTCTTTTTTTTTTTTTTTTTTTTTGCTTCACAACACCAATTAATTAATTAATAAATCAATCAATAAAATGCTCAGCTAGAAATGCATTAAATACATAAAAAAAAAAATATAACTAAAAAGGAACAAAAGAATAGTTGGTTGTGTGGGGGGTGGGATAGAAATTCTATAAAACACTAGAACTAACACCAATTATTTGCTTCTAAATTTGTTGTTTATTAATGTTCTTCCATCATTTTTTAAACTTCAATTGTTGCTTGTTCATGCAGCCTGTACGAGTATGTGTTTGTGTGTTGTGTGTAGTGTGTGTGTGGTGAAATTGTCAGCGTGTGGGTGGTGGTGGATATACAATATTTTATGTGACGTAGTGGGTTTATTTTATTATCATTTTTTTTTAAGCGTTTTTTTAAAGCATTTTTGGTTCATCCGTAAAATCAAAGAACAAACAAAGAAAAGATTACAAAATCGTAATCGTAACATTATAAATCAAATACAATATTATCTTGTTATATATTTTTGTACATACATATTATACATATCAAACTAAATGCATTTTCTATGTATTGCGTTTATTTATTTACACGTACATATGTACATATGCATGTAAACTATGTTAAATTTTTGTTGCATTTTGGCATACATTTTATTATAGCAATTTTTTGTTCGGTTCGCAAATCAAACATAATATCAATATAAAATTAAAATTATAAATAATAATACAATGTATCAACTTATAGCATACATAATACAGAATAATAAATTTTGTTCTATGCACTTTTCGTTTTTATAATTTTTTTTTTAAGGAAATAAAACAAACAAACAAAAAACCTCTACGGGGGTATACTTAAACGAAAGCAGGGAAAAACAGGTGAAAAATACCATAACAATCTATAAGGACGACTAGCTCTTTGGGTGGTTGGTGGTATTGTGGGGTGTGGTATATAAATTTGAATTCTTTGTCAGTCAGCCATGAATGCCATATCCTCGTTGAGTTGGCCCAGACTATGGCTGTGACTGTTGCTGTTCTGATGTTGATAATGATGGTTGCCGTTTCCCGGGTTGTGGTTGTGGTTGTGGTTGTTGTTGGTTGCCAATTGCAGCTCGAAAGCATTGCTAAAGGTGTTGGTGGGAGGGTAGTGGGCGGGCAGGCAGAACAGGAGGAGGTGTCGGGTGGCAGGATGGCAGATCGTGTGGGGAAAAGTGCAGCATCAAATTAGTTGGTTGGAAAGATTCAAGTACAATTTGAATTTGTTTGGCATTTTTAGATGAATTTCGAGCTGAAGGTTTTAAGGATTACACACAGATTAGGCGTTACATATCACAAGAGGGCTTTGTGGTGATGTGCGGGTTATCATCTTCTTCGAAAGAAACACAAACATAAATCAAGAGAAACAAAAAACAGAAAGCCACAAAAACCGAATTACGAATTTTACATACAATACGAATATATGTACATACATATACAAATGGTGATGCGTGTCTAAACAAACACAAACACTGACATAGATACAAGATACGTGAGAGTACAGATATACACAACAAGTACAGGTAGGATTGGTGGTGGTGGAAGGGGGTGGCGGACAGATCACAGATTCACAAATCACACACACACAAAACGGCTCGAGTTTGGCACTCGAACCTTACCTTCGGCGTCGCGGATTTGCCGTCTGGCCGGGCAAATTGAAGCATCCCCTGGGTATGACCATACGTGCATTTCCTTTGGCCGGACGCGAACCGCCCACTGCTTGAAGGCCAGACAAATGAGCCGCATAGCCATCGCTGAGCACAATGGCATTCGATTGCAGCTTCTTGCTCACCTAAGCAACGACAAAGAGACAGCGAGAGAGAGAGAGTATTTACAGTTAATGACACGAGAGAGTGATGAAGCACTTACCTTGCCCACAATAAAAATCTGATCGGTACGCATGCCCACATTTGTGTAGACGGTAATATCCTTGCTGCTGCCATAGGCGGCCGTAATTGAGATTCCATGATTCTGCACCAGATTGTTAAGATAAGCGGTCTTGTGGCCCAACGGATCGGTGGACAGACCGTCGGCGAATGAGATCAATCCATGGGGGAAATTGTGCTGGCTCAGCCACGAGACGACACGCTGTTGCTGCATATCCGGACGACCAGTGATGTAGATGAGCAGATAGCCCAGCTCCTGCCAATGGCGGCAGACATCAACGGCGCCGGCACGCACCTTGGGATCGCGACCCGTCACCGACATGGAGGCGGTAAAGGAGCCATCAATACTAAAGACAACACACTCGGTGAGTGGTGGCACCACGGCCATATAGCAGTCCACCGATGTATGATCGCCGCGTACGACCATCTTGACCGGATAAATGCCATAGCCGAGGGACAGCTGATCGGGTATGCTGTACGAGATGCGTCCATTTTTGTCCGTCATTTCGGTGGTGAGGAATGTCCACTCGCCCGCCGGTGGATCCTTCATAATATGCACATCCACCTTCTCGCCATGCAGCGTGATCATGTCCAGGGGACCGTACATAAAACGAGCATTCAAACGCTGCTCACGTCCCTCCTGGACAATCACATCGTTGGCCCGATGATTGGCGGCCACATTTTTCAGCTTCACCGATGTGCGCTTCTTGATCCACTTTTCGCGCGGCTGCCCCGGATGGAAGGAGGCCGCATCCTTGTCATCGTTGGAGCCCACAAATGGTATGCCCTCAAATTTGCCAATCTGTCGCAATATAAACGCAATCACATCGGGGCTCTCCCAGTAGCTGGCATGGAACAGATGCGGCAATGCATGAGCGGGAAAATTGCTCAACCCTTCGGGACAGTACAGGGCATAGTCCAAGCGCTTGGTACCCCACCATTTGTTTTGAACTGCGGATGGAAAGAAAATCATTAAGATCTGATATACTCTGTCTTTGCTGTCTCTTCGGCTGGCTGTCTTACGGGCATGAATTGTACTGAGGGAAACGTTCTCAATTAGTCCGGAAATCGTGCTCTGCATGGAGGCGTCCGAGAGGCGACGTCCGGCCAGTATATTGTTGCCATCGTTAAAGTGCTGCGGATGCGATTGAATAACCTCCACTGGAAAGGGAAGTTAGTGAGAGTTAGAAGCGGATATAATCTCCAGTATCAGCGTGCATTCGCGTGCATGCTCTTTTGCAGTTTTCGCTCGTGCATTAGATACAAAAATACTCACATAAATGCAATGCCTGGCCATTTCCCAGCGGATATTTGGCATAACGTGGAACATTCACCGGCGACAGTATGGAGAAGCGTGCACTTAGCAGCGGCTCCAGTCGCGCGGCAATCGGATCGGTTGGATGGAACAAATTGTACACCTGATGGCAGTTCGGTCGCACCAATGCCGTCTTGGCATCATGCAGCTTGCGGGCGGCCAGGACAACGGACAGCGGCGAGCCGAACATGAAAAAGTCACAGACTTCAAAGTCCAGTTTGGTGGCCCGCGAATCGCTGGACGAGCTGGAGCGACGACGACGCGGCGATGGGGCCACCAGCAAACGCTTGGCATCCAGATCGGCCTCAATGAAACGCTCATCATCGTCCAGTCGCGAGTGTCGGCTGTTTATCGGATGGGCATTGCTGCTGCCACCGCTGGCAGCAACAGCATCGCCGCCCGAGTTTGAGGCTCCCGATCCAGCGGTGCCCGGCTGACTGCCGTTGGTGCGGCACAAAGCCTCGTATGCCAGCAGAGAGCCCATGGAATCCCCGAGCATTACAATCTGGCCGGAGAAGCCATGTCCCTCTTCTGATTTCAAAAACTCATGATACACAATATTGGCTGCGGCCACCGTCTTGTTGACGGTCTCGTGGAACTCGGGCGAGGCGACAGCCAGCAGGGGTATGGCCCCAATGGGTACATCGGCTATATTCGGTATATCTGCGGCCGACGGCGAGGCATCGAACGAGTATGGACTGAGGCTGGACAGTATACCCAATGCATCGGTGCATATCGATGGACAGGGCACCATTTTGATCGTCACGTGTGTCAGCAAGCTGGGATAATGCTGCCGCATTACGGCCTCAAACGAACCGCGGAATGTGGTAACATCTGATTTCTTGGCCGTCAGCTCACTGGCGGCATCCAGCACACTGCCGGCATGAACGACCAGCATCAGTATGGTGGTTGGACACGATGGTGTGCTCGGCGATCCTGGCGGCGACGAATCATGGCTACGATCCACACTGGCCGAGGAGCGCAACTGTCGCTTGTTGCCGCGCTCCGAGGCGACGCGCATTAGAAAGTCCTGATTGAAAATGCTATCCTCCTGTTTTCCACCAGTGTGGTGGCCGCGAACACCACCCGCCACAGAGCTACCGCTGGAGGGGCCACCATGGGGCGGTGGGCTGTCATCGCCTTCGCCCAGCAGCTCCAGGGAGCTCCATTTCGCCAGGGAATTGGTCTCATTGGTGTCTGCCAAAAAGAAGGACAAAGAATGGTTGGTTATTCCCTCTGAATGCACTGAATAAATGAAAAGGTAAGACCCACCTAAACAATCAAAGAACTCCTCATCAGAATTGGACTTGGAGTCCACTTCCAGTCGTTCCATGCGCCAGTTAGCCACCTAAGGATCATCCGTACAATGTTAATTATTGAAGTGAAATTTCCAAACTAATATTTAAAACGTTTCTGCTCTAATTTTGTTTTGTTTGCAACCTAAGGGTACGAGTATAAACCAAAAATGATTTGAGAAGCGGCAGCAGCAGAATCAGTAATAGGCTCTATTGACTCTCTACAAGAACGAAAGCTCTACGAAAGTCTACTCCTGCGACTAAAACAAAAGCAGCTGCCTGGCAGCAGCAGCAGCATCTGGCGGAGTATCTCTTGAGCTGCATCACTCAGAATTCTGGTGTCAATCGGCGCCAATCTATGGCTACCTTTCAATACAAAGGGAGCCCATTTCTTTTGGCATGAGGTGGAACATCAGTGGGCAGGAGAGAAATAAAGTGTTGCATTCGTTGGTCCTCGCTCCCAGTCTGGAGTCAAGCATGTTTTATATTTTTTTACTATTCTTGAGCACCTTCTTTTGCACTATTCGCTTGTGCGTCTTGAGTCCGGCCACAATGCGTTGCGTCATGTATTTTCTATTAGTTTTTGGATTTGCGTGCATTGTCCTTTGGAGAATTTCTGAAGAATAAGTATCGGAGCAGTTGGGCAGGATGTGCCCTAAAGTTTTTTATGAGTTACTCTTCTTGTTTGCCACTTGGCATAATTCATAGCTTATTGCTTTGTATTTATTCTCGTCCATGTTGTTGGCTAAAGATTTCAAAGAGTTTTAGCAAATTGTGTCAAGGCAGAACCTCTCTTCCAACCCTTAATTCAAGACAGCCTTTTGTTCGTTATTCATCCTCTGAACATTTGGGAAATGGAGCTATTAATTGCTGTATTATTATAGATACACAAAGATCCAACGCTGAGGTTAAAGATCTACCAGTGACCAGGCCAAATGTTTGACTGTATTTTTACCAACCGAGCAACACTGCCGCCTGACGCTCAGCCTAGACTTTGACAAGGTTTTGATGCTGCAAGACAGCTGCTGTTTGCATTTGACCCATGCTTAAAAGCTAATTCTATCACTACAAGGAGAGCAAGGAAGAGTTTTGTTTAACATTTGGTAGGGGTTGGGCGGATTTTTGCCTAAGTTAATTACTAGCGATTGGCAAGGATTGGCAGTGGGATTGACGATTTTTGGTTTTTTTTTAATTTGATTTGGCGTCTAACAACGTCAACTTACATGTCTGCGAGGCGCTGTCTTGGCATGCGGCTTTTTGGACTATTTTTAGGTAGGTTTTTTGTTGTTGTTGTTGTTGTTTTGTTGGTGATTTGTTGTGTTGTACGGGGAGTGTGTTGTTGTTGTCGGTCGGAACGTTGGTGGGAGGTTTTGGAAATTATAGAGAATTATTCGCAGCACATTTAAAGGACAAAGCGACACAAAAACAGACACGCATATTGGGTAGAGAGAAAGAAGAATCAAACACACACACAGAGAGAGAGAGAGAGAGAGACACACACACAACAAAAACAGGCAACAGATTTACATACATATGTACAACAAGGATACTAGATGGAAACTGAACGTTCGAATCTAATTGGAATATAATATGCATATCGAGTGCACATTCTTTTTGACTTTCCAAATATTCTCATCAATTTGCAATACATTTTTTGGTTTATTTGGACTACTAATTTTAATTTGGTATTTTTCTGTTCGCTTCAAATTTAATTGAAAATATATAAATTTTGCGAGAATTAGAAGCCAGCAGTTTCCATCGGTATAAACGGGATCATAGAATCAACACCAAGAGACAGCAAACGGTAAGTGGAATCCATATATGGGGGACTCGAACGCCGTCGTCTCTCACCTGCAGATCGAAACTGTGCGCCGAGCCCACGGGCGAGTGTAGAGCACCCTTTGATCCAAATTTTCCCTTGTTGGCCAACTGTATGCTCTGCGAACGGGAGCGCTCTTTGGCGGTGCCCTGTGGGTTGCTGACGAGATCAACGCCAGTGCCAATGGCATCGTTCTCATCCTCATCGTCATCTTCGTCCTCGCCCTCGTCCTCGTCGGAGCTGGCCTCGGCACTGGGCGGCTGTTGGGTGACAATTGGCGGTATGGCCGGTGCTGATTTTTTTCGTTCGCTGCCACCCGTTGAGGCGGCAGCAGTGGCCGTCGTGCTTGTGTATGCCTCGGAGGTGCTATCTGAAAAAGACAGAGACAGACAGACGCACACAGTGTGAATGTGAGTGAAAGAAGGCAGACGAGACAGAAAGAGAGAGAGAGAGAGAATGAAGAAGAGACTAACCATCGCTGCACTCTTCACCGCTGCCCATTTTCTTGGCCAGTGCCAGCTGTGTCTGACGCTCTAGCTCGCGAATATCCTGAATGGTAAGGCCAAACCATTCATCTTGCCATGCCCAGGCCTGACGATGCGCCCGCAACATCATTTTGCGCAATGCCACATCGTGTATGAATTTCTCCAGCTTAGTTTGCATGCCCCAGTATCGAAATTCAACGCGACATATCTTATAGGCCGTCATCAGGGACATGTTACGGGGTGTTGGCTGCTTTTTGCCTTTAACCTCCCGCCAATACTCCTCCAGCCAGTCGTCGGCCAACGGGCCACGTCCTGTCTTGTCCGATATAAATTGTTTGGGATCCTCTTCCTTCACATAATCGCCGCCCCATAGCTGATCCTTGACAATATCAATTACATCTACAAGCAAACATAATAAATAAATAAATACATTTTTTTTAATAGAGGTTTGATTTTGGGGGGTGTCGGCACTGCTTCGACTGACCGACAATACGATTGCGTAGATCGCTGCCCGACAGCTGAAAGACATTCTCCTGATAGCCATTGTCTGGGAAATAATATGTCTCAATGTCCAGCGAGAATTTCTCCACAAAGGGGCAGGTGTAGCGTGTCCTTGTATATGGATATGCATTCCATGCCTCCTCCTCAACGGTCAGAGCACTCTTGGGCAAGAGACCTAAAAAGGCAAATTGGAATTAGAAATCATCCAAATTACATTTAGGGAGTATGACGAGTAGGTGGTTGCACTTACTCTTTATCCAGCCTGGCAAATGGTTGCCCACATGGTATATCTTTTTCGTATATTGGCCATTGCCGCCGGGACCATCCTTATAGGGTTCATTGATTATTATTTCAACGCCGCTGCCCTCGCCATGGCTCTCCTCGCGGCTCTTTTTCTGTTTTGTGTATGTGGGTGGGAGAAATATATGAGAGAATTATTAGTATAAACTTGCCCATCAAAATGCATCTATTTTTATTCCACTTTTCGGGCATTTTGTGTCATGGAACATTGCAAAATGTTCCAGGAAATGAATTTTCCAAGTAAATGTTTTTGTACACGATGTTTATCAAATGCAAAACATGGAAAATAAACAAGAGTCTATAAATAATTTCTAAAGGCAATTAATAATTATAATTTCCTGAGTTAATATAAGTCTATCGGAAATTCCTCTGTCGTAAACATTTAAGTTGCACAACAACAACAAAAAAGTATAAATAAATAAATTTAAATTTTGTTAAAAATAGACTTAACTTATAACTCTGAATGGGCCCTATAAGTGGTGCTTAGGTTTATCAAGAAAATATATTAAAAAACATATATATATATATGTGCATATTTATTCATTCCGGATGTATTCAACTGCCCTAAAAAAATGTCTCGGAGCAATTTAACCCGCCAATCGCAAAAATATTGTGGACGAAATTTCAGATAAGGTCTGACATACCACTTGCCTCTCTCTTCAAAAACGCCTGAGGTTGAGGGGCGCCTAAGGGGAAAGGTTTCAAATTAAATTTTAACTAAAAACTAACTAACTATTCTCTTAAACATATATCAAATAAATTTTCATCGTAAACTGCACAATAGTTTTTTTATTTATTTGAAAAGAAAGGTGCGTCAGCTGATAGATAATAGCTATTAGTAGCTGGACTGTAATAATGCTCATCCATCAATCAGTCTAACGTTGTGCATGAACTGAATTATATGTCTCCATACATATGCATATATGTATGCGTCTACATATATACTAGTATATGCATAGATACAAATAGTTCCGTAAGGGTTTGCATTTTTTTCGAATACGTAAATTTCCAAGGCCACAGAATCATGTGTGCTCTATACAATAGATCTTAAGCAAGTTCTTGCATATACATACATAAATACATATTAGTTGCTTTATCTATTAGGAAGGTCATCCTCATGTGCATTTGCATTTGATTTAAATGAAAAATGTAATACGAAATGCCTGCTATATTGTGGCCATTGGCCCCTCACTTTTGTTCCATTGTGCTCAAACTGTGTTTTAACCATCCCTCAATCCATTGAGGAGAGGCACTTGATTCCACTTACCGCTATCATATACAGCTGGGCAATCCGATACTCCTCCACGGTGAGGGGCAGCGGTATACGATACTCCTTAATCAACATAATGCTGTCTGTATGTGACTTATTTTTTTTAGTTTTTTGTTTGTTCTTTAAATGGTTGATTGATCGGATCCCTCCTCCTGATTATCGTTCCCGTTCTTTCCAGTTGCCTATTGTCTTTGGTATCACGCTCGCCTTCTCCCACGCTCACTCGCTCTCTCGCTTAGGCAATCATCGAGTGTAGTGGTACATGACTGGAGGCGACGCTGGCGCCCGGTCGTAGTGCCAGAAGAGAGTACATACGTCTATGACCTGCAAACAAAGGTGGAAAAGAAAGGAAAGTATGAGAATAAGTACAGCAAGGTTACTCAGGGTGAGGGAGGGTTTGGGATTTGGGCTCTGGGGCTTGGCTGGCCATTGTTGCTATGGCTTCTTCTCCACCTCTCCCTATCTGGATTCCCGCATACGGTTTGAAAATGTAAATTGCCATTCAATTTATTGATTTCATGGCGGCATGAACGGAAGACGGGACGGGGACAGATGAACCGAACAAGCAGGCACTCCAGATAATCGGATATGCTCTGGGGGATTGGTGTGGGGGTAACGGAGAGCAGGGGTGGCTGTCAATTAAATATCAACGACAATAGTGTGTGTTTGTGTGTGTGTCCGATAAGGTCAGCCAACGACCGACCGTCTCGCATTTCTCTACAGCAACAACAACAAATTTAGTTTATCGCGCAGAATTGTTGTTGTTGTTGTTGTCACCTTGAACCATTTTCTTTCTCTTTTTCTTTTTTGCTAATTGGATTTATTGTTGACTGCTGACAAAGAGCATACCAATATATCGGTAAAAGTACGTGTGTCGTGTGGTGGTACCCCTCTGACGCATTCCGAATCACATTTTGACCTATCGGAAAGTGACAGAAGGTGTGGTTTGACTGCGGGGGGCCGCATACTACCACCATATGTGTGAGTGGGAATGTGAAGAGTGCACACACGCGTTATATGTACATACATCTGAAGTTGTAGTGTCACTTTAGTAGGGAGAGCAAACAGATGGCAATTATCTAAATAATAATTTTGTTTATGGGACTCTAACCAACAAAGCCCCCGTCCCACTCCCCCTCGCTGGTCCGCCGCTTAAATTTTATCATTCAATTATCTTTGCCAGCTGCGCATTGAAATGGCACTCGGCTACTAATTGGAGGATTACAAAATTGATGAAAATGACATTCTGCTGCCACAAGTGGTGCATCTGTATATATGTATGGCCGAGAGGGAGAGAGAAGGAGAGCAACAGAATTGAAGCAGCATTCAATCAATAATTATTGGGAGCACATAGACGAGGAAGGAGAAAGAGAACCCACAAAAAACAGCAGCAGCAGCAGGCTGGGCAGGGGGTAGAAATGTGTTCAGTGTGAGGGGTGTACATGTCATCAAAAGCAAGCACACACACACTAACATACATTTAAGCTACAGTCGGAGCATAATTACATCTTGTCGACTGCCATGGGCCAAAATCCATTGAATTGTGGAATGAATGGCAAACCTCAGTGTCTGGGTAGATATAATAAAATAATACACATACAGCCAAATGTGATAAGGGAAGCACATATGTAAAATCATGATGAGATTGGGCTTTCAACTGATAACCTTTATACGTGCAATTTCCAAGACGTCAGAAATTTATGATATAGAATAATTATAAATGCAAGCCCCGACACACAAACTGAAATGACTTTTACATTTTCTCGGACTGACAGTTATTAAACCCTTTAGCGTACCGATCGTAAAGTGTGCAATTTAAACCCCGACTGGGTCCCACTGTGCACGAATACACGTGCAAACACGTTCGCCTATAAAGAGACCGCTGTCAATGTGTGGTGGTTGTGTGTTGTTTATGATTGTATTTTGTCATTTTACATTTTATGATGTGACCAAAGGGTACAATGCCAAAACCGTGCGGTGCGGTGCGGTGTGGTAGGAGGTAACGATGTGTTGGCATGGTAGCTCTTATTAAGTCCGGCGGCGGCGACGGCAGCTGTAATTGCAGCAGAGAGGCTACATAGTATGTAGCTGCCTTTCATAAGGAAAAGAAAGAAATCAATTTGCACAATTTCAAAAACGGCTGAGCAACAACAATGCCAAACAGCTGCTGCTTTTGCTTTTCTTTAATGGATAAATTGCCATGGTAATTGGCAACAACAAAAAATGCCACAAACGAGAGAGTGAGAGAGATGCAGAGAGCGCGAAAACGGTAATAAACGCTGCCAAAAGCGACGTCAGCGTCGACGCGCATTCAAGCAGAGATAATTAAATGCGAGAGATGAAAGCCCGCTGCTGCCCACACCCGGAAGTGCGAGTGGGAAAGTGATAGTTACGAGTAACAGCAATATACCAGCGGTAGTGAGAGAATCCGAGTGCAAAGGGCGAATAGTAAAAAGGTCTGAAATAAACCAAGTGTAGCTTAAGGCAAAAGGTTAAACACAATTAAAGCTGTAACATCTCATCAATTTAGCCAGATTACGGGGTTGACCTACATATGCTATATTTGACTTGAAAGAAGCCGAACCAGCAGCCCTGAAAGGGGCACACACAAACGCACACAAGTGCACAAAGGTCGCTAGTTCACTCTCTTTTGGTCTTACTGTTGCTGTTGCTGTTGCTCTCTCTCTCTGTCTCTGCCTCTCTCTGAGCACACCTGTGGCACGCTTTATGTTTATTAATAATTTATAAATATAACAAGGCAGCAAAAGCAGCAACAACGAAAAACAAAAGAATAAGAAGCAACAAGCCAAAGACGCTGCAAGCACATTCATAGTCTGCGCGTACGTGTGTGTGTTCCTGTGTTTGTGCCTCTGCCTAGGGCTAAACTTTATAAAGTTAAAACAGGACCGAGAACGTACTTAAAAATCACTTGCAAGAGCATTTCAATGTTACACCAGCGGCCACAAATAATACAAAAAAAGGGAATGGAAAAAATTGTATGTTTGCAGCTCAAAGGAATAACAATTCTTATCAGCCAGAAGCTGCAGCTTTTTGGGGGATAGACAGCGGGGACCTTGAGACCTGGCCACAGCCAACAACACAGCTTACGCATTTACGCACTGCTTTACACTCACTCACGCTCGTGTACACACACACACACACACATGCATACACAAAATACACACTCGTAGATACAGGAACAGCAGCTCGCTTTGCTTCACACACAAATATACGATGAAGGATGGAGGGGGATTGCTGTTATCCTTAACTAATTTTTGCTCAATTCAACAATTTCCACAATAAAAAACACAATAAACAATGCTAGAAACTCACATTTTTATCATTCACAGAGAGGCAGCTGCACAGCAACAAAAACAAACAAATACAACCAATAAAAACACAACAAAAAGTGAATAGAGTAAATATTTGCCTGGCTAGCTCTATTTTCTGTTAAACACAAAAGTTTATCTATGAATTTTTTCTGAACACTTTTCCAGGCCACCACAGATGAAAAATGTTTTTTGTGCTGGCTTTTCTTAGGCTGCTTGCCTTCCTTTTTTGCAATCAAAAACATACACACAGAAAAAAGAAACGGAGCTTGCGCTGGCTACCCGTCGCGTTCGGTTCGGAGAAGGGTATAGTATTGGTGCATTGATATATCGGATATAGTTTATTCGCTGTTGATAATATTAGGTGATATTGGCCATCAATATGGTTATTCTTGTGGAATATATGAACGCAACTACTTTTCTGAAGGTTAAAAGCGCCAACCACCTGCTTTCTGTTGTTTCATTGGCCGCGGCCGAGAGCACACTGAACGAAGCAGCAAGCAGGGCAGACAGAGCAGAGCCAGCCCCAGCTGAAAAGCAGTGGAGAGGCGCAGCAACGGCACGCATGCGGTGATTCCGAGAAACGTTTGCTTATGTGAAATAGATTCAATTTATTCAGACCGGAATGTATAAGAAAATAGCGCTTTTATGGAATCAAAAGCAAAATTTCAAGTGATGCAGCCCTGAAATTTTGCAATCGATATGCGATTGGTCGATAAATGAAAATATATTTATATAGTAGTATAATTGAAAGAAAATTAAC
The DNA here is from genome assembly GCA_018150905.1 of Drosophila ambigua. Lineage (NCBI taxonomy): Eukaryota > Metazoa > Arthropoda > Insecta > Diptera > Drosophilidae > Drosophila > Drosophila ambigua. The sequence goes on along the minus strand of JAECWS010000151.1, from coordinate 1,390,602 downwards.
GAAAAGATTGACCCGTTCATCTAATAATGGCACACCATGGCTAACGAAACCTAGAACACCCCAGTTGGCAAGTTGGTCAGTTGTGCGCAACAAAAGCGCGCGAGAAAGCGGCATAGAAAATTGCTCATTCTCCTCTCTTCTCACCCGCAGCCGGGTGACGAGACCGAGACGCTGTGTCCGTCGTAGGTGACGCAGTTGCCTCCAAGGGGTTGTAAATTGGATTTATGCATATCGGCCAATGAATAATATAAATATAATTTCCTTAGAAATTGTAATGAACCTACCACAAAACGCCCAGCGTGTTGTCCTTGCTGCTGCAATCACTCACCCGTCGTCTGGAAGGCTGGAATGAGAGGAGGCGAAGCTAGATGGCGCTGCTCCTCCTCCGGCAAGGCATGCCAACTACCAAGGTAAGGCAGTCCGGCTCTCCATCTACTACTCGCGTAATCACTTGCACCTACTCTACCGTAAGATTAGTATACCATGTCTTCAGGCAGGTACGTGCATATGTAGATTGACAGACGTTGACAGAGATAGAGAGCGGAAGGCTGAGAGCCGTTAGTCTAGCTGCACTGACGTATCCCTTCCAGGTGTATTCTACGGATGAACCGAACCGATGATAAGCCGCCTCATCCACCACTTGTATCAAAATGTTTAGTAACGAGTTCTCGTTCTCTCTGTCAAAGTCAAAGCAAACATGTCACGACATGCACAGCATTCCGCTTACGTTTTTGGCGAACGAACGGAACGGGCTAAAATCAACAACCTCTTCCCTTCTCTACCACCAACCCTTCTGTCTGTCACTCTCTTTGTAGTACTTTGGGCATAACTGTTGTTGTTGTTGCTTTCGCCTATTCCTATGCATGTGGATAAAGTTCAACTTTGACATTTACAAAAAACGGCAAGTGCACAAGGCGCATGCCCTAAAAGGGAAAGCAACAATAATTGAGTTTGGAAATCATTTAGTGCAAAATAATGCAATATTGCACCAAGCAGTGCAGTGAGCGCTCAAGCAGGGCTCAAGTCGCTTGACTGACACTAGTTGCCGTTGCCTCTGCCTCTCTCTTGAAAGCACTTGAGATTTCCTCTAGCCTCTACGGCTGTACTGCTTTAATTTGCTTTGCTTTTGTTTGGAGGCAGCACCATAACGGTATTAAAAACCCATATATGCATTATGATTTTTAACAGATGTTTTGCCAGAGAGAGGAGTAGCAAGTTTAACGGTATGCACGTCCTTGCTCTTAACTGCTCCCCTCGCAGCTCAACTCGCGGTGCACAAGAAAATACTGTAATTAATTAAAAAATATTAAAATAAATTCATAGAAAATGCAATTTAATTTTTAGAAAATTTGCAGGTTTTATTTTTTGTGGGATTTTTTAAGGTTGTTTTTTTAGTTGTTAGTTAAGTTAAATTTTCTTCATAGTTTGTTTGTTTGTTGTGTATGCCCCATGCGGTTGGAATTCCTGACATGAGCATATCCAAAGGGTCGGGGGTGGGGGTGGTGGATCCTAGTTCTGGTGGTGGACACCGTGGTAGGAGGCCTGCTTGTGGGCTGGGGTACGCTGGCCGAAGGGGCTCTTCTCATTGACCTCGAGAATGTAGTCGCCCTGGAGATCAAAGTCGGTCTGGAGACCCATGTAGGCGCGCTTGCCAAAGCCATCCTTCTCCTTGTACTGCTCCAGCGAATTGGCAGGCACAGCTGGGAAGTTGCGCTCATTGCCTGGACGCACAGACTCGGCAAAGTAGCGGGTAGCACGGGCCACAGCCTCGATCACATTCTTGGCTCCGGGAACACCAGCAGACGGGCCATTGGGATAGAAGTCAACATCACCGCAACGGAAGAAGGTGCCCATGCCATAGGCAGAGGTATGGATGGCATCAACGAAATCAGCATCGCCGCGGGACAGGCCAACCAAAGCGTTGCGACGCTTGGAGAGCAGCTTGGCGGGGTCCAGACCGGTGATGCGGCGCAGCTTGTGTCCGGTTTGGGCGGTGAAATCATTGCCGGCAGCACCAGCCACATGGGCGGCAATACCCTGGCCAATCAAATGGATAATCTCCTGGGGCACACCATTGTTGGTCAGCTGAACGAGAGTCTGGCCGATCATGGCACCAGTTGCGGTCACATCGAGCATGGCATAACGCTTGAAGTTGGTCAAAGTGGATCCCAGATCGATGATCTAAAGATGTGGGGTGGGGGAAAAGAATAAATGAGTCAAAGGTTTGGGGTTTTTTGGGGTTGCTTCACTTACGATCAAATCACCGCTGGCTGTCTTGGCCGATTTCCATTGATCCGACTGCTCTTCGCTGGAGGTTGAGGTGTAATCGTAATCCTTGTTCTTCTCATGTCCCTGCTGCTGCTCCTGGGCATTCTTCTGCTGCTGCTGGAGGTTGTAGCGCTGAATGTAGGCCTGGACCAGCTTGCGCATGGCCTTCTTGGCGGTCTGGCTGGTCTGGGGCAGGCCAGTCAAAACAATGGTAACCTCATCCTCACCGAAACCGGTCTGAGCCTTGGCCTTCTCCACATAATTGTTCAGCTTGGCCTCCACACGATCGCCATTGGATTTGATAATCCAAACGGGCACATTGCTGGGGCTGGGCACAAAGCTGGGCGTCAGATCGTGCTTGATGTGGCTGACATGATCTGTGGCAGAAGGAGGGAGAAGAAGGAGGAGGATTGTTTAGCGATTGTTTGGGAATGTTTGGGGACATGACACTTACAGATCTTCTCAATCAAATTGGCACCCTTGTGCAGTGGCTCGTTCTCCAGACGCTCCCAGGTAATGTCATTCAGCGAGGGCACATTCTCCAGCTCCGAGGCACTCAGCCATTTGGTGGGCTTCAGCTCGTGCATGCTCGACGAGGATGCATCCTTGTTGGCATTGACCGCCACGAAAAGGCAGGCCAGCAGCAGGCACAGTCTCAGGCTCATGATTGGGTTGATTTCGAATCGGGTTGGGTTTTGTTTTGTCCAAACGTTGATCGACGTTTGATGGTTGTCTCAGCGATGTTTTGGGTTTTTATAGAGCGCGCCCTCGGACGTTCCGGATTTGTGCTGACCAGAGGAAGTCCAAGTCTGGCTCTGGGCTCTCTTTCTGCTGATCTTGCACACGGGAATGTATATTACCAGCAAACGAGTGGGGAAAATGCTACATTTGCGAAAAAATACTATTCGATTTTGCATTGGGTTTTGCGTTGGGCAACCGGATCTGTTATCAGAGAGAGGTTCTTGAACCATACTCGTGTAACCTGAGCTGATTGGAAACAGCAACAAAAACACTTAGCTTAGGTGCATCTCGCTAGCTAAAAAAAAACGCAACAAACTTGCAGCGACTGCGGCTAACGCAGCACAAAGGCAGGTGTTGGATGACAGCCCAAGGGGATTGTGCAATGCCTATAGATGCACCAAATATACATACCTATACAGATGAGTACATATATATACAGAATATACAGAACTATATAGTGCTCGATTCATAGAACCAGGCACAAAGGGATCCAAGGAAACTAAGTGCCAGATTCTGGCAAATACATGCAGAGCGGAGGCTCCTTTCTGCCTGTGCCTAAGCTCAAAAGCATTTTATGGAAGCTTACCCACACGAAAGCATCTTCAAGCACAATGTACCCATTGCCGGGGCAGGAGCTGTCCACCCATTCATATCTTGGATAGCTAGCCCTACACCACACAATTTCCAAATTCTTTCCAAAGTCCCTCATCTTAACATAAATATTCTATATATACAGATTTTTAAAACATTGTATTCTAACACCAAAGCAATTTAGAAAACTTACATGACATTATTAAACAAAACTGATCTGATACTCTCGACGCTGATGACTGTTTTCTCTATAATTAACATTTAATATACAATACAATAAGCTTTTGGAAATGTGGTGCACAAATGGACCTGCCTTGGAAAACTTTAAAGACTTATAAAGATGTATATCTATATATCATATTTCTGTATTTCGTTTGGGTATGCAATTCAATCCATTGAATAGTACAGGATATTAAATATGGTATCCATCCATTCATACACAACATAAAAAAAAAATAGTTACGGGGTTTTCCGCGGTTTATTCTAATAAATCGTTAGCCTAGAGAATCTTTTAGTTGACACGTTTATTGATATTGGTATAGCCAATGCCCACACAGGCCATGAGCACCTTTTGGGCACCACGCACATCATCGGCCTCGTCCTCATCTTCGGCCTCCGGATTCTCCAGCTTGAACGTAATCGAAAAGAAGTCGCGCAGATGTTGCAGGAAGTGAACCGTATAGGTGGATAGAGCACCTGCAAAATGGATCATGAATATTAGAATTCTTATGCTCTGAGTGCTCTCGGTCGTACCCGTTAGGAATTTGGAGACATGCTTCTGTCCCAGGGCCATGTAGAGAGCCGCCAGCCATTGGTAGGCAGAGTCACAGCAGCCGCCACGATAGATTTCATCTAGCAGACGCATGGCCACCTCCTGGCCCAGATCCTCAGGTACAGCTGGGGTGTCCTAAACAAACGACATAAGATATTTTAGGATGAGATGTTCCCATTAGGGGCGAAGAATGCGATGATTACTACTTACAGACTCCTCGCGGGTATTGGAACTACAATCGGCAGCAAAGCAAACCCCCTCGGTGGTCTCGGCCAGCAGACAAATGCCAAATCCCGGCGAATTTCCCGACATTTTGCCACGATTCTGATCGGTATAGATGTACACATCGGGCAGGAATTTCAGCATACATCCCTTGGCGGACTCCACAGTGCGATTGGCCATGGCGGGCGACACTTTGCACGCATATACCGTGCCGCGTATGCGCTTGATCATGCCCTGCGATTGGCACTGGATGGCACGCAGACTCTTGCGCACGGGGCAACGGAACTCAATCTCCCCGCCACCCAATGGGGCCACACCGCGCTTCACCACACGCAGATCGAGGCCCTCATCCACCAGGAGGAAACGTTTCAGCAGGGACAAAGCGGCCCCCTTGATGTGGTCCACCGAGGGTGAGTCCTTGCTGTTGGTCACGCCGCGCAGAGTGCAGTGCAGGGAATTCTTGCAGAATGGTCCCAGGGCAATCAAAGCATCCAAATAGTAGCCAATGCCACGCTGGACACAGCAATCGTGATGGATTTGGCCGCCATGGAGTAGGCCGGGCGTGAACATAACACTGGTGCCGGCCGGATTGAGTTCGATTCGTGTGCCATTCGTGATTTTGTCCAGTAAACGTATCAGACTGATCTCGTATTCCCTTAGGCCGGGGGCGGATTCATCCTCGGAGCGAATTTGTGTGATCTTAAGGGGCTTGCCGGATAGGCAAGCGAGGATTAGGCGCTGCTTTAGGAAGTTGCTGCCACGGTAAATGAGGCAATTGCCTTCCTGCGCCACTGGCGGCATGGTTTAACTTATATTTAACACAATTTATTTCAATTATTTCTGCACAGCCCTATGCACGTGCGTCCAGAACAGGTAAACAACCAACGATACGGTAATCGATATAGTATCGATGTTTAGCTGGCTTTGTATGGTGCCGATCTGGCAGCCTTGTCTTAGAAACGCATTATCGAGAGATATATGGAAGACCGCAGCAACTACGAATTGCACGAGTCTGGCAACGCCACGAAACGACGTCACATTCGTTTTTCGTTGCTTTGTTTGAACCTTTATATGTAAATAATCCAATAAAAAGGACTTCTGAAAACTTGCCAATCTTGTAGAAAATTGATGTATCTATCGGATAAAACTATTTGTTTAGGACTGAGAGTCCCAGCTAGCTAGTAATATTAAACCGAATATCAAAATCGAGAAATATCAACTTTGAATGTTTTATATATACGATACTATCGTAATAGTCGCAAGACCGTCGATAGTAGCTGATAGCAGCAAAACATCGATGCTATCGATTGAGCCCTCGACCGTTTCGATACATGTTCACACTACTGGCTTGCCGCCGTTTTTCTGCGTACAAAAAATTTTGCTGCTCCTGAAAATGTCGTCGCAAAATCCTCTGAAAGTAGCGCCGTCCGACAAAGATGACTACCTCATCTGTCCGTTTTCCGAAGCTCATTGCATTTTGCGCAGTCGCATGGCCGTACACTTGGTCCGCTGCGCCCCCAATCATCATGGCTCCAAGAAAGTCCGCTGTCCGTTCAACATCACCCATATTTTTACCATAACTGAGATGAAGGTAAGAGTTGGCCTGGCCATTTATCACTCCATTAAACAATATAAGACATCGGTTGGTTGTGCTTTTATTCTCATCAGATTCATGTCGAGAATTGTCCAAATCGCTCTTCATTCGTGGAATTCGTGAATCCGGATAAACTAAGCGCGCCTAAGGCGCTCCCTCACGAGAACAAGGGGACAATCGAGTCCAGTGAGAATTGGGACGACGAGCCGGAGGTGGCCACTTACGATCCTATTGCTTATTGCAAGAAAAACTGTCTAATTCGTAATCCACAGGGCAATCCGCCAGCAATGCGACGTGAAATACGCAAGTTGGATCGTATGCGCTTCAATAATCAAAACCAATTTTAAAAAAATGCCAAAAATGCCAAAGATTAATCAGGCAAATACAATTAATTAGTATCCGCATCAGCTTATCATTAAACTACCTTAATTAAATACATTAATATGTACTTGAAATGTTAAAGAAAAAGAAATAGTTGCATTATCGGAGAATAAACTTACGGACGAGTATGTACACATGTGTATACGTACGAATTTACATGTGTATGTAGATGGTTTTCTGCATTTCTTTATCAGCACATTTTTTTGTTGCTTCCATAAATACGCGGTCATTTCATCTATTCTCTTCCCTTTACTACATCTTCGTTTCCCCTTTTAAAAATTTACCGCAATATCGCATGGAGACCAAAATTTGTTAGCGGCGGATTTTAAATATATGTGCTGAAACATTTCTCGTAATTCACTTAATTATTTAGACAATATAATTAACAGAAGTTCAAAGAACCGTTTTATTTAAATTAATGCTCGCCTGTTCTGCGCAATCTCTGCTCTCAAGGCAGCAATACGTAGAGGATACCAAGGGTATATATGTATGATTTTGCTGCAGGCAACTCATTTATTATCTCAATTTTCCTACATACATTGGTGCATTCTTTCACACTTCCTAATGTTTAAAATATTCGATTAAATAGATTATATTATTTCTAGAATAAACTATATTAAATATATACAATCAAGACCATCGATATAATATTGAGAGAGGAAAGGAAAATAGGGTACACAAATGTACATACTCCACCTATTCGTAGTTACCATGTACAGCAATTGACATTTTTGTTGACCTTTTTGGCTTGAGCCTTATGTTATAAACAATCCAATGATAAGGAGTCCTTAAAATGAGCCAATCTTTTAGATAATTGAGTAATCTATGGAATACAATTATTGATTCAGGGCTAAGTGTCCCAGTTAGCTAGTAATATTAAACGGAATATCAAAATCGAGAAATATCAACTTTGAATGTTTGCAAAAAACAATCGATACTATCGTGATAGTCGCAAAACCGTCGATAGTAGAGAATAGAAGTAAAATATCGATACTATCGATAGTGCTCTCGATGGTTTGACACCTCTAAAAGTCACAGTTATTAATTCCACGGCGTACGGCGTTTTTCTCCAGCTCCATCCAAAATAAAAAAAACGGTTTTCTGCCCAGCAAAAATCTTAAATCAAAGAAAATTACTAACAACAACAGCGCATTGTATTGGCTACTTGAATAAAAGTGCAGCTACAACTGCAACAACATCATAAGCTCCATCCCGCTGCTCCATACATACCAGCGTGTGTGTATGCAAGTGTGTGGGTGTGTGCAACTGCATCGTAGGTTCCAGTAAAAAGCAGGAGGCAACAAGGAGACAAATCGGCTGCAACGCTGAAAATCCAAATTATTTTTTTTTGCTGTGAGCTGTGAAAAAGAGTTTAAAACGAAAATTGAAAAAAGAGCTTTTCTCCCACTGCATTTTCGGGCCCCCGCAGAATTGCCGCAAAGCCCAAGAACGAGGAAGTGGAGAGGAGAGACAGCAGCAGCACACCAACAAAAAACAGGCTCAGTTCGGCTCAGCGCAGTCCAGGCTCCAGCGCAGCGCGCCAACTTCAACTTTGTGAACGCACCCAGTCGACGTCGACAGCGCTGCTGTTGCATTTGCTGCAGTTGGCCCAAATCGCTGCTGTTGCTCTTGCAGTTGCAGTCGCCTCGTTGTGGTCGCCGCGAGTGTAGGGCAGCATCGGAAGAGATAGAGTGAGACTCTGAGCAGCGAGAAGCGAAGCAAGCAGCACAAACAGCGGTAAGTGCTAAAAGAGAGGAGGGGAAATATAAAGAAAGATAGACAGAAAAAAAACAATCAGCGAAGATGGATCCAAAGTGAGAGCACAAAAAACTGGCAATTGCCGGCGAATGCGAAACTAAAAGCGAAAATACAAAACAAAAATACATAAACTAGAGTGGGGGGTCACAGTGTCTTCCCGAAATAATGGATGGCTTCGATTTTTTCTTTTTATATCCGTAACAATGGGGATCCTTCTTTATGATCATGTTCTTTTCTGACACCACATACGTACATACATTTGTACTCCACAAGAATCTGTGAAAACAACTTAAGGCCTGCTACTTCCGCGCATCAGTAGCAGACCTCCAATTGGTTTTTGGAAATTTCGGGAATTTTCCTCATTTGAGTGGAGGAGATTGGCCTACGTGATAAATTGGACCGGCACGCACGCACGCACAACCGAACAGTAGCATAGCTGAAAAACAGCTGCCTTTTGTGACCAAGGGAGAGGGGTTTTTCATTGAAAGGGTGGGGGTATCAACATTTGTTTTTGTTTGTTTGGCTTCGTTTATATAGTATTTATTTATTTATGTATTTGTCTTGGCTGGTTCAGGCATCAGTAAATCTCTTTTGTCATCAGTTCATTCCCTTTGCTTATTTATTGTGATCGCGACTGTTTATAGACAGTTGGAACAGAATGACAGTAATGATAGAAAAATAAATATACATAAAATATAGGTAACCCTGATATTTTACCCTGACACTGTACTAAAGTACGTTCAGCATACAATGTTGCCGTTCTTCCTCTTCTGCTAGGCTTCTGAGCTTTGCAAAATTTTGCGACGCAATTTCGGCAGCGTCGGTTTTATGCTCCCTCTAACATTTCCATGTTGAGAGAGTAAGCAAGAGAGAGAGAGAGAGCGAGAACGAACAGCCGAAAATTGTTTTGGTTTTGCGCCCTATCACGAAAAAGGGGGCACAACAAGTGCGAACATAGCTCCGGGGAGAGTGCGAAAGGGATGGATGTCGATGTCCATGCCGCGGCAATAACATAGAAATTTCGTAAAACGCACTAAAACTTTCAAGGTTAAACCGGGCAAAACAAACATAAGAACCGGTTACAGCATATAAACGAACGAGCTGGCACAGTACATAAGAACTACCAAAAAGAATGAGGCAGGGGGGAGTGTAGATGAAGTAAAAGCAGAAGCAAAAGCAACAGCGACGCAATAATAAACCTCAGAGCAACTCTGCTGTATATACCTATGTATATAAGTACAATACATATGTGTGGATGTATGTTTGTTGTTCTTATGTATTGTATGTTTTATATGTTCGAAAAAATGCACCATTAGCAGGGTTGTGGTGTGAAAGAGGAGAAGAGTAGTAGAAGCTTTATTGGTCTGCTGCTCCTTTTCACACACGTCAGCAGCTGTCTGTCAAATGCATACATACATTTGCACATACCTATAAGCAACTCCATTTCGAAGAGTATTGGTTAGACAGGGATGGCGCTAATGTTGTGCCGGGCGCTGCCAAAGCTTTAACGGTAACACAAATTATGTCGTTTGTGTGCTTGTGTTTGTGACCTTGAATTTTGACAAGGGAGAGTTTGCCCACTCGTACACCCACACACTTTCAATTTTCCAAAGACGCAATACCGTTATTGTCTCTAGCTGTACATAGAAGAACTACAATTCCATATATATTTCTTGCATAAAATGCTGTAAAATAACTGAGAAATTACACACTTGTAAATTTGTATGTAAATATGTATCGTTTACAATATAAAGATATACATATGTTTATACAATGGAGGCGACGTGCCAGACAGCATGTGTTTTTGTGTGTTTTTTTTTGCCTTTGTCAGAACAAGCTTTGGTTGCGAGACAGACCAGACCAGACATTTGGAAAGCATTCAAATTAGCTTTGAGCCACATTTTAACAAGCTTTCGCATTACTTTTTGTTTTTTAATTTTTTGTTTGCAGTCAGGACCGGCACCTGGTGTCACAGTACAAAAACCAAAACGGATCCCAAACACAGCGCCAATTTTTCAGTGCATTCCAAGCGGGGCAAGAAGAAAGGTAAAGGCAAGAAAGCAATCATGGAAGTCGAATCATCATCCCATACCAAACATGCCAACGGTAGCGGTCGTCGCCACAACTCTGGAGGCTCGGACTCCAAGGAGAGCTCTGTGGAACGCGAGCTGAATGGCGACATCCAGGCAGTGGAGATCAATGGCGGCTCCAATGGCCATGGTCTTATCAAGAAGCCGCTACCCGTCGGCGACGACGGACGCATTAAGCGCAAGGCCAAGAGGCTCATACAGAGACAACATAGCGGCAGCAACGGTACTGCCGCCGCCCTAACCAATGGCAGTGGCCCGGGATCGGGTGGTGCCAGTGGTGCTAGTGGTGGTGGTGCCGCCGCTGCGATTGCCACCGGGATTTTGCCACAGCCAGGTGGCTATGTGGTGCCGCATCGTCGCTGGAAGAACAGCCGTCGCTCACGGAATCTAACTCGTGGCCGTGGGCTACCCAAGAAGGGCGGCGCTGGCGGCAAGGGTGTGTGGGGTCTGCCTGGCTCTGAGGCTCTCGCCGAGCTCTACGAGGACGAGAACGATCCAAACTATGACAGCGAGTGCAATGATCGGAATGTGGAGCTCCGTGAGGTGATCACCGAGACCACACCGGATGAGTTTTTCAAGTTGGCCGAGCCGATTGTCTTGGAATACTACGAGCACGGTGACACGCACGAGGTGGCCCTAAGCTTTGATGAGATATTGCAAAGTCCATTGCGAGAACAAATTACCTCGATTCTCGTGGAGATTGCCATGGATCACAAGGACTCGCAGCGCGAGATGACCTCGGTGCTGATTTCGGATCTATATGGTCGTGTCATTACTGGCAAGGACATCGAGAAGGGCTTTAACATTCTCCTGTCCAATTTGCCCGATCTCATACTCGACACCCCAGAGGCTCCTATCATGCTGGGCAACTTTATGGCCCGCGCCATCGCCGACGATTGCATCCCACCGAAGTTTGTGGCCAAACCCGAGGAGCATCTGCAGTTGAATGAGTATGCCGAGCAGGCTTTGCGACGTGCCGACTCGCTGCTCCATAAGCAGGTTTGGGCGCATCTCGACAATGTCTGGGGCATGGGTGGACCCCTGCGTCCGGTGAAGACCATTACCAAGCAGATGACATTGCTACTCAAGGAGTATATATCGTCGCGTGATGTGGCCGAGGCCCATCGTTGTCTACGTGCCCTCGAGGTGCCGCACTATCATCATGAGCTTGTCTACGAGGCCATTGTCATGACACTGGAATCGCTTAGCCAGACCACCGAGGAGGCAATGTGCGAGCTGCTCAAATCGCTGGATCTCACATGTCTGGTGCTACCAGCGGGCATGGAGCAGGTACGCCAATCGCAGATCCATTCCAACCATGAAGAAGAACATTGTGTATATGGTATATTAATGTTCTGGTCCCCTTTCCTTTCTTGACCAATTATAGGGCTTCATTCGGGCCTTTGATGATATGGCAGATATTGTGTTGGATGTGCCCTTGGCCTATATAATACTCGATCGTTTTGTCGAGCGCTGCAACCGTGCCGGTTTTCTCACCGACAAGATCATTAATAATGTGCCATCGCGGTAAGTCTCTCATTTACACTCTCGTTTTTCTTTTCCAAATGCAAAAAAAAAATCGCCATCGAACCCATGTGATAAATACTTACGAGTACATTAAAACCCAACAATATGCAATACGAGCGAGTAATTCTTTACGTAATCTTAGCTAGGCATCACCGATACACGCCCCCAAAAAAGAAACCACCCACCCACCTTCTTATATCCCGCCATAATAAAAAGTTGTTTACTGGCTAATACCCTGCACCATATGGTGCACAGCATATCAGTTTCATGACGAGTAAGGTATGGAATGTACATTGGACATATGTACATACAAATGCTTAGAGTTCCTTGAAATGAAAGAAGACTTGATAGCACTTGTTGATTATGATATTTTTGCTATACACTCGTGTAGGGTATAATATTAAATGGTCTGATATTTTCCAAGCAACTATTTTTATAAGGAATCAACAGCTGTTTTTGGTCTTAACATACCCGTCTGTCCGCTGTGTTTCTTAGAACCACATTATTTCTGTTATTTTACAAGCTGCAAAGGTAACTTAAGGGCAATTTCATGCTGATGGAATTGTTGTTTGTTTTCTAGGAAAATGTTATTTTCCGCGTGCCATTAAATATTTTCGATATATTCGCAAGAACGACCGGCTTTATCTGCAGGATTTTCTCCAAAGGCTATTCTACTCTTAAATAAATGTAGGTAAAAGTAGGGTGTACCTTGGAATTTGCATAGCCGAATTTGTTTGTTCGTTCTGCTTTCGAGTCTGCCGATAAGTATATGTATGTATGTATGCGTCTGCTGTGCTTTTATCTGTATGTGTTTATATTTTGTTTTTGCCGGCTTCGACTTGTTTATTATTCTTTTTGTTTTTGTTTTTTATTTTCTTTATACGCTTTTAGCTCAATTTCTTATATACACACAGGTATGCATATACATACACAGCGATATATGTATGTTCCTGGTTGTGTGCGTGTGTTTGTTTTTGAAATTTCTATTGCGCAGTTTAGTTTTTTGCTTCGACACTGGCGCCGCGTCATCCATTGGGGCAGTCCGGGCCAGTTGCCGGTTTATCAGGTGCCGGCTAGTTATATTTATACATATGTATAAATATTTACATACATACAAATACATACATATGTATGTAAATATGTACTCCTAGAGTTTTTGCTTTTTGGTTGTTTTTTCCTTTCCTTTTCTTTGGTTTTTCTCTTTCGGTTTTTGCTATGCATACTTAATTGTTGATTTATTCCTCTCGCCTTGGGGGCAATATCGCTGTTTGATTGTTCCCTTGCAAAGAGTGTGTGTTACAATGTTTGCTCCGGTGAGAATGTTACCCCCTCCTCCCCTGTGTGCGTGCCGATTCTCGATCAGTTTCCATAGAGAAGTCATGTTTCATTTTGTAACTACAATCTACATGTACCCACACAGCTACTAGATCTATTTATATTCTGTACAATCGGTTGAAAAGCAATCTTTAGTTTTTTAAATGCACACAGCCTAAAATATAGCATTTTTATATGCCATACCTAAGCAACCATAGCACGCCCTTGCTCTCAAATGCTACCCAAGTGTACCCACAAACCGCCAGCGAGGCGCACAAGTGAATGCTGCCAAAGAGAATGCCGGTGAATGTTGCCAAATTAAAAAAGCCCACCGCTTATCCATAATAATGAACGGTTAATGATTTTAGGAGAAATAAAAAATGCAGCAGGGTATTAAAAGCCTCGCCATCAATGGCTAATCAACTTTCCTTGTTTTTATCTGTTCTAAAAAAAGAGCCACATGAATGCATGAACATACATATGTACATATTTATGCATGTATGTACATCCATATGTACTCTATATCGATAGGGAGAGGACGGCTCTTATCGACGTTTAGTTTTGTGTTTGGATTTTATTTTTTATCGCATCAAACTTTTGGTGCAACAACCTGCATGTGGCTCAAGATCGTCTTGAGTGTGTGTGTGTGTGTGTATGTGTGTGTGCGCGAAGGTAAACATGGCGGCCAAGTTGCTGTTATCGACCTGCTTGCCACTCCCACTTTAGTTGCTGTTGCTGCTGCCGCTGCTGCTGTTGTTGTTGTTGTTGTTGTTGTAACTGCATTTGCATTCGCCTTGGCTGCGGCTATTGCTCTTTGCCACTTTAAGCGCAGCAGCGACAACTAAATGCAACAACAACTAAAATCAACAACAAAACAAAAGTTACAACAGCCATTCACTAATACAGGGACCGCCTAACATGCATAAACTCCATGCATACATACACAATACCCCCTGGATGTTGTGGCGGACGCCAACACCGCCACACCGCCAACGAAACTGCTCACATTTCTATAAAAAGCCAAATTTATGATGCAAAAATAAACTACAAGCAACAAAAGCAAAAACAAAAACCGCTGAATAAAAAGGTCTAAACTCAATGCCAGATGAAGTGCACATAACGGGGTATCAAGAGTATGCATGTGAGGGTGCTGATGGTGGGTGGTGATTGGGAGGGGGTGGTGCGCTGTCATATCAACGATTATAGCGGAGCAAACAACCAAACTTGGATTTCCATTAAAATCCAAATTTATGATGAAGAGAGGGTGGGTGGATGACTAAGCAGCTGCAGTGGCCGAATAGTTTGATACCCTTACTAAAAAATAAACCTATACAGGCTACCGTTGCTAATGCCGATCAAGACTATAGTAAACAAATATTTTAACTCTTAAATGATTATAAAAATTAAAAAAAAAAACAACTGAACTTTGTGTCAGAGGAATCACACAACGGAGTGCTGGACTGCCAGATCTACAATTACGAGAGTATTCGGGTGAAAAAGCCAGATGCGCAGCACTGTCTGCTGCGCGTAGCAGCTGCTGCTTCTTGAAGGCCGGCCGCCTTGCTTTTGTTATACTCTCCTCTCGCGCTCCTCATGTGCTTTGTTCTTGTTTGTGGCCGGGTCTGTGTGTCGCGCGCAACTTATCATTCCACATTTTGTTTTATTTAACTTGACTCTTTTTTTTGTTTTTCTATATTTAAATGCGGCAATTAAGGCTCTGCTTGGCTTTTTGTAGCTTAGAATTCTTCGATTGCGCTTGTCAATGCAGCCGCTTGCTCTCTCAATAAAAAAAAATAAAAAACACTCAATACAACAACAAAAACTAGTTTCAATGCTTTGGCAACTGTCTGCAGAGAGACCAC
Organism: Drosophila ambigua; assembly: GCA_018150905.1. Lineage (NCBI taxonomy): Eukaryota > Metazoa > Arthropoda > Insecta > Diptera > Drosophilidae > Drosophila > Drosophila ambigua. The sequence continues at coordinate 1,375,482 of JAECWS010000151.1, read as the reverse complement.
TGCAGTGTAGCGCACTGCAGCTTCTCCCGCTCTCTCACCCACTACTTGCACAGCTGTTTTGTTTTTGTTGTTGCAGTACTCTGCAGCTGAGAGCAGTCTGAAGCAAAGAGAGCGACAGAGCGAAAAAAGGGTCAGCAGTTGAATGAACTTTTGTGCAAATTGTTTGTTGTTTAAGATGTTTTTTTTTTGCCAAATTTGCGCAAATCTTTTATGCAACACTTTATTCCGTTTCGTTTTGTTGGCTTGTTCTTTGTTTTCTTGCATTGCATAATTGTGTAATTGCAAAGTGCGTGAGTGTTCGTGTGTGTTGGTCTTCTCTTTTTTCAAGCGAGATTTTTTGCAGATGTTAATTTTCATACCGCACATGCAAGGTACAAGGGCATAAATATACCTGCCTGTGTATGAATTTGTAGAAAAAACCTATATTAATATTGATTGGTTTACTAACGGTCAAAATTTAAGTACATCTGGGGACCTATTTCACAATAAGCTTTGCTTGTTCGAGCTAAAGTCCACTGTGAAAATCAGACCTGTTAAACTATACATTTTATAAGCATCAATATAATTCATCATATGTACAATATGATTTAAGACAGAAGAAATCTATTTGGCCCTATCCGTATCTCTCCATGTAAACCACCTAACTATTAATTCCTGAGACTAATTTGGAACTATTATTGCCCCCTGCTGCAATTGAAATTGAGAAATTGTTTAGGTTATAATATTATTAATGGCTCTTATCCTATGGCTGAATTATGATCAATGATAGATCAGTTGTTGTTTAGTAGAAATCAATATTTCAAGGCAACATGTATAAATATTTTTATTTTTCTCCCTTTTTCTATCATGTTTATAAAATATCTAATTTATATATTTTTTTTTCTTCTATTATTTGCAGCGGACGCAAGCGCTTTGTCTCGGAAGGCGATGGCGGTCATGTCAAGCCGGCTATTTTTCCAATGCGCGACTAAATTGGGGGGAACTTTTCTAAAACGGGGTCGACTTATGTAGTATGCTTATATAAACAGCCCCGCCCCCCCAACAAAAAAAAAAACCCAAAGTCAACCAAAACTATTAGCAACAACAACAACAACACAAAGGATATATTTGATGAGTGGAAACAACAACTACAAAAAGGAGCAAAATATCAAGAGGATTCTGAAGAGGCGGAGCAGCTGCAGTATAAGAGAGAAATGCATAATTTGTCGCAAATTTTATTGATCCAGAGAGAAAGTATCGCTTAACTATCGAGAAAACACACACACAACAAAAACCCGACAACAGAAACAACATTAAACAATCAATCCGGATATTGATCTCCGCGTTTAAACTATAACTATAACGATTTAACATACACACACAAAAAACCATACAATACATGCATATATATTAATCTAACGAGGAACAGCAAATCTAAAGCAAGAAATATATATTTTAAATATGTGTATAAACAAAAACAAACAAAAGTAGAGATCCAGTTACCGCCCAAGAAAGCAAAACAAAAAGAAGAAGAAGAAAGTACATGCCCCAAAGAAACGGCGGCAGGGCATGATGAATGAATTTGTGTTTTGTGCAGGAAAGCCTGGAAATTGAGGTTGTTTTTGGTTTGTTTGTTTGATGAAAGAACGAACGAACGGATTGATGGATCAGATCAGCGGCGTACTTATAGCACGGCTGCCATTTATAGTATGTCTCACTTGCAAGCAAAGCAAATTACTTATACGAACTGTTATACACAACAACAACCACCCACACACACACACACACACACAAACACATACGCACGCAGGTGGGCACATATAACCGTTATGATTATTTTATACGAAAACAATGCAAATTGAAGGGTAAAAGTAAATTAAATCAAAAGCAAAACTATGGCCAAAACTACTAGTGGCGGCGGCGGCATAAAATGTCCAAACAACAACAAAATATTTTACCCTGCAACATGTTTTCATGTAGAGTTATTTTTGCTTACCATTTAAACTTTGAATGTCCCTTGAAATGGGTGGCGTACTAATTTCTTGCCTCTGTTTTTGAGAGCTTGTGTGTGAAGTCCAAACCAATTGTTATTATTTCTAGTTACATTTTTTGTACTTCCTTAAAAAGAAAATCTTGCATAAATACCTTTTATTTTCGTGTGTGTGTGTGTGTGTGAAGACTAGCGCCACGGCGTACACATAATTATGTTTAAAATATACATACCTATTCATATATATATATATATATATATTCCACATGAACCATGAACTCCACATACAGAAAATAATTTTCCTTTTGGTAAACAATTTGGTTGTTTTTTTTTTTGTTTGCTTTTTTTTTTTTTGTAATTCAAAAGAAGAATTATTGCATTTTATATTTTAAGAGGTTTCCACTTTTCCTACAACCCCTTTTGGTTTTTCGTTGTATAACAGTTGGATGCGAAATCAGGTTTACAAAATTTTTTGTTGTACAAAAAAAAAAAACTCATGGAAAACCCATCAAAAACCAGAACTAAACAAAAACACATTGAAGAGGAAAAATTCGAAATTTTTTTACTCCAGCTATATATATTTTTTTAAGACGATTACACACAGACACGGAAAAAGAGAGAGGAAACACACTCACAACCCTACACATCTATATATAATATATATAACTATTGTGTTAAAAATATACATTACAAAAATAAAACCATTGAGTAGTTGTTTCTTTCTTCAATGAATCGTTCGTTCGTTCGTCCATGCATCGTTCAGTCAGTCTCCAGTAGTGTCACTGCAGGAGCATCGGGCGGCTCCAGCTTGACCTCGCATCAGGGTCGGATTATGCCCAGGCCCCCCGTCGCACCCATCACCGGGGAGGGGGACATGTGGACGGGCTGCTGCTGCTGCTGTTGTTGTTGTTGTCCACCCAGTGTTTGAATGCCGCTGGTGCCGCTGAGGGATCCATGCATGGACACATGCTTCCGATAGTTGGTGAACTGCTCTAGATATTGCTTGACCGTATCCGTGGGCTCGTACATGTCGTTGTGCTTGGGATGCATCTGCTGCTGTCCCATGGCCGTCATGATGGTCTGTGTGCCAAAGTACGAGGGGAAATCCTTGCCCACATTGATGTTGAGGAAGCCCTGCAGCATCTCGCGTATCATCTCCCAGCAGTAGGCCAGTATCATGCACGACTTGTACTCGATCTCGATGAGGATGCCCTTGAAGTGCTCCATCATGGTGACGGATCCAAGCTTGATCACAAAGTCGCCGTACTCGAACCGGGCGCCACGTGATTCAATCTTTGTCTGCTTCTTGGAGGTGAATGTGTTGGTCATTTTGAGCATCAGCAAATCGAATATGCTGTCGGCCACCAGGGAGACCTGCTTCCCGGTCCCACTGTCGATGATCGAAAACGTCGAGGCGGGATACTCCGAGTTGTGCAGCACATGCACCGCCCGTCCCGGTGTACCATTGTGCGGCTGCGGTGTCGAGATGAAGGTCTCGCAGTCGACCAGGAATTGGCCGGCATGTGTAGCGCCAAGCGAGAGCAGACGCTTACCCAGGTAATCGATGATATGGGCGCCAGATTTACCCTCGGGCATGGGATACGGTTGTAGCACAGTCACACCCATGCCAAAGTCTTAATAGGGTTTTTCTAGTCCTTTTTATTTACTTTTGTTTGCGAAATTATTATTGCTAACCAATAGAGGTGTCAAACCAACGAGGGCACTATCGATAGTATCGATATTTTCTGCTAGCCTCTACTATCGGTGGTTTTGAGACAATCGAGCTATAGTCGTAGCGATTTTGATATGTTTTTCAAAACATCCAAAACTATCAATGGCTCAACTATCAATCGTTTGACAGCTCTACTAACCAAGTATCGAATGTTCTCTCTGAAGTATCGATGCACGCGAACAAAACTTTGAAAAGCATCGATGGTGTACACAATCGATGGTATCGATTGAATTGCACAATTTGAACTGCGAAAAGTATCAAAACCATGATATATTCTAAGAAAATAAAAACAATGAGGAAATAAAGATTGGTAGGTTTTAATATTTTATAACTACCAGAAATGTCTCATGGTTTTTGTTTAAAGGCAGCTGACATATTTTATGTTTTAATTTATTTTATTTTATTCTTAAATGATTTCCGAAGTGGTAGTAGTGGTATGTAAATTATTCGATTTGAATTATTAATTGTTGTGGTTTATACATAAACTTCTTAATTAATTCGTCTCAACTGCTTCTGGCATTTTGTGGGGATGTTCAATTTTGCCGGGCATTATACTATCGACGACGCGCTGCGAAACTATCGGTGAGTGGCTAATTTTTCAATGCCGCTATCGATACGTCTTTTCTGACACTAGGTAACACTGCATTCTTGTACATTTGTTGGTATTATGATAGTTTATTAAATTGATTGTTTATCAAATTCGCGGTCACTTCATGGTTAAGCAAATGCTGCATTTCCGCTAAACGCCACAGTCTCAGCAGATCTCAATAACGAAACAGTGTGCTTAGGCAGCTTACCAAAGTTTTTGCCAAACAGTTGCCTGTCTTTTTGTTTCCCCTTGCATCGAAAAACGCCATATCCAACGCTTGTTGGAATCTCGCCGCTGCTTGTGGTTTGGATTTGCGCGCGCGGGCAGAAAAAAATTTTTACCATTTACCGATTGAACCGTCTTGCAACGAAAAAATGTCCAACCACTCAAATGACACAGAGGAGCTGAGTCCAGCGACTCCAATCCACTATATAACGAAACTCCTGTCGAATATATGCGTATCCATAAACGGCCCCCAGCACGCCGAGGAGCATGGTAAGTGTTAAGTTATTTGAATTTTACCTTCCTGCCCGTTTCTCACGGATTCATCTCCGTCAGATCGTCTGGTTAACAATGCCTTGAATGCAATAATGGAAAAGCCCAACTCGTTGAGCGAATCAGGGCCGTTCTTGAGCGAGGATGATTGTGTGGTCAAAATAATGCTTATACTCAACTCAAAGCCAAATCCAAATGGCAGTGGAGAGGAGCTGCCCGGGCATCTGTTCCTGAAAACGTACACAGAGTTCTTGAAGCTGAGAACGGATGAAAAGCGACGCGAAGCCGTGATGAATTTCTTGCTGAATATTCTCGATAATGAAGAGTCGCCGTTCTTGCGTCCCACGAATTTTTTGCCCAATGGCAAGATTGGCGGTGGGGGTGATGGTCCCAGGGATATGCGGCCGGTGGTGCCTGACCTCAAGATACCCAATGTCGATGAGAGGCAGGAAGATCCACGACACATTATGTCCGACAGCAAGATTGGTGGCCTACGCACTGGCCCTGAGCTCACAGATAATCTAACAGAGGTGCTCTCTGAGAGATTGATTGGTAGCTATGCCTATCGCCATCAGCAGAAAAAGGAGCAGCAGCATCAGCAACAACAACAGAATGGTAGCAGTAGCTCCTACAACTATGATCCCAGCCAGTCAAGTGCTGGCTTGGGCTCGGACCAAATGTACAGCTACACTGAAAAGGATGAAAGCATGGACGTTGTCATGAATGCCATTTTCTCGTTTACGGGCACTCAAGGTAAATATCTACGCAAGGATGTCGTCACTGGGCGCTTCAAGCTGGACACGACAAACATGAAATTGCTGACAACGACCGATGCTGGCCTCTTGATACGCCTCTCCGAACTGGGCTACTATCACGATCGTGTGACCGAATTCGCCGATCCCTCGAAGGGTTACAGTGCCCTGGGTTGCATGGGTCAGGCCCTCACATGCTTTCTGCGGAAGGAACTTTCGGACTATCATGGCGAGGTGTCGCTGCTGCACGATCAGGTGAATGCATTCAAGATGGCCCAAGGGAAGGGCGGCAGCTTTACCGCCCGCGATCAGGAGTGGCACGACAGACAGCAGGAGCAGGTTACGCTATTACAGCTGCTGATGTGGTACATAAAGCCCCTACATCGTATGCAATGGCTGACCAAAATTACCCATGCCTGTTCGATGAAAAAGGGCGGCGAACTGACATCCGTGGTGTGGGACTATCTGGATCATGGCAATCCAGCGGTGGATAGATTGGTCAATGAACTGCTCACGGCCATGTGTCGACCGCTGGCGCGCATGATCTCCCAGTGGATGCTCGAGGGTGACATCACGGATATACACAGCGAGTTCTTTTTGGAGTCGCTGACCAATGTGGGGCCCGATCGCCTGTGGCATGATAAGTTTCGTTTACGCGTTCCCATGCTGCCGAAATTTATTTGCCAAGAGCTGGCCGATAAAATCCTGAGGACCGGGAAGAGCATTAATTTTTTGCGAGAAGTGTGCGACAAGAATGATTTGGTCAAGGACCAGGGTGAGCTGAAAAAGATCATGGAATCGAATGGTACGAATAAATGCGAAAGGTCAGGGCTGGCTTATTCAATGGGTTTTTCATTTTAGCTGGCGACATTTTCTCCTACACACAGGACACAAAATGGCATGCCGCCATTGAGATCTGCTATCAGAACACCGCCAAGAATGTCCTCGACTATATGGTGGGTCCCCACAAGCTTCTGGACCATTTGCAATGCATGCGACGGTATTTACTGCTCGGCCAGGGTGATTTTGTCAGCGTATTTATCGAGCATATGAAGTAAGTCTTTGTCCAGCAGTCACTTCAAACCAAATAATCACCTCTTCCCGTTCCAGAGATGAACTGGAGAAGCCAGGCACCGAAATCTTTGCCCAAGATCTGTCGGCCATGCTGGACACTGCCCTGCGCTGCACCAATGGCCAGTACGATGATCCAGAGATCTTAAACCACTTGGATGTGGTGGCACAGAAACCGTTTGTGGGTGACAAGGGCTGGGACATTGTATCGCTGCAGTATGTGGTCCAAGGGCCGCTGGCCACCATGCTGGAGCCGACAATGTGCACGTACAAGGCGCTGTTTAAGCCACTGTGGCGCATAAAGCACATGGAGTTTGTGCTGTCGACAAAGATCTGGAAAGAGCAGATGACCAATGGAAAGGTGAGTTTGCTTATACCCCTAGAGTTCTACACTTTTCTTATCACATTCGAGGGTCACACACTCTCTCGCTTTTGCTCTGATCGATAATGCAATTTGGGTGGGGACTTCGGAGCACTCTTGTGGGCAACAAATTGAGGCGGAGTGGTTCCAGATTAGATTAATGCTCGGGGGCACCTGTAATCTAATCCATGGATGATTACCCATTTCCCGGTACGGTACACGCACCGCAAAAGTCTCAAAGGGCATACAAAAAGTTAATTATCCTTATGTATTATTTTCTATATTTTGGATAGAAAAAAAAACACACACACAACTGCCTGCCCGTACAAAAATAACATTAATTAGAGGGTGAAACAAAAACATATGAATACGAAAAAAAATAATAGATATACAGAAATGTGACTGCTTGGAATGCTGCTGCTTCTGCTGCACCTCCTTGGTGCTCCTTTTTGCCAGCCTCTTACAACTTGGCATCGGTCTTGAGCAGTGGCGCCAGCTTCTGTGTGAGCATTATGTTGCCGGCAATCTTCAATTTTCCCTTCATGAACGCAGCCTGGGGATTGAGCTTGCCGAGGGCAATATCAACCATATCCTCATCGGCCACCGTCAGAGTGGTGTCCACTTTAATGCCCTGTGCGGGTCCCTCATAGGCCTTGGCGTTCTTGCAGTCGAGGGCTAGAAAAATAAAACGCACATACAAAAGATAAGAAATAAGGAAAAAGTAATGTAATGTAATGTAAATTTGTTCGGCATATAAAAACCCACAAACAGCTGGTGCCGAAGTGCAAAACATTTTGCACTTTGAACTTCCCACAAAACACACACACACAAACGCACACACGCAAAAAAGACCACGTAAACCCACAGAAAATTAGAGTGTGTGTGTTGGGAACATCAGGCTGGGGGTGGGGTGCCTAATATTTGTATTACTTACTCCATTCCTTGGCCACCTTGCCATCCTTGGTGATTTTATAGACAAACACACCATTGACAGCCTTGGCCTTAGCCTCGTTTTCCTTCAGGCCATCGATGATTTTCTGGAAAACGGCATCCGACTGAAGACTCATGTTTGCTTGGAGTATTTTTTTTTTTTTTTGGTTGTTTCTTGGGGTACGGGGTGCTGTTGTTTTACAAAAGAAAATGTTAATAAATTGGAGTAGCGCGCCCCAAACACAAATTGGGGGGGACAAATGCTTACGCCGTGAATGGAGGAATGAGCCAGAAGCGTGCAGAGTCGTTGGTTTTATTGTCTCTCTTGTTCCTCCTTATTCGCCTGTGCCTTGAGGCGAGATAGCGATAGTACGGGTAGCAAGTGTTGCCAACTTTATAAACGCAAATAGCTGTTTTATGTTGGAAAAAAAATAGCCAACTTTTTTTTTGTAGCAACAGATTGTCTTTTATTATTCATAAAACATCCATTCTTTTTTCTATTACCACAATGGCATTTGCCATTGTTCCAATATTATGAGAAAACCCTTTCTACTATGGCAGGAAAAACATACGGACAGATGACCGAACTTTAATAATAGCATAGCTAGCTATAAATTAGCTGAATTGGCAATACTGGTGAGAGGAGAGCCGGTATGCATACGGGTGGTTCTCTCACTCCTATTGGTTTTGTCTGTTTGTGTTGTGTGATGGTGATTGTGCTCTCTCGCTCACCGCCCGTCCAGCTGATGGCACAGTGACGCCATTAAGTGTAAAAATAGAGCCAATTCAAAAGTTTCCAACGCAGTTAAGCCAATAGATTATTTTGGGGGATACAAAACTAGTGCCAGTCGTGGATTTTCCAATTCAATTGATATGTTTTGTTCGCCTTGGGTCCACTGTGCAATTGGATGAAGTTTAGACTTACAAATTTACCTATCGCACTTAACAGCGAATGTTAAAAGCACCTGTTATCGACTGTTACTGTTACCAGGCTGTGGGCCTCCGGAACAAAGTGCGCAACGAATTCGAAATCACCATAAAACAGCAAGATAAGAAGCCTTGAAGTGGCCAGATAATGCCCCGCCCGATGTAGAAATGGAACTATTTTTAAGAAACATTTCTTATATTTTATCAATTGCCAAATGCCACAATTCTCTATGCCTTGGAGGCATCCACAAACGTCTCCGGGTCGAGGCCAGCCTTCTTCATTTCAACGGCAATGGAGAACAAGTAATCGTAGCACTCAGATCTATATATATATGTGTGTGTGTGAAAGGAAAGTTAGGAAACCTTTTGCGGCATGCTTATCCATTTGTAACTCACATGGCTTTGGCTTTCTCCCACGTCTGTCCCCATACATAGACGCCGTGGCGTCTGACCAGAACGGCACTGCAGCCGGGATGCTCCATCATGGCCGCGTACATACTGTCGGCCAGGTCACGTTTGTGGAGTGTGTTCTCGATGATGGGCACCACCAATTGCTCGTCATATTGCAGATAACGCTTGTCGGCCTCATCGTACACGCCCTTGATCATCTCCAGGTGCGTGCAGCGGAAGGTCTTCCCTGGCCACAGGAGCGTGGCCATCACCGCATGCTGGGAGTGGGTGTGTATGACGGCGCCGGCATTGCGGTGTCGGTAGGCCATCATGAAGAGCGGTGTGCACTGGCTCTTTTTCAGGGCCCGTATCTCTGGCGGCATTTGCAGATCCTTGCCATCAATATCCTGAACAAACAGATCCTCCGGTTGCATGCGCTCCTTCTGCACCCCCGACGGGGCTATGTAGATCTCATTGCTATAGTCTGCAATCGTTAGATTTCTTCGCCGTTGCACTGTCAGGTGGTTTATTACTCACTTCAATTTTATGCTTATGCCGCCGCCAGTGCCGGTCGCCCAGCCCATGTGATAGAATTGCCTGCATAGCGCCGGAATCAGTCGCCGTGGATGGTCTTCTGGCAAATCCTTAAAGATTGAACAAGACATTGTAAGCTGCAACGGGATGAGACTAAAAGACTTTCAGACAAAGACAAGATTAACTTTTCAAAATGCAAATCTCAAATGTAAACAAAATGTTAGTTGCGATAAACAATGATATCGGTGGCAACAGTGCTGCCACCTCTCTTTTAGTTCCCACATTTGGCGCGTTTTACTTATTTGATTTTCCGTTTGATTATTTTCAGAAATTACGTAAAATGAGTGCTGAAATTGCCCATGCTTCGTACAGGCTTCATCTCTTTACGTCCGAGATTATGCATTTCATCCATCAAATGCAGTACTACGTTCTGTTTGAGGTCATCGAATGCAATTGGGTGGAGCTGCAGGAGAAAATGAAGCAGGCGACCGGACTGGATGAGATACTCAGTGCTCATGAGCGTTTCCTCGATACCATTACCGTGGGATGTTTCATCAATTCGACGACCGACAAGGAACGGCACCTGGAGGCCGTGTTCGAGAACATCATAGCCCTGGAAATCTGGCAGGCCAGCTTCTACAAGGATTGCTTTAAAGAGCAAAACGACCGCGATGAATTGGAGGAAAAAATTACCAAGTCTGAGAAGGAGGGCCGCTTTGGCGTGACCACAGAAGAGAAAATGGAACGGGATCAGGAGCGAAAGATGTTCGAGCAGAAAATGATTATCGCCTGTCGTGGACTCGACGCCATTTCCTGTTCCTACGAGAAGGCAGTGACTGGCTTTATGATGGGCCTCAACTGCAGCGAAGATCCACAACTTCAGCTCTTCGGCACACGGCTCGATTTCAATGAGTTCTACAAGAAGCGCGACACTAATCTCAGCAAGCCCCTTACATTTGAGCATATGCGCATGAGCAATGTGTACAATAGTAATAGGAATAATCAAATCGGCAGTCGTTTCGTGATCAATTCCCAGGCATCATCATCACCAGCAATGTAACAGTTAATTTCAGATCGCTTGTTGCGTTCAATCAGTGTCCATCAGCCATATCCATGTGCCAAGAACAGGAGCAGCCACAATGCTGGCAAAGATGATGACATTTTCCATATTAATTATGATATAAGACCTGGGGGCTCATGTAGTTGCGGAATATTATAGATATCAGTATACGCTATGTCTTTTAGTTCTGCTAAATGTGATCTGTACGAACACCAAATTGACAAATCGAAAAATCTGGCACAATCTATACGGCATTTTAGTATAATTTGGTTGCTATAAGCGAACCGATAGGAAATCGAGATAAAGTATTAAAGTGAATTATTTTTTTTTATCCAAGGGCCACAATGTTTCTTTTTACTTAACAAATATTGGAACTGGTTTTATTTATTCCAATGGTGATAGACAGCCCAGCTTAAAAGCTGAGAATGAAACAATAAGAACTGTGTGTGCCCTCAAAATGCATTGGTTAATTGTTATTAAACAACTACTTTAGAATCGAGATTGTAGATTATAAAAAAGTTATATAATGAAAATGTTTGAAACAGTTTGAATGTATTTTTGTTCAATTTTTTTTACAGATTATTGGGTGTGTGTACATATACATAGAGAAACTAAGCTCATAAAAACATGGTAGAATGCTTTCATTTTTCTGCAAATGTTTTGGTTAGTTGTTAAGAAAAAAGCAGAGTATTTTAAATATTACAGAGAGTCGGAACGTTTTAAAATGTAAATAATTGGTTGTAGACCAGCTGTAATTGAAATAAATGTTAAATCGCGAAACAAAAGATTTAAATTTTGTTTTTATTTTGAAAGCCGAAAAGCTAGCGAAAACAGGGATGATATTCGTATGAAACCGATAAGACATTTTTCCAATGAAATTTTGTTGCTGCACTTGCAAGTGCTAGAGCTGTCAAACGATTGATAGTTGAGCCATCGATAATTTTGAAAAAACAATCGATACTATCGTGGTAGTATCGGGCTCAAATAATTATTCAAAAACCATTGAAACCTTTTAGGAACTTGTCCATTGTAATAATTAGATGCAACCTGTCGATTTTTGTACAAATTTGATTTCGTATTTTATAGCAGCCAATCCAAACATATCAAAAGAGCAACGACTGTAGATCGATACTGCGAAGCAGTCGATAGTAGAGGCTAGAAGTAAAATATCGATACTATCGATAGTGCCCTCGATGGTTTGGCAGCCCTAGCAGCAATTTTTGCAAGTGCAGAAAAAAAGAAAACAAAATAGAAAAAGACGGAAGTGTGCTGCCGGTGACAGAATTGCCAATATATATAATAAAATCAGTGTGTCTGCTGCTGGCCTTATACAGTTAAAATTGCAACCAAACGATAGCAGCACACCACGAATATGGCATTAAAAAAAGTGAAGGGAAATTTTGAGCGTATGTTTGATAAAAACTTAACAGATCTGGTGCGCGGCATAAGGAACAACAAGGATAATGAGGTAAGCCCTGGGTTTGTTGTTACTGTTCCAGTGCATGTGTGCACCCACTCCCAGTCCGCCCACATAATCCGTAGTCCCCCTAATTACAACTTTGCTAATTGGCTGACGAATTTCATTTGCATTAAGGGAATTTTGTTAGAGTTTGTAACAGAACGCGTACGTGTGCGTGTTTGTCGTGTGTCTCATTGTGTAGGTGTGTACGTTGGCATCTGCCAACAATGCAAAAGGAAAAGAACACAGTCTCGCTCTCCCCCCATAACAACTCCCGCCACTCAATTAGCGGCATTTCGCTTAGGCCCTAAATGCTTTTATGTCAAATTCAGACCAATTTCCCTTCACGCCAGCACTGGCTTGTCTGATGGGTTTTGTAGCAGGGGACACAACGGCGCACGTTTTATCAAATATTTACCCATGTAAATTCCTCTGGACAGAGCTTGCTCTTGGTCCTTATCAGCTGTGCTGTGGCCCCCCTCACACACAGATGTTTCTACTTGTGTGCATGTTTTCTCTTTGCTGTGCTTTTCTCCCCTCAGGATAACTAACTGTTCCTTAAGCTCTGTTTCTTTATGTTCGAACTTATTGCAATGCACTCATGTATGTACATATGTGGTGTAAGTTTTCTCTTTTCCACCTCTTTGGCGTTTGTTTTGTTGTTTGTTTTTCGATGACGCCCACAATATTCAAATCGGTGGGCAGTGAGAGGAGGCCCTATGATTTTTGGAGAGCAGGAAAAATATACAAGTAACGGTGCCTCAAACCATCTTTTTGTCTATTCGAACTCGCACATTTCGCCTTGGTCTGTTGGCCTCTTTGGCCTTGCCATTAATTTCATATTATACCCTTGGAAAAAAAAGACAGGGGGAGAAAGCGAGGTATTTTGATTTTGATCAATTGTTTGCCACACAAAGTAGGAAGATCGGAAATGGGTAACAAAGATCTAGATCTCAGGGATCGGGATCTAGATCAAAATTCGGATCCCCAGCTTTCTCCAATCTTTTTGGGCTCTTTCCGAATGGTTGAAAAACAAAGCTTTATAAAAGTAATAATAAAACTCAGTATCATGAGTAGAAATGTACATAAATCAGCTAAATAAATAGATTCAAATCAAATCCAGAAATATTTTATACATAGAACGATCAATCTGCAAGGGTATCAAAAGCTTCGGTCCCCTGAACATAGTCTTGCTTTCTTATATTCTGATTCCACGTCGTCGTTATGCGAGAGAGAAAGAAGAAATTCACAAATTGCTGATTTATGCCTTGGTATTTGTACTAATTCGTTTTTTTTGTGCGTGTGTGTGTTTTGGGGTGGTATGGAGGGGATGCACTGATAGCGCCCAAGAAAAGATTTTTGTTTCTTTGCTGCCTTGCACATTTCCTAAAACCAGATTCGGTGTGGCAATATATTATATTAAATAAATGTGTATTAGATGGATAATAATAATTGTTGGAATCTACATATGTATGTGCTCTATTCTATTCCAGGCCAAATACATATCGACATGCATTGAGGAGATCAAACAGGAGCTGCGACAGGACAATATCAGCGTCAAATGCAATGCCGTGGCCAAGCTGACCTACGTAAGTCCTCACTCTATCTACTGATTTAAGTGCCTAGCTCTTTTGAGTGTGCCCTCGCATAATGTCTATGTCTGGGACGGGCCATTCAAGGACTATACATTCTGCACTTGAATTTTGCCACCAAATTGCCAGCAGGCACCCATGGGGGACCCATGTATGCAAGTCCTGACAATAAATACAAATTAGAATGGGAAAGGTTCGAAGTTGATATACCCTTCAACGCTTAAACAGGTTTATTTTGCATTTACATACAGTCCATAAATATATGTCCTGGAGACCGCAAACTGTTTCCCTTTATAATTAGTTAATCAATCTATACACAACAAATTATTTCATTGAAATCGGCAAGCTGCTTGCAAAGATATAGGGATTTTTTCTTCTTCAGAAATGTTGGCGCTATTCAGTTGAGTTTACTTTTAATTAAAATCATCATAGCCTCCTCTTCCAGGGTATTGTAGTACAAGTAACAAGGCAGCGAATAGGTGGAAGAACAATTTGAAAACAAAGCATAGCATAAGAGAACAAATTTGGTAAGGAAAAAGAGTGGGGAGGGAAGGCAGAACAAACAACTGCAATACCAACAGGAAAGGAATATAGCGGCGCTACTCTCTGGATGCTCGATTCCTTTGATACCCTATGGCCGATTGATTTGTATACCCGCAATCAAAAAGAGTTAAGGGGTATATTGTATTTGGGTAAAAGTGGATGTGTGTAACACAGACAAGGAAACGTTTCCGACCCCATAAAGTATACATATATTCTTGATCAGCATCAATGGCCGAGTCGTTATAGCCATGTCTGTCTGTCCGCAGCCACAAATTTGAAGATACGATAAAACTAAAAACGCAGTATCGTAGACAATGACCCTATCTACCAGATTGCCGAATCTGAATTAGATCGGATCATAATTACAGCCAGAATGAAGAAATTCATTTTCAGTTTTCCCCACCTCCTCCAGCACGAGATCACGGTCCACGGAGAAGATGTATAATCTACATTGTGCATGTAGAATCTACCTTTAAGATGGGAAATAAATATGTTAGATGTAGATGTAGCAAAAAAATGTAAAATATTTAAAAGTTCTACATAAGCTCTACATAACTCGAAGTAGATTTATATCCTATGGTGTCCTGCATTCCTTGTGTGCACTATACACATCCCCGCTCCGTCATCAAGGGTATCAAAAGGAGAAGGAGGTGCTGAGGGATGGAACAATGTTGTAGAAAAAAGGTGGCGAAAAACTAACTAAAAGCTAACAAAGCAGGAAGGGCAGCCACTGATATTCCCCTACGAGAGAGATGGAGAGATGGAGAGGGAGGTTGAAGGTTGGGTGTGGGTGGGGGAGACAGATTTCTACGCTAACGAGTCCTTTAGTCTATTCTTAAACACACACCCACATAAAGAACAAAATATGTCTAGAAAATGTTAATATTTATTGATTTGCACTTGACAGATACAAATGCTTGGCTACGACATCTCCTGGGCAGGCTTCAACATCATCGAGGTGATGAGTTCGTCACGTTTTACCTGCAAGCGTATTGGCTATCTGGCAGCCAGTCAGTGCTTTCATCCCGATAGCGAGGTAAGACAAATTGTTCAAAACATGTACATATGTACGTGTGTCTACCTACCTACGTCAGTCTCAAGGAAGGCAGTGTGTGTGCTGTGGCACGTGTCAGAACATTTCTTGGCATCTCTGCGGGGGACTCTGAAATTGTTTAAGACTCCTCCTAGGTCTCACCCTTATGCCTGATTTAAAATACCTACTGCTAATAATAAATAACGCACCATAATTATCTTATAGCTGCTCATGCTGACGACGAACATGATACGCAAGGATCTCAATTCACAGAATCAGTATGATGCTGGTGTGGCGTTAAGCGGCCTCAGTTGTTTCATATCGCCCGATTTGTCACGCGATTTGGCCAATGATATTATGACACTGGTAAGGGTGCAGAGGGAAAAACGACTCAATTTCAATTCAATTTCAATTTATTTTGTCCTCCCATTTTAGATGAGCTCTACGAAACCTTATCTGCGCATGAAAGCCGTCCTAATGATGTATAAAGTATTTCTACGCTACCCCGAAGCCCTGAGACCTGCCTTTCCAAAACTCAAAGAGAAACTGGAAGATCCCGATCCAGGTTCATACTCAAAACTCATACAACAAAAACCCATTCAAACGAGACTCATATTAATGGCATTTATTGTATCTTGCAGGTGTTCAATCGGCTGCCGTGAATGTCATTTGTGAACTAGCGCGTAAGAATCCAAAAAACTATTTACCTTTGGCGCCAATCTTCTTCAAACTGATGACCACATCGACCAACAATTGGATGCTGATCAAGATCATAAAGCTGGTGAGCGCGTCGTTTAAATTACTCCACTCGATTCTCCCCCCTCAATTATGTATTTTCCCTTCCACCAATTCACATGAAATTGATCATTTATGGAATTGAGATTATTTTCAAATTATATTTTTGATAATTTCCCTTTGTGTTCTGTTCCGTTTGTTCCATGGACAAACACAGACTTCATTTTGCAACGTCTTTGCAATATTACTTACTGTCTTTATGATAAATTAATTATTGTCTTGACAAACAAACAAACAAACAAAAAATGTTTAATTAACACTACAACTACTCCTCCTCCTTCCCTCTACTCCCCCTCCATCTGCCTACTCCAAACAAAAAAAAAATTAATAAATAAATACAAACCAAAAACATTTAACAAAATGAAATGAATATACAAACAAACAAAAAACAATCAAAAATAAAAATGCAAATGAATTTTAGTTCGCGAGCCTCACGACAATTGAACCGGCGCTGGGACGCAAATTGACTCAGCCCCTAATCGAAATTATTTCCAGGTTTTTATCGGCGCGCTTTTATTTATTTATCAGAAACAAATAACAAAAACAAAACGACAAATCCAAAAGAAAAAAACCAGCACGCGCTTTGATTTACTCCTAACGCATTTTACTATATATTTCCAATTTAGTTTTTAATATTTATTTGGGAACCAAACAATTTGTTGTTTTTGTTGGTTTATATGTTGTTTAAATGGAAGCCACATAGTTAATGGTATTATTGACTTTAGTGTTTGTGTTTGATTTTGTATTTCATTCGATTTGAAGGTGCAATTATTGTAAGGTCAGAGGCTGTGCTCTCTCTCCCTCTATGGATTGTCTCCCAGCATTCATATCACTATCACACACCCACACCCACATGAGCGTCGTCATTGATTATTGATTATTGAGTTTATTTTTTTATTGTATTTGGATTCAAAATTACATTTGCAATTTCAACACACCCAACCCACACTTGAACGTACATTTGTTGAAAGCACCAGCAGATGTTTTACACAATTAACGCAAGCTCAATGGAAAGCATCAGCAGATTGGTGTTTGAAATTTAAAATAAAAGTCGATAAGGTGAAGCGGCGCATTCACCCCGAACACGAAGAACCACCAAAACTCTTATCTGTTCACAACAATAAATCAGCTCTTCTTCTATATCACCCACCTACCACCCACCACCCACTGTATACCTTTTTGGCTTCAGTTGCTTGATTTATGAATAATGAAAACCCAAAAATTACAAATCATTATGTATTTATTTTGCTGAAAAAACAAAACCTAAAAAATGTATGAAAAACAAAGGCCCCTCTAACTACAGATCATACGAGTATTCTATGTAAAAACACACGCATCAAATACATCATGAGAACTGGAAAGGACATCGGAAGTGAAATAAAAAATTGAACATTTAAAAGAGAAAATGAAAAATTAATTATTAAAGTCAGGTTTTTGCAATATGTTTTTTGAGACAGGTTTTAAATGAGAAAAACATCGATTAGTGATTTATTTATGATTTTGTTATTGTTTATAGGTTTATAGGTCTATAGGTTTTAGTTATTAGATTTTAGATTTTAGTTCTAGTTTTAGTTGTGAAGATAAGGAAACTCTCTGTACTGTGTTTTTTGATTGTATGTAAAATTAAATTATAATTTGTTGCTTGTTTCTTTTTTCTCTTTGCATTTGCAGTTTGGCGCTTTAACTCCCTTAGAACCCCGGCTAGGAAAGAAATTAATAGAACCACTCACAAATCTAATTCATAGGCAAGTCTCTTAATTCATTCCAAAACAAACTACAAAAAAACAAATGCAGTAAAGAACAAAACAAATTTTTTAAAAATATACCTACCTATATATGGAAAAGCGAATGCAAACAAAATTAAAAAAAGAAAACAAGAAATGATGTTGTTGAACGAACTGATGCAACGAAAGTTGCTGCTGCTCTGTCAGTCAGTCCTTCTGTCGATGATTGATTGATAGATTGAATGATTACTTACTTGATTCTGGCTTCTTATGTCCGTCTTTCCTCTATATACAATGTGTACATATATGTAACTCGTATCTTTAACATATATAACCCAAAAAAAAAAAAAAAAACAAATACTACTACTATAACCATCCCGCTCTATTTTGTGTTTTGATTTTTTGTTTGCTTGTCTCCGAGCACTTTCCATTTGAGAAAAACGAAAGAAAAGAACCCGTGAAAGATGGATGTGTGTGTGTGTGTGTGTGTGTGTATTAAAGCAGAGGAAAGCTAAATAAAAAATAAAATATCAAAAACAATTGCTGCTGCTCTGCTCTGCTTTCTGTTTTTTGTTTTTTTCTATGTTTTTATGTGTTGCATTTGATGCTGCTGCAGCTGCTGCTTAAAATATTAAATATATATCTATGTATGTACCTTATATGTACCCACATATTTTGTCTGTAGATATTTATTGTCGTTGCTTTGCTATCGCTATTGCCATATATTGCTATTGTTGCTGCCTACCCAATACTGTCGTTGTAGAAGTGCAAATTTGTATACGCTTTAAACGCTGCTTACTCTTTAATACAAAATTCTTCTTTTCACCAAACCAACAAATAACCAACAAACAAACCACAAAACGAAAACAAAAAACAATCAAAATCCAAACGAAATGAAACCATAAAACCAAAAAAAATCCCGAAACAAACAAACAAAAAAAAAAAAAACAAAATCAAATCAACAGCACCTCGGCGATGAGTCTTTTGTATGAATGCATAAACACGGTGATAGCGGTACTCATCAGCATCAGCAGTGGCATGCCCAACCACAGTGCCTCCATACAGCTTTGTGTGCAAAAGTTGCGCATACTCATCGAAGATTCCGATCAGAATTGTAAGTACTAGATTTGCTATCAAAATTATTTCCACATAATCAATTGCCTCATCACCTTTTTTGTTATAGTAAAATATCTGGGGCTGCTGGCCATGTCCAAGATCTTGAAGACTCATCCGAAGAGCGTGCAGGCGCACAAAGATCTAATATTGGCGTGCCTGGACGACAAGGATGAGTCGATACGGCTGCGTGCCTTGGATCTGCTGTATGGCATGGTCTCCAAAAAGAATCTCATGGAGATTGTGAAGCGTCTGCTCGGTCATATGGAGCGTGCCGAAGGCTCCGCCTATCGCGATGAGCTGCTCTACAAAGTGATCGAGATCTGTGGCCAGAGTTCCTATTTGTATGTGACGAATTTCGAATGGTATCTGACGGTGCTCGTTGAACTGATCCAATTGGAGGCGGGCTCACGGCACGGCCGTTTGATTGCCGAACAGCTGCTGGATGTGGCCATACGTGTGCCGGTTGTACGTCAATTTGCTGTGAATGAGATGACCAATCTGCTGGACACATTCACAGTGTCGGCACAGAGCAATTCCATGTATGAGGTGCTCTATGCAGCCGCCTGGATTGTTGGCGAGTTTGCCGGCGAACTGGAGGACGCCGAGAAGACGTTGAATATACTGCTGCGTCCGCGGCAGCTGCCCGGCCACATACAGGGTGTCTATGTGCAAAATGTGATTAAATTGTTTGCCCGCCTGGCAACCACATGCCTGGAACTGCAGGATCTGCCGGGCATTGTTCGAGTGAGTGTCCCAAGGCTTGTACTCTATCGCTCGAGGTACTCCAGCGACTAATCCCACGAATATTTTCCAGCTCTGCGATCATGTCTTGGACAAGCTGCAGCATTTCAACGGCTCCAGCGACATTGAGGTGCAAGAGCGAGCCAGCTCCGCTTGCATGCTCATCGAAATGCTGCGCAGTCAGCTGACAGCGACAGAGACGGCGTCAGCGACAGCGACAATGACGAATGAATCATCCATGGGCATGGAGACAGCCGAGAGCGGCGGCGGCGGCATACCGACGCTGGCCATTGAGATTGTGCAGGAGATGACGCTGCTTTTTGCTGGGGAACTGATACCAGTGGCGCCCAAGGCACAGCGAAAGGTGCCGCTGCCCGATGGCCTGGATTTGGATGAATGGATCAATGCCCCACCGCCGGAGGATAATCCAAGCAGCTCCTCCTCGGAGCATGACAAGGAGGAGCTGTTTGTGAGTGCCGCGCAAGCGGCAGGAGCAGGAGCGGGTCACGATGCCAGCCATGCTGGAGCGGGCAAGCGCCGCAAGAGCCGGGAACTAACGCCCGAACAAATGGAGAGACAGCGCCTGGCCCGTCTCATCGAGCAGTCGAATAATCCGCATTACCTGAAATCAACGAATGCCTCCGCCTCCGGCTCGGCTGGAGGGGCATCGTCGAATGCGGATCAGTATGACAACATAGACGATATACCCATAACGGAGCTGCCCCTGGATATGGAGGGGGTGGCGGCATTGCGTGTGGGCGGTAAGTGGATACCTACAGCTGGATAAACCATTGCTAAATCCCATTGCATCTCATTCTTTAGTGACTAAGCGCTCGGATAAGTATCTGCAGGATCAACAGGCAGCGGCGGCTTTGCAGGGCGGTGGAGCGGGCAAAGATGGCAAAAAGAAGCATAAAAAGAGTAAAAAGAGCAAAAAGGCTAAAAACAAAGTGGCCTACAACAGCAGCTCCGAATCGGAAGGCGGTAAGAGTGTATCCTCCTCCATTCCCGCCTTGAGGAATATTTCTGATAATATATTTTTGATATTTTTATTGCAATAGAACCGAAACCCTTGCACATTGTCAACACCACACTGGACATGCCCGAGGGCGTGTCGCTATCAGACAGCGAGGACAAGGATGGCAAATACGATCCCAATGATCCACACAGAGCTTTAGATATTGAACTGGATATGTGAGTGTTCATTATTTGAATCCCTGGGGAAGCTAACTCAAATCGTTTTCGTTTTTCAGAGCGGACTTTGAGGCGCCTGCGGCCAGCAAATCAGCGTCCAAAAAGTCCAAGGAGGGCAAAGAGAATCTCAAGGTGCCAGCGGAAACAGCGACGAACAGCACCTCCAAAAAAGAAAAGAAAAAGGACAAGGACAAGTCGAGGGAGCATAAGCGAGAGCGCAAGGCGCCTGCTCAGCCCATGGTCGTTGATCTAATCGATGCCGATACACCCACGCCCAGTCCCAAGCATGCTCCTGCCGCCAACGCCACCGCCACCAACGACAACGCCTCCAACAACACTTCAACAGCTGTCCTTCCAGATGCAACATCCGAGGAGCATCACAAGCAGCATAAAAAGAAGAGAAACAAGGAGAAATCCAAGGAGACGGCGGCGGCAACAGCAGTAGCAGTAGCAGCAAGCGGCAGCATCATCGATGTGGAGAATGATGCCAGCACGCCGATGGCGTCCAAGACGCACAAGAAGAAGCATAAAAAGGAGAAATCCCGACGAAAGGAAAAGCAGGAAGAATTAGAATCAGCAAACGCAACCGCAATCGCAACTGAAACCGTATCCGCGTCCGTGTCGGCAGCCGACTATGAACAGCCACTGGGAATCTCAACGCCCAGCAAAGAGATTTTTTAATTGTTAAGATCTAAGTTCCATTATTATTATTATTATTATAATTAGAACTATTATATACATATATCTACTATATTCCATGATTTTTTTGTTTTTCTACCCACTTTTTGTTTAAAGTTAAACAAACAATTGCCTCCTAACACAAAACTAAACAAATTATCGCTGCGATATAAAAACAAAAACCTTGAACAAAATATTTAAAAATTTATATAGCTACAAAAAACCATATACATATATGAAATGAAACCTTATATATACATAAATATATATATATAAAAAAACAATATGAGTATATAGAAAAGTAATTTTAAAAAACACAAGAAAGAGCCGCCAGTCTGCCAATTAGCGGCTTAAAAACAAAACAAAAAGAAACAATTAGAAAACTGAGAGAAAACCGATCAACTATATATACTACGTGTACTATCTATTTTTGATGAATTTGTAGCCTAGAGCATGCGATTCCATACCCCAACAACACAAAAAAAAAACCATACAAATTTATATATGTAGATATAAAAAAGAGAGACTTTTTTTAACAAAACACAAAGAGAACACACAGAACACAGAACAAGAACACATAAAGACACAACTTGAATGGATTGTATAAAAAAAGTATATATTGAAACAGATACACATACCTATATATAAAAATCATATGAATCAAATTTAAAAGTACATAAATGCTATTAAAAAATATAACAATTAAATTGGAACAGAACGAAGCTAAGTGAAATTATACATACATGCTACACACACACACATACACGTACACATACATAAATAAATAAATAAATCTATATATAAACGTTAAATAAATGGAAAGTACAATTAAATTTGATATTCAGAAAGCTAGGCTTTGTTTTATACGCATTTTAATTCAGAATGCTGAAATTTTGTAACCTACAAAAAATCAATCTTAAAGAACATTGAGAGATAGGATTCTGTAATTCCAAGGGAATTTTCAACTAACAGAGGGCCATCTACGTAGTCTGTGCTTGTCCCAAAATTATTCAAAATATTGGATAAATATTTGCGAGCAATGAACCGAAAAATTTCCAAACACGAGTAGTAGTAATAGCAGTGTCCGGCTCGTCTCTAAAATGTGATTAAATGTGCTTCAAAATAAGGGCTATTTATGGTAGGAACGAGCTACTTCAAAAACATAATTAGTTAGGATATTCTCCAAAGTTTCAAGTCGATTGACTAAAAGAAAATACCTCGAATCGTATTAAATCGAATGGAAGTCAAAGACAATTCACCAGCTAGCAGTATATCTAGAAGACAGGACAGTGGACATTTCCTAAGCTCAGTGTATTGATGTTTATCAATACTAATTGGATTATTTATGACGTGACGTTTGACGTTTAACGTCATGTCGAAAGTGAATTAAATAACATTTCCTTTTACTCCTTTTTACTCAACAAAACAATTCGCAATTGTATTTTTGAGGTATATATAATATAATGTTGAAATTAATGTTCGCTGCGAAACTCCCATTCGTTGGTTCAACAGCAACCATCAAAAGGTAATGTTTTTGCAATTATTTTCTAATTTTTCACATTCCGACTATGGTCCAATACTTAGGCCACTGATTGTCCATTCCCGTGCATGCGTCTCGTGGCGCCCCTTTGCTGCAAAGAAGAAGAAGAAGGAGAAGGTTCTGTCCCACGCCGAGCAGCTGGAGAGTCTGGTCAAGGAACGGGCGGTGATCTGTCAGCATAATGTCTTCATGGCGGACTTTGTTAAGCGCGTGCTGTCTGACAATGTGCAGATCGAGAGGCGGCTCAACAAGAAATTAAATGATGCCAAGAATTTGAGCATCCAGCTGTTTTGCCGAGATCTGCTGGATATATCCGATGTGCTAGAACATATCCTAGAGTCAGTACCCGTGGAGACGGTATGTGCATAAGCCCTCAATATATATATATTTATATTTAATTATTGAACCTACAAAAGCGGATGCACTGTGACGACTTGTTTCATCTGTACGAAAATCTAAAGCGGACACACAAAATATTGCATCGGGTTTTCGAACAATATGGATTGAAAGCCATGGAGCCGCCCATCAACGAAAAGTTTAATCCGGAACTCCATGTGGCATTGTACGAGCAGACAGACCACTCGTTGGAACCACAATCTGTGGTGGCTGTCATCCAATTGGGCTACAAACTCAACGATCGCGTGGTTCGCCCTGCCCTCGTTGGCGTGTCCAAGCATTAAGCGTGTACTGTCCTTCCTTTCACTCTATCCAAATTTCCAGTGTAATGTCTACTATCTTTTTGGGATTCATGTGCAAAAAGACCTGCCTGTTTTTTAAGGAGGTTCGGTTCGGTTTTTTTTGTTTATGTAACAAATAAAATATTTAAATATTTAAAAATTAACCTAAAAACAAACTGAAAGATGACAAGCTGAACGCCCTCCTTGAAAGGCTATAGGCTATAGTTGCTCTTTGGCTCTAAGCGTATCCAATCCACCTCTTCATTATCACAACTGGAACGCTGAGCATTATTCTGATCTGAGCCCACAAAATCAACGTCTCTTGCCACACACACACACGCCCCTTCTCCAGACGCCTCCTTTACACACAAATTCCAGAAACTGTAGCACACTTTTGAGCGCAGTACGCAAAAATAAATAAATTAAAGTTTTTAAAATTGATTTAATAATGTGTGTTTTAAGGTTATAACAAATTGATTTAGAAAAAGATAAATATTACGCGGATAAAGATCGAAAACTTCATGGGAATATCAATAGCATTTACATGGAACGGATCAAATCAATTGATTCGTGGGTTAATGCTCCGCAGATTTGCACAGATTGTGGTTCTTTCTTTTTGGGCCATTTGAAAGAGAGTCATAACAAACGGGATGAAACAGTGTTTAAATATAAAGAAAATTTTGATAAAAAAAATAGGAGATACTTAAAGCTAGGCGTGGATCAGCTGAAGGTTTCAGTTTTCAGTTCTACTTGACCACATATTTATCTTGATTGGCCTCCCGACCGTTCATCAGATAATAATTGATGGCCAATTGGGTGAAGATGCGCACCCCACAGTGCTGCAAATGGGCCAAGTCCCTGGGCGCCAGCGGTGCCTTTTTGATGTCCACAAAACAAACGGTGGCTGTGGCCGCCACCGGATCCTGAGCAAATGGAGAGCGCGGCTCCAAAATGCAAGCACCGCCAGCACGCAATACATTCCGTATGGCCGCTCCACTGCGCTCATGGAGACTGAGTATAACACGATGCTCGGAGTAGGCGCCACCGCCAGAGGCACTCAGTTCCGTGCGCCAGCGATGTGCGGCCACAGCAATCACATCCTCTTCGGGTGCCAAAGTGGGCAGATTGAGGGCACGAGGATTGCCCCACTCGTACAGGGCCTCGTCCAGAAAGTGGCCCCGGGTATGGCACTGTTCGATATACTGGATATTGAGGATCCACTTGCCAGCGGCTATGCAGGCCAGCATTTTCTCGCCTCGGTTTGGACGCTCGCAGAGCAAGTGCGTGCAGGCCTCGTCATAGTTGACGAGATTCTCGCACAGTTTGCCGCCCAGCTGCTGAATGCGGTCGATAAGCTCGGCTCGCTTCTCTTCATCGTCGCCGCACGAGATGCTGAAGCAGGGTGTGCCCGCATGCTGCATTCGTGGCGAGCCCGAAGAGCGCCGCTTAGCCGCATTGAATTCGCCTGGATCACGCCAGTCGACCGTGTCCTCGGTGCCCAAGGCAAAGCCCTCGGACTCGAATGGCTGTACAAACTGCATTTCGCTCTCGGCCGACTCCACATGGCTGTCATGGCTGCGCTTTAGGCTGTTCCGACGGCTCTCGCAGTGCTTTAGGTAGTCGGTGATCTGCTTGACGTCCGGCGAGTTGTGGCGATTGAGCGGCTCTGGGCCGGCCGGTGCCGCTGCCGCTACTGCTGCTCCGGTTGTTGTCTCCTCAAAGCTGATTTTATCAAAATTAATGGTGCTCTCAGCCGCTGCCACACCCACACCCACAGGACTCTGAGTGTTTGGCACGAAATTGGATGCCGATGGGGAACCACTAACAGGCGACACAGACAGACGTGGAGGTGCCGCCTTCTTAACTGTGGCTTTGGGTGTCTTCGGGGATCTTCTCTCAAAGCTTAGCTTTTGATTCTTCTTATTGTTGCCGCTGCCGGTGCTGCTGCTGCTCACCGGCTGCTGCTCCTCCTCCTCCATGCCGTCATAGTCAATGCCCAGCGTCTCGCAGGTAATGCGCATCACCCGCTTCCTGATCACCGATATGGGTGTGTCCGGCTGGATTTTCTGCGTGGGCAGGCGCCAGCGTCGCTCAAAATCATCGGCCATACGCTGCTTAAATTCGGGCGTCAAACAAAACTCGGGTATGCCCGGCGCCGGTCGTGGATGTTGATGGCTCACCGGCGTGCACGCCTGCCTGCGTATGCGCTCCAGTTCGGGCGTTTGGTTCTCCCGCATCTCGCGTATGATCTGGCGCACACAGTCCTTGCCCTCGTCCGTGTCCAGCCGCTGGACAAACTCTTCCAGAAACTCAAAATTGTAGCCCTGGCTGTACACCTGATTGGTGGGGGTGCGCGGCGATTCTGTGGGGGACGAGGAACTGCTGCTGCTGCCGCGCCGCACACCCGCCAGCTCGGAGACGCGACGATTGCGCAGCGGCGTTAGCTCTGGCACAGGCACTGATGGCACGACTGCAGCGTTGGCAGCAGGAATGAGTGTAACCTCTGGCTGATTTTCAGCCTCGTCCATAGCTGGCTGCTGCTGCTCCGGCTGCTGCTCCTGACGACGTGGTGTACGCAAATTGTTCTCCTTCAGCCGCGGAGAGATTGTGGGAAAATCGGCTGCACTCTTGCCCACCAAATGATCGGCATATGGCAGCTTCTCACCCGCCTGGGCGCACTCCACCAGCCAGGCGGCCGTCACCACCGGATAGTGCCACTTGATGGCCCCCTCATACTTGGAGCCCTCGGCTGTGGGACACACCAGCAGTGGTTTCTCCTTCTTGATGAACGTCTTGTTGACCGAGGCGCCCAGGAGTGTGGCCACCGAATTGATAAAGTCACGCTCCAGGTTCGCATAGATGGACACCACAATGGTCATGCCCTGGAGGGGCTCTCGACTGGCTGCATACGGCACTGGCAGATGATAGTATTCGGCGGCCAGCAGCTTGTTCTTTTTCATGCAGCTCTCGAGGAACAGCTCGGTGACCACATGACGCGCTTTAACGGGCAGACTGTCCGCCGCGAAGGGCACCTCAAAGCTAACAATGGCATAGTCCACCTCATCGGAGAAGCTGGCGGGCACCAGGTGACCCTGGGCAGCCTCGCATTCGCTTAGCATTTGCGTGTAGAACTCCTTGTTGAAGGACTCCTTGTGCACGTACACTGAGACGCCCGTGAAGTAGTCCAGTTTGTCAAAGTCAATGGACAAAGTGCTGGCACTGAGATCTGGCAGGGCCAGGGCCAGTGCTGCAGCCGTTGATGGCCGATTGCTAGGGGCTGGACGTATCTCCAATTGTGTGGAACTTGCGGCCGGATGGAGCAGCATGCTCACATCCGTACTGGCCGTCGTCGTTGTCGGCGGCAGCTGTGCTGCTGGCTCTTGGTCCTGCGAATACTGATTGAGCAGCTCCACATCCACATCCACATCCTGGGGCTGCTCCTGCTCTGGCTCTGGCTGTGGTTCTGGTTCCGATTCCGCACTGAACAGCTTCTTCTTGATGGGCAGCTGCTGGGGCTGCTTGAAGCTGTGATTCATCGATCGCAGCGTGCGCTTGCTGGCGGGCGAGGCCACATCTGGCTCTCCCGTCTGCGGCAGGGAGGCACGATGCGCCAGTTCGTTGACGAGACGACCAAAGCGTATGCTCTCGAGCAGCCATTCCAGGCGCACCACATGCACCGTGGCCATGAGGCCATCGCGCTGCCATTGCCGGTACTCGGTGTCGTCCAGTTGGCCGACAATAATGTGCGATATGCCCTCGTTGGCCTCGTCGTAGCGGGTGGCACCGCCCGTGTTCAGTATACGGTTGAGCTTCTCCCGCTCCTCCGTGCGAAAGCCGCTGAGGTACACGCAACAGCCATCGAGCAGGGGGCCAGCCTTTTTGGCCTGACGCGGACAGATGTCGGCCAGAACTTGCTGGTAGCTCCTGCTGCTGCTGGTGGCCTGCTTCAGCAGTTGCTTGGATGGGCTGCTGAGCGTCTCATTGACGGTGGTGAGGTCGCTGCACATGCGACCCGAGCCAGAGACAAAGCTAATCCTGGACAGATCCGACAGCTGCGTTTGGTCGCCCGGCCCAGTGGGTCGACTGGTGCCACTGCTGCTGCTCCTGGTGGGCGTGGACACCTTCTTGCCGGCGCGCACCTCGTACTTTTTGGTGGGCAGAGCATAGCCACGGCTATGGCTATCGAATATCCATTCGGGCAGCAGGACATCCTTCTTGTAGCGGATGGCCGCCTTGTACTTATCGGTATCCGTCTTGGACTGCTCGGTGATGACAATGTCCACCACCTGGGAGCGAAAGGCGCGATGGTAGATGCCACCATTCTCATTGACCAGACGCATCACCTGATCCTTGCGCTCCACATCGAGGCCGCTGCACGTGATGTTCGCCCCAAAGAACGTGGGCAGGCGATACTTGTCAAACTCGGCATCTGTGGCCCCTAGGCTCTCCCTTTTCCGCTTGCGACTCTGATCCCAGACGTACTGCACCCAGTCGACATGCATCACGGGCACATCCGTCAGCGTGGCCTGCTCGTACTTGTGCGACTTGATGGTGTTCGAGATCAGGTGGGTGGTGCTGTGGCCGAAACTCTGAAAGTAAACGCCGCCCATCCATTTGATCAGTTTGCTCAGCTCCTCCTTCTTTTGCGGTGTTATGCCGGTGGCAGACACCACCAGATCACGCATGGCCGTCGTGTAGATGGCACTGCTGCCCAGCGGCACGGGATCGTTGTGCCGCAGGCAGGACACCAGGCAGGGCGGACCAAGGATCAGGGCCTTGGTCATTTGCAGCTGCTGAAAGAAATCGCCCTCGAATTGGGCCAGCACAAAGACATCCTTTTTGGTGAGATTGCCGGCCGCTATCAGGGGATAGCCCTCGCTGGGCTTGATCTGGCGTATCTGGGTCTCGGCCAGCTTCTCGCCCATCAGCGTCAGCGCCGTCGTGAACTGCTCCAGTGTGTCCGGCTCATTGTTGTCGCTGGATTTGAGATTGTTCACAAAATACGCACAGATGGTCTCATCCAGGCTCATGGTCATCTTGCACGTCACACGTTCACTTCACTCCTTCTTATATTCAAAATAAAAACAATTGACAGCGTTTTCTTCTCTATTTCACATACGCTATTTTGGCGCCCGTTTGTTGTTGCTCCTCAAGAGCAGGGTTGCCTTGCCAAAAACTACCTGATACAGCACTCAACCCCCGATAGTGCTATCGATAGATCGATGCTCTGTGTTATCGCACTTTGTTGCCATGTAAATCGCAATATTCGCTTGAGGGAAAGGAAAGCAAAGAAAAGTAGTTTCGGGAACAATAAAATCAACATACGGACGGTCTGGTCTATACAGGCTACAGTTAATCATCAGCTACATCAGCCTATAATCCTCCTCCCCCATAAATGGGCAACTTTGTAAGCAGGCAGAACGCAGCGGTCGAGGAAGCGGACCAGATACCCAACAATGCCTACAAATATCCGCCTCGAATGGGCAACTTCTTTGGCACCCACTTCATAATGGGCGGCGAGCGCTTCGACACGCCCCAACCGGAATCGTATCTGTTTGGTGAGAATGCAGATTTGAATTTTCTGGGCAATCGCCCAACGGCATTCCCCTATCCGCCGCCCCAGGCGAATGAGCCGACCAAGACCCTCAAGAGTCTGGTCAACATACGCAAGGAGTCTGTGCGTTTCGTTCGCCTGCCGAGTGACAAGAAACCGGACAGTGTGGATGGCGCCGCCAGTCCCATAAAGGAGAAGCCCAAGCCCATGGAGATCCTGGACGATATCGACAAGACGAACGTAACCATCGAGGATGTCGATGGCAATGTCCTCTGCTCGATGGGCCTGGGCGGTGGCAGCTCGGATTCGGTGGCCCCGCCGCCGCCCTGCTGCTACAACATTGAGTTCACCTTCGATTCGGATGCCAAGTGTGCGATCACCGTTTACTATTTTGCCAGCGAGGAGGTCAGTCCCAGCGGCGTGACCCTGGTGGCACGCGAGGGCCTCGCCTCGGAGACGTATCACTTTGACAAGGGCATCAATCAGAGCTTCTCGCAGCCGGGGCATGTGTTCAATCCCCAGGTGATACCCGAAGATGAGT
This sequence comes from Drosophila ambigua, assembly GCA_018150905.1. Lineage (NCBI taxonomy): Eukaryota > Metazoa > Arthropoda > Insecta > Diptera > Drosophilidae > Drosophila > Drosophila ambigua. The sequence continues at coordinate 1,345,485 of JAECWS010000151.1, read as the reverse complement.
TCATATACAGTTCGGGCCGTGAGCAGTATCCCGTGGCCATACACTGTGTGGTGGAGGAGGGCAACGACGAGTGCCGACAGTCGCACACGACCATCTGTGTGATCGACCATCATCCGGAGACGAACAGCTATGTGCTGCGCGCCCTCAAGCAGAAGATCTTTGTGGATGGCCTGTGCTATCTGCTGCAGGAGATCTACGGCATTGAGAACAAGGCGGTGAACAAGTCCTCCATTGACGAGGATATCGACGATCATGGCAGCGAGTGTGTCATCTGCATGAGCGAGACGCGCGACACCCTCATACTGCCCTGTCGGCATCTCTGTTTGTGCAACTCGTGCGCCGATTCGTTGCGCTATCAGGCCAACAATTGTCCCATCTGTCGGGCACCGTTCCGGGCTCTGCTCCAGATACGGGCCGTGCAGAAGGGCATCAGTACGCATGTGCTGCACCAGAATACACCGACATCGGCGGGCGGGGATGCGGCACCCGTCGATGTGCCACCGGGATACGTGCCCGTCTCGCTAATTGAGGCACTCAATGGGCCACCCCAATATGTGGCCAGGGCCAGGTGAGAAAATCAGCCAGTCAGTCAGTGACATGAAACGACGTTTAATCCCTCCTTTTTGGTTTGCAGAACAAGCGAACATGATATTACAGACACAGCGGCCACTGTGGCCGCCTCCACAATGACCAGCAGCGACATCAAGGCCACCTCGCCCGTCAAGTCCAACAGCACGCGTCGCTCCAAGATCAAGAAGAATGCCTCAACGTGCACCTCGACCAGCGAGGTGGGCACCATCACCACACCCCAAACGGGCGGCAACCTGTCCGTGGTAGAGATCGAAAGCGATCCCAAAAAGACGACGGCGACGGCTACGGCAACGCCCACATCCATCACCTCACCCACCAGCAAGACTGCGGTGGAGGAGGCGAAGCAGGACAAGCTGCAGATTGTGAATGAGCGAAAGTACCCAAGCACCAGGGGAGGAGCAGGTACAGGTACTGGTTCGGGTGGCGATGCCTCTGCCGGCACCGATGACGATGTGGACAGCGAGAACGAGAAACTGTCGCCGTTGCTGTCGCCGGGCAGCAAGAGCCGCAACCTCTCAAACAAGTCACTCAAACAGGTTGTGGCCTGCCTGGAGGCGGACGATGCGGACAAGACGGGCGGCGGCAGTGGCAGCGGCAATGGCAGCAACTCGGGAGCAGGCGGTGATAGTGGAGTGGCCAGCGATGAGACTGGCAGCAAGAAGAGCGGCGCCTCGCTGAAGCGAGCCAAGCCCAGGCCGGAGTTAACGAGCAGCAGCGGTGGAAGCGGTAGTGCAGCTGGTAGCTCCGGTGAGCCAGCGGCCGACGATTCGGACTACTATACGCCCGAGGATACGCAGAACTCGATACTAAGTCCGCTCTGTCCCACGGAGAGGGAGCGCGAGCGAGAGCGGGCCAAAAGCGGTGATCCGCTGTGCGGAGTATCCGTAAGCGGTGGCAATGCAAGCGTCGGCATTCGTGGTGGCGTCGGAGGAGGAGGCGGCACCCCAACCAGTGTGGTGGTGGGCTTTAGCAGTGCCATGAAGAAGAATCTACACAAGAAATCCACATCGGTGGGCAACATGGTGGGCTCCGGTTCGGGCACAGTTGTTGACTTGAAGTCCAACAATGTTAGCTCCCTGCCAGGTAGGATATGCTCCTCTCTCATATAATGGTATCCCCTTTAATGTCTCTCCTCTCCGTTCACAGATATGCTGGACAGTCCGATAAGCGGCAATTCAGCATCCACACGCAGCTCCAGTGATAGCTACTCATCCAGCTCATCGACCAAGCAATTGCTCAGCTCGAATCCAACCACAACGGCAGCCAATATCATTGTGGACGATAAGACGGCTCTGCAGAATGCTGTCAATGTCTGAGGCAAACCAAAACTCAATTTTGGTTTTATATCTTAACACTTGTTTATCTTATTCTTATTTATTTCTGTAGTAGTTGTAATTTCTTAGTTAAATCGAACAAACTCTCTGGCGACGAGTAGGAAAGGAGCTGGCACACAGCAGGACGAGTAGGGCAGCAGCAGCAGTCAGAAGGGACACTTAACCAGTATATAGACACACACACTTACACCTACACCTACCCACATACGTACAGCATGCATGTGTATGTAGTTTAATTAATTTAGCATAACGGCTTGGGTATATTACAACAACAATACAAACAATAATAATAAATTGTGCCCTTAGGGCACAACATTCCAAAATTGATAACAAATCGATAGTGTTTCTAGTGATGTGATGAGTTATAAGCTCGAACAGCTGTGCGATCGATGCTCACAGCTGGGCAGTCCATACAGAGCCCAGTATATGCCAAAATGATTTTTTAATAGTCAGCTGCTAAACAATATTCAGCCCAAGCTAATTTTGTAGAGTTTAATAATTAATTAATAATTTTCTATCGATTAGCATTGTGAAATTACTGTCATACTTGTTAGCTTTTTGCCAGAAGGATTTACTATCAAAAACTTTGCGCTGGCCAACATTTTGCTTATTAAAAGCATTGCAGTTCCGTGTGAGAGTATTGTTCTACAATTATTTATGCTGAAATATATAATTAAATAAGCTTAGCCTCTATCGATACCTATAGTGTCACAATGGTTAGCTTTTTGTCAGGCATATGCATGCATGACTATCGAAAGTTCGCGCTGCCATCACTAGAGGTCACAATTGGGCAACATTTTGTTTACTTTCGCCAATATTTAAACATTTCAGTCAGAGTTAATCAAATATAACGACTTCAGCTTGAATTGTGCACAAGTTTGAGCGGCGGTTTGCGGTTCGGTGCTAAGGTATGTACAGGTTACCCAATCTTACAGTCAACTACTGCTATCCCCTGCACCCGCCCCCACCGCACTCACGTGCCGTCCGGTCAAGGAGGTCCTGTCCTGCTTTTTGGTGTGTACGTCTCTGCCGCCGTTTGCCGGACATGTGCGTAATTGATTTTTTGTTGTCTGAATTATTTATGTTAGCCAACAGCACCCCCTCTCCCCCCAAGAAACTTTCAAGAAGAGCCTCTGGTTGGTTTGATATTTTTTAAATGTTTTTTTATTGCAAATTTCCATAGAAAAACTCCTGCAAAGCACACACAAAAAAAAAGCAGCACACACACTTTTTAACATTATTTTATGGATATTAATCATAGGTACAGATTTGATTTGATTTGAATATATATGCATACACCAATCTATGTATGTGGTCTGCTATATACATGCATATGTATAGGATATTTACTATATTAATTTTGCTAATCATTTTTGCATAACAAACTTGGGTGGAAAATTCGACTAAAAATTTCGACTTAAAGTGGAAAACAAAACAACATGGCTGGGTGGTAGGGGAGGGGCCGGGTTTGGGGGTTAAAGGGAACTAAATTAAGTACTAAAACACAATTCAATAGCCTCCTCCTCCTTGTGGATGGAAGAATATTGGAGTAGCAGCAGCTGTAGCTGGTTTCTTGGGCAAGTGGGAAGTGGGAAGGGGAAAAAAGGAAGGGATAGGTGTGGTGTGGTGAATCCTACTTGGAAGGTCCATTGGACAGAGCGCGGGACTTGCGCTTCTTCAGCTTGGTCTTCACCTTGCGCACCAGATTGACCGTGTCCAGGCTAATGCCCGTCGTCGAGGATTTGTTCATCTGTACGTTGGTGTTCCGCTGATACTGCAGCAAACCGGCGGCGTTGCCACCGCCACCGCCACCACTGCTGCTGCTGCCTGTTGCAGCTGCTCCGAATCCTGTGTGTCCCTGGCTGGCCTTCACCGGCAGTCCGGCTGCATTGCGCATCCGGCGTGAGCTGCTGCTGCTGCCGGGCGCCATTCCAGGCTGCTGGACGGCAGTGACCACCAGTCCGCCCGTCTTGAACTTGCTGGGACCGCGATGTGCATGTGCGTGCTGGGGATTGATCATACCAGCGGAGTAATGGCGTCCACTGCCCGAACTGGCCAACGATTGATTCTTGTACATCATGCGCTGGCCCTGAGACGGATGCTGCTGATGCTGCTGCTGCTGCTGCATCTGGTGTGGATGCTGCTGCAATGCGGAGCTGCCTGAACTGCCGCGTGTGCGCGCAAAGCGTGTGACCAGCTGTGTGGTCTCGGCGATCTTCATCATGCTGCTCGATTTGCGTTTAACCTTCAGTCCAGCACTGCTGGCATCGGGGCCCAGCCCGGACATGGTCTTGCCAACCAGCGATTGCTTCTTGCCCAGCTGCATGGGCTTGAAGGAGCGCATCATCTCGCGCTGTTGATCCTCCACGCGTACGAGACGCTGCGGCTGCACTTTCTTGTGCTCCTCCTGCTGCTGCCACATGATGAGCTTCTGGGAGCAGGCGCTACAAAAGTGAATTCAGATGATGGATTTGAGATCTGTGCAGGGAAGAGCGACAGACGGACCAACTTACTTGAACAAATCCACTTGCTCGAGCTTCCTGGGCTTGCGCGGAGCTCCCATTATGGTGGGCGGCGCTGCTGCGGCTCCTGCTCCAGCTGCTGTCACGCCTACACCCGCTTCTCTGCCACTGGCAGCAGTGAACACGGTGCGACTTGCTGTGCCGCCTCCTCCTCCCCCACCAGCGCTGCGTACGGCACTGGCTGCACTGGTCATGGCATTGGTCTGTGTCTGTGCCTGAGCCTGAGCCTGGCTCATGTGACCCTTAAACCAGGACAGCGGTCGTCCATCGGGCTCCCCATGGGCACCCGTCCAGATTTTCTTCTTCAGCGACAGCTTCAGCTGCAGATCGTCCGCTGAGGAAGTGTTTGTCACATTTCGCTGGGGTATAAAGTTGCTGGGAACATTCCTGTGTACCAGTAGCAATCGGAATCAATGCAAGACCAGGAGGATCGATTCGATTGCGCTTACCTTCGTGGCGGTGGCTTGATCTTCATCGCTGCCTTGGACTCATTCATATAGAAATTGACTGCCTGCTTGCTGATGCTGCTGTTGGTGGAGGAGATGGCCGCCTCCTGGTCGAGATTGTGCCACGAGTAGGTACGCCTAGTGGACGTTGACGCTGTCCCAACGCTGACCCCCTGCTGCTTGTACATGCCCATGCCCATGGCCCTTTGGGCACCGCCATCCAGCTCGGGCGCTGTGCGCGGCGTCAGCTTGTAAAAGTCAAGCTTCTTGCCACCGCCCGGTGTGTTGCTCTTCGAGGGCGTTGTCACAATCAGCTCCGGTGGCATATGGGCGGGCTTTGGCTTCTGCACCACCGTATCGCCGATTTCCTCAATGTAGCGCCGCTGCAGCTCGCTCTGGAGCAGGGTGTGCCGCAGCGGGGCCACGGCACCGTAGCCACTCGGCCCGGTTGTCGGCGAGTGCTCTTCGTCGTCGGTGGAGAAGTGCAGATCGGAGCCGGGATCGGTGGTGGGCAGATCCAGTGTGGTGCGCACCACCTCGCCGCGCTTCTTGGGCGCCTTGTTGCGCACACGAGTGCGACGCGTCTGCAAGGACTAATGAGGATTACCAATGGAAGAGTGGGGTGTGGTGGGGTGTTGTGGGTGGAGAAATAGCAATTATTCTCGTGAGTGGAGTGCAGTGGGTGGGTGTGGTGGGGGGGACTCTGGCAGGACGGACGGACTCTACCTTTTTGCGGCGACATATGAAGATCTTGCGATTGGCCAGCCACAGGCGAAAATTCCGATCCACATGCAGCTTGTGATTCGCCGGCGGCTTCTTCTTCTCCGTTTGCATGTACTTTTTCTTCTTTGACTTCTGTTTGGACGATGATCCCCCAGCCGCCTGGCTCGCGGCGGCCGTGCTGCGTGTCCTTCGCGCCGCTGTCTTCGTTTTCTTTGTTGTCTCTGTGGCCGCTGCCGACTCATTCTCCTGCGATTGTGAGCTCGAACCAATGCTGTCGTCGGAGCTTTCCTTTTCTGGGGCCAGCTTGCTGGCTGCTTTCTTCGACTGCCGGCGCATAAACGGCTCGGCCACCGATGTGGCAGCGGCGTCCCCAGCGCCACTTTTCAGGCGCTTGACCCCGGGCGACGGTGTCTTGGTGGCGCCCAGCTTGTGGCGACGTCGCTTCAGTGTGTTGAGGGCCTTGAACTTGCGCTGGAACAGCGGCGTAAAGTAAATGCGATCCAGTTCGTGCATCACCTTCCGCATGCGACGCACTCGGAACTACAAGGAGCATGGGGCAGGGGGCACGGTGCAAGGTGCAAGGTGCATTACGGTGCTGTCAGTGGCTGTGCTACCCATAGGATTGAAGCGGCGACACCACCTACCTTTCGTATCTCATGTATGACCTCGGGCGAGCTGGGCGGGGCCCGTGTGGGGGCACAGCAGGGTCCCTCCAGATCGGAGGCCGTGATTGAGTGCTTGCCCTCGTTGTCCGAACTGGAGCTGCAGTTGCCCTCGTCGCTGTTTGTTTGTTCATGCGGGTAATGGGTCACAGGAAACAAGCAATGTTAAGGGTTAGTAATGGGGTTTGGTTGTGAGCGGTAAAATATCTCATAGATTAAAGATTTAATTCGATTAAATTAAAGGGAATACGAGTATATGTAACTGCAAAATCAGCTGTGCAGCTGTGTGAAAGTGGAACCTTAAAATCCCATATTTTAACCTCCCCATGATACACTACTATACTGAGTATTTCCCACTTGATGTGGAGTACACCGTACCTCGAGTAATCCGATAATGGTATATTCAATGGCTCGTCTGCACTGGAGCCTTCTCTCATCAGTCTTTCGATGATTTTGGATCGCAGCCTGTCCTGTTGTTTGAGTAAATTTAAAATCTATTGTAAATGTTAATGCATTTGGATTAGTTAGAAATCAAACCCAGGCGGAAAGTAAATAAAAAATAATTATAATTAAAAAAACAAAAAGTAAAAAAAAAACAAAAAATAATAAAAGCAAATGTGTGTTGTAGAAAATACAAAGCAGAAAAAGCAACAACAATAAAAAACTAAACTACAATACGATACATCAAAATGTGGATACAAAAATCGACCGTATAGATGGTATTTATTTCAAAAAATAATATATTCTCAGGCTATAATAATACGCAGCTTATGTTCTTTTTTACTTAAAACTAAAAACATTTAAATTAAAAGTAATGTAAGGTAAAAAAAAACCAAAAACAATCAATTTATAATTATAAATTAATTATTATATGTCATAGAAATAGAGTAGTTCTCCGGGGAGCAGTGCGCGTGGCTGCAGAGTTTGGCTGTGCTGTGTGTGCATCAAATACTACATTTATATATATGTATATATCGCAGCTATATCGCGATATTTACGAGTGTGATATTGAGTGGATTGGTTGGTTGTGTGTGTGTGTGTGGTAAGATATATGTATATCTTCCCATTGCGTGCATAGGATCCTCTCGCGACGAACTATACACGCAATTGGGAATACAAAAACATTAGAAAAACTGCGATACGCGCAAATAGACAGCATTCAAATTAATTCAATTCAATGCCGCATATATATCTATATATATGTATGTATATATAGATCTTTGGCTCTGGCCGATGTGTGGGACGCTCTTAACGCGACACTTTTTCTTCTCTTCGCAATTTTCTCATCGTGTGTACGAGTACGAGTATGTAGTATATGGGTTTATGTTTATATATGTACTATATATGTGGGGGGTATATGTATATATTTGATTTGTCAGCACAGCACAGCGCGATAGCAATACGATTACGATTACGATTATCAGGCAACACGCAAACAGGGATAACAATTACGATGGCGATAACGATAACAATACAAATACATTTTGAGAGCGGCACACTGCTACGATCGTGTATCTCGTCTACTATGTGTGTATTTTGTGGTGTGTGTGTGTCTGTGTGTGTGTGTTTGAGAAAGAGTTTCCGGAGAGAATCGTTTCCTAGGAGACACTTTTCTCCACAGAACGTTTCACTTTCAGTTTATCGTTCATTATACATCCCTGATCGGCCATTTTCTGTAATTTCAATGCTTTCTGTTCGCGTTTCTCGCGTTTTCTTATCTTTTTGATTTGCTTAAATAACTTTGCATGGCGCTTTACTTTGTTTGGATTCTCATCGCAATAGTCCAACAGTGTCTCACAAAATGCACGTCCCATGTGTTCATAGTCCTGCGAAAAAAGGAAACCAAAGAACGAAGAAAAAGAAGTGATATCAGGGGAATAGTAATCAACTATCTGAAGGAGATCGGTGGGCAGGGAAACTCAACACACGACATGCAAGTTGTTTTCTCGGGCGTTCTCTTTCAGCCGAATTCGCTTGTGCGTCTCGAGCATCGATGTGTTGCCTGCTGCCGCCCACCGCTTTAGATTCCCATCATATCCTGTGGGATGGCACTTACCTGCGTATTGAAGTGCGTGCCCTTGCGTGACCCCAGGGAGGAACCACCAAAGGATGCCTCAATCGTATAGCTATTGGTGATGCCCAGCATCCAGACGACAATGCGACCAGTGCCCTCTTTGCTGCGCTGTATCTTGAATTTGCAGCTCTCAAAGGAGAACTACAAAATATCGAATAATGCCCATAACATACTCTCTCTCGTATCATCTCTGCACCACTCACCCGATCCGCACTGTTCTTGTGTAGCATCAGGGGGAATACCTGCTCGGTGAGCTTCTTCTCCGGATTCCGCTTGTTCTCACAGCCATAAATAAATATGTTGTGTTTGCGTGAGTGCGCGTGCATATCACAGTACATGGCCACGCCGCATTCTTCAATCAGTCTTGATGGAATGGAGATCATTAGTGAGTACACTGGAATGGGGACTCCGACTCCGACTCGGACTTGGACTCACCTTCTAATCATGGCTTTTGTATACCAAATGGATGGATATGTCTCACGGATAACCGTGCGATATTGACGATTCAAATCCTTGCCGGTCAGCGAGTTGCGCGTATTGCCCACAATCACACCGTCGGGGTTCAGCATTGGCACCAGCTTGAAGATGAACTTGTGGCGCAGCCGCTTGGCCACTGTTGTATCGCCAGTGATAAAGTCCATCAGTCCCTTCATCATCCATGATGCAGGCGTTTCACTCGGGTGGACACGTGCCGAAACCACAATTGATTTTTTACGCTGCGCCCCAGCCCAGGCCCCAAGAAAATTGTCGAATATTGAGAATGGAACACAGAATATTCAGTTACTTGTTACTTGTGTGCTTACCCGCATATTTTCCTCGTTACTGGATGGCGCCGTCACCGTCAGATAGTAGACATTATTGCCCGCCAGTGTGCGGCAGAGTAGACGCAATTTGCAAAACTTTGACTTGACCGGATGCCGTTGGATCTCCATGAGATAATCTTGCAGATCGCTGTATGTGTACGGATAGCTGTGGGCAAAGTACACCGTATCCTCATCGTGCTCAAACTCAATGGTGAATGTGAGCGTGTACGTGGAGTTGTCCTCATCCTCCTCATTGGCATTATTGCTGGTACTTCTTCTTGGGGAAGAGAACAGACAATAAACAGACAATAAACGAGCTGCAGAGGCGGTTCTGGAGTTCTGTTCACTTACTCATCATCATTCCGATAATAGCAGATATTGTCACCGCAACGCCGCCAGCCCTCGCTCTTCTCCTTGGCCCCCAGCGTGGAGTACATGACCGGCTGCATGCCATCGTTGTAGAGGCTGTCGGACTTCACAAGATTCACAATCGAGAAGCGATAGAGCATCTTGCGGCGTGTGCGCCGTACACGAAAGTAGAACCACTGCTTGGAGCGGCTCGTGTAGAGATCGGGACGCAGATACAGCTCGTAGTAGGTGGGCGTGATCTGTACCGCTTTGGCCAGGTTGCCGCTCTCGAAGCGCGACTCAAACTCGAGCCCGTCATACTCCTCGGCATTCATGGGATGGCAGTTTGTGACGAATTTGGCACCGCCCACCGCCGAACGGCTGAACTGTGCTTGTGGTAATGGATTAGAAGAGGATAACAACGATTGAGACGAGGTGTTCGTCTCCTGATTAGTCGATGATTCTTGACTCTGGTACGATGGATAAGCATTAAGGCTGCTCGTGGTTGTGCCTGTGCCAGTGCCAGTGCTAGTGCTAGTCCCCGGCCCAGTCCCAGTCCCAGTCCCAGTTACACATTCACCCATGAGGCTATCCATGGAGTTTGGCTCTGTGTCGCCATTACGTGCCACCCTGTTGGCAGCTGCAGCCGCTGCAAGGGTTGCCGCATGTGTATAGGGCACAGTGCTGCCGCCTCGCATGGAGTGCCTCGTTCTGGGCTGCTTAATCTTGCGCTGTTGCCCCTCAGCTGTGGGTGGGACTTTTGATCAAATCAACTACTTAAATATTTATCTAAAAAACTATCAAAGATTATGGCACATAAAGGGAGAATGACCCAATGAGAGGCTGTACCATAATCTTTGATTTTGTGTCATTTGAGGCGAGTCTTTTTGGCACCAGATTGACGCTAGATCTAGGCTAAAGTATCTCCAGATCTGACCTCAATCCCTGCCACAGTTCTCACGCTCTCTCTTGGCGCTGCTTCGCTTACATGCGGGCTTGATTTTGCTTTTGCTCTCGTCCCCCACCAAAGTTTCCGTTTCGGATACATTGCCAGAGCCAGCGCAGGGCAGCGGCATATTGTCCGCACCGCCAGCGAGTCGACACGAATGGAATGATGCTGTGTCGGCTGATTCGGTGTCGGATTCCGTATCGGAGTCGGAACTATCGCCACTTGAATTGCTGCTGGCATCAGTGCTGCTGAGCGGCACCGTCAGATCGCTAATCAATTGGCTATGCTTGAGCTCTGGATTTGTGACTATGGCCGAGGCCGGCGAAACGGGACGAACACTGCGCTCAAAGGCGATCTCCAGGCGAGCGATATTCTTTTTGGGCAACTTGATCGGGGATATGGCATACTTGCTCGACGACGCTACCTTTTGATTGCCGCTGGCCGTCGGGTGTTTGTCATCGCCGTGATCCACCAGACGATCGATCACGGCCTTGGTCACATTCTTCCCAAACTGGCTGAGGATGTAGCGCGGCGAGGCGGGCTTGTACTCGCTGGTGTTGTTCTTCCAGATGTCATCGATTTCGCTGATGGCGCTCTTGTTGCTCTTGTCGGCAGACCTGCTCTTCGGTTTGCTTTCCGACCTGCTGGCCGTCTGGCTGTTGTGGCCAGCACTTGCCACGGCAGTGGGTTGCTTCTCCTCTGTGCCGGCAGCAGCGTTCATGTAGCGGCGCTTCTTCTCCTCGATGAGATCCTTGATGATGGCCTTTTCCCGGGCCTCGCCACTGCCGCCGCCGCCAGCGCCACTCGTGTCGTAGTCATAAGGGTCGTCATCGAAATCATTGTCATCATCCAGGGAGGCGCTGGTCGAGCGATTGTCCAGGCTGTTGATCATCTTGGAGACGCTGTTCAGCTTGCCGCCGCGACTCCCTGCCGGCTGGCGCACGGGCGTCGCTCGACTGGGCGGCGTTGAATCGTTCCTCGAGTCCGATGAGTAGTCCGATTCATCGCTGGACTCATCCTCCTTCTTGGCCCTGGGCTTTGCCTGTGGTTTTTGTTTTTTAGTTTGATTTTTTGTTTTATTTAGTGCCAGTTTAAGATCAAAAAGAAATGTGAAACTTGTTTCCCTCTCCCTTCCCCATAAGTGCAGGTTAGTGCAGAGTGCGTGATATTTGTGTGTGTGTGTATTTCTAATGCGGAATACTTACATAATTGACGGCACTAATGGGACTATAGCTGAACACAACAATGCCATTCTCCTCGCCCACGGGCCGTGGCTTCAGCTCGTTGCCCGTCGGTGCATTGAGCGGCTCGGGCTGGGCCGGCACATAGGGAATGTGTGTGATGCGCTCCTCGATGACCTGCAGATCACAAAAATAACACAAATGTATATATACATTAATTAAATTCGCTAATTCGCTGCACAAATGTTCCAGAAGCGAACGGCACCGGCGACATTTCCTTTAACTACTTTGCTCCACCGGTTATTGCTCAGTGGCATTTAAGTGCCATGCCTCAAAATCTGCTGACAGATATTATGGACCGAAAGATTTCTTATCGCTGGCTGTGTCCATCTTAATAAGGAATTTTAACGAAATGCCAGTCATACTCTTGCGAGTCGTAGTTATCGTCGCAAGGCAACCGATGAGAACCGGGACTCCACTCGGCTATTTCGTTGCTGTCCCTCATTCATTTGTCTCTTCTCCCGCCTGCCTATCCCCCAGCTTTGGCTTTCACGTCATTTGCTGTGTTTTTATTGTACCCAAAAGCTGGAGAAGCTTATTTGTTTAGCCCTGGATATAGTGGCGCTTACGTACATAAGACGGGCTGGATGGATGTGCACAGTGGGCCACCGAGCCACAGCGGCGAGATCTCGAGGGAACTTTAAAACAAGGATGGAAACATGGAGCGGCGTGTGCCGACGCCTTGGTTACCCTACTCTAACTGCTGTGGATTACAAAATGGATTACACTGCACAAATTTCCCATAAGCGAATGGGCAGCAGTGATCTAATGGGGTTTGGATTTTGGATGCACATAGATACGATTTTTGGATGGAATATTATCTGTTACAGCATAGAGTGGGAGGGCAGCTGCATCAGCTGTTATTTTGCCAGTCACACGCTGCTGTCAAGGGGCAAATGTAAATGTCACAATCCCATTGTGCTTCCGCTGTGCACAATGGAGGACAGATTAATGTAATGCTGCTGCCTCTGCTAATGGAACTTTAATATTGCCTACATATTTAAAACGTTTCGTTCCACCGTTGTGAGGCGGGAGCAGAGGAGCAGAGAGGCTTTAACTGCAAATCTGACGGTTTGTCTGTCTACCGTGTTTCGCTCACTGTGCGCGCGTGTGTGTGTGAGCTCTGGCTTAATTGAAACATATCAGCCGTCAGTTGGCAGCGAAGCGCAGCTCTTTTCCGAGACGAGACAAAAACGTAAAGCAAAAGCAATCCGCCCTCGCGCTGTGTGACGTGTGCCAAAGGTTGCTGTAAATCATCCTTTACTCTCCCACTCTCTCTCTGTCTGTGCCTCTGTGCTCTTTTTATATTTTTACTGTATTTATTTCAGCCTTATTTCTTTTGTGAGCAGTGCATGTGTGCGTGCGTGTGTGTGTGTGTGTGTGTTATCAAACTAACTAACTAATTAGCTTGTTTATTTCTCTCGTCTCGCTGTCAGGCTTCCCCCGCGACTCTCTGCTCTCTCTCTTTCTGTTTCTGTTTCTCCCACTGGTAATGAAAACTTTGAATGACTTTCTGTACCGTCCATCTGTCCGTTCGTCCATTGCCAATGCCAGTGTCAGTTCAGAAACTACAAACAAACAAAAACACCAACAACAAGCACAAGTACAACAAATAAAAAGTCAAATCAACACTGAAGGCGTTTTTGAAATTTCACTTTTTATTTGCGTTTGCGAATTTGCACGTCATGGCCGTCGTTTCGTCGTTAATAAGGGGAAAGACAGGGGGGGAAAAATACACAACAGAAGAATCCGAGCGAAAGGAAGAGCCATAAGGAAGCCATTTTGATACTCTTGCAGATCGGATTACTAATTATTCGATTCAGGCGAAAAACAAAACAAAAACACATGAAGCAGAGCAATATTTCTCCAAAATTTAGAGTTTAAATAATTGTATTACTGCTGTACCGTACTGTATTTGTCTCTACCAAAATATGTGCGTATCTCCCACCAATATTATCTGCAGTTAGTTTCAAAAATCTGTTAAAAATCCCTATAGCCTTTATTTTCAAAGGGTATGAAACCAAACAGAAAAGAAAGGAAAAGAAACGAAACGAAACGAAAAAACGATTTGCCCAACTTTCCGTTTGTCGATTGTGTTCCCTATTATTATTTTTGTCCTTAATTGCATTTACAGTTTGTGAAACTTTACAAGACAGAGCGGAGCTTGTGTGTGTGAGCGTGGAGCGTGGAGCATGTCTAGCGCTTCTTGCAGAGAAGAGCTGGAAGGAGCAGGTCAGGGTGAATGGTAGCCAACTCTGTGCAGGATATTCGATATCGATATGTGGGAGTGCTGATTAATGACTATTTAAATGGAATCTATATTTAAATTCAAAATAATTCTATCTTTTTCTTTTACATTTGATTGATGGGTTTTTTGTCGAGTTTTTTTGTGGATTTTTTTGGTTGGCACTTTTTTTAATTGAAAACAAGATAATTGACAGGTGCTTTTTTTGCTGTTCCTTTGATTCATTCAAACTGCGCCACAAACAAATTGCCCAACAATTGACCTCCACTTTGATAGACTGCCGTCTGCCCTCCCCCTCCCCCCGTCGCTGTCGTTCTCTCTCGTTTTCTCTCTCTTTATAACCACTTAGCAGTCACCCCGCTCTGGCAGTCAGTGTTAGCCAATTCTTTTGGTAACACCCCCTCCCCACCCACTCCGCATTATATTGTATAGCCCATAGATCATTCCCCGTTGCTAGTAGCTGCGGACAGGGCGGATGTGTAATATTTGCCTTAAACACAATTTGGCAGCAGAAGCAGCAGCAGAATGTACGAATCCGTTCAACAAATCAAATCAATTGTTAACATGGCTAACGATTTGGCCCATCAATTAGGCAAAATAACAACAAGAACACAAATCTGAAAACAAGCGGAAATGAAAGGATTTTTCATTGCATTTTTCTTAGTTTTTTCTTTAGTTTTTTTTTCTTTTTGGCTCACAAATTTGTGCCGCATGCCATGGGGGTTAACCGGTGGGTTAACGAGGTGTAAACGCCGATGGGTCCGATGGGTGCTGGGGGGGGATGTGCACCTTTTATTTTATTTTAGTTTTTTGTTTTTGTTGCAATTTGACCTACATGTGTATGCATTCGTAGCAGAGAGAGAGAGAGAGATGGATGGATGGATGGATGGATGGTTGGTCGGGCGGATGTGAGAATGGGAGGCGAATTAGTTGCTGCCTTTTTGTGGGCGCGCGCGCTGCTTTTTAAAACTTCCGCGAGGTCGCACCCCGCACCCCGTACCCCGGGCCGCATCCTCGGCACCTCGACTCCTAAAAGATTCTCTCGCTCTCGCTCGTTTTATGTGCATTAATATTTATGAGGCGAGGCACGCATGTCCCCGGGATATCCTGGCAGACAAGGTGCGTGTCAAAGGCATTGAATATCCCACATTCGCCACCGCGCGACCCCCCCTTCCCCTCCGCGCGTCGCCGAATCTAGAGCGGCGCCTGTCCTTCGCTCGATATTGAATTGAATGGGTCGGATGGTTGGATAGATGGCTAAATATTTGCGATTTACATATGCCAATGGGTGGAGTTAAGTTGTTGCACTTCTGCCCTGCAATGCGAGCACTCACCTGACACTCGACGGGCCATCTGGGGGCCTGCTGTGAGCAGTCATTGTCCTTGTCCTTCGGCAGGGCGAAAAGATCGCGCGGTTCCTTCAGTCGTGCAACGGGTCGCAGGGTTTTCTCATCCGTATTCACAACCAATTGATTGGTCTTCAGGCCCTTTGATAAGAAACTGCCAAGAAAGCCTGTCAAACAGAAGGAGAGAGAGATTGGTAGATTTATTTATTCTTTATTCTTACGCATTTTAATCAAGTTCGTTCGTATATTTCGCTTCGAACCACTCACTTTGCACCGAAGACTTTTTTGATTTTTGTTTTAATAACATAACATAAATACAAGAATTTAATTAACAATTAATTTAATTACTCTTTTTGGGCACACAATAAGCGGATAAACGGATCGAATTTTTACTTAAACAATTGTTGAATGTTTCACTGGAATTATGGAATTGAATTGAATTGTGAAAGGTAGATACGCGTAGATAGAAAATGATTATCAAGTCAAGGCTTGCGTTGACTACTGTCTGTTTCGGTTTCGCTTTCAGTTTCTTTGTTTCCAGCTACAAAATAATGAGAGCCTGGGAATGGCCATTAATGAATCTGTGGGGCAGCATTTGGCGACAACAATTAATTGCCATGGCACACATCATCCACTCGCCCTGCCCACCCCCATTTGCCCCATTTACTCTTTCTACAAGTTAAGATTTTTGTGTGTGTGGAAGAGATATTTCATTTTCATCTTTTGCCCCATTTGCTTTCTTTTGCCTGCCACTGCGTGGCCTGCAACATATTTTGTTAATTAATTTTGGATGCTTTTCTTTAGCCTCCAGTCCCATTCGCCAGTCGCCAGACCCCCTCCCGCCCATCACCCTCTGCTTAGTCGTATTTTATTAGCTCATAAAAGAAGATTTTTTGTTATTCTTTGTCCTGCTTCTTTTTTGTTTCTCTTCTCTTTTTTCGCCTCATTGGCTGCTACTTTTATTGCAAAATTTTTTCGCTGGAATCGGTTGGGGCAGCATGTGGAGGAATGGGGAGGTGTGGGTGAACCTCTAATGTCTGACCCACTGATGTGAAATCTGTCTTGGGGTGGAGCTTTTTTCCAGCGTGTAGAAAATCATTTCCAATTCTGTCAACTCGATTAAATATCGCTAATATTTATATGCATGCTCTTCCTTTAATGCGTGTGCCTCACGGGGTGCCATCGGAATCTTTTTTAATGGCATCGCGGCATCGCATCGCCATCGGATGTGGCTTATGTTCGCATCAATATGAACATTTAGTAAAGCAGACAAAATCGTTTCGAAGAAAGCCAGCGAACCCATTAAATGTTGCGCAGAGATTTATGGCCAACAGATTTGTTCGTAAACATTTTTCGAAATTCAATTCTAAGATTTTCTTTTCTTGGCGAAAAATGGAATTAATAAAGCGAAATAATTGGGAAATAATAGCTAATATTATTTGTTAGATATTTGGAAATTAAATGGAATTGTGAAAGCTTTTGAATGGCGGAGGGAGAATATCCTGGGTAGAAAAGTATGGTAACAATATGATAAAAACCAGATAAAGCCATAAGACCTTAAAGAAATAAAGTTTTAATCCACACACCCACACACAAAAAGTGCAAAAAATTTGAAACTATCAAGGAAACTTTTTACAAAAAGTATTTATAATTCTTGAATGAGCCCTGAAGGGCAACAGTTATTTCCACAAATAAATTAATGGATTTTTATAATCGCTAATAATAATAATAAATATGGTAAAAGTGGCTGGATGCTTGTACTTTTTCCTTAAAAATAGAGAGGCCTTTCCTCTACACAATTTATTATATTTTACAAAACAAAACAAAAAGTAAAGAGTTAAATAAGGGTTCTTGCATGCAATTCCTTGCAAATATGGTATGGACTTTCCTTTCTCTTTAAACTTTCACATATCTTAATTATAAATAATTAATTGAAGCCCCATAGAAATTTCTTAAGTGTGTTTGCTAACTTTTCTCTCCACAAACTCTTACACATCTTTTACCATTTACTAAACGTTATTTTTGGTAATCCTTTGGGGATGCGATGACGAAGATGATTCTTAAACATTCTTCGCCCCATTTAGAAAGATCTATGGCATGAATAGATCACAATATGATTGCAAGTAAACAAGATTAGAAGATTTTCCGCCGTCACTAGCTATCCGTAGCATCCTCTTGCCCACACTCAAAAGAACACAACGACTACGAGTAATCCATTGCACTGAGTTCGCTCGTTCGCGGGGGATTTGTCTTTTTGAATTATTCTCGGAACATGTCAGGGCAGAGATTACTCGCTTGAATATGTGTATAATTTTGCACGACTCTCGGCACTCATGTACAGATAGATTCCTCTTCGTAAAAGTATGTCAAATTGCTTCACAGCTCGTTTCAATGGATTTCTGTGGATGCCCAACGCTTACCGGCAAACAGATCTCACTCGAAATGGGGCGGGATGTGGGACTGCTGCTCCTCCAAAACAACAACAAAATAAAAGCGAAAATGACAACACAAAGCGGAGCAAAGACATGCAGAGAGAGAGACAGTAGAGAGACAGAGAAAAAGAGAGGGGTCGAGTGGGTGAATGAGAGGGAGACACACGCACAGCTGTTTCGTTTTTGGGACCGAAATTTTGGCTTGTTTTTAGCAAATGATATTCAAAAATTTCGTGTGGCACTCAAACAAAATAACACAAAAAAAAAACAAATAGAATAAAACCAAAAGCACAATGTATTTTGAACAAAAATCTATAGAAAACTTTGTACAGAACCGATAGATAGATAGATAAATGGATAAATAAATAGATATTCTAAGATATATAATAAACAGAGCGATTGAAAGCACAGAAGAACCGATTATGTCTTACTTTTGACTCGAAATACGCGAATTTAGAGGCGATGGAGAACGAGGGACTGCGTCCAAGAACCGTTTGAATTCGAATCGTTTTGGTTTTGGTTTGGTTTTGATTTTACTTTTGGTTTCGGTTTTGATTCACACGATATTTGGCGTTCTGTTTTGATATTTTTGTTGGTGGGTCCGTGGGTTGGTCGGTCGGTCGGAGGCGATTCTTGTTTGTGTCGTTTGGCGCTTGCCGTTGCCGCGTTGTTGACTAAAACAGAAAACCCAAGCGAATGTGGAGGAATGCTCAAAATCTTCCTTTGCCACACAGACGTTGCCGTTGCCGTTGCTGTTGGCTTCGGTTGTCTCTGCCATCGTTGGCGTCGTTGGCGACGTCGATGCGTGTGCACCTCTCGTACAGCCACTGCGACTGCGAGACGACGGCAGCGGCGACGACAGCGACAGCGGCAGCGCGGACGGCAAATATTATTTAATTCGAAAGAGCAAGGAACCCAAACGAGCGAGAGAGAGCGAGAGAGCGTGTGTGAGAGAGTGCTGGCAGAGAGCTTTTGCACTTTCGCTGCCGACGCGACGCAAGCAGTGGGTGGTTGGGCGCTTTAGCTTTGCAGCTGTTTCCACCTGTTTACCGTTATCCTGTGTTTGGGTTTTGGGTGTTTGAGCTTCGTCATGCTTCATTTGTGTGTGTCTGTGTGTGTGTGTGTGCCATCTTCTCTACTACCATTACGATGTCCTAACGATTATAAATCGAGCTTCAATTAATCGTTTTTAGTTGAAATCGGTGTGCAATTATAGAATTCCATACAGAAATCCAATCGATCGTCTCATATAACGCCAACAGCTAGTCGCTAGTCTTCTCTTAATTAATCCTATAACTGGGGATCGGAATCGGTTTAATTTTTGGGGGAAGGAAAGGCCAAAGGCTTTGGGTTTTGCCGAAAACGATTGAATTGGTAAGGGAGATTCATAAAATTGAATTTTGTTTCTTTAGGGAAATTGTTTAAATTAATTGAAATTTGTGCATTTAACGAAATTACATAGAGACAAAATTATATGTGGATATTTTTGTATAAAATATTTACATATGTTGCACTTTTCGAATAAGCTTTTGGTATTTATTTATTGAAGGAATCGGAGCAAAGCTGCCAAGGGAAAATCATATACGATAAAAATCTCTCGCTATTATATTGTTATATGCATCACCAAACACAACAAATTCAGACTGATATTACATTGTGTACCATGAATAAAGATTTACACTAGCAATGGACCGAGTATTCATAGCTTTTTAGAGAATGTTTCCACGAGTGGGCGAGCGGCTGAACTCAGCTGAATTGTTAAATTTGTATAAAGTAATTTAATATTCTGTTGCTTAAATTGTTTGTTTGCTTTGATATCCAGAATGCGCTTACACACACATGAACCACTTTGGTTGCAAAAAGCTTGCCCCACGACGACCTTGACCTTGCACTCAAACGATGCATGCGTAATGGCAAGAGACGGGACCCTTCCCTTTCCTCTCCTTTCCTTCCCGTCCCGTCCCGTCCCTCTCATTATTTGAGCTTTCAAATGCCAGTTGTCGCTGGAGCTTTTCTTAAACGAATAGTTTTCCCTTTTGCTGTGGTGCCGTCTCCCTCCCTGTCCCGCCAATCGATGCCACTTTTTGTTGCCCAAAAAGAACAAAAGCAAAAGACATTCCCACATTCCTGATTTCATTCATTAACAAAACCAAAGAAAGAAAGACAAGACAGCCAAAGCTCTCTCTGTTTTGAAATGTTGCGCCCAGCGCCAGCTCCCTGCTGCATGCTGCATGCAACGACGCGACGCCCAACGTCGACTGCAGTGTACACGGGGACGGTAGACTGGCAGGAATTTAGCATTAATTAAATTTTCATGCTCAAATGCAGGCAGCAATCGGCGTCGCGATGGCCGCGCGCGGATGAATGCCAAGCCGCCGCCTCTGCGGCTATCGACTATCGGCTACCGAGATTCCTAATTGCAACAAAATGCTGTGCATATTATTTACTTTTTAAATTGTATTATAATTTGTAATATTTATGGCATTTTGTTTATCTCGCAAAATGCTCGAAACATTCGGCCAATGCCTTGCCCACAGACCACAGACCAGACCCGATCAGAAACTGCGCTGCGTCGCAATACAAAATCTCATCTCATCTCTCGTGGTTCCCTCGCAAACAAATTCATCGAATTTCACAATTTTCTCAAAAATTGTATTTCCCATTGTGGATATTTTCTTTATTTATTTGGTTTTTCCGTTTTTAATTATTTCTGATATTTGGATATTTTGGATTTCTTTGTGTGTTTGTGGTCGTTGCCTTTTGGATTTATTACGAGCAGCTACGACTCAATTAGGGCCCACGCCACGTTTTTTTGCTCGCATCGTTCGAGAATTGATCGAAAACAACATGCATGTCATGTTCATGGCTCTTTTCCCTTCCCATTCCATCCAGTTTTTGGACCTGCGATTCCGAATGACAATGAACAATGCACTCCCGACACCCCGTCTCAGTCATATCTTTAATTAGGATCCAAGATAGCCCAGATACATATTATTATTTTACTTTTTTGTCCCTTCCCTGCTGGTCTTGAGAGAAGGGCATTGCCGCAATCGTCTTTAACCATTTCCACCTGCAATTGCATGCTCTATATGCGATGTTTATTGCCATCCGACTCGAACCGAACGAAATGCCCCGTGGTAAAAAAAGAGCCAAAGGAAAACCCAGCCCAGCCAATGACCGACATTTTCGCCCGCAACGACGACGACGACATTAATGAGAAATGGAGGTGGTTTTGGGTTGATTTTGGGTGATTTATGCACGGTCTGGGCTGGGGGGAGAATATCGTTAATCGCAATTCAATGAACTGGGAATGTATTTTTATGCCCCCGACATACGGGGCTGCCCCTGCCGCTGCCTGTCGGATGGATGGTATGGAAACGACTTTGATTTTCTTTTTGATTTGCAACTTTCGAGTTCTGTGATTTCTGTGTGATTTCCTTTTGTGTGTTAATGATTTTGTTGGCGTTGTCATGACAGCCCCCGCCCGCCCCCGCCCCCACACCCCACCACACAACCAACCACGGAAACAACTTTACGGCTAATTCTAATACCAATTTATATCCGATTTCTTCATCTTCCAGTGATTGCAGCAGTGTGTGCGTGTGTGTGTGTGGCCAAAGAAGGACAATAAAAAAGGGAAATCAAAGGCCGGAACAAGAAAGAGAACGGGAACGAGAAGGAGAACGAGAACGAGAAAAGCAGCAAAAGCAGAAGGTGCACAGATTCCATAAACAAAACAAAACAAAACAACGATTCACAACGAAACCTTTGAAGCAGGCAACAGGAATTATTGAACGATTATTGAACAGTACTACGCCATCGCCCCCGACCCAAAAATTGGGCCATGTAGTACAGGACCAATAGAACACTAACAAAATAAAAAATAAAAAAAAAGAACAAAGAACAAAGAACAAACACCGAGGTGCCCTTAGACAATCGAATTCGTACAACAAACCAAGCAACAAGCAACAACACAATTACCAATTATAACCAACTGAAAGTAAGTATTTTTTATGGATAATTCTCTTCTCATCTTCTCTTCCCTATATTTATATATATTTTATATTTATATATATTATATATTCTAACAAACGTAAGAACCTCACGTACCCTAGTTTGTTGAATTTTTTAAAAATTATTTCCGCCCCCATTTTGTAGGTCTGAGTTTCCCCTGAATATCCTTTCTTAGGGAGTTGTGGCTTACATCTAACAGCTGTGGAAAGCTGTCTGATGGAACCTTAACTTAGCACAACTGAACTACTTAATCTAAATTCTCTAGAAATTTCAAATCATTCAGAGCGCATTTTCTCTCCTTTTGCGTCACGAAACGTTTTCGAAACGTTCGAAACGTGTTGCTGTTCGCTTATGAGGACATTTTAGCTTGCATGGCACCAGGGGTATAACATAAAAAGAACCTTAAAGCGATGTAACTGGTTTATTAAAATATACACATATACTCATATGTAATATCACGATATACTGAACCATTTTATATCACATACTCGTATATTAATAGGATTACACTAACTTGTACCTCCACTGGATGCGGTCAGCGTGCATACGGGAAAGAGTTGAGCCTGAAGAAATTGCACGCGCCCACCGCCGCCGCCAAAGTCCATGATTTAGGATTCGCGACGCCTACGACATGATGGCAATGGGACTTGAGAGGATTGCCAAAGTAGAAGAATGCTGCAGGGCTGCTGGCTAATCCACTCGATGTAGATGTTGTACGCGAAACCGCACACAAAATTCTCGGATTTAGTTCGATTTGCAGTTTTGTTTGGCTTTGGCACACATTGAAATGCAAAAACTCTACCTCTACTACTAGCACTAGTGTACTCGAGTGTGGATGGGCTTTCTGCTGTTGCTTATGCAACTGCCTGGATATGAGCACACGGATAGATGGTGTCGTCGCCTCTTGGGCCCTCGTTGGGCGGCATTTTGACGCTGATTATTATTATTTTTTGTGGCTTT
This sequence comes from Drosophila ambigua, assembly GCA_018150905.1. Classification (NCBI taxonomy): domain Eukaryota; kingdom Metazoa; phylum Arthropoda; class Insecta; order Diptera; family Drosophilidae; genus Drosophila; species Drosophila ambigua. Next base: position 1,322,795 of record JAECWS010000151.1, on the reverse strand, counting down.
CTGTTTGAATTTGTTTGCGATGCTCGAAGACGACTCCTACTCGAACCGACTCCGACTCCGATTCGCATTGCGTCGCGTCGCGGCGATAACTGAGTGGTTTTCCCCATTCGATAACTGGCGGCGGGCCGCCTGCTGTGAGCCAACTCGAATTTCCACTGTGCGACTGTTATAAACAAATAAACAAAGCCAAGCCTCTCCAGGCCTCTAGCCGTTGTTCTCTACTGCCGTTGTCGGTTGTCTCTAATGCCAAAAAAAAAGAAGCAAAAAAAACACAACAAGAATAGAGGAAGTGCAAGGTAGTCCTGGCATTCTATGTGGCATAGAGAGGCGGCCCCGACTAAGGCCCAGACATACCCATGCAGGCACACAGAACAGACATGCCATGAACATGAATTCGATTCGATTTGATTCCGGCTGGTGTCCAAACAAAGCCAAAGGGAAAGGCAAAGGCAAAGGCACCCTAGCCTTGGATACGGAAAACAAAAAACAGAAAAAAACAACACGGAATTTGTATGCCTACCACATACATACATACATATGTATGCATATATTCTAACAAGCAACAAATGATTCCGGGAAGTGGATCGAAGTGATGCATACCGTTTGATAAAGCAGCAGCACTTTTACCATTTGATTCTCGATTACGTTCGGTGGCGGGAGGTGGGCCAAAAACGCCAACGAAACAATCCACGAGATTGGAGAGTGGAAACTGTCATGTGGCTGTGGTAGGTTCTGCAGAGCCCAGTTGGAACGTTTTGGAACACAGATGGATCTGCATCTAGTGATGGTGCAGTTGCAGCTCATTTATCGTTTGTCGATCGAAAGCACAGGGTAGCATCCTTAGAGAAATGTGAAATGTTTTCGTATCGATCGATATACCGATTGGTATTATTAGTATCGAAGGATTAAGGCCAAAAAGCCCCTGCATCCGTTACTTGGCTGTGTGCAGCTCATTATGCCCGCCCTCTATATTGGCCTCTGGCCTCTGCCCACTGCCTGGCTGGGCTGTTACGACCCCCGTCACGATCAGCTGCTGCTGCAGCAAAGAAAAATGAAAAGAAAAACCTCGCTGCCAAACAAATTTGTCAAAGTCGTAGATTTCTGAGGTCCCACTCCTCCCACGGTGGCAGCTGCTGTCAGCTGCCTATGCGGAGACAAAACGAACAGGTGTCAAAGAGTGGGAGAAGTGGGAGAAGCATAGAAAGAGAGAGGACAGCAGCGACGTGCCACGCAGCGAGAGGGCGCATTGAGTCCTAATCCACATGTTCCACCTCCCGCCCGCTGTCTCTTGATTGCTGCTCTGCCTATGTGCCTATGGGATTATGTCATCGCAAATAGATGCACAGAGCCAGCCAGCAGCAGTGGCTGTGGCAGTGGCAGTGGCAGAAGCAGCGGCAGCAATGATCTTGATCGTGCAATTTATGTGTTTTCTATTTTGGCAAGCTCCGCCATGACTGCCAAGGTGAAAAGACTCTCTCACCGTATCGTATCCCCGGTACCGCATCCCGCGTCTCTGCCCTCACCTCACTGCATGCTTGGCCCTCGTCAATCATCGAATTGTGCCAGCGATTAGCTCTCTCCCACTCTCTCTCTCGCTCTTGCTCTCTTTGGCTTCGCACTTTGTTTTGTCATATTCGTGTTCTGCTCTTATTATGTATGCATACCCTTGCAAATAGGGCATATGCAGCATCTCAGTCAGCATAAAGTAGATGTCTATTTTCGTTGCGATTTCAATTTATAATTTCATGTTTGTTTTTTATGTAGAGAAAACCAAGCACAGTGCAGTCTCTGGGCAATCGTAATACGATTTTATATTTGGCCATAAAAGAATGTATTTTCAAGGGTATCAAAAGATTCGGCCCTCGAACCGAGCCTGCCTTTGCATGTTCTCGTTGTTGTAGCCTATTTCTCTTATTCCCGCTGGTGCTCCACCGCCCACTCGCCCACCCCTTTTTGTGGTTGTTGTCGCTTGGGGTAAAAATTAACAAATTGCAATTAAAAATGCTCGCTTGCCACATTTTGGCAGCGTTCAGCGCGCGTGTGTACGCTGTGTGCTGCTTTTTTTTTTACAGCCAAAATAATAAACGGAATAATAATTGTGACAGAGATAAACGGCGAACATGAATTGAAAGTGAAAAACGAATTATGAACTTTGTGAATTATACTTAATATTAGAATGCCCCCGAGGGTATCTGCATTCCGTCTTTGATCTGATCCGCTGCCTGCACGTATGTACATAATCATACACATACAGAGTGAGTGGCGGGAGAGACACTCACCATTCACATAGTCCCCCAGGACGAGAGAGCATTCCATGTCATTGCATTTGAAGTTTGCTCTCACCAAATTGACATTAACGCTGTCCCTGTCCTCGTCGACGGGCTGCTGCTCTGCCAACGTCTCGCCTGTGTGGGTGTGTGTGCCATTCCCACACTCGTCCTCCTCGTCGCTGCAGCTGCTGCTGTAGCAGCGCTCGCTGGAAGTCTCTGTCGCCGCGTGCTGCGGATGAGGCTTGGGCTGGATGAAGGCCTGATATGTTGGCTTGATTAGATGCCGACGACGGCTACTTATCGAAGCTGCGCTCAATGTACGCAGCAGACAGCTGAAGGATGATGCCTCTGCTGCTGCCTCTGCTGCTGCTGTTGTAACTGTTATTGTCTCATCCGCCATGAGGTCCAAAGAACGCTGACTCAGCGGGCACTTGAGGCACGGAACAACACGGCGCTCACACGCACACACACAAAACAATACAAAAGAATGGAATGCACGAATAACGGGACGGGAATAAAGACGCGCCCGCCCTGCACTTGTCCAGCTGAATGGATGGACTCTCCGTTCTTGTCTGCCTCTGCCACTGCCACCGCCTGTGCTGTCTGCTGCAGTTTCCGTAAGTAACGGGACCACTTGGCTGCCAGCCTCAGGCTCACTCTCAAAGCAACTGCGGACCGACTCTCCGGCGAGCTTGGACGACAATGATGGGCTCGGCTCCTTTGGCTCCGGCTCTGACTCTGACTCCGACTCCGGCCTGTGCCTGTGCCTGGGGCTGTGGCAAAATTGCGAATCACAGTAAACCACGGCATCGGCAACAACGGCATTAAAATTGTTGCTGCCACGTCGTTGCCTTTGTGCAAGGCACCGAAAAAAAAAAATTGTTTTTCGTTTTTTTTTTGTTGTAGGCCTACACACGGCAAAAGCGGGGATGTGGGTGGCTTTGGGGGATTGGAGTGGTCATGAAAGAGACAGAGGGCGAGAGAGAGAGAGACAGACAGACACCCCACTGACACCACTGGCGGTGGGGTAGGGGAGTTGCGGGTAGAACTTGTGGCAACTCTGGCTGTGATTAACATAAATTGCGCACGACATGGGCTATAAACAGCGCAACAAAGAACACTCCGCTTAACTTCAGGCTCACCTTCCACTGCTGCCGGAACTCCCACGACCCACCCGACCCCCACCCAAACTCCTGACCCGAACATTGTTTTTGCAATTTTAAAATATAACACAGATACACACACACACACCCATGGGAAACTCTCAAAAAAGTCCTGTTTGAGCTGGAACAAATGCTTTGCGGTCATTTCCGATCTTGTTCGCTCTCTCAGCGATCCCAATGGCAAACGAGAGAGCCAAAGAGAGTAAAAGTGCACAGCACACACCTGGCTTGGTACGCTCTCTTCCCTCTTGCTCCTCGTTCATGTTGCCTACTTTTTTGGCGCGTGAGCGCCACTCCCACTCCCCTCTGTCTCGGCCTCTCGCCCACTCTTTCTTTCTCTTTGTGGCCGCCTCCCCTCGCGTTGTGTGTTTTTTGCATGAGCCCGCTTGGCACCAATTTTTCAGCTTTTGCTGCTGCTGCTGCTGCTATTGTTGTTGTCGGAGATGGAGACGATGTCGGCTTATTGGCATTTGACAGCGGCCTGGCAACGGCGGGACGTCCTTAGAGAGGTCCTTAGAGCTGGAGGCTCAATGACGGGCACTAAAGGGTGGGGTGGGCCCAGCAGGGCAGGGCTCCATGTGCAGCAAGGCAACGAAATGTGGCACAATGGCAGATCACCTGGAACTAGAGATGCGAACACTGGTACTTGCAGAGCTTTGATCGATACTCATCGAGCTATTATCGATCATGATGATCGGTTATTGCTGGCCACGTACAAATTTAAATATATTATTTAATTAATAAATATCGAGGCTAAATATTCCATTGGCATGGCGAGTACGAGTATAATATCTTTTCCATCAGCAAGCAACCTGAGTTCGTCTGTCTGCAATGCGTCATTGGAGCGCCCTTCCCCTCCCCCTTCCCGAACCGAATTGGGTGGTAAACCCAAACCCAGGCTCAACACTTTGCTGCAACATTCTACAGCGTCCACCCCCCCACCACCAGTCACTCTCTTTGTTTCCATTTGGTGTGGTTGTCGGAAGGGGGAGTGGCGGCTGGCTTGCATGACTCGGTGTTGTCATTTTGCTTTACCAATTGGTTGCGTCTCCTTTTTGTGATGTTTGCTCAAATGGTTTCGTGTAGTATTTTTGGCTGCGGCCGCCCGCAGTACCCCCAGATCCCCCACCACTGCCGCCCACCCCATAGGGACAGGCAGTCCCAACTCAAGACAGTGACAGGAGCCAAACCAGAGAGGGAGAGAGAGAGAGAGTGCTCGTGTTCCGCTCTGTTATTGATATGCATTTGGAGCTACGAAGCCAAAAATAGACGCAAGAGCCCAAAAAAAGAAACAATTTTTCAAAACTATTTACGGGGTGGAACGGACATGGATGTCAGGCAGGTAGGCAGGCATCAGGTACGTCAAATGCCAGGAGTCTACGTACGGGAACGGAAATTGCACGGCCAAAACAGAAGAAAGTGCAATAGAAAAAGCAAATCGCCTCTCTCCCCGCCCCCCAAGGCGTTAAATAGATTTCCTGAGTTTTCTTTTGTTTTTTTTTCTGCTAGTTACCAATTAGGAAGCACTGAAGCTCTCGATGTTTGCTTTTAGATTTATATAAAGGGGAAATCACTAGACCACCATTAAAGCCAGGGCCATTTCGGCAGGGACTCACCATCGTTGGTCGCCTGCTTTGACTGTTGTTGCTGATCGCTGTTCTCCTTGTCTTTGTCCTTATCCTTGACGCCCTTCTGCATCCTTGAGCTCTGGCCTATGAATCCCACAGATGCTCACAGATGCCTCACTCCCTGCGTAGCTTATCACTTGTGTTGTTTTGAGAGAACTTAATATTTTGCCGCGTCTACTTAATGACTTTGTGTGTGTGCAAGAGCGAGAGAAACTTTAGAAAAAAACGTACTATATGTGGGAATATCAGATTTGAACAATGTATATTTTGGGATGGGATATTATGAGGTTGTGCGAGTGTCTAAGGCCGAACAGTACTGGCCTGCTACTAGTCGGAATGGAATGGAGCAGAGATATGAATTACTTAAATTTTTCACTCGGCACACTTTCTCGTCTCGGCTGTGATTCGCTCTCTCTCTCGCTCCACCCTGTTTTGAGCGCTTCTACGCGTCGTCCCCCGGTGGCGAGTGAATGAACGGCCACCAATGCCGGATACCGGATTACTGGCTACCGGATGCCGCTTGGCAGCCGGAAAAAGCGGGCCCAAACACTTCGTGACAATGCGATGCGCGGTATGGGCTGGGTTGGGCTGGGCTGGTCTGGGCTGATGGTGCCGGTGCTGGCAAACAAATCAAAGCGAATTAGTTGCATTAGTGGCAGCTATCAGCAGCAGCCGAGCCGACTGGGCCAGGATTCCTGCCGGCCCGGCCCGTTCGGGCCGCCGTCGATGCCAATGTGTTGTCCCAGTCCCATATTCATTTCCACTTCCCGATTCCCAGTGCCAGTGCCAGTCCCCATTACCCGTAATCTATACGGCTGCCAAACTTGGGCTTGGCGTGCCAGTGCCAGCGCCTCCAATAATGCACATGCGAGAGAGTAAAAACAGGGTGCCTGCATGCAGCATAAAATCATAATTATCTCGTATTATAAAAGAGTTGGAAAAGGTCACTCCTGGCTGGTCGTGGCACACAGCATCGACTCTCTCTTTCTCTCTCTGTGTGCTCGAGTCTGCACACGCTGTTCCAGCATTCCAGTGTTCACCCTTTATGTGCTAGATAATCGCACAGCATGTAGTGTTGCCCGTTCCACCCGTTTCACTGCTCATTGCACTGCTTCCTCCACTGCTCATTCCACTGCTTCTTCCACTGATTATGTGCCATTAAAATTGGCTGCCAATTGGCATAAGGTTTCGTTCTCTTATTCCTTTGAGGCTCGGCTTGTGCTGCATTTCTAGTTGTTTTTTTCCTGCTCTTGCTCCTGCTCCTGCTCTGTTTCTGCATTTTGTGCACTTTGGCGCGGTTCAAAGTTCAATGCATTTGTCTTGCCACACGCAGGCTGCCCTGCCCCCAAAAGACCACCTGACAGGCAGTGGCGGCGGCCCATTCCACACACACATACACACACTCGCACTCGCTGCAACACGCGCTCTCCGCTCAGACATAGTCGAAAAGAATTCTAAACGCAACTTTGTGAGGAGCGGAGCTCGTACTGGCATTTGCTTTGATGGTTTGAGGCATTTGGGCTTTGAGGTTTGGTGTTTTTGGCGGAGCGTGTGTTCCTGCTGTCAGGTGGCCATCAACACAAGCCAGGATAAATGAAATATGCGCGAGTGGGTTCCTTTGGCGAATGAACTTTGAACTTAATGCAGAGTTTTTGCCACCTCATGCATGCATGAATGCAGCAGTAGTAGGTGGAGGAGCTGAAAGGAGTGCTCGTTGCGTGTTTTAAACTTTTGGGTAACCTCGCAAAAGGTAAATTTGCATACAGGCATACAGGGGGGTGGTGGCTGGTCGAGGATGGGGGAGATTCTTTCAATTTTCGTTGCTTGCCAAATGCCAAAAGTGCGTCCATAAATGGAATATGATGATGATGACGATCCGGAGTGCCCGGCTCTTTCGCTGCCCTGAAGGATGACTGATGAGGCACCGCTGCAATCATTCGTTTATCTCGTGGTTAAAACAAAAGGGGGGCCATTCCCCAACATGCTGCAAAGCAATATCACACTGAGGGAATGCCGACTGAAATCATATCACCCTTTAAACAAAGTCCCTCCTCCACTTTGCTCTCCCCCATGTAGTGCCTATTGCCGGGCTACGTCAGCGGGTGCTGCTGCTGCTGCTCCACTACGGCCCGCCCTGCCCTGCCGTACCCTGTCCCTTTTCTGCGTCATTTGTTTGATCAATATAGACCCAGTTATATCCCACAACAAAACAAACAGCAACAATGGGCAGCCACACACCACGCAGAACTAAGAGCCGAGAGACTCGAAGAAGTCGCGTCGGCTGCATCGCGCGCGGCAATCAAATTAATTGCAACTGCAACAGCATTGTCCATTAAGCCTAAAGACCAACCTCCCTACGTTTTTGTTTCCGTTTTCCAGTTGATAACTGCCGATTTTTTTGAACTGACAATAAACAAAAAGAGAAAAACCTAAACGCAAAGAGGAGCAATAACACAACCAACAAACAGCGAAACAATCAGGAGAATAAATAAAAATACAAATACAAATAAAAATGGGACGCAAAATAACTGTGGCTGTGTCCACACTGAATCAATGGGCCTTGGACTTTGAGGGTAATTTGGCAAGGATATTGCAATCCATATTAGAGGCCAAGGATATGGGCGCCAGCTATCGCACTGGACCCGAGCTGGAGGTTAGGTAAGTGTCCTCACGCTTAAATGTAATGTACTTCTCCATTCGATAACCGATTAACGAGGAACATGGAAACAAAATGGCAACGAAACGTTTAAAGACGTTGCTTTTTATTCTGTTGAAAGCTTGAAAGATCTTTTTTTGCTTCACTCAAAGAAAATATCCCTTTATTTATCCAACACAGTGGTTACAGCTGCGAGGATCACTTTCGAGAGCCTGACACATATCTGCACTCATGGGAGGTGCTGCTGGAGATCATGATGTCGCCCATTTGGTAAGTAGAAGCCACGTAAAACACTGAATGGATTGTAATGCCGTTTAATAATTACAGCGAGAACATGCTGGTGGATGTGGGTATGCCGGTCATGCATCGCAATGTCGCCTACAACTGTCGCGTGGCCTTCTTCAATCGCCAGCTGCTGCTGATTCGACCCAAAATGGCCATGTGCGACGATGGCAATTATCGGGAGTCGCGCTGGTTCACCGCCTGGACCAAGTCCATGCAAACGGAGGAGTTCATGCTGCCGCGCATGATATCGCAGCATACGGGCCAGCAGACGGTGCCATTTGGCGATGCGGTGATAGCCACACGTGACACCTGCCTGGGCTATGAGATCTGCGAGGAGCTGTGGAATGTGCGCAGCAAACACATCGAAATGTCGCTGGCCGGCGTCGAGGTGATTGTCAATGGGTCCGGCAGCTACATGGAGCTGCGCAAGGCCCACATCACCTCGGATCTGATACGGAATGCCAGCTTCAAGGCGGGTGGGGCCTATCTGTTCAGCAATCTGCGCGGATGCGACGGGCAGAGGGTGTACTTCAATGGCTGTTCGGCGATCGCCCTGAATGGCGAGCTGCTTGCCAGGGGCCAACAGTTTGCCCTGCAGGACGTGGAGGTGACCCTGGCCACCATTGACCTGGAGGAGATACGCGCGTATCGCGTGAGCCTGCGCTCGCGTTGCTCGGCGGCCGCCAATGCGGCCAACTATCCGCGGATCCACTGTGACTTTGAGATGTCCACGCACAGCGACATCTTCAAGACATCAACCCCGCCGCTGCACTGGCCCAGCCACACGCCCGAGGAGGAGATCGCCTTGGGGCCGGCCTGCTGGCTCTGGGACTATCTGCGCCGCTCCGGCCAGGGCGGATTCTTTCTGCCCCTGAGCGGTGGCATCGATTCGAGCAGCTCGGCCACCATTGTGCACTCCATGTGCCGCCAGATTGTGCAGGCCGTGCAGCTGGGCGATGCCCAGGTGCTGCACGACATCCGAAAGATCCTGGCCGACACGGACTATACGCCCGACAATGCGGCCACGCTGTGCAACCGCCTGCTGGTCACCTGCTACATGGGCAGCGTCAACAGCAGCAAGGAGACGCGCCGACGGGCCGCACAGCTGGCGAACCAGCTCGGTAGCTATCACATCGAGATCAGCATCGATCTGGCGGTGAATGCCCTACTGGGCATCTTCAATGCCGTCACCGGTCTGACGCCCCGCTTCCGCACACAGGGCGGCTGCGCGCGCCAGAACCTGGCGTTGCAGAACATCCAGTCACGCCTGCGCATGGTCCTGGCGTACATTTTCGCGCAGCTTATGCTGTGGGTGAGGAATCGACCGGGCGGGCTGCTTGTCCTCGGCTCGGCGAATGTGGATGAATCGCTGCGCGGATATCTGACAAAGTATGACTGCTCGTCGGCGGACATTAATCCCATTGGGGGTATATCCAAGACGGATCTGCGACGCTTTCTGGTCTACGCCAAAGAGAAGTACATACGCGAATTTTTATCTCTCTCCTTTGATCTGTGAATACTGATCTATCTGCTGTCTGCCTTCTGTTATAGGTACAATCTGCCAATTCTGGAGTCGATTATTGAGGCACCGCCCACCGCAGAGCTGGAGCCGCTGCAGGAGAACGGAGAACTGCAGCAGACTGATGAGCAGGACATGGGCATGACCTATGACGAGCTGAGCGTGTATGGGCGCCTGCGCAAGCAGTCCTTTTGTGGGCCTTACAGCATGTTCTGCCACTTAGTGGCCACGTGGAAGGGCGACCTCAGTCCCAAGGAGGTGGCCGACAAAGTGAAGCATTTCTTTCGCTGCTATGCCATCAATCGGCACAAGATGACCGTGCTGACGCCATCGGTGCATGCCGAGAGCTACAGTCCCGATGACAATCGCTTCGATCATCGGCCGTTCCTGTATCGGCCCAACTGGAGCTGGCAGTTCAAGGCCATTGACGATGAGGTGGACAAGCTGCAGCCCATCTACACACCCTCGTCGATGCGACCCAGCAGCGATGATCTGCTGCTGTCCACGCAGCGTTCCTCGCATCTCGACGACTCGAAGCACTCATCGCCGCTCTCCTCGGCCTCGGGCTCCGCCTCCCTGGATGTGGGCATATCGACGGCGGCCGTGCCATTGGCAGCTGCTGCCGCTGCCGCCGCCGCTGCACCCGGCCTGGCCAAGAAGCCCAGCGGCTACTCGAAGGTGCATGTGAATGTCCTGGGGAAAATCAAAGACCGCACCGGCATACCAGTCTAGGATCTAAGCATCGAGCAAAACGCACTGTTGGAATTCTTGTTTGTGTTGTTCTTTTCCATACACACACATACATATGTACAAGGACTTTATGTAGGATGGATTAGCCATAGCCATCGTCTAGTTCGAAACTCACATCTTGTTCAGATCTTTATAGATACAAAACATAAAGACCTACTCAAAAGCCTTTGTAGAGCATCCTTTTTCCAGTTGGCCTTATCTTAAAACCAAAAAAAAACTTATTCCTAATTATACATACAAGCATACATACATATAAATGTATATATATATATATACTCTTATCTTCTCCATCTGCCCCCCATGCTTAGAGAAAGCTAGTCAACAACAAACCCCTGGCAAACGGCCTTAAAAAACTTTTTAACCTAAGCTGACCGTCTGGGAAATATCAGCAACATTTGTTTGGCTAACACGAGGTGTGTGCTAACATATCGCTGTTAATTCTTGGCTATATAGACACACAAAGTACACACCAAACTGTCTAAAATTATTCAGCGGTTTTCATTTTTACGTAAAACAGCTACAGAAACCCCGCAATATGTTTTTTTTTTTGTTAGTTCTCACTTTAGATCAATACTTTAGTTTTAACTTTACTAGAAAATGTACCGCGATATCTTTCACCTGAACTGCGGCAAAAATACATAAAGTTTCATTATATTTATGGGTATTTAAATGCCCCATCTATCAGAATCTAATCAGAAGATGTCGGTTTTATGCCAAACTCGGATTTTGTTGACTAGTGCTTAGAATCGGATAAAAAGAGAACTATTTGTCCAAATGTGTACAATCTTTTTTCGTCGACTATTAAGCCGCCCCCCTCTGACCCTGTTTCATGTGTGATTTTTGATAGTAGCTTTTATTTAGGCACTTTTTTGAAGGGAGTAGTTGTTGTTCGTTTATGTACACTGTACAGTGCGTTTCAGAGCCATAGGCGCTCTAAGAAATTGTAGGAATTGATGTAGGTTAATTTTAAAATTGAATAAAAAATGCACAAAATCCACTTTAAATTAAGAGTCCCGTCAATGTCTTGATCTAAAACTAATTGAAAGCAATAACTGAACATTTTAGTGGCCTAATCGTAATTGTTAACACAATCTTTCGATTTTACGAGTATTTACTGCCCCTTTTGGATAACTAAACTAAACTTAACTAAACTAAACTGTGAGCTATCGGATAGAATAACTAGTGGGATCGAATAACTCATTTACTATGAATATATACGGGTAGTATGTAGCACACACACATCCCAAGTTTTATTCTCTGAAACGCACTGCAAGAAATTTGTTATCTGTCTGCAAGGAAAACGAAACCAGTGGAGAGTCAATTATGTACTACGAGTAGATGATGCTAGGAAATGCTCGTAAATTGTGCAAAAATTTTGTTTGGTTTCTTAGCTGTGGCAAACACCTGACACCTGTTTGGCTTATCAGACAGAGCCCCAGCACGACCATAAACCGGGCTCAGATTACAAACGAGAAAAGTAGAGACGGTCCCACGCGTGTGTTTGCAATATAATGGTACATATGTATGTATATCTTAGCTGGCAATGGAGAAAGAGCAGTGGCTGCTGCCTGCTGTCTCCTTCTGATATTTAAAATTTATTTAGTTTTTTAGCTAATCCCATATGCGTACATACTGTATATGGTATGCATTATATATACTACATACTATATAGAAACTGATACTTATATTAGTATACACCTAGAGACTTTGTGCACGTGGCATCGCTACTTCGAACACTGTTATGGAACACTCGCATCAATTTATTCACTGATTGTACATTTATCAAGGAAATATATACACCAGACATTTTTGTAGTTTGATATTGCCCCCTCGCCGTGTATTACCTTCTAGCTTCAGCTTGAGCTCCACCTTGCATACTAGCATACCGTATGCGGGGACAGGCTCTGGATTAGGCCTGATTCAGCATCATCGCATAGCTCCCCATTGGCTTAGTACTACCGCTCACCGGCATCCACTACTATTGTATACATATTGGAACTCTGCTATGGCACACTCGCCATCAATTTATTCAGGATACAAACATAGATTAAAAACAAGGAGGTGCATACTCTAGACATCGGTGCTGGGTCCCTTTCTAGGACTGCTGCTGCTGCTCCTCCTTGCACAATTGTTCCATTTCAATGTCTGCTTGGGGCAGGAAAGCCGTATACGAAATGATTGTGCGAAAGGGCTCTGCATTGAGTCGACGGATCACGCGAACATTCTTCGTCTTGCCATGGATGGCATCCACCCATCGGCCCCGCAAATGATCCAGCACCATTTGACCGCGGGTATGGACGCCGCACAGCTCCACGGTGGCGTAGTACTCCCGCTCATCAGCGATCATCTGCTGAGGGAAGAGATAGGCAGCCGTCAGCAGAGCATCGCAGCTGACCCACTTTTGAAAGCCGCGCGGCACCAGCATGGATCTCTCCACGCGGGTGAGGAGCTCAACAAACGGATGCTTGACAGCGCCCAGGACATTGAGCCGCCAGTCCAGAGTCATCCCGAATTCGCCATCGATGCAGGGCTCCCACGGCAAGATCAAAGCGGGTCGCTTCAGACGCTCGAGGACTATGTGCGCCGCCTCCTGGTCCATCATGAAGTTAAATTCGGCGCTCTTGGTGACGTTTCCCTTGCCCAAGATGTTGCCGCCCATGATATAGACGCCGCCCAGCTTGTCCAGAAACGCATCGCCATATAAATTAATGCAGCAGGCAAAATTCGTGAGGGGCCCGCACAGCAGGAAGTCAACTTTTCCTGGGTGCTGGCAGGCCAGCCGATACATGGCATTCACAGCATGCTCTTCCAACAGAAGATCGTCGGCATTCACGGCCGGATAGTCGCCCACATCGCCCAGGCCATCCACGCCATGGAACTGGGACTTAAGTGCCCAAGTGCGGGGCACAATCGGATCGGCGCACCCCTTAAAGACGGGCACCTACGCGTTCCACCACAACAACAAATAGAGAGGGTAGTTGGAGAGGCATGTGATCCATATTGATGGCAATACTCACATCCAGCCTGTCCAAAGTGGAGAGCACTCGGAAGGCGTTCAGTGTGCCGTGCTCCACACTGGTGTTGCCCTGCACACAGGTGACGGCTGTCACCTTGAAGCTCTTCCTTCCAGCGATGGGCAGGCCTTCTGCACGCAAAAGCATTGCCAGGCCCCAGGCATCGTCCGTGCCGATGTCGCAGTCGTAGACCACAAAGCTGTCGCAGTCGGACATGCAGGCGTTCGCCATGGTGATGATTCTGATGTCTGAAGTGGATTCATCCTCTCTTCTGCACTCTTTTGTTTTCTCCTTCTGTTTTGCTATCGCGCAAAAACAGCTGACAGACTGTCACCTATCGCCCATTCGATATGCTTAAGGAAACCAAAATTCTATCTTATCGCGGTCTTTGCAATGGTGCGGGTACTGGGGGCGGGACTGGGGGAATTTAATACTAATCTAAAATGTGTTCAACAAACAATTTAATTTATGAGACTTACGTATAAGGTGTTGCTTGTACGTGCAATAGAGAGAATGAGGGCGGCAGGCATGTGGAAACCCAAGTTTGCCTCGGGGGAACATTGAACGCCTTGCGACTTGAAGAGTACCCTGGGATTTCATTCCATGCCCCCTTTCACTGGTTCAAATGGATATTCAGATATTTTTAGTTGCTCCTCAAGTGCTTCCATTTAATATAAAACCGTATATACCAGGGTATATTTATTTAATTGCAAATTAAATAAATGAATTACATATATGTACATATGTATGTACCTTCATACCCCCGTCTGGGGTTCTACTTTGGATTTGCTCGAAAGTGTCGAAAATTGACTTGCAGCGGGCGACTTTCATTATCGCGACGACCTGCCGCAACAGCTCAGAGCTCTGCCTGTGATGACTATCTTGCTGATTGCGCCCCGCTTTAACTGGCCTTAACACAACTTCCATGGAAATAATTTCAGCAAATTAAATTCTGTGTGTTTTCTTTATTGTATTACGTCGTACACAAGTGATTCGGAAGAAAGAAATCCCTTTGTTGAGTTTCGGATGGGTGCACACACACATATCGGTCGGTATGCAGGGTATCAAAGTGGTCAGCCAAAGGGTAAGTGTGTGTGTGTGTGTGTGTGTGCTGTGTGGAAAGTGCACGCAGTCCTCTCCCGGGAGAGACTTATTATCTGTCCGCTTTGGCTCGTGCAATCGCAGCTGATTCACTAAATATGGAGTATAGAACGAAACGAAACGAGCGACAACTACTGCATATCTATGTACGGTAGCACATGGGTACTGGGAAGTGCGGGGATATGTACATACACACATATGTACATCTGTAAGAGGTAGGGGGAAATTCAGTGCAGCCCCCATATCACTGTGGGTTGGAATCAGAATCAGAATCAGTGCCGATACACGACCAGCGACGACAACGATGCGTGGACGGTACGAAGTCAGCCCCCGCACAAAGAGCATACAATGGAGCGCAGATTAGCTTGGCTGTTAGCTGCAGGCGTCGTGTAGGCCGGTGTCCAATCCACAGAGCAGAGCAATTCCCGGTTTCCAGTTCCCATTTCCCCATTTGTACGCGCACTCACAGTTCGCCTTCGATGCCAGACGGACGTACAGCAGCACCACAGCAGGAGGAGGCGGCAGGAGAGGAGCCGGCGGCAGGCAAAAGGTACGCGATACTCGACTGCGATGGCGGCAGCGACGATGCCTGGGCCCTGTTGCTGCTGTTGCACGCAGAGCGCAGCCAGCTGGTGAAGCTCCTGGCGGTGACCACCATCGGGTGCGGCAACACCAGCCGCGAGCATGCCGCGCGCAACATGCGACGCATCCTAAACGCCTGCGACAGACAAGATGTGAGTACACCGAATACTGGGGGAGGGCATCCTATAATGTGTGTGTGTGTGTGATTCCAGGTGCCCATCTATCTGGGTGCCGTGGAGCCCCTGATTAGCTGCAGCGAAGATGACAAGAAGTATTTCCATGGACGCGACGGCTTCGGCGACTGCTTGGGGGCGTGTGACAGCGAGGAGTCGCTGGAGAGCCTCGTGCAGCCGGAGCATGCGGTGACCGCCATTTACGAGCTGTGCCGCAAGCGACCCAAACAGATTACCGTGTTCGCGGTGGGGCCGCTGACAAATCTGGCCCTCGGCTACACCATGTACGGCGAGGAGTTCGGCCAGCAGTTGAGGGACCTCTACATTATGGGCGGCAACTATCAAGGCGTGGGCAACTCCTCGCGTTCCGCTGAGTTTAACTTCCATTCCGATCCAGAGGCCGCGCATGCCGTGCTGCTCAAGACACACTGTCCGATCACCATTCTGCCCTGGGAGCCCTGTCTTCCAGAGCGTTTCAACATACACATTGTGAGTAGAACAGGGTCGAAGGTACAGATACATAATTCATTTTGTTTCCCTCCTCCCGTAGAACTGGCGCCTGGAGGAGTTCGCGGTGAGGGCAGCGTCCGTCCAGCATTCGGCCATCACTCTGCTGAACCGCGTGGAGAGCGCCCAGTGGCTGCCCATGATCGAACAGTATGGGATCGACACTTGGAATCCCTGCGACGCTATTGTGGTGGCCGTTTGGCTCTTCGAGGACCGGCTGGTGCGGAAGCAAAGTACGTGGCATGCCACAGTTGATCTGCGGGGCACGCATACGCGCGGCCAGATGGTGCTCGATCATCTGCGGGAGCGGGAAAAGTATCCGGAGAATGTGCGCATCATCGAGCTGGTGGACTCCGAGTTCTTCAAACGGATTGTCGAGTGGGTGGCGGGGCTGGATGGTGGCGAATTCCGTCTGAATAAATAATAATACGAGTAGCACATCAAATAAACCCATTAAAATGCACAAATATCACATGTATCTCAAATCGTTTGTTTATTTGTAGTGTTGATTCTATGTTTTAAAAAAAGTTTTGCTTGCAAAAGTTTGAACGTCGATAAGCGCTGACAATCGGCGGGCTGGCACACACACACATAGGTACATATGGATGTATGCACATTGAGAGAAAAAACCGAGTTCGCAAAACGCATTTTGCGCCATTTTGTTGGCTTCGCATCCATTGGATATCAGAACGAAAACCAAGCTCTTTTCGATTTTTTACTGCCCGATATCAAACCTACAGATCGGGGCCAGTATCTATGGTAGTTAACATTTAACATACCGGAACTTGGTCAATGTCACTAACCATACAGTATATAGATGTACCAGTTCATACAACGAAAGGGGCGCAGCTGAGCTTTCTGACCATTCGGCTGTGGTGCTGAAACGTTCGGGTCGTGGGCCTGAGAGGTTCGGCATTTTTTCGACATGTTCGATTCATGACGAGATGCGAAAGCAAGCCGAGAATTGCAAATGTATGTGTGTACACAGGCACGACAAAATATCAATTCTTATTTTCCGAAAGCGCTTTGAATTTTTTTTTTAGTTTCTTCCCAGGTTACGTAAATGTGTGTGTGCCATGTTTTCCTGATTTTCTGCCTCCACTTTCCGCCGCTCAACTGGCATAAAACCGTTAAATTCAAATCTGAGATACCAGGAGAACAGAAATCAGCAGAAGGTTGCTGCTTTTTTTAAATTAACTTTTTTTCTTGTTTCTTTTTGTCTTTCTTACCTCCCCTTATTCGCTATTATTTTCCTGATTTCCTGCCTCCACTTTCCGCCGCTCAAATGGCAGAAAACCGTTAAATTCAAATCTGAGATACCAGGAACAGAAATCAGCACAAGGTCGCTGCTTTTTTTAAATTCTCTTTTTTTCTTGTTTCTCTTTGTCTTTCGTTCCTCCCCTTATTCGCTATTATTTTCCTGATTTTCTGCCGCCACTTTCCGCCGCTCAAATGGCAGAAAACCGTTAAACTAAAATCTGAGATACCAGGCGAACAGAAATCAGCAGAAGGTCGCTGCTTTTTTTAATTCTCTTTTTTTCTTGTTTCTCTTTGTCTTTCGTTCCTCCCCTTATTCGTTATTATTTTCCTGATTTTCTGCCGCTTGTTTCTGCCGCTTTAATGGCAGAAAACCGTTAAATTCAAATCTGAGATACCAGGCGAACAGAAATCAGCAGAAGGTCGCTGCTTTTTTAAATTCTCTTTTTTTCTTGTTTCTCTTTGTCTTTCGTTCCTCCCCTTATTCGCTATTATTTTCCTGATTTTCTGCCGCCACTTTCCGCCGCTCAAATGGCAGAAAACCGTTAAACCAAAATCTGAGATACCAGGCGAACAGAAATCAGCAGAAGGTCGCTGCTTTTTTTAATTCTCTTTTTTCTTGTTTCTCTTTGTCTTTCGTTCCTCCCCTTATTCGCTATTAATTTCCTGATTTTCTGCCGCCACTTTCCGCCGCTCAAATGGCAGAAAACCGTTAAACCAAAATCTGAGATACCAGGCGAACAGAAATCAGCAGAAGGTCGCTGCTTTTTTTAATTCTCTTTTTTTCTTGTTTCTCTTTGTCTTTCGTTCCTCCCCTTATTCGCTATTAATTTCCTGATTTTCTGCCTGCACTTTCCGCTGCTCAAATGGCACAAAACCGTTAAATTCAAATCTAAGATACCAGGCGAACAGAAATCAGCAGAAGGTCGCTGCTTTTTTTAATTCTCTTTTTTTCTTGTTTCTCTTTGTCTTTCGTTCCTCCCCTTATTCGTTATTATTTTCCTGATTTTCTGCCGCTTGTTTCTGCCGCTTTAATGGCAGAAAACCGTTAAATTCAAATCTGAGATACCAGGCGAACAGAAATCAGCGGACGCGGCTTTTTTTAAATTCTCTTTTTTCTTGTTTCTCTTTGTCTTTCGTTCCTCCCCTTATTCGCTATTATTTTCCTAATTTTCTGCCCCCATTTTCCGCCGCTCAAATGGCATAAAACCGTTAAACTAAATTCTGAGATACCAGGCGAACAGAAATCAGCAGAAGGTCGCTGCTTTTTTGAATTCTCTTTTTTTCTTGTTTCTCTTTGTCTTTCGTTCCTCCCCTTATTCGTTATTATTTTCCTGATTTTCTGCCGCTTGTTTCTGCCGCTTTAATGGCAGAAAACCGTTAAATTCAAATCTGAGATACCAGGCGAACAGAAATCAGCAGAAGGTCGCTGCTTTTTTTGAATTCTCTTTTTTCTTGTTTCTCTTTGTCTTTCGTTCCTCCCCTTATTCGCTATTATTTTCCTGATTTTCTGCCGCCACTTTCCGCCGCTCAAATGGCATAAAACCGTTAAACTAAATTCTGAGATACCAGGCGAACAGAAATCAGCAGAAGGTCGCTGCTTTTTTTAATTCTCTTTTTTTCTTGTTTCTCTTTGTCTTTCGTTCCTCCCCTTATTCGTTATTATTTTCCTGATTTTCTGCCGCTTGTTTCTGCCGCTTTAATGGCAGAAAACCGTTAAATTCAAATCTGAGATACCAGGCGAACAGAAATCAGCAGATGGTCGCTGCTTTTTTTAAATTCTCTTTTTTTCTTGTTTCTCTTTGTCTTTCGTTCCTCCCCTTATTCGCTATTATTTTCCTGATTTTCTGCCGCCACTTTCCGCCGCTCAAATGGCAGAAAACCGTTAAACTAAAATCTGAGATACCAGGCGAACAGAAATCAGCAGAAGGTCGCTGCTTTTTTTAATTCTCTTTTTTCTTGTTTCTCTTTGTCTTTCGTTCCTCCCCTTATTCGTTATTATTTTCCTGATTTTCTGCCGCTTGTTTCTGCCGCTTTAATGGCAGAAAACCGTTAAATTCAAATCTGAGATACCAGGCGAACAGAAATCAGCAGATGGTCGCTGCTTTTTTTAAATTCTCTTTTTTTCTTGTTTCTCTTTGTCTTTCGTTCCTCCCCTTATTCGCTATTATTTTCCTGATTTTCTGCCGCCACTTTCCGCCGCTCAAATGGCATAAAACCGTTAAACTAAATTCTGAGATACCAGGCGAACAGAAATCAGCAGAAGGTCGCTGCTTTTTTGAATTCTCTTTTTTCTTGTTTCTCTTTGTCTTTCGTTCCTCCCCTTATTCGTTATTATTTTCCTGATTTTCTGCCGCTTGTTTCTGCCGCTTTAATGGCAGAAAACCGTTAAATTCAAATCTGAGATACCAGGCGAACAGAAATCAGCAGATGGTCGCTGCTTTTTTTAAATTCTCTTTTTTCTTGTTTCTCTTTTGTCTTTCGTTCCTCCCCTTATTCGCTATTATTTTCCTGATTTTCTGCCGCCACTTTCCGCCGCTCAAATGGCATAAAACCGTTAAACTAAATTCTGAGATACCAGGCGAACAGAAATCAGCAGAAGGTCGCTGCTTTTTTGAATTCTCTTTTTCTTGTTTCTCTTTGTCTTTCGTTCCCCCCCTTATTCGTTATTATTTTCCTGATTTTCTGCCGCTTGTTTCTGCCGCTTTAATGGCAGAAAATCGTTAAATTCAAATCTGAGATGCCAGGCGAACAGAAAAAAAGAGAATTTAAAAAAAGCAGCGACCTTGTGCTGATTTCTGTTCGCCTGGTATCTCAGATTTTAGTTTAACGGTTTTCTACCATTAGAGCATCGGAAAGTGGTGGCAGAAAATCAGAAAAATAATAGCGAATAAGGGGAGAAACGAAAGACAAAGAGAAACAAGAAAAAAAGAGAATTTAAAAAATGCAGCGACCTTCTGCTGAGTTCTGTTTGCCTGGTATCTCAGATTTGAATTTAACGGTTTTCTGCCATTTGAGCAGCGGAAAGTGCAGGCAGAAAATCAGGATAATAATAGCGAATAAGGGGAGGAACGAAAGACAAAGAGAAACAAGAAAAACAGAGAATTTAAAAAAAGCAGCGACCATCTGCTGATTTCTGTTCGCCTGGTATCTCAGATTTGAATTTAACGGTTTTCTGCCATTAAAGCGGCAGAAACAAGCGGCAGAAAATCAGGAAAATAATAACGAATAAGGGGAGGAACGAAAGACAAAGAGAAACAAGAAAAAAAGAGAATTAAAAAAAGCAGCGACCTTCTGCTGATTTCTGTTCGCCTGGTATCTCAGATTTTAGTTTAACGGTTTTATGCCATTTGAGCGGCGGAAAGTGGCGGCAGAAAATCAGGAAAATAATATGTATTATTTTATTATTATATTATATTATATTATGTTAACGTGAAAAAAAATTAGTAGTCTCGCATCAGTTGGGCAATTATTGAAAATGCAAAAATTAGCTGGTTGGTAATATGAGTGTCGGGGGGTAGGGGTATATTGAAAGATGTCAGAGACAATGGCTGGTTTGTTGTGGTTTCTTCTTGGAAGAGAATTTTCTAACCAACCCACTCCATCAGTATGGGTATTCATTTTGGGCCCCTTTACCTGTACTGACATATGTTTCATGGTTGACTGATGAATTTAATTTAATAAAAACTTCCATGGAAAATAACAGAATTGGAACAAGATCTAGGGAGGCTCTGAGATTGAACTTGATCCCAAATTTTATTGGGGCGTAAGCAAATCCCAGACCTGAGCTCATTCTAACTCCAGACTCCAACCGATACACAGTTCACAAACACAACGAACACAAAACATCAAATTTTGAGTTTTTTTTTTTTGAGTTTATATTTTCTTTTTATTTGTGCTTGCTTTCAATAATGTCTTGCTCTGAGGCTTCATCTATTTCGTCGGAGTACGACTCCGACGTGTCAGTTCGGGAAAAGGTCAATGGTGTGCGAAACTCAGCAGCTTACCGCAAGTTCTTGCGGGGCCAACGGTACTTACCAAAGGCAAGGCTCAACGCACTTACGGAGCGGTGGCAGGATTTGACGCCAGTACAGCGGTATATGTGCAAAGACAGTCCCTGGTGGTACCCACATAATAAGGACGTCTGTACGTCAGACTCTGACAATGAATCGGAGGGCGCTGTCTGTGACAAGAAGATGAAAAAGCGTGGAACCTCAAAGCGCAAGCGCAAAGGATGCAAGAGCAAGTCCAAGCGGGCAAAGTCTTCCTGTGTCAAACGGCGACGACGCAAGTCACGTAGCTGCAAGAAGTCAAAGCCGAAAAAAAGTTGCTCGAAGAAACCCCGTCGCAGATCCCGTCGAAAGTCCCGCTGTGCGAAGGACTAGTAGGCCTGTTGATGACCCTCGAACTGATGATGAAGCCCCGTTGATGATCCAGACAAAAGCAGCACTCAAAAAACAACAAAAACAATTAATCAAAGCCACCGTAAACTCAGCATAAGCTCGAAGCAAACACAACTTGCAGCTGAGAAGCCTCAACCACCAAAGACCAAGTCCCAGGAAGGCACCACTGATGAGGACACATTAAAAGACCGCCCACGCGGTGCACAATATCAGACGCATCCTCGACGCCTGCGACAGAAGATGTGAGTACTTACAGTTGATGCTCGTTTCCCTGCCAATGTTTTAGAACCAGGCACCTTTTGTTTTTATTTTTTTTCAGGCGGAACGCGAACTTGTCCAGTCAAAAAGCACGTGAAACACAATGGAGTACTGGAGTACTTTTTCTTTTCTTTTCTTATTCCCAAATCAAAATTCTCATCTTAGTGATAACTTAATACGTGCTCACGTTTTTCCTTCGTAATTTGTTAACAAAATTCTTATGTTTTTCCTTCCTAATTTGTAAACAAAATTCTCAATTGTTAATACTTAATACGTCTTACGTTTTCCTTTCCTAATTTGTAAACAAAATTCCCAATTGTTAATACCTGCCTGATTCGCAGATGAATTTGTGAACAAAATAAAACAATATATTTTCTGTTACTCATTGGTCGCACTGGCCTTTCATTGGCTGTGGCTGTTTTGTATTCCCATCGGCATTTTCCAGCACCTCTGAGCCAGAACCTGGTGTTTTTGGGATATTTTTTGGCGCCGTCTCTGTTGTTTAAATCGAACATCTTGATCTTCTTTAAAGGAGTAAAATTGGTCTAATAACACTAAAGCTAGCTTGTAAATTTAAATTGAATACTAAAATTAAGGAATATGATTTTCTTCGGTATGTTTACGGTATATTAGGAAAAAAAAGGTATATTGGGGTATTTTTCTGTGGTCAGGCGGTATATTTGATTGATAAATCTTGTGAGTCTATCTGTCCTTCGGAAACTAGAGCTGTTAAACGATTGATAGATGATCAATCGATAGTTTAGAATGTTTTGAAAAAACAATCGATACTATCGTAATAGCATCGGGCTCAAATAAATATTAAAAAACCATTAAAACCTTTTAGGAACCTGTCCATTGTAAAAATTAGATGCCACCTGTCTATTTGTTTACAAATTTGTCTTCGCATTTTAGAGCAGCCAATCCAAACATATCAAAAGCGCAACAGCAGTAGATCGATACTATCATGATAGTGGCAAATCCGTCGATAACAGCGGATAGCAGCAAAACTTCGATACTATCGATAGTGCCCTCGATGGTTTGACACCTCTAGCGTGCATAGCAAAAAAAAAAAACATTAATTGTTTGTGTTTTTATTTTTTATTTGGTTCAGCAAACGGTTGTGTTAAGACTCGGCAATTAAAGTTAAACAACATTTCAAGTTGGAAGTAGAAAGGTAGTCAGATCTCCAATTGCAAGCGAAAGTGAGTTGTTGTGTGACTTCTTCTCGTCTCCTCCATTCCCCCCTGCTTCTGTTTCTGTTTTCTAGACCGAGCAACATGTTGCCAGACAAACCGAACTATGAGGCGAGAAAATGGACGTAATCATTTAAACAAAAGGCGTGCGTGTGGAAATCGCAATCACAAGCGTCAATATCCACGCAATAGGCTAAACGGCGGCCACCCGCTAGTCTGCCGCCCTTCCCACACAAGCAGGCACTTGCGCCCGCGCCCGCAGGCGCACACACAGGACGACAGCAGACGACAGACAGCAGCCCCTGCCCGAACCGTAAGTCCTGTAGCCACACCACAGCAGCCAGCAGCTGAGGAAATCCGCGCATTCCCACATATATGGTAGAACCCCAAACCCTTTGGGAAGCATACCTATGGCCAATTTCCAGGCTCTTTCCATTATTAAATTATTAATGCACACTCGCACACACACACACACACACTAGCGCGAGAGTCCACCCCCCATTTCAGCTTTTGGACACATTGCGACGCCTCACGTTGCTGCTGTGTAGAATGTGCAATGTGTGAGACAAACAAAACACCCACACAAATTAGATTTTGTTTCACTTTTCACTTTTATGTGTTTGTTAGCTTGCCATTGTTCCAATTGGTAGGCTGCTGGCTGCTGCATCTGCCTTCCTGCTGGACAGACAGAGAGCGAGAGAGAGCATCATCGGTGGGAGCATTTTATTATTGTTTTGGCATGCATATACATACAAACATACCCTTATAGAATCCCAGTCAACAGTCAACAGTCAGCAGTCAGCAATTGAACCAAACACTAATCGTATCGGGCATGGCAGCGTGTGACATGACCCATCGTTTATCTAAAACGCCTCCTAAGACTTTCGCCTAGCTATCGATAAGATAACAATTCCAAATTAAATACAACAATTTAGAGAGCAAAAGCAAAACAAAACTTGAGCAAAATTCTGAAAAGTCATGAACCACTCCAGGACCAGGAGGTCTTCCCCATGCGACACCAATGCCCCTGTAATCCTCAGTGGATCGTTTAATCATAGGCGGTTTTCCCTATAAGCCCTGGGGATGAAAGTAAACAGATCAGATGATTGATTCATACGCTATGGACTGGCTGACACACCATACCCCCTCATGGTTCATTCACGAGGAACAAATAGTGGCCGTAATTGATGCGCAAATATTGTGACTCCATCTCCACTCACGACAATGGAAAGCGGCGGATCTTCTGTTGTTTATCATCTGTCTGGGCACGTTCAGAGCGAGTCAGGGCAACTATCTGGCCTTGATCAAGGCCTAATCTGTAACTGTAACTGAAGCGGAGATTGGCAGGCGTTTGGCATTGTTCGTGTAACCACAAAATCTATATATACTTTTTATTTATATATATATAACCATTTTATTACATACATACATGCATACAAATATGTGTATACTCGTTGAGAGGCTTAATTTCTCGCTCCCACTTCCATTGATTAGCTAGCTGCTTAGCTCTCTCTCCCTCTCTCGCTTTCTGTCTCACTCTGGCATTCAATTAGAGATGTGCGCGTGACTGTACGATCATCAGAGTAGAGCAGAGAGATGTTTACGCTACGTAACCGTAGCTCGTGTATCGTTCCGTCGAATATAACGGTCTAAGAGTGGCAGCACAGCAGCTGATTTTCACTGTTAATCATTCCATTCATTTGCTTGAAACCGAAATAAGTGGTATGAGAAATGCGAGACCATTCCACACGTTGCCATGAACAATGAATAATGCAAACCAATTTAAATCACGGAAATGCGCAATACGGGCGGGCAAGTGACGGGCCGGACACCGAACGACATAGTGTAGGGGGTGAGTAGGAATGTGGGCGGAACGGAACTAAAGTTGAGGATAAATTGTTGCAAATCGAATTAAAAGTAAATGAAAATTGCTCAAATATTCAGTCAAAATGGTAAAGGGACAACAAGTTCAGTGAAGATAATTAAATTTTCATCGAAATTGATTGATTTGGAATGGAATTGGAAATGGAATTGCCATCAAACGTGTTTCTAAAGCAGTGCTGAAGCCGTCTCGCTGGCTCGCTGGCACAAGCGAAGGCTTCGAAAGAGAGTGCTCAATTACAATTTACTTGTCACGCATTTTGCGACATGCGCACATGCACATTTTCGTTATCTTGTTAGGATTCGATCGCCTGCTCTTACTGCTTAACTATTTGGCATGTTTCTAGCTTTATTCGTTGAACGGCCCAATGGCATTGTTCACTGTAACACACAGTGACGCAGTAGATTGATGCTCGACTCAAGTTCAGCTGATAGAGAACTGTTTTTGTTGTTTTGTTTTGTGTTCTTTGACTGCTGGCAAAATAACAAAAAGCCTTCCGCACCGCTGCTCTAGAGTGTTGAGTGTTCCTCCGCCACGTCGGATCAGGTCCTTCAGGCGTCTTTTCTATCGTTTTATTTTGACAAATTCAATGCTGATAGCTGCCATTCCATCTTGCAGAAACCCTTACCTCCATTATGGAGCCCACTGCAGCGGGGAATCTGCTGGAGATTATGGACCTGGCGCGCACACTCCGCCAGGAGCAGCTCTTCATCCAGCAAGAGCAGACGGCCTTTGGCCAGCTGACGGGGGCTCTAGAGACCAATGCAGGCACCATAACAAAGGTAAATATTAAAACAAACAAAATTACCAAAGTGTTTGAATTACTCATTTTCTGGTTGCCCGTGACAGTTGGCCTTTGTGTGTGCCCAGCAGAGACAGATACTGAACGAGCTGCTGCTGGCCAGGAATGATCACGATCCTCTGTTGAGCTGCAGACGGGCGAGCGCCTACGACAGTGCACAGTTTATGGATGCCAAGCAGGTGCTCCCGTATGAGCACGCCCTCGCCTACGAGGATCTCTTCAATTATCTGTACAATACGCCATATTTGTTGGCCCTGTCGCTGGCCACCGCGGACCGGCTGTCGCTGCTCTCGAGCGGCCAATTGGGGCAGATCATCAATACGATAGCGACGGGCCTGTACGGGAATGCCATCAACACAAAGGATGTGGAGCTGCTGCTGAAGCTGCTGCGTGAACTGATCGAAATCCAGCTGCTGGGCAGCGAGCAGCCCCGCCGGCTGCTCCGCACTAATAGCAGCTCATTTGCCCGCCTCTATCAGCGGCTGGTGGAGAGCCTCTTTTCGGCCAGAATCTTCCTCACAGCCGCCCTGCATGCGCCCCTGATGGGAGTCCTAAGCGAGCACGATGTCTGGCTGGATCTGGATCCGCACAAGCTCATGCAGAGCTTCAGCCAGAAGGAGCGCGAAAGGCGCTTCGGACAGGCGAACCAGGAGCCAGGGGAGCACGGCGAGGAGTACCAGCGGAATGTGGCACGCTTCCATGCGGAGACGCTCGGTAAACTGCACACCCATGCCCAGGTGTTTGTGAAGAGTCTGCAGCAGAGCTGGGCTCTGTTTCCCAGCTCCCTGCGCTGGCTGCTGCAAACGCTCAGCCAGCAGCTGCGGCAAACGCATCGCCACGAGGAGCAGGAGATCCGGCATCTGCTCACGGATCTGGTATTCACGCACTTCATCTGCCCGGCCATTGTCAGCGCCGATCTGGTGGGCATTATCGATGTCAATGTCAGCGAACGGATGCGCCACAATCTCAATCAGATTGTCCAGCTGCTGCAGCGGCTGGCCGTCAACGATGAGGGCAGCGAGCTGGTCCAACTGATGGAGCTCCTCATGCTCGGCGAAACGGGTGAGGATGTGGTGGCCATACTGCCACAGCAGACAGACTTTGAGCGCTCCCAGCTGGCCATCAATCAACGGGAGCTGTCACAGTTTGTCGAGTTCTTTCGGCTGTTGACGTCGCGCGATGAATACGATGTCTCGGCCGAGGAGAGGCAGCGTTTGCAGCGCATTCTAGGCAGGATACCCAAGCAGCAGCAGCCGCAATCCCAGTCGGAAGTGCCAGACAGTCCGGAGAAGCAGCAGCAGAATAACAACAACAACAACAACACCAGCAAGAAGAGCAACAACAACAAAAGTCTGATGCGCTTGGGCAAGGCCAAAAAGAAGCTGGCCAATAGCATGAGCTTCAGCAACAGCAACAGCAATAAAAATCTACAGCCTGCCGTCGAGCAGCTTCCAGTGCCTTTGGCAAATGGCCAGGCGAATGTTTCGAACGTTTCCGCTGCTTCGAACGGAGATCTCGAGCAGTGCTCCAGCCACAGCGGCAGCAATACGAGTCTTAGTTCGTGCGGTGCTCCCGTTGCTGCCGTTGCTCCCGCCGCTGCCCCGGCCCCTGCTGCTGTTGCTGCTGCTGCTGCTGCTGATCATCAATGCAGCCACCCAGATGAGCCTGTGCTCATGTTCAGCATCTACAATGCCTCAGCGAAGAGCAAACTGAAGCCCCTCACCGAGGAGGAGGTGCTCAAGATGAACTGCATCGGTCAGGATGGCAGCAATCTGCTGCCCGCTGTCGCCTGCACCACTGGCGTGGTGGCGCCCTCCTCGAACAACGACGATGTGAGCAGCCTGGAGGCAATGCGACGGCCGCAGGATGATGCCTCCATTGGCAATTCGGATAATCTGGAGGCCATCAGTGAGGCGGCGCACTCGGTGGCCAGTTCGCTGGATCTCGAGGAGCAGCAGGAGCGCGATGTGCACGAGAACGAGGACAATCTATCCGATATGGTGTCGGCGAATGTCTCCGGCCGTGGCACCCCCAATATCAGTGGCCGGGACACGCCCTCGTCTCAAGTGACGGACGGCGATGGCGGTGGCGGTGATCTGGCCCACCATCATGGCCATCACGTACGCGCCGCGAATCCACAAATGCAAAAGATGCTCCTCTCGAAGGCCCGCTCCGACATCGAGGATAAGTTCTGCAAGTTTGAGCTGAAGAAGTTCGAGGGCGATGAGAATGTGAGCATCATTTCGGACACCTGGTCCACGGATGTACTGGCCAGCGATTCGGAGAACACCCTCGATGCCACGGGCAGCGAACGGGGCGGCGATCGTGGAGACCGGGACAGAGATCGCGATCGTAACTTCTCCACACCGCTCATCCCCTCCGCTGTGGTCCTGCCGGGTGACAATAATTTCGTTGTGGAAGCCCTGGCCCGGGCCGGGGCTGGTGTAATCACTGGACCCCACATGGATGCCTCCGATCAGCGCTCGGAGAGCAACTGGAGCACCGATGTGCTGGCCAGCGACTCGGAGAAGTTGGCCGAAATCGATACGGACGATAATGCCAGCATCACGGCCAAATCGGACATTGCTGCTGCCGCTGGTGAAAGGGATGCCGGAGTGCCAGAGGCCCCTGGCGGCGGCGTGGGCGATGACGACGATGAGGACGAACAGACGCCGGGCAGCAGTGGCGACGGGGAGCCAGACCCAGACCGTGAACGGCTGCGCAATGGCAGCGAACGCAGCCAAGAGGATTCGGCGTTCTTTGATGCCGTCAACTCGTATGAGGATGCGCACCATCTGTACCATGGCGCCTCCTCGCTGGCCCGCAGTTCGGTGAGGACCAGCTACCATGTGATGGGCGGCGAGAGCAGCTTCCAGCAGCAGTACAAATGCAGCGGTGCCGAGGGCATTGGCCGGAAGACGACCCCGCTGATGGGCACCTCATGCATGCGACGCCAGACCTCCGCGGAGAGCAGCATCAGCAACCAGAGCCTCAATCTGGAAGAGCCGCCACCGCCGCCGCGAGCCCTGGCCAAGCATCATCATCATCGGGATCGAGATCGGGATAGAGATTGGGAACGCGAGCGGGACCATCGTGAGCACCATCACAAGTCGGCGGGGCTGAAGAAGAAGAAACAGCATCAGCAGCTGGAGCATAAGGAGCACCAGCATCGGGATCTCATCGACTTCAGTGATTGCAGCGAGGACAAGGATGAGCAGGAGCAGCCGCCAGGACTCGTCCAACAGCTGCTGGACATGTTCAACCAGGAGGAACAGCAGCAGCAGCAACAGCAGCAACAGGGCTGCTCCACCCAGTCGTCCGTCGAGCATCGTCGCATCTCCATAGAGCAGCGTTCGCAGTGCATCGATGGGCGGCGTAATGGCATCCTGGCGGGCAGCATGCGACGCCATCAGAGTCTCAATTACGAGAATCATGAGATTATGCTCAATTCGCTGCTGCCCAAAACGGACGATGACAAGCAGGAGCTGTTGCTGTGTGCCCAGACCCAGCAGCAGCTGAAGCTGGAGGAGCGAGCAGCAGCAGCCGCCGCCGCCACCGCGGAGAGCATCAGCAGAGCCGAAGCTGGAACAGGCGCCAGAGGCACATCCAAGACGCCAAGCAAGGCCACGGGGGCCATACCAAAGAGCATTAGTTTCGATGCCAGCGCGGATAAAGAGCAGCAGCCCTACCACCGGGACAGGGACAGGGATAGGGAAAGGGAGCGGGACAGAGAACGAGATAGGGAACGGGACAGAGACAGAGAACGGGACAGGGATAGGGATAGGGATAGAGACAGGGATAGGGACAGGGACAGAGATCGTGAGCATCATAGTGCTGGCATTTTCAACAAGTTGAAGCAGGGCTTCTTCAAGCATCGCCGCGGAGGCTCGAGCAGCTCCAAAAACAATGCCATTACCGCCGCCCCAACGAACATTAATCCGAATCCCAATGCCAATGCTAATGCCACAGCAGATGCGGGGGGATCCCGCAGTGTTAGCTTTGATCCCAGTGCCGCCGCCTGCGTTAGCTTTGGCACCCACTACTGTGATAGCAGCGAGGATATACTGGCCAAGTACAGGCGCAAGGTGAGCAGCTCCAGCGAGGCAACCAATTCCGATTCAACGGGCAACGGAGGAGGAGCAGCAGCAGCAGCTGCAGCGCATCTGCACAAGCATGTGAACGGGGGGTAAGTCCAATGTGCAATCAAATCTCACACCTTGCCGATGCTCTCCTCTCTGTTATAGGCAACTGCCTGGCGTGGCGTTTGGCAGCGTGAAGCAGAAACTGCGCACGGTGCTGTCGAAGACGGATCTGCATAGCGGGGACTTTCGACAGACGACGCCGCTGCGTCCGCTGGATGCCACCACACCGCTGCAGATCTATTTGCAGATCCAGCTGGCGCAGTGCATTAGCCTGCAGCGTTTGCCGCAGATCTCGCACGTGGCCGAGGCGCTGCGTTGCCTCGAGCAGCTGGAGCGGCCGCAGCATGGCCAGCTGCTGGTGGAGCTGCAGCATGACCTTCAGCGCAGGCAGAGCTATCTGCAGTACCTGATGCGGCATCGCCAGCAGCTGCTGCTGCGCTCCGAGCAGCTCGAGCAGCTGGAGCTGCGGCTGAGGAGTGAGGCGCGTAGCTGCCAGCGTTGCCTTATGCAATCGCTCGTCCGGCTCTATCTGGCCTGGGCCCGCCAGCAGGACAAGCTGGAGCAGTTCCAAACCGAATTCGGCCAGCTAAGGGCGAGCGATGAGCGGGCGGAGCTGGTCGATGAGTTCGTTGAACAGCTGCTGCAGCACCTAATAACGAGCGCCGATCTGCTGGACGACTGGCAGGTGGATGCCGCCCGGGAGGCCATTGAACGTATGCTTTTGGAGCTAATGTACCAGCAGGTGATGTTCCCCAACGAGGATGCCGATGTCTCCCGCGACACAGTGCTCTCCGAGCACATTGGCAAGCTGCAGCGGTTCGTACATCCCGCTCATCCGGCCCTGTGCATTGCCCAGGAGTATCTGGGCGAGGCGCCCTGGACATTTGCCCAACAGCAGCTCTGCCATATGGCCGCCTACAAGACGCCGCGCGAGAAGCTGCAGTGCATCATTAAGTGAGTCCTCCCACAGCCGATACACACATGAAACTATTTAATTCCCGCCTGCTATTTCCCTTTCCCATCAGCTGCATCGCTAGCATCATGAGTCTGCTGCGCATGTCCTGCGGTCGTGTGCCCGCTGCCGATGATCTGCTACCCGTACTCATCTATGTGGTCATAATGGTGTGTATATAATCCCTACCCTACCCCACCCCCAAAGAGGCCACACATAAATACATATTTAATCATATTGCAGGCGAATCCCCCCTATCTGCTGTCGACTGTGGAGTACATTAGCTGTTTTCTGGGCAGGAAGCTCGATGGCGAGAACGAGTTCTATTGGACGCTGTTCGGTTCGGTGGTGAAGTTCATCAAGACCATGGATTATCTGGACTAGCTCTTTGTCAAGCGCTATCCTCTCCATCCTGCTGCTACTCCACTTACCACGAGATATTTTTAGCAAATATTTTCATGTAGACATTACCTTTTGTTCGTTACCTTTACCCCCGCCCCACCCGCTGCTATATTTTCTATATGTATATGTTTACCCATCTTACTATATAATGTATATGTTATCCTCCATGTATGTGAACGTGAATGTATGATATTTTTTGTGTAAAAACTTGCAACTTGTTAAAACGTTAAACTTTAAGTTCCACTGCGGCTGACGAGACATAATCCCCACACTACTCCACATACTCGTACATGCATACATATAAGATCTGCTCGAGAGCGACGTATCGGAAGATATGTACATATATCTAAATATTAAGTAAAAATCAATCCAGAAGGCCTCGCCTCATCCATGATACTGTCTTGCATATACATACATACATACATACATATATAAACGGATATGATATATCATAATGCAATTGTATATTCATTCTAATGGCATACCAACAATAACTCTAGAGGAGAAGAGGGCCCTGTCCCTGCTCCTCGGCAATATACAACATTGTACATACATGCATGCATGCATACATACATATATATTTATACAAGTATATCCCATATTTACATACGGTCTAGCCTCTGTCATAAGAAATGCAACTTAATATTCCTTATTGTGCAACACAAAATAATAAAAACAAACACAAAATCAGTCGCCATGTGTGTGTGTGTGCCTCGACATGGCTACATAGCTCCCCACTATTCAGGCCAACCTCAACGACCAGCAGCAGCAGGAGAAGTTTTCCCGAAAGCGTTAATCAGTGGCCCGCATCCGGGGAGCAACAGTTTTCCTCTTCCATCATCTTCGGTCCAATGTGGAATCTCTCTACTCTCTCTCTCTCCTCTCCTGCGCACCTTATTTTCTAGTAGTTCAAAGCGTTTTCGGGGGCTCTCTCATGAATTGCGCTTGACATTTGCGCACGGAAAATATCAGTAAAAATGCCAAACTGTGGGCAGAAGAGCAGCGCTCCAAAGTTCTAGTTCTCAGCGTTTTAGTTGCGATCTCTCCTCACTGTTTTATTGTAAAACGTAATTCATGATGTGATATAGAAAAATCACAACTGTAAATTCCCGATTGCACCAAAAGAATCGAAATAAATACGCCATCCAAATGAAGAAGACAATGGTACTGGTGAAGCCCACACGGATCTTGTTATGTTTATTCACCTCCCAGTCCAACCATGTACCGAGGTACGCCTTCCGTATACCTTTCCGTGTGAGCGGCGATTTAATTTGCATCCTGTCGTCGTCCTCAAGGTGCCGGTTAGGCTGCTTCAACTCGAGGAAGTCGTTGCTCACGGACAGCAGTCGGCAGCGACCATTGCGCACATTGTGTATGAGGGGCAGGTGTTGCAGTGTGTTGTCGTCCCCCTGGATGGCCTGCCAGTGCTTCAGCCGGATGAATCCCACTGAAGGATGGTTCCCCTTCTGCTCCACTCCCTTGGCAAACTCTAGCCACATCCGCTCGCAGTTCTCCACATTTGATGCACAGACGCCAATTAACCACTCGTCCTCCAGCATCGGCTCCCACCAGTGATCGTCCTGGTGCCCCAATGCTGCGGGTGATACTACACACACATTTACACCCAGAAAGCGGCCAGCCAGCAGCAGTGATTGCAGAAACGCAAAAATATACAAGCCGAACACGTTCATTTGGTTTTTAATTTACTAAATTTCAATTGGAATTGAAGTTTTGCAAAGTTTTCGGCTTGACAGATAGATCAAAGTCATATTTCGGATAGCAAGGAACATGCTTAGCGTAGGTTGAAAAATTATCAACAAAGCAAGCAATTGAACATTATGTCCACTATTCGTTAGCCGCTCATTCTCCAAACATAGTCAATATTGTAAGCAACCCAGTCTAGTTAAGATCGGAACAGATTAGAACAGAAACGCAAACAGAACATGTCGCTCGGCCGTGTGTCGGGAACACGGAATGGAACGCTGAGAGCGCTGGCTGCCAAGAAGGTAACGGTGCCGGCACCAGCTAAGAAATCGAGCAAGAGCCGCTCGTTCTACTTTCGGTATTTGGAGCTTTGTCGCTCGAAAAACCTCACACCTGTTCCTGATATTCGAAAGCAGTCATTGGACAAGAGCTCTCTGGAGTTCTACGCCGACAAGCTGAGCGTGAGCGACTGGCTGCTGGTCAACGAGTCGCTGCAAAATGATCTGTGCCTAAAGAGCCTGGTGCTGCGCATGCGGCGCTCCTATCAACACAGTGAGTAGAGTAGTGGTACACAGGGGCACCGTCTGTAGAGCGCGGAAAATATGGGACTAAGGGACTTTTTCCATGCAGATACAATCGATCCCATCGACACGGAGAATCGGGCCCGACTTTTTACACAGCGTCCGGTGGTATACACGCGCTTTATTTTCCGCGGCCTCGTCCAGTCCATCGCCAATTGTGTGGCCAGCAATAAGAATCTGACAGTGCTCCAGCTGGAGGGTCTGCCCCTTTATGGCGGCTACATTGACTGCATTGCCAAGGTAGGACGCGCACCCATCATCCATTCTAGGTAATAACTATTATGGTGCTTCTAGTCGCTGGCTGCCAACGATTGCCTGGAGACCTTGAGCTTCCGCAAGTCCATCATTGGCGACAAGGGGTGCGAACTGGTATGCAACTCGGCCAAGTACCTCAACCGAATTGCATTATTCGATCTCTCCGAGTGTCGCATCACCGCAAAGGGAGCCGTTCACGTTGCCGATATGGTCAAGGTATCGGTATAGCGGCGGTAAAGGTGCATCGGATGAATGGTAACCGGAATCCTTGGAATACCCCACAGATGCAAAAAATTTCCCGATACACGGGGGGCTCCCACTTGGGCTTGGGCACGCTCCTTCTCGCCAACAATCCCGATATCGGGGACCAAGGACTCAAATTGATCTGCGATGTGCTGAAGGAGGATTCCTGGATAAAGGGTAAGTGGGATGAAGCATGCATGGCCTATGCCATTCCACACTCAAATCTCCTCCGATCTCTGCAGTCGTCGACATGCAGGGCTGTGGACTGACTGACATTGGAGCCAATATCATACTCGACTGCCTAGACCTGAACATGTCCATCATGGAGTTCGATTTGCGAAACAACGAGGGAATCAGCCAGCCCTTGCAGCGCAGCATTTGCGACCACCTGGGCACTCCAGACGCCGAAGAGAAGCAGGAGCCAGCGTACGATGTCAGCTTCTTCGACGGGCTGCAGAGTCTGCCCAAGGGCAAGAAGTTCACTATTACCGAGCTGCGCTCGAACAACGAGATGCTTGAGAAGCGGCTGTCCTTCGAGCGGACACTACGCCAGAGGGCTGAAAAGCTGAACATAAAACTCAGCGATCAACTGATGAGCATTGAGAGCACCGTGGGCTCTGAAAAGGAAGAGCAAGCAAATATTTTCAGCTCACGAATGGAAGAGGAGCAGCAGTACTCAAGCCAAATGGAAGGGGAACACAATAGCCAATCGGAAGTGCAGTCAATCATGGACGCTTCCCTCCCCTTCCCTTCCCACATGCTCAACGAATATCTGGAAATGAAGCAAAAAGACCCCATTGAGTATGTCTTGTATTTCCTGCTGCATGCCTCTGTCTGTGCATTGTTTATCCCTTTCCTTTACCTGATTGTTGTACATCGCAGATCACAGAAATATGGCCAGACGATGTTTAGCGGACTATTCAACAGCTCCGCCACCACCCCGGCAGTGACTCCGCGCACCGAGTTTGAGTTCAGCCATTTCGAGGAACAGCAGAAGGCGCAACGCCAGCAGGTCCGAATGGTGCGCAGCGAGATGAAATACGCAGAGCGAAACGTGAACGAAGAAGCCAACAAGAAACACGAGTCAAAGTCGGATCAGGAATTCGGCAACGAGCGCCACGTAAGAGATTCACGGACTCACAGTCCCCTCTGGGACAGTCACAACTACCATTTACCTTCATTTCCCTTTGATTTCTTTATCCCAGTTCAAATCAAAGCTGGAATTCGAGCAGTTCATTAGCGACACTTTCGTAGTCAAGGGCGGTCTGAAGCAAGGGCGTGGTCCCAACGACGGAGCTGGAGACGGCCAGTCCAATTCGATGATGCATTTCGAGCAGTACCGTTGGGAAACTGTTCCTGACATGACGAAGGGCCCTTCGTGTGGTCCAAACGATGGCGGTGGAGACGGCAAGCATTGCACACAGGTACAACAGCGAGGTCAGGGCCCAGTGCGATGCCGAGGAAAGATCGATTGACTTGCGCAGTTGCCATCTTACAAAATTGTTTAAAAATGTTGACTTTTTATTTTATATGCAAAGAAAATTAAACGGCTCTACCGATTATTATGAGCATTTGCATTCGCGTCGTTCCTTCGTCGATCATTCGCTCATCCGAATGAGCTGATTGAAAATTGAAACATGATTCACATGGCATGGGTTGCGTGTCAGGCAGGGTGCCACTGCATGAAATTGAGACACCACGATAACCATTGGAAGGTTTGCCGTGTGAGCTAGCTAATAATAAAAACACACACACACACACGCACGCACATTTGCAAACATTTACAGTAGATTTTTATATATTTTTTTGTTTGTGGTTTTTCCTGTTTTAATATTACAATTTGACTTTCGTTTGTAAGGTATGCAAAATAAAAAAAAAGCAATGACTAATTGAAAAATTCAACTAAAGAAAAAAAGTTGCACATAATACTTTCGAGTGTGGGTGGCAGAGGTTATTGCACAATTATTGGTTTCGTTTAGGGATTGACTTAGGTGAAACAAGGAGAGAGGATTGAGGATCATCGTTATAATAATACAAGGCATCAATAAATTAAGTATAAATAAATAACAAATAAACAATTAATAATTATGTGATGTAATTAATACGCGTACTCGTGTTTGTCCGTGTCTTTCTGTCCGTCCAGTGTGTCCTCTGTCCTATGTTGTCTTTGAGTACAAAGTAGCCGCCACTTCGCTAAAATTATTTAGCGTCCAACGACAATGGACCAACAAGCGTGGAAAATAATATAATATAAATATATATACTTCTATATAAATAGGTTACCCCCACTCCACCGAGCTGAACTTCACCAAGCAGCAAGTTTCAGCAGGTATTATTCAATGCTTGGCTCAACTCCGTGCCGGAGGGGGGGGCGGTTTGCTGACTAAACATTTACACGGGATGCAAGCGAAAGCTTTTTAAAATTGAATTGAATTGCATTTATAAATTTTGTTCGATTGGATGGGTGCCCTATGCCATTAGCAGCTCCTCAGGCAGGCCGTCAGTGTCCAGGGATTTGTTTGACTTAAACATGAAATTGTTGTCGCTTGAGCCCTGGGACTTGGAGCTGGATGTCATATTGTACAGCTCATCGAGATCCTGGCTGCGTCGATAGCTGTTGTTAGTGATAGAATAAATGGAAAAATTTGTGATATATAGCAATAATATGTTTGGGAGAGTTTCTGGTGGAGCTCAGAGCTTAGCTTACGTGCTGAGTGGCCTGCTGTAGGTGGACATGGCCGGACTGGCCGGATTGTTGTTGCTGTTATTGCTGTTGCTATTGTTGCTGTCATTGTCGCCATTCATGTCATTGTTGTAGAGATCGCAGTTGTCCAAGTATTCGGAACGCAGATACGTATCCAGATCATTGTCGCACTCGTCCTCCTGATCGGCATAGTCCTGCTCGTTATCCTGATCCTGTTGCGACTCCACCATGCACAACCATTGCGAATTGTGATTGCGGAATTTCTCCAGCTGCAGCAGGCAAATGAAAAGAAAATTAAGGGCATGAGAACTAGCAGCCCAACTAGCCGCAGCCTTGAACCGAACCGAACCGAACCGAACCCACCTTAATCCGCTTGGCCCATTCGGTGTCGCTGATGGCAATGATATCCAAACAGTAATCGCAAACCTTGCGTATCTCCTCGTTCTTGTCGTGCATGAGATCGATTAGGTAAGCGGGCGATTCGGTCTCCTTGATCATATACTCGCGCGTGCTCTCGTGCCTTAGGATCTGCTGGAACACATAGATAATCTGTAGAACAATCTCATCATCCTCCTGCTTGGCCTTCAGCAGCTCAATCAATGAGATGACCACCTTGGCCCGACAGAAGAGCAGAGCGCACAGTTCGTCGCAGGCACAGGTGCCCAGATACACGATCGTATCGAGCACCAAATCATCGAGACGCGAACAGGGCACCAGCAACTGCCTGATCCAAGGTATTAGCTGGAAGTTCTGCAATATTTGCGAATAGTCCAGATCGGTGAGTGAGAGATTTCCCAATATGCCAAGGCACTCGACAATGAACGCCTCGTCGTCGCAGATGGTTAGAATGCGTGCCAGATCGCCCACATAGTCAATGAACTGCAGCTGCAGGGACTCGTGCTGCGAGAGATTGCGCAGCAGCTTCATTAGAAGGGCATCCTGATACTTGAACGCACGATCCATGAGGCTGTGCAGACGCTGGCCATCGACCATGATCTGGGCATTGCGTCGATTCAGCGATAGATTGATACAGAGGGCAATCAGATCGAGATCGACCTTTACATTCAGATTGAGTATGATCGCATCGGTGGCCATTTGAACGCATTCCGTCTGCGTGAACATCCCCTTCACCTTGTCGTCGAGGCTCATGTGATAGAGTATCTTGACGGCAATGCCGTGATGCTTCTCATCGTTGATGAACATCACCAGCATCGGCAGATAGCCGGCGCCAATCATTTTGCGCCTCAGGCCGCCATCGAAGGAGAGATTGAAGACCAGCTTGAGGGTGACCTGCACCAGGTCCGTGTGCGTGCTCTGGAATAGGCGCGGCAACTTGGACACAATATTCAGCGAGCACATCTCATCCTTGTTGTCGCCCACAATCGATAGCTTCTTAAGGAATGTGCTGACAAGCATCAGCAGATCAATATTTTGGCGATCCAGCGCCTTAACCAGCATCTTGACAATATGCTTGCGTCGCATCTTCTCCTCCAGCTTGACATTCTCGGCCATATTCAGCAACAGATAGAAGGCCACACGCAGCAGCTGCTCCTGCTTCTTGGCAAAGATCTTAAGCTGTTTGTTCAGGCGATCGATCTCCTCCTTCTTCACCTTTGGATCGTTACGATCCAGCGACTCGTTGCTCTGCGCCTTCAATTCGGCTGGCACAGAGCTGGGTGGGTCTGCCGCCACGCTACCGCCACCGCCGCCGCCAGCACACAGCGCCTCGTGATAGCTGCTGTTGAGAATTTGACTCTTGATCAGCGACGAGGACATGGAGCCATGAAAGCTACTCCAGTTGCCAGATTTGGGACGCTGCTTCAGTTCGGGAATGCGTCGACGTGGTGGCTCCATCTGAAAGCACACAAAAATCATGGGAGATTAGGGCAATGCGATTTACAGGAGGATGAGCAGCCAACCTCCTTGGGCTTCTCCTCATTCATGATGTCCAAGAAATCGTCCGTGCTGCGATTTAGCTTCTCCTTGCTGGCCTTTGCCGAATGCGGTGTGGAGGAGCCATTCGGCTGCTTGCGCACATCCAGCTCATTTCTCATTGTCTCATAGCGTCTCAGCTCATAGTCGATCACATCCATGCACAGCGAGCCAATCTATAAAGGGGGACACAGCTAATTATGTTGTTTCTTCCGCGCTATCAGTGGTGTATTGCCCTCACCTTGTACTGCACTATAAGTGGATGGAACTTGGTGTAGGTGGAGAAGCAAAAGAATATATAGATGATGTTCGTCGACAGGTCGAGACTTTTGCGCCAGTCCTCGCGTAGCACACGCGACAAAGCACTAAGGCATGCTTCTGCAAAAGGGAAAACAAACACCATAAGCATCAGAATCGGATCTCTAAATTCTGCAGAAGTTTTTTCGCCACTCTACCATTTTTTTCCAGCTCCTCTAGGTTATCAGGATTCCGTGCCATTTGCAG
This sequence comes from Drosophila ambigua, assembly GCA_018150905.1. Taxonomy (NCBI): domain Eukaryota; kingdom Metazoa; phylum Arthropoda; class Insecta; order Diptera; family Drosophilidae; genus Drosophila; species Drosophila ambigua. Next base: position 1,283,933 of record JAECWS010000151.1, on the reverse strand, counting down.
TATCATGGCCGACCCGCGTATGCGTTCGCCTAGCTCCTCGTACAGCAGCTCCACATACTCGTCGATATTGTTGATGGACACATCCGCTGTGGGCGTAGAAGCGGCCAAAGCATTGCCACTGCCATTGGGAATGGCTGAGCCAACACCACCGTTGCCGCTGCCGCTGCCAGTGCCTGTGGTAGTGCCCGTGCCACTGCTGGACATGGCGGCCACACTGCTGTGAGAACGGGCCGAAGAGCGTGTATGTGAGTTATGCAAGGCAGCCGACCGGCGGCTGTGTGTATTGTTGTCGGGTATATCTGCGAAATGGTACGAATATTGTATTATGTATAATGCTGTATACTTATGTATAATGGCGCAAAGCGAAAAACCTACCATTGCTGGCATTGTCCTTGCGATTCTTCAAATAGAATATGATCTGTTCGACATCGTTTAGCTGCGATTTGTGTATCAGATCGCATTTTTCCACCACTTCGCGGGCCAGAGCAGCCGGATCGGTTTTGGCATTCAGCGAGCGAAGCCTGATGATTTTCTGGCAATGCTATCAAAAAGAAAAACACAAAGTAAAGCAGAGTTGTTAATAAATAATTAGCAATTAATTGAGCACAAGACAAGCGAAACGACTAGACGGGGTAAATGAGGGCAAAGACCCCGCACTGCCGACCGACCCGTCATCGACCCCGTTTCATGCTATCGATTGGCCAGCAGCTCAATGTCAACCGGAGTAGCAGGCCCCACCCCCGCCCCTCGTCACGTACCTTCTTCTCCTCAATCATTGGATTATTGGGCTCCCCAAATACCGTCGCCTCCAGCTGATAGTTGACAATCAGAGCCTTGTCCGTGGGATGCGGCTCAATGGAGCCGCCTTTCCATCGCCTAAAATGGTAAATGGTAAAGAACATAAAAATGGAATGCAATCAGCAGAGGCAGAGACAGAGATAGAGATAGAGATAGAGATACAGATAGAGAGAGGGAGCTAGCATACAGCAGCATTGGATTGTTGGATCAATCATAAATTATGCGGTTCAATGCGTAATGAGGTAATAACTATTCCTTTGTTCTGGACTAATTTTGCTTCATTTCTTTTGTTTTCTGTTGCAAGTTGTTGTTGCAGACACACACACAACACACACACACACACACTAACACACATACACACGCACACGCATAGTAACAAAATGTTGCGGCAAGTGGAAAATCAATAAAGAGCAAACCGCCAGCAGCAAGGTGAGTGGGTTTTTGCGGGGGGACCGGACCACCTCTCTTCTGACAGATGACGCGCAAGTCGTTTTTTTTTTTTTTGTTAATTTTTGTTTTGTTTCTGCTTCTCTGCCGTTTGTTCTTTCACTTCTACACCCACACGGTACTACATACGCACTTTTTAATAAACTTTGCGTCATCATTTGTTTGCATCTCTGTGGATTTGGTTTTCGCCAAATTTGTAATATGAAATCCAAACTCCAATTCCGTTGTGGTTGTTGTTGTGGCTGTGGTTCTGGGCGGGGGGCGGCAGGTGTCACTCAGGCAGCACAAACTGCTTTTTGGCCGTTCTTCCTGTGGGTGCTGCTGCTGCTGTCTCTGCGAATCGCCGGCAATCGCATTGATTATATAATAGATGTAGTGTATCACAATTAGAAGCAGCACAAAGCCCGATATTATTTGAAAAATTAATAACAAAACAAATTGCATGCGACTCCCCGATTCTGGCCCGTTTCGTGTAGGTTTCAAACCATCGAGGGCACTATCGATAGTATCGATATTTTACTGCTAGTCTCTACTATCGACGGTTTTGCGACTATCATGATAGTATCGATTGTTTTTTTCAAAACATTCAAAGCTATCGACGGCTCAACTGTCAATCGTTTCACAGCTCTACCGTTTCGTGTTAGTGTTATACCGTCTGACCCCTAGAACTAAACCAAAATATACTTAATTTTTTTCAAACTATAACGGATATTTAACGAAGAAAATCGTATTCCCTAATTTTAATATTTGATTTAAATTTTCAAGCTAGTTATGGTATTAGACCAATTTTACTCCTTCAAAGAAGATCAAGATTTTCGATTTAATCAACAGAGACGGCGCCAAAAAATATCCCAAAAACACCAGTTTCTGGCTCAGAGGTGTTGGAAAATGCCGATGGGAATACAAAACAGCCACAGCAAATCAAATGCCAGTGCGACCAATGAGTAACAGAAAATATATTGTTTTATTTTGTTCACAAATTCATCTGCGAATCAGGCAGGTATTAACAATTGGGAATTTTGTTTACAAATTAGGAAAGGAAAACGTAAGACGTATTAAGTATTAACAATTGAGAATTTTGTTTACAAATTAGGAAGGAAAAACATAAGAATTTTGTTAACAAATTACGAAGGAAAAACTTGAGCACGTATTAAGTTAACACTAAGATGAGAATTTTGATTTGGGAATAAGGAAAGAAAAGTGTAAGTACTCCAGTACTCCATTGTGTTTCACGTGCTTTTTGTCTGGACAAGTTCGCGTTCCGCCTGAAAAAAATAAAAACAAAAGGTGCCTGGTTCTAAAACATTGGCAGGGAAACGAGCATCAACTGTAAGTACTCACATCTTCTGTCGCAGGCGTCGAGGATGCGTCTGATATTGTGCACCGCGTGGGCGGTCTTTTAATGTGTCCTCATCAGTGGTGCCTTCCTGGGACTTGGTCTTTGGTGGTTCAGGCTTCTCAGCTGCAAGTTGTGTTTGCTTCGAGTTTATGCTGAGTTTACGGTGGCTTTGATTAATTGTTTTTGTTGTTTTTTGAGTGCTGCTTTTGTCTGGATCATCAACGGGGCTTCATCATCAGTTCGAGGGTCATCAACAGGCCTACTAGTCCTTCGCACAGCGGGACTTTCGACGGGATCTGCGACGGGGTTTCTTCGAGCAACTTTTTTTCGGCTTTGACTTCTTGCAGCTACGTGACTTGCGTCGTCGCCGTTTGACACAGGAAGACTTTGCCCGCTTGGACTTGCTCTTGCATCCTTTGCTCTTGCGCTTTGAGGTGCCGCGTTTTTTCATCTTCTTGGCACACACCGCGCCTTCGGGTTGGTTGTGAGAGTCTGACAAAGGCACGGGCGCATCACATGGGGTCCACAAGTGACAGCTGGGGCACCGGAACCGCTGTGCTGGCGTCATATCCCGCCACCGCTGGGCAGCTAGGTTGAGCTTCGCCTTTGGTGAGTACCGTTGGCCCCGCAAGAAATTGCGGTAAGCTCCTGAGGTTCGCACACCATTGTCCTGTTGCCCAACTGACACGTCCGAGTCGTACTCCGACGAAATAGATGAAGTCTCAGAGTAAGACATTATTGAAAGCAAGCACAAATAAAAAAAAAATAAATTCAAAAAAAAAACTCAAAATTTGATGTTTTGTATCGTTGTGTTTGTGAACTGTGTATCGGTTGGAGTCTGGAGTTAGAATGAGCTCAGGTCTGGCCTTTGCTTACGCCCCAACAAAATTTTGGATCAAGTTCGATCTCAGAGCCTCCCTAGATCTTGTTCCAATTCTGTTATTTTCCATGGAAGTTTTTATTAAATTCAATTCATCAGTAAACTATGAAACATATGTCAGTACAGGTACAGGTGCTCAAAATTAATACCCCACTAATGGGGTGGGTGGGCTTTAAAATTCTCCTCCAAGAGGAAACCACAACAACAATTTTTCGGCATGTACAGCGCCAATAATAAACAAATGTATGGGTTGTTAGGGGAATTCTATGACCTCTCGTATGATTTCAAGTCTAAAGATATATCCGATATATCTAGCCAAAGTTAAATGTTTATTTTTACCACATTTTGAGTGCCTTCCACTCGGGAATTCTTTTAATATTTTTGTAGCAAGTTTAGGTACTTGTCAAAGACTTTATTTATGTATTTATTTATTGGTTTTAATGCCCAATAAAACCAGATTTATTTTGTTTGTTATTTTGAACAACCATTTGATAAACGTTGCTAAACATAAAATCTACTGCATTTAAAGCTACTTGAAGAGCAGTGGCAACCTGCAGTGCGGCTCCGTCTCACTGGGATTGTCCGAATAGAGGGACACGGTCCTGGCGCTGAGATCGAAAACGCCAACGGCAATGGTCTTGACCACCTCATCGCAGCTACCGTTCTCCCGCCACACGCAAAACTCTCCGCCAGAGACGTCGCCCAGCATGTGGCGCACATCCTGCTCGCTCATCGGCGGCTTGTAGGTGCCGAATACGCGCATACGCGATACGCTGGAATCGACCATCAGAGCGTTGGCCTGATCCTGGTGTATGCGATCGAATCTGGGAGCGATCGAAACGGTATACGGTAACTGGTGCTGGTTCTGGTGCGGATATCTACTCACTGATTCACATGGTAGTTATGCTCGCCCAGGGGTATCTCCTTGATGTTCAAAAGCGACTCGTTCTTGCGGTCTGGCGATGGCGCCATCTCCACATTGTAGAACATCTGGCGCGGATCGCTGTGAAGGATCCCAAGGAAACACTGTAGACTCTGTAGCAGGGCACAGTCCTTGCGATACTCACGCCAAGAAGGTAAAGTTAATGGAGCAGGCATCGGCTGCGCCCACACCAGCGTCCCTGAGCACCCTAAAGGCATCGTCCACATTGCTGGTGGCCAGCAGCGCTCGTGTCAGGAAGTGTCTCGCTAAAGCGCACAGCATTAAAGATCACTGGATGAAGATACCTTGGAACTTTTGCAGTAGGTGCGGGTAGACTCACGTGTCTTGCCGCTGCGCAGCAGCTCCGCGCTGATTGTATTGATGCTGAAGACCAGTCCGTGATGATTCTGATTCATGGTGTAGCCGGGCAGGTGGCCCGCATAGCACAGGGACATGAAGTGCTCCTCCTTGACATTGTATTTGCCCTGCGGCTTGTCGCTGATGATGTGCGCCACCACAAAATAATAGTGATTCAGTGTCTCCGTGAGGGCATCCTCGGTGTGACCCAAGAGTCGCTACAAACGAGACGATACGAGCGTTAGTGCAACTGCTGGAGCTCCTCCAGGGGGTTTACCCACGCAATTCTTTTGGTTGACAATAATTGTGGAGCAGCCAGTCGGCTGGTTCTTGTTGCGCGGCTGCAACTTCAGGGCCTGCGGCAAGATGTCATCCAGATGCAGCAGAAAGAGCTGACAAATAAACGAAAGGAACACGTTTAAAATTTTAACAATTACTTTGGCTAATTGGCCCACCCTGGCAGAGCGTTTAATGCCTCTGATTTAATATTTGTAAGGCAGTCGGGGTCTGAATACTCAATCGATATGCCTGCCTAGTAATTTATTTATAAGCTAAGTATCCCAGCTGAAGCAATTCACATACGCGAGTAGGTCTACTTATTTACTGTGTGCTGCCTGGATCACAGACATTAATCTGTACTGGCGGGCCTTTTTGGCTACATTTGAAATATTGCAATGGCAAGGCATCGCATCGCCTCGCCATCGTTCAGTTCAGACTCACACCACACACAGCTGCAGCTGGAGCTCGTCATCGATCCAATTCCATGCTAATTATCAATAAACTGCAACAACAGATCGGCAGCACATCAGAGCTGCCATCGAAATGCTAACACAGCTTAATGCAATCATAATGCTGCTAATTTGAATTATTAATTGTCGCCAGCACAGAGTGCCCCCCAGTCTCGGTCTCAGGCACCGTCACAGCAGCCAAACAGAACGCACTGCACCGTGTGGAGCTGCTGATGGAGCTGGGCTGATGTTGATTTAGTTAGATAGATGTACGAGTACGAGATTTTCATAGTTGCGGCCAGGGTCAGTGCGATTTTTGCGTGCAATTAATTGGTCGGACAAAAAGCTGTACGAATGCTGTAAACAAAAAATTATAACACATTATCGAGCAACGAGGCAGCTGCATTGCGACTTCTGCATTGCTGCCCATGCTGCCATGCTAATGAGCCATGTGCTGTGCTGTTCTGTGCCCAATCCACCAATCCCAATGTCAATCGCAGTTCCAATACCAAATGGCAGCCAGGCCATGCCAAGTGAAGCCAAGCAAGGGTTAAGTTCAGATCTGAGGTGTTGGCAATTTGTCAGGCTTCTCTTCTCTTGCCGCTTGTGTGTGCTGTGCCTCTACAAATTGGCTTAAATAAGAAGGAAAAGTCTAGCTTGCACTGCACTGGCAGCTGTGGGGGATATAACTTTTATAGTTCTACCAGCTGCAGGGATAGCTGACAATGCAGCGGCACTTTGTGCACATTTCATTAGGCTATTCACTCGAAATTAGGTCTGTAAAGTGATATTGATTTGGGCTGCTAAAAGATAACTAAAATAGCCCCAAGCCCGTCGTGTATCGGCATAAAAATACCTTGCACTAACACGGAAAGCAAAACCAAAATGAAAGAGCGCTACACAAATGGATTAAAAATCGATAGAGGAACTGCCATTAGCTTATCGTGGGAATGAAATGTTCTGGTCGTAATTTAGACACAATTATTTCACCAGAAACCTGATTAAAAATAGTACAAGGGGCGCGTAAGTCTCAAGACTATAAATTAATAAAATTATAAATTTTACAATTGCATAAATTTAGAAACAAGTTATTTGTTTTTCTTTTATGGCAGGCTATATATGTAAAACATTACCACTATCGATCGTATTTCGAGGTGATTTTAGTGTGCCGAGACGGGGGGGCCCTGCAGATGTCTACTTTACCGCTTGACAAAAGGTTGCTTCGAATCGTAGTACTCTGTGGCTGTGGTAGGGTATGCAGACGATGGCCTGTCTATCACTCTCAAATGCAGCAGGCAGCAGTGGCAGTGGCAGGGGCCGCAAATCAGAACTAGTTCAATGTCTGTGCTCTCTGCACGCTGCACGCAGCACGAGGCAACGGCGGTCAACAGTTTCGTGTGCTGCTTTGGGCACAGTGATCGCTGGCTAAGTGGGAGTCCGCTAAGCTCAGCTCAGCTCAGCAATTAGATGAGGCAGAAGCCCATTTGGCATTGTTGAACTGCGCACGTGGAGGGTGAATCCGCTGCCACTGCATTGATTACAATAAAATTAAATTGGAAAACTAAACTAAACATCTACTAATTGCATTGCTGGATTATCTAACAACATGCAGCCACGGCGGGGGGTGTGAAGTGTACCCTTTTAGCCAATTAACACTGTACAGTTAGAGAGAGAGAGGCGGAGAGAGAGAGCAGTGCACTCGGTGTTGTCATTGGACACCCCACAGACACGCAATGAATGTCCCACAAAGATTATTCAATTGCACGACCGACTCCGCGTCGCGGCGACTTTGACTTTAAGTTTTGGGGGCTTGAGCTTGAGCTTTAGCTTTAGCTTCACCGTTAGAACCTGCCACACTGCCACACTCCCACACGGCGTAGCCTTGCAGTGTCGATTACTAGCGTTAAATTACAATATTTAAGCCAAAAGGCAAAGCCAAAGCCACACCAACCCCAACAATTGTATTCATTTTAATGAGCATTTAATTGTGTACGATAGATAATGCCAATGTGCGAGTGCTCATATTACCTATTAGTCGGTCGTTTACAATTTACAGTTGGAGTGCTAATTAGCTGCCCCAACCCGTACCCCTCTCCGCCACCCAGACCCTGACTAATTGGGATTGGGGCTGGTTATGCTCACCTTATGGAACTCCACCTCCGCACCATCGGCAACGCCCTCCAGTTCGCGTATGTACTGGGGGAAACTCTCCTTCACCGACTCCAGGGTCTCGTTGTAGATTTGCCCTGAAATTAAATGAAATTAAATGAATCATTTCAATCCAATCCAATTGAATCCACTCGATCATCTATCCATCATCTGTTGTGCTCCCAAAAATATTTGTGTATTCATGTGTGTGGTGTACTTACGGCCTTTTGGGGACTGATAGAGGGGCAAGTAGGTCTCGATCAGTGTCTTCGATAAGAGCAAAAAGTTCTTAATCATCGAGCCAAACGTGCGGCCCTGTAAAGCAATTAAATAAATAAATACAGATACAACAAATAATATATAAATATATTTCCATTATAATTAAATGATTAAATGCTTTCTAATTTTGTAACAAAACGAAAACAAACAAAAAATAGAAGGCACGCCCCCCTATGGAGATTTATTTGCAAATTCGTTTTTTTTTTTTTTTATTTAATGGAAACAAAAAATATAATCGATCACGACCGATCGATCGATCGGCAGTGTAAAGAAAACCAACGACGACTAAAACACAACCAGACAATAAAGAAAGAACACAACAAAAACACAACAAAAACAAAACAAAAAGAAACATGAATAATGAATGGGTGTTGGGTATATAAAATAACCTTTTGGGTGGGCAACAGAGACGGACATGGACACGCGGACACGAAAGCGGATAACTCCGTGCCGCGGAGAGCTCCATGCCATGCAAATTAGATCGGATTGGATCTTACAGACGACAAAGCTCCGCCGAGAATATCACGAATCTGCATTAGCATTTAGCAAGCGAAGTCTGCTCTGTTCTGTTCTGTTCTGTCTGGCATATATATACATACATATAGTATATTGTAGATATGTACGGGTAACTGCAGTAAAGATAACCCCGACCACAGTACAGGCGGATAAAGATCTTTACAGCTCTGCTCTCGTTGACTGTTGCGGTTTTGCTGCTCAGTCCCCTGCGCCAAGAATTGCTGGGTGCCACCAGGACATATATATTTATTTATTTATAATTATACATTTATTTATTGCAACTTCACTTTTAAGTGAGGGAGCAACAGGATATAATTTATATAATATAATATAAATATAATAATAATTATATATTTGTATATAATTTGGTTACTTTCCGTTGCCTTTGATTTGGCAATTAAATAAAGCATTTCTGGTCTCTTTTTTATGCTTGATTTTCCTTCCAAAAGGTAAACCAAAATAGTGTAAAAACATCAATGAAATGTTGCACTTATTTGCGCAGAAACTATGGAGCACTGATGGCACATAGCACACAGTAAAAGTCCAAGTAAAGATGGTAAAAATCTTTACCCCACTTAGGCTCTTGCTGAATTATGTGAGGCAGTTCAGAGCAATTTGGAATGCGAGTGCATTGAAGCCATTAAGTCATTAAATCAGGATGCAATATGCTCCACTTATTCCACAAATACTCGTACTTAATAGCCCAAATTACTGAGTCTTCAGCCAGCCACTTTGCGTCACAATATAATCTAGGTAATAAACCCAATAAAAGTCTCAAGGAATTGCAATCTGAAATTCAGTTGGCGTGACCAACCCAGGAGTAGGGAGTGGGGAGTGGGAGTAGGTAGGACTTGCGCTACTTACCATATCGAAGCCAACCTCATAGTGGGTGCCGCGTGTGTAGAGGACGGGCACCGCCTGGCGACGCGGCAGAATCTTTCCAGAGGACATTGCACTGATTGGAGCGATGTGAAGTGGATTGGAGCAGCAGCTGGCTTTGATAACAATTCGTTTGTTTGTTGACTTGGCGCTCTGAAAATGTTATCGCTGCTGCTGGCTTGTATTGGTTTTGTTTGGGTTGAGTTGGGTTGGGGGTATATGTACGTATTCCACGTATCACAAACTAAAGTAAGGCAATAAAACTTGCACCCAAAAAAGAACACAACAAATTTACAATTTGAGATACGCGGGGCTATATTCTTTGATTAATTGCACAGCAACTGGAGAATAAGGCGGCTAATCTGTGTGCGGACTCCACTCGGATTTGGCCAGCTGGGGCTTAGATCTGTTCTATTGCGCTTGAAGGCAGAATTCAAACTGATTTTGGTTTGTTTTGGCGCCGTTGTCCCAGGCCGGGTGGGCCAAGCATTAGCGATAGCAACAGCAACAGCAACAGCAGCAGCAACAGCAGCAGCAGTCAGCAGCAGCAGACGAAGGCGTCGGCGCTGCGGCCGAAGCACTTACTCTTGACAATATCAATCCAAACGACCAAGCAACAAACGAGCCGACTGACTGGACTGACTCTGATGACGCGGCAGCAATGATGACGAGCTGCCGCCGCCGTTGCTGCTGGCCAAAGCAGTGGAGCAGCTGAGCCAGAGCAGAGCGCGGTGACGTCAGCGTTGGCACGCACCACCCACCTGTCCGTTTTCACTCCTTTAAGCTGTGATCGATGGAAATGAATGGCCAAAAGGAGTAGTGGACATTCAGGAAAGACTCTGTACTTCTGCCTTACTATGCCAGGACTACTGGCGTCATAAAGTTGATTATGTGTTGGCTTGGGGCTCTTACCTATCCCATTCGTATTTGCATTTACATATGGGAACCCTGTAGCCTGTAGCTCTTAAGTCAATTAGAGGGCTAATAGGCTTTTACAATTTATTGCTGGAATGGCAGTTTGTTTTTTCTGCATTTCTCGTGCCGCTTTGTCCCTTTCTTTTGGGGGCCCACATGGGATGTGGTTACGTATACGCAATACTCGTACAACTATGACCATGAATATTTTGTATTTTGCCTTTGTTTAGCGTGGACATACATATAAACACGTTTAATTTATTTTCACTCCTACCTCATTTCTTTTCTTGTTTTCTTTTCTTGTCTTGTCTTATTTTCATTTATTGTCTCATTTAAATGAGTTCGATTTTTGCATGAACGGAATTCAACCGCATTCCCCAGTGCCAAAGCCATACTTCTCCCCCCTGCCATGGCATGGCATGGCAGTACATTTCCACGCTGTCTGAGAAGGGTGTCTGAGAGCTGAGAGACTGATAATTAATTTATGGGTAAACCCTACCGAGATGATCTCAAATTATAGATTAATTTTCGGGGCTTGTTGTAGAATTTCCACAGCAACGAATTAAATGCGAATAAATTAAGTTACAATTCAATCAGAGATGTTTCTGCAATATATAAAAATGAGTTGCATTTTAAGTATGTATCTTTTGTATTGTAATTATTGTACCTTTTTTTTTTTTTTTGTTGCTAGTTTCTATATAGCGAGCAGAGCTACGAGTATGAATGATGAACTTTCCTGATGATGATGATGATAATGATGCGATAATGCCGCAGCGCAACTTTCTCAGTGTTGGGCCCCCCCCCATTAGCATCACAATTAAATTAATTTATTAATTTCACACAAACAACATTTAAAAGATAATCACAAATAATACAAATATTATATAAGTGAGAATATGTGATAGTAGGTACTATCTGTAGGGGATATACGAATGTGTGACAATTTCTCAATTTAGAAGACCCATCGATTCGTTGTTCATCGATGGAGAAGAGACCACCCGAGCCCCAAGACGCTTTCATTATTGAATTTTGGAATTTTTGGTATGAACTTTCGTTACGATTTTTATTTGGCTGGCGGCTAGAAAAATGTATGCGCCGCATTTCAATGATAATGAAAACAAAAGTTAAAACAAACAAAAAATGAACAAAAACAACCGCTATGTGGATAAACGATGCTACCAGCAGGGCCAAAGAGAGTGAGAGTGGCTGGCAGAGTGCTAGAGAGAGAGAGAGAGAGAGAGAGAGAGAGAGAAGCAGCGGTGGTGCGGTGCGACGACTGTCAAACGGTGGTTGCCAGAAAATGACTTTTTACAGTTGCTTTTACACTCTCTCTCTCACTGCTAATCGCAGAGACCATGTGCACTTTTTGCTACAGGCTGGGAACACACACTCTTATGGAGCTGCAAAGGGGAGGGGGGATGGGATCATCTGGAAGATATTTATAACGTCTATAACTATAAAGAAAGAAATCCAATATATTGGGTATTATGGTTAGAACTGGACACTGGGAAAGTAACCTTACAATATGCTCTTTAAATTTATAGTTTTTATTGTGCGTGTCAATATATGTATGACATACTATATTGTATGTACATAATGTGCAGCTTATGTATATATGTAATTGTATCATTTGTATCTTGCGTGTCTTAAAAAATCAACTTGCTGCTTGGCCCTCTGTTGCTATTTCAGTTTAATCGGAATTTTTCAATAGAGATACATTCAATTCAATTACATATACAAACAAACAAAAAGAAAACGAAGACTATTTCAATTTCTGCCACAAGTAGAGGAATCCTTTTCCTTAGGAGCTCTGTTTCTGAAGTTGATTAGTTGATAATTAATTGTAGACGTACTCATACGAGTACGAGCAGCAGAAGTATCAGTAATCAGCACTAATCTATCAATCAATAAGCTATCAATCAGTAACCGTTTTGTTCGAAAATTCTTAGATATGTTTACTGCTCAATAAACTGAATTAACTTGGGAAACAGAACAGAACAAAGTGCCTTTGTATATATTATTTATAAATGGCATTGCCACTGCACTCGCTACAGATCAGACTCAGACTCAGATTCAATAAGGAATTCTTATTCTGGAGCCACTTAATATAAGCGGACACATAGGTATTTATACGTAAATAATGTATACGAGTATTTACGATTATGAGCTGAGTTATTGCAATGGTAGGCACATTTAGAAGGGAAGGGAAGGGCATTCAACGGTCAACCTATGCATAGACCGCATCTCTTTCCACCTCTCTCTTCCCCAAAATGCCCCGAGGCGGAGCGTAGGTCAAGAGCTGCGTCGCAGCTTCGTCGGGTCTGGTCTTGTCCGTTCGGTCTGGTCGGTGCTGTCGTATATAAATTTTGACAAAAGAAAGATTTCGGTTTAAACCAATTTTGGCAAGGCGGCGGTCTATAGGCCATAAGCTGATGACAGCCACGGAACAGATCGCGTGCGCGCTTCAACAGAACCAGATCGAACCCATACCCAGCGATAGACAAGGCCACAGCCACAGAATGCACACGAAGAAGCCGCTGCCAAGCATGTTCCACCACCTCCTGCTGCTGCTGCTGCTGCTGGTGTTGTTCTGCTGCGCCTCGGTGACCGCCTTTGGCAACGAGTATGTCCACATCAAGGTGCATGTGCCCAAGGAGCAGGGCGGCGAGCCCGAGGTGGCCAAGGTGATCCATCACTACCATCACCATCCGCATCCGCATCAGCTGCAGCGCCTGCAGCGTGGTCGCTTGGCACCGCCCAAGCCGAAGCATCCCAGTCCGCTGCTGGAGAGCGTCATACTCTCCGATCTGGATAAGCCGCTGCACATGAGCGAGCACGCGGACTACCTGAACCATGCCAAGGAGCTGGCCGCCCATCTCACTGAGTCGTTCAACAAGAAACAGCCGCCACCACCACCACCGCCCCCCAAGAAGAAGGTGAACACCTACACGATCATCGAGGAGCAGCACAGCTCCAGGCCAGTTCCAGCTGCAGCTGCTGCGCACAGTGGCTACGACTACGAAGATCACCCGGAGCACAGTGTGGAGACGTACCGCGTGATTGAGTCCCGCCCGCCCCAGCCAAGCCACCATCAGCACTACCACAAGCAACACCACGCCCATCACGAGGAGGAGGAGGACGAGGATCTGGATGTGGGCTACCACTACCCATCCGCATCCGCATCCCAGCGATCCCATCCGCAGGCGCATCATTCGCATCATATTGGCGGGCCCTATGCAGAGCCCGCGCCCGTCGAGGAGCACATTGAGCAGGAGGTGGAGCCAGGCTACAGCTACTCAGCGCCCTACACCCATGCTGGACGCGGCGCCAAGTCCGGACGGGCACCAGCACCGGCCTACACCCTGGAGGCACCCGAGGAGCCGTCCTCCGCCTACGGCTACGAATACTCCAGGCCGAGCAGCAGTGGTGGCAGCAGCACGGGCTTCCGACCATCACCACAACTGAGCAGCGGCGGCAGCATCGATGGCTACGAGCATGAGCCGGCGGACAGCTATGGGGCGCCAGCACCAGCGCGTCGTCGTCGACCGGCACTGGTGGATTGGCCCGAGGCCACGGGATTCAATAGTGCTGCCCCCGAGACGTACAACGGTGTCGACAGCTACAACGTAGGTCATGTCCAGGGCTACGGCAGCGGTGGCTACCAGTACAGTGGGCCCTATCTGTAGCGCCCAGCCCGCCCTTAATTATAGACTTATTTATTGGGCCTTTTTTTTTATAGTTGATAAGAGTTCCCGAGCAGCCAAATATACATTTGGTAGACCTTGAATGTGCTCGTCCGTGTTTTTGTGTGGTGTGGGAACCGGTTCGAAAGTGGTTCAAAATGCTTCGCTAGGAAGAGCGTAGAGCGTAGAGTGAGAGTGAGAGTGAGAGAACTTCTCGAGACCCGAGACCCTAGCTGCTGGCTACTTAAGCTAATGAAATGAGTTATGTCAGTCAGACGGGTGACCCATATGCTTAAATTATATGTGCATGGGCAGGCAGGTGCGACTGGAAAGATACCCTAAGCCAGCCATGGCCAGGCTGTACATCTCTGGCGCCTACATTTAAACGCTTTTGCTATGGCATTCTCGCGCATTCTCTTTGCCACTTTTCGCTTGTGCATTCGAGTAAATCTTCGCACAACTTAGAGTTTCAGCTGGTCATAATGGAGGCTCAGAGTGGGAAATACTCCTCTGCTGTTGGGACAATAAATATACTGGTATTAATTTATATCGCTGTTCGTTTGCTGTCAAATAAATTGCCAGAAATTCCTGGGTACTAAGTACTCCTGTGCTTGCACATAGCAGGATATGGGTGTTGCCTATCAGCAGTGTCCATCAGCCACTGAAAATGTGTCGCAGTGATAAGCCAGAAAGCCAGTAGCCAGCAGAAACCTGCAGCCAGTTCACGATGAGCGGCCGCTTGGGCCATGTGCTGCACTTTCACCTGCGCGTCTATCAGGTGCTCGGCCTTCATGGCCTGCCCCTGCCTGGGGATGAACGGCCGCGTAGGACGCGACAACTGCTGCGAGCCTGGAGCCTGTTCCTCCTGTTGGGACTGAGCGGCATGGTAACCGTGTGCCTGACCAGCAATCTGGACTTTCTCTACAAGGGCGACATGTTCGGCTGCGTGAACGATGCGCTCAAGTACATATTCAGCGAGTTCGCACTGCTGTCCATCTACGGGGAGACAATGGCCAGCCAGCGGCCGCTGGCACGCTTCTGGTGGCTCCATGGGAAGCTCAACAGGCAGCAGCAACACGCGAGCTGCCGGCTCGCGTCTCAGCCAGCCTCCGTACGCAGCGAACTGCTGCAGTATCGACGCTACCTGATCTCGCTGTACGGCATCCTGGTGGGTGAGATAGTCATCAATATCTGGTTGTGGCAGGTGCAGCCCGCCGACATCCATTTGTTTCTCTTCTGGAGCACATTCGAGCCGCTCGTCTTTATCATGTACCTGCGGAACATGCAGTTTGTGCTGCACATGGAGCTGTTGCGCCAGCACCTGGCCCAACTCGAACGGGAGCTATGCCTGCTGGCCGACTACTCGCGATTTGCCAGCCAAACGGGTCGTAGCTTCAAGGGCTTTGGGCACTTCCTGCGCCGCCGTCTGCTGCAGAAGCAGTGCGTCTACAACGATGTGCATGAGATGTACACCTGCTTCCAGCGGGCCTTTTGCTACTCCACACTGACCGTTCTGCTCTCGATCTACGTGCGGATTGCAGTCGATTGCTATTTTATGTACTACACCATCTACATAGCCATTGCCAATTTGGGTAAGCCACCGAGTCGAGTCGCGTCGAGTCCATTCTGATCCTTTATGTTCGGGTGCGTGCACTGTTCAGATTACTCTCTGATATTGCCGGCCTTGTTTGAGATACCCGCCTTTATCTATGCCTCGCAGAGCTGCATGGTGATGGTGCCACGGATAGCCCATCAGTTGCACAATATTGTCACGGACACCGGCTGCTGCAGCTTTCCAGATCTCTCCCTGCAAGTACGTATGGCAAAGCCCGCTCTCCAGCTAGCTCTGCTCCGAATTCCATTCTTTGTGTCATCTTTATTGAATCTTTTTTGCAGATTCAAAACTTTTCCTTGCAAATCCTTCACCAGCCGCTGCGCATCAATTGCCTGGGCATCACCATCTTGGACTGTTTTCTGATCACGCGGGTGGGTTGAAGAGTCTTACAGGGTCTCGCAATTCAATGCTTTTCTTGCAGATTGCCTGCTCGGTGGGCACCTACATCATCTACACCATTCAGTTTATACCGAAGTTTAGCAATCAATATTGGTAGCATTTCTACTCTATCATGGCTCAAAATGGCTCTCCGCCGTTCTTAAATAAAACTGCGCACACCAATAATAGTAATATTTGCCGATGGAAGATACAAAAGTGCTGAACATGGCCAGAGTAGAGCACAGGCTACTCGATCATTTTTGGGGCATTAAAAAAAGTGTTGCCGCTATGCATGCAGCGTTGGATGTTTTATCAGAACAAGTGCCCAAGGTAATGGCAACAAATTTAAGAATTTCCATTACGAAATTGGTTTTTTTTTGTTTATCTAGCAAATTTATGAGTGGGTGCCGAGTCAGGCAGATCTTCTATTGGCAGCGGCACTTCAAAAACCATTGCTACAGAACGCATTGGGCGACTGCGCGCGTATTACTCTAGAATTGATCCAAGTTTAAAAGTTAATTTAAGTTGTTGGAGTCGAATACCTATTAAGCCTTGGGCTAGGTATAAAATGCATTCTTTCCTGGTTTATATATTAAAGCTGTTTTATATTCATTAAAATTATACATAAATTTAAACATATACAGTACATTTATATATATATAGTAGTGGATGGGAGGGGGTGGGGGGGATGGCCGAAGGGGGGAGGGGGTAGAGTCAGAAGCCGCGTTCGGTGCGTTCGATTATTAAGTAATTATTTACAAATGTGTCTTCCGCCTGGGCGCTAGACGGTTGCCTCCCCCCTCACTCGCACGCTTGCACGCTCTCCTCTCTATCGCTCTCGAGTCTACTGTAAGTTGTGCCGATTGATTGCTCCACAAATTGAGATTATTCTCTGTTCCATTCTAAAACTTGTAGTTCCTTTTGTCCCTTTTCTGCCTTATGTACGATAATGATCTAGACTCAAGTATTATTTGTTGTCCATCCATACACACACACACACACACACACACACGCACGCACGCACACACGCATTCTACTCTCTCTGGGGTAAACTATTGCTAGAATTTCACGGCAAAGATCCGGCGAGTTCTTCGGGGTTGGGAGAGTGTGGAGACACGTGGTGGTGGGAGACTACAGACTATGCATTGGAATTATATTTATATAGATTGGATTGCTTGTTTAGTGTGTGTTTGGAGGGGGGGAGGGCGCGGGGGGTATTCCTTATCGCCTAATCGTATTCATGACTTGATTCTCGTTTCGCAATCAGATTCTCGCGCTCATCCTCATTGCCCTCAATGATGGTTATGCCAGCACCGGCAGAGCCATGGCTGCCACTGCGATTGAGTGGCTTAATGCGATGCACCGTCTCGGTTAGGCCAGAGCCAGTGAGCACCTCCACCTCATCATCATCATCGTCGTCGGGCACTGTGAAATATGGATGCGACGAAACTGGACGGAATTTATAGCCCGTCAGCACGAAGAACACATAGGTGGCCATCTCGCGAAACATCTCGTCCAGCCAGGCATACTGGAAGACCACAGTCATCTGGAGCAGGTCGACAATGATGCGGGTGAAGTAGATATAGCAAACGATCATAATGTAGAACTGGCGGAACAGCTTCAATTTGCGTAAATTGATCGCCGCCTTGCCATCGGTGGCAGAGGCCTCATGCAGATGGCGAATGGACCACACAATGGGGAACAGTATGGCGCCGCAGCACAGCAGATCCACAAAGAAGAAAATGTTGTGCCAAGTGCGAAACTCGGCATCGCTCTGATCCGATTCGTCTGTGATGATTTGGGCCACATTAGCCAGAACCTATCGCAGAATAAACACAAGTTAGAGCCCCCAAAAAATCACTCAAAATGGATTAGAGTATCACACTCACTTGCAGTGGGATGACAATCATGAAGATCTTTTTGTCCTTGTCCGAGAGTATGTGCTTGATGAAGGTCCAGCCAGTGCCGATCAGCACTATGGTTATGAAGAGCACAGCCCCCTTGAGCAGATGGGCGATGTAGTAGAGTATGGCCCAGGTCTCCACATGCTCGCCGCGCTTCTCAATGAAATGATAGTTGATTGAATGGAACATCAGGGAGAGCGACTTGAGGAACACCAGCACAGCCATCAGGTAATGGATTTTATACACAGTGTGCTTGCTCTTCTTCAGAATGAAGACCCAAAACAGGCCGGACAGGAAGAAGAGCAGACTCATCATAAAGTACAGCGCCGGCAGGGGCATCTCCCCCGCCGACAGATAGTTGCCATTGTTGTTCTCCTCAATGTCCACCTGCAAGAAGAAAGCATAGCCAAATGATTAGTTTATATATGATTCCACTCCCCCAAGGGTAGCGTGTGGCAAAACTCACATTGAAGGACACTATTTTGGGCGCATAATAATTGGGACAGGCATGGAAGTACAAGTTGTAGAGGCCCTCATCCCGCAGTGTGGCCACCAGCATGGAGAAGGTAAAGTTGTAATATGTCACACCCTGGATGACTTGCCTGTCCAGCGGTAGCGTCGAGTCCTTGCACAGTGCATTCTGCGATTGCTTGTACGAATTATACATGTTGCTGCTCGCCCCCATTTCAGGCAGACTCTCGCCGGGAAAGGGGCCAAGTGGCTCAGAGGGCCAGGGATTAACAGGGGCTGGTGCTACTTCTTCGCCATCGTTGTCGGCCTTGGTATTGTCGGATTCAGTGTCAGGTGCAGCAGCTGCAGCTGCTGGTGGTGGTGGGAATGAAGCCACCTTTGGCGCTTCCACTGGCTGCTGTTTGGGGGCTGGTACAACATCTTCCTCTTCCTTGCCAGCAGCCTCTGGGTCGACAGCAGCTTCCTGTTTGATTTCAGGCCTCCTCGGTGGCTTGTATATGGTATTCATCAACGATTTTAAACGCTCCTTGTCCAGGGTAAGTTGTTCAGGAATCTTGACTGGTGAATCCTTCTCATTCTCGGGAACAGCATCGTCTTGAATTTTGGCAGGAGCAGCAGGTACATCCTCCTTGGCAGCAGCCGGCACTTTGGGGCTGGGCTTCACATCGGCTGGCATTTCGATTTTGCCCACAACGGCGATGGGCGGCGATGGTTTCAAGACATGTGGCTGTCTCAGCTCTTCCGTATCCATGGGCTCCTCCACTGAATGCTCGTCCATGTCATCGGCTCCCTCGGCAGAGTATGGCGGCGGTATATCGCGGCGCTGCCTAAACAGCGCCGAGTCACTTACCTTGGCCAAGGAGTTGCGCTTGTGACGCGAGGCGATATCCTTGTAGATGTGCATATTGCCCCATTCGGGGGAGCACTTAACGCGCACTCTGTGCATGCAGAGACATGTGTCAGTGTGTGTGTGCAAGCAAGATGTATCTGTGTGTGTGTGTGGCTACTCACTTTAGCTCCTTCAGATCGAGAACAAAGAATAGTATGGGTCCACTGGTCTGCATATTTGGCGGCTCCTCGAGTATGCATTTGTTTTGATGCGAGTCCAGATAGGGATTCAATTGGTCAATGGTGGTCTTGTCCAGCGACAGGCCAAACTGCACGGGCCAAACAACAGTTGTGTAAGAGGAGTTAGTCTCAAGACTCAACGGTTCCACCTTCTACTTACCAAGTCGCCGGAATTCTCTCCATCAATGGTCAGCTTACTGAGCTGCACATCCAGGTGGCCATTGGTGTAGAAGCCGAATGTGCTCAGTGCAATATAGGGGCGCATATCGTTCTGTGTGTGATAAGTGGTTAAAAGAAAACATGAGTTAGGTGCCCACTTCCACTTTCATTGCCGGTTGGGCGACAGGGTGACAGGGGCCTTGGGGGTGGGGCCTTCACAAACTTACGCGAACTTCCAGGTGATGTTTACGCGACAGCACAGCATGGGGAGCGCTTAATAGTGTGACAATAACTAGCAAAACTATTGATTTAATATCTAAGATGTGCGCCGGTGGCACCTGCTTCGCGAATATCCTCAGCGCACGCATTTTTTTTGTTCAATTTTCGTCTCGCTGGATGGTGTCGTCTCGTGGCACTTTTGTGACTCTGGTCCAGAATAGACAACAAATTATTATGTGCCTGCTTCGATTGATAATGTCGCAATTGATTGGTTTCGTTTGACACTACAATTTTGAATTTTTCACACCTTTATCAGAATTTATTAGTTTTTTTACACAATTATTTAGTTTTTTTTATCAATACGCAAACTGGCCAGTGTGACCGCGGATTTATCGATCAAATATACCGCCCTGACCCTCATAAATATTCCGAAATATACTTTCTCACGAACTGGCCACACCATCCACATACAACAATTAGAGGTGGAGAAACATCGATGAAAACAACGATGCATCGATGTTTTTAAATTTTATGGAAACATCGATGTTTTATGGCGACTATCGATGTTTTTGCAAGGTTAATAAAGTAAGGGAAGTGCAGAAAGTATGTGTAAAAATATATTTATAAATTTGATTATTAACTGTATTTAGATGTTTTTAGGTATTCAACTTATTGTATAGGCAACGTCGGTGGATGTGTGGCAACATCGTGCGAGTCCGAAAGGACTTTCATCAAGGCTGGACAGATCATATCAGACCGTCGCACCAGACTAAAAGTTGATTTCGTAGATAAACTTATGTATCAATAAGCACCAAACCATTTTCTGTTAAACTTATAGAATAATTTTTGTATGTTGATCTCATTGGATTTGTTTTTTGTTTGTTTTGCTTTTACGAATAAAGCTTTTTATTTTGTTATAAAATGAACCAAATCTTTTCAATTAAATAAATATAATTAATTAATATAATTAATTTAATTAATTAATTTCTGCACTTCCCTTACTTTATTAACCTTGCAAAAACATCGATAGTCGCCATAAAACATCGATGTTTCCATAAAATTTAAAAACATCGATAATTTAATTTATCCAATAAAAATTAATATAATTAATTAATTAATTAATTTCTGCACTTCCCTTACTTTATTAACCTTGCAAAAACATCGATAGTCGCCATAAAACATCGATGTTTCCATAAAATTTAAAAACATCGATAATTTAATTTATCGCAAATAAAAAATTTTTTTCTATTTTTTAAAACATCGATGTCCACGAACATCGATGTTTCTCCACCTCTAACAACAACACATCTATACCACTGTTGAAAATTGGGAATCCCAGAATTTTGGGACTATCCATTCCTTTTGCAAGTCATTTGCATTTTTATGTTCAAAATCCGGAAAATCTTAAAAGAAAAAAGACAATTTAACCTCCGCCAAATGCTGCAAGGAAATGAAGGAGATCTGGAGGGGGTGAGGGGACCTAAACGAACCACGACCCAGAAGCACTGCAAATTCCCGCACCAAATCTTAACGATGTCAGGAGCATGGCGCAGATTCGGCGAACCTCAGAACAGGTCAGGCTGTTGTGGTTGCCGAGTGGCGTCGAGACAGCGAGGTTTTTCCAAAAACTCTGCTTGGTTAAAGCCGCGCCGCCAAATGCTAAATAAGAGATGCAGGAGGTGCATGGGTGCATGGGGACCTTTACCGAACCACGGACTGCACCATGAAGCACTGCAAATTCTTGCATCAAATCTTAAACCACTCCATAAACTGCACCATCTGCGCTCCGTTCTGCCAGGGTTGTTGGTGGCGACGCAGGCAGTGGTGCGGGAACCTCTCAGCAGCAACAGGGAATCCAGGCTGTTGTGGTTGCCGAGTGGCGTCGAGGCAGCGAGAGGTTTCTCCAAAAACTCTTGCTTCGCGCATGCATAAGCCGCGCCGCCAAATGCTGCAAGGAAATGAAGGAGATGCTGGAGGTGCATGGGTGCATGGGGACCTATAAGCGAACCACGGACTGCACCATGAAGCACTGCAAATTCTTGCACCAAATCTTAAACCACTCCATAAACTGCACCATCTGCGGTCCGTTCCGCCAGAGAGCCAATGTCGGTGGCGGCGCAGGCAGTGGTGCGGGAACCACCCAGCAGCAACAGGGAATCCAGGCTGTTGTGGTTGCCGAGTGGCGTCGAGACAGCGAGAGGTTTTTCCAAAAACTCTTGGTTCGCGCACGCATAATCGACGCCGCCAAATGCTGCAAGGAAATGAAGGAGATGCTGGAGGTGCATGGGTGCATGGGGACCTATAAGCGAACCACGGACTGCACCATGAAGCACTGCAAATTCTTGCACCAAATCTTAAACCACTCCATAAACTGCACCATCTGCAGGAGCATGTGGTGGGCGGAGCAGGGATGGGGCGGAGGCTGTTTGATGGGCCCAAATGCTGCAAGGAAATGAAGGAGATGCTGGAGGTGCACGGGGACCTATGGAACACGGACGCACCAGAAGCACTGATTCTTGCACCAAATCTTAAACCACTCCATAAACTGCACCATCTGCGCTCCGTTCTGCCAGGGAGCCAATGTCGGTGGCGGCGCAGGCAGTGGTGCGGGAACCTCCCAGCAGCAACGGGGAATCCAGGCTGTTGTGGCTGCCGCAAAGGCTTTGAGGGCTGCAGTCGGT
Organism: Drosophila ambigua; assembly: GCA_018150905.1. NCBI lineage: Eukaryota > Metazoa > Arthropoda > Insecta > Diptera > Drosophilidae > Drosophila > Drosophila ambigua. The sequence goes on along the minus strand of JAECWS010000151.1, from coordinate 1,261,547 downwards.
GGTGGAGCGGGTGGAGCGCAACCCAATCGCCAGGATGTGCCCGACGACCACATGCGGCATTTCGAATAACTGCTGATGCTCCTGTTGCACGCACAAAAGTGCAAACTGCGAGAGAACCTCAACCCGAACCGCAACGAAGACGAGTCCCAAATGTTTGTTTGATTTGTCCATTGTGTGTTAGGAAATAATTTGTATTAAATGCGTACCGTGGGTATGGGGTCAGAAACACGCCTTACTTACCCGAGAGCTAGCAGGGCGGCAAAAAGGCGGATCATAACAATCTAGAATGTAGATTCTACATCTTCTCCGCGAAAAGTGACGTACTGCACAGGGAAAAGTGTGTGCGAGCGAGAAAGAGAATAAGCAGCATAGGAATAGCGTCAGCAGCGCTGCCACTGCAGACACGACTCACACGTTCCTTCTCGTTTTTTTTATTTTAAAGTTTTTTAAATCGAAACACTGCGAGTACGTCACGAGTGAAATACGTGCATTTAACTAAAACTTGTGACGTAGAGCTGCTGCGCTGCATTATATCGAACGTTGCCGCCGGAACCTCATTCCATGTAAGCCATTGGGGGGGCATCGAGTGCTCCTAACTTGCGACGCGGTTGCAGACCCAGGCGCGGCTTGAACTTGCCATCGCCCAGCATTACCTTTGGCGGCACCTTTTTGCCCCGAAATGTGGCCACCTCGAACGAGGGCGGCGGCGTTATCTTGGCCGATTTGTGCATATCCAGTGGTATATGCCAGGCGCCCTTCTTGGTGGCCGTGGCCGTGGCAGGAGCAGTTTCTGCATCAGTATCAGTAGCCGCCTGAATGGGTTTCACCTGAGTGATGGACGCCTCCAAGGTGTCCTTGCGCTTTTTAAAGTACACCACCTCCAGGCCAAGGGTGATCATGGCCAGCACCAGGCCAAAGAGCGTGGCTATGAACACACCACCCAGACTCTCCAGTGTGATGCCCTCCTGGTCCTCGGAGAGCGGACAATTGCGGAGATTCGATTGATTCCAGTACCTGGTCTTGAGCTCCTCGAAGAAGCGATCCTTCTGCAGCTCCAGTATAGCATAGCTGAGCTCGTCCCCCAAATGGCTGCCCTGCTGGACGGCCACCGCATATGGCTGTTCGGCAAACACCTCGCCCACCTCCGTCAGGTTGCAGTTTCTGGTTATCTCGTACTTGATCTCCGCCGCATCATGGATGAACGCATAGTCGGCATTCTCGTGGGCATCCACATTGGCGAAACCCTGGCGGGCATCCATCACCGGGCCCGAGCTGTTGATGGCCAGCAAAATGTGTCCGTACTGCTCCTTGATCGGATAATCCCAGATGCGGAACTTCTTAAAGTCCTTGGAGGCATTCAGGGCCAGCTCCTTCCACATGCGGTACAGCGTGTCCTCCGCAAACTTCATATTGATGAAATACTGATGCGTATCCGATTCCATGACGACCGTGTAATTGATGCGCGACTGGCGGGCCAGCTGCTCCAGCGACTGCACCGGCGTCTGCATGCGCTCCACCGTAAGGAAGGCGGCCAGATTGGCCGTAAATGTGGCCAGCATGAGGACCACAAATAGCCAGTAGGCGGCCACCAGCATGCGGCCCGAAATGGCCTTGGGCGCCTCGCCACCGCCCTGCGGCGTGAACGAGGTGAGGGCAAACCAGAAGCTCTCGCGCAGCGTAAACTCACGACAGGCATACGGATAGGCGGCCCGGTTGTTCCGCGAGCTATACGGCGAGTACTTGTCCATGAACCAGATCATAAAGGCCGTGCCCACCAGGGCGGCCACAATGCTCAGCCACACCTCCAGCCGCAGGACGGTCATGAACTTGAACAGCGACGTCTTGCGCACGGGCTTGCGGATGACAATCGAGATGCCCGTCTGCTCGTAGTAGGGCGGCAGGAAATCGATGACCTCCTCCCGTTCCGAGTACATCTTGAGGGCGGCAATGGCAATGTCCGTTTCGCCACGCACGAGATCACCCACCACCCCGTCCCATTCATTGTCCGCGTTCACCTCGCCCATGTGCCCCGTCTGGGGGGCCACGATCTCGTACTCAAAGTTGAGCTTCTGCGACAGCCGCTGGATAAAGTCGATGCAGTAGCCCTCCCAGATGGGCTCGCCCCTGCGGTCTAGCAGCAGCTCGCCAGTTCGCTCGTTGCGCCGCAAGTAGCTCCAGGGTATGCTCTCGGCGGTGCCAATGCGAAAGAAGCGACGCGCCGGACTGACTGTCTCGTTGAGCAGACGCAACGTGCCATCGCCCAGGGTCGACCACACAGCCAGATCTGTTTTGGCCTCATGCTCGCTGGAATAGTAGCCGGCGGAGATGTTTACCGCAAAGGTGAGCGCCGGCAGAACCACTGCTGTGGGCTGACCCGGCTCCAATTCATCCGGATACCGTTCCACGGGCGGTGCAAAGGTCAGAAAGTTGCTCCAGTGCACCCAGTCCAGCCAGGAGCCAGACTCTCCTTCGGTCTGGGGCTCGTTCTGGGGCTGGGGCTCGGGTTCGGGCTCTGCTGTGGCCAGCTCCATCGAAGAGTACGAGGAGGAGGAGGAGGAAGTGCCATTGCACTCCACGTAGATGGGCTGCGGCATCTCCGGACTCACCTGAGCCGCATTGATCAGACTCCGAAGGACATTCAGCAGCATGGCCCGCTGCAACTGGGAGAGCGAGGGAGAGAGAATAATGAAGAGAGAATGGAACACTGGACAGGGCTGTGCTCTTACTGTGAATCCACTGCCGCAATAAAGATCCGGCATGGGCATGGACCTGCATATGGCACGAGCATTCAGCGTAAAGCGATTCGCCAGCTCCGCCTGGCGCTTGTACTTGAAGACCCGATCGCGTGTGTCCACAAAAATGAAATGCCATTCGGTGGGTCGCTGAAATATGCCGCCCTTCTGCGCCTATCACCCGGCCCAGAGAGCAATCAATTCAGTGCACGCAAGTCCGGGAAAGGAATGCCAGAACTCACCCTATCGAAGAGTGCATTCATGGCAGCACCACGTGCAAACATGGCCACATAGTTGGGCGTGGGCCTCAAGCCTCTAATGCGCTGCACAAAGTCCCCCCGCGGATTGTCGCTCGAGCTGGCATCGAGGATCAGCGTGCGAAAGGGATACCCAATGATCATCTGCTGCATGGCCTCCTCAGCATCGCGTGCATTTTGGAATACCATTGCCACATTATTGGCGCGCTTCTGGCGCATGAAGGCGCCAAGCATCTCCAGAAAGGGTCGCAGCATGCGCTCCAGCCGCACATAGGCAATGCCCTGGGCACGCAGCAGATTGTAGCCCTCCGCCCAGTGGCTGTAGGTGAGATCTATAACGATGCTGATACCCTCGCTGGCTAAGATCTCACAGACTAAGTGCCAGAGAGGAAGAATTTTGGAGTGGAAATCAATCTAATCGAACAATTTGTGGGTCTTACAGCGTTGCATATCGTTGCCATCTTTGGAGCGTGTCAAAGGCATGGAGACATCGGCCACCTTGATATCCAGGCGCATGCCTTCCAGCTCCTTGAGCACCACCACCATATCCGCATCGAACTCTGCACGCTGCAAGGGCTCTATCCAGAAGGCTGTGGATGACAAAGCAGACTTTAGTTTTGTGTCCGTGGATCAGAGGGATATCCGCCGCACCTATCTTGAGCAGCTCCTGGGCGCTGGCCAGAGTGCAGCAGCCTGCAGTCAGTAGGAGCACCAGCAGCAGCACCAACTGCACCATGATGAACCGCTTGCCGTGAGTTCTGTTACCGAATTGGCATTGCCATTGTTATGCCTGCTTCTGCGACTTGTCGCTGCTCGTTGACCTGCGCTGCCATAATTGTTGCAATTATAAATACGATACGAATGGCAGGCAGGCAGACGGCATGCAATGCCCATCAAAACCGGGCAACTATGAATATTTAAGGACCGCCACAGACAAATGGCTGTGACAGGCCCCACAGCATTAAAAGCATTCAAGACTGTGTTGTGGCTTGAACTCGCTTGGCATTCCCTTTCCCTAAATAGAACAAAATAAAGAAAATGGATTTTAATTAATTTTTGATGTAAATGCTGGAGGACACCCAATTGGCTGGGACTGTCGCTTGGATAGATTCTCCTTCTCGTATGTTCGCTCCATAAAATGCCAAAAAACAAAAACTTTTTGCTTTTTCATTCTTTGTAAATATTTAAGGAGCACATTAATGCAACACACAAAAAATGGCTGCAAGAGCATTCAAGATTGTGTCTTGAATTCGTTCCTTGGATATGCCAAAACAAAACAAAAAACACCATTAAATATATTTTGAAATAATTGTTTTTAATACTTAAGGAGCCCCTCTGTCCCAACACACAAAACCTTAATGCTTGTGGCTTGAATTCGATTCATAGATTATAAATTTTAATATTGAAGATGTCCCTTCCAAGTAACAAATTATTTTTAAAACAAATATATACATATATATTTTTGTAATATTTAATGAATATTTCAGATGATCCCCACACAACACCCAACTGGCTGTTGTATTACAAATTTTAGTTTTTGATTCGTTACCATTTTTTAATTGTTTTGAATGCATAAGGACGTGGCACTTAAAAATAAAACATTTTCTTTCTTTTAATATTTTGTATGAGTATTTCAGAAGATTGTCCCCCCTTCCCCATGACACATAACATTAAAGAGTTTGGCCTGAATTCGTTCGATATATACGTATATTCTTAGAAAAGAAAACAAACTCTAATATTTAAATTGTTCTTTGTTCTTTGTGCTTACAAATTAAATCAACTTTCTATAGTTCTCTATAGTTATATTTAGATATAAATACATAGTTATAATACATATACATCGTATCGTATCGTATCGTATCGTAAATGAAACATTTGTTATTTGTTATTCATGGTGAATGTTTGTGTGAATATCCGTCCCGTCCGTACATACCTTAGACCTTACACAACGAAAAATAAATACTATACAAAACACTTCATCACTTCACTTCACTTCAAACGACGGTGTCAACGCGTCTTCTATGCTTAAGTCTTAATAGGTCTATACGTAATAATATTTCATAGTTCTCAGGCTAATTATATGCAAGTCTACATATTGCTGGGATAAATTCAATAAAAAAAAAAAAAGAAAAGAGTTAAAAATAAAAGCATATTTTCTTCAGTGAAAGCCTTAAAAATTTCTATCTGATGGGATGAATTTACTACATAAATCTACATGAATGTGAATGAGATAGAGATAGAGAGAGGGAGTGGGGAATGGGGAGTGAAATAATTTGCAAAAAAAAAAAAAGAAGAGCCGCTGTTCGTTTTGGCTATCTTCAAACGCCAACCAAGTCAAGTGCCATGCAAATGTGAGAGTATAGACTCGATATCCTCAATTTCCATGGCATCATTTACTTGATTTTCCTGCTGCTGCTGCTGCTTCTGCTGCTGCTGCTGTTCTGTGCTGCGTCTGTTTTGGCGACTTGTGGTGCTGCTCGAATGAGAGAGAGAGAGAGAGATGACAGATATTAATGTAAAGATTCCAGTGGGAGATTCCACCACATGCAAGATATTCACTTACATGGCCGCCACTTCCAGATCATTCTCATCCTGCTGCTGCATCTGATCGCTGCGAGAGCTAATGAGCTTGTCCGCCACTGGCGTGGATGTGGCCATGGGCTTGCCACTGATGGCAGCGCCTCCCACTGCTGGAGCTACGGCTCCATTGCTGCTGGTCAGGCGGCGTATCCGCTTCTTGGGTATATTCCTGATCGAGCTAACCGGCGGCTGCCGACTGCTGATGCCAAACATTATGGGACTGGCCATGCTCATCGTGTGTATCTGATTGTCCTCCATCATGACGCGCATGTGGTAGTTCTTGAAGTAGCTATTCGAGCGTCGCCTTAGCTTTGGACTCTTGCGCTTGGGTCCCGCATCCGCATAGACCATGCTGTAGGTGTGCTTCTCGCGGCTTCTGCTCAGACACAGATCTAGCTCGTAGTCCACATCCTGATCGTCCTCCTCCCCAACCTCTTCGCGTGTGGCCATCTCCAGCTGCATCTCCTGCTGCTGCTGCTGCTGCAGCTCTGGCGATGGCTGTGTGGTCTGTGCCTCGGCCACCATTGGCAGTGTGGGAACAACCGCAGCAGCGGCAGCGCCAGCAGCAGCAACTCTACCCTCTGGCTGCTTCTTGGCCGCCGATAACTTGTTCTTCTTGCTGGCCGCTTTGCCATTGGTTTTTTTTGGCTTCGTTTGCTCGTCATTTGGCGTTTCTTTGGGCTCGACATCCTCTGGAGCGGGAGCTGCGTAAAAAGAAACAATTTCCAAATGATTATCAGTAACCCTTTCGATTCACTTCCCACTTACTTTTATTGTCTATCAAGCGCGATGAGCGTCGCGTTGTGATCCTGGCTGGATCCGTATTTTGTGGCTTCTTGGGGCGTCCACGTTTCTGTGGCGCTGGCTGTGCGGCAATCTCCATCACTTTACGTGCCACATTCACCCTCAATTTGGGCATCTTTAGGGCAGGACTGGCTGTTGCCGCTACAGCTGCAGCTGCTCCCGAGTAGGAGCAGGGCCAGGGCTCTTGCTTCTTGGCTGACAGATTCAGTGCGTACAGCAGGGGATCCAGATTCCGTTCAGGCATCGCTTGCGTGGGCGTGGGCGGGGCTTCTTCTGTTGATGTTGGGAGATCGTGTGCTGGGGCTGCAGGAGCTGCTGCTGTTGCTGTTGCTGCTGGGGCTGCAGCCGTTGTTGCTGTTGCTCCTGCCTTTTTCTTTGTCGTCATGTTCTTGGGCTTCTTTTGTATGGGCGGATTTGCCTGTTGGGCCGTCTCTCGCATGGCTGTCAGCTTCTTGGGTTTCGTTTTCTTTGGCGCTGCCTTGGCTGGCGGATGCTGCTTCACCTTGGCCACAACGCGCTCCCGCTTCTCGAGCAGCAACTGCTGCATTTGGTCGCTCATCTTCGAGGACGACGACGGTTGCTCCAGCTGCAGCTCCGACTGTTGCTGCTGCTGTTGCTGCTGCTGCTGCTGTTGCAGCTGCAGGCGCTGATTCAACTTCTCGGCGGAGCGTGGCGGCAGTGTCAATTTGATGGTCCTCAGTGGAGAGTTCACAAGAGTTGGACTAACTGCAGCACCGAATGCAACCAGGGAGGGTGCAGGCGCCACTAGAATCTGCGTGAGTGGCGGGCGATCCTTGCTGGGCGTCAGCCAGTTCCTAATGGGGTACCGCACCTCCCCATCCTGGCTGACCAATTGCCCCGGCTGGCTATCAATGGCCAGCGGCTGGGCCATCGCTGCCGCCTTCAGCCACTCCTCATCCTCGGTGCTGCTGATGTTCGACAGATTGTCCAGGCTGAGTCGCACTGTCTGCTGGCTGTCAGCCGCAACTCCGTTGCTCGCCCGCTGCTGGCTGTTCCTGCTACCCTGCGACGAGGATGATGTGGAGGAGGCGGAGGAGGACGTCGAGCTGCTGGAGGAGCTCGAACTAGAGCTGGACGAAGACGAGGAGCTGGAAGAACTAGAGCTGCTGCACGCCTCCTCTACCACGGATTCGGGCAAGCCGGGCATCAGCTTATAGTGGGGCGGTGCCGCCTCCATTTGCTGTTCCAGTGCCAGGGACAGGGCGGTGGCCGCCTCGATGCTGTCCACCGCATCGCTGCCAAAGGAGCGCACGCGTCGCAGCACAGTGGGTTCGATGGCCAGACGCTCGGCACACAGCTCCACAAAGCTGAGCACTGCATCATCATTCGGATCAAGCTCTTCCTGGACGACAACTTCCTTGGGCGCTGTTTCTGCTGCTGCTGCTGCTGCTGCAGCTGCTGGTTCTGGCTGCTGTTGCTGCTTTGTTTCCTCCCAATCCTCGCGCTGATGGATGGCGCACTGCGCATTCGCATCCGTATGCTCGGCCTCGTCCGGCCGATAGTAGCTGCTGCCCGATGAGTAATCCGTTTTGGCGGCACTGCCCAGCGGTGTGCCCGGCCCATGGCCAAATGGTGTCATACGGAAGCCGGGCGTTATGGCGCTCATCTGTGGCGTGTCCATGATGCTCTTTGTGTCCGAACCAAACAGAAACGAGCTGGTGGGCAGCTTGCCATAGGGCGTGTCCAGCGGTGGCAGTATGGCCATGCCACCGGGCGTGGGCGGCACACCCATCGATCCACCATGTGCGGGGCCCATGCTGCTCAGTGAGCCAATGGGCGGCTGCTTGAAGGGCGTATCCAGTAGCATGGCCATATTGGCGGCTATTTCATCGGCCTCCTGATTTAGCATGAAAGGAGGCTCCGCGGCAGGCTCTTTCCCTACGACGGGAGCGGCTTCAGTGGCAGCTGCTTCTGTGGCTGTGGCTGCTGCTGCTACTGCTGCGGCTTGCTTCTTATCCTTCTTGGCCTTTGGCTTCTGGGGCGTCGTTATCTTAATGCTAACACCGCCGCCGCCCGTTTCTGGCTGCTGCTTCTTGGCTTTGCCGGGCCTGCCCTTGGGCTCTGGCTTGGCCTTGGGCTGGGTCTCTGGCTTGGCCTTGGCCTTCGGCTGTGGCTCCTTTTTCTTTCTGTTGGTGGGCGTCACCTTGCGGCGGTTGCGTGTTTGCTTGACAGTGGACGGGGGCGCCTCGTCCTGCTGCTTGGCATTGATCTCGCGCAAACGATTCTCCAGTTCGCTGCTGGAGCCAATCATCTGGCGCTGCCAGGCAGCCAGCAGATCCTGGCCCGCATCGGCTTTGGTCACATCTGGCGGCTGATTCTGTTGGTTCTCCTTGCTGGCCTCGGCGCTATCATTGGCATCCAAGCAGCTGGCCGACGTCGCTCCAGCCTCCGCCTCCCCCTCGATATCCGTTTCGTTTGGTGGCGCCGCCGATGCTACGGGTTCCACCTCCAGTGCGGGTGCCTGGGCAATGATCCGCTTGCAGGCATTCACCGCTGCCTGACGTTTCTGTTTACGCTTCGGCGTCACAGCAGGCATGGCAGGAGCCGGTGCCGCTGCTGTGGCTGCTGCTTCCGATGCTGCTGCTGCTTTTTGTTTGTTTATTTTCTTGGCCGATGAGGCCCTGATCACCGTCTGATTGCTGCACTCTTCCATCGCAAACAGCGGCGGCACGCCATGTCCCGTATCATTGGCACTCACATCGGACATGGAAACGGGCGCCAGGGCCAGTGCCGAGCCGGGCAGTGCTGGTATTATTTCCACATTATTGATGACAGGCTTCTCGTTGGCCCTGCCAAGTCTGCGTGTGGACAGCGGCGTATTGGCGATGCTGTTGCTGTGGCTGGGATTCTGGGGCATTGCGTGCGGCACTTTCGGTGAGAATGTCAGCGTGCGGACGTGCGAGGTGCGCTTGCGGGGCGTCGATAGGCTGCGGTAGGCCTTCACATTGATGATGCCCGATGTGGAGGGTGTGGCCCGTTCGATGACCGTGCGGGAGGAGTCCAGCGAGGCGGGTGGGATTGCCGCTTGCCCTGCCAGAGGCTCCGGATGATGCCGCTCCCCCTGCTGATTGGTCTCTTCTTCTACTGCTGCTGATGATGCTGCTGCTGCTGTTGCTGGCTGCTTCTTTTCCTCCATTTCCTGCTGCACGGCACCTGCACCCGCACTCGCGACCCCATCCGTTGCTGGGGCTTCATCGATTAGCTGGCTGGGCGGCTGCTTTTGGGCACTGTTGATGATTATCGCATTGGGCGGCAGCTGATCAGCCGTAAATGTAATGGGCTCCGGCAGGGAGATCTCTATGTGCGAGTCCTCGGCATTGGCGAAGGCATCCGGGCCCAGCTGCTGGGCCACCCACTCGTTGTTCACCAGAAACGGCAGATGCGACAGCATGCCACCGTTCGAGTAGAACATGGGAAAGGTCAGCTGCCCGGTGGTGGCATCCACGCACACCTGACCCGCGGCGGCGGCCTCTGCCTCGGTCAGGATGGCCCCAGGATCGAAATTCAGGTTAAGATTCTCACTGGCAAAGCTCACATTGGTGGAGGCACAGGCGGTGGCCATCTTCTGGACACTCTCATTCGAGTTGAAGACAATCAGCTTGGAGATGGAAAAGTTGGGATCATCACAGGCATTGGCCGCCACAGCAGTGCGTATGATTAGCGGCGTTTGTGGTGGTTCTGGCTCGATCTCTGCCTGTACCCGTAACTGTGGCTCTGCCTCTGGCCCTGGTGGAGGAGCTACTGCCGCTGCTACCTCCCCTAGGCCTTGGCCTGGTACATCATCGGCACCGACCACCTCCTGGATGACACGATCGAATGAGGGATCCTTCTCGGTGGCCTCCAGTATGTTGCGCACCAGGCCATCCAGGATGGCATCACAGCTAACTGTGGGATTGTTAACCGTCACCGTTTGCAGTGCCACATTGATGTTGTTGACCAAAGTCTCACGGAAGTCGGGATTATTGATAATGGCCGTTGTTAGCTCCTGTGCGGCAGGGAAGAGAAATTGCATTAAATGTCATCCAGAGATTGCTTGCCTCCCACTTACGGGCATTGACTGTGGGGTGAGCATTAGCTGGAAGGGCTCCGCCTCGCCCTCGCCATAGGGTTCGGGCTCGTCGTTCTTTTGACGTGGCGTGGAATTGTTGCACGGCTCTAGCGGCATTTGCTCTTCTCCTATATCCTCGCTGGATGTGCTGCTCTCCAACTCCTGCACCTGCTCCTCATCCTCCTCCTGCTGCAGCTCTTCGTCGTCGTTGTCCGCTTGGCTGGCCAGAAAGCTGCTTATGTGCGACTTATCGCGGTTGAGACTGCAGCAAATGTAGGGCGGCAGCAGGCGCGGACGCTTCCTTAACGAGGGCGATGGCGAGGATGCGGCCGGTGATTGTGTGCGTCTGAAATTAAACGTTTGCCGGTTGAGAATCTGTGGCAACAGCAGCCCTAGTCTCTACTTACATGCGTCTCCTCTTGCGTTGCGCGTGGCTGGTGGCCTGGCTGGGTGTGCTGGTGGTTGCCGCTCCCGCTGCTGCTGCTGCAGCTGGCTTGCTGCGATCCATGTTCATCAGCTCAAAGACACGCTCGGATAGCTTGAGCTGTTGCAACTGCTGGCGCATTTCCAGCGGCAGCTTCTGCACAGTCTGTGCCACTAAGGGGTGCAACAATATGTTAGCTGTGCTGCGAGGAGATGCGAGCGCTGTGCAATCCGCTTACCCAACCCAGTGATCTTGACATGCTCGCATATGATATCCTCCAGGCCGCCATTGAGAAAGTTGTGCGTCTGCAGGCCCTGCTTGAGGGCAACGAATTCCTGCCGCAAATGCGGCGATGTGCTGCACAGTGTGTGAGCGGCCTTTTTCAGATCCTGATTGACCAGGTAACCTGAAAGCCAAGCCACAAAAAAAAAAAAAAAAATCAGCAAAATTACAAGTGTTTTGCGGGCAGGATGTAAACAGTAAACACAGGCACTTACCCAATACCAGACGAGCCACATCCGAGTGCAAAACAATTGATTCCATGTCTGCTGCGCTGCTCAGCGGCACATCTTGCAACACACTCTAAATAATCGCCAATGTATAAAATAAACGCTTGTTTGGTTTGGACGCCTCTTCCTCTTTTCCTTCTTTGGCTCTCCGCTTTGCTTTTGCTTTCGCTTGGCTTGCCCTCTCGTTTTGTTCGATACAACTGTGTTATCGCTTTTCAGCACGGTGTAGTCAGTGCTGCCCACTTTTCATCAGGACAAAAAACCGTTATATTGGACAAGAGACAAAAACAGATGAAAAAAAGCTGACAAATTTCAGAAAAATTAGGTTTACAGTAAATGGCGTTGTTATTATCCCATTTTCCCATTCAATTTCTGCAATGTTTTCAACTACTCCAAAATATCGCTTATTCCATTTTTCTTAGCGCACAAGATTTTGCTGACAGGTAAACATTTTAATATCAAGCCGCTTATTGCAATTGTGATAGTGATTTTGCAATAGCTGAAGTACAGTTTTGCTCTTCTGTCATCTATGCGAATCCAAGCCAAACTAATTTAAAAAAACTCAAAATCCCCGCTTGACGCAATTTCAAAATTTGTCCGCAGATGATCTTCAAAAACTGCATGATTTGGCGGGAAAAAAGCGAAATCGGCAGCACTGGCATGTCACAACGGTTAACATTATGTACATGCTATGTTAAGATACTTTTGTATTTTGGCAAAATATTCGCATAGTTTTTTCTATTTGGTAAATTGCATTTAATGGCAGCCAAGGCCACAGCCAGTGATAAGGACGAGGGGGGCCAGGAGCCAGAGAAGGCCACCCCCAACGATAAAATCGAGCCAAGGGATGCCAAGGAAACCGATGCAGAGTCCACTGAGAGCCCGGCGAAACGAGATGCCGCCGCCGCCGCCAGTGGGCGCAAACGTAAACGACATTTGTATAACTCCATTCGCAGCCAAATGGAGTTTTATTTTGGCGATGCGAATCTAACCAAGGATCGCTTCCTGCGACGCTATGTAGACCAGGATCCATGTAAGTGTCACAGCACAGGCACGTTAATGCACGCTGATTTTCAACATTCTTGACTTGACTTGACAGATGTTCCCCTGGAGATCTTTCTCACGTTCAACAAAATGAAACCCCTTGCACAGGATGTGCAGCAGATAGCCAAGGCATTGAACAACTCCCAGCTGCTGGAGCTGGATGAGAGCGGCCTGAAGGTGCGCCGCAAGACCAAGCTGCCCGACCAGCGTGATGTCAATGACAGGACGCTGTATGTGGAGGCATTGCCGGCAAATGCCAGCCACGATTGGCTGAAGGAGGTCTTCAGTCGCTATGGCCCTGTGGCCTATGTATCACTGCCCCACTATCCGGGCACCAAGAAGATCAAGGAGTTCGCCTTCATTGAGTTCGAGCGCAGCACGTCCTTGGAGAAGGCGGTCAAAGCCTTTGCCCAGGTCCAGGGCGTTCTGTCCCTCGACACAGACCCAGCCGTTTTGGCCAGCGTTCGCTCATTCCAGCAACAACAGCAGCAGCAGGCCAAAAAGGTTGATGCATCGCAGGAGGATGCCACCAAGCGAGGTCGCAAGAGAGACGCCCCGTGCAAGACCAAGGAGGAGGGCCATCATGATATTAAGCGTATAAAGCTGGAACAGCAGCCTAGCGAGACCTCCACGGCCGAAGAGACTGCCAGTGAATCGGACCAGGAGGCAGCCTCAGCCGCGGAGGAGGAGGCGTCCTCGCAAGATGATCAAGCAGCTGGCGAGGGCGCGGGTGAGGCTGATGCTGATGCCGACGAGGCAAAGAAGCGTCGCCGCAAGCGCAAGAAGAAGGCCATCATAGACAAGCCCAACATTGATCGCTCTGCCGTTGAGCTGAAGGTTCTGCCAAAGGCCAGCTGGTGCAGTCTGCGCAACAAATATCTCAATCTGCAGCGTCGCCTGGTCGGCGAGGCCAAGGCGAAATTGTGGCGCGAGTCGCAGCAGCAGCAGCTGGATCCCAATCAGCCGCGCAAGCGTACACCCATGCAGGCGGCGGGCAGCCAACAGCTGTCGGAGACCAAGACTAACAACACAAACGCGAGCGTTGGCGGCGTCGTCGTTGGTGGTGAGGAGGGCGAGCCGCTAAGCGATGTCGATGATGGCGGTGGGCCGACGGAGGCTAGCGTGCCCGTGCCGCCAAAGCGTCGCAAGGCAGTCCACAAAATGAATATGAATTTCTATGGTGCCGGTGGCGGGGAGACGGATGACAGTCGCAGTGCCGTTAGCACCGAGGATCCCTCCCAGGAGCGCACGCCGCTCTTTAAGTACGAGCCGGGACTGATTGTCGAGTGCATCCTGCATGAGCCGTGCACCAATATCAAAGAGTTCAAGGCAGATATGCGCCAGTATACGGATATCAAGTATGTGGACATTAAGGAGGGTGATCTAGCGGCCACCTTGCGCATGGCCACGCCCACAGCCGCCGAGGAGCTGGTGCGCCAGCTGAGCTGTGCCGAGCGGCAGCTGAAGGTGCTTGATGGCCAGGCGGAGACGCAGTACTGGCGCAAAATCGAACAGGATCGCGAGGCGAAGCTCACCAAAAAGGTGCGCGTACAGCAGAAACGTGGACGCGAGAAGGTCTCTAAAATGCTGGCCAAGCACACAAAATTCGATGACACCGATGACGATGTGGCTGTGGCCAGTTGCGAGCCATCCTCTGGGGCACCAACAGAGGCATAGTCCCCTGCCACATAGCTTCGTTTATCGGAAAGTAATAAATGTGGTTGGATTTGTTGCTTATATTCTATGCTTTTGGCTAACAAACAGTCATTCTTAAACCTATAGATTAGATCCCATAGATATGTACATCTGTTAAATGTAGAGCGAACCATCGGCTGGGCCCAAATAGTGCATCGATATGAGGAGAACATCGATGATGGTCCAAACGCCGAGGCCGCCGAAGCTGAACAGCTTGCCAATGCCCTCCTGCCAGTGGCCCAAATAGAAGCGATCGGCCCCAAATCCGCCCAGGGTGAGGCTTATCAAGAGCGCTGTGCTCCAGCGATAGCCCTGCGTCCAGTTGCATTTTAGATTACGTGTAAACGAACGATTGCCCAGACAGAGCACATCCTGGTGGACGGTGCAATTGGTGCGATAGAATTTATTGCAATTGGCACGCTGCAGACAGCTCTGCTGCCAGAGCTCCGTTTGGTAGCAGTAGCGACAGCTCATCTGACGCTGAAAGCTGCGCTCGCCCTGGCACTGCACGTTAGTGATGGCCTCGCAGGTGACGTTCACCTCGCGTCCATAGAAGCAGCCATAGTTGTAGCTGCATCGGATGCAGGGAAACTGCAGTCGGTCGCAGGGCGTCTCTCTATCGAATGGACATAGCATGTTGTTGTTGCTGCTGCTGCTGGTGTAGGTGGTTATGTTATCGATGGATCCACCGGAGGATGATGCTGATGTCTTGGATACCATATTGCCCAGGGCGGGCATAAATACTTCGTTGTCGTTGTTATTATTATTGCTGGCGTTGCTGTTGTCCTTGTGGTCGCCCTTTGCATCGGATATATCCATTTGGTTGCCGCCGCTGGCCGTCTCGCTGTTCTTGATGCCGTTTAGCACGAATATAACGATGAGCGCTATCGCGGAGCGCCTATTCACGACAATGCATTGACGTTGTGGTCTCATTTTGATCAACAAATCTTCGAAAGAAATTTAGTTTAATTGTTTTGCTATTCATGGACAGAGAACACTTAACCCGATGTCGACCACTGGGTATTTAAATATACACACCAATATTATCCGACTTAAAAACAATTTTAGCCCAGTTCGGGTGAAAGATATCGCAGTCATTTTTGTTTTGTAAGTTGAGAGGAAGGTTTAATCTATGAGATAAATTTAAAAACAGCTTATTTTCCGCGATATAACTCAAAGTTTTTACCTTTTTAAATAGAGCGGCGCTAGGTGGGTTAAGTTTCTTTTTTTTTCTTGGTACATTTACAGTATATTTCTGAGGGTCGGTCGGTATATTTTAACGATACATCCGGGGTCACACTGTATCTTGGGTTTACCCAAATTAATTATTAATTTATTTTCTTTTGTTATTTACTGGTTACTAACCTGATTAAATGGAGCGGAATAAATTTTATAGCAGCCAATCCAAGCATATCAATCATACTATCAATCATACTCGATACTATCATGATAGTCGCAAAACCGTCGATACGAGAGGCTAGCAGTAAAATATCGATACTATCGATAGTGCCCTCGATGGTTTGACACCTCTAGCCGGCAGCAGTTAAGTTATTAATAAAATGTCGCAATCAGGCAACAACAATGTGCAACGTCTGCATGTCAACAGGCGTCTGCACAAGATGGGGCACACATACAAACACCCATTTCCCAAATTCAGTCTGCCGGAATGCTTTGGGTTCTACAGCATAAACGAGCAGAAGGAGTTGGAGGATAATGCAAGCAGTGCAAATTACCTGTGGACGCCGCCAAAGGAATCCTTTCCCATGGATCTGAAGGCCGGCTATGAGAGCGTCATACGCAAGACAGATCAGTCGGGAATTAAAGATTTGGGACAGCTTCTGAAGTACATTTACAACCATCAACAGCTGTTGACAGCGACCGAGTCCAAATCGCTCTCATTGCACGCAGACTTTGTAGCCTGTCGCGGCGTTCTTCGGCTACTCATGTGTATGCCGTACGAAACGAGGGACGATCTATGCGTGCGTGCAACCATGCTCAATGGCACCATTTACATGGCCAAAATGGAGACCGATCAGCAGCGTGAGGAAAATCTAACTAGGACTGAACGCTGCACTGCTATGTGCTCTTGGGGCTTCAAGTTCGAGCAGTACATGTTGTCATCGGCGCCCAATACTGCGCCCGACACAAGCCTCCCCGTGAATGAGGCCGTGGAGTTCAGTGCAATGTTTCGCTGCTCCTTGCAGGGAATGCGTTTGCTGTATGGTGCCGAAATGGATGGCATCATCAGCAAAGATCCAATGTTAGTTTTCAAATATTCAAAATTCTGATTGCCGTTTAATATATTTTAATATTTCAGCAATTTCAATGATCCGCAAGCCCTCAAGCACGTACAGTTTGTGGAGCTGAAGACGGGCCCCTTTGATGCCGATAGCCGCCAGAAGCGCTCATTCAAATTTTGTAAATCGCGCACCTGGTGGAGTCAATCATTTCTGGTCGGCATTAAAACCATTATTGAGGGATTGCGCGATGGTGACGGCATGTGCCACGACATTGTGCACCACGATGTGGCAAAATTGGCACGCAACATGCCCTGGAGTCCGTCGGCCATGTTCATATTCCTAGAGCAGTTTCTCAAGGAGCTTAAAAAACTGCTCGAGGCCATCGATGATCCACAGGCTGTGGTCGAAATTGAATTCCTGCCGCACTCTGATAGCGTCTACTATCGTGTACTCAGGTCGGCCGAAGATCAAATAATACCCGACTGGTATCGCACTCTGATGAAGGGTGAGACCTAAACGCACGAAAACGAAAACCCAAACCCTGCCCCTAAAACCAAATAAGTACAAGAGCTAACAAACAGTTATAGTTTCTGTGAAGCATTCACAAGTCCTCGATTGTCTGTGGAAGTTTGTCGCTTGTCTCATGCATGTTTCAATTGAAATATTTACTATTTCATAATAAAGAGTGTGTGTGTACAATATATATAACAGTTTATGTTATCACATTCCATTCCAGTCACAGTCACTTGAGGTCGCTGGTCTCTAGGAGCGGCACAGCTCTGTCCGCATCAATGGAGCTGCTGCCGCTGTACAGCGTGTACTCTGCCGCTTGTGTGGCCGTGCTGAGGGGGCGACGTCTGTCTGCCAATGCCGTTGCGGATCCTCCATAATAATGCGAGCCACAGCTGCCAGTGGATTCACGCTTCTCGATGACACAGTCAAAGAAGCGTGATAGCTTTACGGCATCTGTGGTGCCGGCGGCTAGACTGCGTGTATCCCTGCAATTCAGCCAGATTTCTTCGGCGCCGCATTTGTCAGCTTAAAACAAAAACAAACGGAGTATATTCAAAAAAGGAATACAGAGAGCAAAAGAGTAATAGAGAGAGAGACGACACGAGACCTATGCCACCAGCCTTTTTCAAAGCAGTCTTGGGTTGTCGCTTCTCATCGATGAGATCGAGCTTGGTGCCCATCACCAGTATGGGCGTTTGTGTGGCGCCCAGGAACTCCTCCAAGTCGAAGCGGACGTGGGAGCACGAGTCTGTGGAATAGTTGGCCAATGGGGATGGCGGCATTGAGCTGGCACGCGACTTGTACGTGTCCTTGCCCTCCTTGTTGAGTATCTCGTGCAGCCAGTCGAGCAGCTGCTCCTGCGACTTGCCATTCGTCAGATCATGGACCAAGATAATGCCATGCACACCAGAATAGAAGACGCCGCGAGTATTCTTGTGGCTCAGTGAGCCTCCAATATCGAAGAGCTCCACGAAATACTGGCTCTGGCGGGCCGTGCCCTCCTTGAACTGATGGATCTTCACTTGGATGTTGCAACCCACCGTCCAGCCGGGACGTGTCAGCGACTCATTGTGGGCAATCAGATGCGTCAGGCAGGTCTTTCCCACCCCTATCCAAGGGCATTACATCAATTAATTAGTTATCAATTGGATTAGTGTACTTGACGCAAATAAATACCTGAATCGCCGACAATAACAATACGTACACGATTATTGGCCATATTTGTTTTGTTTACATTGGCATCGGCGACTGTCGATAACATATACCGAAATATACCGAGGCAAAAAAAAAACGAGATTAACCCACTTAGCCCCGCTCTATTTAAAGAGGGCAACACTTTGAGTTAAACCGCGGAAAATAATACATTTTGTGAATTCTTCTCGTAACATTTCATGCTAGTTAGAACTTTATCCGATGGATGAATAAATTTTCTACAAAACTGGCTAACTTGATATGGTTACTCCCATTTATTGGGTTTGCTTAAAAAATATAAAACAAAAAACAATCAATCGATCCTGTCCGGCATATCTCCTTGGCGTTGCGCTTGGACTTGATCTCGCTTTCCATCATCAGCTTTATTATGACCACGCCCTTGCTTAGGACCGCCCCCAAGGTGCTGCATGCCGTCTCCGCATAATTCGTTACGACCGCGTCCTTGCTGATTCGCGCATACCTTAACACTAGGTTTGGCGATGTCCTTCTCGACTTTCACCACCCGGATGAATTTGTACTGGGATAAGGAGAGATAAAAGTTTTGACTATCCAAGAGGGAACAGTGAATGCACGAATCACTCACGCTGTACGTCTTGGCGAATTCGGAATTCGAATTTGACTCGTGAATCTGGTTGGAATTCTTCACATTGCGCTCTGCGTATTTCTTCTCGCTGCGTACCTTTTGGACCTGCAACCGTGACGCCTTCTGCTGTTCCCAGAAACGGCTGAGCTCCGTTGGGTCATGCTCGGATTGGCTGTACTGTTCCTCAGAGTCCTCGTCATCACACAGCGTCGAACGGTCACTCGATGGATCGTTCCGCGGGGACGATAAATCGCTGCGTGGAGACATTTCCGGGCTGGTCACTTGCCCGCTAATCTCGGGAAAGGGAAAAATGCAGAGACGGAGACACACAGCAGAAACAAGAAACATACTCTTTGTGATCTTCTTCGTTCATTTCCGGATATTCATTAGGAATGTGGGACTGGGAGACTTCCGTGCCCTTGATTGACTGCACGTCGGATTGGCTATCGTGTTCCTCTTTCATTTGTCTTGACTTTCGCTGTTCCTCTTCCATTTGGCTTGGGTTCGGCTGTTCCTCTTCCGTTTGGCTTAAGTTCGGCTGTTCCTCTTCCATTTGGCTTGAGGACTGCCCTTCCTTGTCAGTGGCCATGTGGCTATCGATGCTCTTTAGTTGATTGCTGAGCTTAATGTTCATCTCCTCGGCCCTATGGCGTAGTGTCCGCTCGTAGGACAGCCGCTGCTCAAGCTGCTTGGTGTTCGAGCGGAGCTGGCTAATAGTGAACTTCTGGCCCTTGGGAAGACTCTGCAGCCCGTCGATGCAGCTGAGATCGTACTCCGGCTCCTGTTTCTCCTCGACGTCTGGGCTGCCCAGGTGGTCGCGAATGTTGCGTTGCAATAGCTGGCTGATCCCCTCGTTGCCGCGCACATTGAACTCCTTTATGGCACTGTTCAGGGCCAGGCAGTCTAGTATGACATTGGCTGCAATGTCAGTCAGGCCACAGCCCTGCATGTCGACGACTGCAGGGATCGGAGGAGATCTTAGTGTGGGATGGCATGAGCCATGCCATTCCCACTTACCCTTTATCCAGGCATCCTCCTTCAGCACCTCGGCGATACACTGGAGGCCTGGGTCTCGAATGTCCGGATTGTTGGCGAGAAGAAGCGTGCCCAAGCCCGAGATAGATTGATCCGACTGCTTCCGTCCCTCTGTGTATGGGGATACCTTTTTGATCTGCGGGGGATACCAAGGATTACGATGCCGATGCACCTTAAACTTCGATATACCGATACCTTGATCATTTCGGCCACGTGAACGGCTCCCTTGGAGGTGATGCGACACTCGGAGAGATCGAATAATTCAATACGCTTGAGGTACTTGGCCGAATTGCACAGCAGCTCGCACCCCTTGTCCCCAATGAGGGACCTGCGAAAGCTCAATGTCTCCAGGCCATTGTTGGCCTCCAGCGACTAGAAGCAATGACACACAATGATGGGTGTTAGAATGATCAGATGATGGTGGCTCGGCCTACCTTGGCAATGCAGTCAATGTAGCCGTCATAAAGGGGCAGACCCTCCAGCTGCAGCACTGTCAGATTCCTATTGCTGGCCACACAATTGGCGATGGACTGGACGAGGCCGCGGAAAATAAAGCGCGTGTATACCACAGGACGCTGTGTGAAGAGTCGGGCTCGATTCTCCGTGTCGATGGGATCGATTGTATCTGCATGGAAAGTCCCGTAGTGTCATAGTCCCGTGGTCGCTTAGTATTCCGACACTCTTTCTACTCACTGTGTTCGTAGGAGCGCCGCATGCGCACCACCATGCTCTTCAGGCACTGATCACTGTGCAGCGCCTCGTTAATCTGCAGCCAGTCGCTCACGTTCAGCTTGTCGGCGTAGAGCACCAGAGCGGTGATCTCGTCGGAATTCTTTCGGATCTCTGGAACAGGTGTGAGGTTTTTCGAACGACAAAGCTCCAAATACCGAAAGTAGAACGAGCGGCTCTTGCTCGATTTTTTTACCAGTGCCGGCACCGTTACCTTCCTCACCTTCCCCGACACGCGGCCGTGCGACATGTTCTGTTTCTGTTCGATATACTCGGAATATGATAGCACAATCGTATGGCAAAAAGTCGACTCAATATTCAATGGCTTTAAAATTTGTCATGATTTTTTGATTGGTTTTTCAGCGTCTAAAACAGGGATGATATTCACATGGGTCACCATTGTGACCGTGCAATTATCGATAACAAATATTGAAAATGAAGTTGAAGAAAACTTCAACTTTGGTTAGCTATATCTTAAGGTATATCCATTCTATCGACACGAATTAACATTCGTATGAAAAGTCATGTAATTCTCTTTTTAACCCATTAATAAAACCATTTGTACATATCCCCGCTACTAATGCACAGTGAGTCAAAGAAACGCAATTTTTAAATTAAAAAAAAAATGTTTTTGTGGTTTATTGCAAATTTTATATGTGGGTAGGATATCTTCTCATCCAGACCAATAACCTAATTTTGATCTCGTGCTAAGTATAAGTCAGCAGACTTAGGAGAGCAATATTGTCCTGCGAATTCTGACAGAATGTTCAGCAAAAACGGAGATCAGAATGCCAGAGCGCTCTGCCCGCTTAAGCTTTTGTTAATGAACCAAAACTAATAGACCCCAGTAAATTTGTTTAGTTTCTATCGCTTTCAGTTTAGATCGTGTGTTAAAAATACTTTTGGAATCCTGCAAAAATTATCTGAAATTTCGTAATTTTGTTGTTGTTGCAAGCGCGTTTGCAATATTTATTTAATGTTGCATATACATACATATGGGTAGGTGTATATACGTCATGTGTTGGTGTTTGTGTGTGTGTGTAAATTAAATTGTTTTTGTGGTACAAAAGTTATAACAAAATAAATAACAAGAAATTATTTAATACATATTACTCAAACATACATTATATACGCGTAATGCAATCGATGCACGCATCCCCTCCCACGATTGGCATACATTTTGGTTTACCAGGTGACGTCCCGTCCCCATCCTCCCATCCTCCTGCAGACCCGCAGGGCAAGGGAAGTGGGATGCGGTATGCGGGGACTGGGGGACTGAACTTAAACTGAACAGAACAGAACTGAAGTGGATGAAGTGGATGTACATGGATGAGATGCCAAGCCGCTCAGACATTGGTGGGCGCATCCATGCCACAGATGACCGACTTGACCACCGCTGCCGCCGAAAGGGCGGCAAAGTTCTGCCACTTGCGTGTGGACATGCCATCCTTGTAGTCGGATATGCCCTTGACCAGAATGAAGCTCTCGCGGCAATTGCCAATGATGCTGTCAAGGACGCTGCTCATCTCCACATCGGTGGCCAGGAGGCCGTACTTGCGGGCAAACTGAGTGCGCAGATCATCGCTGCGCACGAGATCGCGACCCGAGCCAATCGGCCCGAGATGCAGCCGCAGGCGGGGCACACCGTTCACCTCATCGGCGGCAATGGGATGGGCCACCTCGATGACCTCGTTGTTGCCAATGTTCATGAAGAGCTTGTCCGTCTTGGAGTCCGGCCGGCCAAAGTCGCTCTCCGTCTTCTGTGCGAGCGTCTGCTGGGCCTGGCCCAGATAGCTCTCCCACGGACGCTTCAGCTCCATGTTGGCCTGCAGGCTCTCGGCGATATGCTGCAGTGAGTCATTGATCGGGAAATATGTCTTCACATCCTCGCCGCTCTTGTACAGATACACGTACGGTTTCTCCTTGCTGTAATTGGATGATTTAATCACTCCCAACCGAGACTCAAGCTGAGACTCAGACACGTACCTGTTGCTTAGGAGTGCCCGCTGCTTGTCCACATACGAGATGACCACATCGCCCAGCCTCACGTGCTTCTTGTAGTCGGTGTAGTGCGGCACACCGCCAGCGACGCCCACAATGAACACAAAGTCCACCTTTTGGAATGTGCCCAGGAGCCGTGTGGTTGTATTGCCAGTGGCAGTCATCGCCTCCCTGGTGCTGCCCACCGATGGCAGCTTTGTGCTCACAATCCGATGTGCCCCAATGTTGCCCAAAGTATAGACATTCGATTCGCCTGCGCAGAACGGGAGAGTGTCAAAGAAGAATAAACTCAGTCAATGGTTACACATTTTGGGGACACAAATTACACGTGGCTGGAATGGGTGCTTGGATTTTGTACAGGTGGATAAAGTGCGTGACCAGATTAATCAATTCCCCCCACAAACAAATGATACAAATACATGTAGTACGCGTGCAAGTCCTTGCTCGGACAATCCTTTACCATAACAACACCAAAAAACAAACACGAAAACATGGAAATAAACGGAATAGAACAGAGAACAGAACGAAGCGCACATTATCTACTTATATGTACATATGTATATCTGAGGCCAAGTTTGGAACTTTATCTGCCATTAGGCAGCCCACAAATATTTGTAGAATACACGCAAGTTTCTCTCACGTTTAAACTAGGATCCAAATTCATGTGCACATGTGCAGATACAGATTTATGCATGTTCGATATATATATAGTAGTACACATTCTTGGCCTCGATTTGTGTGCAACAGCAATCATTTAAATACATATAAATGCGGGTGGATATATTGTTGAGTATGGTTTGGACTTGTGTGTTCAATGGCTTACCAAATCTTCGTTTCTTTTTGGATTTTCTTAGGGTGTTCGTTAGATTGGGATCGGAATCTGTTACGGGTGGGTGGTATGCACATTCGAATTGAGGGGGTTTTGGTGGTGTTGGTGTTGATGGAGAGGGAGATTAATGGTTTGTCGTGTGTCGCGCAGTCGCCGGGGCAAGCCAACAAACAAGCAACAAATTTTATGCAAATTCATTCAATAGTTGCGCAATAGTTTCATGATGATGTAGGGTTGCCACCCCGTGTCGTGGTTAGGTTACGATTAAGAGGGGGGCGGGAGAGGAGCGACAATAAGAGAGAGAAAAAGAGAGGGAGAGAGAGAGAGTTAAGATATTATTAGTGCGGAGCTTGGGGATGTAGAAGGATTAAATTGTTTTAGCAGCATTCTATGGTCCACTATCGATTGGTCGATTGGCCGATTATTCGACTAGTCGATTGTCCGCCCCCCACACCTACCGACTGTGGTATAGCGAACGAAGGTCTCCTTATTTTCGAGCATCGCATCCACCGCCAGCTTCTCGCAGTACTGCGCCGTAATGATGGCAATCGTCGGCTGCTTGTTGGATGCTATCGTCGGCATCTGCTTGACCACCTTGATCTCCTTGTCCTCGTGATGGATGCGGGTGTAGGCGTTGTACTCCATCGACTTGATCAGGCCACGATCCTGCAGCGACTGTATGACCAGCAGTACATCCTGCTCGCTCCATCCGTAATCCCTGCGGAAAAAAAACAAATGATATTTCAGTTTAACAATTTGCCCCACTGGTTGGTGGAATGCATGCCAGACACACTCACTTGGCCAGATCCTCGGGCGAAACGGGATTGGGATAGGCCTGCTCGATCAGCTCGAGCACCTTTTCCTGTGTCAGCGGCGGAGATTCAAACTGCGATTCCTCGAGTGAAACTGCGAAATAGAGAGAGAGAGAGGGAGAGTCTATCATCAGTACAGCTCTCAGATACGTTCAATGGCTGGAGGCGAGCTGTAGCGTAGGCGCCTGGGCTGCAGGGGTTATACGAGTATTTTCACATTCCAGCTGGAAACGTGAAATCCGTGCGATGCAACGAGGTTAGCAGGTGGGCGTGGCTGGTTAGGCAGTGGAGATGGTGGTCTGGTGGTTAGAACAGAGACGAAAACGGCACTGAAGTGGGTGTTTCGAGGGGTTTTGTTCGTCGAGAGTCGATTAAAATGCTCAAGCAGCGTATTTTAATTGCTGGCTGCAGACAAATTGGTCTCTCAAGGTGTCATTTTAGAGATTGGCGGAGTATGAGTATTCCTAAGAGAGGGGGGCGGGGGTAGGGGGCAATGATTCGCGTTGCAAAGGACAACGACCTGCAATTTCTGCAGTTGGAGCAGAACAGGAAAGCACACATTGGCAAGCAGTTCACACGAGCACAGTTTGAGGGCCACCCTATTGAGAAGCTGTTGTAAGCAGTCGAGCCACGTTTGACAGTCAGCCAGGGTTAATAGAGTTACAGTACGGTTTTGTGAGCAGCTAGCAGAACAGTTTTACGATCAATGAAGACGAATTAAGTAAAAGATTTTCATTTGTTGAGTCTTTAGACGAAACTGCAGTTTCAGAAGAACGCGTTGCAAGCAGTTTACATACACAACTTTAAGAACAGCTACTGATTAATAAATTCAGTTAACACAGTTGTAGAAGTTTTGATAACAGTTGCAGTTTTAGTACAATTGGGGTCTAACTGTAACATACACTTTGACATGAAGTTTTCGATGACTGAAAAACAAACTACAGTTGTGGCAGCTTTGGCAAGCAGTGTTCTTAAGTATTCACCTGCTCAAAGTTGTGGCAGTAGTTTTTGTCTCAGTTGCAAGCAGTTTAACTTCGTCCTGCACTGCTTGTGGATCCGAAGAAGTTCTACAGTTGCCAAGCCACTGGTTTAAGCATTTTTTATTATTTTTCTTGGTGTTCGTTTTAACATTGTTTGTCATATTTTTGATTTTCAGTGCAAGAACGTTTCTTTATTTTGGATTTTCTTGTTGTGTTGGTTTTTTAGGGCGTGCATTTAGTACGAAAAAACGAACGAACGAACGAACAAAACAAAATAAAAACGGTACAAACAGCAACGAGTGAACAAAGAGAGAGACAGAGAGAGAGGGAGACACAGTAGTAGACGGAGTGGGTGAGGGGTGGTAAGCGGCAGACACCACGTGCAAAACGACACGCTTTGGATTTGGATTAGATGGATTAGTTGCGGGGGAGGACTGGACCTGGAAGTGGCAATCACTTCCGCCTGGCACTCAGCTGATCCGTGTACATGTCCAGCCAAATGGCCTTCATCAGATCGCCGCCATCACCTGTTTTCCGCTGCGCCAGCAGCGCCTCCTCGAACTTGCGATTGCAATCGCCGTAGCAATAGATGATGTAACCATCCCGAGCTGCTTCCCCAACACACCGGGAATGGGAATGGGATGATTCCCACAAATCAAATCAAATCAAATCGGATCAGATCAAATCAATGATTAAGAGGAGGTGGCAACCACAACAGGATGCTCTCTCTCAGAGCAGAATGTACTTACGCGGACGCGAGGGCGGCGCCGATGTCTGCTCCAGGATGCGCAGCTCGATCTCGATCGACTGAATCTCCGAGTAGCCGTGCTGCATCAGCTTCATGATCTTCTTGATGAAGCCCACATAGTCTGCAAGAGCGAGAAACGTAAATTAGAGCACACAAAACTGTACCCCCAACCGCACTGTACCTCGGGGAAAGTCCTGCGGACTGACGAGCTCCTTGAAAAAGTCCTGGGCAATGTGCGCCTGCTTCTCGTCATTGGTGAGCCAGTCGCGGAACCAAAACCGCAAGGTGCGCGACTCCTGCGAGTGCTTGCCCGTGTTGGCGCTCACCAGGAACACGCGAAACTCCAGCGAGAGGGCGGCCGCCTTGCTGGCGCTCTTCTGGCCGGCCACCGTGTCCTTGTTGATGATGATGCCCGTGTGATCGCCACCGGCGACATGCACCCGATCGTTGATCTCGTCCACCAGCTTCCTCTCGATGAGGATCACCGTGCTGTTGGCTGTCTTGCCTCGGGGCGTCATCACGACCTGCTCTGTCCGCGGCAGTGTCTGGCTCCTACGAGAGACGCTCGTGTTCTGGCTCTCGTTCTGTTCGCCTGTTGTGGCGCCTCCAACAACCTGCGGCGGGGCTGCGACACTTTTATTGCCGTGGATTTTGTTGTTGCTGTTGCTACTGCTGCCATAACTGTTGTTGCCATTCGGCAGGAGGCCCCCGTTGGCATTCCCATTTCCATTTCCATTGCCTCCATTCGATGTCTGCGATTTGTTTGGCTTGGGGGGCGGCGGCGGTGGCCCCATCTGTGTGTGAGTTCTTCGCTCTGACATATTTCTACGGCTACGGCTACGGTCTCCGTCTCCGATTCCAAATTCGATTCCCTCTCTCTCTCTCTCCGCTCAGATCCTGCTGTCTTTATGGGCGGTGGTATGTCCTTGAGCCCAAAAAGAACTTGATGATGTTGATTGCTGCCAAAAGAAAATCAAAAGTTGTCTGTCAGCAAAGCTACAACAATACACCGAAGGGGTACAGACAGCTACAGTGGAGCGTGCCTAAGGTATACTACACACGAATTCAGGGGGTTAGGTGGGGGAATTTATATTTATATTTATTTCCTTTGCTTTGATTTGTTCTTATTTACGAGGCCTGCCAGGAGCTATTTGTAACGAAACACAAAGTCTGGGAGCTGCACGCGAATTAATTTCAAATACGAGTATTGCCTGGGGATGCACTCTACATATCGAATATACATGGGAAATAGTTCTATCTCTCATTGCAAACTAATGGCTGCAGTTTCCATAGTTCCCATGGCAAGCAATAAAATAAATAATCCAATTTTAATGCCACTTTTAAAGCAGCCAAAAATGCCTCTTAAAAGTGATTTATACTGGCCCATAGATCCCCTCAATTGGTTGCCTTTCCTGAGCTTCTCTTTTGACCCAGGAAAGTTGGTAAGTTTTCATATTTCAGTGTTCATTTGTCGTGAATTTGTTGCTGGAATTAGTGGCCAGATAAACCTTGGAATTCGCTACAGTAAATCATTTCTTGAGTTCCCTTCTTGACTTTTCCGCTCCTGTGACTCTTCACTGTGTTTGTGTGTGTGTGTGTGTGTGTGTGATTTTTAGGACAGGTATTCGCATTTCCATATCCCCGTGGATCAAATGTTGAATCCCTTGTTGCCTGCCTCTCGTCGTGGCGGTGGGGGGGACTCTGACGTTGTCTCTTGTTTCGTGGCGGTGCGCCTGTCTGCTGCTCTGGCAATGGGCCAAACAAATTTAGAATTCATAACTAATTGGTGTCATAAATACCCAGCACCCCTCCCCCTCGCGCAGACCAACCCCCGCACCTGCCGGTAAGGTAAGTGCGACCCAGTGACTCGATTTCGGCCTACAAAAATACAAATATTTGCAGCAACAAAAAAAAAACAGGCCGATAAAACGAGACCAAAACAAACGAAGAAACGCAAGAAGGAAAATCAATAGGAAAAACTTGGCAACACAACGTCAGAGTCAGAGTCGGAGTCAGAGTCAGAGTCAGAGTGCATGACAACCCCCAGAGGCCGCGGGCGCGGAAGGGTGACAGCGCATGCCATGCCAGACGCCCCCCCCAGGTACACCCGCTGCTCCTCTTGCCTATTCCTATTCCCATTCCCACTCCAACGCTCGAAAGTTTTACCCGCAATTAAAGGCAAAAGCCGACTTCCGGCCAAATGTCACCCAAAGAGCTGCCGCAAAAAGAGTTTTTTGAACTCTCCACTGGGAAAACAGAAACAGAGGCGGAGGCAGAGGCAGAGGCAGAGACAGGAGCAGACCCACGGACCCATCCACTGGGGGGGTGGCTTGTGTCCCGTTCCGTATATTTGCATAGCACACACACAGAGAAGGGGGTTTGGGTGTGTGCGGCCCCAAGGGGAAAAGGCGAATGAACCGCGTGGCAAGAGGCAGAAGCACAGAAGGAAAGCAGGGAAAATGCAACCAACAAAAATACCAAGGAAATGAAATTTACATTTTTTGCATTTTCTCTCCACTCTCCCTTTGAGAATTCCACACCACCGACGCACACCACACACACACCATGCCACACACTCATATCCTTGGTGTATGTGCCTTAAGGGTGCTTAAAGGGTGCCCAGTGCCAGTGCCAGTCCCATCCCATCCCATCCAAGTATTGCTTGAATTTTACTTTATTTAAGAACACAAAAACTGTTGAATGGCTGCCATCCATCTGCTGTTCCTTTTGTGTCCAGTCTCTGCAGAATTGAGCGCAGCAAATATCCATGGAATCGAAGCTTCCATCTGCAGGAAGGATCCGATGGCTGCCATTCAAGACTTGTTATAATCCACTTAATTGCTTATAAACTTTAGAGAAGAGTTTTCAGAGAGCTATGACAGGCGGACCTTATTTGAAGGGCTTACAAAATATTTTAGCAAAGGGTAAATAAAGTGCATTATTTTCTGTGTAAATGGAACAGTACTGGTATTTGCATGCCACTTGGGCCAAGGATTGGGACATGCAAAACAGCATCAGCAACACTTTCGTATCAGTGACTGAGATTCAAGAATGTTCCTTTTCTTATAGGAGTATAAAAATATTTTTAGATTATTTCAAGAACAAAGCTACAAGAAATGGGAATAGTTGCAGTTCATGGCAAGCTCCTTCATGGTCTGTCGGGGCTGAAAGGCAGTCTCTACCTCTTACTCGAGTGCCCGCTTCTGCCCGAAAGCAAACTTTAAGCTAGAGTCGAGCAGCCTGAAGTATTGTCTATTAATTCTCATGTAAGCCAAGTCCAGTGCTTGTCAGAATCTCACTTAAAGACTCACTTAAAGACGAATATCCAACTGGCAGTCCCAGTCGCTGTAGCAGTCACAGTTCAAATATTGCAGATACTCGTACTTGATTCGTGATTCTTGATTCTTAATTAGATTAAAGAGATTCTTCATTTCATTTCAGCAAACCCCCAATGCCCCAAGCCACTTTAACCCCTTCTTTTCGTGTGTCAAGGGTGCAGCAGCCCAGCAGCCAGCAGCAGCAGCGCAGCACTCAAATTTCATGAGCCGGAAATTATTTGCCGTCTGGTCTGCAATTTCAATTAAAACAAAAACAAGCAAACACAAAAAATGGCATAAAGCTAAAACAGAAAAAAAGGTACAGTGCCTAGACACTCCCTTGGGTAGCGGTGGGTGGGTGTCGGTGTCTGTCCCCCCTGCCGCTGCCACAGCCACAGCTCTGCCTCCTGCTGTACCCCTTTTGAAAGTGCATTTTCTTCACTTCCGTTTTATAGTTGGCCGATCTTTTGGGGCGTCGTCTGCAATTGGGAAATTCCTATAGCAAGTGCCTGACGATGCGTAACTGCCAGAGGTCGTCGCATGGATTCAGAGGGTAAGGCAAAGGGTTTGGCTTTCCAGCAGAGAAAACATTTTATGGTTGACAGAGCGCCAGTCACGTGTCTTACAAAACAAACAACACACAAAATCAAATTTCATATTTACCCCCAGAGGAAGGAGCAGGAAACTAGCGACAGAGTGTGAGATCAATATGGAAGAGCAAACAATATACGTACATGGAGAGGAAGTGCAATACAGCGATAGGGCAGGCAGTGGATAGAGGAGGGAGACAGCCCACACGCAAAATAGCAACAGCAACCAACTCTGTTGAAGTTATCTTCGTATTGTTTTTGGTTTCTATTGCATAGAGAACTCTGCTTTTTCCCCACTTGAATTTATTGCATTGCGGGGTCCAAGAGATGAAGCAGAACCAGAGCCAAAAGAGTCTGCGAGTCAGCGTCAAAAAGTGGGCGAACAGAGGAGAACCCGCGACCCACAGACAGGGAGACGCCCATGCTTCAGGGGCATATACAGTATACGAGTACGAGTACGATATGTGGCAGTATGCGCACAGATGTGACCACAAGAATAGTCTCCATGAAGGTTCGGATATGAACTGCAGTTTCCATAAGAGCTGTGACCGACAAACTAGAGATTTAAAACCAATAGACAAATATTTTGCATTTAATTTAAGTGAAAAATTGGTAAAGAAAAGCAAAGAAATCCTTTGTTTAGGTGCTCATATAAAAGGCTATAAAAGAATAGTATTAGTATTAGTATGAATGGTAGAAAGATAAAAAATATGAATGAAAATTCGCATCCATAAACTATATTTCTCTCATCCATTCACTTTCCACGCTGCCCTAAAGAGCCCCAGAGAAAACTTTGCTACTTTGGATGTAATATTTCAGAACATTAAAGCAACATTAAAGGGGGGAAAATATAGCAGAATGTCTCTAAGTGAAGTTTGATTTGATAATGAAGAAGTTTTAATTGAATTTTATATGGAGATCTCTATCTGAGAGGGTAGGCCAGTTACATACAGTGGGTACATATCTAGAGCAGTCTGCAGAGGTTCAGAGATCAAACAGATGCTACCCGAGTGCTAGCCCATGTCTGAAACAACACACAGAATTTTCTATGTCTGCGCATAACACTTCATAAGTAAGCAAAGCCCTGGGGACAAAAGGTTTCGATTATAATAATCAGTTGCAAAAATAATTGAATTGCAGGTACAAAGTACAACTAAAAAAACTCACAACAACTTTGGCATATTTCCATAGTGATGACCCCAATTGTAGGCACGGATGCATACTTACTGCATGTACTGTAGATAACCAACGCATGCGGTTTCCTGTTGCGCGTGTGGGAAGTGAGGCGAATGGTGGAAACGAGTGGCAAGCAAAACGATCGTTCAACTTCAAAATATGCCTAAGAGACCTCCAGTGTTGGGCAACAACAGTAAGATCTACTTTACCCATGCAAATGGGAAATAGGGAATGGAAAAAGAAAGATCTACCAACGGAAAAGTATGCCCAAGATATCTTCAGTGTTGTTTATCTGCCAAATGTCACGCTATACAACACTGTTTGGTGACGCTAACAACGGAAACAACGGAAACACGTTCGAAAATGAGCCGGAAAAAGCGTTCGTTATTCATGGCTAGAAATGAGTAGACGAGTGAGCAAACTCTACATAATCTATATGGTGTATCTACAAAAGTAACAACAGCTAATTACCGCATAATTTGAGTTAATTTTTGTGTGCCCCTTTGGGACGTACAAACGTACGCGGATGGCTTGCACGCCTGTAATTAGCCCCAAGAGGGCGAAACTTTGCGCCTGGGGGGGGTCCAGTGCGGAGGTGATCCGAGGCGAAACGGAACGTGACTCAAAGCTGAAAAAAACTATTGAACCGATATGCGAGCTTACGTACAGTGTACACACAGACATTGATGGGACAAACACTCGCAATTAGTTCTCTGACTCACAAATAAGGCAAAAGGCAAAGGGCGAATCGGCTTCGTGATTCGATTGAAAGTTTCATTAATTAGCAATCAGCTCTGGAAGAGAGAGAGAGATCAAATCGTATCGATCGTGCCCTCCCCCCCATTTCTGTTGTCAGTTGTCGCATCTGTTGCTTTGCTGGCTGATTGGGCAATATACATATATTTGTATTTATAGGCCCAAACATTTCTGGACATTTTCATCATAATGTTACGAATTGGCCCCATTATGATGTCAAGGTTTATTCCATAGCAAATTGCGAGAACTTCTCACTCCACAGCCAGCCAGCAATCATTCACATCCCACAATGCTCCTCGTGCCTTCGCCTCCGCCTTTGTTCTTTGGCTCTCAATTGTCGGGCACTGAATTTACTTTTCATTTTGTTTATAAAACAATTTTGGAAGCATTTGGGAGCTCTACGGCTGCGGCTGCGGATGGGATCGGGTGCGGGGATGCTGCCTCATAATTTATGATTATAAATAAGGAAAAAAATAAGGAAATTAAAATATCCAGCAGCTATGTAAATTATGTTTTCCTTTGGCTATAAATATTTTTTAAAGAAATTATTTTCACATTCTGTGCCGAAAATCATTCAAAATTCCAAACTGTATATTTTTTCGCTGGCTAAACTCGAACGATAAGCCCAAATAATGCCAAATAATTACAGCAAAAGATGATACATAGATCAGCATTTTCAAGCACTATTTCCACTCCAAGAACACACACAAAAAGTCAAACAATCAATTTAAATTTCACTGAATATTCCACTCGCATACGAGTATGCCAAGAACTTCTGTAGTTCCATCCAAATATGAATGAGAATTTGTGTGTTCCTTCTGTAAATTAGCAAGAGCATTACAGCAAGGCAGAGGGAGATCTGTTTCGTTGAAATATTTACACATGCAGGCCACCAAATCAGACCAAAAATCCACAAGACCGAATTAATTTCTCTCGAATTTCTGGAAAACAAAATTGTTATTTTTCCTTGATAAATGTATGCATGGCGTGCGTTATCTATCGATCCACTTGGAATCAATATTCGCTCTGATTTGTACTTGAACTTTGGCTGCGAAAATAAATTAGAATAATAATTGCATCACAATTTGCATATTTGAAAAGCAATAGAACTCTCGCCTCACCCCCAGCAAAAGTTTTAATTGGACGCCAGAGCACGGGCCTGAGAACTGGCAGCTGAGACCTAAAAACTGGAGACGGAAACCCCTGGGATCGGAATGGGGTCTAATAACTCTCAGGGTCCCCTCATGGGAGGATCGAAGATCGAAGTGGACGCGGAAGAACTGGAACTGGAACTGGAATCCAATCGAAGGATGACGTCATTTATGCTTTTATCAACATCCCCACCCCAGAGCAGACTCTGACGCAATGTTTGCGGCATTTCGTGATTAAAATAATCGCCAAACAAGTTGGAGGGGGGAGTGGGGAAAACTCGTGAGAGCAGCGACGGCTGACCTTCAAAAAATATACAATCTAAGCTTAAGTCAGAACGAGAGAGAGAGAGAGAGAGAGAGAGAGCGAGCTCCAGCTCAGCTTTGAAAAGAGGTTTGGGATTTAGAGGAGAACTAGATTCAAAAACTGAATTTATTTGAATGAGTTATCTTGCTGCTCTGCTCGCAATGCTCCAGGGCATTAGTCAGGGCCCACAGCCAAGCAAATGTGTCGTCGCTGTGTCTGGATTTCCCTTGGTCTCTGGCTAGATTCGAATCTTGCGCAAATTCTAGGGAAAATATTTTTACTTTCGAGACACACAATTTAGATATAGACGGCTCGTATATACACGAATTGTATCTATGTGTCTGCTGCATGGTGGAGTCTTTCGTCAGACACCTTTGAACAGTTTTGTGCTGCTCTTAGGAGAATGGGCATGGGGCACGGGGCACGGGGCACGGGGCATGCTGTTGGGTTGTCGTGTGGGCGATGGAGGCGACCTCTTGCCTCTTGTCTCTTCCCTCTTTCTCTTGCTGAGTTCCTCATGTCTGATGCAATAATAAGTTCTGTTGTGGCACCAAGTTTCGTCACAAGTGGCATGCGTCATCTGCCCTGCTCTCAGGCTATTGAAGCGGCTGATCAATTAGCTCTGTGGATCAATATAGTGCCAGCTGCAGTGCGTGGGTGGCTGCCCAGTCCACTCCACTTCACTGCTCTCCACTCCAATTAACTGTCCAATTGCAGGCATGCAACATTGTGGCCCTTTTATCTAAGCGACGCACGCAACACTTGCAAGGGGTAAGGGGGAAGGACATGGGCAACCCCGAGATACCCTGTAAACTTGCATTGCAAAATCCACAGCTGCAGAGGCTGGGAGAACAATCGGAAATATCACAAGTTCCCTTGGCAGTTTTTTTTTTGTTTCTAGCATTTAAATATTTCCAGCAATATTCTCGTGCTTTATTATAAAATTATATGATAAAAACTATTATATTTTAGAGCAACAGTAAAACAACTTGATTGTCCCTTTGGCCTGGCAACACACACAACCAATATGCCCCTTTTTACTGCAACGCAAAAACAAAGCTAAAAGCAGTCGCTGGAAGGGTGAGGAAAGAGTCGCCTTGGCTTGGCTTGGTTTGGCTTTCTTTTGCGTGGACTTCTTGGAATTAGCGACTGGGCGGGTGCTTGGGTGCAAAAGTGATGCAAGGGTGGCGCTTGGCTGCTTAATAAATTAGAGCGGCAGCAGCGACTGTGCAATATGGGCAGGCGGTTTCTTGACAGTTTTATGGCCACGTAACACAGCACCAAATGCAGCCCAGAAATGCGAGAAAAAAAGCACGAAAGAAAGAAACCCTCTTCCCCCTTCTTTCCCCTTCCACCATATACCATACATATTCTGGATGGATTTTCTCTTATTGTTTTTCTTTCACTGTGTCAGTGGTGGTTTTCTTTGACGGTCCGCTTGTGTGTGTGTCTGATGGCGATTAGAGGCTGATTAAGAGTGGGGGGTGACCTACATTA
This sequence comes from Drosophila ambigua, assembly GCA_018150905.1. Taxonomy (NCBI): domain Eukaryota; kingdom Metazoa; phylum Arthropoda; class Insecta; order Diptera; family Drosophilidae; genus Drosophila; species Drosophila ambigua. Next base: position 1,226,960 of record JAECWS010000151.1, on the reverse strand, counting down.
TGCCTTGCAATGGGGGGGTTGGGTGCCTTTGGGGGATGACGGGGTAGTATAGTACTTAAAGTGCAACGGACAACCCTTAGCTTATGGCGAAGGCGCGTGGCTAGCCCACATGAGAAAGACATTTCGTAGACGGAATTCAAGCATGTTCCAGGAGCAGCTCTTGGCAGTTCCGTTTCAACAATTGCTCTGCTCTGCTCTCTGGCACTCGTATTACAAATAAAACTTTCAAATATGCCGCATGCCACACGCACACACACACACACACACACACAGAAATGCTGCTGGGGAAATGCATCTCAAATATCATTTGATTATCGCATTGAGCGTACTCGTAGATGAGGTTAACTCTGGATGCCTCCTCCTCCTCCCCCCAGACATCATATCAATTTACAGCTACGCCCCAATTGCCCCGCTTCAATCTAGGGAGTCGCTCCAATGCCCCAAAGAGGCAAAGTGCGAAAAAACAAATCAAATCAAATCAAGAAAAAAACAAATGCAAATTACGAGTATTTTTAAATGCAGAGAGCCAACAGAGCAGAGCCATAGGCAGATGTCGGACAAAGCAACGGGGGACTACGGATACCGAGTACCGGGTACCGAGCATCTGCTACAAAAGTTGAATGAACCGACACGATACGATCCCATCCGAATGGCTTCGATTGGTTTAGTGGAGCGCAGTTGTTCCCTCCTCGCCTTCGGTCTTCTCGGCAAAGGTGTCGAGCAGCGACCGTCAAAAAATAATGGCGAATTTGTGGCCAAAAATAAATTCAGTTTGTAACTAAATCTTCGCTCTAGAAGAGGATCATAATTGGTTTAGAATCTATATTAATCCCAGAGAAAAATCCCTGGAACTTTAGCGAAACTTTAATTTAAAAATGTAAGCCAGTAGAAAAGTGAAAATTGTAATAAGATTTGTTTGAATATATTTCGTATTTAAATAAATATATTTCTTATCTTTTATTGTCATTCAGTTGATTTCATGTTTCATATTTTGATGAAATATTTTACACATTTCCTATTCATGAAGGATATATGTATTTAAATTACCTTTTAAGTGTTTTGTAATTAGATGAAATATTGCTTTTTCCCTGAGTGCACATGCATAATGAATGCTTTCGGGGGAAGCATGCTCTGAGGTGAATCCACTGCTGAAAACTTACTTTATGATATTTCTAATTAACCATTGAAAGCATCCGATCCTTTCCTCCGCTCCAGTAGGAATTTTTCCCGACCATTGCAATTTTTATTCTATTTAATCGCTATCCCATGGATAGCCAGACAGATGAATCTGATACTCATACTCATTAAATGGTTTATATTTTCAATAGAAATTTTGCTATACATTTGAAATAATTTTGCACACAATAAATTTCAATCGTTGCCGAAATATAAAATAAATTTCAATGTTACAATGCAGTTCAGCAGCTCAAAATTTGGATGCCTTGAAGACAGATCTGGAAACCGAAAACTGAAATCGAAAATGTGTGGCTACGAGAGCAACCAATTTCTGCACACTCGTCTTTTGTGTCTGCATTGCTGTATCTTTTGTGTCTGTATTGCTGTATCTTTTGTATCTGTGTGCTTTTTGCTACTGGCCTCTAGATGTTTCTTCGTGTTGGGGCGTTCTATTTTGTTTTTTGTTTTTTTTGTATACATTTTTGTTGGCCAAATGTTTTTGGCATCGCTAAAACGTGTGGAAATTTCTCCTGGCTCTGGAACAACCATCCAACGCAACGCACATTAAACAAAACAATGAAAACGAGCAACAAAACGATGACCAAAACGCAGGTCACCCAGAAATAAAACATGAACGGATTGCAAGGGCTCGAACAGCCGGTTACTCCTCAGACCAATCTTGACAGTCTACAAGATCTATCTTGCACTTGATATCGGAAAAATTAGTTAGAGACTTGGGGCGAACAGCGGTGTAGAACCCATCAATCTGCCAAATAAAGCCACGCTCCAAGGCAAAATCGAGCTTGGTCTCCAATTTTTCCCAAAAGTAAAATTCATCAGACATGTCCTGCGGATACGGATGCGAAACAATTCGCACATATAATCAGGGATCCACTTATTCACTCAGGGCATTACTCACGTTGTACTCCAAGCTAATCACTTCAAAGATTTCTTCGATGGAGGCTGGATGTTTGATATCCGCCACCAGCTGAACAATCGGTATGGAGAATCGCGAGAATGGAGACACAGCCAGGTTTTGGTGGTAGCGTACTGGCATCTTGTTGCAGAGGTTTTAGATTCGATTTTACGCTTTTTCGGGTTATTCGAATTTTTCAAATTTTTCGAGTTTTTCGAGTTGTTAGCTGCTTCGGCTTGGAAAGTAGACTGAGAAAATCACAGGGAAAACTGAGCAATTGACGGAGAGATCAAAGGTTTCTTTGGTCACTCGATTTGTTCGGGAATGCTTTCATCTGCTCGAAGGGGAAATAAGGAAATCAAAGGCTGCTTCGGCCATTCGATTTAAACGAAATATAAGTCATCAGTTGCCGATAGGGATTTGGGGATCAGCAAATGCCATTTCCCCGTTCTCCCCATTCTCACATTCCGTAAAGCCTTTCGCGTACGAATCCAATACACCTCTCCTCTTCCAGGGTATCGTCTGGGAATACAATCGCACGAATTGGCGGCCACAAGCAACCACAATACTCGTTGGCGGTAGTCCGGTAGTCGGTAGTCGGGCGGAGGGTAAACGGAAATGGACTTGGATAATTTGAGAGCGCACATAAAGAATAAAGAACCCAAAACAGAATAGTTATCAACAGAATTAAAATAATAAAACTGCAAATGGGGACAACAAATGCCTCACTTTGAGGCAGGCAGAGGAGAGAGGCTGAGGCTGAGGCTGAGTCTGAGGCAGAGGCAGCGAGCGAGACAGTCATAAAGGGTAATCGTTTTTGGCTCAGCTTAATGGAGGTCAATATCGCTATACAGTATACATATACTCATACAGCCTTGTCTCAGTGTCTCGAAATTTAAATTCAAATGCAGCAGCAAACAAACCAGAGACCGAACGAACCCCGCACGTTGCTCGTGTAATCCGATCTATCAGATGAGTTGAGAGGCAAACAAATTTGCATTCACGATTGAATAATGCAGAGTGGCAGGCCAGGGCACCCTTGCCGCACTGTATGTACATTCGATGTATACATATTGGAGACAAGAAAAGATCTATTGGCAGACTGATAGAGCAGCCAATAGGGAGCCACAGAAAACATGGTATAGAATCACTTTATATATAGACACCATAAATCTTAAATATCTAATCATTTTTACAGCTGAAATAAACCAAAAACCCTATAAAAAACGACTCAAAACATGTCTGACCATGTCTGGAACACTATTAAGAACCACAGAACATACATACATACGTATGTTAATCCCATGCTGGATACAATGCATCTCGGCCATCTATTCAAATCAAAATCATAGACATTTTTGGCACGTTTTTATGGTTCGGAATCACAGAATATTCCAAACAAAAACAAATGCAGCCGTTCGCCTTTGGCACATTTTTCACGGCCAATCAGACAATCAGCCAGTGCTCTAGACAAAGACTTATAACAGAGACATTATTACAGTTATAGCTGTATCCTAGTCATTCCCATTTCAAACACTTATGTAAATGATTCACACAAGGCATAAACTATTTTGTACACTTCCAAGAACTTGTTAAACTAAATGCCCATAAAGGGTATTGACTATTGGCTGTAGTCATCAGAGCAGCTGGTGGGGTAGGGTACGTTGAAGCGTGGAGTGGCGTCGAGTGGTTATAAATAGATAAATATTTTTGGTGAAAGTACAACAAAGACATTATTGTGGAGGCGACACAAGCCCCTACACCCCACCCCCACCGTACACCCCACCACGTATACCCCTAGAGACCCCTACCACTTGTACGAGTGTATAGTATAATCCACCCGTATGGGGGACACTCACCTGTTGAACGTTGAGCGGCAGCAAATGACGTGTTTTTTTTGTTTTTGTTTTGTACGTATGTGCAACCGGTTTAAACTTTTTTTGGCTATTTTTATTGTTTATTTAATTTGTTTATTTCGTTATGGGTTGGTTTTGTTCTTCTAAAAACAAGAACACAAAAAAACAAAATATGTATCGTTACACAGAGAAAAAAAATACGAAGAGAAATGCGAAAAATGTTATATCTTATCTTATCGGAGGAAAGAAGCAAAGCACGGAGAGCACGAAGAGCGGGGTGTCTGGTGCGCGGGGCATGGAGCATGTGGAAGAATTTCTCATTATCATCAAATGATAAGGGCGCACCGCCGATATACATATGTAGTGTGGTTTCGTTTGGTTTCGTTGTGTTCTTGTTTGTTGTTTGCTGATTTCGGAATGGGACTTGTGATGGGGTTGTAACTACAATAAATAGTCACCCCCTTCCCATCACTGATTGTGTTCCAAAAATGCCCGCTGACGTCAGGGGTTCCGCTCCACAAACGGTAGGGAGGGATGAGTCACCACCTCTCAATCTACCTCTCCCTTTCTCGCGCTCTACCGATCTAACGAGCTCTTCCACTGACGTCATAAGCTTAGCGGATAGCGGATAGGACAACAAAGAGAACGGCAGAGAAGACAATAGGGTTGCACTTGAAACGGTAGCCACCAACCGACCCGACCGAACCGGTTCACCTTCAGCTGATCAGATCAGATCAGACCCACCCCCCGCCATCCTGCCATTCCGCCACCGACACTGCCTCGACTCTCTTTACTTCATCTCCTCTCCAAAACAATTCACTTGCAAAACAACAACAAATACCGACAGAACAGAACTGAACTAAAAGATAACATTATCTAGATATATGCAGGCAGGTATAATATCTGTGTGGTGTGTCTGTGTTGCATGTACACTCGCGTTATATTAATAAATTACAGTTTCCGAAAATGCGCGCGCGTCACTTACACTTTTACACTAAACAGCACAGCACACAAAAAAAATAAACATTCGAGTTCTACTCAGTACACTTACGCCAAAATGCCGGCAAAACAAATTGGATGGGGGAAACAAAATTTGGTACCCGTAGCTAGCGCTCTGCTCAGTGCGTGCGATTCGTAGAAAAAGTTGCGATTGAAACTTGGCAAGGCCGCCAAAATAGGTTAGTGTGACCCCTCCATTAATGGTTCGTCCAGTGTGACCTTATCGACTAAATATACCGTCTGACCGTCTCAAATATACTCAAATATAGCTTCTCCTTTTCATAATATACCGCGGAAAATCATATTCCTCAATTTTGATATTCCGTTTAATATTACTAGCTAGCTGGGACTTTCAGCCCTAAACAAATCATTTTATCCGATAGATACATAAATTTTCTAGGAGATTGCCAAGTTTTTAGAAGTTCTTTTTATTGCATTGTTTACATATTAAGATTCAAACAAAAACAACATAAAACGAATGTGTCGTCGTTTTGTGGCGTTGCCAGACTCGTGCAATTCGTAGTTAGAGCGGGCTGCCATACCATGTTATTTTGTGATATGAAATTCGTCAATTTTGACATTCAGTTTAATATTACTAGATAGTTGGCCCTCACAGCCCTAAGAAATTAATTTTATCCAATTCCTCAATGAATTTTGTTTAGGATTGGCTAGCTTTCAGAACTATTTTTCATTGAATTGTGTACATATTAAGGTTCAAACAAAAGCGGCCAAAGCATAAAACGTAACTGTTGACTAAATGTGACTTCCGTGGTCAACCAAGTTTCTTATAAGCGTATGGGCTTTTGTATACCTATTTCATTTAATTGATGTTAAATGTTTTGTTCCAAGCTCTAACACCACGAAAATGAGGGGAAAGTCACCACGAAAACGCTCTCTTCTCCACTGAAAAGAGACCAAATTTTGAAAACCCACCACGATTTGAGAGCGAATTTCGAAAACCCACCACGAATTGAGAGCAAAAAATGTCAGTATTTTATGTGCGCTAAATTGAGTTTGGCGGTCAATTTGAAATGTGTCTTAATATATTGAAAAACAAATATTTCGCTTGATTTACATGGTTAACTGCTACAACGACTTATTTGTGGAGTGTGGTGTGGCGCTTGCCAATAAACGGACATACAGATGCTAATTCCATGACTCCATTGATTGATCAAAAGTGTGTATTTAGATACAAATCTGATAGCAGCTAAAACGCCGTTGGTCTTGTGTATGGCTCCAAAAGAAGACGTCTCAACGGAGAGATCTGGAGTAAAGATACCTATAAATAAGATCTTCCATTGAGTAATTGCTGCAGCCGGTTTGGATCAAAATAAGAACTAAAACCAAATCAGTTCGTAATAAATATGACCCAAGAGGTTCGGTTCAATGCGCCATCAATCAGAACCGGTCGCAGCGCGCTGCCGGCGTTCATTATCACCCAAAATTTAATCCGAAACCCCCAGATGGGATGGTGTGTCACCGAGTCAAGCTCATTGGACGATTATACTACAGATACAGGAATTATTAAATACGCGCAATTATTTCTGGTGGAGGCAATTCAGCGCTCGTGCCGCGCCTGGAGAGTAAGTGGAGGAAGTTGTCCGGCAGGTTTCCGCTGCTGCTGCCCGACAGCTCCACTCGAATAGAAATCCAAGCCATGCCGAAACGATCCCCCAAGCCCAGTACGCGTCTGGCTGGCGAGCACGAAAGGAGGAACATGAACCTGTCTATACTGCTGCTGCTGCTCCCATTTGCCGCAGGTAACAGAGAATAGAGAAAAGATATTGTTGCAGAAATCCGAATTTTCCATGTACTTTCGTTCTAGGGGCCAAGCCTGCCATCAGTCCCCTGTCGCAGCGTGGCATCATCTTTCCCAAGGAGTCCTTTGACGACTGCTTCCTGGACGATGCCAGGCAGTTGGCTGGCACCTGTAAGCTAATGCAGGACTGCCCACCGGCACTGAAGCGTTGGCTGGACAAGCGGGAATCGCCCAAGACCTGCTATTTTGTTAAATTCGATCACTACATTTGCTGTGAGCCGAATAAACAGCCGCTGATCGACACCACCACGAGCACAACAACAACAACAACAACAGAGCGACCCACACTGCCCCCGCTGACGTCTCTCAAGAAGCGCCCCAGCGTGCTGGGTGAGTGAGAAATTCCCCGCACTACTCGCCATTCTAAGGCCGAGCACTTAACCATGACTAAACCTTGGATTTGCGGGTATCCCCTCCACACTTCTCTCTCACACACCCTCTCTCTCTCGCTCTCTCTCTCTCTGGCAGCGTGCTATGACTACAATGATGTGATACAGCTAAACGAGCGCGACATTACCTTTGTGGTGTCCGTGGTGGGGGGGAAACCGACAGCCTATCGGGAGTTCCCCTACATGGCCGCCCTCGGCTGGCGTTCCAATTTCGACGAGCGGATCTACTATCGCTGCGGCGGTGCCCTGATCTCGCCCACGTACGTACTCACGGCGGCGCATTGCATCGACTTTGGCGGGTAAGACATCAAATCATACAACATAAAGGCAAAGATCTGCGAAATATAAACCTTATCGTTCCTTTGCAGCGCGCTGCCCAGTCAGGTGCGTTTGGGTGGCGATAATCTGACCCTGGCCGATGGCGAGGATTTCAACATCAAGCGCGTTGTCATCCATCCGGAGTACAATGCCACTGCGGCGTACAATGACATTGCCCTGCTGGAGCTGCAGCTGAACGACCAGTTGCAGGCGCCTTCGCTGCGTCCGACTTGCTTGTGGGATCAGCATGAGCTGGCCGACCCAGAGCTGATCGCCATTGGCTATGGCCAGACGCGCTTTGCGGGCCTCTCCTCGTCCCAGCTGCTGAAGGTGCCGCTCCAGCATGTGGACAACGAGCAGTGCCAGATGCACTATCCAGCCGAGACTCTCTCGCTGGGCGTGGTGGCCACGCAGCTGTGTGCTGGCGATGTCACACGGCAGCGGGATACGTGCCAGGGCGACTCCGGTGGCCCGCTGATCATGCAGAACGGACCAATCGCCTATGTGGTTGGCATCACATCTCTGGGCCAGGGCTGTGCCAGCGGTCCGCCCTCGGTGTACACTCGTGTCTCCAGCTACGTGTCCTGGATCGAGGGCATTGTGTGGCCCGAGCAAAGGCCACAACGACCACCTCTCGAATTCGATCTGAGAGGAACGGTCTGAATCCGCGCAGCTTGGACAATCAATTATTTATCTATTATTTCATAACTTAAGCAAATAAACAGAATATTTACCACCAGATGAACTCCTCCATTGATCGTTACGTTTTGTGGAAGTTTTCTGTGGAAGTTACGCCGTCTGATGGCTGCGTCTTGCTGCCGTGCCGTACCGGCTGGTGATAAGGGCCAATCGTTTCTGTTCTGTTCGAACTGTTTTCCCCTCAAGTATTTTCAGCTGTTTTTTCCCAGTGGTTTTTGGGCAAGACAGTTGGGTTGCTCCCCTATAAAGCTACTGGAGCGTTGGTCAGGATAGTATTCGTGCTCCGTACTCAGAAGGTTAAAGATGCGTCGCTCTCAATGGAATTCCTGTGGTGGTGCTGTGGTGCTGCTGCTCCTGGCAGGCGGCTGGAGCCTGGCCTGGGCCTACCTGCCCGATGTGAACATCTTCACCAACTACCGCACCGAGGTGTACAATGGTAAGCGGCGGGGGCCATGGCATCTAAGGAGATACCAACGTGACCGCGCAATTAATTACTTGCAGGCATTCCATCGGAGATTGACACTACGCCGTTTGTGAGGATTGCGGACAACTACTACTATATCGAGCCGATGAACAAGGTGAATTGGTTTCAGGCGGCCGGAGCGTGTCGCATGATGAACGCCCATTTGGCGGCCATCGAGGATAAGCCGGAAATGGAGGCGCTCATCAAGTATATGAAGGCCAAAGGATTCCAGAACAACGATTACTTTTGGGTATCGGGCAATGATCTCGGCACTGAGGGTGCCTTCTATTGGCTGTCCAATGGCCGGCCGATGACCTATGCACCCTGGAACGGGCCCAAGCAAATGCCCGACAATTATGGCGGCAACGAGAACTGCGTGCATATGTTCGCCACTCGCGAATTGATCAACGATGCCAACTGCAAGATTCAGATGCTGTATGTCTGCGAATCCAGCGAGCCGAAAACCTTCAAATTTACCTACATCAAATGGTAGAAAATTTTCATGCATGGGTGAAATGAAAGGACTCGAGACGAGACGCATCGCATAGTTTTAGCCGGCTTTTTATTATCCGCTGTTTTTTTGTATCATTTTTATCGTAATCGTAATCGTATCGACTATCGCTCTCATTATCATTTTTCTCATTGTTTTCTGATCATTCCATTTCTGTTTCACTTTGTTTCTCCTTTTGTTGTTTTCTGTTCCGCTAATTATACAATCAGTTAATTTGTATGCTTTTATACTAAACTTTACGATTTTTTCGACTTAAGATCTATTTGAATTTTCTACTGAATATGTTGTATACATAGACATACATACATACATACTATACATATATGCATGTAGTTTGTTTCAATCATTTCAATCTTAACACTGTATTTTAGTTAATCGTACGTACATTATGTATCTCCTAATATCGCCACAACGAAAAAAATGTTCAAGAGTTCACAATTTTTACCTATTCTTTTTTTTTCGTTTGTTTTGTAACAACAACGGCACACAAATGCTCTTACTGAGGATGCATATGTGTGTGTGTGTATGCATATATGGAAAGGAGTATACAGAATAAAAGAGAGTGTGGGGAATAAAGCGTTAAACCCAGAGTCTATGTACGTAGAATGGAATTCAATTCAGAGATAAAAGAAATGAGTTGTGTGTGTGTGTGTTTTTGGTTAGTTACAGTGCTTACGTGGCTAGGGGGGGAGGGGTTTGAAACAGCGATTTGGATATTGGAAAATCTACGACATAACCTCAACATTAATATTGATGCGCATTTAGGCATGTTATGTGTCTGTGTAAGATCTGTCTGTGTGTGTGCATGTATGTCGTGTGTATTCTAAGTAGCTATCCGTTTAAGAATCCTTAGAATTAGCCTACATATATTCTAGACATTTTGTCCAACTTGCTTTACACACACACATACATATATATAAATTCACAAGTCATGAATATAAATATTGTATATCTTTATCTTTAGTTAATAGTAGGTAACTACATACATACATATAAATATTCAACAGACGAGTGCATAAATTTAATAATTCTTAAACATTTACTTAGCTTCCTTCCTCTCTCTCACTCACTCACTCACTCGTTCTCTATCTTTCTTGCTCTCCGGCCTTTGCTTTTACCGTTACATTTTCGTATTAAGTCTGCCTTTCCTGTCTGTCTATGTGTGTGTGTGTGTGGGTGCAGCAGTATGCGTGTGTCTATGTGTAGGTGGGCTTCAAAGCTCAATCTCTCTCTCTCTCTTTCTGTCTGTCAGCTGCGCAAGCTTATTGGCGTTGTTGTCATGATCGTCAGCAGCATTCTTTGAATGGAGAGGAGAGGCGACGACGGTTATTTGTGACAGTAGCCAACACTGGACAACAGTCAACACAACATCGATTACCAGACACCGATTAGCTATCACAATCGAATCGAACGATTGACGCGCGCGAAAGAAAACATTTAAATTCTCATTCGCGTTACATAATCTCGTAGATATTCTGCGCTTTTCTCGTAGATTTTCTTTTTACATATCGGGTACAGTTTTAGAGTTTTTTTCTTTTTTTTTTGGTAGTTTGTTTTCCCTTACAGATGGAAAGAAGAACAGCCTAAAATGTTATACATGTACAAAGTCTCTAAATGTTCATCTCTTCACTCGATTCTCTTCGCTTTAGTTTTAAAAACCTTTCTCAAAATGGCAGTGCGTATAGAGAGGGGATGATCGGGTATGGGTAAAGCCAAGCCAGTGGCGGAGGTAGCGGGAGAGCAAGAACTAAATATATAATTAGAAAGAAAAAAACATAGACTTTACAATATAACAAATGGCAGGAATCTCTATGCGTAATGCACTTTTGCAATAATAAATATAATAAATAATTGTACACAATTTTTTTCGTTTCTTTTGTGGGTTTTGTTTGTTCTTTTTTTTTGTGTCGTTTTTTGGGTTTTTTTTTTCTTTTTGTGTGTTTAAGTTTTTTTTTTTTGTTGTTAGTTTTGTTTTAAAACACACTTGCATTTGTTTTTTCTAGGGTTTAGGGCGTGGGGCGGGGCATTGTGTGTTCATAGAGGCTACAATATTTTTTACTTAGAACATAGCATAATAATCATAAAAACTAGCAATCAGCATCATAGTAATAATAATCATAAAAACATTTACAGTATGTGTGTTTTGTGTATGTAATAGGTAAGCAAGACTTCGATCAAAATCATCAAAACACACACATTTTGAAGTAATACGATACAAGCTAAGAAGTGTGGGGGGGGGGAGAGTTTACAGAATTTAGATTTACGAATTAGTTTTTGTTGAGTTTAGCATGGATTTAGATCTTAGATTTAGGGTTTAGTTTTAGACGGCTTTTTTTGTTTTGTTTTGTTTGTACAGTTGCGCACTTAATAATAAATAGCATGAGCGCATGATATCCGGGGGGTGGCTGGTGGAGAATGGGGGTTTTTTTTGCTGCAGAGCATTCTCAGGTTTACAAAAGATATAGTACATATCATTTACAAAGATCGTATGCGCACATGTGAGTGTTTTTAGGAGTGTGGGGGCGGGGAAAAAGAAGGGGATTCTAAACATTTATAATCTATATTATTAATATGTGTGTATAATATATATACTATATTTATATTATATATGTAAAAAAAAAATATTATTTAATGAAAACGGCCTAAGTTTGCTTTATATATAAGATATATTACTATATATAGATACAAGATGTATATATATATTCACATTGATGGATATACGGGCTAATTTCATAATTCATTTTCGCTTCATCATCTTAGGATCATCCTACATCTACGGTTTAAATCCTCCTCAAGCACTCTTAACACATATCTCTGTCTATATATAAATTGGTTTTGTTTTGTTGTTTTTTTTGTTTGCCTTTCAGCTTTCATATTATTTTAGAAACAAAATGAAATACATTTAGCGCAATGAGTAGGCAAAGGTTGTTGTGTTTTTTGTTTTGTTTTCCTAAGTCTAGTTTTTAGGAGTGAGCAGGCGCGTGCTCGCCACCCTATGCGAGACAGCAGTAAGGATATACACTCCTAGGAGAGTGCAGAAGGCGGAGAGGGACACATCGGTTCTATGGGGGGGGGGTTTACAGACTTTCTTTTTTACCTTACGTTGAGAATATATATATATGTATATATTATTTGTTTTTAATTCGAAAAATGCAGAACATTTGAAGTACGAGTACGCGTGAGAAAGGAGGAATATACGACGAATATTGAATACACTCAATAAATATATATTAACGCTAACTCTTTTCTCTATCCTTCTCTAACACTATCTATCGTTCTCTCATTACGCTTACTATTCTATCTCTGTCTCTCTCTCTGCTGTGCTGTGCTTTTGCTTTGCGGTTTGTCTGCTACTGCTGTCCGTCTCTGTCTCTGTTGTATGGGTGTTCTATGTGTGTGTGTGGTGTGTGTGTGTGTGTGTGGGTTTCTCCCTAAATTTCGGCCTATCGTGACTTTTGATTACGATTCTTTCCGGATCGATTAGACGAGGACGAACTGCTGCTGGCCACCGATGATTCGGAGGATATGGAAATGATTGATATAGCAGACGACGAGTTCACTAAAGTGCCACGCAGCGGTGGCAATCTGTTGCTATTATTATTGCTTGCTACAGCCGCTGCAGCCGTTGGCTTTTGATAGCGATTCACAGATTGTCGCATTTGCTGCGTACGCTGCTGCTGCTGCTGTTGTTGGTTCTGCTGCTGGTTCTGGTTCTGCTGCTGGTTCTGGTGCTGCTGCTGCTGGTTCTGATGATGATGATGCCGATGCTGCTGCTGCTGCTGATGATGGCTATTGTTATTGCCGTGATGTTGATAGGTGGTTTTGTTCAACGTCGTCTGCTGTTGCTGCTGCTGCATCGGTGGCGGTACATAAAACTGCTGGCGATAGTAGCTGTTGCTGTTGTTGTTGTTATTGCCGTTGTTGTTGTTGCGCTGATTGTTGTAGTGCCGCCCACCTCCTCCATTTGGTGGTGTGGTGGACATAGATACTACTGCTATGGCATCATTGCTTCCCGTTGAATGGCGATCATCCTCCTCCTCCTGCTGGTGGTGCTGGTGTTGGTGTTGCTGCTGCTGCTGGTGGTTGGACGACACATTGATGTCTGATGGCTGTTGTAGTTGTGATGAAGAGGTTATACATGTATGCTGGTGGCTGCTGATCATGCTGGCCGCAGTTGCTGCTGCTGCTGTACCACCAATACCAATCCCCACTCCACCACCACGCAATTGGCGCAGGTGATTTTGATTTTGATTTGGATTCGGATTCTGAATTAAACAATGATTCTGATGTTGGATTGGATGGGCGGCGCCGGCGGCAGCGGCGGCAATTGCGGCCAGCATGTTCGCATAGCCGGCAACCTGATGCTGCGGCTGCTGCTGCTGCGGCGGCTGCTGTTGCTGTTTGAATTGGACAGTGAACTGCTGCGGCCGCTGCTGCTGCTGCGGCGGCTGCTGCATGAGGAGGCCGGCGACAACCATTCATCATGTATTTAGGCGTGTGGGTGTGTGCATTACCGACGAGCCCGCTGAGGAGCTATTGTTGTTGTTGTTGTTCCCGTTTCCGTTTCCATTCCCGCTGCTTCGGCTCCGGCTTCCATTTCCCATTGCCATTCCCGCTCCAGCTTATATTGCTGCTGCTACTGCTGCTTGTGTTGCTGTGACTCCTGCTGGCTCCTGTTGCCACCACAATTGGCAGCGTCATACCAACGGCGGACACTGGCATCGGCATGGGCATGGCCAGCGTAATGGGCACCACTGTGGCGGCACCCCGGCCATTGGGCGGGGGGGATGAGCTTATATCGATAATCTCCATGGGCACAACCGTGGAACCAGCTGCTGCTGTCGCATTCGCATTCGGATTCGATGCCGTTGCTGTTCCTTTTCCAGTTGCTGGCGTCACTTCCACAATTTCACAGTCTTTGCTATCCTCGGAATCGTCACCGGATGAGGTGCTGCCCCTCCGATGCCGCACCTGCTGCTGCTGCTGCTGTTGATGCTGCTGCTGCTGCTGTTGTTGTTGCTGCTGCTGCTGCTGGTGCAGCTGCTGTTGCGTCGGCGGCTGCGATTGCTGGTGCTGTTGCTGCTGGGTGGCAGCCACCGCCACAGCCACCGCTGTCGTCGTCGTCGTCGTATATGGCTGGCCGAGATGGGCATGCGCATGCCCATGCCCCGCATGGCCGTGGGCTTGCACCTGCACCGGATGATAGATCTGTTGGACCATTGTGCCGGAGGGCATAATCACATATTTGGTTCCGTTTGGAGTATAGCCGCCGGGCGGCATTGGGGAAATTCGATCCACTAGCAGCAGATGCTCAAAATTCTCGCGTATCCATTCGCGATAGTCGATGACATCGTCGGTTATGTGGATAATGCGACCTTTGCGGGAAGGAACGAAAGCAAAGCAAAGGTAAAATGCGATTAGGAGGTTGCGATCTCTCAGCAAACGGATCGAAGGACTGAGACTTACCCAGCACTGAATCGGTACGCGGATCGATGCCCAAGAGATTGAGTGGACTGACGGCGAGTGCGAGGACACGGTAGGCGCACCTGAACGCCTGCTGGACATGAAACACCCCATAGCTGCTGCGTCCAATATCATTGCCAGGCGTCAGCGGATCCTCGATGCACAGCAGCGACGGTCGATGGCCATCGACCATGTCGCGCTGCAGCTCATCCTTGGCCATGTAGCGACCGCCATTCTTGATCGAGATGCCAATGCGCATGTAATTGAAGCGCCGGCCATAGAGCTCAAAGAATTCGAGCAGCAGTACGCCCAAATTGGTGGTGTCATGGTAGATGCCTCGTGGATGCAGCTGCAGGAAGCTGATGCACATGAGGATCAGCGAATAGGATGAGATGCCGCCGGTGAACACCTCATTGAGATCACGCAGCAGTAGGAACTGCTTGAGCACCAGCACCAGCTTCCCCAGCACCGGATAGTCGCGCTTGAACTTTTTAATGAGCTCCGCGGACTGGACGCCCGATTGCATATTGAACGATATGTCGACCTTCACCTGAGTCTCACGATCCGTCAGCTTGATGATCGGCACCGATGCCTTGTCCAAGACACGGACCGTACAGGCCTCTGCAATGCCCCGATTCACCAGCTCATATTCCAGTGTTCTCAGTGGTAATTTATCCCACAAACCTGCAAGCAGAAATCCAGAATAACAATCAGTATCAGTAGCAGAAAGATAAAAGACAGACAGTCGCCAAGGAATGACCCAAGGTCAGACACTCACCCAGGACAACGAGATCAATATCAGAGGTGGGCAAAAAGAGTCCAGTGCGAAATGAGCCAAAGATTTCGACAACCGCCTGTGGCCAAATGCTATGCACCACGTTCTCGATCCGCTTCACAACCTCATTGCGTATGGCATGCTCACAGGGAGTGGGCAGCACGTACTGATAGAAATGCTCAATTTCTTCATGCAGCCCAACGACACCATCGCCATAGGGATAGTCCGGTTTGCGCCAGGGTTCACCCTTGTATTTGGCTATCATTGCCATGTGATTGTTCATATAGTAATGTGTGACACCAACTTTGTTGTTCTCTGGACGTTTCTTACGTGACGGATTGTAATAAATGATGTTTGTGCGGTTGCTTTGGTTTGTCGTGTCATTCATGATGCCGCCTGCTACAGTTGCTACAGTCGATACAGTCGATGTTGCTACAGTTGTTCCTGCTGCTGTGGTAGTGGTCGTCGTGGTTGCAGGAGTGCTAGTACTGGTAGCTGTAGTACTCGTTGTGCTGTTGCTGGTGCTAGTGGTTGCAACTGTTGCTTCAGCCGCACCTACAGCTACACCTGCAGCTGCTGTTGTTGCGGCTATACTGCTGGTTGTTGAGTTTGCAACTGCCTCGTGGCTGGCACTACTGTTGCTTGAGTTACTGCTGCTTGAGCTACTGCTGGAGCTGCTGCTGCTACTGGAGCTGCTGTTGGAGTTGTTGTCTTCAGCCGCAGCAGGGCTGCTGTTGTTGCCGTTGACTTGAGGCAGGATTTCAAGTGAATCCGCACGAAAGTTGAGCACGCGACTCAGGGTACTGCTGCTGTTGCTGGTGGTGCTGGCGGTGGCGTTGGTGGCGGCGGCGGGTCGCGACAGAAATGCCTTGCCGTTGCTGCTGCTGCTACTGTTGCAGTTGTTACTGTCGTTGGTGTTACTGCTACTTGTGGCTGTGGTTGTGTTGGTGCTGTTTGTGGTGGTGTTAGTGCTGCTGCTGCTGTTGATTTTGGTGCCTCCTAGATTGCTGCTGCCTCCTCCTCCTCCCCCACCGTTGTTGATCGCCAGCTGTAGCTGCTGATCAAGCAATGCTCCCATTTCCTGGGCATTCGTCTCCCAAATCTTTAACCATGTGCGCAGCGATGGACCCTCCTGTTCCTTCTGAAACCAGCCAACAAATGGATCCATTCAAATTCAGATGCACACGATTGTTGTTGGCTGGGATGTTGTTGCTTTTTTTTTTTTTTTTTGTGTAAGCCGAGGGGAGCGATCGCTATCACTCTCGCTCTCTCTATTGAAGGACCTACCGATCTGATATCTGGGATTCAGAACAAAAATATTGTGTGTATTTTCTGCAATATGAGAATTGTTTGCTCTCTCTCTCTCTTCCTTCCTATCCGGAGTCTGCGGATAATCCTTTACTTCTTCTGGAGGATGGAGAATATCAGATTTCCATTTGGAAAGAACTGGAAATCACTGCTTCCGTCCCGTCGTGGCAAGGAACTGCAATGAAAACAGACACAATTTATTTCAGTTTTATCCGGCAATGTATGCCCGACTCTTAGGTTTCTTTCTAGAAAGGGGGCTGCAAAAAGGCCACAGGACAGCCACTGGAGCGTTGCCACCTGTTATGCGCATAACTGTGCTTTGGGCTCATGTGTATGTGGGGTGTGTGTGTGTGTGTGTGCTATTGCGACAGCTGATAGAGATGAGCAACTACTGAATAGTTCTACCGCCAAAGTGGCAGTTCTAAAAACGGTTTGCCTATTGCAAATCTGTTGTGTGTGCAGTGCACTAAATGGACAACTGCTTTTCCAAAACCATAATGATTGCATGCGCTTGCCTGCCGGCCAGACAGACAAATGGAAAGCGCCTAATGGCCACTAGGCATTTCTTCGAATGATGCGCTCTTTTCTACAAATAGAAAACGGCGCGGCGGTACCCACCCCGGTCCTATCTATTCGGCGTCATCACTGGTTGCTGCAGCGAAATGCAGCTGAAGCGTTCATCACCAGGCGCCAGGCGAAAATTGTTTTTCAGAGCGCAAAAACATATACACCACTCTCTCTCTCTCTCTAACTCTCCGAATGTCCAACACGAACACACACACACACACTACTCACATGCACATGGGAAAAACAGACCAAAAAATAAAAAAAAACTACTAAAAAAATGGGCCATCAACAGCAAGCAGCAGCACTCAAATAATACAATAAGTCGCTAGAGCGATAACAATTTGGGTAAAGCCAGTCATAGAGCAATTGCTCACGAGACTCTCGTCAAAAAAAAAAAAAAAAAAACTATATTATATCGATGGATGTACACACACACATACGCACACAACCCACACCCCACACACAAAAAGCACAACTACTATATGCATGTGTGTATTGGTGTTTTCTCGTGCAAGGGCGTACAGGTGGCCGTTGTATGACTGCCAAAAGGTGGTTCTCGCACGAGAGAGGGGGGTGAGGGGAGGTAGCGCATGCCACCACACATATGCATATGTAGAGAAAAGCGGCTTCGATTATGCAAAAAAAAAAAAATACAAATGGAAAAAACCCCGCTAATTATGTTAAAGCCTATGAACGGCGCACACAAAAGCCACACCATCAAAACACACACATTTTAAAAACTTGTCTTGCACTAATTTTCACTGTCACTCCATGTGCGAAACAAATTTTCATTTATGGGAAAACTTTGATTTTTAAATCCGTGGATGCACCGTAAACGACCAGTTCAGGCCAACACACATACACACACAATTTTGGCAAATTAACACTTTCTTGCTGCTGGTCAAATCCAGTGTTGACTAAGTTGCTGAAGCGAGATAACACATTACCAGAAGCGGCGGCGGCAGCAACCTAGGCATGGACAGAAATGCGGGCCTAAATTGTATGCATATCCCCATTCTCCCTGCCCCGAATTGTAGTTCAAATTATTTAACATTTAATTTATTGCACCCAAATGCTTGTGTGATGGGATGGCCACATGCGCTCTTATCGATATGTGTAGGCGGTAGGTGGCGCTGCAACTAAATCAGACATTTTGTTATACAGCACTGCCAACTACAGCTAGGCGGCCCAATGTAAACATTTAATTTATGCAACTATATTTTTAGCACAAATCAAGTAAAAAATCAATTAAAACATATTTTAAATTTCATTCAAACACTCAAACACGGAAGACACTCAATAGTAGAAGCAACAAACGCAGAATAAGCTAAAAGCACCGCTGCACAACGCTCCCTCTCGCGTAATTCCGTTGGAATTTTTCACACACATTTTTTTCTGCTTTACCTTGACGAGTTCTATTCTGTTCTCTCCCTCACTCTTTCGCTGCGATTGCGTTGGATTTCAAGTTTAGCACATACACACAGACACACACATTCATCCGTACCCGCACTCGTGTATGCATACACATGTTCATCAAAAACGAAGTTTTAAATGCAATTTTTTCTCTCCACATTTCAACAGCAATGGAATCACAATCCGCCCCAAAAATTAATGGAAAATTACAGTTGTGTTGTTGCTACTGCCACTGCTACTGCTCTTACGCCCTCTCTCTTTCTTTTCTCTATTGGCCAGCAATGTCTCTGGCTCTGTCACTGGCCTGCGTTTTTATCAATCTGCTGTTCAGTTTTCGCTATATATCCTTATAAGCGCACTCACAATTTCTGGTTCTCGCTCACTTTCGTTGCTTCTGCGAATCGAATCGAACCGAAGACGACGACTGTGTGCCTCCCCGCTTGTCCGTCCCGGGGGCAGTGGGTTGCTATGCCTTTTTATGCACACACCGCACTCCGAGGTACACACAACCACACACACACGCACACACACACACACAAGAGCGCACGCACGCACTCACACGCACAGTGAGTTCTTTCGAGAAACGTTCGCTCGTTGCAATCTATTGATTGTTACGGCTGCCAACGTCACTGTTGAATTTTCACAATTTTTATTCGTTTTTCATGCGTGTTTTATGCGTTTTCCATGGGTTTCCTTTCGAATTACAACAAAAAACGACAGAAAAATTGCAGACAGCGTGACCGTGACGATAACGATAAAAAATACCACCGGCAAAAAAATAAATACCATTAAATACCATTTCAGTTTCGAGAAATACCATTTAAATACCATAAAAAAAACCAAGGCAATCCGGCGATCAAACAAGACTTAACCCACATAACACCCCCCTAGTTAAAATATTGAGCACCCACCCTTTGTTAAGCCACTGAAAATAATACTGTTTGTAAAGGCTACTGTAGCTCCATCCTCCTCTTTACTTACAAAACACAAATAACCACCACCATACATTTCGTGGATATATTAAATACCCCATGGTCAACAATGGGATAACGTTCTATTTTATTGATTGAAATCGTATTCCTCGATTTTGATATTCCGTTTAATATTACTAGATAGTTGGCCCTAAAAAAAGAATTTTATCCAATTCTTCAATGAATTTTGTTTGGGATTTTCTAGTTTTCAGAACTATTTTTAATGGGATTGTTGAGATAATAGGGTTCAAACAAAAACGGCCAAAGCATAAAACGTAAGCGTGATAATTTAAAATACTTTTCGCTCAATTTTGGCATCAAAAAATACCATAAACGGTGCTTTCGAATAACAACAAAAAACTGTTAAAAAAAATTGCAGAAAGTGTGACCGCGGACTTACTGATAAAATATACCGAATGATCCTCAGAAATATGCCTTCTTAAGTTAAAAAAATACCGTAAATGACGTAATATTCCATTTATTACGTTACATTTTATTCCCACTTATGTTGACCTTTTTTGTGCAAATTCAAAAACACACATAAGAAAGAGTCCTCAAAGTTTGCCAGTCTTGTAAAAAATTACTTAATCTATCGGATAAAATTATAGGATCAGTGTTGAGGGTGCTAGCTAGCTAGTAATCCCAAGTCGAATATAAAAATCGTGGAATATCACCGCAATCACACCAACACACATTCTCGCACACACTCATTCGAATAGTAACTGTTCTTACATGCAGCTCCACATTTAATCTTCGCGCTCATTGAGATCAGAAATGAAAATAATTTTACCAAGCACTTTTAATTGTTAATCAGTTGGAAAAATGTGTCGATTATTGTGTGTTTCTTTGCTTTTGTGGCATGTTTTATTGGTGGGTCAATTTGAGAATGCAGCAGCAGCCGCATTTTCTGCACGACAGAACCGCAACGATTTGGAAGGTGATCATCAGCACACGTCGGCACCTGAGTCTCCTGCTCCAAGTGAGGCTACGAAAACAAGTACAGGTAAGTGGTTAATCTCCTATTCAAGTAGTGATTAATATTTGTAGATATAATTTTTTGTCCAAGTTTTGATTTTCGTAATGGCTACCGATGAACGGTTATTCTGTGACAATAGTGTCATCCCGTTCTAGCGCATTCGTGCACAGTTATGTTTACGGTTATCTGTACCTGCACTTATTTCTAGCCACCAGCGGACTGCTCAAAAAATGTCTCCCATGTAACGGTGTAAATTGCGTGCCACAAATCCAATGTCCCGCCCATGTCCGCATGGAAAGCCATGAGAAGCCGCAAATTTGCGATCTTCCAGCCGGCAAATTCGGCTACTGCTGCCAGACGGGCCAGAACCACACAGCTCCGCGCTCGGCCAGCAGGGAGCGTCGCGCGGATTTCCCCAACTTTCTGTCGCCCGCCGTATTGGACGAGGCCCGGCGAAACTTTGAGCATCTGATGCATGGCGTGGCCCAGATACCCGTTCGTCGGGGTCTGCCCGACTTCAGTCACGGCATTGTCTTCCACTCCACGGCCAAGGAGGATCTGCATAACTTTGCGCTGTCCAACAATGCCCTCGAGCAGGTCTTCACCACACAGCTCTTCAGCAAGAAGGAGCAGGTGCCCGTGGACGACATCATCACCAACAACGTACCGGTCAAGTTCACAAAGACGCCGCTGGCCCAGCACTGCCAGGCACCGGTAGTCTGTCGGGACATCCGCTCTGTGTATCGCAGCCACGACGGCACTTGCAACAATCCGTTGCCAGCTCGGTCGCATTGGGGCGCTGCCGGCCAGCCCTTGGAGCGTATGCTGCCGCCGGCCTACGAGGATGGCATCTGGAATCCGCGCGCCCACTCGACTGATGGCACTCCCCTGTTGGGAGCCCGCAAGATCTCACGCATCCTTCTGGCCGATGTCGATCGTCCCCATCCCAAGTACAATCTACTGGTGATGCAGTTCGGACAGGTTTTGGTTTGTGTGCCACCAGAAGCTTCTGGCAAGAGAATGGAATGCATCCACTTCCCTTTTTGCAGGCACACGACGTCTCGCAGACCTCCACGGTGCGTCTCGAGGATGGGGATCTGGTGCAGTGCTGTTCTCCTGGTGGCAAACTGGCATTGAATCCGCAGCAGAGCCACTTTGCCTGCATGCCAATAACCGTGGATCCGGAGGATGAGTTTTACAATGCCTTCGGCGTGCGTTGCCTGAACTTGGTGAGGCTCTCCCTTGTGCCCAATCCCGACTGCCAGCTCGGCTATGGCAAGCAAATGAGCAAGGTGACGCACTTTGTGGACCTCTCGCCGGTGTACGGCTCCAGCCAGGAGGCAGCCCGTGAACTGAGATCATTCAGAGGCGGCCGCCTGCGCATGCTAAACGATTTCGGACGCGATCTGCTGCCGCTGACGAGCGACAAGAAGGCCTGCCCCAGCGAGGAGGCCGGAAAGTCGTGCTTTAAATCGGGTAAATACATTCGCCCTAATTCTTGTGTACCCTGTGGCTAATGTGGCTGTGACTCTGCAGGGGATGGACGCACCAATCAAATCATATCGCTGATAACCCTGCAAATACTCTTCGCACGCGAGCACAATCGTGTGGCCGACATACTGGCGCAGATCAATCCATCGGCCAGCGATGAGTGGCTCTTCCAGGAGGCGCGCCGCATCGTCATTGCCGAAGTGCAGCACATCACCTACAACGAGTTCCTGCCGATTATCATTGGGCCGCAGCAGATGAAGCGCTTCCGACTGGTGCCCCAGCATCAGGGCTATGCGCATGACTATAGTCCGGACGTGAATCCGGCCATAACCAATGAATTTTCAGGTGCCGCCTATCGCATGGGACATTCCAGGTGGGTCACCTTTCCGATAATATGACACATAATTCCTATTGACAATTCCCTGGCCCCTCCAGTGTCGATGGAAAGTTCCATATACGGGGGGAGCATGGCCACATCGATGAAGTGATCAATATACCGGATGTGATGTTCAATCCGTCGCGCATGCGCAAGCGTGAGTTCTACGACGATATGCTGCGCACGCTCTACAGCCAGCCCATGCAGCAGATAGACAGCTCCATTACCCAGGGGGTAAGTACTTCATATCCATGCCTCGTCCTTGCCACTCATCCTTGACTCTTGAGCAGCTCAGTCGCTTCCTGTTCCGCGGCGATAATCCCTTTGGCCTGGACCTGGCCGCCATCAATATACAGCGTGGACGCGATCAGGGCTTGCGCTGCTACAACGACTATCTGGAGCTAATGGGCGCACCCAAGCTAAAGACTTTCGATCAGTTTCCCAGCGAGGTACGCGCTTTCAGCTTAGAGATTATTCAATTTTTAACCCCCCTTCCCCCACACACACACAACAGATTGGACAGAAACTGGCGCGCGTTTATAGGACACCCGATGACATTGATTTGTGGGTTGGTGGCCTACTGGAGAAGGCCGTTGAGGGCGGCGTTGTGGGCGTTACCTTTGCGGAGATCATTGCCGATCAGTTTGCGCGCTTCAAGCACGGCGATCGCTACTACTACGAGTACGACGCTGCCATCAATCCGGGCGCCTTTACGCCCAACCAGCTGCAGGAGATACGCAAGACAACGATGGCCCGTCTGATATGCGACAATGCCGATCGCCTAACGCTGCAGGCAGTGCCCCTGGCCGCCTTTGTTCGTGCAGATCATCCAGGGTAAGAGATGGCAGGATGTCCACGTTTTACTCAGAATTTGACATATTTTTGTTTGTTGTTGCAGCAACCAAATGATTGGCTGCGATGATCCCAGTCTGCCCGATATCAATCTGAATGCCTGGCGCACTCGAGCTTAATTCTTACTCCTTAACTATTCATTTTCATATTTATTTAGCTAGTTTTTCAAATGCCCGAATGCTGGGTCGACTTATGTAACAAAATGCCGAAATTAAAGCCCCAATCGAATTGGATTCAACTAACATTTCCATAGATAATACTCGTATAATAAGCAATTTGCTTTTGTTACTTTTGATGTCTGTCTGTTCCTGGAGGAATGTCTGTCGTCTGCGTCTGTTCTGCACTGCTCTTTTTTTAACCAGCTAACAAGCAGATCTTCGCGTGTTTATGGCCACTCCATTCAATAATTTTAGTCTAATCTTAATTTAATTTACTTGTATAATATATAGAACCTACCTATATATTGAATTGCAGAGAGTATTTCGATAATGCGAACCTCAAGCTGGCTCACCCTGGCTATAATCGTTATGGCTGTTCTGTTAATAATCCAGTTGCTTGTTTTTAAGAACCATTCAGTCGGAGAATCGCATCCAAGGAACGAGAAATCGTTGGAATATAAGTACAGAATTTTGCATCCGGCTCACAAACACTTTTAACACTGCCTGCTTTGCTATTCGCCATAAGATTTGTACGTGTAGGTGCATCTAGACGTCAAGACGTTCTCCCATCACGTAAAGTGGCAGCGGCGGAAATTAAACGGCACATTAAACGCTCAACAAAAGTTCCTTTTTATAATTTAAATTTAAATTCAAACACTGCAACACAAAACGATACTTATCGGTTCATATCAGTTCGGTTCAGTGGTTCCAGTGAGCGAATGAGCCAAATCAAAAGCGACCACTTTACAGCACTGCGCTCGGCAGCAAGCCATAATTTAAAGCAATACGAGGATTCTCGAAAAATGATCCATCACATAGTCCTTGGATTCGATTGTCATGTCCATATGCCATACTCATCTCATATATACTCATTCGTCAGTACTAAGCAGCAAGTCGAAGCGAAAACAGCTCCACATAAAACACATCAAACAACAAAACGAATAAAATTAAACACAATACAGAAAGCGGTGAGTGATAAGTAGAAAAATTTAAACAAACAAAAGGGCTGGTTGCAACTTGCCCACTTTAGTATTTCCGCAGACACAATCACGATGGAGGAGGGCAAAGAGAACCACAACCCCAATCCACAGATACCCAACCGCTCTTCGCCCTCTAACGCTGTTCGCCACGTTTTCCCGTTGGTGAACAACTTCGCTGTGCCCATCTACGATGCATCGGCATCGCAGGCGCGCATGCGCTTGGCCCTGGCGAGTAATACCGACGTATTACCAGGCGGCAGGCCCTACTCGAGAGCTGCAGCGCACGAGAGGCGCCCGGTCAACGTGTATGTCGCCGACTTACCATCGGCATACCTTAGGAGGACACGCGCCACTTTCCGCGGTCTATAATAGTTATATTTTTTAGTTCATAATCGTTTTAATCGTTCGTTGACACAAACAAAGACAGGTGAGTAATACCAAAAGAAGTGCAAGCAAAGGGCTGGCATAACTCAACTTAACTTTGCAATTCCCCGCAGACACAATTCCATCCAGTGCAAGGGCAAAACACAGTACTCCTCCAGCAGCCACAGCAACACAGACGATCTTCGGCAACCCGCATACACTGGCCATGGTGCTGTCCGCCCGTTGGTAGGACACCCGGACACACAGCATGCTGACTGTTGAGCTTTTAGTTCTTAATCATTGATGAATCGTTTTGGCATGTCGATCAAAAATGATTAAATGCTAAGCTCGCAATTGGTGCTTCTATTTTTGGGGGCTATATGGGGTATTTATAGGGTATTTTGACGTGAAGGGCAGATTTGGAATTTTATTTCATGGGGCACCCTGTCATTTATTCTATTATTTGGCGCTAAATTCAAACACAAATGTTAATTTTATTTTGCATACACACAAAAATGTCTTTATTGTTTCGTTTTTTGTTTTGTTTTTTGTTTTGTTTTTGTTTTTGGTTTGGTTTTAGTTGGTTTTTAGTTGTCAAATGTTTTGGTATACGTTGTGTCTGTTGTTTGGAAATACATAGTTCTGCTATTAATACGCTAAAATCTATTTGAATTCCGCTTTCGCTTCATTTTCTATACCATTTACTTTTGTTTGTCTCTGTTTCCGTTTCCATTACTGTTACTGTTACTGTTTTTTAGTGTTTTGTTTTGTTGGTTTTTGAAATGTTCGCACGTCTTGAAACCAAATCACTTCGTTGAGGGTGGTGGTGGGGGGCGGGGGTTCGTATGTCACTTATGCAAATGACTAAACAAAAAAACATCATCCTAAAAACATTGTCCAGTATTTTTGGTCATTTCGTACGTGTTGGCTTTTGGCTTTTGGCGCGCAATGTGATGGAAGGGAACAAACATACATTTATTTATATATATTATTTTTGTTTTCGTTTGTACTTTATGGATAATGAGATTTAGTTTTGGTTTTTTGGTTTTTGTATTTTTGTTGGCTTGTTTGGTTCCACATACTCGTACTAGTTGAATGGTTTCTTGTCTTTGTTGCTTTTGGAATACATAAAATACACATCGATCTGTTCGGTTCTGTTATGTTCTGTTACGAGTATGTACGTACATTTACTCTTTTTTTTGTTTGTTTGTATATGTTATGTATGTATGTATATATGTATATATATTTACTTTCGCTTATGTTTTTTTTTGTTTTATCATAGAATTCTTGTGTTAAACATTTATAAATATGCATTTTGGTTTACTTTCCATTCCATAACCATTTCGTTTCTTCCGTTATAATTTTTTTCGTTTCGTTTCTGTAACATTTACTATTTAGGGCGATGGATTTCTTCGATTTATTTGGATCCATCAGTTTTCGAGTTTTCTGCTACAGGACCATCCCCCCTGGTTTCTCCTGCTCCTGTGTACAACATTTAAAGCTTGACTATATTTCTGTTAGTTATATTTTCCTTCTTTTTTTTTGTTTTTTGTTTTTTTTTGGTTTTTGTGTGTTGGTTTGGATTTGTTTTTGTGGGACTTTTGAAAGAGTAGCTACGACCCCCCGTTTTCTTTATTGTTTCTTTTGTTGTTGTTGTTGTCTGGGTCCTGCTACAATAAAACTTGGCTTGCTCATGCAACATTTAACATCTATGCTTGACAATCATTTAATTCAATTCTCCTACATACATACACATATGTATTTATGTATGTCTGGTATACACATATATATATATATATATCTTTATCTTTCTTTTAGCTTTTATTCATTTGTTAATGTTAATGGTAAAAAAATCTAAAAAAAAATCTCTTGCTCCATTTTGTGGTTCACGCAAAAGCACACACACACATACACGCAAACACGAACACACAAACATTCCCCTCTCGCATCCCTGTCATCCCGTTCACCGTTATCTTCTCTTCCCACAACTGATCCTGGGGGTCTTTGCTCTGTTCCAATCGGTTCATTTTGGTTGATGGTGGGCGGGGGTGTGGGTGTGTGGGGTAGTTCCAAGCCTTGGACTTGTCTCTGTGTGGCACATTCTTCATCCTCCTCTTATCCGCATCCTCCTCTTCTATATTGTATATATCGTACTTATAGATTTCTTTTAAAATTAGTTTTATTTTTGGTTGTCCTTTTTATGTGGGGGGTTCAATTTCGATTTGGGAGCACACTTTATTACCGGTATGTGGTGGGGGGTGGGTTGGGGATATGACGTTTAAAGCTTTTTGCAAGTACAATCTCTGCGGAGAGGAATGCGCCCAAAGGCCAGGGCTAATCCTCTGGCAAGTTACCCCAATTACAGGGTGCCAACCAAGAACATTCATACTCAGCAATACACCCGATGCTTGATTCACTATTCATGGCACAAGCGAATGTTTTCCATTCGTAGTACACACATATTTCTGTGGGTGGGTGAGGGGGAGGGGTTACTTCTTCGGGGTACATGCAAAACTACTTTGCAAATTTCTTTTGTTTGCTTTGCTATTTTTTTTGTTTTGTTTGTTGTTGTTTAAAAGATATTTCCTCCTTCCTTTGGACATGAGTTAATTGTTTTAATATGTATTTTTCATATAATGTATTTAAAATTTAATTATCAATATATACAAAAAAAATAACGTTCAGTCAATTATAACTATAGGCATGTATACATATATATAAAATATTATATATATATATACACATACACATATATCCACATACGATTACGAATAGCCAACAAACAAAGAACACAACAAACAAAAACAACAAAAACAAAAAAAACAAATAACATTCAAGTTAAGCTAACAACAACAAAAAACACGTGGAATACACACACAGGGAATGGGTAAGGGGAAAGCGGATAGGGATGGGGATGGGGGTACATAGACACATGGCAATGGGGTTGGGCAGGGGCACACACACACACACATATGTAGATCGTATAACTGGATACACGATTGTTAAATTTGGTTTTTCGTTTTTGCATGCTATAAATTGCATTTGCATTTATCGCATGCTTTTTGGGTTTACGGTTCTCCCCTACGCTTTTTGCTTCCCTACGACATTTTGCATCGACATTGGCTGCACATTCTCCTTCCTTTTATTTCACTCCTCTCTCTCTTCATCTCTCTCTCTCACGCACACTCTCTCTCTCACTGTTCTCTCTCTGTGGTCACACTCTATTTTGCTCGATGACGCCTTTTGTTATTAATTATTTAATACACATATGTTAATAATCAGTCGCATAAATGAATCACCTTGCTTTGCTTTTGTTTCCAGCTCTCCTCTACACACACGGGGTGGGGTGCGGGGGGCTCTGTGCTCCCTTAAAGCCTCAAAGCCCTAACGCCCATCCATCATCGTCATCCATTCAGTTCCCAAGCTCAAGCAACAAACTAAGAAACTCTATCTATAGTAATGCCCCGCCCTGCTGCTTGGTTCCCAGTGGAACTTCACCTCGGGCAGACAATCAGAATAGAAACCAAAATTAATATTAAAATTAAAATAGAGTACGAGTACGAGGACGAGGACGAGTACCAGCACAGTGGATGCAAATGCATGTGCATGTGTCTTGAGAGTCGAACTTTCCGCCTTCACTTTCCGTCCGGGCAGCTTTCTTGGCTTGTGTTTAGTGCTGCAGGATGCGCTGCTTTTCGGCCAGGGCCGTCTCTGATTGCTCCAGCCGGCGCTTGCTGCTGTAGTTGCACAGCTTGCCGGATACCTTGCTGAGGGTGGTGGAGGTGCTCGAGGAGGTCATGAGGTCGAGCACCTGGAGGCTGTTGTCCAGCTCATCCAGAGCGGAGAGCGACGCACTGGTGGTGGTGGCCGTGATGAGGGTGCTGAGATTGCTGCCATGCTGCTGCCGATCCCCGCCGGTGTCCCCGGGATCAATGTCGATGTCGCTTAGCTGATTGGCCAGCGGATCCTCGTCGTAAGGATCGTAGGGGGGTCTTAATTATTGCTTGAACACAAACAGACCCGTCGGGTCCCACTCGTTGTCGTCGACGGGGCCGAAGCACTCATCGAAATACCACTCCATGGTCTTGTACACGTGACTCAGCGATCTGCCGATCGCGTGATCCTCATCCGGATACACCTGATGGCGGAACTTCACCTGCTGATCGACCAGTGCCCGCACCAGCATCAGCGTGTGCTCCTGATGCACCAGCGTGTCGGCGGTGCCGTGCATCAGCATCAGGTTGCGTCCCTTGATATTGCCCGCCTTCATGGTCAGATCCGCCTCCTGCAGTGCCCGCAAATAGTCCCCCTTCAGGGGTATATAGCGCTCCGTGAAAAACGAATCTACATGGGGAGGGGGCAAGCAGATGCACATTAATCAGCGTTCTGTCCGTCACCGTCTGTTGTCCGTCGTCCGCAAACACTCACAGTGGAAGCCAAAGTTCACAATGGGATTGATGGAGACGGCGCACTGCAGCACTTGCTGCGAGTCGTCGATGAGCATCATGGCCGATGCATAGCCCCCGTAGCCCCAGCCAAAGGCGCAGATCCTCAACGGATCAATGAACTTTAGGTTGTCGCGTAAATAGCTTTAAAATATAAATAAATAAATATTAAATATATACAGCTAGTGGCATGGCTCCCACTCACGTTAGCACGCCCAGCTGATCCTCCACCTCGACGGTGCCCAGCTTGCCATGCACCTGGGTGCGCAGCAGCTCGCCCTGGAAGCCACTGCCGCGCCCATCGATCTGGGCCACAATGAAGCTGCGCTGGCTGGACAAGTACCAGTTCCAATCGATGTGAAAGCGTTCGGTGACCAGCTGCGACCCTGGCGAGGCATCCCTGCAAATTGCAAATCAAATAAAATGTAGATGGGATCGGGGATCGGAGGATTCACACTCCACTTACACATGCAGCACCAGGGGAAAGGCCACCTCCTCCTCTTCGCGCATGCCCGGCGGCAGAAAGAGACGCACCTGGGCGTGGAAGCCGTGGCGTATCTCCACGCTGAAGGTGCGCATTTGGGGTATGGCCAGCTGGGAGAGCCGATGCCGCAGCACATCGCCAGCGTTGAGCACGAAGATCTTGTCATTGCTGGCCGTCTCCACCAGATAGACGCTGGGCGCCTCGGGGCCGAGGCACTCCTGCACGTAGTAGCTGTAGTCGCCGCTGAACTGCACCCGATTGTAGAGACAGTTCTTGGGTATGTCGTAGATGCAGTCATCCGGCTCGAGCCGTGCCACAATGTCCTCCCAGCTGTCGCCGCGCGTGGGCATCTTGGAGGGATTGGCCCGGTGCAGGCGGTAGGTGGCCTCCGTGTTGTCGCACGTCAGGCACGTGGGCTGTGTGGAGGTGATGTACGTGCGATTCGATTCGGTCACATTCAGCTTGAGGCTGATCTTGTACAGATGCCGCTCGCCCGGCCGCTTCTCGGGCGCCGCCATAAAGTAGACGATCTCGTGCGGCTCGTCCCAGCCAACGATTTCGGTGACCTCGAACCGACCCATGGTCAGGGGCACTGGACGGCGGTCCAGCGACGAGATGAACACCACATGACGGTAGTGGCCATGCTCCCCGTCCCGCACGGGCAGCCGCTTCAGCAGGTAGCCCCCATTGGTGATCTCATACGTCGTCTGGCCATTGCTCCCCAGCGTATCGTTGCTGCCCATCGACGTTGCCGTCTCCTGCTGCTGCTGCTGCAGCTGGAGCTGTCGCTGTCCCTGGCGCATCTGGGCCGCGATTCGGGCGGAGAAGATGGGCCGCTCGGCGGGCAGGACCCAGCCGTCGTTGATGGTTACCTCCGTGTGCACCACCTGGCAGTGGAAGCCCGGCGCCCGACAGATCACAGTGGTGGCCTTCGTTTGGTCGCGATTCGTCACCGTCACCGACAGATCGATGGGCGAGGCCCAGGTCAGGCCGCCCACATAGCTGCCGTTCGCCAGATCCGCTGGCAGCTTGATTTGCGTCGGAAATATGTACTTGATCACCGACAGATTAACCACATTCACAGTGACATTCGGATTTCGGGCACCGGTCTTTGGATACCGTTGGCTCAACACTGCCGGATATTTGACGTCATCGCCCATCCAAGTGTATCTAAGAGGTTAGAGCAAATTTATATGTAGTTATAAAGTCATAATTCCTATAGCAGCTAAAGAACGTTTGGGATAGAAGCCGCTGCTGAGTTTTGTTGCATCTTCACGAACCAACAAATCGAAATGGAAAAGAATGGCTCTGTAAGAGCAACAGCAGGTTTACAGCATGTTAACAGGCTGTTGCTGCTCGATGTAAGCATTCGCTGTTACCATTCGCTGTTACCGTTCGCTGTAACCGTTCGCTGTTACGACTCTCTGAGAGCGCTGTGGGAATGGTCTCCACATATGTAACTCTACACACTGCTTGGCTTACATAGCATGTTTAGCATGTAATGTAAGCTAGATTTAATGACGCAGCAGCCCGAGAAGCGAAGCACTTGGCTGAAACAAGACACAACACGGACAGCGCTCAACTTATCCAACAGCTATCGTATATCATTCAGTCTGCTAAAGATCGTTAGGCAGGTGAAATTTAACTAAAATCGTAGTACTTCTCTGAGGATATCCATTACATGCGGAGCCTTGGCCTAAAGATTTCTGACTTTTGAAAGACGCTTCTTCGGCAGCTCTCAATGGGTGAATGAAAACTGGTGCCAAATGCGGATTCATTATGAGAGCTATGCCCTGGTGGTGGTGGATTTACTACCACAAATAGTAGAAATAAAATCCCATCCCAGAGCCGGAAGCGAGCAGGCCATTAGGAAGCGCCACCCACCCACGAGAATCATTGTTTTGCGACCTGTCTCGTTTTATGTTGGTTTTTTCATTGTGTCCGGGATGTGTTTAATGACCGTTAATGTTGTTCCAATTTCCAACAATTTTTACGATGCCAAAAACATTTGGCCAACAAAATTGTACACAAAAGAGAGCGCCACAAAGCAAACATCAAGGGGGAATGCAGAGCTAAAGAAACAAACAGAAAGATAGAGAGAGGGAGAGAGAGAGGGGTCTAAAAATGGTCTCACAGGCAGTCGCTCTCGTTTGGTTATTTTGGATTTCCACATCTGATTTTAGACTGAATTTATATCCGTTTAAGGGAACGCTGAACTTAACCAGAAATTGCATCGAAAGAACAAACTTTTTATGATATTTTCAGCAGCAAATAATTGGAGAAATAACAACGTGATCCCGCGTCTAAATGGAATAATCAAATAGCTGGCTGAAAGTACTCTGAAGCTGGCTGTGCAACTGGCTTGAGTGGCTTTCGGGAGTAGATGCGCTTGACTAGCGCCAGCACCAGCACCCAAAAGGCTTACAAGGCAAAGTCCCAACCAGAGATAGATTATTGAGCGTTAAGGAGGCCTCTGTGGTCGGGAGAATCAACTGATTGCTGCCTGTTGAATGATACCTCATTCCCCGATTACGTACCGGAATTATGAGATAAATAAATCTTATTTAAATTGGGCAGACTTGTACTCACTTGTACTCATTGACATCGCTGTCATTGTAGCTGAGAAATGCCAGAAAGAGGCCATCCGGCGAGAAGGCCATGCCGCTGCGTCGGCTATCCAGCTCCGGGACATGCTCGTACGTCCAGTCGGGCACCCCGTTGAAGAAGACCCCGCCCATGCCCGTCTGGGTGATGCGGCAGACCAGTTCGCCCTGCACCTTTGGCTTGTAGTAGATGTCATTGTGGTGCACAAAGGCAATGGCCTGATTGAGCGTGTAGGCGGCATTGCCGCCTCCAGCGCCATTGCCTGCACCTGCACCTGCGCCAGTGCCCGGGGCTGTCGGTGTTGTTGTCTTGCCACCACCAGCCGCCGCACCCGCCAGACTATTTAGAATGATGCTGCCACTGGGCAGCGGCGCCATGGTGGATGCTGTGGCTGCTGCTGCTCCTGCTGCTGCTGCAGGCGGTGGATTGATGGGCGCCCACACCACATGCTGTAGACTCGGCGCTTCGGCAATGTTCTCTGTTGGTCCCAAGGGAAATGTGTTGGCCGTTTGCACCTCATACACGTGGTGTCTGCAGGGATACGCGACAATTAAGCTAAGAGATTCACAGAGCAAATGGGATATGTGTAGGCAGATCTACCTGGAACCCTCTGCCGTGCTGTCCGACTGCAGGAGCACGTACTTCTGGTCCGGTGCCACAATAAACGATTCTGCATTCAATTGCCGCTGAGGGAGAGGGAGAGAGAGGGACAACCGTATGAGCACAACACAGAAGGAGTTAGCCAACACTGGTACCTACAAATGTGGAATTAGTCATTAGGATGCGTGTGGTGAGATCTGCCATATTGAGTATGGAGAGGCCGCCCGTGGGATCCCGATAGATGAGCTCATGTTCTGCAAATGGAAACGAATCAGTCAGTCAGTCAATGGCAGTGGCAAGTGCAGCTGCCGGGGCGCCTCCTACCGTTGCTCCAAGTGCCATTGAAGGGCTTCCACTGGAGGCTCTTGCCGAGTATGTCGCTGGGCAGCATGCGGCGGCCGCGGATCCTGAGGCCCTCATCCTCCGGCGAGAGCAGAAAAATGGAGAATATGATCAGGCTAAAGACGGCGGCGATTACCAGCAGGGCTATGAAAATTCCACGCCAATTCCGACGCTCGGGTGAAATTGCCACCAGCTCCTGAAATTAACACACACAAAAAAGCAGAGAGAGGTTTGTCATTCAGAACAGAGGAAATATTATTATTAGTTCACTGGCTGCAAATAGAGTTATGGCGGAAAATAGTTATTAATATTTTGCCAAGCTGTCAGGCAGTCATTTCCCCCTCCCCCGCCCAGTTAAGTTTCCCGGTTAATTGCACAGAAAGGCTGCGCCTTGTTTTTGCTCTCCACCACCCATCGGTTTTAATCAATCTAATGGAAGCCAAGTATTTAACCCAATCCCCTCTGCCCACCCCCGTTCGGGCAAAAGACAAACCTCACGCAGCACTGAGTGAATGATTTTCGTGGAGTATTCTTTGAATATCGCATGGGGTTTTTCCCAAAGTTTTTTCCGTATTTATTTCATTTATTTTCTTTTCGTTTTGACCCCCACAATCCATTGTTTTAAATTAAATTTTAGTTCTGACTCTGTGCGATGATGTTCAAACGGGGGCGGGAAGACCCCAATTGCCAATCAATTTCCGTCAGAGGGGGCAGAGAAGAGGGGGAAGCGACTTGCAGCCGAAATTTCACAGGCAAAGCAATCGTTTGGATGCATCTCAGTGGATGGTGGGTTGTGGTGGCAGCGTCCTTGAGGCGCTTAATTGACAAGCGAATGGTAAAGAAATTAAGGCCAAATTGTTGAAAACACACACAGACACAGAGCCACCGACACGATGAGTGCAGCAGGCAAAACATTCTCCGGATACAGCGGATACCCTCGAAATTGAAAGCCAACAAAGAGAGATGGAGAGGAATGGCTCTGGTTCGTTCCATTCCACACGTTCACATGTGGACTGGCAAGGAAAACAGCTGATGCAGCCGTTCGCCTATGGGAAATATTTTCAGTTACGATTTGTGAGACTTCCGATAAGAAAGCTGCACTTAGACCTATATAAAATAAATATATTTTTACGGAAAGGGAAATTCCCACTTGTTTGCGCATACCCCACGTATATGCGAGGGTATGTCTGCCGAAAAGAGTGTGGACTAAACTATTTTAATGCATTTTGCATGTGAGTAGAGCAAACTTTTGGCACGCCCACTCCCCGGGGGTCTTGAGACCAGACCAGGAGAGAGCTCCCTATCCCTCCCTATCCTTTTTTCCCTTATCCGAATTTCCCACCAATGGATTGTGTTTGTGTTTGTGTGTGTGTGTGTGTGGATTCTATTTTTTAGTAGGTTTTTCTTTCTGTTTGCGCTTTGTAAATTTGATTTCAGCCTTAGTCCCCGAAGTGGTTTTGCATTCATTTGCAAACATCAGAGCTGGCATCGAATTAAAAATGTACGAGCAGTGCGGGGAGGATATGCAATCGAATGGAAATCAAATGGAAAACAGTACACAAAATAGAATTTCCTTACGGGTGCATGTTCCTTATGTGTCTGGTGGGGGGAATCAGGGGACAGGCCAGTCCTAATTGAAATTAGTTGCCCCAAGGGGTTGCCACAAATTCGATTAGATTGCTGTCTTGAGGCGAACTGAGGTCAGAGTTTGTGCCACACGCACACACACACAGTGAAGTTTATTGATGCGCCCTCTGGCCAGTTGTAAAAAGAAAACGCAACTTTATATCGAGGGAAACTGTGTACTTTGTACACCCGAATTAAGTCGCTTGCCATCAAAAAAGTTTGCAAGTTTCCATGATTTTGGAATGGTTCTTGTCAGCTCTTGATGTGCTCGTAAAACACAAAGGTCTTCAAAATATTGTGGAATTATCCATAAATGCAGGGAGCGAAGCACTTAACGCGCAGGGGAGACAGTTCCTTGATTGTTCTGGGCTTGCCATCATTGTTCTTGATTTGTAGCAAGCCCCCGAAAAGGGTTCTCCGGTTCTCCGGCCATGAAACCTATCGCCCCGGCGTGCCCGACGTGCCAGGCGCCCTTCAGCCCATTCAGCAGGGAAATGCAATTATGCGCTCGACAAACTGCTCCGTGGACAACTTGAGGTGAGCGCCGAGCAGTGGCACAGCTCAAGTGCCACTAGCTGCTGCATTTACTCTACTCGTGCAGTGAGGCACACACGTGAGAGGTGCACAAGAGTTCCACCAGTTCATGGCGTTGCATATCCAAAAAAAACATTCGATCCGAGCATTTTGTGGTTGGTTACGATGCTCATGTATGTGCCTTCATGTAGGATCCCTGGCAAACGCTCTACCCAATGCTTTGGCACTTTTTCTTTTAGCATTGAGCACTCGAAGGAGTGTGGCGTGTGGGAGGAGTGTTCCCTTGTTCATTTGAAGCATTCCTGCACTGCCCTTTGATGATTTGCTTAGCTTTAATGCCCATGCCACAAGAAGCCTTTGGATGCTCCAGGAAATATAACTCACAGAAGGTCTCTGCGATGATCTGTTGCCAGCTGCTACCTGCTCCCATTCCCGTGACTTCGCTTTTCAGAAAGAATTCCACAGGCTGGCTGAGATTTGCACTGGATCTGCAGTGCCTCCCGTTCACCGAGAGAGAAGTCCCTCAATTAATATCTAGTATATTTTGTTCCTTCATCTTTGGTATGAAATCACTTCAAGCGCCAAACGCACATGCCACAAGCCACAAGCCACATGCCACCTGTCTTTGGAATAGGTGCCCGTGTCCATGTCCATGCCCGTGTCATTTATCGTTCCGTTTCCTTTTGTGGGGACAAACGCCTTTTGTGTTTGTGTGGCCAATTGTCACACCTTTTTGTGGCCCATACCTTCTGCCATTAATAGCTAATGAAGGGACATCAACAGCATTGCTGCCACATGCCACATGGCAGCAGCAGCCCAGCACAATTGGCGTCATGGAATGCTCCAACAATTTACAATTGTTGGATACCAAATTGTTGTCTGTGTCCCCGCCACTGAACGTGTGTCCAGTCCCCTTGTGTGTGTGCCGCAGAGTTTTCTCGGTTTTCTTTTGGCTGCCGCACAGCCCCACCGACTGTCAGTTGACTTTTCCGTGTGTGGGTTTTTTTCATTTATTTATTTTCTATTTTGTGTCCCTCTGTGTTGTTGACCCTCCCTGGCAATTACGAGTAGTTTTTATTTCTATTTATTGTTGTGGGTAAACTTAGCACAGAAGTTCCACCAGCGACGCATTTTCAGCCCGCGAAGATGGAGGCAACAAAACTAATGAAGAATTCCTGCACATTTCTCCAGAAATAAACGCAAAATTGTCTGCAATTCAAGGAACATTTAAATAAAAGTTTGTTCGCCTTTGCCTTTTACTTCGCACTGCAAAAAGGAAAGACCCGCTCCCCCCGGTTCCGCTCCCGGAACCGGATCCGGACCTGCTGCACCCCAATCTTAATATTAATTGACTTTTGGCACAGCGCAAATTCCCCACACAAAATTCCGACATTGAGCAAGTGTCGATCCCTGCTTTTGCGGCCGTCCAGCACTCAACTGTCGGCTTTTAATTGGAAAGTGCCAGCCGCCCCCCACCCACAGCAGATACGAGGCAAACTAAATTTCGTGGCAATGCCAGACGGACGATGGGCGGAGGGGCCTTGTCCAGAAATGTTACCCGTGGGGCCAGCCCCAAAAACGAATCATTTGCAACATTGATGGGCCCCAGAGCGGACTGGGAATGGAATGTGAATAGAGCAACGCAAAGGATGCAGAGAAATGGGGCATGCCTCAAAGTTTTGCGCACATGGAGCACATGGAGCGTGAAACTTGTGTCATTATGATGGACTTTGGAGGGCAGCTTCCCAGGCATGACAATTATTAATGAAAGGGTAGAACACGCTCTCTCTCTCTCTCTCTCTTTATCGGTCCCTCTATGCTGCTGCCTCTCTGTGCTGCTGCTGGTCTTTACTCTCTTACCCCTATCGCCATTTGCCGGGCATGCAAAATTTATTGTCTACATTTATTTATTGATCCAAGTTTTCGCTCTCTGGCCGCCTTATCTTGGCCACAAATTGCCAGACACAGCCAAAGCGAGGAAAAGCCGTGGCCAAACAGAGCAGAACTGAATGGAACGGAACGGACGGAGGAGGAGGAGGAGGAGGAGGAGTCCGTGAAAAGTTCTAGCGGAAATATTAGTTCAAATCAAGGATCAGAGGCCATGTGAAAAGAAGGCTCTGCAGTTCACGGAACTCGGCGCATTTCTTACATTTTTCCACACAAATAATGCCAAAAGGAAATCGATTGCTTGTTAGCTTAATGGAAAGTAGCATTTTCTAATGGTTTGATTGGGGTATTCCTGTTTTACAATCCCGGCTTAGGGTACAGAGCCCATGGAATTTCCAATCAAAATCTCAGAGCCGCGCTAGAACTTGTTCCATTTTCCGTATGGATCGAAGCAAGAGAAAAGCCTTTGCTCGTGCAGGAAAACCCTTTCGGAAATGTCTTGAATTTAAATGGAATTCAGCCTGCAGCGTACAAATCATTTTCTCATTTCCCCCGCACAAATCTCAAATGAGGATAATTAAAAGCGAATCAGTGCACTGTCTCCACTGTCTCCACTGCCCCCCCAATCCCCCCAATCAGCAGCAGTGAAAGTTTTGTGTGTGCGGGGGGCCATTTCTCATTTCCCCCGCGTCGAAAAAGTTTGTCAGCCTCGCAGCAGAAAATGAGTTTCAGTTTGAGTTCTGAGCAGAAGTTGGGAAGGAATGCAAGGAAGGCGGCGCAAGCAGGTCCTGGCAGGGCTTTGTCCTGGTGTCAGCCCTCGCTGACAAATTAAATTTAATACCAAACATAAAGCAAAATAATGATGGCAGGAAACGGCTCAATTTTATTTGTATTTTATTAATTTATGTCTGCGTCTGCTCTACCAAAAAAAAACACAAAACAAAAAAACAGAACAGAGAACAGAGAAGGTAGAAGCCAATAAAAGTCCGCTAGGCAGGGGGTGGGGGGTGGCTGGTGGCCAGAGAGCCACTTCCTAGAACCACTTATTTATGGCCAAAGATTTGGGCAGGAGAAGAAAGTTTATTCGGCATCGGCTGCTTTTGATGGCCCTTGCCCTGAGGCGGGTTCCCGCAGCGGCAATCGATATGGCAAATCGAGTTTTGTATTTTATTTATGGCCAAAGACCCAACACACAAAATAATGAAATGCCAATCGAAAGTTTTTGCAACAGTCCCGTTCCGTCCCGTCCCGTTCCCCTCGCCCCTAGCCATTGCCTGGGGGGGGCTCGGCTCCAGTATATAATTCGAAGAATTTATAAACTGTGAAATCTGCGGGGCAGCCAGGCAGGCGGGCGGTCAGGCAGGCCACTGACTATTGTTTTATTTATGAAATACTGCGCATAAAGGACTCCATGCTGCTTGGGGGGGTGGGGGTGCAAAGGAAAAAAGGCATCAGGAACCACCAGCACGAGAAGCAGCAAAACCAAGAAATATGCTCGCCCTTGGAGCGTTTATCTGCGTCGCGTCTGAAAGCAATTAAATGAGCCTTGGCCAAAGGGAAGTCCCACTTAATCCCAGCCGTTCAGTGTCTGGGCGCGAGACCCTCCATCGCAGCCAACTCCGGCTGCAAAACCTCCTCCGAAGGCCAAGACGCAGACACAAAAAACATTTGCATCCTTAATTAACTTGGCTTAAATATTCGAGGGGAAAGGAACGTTTTTGGCATGGACAAATTGGCAAAATGACAAAACAAAAGAACTTACGGATTTAAATATGAAATTCTTGGATATTGGGGGAGAGAGCAGAAGAAGAGGAGCCTCCACCAGAGTGTGCTGGAAAGGAGTTGCATATCAGGCAGGTTTCGGTCTTCACTAATTTTTCGTTTTAATTTTTTCAGCCAAAAACGCTCACTTTTCGTTTTCAGGCGCTCCGGTCTTCGCAAATGTTCTTTTTCGAGCAGGACTTGGTGCTGTTAAGCGCACGCTCTGGTGCTCGGCTGCTGCAGAAAGGGCCTCTGTTACAAAGGGCAGTTACAATTTTGAGGCTGGGCTACCACAAAAATTGTTTATAAAAAAGTTACAAGCTCCATTGGCCTGGTAATGGTGTCAATTAAATGTCGCTGCAGCAATATGTCATCTCTTTTTATGCCTTTGCAATTAAAATTAATTATGCTGCATAAAATGCGATGAAGATTGAGGTGATGCCAGACAAAATCCTCGCCATGAACGCCTGGAAACATTGAGGCTAAGGCCAGGGCAGAGCATTAAAGGAACTCATACAAAATAATATAAGGAAAATGGCTCGTTCCTGCCATTACAATTCCGTATTATGCCGCACATTTACATGGCAAACGAAACATAAACAAATTACGTTGTAAGGTGCGAAATTATTACCCAACAAAAAAATATAGAAATTTCCGCTCGGTCACCTCTCGTGAGGCACTCGGATGCGCACTAATTTATGCAAATTACTCAGGCCTCTCCCACCTCCAAGTAGTGGCGTTTGGGTGTGCACAACATACGCATATTTCGTTGTTGTGCGGTTCGGTTCGGTTGGGGCATTCTCACCTCATCCTTGGGCACCAGAGTCACCTTCTTGACGGTCGGGGCACTGCTGTTGTTAACAACGACCGTTTCACGCTTTAGCGATGGTCGCTTTAATGCCGAATGCGGCTTTTGTATCTCCACCATGACGATACGCCGCCAGATGCGAACGCCGATGCGGATGCTGATTATGATACATAGATAGACACATGGATGATATTCCCGAGATGTGGATGAGGATAACGATGATGGGTGATGATGACAAGTAGATGGGTGATGAGAGATGGCTTTTATTAGTTTGTCTGCGGAGAAAAGTTACTTAGCCAGACACAGAAGGAGGGAGAGGCTATAGCTGTTGCTGTTGCTGTTGCCGTTCCTCTGCGGCTCGGCTCATTGTCTGGAGAGCCTTAACTGACAATCAGCTCAGCTTCAGCTGCTGCTGCTGCTGCTGGCCAGGCTGGCAAGTCAAACGGCTCATTAATCAAACGAGTATGGCCATTATGGCACGCATTAGAGGCGTACACTGAGAGGAATTCAACCGATCTTAGATGGTTGTAAGGCTGTTCCCTGTGCTCTTCATGAGCATCCCATTGAAGGCTTCTGTTGCGGAGTTCGCTGGCTGCTGCCACTGCCACTTTCTCTCAGTGCTTTGCCTCGCTCTGCCAGCAGCTGGATTCGCTGTGACCCGTCCTGTGTGTGTCGTGCCTTCGGACATTCCCGCCTATATGCCATGTTTTCTCGGGCATTATATAAATTGGAGATGTGCGTCGTAAAGATTCCGCATGGAACCTTCAAGCTGCTACCTCAACTCTGCCGCTGATCCCACAAGCCAGAGGCTGCTCCCTTTGTCTGTCTGCCTGTCTGCCCGTCTGACGCTGTCTCTCTTAATGAGCTGTTTATGCAATCATCAGACCCCCAAAAAACCGTTTGTGGGGGGCAATAAATTTGTTGGCAAGGACTTTCCTGCCTCCCAGCCAGAATGGAAATTTGCATAATCGCAGACGCAGGCAAGTCAGTCGGGGCGGGGGAGCTGGGTGTCCCTCGCCTCGCCTGACTTAACCTGAACGCTGCCGCATAATGTGACCGCCGATGTCGGGATTATAATGATGCTTCGCAGCCCCAGCACCACACACATGACTGGCGCATCCACACCAGCCCCCCCTCGCCACCTCACCACCTTTCGCGCCTTTTTTTGAGCTGTAAGTTTAAGCTGTTGATTCAATTTGCTGGCAGTGTTTGGTGCCTGATAAACGACTTAGTCGCAAAATTCACTAACCAAAAAAAAAAGGAAAAGAATTGAATTAGACAGAGAGCCACAAAGGGCCGCGGGCGGGGGTGTGGGGTGTGCGGCACATGCTGGCACATATGAGAGCAAAATCTTTGCTCAAAGTATTAGCATAAACAGAACAGAAACTTTCGTTGGCTGCAAAGGAAAAGCAAACGCCAGCTGCTGGGCAAACAAAAAGAAGAAAAAGAACAAAAGTTTCGGCAAGAAAACTGCACGAACAGGAAATGTTCCGCGGGGGAGGGGTGTGGGGGGAAACTTCAGCCACATTTGCAATTTGCATATTGTTCGGGCAAGCGGAGGAATCGTTGAGCGAGTGCGGAGACAGCGAGGGGCAGGTGAACGGGGTTGCGAGAGGTACGAGAAGGCGGTCAAGTGGCAGCAGCAGCAGCCTGGGCTTTGGCCTATGCAAATGTTTGCCTCGTACAACGCTGCGTATGATTGATGTGTCGGTCAGCAGCAGCAGCAGCAGGAAGATGTGGCACTGTGTTTGCATAGGTCTCACTTTCGCTCGGCTTTCCTTTCTTTCGTTTCTCGGGCAATCAATGGTTTCGGTGCTCTCTTAATTTAAGCCCTTTCTGCTGCCTGTCCTTCAACAATGCTGTAAAATCGGATGCTTTCCACTCGCAGCTCCTCGCCTCGCCTCCCTTGCCTCGCCCCGGCTTGCATACTTTTGCCGGGGTTAAGCTCTTGCTGGAAAACTTATCAGAGAGGAAACTATTTTCTGGCCAACGGGGACCGGGACGGGGCCAAGAGGCAGGGGGCTCCGGCTGTGGCTGGGGTGGCTGAATTTCCAGCTTGAACTAAAGCCAAGAAAAGTTTCCAGGGGGCCGGGCCAGGCCAGGCCAGGTCGGGCCATAAAGGAAATATGATTTTGGCAAGTATTTTTCAGAGTGAACTTTCTTTTTGGGGAGTTTTCCCCGGCGAGCGGAAACTTAAAGTTTAATCTTCGGCACAAGAGATTTTCCATGGCGAATCTAGTATTTACAGGGAGTCGAAGCTGAGGAAATATTCGACGTGGAGACGTTCCAATCCAATCTAATCTGCAGCTAGCCATGGCCAAGCTGTGAATTTAATTTATTTTTGGGTTTCTAGCGGCACTTTTCCCGGCTCGATGTCTGCTTCAGTCTTTGTGAAAAGTCCCCCACTAACCCGCAGCCTTAGCTCTTGGCTTGTGAGCACTGTCTCTGCCCATTTTTCCCTATATAAAGCTATCTTTTGGTGTAGCTCCTTCCCAGTCCCTGTCCATTAGCTGCAACCAAAGAATCCTCCTGTCTTTGTTGTTCCTCCGCTGTGTTTTGGTATCTTTGCTTGCTTGCCTCTATCTTAAGTCCTCTGGTCTCTTTTTGGGCAATGATCTGTCTTGCCTTGGCAATATCTAGCGAGTAGTTAAGCTCAGTGTGTCGTGCCTCAATATCTACAAGGCTCTCGACTACATCTTCTGCCAGTTCATAGAAGTAAAGGGGGGCGGTGGGGCTAGGGGTTTTTCATTTCCAAAGAAGTGACATATATCAATGCCAAAGATACACACAGGCAATGGAAGAGAGAGAGAGAGACGGGACAGGACTGCCATGCAGCATGCCACATCTTGAAGCTGTGTGCAAACAAAAGCAGGAATGTTGGCTGGAAAGAGGCACTGGTGGCACAACAAAAAATATATAGCTCTTGGCTTTAGGTTGGGTAAACTTTTTGTCTTTTTGTCCTTTTCTTCTCGTCTCTCTCCTGCTCTGCCGCTCTCGCTTGCTCACTGTGGCATAAATAACAGACAGACAGACAGACCAGACGGACAGACAGACACACACACGAGACCGCTGACATATGGACAGGCGGCGTACAGCGGCAGGCGGCGGGGGGCCAGTGGCAGTGCATTAAAAACAGCTGCTCTGGCAGCATTTCGAGGGGTCTGGTCTGGTCTTCCCTTCCCTTCTCTCCACCTCTCGTTTTTTGCTGGCTTGGCTGCAGTTTGATGATAGCACAGCCAGGCATTGACACAGTTTGCACAGTGTTTGGTTTTTGTTTGGATTTTGTCCGCCTTTTGAGCAGGAAATTAAAAATGTCCTTACAGATTTATGTGTGCCACAAACAGGACACACAAACACCAACAGAACCCACACACGCACAGACACACATCCTTCTCACAATTGCTGTTCATTTGTTGAAGCTTTTGTCTTTGCCGTTGATTGTTTGGCTTTCATTTTCATTCAGAGCGAGAGACAGAGCAAGAGCAAGAGAGAAGAGGGTGGCTGGGGCGGGCAGTGGGAGAAGCTATGGGAGAACCTCATGGAGTTTGGCGGCTTGCAGGGGGTTTAAATGGCGTAACAACAACAGCTGTTCCAGCACAACAGCACAGCTCTCGCTCGCGCTCTCGCCTGCTTCTGCTCCTCACTCCGCACTCCTTACTCCTGGCATACTCTTTCAGAGGGTACTACCAAACGAGCAGAGCAGCCAATGAACCGCAGGAAACGCCTAAGTTGAGGCATTTTTCGAGCATATTTGGAGCACTTTATCACATGAATAAATGCCCAATCGAAGCATTTACTTGTTAATTACAGAAAAAAGATTCATTAAATTTAAATGAAATTGATTTTTGTTTATTGCTATATGATTTGAACAATCAGCCAATCGATGCAACGCACAAAATGCATTCAAACTTCATCCAAGTAGATTCGAATTTGTAATTTGAATTAAAGTCTGAGCACTACATCCATTCGTTGTTTGAAATACTCTACTATGCATCTATCCATCTACATATCTATCTATCTATGCATGCCTTTAATTCTTTAGCCATTTCTTTCCATATTTCAACTGCAAATGGAGCACTGTATGCTATACCCATAGCCAGACTCGAACTCTACTCTGCTAGGTCCAAAGATAGGCACCCAAACAAACGTTGGAAGTGCTCGCATCTATTCCATAGCTGCCAACAGTCAGGCAGTCAGACAGTCAGGCAATTGGCTTTCGACTTTCTTTTGAGCAACTTTTCCCCGCCGGAAAATGTGGGTTTCCCCCGCAACAATTTACCGCGCACCTTTTGTTGTTGTTTTTTGTTTTTTGTTTCTGTTGTTGATGAAAGTGTTTTGCTCTGTCTGCCTGTTCTTTTTTTATTTCACGTTTCACGTCGTAAAATTTCCCTGTTTCTCCTGGTTTAGTTTTGTGGGGCGGGAATAGGCTTTTTCCCTTTGGCTGATTACATTTTTA
This sequence comes from Drosophila ambigua, assembly GCA_018150905.1. NCBI lineage: Eukaryota > Metazoa > Arthropoda > Insecta > Diptera > Drosophilidae > Drosophila > Drosophila ambigua. Next base: position 1,182,574 of record JAECWS010000151.1, on the reverse strand, counting down.
TGTGTGTGTGTGTGTCCCGATTGGAGTAGGAAATGATTCAATGAATGAATGAATGAATGAGTGAAATAAATGTGCAATCGCTTAAAGAATAACAACAATAGCCAGAGCCCAGAGAATATCCAGAGAGATGGAAGAAAAGTGTGTGTGCGGTGTGTGTGTGCGTGTGTGGTGTGTGGTGTGTGTGTGAGTGAAAGAGGTGCCGCGAATGAACGCGACGACGAGAGCCGTTAGAGACGTGACAGAACGTGACAGAGCGTGAGACGTGAGACGTGAGAGACGGAGACGGAGGCGAGAGAGCGTTGTAGGACGAACGACGCTTCCGTGCGGAAGTCTGGCGACGACTGAAAGTGAAACTGAAATAAAGAAAACGGTACATTCCACCAGGCCCCATATCTGCGTCTGCGTTGCTATGGTGTTAGTGTGTGTGTGTGTTCTTTTTGGGAGCGTATGTATGTATTGCTTGCTGGTGTGAGTGTTCGTGTCCGTGTGCGTCTTCTGTACGCGTGAGTATGGCCGCATGCCGGTTGTTCGCTTTTGTTGTTATTGTTTACGTTGCACACGCACACACAGCCACATATAAAATACACACACACACACACATAGATCTACAATACACACCAAATCTTGAACATTTGAGCGCCAAAAGAAAGCGACTTTCCATTCAATCAGCTGTTTTATTTTTGTGTTTCAAGCAAAGCTTTCGGCCAAAAGCTCTCAGTGCAAATTTTGGAAAAAGGAGGAGGGGGAGGAGGGATTTTTTTTTTTTTTTTTTTTCCCCTTTAATTTTTTTTTTTTATTTATTTTTAGTTTTATGTTAATTTTAATATTTATAAGATATTTAAAGATTCCCAAATCATTGAAAAACCATCCCCCCCCCACAAGGAAAAAAGTTTAAAAAAATAAATGCAGCAGGAAACATGTGAAGGAATTAGCTAGATATTTTGTAGTATGTAAAATTTTGCCAAAATTCCTCATTAGATATCCCTTGATTCTTTTATTTATTTTTTTTACAGCTTTTATGTTAATTTTAATTATTTTATTATAGATATTTAAAGCGATTCCCAATTAAAAACTCATTGAAAATGCCACCTTCTGGTTGATTCAACAGGTTATCTGCAGTGTCTTTTTCTAATTAAATGCCCCAAGAATATTTATTAATAAATAAAGCAAAATTGCATATATTTGGGAAACATTTTCCAGCTAATCTCCACTGGGAGAGAGACAGATGCAGAGCGACACGAAGTGCGAAGAACATGATGGATGGTTGGTGGATGGAACATGATATTTTCAGCTTAAAGTTTAGCACATTTCTCGCGAGAAAATATGTGCTTAAAATCCTTGTGCATTACATGCGTAAAATTATAACTTTATGCGACAAAAATTAGCTTTAAAGCTCGATGCATTATTTTGCAAAAAGGTTTCCAAATAAACTGCAATGTTTTGCTCATCTAAATGATCCTTGCAATCGCACATACCCCATTCGAAAGCTGCTTCAAATAGGCGACAAAAATGGTAAAAAATGTCCCAGAATTAAAAGTTTTCAACCCGCGAAAAACAAAGGCGGAAAGCGCAGAAAGTTCCTCGACAGCGAAGCTGTTTTATGCCTTTGTTAAGCTTTTGTGAGCTTTCTATTGAGCTTGTGTTACACTGTGGTATTACTCAAATGATTTCAAACCAAAGCGAGAGCTTACGACAGTTGAATATCTTATTATGCCCCGATGCCCCGAAGCCCCGAAGGCGTTTTGACCACAACGAATTTATGGCTAAGAGGGAGGACGAAGCAGCAAGTGGGAGGCAGGGCAGCAGCAGGACATGCTTGAACGCTCTGGGGAACAGATACAGGAGTACGGAATTGCTTACGTTTGGCTTCGGTTTTCTGCTGACTTCAAATGTACTCAATTCAATTCTCCGCAAATGTCAAATGCAGGTAACCCCAAAGGGACAGCACAGGAGGGTTCCAATTGAAGGACAGGTACCAGGCTCCACTGGAGCATAATGGAAATGGGATTATGTAGTGGGTGAGTGGGGGAGAGAGTCCTGGGATTCCATGCCATGCATTCACCGCAATCGACTTGTCACAGAGCTCCAAAAAACTCGATTAATGTTTATTTCCATTTGCATATCTCTTACACATTTCCCTGCCCCTTCTGACACACTTTCACGCTGCCATCTCCATCTCCATCTCTCCATTCATTGCTCAGCGTTTTTGTTGCGTGGTACTTTATTTTCTTTGCGGCTTGCGGCGTGGAAATGTTGCAAAATTAATGCGATTTCGATACGATTACACATGTGACAACAGCCAGAAGAGAAGGCAGGGCAGAAGGCAGGGCAGAAGGCAGGGCAGGGGCAGGGCAGGGACAGGGCACTTGATTCACAATAATCGCTCTTGGCAGGGGAAAAAGCAGCAGCAGAACAACAGCAAATAACAGATGTAAATGCCACAACGCCACGACTGCTGTTGTCTATGAGCACTTTATTTCAAGTCGTACAGGGAACAGGGCACAGGGAACAGGTTGCAGGGCACAGGTTACAGGGTGGCTGTGGCATTCCATAAGCAAGAAGCAGGTCCCCACTGGGAAAATGGGAGAAAGCTCATTGAGGCCACACTGGGAGAGAGCAAAGGGAGCAAAGTCGAGGTCCCCTTAAAAACCAACAAAATAAACAAAATCAAATTCCAAAGGGGCCTTTCCGTCCATCAATAGTTGTAGCTTCGTGTTGCAGTTGCTTCCTGAGTTACTAGCCAAGAAAAAAAGGCTCTCAATGGCTGGTGGTGGCTCAGAACTAAGCGAAGGACACCCTGTACGGCGCTTGGCGGCAGGTGTCTCGCGGTCTACGTTGCCATAAATATGCAGTGCATGGCATGAAGATTCTGTTGACCAAAACTCTGCCCCGGAGCATATTTATGTTTGTCGATGAGTAACACGCCCATAAACACCAGGCACACAGATACATGCCACATATACACTCGAGTAAGTGTAGGCCAAGAGAGGGAGAGAGCGGGCAGAGGGCAGTGGAGTTTATTCAAAATGTATGCCATAAAAAGTTGTGCAAAATGCCATTGAATATTTACGCATTTTAACCCATTTTATTTATGTTTGTCTGCCACTGGGCGTGAGTGTATTTGTAAGTGTGAATGTGAGTGTATGAATATCTGATTGTATCATATACGAGTATGCTCGTATGTACATATGGCTCTGTGTGTGGTTGTTAAACAGGAAACGGAAATCAGCATGCAGGCGCACGCAACAGCAGCAGCAGCAGCAACAACAGTTGGATTATTGTTTCTGTTGCTTGTGGCAAACATTTTTAATACTACCACAGAGCCCGCATAGAGCGCATAGAGAGAGAGAGAGAGAGAGAGAGAGAGGGCTAACATCATGACCCCCAATCGACGCGTTGTAGCAACATGAGCTCGACTCCTCCCGCTGCCCGAATGCCCCGGCATTGTGTGTGCTGGTGGTACACTGTGCCAAAAACACGCGATTTCATTTCAGTTGCATTGCCCATCCCCCAATATGTGTATTCTGCCGCTCTCTTTTGCGTTCTCTCGGTGTGGACATGCGGTTGATGGCCCAGGCAAATATTTTGCTTATGCAGATGCGGGGGAGATGGAGATCGTATAAATATATTTACATTTAGATGCATAACTTAGCCAGAACAAGATGCGATGGACAGGAAGATTCGATTTGCAACTGAATGGCTGTCGCCGGGGGGCGGGCGAGTGGAGTGGGTGTGTGTGTGGGTGTGCCCCTTATTTGTCCTAGAAATTATCATACAAGTTGATAACTTTAATGTACTACGGTCTGGTCTGTGCTGGCCTGGCCAGTCACTTCTTTATTCAGTCTTCGAGCGGTTTTTGGGTTAATTGTTTCCATTGATTTCAGAATTTTCAGTTATTATTGATGCTCCACCGCGCACCCTGCACCTGAAGATAGCCCAGACTGTTCGCTTCCTGCAGATCCACAGTGACTCTCGCCATCAGGTGGATATCAGTCGCCTGGGCCTGCGGAGGCAACAGACTCTTAGACCCATAGACGCTTGTTGGCTGGTGGCAATGTACTCACTAGACGGCGGTCGATCAGCCCCTGTGCGATTTCCGCGACGGTAGCTGGCTGCTGCATGTCCTGCAGCAGTTGCACGTACGTCTCCGCGGTGCGAATGGCACGCTCGAGAGCAGCGTGTCCTTGGTTGCTCGGAGCAGGGTCGAAATTGGGCAGGCACATGCTCGAATTTCGATATTCGTAGACTCAAAAGAAAAGGATATTCGTACGGAATGTGACACTTAAAGGCGCGATGGATATGTTTGAGAAATATTCAAAAAGTGGATCGGAATTGTTCAGTGAATTCGGTTTGGAGTGCATTTGCTGGCATTTAGAGGGGCCTCCTGCCAGAGCTCTAAGATCAGTCGCCATTCTGCCATTCTTGCTCCCAAAAGCAGTGGGAAAATTGCATAAATACGAGAGGACTCGTTGAATATTCCACCATCTAATCGATACAGCTTAATCGAATGCAATCACGAGCGCAGATGGGCAGCAAAGCGAAAGGCAATTTATGCAGATTAAAATTGGAATATTTTCGTAGTTTTGTTGCAGCTAAAATTAAACGAATGCCACATTGCCATGCCCATGGAAAATGCGCCAATAAATGTCACCCAAAAACACTGGCAAGCAAAATACAACCCGGGCAGAACGATGTGGCAGATACTCTTGCAGATCCATCGCTATTGACGTGTGCTCCTTGGATTGGCACGAACGTTCAGCTGCACTTTCTTGTGCTCAAATCATTGCTCATAGGTTTAGAATGTGTCCCGAATGGCATTCTCTCGGATTAGCAGCCAGGAGTGGGTTGTGCCATTCTTTTGTTGTTTTTTTTGGTGCTGCCCTGGATGGGATATGCAAAATCACAGACTGCAGAGCGAAGAGTATCCTTTGAGAGATAATTTATGTTGTTTTTTTGGTAATCTTTTCAGTTCGCCTGCCATTCCTAATGCCTCTGTGGAGTGGTGGAGCGGGGGCCCAGTGTTTTCCAAATATCATGGAAATACAACTGCCAATACACACCACACTCACACACCCGTGCGTACCTATACGTACATCTGTGTGATGCGAAAGAGGGGCAAAAAGAGAGCCTGTGAAAAGTTTTTGCCACCTGCGTTTTTTTTCATTTACATGAGTAAGTTTGCACATTAAGGACACAGCCGAGCAGAGCAGAGCACAGCACAGCACAGCACAGAAATGAAAAGAAAAACCAGGCCTTGTACCTTGTTCACTGCTCCACCTGCTTTTCCACTCCTCCACCTGTTTTTCCACTCCTCCACTTGTTTTTCCATCTCCCCATCTTAAAGTTAGGCAACAAAAGAGCCTGAAAATTCATGGAAAAAATGCCACGTAAATACATTTAATTCAGCATTAATTATGCGGCAAATGCCTGTCGAATATTTTGACGAATAATTGAATTGAAATTTTACAAGCACGCGACTCGTGTAATTAAATAAAACTCAAATTTCAATTGAATTTGCAGTCTATTTTAATCACAAGCGAAATTCAATATTTAATGTGAAATGTGAAATTTGAAATGGAATTTCTTGGTGACTTGCTTCAGTCCCAAAAGGCAGCAGCCGAAATCCCCTGTAAGTATTTGCATGCGCAGAAAGTTAAACACATTTGTTCTGCTCGTTTGGCGAATGTGAAACCAAAGTTAAATAAATAAGCGGCAGTTGATTAGGCCACACGATGCGTGAGGTGCCTACGGCTTACCACCGCCACCACCAGCAGAGTTTCTGTGCCCCAGCTACACTCACAAGTTGCCTCCAGCGCAGTCCTGCGCCTTATTAACTTAACGCAAATGCTGGCAACTGCTTAGCGAGCGATCAGATGCCAGGTGGGGTGGAGCGTGGAGGCATGTGGCATGTGGCATGTGGCACCTGTAACACGGCTGCTGGGGAGAGACGCAGCTGGGGCTACGCACTTGAATAATAAGCATCTATTATCAGCCACATCAGCGACAGCAGCCAGCAGCCAGTTCTCTCTCTCACTCTTCATCGCCCGTGGCATGCCACGGAATGCCGGGGGTATATTGGACTGTGGATGTGGCAGCAGCAGCATACACCATACACACAGATACAAAATAAGTGCCAAAGCAGATGCAGAAATAATTCAACGAATAAGGAAAGTGACTACCAAAATGAAAAACGTATCCAGAAGCTAGGATAAAAGTATTTAATAGTGTTGGACAGTGCCAGTGCTGGTAAGTGATGAAATTCTGATTGATGGCAACGCAATTGAAGTCTCCGCAGACAGAGACGCAGCACGAAACGACCGAGGTGTGCTGCTGCATGACACGCAACACGAATAATCGCAGGTTGTGCGCTGATAATAGACATACGATTAATTAACGATTCAAACTGCACCCCAAATAATCCTAATAAAAGCTTTAAAATGCATTTCCCCAATCCCCAATGAGTGCCACCCATTCGCACCCACCCTTGTGGCAGCCCCCTTTGAGTGCTGCTGCCGCCGTCTCTGGTCTGCCATCGCAGAGGTTTTAATGTATTATTTATTATTATTATTGCTGCGAGTACTTCTGCCTCCTCCACTTTGTGCTGTCTCTTGCCAGATTAGCGGCAATTTAATATTCCATCTCTATGAATATCCCCCTCGCCCCGCCCTCCTAGACATTCTATTGGCATTTTCCGGCGCTCGTTATTTGTTTTCTTTCCCCACCATCAGCGCAATGGGGAATTTTGGCAAAAGTTTTCGCAGATTGTCGAGTGCCACTAATTGTCTATAAGTGGGGGGCGTGGTTTATTCAAACAAACACAAACAAACACACAATATGCGGCATGTGGCATGTGGCGTCGGGGCATGCGGCGTCTCTCCAGAGGGACTTTAATACCGCATGGCGCCATTTGAATGAGGTTTTAAATGTTTGCCGACTTTGTGGCCATAAAAATGGCGATCCATACGTGTGCGTGTGTGAGTGTGCGTGGGTGTGCGGATGGGCTGGGAGGGATTTGTGTTGGTGCCGGGTATTAGCAGTGTTTGTTTGTCTGCTGCTGGAAATGCTTTCCACAATTTAATTGAGTTTCCACAGTTTGAGTTTTTACTTAAAACCTACTCCCCCCCACACCCTGTAAGTGCACCTTGCCGAGCCCTGCCATTTGGGGCATATTCGTACATGGAGCATTTAGCGCGGCGTGTGTAATGCGGCAGTTGTACGAAGTTGTACCTGCTGGTTTGTATTTCGACTGGGTGATCCATCAGTGTCGTTTCATTGATTTGCTTCTGCATCTGCTGCCTGTCCGCCACTCCATGTAGGATGGAAAAACATTGATAGATTGTTGCTAAGTGAAATTTTTGGTCAACCGCAAAGGGGACGAATTACAAATGGAATTTTCAACCTTTTTGGGGAATTGGCAAAAACCAAGGACAACCCAGCAGATGTTGCCCTTAAATGTAACCAAATTCTGTGCAAAAAAACAAAGAATTTTCCTTGACTTTAAATGCCCAAAAAGTGAGCAGCAAACATCAAAGGATGTCTCTGAAATTTCTCCAAGGAAAACCTCTACAAAAAACGATGCCTAATCTTTAACGTACTCTTTTTGCAGTGGCAGACGCTGAAAACCATTTAATATATTTAATTATAAGCCATGTGGAGAATGGAAAACATAGGGGGAATGATCCCTTAATGTATGCAGAAAGAGGAAACTTTGTTGAAAATAATTTGCGTTCCTTCGCAGGGAACTCTGGGCGCTTGTGCATTTAGCTGCAGTGAAATTTTAAATGGAAATGCTATTGAAAGTTTTTCCCAGCGAGACACACACACACACACACATGGGGCACACACACACACACACACATGGTGGGCCCCGCGCACACATAAAATTCAATTAGAGTTTTCCGTAGTTTCATCAGCTGCTTTGGAGCTTCGCCCCGCTGGCCCGCTGGCCCAGTGGCCCCTTCGTGTCGCCTCGTTTCCCGTGCCCGCTTTCTGTTTCATCCCCATCATCCTGCTGGCTATTTGCTTTCATTTGGCTTAAACGAGCAGCAGGATGCGAGGGCGCCAGCTGGGGCGTGAAATTGTGCCAAGGCAGCCCCGTCCTGCCAACCGTAAGACCCGTAAGATGTCCCCCGTAAGACGCTGCTCACCTGCAACGAAAAGCAGAAGACCAGAAAGGAAAAAGGAAACATGAGAATCGCGCCGGCAACACACATGAAATGTTCCGTTTAAAGAAGCCGGAATTAATCACGGGAACCCCCATAAAACCAGCGACACAATGAGAAACAATGGGGCAAACGGGGGGGAGAACGTACCGAGCCATTACCTCGTAGCTGGGGGTACTATTTAAAGGCTGCTTCTATGCCAAAAAACTATGCCACAAAATAAACTAAGCCAAGCAGATATTTCTCGTGCGAGTATTTGGCCACAAAACAGGGCAGAGGCCAGCCGAAATCATCTGCGTGCGACTGTGCCTAAATATCAAGTGTTTGTTGGTCCGAATCGTGGTTGAGATGGCATGGCCATAGCATTCCGTCTGACAGCAGCCGAGGAACGGGCATTATCCTTGCTGGTGGACTGCGAAGTGAATCCCAAAAGGCACTTAGGCCACATGATGAGCTGCCTGACAGGTCGGACGGAGCACCATCGAGTGGGCGGCAGAGGGTAGATGGTGGGGTAGGCCTGCCTGGGCGTCCAGTGAGTGGCGTGAATGGGACATGGCCTTGCATTGGTCATGGCACCCGCAAGCAGCCCTTTTCCGGGGTCGGTCTCCCACTGACTGCTGGCTCAGACTCAGCATCAGACTCTGACTCAGACTCGGGCCATGTCTTGTTGACAGTTGCACTAATTGCAAAATGCTGTTGTTTGTTCGCCTGCTGCTCGCTGCTCGCTGCCTGCTGCCTGCCCTGTCCTGCCATTGTCTGTGGCACACTTTTAGGCAATTTGCATATTTCGTTAAGCAGCAGCTGCTTTGCATTCCACACTGCAGCAGCAGCTCTGCTGTCAGCTCTGCCGTCTGCTAACTGCTCTGTTGTGGCTGTAGCTCTCAGCGAGTGACCTGCTGCTGAGTCCGTGGCCTGCTGCTGCTGCTGCTGCGACTCTTTGCAAGTCTTCGCTTCCCTCGCTTCGTCTTCAGTGTGTTTGCGTGTTTCTTGGCATTTGATTCGAGTCTCCTCCGTTTGCTTCGCTCCGTCTTTGCCTTGAGTAAATATTTATGCTCCCACATATACGAGGAAGATTCCTGGCAATCTAATTAGGATTGAAGGCTTTCATTTTAACTAATAGACACAATGATTCATCACGATTTAACTCCAAGAGCATCTATTCTTTTTTGGTGTGTGTGTTTTCCTTTAGATTGCAATTGCAAAACAAGCTTTACTTTATTTGTGAGCTTTAAAAGGAGCTGGCAAATATTTTAAAACAGTTTTCTACCCAAATTGTTGGGTTTTGTGGAGATAGTCGGGAGAGTGCATTTGTTCGTTTGTTCGTTTATTTCACAGTTTGTGTGGATACGCGGCCGGTTGGAACGGAGGATGAAGCTTAATTATCTTTAGTTAGTAACTTGCAAGTCAAATCCACACGAGAGCCGCGTGGATCGTGAAATTGAGCGCGAGCCCGCTCTCAGTGCGCTGTCAGAGAGCGCTAACAGAGAGCTGTAGACGGGGCTGTTAAGCGGAGAGCGTTAACAGGAGCGAGGAACGTTCGCCTGTTACGCTATGCTGTTAAGAGCGCTGTTGCCTCGTTCACTCTGCTGTATTCTCCGAATGGATCCGCATCCAAATACATACTTAGATCTTTTCTATCTATCTATGTATATCTGTAGCTTTATTCGACAATATTATTTACATATTTCCCCATGTCGTAGCCGCACTTAGTCTTGTGGAAGCCTCTGTCTCTCTCAGTGACTTCTTTTTGCTGCCTCAATTAATTTACGTAGCTTAAGCTGGAATGAACATTTCAGCATATTCCCCCACACCCACACCCGTTTCACTTTTCACTTTTATTTCATTTTCATTTTCACTGTGAATGCAGCTTTTTCCTTTTTGCCCTGTTCTGTGTGTGGAACGTGACTCTGGGGCACGGACACACACAACCTGCCCCTCTTTGACCTCTCTTTTGCTGCACCTTCTTCCGTTTCCCAGCCCATTCTCTGTATCTACATCTCGCTCTCTCGTTTGCATCTAAATTATGGCAATTGAGTGCGAGCCACATAAATCATTTTCAGCTTGCACTTGTCTCTGCTACCCCGCAGTAGCTCTGGCTGCTGCGGGTATATGTGTTTGTGGGCTGGAGTATGGATACAATGTTCATGCATTGAAGATTCTTTCCGCTAAATTTACTGCACAGGGTAGTGCCACAGTGCACTGCGGTATTACACTTTTGAGAGCTTATTATCCCCTGGAATTTATTCATCATGCAGCAAAACTTTTGGAATTCTTCTTGTTCTTTTGTTGGTTGTGGAAATAAGCAAGTGAAATATTTAAACTAACCAAATAAGTTATAAGTGGATCAAAACAATTCAGAGCACACTCTCAAGCAACGCGTCTTACAGCAGCGCCCCTCGGTCCACACACTTCGTCTTTTGCCCGCTTGGGCCCCTTGATGCTCCAACAACAGAGTCGCAGGAGCTAAGCAGCAGATGGGACCAACTACTACAGTCGAGGAGACTGGCTCCAGTTCCCGCTCGGCCTCCCGAGCCATGCAATTTAATCAGACCGGCAAGCTGGGAACCCAAGCCATTCAGGACTTGACCAAAGTAGCCAGTCGGGAGGAGATCGAGGAGCAGCTGATGCTGCGCTGAGTACTTCGATGAGGGATCAGATCATCCACTGGGATATCCAACTAATCGTACGATTGCCTGCGCAGCGCTTCCCCCTGATGGACAATGGCGGCTGCTGTGTCCTGCCCACTCCCATATCAGTGTCCGAGGAGCAGCTGGGCCTGCATTTGCGTGCCTTGGCGGAGATAGTGGAAGGGTCGACTCCCCAGACCTGCCAGCCAACGCCTCTGTCCGTTATGAGTTTTGTTGCGCCACCTGCAACGCGTAACCAGGCCGCCCCTCGCAACAAACGCAAATAGGGGTGCCAGGGTGCCGTAACCAGCAGATATTTCATTCCGGATCCACATTGTAAATTCAGTAATTAGGAAACAGAGTCAGATGTCATTTTAGGCGCAATTAAAAGTGTGCTTAATGGTTAAGTGTTGTATTCTTTGAGTTAAATTCAAAGCGGCATAGGAAGGGATCATATTCCACTCGCCCTAGGAATAGATCTGGAGATGGCTGCGGAGGCGTAAGGGGGCGCAGCCATCGATTAATTATGGCTCAAATAAATGTCATAGCTGTTATGATTTATTTATAATTAGTAGAAAACAGAAGCAACCGATCCGAATAGCGACTTGCAGCATTATAATTCTGATTGATTTACGAGCGGAATGGCTGACGCCTGTTGTCCTGTTGTCCTGATGTCCTGATGCTATAACGTGCCTGATGACCTCCTGATGCCGTGACGCCCTGACACGTTGTCATTTCCCCAGTGAATATTATGGGACTGAAACATGCCACACACACACACACACAGGCAGACACAGCCAGAGACGCACACACTCGAAGCACAGCAGAGCAGAGCAGAGCACTAATGTGTGTGTCTGTTCATGTTTCAATTAATTTTTAATGAGAAACCATTTATGCGGCAAAAGAGTCTTGTGGCGGAAGGGCCTGCCTGCCTGCCTGCCTGCCTGTCTTCCTTCCTTCCTTCCTGCCGCTCCTGCGCTGCTCACTTAATTAGTTGCAGCAGCTCAACTGCGGAATGGAATTTGGTGGCCACATGCAACAGCCCACGAGCCCACGAGCCAGCCAGCCAGCCAGCCAGCCGAAGCACTTATGTAGCCATTGTCATTATGATCGGGATCATAATCGTTATGTGGCAGCGATTTCCGTGTGTGTGTCGTTCCATTTAATTAAACTTTCGAGCCCTCGAGTGTGGATACCCCAACAGCCCAATTGTTTTGGGGTTGCTGTTCAGTCGCTTAATTGCTAACAAGCACACACAAAAGCACACCAACACCAGTGCCCCCCACCCGCCACAGCACACTTTGTGCGCCAAAAAGTATGCAATAAAAATTAATGAGCGGGAAAATTTTTATTGACGCGCCTTTGGCGGCAATGCATAAATGAATAATGCCCCCAAGGGCTCAGCGGGAGGAGGAGAAGGAGGAGGGCAAAAGCAGCCCCCATAATGACAAGGGCCGAGATTCGCTTTCTGTTTCGTTTCCCCTGCTAAAAACTAAGGCAAATATCGTTTCATTGTTTCATCGTTTCGCAGCTGTGCTACACTCTACATTTTGTTTGCAAAAAGAATTGTGCCCCATTTTTGCGCTCTCCGCTCTGATTTGTGGCCACTAAAAGCTTCTCTGACATCAGCCGAAGGACATCAGCGACGCGACACACACAGGGGAGGGGCCCATGGGGGCAGGACGAGGGGCGGCAGTGGTGCAGTGGGGCAGTGGCAAAACAAATGAATAGCTGCTGGCTACACGTGTGTGTGCTCAGCGGAAAGGCCAGGGAGCGCGGCGAGTGGCGTGGAGCGGCGTGGCGTGGCGTGTAGCATTATCGAAAGGACAGGAGATGACTGCCTGCTGCTGCTGCTGGCTAATGTGGCACCGTGGGGCAAAGGCTTATTATTAATTAGTAGTTCCTTTTATTGGCAACTAAACTCCAAAGTTAGCAGCTGCAAATGGAGAAGAAAAAGAAAATTGAAGAAACATTAAAGCTGGCAAAGAAAAAACCTCAACTTTGAGTTTCCATATCTTCAGTTGTCTTCAATGCATGAACATGAATTAAATACCCCATGAAAGGCCATACAATTCTCTTTTTAATGCATACGTTTTTGTGAGTATTCCCGCTGCTGATGCTGTGGTTTTATTGCCATCCGATGTATTAATTTTTGGCCTGTGCAAAGTGCATTCACCATTTGTTGTACGGCTGTGAACTGTGCCACTGTGCCGTGGCGCCATCGGTCTATGGACAGTAAATGCGGATAACTATCCTCTGTTTTCGCAGACTCTCAATGATGCCTCCGCCCAGCGACTGCTGCTGCCACCCTTCCCGCTGCGCCACGGCACTAATTGCAGTTGAGGGGCAGGCAAAGCGCATGGACTGCAGTTGCTCTCGTGACAGATTTATGACAGTGCCCCTGCCCCCAACAGGCAGAAATGCAGACAGCCAGGCAGGCACACAGGACTCTCCCAGGACTCCCACGCTCCCTGGGCGAAATTCAATCAAAGCGTTTCTGCGCCCTCTGTGTTTGCTTCAGTCATTAGCCGAGGCACCGGGCTTATGGGACCCCTCAAAAATAGCCGCCAGCCGGCAAAAGAAGAGCGGCCACAAAATGCCACAGCAGCAGGGGCCGAAATAGGAGTGAAATGCCACAAGAGGTGGCAGAGAGTAGAAGGGAAAAAGCAGAGGAAAAGCATAGGGAAAACATAGGGAAAGCAGAGGAAAAAGCAGAGGGAACTATAGGAAAAGAAAAGTTCTTTATGACATCAGCAGACGAGTGGGCGGGCGGGTGGTTGGGGCGGTGCGGAGGTCACGCGAGACACGAAAAGTTGACCGGAGGCCCCGAAGGTGCGTTTGCCGTTGCGTGCCCCCAGATATGCAAACTAAACGGGGGCACGTGACCCCCACACACACACCTACACCCACACACACACGTAAGCGCGTGGTGCCTTGCTGCCACACTTATAAATAGGGTCCTTGAATGCCGCTCGAGCTGGACACGTGGTGGAATTTTAAATGTGCCCAAAGGCAGAAGCACTTCACGGTGGGAGGGGCAAGCAGCCCCCTGCCGCCATGAAATAAAAGCAATACCTTGTGGTCGTCCCCCCTCCCCCCTTTGGGTTCTGTGACTACTTTGTGGCACATCGCAAAAGCTGAGCAAATATCAAGCAGCAGATGCCAAGGCTCAGCAATTCCAAGAGGAAAGTGCTCCAGGAATGCCCTCCATTGATGGCATTTCGCTACATGAAAGGGCGGCGCTCTGAGGCGGCAGCAGTTGCGAGTTTCGGTGTGTCGCTGCCTCGGAGATGCTCGCTTTCAACTGCTAACAGTCCCAGTTCCCGTCTTGGGCAGATCGCTCTGCAGAGGCATCGCCGATCCCAGTGCCCCATGCGTGTCCTGGCTGCTTCCTATCCTCGTGTCAGCCTCCTGGCCTGCTTGGCTTGGTGCCTTGTCTGGCAGTGGAGATCTTCCAGCTGCTTCCAGCTGCCTGACTGCCTTCCTTTCGGCTGCCAGTGTGCGGCACCCTGTCGTGTTCTGCCGCCAACAAAGTTGTTGCCCTGCCACGCAGTAGTTATGCCAGGAAAGAATTCCTTTTTGGTTGGTTGCTAAAAATAGATTTCCATATTTTTACGCTGCTATTTGCCAAGGAAATTTTTAAGTTAAATGCCGTTGTCTGCTCCGCTCAGCCGTCAGTACGTCAGCGGAAGTCCATGGCGTGTTGCATGCTGCCTGGCTGGCTGGCTGGCTGGCGTGCTGGCCATTAAGCTGTTGGCCCTGCCCGGCCCGGCCCGGCCACGCCCACGCACACACGCGTGCCCACTATCAGGCGAATTCGCAGCGTTTTGGCCACACTATGTGGCAGGGGCAGGACACGTAGTCGAGCGGTTAACACAACAATTTGCTGAAGGATTTTTGGGAGTGGAATGGGGGTGGGAGTGGCAGTGAGGGTGGGGGATGGGCATGTTCTGCTGCCTCGCTCTCTCTCTGATTTCGGAGTCTTCTGTGTTTTATTTTGGTTTTATTTCTGCCTCTGGTGTTGCTGCTGCTGCTGCTATCCGGCAGCACCTGTCGCAAATTGGCTAAAACGGAAAAGCGACACCGAAATTGTTCAAAGGTGGGAGAGGAGTAGGAGGAGCAGGGGGAGGAGCAGCAGGAGGCGCTGTCACGTTTTTCGAAATATTTTGCTATTTTCCCCAATCCGAACCGAGCCCGAACCCGCACTGAGCTCCTACTCCTCCTCCTCCGCTGTGCCGTGTGTATCTCTCCGCTGGCATTGTTGTTTCCGTTTTGCGCTTCCATTTCAGCTGCTGTTTGTTTTTGTTGCATACTTTTGAGCAGCGCTTGATTTGGCCCGAAAGCAAATTGGCTTTTCCCTGGCACGTTTCTGAATTATAAACAAGACTAGAAAGGGGACCAGAAGGGGGCCTAGAGAGGGAGCGAGGGCAGGGGGGAAGCAGAGCAATGTTGCATGCCTTCAATTATGCACACAGGCTGTCATGCATGAGGGAGACAGAGTGGCCGTGAAAGCGCTGTGGAGGGGGGACACACTCCGCACTGGGGGCACGCACAAATCTGGAAATTGCATCTCTCCTCTCTGGCTGGCTGCCTCCCCCTGGAATTGGAGTTGTAGCTCCACCGGAGGCTGGTAAATGGCATAGAAAATGAGGCACAGTGAAAACAAGTGAGCGAAAGAGAGGGTGAGGGAGAGAGAGTGGGGCAGGCAGAGCGATGTGTGTAGAAGGAGGGTAGGTCAAAGGCAGAGGCAGGGGCAGAGTAGCCTAAGCAACTTCCCAAGCACACAGCCAAAGGGACACAAATAAATACACAGAATTCCCCAGAGAATTCCCAAAGACATTCAAATTACAAAAATTCAAGAGCCAAATCCAACAGGAAAATTTAAAATGTGTTTCCAGTTTTTAGCTGCGCCCTACGAGAGTTTTGTGGCAAGAACAAATACGAGAAAACGATTGGGCTACGAGCAGAGTATTCCACCTTCCATTGCAGCTTATTTTCTTCTCAAAACTCTGGTGGAATGCCTTCGCGTCCAAGCAGTGGATTGGCCAGTAGCCAACGCATCGAGTGGAGCAGCTGCTTATCCCGCAGCCAGCTGCACACTACCCTCCAGCCAACCCTGCGGCTCGAGCAACATCGCTGCCTGTTTTGTGGATAAACTACGAGATGCCAGGCAACAGTTTGCACAGCAATTCGAAATGAATTATATTATATTATATGTATTATTTTGAAGCTCCCCAATCCCCCAATATGCCCACATATTTGCGCAGTTTGCCCGCTGAAGGGCAGTTCCCATGGATTATTGCTACCCCTAAACTATATATTTATTTCGCATCAAGCAGGCGAATATTTAAAGTACAAGACCTTTAAAATAATTTCTGTAAATTCCCATCGCTTCATGTGTCTGCCTCAGTTCGCCCGCTCGTCGCCAGTCTCGTGCCACTGCAGCGTGCCATTCGCACCGCGGAGATGTACCAGCAATTGCTTCAGGCCACGCTGAATGAAATTGTAGCGGGTTTGATCGAGCGGCGCCTGGTGAGTAGCCAACTAAGCCATCGAAAGCCACACTGGCAGGAGTGATTCATCGATGGTGTGTGGCCCTCGCAGGCCCACATGGAGGAGCTTTTCATAATGTCCAGAGTCCTCGAGGAGCTGCAAGTGTCCACAAATCTCGGCTATCTGCAGCTGCAGCATGGCAGCACGTGGAGCGTTTGGGCTTATTGGCATTAATCCATCAAACGAAAAAGCAACCACAGCGCCACAAAGGACACTTTCCAATCGCAGTAAAATGTTTGTTTTGGGTGCCACAAAAATGCATTTAATTACCCGATGAACAAAGCAAACAAAACACACACACACACACTCACACATAAATAATAAATAATAAACATTAACTTTTTGGCTGAAATGATTAGCTAATTAAAATTATATTCAAATATAAACGAGAATAAAAATATTTATGGCACAAAAACTCGTAGAATAATTCTCTCTTGCCTCACACACACACGCACACACACACTCGCATAATCGTGTGAATAAATTCACATGGGTGTTTAGTATATACTCCTGTGTATATATGTGCACTGCCATGTACATATATGCAATACTCTAATACATATATCAAATCGCCATTATTCTCAGCTGATTGCCACTCGCAGTGGCACTCAACGTGATTTAAGTCCACGGCCACGCCCCCCACTCGTTGCCATAGGAATTTGCATGAAGCGAGAAGGGGCGAAAGCTTTTTGCCCCCCCAAAATAAATTTATGCCAAATAAAGTTGATGTCGAAAATGTCTCCAATCTTCAGGCGAGTGCGGCTGAGTGTGGCAGAGTTTCG
This sequence comes from Drosophila ambigua, assembly GCA_018150905.1. Lineage (NCBI taxonomy): Eukaryota > Metazoa > Arthropoda > Insecta > Diptera > Drosophilidae > Drosophila > Drosophila ambigua. The sequence goes on along the minus strand of JAECWS010000151.1, from coordinate 1,165,450 downwards.
TTTCCAGAGTTCCAGGCTACAGATTCGATGCCGACTCGAGGGGCGAGCGCCCAAGTCATCGCTGGAGGATATACGTACATATGTTTGTGCCTTTGTGTGTATGTAAAAATGAATGATACATGAGGGAGGCATTCACACACGCACACTCACGACAGCCAACAGTCGATCATAAAAAGCGTAATGGCACCAAACCAAACCAAACCACTCCCCTTGCCAGTCCGCTCCATTTATGTGCCGCACATAAAATCAAAAGTCAAAAGAACATATGGAAGGAGATAAATGGACTGCATGCTCCAGCTGGCTTGGCTTGAAGATAATATAATATTATCAGCACTTAAACATAAATCATATGCAGAGTATTTCTTGTTTAATCTTTAAAGGGTATTAATAGTACTTGAGTCAGGAAATTAAATATGCAGCTACAGAGCAACTACGTACGTAAGTTGAGTGTCTAGCAATTGAGCAGCTTAAGGGAGAGAGACAGAGCGCTGGAAATAAGGAAAGCGAAAAGAATTCCTGAGAGTGGAAACAATGAAACGAAGCTCGATCGAGATTGAGAGCAACAAATTGTTACTTGCTATGCTCCCTGCCAGCGAAATCCAAGCCAAAATGCAAGCACAGATCTAACTTATGCAAAAGAGAGGTCGAAATAGTCAGAGCTGTCACCACGCAGCAGCAGCGGAGTCAGAGAGAGAAAAAAAGAGAGCGCGAGTAAGGAATTTACAGCAGCATGCAAATGCATGCTCCAGGAATGGAATGAAAAGGGAACAGTGACAGGGCGAAGCTAGCGGGAATGAGTCGTTTTGGAGGTAGTAGAAAAGAGACAGGAACAGCAGGAACTGCAGCCAACGGGAGAGAGAGTCGGCATGCGTAGATTGGGTATGAGTAGGTATAGCTCACAAAGCAACGGTGCTTTTCAATTGCATATGGTGTGCTCTCGCTCACACTCGCGGGGGTGAGCAGAGGTGGGCAGAGCACTCGTACGATCCAAGGAGAGAGGCGCACGACAGCGGCAGCGTGAATCTGAGTAAGTCTCTCTCAAGGCAAGTAACATAAAAAGCCAACAAAAGAAACGAAATGAAATTCCCATGTAGCTCTTGATTGCTCGTCCAACAATATTTTAGCTTCGTGTTTTAGGGGTGCCATAACCAGCTGATATGTCCTTCCGGATCATAATTGTAATTTCAGTAATTGAGTAACAGATTCAGATGTCATTTTAGGCCCAATTAAAAGTGTTTTTTCTTTCAATTATTTGGGATAATTAAGAGTGTCTATGAGCGAGGTTCCCACTGTATCTCTGTATCCCCCTGGATGATCCAGAAACAGAGTCAAATCAAAGTCTATGAAATTCTTGAGCTGTGGCCAAATAAATTGCGAATATTATGCGATTCTTGGCCTTGGGCAAAATCGAATCCTAAATCGAATTAAAATGCCATTAAATTGAATTTCATTTGCGGTTTTGATTAGCTCGTGTGCCAACGCAGCACGGCCCCTTGGGCGGGTGAATGAATGAATAAATCATTCGCTTTATTCAAATGCGAATCGATTTCTCAACGGTCAAGTTATTTCGCATTGTTGCGGGCTACGTTTCGCTACAAAATTTCAGGCTATCCAGCGGGAAAATTAATTATGCGGCGCGTACGATGCGGAAGGAACCAAGGACATGCCCAGGATCTCAGGCAGCAGTAGCAGGCAGGCAGCACGCAGAGTGCGCGGCGGAAAGACAAACATTCGATGGACAAGAGTCGACAGCTTAATCAATTCCTCCAGCGAGCACAGCAGACACAGCATTGTGACAGAAGGAGCCTCAAGGCCACTCCTCCGCACGCCACGCCGCATGCCGCATACCGCATGCCGCATGCCACATGCCACATGGGCAGGCAACGAAAAACCCAATCAAACAAAACGGAAGATGCCAACCGGAAGTTGCGCAGCCAAACACTGGACAGGACGCACGAATTGATGTGATGTGGATGCTGAGCATAGCGAGCTCTCGCTCTGGCACGAGGGCGGGGCAGACGTTGTTCCTGCGCCCAGAAGGACGTGTCTCACACGCATCTCTCGTGTCCGGGCTTCCTGTCAAATTTGTATGGAAATATACGTGCGTTTATCGCAGTCATAAATTGATGTCCTGCCAGGGGGGAGAATTGGTTTGCTCTGGGAGAGCAGCAAAAGGAAAGTGTATCCGAATCAATGGAGTATTCGTACATAAATATGTAAACATTTATTAGTATATTTATTTGTATTCCCGATCGAAGGATCTGCATCTGCTGGAGTACCAAACACCTCGTTGCGCCTTTTTCCTATTTCTCCCACTATTTTTGGGTCTCCATTTAATTTTATTTACAACAAAACGTTGCCCGAAAATATTCCAATTTTAATCTGCATAAATTGCCTTTCGCTGTGCTGCCCATCTGCCCATCGATTAAGCTGTATCGATTATATGTTGGAATATTCAACGAGTCCTCTCGTATCTATGCAATTTTCCCACTGCTTTTGGGAGCAAGTATGGCAGAATGGCGACTGATCTTAGCGCTCTGGCAGGAGGCCCCTCTAAATGCCAGCAACTGCACTCCAAACCGAATTCCATAAACGATTCCGATCCGCTTTGTGAATATTTCTCAAACATATCCATCGCGCCTTTAAGTGTCTCATTCCGTACGAATATCCGTGTGTTTCGAGTCTACGAATATCTAATATCGAATTACGAGCTTGTGCCTGCCCAATTTCGACCCTGCTCCGAGCAACCAAGGACACGCTGCTCTCGAGCGTGCCATTCGCACCGCGGAGACGTACGTGCAACTGCTGCGGGACATGCAGCAGCCAGCCACCGTCGCGGAAATCGCACAGGGGCTGATCGACCGCCGTCTAGTGAGTACATTGCCACCAGCCAACAAGCGTCTATGGTCTGTTGCCTCCGCAGGCCCAGGCGACTGATATTCACCTGATGGCGAGAGTCACCGTGGATCCACAGGAAGCGAACAGTCAGGGCTATCTTCAGGTGCAGGGTGCGAGGTGAAGGGTTTGGCAGCACTGAAGTCAGTCGGCGGAGGAACCCAGCCACAAGACACTTTTCAATCCAAGTAAAATGTTTCTTTGCGCTGCCACAAAGATGCATTTTACGACAAAGAAGACGTGATCCATCGATGAATACAGCGGAACTGCAATGTTGGAATGCTGAAAATTATTTGGCAATTAGGCGAAACATTTACCAGCATTTATTTACGCTCTTGAGGCGGCATCGCTTGCCCAATTAAAACGATGCAAACATCGAGTATTTCGACACCGCAAATTCCACAAAATTTGACCGCATTTAGTTGGGGCCTCAGTGAAGGATTAGGGCCGAAGGATGGCGTGGCATGGGGAGGCATGGGAAGGCATGGAATGGCATGGAATGTGTTGCCAATGAGCTCGAATGGGCTTGTCGATTGATTGGCCAAGATGTGGACTGAAGTTTACGCTTGTGCGGACTGCTTGGGTGCAATTAAATGTGGCACAAGCCAGGCCGCATCTGCCGCAGCTTCGACTCGAAGTGGGAGAGAGAGAAGAGGATGGCTGTCGCTTTCGTTGTGTGGCAAAATCAATCACTTCCTCGGCTGCCAAATGCGAAATGCTTTGTCATTTATATCACGTTAAATCGGTTTCCAACTTAAGCCCTCCCCCCCTGCCACTGTCCTAGGGAGAGAGCGAAAGTCCTTCCGCCCCCGTTGTATCAATCAAATGCCAACGGCACACGCTTCAGCGATTTTTCGGGTTTGAAAAATTGTCGGACATGTTCAATAATGTTTATCAAATGGCATCTCCCGGATGCTGCATGCTCCAAGCACCTTGCGACGTGCCACTTCTCTTGTTTGGGAGCGAACGGAAAAGTCAGAGGCAAGGAAAATAAATAAAGTAAGCGGCAGCAAATCGTCAAAGTGCATTTGAGATGCCCTAACGAAGAGATGAAAGCTTTCTTGATTTATGGTTTTCCTTTAACACCAGCGCAGCACACGCCGCCCCCCACCCGCCGCCACCCCTTGAAGCACCTTAAACCCCTTTTGTGTAAGCGAGACAGACAGGAAGCGAGAGAGAGAGAGTAAGTAAAATGCTGCTCCCCGTCTGCCTGCCAGTGCGGCAATCTTCTAGCTGAGCAATCACTGCACTCTTCCACTCGGTTGACCCTCGGAGTTACTGCGGCTCCCAGGGTATTTCCCTGATACGCAAGATGCCATGCAAATCCAGGGCACACTTCTGATACTCTTCTTAGGACACAAGAGAATGGGCAGAGTAGAGTGCGGAGTGCCACAGAGCTTTGCTGCACGAAGTGCATTCCCATTGCCCGTTTTGGGCACTGATAAATGTTTTTTCCGTTTCCCCCACTGAACTTTGATTGAAATCGATGTGAGAGTATCTCAGTGCTCGCCTGCACAAGCCACAGATTATTCTTTGATACTTGGCATATTTATTTTTGGGCTGGAACTCGACTCGGCTTGACTTTTGGCTGCTGTTTGCACTTGCACGAGTACTCCTGCTCCCACTTGTGTGTGTGTTTGGAGAGAGATAACTCCCTCTGCCGCTGTGGGTTTGCCGTTTGCCTCTTCGATCTGAGTCTCGAGTTCAGTCGCTCCATCGAGTGTTTGCCCCAGGCACACTGTCAATGCTATGAGAGGCGACAGCCTTCTGCCCCCAAATATTTGACTTGAAGTTGCCTTTGCCGCTGCCATTTTGGGCAAATGTTTCGTATTGATGCGCTACATTAAATATTCATCCAGCTCGGCACTGCTCGCGTGTCATGTTCCTTGGCTTAGTTTTATTTCTCTGTCGTTTGTTGCTGCACCTTTCGGCTTTCAGCTTTCAGCTTTAATTGTTGGCAATTAATTCAATAGCAGCTCTCGCATTGACAGCTCATGCTGAGGCTGTGGCTGTGGCTGTAGCTGTTGCTGCTCCTGACATGTGGCCGTGCCGCGAGGCCGCGCACTCAATCGATGCCACCGCAGCAGCACACGGCGTATGCGTGATGTGATGTTAAGCATACGCACCGTGCCGCACCGCACCATACACAAATTTGCGTACGCTCACAAGTTAATGCTTTTGATGGGTAACCATCATCATTATCCCCACCATTCATCCCCATCATCATCTTCCCCCTCCCACAACCCCTCTCCGTTATCCACAGTGCGCAGCGTGTGAAAGTTTTTTGGGGTTAAAAGTTTCTGTTTTGTTTTTAGAGCCATGGCAGTGTCGTGGCACAACTTTTGTTGGATCTACAAAGCCCCAAATGGTGTGAATATGATGCGATAAACGTGCATTAAAATCTCTGGCTGCCTTTTTGCTCGTGCAAACTATTTTGCACATACTGGCAGTCGGTTTCCTTTCTGTGGCTGTGTCTGTGTGAGGTGTAAAAGTGGGCAATGCTCTGGTAACACTCGAACGAGTGACAGCAACTAATTAGCTCTCCGCTCTGCGCACTTAACATGAAATTGATGTGTATTTGATGCCTCTCTGGGAGTATATTATATAGGCAGGTAGCCGCAATTACAAAGCAAAGTTTGCGCAAATTTAAACCGAACTAAAAGCCAGGGGAAAGCCACGGCAGGCACGCCCCACGGCCCACGCACTGCCATCTCTAGCAGAAGTTGCCATCTTGCTTGGCCTTTAAGGCTTTATACGCCGCTCCTCTCAAAATTACTCCCTCTGGGGGGGTCTGGCCTCAGCTGCTTGCGAGCGTCACAATTATTTCCCAGCGATCAACGAGCGAGCTCAAAGGGAAGTGCATGGACACTGCTCTGTACTTTGTATTGTCACAAGTATTATGTTATGGCTGAGTCGATTTTGTCTACTGAAAACTGAGCATCCGGGTGGCTGAATGTCGCGGTACGTGAGCTCCGATACTTAGCGTTTCTGCTACTAATTCTACTAATTTTATTGTATATTTTTGATGCAGATATTCTACAAATATCAATAAGAAAAGGGCAGCTTTTGACTGGTTTCCATGGCTTACTCGGCATATGCCCATAGACTAAAGAACTCACTGAGCACAGAGTAAATCTTCCTATTATTGACTGCATCCCATTGCAGGGAATTTGCGGATGCAAAGTAGTTTATGTGCTCGCGAAGCTCTGCAGTGTGGCGCCCCTTCAATAGTTGCTTTTACTGCTACCTGCTGCCCCTTCACTAGCCCATTGACAGCAGCCCATGAACAGCAATTGTGGGCATATATATCGCTGCGTATTGTAGCTGTGCATCGGTGTATCTGGGTGTCTGAGTATCTTCTGTTGATTCTGTAATTAATTACATTTGACGTGCATTTGCAATTACCATTCGTTTGTGCGCCTGCGACTCCAGCTGCACTTCACTCAGGCGGCAAAAGCCATTGATTCATTTGCACATTTTGCCCATTTGCCATTTGCCCCACTTTCCCCAGTGCCATTTCGAATGCGGGACTCCTGCATGGTGCAAATACTCGAACGGAGAGGAACAAACAAATTTGTGCGCATTATGTGGACTTGTGCTGCTTGAGAGATTAATTAAAAGTTAGAAGGCTAGCAAATTGATTTGCAGCCAACTTGGGGCTGAAACGTGAAGCAGGAGCAGTGCAGTGGGAGGGGCAGGCCGCTTTAGAGGTCTGTGGCTGTGTCGCAGCGATGATAAGAGAGACGCCTCTGCGGCAACTCTGTGTGTGGCAGCGTTTGATATCTGGCAACAGAGCAGAGTCTCTGGCAGCAGGTTGTTCGTGTGGCAGGCGAAACGGAACGAAAAGCTGTCAAACTAACGAAGCGGCACACAGTCACAGACAGCCCCTTGTACAACCAGGCGATGTGGGGCGGGAGCAGCACTCTGAAATCTGTTGGCACTTTAACGCATTTCGCTGGCACACATCGGGGTAACATTATGTTGCACATTTGCCTGATATTTGCAGGAGCAGCTGAAGTACGCACACACACATAAATGTACACACATAAATGCACGCATACATCAATCATTCATCATCAATCATTAAGTGCAAGAGGGGGGTGGGGAGTGCGAGCTATCTCAGGCGTATTTATGGCATCCTCTGGCACTGTAAATTTCGAGTTTTCGAGTTGTTTGTAATTGGAATGCCTGCAGGACCCACGGACACGCTGCCTGCCTGCCTGCCCTGGCATCCTGTGTGTCCTTTTGCCATAAATTGCAAATAAACAGCGGCCAGGCGGCTGCTACTGCTGCAGCATCCTCCTCCTCCTCATCATCATCATCGCCATTCAGCAAGAGGCAAGTGCATAATAAAATTGTATTACTTTTCTGTTTAAAGCGGGAAATGAATGTGCAACACACATGCACAGACTGCCACGGACTTACAGAGAGAGGAAGAGCAGTAAAGAGAGAGAGAGAGAGCAGTGAAGAGGAGGGAACGCTCGAGTTAGCCGACGACTCCTTGACACGGGATGCTTCTCCTGCTTGCCAGCTAGATGGAAGATGGAAGCTGCTCCGCTTTCTTCGCTCTGCTCCTTATGCGCAAAGTAAATGGCAGCAAATTGCATTTTAATCACATTGTTGTGCTCGTGTGGCATGCAGCATGCTGCATGTGCGTGTCTGTGTGTGGAACAACAAGAGCATCTGTCAAGGACTCCCGACGTGTGACATAAGTGGAACCCAGCCAAGAAGTCGCTGGCATTTGAATGGAATTTTCAGCACACTGAATTTCTAAATTCTAAATTCCTCCTAAACTGGTTCAACCTTCGCTCCAGTATGAATCCCATCCCCTGGCATCTATTTACAATAGCCTTTGCCTAGGTATGTATAAGAAAGGCCTCATCCCCGGTTAGCCTTTGGTGCTCCAATATTTTTCGCTTCATTGACCCAACCCAAGCAGCCAGTCGGCAGGAGATCGTGGAGCAGCTGATGCTGCTGGAGTAAATATCAAGGCATCTGCTTTGATGGGGCAAGGCAGTAAGGAGCATCCATACATAATTTATGTGTACATACATACCTATTTTGCATATGACGAATATAAGAATAAATTCCCAAACTCTTTTGCCGGAAATACAAAAAAAATAAAATAAAAATCCCCTCCAGTTTGTTCGTTTATTTATTTATATTTATTTATATTAATTTCCTGCAATTAATTAACATAATGTGGAGTATTCAATGAGTGTGAATAAAGGAAGAATATTTTTGTGCGGTTATCCCCCATGCCTCCCGCTCATCCCAAAGTACACACAAAAAGACGAAGCTTTGTCCATCGTGTTTCTTTCTCTTTTCTATTATTATTGTACCAAATAGGAGTCTGCGTTAAAGTTCTATTCGAAGACTCACATTCAACTCTCGATGGAGAACTGCTTGACCCAATTTGCAGCTTAGCTCCCTGCCCCTAGCCACCGCTGTAATTTCGCTTCACTGGATGCCGCTTCATGCTGGAATGCCAGCTGGGGCGCAACTCCACTCACGCTCCCTTTGTACTCCCCATGCCCCTGCCTGCTCCAATGACATTTGCCAATTTACATCCAGTTTCACGCTCAGATTTACTGTCAGTTGCACACTCGACTGGAGAGTGGTGGGTGGTGGGTGGAGAGAGGGGACTGGGAGACTGGGGGATTGACGGGCGGAGATAATTGGCAATTGGCATGAGATTTCATGCAATGCAGATTAGTGTCCACTTTGCATGTGGTTGGCTTATGGTTCATGGTTCATGGTTCATGGTTCATGGTTTATGGTTCTTGCTTCCACCATTTTCAATGATTTTCATGCCACGTTTCCGGTTACCCCGCCCCCACACCGCCCTTCACTCTTCTCTGCCCTCTCCTGGCTACGTTCTTCACTTGCTGTGGCTCTTCTGCCTAACGATTGACAGCCTTTGGGGGGCTGGCTGTCGATTGTTAGGGAATATTGCGCATACGCCACGCTGCACACACGTTCATTTCGCTTTGACATTTTAATTAATAACCATCTCTCTCTCCACACACGCTCGTCTCAATGCTGTGGCAAATCATCCTCTTTGTGGCCTGGCTGCCTTTCTCCCCTCCCCTGCCTCACTCTGTGCTGTGCCGCAGGCTTGTGGCATGCAACGCAACAAATTATCGCACACCTAAAGGCGTTCCGCCAGGGGCCGCAGCGGCTTGCAAAAAATTACAATAACTCTTTGGAGCGCCTGCCAGTGCAGCGGTGCATGCCCTGAGCTCTTCCCCTCCCCCCTGCCCCTTCCTGCTAGTCTTCTTTCCCTCTCCCAGAGCTGCCTCGCGTTTGGCAGCCTCCTTTCACGCTCTCTCCTTGACTGCTGTCGAAAAGTGCCCAAGAACTGCCCGAATAGCAACTCCCCTGATACCCTACAAGGGGGTGGGCGGGCTACCCGTCCAGTTTAAAGGGTATTCAAGGGGAGCGAGAGCGAGAAGATTCTCTGGAGAAAGCGCAGGAAACGGGAAACGCAGAAAACTTTTCGCAGCATTTTTCTCTCGCCCCAACCGCTCCGCAGAGCAAAACCAAGCGGATTTGTAGCGTTTTTATTTATAAATTCTTGCTCTCTAGCCCCTGAGCCTCCGCCCCCCTCAACCCTGGCCCGTCTCCCTCCATTGGTTTTATGTAAGCCCCAAAAAGAGCAGCGAAGGAGGCAGGGAGGGAGGCAGGGAGTAGGTAGGTAGTAGTGGAAGTAGCTCCGCTCTGGTTTCGGTTACGTGCACGCAGTCCGGAGATTAGCTAAGCAGAAATGACGACCACAGAAATGCACAGACCGCGTTTCGTATGGGGAGAGAAAGAGAGAGAGAAGGAGAGCGAGAGGAAGAGGAAGGGGGGGAAATCCAAGAGCGGGTCGGAGGTGGATTGACAGTGGATGGTGGATGGTTGGCTGGGAGCGTGGGCTTTCGTTTTGTTCCCGCTCAGACATGGGGAATTAGAAGCAGAAGCGTTAATAAAATGCCAGGCGACTGCGGAAGTGAAATTGCCATTTAGGGATTTTTGTGTCTCTCCTCCCTGTCCAGCCTGCTCTCCTTTTCCCTTATATTCCCTTGCTCTCCCTTTCGATTTCTTGCCATGTCTTTGGCATTGCCTTCTCGCTTGCTCTTCTGCTGGGCATTGCCAAAACTTTTGCTCGTTAAAATAAATTCCGCCTTCTTCCATAAAAAAACAAAACGCAGTGTGTCGCGGCACACGTAGCTCGACAGCAGGATACCTGGCAGCTGGCAATCGGACATCGAATGGACACAAACACCTTTGACGCGATTATTGATGCTGCATTCGAAATGTTTTATAGAAGAAACCTACGGCTAACTATGGCTAGCTCATTCCAGTGATTAATGAGGTACATAGATGCCTCTCCCTGAGCAAATAAAATTACCCTCAAAGGGGTTTCTCATGGTGCAAACAGGAAAGGGAAAGGCTGCACCTTTACATTGCGAAATAAAAGTAGGGAAATTCCTCTAGCAGGAACCTGCTGGGGGAACTCCTAATGCTGCTGGAAAGCCACGATTGCTGCTCTGGAATTGCAAGACGTTCCACAAATAAAGTGAAACACGCCCTGTGGAGGGTATGCTGCTGCGTATGTAGCAAACCGAAAAAAAAGAAAGGCAAGACTGCAATAAATGTTTTTTGTTTGCCGGCTTCATCTTGCGCTTTATCGCTGTTGTTTCTGTTGTTGTTGTTGTTTTTGGCTGTTTGCGTTAAAATTTACGCGCTCGACGCTTTTATGGCTCATGAGAGGACGGACCTAAGCCATGGCCGACTGGCATAGTCCCATTGTCTTGCGCTGTTTCTGGACATGTTTATGGAGTTTCTTTGTCTGGCAATTAAATGCGTGAAATGCGCCCATCGCATCTCCCATCTCCTACTCCACATCTACCCATTTATTGCTTTGGATCTGCTTCGCTTCTTTTCGTTTGGGCTGCTCTCCACCATCGCCCATTGGGACTGCTTCCAGTGGCACTTTTGCAACTGATTGAGTTGCATTCGCGCTCTAAAAACTTCCTAACAGAAGGCAGCAGCAGACGCAGCAGCAGCAGCAGACGCACAACTTTTCCGATCCGACTTCTTGGCTAACACACTCGACAAAGTTCTGCCCCATGCCCCTTGCAAGGGACTGGGTGGGGGATCAATCAGCTGCAGTGCACTCCGTGGCGCCTCAGGGGAACTGTCAGTTGGCGGGTGGGGGGTTAGAAACTCGGTGCAAAAAGTTGTAAATTGTTTTTATTGTCAGCAGCATGCTTCAAAGTTTCGCTTCCTTTGGCCCTGTCTCTCCCACTCCCTCCTGCTCTCCCCCGCTCACTCTTTCCTGCTCTTCTACGCTTGGGGACGCTTGTTTCGAGTTCGAGTTCTATGTTTTTTCTTCCCAAGGAGTTCCTTAAGCATTTTGCTGGCTTATTTAGTGAGTTATTTGCTGTGGGAGCGAATTCCGGGCTGGTCTGGTCTGCTCCTTGGGCGATCTCCCGTTGACTCCTCTGTGAGTTATGATTTTCTTTGGGCTAAGCCAAATCTTCTTTTGATAGAGGATTAAATATAATTAATCCGATGGCTGCTCTGGCAGTGGATTAGTTATGCATTTACATACCCGAAAGTATGCCCCGAGAGCGCCTAAAATGTGCTGGAAGGCCAGATGTTCAAATAGCCAAAGCGACAGCTGAATCTGTTCATTCGGAGGGCATTAAATAAATACGTAGGCGGCAGCGTCTGCATAGAAGACACTTTTCGACTACAGGGTATCTCGAGCGTCGTAAGAATTATCTCCTGCCACATTCCATGTGCGTGTTGGTGTTTAGTTTTGTTTATTTTGTTTATTTTAGAGCGTTTTACAAATGTGTTCACACACATTTTGGGGTACCTGAATTTCTCGTAGGGCTTCCTGCTTAGTGCTGAGTCCCCTGAGCCCCCCAAGCCCCCCCTTTATATTTCTCAGTCTATTCATGAAGCTCTCACACTCTCTTCATAACTCTCTCTCTCTCCCTCCCACTCTTTCCTTTTGGTCTCATTTGCCTTGCCTGTCACGTGTTAGCGCCTACGCGTATGCAGCACAAAATTTTAATGCTCCGAGGCACTGCCACATGGCCAGAGAGGAGACGCTGCGCGACGATTTTTATAATGTCTGCAATAAACACACACACACACAGATACACACACTTAAGGCATAAGTTTCTTGGGTGTGTTTTTTGATTTATTCAACAAAAAACTCCACTGACGAAAATAAATGAAAATAAATTAAAAAATAAATGAAATAGATTACAAAATAAAATGCTCATTTTCAAGCAGCCTTCCCTCGCGCTTTCCCGCTTTCCACATTTTCTCCTATTTGCCTCTCCCGTACTCTCGTTTCTCGTTTTCTCGTTTTCCACTGTGTCTCGCTGAATCTCGTCGTTGGTCACGTACCAAAATGACGATGCCCAGAATTTTGTAGATCTTTTGTTTTAATCATAAATTGTTTAGGCAACTTTTTCACTGGCTGAGGCGAGTGCTGGCTGGCGGGTGGGGCTGTGGGGGGGACAGCAACAATAATGTCTTTTGCTTTGTTGCGTAGTTTGCAATAAATTTCCAGCCTGGCAGCCCGCAGCCCGCAACCCGCCACACACCCTCTCCTCTGCTCTCCGAAAAAAAGCACTTTACATTCATTTTGCATTTTTGGCTTTTACGCTTCTTGTTGTTGGCTGCTCCGATAAGCAGCGGAAATGCCACAGCAGAGTGGGAGGCGCACCGTGGTGCGGTGTGGCGTGGTGCGGTGTGGCGTGGTGCGGTGCGTGGCATGGCAGCTGTTGACAGATAGAGCGACTGACCAAGTGACAGGAGTTCCCTTTTGCTTGAGTTTTGCGCCACTTTGGAGCCCAAGAAAAATGATAAACGTTGACATTTTCTTTTTCCACTTTTCCAACACAAAAAGAGTGACGCTGGAGGGTGGGTTGGGGGAGAGGTTTTTCCTTCTACTTGCTGATAAATTGCCAACAATCGAAAATCCCCCAATCTCAAGTCCCATCCCCAGGCCCAGGCCCAGCCCCAGCCCCAGAGCCTGCTTCATCTTTCTTTTGTTTATCTGCAAATGTAAATTTAATACTTGATTACCTGAAAAAAGTTTGTACAAAAAATCAAAGCAAAGCAAAGCAAAGCCAAAGCCAAAGCCTTGGGTTAAATTTCATGGAATAATTTCACAGGCAATTTGTAAAGCAGAATACCAAATAGAAGGCAGCCCCTGGGCTGACTCCGGAGAATGGGGGGAATACGAGACAACATAAAACGAGTACTACACAAGTAGATTCGAAGAAATGGTTTCCTACGCTGCTTTAGATCCTAAAAATCCTGTTTAAATCGCGATAAATATTTTGGAGCAAGCATTTGGCAAAAGGAAAAAGCGAGAATATACACGGGAGAGAGCACTTGCGAGTACATAGTCCATAAATTGATTTACGAGCTGCTTAATTTGAAACACCCAAAAGCAGAATATATGTGCCAGCAATAGCAGATAGCAGCAACATGCGAAGCGGAGTTTGGGGCAAATGCAAGGCCGAAAATAACAGAAATACTCGTATATACTAGGGTATATACAGGGTATTTCGCAGCTATGCATTTACTCCAGGAACGTTTCATTTATTATGGTAAGTAGGTATATTGGTATAGTATTTATTATGTTTGCATATGTTTATTATTTATGATAAGTTCATGCTAACATAACCATTCCAATGGTCGATTAGAATGCGCTCTGCAAAATGCGTGTGGCTTGAGAGGGAACTTGGCGTCGATCTCCAAGGCTTAGCTCTCTCTCCGCTCTATGCCAGAGCCGACAGTCGCTTCTTGTCCCTCTCTATCTCTCTGTAAGCTATTTTAGATCTGTTCGCTCTGCAGAAGCTTACTCTCTGTGACTCTGCAGACTCTGTTACTCTGTGACTCTGTAGACTCTGTTATTGTCTGCGTCTTTACAGCCTCTGTTATTGTCTGTGGCTGTACAGACTCTGTTACTCTCCCAGTGACTCTACAGACTCTGTTCATCTCTCCCTGTGGCTCTGCCCAACAAAAGCCACAAATATTTACTATTTTAATTCCATTTTACGTACTTAAATCTCTTTGCTTGCAAATGTAATGCATTGCAAATGTAATTACCCATAAATTATTGCTATATTTAATGGAAATTTTGTGCTTCTGGAAGGCAGAGCTATATGTAACTAAAGTTAATTTTCATAATAATCTTTTGAGCATCAGCAAACTCCCACACCCACTCACACGCCCACCCACAAACCGCAAAGGGAAAATGAAAGATTTTCCTCCCATCAAATATGCTCTTATGCCACTTACTATACATAGTGTCTACATGTATTTATTTTCCCCCGCTTGGGGCGAACCCCCCACACACACCACCGCCATGTCTTTTACTTCCGCTCGTATCTACGCTTCATTTGCTAAGAACCTCATTGACTTTCATAGATATATCTTTATACACGATGAAATTTGTATCTTTTCATCTCATTGCCTGGCCTCCTTTTTCGGTTGTCTGTCTGCTGCTGCTGCGCTGCGCTGTCCTTCCGGCTCTGGGTCTTGTGTCATCATCAGGCAAAAAAGCCGCAGCCGCATGTGACATGTGACCTCACGCCCCCCCCTGCCCACTGGCCCAGCCGCTGCCACTGTCCTTGGGGCATAGAAAACTATGCTCCGTGGAAAATTTTCAAATTTAATTCAATTAAGTTTGTGTTTCTTTTTTTATGTGCAGTTCAAGTAATGTTGCTTCCTTGGCATCTCTGGCTGCTGCTTGTGCCACATTTTGCGGCAAGCAAGAGGAAATTTAACATGTGTTCGATGTGGCAGAGCGTGTGGTGTGGCAGGCCAGGCCAGGCCAGGCCATATCGGTAGGCGTGTGCGGGCATCTGTAGCTGTAGCTGGAGGGGGCACGTCTTGTGGTTTTTAAGTGCTCTAACGACGACGGCCGCAGCCTCAGCAAAATTGATGGCTCTTCGTTCTCTCGGACTCATGACTCGCCAATGGACAGACGGGGCGGGGCGGGGCGGGCCGCCCTCGGTGCTGTGGGGCATGACAATGCAAAGGAAAAAGCGGAGAAAACTCAAAGATGGGCGGCCGTGGAAGGTCTATTCAAAAATTCATAGATTTGTGATTTTTGCGTGCGGAATATAAAAATGTTTGCAAAAAAAAAGCAAAGGATTACGAGACCCATCCCAGAACGAAAGCGGAGAGGGGATTGTCTTTTTGTGCCCATAAAAATATTGTAAAGAAATGCCTCGTAAAAAGCAGCTTTGATTTAGGGGCAGGCTTTCCGGCAGGCGGCAGAGGCAGTGGCGGAGAGCGAGAGTGAGAGTTTAAGTAGAGCTTTAAGTGCGAGTATTTGAGAGCTGATTCGTGGGGATGGGCTGCCTGATGCCTGAAAGCATCCTGCCATTTGTCCCACTGCGTGATCTGTGGAGTTCTCTGCGTTTCAGGACATTTCTCAAGTGTTAATTAAGTGTGTCCCGTGCGCGACATTTGCAATGGAAATAAAGGTCGAGGTGCAGCACCCACCATCCACCTCCACCTGCCGTCGGGTGCATCTTTTAGCTCGTTTTAGTGCTCGCTTTTTGCTCCATTTAGCGCTCTCCCGCTCCACCTCTCCTGCTCATCGTTTTGGGGGGTGGGCACTGGCACTCCGCAGAGCGGAAATTAGCTCACGGAGTGCCATCAAGCCACTTTGATTGCTCGCTGGGGGCTTGCGCAGGGAATACATTGCCGCACGTGCAGCGCACCTCACAATTGTGTGCCAGCCCAAAGGACTCGACACCAGAAACTGCTTCCTTTTTTTGTTGCTAGATTTAATTATGCGCCCGGCCGGAATAACATTTCAGCATTTATTTTCTGTTTTTTTACATTTAATTAAGAGAACCACGCAAAGGCAAAGAACTGCAAAAAGAAGGACTGGGAATGGCGGGCAAAAGAGGCAGAAGGAGGCAAGGCAAAGGCGAACTATGGGAAGGATAGGGAATAGAAAACAAAAGACTCCAAGCGAGAGAGCGGGACAGGGCACAGGGGTCCACGTGTCACAAAAGCGGCCAAAAACAGAGACAGAGCTAAACAGAAGCAGAGGCAGTGGCAGTGGCAAATCGGTGTCATGTTAATGACCGATTAGCCTGGCCTGTCGTGTGGGTATGCAACACCCGTGGGGGGCCGAGGAGTGGACTTGTCAGCCCCACTTAATCAAAATCATCAAACGGATTCCAATCCCTAACGAGATTTCTGGAGAGAGCGAGTAAAAGGAAAGGCAGCAAAGGGTATCGGCAAAAGAGGATATTTATTTATTTATTTATATTTATTGTGTCTCAATGTGGAGACAAAGAACTGGCAGCAGGCGCTCTCAGCTCCAAGGGAACAACTTGCTTCGGCGAAAACATCTTCCACAGCTGCAGATTGGTTGGGAGCGCCATCCACCATTCCACTTTCGAGAGCTTGGACTCCGAGATTTATGATAGATCAATTCCATTCGCCAGACAAGTGTTCGATGACTTTTTTGCGAATGCCATAAACAAGTCTCTCGAATGCGAGCAAGTGCAAAATGGAAATAAATAAACGCGCAGACGAGTATTATTTGCAGCAAACTCAGTGCCAAATTCCCGCCAGATGTGCGCGCAAATGCAATCCAGACAGGTGCCAGGCAATCCTGGCTGAAAGTAACAGAGTGAGCATTTTCTTGGGTAAATATTTATCATACTTTTCACATGCATATTTGCTTGGCCAGCCTTAGCGTGGCTCTGCGAATGGCTGATATTAATGCCAACAAATTCACAGTTCAAATAAAATCGCTGCTTATTATAAGTTCCATTGCAAACTCAGTAGTAATCGTACGCCTCATGTTCTGATGCAGCTGCCACTGGATTCGTGTCCACCCTTTGGCCCCGTTCTTGTGTCGTTCCACTGTAATTATCCGCTTGTTTTGGCTAACTTAATTCGTGAGGAGTTATGGCTCGCTTCCTTTGGCCATAATTCTCGCACCCGTGACTGCCATCCGATCCGATACGAACCCAACCGAACCGAACCGACTTTTGGTTAATTTCTTTACATAATTTTCCTTCCGGTGCTGTGCTGCTGGACATTTGTCCACATAACAAATTAAAATTTGGCACGCAAAAAGCAAAGGAAAACTTCTCCTCCTGCGCCTCCTGCTTCTCCTGCTCCTCCTGCTCCACCCTGCATACAGTCGCGAAACTATTCCAGCTGTTGGTGGGCGTGGGCGTGGCTCTTTGGCTCTTTCTTTGAGCGAATATGGAAATTTTGGTGTCCTTTTCTGTGTGTGTGTGGCATTCCCCGAAGTATGTGGGATGTGTGTGTGTGTGTGGTGGGGGGGCAAGGTACATATAATGGTTAAAGTAAATTGGATTTCGCTTTATGCAAATTTATGCGCACAGATTGAGTGACATTAATGGATGATGAAGTCGGCCACAGAGTCAGAGCCAGAGCCGTGACTGACGCACCACTCAATGGAAATGGAACTGGAAATGGAACTGGTGCCTTGAGAGAACGGCTATCTCCCTCCCCCAAGGGGGCCGCGAACGTGCTTTGGTTATGACCACAAAAGCGCAGCCCTCATTATGCTGCCCCTATGAGAAATAAAGCCAGAGAGCGGAATGAACAATTGGATGGTGCGGCGGTATGAATATCTGGCTGAAAGAATTGCACCCGAAAGCAGCGAAATGCTCCGCTCAATTAGGAGGCGAATCGACATCACAAATGACACGAAGGAGCAGCCGCAACCAGCTTCGCCCGCTTGCCTCATTCGGCATTGCTGTGGGTGCTGCTGCTGTTTAATGGCCATTTAAAACATTTATGTGCCAGGCCATTTGATTGACAGGTGGGAGAAGGTGTGGAGGAGCAGTAGCAGAGGCAGAGGGAGAGGCAGAGGCAGTGGCAGAGGCAGTTGGGAGGCAAAAGGAGCGCCAGAATGAGCAGCAGATAACCTGCCTCATTATACGTCTCCTGCCCCAAGGCTTGGGGTAACCTCTGACCGTCCCCTGGGTTTTGCTTTGCCTCAAGTTTTTGGCCGTTGCCATTTTTAATTGTCTGTTCACAGGAGCAGAAGGAGGAGCCGCAGGAGGCAGCAGCAGCGGCAACATGGAAGGACATTCTGATCCTGATTGCCACTTTGGAAATGAAATTTTTATAATTTAATTTCAGCGTCTTTTTTGTTGTTGTTGGTTTTGTTTTTGTTTTTGGGTCTGTTTATTTATTTTCACTTTTAGTTTAGTTGGCGTTTTATTTTTTATTGCCCTGCGGGGTAAACTTTTTCCGTGTGACGAAAATGAAATTAATGCTCGACATTCTGTTGTTTTGCCGTCGATTCTCATTAGGCAGGCCCCCTCGGGCGCCCCCAGAGGCTTATGTGTTGCTCCGCCATTTGCTTTGATTTTAATTGGAAAGGCGAGCGCAAAATAACCCAAACTTAATTGCCCAAATAAAAACTTAATTGCATAATTAAGTGTATTGCGAAGAGGCGATTCGAGTGCATAATCAAATGATTCAACCCTGATTGCAATTATGCTTTGAGGATGGAGTTGGGGCTTGCAAGGAGCTGCGTGTGAATCTGTGACTTGAGATGGGCAGCTGCAATTCCGCTATTTTCTCTCAACTGATTTTGTGATTGATATTTTTTGCATGAATCTTCACTTATTCGAGGGCACACTGACTAGGAATAAATTATGAAACGGCTGGAAAATGCAGCACTAGAGAGATTCGTTTGAGCAGATTTAATGTGTTACTTATTTATTTATTTTATGGTTAATAAATTGATATGCATTAAATTTGCAAGCTCTGCATTTAAACCATCTAACAATTGATTACAATGTTCGACTGTTTCACAGAAGTCGAAGAGAAGTGAGGGAATGCAAAGTGGCTGAAACGGTTATGAAACGGGGCTTAAAAGTTTATAAATTGTTTTATTAAACGCTTCCTATTGAATGTCTATCAAAGGCTTTTAAGACAAGTTTTAAGCCTGGTGTGAAATGGTTAAAAATTAATTAATTAAAATTAATCCCGATTATGCAACACCATTGACTCTCAGTTGGCTCAACTACCGATAGATCGCAGCTTAAAGCTGCTTTGTAATCATTAAAAAAATATAATTAAATAATTGCATATTTTTTTTATCTATTAATTTAAATTTTAGAGAGAGATCTGAGAGGCTGAGCCACTCAATCAATCCAAGCACTCAGTCAAATATATAAATATAATCTGAAGAGATTGTTCTTCTTGCGCACCCACTCCCCGTGCCATTAGATTATTTTACTCTGACTGGGGGGTAACCGCATTTCTCCTTGGAAATTCTTTCCATTTCAATTTCAATCTCTCCTTCACTTGCTGTGGGATGCCTATGGAATAATTGCAGAGAATTTATGATTTTGCTTGGGGACTGTGGCCAGGATGGCCCTTCGCGTTGATTGCCCTTAAACCCAATTGAGGGTCGGGTTGGGTCCGGCTCTCACCCTCTGCCTCCCGCTAATCGAATTGGTTTATTTTAATTTGTGTTTTCATTTTGTTGCGTGTTGTGTTTTTTGCTCCTTTTTCCAACAGCCGAAGTGCGAGTGCAAAATTCAATTACGAATGGCGAGGCGACACACAGAGCTCCCTCCTCCTCCGCACTGCAGATGGACCCAAAATGTAAAAGAGAAAACGGACCTAAAAAAGGGCAACACAACCTCGTGGCTGTACACTAAAGCGAGAAGCGCGAAGCGAGAAAATTCGCGTAGGGTGGGGGAAAAAGTGTGGCATAATTACCTCCATTTGTGATCCCTTCTTGCCCATGGAGCCGCCACCGCCACCCGTGTGGCCGCCGCTCTGTGCGGCATTCATGGCTGCGCCTTCTGATGGATTTCACTCTCTGTTTATGTATCCAGTATCCCGTATCTGTGTCTCAATAAGGTGTCTCTCGATCTGGGTACCGCTGTGTCTGTGTGATTTGTATTTTTGTATCAATTGTCTGCTTGCCTTGGCCCTTAATTATTATTGCCGTGGCGATTTACACTTGGGGGTTTTTCGGCAATAAATCCTTGTCCGCAGGACGTCTCCGTTCGGACTTTCAATTGAAATTTATGTGTAATTTGAGTTCGTTGCGCACTTCGTTAAAGTTCGTTGAGAGATTTATGGCATTATTTAAGAATTGCTATTGATCTGCGGAGGATGTTGCTGCCTGCCTGCTGTGCGGCACTCGAGCACGCCCCACGAAATCCATGCCTCCGTTTGCAGCTGCAATTCGGCTGAGTCCCGCCGCCGCTTGCCCAGCTTTGCGCAGCTTTCCTCACGATGCTAATGATACCGAAAAACTAACCGAGAATCGCTTTCGCTGCTCCCACTGCGAATGAGATACTTGAGCACGTCCTCCCGCTTTTAATACAATGTCTATCCTCATGGAGGAACAGGAGGCAGCAGGCAGCAGGCGCTGGCATGAGGGGGTTTAGACAATGGCGACAGCAACAGAAACTGAAGTTGAAACTTAAATAAGCCACGCAAACAGCAACAAACAGAAGCAACAACAAGACAGGGGACAGCGGACAGGGCACAGGACGGAACAGGACATTCGAGGACATTTGTGTGCGGCTAATGTAACTGTATACGGGCACTTGAAGTCCTTGGCAAGCCAACATATCGCATGACTTGTCATCGGCTTTTGTGGGCTGGTCCGTCCCGGTGTGTGGGCAGGGGGGATGCTGCCACAGGCTGAAGCTGCTGAATGAATGCTTTGGGGCTGTCCTCTGGCATGGAAACGAAGGGATACAATTTGGTAAGCAATTGACAAAGATGCAAAGGTTCTTTATCGAAGCGATTCAAAGGGGATTTAATGTTCAACAATTAACCCAAAACCAATCGCAGATCGAGCTGTAAGCGAATCCCCCCCAAGCACGCCTGTCTGGCTCTGTCTTTTGACCGATGGGCGCTGCTGCATGACGCCAACACAGAAACACCAAATTAATTAATTAATTAACCAAATGACAACAAATTAATATGCTGAGCAAAATATAAAAAATAAAACAAAGGCAAAATTCTGTGCCAAAATCCGAGTGTTCAAAATCATAAGCTAATTTTGGTTTGATTCATTTGATTCATACATTTAAATCGATCTGGAAAATGTACGTAAAATCATAAGGTCTAAAGTTTGCCGAACGCTGAATACTGCAGCAAGCATTCGGGACATTCAAAGCACTCAAAGGAATTCAAACCATGCCCAAAAAAATTCCAAATTGATTGTAAAACACTCCCAATTGATCGGGCATAAAACGGTGCAGAGAAAACCATGAAACGTTAAGCAAGATGAGGCCTCAGCAGAGCAGAAAATACAATTGGGAGTCCTTCAAAAGATTCCCAAAATATGCTGGAGGAATGTTTGCAATTTGAAAAAATATTTAAATGATGAAGGAACGGTTCTAGTCAGCACGAAATGGTTAAAATGTACACAGCCACAGCCACATGTGTTTTTTCAGCAATTAAAAAATGCAAATGAAAATGGAAAAGGGAAGAAAAAATGCTAAGAAGCAAGGGAGTGACATGATGGGACATAAGCGACGGGGGGCGGCATCCCTCGAGCCATTAACATCAGAATGGAATGCCATTCGGAGGAGAGGCCTAATCCACATGTCAAACGGTTAAAGTATGTGTCAAGCAGTGCCACTGCTTTGCTCGCAAGCAGAAGATTTCCACAAAAAAGTTTCGCACAAACAACAGGAGAAACTTTGGGTGCCTCCTCCAAGCCACGCCAAAGTGTCATTGTGATTATTAAAGAAAGTAAAGGAAAGTTAAAGGTAAGTTAGCCCCCGGCGCAAACTTTCCCCCAGAGGCGCCCAGAGGTAACCAGAGGCGAGGCGAAAGTTTCGTTTGCCTGAAACGAACGCCAGATAATTCAATAACCAGGAGGAAGGATGGAGTATTGTGTCGCATCCAGCAGCCCGACAGGGCACAGCATCCAAAACCGTCTGGCATGGCTTTGGCATTCGCTTTGAATCCACCTGGAAGGCAGGGCCAATTTTAATAAACTTCTAGCATCGAGCAGAGTGTGTGTCAAGTGTGTCGTGCATAGAAATGTTTTTTTTTACACCTTTAAAGATGCCAACAAAAAAAGAAGAATAAAATAAGAGAAAAGAAAGTTGAGAGCAGCAGCAGAAGGCCAGCAGCGCATGTGAAAGTGTAAGTGAAAGTGAAAGATGATGAAGGCAATTTATGTGGAACCCTTAAGCCTTTGATGGCAGGGGCCAGAGATGAAAGGTTCTAGCCACATGTGTGTGCGGTGTGCCTGCTGCCTACTAATTGTTGCTCGTTGTATTTCTTTGGGCTATTAATTTGGCCAAAAGTTAGGCACAAATGGGCAGAGGTGGCGCTGGAGAGAGCTGCAAAGAGATGTAAAAATGCGAGACAACGAGAAAGGGATAGAGACAAATGCGTATCGCTTTGTTTTTATGCATTTGCTACGTGATTTAATTAACGCCTCTGACTCTTGGCTAATTACCACCCAAAGGGGGTGCCCCCTCGTCCATTGTGTCGCCAGTTGGGTGGGGCAAGGGTACGAAGGGTCCTTCTATTTGCCATGCAAATACGAGCATTAGCCAAAGGCCAAACCAGAAAACCAATTCCAGAATAAATAAGGTAAGAAATCAGCATTCAGCAGCATTCGGCAGCGTTCAGCGTAAAGAGGAAAGGAAACCGAAAACAAAAGGAGCAGTGAAAAAAAAGTGTAGCATACATTGCAGCGCTTCGGGGCGCAGAGCGAACGAGGAGGATGGGGTGGGCCAAATCAAAGATTCCAACGGAATTCCTTCAGCAATTTGTGTATCAAGCAATCTGGCAGCGGCCGCAGGGGGCGCGGGCGGGAGCGGCTGGGGTCGTGGTGGGCAACAGGCTATTGGGCTTGGACCTAATCCCAGAAAAGAAAAAGAAAAAGAAGACAATGCCACGCCGTGATTACGGCAGACAGCCGCAACATTTGTTCTTTGGATTTCGGCTTGGAGTTTTCCCTCGTTTTGGATGCCAACTTTTTATCGCGGCAGCAAATTAACAGTGCTACAAATCAGTATGCAACCCAATACACCCTCTCTCTCACTCTCTCTTTCTCTCTTGCTTAGTGGAGAGAGAGTGAGAGAAATGTTTCAGGCCTTTTGCACTTTTCAACGAACTTTTTATTGAAACATAAAACATAAATCATTTTCATTATTATTTGCTCAGCGCTGAATACTCCGCCACATATATTTGGTGTATATAAATTTGCAATCTGTTTTCCACCCACTTTTTATAGGCACTTTTTTTTATTATTAAATTACTTTGTGGGCTGCTCTTGCTGCTTCCAGCTTCCTGCTGTATTTTCTCTGTCAATTAAGCAATTTCCACAATTTGTTTCGCACAGCAAAAATCACACTGCAATATCACCAGAACAACAACAAGAACAAACAAAAAACAAGGAACATCCGCAGGCGAGATAGAGATAGGCAGATAGATGGATGGATAGAGACAGAGGCAGAGACAGAGAGAGCGTCGACAGCAGGGGTGTGGCAGGAGGTTCGTATTTAATTTTATGGAGATATTTATTTGTTGGGTATTTTTTGCAACTTTTGTGGCGCGAAAAACGTGGGGGAAATTTGAAAAACGGGTAACGATCGCCGACAGACTGGCAGGCCGCGCGGCCGCGCGACGACGAAAAAGAACGAGAGAGCAAAGGACGACGGCAAAGGACCAACGAGGGACAACGACACAACGCGCTCGCTCGCGTCTGTTCCGTGCGGTGCGTCTCGGGTTTGCGACTGCAGCAGCTGGCGTTGGGAGCGTAACTGAACGTGCCCCAAACGACAACGACGACGACGACGCACATGCCAAGCCGCCAGCTGCCTGCCTGCCTGGCCTGGCCTGGCCTGGCCCCACAGTCACGAGAGCAGGAGTATCCACAGCATGCGGCTGCCCCTGCCGCTTTGCGGAGCTTTCAAAACATCCGCATGGCAGAGCTTTTTGGGGCCACCAGGCCGCTGTGGCACGCAAGCTCGCAACACGCCGTGCTGTGTCCATCACGTGGCAGCACGCGGAAAGCGACGAGCAAAACAAATGTCGGGGAAAACCCCTCGTGATGGACGCCAACTGCGATGGCAACTCGAGTGTGTGGAACGTGCCTAATGAGCGCCAATTTTCACTTTCCACTTTTCACTTTTCAGTTCTCTCAGTCTTCTTTCGCTGATTTCCTTAAGTTCTTTTTCCAGAGCAGAGCGGGCGGGCGAGGCCACCGACAGATGCAACACCATCGAGCATAAATCTGTGATTAATCTGAACGATCTACAGGGTATCTGTGCGCATATATGTGTGTACATAATTGTGTAAATATGTACTTAAGCATGTACATACTTATGTTTGTCTATTGTTTAAGTATATTTAAGGTGTTATTTTTTTAATACAATTTCTAAAGTATTAAAAAATATTTAAAATTTGTAAACTATTTTTTTAAGCTTTTTAGTCAAGTATTTTGTAATTTGAATTTTGTTGTTTGATGATTTTTCAATCTGTTATTTTAATAAACGTAGTACATATATTTTTATTATTTTTAATTGTAGTATATTCAGTATATACGGCATTTTTTAATTGTATTTCAGTATTTTATAATTAGGTTTATTCCAAATGTATAACATAAGTATTTATGTATTTTATTCACTTGTATTTTTTAATTAAAACGCAAACCCAAGTAATTCTGAAAATGCAATGCCCCAACGGGTATACAAAATTCGACTCCATTCCCCCCATGGCCTGCGTCTGGTACGTGCCATCATTTGTGTGCCATGGGGCTGGTGTTTGGGCAGCCTCTGGGCTGGTCCGAGGGCTGGCAATGTCAGAAATGAATAATGTCCAAGTCCAAAGCCAAAGCCAAGGCACCTGACGGAACAAGTGGGCTAAGGGGCATGCAGAGCGACCCTGCGGGGGGTGGCTGAGTTGGGTTAAGGGGTTAAGGGTTAACCCAAGTAGTTGATCAAGGCTGCTGCTCCTGCCTCCTGCTGCCTCCTTCTGTTTCATCTTTAGCCACAAAGTCAACCTTCTGCTTGGCTTTGAATCCGCGACCATTTAGCATATTTCATTGCAAGTGCCACCCACCCAGCCCCGGCAAGACCTGCGCCAACATATTTTCACATGAAAAATCATCTGGGTGAAATGAGTGGAGGGCGGGGAGCCGCCGCCAGACCCCGCCACGAGATGAATGGGAAAAGTCATTGCCAAAAGGCCGCTTTGCGTTTTGCTTTTTCTTTTGCCTTTGCCTTTGCCCTCCATGTTCCCGTCCCCCTCTTGGCCCTCTTAGCCCGCCCCTTGGCCCTATTTTTGTGCATAGTTTTCCCCTCTTTGCTTTAATGCCTAATAAGCAATTTTCACTGCTTTGCCACTGTGGGTTTTTTCCTCCGTGCGAAACTTTTGCTGTCAGTGCAAGTCAATTGAAAGATTCACTCAAATGAGGTACGAGAAAGTTGCCAAAAAGTTTTCGAGTTATTTGGTTCGAAATGCGGGAAACTCAGAACTGTGTGAAAAGTGAAAACTCAGCAACAGGCCAAAGGCAAAGCCAAAGCCTGTATGGGACATAACTTTTCTGTCCTATCATGTGCCTTGTTCGAAGTGCCTTTCCACTGCATTTTCGGCTGTTTCTTGGGGGGGATTTTGTTCTGAAATGATTTATGAGCGCCACACGGCAGGCAGGCAGCTGTGCGAAGGGGTGGGCTAGCAAATATTTCAAAGCTTTCGTTGAAGCTTAAGAAAGCTTTACAAAGGGTTTGGTTTTGGTTTGGTTTGGTTTGATCTGGATACCAAGCTCGCCAAAGCTGTTAAACCACTTGCGAAGCTTTTAAGCGTTTCCTTTAAGCTTTTTTTCGATGTTAATTGAAAGCTGCTTAAACTTAAACTTGGAGCTTTCTTGTAGCACTAATCCAAAGGCTTGGGAAAACTTAAAAACTGCCAAATCGAAAGCCCTGCAAAGCCTCAAAAAAGTGCCGCTGATATTTCGAAACTTGAGAAATGCAATTTAATATATTCGCCATGTAGCCAGGGAGGTAATTCTTTGGGCAACTGCGTGTGTTTTAACGGATACGCGCATTAATTTGAATGAGTTCTCAATTCAATTCACACGAATACATCCCCACACAGCCCCATGGCATTCACTTGGGCGCCCATTCTAATTCAATTTTATTCATTTGGCGTTGAGTGCATTCAGGCTGACTTACAGCATAAATTTACATGCCAAATGGACTGGATTTCGTTGGAAATATTCGCCCCACGTTATGCTTAGGCGAAGCATCTACATACCAGAACGAAGGGGAGCTCCAGCACTGGCATGAGTGTGCCTCGCAGTGCCATACTTCGGGTACAGCTGCTATTGGTTTCCCCACTGCTGTTACTGCATGTTTCCCTGTCACTAAACTGGCATTTTCTTCGGCAGCAAAGCCCCTCAGCCAATGCAGCGGCGCTAATTGCACATCTAAGCGGAGAGCACACACAGAGAGCGAACAAAGAGAGCGAACACTGGCTGGCAATTATGGGGGGCGGAATTAGATCAACTGCCATCTCTGGCTGTTGGGGGGCACAGACACAACTATTGCTTGTTTTGCCATTCCTTGGGGGGCAACGGGAACGTCTTATTGCATGCGACACTGGAAATGCATTTGCCATGAGCATCAGTCGCAGTTTCCCCCTCCCATTATCATCATCAGCAGCATCAGCATCATCATTGGGAGTGGGTGTGGGCTTGGGCCCCGGCACTTGTCTGCCGCATTTCTATTTCCAGCGTCTCGGCAACATCCTTTTGCAGGCTTCCTTGCGCCGACGAAGAAAGGAGAGCCTTCCGCTTGCGTAGGTGTTTGGCTTGTGGGCATCTTTTGGCCTTAGTTTGCGCCATTTTTCTTCATCTTTTGTGCTGCGGCTGGTGCTGCTGCGGCGACGCTGATGAATTCGTTAGACGCGCCAAGCCAAGCCCCTCATGCCACAGTTTGCAGAGCCAGAGCCCCATTCCGATGGCACATCCTTGCAGCACTCCTGCCGCACCTTTGGGGCAATCGTTGCGCAGGTTGTAAACAACAAGCAGCAGCAACGGCAACGGCACAAAAAATAAGCAAGCTGGCAGCAGCAGCACTAAGGGAGGGGCACGTGGCGCATGGACCACGACTGGCGACTGGCAGATACCCTGCAGCTCCAAGTCTCTGGCAAACAGATTAAATATCTGGCAAAATAAAGGAAAAATCGTTGCCACTCTGATGGCATACGTAAAAGTTCTGCTCTAAGTCTGGCAGTAACTGCCGCTGGATCGCTTGCATTTATTTATTTTTCTTTTAATTTATTTCTCATCTCCGCTGCACTGCGCGTCCAGCAGCAGCGCACCTCGGTTGCCAGCTGCCACTGGCTGTGTCCGCAGACCTTTGACTTGATGCTGATTGCGGCGTGGGATTAATTGGCCCCCTCGAAGCTCTCCCCAGCCGTTGCCAGTGTGCCATATGCCCCGGCCAAGCGCTATAAGTGCAGGGCACAAAAACCGCAATAAGTGAGCATTTCAGTGTCGTATCCTTGACGTCAGCAGCAGGCAGGCAGCAGTCAGGCAGGCAGCAACCGCTGGGGAAATGCAAGCTGGTGACAGACCGCAGGAGAAAGCAGCAGCAGCAGCAGCAGCAGCAGTGGGAGGAAAGGAAATCCGACAGCACACCCACACGCCCACACCCCCACCCACACTCTGACGTTTCATCAGGGAGCGCAGGAGCCGGGTAGAGAGAGAGGGAGGGAGGGAGGTAGAAATCTTTAAAGCTGCTTTGCCATGCCTTTCAACTCGGAATCAGGAGTTCATTCTGTCGCTGACTCCGAATCAGTATCTGGGAATCTTTCGTGTGCGAGTTTGAGCTATAAAATAAATTTTATTCGAAAATGAACTTGAAAACGTTGCAGCTGCCACAGCTGCCCCAGCTGGCCCAGCTGCTTGTGTGCCTGTGCTGTGTGCTGCCCCTGGCTGCCCCGGCACGCTGGCAGCCAGAGTCCACTTGCAATTTGATGACCAAGTCCTTGATGGATCTTTACGGGCAGCTGAAGCTGCGGCCCCTGCTGGGGCCCGATCAGAAGTTCCTGAAGGACACCAGCGGCGCCCTGATGCAGTTCCAACTGTGCGCCGATCCATCGCTAGGCTTCTCGGACAAAGAAAACATCCTCGTCAAGGACGAGGACGATGAGGAGTACGAAGATACGGCAGCTGACGATGACGATGCTAAATGCGAGGACTACAACGATGAAGCGGAGGAGGAGGAGCCTGAGGAAGAGGAGGGGGAGCAGCAGGAACAGGAGGATGATGACGATGATGATGGATCCTTTATGGAGCGGGTATCCTGCATCATAAAGGGCCTGCACGAAAGCTCCAAAGCCATTGCCGACGATCTGAAGGACCTGGAAGCGCAGCTGCAGGGACAACTGGAGAAGCAGAACCAGAAGGCAGGCCAGGACACCGAATCAGATGGCGAGGAGGAGCAGAAGACGCCAGACGAGTGCTCGAATCAGCAGTCCGAGGAAGAGCAGGGCGAAGGCGAAGGGCGAGGGCAAGGGCAAGGTCAGAAGCCCACAGAAGAGTGTGAGAAGTGCGACGAGGATACCGGGGGAGAGCCGCAGCAGAAGGACGACTGCGAAGAGGAGCAGCAAGAGGACGAGGGCGAAGTGGAACCCAAAGAAGTGCCCGAAAAGATACCCGACATGGACCCCCCAACCAACCCCCAGAAGTGCCCCCTCACAGAACAGCCACTGGCCGAAGATGACGACGACGAGGCAGCCGAACCAGAGAACGACTACGACAACGACATGGACTCCGACATGGACATGGATAATGACTTGGACATAGACATGGACCTGGACATGGACATGGACATGGAACCCGATGCTGGGCCCGAGGAGTCGGACATGAATCCGCTGCTGCAGCTGCTGAAATACGAGCAGCAGCCGCTGCAATCGGCTATGGCCAGTCCCTGCCTGGCCCAGAAGCTCTGCGCCGAGAGCTCCCTGTGGGACGATGACCTGGCCATGGAGGGGCACTGCGACGGCTTCGCTGACCTTGACGACTGCCTCGAGTCGGACTGGGAAACCGATCTGTATAATTATTACTGCTGATCGCCCAGCCCCCCCCACACACCTGTTAATTGTTTGTGTTAATTTTGTTTCTGTTTTCAATTTAAATTAAATAAAATGTTTATGTCGTGGGATTATTGGACTCGCAACCAGGGGGTAAAACCCATTCAATTTAGTTCCCATAAATGCAAATTCCAGACGGTAATATTTTGGATGCTGCTGTCCATGGAAAACGCATTTTATTCCATTATTTAAACATATTAAAATGTTGCAGGCGCATCAAATGCAAAGTTAGCAACATTTCATGAGCTCCCAATGTCCCTGGACTGGCCTTGAAGTTCGCTTTGAGGCTTTGCCTTTCAGATTGGACCTCTGCCCAAGGGAGAGATGACACGAGATGTCGTCTGCCATCAAAACGATTTAATTTTCGACTCAAAAGATCAATTTTCCTGCTACTGCCACTGCCACAGCACTGCGCTGACTTTGCGCCTTGTGTGTGGCACTTTCTCCTGCTCCTCCTCCTCCTCCTGCTGCTCCTCCTGCTGCTCCTCCTGCTGCTGCTGCTGCCCTTGCAGGAGCAGCCCTGTTTGTGGTCAAAACGTAATCAAATCACAGCTGGAAAAGCAGGCGAAAACTGATGGAAAACTTCTGCCTGAATGGCAGTCATATTGTGCTGCAGTTCGCAGTTCGCATTCCTTCTGTACTTCTGTCCTTCTGTTCATTTTTGGGCCATTTTGGGCGCCACTCCATTTGAGTTTTGTGGCTTTGGTATATGTGTGGTGTGTGTGTGTGTGTGTGGTGTGTGCCTCAAAGCCTTCAATTTTCAAACGAAAACAAAAACAAAATCGATTCAGATTTCAGGTTTCAGCTGCCCCGGCAGCCTGCTGGGTGTGTCCTCTGTGTGTGTGTGTGTGTGTGTGCATTCGATGTCCTTTCGGCAACAATTATGTCCTTAAATGTGAGTAAAATGTTTATGGGGCCTTCCACTTTTCTCGCACTCGGAGGCCCCTCCCCGTCCTGCCTGTGCTGGCCCTGGTCCCGGCTTTGGGCTGTCCTGTGATTTATTTCTGCTGATTAAAGGCGAAAATCTCTTTGTCTCCGGTGCCTTTTGTTCCGCCAGCGGATGGTCCTGCTGCCTTTGTCGCCTTCTTTGTTCTGCTGGCATCGGTTCCCTTTAATTCCTTTAATTTTTGCCTAAGCGGCCATGTGGCGCGTATACTTGATGCGTGTGGCATGTGAAAACCACAGCTTCAAATGCCAGGCCCTGCCACTGCCCCCGCAGCTAAATTATGAATGAACGAAAGGTGGAAAAGAAAAGCGCTGCAGATGCCCCAACCGCTGCCTCCCGCTGCCTCCTGCTGCACTTTGCTGCACTCGTGTCTCCCGCAAGGTCAGCAAAAAGGTACTCTAGGGGCTGATGGGTGGCTGCTGCTGCTGCTGCTCTGAACTTGAACTTTTGTCAGACCGAAAACAGATGCTTCTCGCGCGCTGTCTGGCTAAGTCGGCTTTAATTATGGCATACAACACTTTGGCACACAGGCAGCAGACCTCTCCTCCCCTCGGGAAGTGCAGGGAGAACAGCGCAGCACGGCGGGAAGGGATGGGAGCAAAGACGACTCGGAGAGGGGGCAGCGGCGGTGGCCTCCTCCGTTGAGCAATTAAACGCGAGGCTACAAATTCTTCACACGCGCCCCGCACATAAATTCAAACAGCCCGACGAGCAGCGCATGGCGGGACGATGGGGGGAGACGACACTCGAGCAAGGAAAACCCAAAGAGAGAGCAGAGGGGGCAGCAGAAATTCTTGCATATTTTTTTAAGGGCACATATTTTGTGCTATTTATTTAGGGGAAACTTTCGCTTTCGCCAATGAAATATGACGCTTGCTCCGCAGCTACCTTTGGCAGGCCAGGCGGCTCCTGGGGCTGGGGCAAAGGGAGCTGCCAGTGGAGACATAATCATATTCATGACAATATAATGGCATCGTTAGATAGCAGGCTCGAGAGCAGAGCTGAGCAGAGTGGAGCCAGTCGACTGGAAGTCCTAGGCAACCACAGAAGTCGCTTTCGCTTTCATTTTCATATGGCTGATACCCTGCACAGCGATGGAAGCTGCTGCTGCGAGTCAAAACTTTCCATTGGCTTCATGCAGTTGGCAAAACCTTTGGGACCAGAGCGATATATTACACACAAGCTCATCCATCATCTGTTGTTGGGCTCTTTGGACACCTGGCTTGCATTCAATTTTAATGACCTTAACAATATTTTGAAGGGTATGCAGCCGCTCGACTCCATGGCTTGGCCTTCTGTCCAGCGCCAACGGCTGTCCATTAGCCAGTCAGCGGGCACAACAAAGATGGAGGGAAGGCGAGAGAGTGGGCGCTGCGGCATGAGGGCATGGGGGCAGCTGGAAGTCCCTTTCCCCATTGGAACTTCATAAATTCATGAAGCTGCCCCACTGGCGCATTAATCAGTGCACAGAGAACGAGCGAAAGAGAAATAGGAAAAGGAAAAGCAACGAGGGGAGGCAGCCACACACAGATGGAAATTATCAAGTTTCCTCGCTTCTGTTCTGCCCGTTGCTCAAATTGATTTCATTAGGGCAGAGAAAAGATTTATCATACTCTTTAATCCCCCTGCACTTGTTGGATAATTGCCAACAGTTACAGAACACAACAAAATCAGTTCGGGATTTGTCATGTGACAGGCACACAGATAAAGCCATTCGATCTGTCTGGATTGGATTGCGGAAGCAGCTGGAACTAAACGGAATGGCCTTCTATAATTTCTGTAGATTTTTGCCTTCCAACGGGGAACTGCATCAGTGCAGCGCAATCAATTCCGAATTAAATGCTGAATGAATATGAATTTCCATGAATCCAAGCATTCATAAATGAAAACGAATCGCATTCCCTGCCATGTGGGCGAATTCTTGGAGATTTCTTTTAATTAAAAGAGATAGATACAAAATTCACAGAATTATCATGGCATAGAAATTCTTGGAGCTCGAATTCAAAGCGACCAAGGGGGGAATGTGCGTATACTAATAAAATCGATGGAGTTGAAGGATCCTCTGAAGGTTTCTTTTTACTTTGAGTGTTAAATGTTTGCTCAAAATGTTGTTAATCTTTTTCAAATTTTTTAAGGGACTCCCAACCATTTAGGAGAGTTTCATCAAGTTGAATTTCATTAAAGTTTAACCATCAAAAGTGGCAGCCAATTTGCTTGTTTGCTTCTTCTGGTTGCCATTTACCCAAGAACCTTTTCAAGCTATCAATTTTGACTCATAAATTATCTATTATATATACTATATTAAGTTCTTTGTAACATATACAAACAAAACAGCTAAATATTTATATTAATACAACAATTGCATGAGTCGTTTTGGCTCTTTGAACAGCTGGCCTTCCAGGAGCAATGCGCTTTTTGTTGCCTAGTTTTGGGCTGCTTGCCCCTTACAGGTTGCAGGCGCTCTTTTTACCGGCAAGAACTCCAGCCAGCAGGAAGTCTGCCTCCATTGCACACTTAATTTATACAATAATTTCAATGGAATATTAACATTAAGTGGACTTACCGAATGCTGCTCATTGATCGATTCATTGATTCATTGTTTAATTATGTATTTATTTTGTTTGTTCAAAATTTGGTTTTTGGTTTTGGTTTATTTTTATTTTTATTTTTTGTTGCGGGAATTGTGACACATATACACATACATATATACATACATATACATATATATTTTGTTCGGGTGTACGTGTGTGTGTGTGTGTGTGTTGTGTGTGGTTGTGTGTGTGTTGTGCGTGGGTGGGGGAGGGAATAGAAGAAAGAAAAATAAGAAAATAATTTTATATATTTATCAAATGATTGCACATTAAATTCGAGATGAGATTTCTTTTGAATCTTTTGCTTCTTTGCTTTTATGATGTATGAAATGGGGCTTATGTCTCAGTGTGTCTGGCTGTGTGTCTCTATGTTTGTGTTCTGTCTCTGTGTGTGGCTGTGGGTGTGGGTGTGTGTGTGGCATGCGAGCGGAGGATAAGACATACAGATATATGCTAAGAGCAAGAAAGGGACAGCAGCTAGAAGCGAGTAATATTCTAGGAAAAAAGGAAGCAACCACAAACGATGGAACATTTCTATATCTAGGACTTACCTGGGAATCAAAAGTCACACAGAAACACACAAAAAAGGAAATCAAATAAAAGAAAGGGCGAGCTGGGGATGCTGGAGGGGCGTGGGGGGCGATAGGATTTCTAGTAGTAGGGTGGGGGAAACAGCGTGAAAGTTGATGGAGAGATACCTAGAGATATGGCAGTGGATGGCAGCCGTAGGGTGCGCTGCAGTGCATCTTCCCGCCCCACTTTGGCCCCACTTGGGCCACAGTTAAATGCTGACATCTATTGATTTTGACAATAAAATACATGCGTTCCGTGGCATGCCTGTGCGCGGGGTGGAGGGGCTGCCCCGTCGAAAGGGCTGAAGGACAACAAACTTTATTTGATTGTTCCCCTCGCCTCCCTGGCAGTGCCCCTGCTCAGCGTAAAGCCTGTTGCCAGCCAAAGCGAATGTCACGTTTCGTTTTTATTTCAATTTGCAATGCGAAGCCCCCTCTCTTCGGCGAGCCAATGGCTGGGGTGGTGGTGGTGGGGGGGGCACACTACAAATCTGATTCTAAACTCAATCAAGCATGTCGGGCCCCTCCGGTGCTGGTAACCGGTACGGTTACGCCATGCCCCGAGACCACGACCACGACCACCAACACGTGCCTGCCGCTCTGCGCCCCAAACAGCAGGCCAGGACAGGGCAGGGTGCGGCAGGGCAGAGCAGGGCCACTGTTATGGCCACTTGGTAGAATGAGTGGAACAGTGGAGCACAACACAGGTGCAAAGTGTTGAATTTATGTAAAGTAGTCCACCGGGATGTGGAACAGTGGAAGCGGAACAGTGGAAGTGGAACGGTGGAAATGGAACAGTTGAAGTGGAACAGTGAAAGTTTACTGGAACATAGCTACATATGTGGAACACATGCAACGGAACGTGAGTGGAATCCAAGTGGAACATAAATGGTAACCTTCGTAGAAGCTAAATGGAGTATAAATGAAACCTAAATGGAATACGTGGTTCATGGTTCCTGGTTCGTGGATCAACCCCAAGTGCATCATATGTAGATACTTAAAAGAAACAGTGGAAATTAAATTTAAGCAAAACAAATTTGAATCCACGCTGAGGCACAGAATATCCCAAAGAGCAAACTTGTTTGCTTTCAAATAACGAAAACTACTAGAAAAATAGTGAAGTACTCAAGCAATTTCTGCCATGCTTGCTGCCATGCGTCTGCCACTTAAAGTGATAACAAGAGGATAGCTTCGTAGTGCCCACCAATCTTAACTTTTCTTTCTTGATAATTTTTTCAACAGAGTTACACGAGTGCTGAGCATCAAGAGCTTCTTTGGCTCTACAAAATTAAATTCATATATAAATAAAATATTTGTTGTCTGTTTATATTTCAATGTGGCCCACTGTGCCGCGGCACAGTGTTCGTTTGATGCATTGTCTGTGGATGACACAATGGCTTTTTCCACTCTACCTGTAGACACAACGTGCACTGCATTTGATTCGATTAACGCTGACACCATCCCACCCCCTGCTGTGGCAATGCGTCTGCTCTGTCGGCTCTGTCTGCCCTGTCGGCTGTAACAAATATTTCCCTACCCATCAGGGGCATTCATCCTCGTTGAACCAGAAACCAGGCGAAGCTCCTGTGCAACATCATCAACCAAATGTTGCACTGTTCGTTCTGTGTGTGTTGTGTCTGTGTGTGTGGCATCTTGTTTATCCTCTGTCTATTTGTCTGCCCAAAAATGCCTGATTGCCCACACATTTGGGCCTCACTGCATTACTCCCGTAACGGATCTGTAGCTGTATCAGTAGCTGCATCTGCATCTGTATCTCTGACCTTTGTTCGCATCTTCTCTGCATTACAAATCAATTTGGAAAATTGCAATCTGCCGCAAGAAGCAAATTCAGAAATCAGAGATCAGAAATCAGAAATCATTGCGCTTCGATTAAAATTGTTTGCCAATTCCTGTAAAACATTTCTATAACAAGTTTCTGTGTGGTTGGAAAAATGTGGAAAAGTGGAAAATGTGGGAAATGTGTCCGCCTGCCTGTCGATGCACAAGATTACATATTTTCCATTTCCTTCAACGACACACACAAACACACACACACTCAAACACATGTACGAGCAAAATCGTTTTTTCCAAGGATATTTTTCTTATTTCTTTTAATATTTTCCCATTTGCTCGCTTTAGGAAAAGTTTTCTGTGTGTGGAGAGGTCTAGAAGTGGGAGTGGGGTGGAGAAGGAGGAAGGAGACCATTGCATGTGGCTGTGACTTGGGAGACCCTCACAGACTCTCCAAGAAAACAATAAAACTTGAGGATTATCGGATAGTTTGTTCGATAAATGGGCTTTAATTTGCGGGAATTATTATTTTATTTGCTTTTATTTTATTAGCTTTTGCTAGCCATAAATTTATTATTTTGCATGGTAGCACATGCGGGTTTTGTTTCATATAGATTCAGGATTCGTTCGTTCCCCGTCCTAAGTCTCATTCAAGTTCTTCCATCTTCATCTGTCTTCACGTACTTTTATTATTTAGAGCTGCCACAGCCACCGACAGATCCGACAACTCATTCAATTCCAGACGCCATGAAAGTGGTGTGTGAAGCAGTGCGGATTAAGAGTGGAAATTCAAAAGGAAAGACAGCTGCCAAACTGCTGGCTCGAGTGCAGGATGCATTCTTATATTTTTTCCACTTTCCACTTGCCACTTGCCACTCACTCTCTCCCGCACTTTGATGGCACATAAGCAAATGGTCGGATTTGGACGTTTAATGAGCATGTTGCCACCACACACACATCAAACTCTGTGCCGTGCCGTGCCCCATAGAAACCGCAGCAGCAACAGCAGCAGCAGCGGCGGCAGACACATCAACCACACTACACCACGATGGAAGCCGTAGATATAATAAAAAAAATATCGTATTACCGCAGTGTAATGGGGGAAATCCACTACGAAAACCACTGGCACAACTACGCAGGCGGGAAATGGGGGGAAAATGCTTCTAATCCCCCCCAGCCCACTGGAATTTATGTGCAGATTTTATTGGATCGTAGAATTAAGTAAAATGTCGGACAGGAAACCCAGAAAATGCACATAAAAAAATAGAGATGGAATAGCCAAAGAAGCAGGGGAAGCCACACAGAAAGAGCTTTATTTTTAATTTGATTGAATTTTTAATTAAAATAACAAAAAAAAACACGGAGCAGCACATAAAATGAAAATCTTTTTCTACTTATTGTACATTTATTCTCTCTGGTAATTTATTTGCCTGTTCCATTTCCATTTCCCTGCCACCAAACTCTCGATGCTTGCAACTAAAATGGAATTTTTTTGCATTGTGCAGGAGCAGCAGGCACTGGCCAGAGATAGTCGTTGTTCGAGTGGCAGTAGACACAAGAACTTGCCTCTTAATTAACATTTGAGCCCGAACAAATACCCGCAAAAAAGAAAGGGGGGAACATTCTCTGCGCTATTGTCCGAATTCTGAGTCAGATGGAGAGTTCAGAGGGCTGTGGGTGCTTCCGGACGGCAGGTGGATGCGTAGAAAATTATATTCCATGTTTCTAGCAATTAGTAGGACTTTCCTCTACCTAGTACTTGGCATGCAAAAAAGTGTAGCTACATTTCAAACCACTGCTCATCCCACAAGAGGAGGATTTAATTATTATACTATGCACTCTGCAAGCATGATCTAGTTTGTGAATGAAAACGAAATGCTTGATGCAATTAAAGTGGCATTAAAATATTACTTAAATGAAAAGCGAGCGTTTACCTCCTCATCATTTGTGGCGGTTGTCTCATTCTCGTCGACAATGTTGTGGATGTTTAAAACCATTTAAACGCACTACTCCAACTGGTACTGGTACTGGCACTGGCACTCGTGAATGGCATTCACCATTTATTCAGCGAAAGGAGCAAGTGAAACGTTGGCGAAGCTGGCCAAAATATAACTGCCACACGCCGCAACATTCATTGCCATAAATGCGAATAGATATAGATATAAAGACAAATATTTGTGTTCAAATAAAAGCAAATAGATGGACAGTTGGATAGATAGATAGACAGAGAGAAAGAGTTTAATACTTACGCGTTTGCTTAGCTTACGCAGGTTACTCGCTGTTGACACCTATTGACTAAATGTTTGGTTACTCGCACTAGTAGATAGCTGTGTGGCACGTTTGTCGGTCATGAGAGAGTTCGACCATGATCGTGGTGGTTGCAACTACGTATTTTTTCAGCTAATGACAAAAGTGAGGCACGAGCAAAAGAGAGCCGAGCAGAAATTTGTTTGGTCACGCCCACTAAAGCTTTTTGTTTTGGAAAAACGCACTAGTCGGACAAAGTACTCGAGTTAAAGTGTGGAACGGAACAAAAATATAGCATAGAAAAATATACGTACAATAGAACGAAAGCCAAGTCAAATATTTGTCTAGCTAAAATGCAAAAGGCAATGGAAAGTGAAAGTTCTTTTTGTTATTTTGTTCGTTGATACCCTTGCAGCGGGCTGTTATAATTTTAGGTGATATTGCATGTATTATGTACTTTTGAGCATGGGCTATTATTTATTATATAAAGGCACTTTCTATCGTTATTAAAGCGGTCTTATTCTTTATTTTATTTTATTTTTTTTTTTTTCTTGGTTAATTTTCTGCATTTTGCACTGCTTGCTAGCCAATAGGCCAGACCCCAAAATCTGATTCATATCTCCTGAAGTTTTTGGAATATTTTCAAAATTAAAACTGTATCTAACAGAGAAAATCTTAAATGATTTTTGTTTTTTTTGTTTTATTTGCTAGGTTAATGAATGAATTATTTTCGCCAAATTCAAATCTCAGCTATAAACCAATACGATTACAATGTACATAATTAATTTGGGATCTAGCAGAACATTTAATACGATGGGTTATTCTAATTAATATCCTCTTGATATATGTACATTCTACCACTAATAATACGAGTCTGTGGCCCAACTGCAAGGGTATTGAAATTTCGTTGCTCCAAAACTAAGTTTTAATGCATTTTGTGTACTATATTTTCATCACGCACTTTGCTACTTAGTGGGTGAATGAAGAACAGAGAGAAAGAGAGAGATTGAGAGTGAGAGTGAGAGAGGATGGATGAGCGAGTGGCTGGGGTGATAGAGTGGAAATGGTTATTGTTTTTTGTTTTTCTTTTTGTATTTTGGTTTTTCTCTGTTTCTGAATGAACGATGGGTGCTGGGCTGGGGCATACGTCAATGTTGATTCAATGTTGCTGCTGCAGTTGTTGTTGTTGCTACAACTACTTACCCCAATCCTGCCCAGCAGCAGGGCATCCATTTCGCCGCCATTTTGGGCAACGGGAACTGTTGTTATCACGGATATCGTTGGCTCCTGTTGGCCACTCAAATCGACCGACATGTTGTGCGCCGCGTTTATGGATTACGAATGCAATTAAAAGGGGTTGCTTGGTGCTGTGTTGTGATGTGTTTCAGTTTGTTGTTTCAGTTTCAGTTGCAGGATTATTTTATATTTGTTATATTATATTTATTATTGTATTTGTTCACTTTGGTGCTCAGTCGTCGATGCTGATGGATGCAAAATCTGCAGCAAATTTCAATTAGTTCCCTGCCGCCCCTCAGGTTCCATCCACTCCAATGAATGGACGAAACTTTTAATTGATTCACTAATTGCTTGTGACAGCTCAGCGGTCCCCCCAGCGGAGAGCAAACGAAGAGGCGCGCCCGGAGAATGGTAGAAACAAATAGAAAAAAAGAGAGAAAAAACAAGGAAGAAACTGAATCAAAGCCCTTGGTGGAATATCCTAGACATTAATTGGCATTGGCGCGTGCCAATGGGCCACAGAAGTTTGCCATTTCATTTCATTTCAATTCAGTTTCAGTTCGTAGCTGAAGGCGAAAGAGCTGCCAATAACAATTAGTGAGCGGGATAGATTATGACGCGCCAGGGGAAGGGACTAGGTCAACTAATTGGGGGCAGGAGCAGACCACTTCTGCAGGAAGCGGAGCGTAGAGCGTGGAGTCCACTAAGTGGAGTTAAGAGATAAAAGGGAATTGTTTTCGAGTGGAATCTCGTGGGGAGTGGGCTTCAGGTAAGTAATAGAATCGCAACTGTATCGTTGCCACGAAATCTCGCATTTTACACTGCTTGCAGCAGGCACTTCATTATCGTCCTTTGAACTGCTGTGCCAATCACTAGCTGCTTATTCACGCTGCTCGCTTTGGATCCTAACTGCTGAGCTGCTTGCTGAACTACCGATCCACAGGCACTGCTTATCACTGCTAAGCAGTACAACCGCACTACTTGTTGGTGTCTCGTTGTGTTAGCCAAGCCACAAAAGGAGCCTCCAAGCAAGGAGTTTACCTGTTACGATGCTCCTCGCCGTGAAGCCAGCGACAAATAACAATTTCAATAAGCCGCAATTCTAATTAAACATGTCTCGTCGAGAGAGATAAAGTCAAATGTGTGGAGGGCCAGAAAGAGAGCGCGCGTGAGGAGTGTGAAATGAAGCAGTGGAACCCACACACATATCCACACCCACACCACACCCGCACCCCAGCACGTCTGTCAATAAACACCGGAAGATATATGACAACTGACAGCAGAGTGTGTGTGTGTGTGTGTGGGCCCACGGCTGCTGTTGCTGACACGTTGAAAATTTCATTTTCGAAAGCTAAAACGTCTGTTTATCCTTGCCTCTTCTGCACCTCTGGGAGGCACCTTCTGCACCTGCCACGCGTCGTTGTCGTTGTCGTCGTCCTCGTCCTCGTCGTATGCGCAATTTGTAAAACGCTGAAAATTTGTATTAACGGCATTACATACGGCTTTACGAGCAGGCCCATGGAGACGGAATAAAGGCCACACAACACACAACGAGCCGAGAAAACAGCACACGACGCTAAGGTGACAATCTAAACGACTGTGAAATTGTATTTGTGTTTTTATATTTACTTCGCACACTGTAAAACCCACCAAAAACAGCAGAGCGTATGCATGATGACATTACGACTAGGAGGATACCACATACAACATGAGGAAATTATCAATTTAGGTCAACAAACAGGGGAAAGTGCATGAGATTTGGATGATAAGTAGAGAATAGTTGGGGTGTACCCAATAGGAATATTTAAATAATTGCAAGTTTTAAAGCTTTAAAATACTGCTTTCAGATACGCACAGCTTGCTGTCGATCTTCGTCGTTGAATTGCTTTCTCTGCCTTTCCATGTGCAAGCAGAACACTTCATCCACATCCCCTGCTTTAATCCCAGTACAAAAGCTTCTATGCACTGCTTTGCGCGCATTAAAATCTCAACTGTTAAACTGCTTGCATCTGCTCTCGATGCACACCTCAGCATACCCTCTTATGTATGTATGTATGTATGTATGTGTCCACAGGGTATGCAGGCGAAAGAAAATAAAGGAAAAAACGGTTACTTCAACAAATTTTACGGAGGCCATCAAAAAATATCGTGAAAAACAGCGCGAGGTTGTCTCATTCAGTCGCGTTGTGTGTGTGTGTGTGTGTGTGTGTGTGTGTGGGGTTAAAGTTTTCCAAAACGGTTTCAGGATGAGAGTCCATAAAAAGAGATGCTCAATCGACTGCGAGCAGTTATGAAAGTGCAGCCCTCTTCGGTGTAGTTTCTTTTTAGGTGCTATTAAAAAACTATACGCAGATACAAATAGATAAAGAGAAACGCAGATACGCGGGTATATAGGTAGATGGATATAGAAATGGAGGCCAGGTATCTGCTGTTGTCATTGGAGGAGCATCTGTGGAGCATCATCATATCAATGCCATCGCATGATGTGGGAGATCGGTGAGTATTGATATGCCTGGGGTACCCACCGAACCCTCACCCTGGCCTGCCCTTCTGCCTGTACTTGTCTGGCACTCTGTCAAGGGTATTTTCGCACACTTGAAGCGTGTGCTAATTCCGCATTAATTTCCATTTTAATACATGGCAATATTCATAATGTGTGCGTCCGTGGACCCCGTGCTGAGTCCCCACTGGCCCCCCCGAAAGTCAAACAACTTGCGCGGCGTTCGCGGCCAGCGCATGCGTGCGAAAATACGCGCGAAAATAAGTGCGGGAATCATCATCAGCGTCAAGCATTAATATGCAAATCAAAAAATGGGCCCAAACGCAACGCACTGCATACATAATTATGCAACATTCAGCGGAAAACAAGGAAAAACAGAGCACAGATTCCGTGAGCCAGAGCCACAGTCAGAGCCACAGTCAGATATGCAGTCAACGGAAAAGGCCAGGATTCAGATGTCCCCCAGCCCCAGCTACCTGGTTACCCTCACTCTTGGCCGCTCCCTTTCCCCATCTCTCTCACCCTCTCTTGTTTTGTGTCTTCTCATGCATGTCCCGCTGCATTTTTCCATTTTGCCAGCGTACGCTATTTCCTTTTAAGGGGTACACAGAGCATACACAAGGATAAGGGCGACTTCTAGTTGCTGCAAAGAATCCAGCCAAAGCTACGAGTACCCAGTGGATATTCTTCGTGGATCTCTTAGCTGTTAAGCAGATGATCAGCGCTGAATGGAGTTGCAGGCAGCAGGTAAGTAGAAGCAGAGTGGCAGCTCTGCCAATACTCATCGCAAGACACCTGCGAATTTTCGTCGTAAAATATATTCATATAGCCATAGCTGGTTGTTTTTATAGGCTATGCCTGTAGCCGCTGCCACTGCCTTGGCCACGACAGCAGCCAAATGGTTTTGGCCACACAGCGAGACCGACCCCGTGCGAGCCACAGCGTCCCAGAGCTCGTTCTCGAGATTGAAGCTGAAGCTGATGCCTGGGGGTGCAGCAGGGAATTATGCATGAGCGCCTCAGTGCTTCGGCAAGTGCCACAAGACCAGCGTCCCGTTGCAATGAGAGACGCACGCCCAGCCCCAAGCCCAGCCCCACCCCCACCACTCCCTGTGCCCAGCTCCTTCCGCCGTTTAACGTTGGCCATGTACGAACACTTTTCCAACTGTCAACGCTTTTTCTGTTTTTGTCCCACAGCCAAGTGCAAATAATTGACATGGACTCGGCTCCGACTCCGACTCCCATTTCAGCAGAAACATTTGGATATATTCGGGGGACCTTTCAAGCGCCATTAGCCACAGTCCGAACGCTTCTTGGGGTTTCTTTCTAATTTGTATATTTTTTGCTGTTTTGTTTTCATGGCCCTTGGCCGCAACATAATTTCCGCTTTTGACCAAAAGATATTCCTACTTTTCGCTTTGCTTTTCTTCTAATTTCCATTTGAACTTCGAGGAGGAAAAATGTGTGCGGCATGCTTCGTTAGTGCCACGACACCCACCCCCCACCCCCACAGTCATCGCTCTTTGGGGCGCGAAATTTCCACTTTGTTTGGTCCTTAATTAAATTGCATTGCAGTGGGACGCGGCACGGCAATGGCCCCGGCTCTGTGGAGGGAAGAAGCACTTCAAGTTGGCGACAATTCGCCTCCATTCTTGCCTCACCATTTCTGCGGCTTCCACACTCCTGCTGCCTGCCCCCAATACAAGAGTGTGCCACTGCCACGGCCACTCCCTCTGCCACATTCCAACGGCTCCATCGATGCTCCATCGATTGAAGATTCATGGACATCTGTGGAGGGGACTAGGGGAGCAACACATGTTCCAGCTAGTCGGAAATGCGAAAATTTTAATGTAAATTCCTGCAGCCACCTTCCATCAGCCATCACAGGCGGCGCAGTGGGCGTGAAAAGTCTACGCACTGCCATCGAACCACATATCTCGCGGGGTGTAGCACATTTTGCCGGAAAAGGTGCCTCAAAGAATGTGCAAACAAATGTTTATGGTGGAAATTCCACAGAACATTTCGAGCAGTAAATTTAGTTGAGAACTCGGTCAGTAAGCCCTCAGATATAAACTGAAGTGGAAATTCGCTGCAGATGGATAAATTATAGTTGAGCTGCTTGCAGCCCCCCACCAAAAATAAAATAAATCAAATGAAATTCTGGTAAATTTATTAGTTTCTAGGAGTTTTGTTCAAGCTAAAGAACTGTACAGTGTGCACCATAAATGCAGATCAAAACATATACAAATTGAGAAGGAGCGGGTAGGTATTTATGGTATGTACTTTTGCAGGGGGAAATAAATAAATATAAATATGCACGCATGATGTCGAATGGAACAGTCGCACATTGTAAGTGGTAGAAGGGTCAAAAAGGATGGACTTATGTAATTAATTTTGCCATTATAACGTAGCGCTTGATAAGCCCAAAAATGGGTGCTAAAACTTTTCGTTTACGCGATTTTCGCAACAAAACAAAAATGTGGCACAAAGTGGCTGTCGGGACGATCAATTCAAACTCAGATTTAAGCCAGAGTTTAGGCAATAAAATAATGTATATTTCTGATAAATGTTGTGCATTGATTTCTCTTTTAAATGCTTACAATACATTCCAAGCTCACAGCCAGCTGGAACAGTGGGTGTAACCATTGCAGTGGCTACGCCAAAAATGATGTGTAATTTCTTTTTAAATTTAAATTTAATCTCTGTCGCACGTCACAATACATTCCGATTTTAATAACAGTTAAAAAAAAACAAACAGCACTGCCGAAATTCAACCATTATTCTCGTAATCTAATGCATATGATTTTATTTTATTATGCAGAAATTTCGGTTTTCCGCTTTACCCGTCAGGCATTACGCATACGCATACTGTCAGCAGTGACTGTGTGTGCACTCCCATGTGCAGCAGCAGCAGCAGCCGTATATTTCTTGCAAATTGAGTTTCAGTTTCAGTTTGGGGTTTAGCTCTCGGGGGTCTGTCTGCCGCTCGGTTTGGCCACAGATTTACAGCTGAGGAATGTCACACAGAATGCCACCAATTGGGCGTTTAATTGTGCGGAAGGTCGAATGAGAT
The DNA here is from genome assembly GCA_018150905.1 of Drosophila ambigua. Taxonomy (NCBI): domain Eukaryota; kingdom Metazoa; phylum Arthropoda; class Insecta; order Diptera; family Drosophilidae; genus Drosophila; species Drosophila ambigua. Next base: position 1,121,464 of record JAECWS010000151.1, on the reverse strand, counting down.
GCATACACACAGGGAGAGAGAATAGGGTGAGGGGGAAAGTTAATTAAAATGCGCTTTTGAGTTATTCAGATATTTATTTGCAGGCAGTCGAGTGACGCCATATGAGAAATGTATTTTTAATGCGCTAGAAGGACGGACAGGGGACGGGACCTTCCCCTGGGGATCCTGCCTGGCTGCGCCTTTATTATATATGTATGACGGACAGTGTACAGGCTGGGCTGGGGCTGACTCTGTGGGTCAACTGCAGCATTAATTGCCATTTGGCTGACCTTCCGTGGGTGGGTTGCCTGGTCTTGGGGCTTTGCCAACCTACAGGCGACCTTCGTCTCTCCAGCCTCAGTGGCCCAAATCGTTTTGCCTTAGCAAAGTTATAAGCCCCTTGCCCCTTGCCCACCCGCAAATCCCCCGAGCGCCCTTGCTCCTGCTGCTGCCAACCCTTTTTTTGTCTCGTCCTTGACTGATCCTTTGGCTACCTGCCGCCGCAGCAGCAGCAGCAGGGATTTCGTTGCAACAACAGCTACTTGGGGATTTTCCCCTGCTGCAAGCCGAAGGACATTTGCCGCAGACGCTGCGCTTCAGCCATTGACGAATTGTTTCAACAATTTGGGGCCGACAAAGTTTTTCGGTATTTTGATCAAATTTGAGACAGCAGCAGCAACAGCAGCAGGCCGCATGCCGCATGCCGCATTGGATGCCAGAGTGTGGCTCTCCATGGCTCTGTGGTTCCATGGCAGTTCCCTGATTGCTTTCCACGCGCAGGAAGCTCGTCTAAACAACAGCCGCAGGGCATTCTTGTGGTTTCACCGAGTGGCTCCACTCCACTACACTCCTCGACGGGACTGGGCTGGGCTTGGGCTTGGCCTGGCCTGGTCTTGCTTGGGCATACGAAATGAGCTCTAAATTCAAACCAAATTATAAACTGTTTCCGAAAGTCAGTCGCTCATTTGGTTAAAAGTTTGCAGTCCTCGAGGCGAAACTTTGCGATTACTTGTGCGTCTCTCTGTCTATCTGTCTCTCTGGCTGTCTGTCTGTCTCTCTGCCTGCCTGTCTGTCTATCATTCGCTAGTCTGCTTCTGATTCTGATTCTGACTCTGCTGCTGTTCTGTGATTTCGAGTCGAGTATTTGCATTAAACGAGTGCCAGTACGAGCTCAAAGTCTGCTTCAATGCACACAAATTCAGTCGCAATCATTCACGCTCGCACTCCACAGCATTTACTTTGCTCATTCATTTTGCGAAGCTCTCTCCCTTTCCTTTGTAACTTCTTCTATTTAAAGTCAAAGAGTCCCCACAGATTGTTTCTGCATTTTTGTTCTTACTTTTTTACTTTTCTGATCTATTTTCTTTTTGTTTTACTTTGGAGTTTCCCTAGCTGCTTGCCCTAGCTGCTTCCCCTTTCTGTTTCTTGCCTTTCGTTTTGTAAATTTCAATACTCGATTGAATTCGGAACTAGTTCCGCGCTGCTGCACCCATACTCTGACAGACAGGCTGCCTTCCTGACTGACTGACTGACTGACGATGCCCGAAAGGCCGCTTGCCGTTATTTATTGATTACGTGTCATATCACTCATACGAGTCCCTTCTGCGCCCTTTGCCACCTACTGCCGCTCCTCCTCCTGCCACTGCTGGGGGCTCGATTCCATTCCATTCGATTGAAATGTAACGCAAGTGGAACGTGTTTGTGTGCGCCCCCAAGTAGCAGCAGCAGCAGCAGCAGCAAACGCTGCAGAGGGGCAAACGAAGCAGACGAGCGAAACTTGTGCAAATAATTAAGTGCGCTTAAGTGATTTGCTCGACATCGACATCGAAGGCGAAGGCGACGGGCGACATCGACATCGACAACCAATGATGACTCTATAAAAATGACGAGCCACGATGATGACGATGGCAAGAAGACGAAGACGAAGACGAAGATGATGATGAAGATAAAGTCGCTGTGCCAGCGGCACAAATGGGTCAACAAATTTCTGGTAACTCAAAATTATTGGCAATGCCTCGAGGCCATTCGACGGGTCTTCGGTTATGATTAAGGTTGTTGTTTGATCAGGGGGATGGGGCGGGGAAATAACTTAATCGATTCCACGAGATAAAAGAGAATGTGCATAGGGAAATGGAACTGGGCACATGGCAAGGAACATGGCCAAATGAATGCCGAAAATATATGCCAAAATAAACCAATAGCAAAAAATAAACTACGAGCAGCCAAAGATCCGTCGAAGATCCCCCGAACGCCCACCCCTCCATGGTGGATTATTTGAATCAGCCCTCCGCCCACTACTCTCCTCTCCTTCCTCTCCATCTCGCTGCTACCCTCTCTCTCTGGTGGCAGGCATAATTACTTTTCCAAGTACCACGCGCCCGCCTCGAGGTCTGTTTACATTGCTAAATGCCTTGAAATTTCATGGCTCTGATTTTCATCTATCTCTTACTGTCTCTCTCTCTCTCGCTCTGGCTTTTCCCCCCTCTCGCTGTCTCTATTTGGCTGTTGTCTCGCGTTGATTTGGGGGGCCATGGGGCGTATGATTAATATGCGTGAATTAAGTCAAATCGAATCGAATCAATCAGGGCAAATGTCGACAACGACAGACGACAAAAGGCCAAAAGCAAATACATACAGTAAAGCCTCAGTACACACCCACACACACACACAGCATGGACGCACACACTTAATCTGCATTTGGGTAGGAAAATGAGAAAATATTTCCTTTTTCGTGGGCTGGAGAGAGGCCAGGCCAAAGGCCTAAAGGAAATAAAGAATCATAAAAATAAGGCTCTAAAGTGCCAACTTCCGGTCAGGGGCTAATGCCCATGCAAGCAGTGGAGGTCGGAAGGGGGAAAGGGGCGAGCGGGCTGGTGGGTAGCAGCACTAACACAGCGAGCGGCAGGACACAGTAAGCAACAATGTGACACATACTAAATTTTTATTACGAACCCAAACTGGCACACACACACACACACACAGCTACAGAGAGTGAAAGTAAGAGAAAGTGAAACTCCTAACGCACTTTCCCTCCCTCCCTCGCAGAGCAACACTAATGCAATGGCATTTTTATTACAGGGCCAAAAACGGCAGCAGCAGCTGGACAGGACCAAGAGGCTTTTTATTGCCAGTCGCTGCCACAGCAGCAGCAGCAGTCGACCGTCGGCAAAACTGTGTCAATTTTTATCATGTGCCCTGACCGTGAAACCCAAACGAAACGAAACGAAACGAATAGCCATACCCTACCCTACCACCCCGATAAGCACTTGACTTTGTTTTATTTTCTGGTTCTTCCCTTTCTTCACGTGGTGAAGGTTTCTGGGCTTATCAGCGAGAGATGTCTGATTTCTTGATCTATGATATATGTATTTGAGGGAAGGCAGTACCCATTGATACATAGGCGACTCCATACCGATACATGTATTCATCTGAAGCTGATTCGTGGCGTAGTCACAGCAGATCCATTACTGACTGCTGATTCGTATCCATTTGAATTAATCGTTTGGCCTCGCTTAGTTTTCGAATCAATTTCGTTTGAAGTCTGCTTTATTCTGTTACGCGGCTCCCACTTATTTTCTCTGCACCTTGCTGATGGCCTAAGCCTGGCCCTAATTATAACCGGTGCATGCCCGAATCAAAGCCGACTCGTGCCCTATTCACAGCCGGTTCGTGCCCTTTTTGCACCGCCTTTGTTTCGTGCAGCTGTTGTATCCACTTCTCAGATGCGCACAGATTTTGTGTTCCTGTTCCACTGTTCCATTTACGGGCCTGCGAAGAGGATTGTCGTTGCTATTAATTTCGCATAAGCGAGCGGATAAATACTCGCCGTCGAAAGCGAGCGAATCGAATGGTTTTACAATGGATTTCCAACTTTCTGCTGCTCTTTCTCGGTTGCTTGTTGGTTTCTTCCACTTCAATATTTGCTGCTAAGCCACACACAACGATTAATTTCAGTTGGACTGCCAGCAAACGCGACATACAGGCACTTCCTGCCCTCGACCTTGCTCTATTCTCTTTTTTTGCAACGAACTCAAGCCCCAGAGTAAGAGCATAAAATCTTCTGCCATTTCATCAATTTGTTTTTGGTATTTTCTTTACTTTTTTTCATCTTCTTTTTTATTATTCTTTTTTTTGTGTGTATTTCCAGCTTAGTCGGCGTTTATTTGATTTATGGCCAGGGCCGCTTAGATTTTTCCTGGGGTCCTTTCGTAATGATGTCCTGTCCGTGACGATGTCGCTGTCGATGTCTCCTCCGGCGGCCGGCGGCCCGGCGACCCGAGGGTTTTTGTGCTGCGGTTCCGTTCCGTTCGGTTTCGGTTTCAGTTTTCGTTTCAGAGACCCAAAGATTTCAGATTCGCAGGGCCGTAGGACGTGGGACACACACACACACACACACAGGATGCATGAAGGGCTGGAAGGGCCTAATTAAAATCGACACCTAAGCCGGGTACCGCCGTTTAAGCCCGGTGGCCAATTTGCTGACAATGAAAAATGAGGGGCAGCCCCAGAGCCTGCCCTAGCCCTGCCCACCCCCAACGACTGGAAGCAGTCACTCAATTAGCCTTTTCTCTTCCATACACTCGCAGAAAAAAACAACAATATTTCGATCACTAATTGAAATGCTGGCCAACAGCAAATACTCCGCTGATAATGTTAATAATTGCCATGGGACCCCATTGGTGCCCATTCGAAAACCAAAAACCAAAACTCCATCCCCTCTGACAGAAGCCACAATCCCGCCCATCCCCCTCCTCCCCACCGTTCCCCATGTCTATAAAATTCAAATTTCCATCCCGGAAAACAGCCAGCCGCAGAAACATTATTTTTTTCGGCTGCCCAACGTTTTTCTGCTCTCTTTTCGTGTCTTCCACAATTTGAATATTTTAATATTCATGAAAATTGCTCACATTTTCACGAAGGCAACAACTCTCCAAGGGCGTGGAGAGGGGGTAGTGAGGGGAGTGGATGAAATTCTGTGGAAAAGTTTCTTCTAATTTGCGGCTTTTGCTAATGAAAATTAAATGAAAATTGCTAAAAGAGTCTGTTGAATTATTGTTTGAGTTTGATCAAAAAGGAAGCATGGAGGAGGAAGGGAGCCACATATGGAATACCTCCCAGATGGAAGCTCCAAACAGAAGCAGAGAGAGACAAAGAGAGTGAGAAAAGAGTGAAGCAACTCCTGGTGGGAGGGGGAGGGTGGAGCAGAGTCTGTGTGTCTGTACGAGTAGAATGCATAAATCAGTTTGAAGCTCTGACAGAATGACAGTCGTCTAACCTCCAGCCCCGCCAAACCCCACCCCAGCCCACCCACTCGATTCCCATTCATGGATTTCATATCCTAGTTGGCTCCTGAGGGTCCTTCTTGCCAGCCATCCCTGTGCATCCCTTTTTCTTTTTTGTGGTGCTGTTTCAGCCACCCGCATAGATGTTCTCCTGTCTTTGATGTCTGCCCCCTGCCTACGCCGCCAAATCGAAGACGGAGACAGCGTGGGGGTCGGTGCCGGTGCCGGTGCCTGGGTTTGGGGGCACAAATTAATAACCAAAATGCCAATGACACTCGGTAAAAGTGCCAGTGGCAGCCATCAATGTGGAAGTGCTCTCCGAAACTGCGGGGGAACATTCAAATGAAATTCTGCTTTTGATTCTGATTCGGAGGCTGCGTTAACATTAAGAAAGCGCCACATTTCAATGCCACTTTGCAACAGGCAAAGCGTGTGCTTTGTACTTCATTTAAATGAACAAATAAACGAATATTATGTTACAGCTTTCCAATGCCATAGGCAAAGGCGGCGACAATCCAAGGCTGAGTGCAAGCACATATCAAAGAGGTTCTACCAGGAGATTCATCACAGGAATACGATTTCTGTCTGCAGATATTTAACTTGATTTAAATGACTCAATTCGCTTTAATGTCTGCTTATTCCATCTGTCAATTTGCTGGCTTTAAATGTGCACATTACATTTGCCATTGGGAAAATCTATTTATAGCTGCTGCAAATCCTTTCATGCTCGTAATAACATCCTAAACGGATTAAATGAACATTGCACATCAGAGTGCGCTGCGAGTTCTAATTAAAACGAATGCACACATATCAAATGAAAGCCCCTTGCCATTTAATTTCCAATTATTTTCGGGCGAATATCATTTCATGGGCATGCCTGCATGTTGAATAATTCAATTATTATTCATGCAAATTCTAGCAGCAAAAACTGACTTTTGCCACACAGTTTTGGGCATATTATTTGCGCCCCAGCATTCGCTCTTCATAGCCATAGAAATCAGTGATACAATGCCGCAAATAACACGCAAATTTCCCATGAAAGAGAGGACTCAAAGGACAGTCCATGACAGTTGTTTATGCCAAAAAGTTCTGTGGAATCTGTAAATAAATCCAGCATATATCCAGAGAGATATTGTGGGTCGTAGCCCCTTTTAATTCACTCATTTCTTGTGCATAATTTCCTTTCCTTTGCCCACCACTCCAACGCACGCTTCTTTTAATTATCGTCCTCATTTCAGCGTCGTCCTCCGCCGCCGCCGCCTACGCAGCGACACGTTAATCATACGCACTGTTGACCGACTGCAATTACGACGACGACGCGAGCAAAGGATGGAACGGAACGGAACAAGCAGAACAGAACAGAACAGAAACCAATGGAAGCAGAGTGCAGGGTGAACACATCGATTCATCAATTGGTCAATCAATTGGTCAATGGCTGTAAGCTAATTTGATTATCTGGGAGCGTGGTGGAATCTGTGGAGTCTGTGGCGTGGCGGAAAATCAGGAAAATCAGGGGAAAATCAGTGCACAAGATTAACAATTACACGGTTATTGGGGTCAACAAGTGGAGCTAGGCAACGACTGAGAGACACAGGCAGAAATATTGTGTGGCAAGGACTTAGAGACCGAGACACAGCGCACACACAATACGGACAGGTTGCCCCATAACGATTTAATGTGGTTACATACACATGTACATATATATGCTATATACTATATACATATGTACATGCAACAGCAGGAACTTCTATGGCCCATTCACTTGCCTTCCAGAGGGCCTTTAAGTGCTGGACACTCAATTGCAAGGACGAGACGAGCCTCTTGGCTTCTTATTCTTTTGGCTTCGTCTTGCCTGCTATCGATAGTCATTGTTTGCCACCCACACACCCGCACACACACACTCGCGCTCTCCTTTATTGATGGCGAATATTACGCCAACTAAGCAAATTAAATTGTTTACATTGGACAAAGGGCCAAAAGCAGGAAAAGAGCGTGAAGGGGAAGGGACTCGGGGCGTGGCACATGACGTAAGGCTTACCCCAGACAGTGCCCCACTCCCCCCCTCTACCACTTGGAACAATATGGAATAGTGCAGGGATCTGGGGCACTGGCAGTGGCAGCAGCACAAGCAGCACTAGGTAGCAGCCAGACAACAATGGACATGGGCAGCAGGAGCAGCAGAGCAGCAGCAGGAGCAAGGGTTCGCTTCGCCCTCTCTTTCACGATGGATGCACACACACACACACACACAACATTTCATACACATTGAAGGGCACAAGGGAGCAGCAGCAGGAGACAATTAAACACAGTGAACACCCGCTAAAAGAGACAGCTACAAAAAATAATAAAAAAATTAAACACAAAACTTAATTAACGACAAAATGCTAATTATATATTATTGTTAATTAAATATGCTTTCTTTTTTGGTGAAACTTAGACGATATTTAATATAATAATATATATGTATATGTATATATTAATATTAATATTAGTATATTTAATAATATATTTAATATAATTTTAATAATTTTCTTGCTTCTGGGATTATTTCTTATTTATTGCAGTTTCAATGAAATTTGTTATTCCTTTAGTTAATTCATTTTTCAGTATTTTTTTATTTATGCTATTTTTTTAAATAGTATTTTCTGTTATTTTCTAGTATTTTTCTTGCTATTTTCAATTAATTTATCTTTTTTCTTCCAGAGTTTCTGATATTTTTCTTTTAGAATTTTCTGATCTTTTATGGCATGTTTGTAAATGGTTTTAAAACGTTTTTATATTTTGTAGCAGATGAATTAATTTTATAGAAATGAATAGGCTGCGTCTGCTTTATCGAATCCTCACTTTAACATCTCCATTGAAACGAAATTTTAGTTGCATTTCCCGGAGGAGCGCCCAGCATCCTTTCGCCAGAATCAACTTGACTCTGCGAGCGCTCACTCCCCGCCGGTCGCCGCCCTGGCAGCCTGGCTGCGACACCATATGCCGCATGGTGCGGCAGCCTCAAGGAAATCCTGCAGATGTTTTATTGCCTGCCAAAAACACTGTGCCGGCTACAAGGGTCCGAAGGTGTGGGGGGACCCGAGGTGACAAAGGCTGGGACTTTTCCTTTTAATCGAGTTGATATTATACGAGTGCGTGGGGAGGGGCGACAAGTTTCCACAGCATTAAAAACTGTTTTCCGCCCCGCCCCAGCCCATCTGTCGGTGTGAAAAGTGTTTATTTTGGTGTCTGCGTGCCACGGCCCCACAAGCAGGATACAGTTTATCCTGGCACACACGCACACCAGGGCCTAAAGCGATTTGTGGCCCCGAGACTTTTCCGATGGGCCCCACAAAAACCCTCTGCCACATTTCGAGAGCCTCAGAACTTTGATGGCCTCCAAAATGCAAACAAATCAACACAAAATTCAATAAGGATGCGGCCCCCAGGCAGGAGGGGGGCCATGCGGCATGCGGCACACAGCGACTGGTCAAAATGTTCTTTGGCTTTTAATAAACAGCCCTAAACGGCTTTTTTTATGGTGCACGAAGGGGAACGGTCGTACAGGGCAGTGCGAAACGTAATATGATAATCAAACCGAGTGCCAAACCACCAGAACAAGTGGACTGACCACCGCCCACCCAACGCCCATGGAACCTATGGCACCCAGACCAAGTCCCTTGGCAACCTTCCTACTCAATGAGCTTTCGGACATTTAAAACAATTTCTTTTGATTTCGCTCTTAAAGGCAAATGGCCCAAATGGGAAGGGCAAGGGCAATAGTCTCCTTTTAGATGGCTCTATTAAGTAGGATCCAGGATTTGCAGCGGAATACTTAATGCCCCATGGAGCAGCGCATACAGAGTAAAATGTGGCAGAAGGGCCACGGAATAGGAGCAACGGAGGCTACACCTTTTGAGCCGTAGCGACGCGACTCCTCTGACAGAACACGCGCAAGAAGGATGGAAAGACTCCAGAAGGAACGCCACAGCACGTACTAACGAGTTTATATAAGTTGGGAAATCCTTGACTATATTTGACTACATTTGACTGCGTTGTCACAACAATTGTCGACCAAATTTATATATATAATATACAATTTTTGTATACGTTTTCGGATAACGGATTACGTTTCGGATCTACAAAGTTTAGCCAAATGATTGGATAGCATCCGCTCCACACTCGAGACATAATTTATCTACAGAGTACACGCAGCGTGCGGAGAGTCCGGAGAGTCCAGAGAGTCTGCAGAGTGCTGCCTGGATCATGTGCTGCTGCATTTCCACCCACAAGCTCAAGCTGCTGGTCGTTTGCCTGACGCTCCTCGTGCAGGTGGGCTATCCATTCGCTGCGTTGGCAGGCCAAATGTACATTTAATCAGTGTCCACCTCCGCAGATTGATGGCGAGCTGAAGGCCGCCAATAACAGCACCCTGCTTCTGTACTACAGCAAGACCAAATTCCTTGGATACCTGGTAACGCGCCTCTGCCTGGGCATCTTTCTGGCCATTTGGGCCTTCGCTGGCTTCATATCGCTGTTCTATGATTCCGTTTGGGGTGTCGCTGCTGTGAGTACAAACTAAATCCCAAATGCAACGATGCTTTTTCTATCTTTAAGCTATCCTTTGTGCTCCACTCCGCAGTACTCCACTGGCATCTGTTTCCTGACCCTTTTGGATCTTTTCACGCTGTACTATCGCTATGTGCTGCGGAATCAGGGATATTCGGATACCGTGAGACTGGAACGGCGCAGCAGATGGTCGCGTGGCCCGGCAAGCTATGAAACTTTAGATGAAGGCATTGGCGATTCCATGCTTCTGGTTATCAACATTGTTCAGGTATGTGGCAGCTTCAATCACTCATCAATCAAACAATTACCGCTCAATATATTTGTATATTTATATATTTAGGTAGCAATTCAGGTTTCTGTCAATATTGCCGGCTGGTGGCTGGCCGTTCGACTGCGCAGACATCACCAGAACGAGGTCAAGTACGAGAACGACAAGGCCTATCTGGAGGCCCTGCTCAGAACTTATCCGCCGCATCCGACGCATCCGACGCATCAATCGAATGCGCCGCCACAGCAGCATCGGCCCTCAGAAAGCCACGAAAAGCCACCGAAGAACGGCAAAAACAAATGAAGACCCCAAGACCTCGGATTCCACTTGCAGCAGCGGGAGCCTCTTCAACGCAAGCATCTTATAGAATTAGGCGCGGAGGCTGGCAAAAGATTCGTTCATTGAAATTATTATAATGCTGCCTGCTTGAGGCGGGCCCCTGAACAAGTTTTTGTATTCCTTTTTTTTGCTGGGGTTCGGACCCTCCAAAAACTGGCGGGTTGAACGTTGAACCCTTTTATTCCAAATGCCACGCTCTGGGGCATATTGCTCTTGATTGGCTTTTGCTTTGTTGCTTTGTGCGGTTTTTCTTTGCTTTTTTTCTGGTTTATTCTACGCTTGTTTTTGTGTGCTTTTCGTTTGCTCTTTTCTGCTTTTTTGCTTTTCCCTTTCTTTTCTTTCATTTTCTATGCTTTTTGTCTGCCTTTTTTGCCCACTTCGACTCCATCTTTCGGTGCATGCAACAAGCGTTGCAGCAGCACAAGTTGACCTTAACAGGTCATGGCCAATGTCATGTCCCCTTTTTTGTTCGGGTTCAAGGACTCGTTGATGCACAGTTTTGCTTTTGCTTTCGTTTTCATTTCAGTTTGACACTCGAGAGGCCTGGAGTCTGCTGTTCGGATGCTGCTGCTGCTGCTGCTTCTGCCTCTGGTGGGGTAAGAGGCGGATCATTGGCCTTTACAGGCCCAAACACACAACAAATATGCCAACTAAAATTGTAATTTGCCTATCGGAACGTTAGTCGATAATCATCGATATATATATATTACGAATTTTTCAAACTATTTACATATGCAAAATATATAATTGCTGACTGTGAAAATACTTTGAAAATAATTATCGACTAATAATACAAAATATATATATATTATCGATTAATAATCGATGATTCACAAAAGAAAATATTGATTATTGAACTTATAGATAAAATTATCATCGATGATTGCCGAAAATCAATGCCGATGGCGATAATTTATCGACTGTTAGCGATTAGCTGCGCCTATCTATTGATCGATACATTATTATTATAAACTAATAAGAAACATTGTTACCAATTAATCAATCAATTTTCAATTGGAAAAATAAATAGATTGCTGTTAATTTCATATTCTCCGCCTCGATATTTTTCGATGACCAATCAATGACAATTACAGCTAATTATCTTCGAATTTAAATTGAATTTGGCAAAATCACTTTTTAATGCATTTATCGATGCTCAATTTATTATCTTAATTTTTATTGCGTTTCGAGTGGATATTTTGAAAGTGCAGCTGACTTAAATATTTTTACACTCGAATGCGAAGAAAACTTTACAAACTGCTGGGCCAGGAAAAGTTTGTGCAAGTCTTGCAACAACGCCTCCTGGCCTCGACTTTTGTTTCGCTTAAGTCGAGAAGGAGTCGAGTTTTGGGCATTTTTTGATTAATAATCGCAACTGCCTGGCAGTTCAACTTGCGAGCAGCAAGTCCAGACAGCTGTTATAAACAGGGAAAATATTAATTTAAAATCCCTACACACAAGGACTGTCACGCGTACACACACACGCATTTCAGTGTCCTTCAATTGGATGTGACAAATAGTAGAAGGGGCGCTAGGGGGCATCGGCACAGACACACCCACACACCCACACGAGTCCTCGCTTGATGTGTGGCAAAATGTTAAATTAATAATCCATTCGCACAGTCCTTTCTGCCCAAAAGCCAGGCTCTCAATAATCAGGATAATGATAATAAAAGGGTTGCCATTACACGGTTACCCGTATCCCCCCCCCCCCTGCTCCTTCCTCCAGCTCTCGCTCTGCATGTTTCATGCCCTTTCTTGTGTTCTTATTTCTTGTGTGTTCATTTCTGTTCACAGTTCGTTTGTCGCTTTTCTCCATTGTTGCCACTCTGCCACTGACAATGTAAACAATGGCTAACATAGACACAGCAGACAGACACAGACGCACTCCGACTGCCTCAGTTGTTACCCAAGCCCATGCACAGTGAAAGCTCCCTTGAGCGGACAGCCAAAGGTTCACAGGGACTGCGTAGAATCCATTCCAACTTTTACGAAATGAAACAATCGACACAAGATTGACAGGGACAGGCACAGCGAAGGACACAAAAATTCCAAGGATCAAGCGCTAGCAGAATGAACCCGAACGTTTATAAAAGTGTCCAGATTCTGGGGCTGAAGCTAACTTCTAAAATTCAATAAGACGGAATATTTATTTCTGGAACAGAAAATGCTTCCAAGTGAAAGTATTTACGTAGCGCTTTATGCAGCAGCGCACATCGTTTTTGGTTTTGGTGTCACCTTCTAAACGAGAGAGCCTAGGCTAAGTTATTACATAAAGGATTTCCCAATAAAAAAGATTTTCCTGGGGCTAAATGCCATCGCATACTACTGTTCGCGCTGTCGAACTTCCACTGTACCCTCTGCCACATTATGCTATCATTTATTTTTGATGGAGCCCATTTTGTGTGTTCAAAGGGGGAGTGGAAGTTTTTTGAACTTTTTTAACAGCTGATAAGGAGATTTATTTACGCGCCAAATGCCGGCACACACGCACACACACTTCGAGCTTCTGACGTGCAGCAGCGCCCCTCGGCTGGTCGAATGGCGTTACTACCTTTCGTTTGATGTCCGCCTTCCGCAGAGACTTAGCTTTGGATAACACGAGACTTTGCCATAAAAAGTTTTAAAAATGTAAAAAATTTTAAATGTATTTTGTTTTATTTTAATTACTTTTTCTTTCTTGATGCACGCAAAACACACTCGAAAAAACAAAAACGAAAACGAAACAAGAACTAGATGATGATTTGCTGCAGCTTTTGTCGTGTGGCTTGCTAGGCTCAAAGATTTGACGGATTTGATTTTGAAGGAAACGGCAAAGATGGAGGAAGCGAGCGCACGAGAACTTAAAGCGTTTGTAACGGTCAAAAAAGCGTTAACGTCGTCGTCGCCCGTTAGCGTCGCGCGGTATTTCACCAACAGAAACTCTTCGCATGTCAACACGCGCCAAAATGTTGCCAGCGACTGACTGAGGCAGTGGCAGAGTGTGTGGCAAGCAGCGGCGGCAGTGGCAAGACGCACTTGATGGAACACGAACGAAACACGATTCCAGAGACGCCCCCGCACACACATACTCGTACACTCGTACACTTGCGGCAGGGGCATCCTCCTGGGCACAAGAGCATTCATTGAGAAAAACGAGCAAACGAAAGGACCAAGGCGGGCAGGACGAAGGACGAGGGAGGCAGCAGGCAGCGGCCAGGACAAAACAAAAATCATCTGTCCCCCCATATTCGCCTCAAAAGTACAGCTGATGCTGTGGGGAAAAAGCTGCAGGCGCTAGCAGCTTTTGGGCGAAGCTTCAAAGCTACGAGATAGCAGGGCATGCGCAGAGGCTGCAAAAGCTCGCGCTCTTGCTCTCTGTCTGTATCTATCTCCCTCTCTCTCGCTCTCGTGCACGTACTCGCTCGCTCTCTCTCTCTCTCTCTGGCAGTGTGGACACTTGTTGCATCTACATATTTATATATATAAATTATCCTCTACGAGACATTGTAACGGGGAAACATCTTAGCAAAAATCTTTTGGAACTATATAAAATATACATGTTTCAAGATTGAAACATATCAATAAATCGATCAGAAATAATTTTTAAAAATCGACGGAAATCGATTTTTATTATCGACTACAAATAATACAAATAATGTTCCGAATCGATAAATAAATCCGTAATTATATTTTAAATATAAAATTATATGCATCAGTTTATATATTGATATATACAATTATTTTAAAAAATGTTTTAAGGATTCGATAACAAAATAACTGATCGTTATTCTATTTGTTGATTATATTTTTAGCATATTCTCGCGAGATTTCTCATTCTCATCTCTCAAAAGTCAATCGCTCTATGAAATTGTAAACTGTAGAGTCTAGATCGTTTTTTGGATAGAAAATTCTTTGAACTGAAGAAACCACGAAACGCGTATCATTCTGCAGCTTTAATTTTTCGCTAATGCGAATCACTTCAAAAGTAACCATACCCATGCCTTCCATAATAATTGCTTTAGAATTTGTTTTATTTTTAATGTTTAGTACTTAATCCCAATAGCATTGATCCGATACTCAATTTGGGCTTCAATCATCCACTCTATAGTTTGAAACTAACTTTAAAATATGTATTTACCGGCAAATACATACATGTACGAATTTCTTATAGTCGTACTCGTATTCCTGCTGCTCATGATGAATGCACTGGCCACTTTTGTGCCTCGTTACACACTGCGAGGTAGTAAGTTCATCCCCAAAAACTATGCAACAGATAATTATCGATAATTAATCGTTTTCTGATTTCCTTTGCCGTTGTATCCAAACAGCCAAACGCAAGTGCAAGGAGGATGCTGATCGTGAGCAATATTTAGGCCAGGCCTATGGCCATACCCGTTTCATAGGACTCTTTTCGGCTGGCCGTGGCGACGGCGAACCATCAATGCTTCAGGACCAACATGATGTATGAGAGCCATTCGTTGGCAACAAATTTGAAATGTAAATAAATTGAAACTTTAGTTTTGTTTTGTGCGCGCCAAAGCTTTTCCCCAAGTTTTAACTCATTTCATGCTGCCAAATTGCAGCATCAAAATGCTTTGGGAGTAGACTGCATTCCTGTCTCTTGGCTCTCTTTTGCATCGCCAGATGGTTTGCAGTAAAGCTCTTCTGCAGGCAATGGATGGAGCTTGCATTAAGCTTTCTTTCGTAGTTCACCCAGTAAACAAATTGGCCATGGAAATATTTGATTTTAGAGCGCGAACTTAGCCCGAAACGGAGGAGGCCTTCTTTGGAAACACATTCGAGTGACTCGACTCGAATGACTTGCTGGTTAATCCATTGATCTTATCCCCTAAAGCGGTGAATATGAGATCTCCATTCCCGCTCATTTAAATAAATTCATGTTACCAAGTCGAATTAATTTGAGAGCGAAGATGACTCATGTTTTGAATGCATTCCACTCCAAATATTATGTAATATTTATATGGATCAAGTGGAATTTTATCAAAAATTAGTCGTACATCTATCAGATTCAAAGCAAATGTTTTTTTTATTATTATATATTTGAACTGAAACAGACCTAATAGGAAAAGCGCACTGCATCGATACATATTCAAAATTATTCCTAGCTTTTAATCCCTTGTGAATAAAACGAATAAAACTTTAATCAAAAACCAGCGAAAATTAAACACATTTAGCATGAATGGGCCCCTTTTCTGCCACTTGATTTACTGTTCTGTTTTTGTGCTGTTTGTGATTTTAATGGAATAAATTTCACAGAATTAATTAATAGATACTTATATGTAAATATAGATTTTGTTTTTATAGTTTATGGAAATGTATTTTGTCTGCAAGGGCTGGGCAAATTTATTTCAGTTTTTTTTTTTGCTTTGCTGTGCATTTGGAATATTAAGTGGATTAATTTTCTGCATTGAATTAAATTTAATGAGAGCTTAATTAATTATTCTCTCAGATTTTCGAAATATATGCTAAATTATGCTAAATGAATTAATCATCCCACAACGAATCAAATTACGAGGGAACCCAGCATCTGTATAAACAGCACCGTAGACGGGCATCCTCATCGTATAAGTAGTCACCGCCGTAGGCCACCACACATATGGGTGGGCAGGGCAGGACAGGGACATGGACATGGACAGGGGCAGGGCAGTGGACTGACTATCTTGTATGCCTCATTTTCTCTTCCATATTTACCATAATTAATTAAGTTTGAACCATGTCTAGCCATGGACATCATCAGAGAATCAACGGCACAGCCAAACAACGTCCATGTGCTGGCCAAGAGACACAAACACACACAGACAAAAGATGGAAAATGGACAAAACTCGCAACTATAATTAATAATATGCTGGACACTGAAGTTTCCTGCTGTCAGCGTGGCATAAGCATATGTGTGATAATAGATAATAGAGGACACACTCACCTCAATGGTTATGTGATGGCCGCGCGAGCGGAAATTGTCATCGGTGTTTCGTAGATTCTTTGAGTCAATTTGCACATTTGTCTGCATCTTGTAGGCCGTAGATTGGTTTCGTTTTCTTTTTTGGTTTCCTCTTCTGCAAAAGAATGAACGGACGAAAGGATGAAAGTGAAATATTCTCATGTGCCAAATTGCCCCATAAACTGCACCCAAAAAGGGCGCATTTACACGATGATTTGGGGGGAGAACGCAATGATGCGTGACCTGGATAAAGATGCCAAATAAAGTAGAAAATGCAATGGCCCTATGAAAATGTGGCCCATAAAAAAGGCAAATGGAAACGCGGTTTTCCCACAAAACTTTTTTATGCGATAATTTTGATCGATAAACCGCTTAAGAGGGGTCACAATGTATAGCAGAAAGATGATTAGCAGACCACATATGGTAGGCAGGTTTATAAAAATAGGTATGGCACATAATATTCATTACTCTAGACAATCCAGACAGACTTTATTGCCAAGAATATCCCGAAATATCCCAAAATATATAGACGATCAAATGCAGAGTTGTTCATTTAAATTGATCAGCTTTTAAACTACTTTCTAATCGATATCTGCCATATTTGATCGGTTTATTGATATTGTAATCAATCGATACATTGCAAATTTTCTTATTATTATGGATCACACCATTTTTTGTTTGTTTCGTTTATATCACACGAATTTACAATTTGTGTACAGATATAGATATTTCATATACAAGCACCTGCACATACCACATGCATACAGATATGTATATAATTTTGCAATAGATTTAGCTATCGCACTTTTAAGAATCTCCCAAAAACAAAGACAAAAACAAAACTTTTCCCTTATCTGCCACTTGCCATTTACACCATTTGCCACGCTTAAGCGAACTCCTTAACATTCTCAGTCGTAGGGTAAAGAAATTCCATCAAAATTTCATAAAAGAATATGCCAGAAACAGAGAGCGAGAATTATGTGAGAAATTTTCATCATCATCAGCAGGCTGCCAGTGTTATGAGGAAGACGCAAGCCCTGAATTCTGAAGTCTGTTCTGTGTAATGAATGTCCTTTGGCATACCACAAAACTGGGTGGGGTTGCTGCTGGTGATGGTGCGACTGGGGTGGAGAAACCCCATCAACCTGGATGTGAATTTATTGTGGTTGTTGTTTTTTGTGTTTGCCAGACATGTTTATCCCGGGTTTTCCCTTCCTTTCGGCTTTTTTTTTTCTTATTTGGGTAAATCGAGAAACCGCATTGCCGATTAACACAAGGAGCCAACAACAAGTGCAGAGACATGGCAACTCCATCTGCCCCTCCTGTCCCTCCTCCATTTGTGGGGCACAACGAAATTTAATTTGCACCTAAGCTTTATTTATGCAGCAGCAGCAGCAAATTGAGCGAACTGCAGAGGGAGGCACCTTTAAGGGAAAGACACCGGCAGCAGCAGCACAGAGCACAGTGGAGAAGGCAAAGTCATTTCTTGTAGTGCCACTTGCTGGATTCCTGCCTCACTTCACTTCATGTTACAGCCAGCCACGTCCATCCCCTCGAGTGACGCCACGCCAGCATTTCTGCATTTTTCACCCTCCTACATCTCTCGGTTTCGGCTCCATTTAGCGCGCGCGCCTCCACCAAAACGGTTTCCCAACCGCCCGGGGGACATGAGCTAAGAAAACCAGAAGGAAGGAACCACAAGCTCGGCCACCATGGAGCCAAGGAGCCAGGGAGTCCACCAACGCAATCCCCAAGAAGTGAAGCCACAAGGCCAAGGAGTAGTTTATGAAAATGAAAATGAAAATGGCAAATGGTGCGGGTTGGGGGGTTTGAAATGTTAAATGAATTGCTGTGTAGGAGTCAAAGAGTTAAACATTTGCTGCGAAATTGTACTGCTAAGAAATTGTGCCAGTGAGACCCACTGCGAATCCAATATCTACAGACAGACAAGTGGATCACATGCATACATAAGGCTACACCTCAAAACACCAATATACATATGTACATATGTATTTATTTGTTGGTATTTACGATTGAGAGCTTTGCATCAGGTAGGTAATCACAGAAACCAGAAACCACAGTAGCTTAAATGTGTTCCACTCAAGAGTCAGTCAAAGAATGAGAGCACTTATTTCGCACTGACTAAAATCATCGACAGAAAACACTCGAAACCTGCTAATCTACGAAGAAG
Source organism: Drosophila ambigua (assembly GCA_018150905.1). Classification (NCBI taxonomy): domain Eukaryota; kingdom Metazoa; phylum Arthropoda; class Insecta; order Diptera; family Drosophilidae; genus Drosophila; species Drosophila ambigua. The sequence continues at coordinate 1,102,912 of JAECWS010000151.1, read as the reverse complement.
TTTTATTGTGTACGTATGAACACATTTATATACGTTTGTATGTACATGTGTATGCAGTGGCGACGTGCAGAGCAATATGTAAGAAGAGTCTGAAGAGTCGAAGAAACGCAGAGAGCAGAATGTGACAAATGCTCTCTATGCTCTCTGTAATTTACAGTTGCTCCTGCTTTCGGCGCTGATCTGCCCAAGCAATCTACTGCTCTCTTGTTCTGTCGCGTTCTGCGTGGCTGGAAAGAATGCAAAAAAGAACTGAGAGGCCCGCTGCTTTGCAGTGATCGAAGTAAGTACGAAGTGCAGACTGCCATCGATAGCATATTCGGATGTGTGTTGATTTGGACATTGCTGGACAAACTCCGCCGTTGATGATGAGCACTCTCTCTCTCATTTTGTGGAGTACAGACACCTGCGTGAATACAACATACCCTTGCTGCTGCCACTGTTGTGGGGTACACACCTGTTGGTGAGCAGGAGGCAGAGAAAAGTAGGGGGAGATGCTCACAAGACAACGCATATATGAGTATGATATGTATTTTGATTGTAGCTTCCGTAAAGATACCCTACAAAGAGCATCCACGTGTATTTTCTGTGGCGTATTGTTTGCCGAGTGCTAACCAAATTAGTGGCCACTGTTGCATTGTGCCTGCATGCAACAAACACACACACACCACAAAGAAGAAACAAAACAAAAGGAAAAAACGCATGCAGACATATGTACATACATATGTACATTCAGTGCCGCCTACTTACATATGCATGGGGCATTTCCAGTTTTCCCAGGCATTGTTTTCCACACTGTGTGGTTTCTCTTGGTCGCAATTTCATGGCCCTTGGTGATTGCTGCTGGGGCCGGGCCTTGTGGCAGGCCAATCAAGCTGCAATTGTTGCCACTGTTGTCAAACAACAGGCAAAAATTCGTTGCATTTCTGAGAGGCACAGTTTTTCGCGACCTATTCGGAATGCGAATGTGAATGTCAATGCGAATGCGAATGCGGTTTGCATAAGTGATTGCTTCATTTAGAGGGTATCGTCGAATGCTCTGATGACACGGGGATATCTGTCCCCCAAAAAATAACACAAGCAGGGACACCCCTTGGTGGGGAATTGGTCTTTCTGGCTTTCATTGCCAGAAATCAAAGCATTCAAAATGGCCATAAATGTCCTTCATAAATAGTTCTGCCATTCTACCCCCCTCCGCCCCCTTGCACACGCACTCATTCCGAGTCCAAGTGTCTGCGATTATTCTCAGCATTTGCATCTGTGTGTGTGTGCGTGCGTGCGGCAGCGTGTCCTGAATGTGTATGGGGTCTCTGCGAGAGTATCCGTGTCTCCATTTCGATGATGTGTGCATAGAATTGTTTATTCTACGAGCAGTTGTTGCCTGCCACCAGCCTGCCGCCAAATCGCAAAAGCAATCAACATTCGTTCCAGCACCAGGCGCGTATAATTCGATCGTTTGCAGGTAATTCGAGTGCTGACAGAGCCCAGCCCCATGTTGCTCTGATTTCCGTTCCCATTCGGTTTTGTTTTTTTTGTTCTATTCCCAGTCACAGTTTTACAGCTCTTTCCCATTCGATGCTTGCACTGACAGAGGTGGTTATATCGGCGTCGTGCGGCAGCCCTCCTCGGTCGGTGGTTATCAATTTTGCGTTTCAATTAACAAAGAAACTATTCAAATGTGATCACAAAATTGAGAACATTTTTGGTTGGTTTTTTATGACAATAGATCGAAAATCTTTACATATTATTGCAATCGCTAGATCTGGTACGATTATTACAAGTTTTTAGAAGTTTTCTTCTTTTTTGTTTGCCTAAAAGTTTTTATCCAATAAAAAGTCACGCTTTGTCCATTGAAAATTGGCCATTAAATGTTATGTTCATTTTTGTTTTATTCAAAAGTCAGACGTGACTTTCCATTTCAAAACACAATTTGTAAAAAAAAAGCCTTAATTTCCATCAAGAGTCACCGTTTTGCATTATTTCCCATTAGAACGGACAGGGATGACTCTTTCACAGTTGTCTCTATGAATCACTGTTTCCTCTCATTAGGTGACAAAAAAGAGCTAGAATTTCCCACTCACTAAGTGACAAAATGTTGGGTTTTCCTCTCCATCAATTTCACAGTGCAACGGAGACCTTCTCCCCCTTGGGCTGAAGCACATTTCCATTTGGGACTTTGTGGCTTGATTTGGTTTGCTATCCCATTCGAAATGTGTGTGCGTGTTTGTGTTTGTATTAGCTTTTGTATCTGTGTTTGTACATCCCCGCTGTGTGTGCGTGTGTTTGTGTGAATTTTCATTGTCTGGATAATAAACAGCCTCAGATATTTCACTCGCTTTACCAAATAGAAACAGAAACCCACACAGAAATCCTCCACGGAAAGGGAGATGTGGCCATAGGCAGACGGGAACCATAGTCTCCAGTTGTGGGTGTCTCATAAGCATATCTAGGGAGTGCTGCAGCTACCTGGGGGGTGGGACTGGGGGAATGTATCTATGGATCTCTCGAATGTGTATGGGAGCGTGTGGAACGTTGTAGTGTGTGTCGCCAGAGTGTTGCCATTGTCATTGTGGCGCAAAATGACTTTGTCTTTCATTATTTATATTTATATTTGTTGTTGATGCTGTTTCTGCCTCTGCCACTGCCGCTGCCAGTGCCTCTGCACTACTTTGCCACTTTGCCGCACTTGGCCATCTTGCGTTGCAATAAGCGCCAGCCCAACGGAAATCTTAGCATACTTAAGTGGGCGCCAGCGCCCTAGAAGGCATGGACTGCAGTCAGCCGTCTGTAGTCTGCTGTCTGCCTTTCTGCATTAAGGGAGTACGCTGCCAAGTCCCTGGGCAAGCAGACAATCCGATTTGCTGGCTAGCAGAGCCCACTGCACTGCCCACAACAAAACAGCTTAAGTGCACTGCGAGAAAAGCGAAGCAGCAGCGAGTGGGACATACATATTTGGAGTGTTTAATATAGGGCGAGAGATCTCTAAGATTTGGTGACATCTCTGACATGTCTGCATTTTCTTTCAGTGCAGCTGCAGCTGTTTGTGTTTGTGTTGCTTACGCGAAAGGCGGAATAAATGAAATGAAATAAATACGAGTTAAGGCAGAGCTAGCAGCAGAGGCAGGCAGCGGGCAGGCAGGCAGCATTAGAGGCAAGGAAACATCATGTAGAGTGAGAAATATTCTCCAAACACAACTTGCATTTTTCAAGGAGCCTAGCTGCCCCGCAATACTGTGCCAGCAGAACTGAAAAGTGTAGCAAAAGAAGCGCGGCAGTGCTGGCCATGGTGCATTCAACTCAAAGCAGGGGATGGACCAGGGGATGATGGGGGACAGAAGGATGGGCGGACACGGATGATTGCCATCAAATGATTGACAAATGACGCAAGAACCTTGAGGTGGCATGCAACTATTAAACAATGAAGCAGCACAAAGCACAACAACGAACCCGGGGACTGTGTAAAGAAAGGAAAAACTTCATCAATTGGTGAATGAAAGAAAACTCAATGGGATGAAGGAAATTTAAAGAGAAAAAAGAGATTATCGGCACCAAAGTAAGACGGTGGAGAACGTAGTCAGTCCATCGATGGGGATTATCGTTTTTGAAATTCAAACTTCGGTTTTCTTTGCCTTTTTACCTGAAGTTTATCGCAGCTTGTCTTTGCATTTTCCATTAAGTTTCCATTGAAATATCAACAGCAGAAGAAGGAACGAAAGTGCCCCCCCGCTCCCCACCACACATCACATTTCCATCACGGGACACTCCAACGCAGACTCGACACACCATGCCACACGCCACACAACCCCTTCCCCCTTGTCACCTGTATCCAAGGAGAACGCTTCACCAGATATGTAAAAAAAGTCCCACATGATAATAATCATAAATAAAGCAGAAAATAAAAGAGAGTGCAGTGGGGAAGCGCAATTCCTGAAACGTTCCGCACAAAGCAGGTACATGCCACTTTCTGTGGCAGCAGCAGCAGCAGCAGGAACTCTGCTCTCTTGACAAAAGCAAAAAAAAAAACACTTTCGCCCGTTCCCCTCACGCGGCTGCCCCTTCCCGCGCTGTGTGACATTATCTAAACCATAACGTGACGATAATGTTATCAATGGGGAGAAACTCCTTGTTGTTGTTTTTTTCTGTGCCACTCGTTTAACATTTAAATTCGTTTTTTGAGGGTATTTTTACTTTGTTTCGTGTTACTCAGGCACTGCCTCGGTTAATCGCAATGTTTCAACCGCTGACGGCCCGTGAAAATATTTCATTAGATTGCCAAAAAGCTTTTTGTTATTGTTGTCTTAATGAAGTTTTTGGGGGCCGAAGCCCCGCTTTTGTATCAACTTTCTCTTTGACTTGGACTTGGACTTTCTTCTCCTTTCAGCCAGAACAGCACCCTGGGTATCCTTTGGGTTAACTCACATTGAAATTTTTGTTAACTCTATATTTTTTTTCCTGTTGGAAAAACTTGCCTTTTCAGTCATCTTGCGCCTCAATGACCAGCAGCAGCAGCAGGAGCAGCGGCAGCGGCAGAAGGCATTTTCCAAAAGTGTTAATCAGTGGCCCGCATCAGGGGAGCAAAAGTTTTCCTTTTCCATCATCTTCGGACCAATAATTTGGTTATTCAAAACCTTTTTATGAAATCTCCTGTGGAATTTCCCCCTCCTCTCCACACACACAAAAACTTTTGCTACTTTGCCGCCTGCGCATCCTATTTTCCGGCAGTTCAAAGGGTTTCTGGGGATCTCTCATGCATTTCGCTTGACATTCGACACACGGAAAATATCAGCAAAAATGCCATAATGTGGGCAGATGAACAGGAAGAAGGAGCAGTCAAATAAAAAGTTTTCCTTTTCGCATGGAATTGCTGGAAGTGGTGGAAGTTATTGGGTGGGTCACCTTCATTCCACCATCCATTCCAGCTGCTGCCGAAAAGTCAGGGTCATGGTGACATTACGTCCCCCCTTCCACCTTCGCTCTAGTCACCTGCCCCCCCTCTACTTAACTCTTCCTGCTGCTCAAACACATGTGTAAGTTAATTATACCCCGCAATAGGACAGCACCAAGGGTATGACGAATTTCTGCTGGTGTATGTAACAGGCATATTATTACTCCACAAAATGAGAGCGAGAGAGAATGCTCAGCTTCAACGGCGGAGTATGTCCAGCAATTTCCAAATCAACACACAGCCGAATATACTCTCGATAGCAGTCTGTACTTCGTACTTACTTCGATCGCTGCAAAGCACCGGACTCAGTTCTTTTGCATTGCTTCATTCTCTCCATCCCACGCAGAACGACACCAAGAGCACGCATCACTGTAGACAAAACGAGAGAGCGATGCATTGCATTCTGCCTGCGTAATATTTATGAGCGGACAGATCAGCGCCGAAAGCAGAGGCAATGCAAATTACAGCAACACTTCCGCACATACATGCACATACATACATATTGTGTAGACAGAGCACACTGCACTATGGGAACTATGGGAAAAAGTGGTCAAAGTTCCCATAGTGCACTGCTGGCAGTCAAATGATACGGTAAATGTGCTCGCAAGCACAAAAAGGTCTCTCCCTCGCTCCAGGCATGAGCTTTGAGTGACAAAACGAACGAACAGAATTGTGCGCTCACTCGCGGCGATCGATCCGTTATGTATGTATGTTTGCATAGTCTGTGCTAAGTCGCTTCTTTTATTCTTGTAAATCATAGTACAGGGTATCCTTTGGCTTGTAAATATTAACTCTAGGGCCCTTTCCACTTCTTTCCATTGGCTTGTGTCAACGCGCAGTGATGCGATGCCTGATGCCCTCATGTTTGCCCGGTTGTTTGCTCATTTTTCGGAGGCAGGCCAGAAGTTGTCGCCTTTTGCGAAATGCAAGCTGCAGCTTCATTTTTGGGGTCGTGTTCGGGGAGGTCAGGGCTATCCAGAAACATGCTCGGAGGGGTGGGACACCCAATCCGCAATCTACATCCCAATACCAGGCCATGCACTCAGCTTGATTCCATTCGGAACACTCTGCAACTGTTGCACTTTGCTTCCCCTCCTCCAGCTCCACCACTGGCTGCTCTCTCCACCCACTCGTCTGCTCATGTTCCACTATTTTTATTTGCATTGCAGTTGCTATCCGTTAGATATGCAAATGTCTCAAAGAAATGACTACAAAAATTGCAACAAAAATACGCATCGAAATAAACAACAATTTCAACATTTTGCAGAGTCCCCAAAGTTAAGCCAATCGCGAGAATGTCAACAAGGGCGCACATTTCGCCCCGAACTCCCCACAACCCTTCAGCCATTTGCCCAGCACTATTTTCTCTAGTGAAAACCCTTCATCCACTGGATGGATACATGAGCTATGGGGCAAAGTTAATAAAGATAATACCATAATCGTCGCATGATATATTTTCCCTGCAAACAAAAATAAATAAAAACCACTTTCCATTCCACGAAAATGGATGCGTACTTTTTCATGCATTTTTCCCAGAATTTTACTTTACACTGCACTCTTCTTTTTTGGTTACATTTTGTTGGGGAAAAACGATTTATTGTGGGATTTATAACACGAAAAACATTCGTCAAAGGTTTTTTATATGCGTTTTATTCTTGGTAAACTTCCTGAAGGAACTTTCTGGCGAGCAATTTGATTAACAAGTTATTTGCCGAAACGATTTATGGCACAATTTTTGTGTAAAGAATTTCGACGAATTCATATTTAAATGTTTATGCATTTTTCCACAGAAAAATTGGTAGATAAACCTGGTTTTTTTTTTGCACAATTCTTGGAATTGATGCTTCAAAAACCTTATCGATATTTTTTAAATTTTACTCAATTTTTGTTTTATGGGAAATACATGGAAACATTTAAAAATCTTTAAGTTACATTTGAAAAGTACATAAAAATCATAATAATAGTAATAATAAATTTAGGAAAAATATATAATAAAACCAATAAATGCTCTTTCTTTATGGTCAATCAGCAGTTGTAGAAGAGTATTCCCCTTTTCTCTGAGAGACTCGTTGCCTCTCACCACGCTCAAGCCTTTGTTTTTGTATCAAATGGCTGGGAAAAGTTTTGGCGCATTGTTCAATGGTTTGTTTTTGTGTGCGTGTATGTGTGTGTGTTTTGGCTCCATTAAATGGTTTGTGGTGTGGCCAGTGGTGCATGCTACGTGCTGCTGTGTGTTCCGGTGCTTGCAACATCAATGTTATTGTTGAGAGAATTTGCATAATTGAGTAGCCACCATAATTCCGCCGCCAGTCAAATCGTTTCATTGCAAATATCAAATATTTTGCATATATTATTTACGTTCATTCCTCAATGGAATTGTGGCATGTGGCATCAACATAGATGGGTCTCAATTGCAACAGACGCAAACTCGAATACAAAATTCATGCTTCGTCATGCAATTAGCCATCGCGTGCTCCCATTCGGGCTTCCATTCCAGAAGTTTTTACCGCCTCCCCCTTTTGTACATTCGATGGATGGGATTAAGCCATCAAACGCGAGTGTCAATCAAAATGAATTGAAATGGATGCGCGGGGTGGGGATTACATGAACGGGGCAGGGGCTGCACAAGATCACAATTCCATACAGTACAAAATATAGCCAGAGTTTATTCCTGGATTTAAATTGGCTTACATTCGCCGCTGTGAGTTCTGTGAAGATTTAGTCAGCAAATGTTTGATGTTTCTATGCATTTATTTCGGGTTCAACTAAGTTTCTGCATTGGTTTGGCCAGCTAAAAAAAATAATTTAAGATGGCATTTGCTGTGGGTTTGAGTTTGCTGTGAAAGGTTTAACATTTAACGCGAGGCAGAGTGGAAATAAAAACTCGGAACGGATGAGTTTTACAGCCACATCTTCCTTTTATTTCTTCTGTCACATGTCTGCCTTGACTCATGGGACTCTCGTGGGAGTCGCTATAGCAATGGGTGAAATATATTTAGTGTCCCTCCCTCCAAAGGGCAGTAAAATAAGCCAAACTTAGTTTATTTTATTTTTTTAAATATTCCAAAGTCAACTCCATTTTCCTTTTACCAAGCATTAAGCCATGTACAAAGATTTTAATGCTGCGTATCCCTTAAAATTCACGATACACCCATACACGTATGTGTGGCATGCAACATCGATCCACAAGCAATACTCATTGGCCCCGCAGCTTCACTCGATTGGCCCCAATAAAAGCAAATGAATTAAGCGCCTCGTCAGGCGTGTATTAAGGGCGAGATTTGTTGATGCCACGAGCGATGCGAAGCGATGCGATGCATTTAAATATTGAACATATTTAACATAAATAATGCGACAAGCAGCTTAACGCGTATTTTGCATCAAAAGCTCATTAAAATTTCATACGATTTCCCTTCGAGCGGGAAATAAATATAAACAGGCAAAGTGGAACAGGAAATGGGGTGGTGAGGGGAACACAGGGGAAGGGCAAAGCACATTCAAGTGTCAAGGAGCGAAAGGAGCAGCAGCAGCAGCACTCCACTGGATAATCAATCATTTGTGTTTTAACAGGCAAGCAGCCTTCGTTCTGCGAGTGTGTTCCTGTGTTTGCAACTCATTTGTAAGGTATTTGCCACCTGCAACAGTAACGCAAACACCACCACATATCCACCCGAAAAGAAAGACACACAGAGTGAGAGAGAGAGAGCACTTTCTGCTCCTCTATCTTTGATAAATGTCAAAACATTTACAGGCAGGTCTTTCCCCCCTTCCGAGGCTGCATAACAAATCAAACGTTTGACAGATGTCAGTGGAGGAGCGCAATCATTCGAGAGAGACGACCCTCCATGGGGTACGGGTGCGGGCACGGGTATGCCTGAGCTGGTGGGCACTCAGTGGAAAATATAATGGCTTTTGGGTATCATTTGTGCCACGCTCAGGCCACTCACTTTCAGGCCACTCTTTACGATTGTTGTGTGCGTGCAATTAATTAAATAATTTTATTTATTTATTTATGAGATACAGGAGGAACATACAGGGCACACAGGGAGCACAACACATGAGCACGCTGCCGTGGATGATAATTATATTTTCTACATTTAAGAGAAACTTCTCTGCGCGTCGCTTTGCTACTCCCTCTCCATCCTCCTTCTCCGTCATTCAATTAGCAAAGTCACGTGCCACACACACACACACACACAAACACACACAGAGCAGTAATAGAAGGCAACTAGGGGTTAAGCTGCTTAACTTCATTAGGCAATAAAACTCGCGCTTATTTCGGACGCCTGCCTGCAATTCCCCGGGCAATGAATGCGGATTGCGCTCCAAAGTGCGCTACAGTTTCTGGCATTTGTGTGCACAAGCCAGAAACGTCTGGAGAAGGGGCGTAGGTGTGTGTGTGTGTGGCATGTCTCTGTGGCATATGAGACGTTGATCTTGTGGGTAAAGAACAACATTTTTGTATATTCAGCGCCAGTTCCATTTGCGGGCAATCAAAAGCAAGAAAGAGAGCAAACAAAACAGGAAAGTGTGCAAATAGAATGGAATGAGAAATACGAAAGGGAAAACGCTACAGGTAACGAGACGATGTTGGATAGGAGAACACTGGAGAGTGATGCATGAGAGATCGGGCAACCCATTCCCAGGGCTAGCCAACGTTCTATTCTCACAGTTTTATTGTCATATATAAATTACAGCTGTTAATTCCCGATTGAGCCAAAAGAAGCAAAATAAATATGACCTCCATATGAAGAAGATTATGGCGCTGGTGAAGCTCACACGGCTCTCGTGATGTTTATCCAGCTCCCAGTCCAACCTTATACTGTGGTACGCCTTCTCTATATCTTTCCGTGTGGGCGGCGATTTAATTTTCATCCCGTCGTCGTTCTTAAGGTGCCGGTCCTGCAGAGACATCTACAACCAGAGAGCGGCCAGCCAGCAGCATTGTTTGCAGAAGGGCCAAGAAGACGTTCATTATTTTTTAATTTCCAAATTCCTTTTCGAAATGAATCTAATTTGGCAGATTGATCAAACTTGCTTAGCGTAGGTTCGGTTGTTCCATTTGTTCCACATTCCTCAAAACGATCAGGCAGTGGCAGTAACAGAGCAACAGCGCTGTTAACGCACCAGGTTAACAGCCTGCTAACGCTCTCAAATAACGGCCAGTTGTAGCGCACTGTAACCGCTCTCAGAGAGTGCTCATAGAACCGGTTCGATCGCTCTCTCGCGCGGTCTACGCTTCCAAGCTCGAATTTCGCCACAAACTTCTGTACTAATGCTCCCATAAGCGATACACGTGAGTGATTAACGTTGGGAGGGAGTCTGTTCCCATTTCTCGTGTGTTCTCTCAATTTTTCATTTCACATTTTGCATACCATTAAAGTTTTTCGCCAGCCTAGCACACAGCATAGGCGTTCGGCTTGCTCGTAAACACTAAACAACAATATCCATGAATATTTATCCTTGGGCATATAATTATCTGCCACGCACCTCCACACCTCCGCACACACACACTAAGTCATGCACATAGATACACGGCCTAGAAGCCTTAAGAATAAACAATTCCCAATGGGGCACAGAGGGCATAGTGGGCATAGGGGGCATAGGGGGCATAGTCGAGCTGTTAGTTAGGGCTAAAAGTGCCCCATTGTTTCCACACATTCATTCTCTCTGTCTCTCTCTGTGTGTTGTTGTTGTGTGTGTGTGTGTGTGTGTGTGTGTGTATCTAAGTGTTTGTGTGTCTTAAATTGCTTGGAATTTATGCATCCTGTCTGTGTCGGTGGGAAAAGGGCAGGAAGAACAGAGGAGTGCGAGTGCGAGTAGGAGAGTGCGGGATTTACTTGGGTTATCTGCGTGCGTCGGTCATAAGTCGAGCTCATTAGAAAAGCGTTAACACGCACACACACACAAACACACAATATTTCTGCGCGCATTTTCGCACATTTTCCAGACACCGTTTTAAAAGAAGAAAAGTGCACAAAAAAAGTGCAAAAACTCTAAAAAAAAAAAGAAAAATAATAATAAGCAAATGGCAAAAAGCCAGCAGATGGCTTGAGACATTTTCCTTTGCCTTTGCTGATGTTTATTTTTAATTGCAAGCAGCCCGTGAAACACGAAGGAATATAAGCAAGGAGGGGGGACAAGGACAACAAAGAGAGTGCCAAAGAGTTGGGGGGGCGCGGCGAGAACCTGCAGGATCGATCGTTCATGCCTTCTGTGTGAAACAACTAAAGACAGAGAGAGAAAGAGAGAAAGAGAGGCAGAGGAACTGCCAGAGGCAGGACGATGTAGATAGCAAGGACACTCCACCATTTTGACATTCCACGCAATGCAGGAAATGTAATTAAAGAATTTCCCTAATGCTGATAAATTTCATTTACTTTGCTTTTCCCGTTTCGAGAGTACCTGTACCTGTCGGGCCCCTCCCCCCGCCCAGCCACCCATGCTCGGGGCCCTTTCCCTTTTTGTCCTTTAGCGGCTTGTTTTTGATGAGTGCAATTTGTGGGCAATGCGAAGCGAAGTTTAAAAGCAAAACTTGGTCAATTAATTCAACAACGAGAACGATAGGGCCAAACAGTAGGGCACAACAATTCTGATGATGAAGACCACTCGAAGGATACGTTTGTGTCCCCACTGCTGCTTGTGGCACCGTTTCCTGTTGCGCATTGCGGACACAACACATGCTGTGCGAGGGAGGCAGGGCTCCGACTCGAACTTCCCCTTTGGGGGGGACAGAGAGACAGAAGGCTGGGAGACAAGTTTGTTGTGTAGCAAGGCACCGACCGTTGTAGCCTGCGGTCTTGCCTGTCCATTGAATTTAATGCCCCAGCTTAACTTTTCAACCACCCCAGCCATCCATCTGCCCCTGCCCCAGTGCCGGTGCCGGTGACTGTGCCTGTCCTGCCCAGTTGCTGCCCCTCAATGATGGACGTACGTGCCATGCATCCACAAGTCCATGCCACACACAAACACAAACACACACACACAGCCGCAGCTGTATATCATATTGCAACAGCAACAGCAATGAAAATAAGATAAAAAATAATTTGTCTCTTTTGATTTCTCAATACGAGAACGCAAAGGGTGCATCTCCGGCTGCTGAGTGCAGGGTTCAATTACGCTTTTAATTCCGGTTTTTAGTTGCTTTAAACTGGAAGGATAAACCCATCCACAACTCGATACACCACATGGCTGGGAGCTTATAATCGCTTTCTCGCGCTTAAACACCTTCTCGAACATAACCAGAATTGATTGCCAAAGAGAAACGCTGAAAGACCTGCTGCGCCAGGCGGAAGCTGCAAATACAAATTATTGCACTATGCCATGCTCCCTCGATCCAAAAACTAATAGGCGTATGTGCATATATGCACCCATTAGATTTCCTGTACAAATATTACGAGTATATTTGCCATTTTATTCAAACTAAAATTCATTCTTTAAGCCAAATAAATTATTTACCCCAAAAAAAAAGTTTCCTAGAAAATGTATTGATTTCTTTTTAGGCTGAAAAGCAAATATCTTTTGCTGCCAGACCAGAAACCAATGGTTTTATTCTCTCTACTTTTTTTCACAATGAAATTCAAATTTGGTTTTAATTGAAAACAATTGTTGCTGCCTGATATTTATTTGTTTTTGGTTTTATTTTTGTATTTTGCAAGCCATTCGATTGCTGTTCAATTATTAATTCGGTTTAAGGCTATCATGTCTTAGCGTTCTCTGTTCTCTTTTCATATAAATAATCGAAGCAAATAAATCAACTCGAAAGTAATTTTCTTGGAATTCTTGGGATGTTTTTTGTTTTGTTTTCTGTTGCTCTAAATATTTAAGAGATATCCCGCTGCTGCTGCTATCCGAGGATGCAGGATGGTCAATTGTTGTATTAATTTGAGAGAACATTTTAGCTGCAATTCGGAGACGATAAGCCCTGGCACAGACGCACACACATGCCACACATGCCGCATGACATTTGACAAGGGCTTAAGGGGGCGCAAAAGCTTTAAAGGCCATGGCTCTCATTGTTGCTGCTGCTCCCTATGCGTGTGCGTGTGTTAGTGTGTTGGAAGGGTGTAACCCCGCCCCCTTAGGGCCATAAAAGTTAAGATGGATTTTATTGGCAAGAATTGAGGGGCAGCCACACACACAAACACACACACAAAACTTTATTGGCACATAATTTGTTGAGCGATAGATAGAGCAGAGAGAGAGTGAGAGATAGAGTGGCGGACTGGACCGTTCTAGACCGGAGGCGTCACATTCGTCTGGGGAGTGCTAAGCGAAGGAAAAGCGGAAAAGCGATACACAGCAAGTACGTAACGGAAAGAGGAAATGCACAACAGAGCCGAAACAGATAAGCGGCTGAAACAACAGCAGCCGTAAGCCAATGCAACAGAGCGGAAGTGGGAGTGGAATTGGGGAGAAAGGAGACACACACAGAGAAAGAGAACGAGAGAACCGAAAATCTGCTTCCGTCGGGAGCCCACTTAAGTAGGCAGCACTTTTTGCTCGCTTTTGTTTCTGTTGCCCATTAAACGCACGGCATAGAGGGTATATTGGTGGTACCGCACAGTGGTTTTATTTCGTTTTTTTTGGCATAAAGTCAATATTTTGTTTGTTTAGTTATTTAACATTGTTTTTGACTTTTAATGTCTATATTTAATAATATTTAACTTTAGCATGTGTGAGCAACTCTACTCTGTAAGCGCGCTGTTAAAGTCAGCTGATTTTGTACCACATGTTATGTATGAAATTAAAGGGTAAAATTTTAAAACTTTGATTGCTTGTTTTCCACAAAATTTAAATGGATTGTTATGGAAAACAATTGTCCAGTTATTTAAAAATATAGTTGTGTCGATGTTATGTGTTTTTGTCCAATTGTGACGTGTTTTGCCTATATATAGTTTTGGAATGACCTTAACATATGGCAGCTATGTATATGAAATAGTGCTGCAAATCATATGAAACTTGGTAGAGTTTATGCCAAAAAAAAAACGGAAAAAACCACTGTGCAGCGGTAGAAGGCACCGAAAACCGAAAGACACAATACGAAACATTAAACCGCAACAAAAATAAAAGGAGAACTCACACACATTAACTTGAGGGAAAAACGCAAACATTATTCAGATTTATACACCATTTTTTCAGCAATCAGCAATTCTTTATCCCGAGCTTTTTACGCATCGAAAAAATAAACGCAAAGGCAAATCCTTTCCCTCTCTCTCTGTCCCTTACAACAAAAACGAAGAGCGGACGTTTGTGTTTGTAATTGCCGTTACAGTGCACTATGGGGAAAATTCCAAATTTTCGGGTATTAATTAATAACTTTTTAACTAAGCAAGATTTTTCGATGCGGTTTTTTGATTAATGTTATGTACACCCCTAGAAACATTTTTGGAAAAGTGGGCGTGTTACCGCCCACAGATTAAAAAAAAAAAAATTTTATTTTTTAATAATATTAAAAATAAAAATATCTTTATTAATATTTATTGACTATAATACTCCTTTATACATAAAAATAAAGTCTTACTTTTGGAAAAACTTAATTTCGATGAAATTCAGGAGCTAAAGAAACAATAGTTGATATTAATAGAAATTTTCTTAATTTTTCTTAATTCATCTTCGAAATCCTCAAAAGTTTGATATGTGCCTTCAATTTCACATAATAAGAGTATTTAAAAATAGATGGGAAGGGCAAGGCTTTTATGCTTGCTGCTTGAATCAACAAAGAGACATTGCTCTTGAGTTTTCATAGAGCTGCTGCTTGTTTTTGTTAGCTCCTACTCCTTTCAACAAGTAAACCAACTTTGGATGACCAATTTGTCGATTATTGTTCCTATTTGAGTAGCATTTGCATAATTTTTCTGTGCTCATTAACCAATTTTAATGCTTTTTCAAAATTTTTTTTGTTCCGCATTCCTTTTTTCTATTTTGCATACAAAAGTTGGCAAAAAATTTGAGTTTTGCTTTTAAATATAAAACATGTCTTAAAACATGAACGTTTTTATTAAATCTACTCTTAAAAAAATCAAGAAAAGCAATTTCTTGGTTAGATTTGCCTTTTTCCTTGACCCATACATCAAACCGATCCGCGATTGAAAACTCGAAGTCCCTTGCAAAAAACTAATTTGCGCAGTTAGTGCGGAAAAGTGCACATTGAGACAAAATGCCTTTAAATCAAAATTAATAGTTCTACGACATACAATTGGACGTACACTTATGGACCCTTCTGGACGTTTTATATGTCTCCACGAACTTGAAATATATTTCCAAGAAATGTGCTTTAAGAACGTTTTCTACGTTTACAAAATATTAATAGAACACGCACAACTACATAGTATTAGTACATCCATTACATAGTTAAAACCCGTGTGATTGCTATCCTTTTTAAATTTCACAAAAAGAATGTTTCGCGTTTGAATAGTGGCATTTTGAAAATAGGCTGCACAAATATTGTAATCTTAAAGCAAGTGCTTTTCTACAGCAACAGCTGACTTTAACAGCTGTTATACTTAACAGTGTTCTGTTAAATAACATTTTGGTATGGGACTTTACAGATTGAAGTTTTCTTAATATGTTACTAAAATAAAACAACCAATTTTAATACTTTGAGAAAATGACTAAATACCCGAAAAATGGGAATTTTCCCCATAGTGCAGTGGGAAGAGAGAGAGAGAGAGAGTTAAAGGGTAGATGCTGATCATGTAGAATGTATTTAAAAATGTAAATGCAAGTAGAACTCTACGCATGTATGCTACATGACGCTTTTACATAATGTAGAATGTAATTAAGCCGCTCAAACGAGGTAGAATGCATGCAAAATGGAATAGTTTGTGAAATATTTAAAAAAAAACAATAAAATAAAAAATAATATTAATATTTTTTCCAACCAATATACATATATGAAAAGCAGTTACTTCCAAGTCGGTACAAAAACTGCGAGTGCAGTGATACTGCTTGCTTTTTGACTCAAACTTCAGCCGTTCAATGGGAAACCCGAACTATGTTCAATCCCCAGCACTCGTCGATCGAGGAGTTGGGGGGGAGGGTGGCGACCAGCAAAAGCAAAGAATGAACGAATGAAAAGAAAAGCAAACGAATGCTGAACAAATGATTCGCCCTACCCTGGCAGGGGTTTTTGAATGCAAATACGCAAATTGCAGCCGCACACAGCCAACAGACCATCGAACCTAACGAGTACCAAAAAAACCAACAACAACAAAAAACCAGGGAATTAGTCGTGACCACGCTGAGAGCCTATGCTGTGTGTACTTTTGGCCATTTGTACCAGGTGGACAAAATCCCTTCAACCCAAAACAAAGGCCATTAAAAACGGGGCCAAAACCATTCCCAAAAAGGGGCAGAGTGGGTAAAGAGTGTCGTGCAAAGGTGGGTGGCATAAGAGGCGAGGGTTTCGGCCCAAACCGTCAACGAATCCGAAACACACAGAGGCGTAAAAACAGCGACAAAATCTCAGCGGACTTGCCAACAAAAAGGCTTAGCTAATGACAATTTAAGGATTTTCTCTGATTTGGTATTAGCATAAATTTACTCCAAGTCCGTGGTGCAAAAGGGTAAGGTGCAGTGGCAGAGGTGGCTGCTAATGCGAAAGTTGTTTCGTCCCCACCCACACGAAACTCCTTTCCCCGTCTCGCATTCGTGCAAATCTTTTGCGAATCTCAATGCCGAACAGTAACAAAACGAAATTCGGTGGCAAATAATATTGCAAGTGTCTGGGCGCTGGGCATACCCCAGGTTTGCATTTGTCGTTTGGTTATGGGAAATTTGCACCGCGAAACACATGGCATAGGAATGGCATGCAGTGGAACAGTGGAACAGAGGCATTCCTTCGATATGGGTACCCTTGGAGATATAGAAAGCCTCCAAATAGTGGCACTTCCCCTGCCGTAGGCAGAGTATAGGAACAATCACACATCACACAGGCGAAAACATAAATGTTCCGAGTTGTTTTCTGCACACACACACACACACACACATAAAGCTTAATGTGAAAAATGTATGTATGCCTGTGCCTGTGTGGGTTTTCGTTTCGTTTCGTTTTCTTTTATTTTGTTTTGTTCTCTTTTCAAAAATATATATATGTATGTTTATTAAATATGTATGTACATGTGTACGCACATCCCTGCAGTTCTGGCAGTCACCTCATGAAAAAATTCATATGAAAAATTTTTCGACGTCGACTTCTCTGCCGTTGACGACGTCGACGTCAGCAGAGAATTTTTCCAAGCTTCACTGCTGCTAACCGAAACGGATGTGTAAGAAAGAGAAGCAGATATCCATAGATTTCCCTCTCCCTCTTACTTCTAATTTTCGGGTGCCTTCGTTCGACTCTCACTCTTCTACTCTCGCCCCTTCTCACTCTTTGTTCTCACTGTTCCATTATGCCAGAGTCAAAAGCATATTTTTGGTAAAAAGTAGTAGTGTTTTTTTTGCAGGTTTCACGATTAACTAATTCAGGTAAGTGAACTAAGTGAAAACAGTGCGCGTTTCTACATAAGTTTAAGTGTTACTTGGGTTTTAATAAAATCTAAAATGCAGAAAGCAGAATGCAACACAAAATACGTCTAGAACATTCTAAAAATGTGTTAGCCGAGTGCGTCGCACATAGGAGCCTCAGCGGAAGGGGGGTGACAAAAGTCAAAGAATTTAATGAGCGCTTTGGATAAAATGAATAAACTCATCTATATTTTCCAGACTTCCTATAGTACATAATTTGAAAAGTCACTGGTGACTTCCTATAGGACATGCTTTGAAGTTTCACGGGTGATTTCACCTATGTCTCATACGTATAAGTCAAGTCATGAAATCAAGGGTGAATTCGGTGAAAATGTCATATGAAGGTGTCACTGGTGAATTGGCGGACATCCCATACAAAATTCATATGGAGTTTCACTAGGGAGTCACCACAGGACAGGGACATTGTCACGAGTGATTCACCGAATGAATCACGAGTGACAAATGAATTTTGGTACTGCAGGGATATAACACCTTGGTGACATATGCCAACTTACGACAATGACATGCGAAACATCAGCAGCGAGCAACCACAGAAGCCGCAAGACCCACAAAACCCCACAGAGCCAACCGACACGTCGCGACGGTACGGACCCCTGGATCCCTGGATCCCCGGTGGTGTAGTGGTGGCATTGCGCTGTGGCAAATGCTCGGAAAAGTGCGGCGGCAATGGGCAGAGTGCCCATTGGTTGGAAACGGTGGAAAAGTGTTCCTTGAAACGAAAGCAATTATCGGAGCAGATATCCAAATGCCGACAAACGTTGGGCATTTATCGCCCTGTAACAGCTTCCGTGCATCACAAAGTTATGGCAACACTTTTTCAATCCACTCCCCGACATTAAAAGTCAAACATTTTTATAGATTCGAAAGCGTTAACAGTTCATTTCCATTTATCCCAAACACTTGATGGCAAATACCCGCATCCCCGTGACATGCTCCGCTTCTGAGCAACATCTGTGTGTGGCTGTAGCCCATGCCTATAAAAAGAAAAGTCACACACATAAAAAAAAAGAAACCTACACACCAAAAATACGAAAAAATAAAATAAAATAAAGCACAAAAATCAGCAGCAAATGTTTACGATTTCATGGCCATGTTTCCCGACTTTTCTACACTTTCTTTGCTGCTGCTGCCAGCCGGCAGCGGCGCGCCGTTGGGAGTGCGAGTATGTTGAGCGAGTCCAAATGCAGAGCAAAAGCTGGGATAAGCCCTCATAAAACACACGGAAGAACAGCCCGGGGACTGGGACTATGACCGGGAGCAAAGCCCTGGGCTCTGGCCAAAGTGAAAATCCTAGAAATAAAGCCAAAATCTCGACATAAGTTTGCTGACGATTGGTGTTTTTTTTTTTCTTCTGCTCTTTTTTAGTATTCGGGTGGGAAGGGTATAGCGGGTACAAAGCAGAGCGAAGGGATTTGAAAGATTTCTGTGATCAGAAGAGATGGAGAAGCGCCAGACTAGGCGTCCGCATCGGATCCTTCTGCATTCCATCAGACAGCCTGTGCTTTGCATACAGATCAAGCCAAGCCAAGCCTAAAGGAAGAACCCAACAGGTGGGGTTTCGCCTGATTAATGGGTATCCCTCAAGTCCTTATGGCAACTCTCTCACTTTTTGTTGTCAAATGCAAAATATGTCGCCCTGCAAAAATTCACAGGGAAATATTCTGGCTGCCTGGAATGCCCAAATGATAAATGCAATTCGTATAAATGTCACGGGGCGCCCGGGATGAGGCAGGCAAATGTGGCCTCAAGTGGAAGCTACTTTGCCCCGAGACACGGCACGCTGCCCCCCATTCAAAATCGAGCACCCCGAAAACATTAGGCCAAAGTCATAAAACAAGAGCAGGGAAAAAGCGATGTGTTTTTTTTTTGTTCTGTGTTTCTGTGTGTTGTTTTTGTCGTAGGCGTCCGGGAGGAAATAAAAATGTAAATGTAACCAGAGTCCAGCAAATGAAATTATAACAGCAATGGCTGGGAGGGCGCGGCGGCGACGGGGGGCCATAGACCCATTCAAACTTTCGTTATACGCAACAACAAAAAATGCGAGCTGGCGAGCCGGGATAAATGGAGGAACTAAATGAATTGCGAGTGGCAATAAAATTGAGTGCAGTTGCCGAAACAAGAACGAAATACATAATACGAAAAATCACCAAAAAAAAAAAGCAAAATGAAAATGTTTGTCAAGCACGCCAGTGCTGGGGATCCGAATATTCCTCAATCTTGACCGCAATGCTGCCAAATGGTTGGGTCATAAAGCGAACGAACCTCCCCCCATCCACCCCATAAAGCCAACGAATCCTTCCCAAACCGCCTCGCATCCCCAAAACCAAGAAACAAAAATCCCAAAGCCAAAAGTCGCAAATGAAAACGAAAATAAAATATGTACATGCACATAATTTAAATAGGAACCGCAGCAGAGCGGTAAAATCTGAGGGAAGAAGCAGAAGTCTGCTCTAAAGCGTACCCATCCAAGGTCAGCAAAATTGTTGGGACCAATTAGAACCTGAGGTTGGCTCTGTGGCCGGACTCTGGGACTCTTCTGAATGGAATTGATTTGCTGCTAAAGTGCGAGTACGAGTAACTAAATAAATCAAAAACAAAAGCGGGCAGCGGGCCTGAGAAGGCCGAGAAAAGGAAATTCAATAGGGTTGGGTTGGGGTTGGGGTTGGGCATGGGGCTGGGTATGGGATGAAGTGCTCAGAGGGATATTTGTAAGCATCGGACAAAAATCCTCGAGTTCGCTCGATGAGATTGAAACGAATGTGTCCGTTCAGTGTCCGTTCAATTGTGGGACATTTGCGCAGCGAATCAATTGTGCAATTATTTTTAGTATCTCGAATTTTTTGCGGTAGTGTCTTTTGAGAAAGTATCTCCTGGGAAATGACATACGAGCATCTACTTTAGATGCAACTCCTTCAGAGATATACTCAGTGGACGTATCTCCTTTGCAAGCATCTCATTTAAAAGTATCTACTGTAGGAGTATCTCCTTTGAAAGTATCCCCAGTAAACGTGTCTCCTTTAGAAGTATTAACTGTACAAATATCTCCTATATATGTATCTACTCCCACCCTGAGCATAATCTTCTTCGGAAATATATCTTTTGTTTAAGTATCTTTATCTATAAATTTAGACCGATCTTTTGTAGAAGTATTTTCTTTGGATTTATCTCTTCGATGTAGGTATCTTTAGGAGGTAATTCCTTTACTTTCTTAAATTCTTTGTGCTTGATTTCGCTATGAAAATAAACTTTAAAAAATTTAAACGAATTTTCCATTACATTTTCGACATTTATTTAATCAAATAATATTGTTCTATGCTCCCCCGCCAGAGAGCAAATAAATGTCTTAGGAAATGCCAAAAAGCGAGAGGAAGAGTGCGAGAAATAATAAGAGAAGATTAATAATAATAATAAAAATGCGTTTTTTCGTTGTTTTAGTTTTTTTGTTTTTGGTTTGTTTGCTGCATGGACATTCCTCTTGCTGGCACTCACAATGACCGCATCAGCGAGGACCTCTGGCCCTAGCCGAGTCCCAGCCAGAGCCCTGGCCCAATCCTTTTGCGCTTCGAAAGGGTTCCGTCCCCTTCTGTCACCCATTCGGTGGTGGTCCGTTGGACGCATTTTGTTTGCTCTGGATGCCAAAGGACTTGACGGCGTCAAATTTATGGGGCTTGACTTTCGCTCTGTTGGCATTCCGCGCCAGAATGCAGCACCATTGTCAATATGCCCCCTACAACACTCCACAATCCACTGTCCCAGTCGCCCAAACACCACACCACACCCTCCCCTCCCATTTCCCATTTGCCCCATCCCCATTACCATTACCGACTGCCTCTTAAAAGCATTCCACAACATTTTTGGCGGGCGACAAATTTTAGTGCCAAAAATAGTGCCATTGAAGAGAGCCAGAAATGCATAAAAATCAAACAACATAAAAACTAAATAAAAACAGCATCAAATCACTTGAAGGATGTTTGACGGCGGGGCGGGCAAGAGTAGGGGGCTGCAGGAGGTCCTTGAAGTACTCCAAGCCTCCGCACTAATTAGTTTACAGATGGGGCGGGGAAAAACGCAAGAGCAAGCAGGAAAAGCAGAAGCCGCAAAAAAAAAAGAATAGAATAGAAGGCAAGAGAAAACATTAAGAATAAAATAAAAATAAACAAATGCCAGAGACCTATTTGGGGAATACACTTGCAAAGGGCAGAGTGAGTGTCTCTGTGATAGATCAATAGATCTCTGAATATATATTTTAATTTTGCTGAAAGAATATAAAAAATTGCTACTTGTAAAGTTTTTGGTTATATTTTCTTAGGTTTTTTTTAATAAATATAAATAATATTATTATTATTATTTTATTATTATTATTATATTATTATTATTATTTTATTATTATTATTATTTTATTGTTATTATTATATTATTATATAAATATAAAAATTAAATATTGCATAGAAGATATATTTAACGCTAATTCAGCAAATTTAACATTATAAGAATTTCCTGTACCAATATCCTTTACCTAAACTATAAAAAATAATATCTACAACAAGGCAACAAGGTCTTCCCTTTGGATTTAGAATATTCATAAAATATCTACGAAAACTCTCAGCATTAAAGAGAACATTTACTTGAAGATATCTCCCATCAAATAATTAAAAGCACACATAGAGGATTGGCACAGAGAAAAGGAAACGAACTGAATGGCGAGGAGGGCAAGCTCCTGCCACAATTAAATCTGGAGATTGTAGCCAAATGATGATTACATTGCCAGTGTAACCCAACGCTCGATGAAATAAAAATAATGCTCGGCAAAGTTTAAATACAAAACTAGAATACCCCCTGGTTAGGGCATGATAAATCAATGACAGATGATTGCTGGAGCAGACAGCCAAGCAACATTCAAGAGTGCAACACAGTTGGCAGAAGAATAAGTGAATGCTGGATGTACATTTACATATATATATGCGCGAGTATATACGCATAAAGTACTATTTGCATGCTTAGCATTTTAAACATTTCTCTCTCTCTCAGTTGATTCGTTTATTTGTTACGCGAGCCCCAAAAGTGCTTTGGAGAAATGAAGAATGCAGCGGGCGAGCAATTTAGTTTAGTTCATCCCCTGCCCAACTTCCCCATTCGGGAGGATAAGTAAAGTCTTCTTTCTGCTTATATTTCTGTTGCTGTGGTGCCTGCCTGCTTTTGACTGTTTTACAAATTGAAAAACTAAATTAAACGCACAGAAACGTGGCTGATATTTTCGCATGGAAATTCAATTCGTGTGAAACCGCACACACACACAAAAAAAAAAATGTCATTTGCCACATTTCTGCTTTAATTAAATTAAAGAAGATGAAAGACATTTTGCACATGGATTTAATTTAGATAGTTTTCATGTCTAACGCTTTAATGTTTGGTAATTAAATGAATGAATCTTGAGTCTTGGCTTAAAACTATAAAGATTCAAAAACAAAATTAAAAGAAAAAGACTTTTGAAAAGCCCAAAAGAACAGAAGGGAAATAAATATAACTAGCGCCTTCAACAGCAGAGGCCCATGACCATGACAGGCCCCCTTCCCCCTAAATATTGTGTGAATATACTGAATATACCTTTCCCCATGGGCATGCACATGTTTTAATTATGTAGATAAATCCTTTGGGGAATTTACCTAGTAGCTAGCAGCTATATGTTAATTATATTCCATTAACAGCTTCAAGCCGATCAAAGCAGAACACACTGTCTCTGCCTCTGTCTCTCCCACAAAACCACCTGTCCCATGCTCCTCCTCGGGGATTATGGCCCTAGACGCGACTCTTTCTATTATAATGAGAGTTGTGCATATCGTACTTTATGCTAGGCTTGCTTTAAATTGTAATATACAATTACATTCACGTAGCTGATGACAATACTCACATAATACTGTACACAACATCTATCTATGCTCCTTGGGCTTTCAAAACAAGGGCCTTTACTCGCACACCATAATCGTTCTATGCTCCTCTCGCTCTTATCTGGAAGCTTAATTGAGATTCACTTCAAGCTTACATCACTATAGACCTCTCCTTCTCTCTTGTACATTCTACGCACAGAATTAGAGCTAACACAGCTATGCTCCTCTCGCTCTAGGCTTTACAATTGTGAACCAAAGTCGAATGTAACACAACTAAACACGTGTCGCTCTGTCTTGTATATTATAAGCCCAAAATTGTAGATGTAAAATTCTACTCCCCTTCCTTCAGTTCACGTTCTTCTCACTCACCTTATCGGGGGATCTCTCTCTGT
The DNA here is from genome assembly GCA_018150905.1 of Drosophila ambigua. Classification (NCBI taxonomy): domain Eukaryota; kingdom Metazoa; phylum Arthropoda; class Insecta; order Diptera; family Drosophilidae; genus Drosophila; species Drosophila ambigua. The sequence goes on along the minus strand of JAECWS010000151.1, from coordinate 1,079,162 downwards.
CTCTCTCTGTCTCTCACTGTCTCTATATTAACAGCAGTTTTCTTAATAATTTCACTTGTCGTTTTTGTCTTTGTGGTTTTAATTCAAATGTCTTAGCAGGCCGAGTAAGTGCACAATTGACCAAAACTTTAGTTGTTAACTAACATTAAACACGTCACAAAAGATCACATGAGAAAAAAAAATACGACCAAAAATGGTGCATGCTTAAAACCGTTACACGCGAGGCGATTTGAAAACACGTCTACCGTTATGGCGGGTATTCGTACTCGTATTCGCTTTTGTTTGGTCCTTTCGGATGCTCCTTGGTCCTGCTGTGTGGTGCGCTGCTTGCGCCGTTGGCAAGCGAACGCTGGCGTTGTCAATGCTGAACTGTTGGCTGCTACTTGTGGCATTCATCGTCCTCTGGATGCCAACGCAAAAAATAAGAAGAGCAGAACGAAAAAAAGAAGAAAAACAACCGACACACACGCATAGAAGAGGCGCCACAGCAGCAGCAGGCAGGCAGGCAGGCAGCAGCAGCAGCAACAGAGGCGCCACACGAGCAACAATGTGGATGTCGTGCCGTGGTCGTGGTCGTGTCGTGTCAACTCGTTTGTCCCCCTCTTTTGGATGCCAGTTCATTTCGTTTGATTCACTGCCGAATTCGCCTGCCGCTGCAAAATTCGTCTTCTGGGTAACGGGAAAGCACAAGCTCCAGCAGACTCTCTCCTCTCTCAACGTCTGGCTCTCTCACTCTCTCGCTGCAAACAAAAAGCCGGCTTCAACGCGGGAGCGTAAGGCGTACAGCTGCTCTCTTTCGCTCTCTGTGCTTTACCGGTGCATTGGCAAGGCCCAATGGGCGTAAGGTGATGCAAAACTTAGGTGGAATAACGTCACAGGTGCCTGAACTGGAATGCAAGTGCAGAAACCACAACCTACATATGTATGTACATTGAACATGTATGTATCAGAGCGCGCAAAAATTAGAAAAATTATATCAAATTTTACCAAAATAAACTATAGAAAAATCTGTGTGGGCTAAAGCTCTCTGGAAAAGTTGGTTTTCCTTATCCAATCAAGTCTTCCTTCATGTTGCATCTGCATCTGAATCCCCAGAGGAAATAATTTAGAAAGTTAGCATAATGACGTCACAGCAGTGAGCAGAGCTCTGCCCTACACCCTACAATATACACCATGGTGAGCGTGTCCGTGTGTCCACTCTTTGGCACAGTCCTGTCGAAGAGTATTCAAATAATCTTTCCATTTGTTTTGGTTTTTTTTGTTGTATTTTTTAATTAATTCATAATAAAAGTTTCTATTTTTCGGTTTTTTGTTTTGTTTGTTTGTTTGTTTCGACGCTTAGCTAATATATTTTTATTATATATTATTTATATGTATATCTACAATAGTTATTAGCATTATCATTAATAAACTGTTTTTGTGTTTTTTCTTTTGTTTGTTTGTATTATTTTTTTTTTTTGCTTAGGTTCATTCCGCTTTCTTATGTGGATTTGTGTGGTGTGGTGTTGTGTGGGTTTTTTCGACAAGTTTTACGATTTTTAAGATTAGAGAAAACACCAGGAAAAATTAATATTCTCTTCAAACCGAGCGCTGACGGCGCTGCCCCACCCCTCCTCCCTATTCGATTGCTTAAATAACCAAAAAAAATAAAATAAAGAAGTAAAGAAGTGCTTTGTTTATAAATATGTATATATAGCGGAATATCTATATATTCATTTAGGCGTACATATAAAGTTTTGTTTAGGCTTAAATTTAAGGTTATCCAAAAAAAATTACACTAAAAAAAGATAATTATACATAATTATGCGGGAAATTGAAAGGGAAAAAAATAATATAGTAGTGCTATATACTTAAGATACAATTTGTAGCATCATAAAATAGTAAACTTAAGTAATAAGAAAATTTTGATGGGATGGGTGATGGGCAGGGTGGGGGAACGTGTGGCGTGTGGCATGTGGCATGTGTGTGTGTGTGTGTCTGGATAGTGTAGCGTGTGTTTGTTTGTGTATGTAAGTGTGGGATCTCTAATAACTATAGACAATTTCCATCCTTAAATTGTTGAACATCGGGGTAAAACCATTGCACTTATCAAGAGCAATCATCCATATCCTTTCATCATCCATCAATAACGATTCCCGAAAAAACAAACGAAACATCTCTCTGTCTCTCTCTCTCTCTACATCTCTGGGATATTGCATTTCAAATAAATATTAATCATTTGTTTAAACAGTTTGGTCAAAGCTGAACCGAACAGCTTGGTGTTTTCTTTGTTATTTTTTAGTTTGTTTTTTTGTTTTTGTTTGTTGTTGATTTGGGTTTATATGGGGCGGGAAACATAAAAGTGTTTCCCCCCGTTGCATTCCTCAAGCTGTTCTACAAAATTACTTGGTAGAGAAGCAGAGAACACAGGTCCTAGTTGTTGCATGTAGTTCTCCCTTCTCCTGTGTGAATCTTTTATTTGTTTTTTGTTTTGTTTTTTTCCTGCTAACGAAGGCTGAAAGCGTGTGGAGGATTCGACTTGTTAGACTTGACTCGCATTTTGGTTGTGTGTGTGTCCATCATATCATCATCATCATCATTATTATGTTCATACAATATATAAATGTAGATGCTGCCTTTTGTTTTTGTAAATATACAATCTTTATATACTCTATATATATATATATATGTATATATCATTTGTATGTAGTTTAATTTTAGCTTTTTATTGCAGTTGAGTATACTATGTTGACTTTTTGTTGGTGTTCTGTTTCTGTTGTTGTTTTTGTTGGTGTTTTGTTGGTGTTTTTATCTTCGATTCAATTCGATTTTGAGGCTATATCTCTATTGCTTCTTAATTGGTTTTCCATTTGTATATTGTAGTCATCTTACTTTCATTTTATGGTTTGTTGGTGTTGGTTGGTGATTTTTGTTGAGTTTCCTTTCTTCCGCTCCTTTGCTTCATTGTTTTTTATTTTTTAATTTATTATTTAATTTACCTTTGCTTGCTAATTATAAATTATGTTTTAGTGTTTTGTTGCAGTTGGTTTTTCATCATCTTGTTGTTGAACAGCTTGTTGTTTTTTTCTGTTTGCATCTTGTTGTTGAACAGCTTATTTGTTGTTGTTGTTGAACATTTCTTTACTCGTTGTTGGTGTTGTTGTAGAGCTTTGCATTTCTTTCACTCATTGTGGATCCCTTGCGCTGCAGCCGAGAGCTGTAAAATAGTGTCTCCATTGTGCTGCTGCCACCCACAACAGAGACACATGAGGGTTCTCCCGCGGCTCACAAGAGAGGCGGATCCATTGTGTGCTTTTTTTGCTTTTGGGGCTGGCGAGTGATGCGTCGCCTTGTGGGTAGAATCGAGTCGAGTTGAAGAGCAGAGCAGCAGGATGAACGTGTGTGTGAGAGTCCTGGTGTCATTGGTGGCCGCCTCCCCCACCCGCAGTCACCAGCGTAGTCCCCACATCACCGTCAAAATGGAATACGGGGGAGGCGCTGCTGCTGGGTGGGGTTCTGGGCGTATCATCAACACATCATCGCAATCATCATCAGCTGCGCCAGAATATGCTCTTTTTGAGCCTGACAGACAGCTTGCGATGCACGCGCAGCCTAACCTGCTCCTGATCCTAAGTATCGTCAGACATGAACGCGTTCTGAGTCTTCGACTCCTCAATCCGGCGGATCTGCTGCCGCAGATACATGATTCTGTGAAGCAACAAAAACCAAACGGATATAAAGAGACTGTCTATTGTTTTGGGGGGGTGGCGGCACTCACTTCTGTTCCTGGAGTGTGGCATTGATCTCAGTGCTGCGCACTAGACTGCGGGCGCATTTCAGTTCCGCGCAAATTCTCGTGCAGGTAATATCCCCGAACAGATGCGTATCCTCGCAGCATTTTTGCGCCTGCAACAAGGTACCAAAATGAATCACAAATGCTCAACCAGAGACGTGGAGATGGGAACGGGCAGGGATGGGGGTTAAATCAAATGGTTAGCAGGAGTCAAATCAAAATAGAAATATGTTCATGTGTTATTGTACGACCATATCCTACCTCAAAGCTTACCTGACGCTCCAGTATCTCAGCCTGCCAGTTGGTCACATGCGCAATCAAATCAGCGCGAAAGTATTTCGCCAACTTTGGCGATATCTCCGGCCCCCGGAGATTGGCCGCCTGCACCGAGGAGCCCACACAGCTCTGCAATGAGCTAAGTGCGCCCGATGCCCCATCCACTACATGGATGAACGAAATCGAGAGTGAAATTTAGTTTAGGGGGAATTATTGGGCATCAATCACGCCGATTCACTTACACTTTCGCTGCTGTTGGGCCTGTTGCGCCGCCTGCTGTTGCTGCTGGACTGAGGCCTGAGCCACAGCAAGGGCTGCCGCTGCCATTGTGGCGGCCATCGCCACCTGTTGCTGCTGCTGTTGTTGTTCTAAAGCTGAGCTTAAATCTAGTTCCATGGTTGGTGTGGGCGGCCCGCCATCGCCAAGGGACATGACCCCCGCCACACTGTTGCTGCCCATTGAGGTGATCACACTGATCCCACTGACGGCACCCAGGCCGGGCACAATGTTTTGGCTGCTACCATTACCGCCGCCGCCGCCGCCTGGCGTTGCCGGTGAGACGCCGCCATCGACAACAGTCTTTATCGGGCCATAGGTCGCCTGGCAGGTATATGAATTTCCAATAATGCTGGCCATATTGGCGGCATTCACAACCGTTCCGGTGTTCGTAATGCCCACAATCGTTGGTATGGGACTCTTGGTGTAATTCAGCGGGGGCGATAGATTGTGATGGGGATGCGACATGTACAGCGGCGAATTGATGCTGTTATTGTCCCTGCAAGCAAAGGAAAGTTCAGCATTGGAGACGCGTAGCACTGACGGGCAGCAGACATACCTTAAGCTGTTTAAACTATTGCCGGTGACTGAATTATTGACCGAGTTGTAGGCATGATTCACCAATGCATCGGACCCTGATGCATTCACAGACGAGTTGTGTTGGCCATGGTCGTGCACGCTCATGCCCAAATGCATCTTCTGGCGTCCCTTGCTGCCGCTGCCGCCGCCGCCGCCGCCAGGCGGCAACGGTGCATTCGAGTTTAGGTGATGCTGGTGTTGATGCTGCTGCTGGTGGGGATCCTGATTCGACAGCGTTGGCACAGTCGTCTAAAAAAGTCAATTATCAGCTTGTTGAAAGCAAAAGCAGGTGACAAGCTTACGCTGGAGGTGGAGCCTATGTGGCCAACAACTGAGTTTCTAAGGCTGCTGCTGTTGCTGCTGCTATTGGCAATGCTTGGCGGCACCGAGGAGAGTCCGCTGGTGGGCAGCATGGTGGCGCCGGTTACGGGTCCCCCGCCCGGCCCACCGCCACTGTAGTGCATCGCAGCTGCTGCCGCTGCTGCTGCTGCTGCAGCTGCTGCTCCGCTCATTGGCGCTCCGCCAGCTCCCGAGGAGCTGCCCGTATTTGGATGTGAGGCCAACCGTGGCAGTGCATTGCCCATGGGTTGATCCATTGTTGCATTGCTGCCATTGCCACCACCGCCACCGCCGCCTCCTCCTCCGCCTCCTCCTCCGCTCATCCCGGTGCCGCCATGCGTGGTGGGGGTGCCGCTCAAGGAATAGCTGGCCTCTGAGGTGGGCGTCGAATCGCCGCTAATATCCATGTCAGCATTCTCGTTATGTCGACCTGTTGTTTGGTCAGAGACTTGCATGAGAAACGTAATCCTGCATTAAGTTTCGGGCCCAAACATACCGTCCAAACGTCTCCGATGACTCGGCGGGCCCACATCATCATTGTAGCTCCATCTCAGTCGTGTATTATCCCGCGAAGAATTGGAATGTTTGTATGCTGTCCGAACGAGAGTGAGAAAGCGAAGCGAATCGAATCAATCAAATCAATCCTGGAAATGCATTAACCCAAGCGAGAGAGAGAGAGACTTACTCGACCTGCTGAAGCGATCATCGCGATCTCGGTCCCGTTCCTTATCGCGATAGTCCTTCTCCCTGTGCTGGTCACGGGGCAAATTCCTAAACACAGATAAATATACAGATTGATTATAGGGAAAGGTGCAAGAAGCAGGAGAAGCAGAGATTGAGATTGAGATTATGTTTACCTTTCTCTGTCCACCCATTCCTTTGGCTTCTCCCACTGAGAGATTTCCGTTTTGCAGTTGTAATAATACATTTTTCCTGCAAGAGAAAAACAAGCGGGAACACGTTTAGCACGAGGCATCGATCGCATCTGAGGCATCTATCGGTAAACTTACCCGACGAGCTGACATGTTCACTCCAGTCGCCATAACGCGCCGTACGCTCGCCCCTGTCGCTGCGATCGCGCTTGTCTTCGGAGACAGTGAGAGAGAGAGAAAGAAAATAAGCAAATCGCGGAACACAGGTTTCCAGTCTGTTAACTCACCTGCATATTTATCCTTCTTGTACATATCCCTGTCACGATCTGAGCCACGATCCCGCTTGTCGCGCATATCACGCAAATCACGATCCCTCTCCCGATCACGATCATCAGAGCCGGAACGTTTGTCGTTCTCGCGGGAGGAGCAAAGCTTGCCGCTGGCACCGCTGCCGCCGCCACCGCCACGACGATCCCTGTCATGATTGGTGCGATACGATTCCGAGTCCCGATCATTGCCACGTCGATCTCTTTTATCTGAATAGAAATCAGAGAAAATGAATCATGATGAAAATGCTTGGTAAGGAAAAGCCTGTAGCCGTAGCTTGTAGCCGCAGCCGATTACACTTACCGGAATATTTATCCTTCTTGTAGACATCACGATCCCGATCGCGCATCTTTTGTATGAAGCTGTATCGCTCGTTGCTACCGCCACGGCCGCCGCCGCCGCCACCACCGCCGTTGCCGCCGCCACCACCACCGCTGCCACTCCCCCGATGATCGCTGCGATCCCGCAGATCGTGTGATCTCGATGAGGGGGAATCAATGTCGGGCGATTGGGAGCGATAGCTGTTGCCATTGTTTAGTGGGCCGCCGCCGCCATTGCCGCTGTTGCTGCCGCCACCGGTGCCGCTGCCGCCGCCTCCACCTCCACCGCCACTGCCGCCCGGCGAGAGGTCGCGATCGCGATAATTGGAGGAACGATCACGTTCATAGTCGCGCTTTGAACTGCTGTACTTTGAGCTCTGCATTGATGGACAGATGGACAGAAGCAGAAGTGGGAGCAGAAGTGTTGGGGGGGGAGTAGAAGAAGTACATTGTCATATATAGATTGTTTTAGTCTGGGGTCTCTCTACAAAGCTGCGGATGGATGCGGATGCTCTAATGCACTGCTCTGATTACGTTTGTTTGCATCTTTTCTTCTTTCTTGATTAGTTGGTTAATTATTAATTATTAAGTTATGGCTGTATGGTTACGGTTGCGGCTTTTCTGCGTGGGGGGACGGGGGGTAAGTACTTTCGGTTAGTTGTCAAATCAAATAATAAATTCTACTTGAATGGTTTTAACTAATAGACTCATAAAATATATATTGTAGATATGGTGACAACAAAATAATACGGGTTACGGAGTAACGGAGAATGCAAGAAACAAAAAATGCATCTACTATTATTGCCAATTTGTGTTTTTGTTTTTGTTTTTCTTGTGAGAGAATTAATATATGTAATAGCCAATACGCCAATATATATGTATATAGAAAAAAGGAAATGACAGATTATTATCTTAGATTTATAGAGATAAATGATATGCAATTTGGTTGTGTTTTAAATTTTTGTTTTGCGTTTGTTTTATCGGTTTGTAAGTTTTCATTTTCGAATTTCTTTTCCACTGCAAAATGAAACGGTAAAAAACGTAGGAGCGAACGAAACTGGAACGGAACGAAATGGTAAACGAAACTCAATTTGCGTTGAAATTATAAAAATTCATACGAATTTTGTTTTTTTTGATTAAATATTTTGTTTTGGGCATTCTTTTTTTTTTGGTTTGTTTTTTTTTTTGTATGCTGTTGCTGCTGCTTCATCTTTGATTGCATCCTTCTCTACTTTTCTTCCTTCTGGCGGTGCTGCATATCCCGTTTAATCCTGTCTCTCCTTCTCACTCCCACTCTCTTCTCGCTCTCTCTCTCTCTCTGTCTATCCTCTGTCTGTACCGCTTTTACTTACATCTAGGCGGCAGAAGCCAACAGCTGACGTTGACATAGACGTCATTGCAGCTGCTGCGACGGCGCTCTTGCTGCTGCTGCTGCCGCTAACGCTGCTGCTGCTGCAGTTTGCTGCCGCTGCCACCGAGAGAGACAAATCAACGGCCATGTTGTTGCTGTTGCTGCTGTTGATGTTGTTGTGATTGTGGTTGTGGCTGCCGCTGCTGCCGCTATTGCCCCTCATCGATGACTTGCTGCTCCTCTTGCCCAGGGGCCGCCTGATCCTGATCCTCGTCCTGGTCCTCGTCCTAAAGCTGATTAGGATATCAATGTTGTTGGATTTTTTATATAAACTTTGGATTTTTAAAACCGCAGAGTAAGCTCTGCTTTCCGTCTTGCTGCTGCTCCTTTTCGGCTTCTCCTTGTTTTTTTGTTTGTCCTCTCCTTTCGTTTCGTTTCGTTTCCTGTTCGCTTTCCTTTGGTTTTGCTGTTGTTTTAATTGATTGTTGCTTAGGTTTTCTTTTTGTTTTTTAGGCACGTTTGTGTATTTTGTTGCTATTTTGTTGATAGTTTATTTTTGTTATTTTTTAATAGTTGCTATTTGCTTTTTGTTTTTGTTAAGGCTACTGATTTGATTAAGATTTGGTTTAGGCAGCGCTTAGTAATTTGTTGTGCGTTTTAATTATTGCTTCTAATAGTCGTATACATATATATATATATATATATATCTATATATATAAAATGTATAAATATGTATATTTTTAATAGTTTAATAAATGGAAATATTCGATTTGATTTGTATAATTGTTTAATAATAACTTCTATAGAATGTTTATAGATCTCGGTTTAAAGCATTTTTTCCGGCCCTTTTGTTTTGGTATATTCCGTTTACTGTTTTCTGTTTGATGATATATTTTTTCAGATTAATATTTTATGGCGCTAACTTTTTTATCGTAGGATATTTTGGTTGTATTTCGTTAGTTTGTTTGTTGTGTTATTTTGTTTGGTTTTTAGTTAAAAAACTTGCAGTAAATATATATATATAGTATATGTATATATATATATATATATATGATTTGGCGTTTTGTTTGTATTTGCTTTTAGTTTCGAAGTAGTATATTTTCTAGGCGTTTTTCCAGTTTCGTTAATAATTCGTTAACGGTATATATATTGTTTGGTATGCTATATAGATTCGTTTCTCAATTTCAATATCAGTTCGATTGGCTGCAATGCCGCGTGTTCCCAATGGGTTAAAATGAAACGGTTTTTGTCAGTTCTAGAATGGATGGTGGGGTGTGGGGGACGGGTCGAATATGGTCAGAGGTGTCTGTGGGGTTGCGGGGTTGGGGGTAGAGTGTTTCTTGACATTTGGATGCACACACACACGCACACACACAGACACGTTTTGGGGGGGTGGGGGGATCACACACATCGATAAATTAAGGGAATAGAATTCTGGATTTATGTTGTCTAAAAATCAAACCATTTATCAACGCAAAAATTAGACACTGGAGGGGCTGTGGGGTGTGGGTTGGGTTGGGTGTTCTTCTACATAAATTGGGATGATAACTGGATGGTTTTTGCATTGGCTTTTTGGCTCTATATATACACACATATGACCACTAAATAATAACTACTTGTTAACACTAGCCTACGAAACAAAACAAAAACGAAAAACAAAAACACAAATGCAAAATAGTCAAGCAACCGAATCTCCAAATACAATACAAAAAAAATACATCAGAGGGCGGGCGGGTGTTTTTGGTTAATAGTAGAGTAGTAAGTAATATTTTGTATATTTTTGTAGTTTGTATTTCGTTTCTTGGTTTTATGTTTTTTGGATAATTTGGACTTTGTAGTTGTTCTTTGGTTTTCAGCTGTATCTTCAAGACACGGGAACTGTCTGCTCACCTGGTAGGAAGTGTGACTGGTATGCTTCTCAAAGTACCTGCAGAATTAAAGAGACAAAATAGGATTAGTTAATGTAACACAAATGATGAATCAAAATAAAAACCACACACAAAAACCACTTATTGCTTTTCCTATATCCATTCTATAGCCTTTCTATTGTGCCGTTACCGTGTTTTGCGTATTTAAAAACGTTTAAAATGTAAACAAAATTAATAGGAATAACCGAATATACACATAAAAGAACTAAAAACAAAACGAGGTAAATGGCAAATGCCAAAACGGTAAATGTGGATAGGAATCTCTTTTTCGTTTGACAGCTGAGCCGGTGCGAGCGAGAGGCAGCTAGCGTGTGGTGAAAATACAAAACACACACGAACAACTGGAGAATGAAGCATGAGCCAAAAATTACAATTAAACGCCACCTTAAAATGAATGAAATTATTTGTTGAATGGCCGAAAATCATAACAATTATGAAATTGATGAATGAACCAAAATATTGGAACGGCCGGTAAGAGATAGATGAGATAGGGGGCTGGGCTGCTACGAGCATTGCCACACACAGAACGTAAACAAAAAATATTCAATTATGGGTTTGCCTCTATGCGTGCATGTGTGCGTCTGTGCCTGTGTTTCCAGCCTGCATGTGCAATTGCAATTGCCAATGTGTGCGTGTCTCTATGTGTGGGTGTTAGTGTTATTGGAAATCGTACCCATCGTTCATACGCTGCGGTTTTCTAGCATGCATTACCATCAATGCAAAATTTTCGCCAAATACGCTGCTTCTATTGTGATTGTTGTTGTTGTTGTTGGTGGTGCCTCCAATCCCGCTCCAATCGCAGCGTGGTGCTCCTCCAGCTGCTACTGCTACACCTGCTGCTGCGCTCAGTGTGACAATGCTGTTGGCATCAACTGTGCGGAACGTTGTCTGTCGCCAAACTGGGGCTAATTACGGATAGGGTCCGGCCTCTGTCCTTGGGTAGTTCCTTTGGCTTTCCTTGCCTGTGGTTCTGCTTCGCCTGCTGCTGTCTTTTGTGGCGGCTAATGTTTCTTTTTCGGGGCTTTTGCCGCCTCCTTCTCACCTGCCAAGGCACACGCTTGTGGTTGTGTAGAATATATATGTGTCTGTGTGTGTATTTCAGTGTGTTGGGGGGCTCTCCCAACGCGGGCGTGTGCGTGTGTGTTTCGCCGTTTAGCAGCCGTTTATCGGCTCTGATTGTTGCCTCCTGAAATAACAGAACCAACATCAGCCATTTGTGTGTAATTCCTGGGGAAATGATTAATTTTATTTGGAAGAATGCATAGCGGCTTGCAGTTTTTTCACTGGTTGGTGTGTGCGCTCGCATATGTGTTTGTGTGCGTGTGCATGTGTGCGTGTGTGAGTGTCGTTGTCGCTTCTTCGTATTTTTCTTCGCTTCTTTGGGGTTGCCTCTGGTTTAATTAGCTTACCGCAATTTGCTTACCGCTCGCATGTACAACGCATTACACGCTGCATTTAGTTGTTGCGAATATAAATTACTTGATAACTCGCCCCCGACTGCTGCGTTTGGTTTGGCCTCTATACTTGATGATTTTTTTCAATTCTTTTACATTACGCTTTGTGCGGTCTGTTCGTCGGCACGGCTGTGTTGAATTTGACAAGTCAGCTTATATACTCATCTCGCTTGCACTCTGGCTGCCCCAGCTGCCATTTCCCCTGCCAAAGGTGATAACTGTGCGAACGACAAGGCCAGAAGTATGTTGAAACATTTTGGTACTCGTGGTGAACACCAGATGGCGGTAGTAATACAGCATACGGTCTGTCAAATATGCTCATAATTGCGTTAAAGTGCTACAAAATATCGATATAAAATTTGCACATCATTTCCTGAATTATACCATTATATACCGTAAATATACACTTACTTCAATTTCGACTTCCAAATATACCAAAAAGAAACCGAGTTGACCAGCAACACTGACGTCATCTACGTTTTATGCTTTGGCCGTTTTTGTTTGAACCTTAATATGTAAACAATCCAATGAAAGAGTGTTCTGAAAACTAGCCAATCGTGTACAAAATTTATGTATCTATCGGATAAAATTATTTGTTTAGAGCTGAGAGTCCCAGCTAGATAGTAATATTAAACGGAATATCAAAACGTTGAATATCTCTGAATAAAAACAATCGATACTATCATGATAGTCGCAAAAAACCGTCGATAGTAGAGACTATCAGTAAAATATCGATACTATCGATAGTGGTTTGACACCTCTAATAGGAAAATAAAAGAAAATTCCCGCAGACTTTTCACGGCATGAGACCGCCGCAACCGAGCAGTTTCATTACCAATCACATTTTTCTGACCCACAACAACGACTACGGTCGCAGCATAGTGAAGGTGAGTGCACAAGTCCCCAGAAACATTTATGTCCGTGATGTGGTCCTCCAAATTCATGAAATCCTTTCCTCTAGCTATGCGAACGTGTCACGCACCGTGACAAGCGAGTGCTGCTCATTTCGAGCCGCATTAACGATCTGTCGAAGGTGCACGATAATTGGAATGGCCGCGAGGGCATCGTCAAAGGTCGTATTACGCTGTGCAGGCTGACTGACATCGAGAGTACGCCGCAACAACTGTTGGAACTACATGACGAATACCAGCCATCTCACGGCCTGCCAGATCTCATTGTGTTTGACTTGCATTCCATAATTGCGGAGCTGCTGCAGCGACCCGTACTGCAGCAGTGCTCCACCGACAAGCTGGTGCGCCACATTGCCAAATGTTCGGCGGCCTTTGCCAACTATCGTGAGCTGCTCTGCAATGAGCGGCTCGGCGGCAAGTCGGTGAATGAAAATGGGGCAAGTGGACAAGTGGACACCATAGTGGTGATGTCGCAGGAATCGTATCCCATGACGCCGGCACAGTTTAAGCTGCTGATGGGCCTCTATTACTGTGGCAACGAATGCTACACAAGCTTCACCAAGCTCTCCTCCCAGATCTCGCTATCGCAGCGACTAAACGACTAACCGGATGGAATGTACCCCGAACGTGCCTTGGACGTGTCACCGTGTCGTCGTCCCCTTAAAAACTAGTTCCTTTAACAAACAACAACAAACATATACTCGTACATATCCCCGCTCCCCACAGCGACAGTTTTTGGAAGCAGCCGATAGCAGCTAGATATCAATATATACATTATAAATAGGTACTCGTAGACATTTACCCCTCGAGCAAACAAACACACCTACATGGCATCCATGCAAACTGTTTATACACAAAACAAAAACCACACGAATCGAATCATCGATTGGAGGAGGCCCAAGACTTGAAAACTTTAATCTAAAAATTAAACATTACCAAAAGAAAACACACACACAAAAGAAGTATGATAATGTTATTGTAATATACATATATCTAACAACAATATACATACATACAAATATACATATGAATTCCAATGAAAATTTACAACACTTTGCAGTCTATGAATCTCGTGGGCCTTTCGTTTATTCTTCTTTGCGACTGTTTTAGGCTGGATGGAGACGACCTCAAGAGCAGGCACAGCTCTTGCTGCAATTCCCGAAACGAAACAAAACATTGAGGCGTCAAACTGTCTCCAAACAATTTTCGGAACGATTTGCGCTCGTCCCTGGAAGCTGATAGCTGGGAGTGGGGTGGGAGCTGTCGCGTTCGCCTCTCTATGGGTCGAGCTGTAGGCACACTTATGTAGTCGCCCAGTCTTCAGTATAGAGACTTCTTTCATTGAAGACTACTGACCACTGGCACATTCCATTGACCCACCAGACACGAGGCTTGTGGGGTCGAGCATCTCCAGCAGCACTGCCCCCAGAGCAGCCAACCCCACCAGATAACCAAACTATATGATATAATGATACGAATATTACGAATTTATTTCCTAATCGCGATTAAAACTACAAAAAAAAATGTGTGTATAAATAAGATATAAATTAGAATATACAAAATGTGTAAAACAGCTTAGTAAACTAAACTACATTTAAATCTCAGCAGCAAATGAAATTATTCCGATTTGGTGTAACAAATTCGATGAGTAATTGCTTGAGGAATTCCATAAATATATTCCTAAGATGTGCACGAGATTTGCGATACTTAAAGGCTAAGCACAAAACAAAAAGGAACTAATAATTGTATGTATAAAGCCCCAACCCTGACCCCAGAGAGACTCCAGATACACTCCACACAAGCAGCGACCAGAGACCGCTCCTAAATGTAGTCCAGCATTCCGCTGACAATCTCGAAGGCGTCCCGCGCTGTCGGCTCTATGGCGCTGCTGGGCAGCAGATAGCCATGTACCCCATTGTCCGCCAGTTGGATTGTATAGCTAAAGGGTATGCCGATCTCGTAGGCGGCAAAGGCATCAGCGCAGCCTGGCAAAAATAAAATACAAAATAAATGAAAATGAAAATGAGTGCAAATCCAACTGGAGGGAAGGTTCATGCTTACCGGAACGCTGCTCGATTAGATCATTGGAGGCGTCTACTTTATAGCGCGACTTGCTGCCCTTCTTGCGCAGGCCATCGGTGCCCACCATGGCCACGTCCAGAAAGTCATCCAAACGCTCCGAATTAAACGTGGAGTTTGTCTTCACCGGATACGAGACCACCTGGCCATACGCCTGCAGCGAAATGTAAAGCTGCGGGTGGTGGGGGAAAGCGAAAACCTCATTTCAGGCAACCGTTTTTAAAAGAAGAAGGCGAACCGAACACCCACCTTGATTTGTGTGCGCTGATCCATGAGAAAATCGGAGACGGCCTTTGTCTCTGGTTCCGAGAAGGGTGCGGGTCCTGCATAGAACTCATTGCACGGCGCCTTGGAGCTGCCGCGCTTGCCCCAGTGGTACAGCCAATTGCGGTCAAGATCCACGCCGTGGCACACCTTGTCCTGGCCGCGTTTCTGCTGCAGCCACGTCATGGCCGAGTCGAGCAGCCCGCCTGGGGCGCGTGCCATGTGCTGAGAGCGCGACTTCTTCCAGAACCGATCGTACTCGTGGCTATACGCGTATCCATCGGGATTCAGCACGGGCATTATGTACCACGTGGTGTTCCGTATAAGCTCCAGCTCCTCGGTGTTTTCTGAAAAATGGAATGGGAATAAAATGCAGGAGACGATATTAAACTACAGATAAATATTGCATTTTGCTAGGACGTGGATATATGGTATATATGTATTTATGAAACTGTGCCGTGCGATACGATACGCTTACTTATTGTTGATTAAAGGATTGGCCATTTCCATGGAAAGTTCAATAAGAACACATTTCTATTTCTTTTCCCCCTATATTATGATTTACTTGAAACTTAACTGATATAACTAATTTTTAACTTTTTTCTTTTAATTTTTAACTATTTCTTTTGATTTTATATAACTTTAAAGCTGTGGTAGGCTCACGGCACTCCAAAAGTTCCATCTCTATTTTTAGGCACAAGCCGCTCTCTGAGAGCGCAGAACTCTCTCAACTTTGCTCAGGATCTCGTTCAAGATTAATTTATTAATAAAATGACGTCGTACGTTGTGCAGGACCATGATGAAATTATGCAAGGTGATCCATTCCCGCAACGCTCTTCTTTCGGGGCTTGTTTTGCTCGTACAAAAGTGAAATACAACAGCAAACGGAAAGAGAGGGAAGAAGAGCTAGAATGACATAGCACTCTTGCTGTTGTTGTTGTCTGCTTGGTCCTCGAAAGAGAGCAGATGTGCTGATGACGTCACCGCCTACGCTGCCTGCGAGCTGCGCAATTAGTTAATTGCGAATCCAATTGACATTTCATTCGATTTGAAATGTTTCTCCAATCAAAATGGCCTTTGCTTTAGTCGTATCCTGAGTTTCCGCCCGACAGAACCCAGAAACAAAAAAAACACCAATCAACCGGAGATCCCACCCACACCCACAGAGTTTCCCACCCAACAAAATTCAGCGTGCAGCCAAAGCAGCCACCAACTGAGGCCGTGAACGGAGGAGGATCGCTGTGGTGGTCGCTCCTGCTGCTGGGCAATGGCAGCCGAAACTGGTTCCTGGCGTCCCCCGGCGATGATGGACTACAGCTTGGGCATGGCCATGCGACACTTGTGCACCTCGTCGCAGTGTCCGTGCAAAAAGTGCAGGGCACGCCGCATGTCGCAGGCCAGAGCTCCTGCCGGCACAGGAACAGGAACAGGCACAGGCAACGGGTCAGCCAGAGGAACTCCACCAGCGGGCAGCGGACGAAGCAGTCCCGGCCCCATCCACAACACCGAGTCCAGGCACATGAACTTCACCGGCAAGAACTCGTATGGGGAGCGGTACAGCAGCCTGCCACAGGGCAGAATAATGCCGGCGGTGGACAACATCACGTGCAATGCGGCCGGAGTGTTGTCGTCGTCGTATGTGCGCCACTCGAATCTGCGTGACACATTCGGGGTGCAGTTGCCGCACGGCACCGGCGATTTGGTGGGCCCCGGACACGGATTCTGCAGCGCGGACATGCGCTGTGATGAGAACTGCGGCTATGGGACGGGCTGTGCCGCCGGCTGCACAAGTCGCATGCAGCCGGGCACACCGCCAGCCAGAGTCGAGGGCAGCGGCTTCAGTGGCAGCGGCCTGGTGCTCACTGCAGCAGCGTCCAGCGCCTGCGGCGGCAGGATAAGCGCATTCGATGGCAGCGGCTTTGGGGCGCCCAACGGTTCCGGCGGCGGCGTAAGCGGCTGCGGCATGAGAGAATTTGGTTACAGTGTCACCAACAGTGGACTCGGCGGCGCCGGCAGCCTAATCCCTGCAGGTGGCAGCGGTTTCATCGGTGGCCCGGGCAGCGTCTCACGAGCGGGCGCCAGTCTCATCGGTGGCGTTGGCCCCGGCGCATATGGACGGGGTCGGGGTTTCGTGGAGATCGAAGAGGCCACGGCGGAGGGCAGACGCCCATCGCCGGGTGCGGGTGGCCAGCCCAACAATACGCTCCGCGGCCCCGTGGGCATCGATTTGTTTCGCAACGAAAGCATCAACCTCGCCCTCACCTTCATGATCGAGATCATGGGCGTACTTATGTGAGTATCTGAGCATCACTCGATCCGCCCAGTCGCCTGATTCCCTGTCTCCCCCCTCGTAGCTTCTTCGCCGTCTGCACCATCAGCTTCTGGATCACACTGGGCTACTATGTCGTCAAGCTGTTGGTGGACTTGAAGAACGCGGACAAGCGGGTGAAGACGGCGGTGGCCATACTGGTGGGCCTGCTGCTGGTTGCCTTTCTGGTGACGCTGGTCACGAACCGCGAGGGCGGCTTCTGCTGCCGCAAGAGTCGTGCCAAGGCCAAGAGCAGGTGGAGCCTCAACTGTTGTCCCAGGCTCAAGGGTTTGATCGGCGGCTGCCCCAAGCACAAGCCCAAGGCCAAAGCAAAGGTTGTGGTCTGCCCCAAGCCAAAGCCACCCCCCGCATGCCCCAAGTGCAAGGCGCCACCGAAGTGTCCCACGTGCAAGGCAACCAAACCGGCGAGCAGCAACGTCAAGCCAGTTGCCTGCAAGCAGACAGCCAAGCCAGGGCCCATCAAGGTGGGCAAAAAGCCCGTCAAATGCTGGCTGGGCAAGTGCAACATCAAGGCCACTTCGTGTCCCAAGAAAGTGCGCTACACGGACAAGCAGGGACGTGCCATATTCCAGAACTCCAAGCGGTATGCCATACCCTGTGAGATGAAGCAGCCGCCGACGGTGCTTGTCTGGCTAAGGGATCTGATTTTGAACCTGCTGGGCTACTGATGGCGGAATCACGAGAAGGGAATCACGAGAAGGGAACACGAGAAGGGAACACGAAAAGGGAACACGAGAAGGGTACAAGAGAAGGGAACGGGAACGGAAACGGGATCAGGAAAGCGGAACAAACCAAAATTTTGAAGTTTCAATAAATTCTTTGATTGGCATGGAACGAATGGGGCTTGAGTGGGGGCATGGGGGAATGTCTTCCACTGGGGGGAATGTCTGTTTCGGTTCACTGAACAATTTACATTGCGTGGGCATGACACAGCAAAGTCGGGCACGTTTCCAGTTGCACGATCGAATGGCTTACAATATCGAATTGTGGGTTTATCTGTGACATTTTTTCTTCGAGACTTGTGACGAAAACTGGGCCCAAAAGCAACGCTCTCGATGCTGGGCATTAATTTTATATTCCTAAACTTAATACTCCTGACATATAGCCAACCATATCCCGAAAAAGCTAAGAGTATATTCACATAATTAAAATTTAAGTCAACTCAATTATCATCGAATAAGAAAGGGTCCATTGAAGCTATAAGGATGCGAAGCGAATGCTAAAGAATGGCAAAAGGTATCCAAGAAGAGCACCAAAAAGATCCACTAATTTCTGTTCACGCTGCTCACTGGGTTCACGTGGTATACTCGCACTTAACTTAGCTATCAAAAGAATACGCGAAATGGGACTCCAAATATTTTAACATCCATTCCTGAGAATACGAATGGGCTATGGCAAAGACTACGCAAAGCTAAAGACTGTGTATTACGGAGAAGTAAATCTCTTTTCTCTTTTCTTTGTTAGATTTGGTGGACCGACTCTGCCCAAGGCATTGACCGAACAGGCGAACCCGAAGTAACGGCCCGAGAGAGAATCGAAGTACCAGGACCCCACGTGGAAATGGAATTTATATAATTCTACAGTCTTTGGTTATAACTTAAACGAAAGAAAATACTGGGGGGCTTCTTTCTACTCACTGCTGGTCTTCATCAGTCGCAGCAGCTCGGAGATCATCCAGGTGGCCGTCGCGGGCCCAATCCAGGCCAGACCATGTGCGCCCGCCTCCACGAAGACGGCATTCGCCTGGCCAGACTTGCGCTTGCGCTTGGGTCGCTTGTAGCCCGTGGCCGTGGCATTGGCGGCATTGGCCGCCGATTGCTTGGACTCGATTTTGACGACGATCAGGGGCCGCCCCTCGTAGGAGCGTCCAATGTGAATGAGCTCGACCAGCTGCGGATGGCGCATGCGCATCGTCTCCAGATACTGGACGATCTCGTCGTGTGTGTGATAGCGATTCCAGGTCATGCCTGGCTGTGCTATGGCCAGGGGTTTCGACTGGGAGGGCGATGGCCTCGCTGGCCGCTTCAGTGCGATGGGCGTGGTGTGCAGATAGTCCTCCTTCGACTGCTCATAGGCAATGGCCTTGCCCACATCGAAGATGAGCACCTCATGGGCAATGCCCTCGTAGTTGAGTGTGCCCTGGAAGTCCACCAGTATTTTGGGCGGCACCAGGACATCGGTGAGGCCTCTGGCAGGGGAATTATTTTATTTTTTAAAGATTTCACTCTCTGCTGCTAAGCTCTGTGCTCACCTGAGACTGGGACCCTTCAGCCAGTGCATCTTGACGCCGTCCTCGCCCTTCTTGAACTCCTCCAGGGCACGCACCTGTGCCTCATCCTGCGGCTTTAGGCGCCAAATCTGATACTTGTCGTAGCTTATCCTGCGCGGCACATCCGGCTTCATGGTGGTCGTTGTCGTGCCTTTGGTCGTCGTCATTCTGGTGACCAGCGCCTGCAGCAAGGGATTCGCTGTCGTGGTGCCCGTCGTGTTGACTATGTGATGGGCGAGTATGCCAATCCAGTTTTGGGGGTTCCTCAGCGGATCGACAATCGTCAGTATGGGCACCTGCGCAGACGGTTGGCTGGTTGTCGTCGATGTGGTCGTCGTTGAGGTGGTGCTGCGTCGTCGCACTTTCCGCTTGGGCTTCGCATCGAACCAGCTATAAAACCATTCTAGAAGCGCACAAAAGTGGATCGCATTTTAGGTTTATTGGAGATAGAACGGAGTGCAGAAAGCGTGACACACTCCACAATTGAGTCAGAATAAGCTGCCCACATGCAGCAACCACTTGAGGGTCGTTCTACCTATTGATTAATGCTGGGTCTTGGCTCTGACTCGGGCTCTAGGTCTGTCTTTTGGTTACCATACCCTCTCGTGCTCATGTTTATTGCGGAGGGGGAAAGTGGCCACCAGCTGGGAGGTGGTAGCTGCAGGTTTCTTTCCCTCATGCTCCAGAGTCTTCTAAGGCAGCCGAGGTGCGCTGCCGCATGTCGAGTCGCACTAAGATTGATTTCTGTGTACACTTTTGTGCTCATTTGAACTGGAAATCGAATTAAATTGTTGCAAATTAATGCCACTAAAATCATACAAAAAGAGAAGGCACGCTGTGAGCCGCTTCTGTAGCCGCGACTCTACTTTTATAGCCGTACTCAGCGGTAAAATTAAAAATGCTCCGCTCTATCTTCACTTATCGACACAAATTAAAAAGCCTGTTAAATCCCTTAATCGATTCGTGAATTTTGTACAGATACTCACTGTCATAGTCATCTTCATCGGCATCCAAGGGAGCTGTTGTTGTCGTTGTTGTCGTCTTGCCAAAGCCAAACCAGGACTCCAGCCAGCCGGCGGGCTCTTGGGTGGGCGCTGGCACTGGCACCACTGTGGTGGTGCTGCCAATTTTCTTGGTGCGTCGCCCCGGACCAAACCAGGAGCCAAACCAACTGCCCAGGCTGCTGCTGCTGCTGCCATCCTCCTCCTCCTCCTCGTCCTCGTCCTCATCTTCCCCGTCCTCGGACTGCGCATAGGCCTCGTTGCTGTGGGCGCTGTGGTAGAGCGTGTAGCTGGGATATTTGGAATACTTTGTGGGCTGCACCTTGTGGGACTCCTCGTCCTCCTCCTCATCGTTGGACGTTGACGTTGAGGGACTGCCAAAGCCCAAGTCCATGAGGCGTGACATGGCCACTTGAACGGGATAGAAGATCATGCGAAAGAAGCCGCCGATGCCCCCAGAGTCATCATCATCGTAGTCGTCCTCCTGCTCCTCCTCGGAGGAAGAGGAGGCCGCAGCAGCGGGCGGTCTTCTACGTATGCGTATCCGCTTCTTCTTGGCCATGCTGTTCTTTGTGCTGGACAGCTCTTCCCGCTCCAGCTCCGTGCTTGAGGGAGAGAGTGTCGTCTCCGTGTCCGACTCCTCCATGGCCCCAAAGTCGGCGCCCTCCTCCGCCGAACTGCTGTCCTCCTTGAGATCCTCGGGACTGCTGCTGCTGGTCGTGTGTGTCGCCTGTTGCGGCTCCTTTTCATCACCAGCTTCATCCTCGTAGTAGAACGCATCCTCCTCCCCCTCCTCCTCATCATCGTCATCGTAGTCCCCGCCAGACATTAGCTCGAATATATCAAAGGGCGACGAGGCCTTCTTTGCCTTTGCTTTTGTCTTTGTCTTTGATTTTTTCCTCTTCTTTGGTTGGACTTTGTTCTGATCGGGCAGAGGATTATTCTCCTCGGCTGCTGCTGCTGCTGCACTGGGATTCTCCTTGGCTGTTCTGCTGCTGCTGCTGTGCTGTGGTTCCCGTGCAGCACATGGACAGCATGTGACAGATGCAGCACTCCAGTGGCCACACCAGCACCGCCTGCCGCCGTCTCACCGCCCACTTGCGGCTTTGTTTGCGGCTTTTGCTTGGGCTTGGATTTGGCTTTGGCTTTGCTGCTGCTGCTGCTGCCACTGCCCTTGGGTCGCCTGGGCCTGGAGCTGCCAGATCCTCCGCCCCTTCGGCGGGATCTGCTTGATTCAGCGACGACAGAGGCTGAGGATCGGATGGCTGCTCTTGCGACTGCCGCCTTCAGTGGGGCTGATCTGTCGAGGGAGAACTTTACTTTAGCTGTGGATCCCTTAACAGCTGCTGCTCCTGCGACTGCTGCTGCTCTGCCTTCATCGACTGATCCTTTGGCTCCTGCTTCTGCTGCTGCTCCTTCCACTCCCCGACGACGTCTCACATGGCCCTGCGGCTGCGTACTTTGATAATGTTGCTGATAGCCCTGATGGTGCCCAAACGAAAGCTCACTGAATATATTCCCCCCCGTGGCTGTGGTGGCCTGCGGCATGTGCGGCTTCTCCAGCTGCGTGGATGTGGATCCTGGCGGTGGTCTTGTCGTTGTTGTGGTCGTGCTGCTGCCGCTGCTGCTGCTTGGTCGCTTCCCCAGTATAATGAGCGGCGCACCTGGCGCCGTGGTGCTGTTGCCTCTCCGCTTGTGTCCAGGCCGCGGCCGCCGTTTGACTGGATTCGGAGTTGGCTTCTTCTTCTTGCGCTTCTTGCGCTTTGTGCTGGATGTCTTGGGTCTCCTTGTGGTGCTGCTGGTGCCGCTGCTGCCTTTGTGATGCAGCTTCTGCACCTGATCATTGATGGCGGTTATGGGGCCGCTGGTTACCATCACTGGGGGCGGGCGATGCTGCGGCTTTGGCAGCTTATTTGTGGCCCCTGCCTGTGTCCTTTTCGGCTTC
This sequence comes from Drosophila ambigua, assembly GCA_018150905.1. Lineage (NCBI taxonomy): Eukaryota > Metazoa > Arthropoda > Insecta > Diptera > Drosophilidae > Drosophila > Drosophila ambigua. Next base: position 1,056,870 of record JAECWS010000151.1, on the reverse strand, counting down.
TGCAGGCGTATGATCTGTGGCCGTGCCGTCACTCCGCCTTGTCCTGGGCCGCTGGGCTTGAGGCTCGGCGTGGAGAGCACAGTGCCTGGGGGCGGCATTGGCATCGGCATCGGCATCGCTGGCTGCTGGCACTGCGTCTCGTAGCGCTGCCGCAGTGCCTGCAGGTCCGCGTCGTACTGTGCCTTGGTCACGTAGATGGCTATGCCGGAGCTGCTGTCGTTGCGGGACTGGGATGCCTGCGAGCCCTCGCCCACCTGGCTGATGGCATAGACAATGCCGGTGGCTGGATTGGTAAAGAAAATGGGAAAACTCGCTTGGCCCGACGAGGAGCTGGAGCCGGAGCTGGAGCCTGGTGGGCTGCGGCGTGGGCTGCTTTATCTCCAGCAGCTGACTCTGCACATGCATCAGATCTGGTTCGTGCTGCTCCTGCTGCTCCACGGACTCGAACACGTATGGCAGCTGCTGCTGCTGCTGCTGATCCTCCACTTGCTGCTCGTGCTGCTGAACTTCCTGGCTGAACAATTGAAAATCCAACTCCGTGGCAGGCGGCTCGAAGCGTATCGAGGTCTCTGCGTGCTGATAGCGCGGCACGAAGCGCTGCTCCAAGCGCCGATCGCGATGCCACAGGCTGTCGTACTCCTCGGCACTGGGATGGTAGCCAAAATCGTAGCCCAGACACGGCCAGAGGTTGGCCAAGGCCAAGAGCAGCTTGACCACCATGTGACCACCATTATGGCCACTAGATGCCATCACTCTCTCTCTCTGTCTCTCTCTCGCTCTCTCTCTCTCTCTGTGTCTTGTTCTGCGGCGCGCGCGCGCGTCTCTTCACTTTCCAAAGCGGCGAAGTTCTCTTTGAGGCGTGCGCGACCGTTTGGCTGCGAGTCTGTTTAATAAATGAAACAACGCGACGGCGGCCCAGCCACAGCGACCCAACTTAACCGGCAGGCCCCAGCCCCAGCCCCAGCTCAGTGACAGCCGGAGAAAGCCCCCTCCCAGCCATTTGGCCATTCTATTGCCTCCCCCCGACCCACCAACCGCCCATGCCACCCATCCTACATGAGTTTCGGCTGCTTGGCTTTTGGCCCCGTCGTAACGTTTCAGTGAAGATGATGGCACCGCTGCCAGCTCCATCGCCTCCTCACCTTCCGCAGCGCTTCCCCCCTCTCTGCGCTGTTTCGCTTTGGAGACGAGACGACCTGTCGAATGTTCTCGCGGGTTAGGGGTGGGCAGGTGAAGGAGTGGGAGTGGTAGGCAGGGGAGCAGAAGGAGCAGGAATGCCACTTAATGCCGCTTAACTGGCCTTGCGACAGTTATCGAAGCATTGCAAATTGCCGATCTAATCATACATAGACATACGGACAGAGTCTGCTGTTGTCTAACGAGGCACAGTGGTCACCAAGTCCAGCTCTAACCCTTCCTCGAGCCCCATTGTAAGATTGTGAAACAGTATGAAATTTTTTATGAATATAGTCAGGGAAAATCGAATGATGGAATTTAGAATTATTTTGGTAGCATATGTACCTATACATACATATACATGTCAAAAATATTCCCAAGAATATTCCCAGATGTGGGATTATGTTTAAATATAAATGGCACATAAATACCATCGTTAGATTTACGCTTCAAAATTATTAAAAATGTATACAAGTTTCTGGAAATATGATGATATGGTTTCTGTAGGTAGAAGCAGCAGCTGATCCCCCAAGAAGTTTCCTTCTAGAGTAACAATTTCTTATATAAATATAAAACATAAAACATATATTAAAAAAAATATATCAAACAAAATATATGTAGGTACATCTCTCGCATCATTTTGAAAAAGGCCCTCCAAATCGTAATATTTAAACTTAGATTTAAATATTTATGGCATTTTTTCACACATATATTACTAATTTGCATTAGTTTGGAAATCTTTTTTTTTAGACTAAGAAACATTAATTTACTTTGTCACTTTTGATTATTTATTACATTTATTTATTTATTTATATTTATTTATTTATTTATTAATTATTTGTATTATTTTATTTATTTTGATTTAAATTGTTGCTTTTGAATGTTATTGCATTGTACATAAATCTACATTGTGTATGTATGTGTAATCTACATTGCAGATGTGTAATCAACATTGCAGATGTAGATAACAAAATGTAAAATATTTTGAAATTCTCCATAAGTCATTAGCTCACAGATGTATATACTGACTGAGTACGGGCACAAAAGTGGAGTCGCGTTCCCAGAAGCGACTCACACGTTCCTTCTCGTTATATCTAAAATTTTTGAATTTTTGAAACCACTTTTTGCACCAAGGTGCACCCACTCTGTGTTGGCCCACGAGTACCAGTGCCAGTGCCAGTGCAAGTATTTAAGTATAAGCCAGAGATTGAGCTTGAGGTTGAGTGCTTCCTGAGGGAGGGGGGAACGGTTCTAACCTACTCGCATGGCAACACGCATGGATCCGATGCCAGCAGATCGCGGCAGATCGGCCCGTGAGGAACTCGGTCAGGTCATTTGATTGCTGCCACAGCAGCGGCAGCGTGTGGCAAGTGGTGTGGGGGCTGGGGCAGTGTGTCCCACTTAGGCGACACAACTCTTTGCTGCCTTTTTGGAGGCAGGATGATGATGATGTTTCTGCTGCTGCTGCTGGAAGCCACCAACAGGTCGGACTTGTCCCAGTCCCAGTCCCATCCACTTGGTGAGAGGATAAGATGGAGGGGCAATAAAAGAAATGCAATGCGATGACGACAATTCCCAGATGATCAGAGATCATCAGCAGATGATTCACATGAGCTGTGCAGGCGGCGCAACTCCATGGAGTTCCGTGGGAAAGGAATGGCAGCGAATGGGAGTGGCGGACATCCAATGGGCAATGAGCGCGAATCGATTGGATTGAATTAGTTCAATGGAGATACATTTTAGTCAAATGAATCGGAAAGGCAGTTCGCAAAAGAGGATGCAATTATTTACAGGGCTTTGCAGTTACTCTAAATAAATTAAATGAACTGCAACGGCCTGAGAGATTTCCATTTTGGTTATGCTGACAACAATCTTAGCCGGTAAAAAACCCCAAAACCAAAACCCCATATCTTTCACTTTCTTTGCATTCTGCAATTAAATCTGAATTTTGCGGCCTTTTTTCGGTTTTTTTTTTATTTTATTTTATTTTTCTTGGATTTTGTTGTTCACTTTCCCCGAAGGCAGTGACCCGCCCTCCGCTTAATGTTTAAGTTACAATAAAAATATTACAAAAAAAACAGCCCAGAAGATAAGACTAATTTTGAGACCGAAGCTTTTGGTACCCTTTCCAAAAAAATATAAATTTTCATAGCTGATTTATTGAGTAATATTTATTTATAATATGTACCCTTTTTGCTCATAGGAAGGGACAATTCATTCGATTGCATGAACTTGGAACTGTTAAAACAAACAAAAAAAAAAAAAAATTTAAAACAAAACAAAATGTCAATGTATAAATATTTATTTAGCAATAACATCCAAAATAAATAATAAAATGGTTTTAATAAAAATAAGTTTATACTTGTAGCATGAAAAAGCATGAAAAGCATACAATAAATAATAAAATGGTTTTAATTATTTCTTTAAATATTCTCAAAAATAAATCATACTTATGATACAGTAATCCGATCCAGACGATTCCGACCTTTACCACTTATCCATACATATTTATGTACATCGTACAACTCACAGAAAATAAAAAAGAAACAAACCCATATTTAAATCAAATATTTGTGCAGTTAAATAATAATAATAATAATAATCAAATAAATAAATAAATATAAAATTAATGAATAAAATAAAATCATAGTAAATATAGCTAGCTAGTATATAACATTTGTAGCAAATCTATTTAATCTAGTTATAAAAATAACTAATTTAAATATAAAAAATAATTTATTTTTAAAATAATTAATTTAAATATCAAAGATATTTATTTGAAGTACTAAATATTTTAATCCAAGTTTAAATTATTCGATGCTCAGGGGATTTATTCAAATGGACTAAAGAGCAGCTTCCATGTCAGCTATGCCCAGCCGGGAAAGGGCAAGAAAATATCAGGTAAAGCACGGCACAGCACAGAAGCATACTGTCACCGGTAATTACAACTACTAAGACAAAACTAAAAACAACAAAAAACAATGGAAATTTGTTGTCTTTGTGTTGTTTTTGTTGCTGTTGCTGTTGTTTTACTGTACTTACTGGAGCATTACTAAAAAACGTTTAACGTTCCACCAGCCAACGGCAATTGGCAGACCAGACGCCCCAGTCCGCGGCGGCGGTGGGGGGGGGGGCTTTGGGGGTTTGACATTTAATAACAATAATCTACAGAATAAGATTTACAACAAAAACAAAACTAAAAAGAAAAGAAAAAAGCTGAAAAAACACACAACATTTTAATTGCGAGTTTTCTTTTCGGTCGGTCTCTCGTCTATGATCTAAACAGAAGCCAAGCATGTCAGACATGCTCGTACGACATATACTTACTACATATATATTGTATATTATATGTAAAAGATATACATCTATCTCGACGTACAGAAGACCAAGAAGATTATCTACATGTACGTATGTACCTGTTTTTTTGTTGCTGGGCGAGTCAAGAAGTTAGTTCCAGGCCAGCGGCCACATAACTTTTATTCGACTTTGAAAGCGAAAGTCCAAGAGGTTTTTTTTGTATTTTACTGCTACTGAAAAAGCATCGCTCTCTACATCGCTTAGAACAATTTGCTTAAATGTCACATCAATCCAAAGTACTCACAAATAAAATCAAACACCAACAAGTGGCCTTTGGATGTGTCAATAATCCATTTGCTGTACATAGAGGAGGAGTTTGAAAGTGTTTAACTTTTTGAGCGATCCGGGAGATGTATTGGTGTCTGCTGCAGCCCAAATCAAAGGTTATAAATTGGGTTTGCAGGAGGGTAAAGCGTACCTTTTCCCTACTGTCCACAGAGGATCTTGGAGGGTCCGAAAAAACATGATTTGATTGATGCCAAGAAGCTAAAGCGTACCCAGATGTTCCAAAATTCGTAGTGATAATAAAAATTGCAGCAGCGTATTTACATATATTTTATATTTTTTGTTATTTTAGGTCCTTTGTGAAGGTATTACATATATTCCATAATCAGGTGTTTCAACTGTTTGAAACTATAAATATAATCTTTGCTATGCTACCCTGACAGATGGATTTATTTTTATTTATATTTATTATATTTATATCTATAAAAAAGCCACCCCTTTCAAATAAGGATTCTCCTATTTGCAAATCTACACTGTGTAATAAAAATGTTCGTCTCGTGACAGTGGAAAATTTTCACGCGTTTATGTCCCATAACACTAGTCGACACGACATTTCTGCTGTGGCCCCAAATTACTTTTTCTGATTTAACAATTTTAACGAAGGCTTTATATCTTCCAGACGTTGAGCTGCAGCTACAAAATGTCTGGGTCGAATTTATAGCTGCATTTGTTAGCTTTTTAGAACTGCAAAGTTCAGTGCAACCAAATATAAGATACTTAAGTTATGTGAAAAATAGGAGCACTACCTCTGAAAAAAAAACATTAACAAAAATACAAAATTTAAAAAATTCTAAACTATTAAAAAAAAAACATTTAATACTTTAAAAAATTTTAAATTCCGAAATATATCAGAAAAAGTAATTTTGGGCCACAGCGGGAGAAAAAGTTAAATTTTGTCGACTTGTGTAATTAGCAGCCATGAAATGTGTGTGAAAAGAACAAAAATAAAACGAAAACAATATGAAATTCAAAATGAAATATTAAAATAGACTGCTTCACTCAAGATAAAGGAAGATCCAATGATAGAAATGTTGAAGAGATCATAATTCAATATGATGGCAGTTCATTGAGGATCAAATCCATTAGCAGCAGTTCAACGACATTTAATGAAAATTCCTCAAGTCAGCGCACATTTTCTTCATTCAACATTTCACATACATTTTATTTGTTGTTTTGACAGAATGATAAACAGAGAATCAGAAGAACGAAAATAAAGATATAGACAGGCAGGCAGAACAGAACAGAACAGAATAGATCCACGCACGTTCTGGCTCGTTGGCTGCTTGACCCAAAATGCGATCTTGGCAAGGGCAATCAGAATTTCGTGCTAGGCCGAAAATAAATATTATCCTCCCACCCCCTTGACTTGCGAAACAAATGAGTGAGTGTCTTGCTATCATTCAAATCGCGCAAAATCACGGTACAATGTTCGATTCGTTGCCACACAGAAGCCAAAGCGAGTTTCATAGTATAACATTCGTATCCCTCCCCCGACATATATTTATTCATATATTTTCTGATCTCTTGTCAAGGTCAGGGTTAGGCCCGCACGCCCGCCTCCGCCTCCGCCTCCAGGGTTAGCATCATCATACCCATCCCCATACCCATCCCCATACCCATTGCCATTTCCAATTAAATGTTCGTTCGTTTCTTCAAATAGTTGGCGTGTGTCTCTCAATCTAAAAGCCATGGAATGAGTGCTATGTATAGAAGAGTAGCCGCAGTTCCTCTCGACAGATTCTTCTTTGTACTCGGCCCGACAAGAGGCGTCGGTCGCGTATGTACGAGTATCTTTGCCCGAGTCTTTAGCTTACTTTACTTTATTTTTATTTTTATTTAAATCAATCAATAATAAAACACACAAGTTAAACGATTCATTAAGAATGGCGTTGTCGTCGTCTCTTAAATAGAAATGATTCGACTGGGAAATGCTCTCAGCATCCAATTCGGTTGGCCCGTTTCTTATTTAATGGATATCAAATCGATTATAGATAGATATATGTACATATGTATGTGTGTGTGCAAGTACGAGTATATCACTGGGTGGTAGATCAATCAATCAAACAAAAAATGTTTTTTTTTTCGTTTTTACTATATTTTTACTAAAGCTAATAAGCAATAATAATAGTCCAGCAATAATTGCCTTTTCTTGAAGGATCTATGAATCATTTATCAAGTTATAGGTTATAGGAAGTGCCTTATAAAGGTCTTTAGATTTTTAAGTATCTTAAGTTTTAAGTATTTAAGTATTCTTTATCACATTTTAATAGAAAATGTTGGAAAATTCTAAAGATCTATGATAGATAATAGTTATCTGAGGAATTTCTAGCCCGTGGCGTGTGGTGTTGCATCTTTTATCATCCCCAAAGTCTCTCAAATTTCATTATTTATATTGACAATCGTCTAGCAGCGCCATCTGTCGGAATAATGAGTAAATTGCGATAAATCATTCCTTTGCACAAACACACAAGACACAAGTGTGTGTGTGTGTGTGTGGGTGTGTGTGCGTGCGTGGAGAGAGAGAACAAGAAAGTGTCTGAGGGAGTGAGTGAGTGAGTGAATGTGTGTGGGCAGAGATGTTCAATGGAACCGTTTCTCATCAAACAGCTGATCGACAACCTGTTGGGACACACACAGCCACAACGCCAACTTGGAATAAAACGACTTGGGAATGCTTTTGTAATGAGGCGGCAGCGGAAGAGACGGGGGATGAGATAGCGGGTGGCTGACATAGCGGGTGACACAGAGTAAGAGACTGAGACAAAAAAGCAGAAGAGAGATATGCAGAGATCTCTGCCAGAATTGAACAAAAAAAAAAGAAACAAAACAAAGTTACACTGAAGCGGGGGTGTGAGCGCTGTGATTGGGGGGTGAACGCCAACCTGCAGACGATGAGCGCCGCGCGCTTTCGCTCCGCCCCAACAACCACCTCAGCTCTCCTCCAAACGCCAGTCCGTCCGTCCGTTTGGCTGTCTTTCCGTGCCATACAAGCACAACAAGCGAATACGGCCCGGCCCGCCCGGCACCGGCACCGTACAGCCGGTCCGGTCCGGCCGTCCCCATCGGTGTCGTCGTTGTCGTTGGCGTTGGCCCGTCAGTCTTGAAAATTTCGTGGAGCGATTAACACACACAGAACGCTGACGACGGTGAACGCACCACCGCATCCGCATCCGTTCCACAGGAGCCAGCCGCCGCTGCCCGCCACAGCCGCAGTCGCAAAAACAAATTAAAACAAAAAAGCCAAATGCAGGCTCTAAAAATAAATCATTTAAATTAAATTCTCAAAGAACTTTGCCAAAATTACGCGTTTCTTATTGCTCAACGTGTGGATTTTTTTGTTGCGTGTGTTCTTGTTTAATATATATACAAATATATTTGTTTTTTTCGGGGTTTTGTAAATTACAACCCCCCCACTTCGCCCCTCACGCCGCTCGACTCGTACGTTGACCGAGTTCTTTGACAACAGCACAAAAAACACGCAGCAAGCAGTGCAGCAGCAGCAGCAGCCGCAACAACAACAACCACAAGATGGATGCAGAGGTGTGTAGAGTGCAATAATTGTAACCGTTAAAATTAAGAACCAGATATTGGATACCCTTTGATCGAATATTGGATACCCTTTCAATAGCACAAACATTTCTGTCTTAAACTATCTAACAGCAGAGAAAGAATTGGCTTTAAAAGCTGACGCTTGTACACCCTTACAAATCGAAACAATTTTGTATCAGCTCTGGGATATCATTTAACGCATTGGGAATGAAATTTCACAGAATTAAGCCGACTTAAACACAGTTGTTCCATCAATTATAATAATTATGAGGGTAATTAATTAAATATAAATATAAAAATATAAATTATATAATTATTTACATACATGTATTTGCTAAGCTTGGTTGTTGCTGCGGCATAATAAATACTGCATGCCAAACATCTCTTCAAGCCAATAGTACCCTTCTACCCTATAAAAATGAAGAAGAAAGCATAAGACAAAGCAACAACAAAAAAGTGAAACCCAAATTAAGCAACAGCAACAAGTGTTTGGCTGGTAGGTAAGAGGGCTACGAGAAGGGCAAGAAATAAGAGAAGCGTGGAGTGGAGTGCCAGAAGAAATCACAGCGTACTGGCGAGGTTTTTTTTTCTTTGATTCGTTTTTTTTTTTTGGGTTTTCAACACAAAGCTAAAAAAGCACAAACTTCTTTTGCGATAACAAAAATAAATACATATTCAAGTGCAAAGTCAGCCGGCAATAGCAGCAGCTGCGCAGCAGCAGCAGCAGCAGCTGCGCAGCAGCAGCAGCAGCAGTGCAGTCAGAACAAGAACAGCTTCAGATCCACAACATTTGTGTGTTTGTGTGTGTGTGTGTGTGTTTGTGTTTACGACAGCTGTTGCACATGTCAAGCAGTGGCGTCCCATTGCAATGGGGAGGGGTGGTGGAGGTGTTGCAGAGGGTGACTAAGTATTTGGAAAAAATTTACATATGTAAATATGAACAAGCATGAATGCGTATGAATAATTGAATATGAACGAGTATGAATGTATGAATAAAAAGGCTGGCACCGACTTAAGGGAATGCTAGCTTCTGAAAGCTGCCGCTTTTGATACCCTCAACAATTATAGGATTTAAATAAAAATATAAATTATAAGAAGAATTATAAATAAATATATAAATTATAAGTATAAAGGAAGAAAGAAGGAACATTTTTCGAAGAACAGAAACGGATGATTACCATATGATTAAATATTATGATTAACTCAATTTTGCATCAAACAGTTAGCCGACTCCCAATGCAAATATTTTATGAAATATATTCTGTGCACACAAAATCCATTTCAAATCCCATTGGAATGGCAGTAAATATACGAGCTATATATGTTTACTAGATCAGCTACCGTTTCAACGTAAAATTACGATTGGATTATTGATTAAGTGGACATTTTGTATTTATTTATTTCTTATCTTACAACTGAGGCGTTGAATTTATGGCTTGAGTTCTTTTCGCTGTCAGTTAAGTGACGATTATGAATAGATAGTGCATGATTTATGAGCCCCTTCCGCAGCTGGGGCGCGCGCCACTGACCGTTGCATAGTTACGCCTGAGAGAACGGTTATTAAAAATGCAAATGATGGAATGGCATGGAAATTCTCACACTTTAATGCACTTTGCTTTTGATCAAGGTCAGAGCTCTGATTCTCCAGAAATTGTAAAGATATATTGTACAGTATGTGCCACACCGGGAGTGGCGGGTGGGGGGTGGTTGGACAATACAAAAGCTTTGCCAATAAAAGCCAATCAAGGTTCTCTCTCTCCCTCTCTCTCGCTCTTTCGCTCGCAGATTTCCGGCAACATTTATTAAACGCGGCAAAATTATCACTTTGTTGTTGTTGCTGTGTGTCTTTGTAGTGCAGTGAACCCTCGAGAATGGTAACCCCCCCTATAAGCATGCCCCATGCCCCATGCCACTGCCACTGAGCGTCGACCAGCGTCAAGAAACTTGTCGTGGCATGGAAAATTTTCCACTCAAATCAATGTCTTTGAGTTTAAAATGAAAGCAACAAAAAAGAAAAAAAAAGCAACAAATAAAACGCAGAAAGAGCAGAAAGACCACAAATAAACTTCAGGGCATTTTGCCAAAGGCCAGCCATGGGTTAAGAGTTGCCGGGATGGATATAGCCACGTACTCGAAGGCTGCTCCATCCATCGCATCCATCTATCTGGTGCTATCTATCATTAACTAAACCCATTCCCATTCATTTACTCTAGAGTACTACTGCAACAAAACGACTAATGAGAGTTGTACAAGGAATTGGCATGCCCTACCCAGCCATACAGCATTTAGGAATGTCAATAGATGAGCTCCATTTAAAATAAATGACACTCAAAATACGTACAAAGAAAATAGCAGAGATTTGGGGTTTTACGAATTAATTTGGTTCCACTTAAGCTGTTAAATATTCCACAAAAATATTCGACTGCATTTGGTTACCAAACCTATATTCATGTGTTTCTATTGATTTTATTTTCTTCAGTGGGAGGCCAAAGATAAGCTAACAGTCAGCTTTAAGCACAGAACAAATTTGCTTAAATTAAATTGATATTTCTTTAGGATTTCAGGGCAAAACCATTTGCCGATGGAATGGAATGGCATCTAGATATTGGGGTATCCTTTCGCTTGGGGGAAAGTGAATGCCAGTAAACGCCTTGCCCTAATCGTGATACCTTAGATTTCCTGTAGGGCAGAACAATTAACAATTTACGAGTATACTTTGTTTAAACTTTAGGCTTTAGTTGCCGATACGATAAGCGCAACAACACAAGCAACACAAGCCAAATCGTTGTCTAGATTTACACAAGGTTTCGCATGGGAAGCACAGCACTACTCCGGGCACGGGGGAGTATCCGCTGAGCACTTTGGCACGTCAGGGGCGCCTCCACGCGTGAGATTGCGTATACGACAGGCGGGACGTAATCTCGACGAGCACCTCTCATCGGAGGGTGGGCTGGCAGGGGGAGCGGCAGTGGAAGTGGGAGTGGGAAACAGCTCTCTAATGATATGAAGCCAAAAAGTAAATCAGTTTGCGATAATTCTGTCATTATTTATGATTCCGAAAATGCACATATAGATTCACGATTCCCGATCCTGGCAACAGAGATGCCGCACGAATGGACATTTCGGAGAGCTCATTGATATCTAACGATTGGGATTTTATGGTAAAATATATATCCCCCCGATATCACTGTCGTAATTTATTTCCTACTTTTGGCTTTATTACATTATTCCAAATGGGCTGAATGAACAGCAGAGGGACTAACGGGTACTGGGATATCAAATGGCTGCATTGGCGTTTGATTTTATTTGAATTTGAAATTTCAGAGCAAATTGTTCTAAGAAAAGTAGGAAGAAAATGCCTTTGTTCCGGCATGTGGCCTTTAATTTCTGGGTGGCCATTTCTTTGGCACCCAATCATTTGTCAATGATACGTGAAACATGTCACACATTTCTGTGACTGTTTTCCGCATCAATTACCGAAACTGCATAATGATTCGCGCATCGATAATCGCTAAAGAACGAAACGTGTTGCAGGCCAAAGTTACTCAGGTTACTCCAGTGATTGGAAACTGCAATTGAAACGCTGCACAGATTCCCCAAAAGCGAACGGAGCACGAACCTGACTCGCACTCAGAAAGGGGAATTTCTATGGCTCTACTTATTAGCTATAAATTAATTGATTAATAAATGGAAAGGGAGAAATGAGTCCCATTAAATGGGGTTCTAGGCGTAGCCACAGGCACGTGCCATGGGTACCCGGTGCCCGGTATCTGCAGCTATATCTATATCTATATCTGTGCACTGTCCACAGTCTGGCTGATGTTTTGGCAATCGCTTTAGTCTGATTGAGAGGGTAACAGCACTCGACGTTCAAATACGAACGGGTTATTGATAGCGTTCCGTTTGTGCCTTCGATTTCCGCTTTTATGAATCCACTTAATTGGCTCTGATTTGATTTAGTCTCTCCCCCTCCGCTTCTCTCCCACTCTCCTCCTATTTGGGCAATCAGTTTGAGGTCTAAATCAACGCAAAAGCAAAGCAATAGAATTATAATGGACTGCTGGGAATTCCCTGTTTGTTTCGTTTTGTTTAGTTTATATTTTGATTTAATTCATCAATTGTTTTTGCGGTGCGGAGAAACTTGATGGAAATAATATTCCACGATTTGTATTTTCTGCCACCACTGAAGATTCGTATCTGTGGGATTCCCCGTTGATTGGATCGTCGTGACTTTAGAGCAGAATTAAATCTCATTTAATGGACCACTTGGCAATTGAACAAAAAGCCAAAAGCAAAATAAACAATTGTCCGCAAAAGTCGCTGCCAGCACAACACTGAAAAGCAGCAACGAAAAACCAATTAAACATTGAACTAAAGCTTGTGTTTTCCCTTCTTCTTTTTCTTCTGTCTATTATTGTACATATTGTTTTTTGTTTGCTTGACACCGAGAAGTCCACGTTCCAACAGAATCCAAACCAGAACCAGAACCAGAACATGACAGGACCCAGACAGGAGGCTGTGGAGACAGCGGCCAGAGTTGGAGTTGCAGCTGGAGTTGGAGCCGTGGAAGTGGCTGGCAAGTCCATACGAAAGCAGCCCCAAGATGAGAACGAAGAGGAGTACCATCCGCCCACAAGGTATGGACAGCAAGAGAAGTCAAATCCCCAAAAGCTAATCCTCCACGGCATCCTCTCCCACAACTAATTCCCACCACCACCAACTCCAAAAAACCGAAAATAACCAACCGCTTCTTCCTTAATAAACCCAAAACCAAAACCCAAAACCAAAACCCAAAAACCAAACCAAAATTAAAACCCAAAAAAAATCCCAAAATTTAAACCAAAACTAACCTCAGAACCTACCCCCAAACACCCAAAAACAAAAACTAACAAAAAACGCCATCAAAAGTTCTGCAAAAACCAAAAAAAAAACCCCACCCAACAGCTCCTCTCACTGACTGTTTCATTAGCAGCAGATTTATGCGTTCTGTGCAGCGAATCAATTGCTCTCGGAACAGGGACACAGATATAGTCCCGCAACTCCATCAACGAATCAAGAAACTTCGCTGCTTAGAGACCAATAAACCTTCTATATTCGCTTCTGTGACCATGACTAACCCAACTCGAATGAATGCCACGCCAAACTTTGACCCCAAGCACCATCCTCACTCATCATATACTAATCCTGAAGCAACTAATGGCAGAACCTATGTGGGTTCTCGTACTTCCCCAAGCTGTCGATAAATATGCGAATTAAAAATCGAAGCAATAACAAAAGAAACTGCGAAAATACAAATATTCCCTGCACCACAGCAATCGAACTGCAGCGAAATTCACCAAAAATATTCCTTTCCTTGGCTTTATAATTATTGTCAGACTTGTACAAATATTAAAACAGAATAAGCACTAACCGAACCAGCACTAAATACTCCACCTAAACTCTGTGTAACTAAACCCCCAAATGCCAGCTAAGAATCCCGCTCATACTCTGAGAAATATGATCTAACTCCCCGCTCAAAACCAAACTTCATTCAGCGATGGGAATCATAGCTTATGGGTGCATGGATCTACGGCAGATCCTACTAAAATATGGCATAATTTAATGTAACTCATAAAAGGGGATACACAGATTGCTGCATGCACCTATAAATATGGATGAGCCGTATCTTCTGCAACTTTCTGGCCAGATTAAAATTAAATTAAAGGTCGCCTTTGGTGTCCATCCTTGGGGAATGAATACGCCTTGGTTTCTCTTTCCCAAATGCGAGGCTTCACATCTGTATTCATAGGCTAACTAAAACATATCCCAAAGATATCAGCAGTCACTCCTTGAGCTCCTCTGGCTGGTGTGGCTTATGTGAGAGGTTTAAGGCTTCCATGCAAAGAGGAACCAGCAGCAAGAACATCTACTAAAACCCGGAACTAACAAGAAATAGAAGAAATAACTAACCCAAAACTCCAACCCAACCAAACCCCACCCAATCCCCGCATGCAGTCCCTCGACTACAGGCCCTCGAAGTGGCGATAATGTCTGATGTATTTTCTCAAGCTACCTGGAGACGATCGTGCACCTGTTCAAGGGCAACATTGGACCCGGTCTGTTCGCCATGGGCGATGCCTTCAAGAACGGCGGCCTGATTGTGGCGCCGCTGCTGACGGTGGTGATTGCCGTCGTGTCCATCCACTGCCAGCACGTGCTCATCGCCTGCTCCAAGAAGATGCGCGATCTGCGCGGCGACGCTGTCTGCGCCGACTACGCCCAGACGGTGGAGATGTGCTTCGAGAGCGGACCAGTGAAGCTGCGCGGCTGGTCGCGCACCATGGGACGGTTGGTGGACATTTTCATATGCGTGACGCAGCTGGGCTTCTGCTGCATCTACTTTGTGTTCATCAGCACGAACGTGAAGCAGGTGAGTGCGCTGGATGGAGCAGCCAGGCAGGAGTAGGAGTGGGAGTGGGAGGAGCTGTATGAACAATGTCCTGTCCTCTTCCCGAAGATCCTGCAAGCGTACAACATTGACCTGGATGTGCATCTGGTGATGCTGCTGGCCTTTGTGCCCGTGCTGCTGAGCTCCCTGATCACGAACCTCAAGTGGCTGACGCCCGTCTCGATGGTTGCCAATGTGTGCATGGTCCTGGGCCTGGCCATCACCCTCTACTATGCCCTGAAGGATGGACTGCCGGAGGTTAGGGAGCGCGCCTATTGGACAAGCGGCTCCCAGTTGGCTCTCTTCTTCGGCACCGCCATCTTTGCGTTCGAGGGCATTGCCCTGGTGATGCCACTCAAGAACGCCATGCGCAAGCCCAGCCAGTTCGAGAGCCAACTGGGTGTCCTCAATGTGGGCATGTTTCTGGTCTCCGTCATGTTCATGTTCGCCGGCTCCGTCGGCTACATGAAGTGGGGCGAGGATGTTGGCGGCAGTCTCACACTCAATCTGGGTGATTCAATGTGAGTGCCAGCGCCTTGACGCCTTCCTTTACTCCTTCCTTGACTCCTTGACCCGCTTCCCTCTGCTTCCACAGTCTGGCCCAGGCCGTCAAGCTGATGGTGTCCACGGGCGTACTCTTGGGCTATCCCCTGCAGTTCTTTGTGGCCATTCAGATCATGTGGCCGAGCGCCAAGCAGCTGTGCGGCATCTCGGGCCGCTCGCTGGTCGGTGAGCTCTCCTTTCGCACCATCATGGTGATCATTACGCGTAAGTATCGCCCCCCCATTAGCACGCCTCCCCTTGCTGCAGCACTAATCCGCCCACTCTCTCTCCATGTCGGATCAGTGGCCATTGCCGAGATGGTGCCCGCATTGGGTTTGTTCATCTCGCTGATTGGCGCCCTGTGCTCCACGGCACTGGCCCTGGTCTTTCCCCCTGTGATCGAGCTGATTGCCAGCAGTGAGGCGAACAAGGGACCCGGCCTGTTCGTCAGCACCAAGAATCTCATCATACTGGTGGTGGCAATGCTGGGCTTCTTCACCGGCTCCTACGAGAGCCTCAAGCAGATTGTCAATCACTTTGGCGAGATGAATGGTTGACGCAGCCGCAAGGACGATCCAGCACAGCAGCATCCAGTGTGCACCAGCAGAGAGGATCATCACAGCATCTCATTAAGGGATCAACCAAGCAGCGCAACCTCCGAGGAGGACCTCGTCACGGCATCATCAGAGAATATTTATACGACAAATGCTCATCTCCAAAAAGCATCAGCAAACAATCATCACAGTATCTTAGCAGCGATATCCACCTTATACACACGTATACGTAATCGAAGCATAATAACAAATATCTACTATTAAATATATAAATTTGCATACGCATTTTTCCCGACCAAAATGGAACGAAAAACTGCAACAAAAACTATACAGGAAATACTCCTTCCTGTGGCATGAGAAGTGCCTTAGCCCCGTTTGTGTCATTTTTGTGAGCGTGCTGCGCATTTTACTTATTATAATTGATTCTTTAATTCGTTTTTTTGTTTTTTTATTATTATTATTTTAAATATATTTTTTTAATAGATGTTAAGTAAAAATAAACGATGCGACGTTTTGTTTTGACGTCATCGCAAATGACAAGAAAATGACAAATGTGTTGGACTTGCTCTCAATATGAATGGAATATTCATATATAAATGTACTTGGATTTTGGTTTGGAATTGTGGAATATTTGCTATGAATTTTGAGAGGGCAAAAAGGTTTTTAGCGTGTAACGTGCTGTATCCGTTTGCTTATGGGCAATTTGTACAGCGAATACCCGTACAAAAGTCGCACCATAAACATTGGCTTCGATGCACAAAATATATAAAGCAACTGATTTAATTTACGATTTTATCCTTTTGCTTATGGGATATTTCGGGCACTAGGGACTGAAGCATCTGCCGTATCTCCAGGCGTAAGCAATTCCCATGGCCTCTACCATAAGTACATTTGTTAACGATGCGCTGCACAACATTATCTCAGCTGCTGGCCATCCATCAAATATACCAAACAGCAGATTCAATTTGGCCAGTGACTCAGAAAGCCTTCCCCCGAACAGGTTATAAAACAGCGAGTCGGGCGACGAATACTAAACAAGCAGCGGAACGGGTTCAACGGGCGAAATTGAATTTAATTCGACAGAGATTACAGATAAATATTATTTGATGTTTAGCATTAACATTGACCCCGATACGCGCTATCCAGAGCGAAAGATAGAGAGAGGAGAGAGAAGATAGAAAACGTGTGAAAAATTAACAGATTTCGAACAAATGATCGTCAGATGATCCATAATTCTAGCTGCTGGCTTTCGCTTTCCGTCTGCTATGGGTAGGCGTGGGTTCGGTCTCTCTCTATCTCTCTGCCTCTCTCTCTGTGTGTTTCAAGGAATTATACTAATCTAATCCGAATCAAACCGAATCCAAATTCAATCTAATCGAAAATCGAAAACTGTTTTGCCATTGTCCCAAAGGCGACCTTCAACCTTCAACCAAACCGATTCATGAAACAATGAATGGAACTGCAGTCGATGCCGTTAGGTATGCATGGGCGGAAGTCAGGGGCGTCGATGGGAGGGGCTGTACGTAGGTACAGTTATGTGAATTATGCTAATGTTTTCGCTGCCTCAGAGCAAAAAACTTCTGATCAATATATTATATTATATTATATTATATTATATTATATTATATTATATTATATTATATTATATTATATTATATTATATTATATTATATTATATTATATTATATTATATTATATTATATTATATTATATTATATTATATTATATTATATTATATGTTATTATATATTTCTGATCAGCTGTTTTTTTGCTATATTTTTTGCATAATATTTAATTATTTCCTATCTATATTTGTAAGTTTTATATCCGTTCGCTTATGGGAAATTGTTGCAATAAATCAAAGTCATTCAAATATGTGCATAGAGTGGAGCAGGGGGCATTGGATCAGTGGCAGGCAAGTACGAGTACGAGTAACCCCCTTGACTGGTGCCCCTGGGCGTTGTTATGCATTTGGTTCGATGTCTTATATAATCCAATTGCTGAATTCCGTAAACATCGGTCGCATCGATGGCTCGATTGATTGGAAGAAGTGAGAACGATGGAAAGAGATGCAGCTAAGAGCACAGTAGAGCAGCGCACTCTGATGCTCGTACAATTTGCAATTAATTTAAGTGGCGCTTGCACCGGGATGCCAAATAAAACGTTTCCTCCAATCAATTCGGTTAAATTTCCATGCGTTCATCATATACCGTTTATTGTACATTGTATGCAGGCAGAGAGGAGCAGCAGGTGTAACAGCAACAACAACAATAACAATCTTGAAACGTGCGCTCGAAAAGCGAAAAACGAACAAGAATTCAATATTTGCAAATACGACAATGGGCACGTGCAGTCGATATACCTATACCTATACCGATTCGGCTAACGAATTCCGGTACGCTAGGCGGATCCTTGAACCTGATCGAACCACTTCCTGCTGGACCCGGCCTGCTGTTCCAATTCAGTGCCCCAATGCCGTGTCGTGCCGTGACGCAATCAACGTTTTGGATCGTAGCCGCGTCATACATATGTAGCCGTACCCGTACCCGTACCTATCGTACCTATTTTAAAGTTAACTTTAAATGATTGAGCTGACACACAAGCCACTCCTAGATTTTATTTGCCCCTAAGTGTGTGCTCCGTCCAGAGTTATTTGAAGTGTGGTGTAATTTAGTAAAAAAATAAATATATTACTGTACGTTTACGAGTCGTAATAAAATTAACCACTTGGCTGAGTTGCAGGCCAGCAAGCAATTAATTTTTTTGCACTGCCATCAGAGTAATGCCAAAGCTGCGGGGGATTTTTCTATGTCTATGTGATCTTTGCAAACAAACTACTTTCAGAAATTAGCATATTCCTAATGGGCACAATTAAAATTAAATCAAAATGTGGGAGTAATTTTTGTATAGACTTCAAAGATATACGAGTACATCTGGCAGTCTGAGTACTTGGAAACAAAAACGTGATTTGCTGTAGCAATAAATAACCTAGGGAATACATTCGTTACAACTGCTAAAAAAAAGGAAACACAAGAGACACTTTACATCACAAGGAATGCGGGATTGGATGCGATGTATTTGAAAGTCAAATGCATTTATAATAAATTTCATTTTGAGTGATTTTTGTTTAATATTTGAGCATAAATAATACAAATTTATCCAGCTCAGTGGTGTTTCTTTCAGTGTATATTAATCATATTTACAGTACAAAATTTGTAAGATCTATTAAAAGCCTCTTTTTAGCCGCCATTGATCCATATCGATTTGCTGATCGTTTGACTGCATCCATGATTTTTGCAAGCTCTTCCTTCCCTACCTTTCGCTTCCCTTCGTAAGAGAATGCACATAAATCAGCTTTCAGCTTTTTGCGATTATCAGTTTAAGGGAAGAGAATATTTGGGATTGTTTGTGTGTTGCTCTTTCTCAGCTTGCCCTTCCCCTTGCACATTAACCGTTAAGTGCATTTTTGCATTGCCTAGACACTCACACACACACACACTGAGAGAAAACAACAAAGTTAGACGGGCAGACAGACACACACACACACACGTGGCATATGTCGAGTGCTGCTGTTCCGCTTTTGTTTTGTTTGCTTGGCGCCGGGGGCCCCAGCCCGATTCTGTTGGCCAACTCGAGCATTGAGTCTGGTTTGAGTTCTTGCCGCGCACGGTCCTACAATCGCCGGAGGAAAACCCCCCCAACATCATACATTGGTCTAATTGTTTGTACTCGTGCTCGTACTCTACGTAATCGTCAGTTGTCGTTATTCCCCTTCATTGATCGAGCAATTGAAAGGTGAAAATTGAATTCGAATCAAGTATGAGAGACTTCGATTCCGATCGATGCTTATCGGAGATACTCGTGCTACCTACCATGTATTGTAGAGGCTATCGCTTATCATAATGGCATAGCAAGAGTGATTGATGGATTATGTGGATTGGATTGGCACAGTTGTTAGTGATTTACGACAGCCCCCCGCACTGTGAATATGTGCGAATTGCGTCATTGTGCATTAGAGCAACAATTAAATCAACGTGAATTTTCGGGGGAGTTAAATAACCGGAATTCGCTCAAAACTTTTAATTCATTTGGAATGACTTAGCACAAACAACCTTGAGTGGCTCAGAGTCACAGTTAATGAGCCCGAGCCTTCCTTCCTGCTCACCTAAGCATTTGTTTGATTTGATTTCAAATTTATTTGTGTTTTAATGATTCCACTTCCACCCACTTGCCTTGCTTAGGGTTAATGGATAGTGCAAGAAAAAGAAGCAAGGGGTTAAGTGCATAAGAGAGAGAGAGAGAGCTTACGCACTCATTAAATTTGATGTTCTCCCCTCCGCTCATTGCAGCAGACATAGAAGGAGTACCAAATAAATCCTCTCTTGACAGCTTTCCTTCTCTCTCACGCTTGTGAGACATGTGCTTTAAAGAACCGTTAGATCTCACAGAACAGCCGATGCAGATGCACAAGCAGAGAAAGAAGCGGGCGGAATAGAAATTGAGCAAAAAAAAACTTTCAATTGCATTTAAAACGTCGTCCGTCTCCGTCTCCTTTCCGCACACAGCAAGATCAGCAGAAGCAGCAGCAGAGCGCCAGCGAAAAGAAGGCCATCGAAGCTGGCGAAATGGGCAGAACACTGGAGATAACACGGGTAACGGGAACTGCAACGGCAACGGCAGCGACAACGGCAACGACAAATGGAGACCATCAGATGGAGAAACAGCCAACGGATGTGGAGGGCAACAATATCCAGGTGAAGAGGCGTCATGCCACCAGCAATTTGGAGGCAGCCACACACCTGTTTAAGGGCAGCGTGGGCGCCGGGCTCTTTGCGATGGGCGATTGTTTCAAGAATGGCGGACTGGCGGGTGCCACCATCTTGCTGCCGATCATTGCCGTAATGTGTGTCCACTGCGAACGGATGCTGATACGCGGCTCCGTCCTGGCCGTAGAGCGGACGCCAGGCGCCACCTTTTTCGATTACCCCGAGACGGTGGAAAAATGCTTTCGAGTATGGGCCGCGTCCCCTGCGGCGCATGTCGCGCATTATGAAGCTCATTGTCGAAATGTTCCTGTGCGTCACCCAATTTGGTTTCTGCGCCATTTACTTTGTCTTCATCACCGAGAATTTGTATCAGGTGAGTCCCCACTACAGGCTGCCATAATTGCATCGATTCAAGTGGCTCTCGATGAGGAAATAATCCCTAATCCTAACCGCTCTTTGGTACAGGTGCTACAGCAGAATGGAGTGGACATTAGCATGAGCATGGTGATGCTGATCACCCTGCTGCCCGCCATGATCCCCTCTCTGATGACCAATCTCAAGTACATCTCACCGGTGTCGGCCTTTGCAAATGTGGCCCTGCTGTTTGGCCTGATTGCCACGCTGTCCATTGCCTTCTCGGACGGACCGATGCCATCGCTGGGCGATCGGCATCTGTTCACCAACGGGTCCCAGCTTTCGCTGTTCTTCGGCACTGCCCTCTTCTCGTATGAGGGCATTGCACTCATCCTACCGCTGCGCAACTCGATGCGGAAGCCGGAGAACTTTAGCAGCCGCTTTGGCGTGCTCAACTCCACCATGTTCTTCACCACGGGCTTGTTCATCTTCACGGGCTTCGTTAGCTATGTGCGCTGGGGCGAGGATGTGGCCGGCAGCATTACGCTCAATCTCGTTGTGGAGGATGTGTAAGTTCTGCTCAAAGCAGCTAGGAACTGCCACTTCATTTATAACGTTTGTTCTTCGTGCAGCTTGTCGCAGGTGGTGAAGGTCGTGGCCGCGTTGGGCGTATTCCTTGGCTATCCCATACAGTTCTTTGTGATGATGAAGATACTCTGGCCGCCGCTGAAGCGGTCCAATAGCTGTGCCCAAAAGTATCCCATCACCATGCAGGTGGTCCTGCGCTTCGTTATGGTCATGATGACATGTAAGTAATTGTCTACTGTCCCCAACTGATTCCTGCCAAGGTTTATTTTCATGTTTATTTTCGTTGTATTCAGTTGGCGTTGCTCTGGTGGTGCCCCAACTGAATCTGTTCATCTCGCTCATCGGAGCACTCTGCTCGACGTGCCTGGCCTTTGTTATACCAGTTCTCATTGACTTTGTAGTACGTGCCCAGGTGCCCAAGGGCCTGGGGCACTGGTCATATGCAAAGAATTTATTTATTTTGGCAGTGGCACTGCTGGGCATTGTCACTGGCACCTATCAAAGCATCGTCGAGATTATAAGAGAATTTAAGTAGGTAAAATTCCAGTTGTCAAGTATTTTTTTTGGTGTAAATAATGCTGTAATGTAATTTGTATCTGTATTATGCGAATGCGCTGTATTGTTGTAAAGTTCGTTTAGTCTTAAGTCTTATAACTATACAATGTATTTTTTCCATTTTTTTTTTGTTTATTTATAGTTTTAAGCTGTGCTTTTTTTTTTAATTTTGTATGTATGGAACGTCAATTGGCTTCTAAAAGGGGAGAAACAACAAAATGATCTACAACACAAAATAATTTTAATAAATGATTACAAATCGTGCATTGTTAGCTTGTTCCTCTCTTGAATTTGGCGCCATGTTGTACAGCACTGGAAACCGACCCAAGCTTATCGGAAAGTATCGAAATATTTGGTATTTTATTAGTATTTTAACAAGTCTCAAATCTAACAGTCAAGATCATCGCATGACGTCTCTGCTTCTTACGTACCGGTCCCGTCCTACCTACATTCCAGCCGCTGATAAACTCTTATCCATGAAACGCCTCTTGGCAAAGCATATCCACCATTTGCTCGGCTTATCGTCGGACGAGTCAAAGACCTTCTCCAGCAACCGATTGCCCGTCTCTTGACGCAGCTGCAGCAGGTACTGACGCATCAGCTCCGGCTCATCCGTCTTGGCAAATACCGAGTTTAGCGGAAAACCAGCCTCCCCCGGCAGATCAAATTTTGCAATGGACAGACTGTAGAGCTCCTGCTGGCCCTGGCTCTTGCTGGTGCATCGCGCCAATCGCTTCAGGCATTCGGTTATGTACAGCGTTACATAGATAAGAACCCGGTCCACTTCCGACTGCGATTAGATATGAATCAGTATTATCGTTTCTGTCCGGTGTGGGTATGGGTATGCACAAACCTTTACTTCGTATTCCCGAAAGAAAACGTTCGATTTGAAGTAATATAGTGACTCATCAATGATGTCGTTATCATCTGAAAAATTGGGCGCTGGTCCTCGAACTTGGGTGCGTAGCGGCAATATGGCCATATTCCCCACCGTCTTTTGAAAATCTACGATCTCTGAGTGATATGCCTTGTAAAATAAATGTAAACAATTAGGTTTGGTTGTAAAGTTATTAAATTTAAATGGAAATTGCTGTAAAATCCAGTTAACACGCTGCCCTGGAATATCTACAGCCTAGCCAAGTGCTTACCATTTAAAGACGGTAGTGACTTCACCAACAAGTATAAATAATGTCTTGCGAAATTAAAAGTTATTTTAACAATGTCAGTAATCGTAAGTGCTGTGAAGCGGGACAATTTTTAAAGATAAGGTATTTTTGTCACATCACATTAGTATATACCAATAAACAGCATTTTCACTGATCAGTTGGTATTTTTGTAGGCCATTTCGATGGTATTCTTTTTTAGTGAGCTCCCATCTCTAGGTCACACACCTTGCCACTTTCTTAGATATATATCGGTAAAGAGATTTTGAATAAATGGTCGCTGCTATGTTTTGGCGCCAAGCACATTATTTGATATCTAAAATTAAATATATTTAAAAGATGGGCTTGCTTTTACTCCCTTTAATTGGGTTTTTGTTATAAAATAAAAAGTCAACATTTTGAAACAATTTTGTAAGATGGCAACTGCGCAAGTCAATCGATCTTTCCTCGGCATCGCACTGGGCCCTGACCTCCCTGTTGTACCTGTGTGCAATGCTTGCCGTCTCCACCGCCATCGTTTGGAGCACACGAAGGGCCCTTCGTCATGTCAGGAACAGTTTCCCAACGGTACTGCTCGAAATGCATCATCGAATTGGGCTGGCCGTCTCCAGCTCCGTCGTTGGGACCACGACCTTGCTTCAGACCGCCCTTGACTACGAAAGTGTCGCCAATGAACTGCTCGAATTCCACCTTCGACTTGAACTGGGGTAAAGAAATCAAAGTGAAATGAAGGTAAAGTGTAGTTGTGACTGTCCCAGGGGGGACTGTGAGTCCGTGAATCTCTTACGTGGCGCTCGTTGCCGAATTCCTGATCCGACTTTGACTCGTGTTTCTTGTTGGCTTCTTCGTTCACGTTTCGCTCTGCGTATTTCATCTCGCTGCGCACCATTCGGACCTGCTGGCGTTGCGCCTTCTGCTGTTCCTCGAAATGGCTGAACTCAAACTCGGTGCGCGGAGTCACTGCCGGGGTGGTGGCGGAGCTGTTGAATAGTCCGCTAAACAGCGTCTGGCCATATTTCTGTGATCTGCGATGCACAACAATCAGGGAAAGGAAAGGGATAAACAATGCACAGACAGAGGCATGCAGCAGGAAATACAAGACATACTCTATGGGATCTTTTTGCTTCATTTCCAGATATTCGTTGAGCATGTGGGAAGGGAAGGGGAGGGAAGCGTCCATGATTGACTGCACTTCCGATTGGCTATTGTGTTCCACTTCCATTTGGCTTGAGTACTGCTGCTCCTCTTCCATTCGGGAGCTGGAGATCCTTGCTTGCCCTTCCTTGTCAGTGGCCACGGGGCTCTCAATGCTCTTTAGTTGATCGCTGAGCTTAATGTTCAGCTTTTCAGCCCTCTGGCGTCGTGTCCGCTCGAAGGTCAGCCGCTGCTCAAGCATCTCGTTGTTCGAGCGCAGCTCGGTAATAGTGAACTTCTTGCCCTTGGGCAGACTCTGCAGCCCGTCGAAGAAGCTGACATCGTACGCTGGCTCCTGCTTCTCTTCGGCGTCTGGAGTGCCCAGGTGGTCGCAAATGCTGCGCTGCAAGGGCTGGCTGATTCCCTCGTTGTTTCGCAAATTGAACTCCATGACGGACATGTTCAGGTCTAGGCAGTCGAGTATGATATGGGCTCCAATGTCAGTCAGTCCACAGCCCTGCATGTCGACGACTGCAGAGATCGGAGGAGATTTGAGTGTGGAATGGCATAGGCCATGCATGCTTCATCCCACTTACCCTTTATCCAGGAATCCTCCTTCAGCACATCGCAGATCAATTTGAGTCCTTGGTCCCCGATATCGGGATTGTTGGCGAGAAGGAGCGTGCGCAAGCCAGGGGAGCCCCCCGTGTATTGGGAAATTTTCTGCATCTGTGGGGTATACCAAGGATTCCGGTTACCATTCATCCGATGCACCGCCGCTATACCGATACCTTGACCATATCGGCAACGTGAACGGCTCCCTTTGCGGTGATGCGACACTCGGAGAGATCGAATAATGCAATTCGGTTGAGGTACTTGGCCGAGTTGCATACCAGTTCGCACCCCTTGTCGCCAATGATGGACTTGCGGAAGCTCAAGGTCTCCAGGCAATCGTTGGCAGCCAGCGACTAGAAGCACCATAATAGTTATTACCTAGAATGGATGATGGGTGCGCGTCCTACCTTGGCAATGCAGTCAATGTAGCCGCCATAAAGGGGCAGACCCTCCAGTTGGAGCACTGTCAGATTCTTGTTGCTGGCCACACAATTGGCGATGGACTGGACGAGGCCGCGGAAAATAAAGCGCGTGTATACCACCGGACGCTGTGTAAAAAGTCGGGCCCGATTCTCCGTGTCGATGGGATCGATTGTATCTGTATGGAAAAAGTCCCTTAGTCCCATATTTTCCGCGCTCTACAGACGGAACCCCTGTGTCACACTACTCTACTCACTGTGTTGATAGGAGCGCCGCATGCGCAGCACCAGGCTCTTTAGGCACAGATCATTTTGCAGCGACTCGTTGACCAGCAGCCAGTCGCTCACGCTCAGCTTGTCGGCGTAGAACTCCAGAGAGCTCTTGTCCAATGACTGCTTTCGAATATCAGGAACAGGTGTGAGGTTCTTCGAGCGACAAAGCTCCAAATACCGAAAGTAGAACGAGCGGCTCTTGCTCGATTTCTTAGCTGGTGCCGGCACCGTTACCTTCTTGGCAGCCAGCGCTCTCAGCGTTCCATTCCGTATTCCCGACACACGGCTGAGCGACATGTTCTGTTTGCGTTCTGATCTGTTAGCCAGTTTTCTTCCAGCTAGTTTTCTTATAATATTGACTATGTTTGGAGTATAAGCTGTTAACGAGTAGTGGACATTACATTCAATTGCTTGCTTTGTTTAACATCTTTCATTTTTATGTGCGCTAAGCCTCAGTCAAACGATTGACAGTTGAGCCATCGATAGTTTTGAATGTTTTGAAAAAACAATCGATACTATCGTGATGGTTCTAATAATTATTAAAAAACCATTGAAACCTTTTAGGAACTTGTCCATTGTAAAAATTAGATGCCACCTGTCGATTTGTTTACAAATGTGTCTTCTCATTTTGCAGCAGCCAATCCAAACAAACAAGTCTCAAAACCATCAATGGTAGAGGCCAGCAGCAAAGTATCGATACTATCCATAGGTCCCCTTGATGGTTTGACACCTCTAAAAGCACACACCCTGCAACGTTTTTAGATATAAATCGACTGATATAATTGATAGTGATTTGAATGTAACCGCCAAATTGGTTCTAGTTGTCGTTTTAATACCATTTTTTCATTATTTATTAAGTGTCTCATAAAAGTATATATTTGTAAAATATCAATTAATATTTTTCCGAACAAATCGTTGTTCTTAAATTATATCATACGATAACATCGACGTTGTTCCATTCATTCGATGTTTGATGTGTTTCACAAAAAAACACATAATATAAACAATATAAACAAAATAAAAAAATATACACTCTTTATTTACTGTACACCTTAGATATATTAATTCACATTTAAAGCCGGCCAGGGCGGCCAAAAACTGCAGACAGCTGACTACCCTATCGATAGACAAAAGTTCATACAAAACAACTGCGTAGAATAAAGTTTCGATATGTCAAAAGTGAGATAAATAAAAGCCACATATTAAAATTTACACAAAGTAACAAAATTTCCAAGTACATATCATATTGTTGTACTTTTCTCGAAATCGTGCCATTCTATAGAGATACCACAACTCAGACGCAAGAAGTGTAAGTACCAGCATAGCATATCTAGAGTGGGGGGGACAGCAGCGACAATTCCACTTTCATTGCCAATGATTTTTACGCCTTTGCAGTAGCTTATGATATAATAATGTCGCGTACACTGATTCGCGCACTCGAAAGTGTCGGCCGCAACTGGCACATACCGACAATCCGCCTCCATGGCCGGACTGCGTTGCTCAGCGTCGAGATGCCAATGGCGGCCATGAGGATTATTGCAGTAAACTACTCAAAGCGCGGATCGGGGTCCCCCTCGGACGCAGGCAGTCCGTTTAAGATTGTCAGCAGGACGCGTGAGCTTGCCGACGATGATCTCAACAGCATTGAGTCTGAACTGAACTGGGAGCTGACCGCCCCAAAGAGCAATCGCTTCTACTTGCCCAACGGCTATGGCCCAGCCTGGCAGGGCTATAACTCCACGATTGAGCTGATGACTCCGCTCTCGCAGCTGGTGAATTTCAAAAAGGCTGCCAATGCGGACAAGTCCAGCCTCGAGATCTCCTGCTGCCAGTGTCCCATTCTGATACGTGACACCCTCATCGAGCTGTTCCCGGTGCGCGCCGTTGCCAACAAGGAGACGGCCATTACATTGCTCACCCTGAGCTATGAGGGTGACATCGAAATAGGCGCCACCAAGGTAGGGCTGCTCAAGCGAATTCCGTTTTTATGCCATTCATTAATTTGTATTTATCCCTTTAAAGTTTGTGCTGGCCGCCAGAGACATCAGCGATCGTCTCTTATCGCTGGGCTATTGGTCAGACTTCCTCAATCCGTTCAGCGGACGACCCTACTTCATGCCCAAAGATGATGACAAATTGTACAAGCAGGATTGGCGCTTCCGCGGACTGAACATGAATCTATCTGTTAAGAACCATTGCATGGTGATTTCAGCCGAGGAGAATGACAATACCCACTTCTCAGGGACCATTTACTGCACGGCGCCCAGCAACTACGATGTGCTGGTACAGATGCTGGCGCCCAACGAAGAACAGCTGAAACATAACCGGCTCTTTTAACACAAACAAAAGAGACCGGACACCCCTTAGCACAATTAGCTGCCCACCACAGGATAGTAGAGAATGCTGCTAAAGACGATGACGAAGACAAAGCCTATTTGTGATGAAAACTGTGGTAACTGTGGTTAGGTTAATAGTTCCGGCTTTGTATATGGCTTACAAAGACAGTGACAACTTGTTATTTACTGCGAGAAAATACATTATAAGATTGTTTTGTTCCTACTATCTAATGGCCATCTGATTGCAATGCCTCTCGATCTCCTTTAGCCGATTGATCAGCGAATGTAGCTCTTCGGCATTGCACACAAACTCCACAATGGTTATCCGCTCGCCGCTGCTCTGCTTAAACCGGCCAAGATTAATGCAAAACTGAGCAACGCCCGTACTGCTCTCCGACGTGGAGGACTTGACATCGCACACTATGCGCCACTGGACATCGGTGATATGGGGAAAATTGTGTCCCACTTGCAGTTGACGCAGCACCAGATCCTTTCGATTGTCCTCATAGACGCGTGTCAACTCGTCCACGGCACTGCTGTGCAGCGCAAGGCCCTCCAGTTGCTGGCGCAGTGTCAGTCCGTCCCAGCCATGTTTGGTGGCCAAGGCGTATAGGGTAACGACGGCATATTCGCTTTGCTTGGCGCTGGCAGCATTATTTGCATAGATTTCAGGCACTGGCGCAATGGCTACAAGGATGGACGGGGTATGAGGATGATATGCATTTGCTTTAAATCACTTCAATGTTTAGGTTTACTTACTAGCATCCGGATGCAGCGTCAACTTGAGGGAATTCGCAATGAGAATCTTGCTGATGGTTGGCGTCAGAATTGTGCCCAGGTTTTTGAGGCCCGCCACCACGGTAGGCGAGATCAATTTGCTGGCATCTGTGTCCGCCTCCGCCGCGGGCTCGCAACGCGCTGCTGTAGTCGTCGTGGCCATTGGTTAGGCCGCGTTATCCATTAAAATAAACAATGCACAATAATAATAATGACGGCGAACAAAAACAAGACACAATAGCGCTTAACAGCACAAAAATAGCCGCAATAGCGCTGTTAACAGTGCAGAGCGGAACTGGAACCAGTAAAGCGAACCAGCGCTGTAGTGTATGTAATTTAGATTTATTACAAATAAATTACAATATTTACACGACCACTTGTTGCGTTGTGCGTTGTCTAGATTACATTACACCCTGTAGAAACACTCCTTGGCCCGCGAGGAACAGTTGTCGTATGTCTTGAACATGGCATCGCCATGAGCCGCCTTGCCGCCGTCGGTGTCTATTTGGTCTAGTTCCGATTCGGGTACACAGGCGCAATTGAAATTTTTATTGCCGCGGCTGTACAGCTTTCGTGGATAGCCCGTCCAGGCTCTCTCCTTGCCATCGCCGCTCGTGTTGGTACACCACACACGCGTCCCCTTGGCCTCCGACCACTCAATGTTGCAGCCGGGATACTTTGAGCGCAGCTCGTCCACCTCAGCCTTCGCTATCTGAGCCTGCTCCAAGAGCGCCAAATACTTCTGGTAATATGTCGTCGGTTCGCCCTGCTCATCGTAGAAGCGTCCTATCAGCTTCCCCTTGTAGATGTATTCCTTCTCGTAGAAATCCCTCCAATTGGCCAGGCCAAGCAGATCGTTGGGCTTCAGGCTGAGCACATCGTCCGCTGTCTGTGGATCATACTCCTCGAACTCGCCGCTTATGAACGCCACAGAGGCGTCGCGTCCCACAAAGAAGCTATAGCTGCAGCCGGTGCCGTAGTGCTTTACGCCGCGTGTGACATCGAACACGGATCCCAGCAAAGCCAGGTAGATGGGCTGCCCATCCTCCCCATTGTATTTGGACAGTTCTGCAGGCGTTAGGAGCGTGGCTTCGTTGGCAGCTTTGAACTGGAGCGAAACGGTCTCGCCATTGGCATCGACATTGTCCACATAGTTGGCCGCATGTCTGTTTGCAAACTGTTTGATTTCCGTGCGATAGAGGCCAGCCAGCACAGCTGCCAAAATGAAAAGAAACTGCAATTTAAATAGATATTTCACAAACCCAAACATTTCTGTTTTTCCTTTTGTATTTATTTTTTTTTTTTGGGAGGGGATTTACGCCTTGCACGCCTTCTCAACGGTACGGTGGATATGGCCAAGTCAATATATCGATAGGTCAGATATGCTCTCTCCTGTCAGCGATGCGCGCCGCGCATGACTTTCCAAAACATGTTAATATTATTGGCTTTCAAAGCAACTTCAATTTCAATTTTCAATTGACTAAAATTCAGTTTTAGCAATGATAATATTTAAGTTTTTTTGTCATTAACCTACACTTCTATATATACGAAATACATGCATTTTTACATATTTACAAACGAGGGAGGACGTTATCACACTCATTCACACCTGCTCCAAATTCGTGGGGGGCCGTAGAGTGACCATTACTTCGTTGCTTTTATTCACAGAGACCCGGAATCGTTGCCCCTCATAGAGTTCTAATCGCCGTCGCGGACGCCGTTGGGCTGTGGGGTCGAGGATGAGGTCCAGATATTGCTTGAGGTTGGCTATTAGCGCCGGGGGTAGACGTCGTGTCGGTGCAACAATTCGCCATTCTTTCGGTGGCTCTTCCCAGAGTTCTTCCCCTTTAACGGTGTCTAATGGATCAGGTCGCACGTTCTCGTCGTGGATGGGGGGCAAGAGCCGAAGTTTTTTCAGTGGCGGCATGCTAAAGTCGGTCTCTGCGGCCGTCGACGGTGAAGGGACGACAGTGTCGTCGTTAGAGGCCACGTCTAGGGATCGAGACGAGGCGGCTTGTAATTTCCTTGGAGACAACTGCAAGGTGGCACTTCCACATACGATCCTCGCTTTTATGCGGCAGAGAAAATCGAGCCCCAGTATGACCTCGTCGCGGATCATCGGCAGTACTAAAAAGGTTAATTCCGTTTCTTGTAAGTCAAGGCGTACCTTGGTTATCACCGTTTGCGTCACTTCCATGTTTGAGCCGTCAGCCAGGCTGATTTGGGTGCTTGTGTTTTGCATGTTTCCAATCGGTAGCGCCTGCGCGGTTTTCTCGCTCAAAAATGACAATGAGGCGCCAGTATCGAGGGTGGCCCATACCGAAAACTTTCCCGCGATGGTTACTAGCGCGGCAATTCGACCGCGGCGATTGTCCAGACTCAAGGGATGTGTTACACCTGGCGGTCCCTCGGATATGTCATCTATTTGCCGACTAGGCGGTAACGTCATAGTTGCTCTTTTCTTGTTTAATTCCTTGGCCGGATTGGGTTTTGTTTATATTCTCTAACTAATAGAGGTGTCAAACCAAAGAGGGCACTATCGATAGTATCGATATTTTGCTGCTAGCCTCTACCATTGATGGTTTTGGATTTGTTTGTTTGGATTGGCTGCTGCAAAATGAGAAGACAAATTTGTAAAAAAAATCGAATGGCATCTAGTTTTTACAATGGAAAAGTTCCTAAAAGGTTTCAATGGTTTTTTAAAATAATTATTGGAGCTTGATACTATTACGATAGTATTGTTTTTTTGGCACTATCGATGATATGGTGTTGGCCAAATTTGAGCATCGTATACATCGACTTTCGCAAATATCGATGCCTTTCGCATTGGCGTACGATAGCTATCGTGCTCAATTTCGCGCGGTAAATATTCAAGTATATGTTTAATTTGCTTTGAAAATGTTTATTTGTTTCTCGGTGAACTTCTATTCTAATATCAATTATGTATACAACTAAGTACATCTACTGGCACTGGCTCAGAGCGTGGGTGTAGACTGTTTTCTCCTCGGTTCCCCGCTTGATCACATGCGGAATTTTCTTGGGCTCCATGCTAAAAACAAAAAGGAGAGAGAACGATTTACCAAATGTATACAATTTATGTGTGAGATATTGGCGTACGTAATGCAATCAATGATGGGGCAAACGGAGACGCAGAGCGTGCAGCCCGTACAGTCATCGTTGACGCTGGGCAAGTGCGTGTCCTTGTCGAATTCGATGGCCTGGTAACCGGAGTCCGCACACGTCATGTAGCACTTGCCGCAGTTGATGCACATGTCCTGCAATTAAACGGAGATATGTAAACGCCTGGTGAGACAACTTGGGATGTCATCTACTCACATCGTTGATCAGGGCCACCTTCTGTTGCTTGTTGTCCAGTTGGTTGTAGGTTCCAATGCGTGGCAGGGCAGCGCCAATGACATCGGCCACCTTGGGCGCTTCATTTGGCTCACCATTGGAGGGGCAAATGTCTACAGCGCCCTGCTGGGCATCCCACAAGGCTCCCTTCTTGCTGCGCAGCTCGGCCATCGCGATGTCGCGCTCGCGCTGGTAGGGCCCGAAGAAACCCAGCGTGCTGTTGCCCTCGCCCGTGAGACGCAACACGGGCTTGCCCTTCTGGTGGACGGGCGTCGGCGGGGACTGGCCGTCCCAGAAGGCGCCATTCACTGGCGGTGGATTGGCCCGCAGATACAGCAACGCCTTCAGACTGGTGCAGTAGTCATCGATGAGGGTAAAGTCCTGGTTCTGTACGGACGAGCAGATCTGCAGCACTGAGGCGCCGGCATGCAGGAATTGCAGGGCCACTTCGCCGGAATCGATGCCGCCAATGCCCAGAATGGGAAAATCGGGTATTTTTCTTGCAATCTCCGAGATGGCACGCAGTGCCATGGGACGTGTAGCATTGCCGGAAACGCCGCCGTATGTGGTGCGCTTCTCCTTGCCGACGGACGGCCAGGCTGTGGCATCCGCCTTGAGGCTCATCAGTCCCTGAACTGTGTTGATCGCCGAACAGCCGTCGGCGCCGCCCAGCTTGGCTGCCATGGCAATGGCCGTGATGTCCGTAATGTTGGGCGTCAGCTTGATGAAGAACGGCAGCTTGACGGCATGGCGTACCCAGCGGGAGATCTGTTCGACCATATCGGGTATCTGGCCGCAGGCCAGACCCATGCCGCGCTCGCCCATGCCATGGGGACAGGACAGATTCAGTTCGAGAGCATCGGCGCCGGATGCCTCGGCCTTGATGGACAGTTCCGTCCAGTCAGGCTCGTTGTAGCTGCACATGATGCTGGCAATCACGATCTTCTCGGGAAAGTCGCGCTTCAGCTCGGCGATGGAGCGCAGCCAGTACTCGGCCCGCTTCTCCGAGATCAGCTCGATGTTGAGGAAGCATCCCTGCTGCGGTCCGTACTTGTAGCCGGAGGTGGTGCCCCGGACAATGCGCGGCGAGACATTCGTCACCAGATCCTTGTCCAGGCCGAAGGTCTTTGTGACCACAAAGCCCCAGCCCTGCTCGAAGGCGCGTCGTATCATGGCCGTGCTGGTGGTGGGCGGTGCCGAGGCCAGTCCGAAGGGATTCTCAAACTTCAGGCCGCACATCTCCACGGATATGTCCACGCTGTCGATGTCCGTGTAGAAGAGCGGCAGGGCGGCAGGCGTGTCCAGGGGCAGACCCTGCAGCTGGCAGTGAATGCCCCAGGCGGCCACCTTGCCATCGTTCACCGACTCCACTGTGGTGTTGGCCACTCCGGCCAGATCTCCGCCAATGAACACCTGCGGCAGACTGCTCTGCATTGTGATCCTATCCACCACGGGCAGCTCGCCACGGAACTGCAGCGGCGCCAGAGCATCGCGAACGTCCGGATCCTGCAGGCCCGAGCCGAAGGCGGAGATCACAAAGTTCGCCTTGAGGCGCACCGTCTGATCCTCATCCTCCACCCACTCGTCCTGCTCGTTCTGCTCGGTGCGGCAGAACTCCATGGCCGTGATCAGGCCATCCCGGAGGCACACCTTGCGTGGACTCAGATAGGGCAGCATCTCGCAGCGCTCCTCGCGCGCCAGCTCCACCTCCTCGGGCACGGCTCGAATGCCCGACGAGCCCTTGCGAAAGACGACAAAGACGCGACGGGCACCGCAACGCAGCGCGGATGTGGCACAATCAAAGGCCGTGTCGCCGGCACCGAGAACGATGACATTGCCATGCAGCTTGGGCAGACTCTGCGCGGCCTTGCAGGCGCACAGGCCCGGCTTGGAGCCATCCGACACCAAAGGCAGGAAGTTCTTGGAGGTGTAGAAGCCCGCTGCCACGTCCAGACCCTTAAAGATCGGATTCAGTTTGGGCTCCGGCAGCCCAATGCCCACGAAGAGCGCATCCAGGCCGCTATCGAGCAGACCCTGGACAGAGAGAAAGAGAAGGAGAGGGAGAGTTGCTACATCGTTGTACTGGGATTGGAAGAGCACCTACCTGCACTGTCAGATCCTTGGTGCTGAGCGAACGATTGGTCTCGATGCACACGCCCAAGTCCTGCACCAGCTGGATCTCAAAGTTGACCACATCGATGGGCAAGCGATACTGCGGTATCTCGGCGGCACTCAGTCCGCCCAGGTAGCTGCGACGCTCGTAGATTTTGATGTTCTCGTAGCCCAGTCGAGCCAGAAAGGTGGCGCACGAGAGCGAGGCGGGACCGCCGCCCAGCAGGGCAATCTTCTTGCCCAGCGGCTTGGCCTGCGGCGACAGCCGCTGGCGTATGCCCATCTTCTTGAACATCTCGGTGGCGAACTGCTGCAGTCCGCCGATGTTGATGGGTCCGGCCTCGGAGGCCTGCAGATTGCAGCCACCCACGCACAGGTCACTGGTGGGGCAGACCATGCCGCAGGTGAGACCCAGCGGATTGTCCGAGAAGATGGCCTTGGCAGCGCCATAGTAATTCTTATTGGCAATGCTCGTGATGAAGCTCTTGATGTCCAGCTGCGTGGGGCAGGACTTCTGGCACGGCGCATCGGCACACTTGAGGCAGCGGCCAGCCTCCTCGAGGGCCGCCCGCTCCGACAGTGTCGTGTGCTTAATGTCCTCGAAATTATTCGACAGCGTGGTGCATGGCGGCGCCGTGTGATCGTTGTTGCGCTTCCAGTGCTTCTTGTTCTCCTTGGTCTGCCGGGTGGGCACCACCGTGCATTGGGTTTTCACGCGCGGATTGAGTGACAGCAGATCCTGCAATCAAAATGCAGGATTCAAGTGCTGATTGGATTGGGAGTGGGAGTGGATGTGGGAGTGTGAACCTACCTCAATGTCGGGTGAATCTCTGCTCAGCGATATCGGTGGACTCATCTTGCAGGTGCAGTCACTCCTCCTGGCTGGGGGTATGTCAGAGCTGCAGAGGCAGAAAAAAACGTACTTCAATTATCGAACACAAGCAACGGGCGGCGGCTGTATCGTCGGAGGGGGGAGCTAATCTACGGCTACATTCGTTATCACTTCTTACCCAACGAACAAGTGTCTTTGGACAGCCCGTCCGGCCCTGAACAGCGCTGCTGTATCTAAGCGCATATATATATATAATAGTGCCATATTGGCACAGAGCTCTTATCGTTTTATCAGTCAAGGTTGGAACGAGCGACACAGAGAGAGAGCGAGAGAGATTAGGGGGCAGCTGGGCTGGACTGGGCTGGTCAGGCAGTGGAACGACGTCTTAAAATGCCCGAAAATAGCCACAAAAATGGGGCCACCACCCCTTGCCGAGAGAGCAAAGAAAAGGTTAGGGGAAGGTCGTTAATAGAGGGGGCCGGGCCGGGGCTGGGCCGAGCCACTGAACTATAATTGAGCACCAATGGGAAGCCGGCGTATGCCTCAGGCCAGATCTTTGGTCGTTCAATTGATTTCTGATCCAGATTTTGCAGCAATTTGACTGAAGAAGACTCTGATGAATGCGTGTCCGTGCAATTGTTAAACAATTAAATGTCATGCGAGTTTCATTTATAATAACACTGCAATTTTGGTAACCGCATGTATTTGTGTGTTCATGTATTTAGATGTATTTATTTGTAACAAAAAACGTTTTGTTATGACATAAAACTCGTAAGTTCGTTCAACTGCTCAAATGCTGGTAATGCTTACTTGTAAGCAGAGCTTACAGCAGTGTAAGCAGTGCTAAGCATCAGTAAGCAGTATCGACACAATCGCCCCATTCACAGTTGCATTATGTACATACATGTAAGTGCGTACTCGCATCATAAGTGATTCACCTAATGAATCAAGAGTGGAACTGCTGGGCATGTACATGCATATGTATGTATGTAACTGCGCTGTAAATCCAATGATTATAACACTCGACTCCCTTCCTCCATCTGCTTTGATTGCTGATTCTTTCCTCAGATTCAGATTCATATTTTTAATTTGTATTCATAATACTCGTTTAACAACAACAGCTGCCTAAGCATAATGTCGGCATTCCCCCACCCCCCTGCCCTGGCCTGATCTGGTCCCATTATCAAAATCGTTTTGGGTTCGGGCAAGTTTTTGTTAAATGTCGCTCGCATATGATAATGTCTCTGCGAAAAACAAGTTCAGATTAAAAACTACCTTATTAGAGTGGAGACTATTCTTGCCCGATCATTGGGGGTATCATTCGATTGTAAGGAACAAAACAATCAGAAAACAAACCTTATTACTTGTATTGGCAGAAAACTCCACTGAGAAGGGTAATTCCCCGATTTCGGATACACACACCACAAAAAAATATGTTATTGCACGATACAATATATATGTATGTACTTTCCACTGATCGGCAGTGGAACTATTGAGATGAAAAGCACACGAAGACGGTACGAGACAGACGACGGAATTGGTCTTCACACTGGAAACGCCAAATTAATAATGAAAATCAAGAATAGTTTCAAAACCCTTGTTGGCATCGACACCGCCCGATCGTCGCCAATACAACCAAACACAAGCAGACCAATACAGAGCAAAACGTACACAGATACTAGCAGCGCAGAGCAGAGCAGAGCAGAGCAGAAAACTGTTTACTCGGACGACTGGCACACCCACCCACCGTCCATCCCACACCACACCAGTCTTTGTGTTCTAGAGTTAATTTATGGCTGACTGTAGATAAATATTATAGGTGTATGGGTAAGGGGCAGCTGTTTGCTTGCTCGCTCACTCGCTCACATTTCTGTCCGTTGCAAACTTTTCAGTAACAGTGCGAGTAACAGTAAAAGTAGCAAGTGTCATAACGCAGAGATATGTAGCTAACAGAAAAGCAGAAAAAGCGATAACACAGGCTGCTGAAAGCTGCATTTTAACATACCCATGTTAGATTACAGTCGCTGATCTTACAGCGGAAAGCTGATCGAATCTGAGCTTTAAACGCTTGAAAAAGCTATAAACGCGAAGCAAAAGCTAACAGAAAGCTTAGCTATCTACGAAACCTAACAGTAATGAGTAAAAGCCTAAAAAAATCCCTAGAATCGAAAAGAATTTAAATGTGGAGAGCTTTGAATGTATGACGTTGGAACAGCAAGGGCTTCTTCTTCTTCGACGAGCTACGCCAACGGGTCTTGGAACTCCGAGTTCCCTGTGGGCAGAAGACAGTAGTCTGGAAGCCTTCCTTTAGACAGTGCTCTGCAAACGCCTTTTAGATCCTTTTATTGCCCCTGTGCAAGAAACCAATGCATGAGCCAGAACTGATCTCTCATCAATTAATTCATCTCACTAATGGCATATTGAGATAGCCTGAGGCTCCTGTGATATTTCACTTTATTTTGGGAGTACTTCGAATTATGAGAGAATTAAGGTAAATATATATCGAAGCAGGTGGGCTCTGCTTTTGGGTCTTAAGTCCATTAAATATCCGCGGAGTTGAACGTTCTGAGAGTCAAGGAAAAATATTCTATAGCCAGTCCATCAGTGTTTATAGATGTTACTCCTAGACAGATACTATATGCATGTACATAGACTTACTCCTTATCTTCTTGGATGGTAAAGATCTTCCCACTGCAATGGCGCGACTAATGTCTAGAAAATGAATCAGAAATTAAATGATCATGTGGGTCTGGTCTGCGGCATATGGATTAAGAATTATTGTTTTGTAAATATTATAGCCCACGATTATAGCTGTAGACATTGTGCCTGTGTCCAGTGGTGTCCGCCCCGCACCGCCCAGCCCAGTGGCTGCCACATGACATTGGCTATAAACTTGAAATGATGCCATCAAAAATGGACACTAACTGGATGCAGTGCACCGGATGGGATGCCAAACTGCAGATGCATTCCTGGGCGATGGGAGATGGGCTAATAACTAAATTTATGGGCACACTTTTCATTCATTCACTGACCACAGGCCACTGGCAACTGGCTGTTCATTAAAAGTGCATAAATAACAGAACGGATGGGGAACGGGTTCTGGCTGCTGCTGGTGCTGGGCCGGGGGGTGGGAGATGTGTTTGGGGGGTGGATGGGTTGGGGTCTCTCAAGGAAACGTGCCCGACACTCAGAAAGTAAATCAAAGCGTTTAATTAATATGCACTGCAGGCAGTCTGGCCATAAATTACATTGGAAATGTATGCCAAAACAAGGAAACGCCACCAGCACACCGACATGACTTACCTGCACTTGCCGGCCCCCTCCGACACTCCGCCCCCCACCAAAAAAGAAACACAGTATTTCACTTTCGATTCGCAGCAAAGAGTCGTTAGATTTGGCCCGACAGCCTCGCTGGGCACATTGTCACATCGCTCATTGGGCTTGGGGATGGGGCAGGGCAGGATGGGGATTTGGGCCTGAAGAGACCGAAGACACTGCCGAAAAGAACGCAGAACCGAAAATGACGGCGCCATCGCAATTAAGATTGTTTCACTTTGCAGCCAACTGACACGCACTTCGAGCAGGGCTCGACCCTGGGCATGCCCTGTAGATGGGCTGGACTGCTTTTGGTTTCAATCTACAAAGTGAGTTGCAACGGTAGGAGGAATCTTGATAGATAAGTTTATTGGGAGAGCTTCGGTGATTCGATTGAATTATTTGATTGAAATTAATTGAACCGAAGAAATGATCCAGCAGATCTATCATCCTAAATGTCTTCTACATATGTGAGAGGCATCTATGACGCCCATATGCCCCGGGGAGTGTCCACTGTGCTGTGGCCAGGGTATTCGGCAGACAAATGTCATGTATGCGAATGGAAATTGCGTGCAATTAATCAAATTTGAACCGAGTGCAGGCAGCCCATACACATCTTTGCCACCAGTTGAAGACGACCCACTGGGGCACAGTGGATCCCCCCCGTTGCTCTGTATCCTGGCTGCGTGTGCGTTTGTGTGTGCTTGTGGCAGAAGCTAAAAGCAATTTGTGATTAGAACATACACAAGCGACAGAGAGTTGCTCTTTCATCTAACGACAGATAGATATAGTCGATGGAATGGAATATGTAGCTAGATCAAGATGTATCTGGATATGTAGATCGGTTCGATGGATAGCTAAAGAGAGATACACGACGGATGGTCATTATTTTTG
The DNA here is from genome assembly GCA_018150905.1 of Drosophila ambigua. Lineage (NCBI taxonomy): Eukaryota > Metazoa > Arthropoda > Insecta > Diptera > Drosophilidae > Drosophila > Drosophila ambigua. Next base: position 1,017,492 of record JAECWS010000151.1, on the reverse strand, counting down.
TTGTTCATCTACATCTAAATCTACTCGTATATGCAGCATAATTTATTGCGATTTTTATTATAATTTTATTTATGATTCCTGAGTTTTCTGGCTGCAGGGGCAGTGGTTTGCCGTTATTGTTATTGTTATTAGTGCATATTCCCTCTATATAAATAAGTATATATATAGTAGCTTACGGATGCCCACAGTGGGTATATTTCTTTTCGCACAGCCATATATCCTACCCGTGGGCCACTCGACGACACCGAAAGAAGCGAAAAATTCATCGAATAAATTGATCAGACAGGTGGAGCTGAGCTGTGGCTTTAGCCAACAGCGGAAGCTCTCACCTAACGGATAATTCGAATATTTCTGGCTGCACTTCCCCTGCGACAGTCAACACTGTACAGTGTGCATATATCCGTGCTAGAGTATTTCGATATTCGCGAAATTTCTTTTCAATAGTTTGGCCAAGAGGGAGAAATAATTCTTTTTTATGCAGACATTTTCTTTCGATTTAATGAGCAATTTACTGGGGGCGGCACACAACTGAATCAAATATCGAAAGAGGCAAATAACAAATTTTTATTTGACATGCTATACGTATGTACATACATATGTCTATCTATTCATGGTATAGCCAAAAACAAACAAAAAAACAACTTATGAATTTATATATTTAATCGTAAAACGTGCCTGGCCCTCCCTCGTGTGACTTGCCAAACTGTCGCTTGGTCGCTTGGTCGTTTGGTCGCTTGGTCGTTTGGTCGCTTGCGAAGGCGTCAGTGGCCGCCTGGCCTGGACTGGCCTGGCCTGCCACAAAAATAGATCCAGCCCCCAACTTTAACGTTCGCCCCAAGTCGACTGCAACTTTTAATGGCAAATAAAACAAATGCTAACAGCCAAATCGAATCAAATGGATTCGAAATTTATGGCGCTGCTGAATACATCTAGAATATGCCGCATACCCGCAGTAGCGCAGGAAATGCCCATCCAGATTTACTTATAATAGCTTTTTGATAGCCAGGAACGACTAGAAGCACTGCAAGTGATATTTAAACTGAAAGCGAAAACCTTTAACCATCTGAAGCTGCCAAGTTGCTCCGCTGTTTGTAATCCCCCTCTGTCTGGGGTATTTTTGTGGGAGACTATTTCAGAATGTGTATGCCGTGTAGCGCCTCGGGGGCTGCATGGATTAAAAATCATTTTGACAAAACGTTGCCAAAGCCCCCATAAGCCCCCACCCAGAGACGCACACACACACAGACAGACGCAGAGACACGTACTCATGGTTCGTGGAGTATAGTTTTTAATTTATTATAAATAAATAAATACAAATAGAAATAGCAATACAAATACAATTATTAAGTTTAGTACACACAACACAACAAATTTGAGGGGAGGGTGACTACTTGGAGATGGGTGCCAGTTGGGGGAGAGCTGGGCCTTCTGGGCCAACTTGAATCCTTGATCCGCCCAACCATTAAATTTAAGCCGTCTCAGTGGCAGCTGGAGCGGGGGCGGCTGCGGGAGCGGTAGAAGCTGGAGCTGCTGCTTCCTGCTCGACCCGAGCAGCCTCCTCCAGGGCGGCCAGTAGCTTGTCCGCCTCGGCTGCCTTGGCCTGGAGTTCGGTCAGCTTGCGCTGCTTCTCGGCCTCCTCGGCCAGGCGCTTGGCGCGGCGCTCCTCCTCGCGGCGCAGCAGCTCCTGCATCTGGGTGCGCACCAGGGAATCGCCCAGGCCCAGCTGGTCCATCACCTGGATGACGTCGCGACTGTAGCGGAGGCGCGTGTTGGCCGCCAGCTCCTCGCTGCAGTCCTCCCGGCCCTGGCCGAGGCGCTGCAGCACCGACAGCTTGGCATCGATCACCATGTAGTTGCTGTTGGGTATGAAGTTGTCGCTCTTCTCGTTCAGGTACTGGACCAGGGTGCGCAGCGAGTTCGAGTTGGCCTTGGCGTTGATGGCGCCGCAGGCAAAGTCCTGCGACTTCATCATCTGGGCATGCGTGGACTTCTGCTTGCACTCCAGGCAATTGTAGTTGGGGTGCGGCAGGCCGGTGATCTCCGGCACCACCAGGCCCGAGCAGTTCGTGTCGCGGCAATAGAGGCCCGAAATATAGGCGCCTTTCTCCTGCAATGGCAAAAGAAGAGACAAAACCATTTTGATTAATGATCGATAGGTGCAACAGGGAGGAGGGGGGTCGATAAGAGCAACAGTGGGCCCAGTCAATAAGTGATCGATTAAAGCAGCAGAAAGCATTCGATTAATGATCGATTAAAGCAACAGAGATAATTCGATTAATGAGCGATTAATGATCGATTAAAGCAACAGAGAGAAATCGATTAATTATCGATTAAAGTAACAGAGCATAAAAGGCAAGAGAGAGCACTCGATTAATGATCGATATGATGTGAAACAGAGCGAAATCGATTAGTGATCAAAAAGAAGGATCAAATCGAACCAGTTGCGTGTTCGATGGAGTAGTCATCTGTTTATGATGAACAAAAAAAAACAATTCAATTAAAGAAAGAAGTGCCAAACAGGCCAAAAGATTTTAAAAACAATTTAATATAGAAGAAGATTATAATATATCAATTTATTCATTGAAGATTCATTGAAAGGAAAAGTAATTGCCAAGAACGGATGAAAATGAAACGGTGCTAAGATTGAAGAGATAATACGTCAATCATTTACAAGAAGAGGGAGAATGTGAAGCAGTTTAAAGACAAAGAAAGGGCTCAAGATCATTTTGGAAGAATATAACTGAAACGAGCCAAAAGGGATAGACTCCCTTTTTAATTTTTATAATGAAAGAAACCCCAATAACACTTGGTGTGTGAAGAAAACAATTCATTTAATGATTCGGAAATCACTTCAGCTTACAGCAATGGGAACACTTGAAAGCCAAACAAAATTTGATCATTAGCATCCGTCGATCTGCGGCGGATCACTTGAGATATGTTCGATGTGAGTCATGGGCATTCAGATTCATTCGGTCCGCACACAGATAATGTTGTTCGCATTGTTAGGATTCCGATTGCAGCTAAAAATAATCCATAACGGATTGAACAAGTTCAACGTGTGATCTCTATATCTCATAACTATGTCCATGCCCATACCTACATACATATGTACATACATATATCTGCCATATAAATACATATTCGTGTTCATCGAAGAAGCGTATGCCTGCATATACAAATGTGTTTTGTGTGTCTCTACGCAGATCTAAAAAATTGACACATAAATAAATAAAATAAAAAAATAAATGTCGCTACGTGTGTGTTTTAATATTCGCTCGTGCGATCGATATATACATACATACATATCTACGCGCACAGTCACACAGTAAATAATTCCGTTGAGTCTGCAAATTGCGGAATTCGGTATGCAGGGACGATGATGATGCTGATGATTTTAGCATGGAATCCGCTTCATTCTCAGGTTGTTAAGGGAAAGCCACAAACACACACACACAGCCACAGACAACAGCCAGCCACGTCATGTCTATTAAATATTTGAATCGCTTGGCCAATTTGCTTGTCCATAAATTAAACTCGATAATTAATGGATCCGATCCGCAGATCGGTTGCAAGCTAAAGCGGATAGAGGATGGTAGAAAGGAAGCCACCTCCACCTCAACGAGTGGTTTGCTACGGTATTCTTCTGGTATGATAATCCCACTTGCCAGACAGACAGACACACCGAGAGACCCCGTGAGAGTTCACTGAACCAATTTCACGGAGGGAGGTCTCTGCAACCGGAACCGTGGCGGAGGGATCGTGCCATTACAACCGCCGCACCACAAAGCAAAACAATCCCAACGGCAAGGTCAGAGAGCAGTGAACAAGGAACCACAAAATGTGTTAATCCACATACTCGTCTGAGAAATAAAATTCAGAGTAAAATCAGTGGCGAAGACGTCTGAGAAATAATATTCAATGTTCACATGCCAGGATGCAAGTTGGCATTTGTTGCCATCTTTGAACTTAATGGATTGTTATAAACCACACAAAATACAACAAACGATGCGTTGGGGTTTTATTTTGTCGTTTTTCCTGTATCAAACAGTTTTGGTTTTGCTCATTATTCGACAATGGCCTCTCGCATTCAAAATGCGAATGTCAAACGAGTAATTACGACTCGACGGCGCTATACTCGTATGTGACCCTGGCCAAGAAAACAGAAATCTCTTTCTCTATGTTTTCTACATGTCTGTGTGTGTGTGTGTGCATATAGAAGCCAAAACAAAAACGATTAAAAACATATAGCAACAATTAAAAAAGAAAGAAAAGAAAAAGAGAACGAATAGGTGAAAAATGCGACAAAAATGAATTTAGGAATCTTTAAAAATCAAATTCAAATCGATATGAGCGCAGAAAATTCCGGCAAGCAGAAAATCAGCAGAAAATATGTCTGTCTATATAGAAATCGAGGCGCGAATAACATATAGATATAGAAATCGAGATACAGCCACCATCCCCTCAGCTACCTCTCGGGCATTTTGCAGGCCGAAAATATATATGGCATAGAATCAAGCAAATTAAAAAGCTTTTTGGAATCACATCTATTTATTTGTGATTTAATTGAATTGTTTTCAGCTCGTTCGAAAATAAACCAACAATTATTGCATGTTGTAGCTGTTGTTGAACTGCCAAAAGGCCGTCGCTGTTGCCGCCACTTGTTGCGCCTGGAAATGTGTGAGAATGGGAGATTGAGAATGGGAATGGGCATGCCCACGGCGTGCGAGAGGAAATCAATTTACGGCCAAAAATAACAAGACTCAACCAGCTTGTAATAATACAAGTGGGGCGGAGATATGAGGATGGGGATGATGATGGGAATGGGAATGGGGATGGCTTTGTGTGTGTTTTTCTGCTGGTTTAATTGTTTTCGGATGAGTTTTTGATTTGCACAGGAAATCCTTAATGAAAGCTTTCCCCTCGCTCTGCCACCAACAACAAACAGAACTAAAAGGGCGGCAAAAATCAAAAAGAATTCATCCGCAAAGTACGGGAGGATTTGTCGATATTGATATTGTCTGCATTTGATCGATCTCGATTTTAGAAAAATAATTTACAAAAATATAGTAAGGCTTTGTTTTTATTTCATAAAAGTTGATGGCGTTTTTTCGGTTAGTTTTAGAGAGTTGACAATTCCTGGCAGACAAACCTTTTAGCTGCATTCATTATGAGCTTTTTGACAAAGAAATGACTAAAATCGGACAACATTTGAGCTGTCGCCACAATTTAGTCCCTTCGCTACACTGTGCCCTAGGCACCTAGGCCCTAATAGTCTCAAATTTATGTGATCGACCTCGACCTCAGCCCATCGGATGGATTAAATTCGTTGGTTAATTGGTTCAAAGAGTTTATACAGCTGGCACATCGCTCATCACTTGGCTCGGAGTGGGGAAACAATTGGTGCTCGAAGCACTTAAGAGATGCTGCGAAACGGAGCGATCTTCGAGTTGGCTCGGTCAGTAGCTGCTCCAAAGTAGCTACAGTAAAGCGTAGAAGAATATCCATAAAAAGCTGCCAGGTATTTGCAATATTTACGGCAATCGCCATCATTGATCTTCCCTAAAGAATCTAATAAAATAATATTGACAGGAGATCAAATTCTATGGCTTCTACTGGTAATGATCCGCAGAAACTAAATTGCCGATCTCCAACAAAATAGTATCCTAAAAAGAGCTAATTGTGGGATCGTTTGCTTCTGCAATTCCCTGATAATAATCACGATGTAATCTCCAGACTTGCGGCAAAGAAACTTGGAATTGCTACCCATGGGAGCATTGCAAAATAGTATGGAAATAAACTGCTAAGCGATCGATGATAATAGATATTGATCACTCAATAAATTTGTTGAAATGTTCGCATTGAATTAAATACCAGAATAATCCAATGGTATGTACGAAAAAAGAGTTTCTTTTATTTATCCCAAGTATCTACTCGAATGAGAGGTACTTTATTGACAAGTGAGATCTTCCAACGATCTTTGCACTGTCAAAAATATCCCTGAGTAACGAAACAACAGCTGGAACCACAAATGATTCGCCCACAATGTTCTGCCAGTAACTTAACTTGAATGCAGTGCCAAAAATGCATTTAAAACTGATCGAGTGGGAGCTAGGCTAAAGTGTTGATGTGCTCACCGTTGGATCGGAGCAGCGGGAGCACTTGCAAGTGAATCCCTTCTTCATTTTGAGGAATAAATGTCGCGCAATGTTGCCCGTAAATAGTTTCGTGTAAGTGGTGGTGATCTCAAAGCCCTCGGGTATGTCGACGGCGGCGCGCACGATCATTATGTTGGTCTTGTCCTCGAAGGTGTAGTACGAGTTGGGAATGCAGTCATGGTTCATGACGGCGAACAGGGGATAGAGGGCGCGATAGTTGAACTCCTGATTGTCGTTGGTGCGATCGGTGGTCTTGTCAAAGCCGTTCGTTCGCAGCACGGCCACGGTGCGGTTCATGATCTCGAAGATCTTCTTGTCGGTGGGGAAATTCTTGAATAGCTTGGCCGCATTGCGCACCTCCACGCGATGATTGTTATCCAGGTTGGCCTGCAGACAGTAGATCAGATCGCGCTGGTCCTTGTTCAGATTGAGGGCCCGGGCCACGCACAGCAGCCGTATGATCACCGAATTGGCCACCTCCGGCTCGTTGGGGCCCCACGACTTGAGCAGATCACAGTCGGTCTTGTGCTGTTTCTTCTTGGAGCAGAGACTGCAAACGGGCAGGCCGCAGCCCACGCGGCACATGAAGCGCGTATCCGGCAGCTCCCTCAGGCACACGCTGCACGCATTCAGGGAGTCCTCCTCGAGGGCGGACAGGCCGATCAGCAGCGGCATGTCCTTCAAGATGATCTCGCCGCGCTTGATGCTGCGCGTGGCCATCAGGCCGCGTCCGGCTATCCTGGAGACGCCCACCTCCCAGGCGGGATCCTTGTCCTTGAACGGCGCCAGATGCAGGTCCAGCAGCTCCGAGGTACGTTTCGGGCAGATCATGGCGCGAGTATTAACAAATTCCGCTCTCTCGCAGTGCACACACAAAAAAATTAACAAAACAATACAAAATACGAAAAGGAGAACGAGTGCGACTATTCGATCCGATGCTAACTATCGTATCACAATTATCGCTGTTTATTTCTTGGGGGGAAAACTTCTGAGTTTGGGATCCACTGTCGAGATGTTTTTTTTTTTTCTTTCTTTTCTTTTTTTTTTTTCTTGTTCGCTTGTGCTGGTGCGGAGCTCTTTTCGCGACTGCCGTTCGTAAACTGTCGCCGTTTTCCAGCCTTACATGATTTTTATGTGAAAAGTCGGACGGAAAATTCTTTTGCACAGCGAAAAAGCTGAAAAATTCGCTTTCAACGAGCGATCACGAGCCGAACGACGACAGCGCCGCTGTCCGATCTTGCCCAAAACGATGCTGTAAATATACGAGTGTTCCCCATCGCATTTCGTGGGTGGAGACGCACAGACTGGGGGACGAGCTGACATCATGTGGCATCATTATTCCCGATCCCCATCCGATCCGATCCCAATTGCGATCCTTGTCCCCTTATAGACGGATTCGATGCACAGGCACTTGGTTCGTGATGCTCTGACAAAAGTGCACCCAGGGGCCTCGCAGTTGAATGGACGGTCGGTCGGCCGGTCGGTCGGTCAGACGGATGGATGGATGGTTGGAATAGATGGATGGGCAGACGGATGGATGGACGGATGACTTGTTCGCTGGCGGATGTACAGGCATACAAGGCAGCCCCTCCCAGCCCGGGTACATTCTAGATGTATCCACGTTTGTTCATACAAATCGGCATGGATTTGTGCACTTCTGACAGTGCTCTGGAGTTGCGCCAAGAATGCTGCCGCTGCCACTGCCGCCGCCTGTATGGAATGATGAACGATTCATCAGAGGACAGGACGGGGTGGTGCTGGTGCTCCGCCGACCAGTGCCTGTGCCTGAGTGTGTGTCCGGGGCTGGGGATGGCTTAAATCACTCGACTTTTGCTGATGTTTTTGTACTTTGAAGCGATTCATTTTGATTAATACACAAAACCCTCGCATCGTGAGTGTGCGGAAGTAACGACCCCGAAGCAATGCCCCCCCAGCATTAACCCGAAGCCACACACAGATACATGTATATGTATGTATGTACTGTACAGTGTTTACTAGTACTGGAAAGATGTGTCCCCAACCAACGGGTGCTGTAAAATTTCCTGTGCAAAGATCTACCCTTGTAGCAGCCCCCATCTGATTGTTTCCAGCAAATGAAACCATTTATGACACGCACTGTACGTGCACATAAATGTATGATCCCAAACAAAACAAAACAAAGCAATAAATAAATTCTATTCCATTATCAAATTGATGATAGGAGGTGGTAAGCTGACCCCCAAAAGATCTTTGGCCAAACTCAAGCTTGAGGGAGAGAGCGAGCGAGATAGAGAGAGGTGGAGCTGGAGGTGGAGGTGCCTTGTCTGCCTATAAAGATCGACTCGTACGGCGCGGCACATATCAGTCTTTGTTTTGAAAATCAAACGAAATGTTCAACCGTCAATTTTTGCTCATTTGCGTGGCATTTGCTGGCATTGCTGCTCTGGCCAGTGGCAGTCCTCACGGCGATAGCGATGGCGAAGATCCGTCCCCAGCATTCGGTGCACGCGGTGCACCCAGGACATTGAGTGGAGCGGAGCTGGAAAACGCTCATGCGACGCTGAAAGCCTCTCTGGACAGACTGGCCGCTGGCGAGGGACCCAGCTATCGGTAAGTCACCAAGGGACCATCCATGGACCAAGCCATCAATTAATCCTAATCCTCCTTTTTTGTCTGTCGTTTAGAGTCTCGAAGATTCTGTCAGCCTCCGTGCAGGTGGTCGCTGGCTCTGTGCACTCGTACATTGTGGAGCTAATTGAACCGAATGGCATCACCAAAGTGTGCGAAGTGAAGATCTGGTCCAGGCACTGGCTGCCCAATGGCATTGAGGTCACCTTCAACTGCCCCAACGAGCCGCAGGTGATCAAGTCCCACAATGCCCCACTGCGAATTTGAATGCAATAAAGTTTGGATTTTTCTTGGAGTTTTTTCTATACCAAGTCCGAGGCGAAATCCATCGAAATTCTACCCAAATTTTGTATAATTGGTTTGCATTTGATTGCTGAAAAAAACCCAGCTCTGCTGCAGCAGTTTTTGCAGGCGTTTTTTAATGCTCCAGCTTCTAGGTAATAGTCTAGACTCCAGATGCATTTGCACGGGCAATTTATTTCTGATTTAGAATCTGTATAATTAAATTGAGTAGCCTCTCCTTTCCGTTCTCTATTGCGTTTTGCTGCTGGCAATGCTGCATGTAAATTCAAGCCTGGCAAAAGCTAAGCCTAAAGCTCCCTATAAGAGAAGTGAGAGCTTTGAGCGTACGAACCGCCTCTCTGGCTTCGCTCTCTGATCCATTTCGGTGCTGGCAGCGCCGCGCATATGCCAATTCCTTCCCTCCTGCCATTCCAATGCAAATTGTCTACTTTCTGATCGTGATGGCAAGCAAATACTAGTTGAAGACAGGGAATAAATAAACCTAATACACTCGACAACTTGCAAATTGGCCACCGCCTGGTTGGCCGCTGCCTCCATCATCCGCGATCTGCGTCTGCCGTGCCGTGCCGTCCCCCTCAACGCACCAGGCCGGGTGACGAAGACGACTCACGTGCATCAGAGTCAGTCGTCAGGCCAAAATTTAGTCTGCAAATTGGCTCAAAATTCGCCTTCCGACAGCTAATGCCAACCGCAGAGAGGCAGTGGCAGTGTCAGTGGCTGTGTGGCACCAACAACAACTTTAATTTAATGATATGCAAAATAAACACACCCCAACACAGCACAACAACAACAAAATAAACTAAACCGAAAAATATTATAATATAATAATATTCGATGTATGCAAATGGCTTGCAAAATATGCAAATAGTAGCAACAGGAACCAAATCAGAATTTTATTGGCGCTTTGACGCGTTTTTGCAACGCTCCGCTGGCAATGAGGAATTTGGCGCCCATCGCCCCGTAGCCGGTGGTGCGCGGTGGTGCTCATTGCCATGTCGTCGTCCATGTCACACAAAGTTGCCACAGATCCGCCTGCCACACACATCAGCAGCAACAGCAGCAGCATCGTATCAGATCCAAAAAAATCCGCATTAAACTAATTTTGCCAGTTGTTGCTGTCAACTGGCGCCACTCCAGGCGTTGCACCTAGGCGCTTCCGCTGCGAAACAGAGACAGAGAGAGAGATAGAGTGACAGCGGATGGATGAACGAACGGTGGATCGAAAGCTTAGCGGAGGGGTAACAAATAACTACAGTTAATCGAAATGAAAGTACGAATATAAAGGGCCCCCCCCTTCCACCAGAAAAACCAAAAATACTAATTTCAATTTTCAAAATGTTGTTACAAAATAGAAAAACAAATAAGTGATGGCGCAGAGGGGAGGCACCGTACTAACCGATGGCATCAAGTCTCGCACAAGTACTACCCTTTTTCCCACATAAAAACCAAAGCACCTGTAGAGCCCATACCATACCCGCCCACCGTCTATACCCTTTGATTCGTATTCCGCATCAAAATATCTATGAAAATTTGCTGAAAACCCAAAAATCTATGCCATGTTGCTCTAGCTGATGTTTGTTTTTCCTCAGTTTTTGGTGTTTTTTTTTAATGTTCAGAGTCAATTAAAAATTGTAAATTTTACTTATAATTTTAAGGTAGGGTAGGCAAAAATGCATTGCGACCAACGTAGACGACGACGACAAGCAAATAAAAAAAATATTTGCAATTAAAATTTTTCGCGTCTTTGTCACGGCAACATACTGGGCGGGGCGGGGGGTTGGTTGGTGCAGCCTGGCAGCCTGGTAGCCGGAAGACGGAGCAGACGGAGGCGTAGGTTGAGAACGTTGGGCCCCCGCTTGATGGCGGCAAATTTGGCGTTGAATGAACCTCACCCCCGGTCGCACCACGTTGCCCCCGGTCCCCACACGTGGAGGATGGGATGCGATGCGATAGTTGCAGCAGCAGCAGAAGATCGGGTGAACTGTTTGCGTGGCCCATTGCAAGCATGAAGATGCACCCGTGCCGACATGGAAGGGTAATTGTGTTGATTGCAGATATGTAAATGTCTACACACACGTAGGTGCAACAGATGCAAATGCGTCTGTAGACTGCTGTGAATGGAAATGCACCCTCAGTTGAGTCTCAGCCACAGTTCATTTGAGTTTAATTGGTTTTCCAGTGTATGTCATACTCGTGTCTATCACATAGTATGCAAATATATTAAAGCAAGTGGAAACCAAGCGTGAAGAAGGACATACGAAGGTTAATATTAATAATCCACACATGCTTATATTATTCAGTTGAAATTAATAAAAACAACCAGAGCTAATACGTGTGGTAACCTCTCGAGGTGGAGGATCTGCTGCTGTATTGCTAAAACTATTTTTCGGAATACTTCCTGAGGGATGGAATGCAAACACCCTTATATGCGCAGCTCGAGTTGAGCATCAATGGGGATTCTCGGGCGTCTCTTTGGCCGCATGCACTTGTGCGTCTTGAGTCGAGAGCAGGGACTTGTAAACGATATTTACTCCAATGGCTTAAGGATGTTTTCTTTGCTATCTTTCATTATGGATCGACAGTGGAGGTGATCTGTGAGTAATAAATAATAAAAGTATTTACTCTCGAAGGTTCGCTCTTTTATTCGCTCCCATATAAAAGTCTCTCTACTGGTATCTCAAAAGTCCCTTCGTTTGGAAGCTGGAACGCTGCTCTCCTTGTTGTAGGATCAGCTGGAGAGCTAATTCCCCGAACTAAAAATAACAGTTTCAATAAAGAATTTCCCAAATACTCATTCAGAGTCTCAAAGCAACTTTCGTTCCTTACTGAATGAGAAACAGCTGGAAATTTCCCATGGGGAAATTCCCCTTTGAAAGCCTCTCTTTGGCTTTCTTCGCCCAACTTCATTTACCGCTATGCCTGCCTGCTCTACAGCTACAGCCCTGCCGCCCTGGTCCGAGGCATTGAATCAACATACTTGTGGCGGGCGGGTAAATTTCGCATTTGATTTTAATATACTTAAACGCAATCAATTTTATTGCTCTCGTTGCGGTTGCCTGTCGAATCGAATTCGATTTGATTTGCTTTTGGATGTGGGATGTGGGATTGGCTATGCCGATGCCGGTGGCGATGGCGATGGGGATGTGGATTCGATTTGGATATGGATTTTGCCTTCTGCGCCATTCGCAAGGTCCCTGCCTGCCCACCTGAGACCGTGATTAACCCTCCTCCTCCACATGCGAAAGAAATGAAAGAAAATCAAAAAAGAAAATCTTGTTTACAACCAATATGCGAGTGTGGAATGTTACGAAAATGTTGGCGTTGCTGTTTCTGTTGCTGTTGCCGTTGCTGTTGCCGTTGCGTTCCATATGCACATGATGATCTAGGCGATCCATATAGCCATGTCTGAACGAGACCACTCGGAACACAGATCTGCGACTTATGTGTTAACATAAAACAGATGACGAACGGCAGCTGCGACTGCCAATTTCGCTTCAAAAACTTTCGAGTGGAGAAGAGTGGAGGAAGCAGGCAAGACGTGGACGGCGAGCGAGGTCCCTGAGAGAGGAGAAGGCAAGCAAAAGCTTGCTTCTGTTTTCTATCGCACCACGATTACTCCCACCCCATCCCACCCCCCTTCCCCATTCCCCCGACGCAACGGCACTGACATCATCATTAACACATGGATATGGGATGCCGCTGATTTGATAATCTTCATAATCCAGATAAGCTCAAATTATTGTCCAGCTTCTAGATGGCGAGATGACGATGACGACGACGGCGTCCGGCTTTCTACAGCTTAGTGCAGTTTTGCGACTACAGCGGAAACTACAGACGAGACCTACAAAGATCGCAATGGACCAACGGTCGCTGTTGCTGTTGCTGCTGCAGCTGCTGGTGCTGGTGCTGGGGGGTGAGTAATCTCCATGATATGGAAATCGAGCAACAGATTCCACCCCTGCACAAACCGGTTGCACCTGCGGAAACTATTTAAAATTTAAATCCATGATTATACTATATCCAATAATGGCTTTTGGCGGCTAATAGGTGTTTGCATAACGAACAGTAGACTCCCCTCTCCCATTATCCAATTAGTTTTATCCAATCGATTTGGCCCTAACATTTTACTCTCATCATTGAACTATGTACTATGTTTATACTATTCCAGAGCAACTTAAAACATTATGATTGCTTGTTATTAACATAATTAGATTAAAGTCTGTGAAGCATTTAATTACCTTCAGCTAATTTGAGGGAATTAACTATTCGGAATGGCATATTTTCCTGATTTTTCATCAAATGCAATTGCAGATGCTGCAATGCGGATCCCTGGCCAGACCCTCGCCCATACCAACAGCATCTGCACTGAGGAGAGACCCCCAGTCGCTGGCGCTGCTACGGGCCCGTGACCAGTGCAGTGTGCACCTGAGTCACGCCCAGCGAATGCGCCTGGATCGGATGCAGTATGAGAATCTGCCGCATGTGCAGCGATATGTGCACTGTTTCTGGTCGCGGCTACAGCTGTGGCACGACGCCACCGGCTTCGATGCACTGCGCATTGTCCACAGTTTTGGGGGACCGCGGCGACTGAATGTGGAGCAGGCAGTGCCTGCTATCAATGGTTGCAATGCGAAGGCGCGAAGGGTGTCCCATGGACTTGTCATGGACTGGTGCTACAGAGCCTTTGCCTGTGTGCTGAGGACGCCGGTGGGCGATTGGTATCGCCGGCACATGGCCGATGTCATCAATGGAAATGCCTAGGAGGAACGAAGCGACCGACTCGTCGGTTCTTATGTGTGTAGTAGCCAGTAGGCTGTAGAGAAAACTTCACGCATTTCGATAGGAGATAGCTGCCAAATTCACAAAAAAAAATGTATGTTCAAACGATTTGCAGTCACTTCACAGCGAAGCCAATTGCAAAAATTAAATCCTCAAAAGCACGCAACTTTCCCGCACATCGGAACATCGAAGGGGAGACACAAGTGGCCTCGATCAGCGATTCTGACGGCGTACGGGGACAGCCACTGGAGTCTGGCCACGGTCCCTGCATACTCGACAGCTCGGGCAAGTGTTCGCAATTGTGTCCGTTTTTGAGAGCGAACGAGCAAGAAGTTCCGGAAACCCAGGCAACCGATCAGAATAGTAATCCGCAGGCTGACAATAAAGAGGAGCAAAAGGATAAGAGCAAAGAGCCGCCAGAGGAGAAGAAGAACCGCTGTCACAAGTGTGGCAAGAAATTGGGTCTGACTGGGGCATTTCCATGCCGTTGTGGCGGCATTTACTGCGCCGTTCATCGCTACAGCGACCGGCACGAGTGCAGCTTCGACTACCGCGAAATGGGCGCCAGTGAGATCCGTCGTGACAATCCGGTTACTGTGGCCAAAAAGTTGCCAGAGATATAGTGTCCATACATAAAACATATCAATAAATAGCTATGTTATCCAAAAATGCATCTACGATGCACAATCCCAATCAGAAATAATCCCATGCTGTAAAATACCAACCATAAAATACCAACAATAAAACACCAGCTAATCTCCTATCATATAATATGTTTTGAATTTTTTGCACTTGTACAATATCATTCTTAGCATATTTTATTTATTTCAAATTGATTAATCGGAAACACTAATTTATTGCATTAATCTATCGACTAGCTTGCAGACTATCGACATGTACAATTCATTTTGTGACATCTCTAAGAGCGTGCAAGTCCAAGGCACCACGAGAAAAATGCAAAAAACTAAAACCAAAACAAAATCAAAACCGAAGCTACTGGTCCCAGCTGAACCGATGCACGTGAACAGTGATGCGGCTTCTGACGAGGAGGTCCAAGAGGAGGCAAGTGCATCGGAGGACGAGGATGAAATGGACTTGGCCAATTTCAAACCAAGCTCCTCCGCCACTGTTCAGAAAAAGAAACGCAAGAAAGGCATTATTTACATATCAAACATACCCAGGCACATGAACGTGACGCGCATGAGGGAGATCCTGGGGGAGTGCGGAAAGATTGGACGCGTCTATCTGCAGCCAGAGAAGCAGTCAAGTGAGTTAAAGCACGTGCCTTGCCGGCCACAGGCAACTGATTATCCTCTTTTGGTTTTTCTTCCATAGGTGACAGAGCAAAGAAGAACAAGCGTAAGAGATATAACATTCACTTCACCGAGGGCTGGGTGGAGTTCGAGTCGAAGCGTGTGGCCAAACAAATTGTACCTCTGCTGAACAACAAACAGATCTCGACGCGCAAGAGCTCTCAGTTCTACGATTCGCTGTGGAGCATGAAGTACTTGCCGCGTTTCAAGTGGGTCCATCTCACCGAGCGCATGAACTACGAACAGGCAGTGCATAAGCAACGTCTGCAAACGGAGGTGTCCCAGGCCCGCAAGGAGACGACATTCTTCCAAAACAATCTGGACAAGAGCGAGTACCTTAAAAAGCAGGCCAAAAAGGCGAAAAAACTTGACCAAGGCACCAAGAATGAGGCGTAGCATTAGTAAAAGCCCTTTTTTATGTAGAACTGAATTCAAATATACATAGTTTATGATTATCAATTACAGATTCGTCTTTCATCTTAATTATAGCTTTAAGCGACTATCATAAATAATATAGCAATTTTCAAATTAAAACGCCGATAAGTTACGTTTATCGCACAAAAATATCAACATTTAGCAATTCCTACCCTGATAATCGATAAAACATGCAAGTAATTAGGAGTCGCGAGTATATCTGATCTAAAATTATGTGAAACAGTGTCGATTTTCCTTGAGCTCTGAAAAGTAGTATTAAGTTTGGGATATATGTCACACAAACCTTATTATTAATATGTTCATCAAATAAAAAATAATATCGCCATCAAATATATTGCCAACAAAAATAATACATACATCGATACATTGTTATATCAATATATATTTTACATCCCTAGCATTCCGCCATTTTCCTTTGTTGCGCCCGTGTGGTATTCGTAAATTCTGTGATCAAAAACTTATTAATTACACATAGAAAATGGTAAATTTAAATAAAGCATCTATATTTTTTTAATTGTTTACAGTGCAAGTGACAAGTTGAAAGTATAATTTATTAGTTTTCATTGATAATTTCATACAAATTAGCATTTTCATTTGCCGGGTGTGTGACCCCGACAATGACTCGAGCTCCCCAGCAAGCCCAAGCCATTTTGACAGGCGGCCGCTTCGCTTCGCACGTGAGCGGGGAGCGCCTTGCCCTTCTAGAATGTTCTTAATATTGTACAAATTAGAATGGTTTTCTTACAAATGTAATGCAATTATTACAAAATGAGCAACAGTGGAACTTTCTAGAATGCAATCCACGCCGTTTTGTAGGTTTTCGAGCGATGAATCACATCACTCGCCGCTCTCTCGCCATTTTAGGGGTTAGGTCGAGGCGATGAGACAAATGGGAGAACGAAATTAGTTGAGACACTCTCAACAAGAAATGTTTACTTTTCCCCCCGTACAGGAGATGTCTCTAAATCCCGTGCGCGTGCTCAAGAATGAGGCGCAGGAGGAGAAGGCCGAAATGGCTCGTCTCTCATCGTTCATTGGCGCCATTGCCATCGGTGATCTGGTCAAGAGCACACTGGGACCCAAGGGCATGGACAAAATCCTAGTGGCCAATGGCCGCAATGCTGGCCGTGTGGAGGTTACCAATGATGGTGCTACCATATTGCGTGCCGTGGGCGTTGACAATCCAGCAGCAAAGATTCTGGTCGACATGTCGCGTGTCCAAGACGAAGAGGTTGGCGATGGCACCACCTCGGTCACTGTACTGGCCGCCGAGCTGTTGCGCGAGGCAGAGAAGCTGGTCGAACAGAAGCTCCATCCACAGATCATTGTCTCCGGCTGGCGCATGGCCACCCAAGTGGCCCTCGAGGCCCTGACTGCCGTTGCCCAGGACAACTCGGCCAACGATGAGACATTCAAGGCAGATCTACTTAACATTGCACGCACCACACTGTCCTCCAAGATCCTGCACCAGCACAAGGAGTTCTTTGCGAATCTCGCCGTTGAGGCTGTCCTACGTCTAAAGGGCTCCGGCGAGCTCAAGTCCATACAGATTATAAAGAAGTCTGGCGGCACATTGGATGATTCGTTCCTGGATGATGGTTTCCTGCTGGACAAGAAGCCAGGTGTGCATCAGCCACAGCGTGTAAGTGTGAATGACCCCCCCACTACCCCAACCCAAACCATCAATGCTGCTGCTCTCTCGCTTTCTGTGACTGCTGCTGCTGCTGCACATTAACGCGTCAAAATGACTGTGAGCTATGTTGTTTTTGATCTCATATCACAGCCATTTTGACGAGTTTGATGTGCAGTCCATCATCCCATCCATCAATTCAACGGCAGAGTAGAGAGCTTTTTCAGTGTTGTACAATCGAAATGGACGCGCGTGACTTTGCAAAGAAAATAACAAAAATTCAAATATTTAAAAAGTGTGAATAGAAATGGGAAATGAATTTATAAACTGCGATTTCTATTTGTTGTTTTTACCTTTAAGCATTGTGTTCTCTTCCCTCTCCCTCTCTGTAGATTAAGAATGCTAAAATTCTCATTGCCAATACGCCCATGGACACGGACAAGATCAAGGTGTTTGGTAGCAGCATTAAGGTCGATTCATTGGCCAAAATCGCCGATCTGGAGATGGCCGAAAAGGAGAAGATGAAGGAGAAAGTCAACAAGATCCTCAATCACAAATGCAATGTGTTCATCAATCGTCAGCTGATCTACAACTATCCGGAACAGCTCTTCGCCGATGCCAAGGTGATGGCCATCGAGCATGCCGACTTTGATGGCATCGAGCGTCTGGCATACTGCACTGGCGGTGAGATTGCCTCCACCTTTGAGAACCCAGCTCTGGTGAAGTTGGGCGAATGCGATCTGATCGAACAGGTCATGATCGGCGAGGACACACTGTTGCGTTTCAGTGGCGTTAAGCTGGGCGAGGCCTGCACGATTGTCATTCGCGGTGCCACTGAACAGATTTTGGATGAGGCCGATCGCTCGCTGCACGATGCCCTCTGTGTGCTGGCTGCCACGGTCAAGGAGTCGCGCATCATTTACGGTGGTGGCTGCTCAGAGGCCCTCATGGCCAATGCTGTGTTCAAGAAGGCCGCCCTGACGTCCGGCAAGGAAGCCATTGCCATTGAGGCCTTTGGACGTAAGTGTCCCCTAGCAGCACCCCGTTCGAAATTTTGGCCAGAGATTTATATTGATTGCTTTCCTTTCCTTTTTCGTAGGTGCTCTGCTGTCGCTGCCCACAGCCATTGCCGACAATGCTGGCTACGATTCCGCTCAGCTGGTGTCCGAGCTGCGGGCTGGTCATGCCCAGGGCAAGAACCAGCTGGGTCTGGACATGGATGAGGGCAAGGTGGCCAATGTACGGGAATTGGGCATCACCGAGTCGTTTGCCGTCAAGCGACAGGTGCTCATGTCTGCCTCGGAGGCTGCCGAAATGATACTGCGTGTGGACAACATCATCAAGTGTGCGCCACGCCGTCGCGTGCCCGATCGTGGCTACTGCTAGACTACTCTTAAGTATTCTCTTGTTCTAGGATCATGTTTTTTTTTAAAACACACCCCGCACCCCACCCCATACCCTCCTCTCGTTTAACATTTGTACGTGCTCTTTTTTGTTTGTTTATAAACAACGCAAATAACTTCTTTACACAAGCACGCGCAACATACCCCTCCATCCCCTGCCCCTTCTCTCGCAAAACACGTTTTATTTTTCATTTAAACGCACTGCTCTCACCCTTTAATGATTGTTAAACAACAAACAAACAAACGAGATAAAGCCCAGCTTTCATAGACAACAGACTCTGGCATCGTAGGACGAAGGAGAGCGAACAAATTAAAGCATTTAAAAAATGTCTAGATAACTACAACAAAACAAACGCCACGCCACACCACAACACAACACAAACTTGTAAATGAATACAATTTTTGTAAACATTTTTGATATGTGCAGCGAAGCGAAGAGTCGAACACTAAAACACACACCACACACACCTACACACACAAAGAGAAAGACCACTAAGAAATGGAAATAAAAACGATAATATTTATATGCTTAACAAAACTAAATGAACAAATTGTGCAGTTGATTTCGAATTATCTAAGAGGGTTTTGGGAATAAGTAGACGTACGTACACCCAACCATTGGGTGGAACTGTCTATTTCGGATTCAGTTTATATTGTTTACGATTTTAGGGATAGCAAATTGGATGAATTTGTGAGTGCCATTTTACACCTTTGGAAGACATCGTACTCCTCAAAAAGTAAGAGGCACATCGGACTGAGGTCCTTCGTCCAAAATGAGTCGACGTACGACCATGCAACCGGCATAAAAAGAGTGTGTCCAGGGCCGGAGTCGATAATGCGTTTCATTTCGTATGGCTAGAGTTGTCGTTGCATTAAGCGCAGCTCCTTTGGGTCATCGCGTCCAAAGAGACGGTAATTAACGAGTGCCATTTGGTTGGTAAGACGCCGCTGCAGCTGCACAAACTGCACCCTGTAGTTGCTCATCCTGACGGTGAAAATGTACACAACCAAATCAATTTTATTGGTCATGCGCTCCGGCAGCAGCTTGTTTGGATTACACTACTCGACAAAATCGAACTTTTTTTTCCTCAAGGATCCAAACCGACTTTTCTGATAGATATGGCGATTTAAAATTTTTTAAAGAATTATGGTTTTTTTCTTGGCAGAACTTTTTTGAAGAATTTTGAAGTCTGGTATTTTTTTTGAATTTTTTTCAGAGGTAGCGCTTGTTTTTCACATAACTCAAGTATCTTTCATCGGTTGTTAAGAACTTTAATATTTTGAAAGATAATTAAAACAGCTAGAAGATAAGCCCATGCACTTTGTGATTTCAGCTTACCGTCTGGGAAATATAAAGCATTAAAAAAAATTATGATTTTTGTGCGGTATTATTACGAAATTTTGACTTTAAAAACTCAGGAAAAGTCGAAAAAAATTATACGGACGGAAAAATGGACAAAAATACATTTTTGAAGGCTGCGGGCGCAACTGCCAATTGGGAACAAAGCAAACGAAAAAGGGTTGTACATTTGGTACCCACTGATCGCGGTCGCAATTCCCGATGGGGTTGGGGCGCCAAAAAAAAAAAAGATATTTTTGTTCATTTTTTCCATTTTTTAGGTTTGGTTAACGACTTTTCCTTTTCCTGAGTTTTTAAAGTAAAATCCGACAAAAATCATAATTTTTGCATTTCAATGCTTATATTCCCAGACGGTAAGGCTGAAATCACAAAGTTGCTGCTGCCTGTTTTAATTATCTTTCTCAAAATATTAAAGCTCTTAACAACCAGATGAAAGATACTTGAGTTATGTGAAAAAAAAGCCACCTTAAAAAGCTTAAAAAAATACCAGTTTAAATTCTTCAAAAAAGTTCTGCCAAAAAAAAAAATATCATCAAACCATTCTAAGCCCGAAATCTTTAATAAAAAGTTAGTTTTGTTCCTTGAGAAAAAAAGTGTTACAGTGTTATCTTTGCTCGACAATTTGGTATTTGGCTGTCTGTGCTCTGATCTACATCTCTCTCTAGATCTTCGATTTGTAAGGTGTTTATTTCTTTTATTATTAACAGAAATGATGGCAGAGCACGGGTTAAGGAAATCACCTTTTTTTTGGCACAGCTTAGCAATAATTTTCACTCTGCAATAATAAATCAAATTAAATAGAAATGGAAATCTAAATAAACAAATGGACACAGCACATGAACATTGCAAACACACATTTTTATTGTAAATCTTTCGCGTTCCTTCATTACAATCCAAACGTATCAAATGTGGGGGTATGTGGCGGGGAGTCAGAGCATTTTTCCAAAATGAAAAGTTACAACAATTAAAAAAAAATAGTTTTCGTCGTTTTGCGCACCCAAATCTGTAGCGGTAGCGGCAGGTCGGGCTAGGGGAGGTGTTGTTATATATGGCCTATGGATAAAATATCCATAAAATGGATAAGGCTATCGAAGAGAGTACGAGGCATTGGGGGTCCTATAAGTTATATATGTGTCTCGTCTAAAGCGATGAAGGGGTTACCGTTTTCGGAATTTTCGTTGGGTTAAAACAAAGAGAAAAACACGCACAAAAATGAAAGGGCTTTAACTAGAGGTCTTTAAAATATATACAATTGGCCTCTGGACTAAAATTATCGTTGGGTTTAATACACACACGCACACACACAGACACACAAAAAGAGAAAACGGGGGGAGAGAGAGACGGATAGATAGATAGATAGATATAGAGGGTGAGTGACTGAGAGAGAGGACGTTTCCAAAGTTGCAAAAATTGGCATTAAGTGGGCGCAGATTGCTTCGCTTTCGGGGGGGATGGGGCGTGGATCCTTAGGAGATGGCGCACTCCATTTCACCGTGCTTGGGCAAACAGTCCAGTACGAGAGCCACGGCACGCGACATGTATGTCATGGTTCCATAGCTGCCGCTGGGAGCACTGCCACCGCAAACGGAACATGAAAGTGAAAGAGAGGGAGAGAGAGAGAGAGTTAGCTTCAAGGCTGATAGACGTATATGTGTGTGCATCCTGTGGCTCGCCTACCTGTCGTACAGATGCTGGCAAATATAGGCCGCACCGCCACATAGCAGCATCCCCGAAGCGGCCTGCTGCTGCTCCTTTCCATCCTTGATCTTGGCACAACACAGCGTGGCGTCGCCTTGGACCTTGCGCTGATCCTCGAGGAACAACTGATTGGCCTTGTGCACCAGATGCTCCACATAAATGATGCCGCCCAGTGTGGGCACCATATTGTGCTCGGTGACCAGGGTGAGCACCATGAGGGCCTCGACCACCAGCTGCCGATACTCGGGCTGTGGTATCTGATTGAGGGCCGTCTCCACTTCGAGGGCAAACTTCAGCTCGCCGGGCGTCATCTCCTGGGTGAGGCTCTGCTGCAGGACACGTCCCTCGATGGCCAGGCCCTGGCACTTCTCCAGCACCGTCCAGACGCGCGAGTAAAAATCACGCGGCACCCGATTGAGGGCGCCATCAAGGCGACGACGACGCAGCCACTGGCCCTGCCGATCATCGATGGTCGCCATCAGGGCATCCTCGCCCTCCGGATCGCCCAGACCGATCTGGCTCTTCTTGCTGACGCGACTGCTCTTGCAGCTGACAATCGACAGGTTGCCACGCGCCACTGCAAAGCGAAAGCCATCGAATAAATGAATGAAAAACGCCATAATGGATGGGACATGGACATACCACTGCTGACAGCAAACTCCTTGCCGCTGAGTATGTGGTAGAGGAGATTCTTCATCTCGAAGGGCGAGAGGTTAAGTAAATGCTCCGATGCCGCCTCACCGTCACAGTTCAAGGTGCGCGACAGCTCTTTGGCCATCACCTGAATGATCAGGCCAACGCGCAGACGCAACATTTCGTGGAACAGCTGCGGCTCGGTGCGTATGAACATGGCCAGGTAGACCATCAGCTCCTGTGTGAGCATCGCTGTGCTCTCATCATCTCCATAGGCCTGACAAAAACAAATAAAAACACACATTAATATTGATAGTCTGATAGTCCCAATTCTACATTGTATATAGAAATCTATTCACATCGTGTATCAGCTGACGCAGCTCTCCTTCGGGCAGGGGTGCCGTTATGGTGTGCTCATTATTCGGTGGCATGCCCACGGTGACCTGCTTCTGGCGCACCAGCAAATCGGTGACGGCCTTGGCCAGATCCTCGACACGCTTGCCCAACATGCCGGCCGTGTGACGCACCAGTCCCCAGAGCTTCTGCTGGCAGGCCTTCTCGTAGAGGCCCTTGAGCAGGTCTCGCACGGTGACCACGCGTCCCTCCTCCAGCATTCCTTCAGAGTGAGAAGAATCGTTGTTAGACGGATTCACATTCAGATTCAGGCTGCTGTTGTTGCAGTTGTTAGTGGTGTTGCTGCTGCTGCTATTGTTGCTATTGTTGCTGCTGTTGCTGATGTTGTGGCTGTTGATGTTGCTGCTGCTATTGCTGCTGCTGCTATTGGCGGTGGAGGCGGCAGCGGCGCCTCCTGGTGTCGCTGTCGAAGTCGTTTTGGGCGTCGAAGTGGCTTTGGCCTTATCCTTGGCTGAACTCGGTGTGGCTGTAATTGAAGCAGTAGCATCATCGATGATCACTGTGGGCAGCTGGACACCAGCTGCCGTTGGCGTTGACTTTGGCTTAGCCCTCGCCTCATGCCCGTCCCCAGTACCACCACCAGCCCCACCACCACCTGCAGCATTAGCATTAGCCAGTCCGAGCACCACCTCGTCCACGAATGCTTGCTCGAGCTCTTATATTTGGTTATTTTTTGTTGTTATTTGTTGTTGGTTTGAGTTTGGGTTAGTTTCGGGTTGCGTTGGGAAACATATAGATATGTAGTATGGGAAGAATCGGTTGGATTTTGATCGGTTTTTTGGTTAATGCAACATGCGGCGGCATAAGCGGGACACACACAGAGCGCATGCGAGGATTGTGTGTGTGTGTGTGTGTGAGTGCGTTTGATGTGTGTGGCGTGGAATATAAAATAAAATGTAAAAGAAATACAAAAAATTTGCTTTAGAAAACATTCATCAAAAGTGTCCCAAGTAAAAATATAAAATAAAATTATGGATTTATGTTTAATATAATTTAATGCATTATAAAGCCATAACTTAAAGCACTAAGAAAGCGTTTAAAATGTATGTGTATTATTAATGCTAAATGCTAAATATTATAAATAAAGGCAATGCCGATTTGGGATGAAACAATTGACACAAATCACACACAAAAAATAAACAAGAAACAAAAAGAGGGGATAAATAGTTAAACAGAAAGAATAAGGAATCTCTGAAGGCTAAAAGGGAAACAAAGTAGGAAAAATAGTTAACAGAAAATTAAAGTTAATTATGGGACAATATCTAGGAAAAGTAGAAGGAAAAGAGTGGGAGAGTAAAGGCACACAAAGAGCTCAAAAAAAGAGAGGTAAAAGTGAACAGAAGGGTTAGGGATTTATTTATGCCAATCTCTGGCTGTAAATCACAAAAAGTAGGACCAAAAAAGGATTACAAAATTTACACAGAAAGTTCAAAATAGTAAACAGAAAATTTAACGAAATTAGTGGACAATATTTGGGAAAAAATAGGAGGAAAAGCAGGAGGATTAAAAGGGGATACAAAGTGTTGGGAAAATAGTTTATGTGAATGTTAAAGACATGATCGGCCAATCTCTGGCTATAAATCACAAATCGCAGGAGAGTGTGTGTAGGAAAAGGAGTGTAAACGACAGCCCTGGGTGGGTGGATTACAAACACCATACCATTTAGATGCTCTTACAAGACAACGACCACCAACAGTAGCAACGATCTACAACCATCTATAGACAGACATCTGGGATGGAAAAGACAAACTTACCTCCAGCTCCGGCCATGGCAGAGGCATTATCATCCGATTTATTCTTAAATCCCAGGCCAGCTGTAGACGACCACACATTACGAGTACGGAGCACGGAGTACGGAGAACAGGACGATGCACAATGCACGATGGACAAGAACAAGAATGTGCATTTTTTGAGGGGGCATCAGTATACCACAGAGAACATTGAGTACAATAGACGCATATAAAATGATTGAATGTCAGGTTTAGATGCCACCAATTTCATGAATGTAGTAGATCAGACTTATACTCAGGCAAATGTTTGAAATAGTCAACTCAACTAAAAAGAAAGGACAATCCAGGCTAAAGACAAAACCGAAGATACCCGTAATCGAAAGAGACTACACGCATAAAGTACATATTTACATGTATGTCGCATGGTAACAGACAGACGGACGGATTACCAGAAGATTCTGATTTAACTGTTCGTTTACATCTGCGCTCAAGCTTCATTTCTCTCTCTTTCTTTCGCAGCATTTCTAAGCTGCTCTCGCGCTCTGGATCTATTGCGCTGCTCTCGTGCTCTCTCGCTGTCGTGCGCTTTCGCTCTCTTAATTCCAAGCCTCGCTTGAATAGGGCTAACCTAACCTACGTTTTTTGTACCTTTACAATGATTGCAACGATACACCTAAAAACTGCTAGTTGTGTCTGCATTTTATTAACATGTTTATCGGCATTTTAAATTATAATCAATTCTCAAAAACTAACCAAAATATTGAGACAGAATATTTGCAGGACGAATCAACAGTGTTTGTGTGTGCTTATGCGTGTGTTTAGGCGTGTGTATGCTTGGCATGTGTGTGTTTGTGTGTTTGTGTGAGGCGTTTGCTTGTGTTTGTTCGGTGACCTCTCTTTACAGAAGAAACTAAAAGCTTAAAGCTGATCTAAACCATATATTAAAGCAGGCATGTTTTTCTTTCCAACTCTTGGCTTGACTCTCTCTTGGCACTTACCTGTATTAAAGTCCAGGCCCTGTGTATCGACCAGATACTGCAGTATGTCGCCCTGCTCCTCGAGATTCTCCGTCTCGCGCAACATGGCAATCAGCTCCTCCACCTCTGTGTCCGCGAAATTGGTTTCCGCCCGATGGCGTTGGATGAGAATTTTTGGCACCGTTACTATTTTGTATTATTTGCAAAATATTCGCAAGAACCAAAATGCCAAAACAAATCATACGGCAACAAAGGCAAAAATGTAAAGAGAAAACATAAGAAAATATATCAAATTAGGAAACTAAATTCGAATTAAAAGAAATGGAAAAGAATGTAGGAATGGCGGGCGGGGTGGGAAACTAACTCTCTTGCTGGCGCACAAACTCGCTGCGCCTATCGATGGCCGAACGATTCTGTCCGTGCGGGTCCACGGGATAGATATTCTCGCGTATGACCAGCTCGTTGCCCAGAAGGAGACTTGGCGAGCTGGGCCCCTCCTCGGGCGTGGTGGCAAACACTGAGACATGGCTCTGCTTGTTGGCCTGGAGCCAGGGCGGCGGCACCACCGACGACAGTCGCCGTTCGGTGAGCGGTGAGGGCCCCTCCATGCCCAGGTTATCGGCTGCATAAATATATATAAATAAATGTTTAAATAAATACAAAAACACATATAAAATCCCGCTTACAGTCGACATTTATGGAGCGCGTCTTCTTGATGGCTCCCTTGCAGGACATGCGACGGCGTAGAGTGCGTGGCCTTAGCTGTGCGCCGCGTAGATTCATTGTACTGCGATTGCTGAACGAGCGCAGCAGATGCTCATCCAAATACGTCTGCACATCGGGATGCAAACGATCCGGATAGCCATCCTCAGTGCTGCCCAGAAAACTCAAGTCCGTGATGGCCGAGGTGTTGAGAAAGTCCTTCAGGCTGCCCAACATGACGCGGGTGCCATTGATGTAGCCCGACTTGAGTTTCCTCATCGTTTGGATCATGGCCAGCGGTATCTTGTCCTGGTCTGGATCGGTTATTGACAAAATGTTAGCTTAACTTCTGCTTCAATTTGGTGGCTTGTCATATTTGTGATGTGTGGATGTGGCTCATCTTTTTTTTTTGATCGATCGATTGAATGGAATGGAATAGTTTCTGTGGTTGTGTTTGGTTATTAGGGCGCTGTGGCTTATAGCTATGATTTAGTCACACAATAAATACAACAATAACCGATACATATAGTATATTATATATGGATCAAATTCACATCCAAAATTCCAGCACCTTCAGGGGTTTTTGCAGGGGCGATTAGTCAAGTGCGCAGTTCAAACCAAGCCAAACAAAAAGGCAATACAAATTAGGAACACAGCCGCCGCCACACAAAGTAGTTACAGGAGTAAGCGATAATGCTTTTGGATAGTAGAATGCATAGAATTTCATAAGCATAGGCATAATCATAGGTGGATTGGTGGATACTTAAAAATGAGCTATGGGACGCTGCTTGGCTTGCAGCCAACGATACAAGCGACAATTTCAGCGAAATCTGAGGCAGTTTTTAAATGTTTTAATTTTACACAAAAATTAGCTTATCTTCAAGCCCATTCTTGGGCTTATAAAACTTAAGATTTGATCGATTTTTCTGGCACAAATACAGAAACAAATTTTAATTTGCCGATTTTAAAAGGGTTCATGAAATTAAATGATTATGCAATTTTTTTTGGTTTTCCACACTAAATTTTGATTTTGTTCATATATACATTAGGGGCCCCATTCGGTGTTTGTGCGAATGTTCAATTTTCCCATAAGCGAACGGCCGAACTGTGGCATATACGGGATGCATGGGTAGGGTAGGGCAGGATTGGGATGTATTTTGTCTGACTTTTGAGCCAACACAGCGCAGGGGAATTATAGAGAAGAGAGCACACATAAGAAAGAATAGCAATAAATATGTTTGGCACGAAATTGCCTATAGGTATGTATGTAGGTATTATTATTTACATACTCGTAGGTTATATTAAAGTGTAGAGGCAGCATAAAGAGGACTGGAGTAGTAGTAGATAGCTGGAGAAAAGACTAGTTGCAGACACAAGCAAAAAGATTACAGATTGCAGATCACAGAATCCATTAATACTGGAGTTGAATATCAATTTGTTGTTGTTGGTTTTGTTGTGTGTGTGTGTGTGTGTTTGGGGGGGAGGAGTGTTGCTGGAATATATGGGTTTTTTTTCTTCTTTTTTTGTTTTGTTTTTTGGGGATGCAGAATCGGGTTGAGGATTGGTTTTTGGTTTTTGGAATAGTAATTACCTAGCATATAGTGGGTTGCCATTAGTGTGATTGTCGGCCTGCCCAACATGTGACGCCAATTGTTGGTCAAGAATGCTAAATTTGTGGTAAAATTGCTGGCAAGCAAATCGGGATCGCGTGTTGTATAGTATTCTTCATAGTCGATATGCTGTGTAAGTGTTTTATTGTTTGTTTGATTGATTGATTGTTTGTTTTTGTTTTTGTTTTATTGTTTTCAGTGTTTTGTTTTGTTTTGTTGGTTGGTTGGTTGATTGGTTGCATTTCGTATAAAATAAACAAGAGAAAGGTATTTTGATTGACTTTTTGTTCATCGATTTTCTATGGCCAATTTTCAATGGAGGAATTTAGAGGATAAACTCAAGAGTAAAGATCAATCAGAGCGGCAAAGTAGCGAATGGTAAATGTCAACTAAAAACTAAGTAAAATCCATTACAAAAATGTAAAAATATATGTATAGTATGTATGTATGTGTAGATGGTTTCTATAAGTAAATAGGTGTGTATACAAATTATAATAGTTCTTTTTTGTCAACTAATTTAAATAACAGGCTCTACCATAACCAAGTACTAAAATAAAAATAATAATTATTAAAGCTAGTAGAATCGATTGCCCAATGGGCATGTGTGTCTGTCGTTCATTTGGATTTAAGTTTTATAATCCAAGTATTACAATGTCACATGGTTCAATAAGCTTCTTGGGTAGAACTGATTACAAATTAATTAAGTTAATTAATGACAAGAATGTGAGCGTCAATAATGCTTCAAAAGAGCCTCAGAGTGAATGCGCTGAGTAAGACTCGAATGCACTACATTTAAGCGAAGTGAAACGCATTGAATGAGAACAAGTGCGGCGTTGTTTCCCGAATTTAGTTGAATTTACATATAAACAGCATTTCAGCATTTCTCTGCATTGAATTGCGGGGACTTATTGAACCAAGGCAAGAACTGGACATACTGAAAGTAGATCCGGCAATCACTCGAACCCCCCATTTGACAATCAATATCCAATTTGATGAGCGTAAACAAAGGCCATTGGGGCAATCGAGTGGAATCATATAACAAATAAATAAATTCAAGTGCGTAATTGTGTATATGTGTATGTGTGCGTGTGTGTGTGTGTCAATTAATTTATAAACAATACAGAAAGAAAACCAAACGCAAACCCTTGCAAATAAATTTCTTGAAGGAAATAGTAATAATAAAAACAGAAAGAGAGTAGCAAAAATAGTAAAAGAGATAGTAGGGGGGAGAACCACACACAGAGAGGGAGAGATACGTGTTAAATGAAACAAAAATTAAAGAAAATTAAAGTACAGTAAAAATTGATGAAGAAGAAACAGAAACAAAATATTTGTTGTGTTCTGTGTGTTTTTTGTTGTTGTTTTTTTTGGAACCGACCTAAGTGGATGCGCTTCAGCACTAGGGTGACCAGTGGCCGGCCCAGCAGATCCCAAGCGGACTTGAGAAAATTGATTTCGCCCTTTAGGATGTCGATCATGAGTTCGTTATCGGAGGCTATATAGAAGCGCGACAAGTCGGCAAACTGATGCACATCATACAAATAATATAATAATAATAATAGTGATGAATAGTAAATAAAAAATCAAATAAATAATAGAGTAGAACAGAGTAGAGCTTAAACAGAGCAAACAGAGGGGGAAGGAGGGAGCTTCTGGGGGCAGGGATTCGGGGATAAAAAACTGTGAACTCACCTGCGGCGTGAAGGCAAAGATACGATCCTTTAGGGAGTACAGCTTGCTGGTGCTGAGTATGCCCACATCCCGGGACTTGCGACCGCTGAGGCCCAGCTTGCGATTACGCCCCAGATACGTGTACAGGTGGCTAAGGACACGTGCGGGCTGCACCTCAATGGGCGCCACCTCGGCTATGGTCTGGACGTGCAGATCATGCTCGGCCAGCTTGTCGCGTATCTCATTGTCCTCGGCAATGATCACCACTTGGACGACCACATCGGGTTTCTTTTGGGCACCCAGCCGACGATTCAATGGATCCAATTCGCCCACAGCCAGGAAACCCTACAGGCGAAATGGAAATGAAATAGTTTTAAATCCACAAATTTCCTCCCTCCATTGTTCATACAGTACCTCCTGCAATAGGCGGCCCAAAATGAACAGCGATTGACCCCAAAGGAAGGGACAACGGCCCACGACTTCGCGCAGCTGTGAGCCCGGTTTTTGGTACTCAAATCCAACCAGATCCTGGGGCACAGCATAGCTTTCGGGCACCAGCAGTGTGCCATCCTCGGAGCGGACCATTATCTTCTCCAAACGATCGGCATACTCCTGCACCGAGCGTTTGTCGTTTTGAAATGCATGGAACAGGATGAGGTAGCAGAAGAAGAGCGGCCATTCGCATTCGATGTTCTCGAACATGCGCAACTCCCAGCGCTCGTAGTAGAGCCTGGAGGGATCCTCCTTCGGTGTGCGATAGCCATCGCGCAGGAATCGCTTGCAGCCGTACTTGCCCTGCAGGCGGGACAGAATCGCATCTTTGGTTTTGTGTATCAGCTGGGCATCGTCCACGGCAAACGCGGGAAAGCCAATCACACACAGGAGGCCCGAGTCCAGCTCCTTGCTGTTGGATTCACGTGGCAGCATCGACTGCAGCACGGCCTGACATTTGTGCGCCTCGTCGGCCAGCACATGAATGACGCTGGCCGGTCCGCCGCGTGCACCAAACAAATCCAGCTCGTTCATGGCCTCCAAAGCGGCCTTGGCCATGCCAATGGAGCTGGCATTCAATTCCGGCTCACCTGGAACATAGAATTTTGATATTGAGATGCATAAAAGGGGCGGAGCATTCACCCACCATGATTGGTCTTGTCGCCTCGCTCCCAGATGCCATAGTCGGGTATGGAGTAGGCCGATTCAATGTAGAAGACCAGATTCTGTATGAACGACACCTCGTCCAGGGAGAAGACAATCTGCAGGCCAGAGGCTGTCATTTGGGCCAGGATCAGCAGATACAGAGAGACGGCATCGATCTGCAGATGACCCCACTCGCCATCCCCGACTACGGGCAGGCCATTCTTGCTGGAGTACTTGGCGTGCAGCGAATCGTACGGGCTCTGCGTCATCTTGAACTTTTCGACCTTGTCCTTTTGGTTCATCATGGCCATGAGCAGGCCGCGCATTAGCTTCACACAGCTTTGCTCCAGCTCATAGCATTTGGCACGATCCTCGTCCTGATCGGCGATCTTCTTGTAGGCCATCGACAAGCCCCAAACGGCCAGAATGCAGTACACATTGTCGCGTATCCATGCATGCGAGTTGACATTGGAGGCAGGAAATAGGCCGGTAACCGGCTCCTGGTGCGCCAATATCAGGCGGTGAACAATGCGCTGATAGTAGTCCAAGCGGACGCCAGAATTGCTACGCGAACGCATCTCGGAGATGTGTGCTGTGTGCTGTGGCTGCTGCTGTCACTACACGTACAAAGAGAGCATGTCATGTGTGTGTTAATATCGTTGGATGCTGCTGCTGCTGCTCTTGACATGTTCACTTACATAATTTAGAATCGTTTGTTGTGGTCTGTGGGGCAGGCAGGGCACGCACGCATGCAATTGTTGTCTCACGGCCGTGAGAGGCGCCTCTCACACAGAGGCAGAGGAGGATGACCGACCCGACCGACCACTGCGACCACACGCTTCCTCAACCTCTAGAACCCGCTAGAAACGTCGTCAGCACTTGCACTCCAGATCATTCTCGATGAGAAGTCGTATGTGAAGTAACGCGAGTTGCCACAATCAATAGCAATGTATTTTCTGTCCGTTCTTTGCAAATAAAATGTATTGTAATTAAAAAAACCAAACCAAAAGTCAACTCAATGTCATGCAGTGTGGCCAGAGCTGGTCAAATAGCGTTGGTTCGTTCATGAACAAACCAAAAAAAGTACTATAAATATATTGTTTTCTTGTTGATGATCAGAAATCATATTCCTCGATTTTCATATTCGGTTTAGTCTTGCCGATTAGCTAGAATCCTCAGCACTGTACATATAATTTTATGCGATAAAACAATCAATTTTTAACAAGACTAGTTAACTAAAAGTACTCTCTTTTATTTGATTGTTTTTATAATATGGTTTAAAAAAAAAAAGACCAAAAAAAAGTATAACAAAAAATAAGCTTATCGATTTACAAAAATACTAAAAAAGCGATAGTAGTATGGCCTGAACCGATAACATCTGAGAATGATGCAAGGTGTATGACCTAAAGAGGGTACGAAATCGAATGAACTAGAAGAGCGACTTAGTTCCTTGAATTAAAATGAACGGCAGGTTGGGCGCCAACTGAATATATTTAAATTTTTATGTATAAATGCTACTACTAAACTATAGATTTCGGATGACAATGCCAGTTAAAACGTAAGGAAGTGCAACAAAAACGCAAGCAGAAACGTGCTTTTACCAATTGATTAGCATTCATTCATTCACACGAGTCGAGTAATGTAGTTATTACGTGGCTGGAGGAGCAAATGAAAAAGTTTAGCTAGACAGAGTTAGGGATTAAGTATGTATCCAGCGTATGAATAGGCTAAAAAATAAGCAGGAACATTGTTGTTTGACTCGAGACTGTGATTATGGCTCGGTCCAACGAATGCCGAAACAAAAACAGCGCCTTGAAAAGCAATTAAACATGATCCGCCCGCAGCTCCATATCCGTGATCTTCAACTTTAGTTGCTGTGTGACTGCCAGAGAAAGGAGCATAGACAATGTACTAATTATCACTAAATATCTTTTACAATTTATTGAACTCTTTTTGATAGATTGGTTGCTTGTTTCTTTTACTGGCTGCAGCTAGTATTCGTTGGCTGGATAATATTCCTCCAAGAGGAAGCGAAATCTCCCATTGCTGTGGACAAACTTGTCCAGCGTGCCCCAGAATGAGAGCAGTGTGCCGCTGTGTGTGTACGGCTCTGCGAGATTCATTTCGAGTGGATTCACTTCCTTCGTTTCCAAGAGCTTAACGAGATCCTGGTGCACGGGTGTGCCCTTCAAATACATGTGAAAGGCGCACACATTGAGGAAGATAAATTTGGGATTACCCTTCCAGGGCCACCAGTTCTTAAACTGTTCGATGGGACCGCAAGCAAACACGGCCACAATGCGACGCCACTCATCGCACGACAATTTGCTGACATTATCGATGATTCTATATTTTCTATTGATGCCACCCTGAAATAAATAATTGATCAATCATTAAGCGGTAGGCGGTTATTTGCGTGGCTAATCAAATTCCAATTCTTACCGCAAACCAGCGCTCTATAATGACCTGCTGGGGACGCTCCTCTACCGGGCCCCAGGGAAGCTGCTGCTCTTTTGGCTGCGGCTTCTTGAACTTCAGATCCATAAGCATATCCCTGATATTTTTCAAGTTGATCAGACCATTGGGGTCTGCAGGCACCACTATGATGGGCAGGCGCATAATGGCCAGTTGCATGGGATGTAGCTGATCCAAGCTCTGCAGTCGATAGGGTCCCTTGGGAAAATGACTGCCCAGCGTATTGATCACAAAGTCCGTTTGAGTGGCCAACGGCTGCAGGAATTTCTCCTGCTCGTAGCGGCTGTACTTTGGCCAGCCAGCAATCGAAACAGTCGCTGCCTGCGATGCACCACCAGCAGCACCTGCAGGCGTCTTGGGCGAGTCGGTAGTGGTATCGGTATCCTCGCTGGATGAGTCCGAAGAGCTAACCTCACTGCAGGAGGAAGTGGAGGAGCACGAAGAGGTGGTGGCGGACGAGGAGGAGGAGGAAGAGGAGAAGCAGACGTCGGAATAGTCCTGACTGGTGAATGTGCCGTCCCCACCCATTGGAATCATGACGGCAGCTCCCTCCTTAGCACGAGGAGTCTTGGGCACTGGGTTCCAATCCGTGCGTGTAGCAGCCTTCCTTTTGAGGAAGGGAGACACAGATGGAGAGCAGAGTCTATCATATGGTATGATGGAGGGATAGTCGGCATCGCTATCCTCGCTGGAACGAGCCTCCGCTGCAGCAGCAGCTGCTGCCTTTTCGGTGGCGGCTTCTTTCTCACTCAAAAAGGAGGACGACGGGGACTGCGGATAGGGAGTGTACATTCCACGCAAGGGCTCGACGATTTCATCTTTTTCAGCGTCCTCTGTCCAGCGTTTTGTGGCCTCCAGCCGCCTCACCCTTGCCTTGTGCTCCTCTAGCACTTTGATCGCCTCCCGCTGCTTGAGATTTTCGGCCAGGGACTTGGACTCGGCGCAGTCAGCAGCTTCCATTTTGAGCTCAACGGTCTCCAGAGATGGAGTCCTATTCAATGTATTCAATGTTTTTTTCTTCATTTTTAACTGAGAGGACAGAACAAAAGCCAAACCCCCTGATGAGCAGCGAACTATTACATAAAGCGAATTTGTTTATATAAAAAACTGCCAATGCAGAAAAACGAAATTCAAGCCTTTGTACTTTTTGAGCGGCAGCAACAAAAAATACCAATAGCAATAAGTGCCCGATACAGTATCAGTATCTAGAAAATACTAATAGAAATTCGAAATCCCAGGCAGCCAACGGATGCCGCCTGTAGCCCTGAGATGCCTCAACCTAGGCCGATTCTGACCAGATTCTGGGTGGTCTTGTGCTAGGCAGAGAGTTTAAACTACAGCGTTCAGCTTTATCTGATATGATTGGCCTGCGGATATGGATAGTGTACACTGTACAGCCTGTGTGGGCACAGACCGGCCATTGTTCCTTTGTTATTCATGTTTTGAGGGATAACAAGGATAAATGCTAGCCCCATATCCCCTGATCAAGTCGCGACTTGTTTTCGTCAGTATCGAGTGTGATTATTATTCAATTTGCACAAGGAGTGTGTATGTCTATTATCAATTATGAGGATGATGCTGTTGCTGATGCTGATCAATGATGGATGATGGATGAGGATTATTAATAGTGCAGCTGCAGCTGTGTATCGTATGCGGCGTTTTAGTCGCGACGACTCCGTTTGCGTTCCGATTGGCTGTTGCGTTCGCTCTTCTCTTCGGCCCGTTTGGGCGCCTTCTTGGCCATGTTCAAGAACTGATCGAGACCGAAGGGATCCTCCTCCTTCTCGAATTCAACGGGTCCGCTGCGCTGGGCAGCGGCCGTTTCACGCGATGCCCCCGAGAATTGTTTGTCCGGTACAAATCGTTTGGTATTCACAATGGCATCCAAGTCACCGCCATAATTGTCGCTGTCCGCCTGCTTGCTGGGCCTGTAGATGTGGTTACCCAGGGTGTTGGCGTCGCGCCATGGCTTGTCGTACACATTGTAGGCCTCATCGTCACCGTAGCCCGAGTCCATGCCCTTGGTGGTGTTGAAGAGACGCTGATCGAAGAGGGTTTCGCCATTGCCGGCACTCTTGGCGGGCAGACCGAGGGCTATCTGTTCGGAAATGTCTCGCTCTCGCTCCTTTTGCAGCTTGGAACGCTTTTCGGGCGCAGCACGCTGCAGATTTCTATCACGTTGTCGCTCTCTTTGCCGCTCCGCACGCAGATCGTTGCGTTCGCGAGCCTCGGCCCCATTGGCACCGCCTCCAATGGGATCGCTAGCTACTTCCGGATTTCGCAGGCCGGCACGCTCTTCTCGCGCCCGCTGTGCCATCATTCGGAGCATGTCCTCCTTCTTCTCCTTCTCCTTTTGGGCCAGCTTCTTCTCCAGCTGGGCGCGTGCCTCCACCGCCTCGCGGGCCTTGCGATCGGCTATGTACAGGGCCTCGGCCATCTTGGCGAACTTCTCGTTGATGTGCACCTGCTGCAGACCCCGTCCATCGGCAGCCAGACGCTTGTCCAGCGGAATGGTGTAGCCTATCGAAGAGAGTTTCGATTAGAATTGATTTGGAAGCGGGCTAGAGGGACGACTCACCTTTGGCGTTCTTCCAGTTGGATATGCAGGGCGGGATCTTCCATTCCTTTTGCTCCTTGACCGTCACTTTGCGCGACGGCGAGTGCAGGACTGGTGCCGGTGGCGACGGTGGACCACGCGGGATCTTCTTATTGATGCGAAACTTGGGCGGCTCCATGGGATCCAGCTGGGCCTCCAC
The DNA here is from genome assembly GCA_018150905.1 of Drosophila ambigua. NCBI lineage: Eukaryota > Metazoa > Arthropoda > Insecta > Diptera > Drosophilidae > Drosophila > Drosophila ambigua. The sequence continues at coordinate 981,704 of JAECWS010000151.1, read as the reverse complement.
CATTCTGATGACACGCTGCTTGGCCCCCGAATTGAAGGCATCGCCCTGCTGGGACGGTGTGTAGCGAATGTATTGGGCTGGTCCCGACTTCTGGGCATGACGGACGGGCAGTGCTGAGGTTATCTTTTGGTTGGTCAACTTCTCCAGGGCCAGGCGCGTCTCCTCCGTGGTCTCGGCGACGCTCTCCTCATCGGGACGCTGCAGCTCTTCGGCATCCTCGGCCAGCACCTCGGCGGGCAGAAGCTGCGAGATGGAAGAGTAGACAACTTTGTCCTTGCCGTGTCCCTGTCGTGCTATGGCATCGTATTTGATTTTGCCCGAATCATCTAGCCGTACGGCCAAAGCATCGGACTTCTTGCCCGTAGTACCCGGGGCACCAAGACCTAAGCGAACGCCATAAAAAACAAACAGATTGATAAATGGCCTGGAGAAGGAGCTTGCGTCCAGAACTCACCCAGTGGATATTGTGCCACATGAATTTCGGGAAATGCACCGCCATCGCCAAAGTCAGCCTCTGTGCGGGGCACCCAATCCTTGCGACAGCCGTAAGGTGGAGCTGCGATTTTGGCGGAGACCAGGGCTCCAATTTTCGGGGCACCTTTGGCGGCCAGGCGACGCTCGTCCTCGCGGTCCCAAACCGCATTGGTCGGCGTGGGCAGCAGACTCGACAGCGACATTACTTTGATTGCTTTTCGTATGCCTTATTAGTTTTGTTGTTGGACCACCACCTTTTTGCGTTGCGTTTAATTTCTGTGGCACAAAATGAAATAGATTGGGAGAAAAAAAAACACGCACACACACACTTTCTCACAGCCAGTTAAGTAGGGTTCCCAGGTTACAGGGAATGCTTCCACATGAATGCATATCGATATTGCTAGAATTTCATATCGATACTTTGATCTGGCAACGCCTGGGACTAATGGAAGAACAAAAACATTTCAAATACGATTTTTTGTATTCGAATTATATTTATTACACTCTAGGATCAATCACAAGTCTGCTGGTCTGTCATTCTGGTCGGAGAACACAAGATCCGCTTGAACGTTGTGAGGTGAAGGCTGTGCGGCTTGTGACAGCAGCAGCAGCACTGATGATTAGCAAACGACGAGCAAACAACCAGCGGGAGGGCACATTGCCCCTATATTGCATTAATTATGAACTTTGCACAGCACCGCACCGAATTTCAAGTTCGATGCAAGGGAAAAAGATGAGATAGCAATGCAAAAAAACAACAAAAGCATATGTAGAAGCTTAGGGTTGCCGCCGTACTTACCCAACAATGTAATCGATACTATCGAATAGGCCAATAGCTTCGAACGAGAGGTGCGACAGAGGCAGGCAGCTGTGACGACAGAGACAACAAAATCAAAGTTAACAACAATAAATAAATAGAACGATATAAAATGTACACACTACTACACGGCTTCTACAAATACTTTACACAAAAGGATGAGTACTGTGTGGTGATCCTAGGCCTGGACAATGCTGGCAAAACGGTATGTCTCAGCCATCATAAGCCAGAACGACAGACACGTCTGCAAAACTCTCCTCTCTCACCCTTTCAATTCGACCAACGCAACAGACGTACCTGGAGGCGGCCAAGACCAAGTTCACAAAGAACTACAAGGGTCTAAATCCAACGAAAATCACAACGACAGTTGGCCTTAACATTGGAACCATCGACGTGCAGGGTGTGCGACTGAACTTCTGGGACCTGGGCGGCCAGCAAGAGCTGCAATCGCTGTGGGACAAATACTATCAAGAGTCTCACGGCGTCATCTATGTGATAGACTCGAACGATCGGGAACGCATGGACGAGTCAAAGATCATTTTCGGTATGTCCGTAGATCTGTTCTAAGCATTCGATATAAATATGATTTCTCTCCCTTCCACAAAACAGATAAAATGATCAAGAATGAGCTGCTCTCGGGTGTACCACTGCTTATACTGGCCAACAAACAGGATCTGCCCGATGTGATGGGCGTGCGTGAGATAAAGCCAGTCTTCCAGCAGGCAGGTGCCCTAATCGGTCGCCGTGACTGCCTCACCATACCCGTATCAGCGTTAACCGGTGAAGGTGTGGACGAGGGCATCAAATGGCTAGTGGAGGCCATCAAGCGGCATGCCTTAGTACGGCCGCCGCGAGAGAACGATTGAACGATGCAACGAAAACAACGCCGGCTGCAATAGTAATAGCCGGTCAGCAGCAGCCTTATACATATACTAGTAGCTTTAACGTTTGTATATTCTAATATTTAAGGCCTAAGGTACACATTTTTTAGTTATAGAAAGCAGAAAGAGAGTGGAGTGCAGTGCAGTATGTGTGGGTCCCACTGCGCTCTAGATAATGTTGTTATAAATGCCCCGAAAAACCCAAAGAGCGACTCTGACACTGCTTTTAATTCTTTATCTTCCCCCCTTGCTCGACACAGCTCTACAGACCTCTGCTGCTCCAGTCCCTCAATGGCAGTTGTCAATGACGACTTTGCTTATCCGAAAAAAGAAACAGCAACAACAGAAAATACCCAAAGCAGATTGTTATATGTTCTCACGGCGTGGTGTTATCAGCCCCCGATAGATAAGTGTGTGTAGTTTTCGCCTCTATCGGACTGTGCCACCAATATAATACTGCAAACACTTGCAGTCGTGAAGGGGCAGAGGGGAGCTGGGGCCCAATCCCCCATGCGGCAGTCCATGTCAGTCTTCTGCAGAAGTTTCATCGGCTCGGGCCAACCAGTCCGTTCTGTTCACTTCGTTTACAACGTTTACGTTACGTTCAGTTTCCCCCAATAAAATAATGGAATGATCTCGCCCTTAAACTAGTACGTGTAGTGCCTTAAACCTTCTCCGGCTCTGTGGCTGACAACCAAATAAAAGAATAAGAGCAAGAAACTAAACTTACTCGCGTTTCTATAGAGTGTATAGAGTATAAAAAGAAAAGAGCGGTGTACGGAATTACTTACCTGTTAATGTACATTAGATAACACGGACAGTGTGTGCCTATGTGGAGCATTGTAGTGGGGCGTGCTTATCATTATTCCAGTGTCAGTGGAGCACCAGAGAACCAGAGTGTGTGGCGTCCGACAGTTTATAAATACGTGCGTGTGTTTTTTGTTGTGTGTTCCAAGTTAGTTAATGCTTCCTGCCAGCTACTCCCACACCCAGAGTCATACCCACTCTAGCTGCTGCTGCTGCTACTGCTACTGATACTCCATCGAAAGAATCAGATCTCAGAGTCATGTATCCGTATTATGAGCAGGATTGGAGCGTGCTGCCACCGGAAAACAATCGCAGGTGAGCGGGGATATTTCGAAATGATTTTGGGATTTTCAAAAATGACGTTATGGCTGGTCAGTGGGACCGCATTCACATTTTGCACGCTCATGGATCCTCCTTTTGGTATTTGTTTTGGAGCAAAACGTTGAGTCGCTCGGAATTTGATGCTTACTACTTAAATATTAATATCATTTTATTTAAATCGAAGTAGTATAATTTTATTTGAGTTTTTTTAACCAATCAGGGTCTTTTTTTGCATCAACGCGTTAGTGTATTTTGGCGCTGCTTGTAAATATAGCCCTCTCACTCGCTCTCACTACTACTGTTGCGCTCATCATCAAACTTGGTTGACCAGCAAACAATGACGTCACAGTTAGTCAACATTTATGTTTTATGCTTTGGCCGTTTTTGTTTGAACCTTTTTATGTAAACAATGCAGTAAAAAGGACTTCTGAAAACGAGCCAATCTTGTAGAAAATTGATGTATCCATCGGATCAAGTTATTTGTTTAAGACTGAGAGGGCCAAATAGCTAGTAATATTAAACGGAGTATCAACATTATGGAATACGATTGCAATCAATAAAATAGAACGTTATCCCATTGTCGACCAGGGGTGTATTTAATATTTCCGCTAAATTTATGTAACTTTAACATATTTTACGCATTACATGTGAAAGATATCGGTGGTCATTTTTGTTTGGTAAGAAAAGAGGAGGATGGAGCTACAGTAGCCTTTACAAACAGAATTTTTTTTTTCGCGGTTTAACAAAGGCTGCTCAACTTTTTAAATAAAGGGGTGTTAAGTGGGTTAAGTCTTATTTGATCGCCGGATTGCCCTTGTTTTTTTATGGTATAGTATTTAAATGGTAGTTCTCGAAACTGAAATGGTATTTAATGGTATTTATTTTTTGGCCGGATGGTATTTTTTATCATCAACATATTCTCGACGAACATTTTTTTTACTTGTTACGTTGATTTTGTGGCATTAAAATTCAAAAATAGCATAAACTAATGCAGTGAGAACATGTGTTGAGCGTAGCCCACCAAGTTGTCGCTAAATTGAAATCATTCCAGCCAATAAAAAGCCCACCAGTGTGTCGTGTCCCCCTTGTGTTGAAATTTTTTGTCGCGTTGTAAAATTTCGCATTGTTGGTTGACGCGGAGGCGGAGGGCAGGTGGTTAACCTAACACTAAATGAAACCGAATGACGCGCTTAGCCAATAAGAGCGTGCTAAACAGTAGCTTAAATGCATTCAACCGACAAAAGTGACGGATTTTCTTCTCCAAAAAGGAGCATACGCTAGGCCATAGGGCCTGAATGCATGTGTGTGCGTGTGTGTGTGTGTTGGCTGGTTAGCTGGTTGTATCTGTGTGTGGGCTTTCCAATGAATGGCATAAATTAGCAAGAGAAAAACGGAAAGAAAACATGGGAAAACTCAAAGTCCCCCCAAACAATACGTGTTAAAATTCGTTAAATATTCGCATATAGTATACAAAAGTGCCTCCAGTGACTTATTAATTCCACTGTCAATCGATATATTAATGTTGGTTTTGGTGGTTGTCTATCGATGACGGCAGCTGTTTTGGCCATTTGTATGGGTTTCTGGCCATTCATTAGTTGTATTCTGACAAAAAGTAGATCGAGTTATGGCCATTTAGTGGACAGATCTTTGTGTTAAGCACTAGACATTTTGCACATCCTTTGTGTTCTGTGTGCGGGTTTCCGAGCATTCCAATTGGAATTTTGCCCCTTTGTGTGAGAGTGTGGAGTGTGCGTGCGTATTGGTGTCAATGCTTCAAGTGCGGTTTCAGGCATTAATCACTTAATCAATTTGCAATCCCCCCGCTGTCCGTCCGTCGTATGTGTCTTCTCGGCCCAGTTAACACCTGATAGCCCTAGATCGAGGGGAAGGCTAGTACTACCGTTTCATGTTGCTTGTTTTGCCTTGGCCAGATCATGTGTACATTTGTTTGAGCCAACACACACAAACACACACAGAGGGAAGCACACGCATCCGCGCGCGGTTGAGAGATGTCAAGTTTCATAACAACCGTTGATCCACTGCCGTCAGCAGTAATTGCTAGTGCTCGCACTCACTTACCCAGTGGTCTTTTTCAGTAGATTAGTAACACGGGTGAAGAGAGAAGAAGATCGAGCTAGCGAGTGAGTAACCAGAGTGTGCCGCCCCATTATAGCAGACGAGCAAGGAGAGCCGAGCGAAAAAAAAGTACATATAACGGAATAGCGGCCGGCTGTTTCTTGTGCATGTATGTATGCGCTGGTGTGTGAGATTGCGTGAAGATCTGCATAAAAAAACTGTTGTTATTGTTGCCGTCGCGGCCGCCGCCGCCTCCTCGCCGACACGTCCACGCAGTCCAGCAGTCAAGAATAACGCGTAGGCCGGCAAAAACAGCAAAATCAAAGAAAGCAAAAAAAACAAACACAACGACAACAAAAGAGAGCGAGCGCCTGCCAGCGTCAGCAGAAAGTGCAGCAGGGCCCAACAGAGAGAAAGAGCGTGAGAGAGCAGGCAAGCTGCAGGAAAAAAGCTCCAAAAGTGATTCAACGTTTTTGCCTCCACAATGAATTCCGAGCATGGGTAGGCCTTACAACCGGCTTCAGTTACCTCATACTCCTCTCGCTAACATCCCATTCTCTCCTTCTCCTCCCTCTATCCACCCGAAAACAGATTCAATCCAGCCTTCAATATGGCCACCATACGGCAGGCATTTACAGAGGCGGTTGAGAGAGGTAAGTGAAGAGAAGGCGGACGAATGTGCATTCGATTAATTAACTTGATGATCATCCTACCAACACACAGTCAGAATGCCCACGCCCACACGCCTGCGCGATCTCATCCGGCAGATACGCGCCGCCCGCACTGCGGCCGAGGAGCGTGCCGTTGTCAACAAAGAGTGCGCCTACATACGGAGCACATTCCGGGAGGAGGATTCTGTCTGGCGGTAAGTCGGGAGGGCTGGCCTAGGCCTGTCTTTAACTACAATGTATACCCTCTAATAATTGCTTGAATTATGCATTTGCAGCTGTCGCAACATTGCCAAGCTGCTGTACATACACATGCTCGGCTATCCGGCTCACTTTGGACAACTGGAGTGCCTTAAGCTGACGGCCAGCACGCGATTTACAGACAAGCGGATCGGTTATCTAGGGGCCATGCTGCTGCTGGATGAGAGGCAAGATGTGCACTTGCTGATCACGAACTGTCTGAAGAAGTAAATCCCAAAACTAACTAAAACATTAGAAGTAATTTTAATAAATCCCATGTCATGTGAATCTTTCAGTGACTTGAACAGCTCGACACAGTTTGTGGTCGGCCTGGCGCTGTGCACTTTGGGTGCCATTGCCTCGCCAGAGATGGCACGAGATTTGGCCAGCGAAGTGGAGCGTCTGATGAAATCCCCGAATACGTACATCAGAAAGAAGGCAACGCTGTGCGCCTTTCGTGTGATTCGTCGAGTGCCCGAGCTGATGGAGATATTCCTGCCGGCGACGCGTTCACTGCTCAGCGAAAAGAATCATGGTGAGGTCCCTAAAATCAAACCCAAATCAGTTGGCACTCTCGATGTTAACCATTCCCCCATCCAACTATCCCTTTCCCCGTGTTTTGCAGGCATTCTGATCACTGGCGTAACGCTCATTACGGAAATGTGCGAGAACAGCTCAGACACGCTGATGCACTTCAAGAAGGTAAGCACCAGGTGTGCCCCAGGAATAATGTGTGTTCCCCATCACCCCGCCCCGCCCCACAGCAGAGGCTACATCTACTAATACTACTACTACTTATGCTGCAGCTGCAGCTGCTGCTCGTGGTATCTCTCATATGTCTCGTATTCTGTTTTTACATACTTATTCTTTTCCTCCTTTTGTTTTTGTGGCGCTCGAAAATAAAAGCCTTGCACACAGGCTGCCGTCGAAACGTTTTGTGGCCCGTCGTGCGGCCTTCTAGCTGTAGTTATATCAAGCCAAGCTCTAACACTATATATATTGCCCCCTCCCCCCACCCTCATATCGATATCTTTATTCCTTAATTTGCAAAATTACACACACATTGTTTTATTTTTTTTTCTGTTCCTGGATCGTGTGTTATTTTTGTTTTGTTTTTTTGGAATCAAACAACCTGTATACTTACAATTTTAATGCTTGTTTGTTTTTGATCGAATACCGCGCAAAACACAAAATGAAATTTGTTGTAATTTGCTTGCCAGGATAGCGGAAATCGAGAGGTATGATAGTTTTGTGCCTACTAGAAATATTCCTCCTATATAAAACGCCTCTCTCTCTCTCTATGTGTTTCTCTCTATATACATACACCCTGTTACCATATGTACATATATTGTATGCAATATGTTTGTTTTCTTTTTGTTTGAACCAGTTTTTGTCTGTTGCCTATGTATATGTCTTGATAAATGTCGCGTTAAATGTAAAGTCAAAATTTAATTACGCTTGAAACAAATAAACCTCATGCTTTGGTACTGCTTTGTGGCTGCGATAGGACTTACGGTCTGTATTTCGTACAGGGCTTAGCATTGCCTGTTTGGGTGTCTGTTTGGGTGTGGCATTGCCCATCCAAGCATCCAGTGGCGCAGGACAGCTACAGAGGAAGTGCTGAACACTCAGCCAATATTATATTTGACTGTCCTGACTGGTTAACGGTCCATCACAGGCACATCATTGCTCCGCGCACATTGATGCTCTACTCGAGACACACAAGCGAATGCTGCGAAAGAGAATGCCTGAGAATTCTAAAATCAAAAATCCTGACCCACCGCTGGTCCGCTTGTTCGTAACTTTGATAAAAATCCTTATAGCCAGGACGTAAGCGATGAAAAGACATATACATATTCAATGGAATTCCACTTTTGGAGCGAGTGTTTTTGTGGATCCACTATTGTTTTGTTGTTTTGGTAGGAAATCTGTCTACCGACCTCTACACACCTGTAGCCACCCCTGTACATAGACTTCCGAGAGGTTTTGTTTCTCTCTCTGTTTAAACACACACCCACAAAGACCCACGCACACACACCACACCACACGCTCTATATATCTCTATCTCGCTGTTTGCACACTGTTCAAAACTACACACTAGTACGAATACTTTCCGCCTTTTTTTCCCGTACCAAATCTTAAAGTCTTTGAACCACCAAACCAAACTAATGTTTTCTACTCCACACACACTCGCGCACACACACACGCAGATTGTGCCGAATCTAGTGCGCATACTGAAGAATCTGATACTGGGCGGCTATTCGCCGGAGCACGATGTGAGCGGTGTGAGCGATCCCTTCCTGCAGGTGAAGATATTGCGTTTGCTGCGCATACTCGGCCACAATGATCCGGATGCTTCGGAGGCGATGAACGATATACTGGCACAGGTGGCGACCAATACGGAGACGAGCAAAAATGTGGGCAACACCATACTCTACGAGACAGTGCTTTCCATAATGGATATACGGTGAGAGACTCCCATTGATGCTTTGAATTGATTCTTAAATACTTACGACTCTTTCTCTTTGCGGGCAGCTCGGAGGGTGGCCTGCGTGTCTTGGCTGTGAATATACTGGGACGATTCCTACTCAATTCGGACAAGAACATTCGCTATGTGGCACTGAATACGCTGCTGCGCACTGTCCATGCGGACACATCGGCTGTGCAACGGCATCGCACCACCATACTGGAGTGCCTGAAGGATCCGGATGTCTCGATTCGTCGTCGGGCAATGGAACTATCGTTTGCCCTGATCAATGCACAAAATATACGTACAATGACCAAGGAGCTGTTGCTGTTCCTCGAGAAGGCCGATGCTGAGTTCAAGGCCCAATGCAGTTCTGGCATGATATTGGCCGCCGAACGCTATTCGCCCAATACGCGCTGGCATTTGGACACACAGCTGAGTGTCCTGATCGCCGCTGGCAATTATGTGCGCGACGATGTGGTATCCTCTACCATACAGCTGGTGTCCAGCAGCCCTGTGTCCGAGCAAACATACATCACGAATCGTTTCTGGGAGTCGCTGCAGGTGGCAAACCATTGCGAAGATAAGCAGCCATTGTTGCAGGTTGCCGTCTGGGCCATAGGCGAGTACGGGGATCTCTTCATGTATGGCTCAAACGAGGATGGTGAGTGGATAGTGGAGGCTGGATACTATCGCCTTTTGCCATTTAATTGCTGTAACGAAACGCCTGTCTTTTCTTTCAGAGTTTGAACGTCCCTCTGAGAGCGATCTGATCGCCATGTATCATAAGTTTTTAACCTCTGCTCAAGTCTCGACCACAAGCAAGCAATATGCCCTGGTCTCCCTAGCCAAGCTAAGCACGCGTCTGCAGCAATGTGTGGAGTGAGTCTAAAGCCCTCTGCCTAACCAACGATCTCCCCTCTAATGCAACCATCAATCGCCTTCCTGTTCTTAGGGAAGTCCAAGCTCTCATCACGTCGTTTGGCAGCCATCTCAATGTTGATCTGCAGCAGCGAGGCGTGGAATTCACACAACTCTTTGGCCATTATAAGCATCTGCGTCCGGCGCTGCTCGAAAAGATGCCGGCCATGCAGATCAGTCGCATAAGCTCGCAGAATGGCGAAAGTGGCGGCTCCTTTGATGACAATAGTCCAGATGTCATCGAGAATGGCGTGGAGGGAGGCGGCGGCAATGTCGGTGTCGGAGTCGGACATTCACTTATCGAAAGCAATATGAATATGCTGGGCGACAATACGGTAGGTGGATGAGGATGCCATCTATCCCCTCTATCCATTTCAGATTTTAATTCGGAAAATGTTCTCCCATTATTCAGAACATTCTGCTGGATCTATTGGGCAGCACGGATCTGTCGGCGGGAGCCAGTGATCTGGTGACGGCCACCGATCTGTCGAATGCCGTGCATAAAAAGAACTCGCGGAATGCCAATGATGTTGGCGTGGCCGTGTCCAATAATCAGGATCTGTTGGATTTACTTGACCTGGATATGACGGCGCCTGCGGCTGTCACAGCGACGGCGCCAGGTGTGGGCGGTATCATGCTGGATCAACACCATTCCAGTGCAACCAATATGAATAACATGCTGGGCGGCCTGGATCTGGGCGGCTTTGGGGGTCTCGATGGCTCTGGCAGCATACCCACCAATGGCAATGATCTGGTGGCCAGCATGCTGGGCGGCCTGGCTGGTAATGTTTCCGCCGCCATCGTAGCACCACCACCAGCAGTAGCAGCAGCAGCGGATGGCAATAGCAGCAATCTGCTGGGTGATCTAAATCCCACAGCAGCCTCCAACAATGTTACAGTGGTGCGCCATTTATTATTCAATATAAATTTAATGCTAATTAATTGTTTCAAATAGCCACCGCAGGGACCCAAGCTGACGGCGCTGGATAAGAATGGTCTGCTGGTGCAACTGGTGCCGGTTACGGGCAACGATTGTATGCGGATCTATATGACGACCACAAATGGCTCAGACAATACATTAGAGCAATATTTGCTAAAGGTACAAGCGATGACTAATCTCCCTCTCTCTCTCTGACTCATGCCTTGTCTTTATTTTGTTGGTAAACGTTAACAGGCGGCCGTTCAAAAGAGTTTCCAGCTGCAAATGCTGACGCCCTCGGGTAACCTGCTGCCGCCTGGTGGTGTTATCACGCAGGAAATGCGCGTAGTGGCCACATCAAATGTGAGTCTACTCAAGATCTCTATGGTCTTTATAATTAAACTGATTTCTACTCTGATTTTTAGGCGGTATTGCGTATGCGTTTGCGTATTCAGTATGCGCTCGATGGCCAGCAGCTGGTGGAGCAGACGGAGGTCAGTGGCTTTCCAGAGCAGCAGCCAGGACAAGCAGAATAAAAGAGTGTAACTTGTATTAAAGCAAAATTAGCCTAATATATCTAAAAAAAACAACAAAAAAACAAAAAAGATAAGAAAAGAAAAAACTCAAAAATGGATACGGAACAGCAGTAACCGAAAACAAACAGAAAAAAAACCAGCTGCAGCAGAAAGAGCTGCAAACAGGAGGAAAAATGAGCAACAATTCTAAAAGCTAACAAACACAAACACACACTGTGGTTGTCACACATTTATTGTAAATTAAGTTAACACACACGATCGCAACTAGATTTCGGATTGGCGCCCAGCGCTGCCAGACTGTGTTTTGTCTCCAGTCAGCGCTAAAAGCAAAAAAAAAACGGGCCCCATTTCGTATTTGTTTTTCTAATTTATTTATATATACTGTACTATACATAGATATCTTGTCAGATTACGAAAACACACAGATTCTTTGTCCATTATATTGTCCTATTTCTTTATGTTGCATTTGTTGCATTTTGTATCCGTGTGTAATTCGTTTTTCTGTGTGTGTAAAAGACAACTTTCAGTTTTAATTTATAAGACAATAAAAGTCAAAACCTTATAAATAGCCCCCCAAAAACTAACTTAAACTGGCAACTAAACAGAAACTGTATTAAAAAGCATAAAACAGACAACAACAAACAAACCGTATGTGAAATTGTTTAGCAAAAAGGCATTTAAGGGAAAAGCTTAGCATTTGAATCGAATTGAAAATGGGAAAGAAATGAACGCAATGTATGGCCGGCCATTTGATAAAAGATCCATAGAAGCACTCTGTTCGTTAATTCTATTTGTAATGCAATTGTGCCCCACAAATGGTTTTTAGTTGTTTTTTTTTTTTTTTTTTTGATAGATCAATGTCGGAAAGGAACAGCGAAAGATCAGGTTCTGGCAGGGAAAGAGCTACAGCTACAGCCTCTGAAGCAGCAAATCCGTCATGTGGATAAGGCCTCTGATATATATATATATACATTCATGTACACACAAAACAAATATTTATATATTGTTATTTCCTGTGACAACGTACTTAAAGTCGATAAAAGGAGCGCTGAAACGGAGCCAAGCAGGAGGAGACAGCAAAGAAAGAAACCAGAAGAGTACTGTGGAAAAGCTAGATAATATCTATAATAAATATAATTACAACAGAGGAACACACACAACACTTAAACCTACATACATACATACATATATATAAATATAACTGAATAGTTTGGCTGGCTGGAGGCGAGCTGAGGAATGAGAGTAATGAAATGAGTGGATATGAGTATGATCGGGGTCATCGGAAAGCAAAGAAAATCCATTAACTATTATTATTATTATTATGATTATAAATGAATTATGCGGTCGAAATAAACAAAACAATTTTGTTTTATCGAAGGACACGAAATCCCTTCTATATCGTCTGGTCGGTATCATTGAAAATTGGAAACGAGAGGCACTGCAGTATTTCTGGTGGAGAATTCAGTGCTGTTCAATACATTTTATCCTTCAAGAGTTGCACTTTGACGACTGGCGTCAAGCAAACTTACACGAACAAGCGAAGACATACATGCCGTGGATGAATGCAGCCAAGAGACTGAGGCTCTGCTTCAAGAATTAAATAACAACAGAATTCAGCCGTGGATGAATGATACAATTCGACGCTCAAGGGCTGCTACTTGATGAATTGGGAACAAAAGAAATCATCTTCAGTAAAGAGCTGTCCATCATGCGAGCATCGCATACATATAAGGCATAGGCAACATATTGCAGCTACTGTTACTGTTTGGTGGCAAGCACCCTGTATTATTGTCTGTGCTTTTCCAACACTGTCAAATGACTGTACAATTCGAGGCATACGACCAGCATAGATTTATTTAGTTGGAAAAGGCAGTCGCCTCAGTTCGGTCAATTCGAAAAACGTAATTTTACCGAATTTTTGTTGGTTAGTAAATTAGCAATTGTGTATTTATATTGTACTTTTGTAAATTCAACAACTTTTTATCGTTTTAAAGCCATGGCAATGATTCGCAGAATTCCAAGTTTCTACGATCGCCCCTGGGAGGTGCAGGAGCCGCTCTTCGATCGTATTGCCCGCTTTTATCTAGAGGTGGTTGGATTTAGTTTTGCGGGGGCCTCACTCGTAGCGGCATGGATTGCAGTGTTCATCGTCCAGTGGTTTAAAGGTGATATCCGTGGGGTAATGGGCGTGAGCTATTGGCTGGACTCGGAACCGAAGCTCTACTGTAATCAGCCCGTGAATATGGAGCGAATCTTCAACCAGATTGGCGAGCAGGTGCTGCGCCAGGAGCGAGCCCTTGCACGCATGCAGCAGGAATTGAGTCGCGATGGATTGTTCCGCTCGGTGGCATTGGTCGGGCCACCCGGCGTCGGTAAGACCCTGACCACTGATGTCCTACGCCAGGAATTCCCCTGGAAGAGTAACATCTTTTTATTTTTCTGGCGTGCCAACGTGCAACCCTTGACCTGGCGATACAACGTGTTAAATCAATTCATTGACCAATTTTCCCCTTGCGGTATGAATCTGATCGTATTGGATATGCTGCACGTGGAAGACTACGAAGTGGAAAACGCCTACACCAATATGTTACTAAGACGCTACGATAAACAGAACGACGAAAGGTCTAACCAAACGGTTTTGGTTGTGTACATTTTTGAGGTGGACACCGCCGATTGGAATATGGAGCGACAGATAGAATCCCTGCAGAAACACATCTCCCCCCATACGACCATGGTTACCTATCGTCCTTTTGGCATTGAGGATCTACAGATTTGCCTGGAAAATGAGCTAAAGTTGGAGAGCACGCGTACCCCAGACTCCGGCCCGTATTACTACGCCCTTAGCGAGGAGGCAAAGATTACAATTCTCGACAAGTCACTCACTGACATTCCTGATTTCGGATGCAACAAGCTGAAAGGGCTCATTAGAGAGTACGGCGATGCAGTGCAGTTCACCTGATTCAACTGATGACACAAAATGATCCACAAACACAAATTATGGGACTGATTTGATGCTAAAAAAAAACCACAATACACAAGTAATACGATGTATGAGCACAAATATATATTAATGCATTATAATGTTATGAATATGTGCATTTTTTTGTCTTTTGTCAGCCGCGTCTCGCGACTAATTTGCGCTTCACATCACTGCGATTATGCCCGCCGCTACCGCTACCCATGAATGCACGATATAGGCACCGATAGCCGGCTAACTAGTTGCATACCTAGCCACGGTTGCTTTGTATATCCCTTATATATTTAAATCGCACAGCCTGCTTGTCTCACCAACACTTTAGTTGGTTCAACCATTAACCATACAGTACTATATAGATGTGCCAGTTCATACAACGAACGTGTCGCATCTGAGTTTTCTGTCTCAGCTCCCAGGGCCTTTGGCTCTGTGTGGCAGAGGGATTCGGGTCGGGAGCTGGAACGTTCGGCATGTATGACTCATGGCGGGAAGCGAAAGCAAGCTGAGCATTGCAAATGGATGTGTGTAAACAGACACGACAATATATTTATCAATTCTTATTTTCCGAAACCGTTTTGAGTTTCGATTCCAGGTTACGTAAATGTGTGTGTGCCATGTATTCACACATACTATGCTTGTGCGTGGGCTCTACAATTTTTGGCCACTTGAATTGGTTTTTCGTTTTGTTTTCAGGGCTGGTAGCGACCTGAGCTGACCTGCCGCAACATAAATGCGGAATGGGCAGAGTGGGTGGGGGTGGAAAATAAATACAATATATGCATAAATATAAAGGATGTTATTTGTTTTATTTATTTGAAATTGCACACTTACATTTACATATCCCTGTTTTAGAAATATATATACTAAATTAGAGTAAGGTTCCTTACTCCGAGAAAAAAATTGTGAGATGAGGCAAAAATTGCCAAAACAAATTTTGCATGCTCTGAGCCAGATGGGTCTAAAAAATTAAATAATATATTAAAGAGCGACAAAACAAAACCAAATATTTTTGGTAATGACTACAGGAGATATGAACGACGCCCCAAAGGCAAATAATTCGACGTTCAGTACAAAAAAAATGTTTAACCACCGCCTCGGTTGCCTTATTGTCTGGGGCTGTTTTTTTTTTGCATGGCTTTGAACCGATACATCGCAAAAATGATCCATTGACCAAATTCAGGTATAAAAACATATTGACTGACATTATATAACCATATGCTAAGGAAAATATGTCCTTGAGGTGGGTCTTTCAACAGGACAACGACTCAAAACACACCGCAAGGCTGGTCAAGGAATGGTTTACTGAGGGCAAGGTAAACGTTTTGAATTGGCCAAGTCAATCTCCTGACTAAAACCCAATATAAAACCTATGGGGAGACTTAAAACGTCGCGTTAGCACTAATACAGTTCGAAACTCCGAAGAATTGTGGGAATTTGTCCCAAAAATTTGGTATGAGATTCCAGTAGAGACTTGGCGCAAAATCGCCAAAGCTGAACAAAAATAAGGGTGGCTATATCGGATAATATCGTAGGATTTGCTTTGAGTTTTTAGCTTTGTAGAATTGCTGTACTTATTATTTTGACCACCCCTTGTTTATGTTTTTTAGATAAAATTGATCAGAAGCCCTTCATTTGAAGCGATAATTGCATATGTAAAATTTTGTTATATTCTACTGAAGGTTAGTAATCTAAAAATTAAGTGGATTTTTTCATAATGTTTTTTAAAAAAGTTTTACGAGACGTGAATGAAAACTAATGAGCGTGTACTTATTATTTTGACCAGTAATGTACATATGTACATTGATTGTTACCAAAGACTATGCAATACAAAATATGAAGTCTGACGACGGGAATTGGTCCAGGGCCGGATTAGCAGTTGCCTAGCTAGAAGCTGGCGTGAAAATAAGTGTACCTCAGATTGATGGTTGCCCAGGGCCCGGTTGAGGGTTGATCTGGCACTGGGCCCACTGCTCGCATCTGCTGAGCGGACAAATTTTTTGCGGAAATCTTAACCCTTGTGTACAACAAAAATTACGCATTGTAGTTTTTTCCGCACGTGCAAAGAACAGTTTAGCATAACAAAAAATGTTAAACAAAAATTGTTAATGCGGAGGCCAAACAGTTAAAATTAATTTAGATACAAAAACTTTTTATTTTAAGATTAGAATTTATATTAGAATTAAGAGCCTAAACAAAAGAATTCTATCCAAAAACAAAGTTTAATTTCAAATTCAAAATTATTAAAAATAAATCAACTCTTTTATTATAGCCGGAAACTTTAAGCCCCATTGACCATCAGAGGGTTAATCCACATGCTCTATTGTTGTTTCACTCACACTTACTGCGCTGAGCCGTTTCACTCGCACTTATTGTAAGGATTGTTAAGGGCCTGCTGCTGCCGACGAGACCACCTTATATAACTGCATCATGAGCGGTCTCGAGCTCGCTCGGCTCGTTTTTTTACGAACAGACGAAACTGTCGGGCAGCGGGCTCGCGGTCAGAGACGAAGCATTGCATATGTTTATTGTAAACAAAATCTACATTTGAAAATAATCACTACGAATTGCTTGTACTCCCCTTTGCATACACAAAATGGCGAGCAAAGTCAATGCCAGCTGAAATGGACAGGAAAATTCCAAGATGGCTGGAAAACAAAATATACACACATATTTTTGTTGCTGTTATTAGACTGCTCATAAACTAAATTTTTGTGCACCGCATTAAACTAAACAATAAATTATCATTTACAAACGTAAACGAGGGCAAACGTTTTGAAAATTCGTCCGCCCGACAACTGGCAATGTGTACAATTGTCGCATTCGTCATGAGAGAATTGCCCACACACTAAAATATCTACATTTTCGGAACGTTTGGAAGATGATTTTGATGAAATAATATTTGGTTATAACACCGTGATTTTCTTCTGATAGGAAACCACATATTAGGCACCTTAATACTACTGCGCACGACTCAAGGTACTCTGTTGAAACGATTAAGAACGGTGGAAATCGTCCCTTGGAACACCTTAGGGCAAAAAGTAAAATCCAAATGGTATGATTTACCAAGTTTCGACCAACTGAGGGATTCCATGGATCGCAGATGCTCCAAAGTCACTAAAAATCGCGGTATCACAACATAATATTAAAGGGAAAAATTTATTTACTTACCTTTAAGTGATATTTTTTTTTCTGGCCTAACGACTAAAAAACTATTAAATTGTTATTTTATGAACAATTAAGAATCTTAAAAAAAACGCAAGAAAAAACCTTTGAATAATATGAAAAAAAAGGATAAGCAGTGTCTATTATTTTATCATGACTGAACATATGTATGTGCGTGTGTGTGTGTATATAGGCACTGCCTGTAGGGAGGCGGAATTGGCAGAGGACAGCAGTGCTGCCAAAGCTACAGAGTCACTTCAATTTAAAGTCTAAATATTAAGCTTTATTTTATTAAGAAAATTGTGTGGCTTAGTGTTTTTATTATACTAGTGATAGTTCGATGCCTGATGGTAGTTTCCGAAGATTGGACGATTGTATGCAACTAACATTTAAAGCTTAACAAGCCGAATTTATATGAAAAATATGCTAAACAGCTTGTATAGGCTATTTCAATTTTAAAAATGCTATATCTAGCGTGAAGCTAAAATGGCACCACTGGAAAGCAACTCGGTCTGCTGTCCAGAACCTATAAAAGGAGAAGCCAGCCAGAGTCAAGCGCCAGTCTGAGTTTTGTCGCATAACCGTTCACATCTCTTGTGTTATTTTTTGCTTGCTCATCCCATTCCCAATATAATACATATAAATTTCTGCGAGACTGTCACCATGTCCATTGCGCAGCTGAATTAAGTTTCTTTTAATATCCAAATATATATTTTGTGTTAGGTTGAATCTCTTGCCGCAGCCAGAAACAATAAACATTTTTGGCAGGCTCAAACAGCCGACCTTAAAGGGCTTCAAAAAAGCCATTTGTGAAGAATGGACATTTATTGAAAGGGAGTAATAATAAAATTGGCATTCCCGCGGCGCGGCTTCCTCGTTTCCTCCTATTCAGAGTTCAGCATGGCAGTTAGAAATTCTTCGAGGTTCTATAAAGCCGCTTTTGGAACCCACTTCCTTCTGCTTTTACCGGACTTGTCATTCTTTTCGCACTCTTTGAGGATAGTGGGTTACTTGAACCGGTTTGGTCCACTTATCATCTTTCTGGCTTCGTTTTATCGAATGGTCAAAACTCCAAACACCCAATTAAGTTGTTCAATTGCACTGAGCGACATCCCACGTGAACATTGGGACGTTTCAGCCGTGCAGTCGGCGGCATTTTGAATACGTCGCAATATACCCGTGCTTGAAGAGTTAAGGAGTATATTGTATTTGTGGTAAAATTGGATGTGTGCAAGTCAGAGAAGGAAACGTTTCCGACCCCATAAAGTATATATATTCTTGATCAGCATCAGTAGCCTAGTCGATATAGCCATGTCTATCCGCCCGTCTTGTTTGTCGCCAAGATCTCAGACACTATAAGCAAGCGCTAGAGTAACAAAATCTTGTTTCCACACTCATGTGAAATCGCAGTGCTACAAGCGTATTTCAAAAGAATATTTATATACTGACTGAGTACGGGTACAAAAGTAGAGTCGCGTTCAAAGAAGCGACTCGCACGTCGCACGTTCCTTCTCGTTTTTTCTTGTACAAGGGCACAAGCTCATTTGCACTGGTAGTGGAGTAGAGGTCCGAGACCACAAAATGAAATGTCTATAGAAACACATTTCCATATAGTAATTCTGCGATATCATAGTATAAATTTAATGAACGACAACTAATTAACCCAATTGACATACAATTTCATTAACTTTGATGTGAAAACGTATTCGAAAAGACAAAAGTTAATTTTTCCGGTATTATTTTTGTTTGTTTTAGTCCTGTTTTATATTATTATTATCTCGTATAGACAAAATATGATTCTTCAGAAAAGTTATTCCACACAATCTTTCTATACCAACTATCTAACATATAACAAACATAAACGAAAACGAGCAGCAGTTCCAGCACCAGTTACGGGGTGTGTCATAATGGTAAAACAATTTTGAAAATCCGTCTTATTTTGACCTTACTACCACTTGCACCCACTCTCATACAAATTCATGTCTTTTCATTTATTTTTTAAAGTTTGAGCGCCTTAAATTAATAAATAAAAAAATTAAGATAAACTTTCTTTGCAATAATCTTTAATGTTAAATATTAAAGATATGGGAAATTCGACAATCCAACGATTGCAACTATTTTACAACTTTATACGATATTTCAAAATTTTCAGTTGTATGACGCCAAACGCCGGAGCGCCGATATTTACGGCGGCGGCGTGGCTGTGGCACAGCGGCGTAAACGTCTACAATGTGTCAAGTCCTACAATGTGTCAAGTCCTTGTCAATGCAAAAATTAGTAATTTATTTTTTTCCTTTTGCAATTAAGATTCGTTTTGTTGTATAAAAAAGCCATTCACTCTTCATTTCGGTGAGGAATTTGTTGCCGCTTTGAAAACGTACAAATTTTGAGTTTTTAAAAGTATTTCGGAAATTATTTGTGAAAGTTAAAACCGGAGCCTGTCTGTATAAAAACGTTTTGTAACTCAAAGTCACTAAAAATCGCGGTATCACAACATAATATTAAAGGGAAAAATGTATTTACTTACCTTTAAGTGATATTTTTTTTTCTGGCCTAACGACTAAAAAACTATTAAATTGTTATTTTATGAACAATTAAAAATCTTAAAAAAAAAACGCAAGAAAAAACCTTTGAATAATATGAAAAAAAAAGAGAAGGAACGTGTGAGTCGCTTCTGGGGACGCGACTCTACTTATACCCGTATCAGTCAGTATAAAAATTTTTGAGCATAATTTTTAAGAATTTTAGAATTAAAAAAATTTTACATTTTACATTTTTTACTCTGTTATCTACATCTACATCTACAATGTATATTTTACATCTAACATGTAGATTATAGATGTACCATTTAGGTTCTACATCTCCTCCGATAGGGGTTGCTCGCGAATTGAACGCGGCAGAGTGTGCGAGCGAGAAGGAGATAGAGTATCGTTTCTCTTGCGGGAGGGGGCGGGGGAAGCAACTGAAAATTAATTTCTTCATTGTGGCTATAATTATGATCCGATCTGATTTAGATTCGGCAATCTGGTAGATATGGGCATTCTCTACGATACTGCGTTTTTAGTTTTATTGTATCTTTAAAATTGTGCCTGCCACAGATTTTCGTCCTTTGCGGGGGCGGAAGGGGCGGGGCGAAATTTTGAAATACACTTGTAGCAGTGTGATATCACATGAGTCTGGAAACCAAATTTGGTTACCCTAACTCTTATAGTCTCTGAGATCCAGAGATCATGAAGACGGACAGACGGACGGACGGACAGACGGACATGGCTATATCGACTCGGCTATTGATGCTGATCAAGAATATATATACTTTATGGGGTCGGAAACGTTTCCTTCTCTGCGTTGCACACATCCACTTTTACCACAAATCTAATATACCCCTTAACTCTTTTTTGAGTACGGGTATAAAAAATATGCTAAACAGCTTGTATAGGCTATTTCAATTTAAAAAATGCTATATCTAGCGTGAAGCTAAAATGACACCACTGGAAAGAAACTCGGTCTGCTGTCCAGAACCTATAAAAGGAGAAGCCAGCCAGAGTCAAGCGCCAGTCTGAGTTTTGTCGCATAACCGTTCACATCTCTTGTGTTATTTTTTGCTTGCTCATCCCATTCCCAATATAATACATATAAATTTCTGCGAGACTGTCACCATGTCCATTGCGCAGCTGAATTAAGTTTCTTTTAATATCCAAATATATATTTTGTGTTAGGTTGAATCTCTTGCCGCAGCCAGAAACAATAAACATTTTTGGCAGGCTCAAACAGCCGACCTTAAAGAGCTACCAAAAAGCCACGGATGGCCCAAAAAAAGATTTTTTTGATATTTTTGTGAAGAATGGACATTTATTGAAGGGGAGTAGTAATAAAATTGGTATTCCCGCGGCGCGGCTTCCTCGTTTTCCTATTCAGAGTTCAGCATGGCAGTTAGAAATTCTTCGAGATTCTATAAAGCCGCTTTTGGAACCCACTTCCTTCTGCTTTTACCGGACTTGTCATTCTTTTCGCACTCTTTGAGGATAGTGGGTTACTTGAACCGGTTTGGTCCACTTATCATCTTTCTGGCTTCGTTTTATCGAATGGTCAAAACTCCAAACACCCAAGTTTTTCTTGGCTGTGGAGTAAGGTTGTTTTTTTAAATCCCCGTCAAAACTCTTGTTGAGGTGTCGGGCTGCTTTTCGCCAGAGCTGGCAATAGTGCAAATTGTCAGCCCGTCTGGGAAAATCTCCTCTCCTTCTTCATCCAGACCGTTTTGTAAATTTCTTGCACTTAATGCATTGATTTTGTAGAAAAATCTCGTTGAACTTCGGTTTAAGTATTTTGAGGTTTTGGGGTAAACTGACAATATTGCCTGGGGATGTCTGGAATGCAACACACAAAGAATCCTTGCTAGGGACACTAGGGACAACCCCACATACCATTAACGGAACAAAGAACGACTCAATCCCCGACGCTGAGCAGGAGAACTCTGATGACTTAGCTCCTTTCTAATACCTAATATTCTATTACTACTTAACTCGAAAATTAAATAAATTTTAAAATATAAGCGAATATTTTTTGGACCCAACAGGGTCAAATTGGTTAGCAATTAGTTGCATTTGAATTAAGTTGTTCAATTGCACTGAGCGACATCCCACGTGAACATTTGTACGTTTCAGCCGTGCAGTCGGCGGCATTTTGAATACGTCGCAATATACCCGTACTTGAAGAGTTAAGAAGTATATTGTATTTGTGGTAAAATTGGATGTGTGCAAGGCAGAGAAGGAATATAAATATTCTTGATCAGCATCAGTAGCCTAGTCGATATAGCCATGTCTGTCCGCCAGTCTTGTTTGTCGCCATGATCTCGGACACTATAAGCGCTAGAGTAACAGAATCTTGTTTCCACACTCATGTGAAACCGCAGTGCTACAAGCGTATTTCAAAATCATATTTATATACTGACTGAGTACGGGTATAAAAGTAGAGTCGCGTCCAAAGAAGCGACTCGCACGTCGCACGTTCCTTCTCGTTTTTTCTTGTACAAGGGCACAAGCTCATTTGCACTGGTAGAAATGAATGAAAAATGAAATGTCTATAGAAACACATTTCCATATAGTAATTCTGCGATATCATAGTATAAATTTAATGAACGACAACTAATTAACCCAATTGAAATACATTTTCATTAACTTTGATGTGAAAACGTATTCGAAAAGACAAAAGTTCATTTTCCGGTATTTTTTTTTGTTTGTTTTAGTCCTGTTTTATATTATTATTATCTCGTATAGACAAAATATGATTCTTCAGAAAAGTTATTCCACAAAATCTTTCTATACCAACTATCTAACATATAACAAACATAAACGAAAACGAGCAGCAGCTCTAGCACCAGTTACGGGGTGTGTCATAATGGTAAAACAATTTTGAAAATCCGTCTTATTTTGACCTTACTACCACTTGCACCCACTCTTATACAAATTCATGTCTTTTCATTTATTTTTTTCAAGTTTGAGCGCCTTAAATTAATAAATAAAAAAATTAAGATAAACTTTCCTTGCAATAATCTTTAATGTTAAATATTAAAGAGATGGGAAATGGGAAATTCGACAATCCAACGATTGCAACTATTTTACAACTTTATACGACATATTTCAAAATTTTCAGTTGTATGACGCCAAACGCCGGAGCGCCGATATTTACGGCGGCGGCGTGGCTGTGGCACAGCGGCGTAAACGTCTACAATGTGTCAAGTCCTACAATGTGTCAAGTCCTTGTCAATGCATAAATTAGTCCTTTATTTTTTTTCTTTTGCAATTAAGATTCGTTTTGTTGTATAAAATGCCATTCACTCTTCATTTCGGTGAGGAATTTGTTGCCGCTTTGAAAACGTACAAATTTTGAGTTTTTAAAAGTATTTTGGAAATTTTTTGCGAAAGTTAAAACCGGAGCCTGTCTGTATAAAAACGTTTTGTAAAGACCACTTACTATCTTGTTTCATTAATAATTAATCAATCTATAAAATAAAAATTATTCATATTTTAATTTTGAAAAATTGTTGAACCTATTCAGTTGAGCGTTCAGCTATAGAGGTTTAAATTGCAACTTGTTTCATTCTGTACCACTTTCTACCAATAACAATTGTTGACGACGAGCCAAGATAGAGACCACATGCGTATACAGCTGTGTCTATACTATGTATACTTGCCTCGCTCTAGCAGATTGAGCACAGATTTTCGCTATTTATGAAAGCGTTAGGGAGCGTGGAAAAATTTTAAAACCAACTTAATTCAGTTTTATACCACATGAGTCTGCACCCTAAATTTGGTTGACGCCTAGTTCTCAAAACTAAAAGAGCTAAGGCAAACAAGATGGACGGACAGACAGAAGTGGCTATATCGACTCGACCATTGATGTTAATCAATAGGGACACTTCCCTCTGCACGTTACACAATTCTTCGAGTACCGCGTATAAAAAGGGACAAAGATGTGCGGAATAAAAACATATGAAAAATGGAATCAGATAAAATATTCTAAAATCTGGCTGATTGATGTGCCAGGGCTCCCCGCTCGTTTAAATTACGAAACAATTATTGTTAGATTCCAAAGCAGTTCCAGAAGAAACTAAAAATGCAAACTAAAAGTTCAGTTTTACATTAGTTATAATGGAAAACGAAGTATGGAAGGAGATCTATGAACCGGGGCAGTTTCGCTGCCTTGTGCTTTCAAGGTTAAGGTGGCAGAAGAATCCTCTGGCCCAAGGAACAAACGATTTAAGCTCACTGAAACGAAAAGTGAAGAAAGTGGAGCCATAATTTGTACATAGCATTGTAAATTATGATGCTGTGATTTAAAAATTTTTATATTAGACTTTTTTTCATCGCAGTGCTCGCAAACAAGCGATCCGATTACTCGGCGCTCTCTCTCTCTCTGTCTCTCTGAAGGACGGCTCCTGGAAAGTAGACTATGAAAAAAAGCGAAAGCCTGGGTCCCAAATGGCGTGTAAATCACTGCCACAAGTCGCTCAGGCTGTCAGTCACTCAGATAGACGAATAAATACTTGGAACTCCCACCGTCATCGTACACCGTGCCGCGCCGCGCCGCTCCGTACTACCCCCCACGCTAGACGTAATCGTAATCCTAATCCTTGGCCAAATCCCCACAGCAGCAGCAGCAGCAGCAGCAGCAAAACTGTAACACAATGCGAATAATGGAAATCATCGCTGGATATCGGGATGTCTCACGGCTGTCAATTGCAGGACTAGTGGCACACAGCTGTGTCTAGGATTTTTTATTTTTGTGGGGGGGGACCCTGCGAGAGCTTGAGTGTGCTCCCTACCACTCTCTCTTTTTGTGGGTGTATGGTAACCTTTGGTAAGGTTAAATGTGAACAGCGGAGCCCGCGAATTGTGCCACGCCAAAACAGAGATGCGACGCCCAAGCAGTAGCAGCAGCAGCAGCAGCTCGTTTCCTGCCCTTTGTCTCTGTGTTTGTGTGTTTGTGTGTGTGTGTATGCGTGTGTTTGTGTGGGGCGAGGCGGGACAACGTGTAGAGGCGCCGACGCATTGAGGGATATGGATATGGATACGCTTTTATCCTTTGCATCCAACTCGACCACGAACCGAACGCTTCGAACACAAGTTCGCTTCGAACATGTTGGCATGCAACCGGGCTCGATTGCTGGCTGTCAGTGGTGCTCCTGCTCCCTGCATCCGCGCGTGGGTGTGTGTGGCTATAAACAGCATAAGCATCCATGTATATCTATGCCACGGCTGCTGTTGCCACTGCCCCCGTCCTCATCCGCCATGCCGTCCGTCCCTCCGTTCAGCAGCTGCTGTCAAGGGCGTAGTACAAATACTTGACTCGGTGCGGGCCTGCCCTGAAGGGGTGGTCTGTTATGGAATGATTGAGATTAGTTTCCATTTCTTAATTGAAAAGTTTCTCTAATCTTTTGATATTTGTGGAAAATTTGTTTCAATATTGATATGAATTTTGTGCTGCAAGTCGAGGCTGCCTGCTGCTGCTGCTGTTGCTGTTGCTGCCACCCCCCCGTGGCACTACGCCCCCGCATGACTGCTCTCTCCATGGTACGGTACATCAATCGCCCTTCGGGCTGCTGCTGTTGCCGTTGCTGTGGCCTCTGCCGTTGTATTCCCTGGGCCTCCTCACTCCCACTTTCCCACTCCGCTCGACTCCCCGCTCCATTCTGTTGTTTGCGCCTCCTGGCACTTTGGGAGGAAAAAAGTAATTTTGTGCAACGATGCGACGACCCTTGGCCAAAAACGACACAAAAAACAACAACGGCCAAGCAGCAGTGGCTACAGAAAGAACAACACGAATAAGTAGGGCTATCTATGGCGACGAAGATTAAGATACCCTTTGCATATCCATAGATCTATGTATATCTAAGTTAACGATAATGGTATTGCAAGCAAAACTCCACAAGGTTTGATTATTCAAATATACCTTCGATTGATATATGCTCTGATTATGATCTTATTTGATTGAGTTATAAAAGTCGCTAAATGAAATCGGCAATTTGTGAGAGCTATTGCTGTTTATACGAGATATCAGACTTAGGATCAATATCAGATGTTTGGATTTGACTATTCTCGAAAATACTTAAAAGTTTTGCTGACTTAGATTGATTTTTCCATCTACTGTATGATAGTCCCATTTCAATGCAATTTTTCACAATTTGCTTGCAATATCATAAAATCCATTTAAGTTCTTTTGGTTTTCTATCCACCCTTCCCTCCCATTCTATGATATACATATCTTGGTATTTCCGATTTGTATAGTTCTGATGATGCTGTGCAAAAGTTTCAGATAAAAAAAAGAAAGAAAACCAGGGGAAAGCTATGTGCATATGGACCTGTCTTTGATCTATTAACCTCATCAAGCAGATGTGTATTCTAGGATCGTAAATTCTTTGATTCGCTGCAGGGCAAACATCTGTTGAAAGTCGTGATACCCTCTCTATCTTTCTCTCTTTAGCCATCTCTCGTGCAAGGGTACTATATTGAGAATGTAATGAGAAACCTTTTATGGCACAAACACATGCTCGCTTTTCATGCTCCCCATTCCTCCATTCCCCAATCCCACCCCCACTGCCACTTCCACTCCCCCCAGTTTTATGGGGTGGAGAGGGTTGGGGTCCAAAGTTATCTTCTCTCGTGTTGCCTTTTAGTCGTAGTCTAATTTTATTTTGTTTGTCGCTTCATCTGCTTCTTACTCTTCTTCCATCTCCAACTTCTTCCTCCACTCCATTTCCATCGCCATCTTCTCGTTTTCTTCTTTTGTCTACTTAGAATTAATAATTTTCGTTTTATTTTTTTTTGGTTTTTTGCTTTTCCTCTTTTGCCGCTTCATCATATCATCCATCCACTGGGCACTTCTTTTCCACTTCTTATTTCTTCGCCGTTTCCACTTCTTATGCCTTTTTCTTCTTCTCTGTTTCCACTTATTATTCATTTTCTTGTAATACAATATGTTTTTTTTTTTTTTTTTTTGGTAGGTACTCTATATATATTTTGTTCTTCTCTTTTGTTTTCTTTGCTTTATTTACGCTTTTTTTTGTTGGTTGTTGTTTTTGATAATTTATATTACAAAATAAAAATCAAAAAGCCAGGGGCATGGATGGGGCTGGGCTGGTAGGGGGAATAAGGGTTTGGCTGGGTGGCCCTTTATTTATATATATTTTTTTTGGAATTTGGCAAATGATTTGGCAGGTGGGCGACCGACCCGACCTGCTCAGCTCACTCCCACACTCTACCTCACTCTTTTCTCTTGCTCGTTCCCCCACCTCTCTATCTGTGTGTGTGTGTTTTTTTGTGCTTTTGTGTGGGTGTGGGGGCGTGTCCATTGGGAGCATTGGAGCATCTTTATCGAAATAACATTGTAATTGCTTTTTGATAAATGAAGCACGCGCTGCACAACTGACAGCCAACAAAAGCAACTAAAACAAACAGCAAGAGAGTGGGAAAGTGGGGGAGTGGGGAAAGTCCCAGGGAGAGGCATAAAAAAAAACGAAAACAAACTTATAAGAATGCCAGCCCCCTAAGAGCGCAATTAACGTGCCGCACCAGAGATTACCCTGGAATAGAGCAACAATTCACTGTAGTATAGGAAGACTCGATTGGAAGCGGGGCATGCAAATCGCGGTTGGATATTGGAAGACACGATTGGAAGCTCTTGGAATCTGATTGCATGGTTTTGAAAGTGCATTGGAAGACCCAACTGGAGATCTATTGGAATCGGGCATGCTACCAGGAATAGTTGCGATTGGATGTGATCAGAATACAGTATATTGGAAGACACGATTGGAAGTAATTAATATGCATATCCCCAGGAATCACATAATGCACAAATGTCAGTCACATGCTGTTGGATGGGTTGGAAACGTTGAATCCTCACAACACTCGTAGTCGCTCAGTGCAGGGTATTTAAGGGGTCTATCCGCTTTGATCTGTTTCGTTTTGTCCAACGTTTATGCCCTTGTCCCGTAATGGGTATTGGGGTATTGGGGTTATAAAAGCAAAATCGCTTGGACGTCTTACTCAAGTGATGGCAATGCACCAATCCCATCCCCCCAATCCACATCCACTCCTAATTCCCGTTCTCCTACACAAGCACCACCCACCCCACCCCACCCTCCTCAACCCATCTGGGTGCTGCAGCAAGGGGGGAGCTGGGCTGCAGAGGGGCACACGCACTCGCTGGGAAGACAATTTAAAATGTTGAAAAATGCTCAGCTAATTGGCAGTTGACAGCGTCGAGAGCCTGGGATTGGCTTGCCCCACAAAACCAAGAGGACAGGGTGGGACAGCAGTGGGACACTGGAAGAGTGGCACGAACAGGGTGGGGCAGGGTGATGGTTGTAGGGGCATATAAATTTAATTTGGTTTATAAAAAGTGCTTGAGAATGTGGAATGGGACGACGGAGAACATGGACCAGACCAGCAACGAGAGCTGAAGCGGCCTGAAGTGGCCGAAGCGAACAACAGCTGAAAGGGGGGTGGGACGGCGGTGTGTGTGCGATGGATTGATGGTTGGATGAATGCTGTTGTTGCAGGGGCAAGTGGCAAGCGGCAAGAGGTGGAGCGGGTGCAGATTGAAGCCGGGGCTAATGGCAGCCAAGTGGCCGCCAAATCCATCAGAGGTGGACCCAAACCCCGTTCGGCCTTTAGCTAATCCCCACCACCTCCCCCCTCCCATAAAAAGCCAAATTGAATTAAAAAAATATTTAAAGAAATTTTCAAAAAACAAAAAATAATAAAAGAAAAACGAAAAAGTTTTGGTACAAAATTTTGTAAAGGGAAAAACAAAGCAGCTGAAGGGTGAGAGGGAGAGGGCTGCCGGAAAATGAAGAAAAAAAAGAAAAAAAGTTTAGTCGGAAATTCTTTAGAGAATACTTTTCCGGGGCCGCGCCACTCCACTCCATCGTATCCCATCCCCGTCAGTCCCTCATCCCAAGGAATTTTTCCATTTCATCTATTCAAAGAAGTTTCTCATAATCGACACGACATCCCCTGCCACGCCACTGCCACTGCCCTACTCTGCTCGCCTGCGTTCAATCCCTTGTAGGAATCATCCCCCCCGTTTTTTGTCTTGAATGCATTTGCATATCCCAACTCTAATTTATATGATAAGTGGAGGACAAAAGGGACGACTTCCAGAGTACCAACGAGAACAGGACCAGAAGAGGGGGGCATAAAAATCGATGACTTAGTTTTTCTGATTATTCCAATTTCTGCCCCACCCATTCCCCCCCACCACACCAAAAGGGTGTAGTATTCCCATGCCAACCCGTAGTAACAAATAAAAGTAGCCAAAAATGAGCTGCAATAACAAATCAAATTATATTTACATAATAAACAAATAAGGGATAAAATGTCTTCGGTTAGACGGGTTTCGCGTTCGCGTTGCCTCTTTCCATTATTCAACTGTGTTTTTCTTCTTCTTCTACATTGTTATATATCTAGAAATATTATTGGCATTTCGAATTAGTCTTAAATTCATATAAAAAAAAATAAAAAAATGGGAACCTGGAAGAGATTTTGCTCTTTGACAGAATGCATTGGTTTAACTACAATACAAACTAAAATTAAAACTATAACTAAAGCTAGGAAATTAATCGTATTTATATGGCAATGGGTTCTCAGACTCAACAAACTTGTATTCTAAATGCAGCGGCATGCAGGCTTCTTTGATTAGGGAGCAGTGAAACTTGAGTCGCCGCATCATGCACACAAAATGCATGTTGTTTTTTTTTTGCACTTCTCGGGCATTCTTTTTGGAGACGAGCATCAACGGGCCGCGTACCTACCGCTGTTCCAATATGTATGGGAAGGGAAAGAGCAGATATTTCGGTCAGCTTAAAGCATGATTTCTTGAAGGAAAAAGGGTTTCCAGTTTGGATGATGCCTTGGAGATTGGAACGGGTTTTCTTCTTTAGTTTTCTTCAGGGGGTTCTCCCTTTACTTCAATACGAGTATATATGTATTTATATATAATATAAAGTATGTATGCACGAGTATGTATCATTATTTATCAACCATTTTGAGTTGGGTTGAGCTGAAATTTCATTTCATTTCTAGTAAAAGTAACTTCCAGTTGAATCATTTTTAAAGGAGATTTTTCGTTAGTTGGAAGCAGAAATGAATCCGAAACAAATTCCATTTATAATTATGATTTTGATAAATAAATTATGAAGATTTTAAACAGAATTAGTGGGAATCTGAATGCGCAGTATTTTCCACTAAGATCCGAATATGATAAGGAAAAGTAGAGTCAATGCTTTCATTATGCGAAAAATGTGAGGGGAAATTTACAGAACAGGATGCACCAGAGATCATTACCTTAGAGGGCTTTTCGGGTGAGTTTTAAGGGCAATAATAATTAGAAAATAAATTAATAACAATTAAATATAAAAATAAATTAGGGCTTAAATATGTACAGGCATTTTGCGTAGCGAAGCTTCCTCTCTTCTCTCTTTCTCCCTCTTTGCTTTTGACCTTTGATTAACCATTTAGTTTAGTGTTTTGTTTAGTTTAGTTAGTGGCTGCTCTAACGCCTTCTCCATTCTCTTTGCTTATGCTCTCAAGTACAGTGTAAGTCAGTTAATTAATAGTTTACTTTGTTGTTACATTTTGTTTGTTAAATGTTTTTTTGTTTCTTTTCTTTTTTAATTAAATTGAGTGTTTGTTTGTTTTCCTCTAGGTATAAACATTTAAAAATTTTGAAAAATATTTCGTTTTTTTGATTTTATGTTTTGGAATTGTTTTTGTATGTTTGTTTTTTTTACGACAAAAATTTAGAAAAAAATTCTTTAGGTTTTGATGATTTTTGTTTGTTTTAAGTTTTTTGTTTGCTTAAATTTATTAACAAATTATTTGTTATTTGCAAGCGAGAGAGACACGACGATTGACAAAAATTTGTAGCAATTTGTTGCATTTTAGTTTGGTGTATGTAGTGGTTGGCCATCGGCCCCTAGGACTATCATTATAGTATATATGCATGTATAATATAGTTGTATATTCCGTATTCTGTATCTGTATCTGCTGTATAACTATGATATATGATATATGTATGTAGGTATGCTTGTATATGGTATATTTATAGTATATGGCATATAATGTATAATGTATATGGTATCTGTAGGTATGTATATATAGCTATGTATGTTTTATTTGTTTTGAATGCATGAACGCTATATGGATCTACCTATATACTATATATATGTATATAGTAGCATATACTCTATACTGGTATGACTTGCGCTTGATTTTGGCATTAGGATCTAAGAAAGGTAAGTGGTAAAATTGGTAAAACTTAAACTTAATTGAGCGAACACGTTGCTTGACTTTCGATCTCTGGATCTGGTTTTGATATAATTAAATGCATGACATAATGCTGGGAGGGATAATGCCTATAGCAGTGTGGCAGTATGTACAGTTTCTAGTGGGCAGGGGGGTTTGTATATATGCGTGTGTGTGTGTGTGTGGCAGAATATCACATAGTCAGACATATACTATTATATACGACTACAAGTTCTCAATTTTCGGCACTCCTACTCCACCTGTTCAGACGCTTTAAACATGCAGCGTCGAGGAATCGAGCGAATTTCTCGACGAACTCCGATGTCCTCCAATCAGCGTGGCCGTGTCCGCTTCCGTGGCATCTGCATCAAGAAGGAAACGCTTGCGTTGCGGACGCAAAAACAGGAACATCACCAACAGCGACAGGAAAAATGCCAGTGCCCCAAAGGCCGGATAGACAACGCCACTCAGTTGGCTCGTTGTTGGCAAAGCACTGATGATATACACCCGATCCGTGGGATGCACATGGGCATGCATCTTGGGCTGTCCACGCTCAGCTGTTGTTGTTATTGTTGTTGTTGTGGAGGTGTTGCCCTCTG
The DNA here is from genome assembly GCA_018150905.1 of Drosophila ambigua. Taxonomy (NCBI): domain Eukaryota; kingdom Metazoa; phylum Arthropoda; class Insecta; order Diptera; family Drosophilidae; genus Drosophila; species Drosophila ambigua. Next base: position 950,040 of record JAECWS010000151.1, on the reverse strand, counting down.
TGGTGCTGGTGGTTCCCACCAACTGACGCGTGTCCACATTGAGCTTCTTCGAGCGACGCATCATGCCGGTTAGCTGTGGAAAAAAGGCAAAGGAAAACAAATGCACAATGCCAGGGGGGGATTAGTGATCTTTCAGATCGGAGCACAGAGCTGCAACGAGGGTGGCGGGGTGAGGGGTAAGGCACTCACCTTATGCTTGCACGTGACCTGTATATTGTAGACCGTATCCGGCCACAGGGAGAGCTCGGCACGGGATGTGTCCGTCAGGAGATTGCCTATCAGGCCGCCCCCAGACACCTCCCAGGTGATCAGGCACTGGCGCGAGGCATTGGCTATCATCTCGTCCCAGCCAATGTCCGTGAGCACGAGTGCTCCCTGCCGCTGCGCCCTGTGTATCCTCAGCTCGAAGGGCGACAATTGCTTTTGACAGTTTTCCCAGCACTGTGGAGGCCCGAGGCAAGGCAAGGCAAGGAAGGGACAAAAACAGAGGAAAAACAGTGGAAAGTTAGCTATTTGTCAATTAGTTTTTGTAATTATGTCGCGCGCCCTCAGGTAGGCAATGAAATTTTGCATTTTGCTCATCTTTCATTCTCCTACCCCCGCATTTAACCCATTATGGCACACAGGACAATTCCTCTTACTTTCTTGATTGGTAAAGTAAATTTTTGAAACCAGTTTTAGATTTCGAGATTTTGGCATGTATGGAAAATAATTCTACCTATAAATATCAATGTAGTAATGAGTTTTCTTCAAACATAGTTTAAGTCTTCTTTCGCTTGGAAAATCCTCAGTAATAACCTTTACATGGAAACTTGTTTTGCATTAAATTAAAGGACATGCATTTATCTTTCTATTCGGTGCTGTAGATACCGATTAAAAATATTATTAAAATAATCTAAGCGCGGTTTTGAAAGGAATTTTACAGATTTAAAACAAACTAACATTACTAACATTACGTACTCATTCGTCTTTAATGCCTTTAGTCATTATAGGATTCATGAAAAAGACAGTCCATCAAAAATATTAAAACAAAACTCCCGACTTGAAGAATGTCCATAAAATATTTAAGACCCGGGGCTCTACATCTATCCCACATCTAACAAACCCGTAAAAAAAACACACAAAAAACAAAAATGTGAAATTTTCCAAGTAGAAGATTTTCAAGAGCCAGCATTAATGGGTTAATGACATCGTTAGGAGGCTGTCACATGCCGCTCAGAAGGAGCCAGAGGCGAAGAGCGTAGATACTTACATTTCTGCAATCAGTGGAATCCGTACAATAATGCCAGTCCCTGGAAAACTGTAAAGAGAAGAGAGAGGAGACGAAAGTTAGTTAGTGGGCGTGGCCTAATCGAATTTTAAGTAAGCTACGAGAAGAAAAAGTAATCAGGCACAAGACCCGAGGCGTGCTGCCTCTGCCTGCCTGCTTGCCTGCCTGCCTGCCAGGACAAACACAACAAGGAGTCATCCTCCTCATCTCGTTTTGTCCTATCCGTTGACTTGGTCCCCGCCTCACAGCCCTGGCTGTGTCCTGCTGTCCTTTACTTTTCCTCAACAATAGACGCAAATTTGTAACTTGTAATAAAAGGCAAAGCAGGCTGGATGGCAGTCAGGCAGCACAAGAAAAAAATCTAAAAGTCTATGTACGTAAAAGGATATATATAAATGACCACAAACGTTGGCCTGTGAAGAATTGAAAATTTCACGCTCCTGGCAATGAGGATAATGAGGGGGATTGCCATGGCAAATGGATAAGGATGGATAAAGGAAGAAGGAACGGCACGGCACGGCACGGAACAGATCGGGATCAAAACTGGACTGCCTGCTTAGCCTTTGTCAACTGTCGCCTTACGCACAGGCAGGAAAAATACGGAATACAGCTGAACAGAACAGAACAGCGGGAGGGGACGCTCTGCTCTGTCTTTCTCGCTCCTCCTCACTCTGATTCCCTGTTTTCCTGTTTCTGTTTCTATTTCTATTCCTGTCCTGTCTGTTCCTCGCTTTATGAATGAGCAGGCAGAATGGAGGGACGCGACAGACAGACAGACAGACAGACAGAGACACAATTGAATGGCAAAAACTGCGACAGAAAAACGATTAGAGATGGTTGCGTGACAAATTGTTATTGCTTCGAAATTTTACATTATTAAAAAATATATATGTATGTACACACTATGTCTAAATTCTTTGTGTATTCAATGTCATTTTGCAGTCCAGCCCAGTCCTCCCCTGTTCGTCGCTGTCTGTCTGCCTGTCTGCGTATGCGAGGGTTAAATAAACCCCCCCCCCAAACAAGAACAGCAACACAAAAATAATAAAAAACCCATCATTGATCTTTGTGCTTGATATATGTTTATTGCCTTTATGGGCATCATGGGGATTTTGTGCAATCTTTTGCCCTGACTTTTCAACTTAATTCGTTGCACTGACTAAATGGTTTATCGATGAAAAAACAACCCTAGAAGCCGCGTTTGAATGAAATTTGATTCGCTGTGCAAATTACCCATAAGTGAAAGGACTCAAGAGAAACATTCGCCATGATTGCTCGGGGATTTTTGAGCATGAGATAACCAAAAGGAATATCTGCTTTGTATACAAAAATGAATATTTCTTGCGCCAGTTTTTGAGTAAGATGCATTCGATTGTTTCATTCAAGAGTTCACCAAGCTCCTTCCCGAGGTATCCAGTCATACTTTCAGAATAACGCAGATGTCTGCATACATATGAATGCAAAGAACAAATGTCAGACAAGGAAGTGCACCCTTAGATATATATTTTGTTGAATTAAATTTAATTAACATACTCGCTTCGGCACATATTTCTGAACGATTTTTCCGGTTTGAATATTTACAGATTTCTTAGGGTTGGTTTTCCACATATTTGCACTCTTTCACCTTCCATTGTCTGAATGACTTTGCTGTACAACTTTACCAAGCGAAAGGACACCATCGGTTGCTGTAACTCTTTCAGCATATCTTTTGGGTATCTCTCATTTCATTTAAATACCCCGCAAGAAGCTAAGGATATTTATTAAGTATATACAGAAAGCATATATATATTAGAAAGCAATAAATTTGTAGCTCTCATTTATGTACACAAATAAAACACCCAACATTTAAGGGAATAATTCCAATTTCTGTTGCAAAAAGTCCTTGCTCAAATATTTGACGATAGTAAATTGCCATTGATTGTCTTATACGATAATCCCATCCCATTTCCACTGGAAATCCTTTAAGTACTTCCTGGTACCCATGCCCCGATCATCCATCAAGGAGGACCATCTCTAAGGAATCCCATCCTTCCACAGGGGACAATGGCTGCCATCACCTTTTGGCCCAACATTGACGGCGGCGACGGGCGGCGGCACTTTGTCATCATTACACAATAAGGAGGCGGGGCAGGGCAGGGCAGAGCAGTCCAGAAACCCAACAGTTGTGGCAGATAAAAGCGGAACGGGAGAGGCTAAGGAAGGAGAAGGGGCAGGAGGCAAATGCCAGAAAAGGAAAATCGCAAAGACAACATATTTTCCGCTCAATTGAATTTTTGGCCTCTCTTTGCAAAAAAAAAAAAATAATAAAAGGAAACGCAAAAGTTGAAGATGCAGGGGGAGAGAGCAGGAGAGCACCAGGAGACGACGAACTGAAACAACTTGGGCGATAAGTAACAACAATAAGGCGTTCAAATGAATGAATGACTGAATGCCAGAATGAATGAACCGAGTACGGGGAAGATTGAGGTACGAAAGACGGCTTCGACTCAATGAAAATGCTGAACTGGCAAATCATTCGATGCCTCCGCCGCCGCTGCCGCTTTTCCCACTTCTACCTGAGCCATGGGTCGTCTGTTCTGTTTTGGGCCATATATAAATTAAACGCAGGCCAGCCAGCTAGCCAGCCAGCCAGAAGCGACAACTTTTACATGCAATTGCCCCAGACATTTTCACACCCAGAGTGCGACTGCCAGTGCCACTGCCAGTGCCCCCTCCCTCCACTGACCACATAAATTACCCCAAAAAAAGTTACGGGACGGAGGGTCACTCACTCATTTTTTCCCCCGGTTTTTCCCTACATTTCTTGCTCGCTATTTCTCTTATTTTCTTCTTTTTTTTTGGTATTTGTTTGAGGAGAAGCGATTTTTATGGGAAACGTACGCATACGTAGATATTCGATAATTCCACCACCAGCAGCAGCAGCAGCAGCCAAAAGAAAACGTGCCTCGCATATCACATCAAGATCGCTAGTCTCCCACAACCACCTCCCACAGTCCAAATACTTGCATATGTATGTACATCCCACCCATTTATGCTATCCACCCACTGTGGGGTGGGGCAGAAAAGTCTTTCATGGTGTTAATTTGGCGCTGATTGAGCAACGCATTCGGCTTTCGACGGGGGTTTCATGGGGTTTCAGGGGTTGGCTTCATAAAGGATGGAACGGATGCTACGGATGCTACGGATGGTATGGTCTCCTGCCTGACTGGATGGGTGGATTAGTTCCAGTATATTCCTCCGCCTGGGCATGAAATTAGCTTCGCACACGGCTCGAGTTGAGTCGAGTCCGAGTCCGATGGGCTTTGTCACCATTCAACCCTTAAGAACTTTTTGACTTTCAACGAATAGACTTCAAAGGGCAAATGCTCATGACGATGATGATGATGATCAGAATTCTTTGCTCCCATTTGCACCCATCACTCTCACTCGCACATGACGCGGCACAATTTAATGCTCGCACTCGAGACGTACAAGCGAATGCTGCACAAGAGAACAATATTCATGGCGTGTGCATGATGCGGCACATTGATATTTAATTCAAGATAAAGGTTTTTTTTCAAAAAGCCTTACCACCGCTGTGATAATCATTGCTTGGGGGCTTCCCAAGTTTCCTGCATATAGTTTATAGAAATCTATGTTGTTATACCTGTATACATATACATTTATATGCAGAGTTCCACATGGAGCGGTCACTTCGAGTGATTGGCTAGTTGCTCCCATTTGCTTCATACAACACTAGTCTGCGCTCCCCGTACTCTGTTGTCTATTCTAGTTCAGTTCATTGTGTTCAGACATCCTCTCCAATTTCATTGAATTTTCTTTGTAAATGCCACAACACTCTCCTGCTCAAGTGATTCATGCACTTCTCATGTCAATTGGTCGAGAGCTCACCTTAACGCTCGAGCTACAGCTGGAGCCTACTCGGATTTACTTGGAAATCGGAGATGATATTTACACGACTCTTGATTTATGCACCGCTTGCAGGTCGTACGGGAATTGATATAAACATTTTTTGAGTTTGAGTTGATTTTATTTGATACCGAAATTTATTAACATTTGTGTTGAGGTGTCAGCACAATGGAGGGTACGCGCGCTCTCTGGGGGATTTTATCCACGGTTCCAGGAAGTCACGCCATAGCCACACACGACAATCACAATTCCAAATCTTTCATAGAGGGGAGGAAAACTTTTCTAAAAGAGATCTTTTCGTCTTGATTTCAAGACGCCCCCCCTTTGGGGCATTCAAAAATGCTGTTTCTTTTCCGATGGGGTTTCAGTTACATTTGTACATAAATTGTACAAAAGATTGAATCGACCGCTGGGGTGGGTCACACGAAGGAATCAACTTTCTTGAATTTTGTTTATGGATATCTATATTTTTAAATCTTCAAAATAGAATTTTGTTCAACTTGAGAAACAAGAGCTTGCATCTTGAAGCTGTCCTAACGTTTTCATATGCAAATAATCATATTTCTAGATGGGATAATGGAGTTGAGATTAAATTTAATAATTTGATGGTTTCAGAAAGTCTTTCTTTGGAGGTACATATGTATGTATGTAAATACCAGAATTCCCATTGGGGTTATATATTTTATTCTGTCTTTTCTTTAGGTTTGTTATCTGCTCTCTAGCATCACCTATTTGGCAGCCGGTTTACCCTTTCAACTCTTTAATTTGTTCCATTGTTTTCCCTCACGTTCTGCTGTTTTGCTCCTTCCAGCTTCTTTCCCATTCGTATGCTCTTCCAGTACATCCATCCAACTGTTCCAGCTGTCACTCTTGCTCTCCTCTCTTCTCTCAAAAAACAAAATCCCTCTCCCGAAAAAGCTTGGCTTTTGTCTACCCTCTCTCTCTCACTCTTTCTATGCCGATTCAAATTCAATCCCCGATCGCTGCCGATCTCTATTAGCAGCACTATGACACTGGCCGACCACCCGGATGACATCTTTTCAGCGGCGGCTACCTGAGCAGCAGCAGCAGCAACAGAGACAGCGGCAACAGAAGCAGCAACAGCGACAACGACAAACGACAGGGCGATGTCAATCCAAAGATAAAGAAAGGCACAGCAAGAGCAGGGCAGGGCATAAAAAATTACGTCGCTTTACCTTTTGGAACCGAAGAACCATTGTCATCATCATCGATGTCTAACCTTGAAGACCCTACCCCTACTCCTACCCCTCCCCTAACCACTGTCCCATGCGGCTGCTGCTGCTCAGTTGAGCATACAACTGTCCATCAAATGTTTTGGCTTTGGCTTGGATCGGATCGGATCGGTGTCTTATCTCCCCGACCCAAAAAGTCTGATCCGAGTTTGAGTTTCGAGGTTCGAGCCTCACTCGGTGTCTGTCGTCTGCGACTTACCTGCTGATAACAGCTTTGACGGCATCTGCTCAATTGCTTGCTGGTGCTGGTACTGCTCCCAGGTCCCGTCGCAAATGGCATTGATGCCGATGCCGATGCGGATGGGGAGGGAGATGGAGATGATGATGATGAGGATGAGCTCAGTTCTGTGGCTGTTCCCGTTCCATCTGCAGTCGATCCTCCATCCTTGTGGGCGAGACAGAGGGCGGCAAGTGCGCAGCAGGCGAGCATCAGAGCAAGTGAATTGAACATGTTTGCTCTTGTTGTTACTGTTGTTTTTGTTGTTGTTGCTCTCTCCCACTCTCTCTTTGTTGGCTCCTTTTTTTGCTTGCTTGCTTGCTATTCTCTCCCTCCTCCCACCACCGCCACTCCAATCAATGGGTGTGGACGTGTGGGCGTTGACTCGTGTGTGAGCGCGCGTGAGTGCGAGTGTGTGTGTTTGGGTTTGTGTGTGTGTGATAGGTATGTTTTGGGCTGTGTGGGCGTGGAGCAATCTGTTCAATCAGATTGATTAATTGATTGATTTTGTTTGTTTATTTTTGGTATCAAGTGGAGACATAATCGTCCCGTGCTTTTGGATGCATTTAGTGGAGCAGCGCAGTGGAGCAGAGCAATTCCCCTCACTGTACGCCTCTGCTTTCGCTCTCACACTCTCTTTTTCTCACTCCTTCCACGTTTTACCGTTTATTTGCCTTGGCGATTGTCACACAGCAACAACAAGAGTATGTTTGTGGAATGGGGAGGGGGTAAGCAACAACAACTACTTGAGGCTGTAACTGTAACTGTAAACGTAAGTGTAACTGTAACTCCACATGCGGCGGAGAGCGAAACAACACACGACCCACGAGGATGGGATGATGATACACAGAGAAACAGCGCGACACCAACAAAAATTGCCTCGTTACTGTTACTGTTACGTTTTGTTTTTGGCTTTGTTGTTGTTGTTGTTACTGTTGCTGTTGTTGTTGCCTGTGCTTTTGGTTCGACTTTGGTTTTGAGGCTTGGATTTGTTTTGGGGCGTGGAGACGTTGCGGCCTAATGGCGGGCCGGGCGGTCCGGGTCGGTCGTGCAGAGTTTTGGTTTGTTTGACTTTGTTATTTGAGCACCTTCCTTCCTTCCTTCTTCGTTTTTTGTATTTTTTGGCTGCTGCTGCTGCTCTCCTTTTGCTCCTGGTTTGTTCTCAGGTATGTTGGCACCAAATAAAACACAATAACTCACACGCAGACACGTGAAAAAAATAGACAACTACAACAAGAACAATATATGTATGTATGTATGTAGCTCGGTTACACTTCAATAAATAACAACTATAACAAACAGCAAAAAAGACGTCGTCGTCGAACACGAGAGACCAAAAATGGTCTTTCTCTAAAAAAAAATGTACGCTAGGATAAAGCAGTCAAAGAGCGTGCGAGTTCCGTTCGTTCGTTCGCGCGGGAGTGGAACAACCGTCGTCGTTGAGTGTAAAATGAAAACAACGCGCGACTATAGAGCGGGCGCAAGGTCGAAAGCAGAACGAACTGACTGGCGGGGCGGCTGCGAGATAACACACCAACGGGAAACCAGAGCTGGCGACAGTACTGGCCAAGTGGCTATAGCTGAAAATGCTACAAAATATTATTTAGTCGCAATAATTGATATTTAGCTACAAAACATTGTGCTACATTTATTCTACATTTGATTGAAATATCAATTTTTGATAAGACCATTTTTCCTCTATCTTTCAATTTCACTAAAAGTTATCAAACATATTCGTATATAGCTATTTAGTAGCTATTTTTCAGCAAGGCCACCAGCCAAATCCTCATCAAACATCTCTGACACAACACACCGTGGCTTGTCGCATCCAAAAGTGGCGTCAAGTTCGAACATGCTCGAAGCAAACTCAACATTTAGATGCCCTGCAGTGTTGTCGGCTTTTTAGCCTTTTTAGCTGAAATCTACTATTGGCTCTAAACTATAAGTTGCCCCTGGACGTTGTATCTGTTAAAGGCTTTTTCAGATATTTGAGCTGGTTTTTCGAATCTTTGGAGTGCAGATTGAATAAACAAGCAATCTGTACCGCTTGAGATTTCGCTCCCTCGATGCCTTCGCCTTCCCGTCCTATTATTATTTCCTTGTAAATTGGGACTATCTCGGGATTATCCACAGTGAGGTCGTTCATAATAGAAGCTCTTATTTTCGACGCTGGGTGGATCGTCCGCTATATATTCTTCGATCTGGCTTGTCTTCAGCCTCAGGACTGCACGGATGCAACCTGCCAGTTCGAAGTTCGAACGATGGGAGTTCGAAGTTGCGGAGTCTGCACTGGTTGGTGTATATGTGTATGTTGGTTGCTTGGTTCGAGGGGTTAAGGTTGCAATCAGTTGAGGTTGGGTTGGGTTGGGTTAGCTTCGTCTCTTTGATGATAATAGGGTGGCAAACGGGAAAACGGGCAAGGGCAGCAAGGCACCAAGCAGGCTTTGGCTTTGACTTCGTATTTGCTGCTCTCCTCATTTTGCTACTGCTGCTGCCACTGCTGCTGGTGGTTGGTGCGAGGCAGGCATGCAGATGAATCAAAGCGGGCCGCTGATTATAGCAACAATATGGAAATGCTGCTCCTGCTCCCTCTCCTACCTCCTGCCATTCCTCTTCTGTGTCCAGGGCTCTGTCGACTTTCCCTTCACCACCACCCCTTCCCTAATGCCCTACCCCTCCCGCTAACATAGGGACATTGTTTATTTATATGCCAGGCACATGTGTGTGTATGAGTATGTGGTGTGTTCCACATCGTATGGGTATGTGTGTGTGTGTGTGCCTTTTTATAACCTCCATTTTGCCAAAGTATAGTAAATTCTTTCAAAGCGTGTACTACATTTATTATTTAAGCCATGCTGCTGCAGGGGGCACCCCACTCCACTGGAACACTGGACTGAGGCCCGTACCCCCGTACCGTACCCCTATGCGCATTGTTTCAGTCGTCCCTGTCTCTATGTCCTTTTTCCTATACATATCTGTTTTACCGTATTAGCCGCTGCCGCTGCCTCAATGCATAAAGCTGCCTGCCCCTCCCCCATCCATCCACGACGCTCACTCCCCACTCATACTCTGTGAATCTCCGCTATTCGGAAGGTTTATTTGCATATTTTGACTTTTATGCGGCAAAAATATTACAGACTGCGCTGCCAGCGAACAATATCCCAAACGCCATATAACCTACCTCCATCTCCCCATCACCCATCAAAACGTTAATAAAGCTAGGGAAGAGCAAGAGAGTGCCAGAGAGGGGGGCAGGCTACGAAAAAAGTACCGCTACACCAGAGAAGTGGAGCGAGTAAAAGCGGGAGGGGGGTGGAAAAAAAAACATTTTTTCTCATTTCGCGTCCGTGTCTGAAAAGTTTGAATTTTTCGGGACTTGGTTTATAACTCCATTGCAACATGTTGCATGTTTGAAATTGCCAAAAAAAAGAACCAACACACAAAATATGAAAAGAAATGCGAACAAACAACAACAAAAGCAAGCAAAATAAAAGAAAGGCAACAAGAAAAAAATAGACAACTAACGGACAAGGTGGCTTGGTGCAAGGTGCATTCAATTGCTGGTTAGGTATAGCCAGAGGGCGGCCTGCACGCTGTACCTAACCTTACCTTAAATATAACTTGAAATAGGGAAAAGGTATCCTGGGACAAGGATTTATTTATACAATGTGTGGAGCATACCATATGTATATCCATTCTCCCATTCTCATAGCGTAAGAGAGCTCTCGGGAAATGCCTCCACACCTTTATGTAAATACACCATGGCTGCGAAATTTATGCGCCCATGGCGAGCCATTTGCCAGTGCTTCAACTTTTTTCTGAACAAGTCTCGTTTACCTACCCCACACCTTCCCCCCCTGGCCCACATGCCATCATACCACAGCGCCCCTACGGCCCCTACCCGTCCACCCCTGCCCCATTCTGTGCTCAGAGCCCAAAAGCCCTTTTCCATTTCATTCCGCTGCTCTTTGAATTTCCATTTTCATTTTGCGGCTGCCGCAATTGACTTTGTCGTTTGCGTGTGGCGGCCAGGCCATCCAATAAATAAACGGGATGCAAAAGAAAGCGGGTCGGGAGGGGAGAGAGCGGGCGCAAAAAACCAATTCGGAAGTATGCCGAACATAACGGTGAACCCAAATGATCGTGCGAGCGAGAGAGAGCGAGCGCAACTACTTCTGGTTCCGTGCACTTGCCAGCGCTCAGAGGCAACGAGTGAAAGAGAGCAGAGAGCAGGGCCAAATGAAAACGGGGAAGTGACGCAGAAAACTTAGCTCAAGGCCCTCCTCTCCCCAATAGGAACCATTTCTAATGAGTTTCTTCCGCACTTTGGAGTGCATTTTTCTCAGTGTGCTGTGCCGCAGGAGGATAGAAATGATTTTGCAACGGGTGGGGCAGGCAAAGGCAGAGAAAGATGAACAGGTGGATGATCATAAGGGAACAATAAATAGCACAAAAACAACAAAAAGTTTGACATACATTTGTACATGTTTTGTTTTAATTTGTTCTCTAGCGTGGAACACGAACTACAACTTGTTTTTGTCCAGTGTAAAAACAACCTTGTAATTTGCCGCATTGCACTCTTGCTTTAGTTTTAACTTCAGTTTTGATTTACGCACTGCGTAACGCACTTTTGAAAACATGACCAAACTGGGGAAAAACTTCTCCGTGCGACCCATCATCGGTGGCTCGCCAGCAGAGTAGAGGAGTACCCCCCGACCACGAACCCATTCCATTTCCCCACCCTGCTACCCAGCCCATTTCGTAGTGGAAAGTCCAGCAGCACCAGCAGCTGGTGGGCAATGGGTGCTTCCGGCGCAGCATTACGGCTGAGCAGAGCAGAGCAGAGAGCGGTTTGAAAAGGGGAGATATGTAAGTAGAAATGAAAATGAAGCACAATGAGCACATCCGGCCAAAGCTGCGGAGGATGGAGGATGGGATGGGATTGGATGGGATTGGATTGGAGGAGGAGAAGTTCGTTCGTTCGTTCGTTCGCTAGCAATATGAACGACTGAATGAGTCTGGATCGCCTGGAAAGGCTAGAAAATTACTAATATTAACAGAAAAAGGAATTCATGTAAAACACACGAACGACTGAATGAGTCTGGATCGCCTGTCGATCTACCATCTTTTCCGTAATTGGAAGTCAAAGTCTGGACGCTGCTCAACTTCCTGGCAGCCACGCAGGACATCGGTGCGTACCAAAACCAAACCAAACCAAACCGAACCACCGGATCCGCGCCAGACAGTCAGTCACTCCACCACATTGCCCGCTTAGCGCCTGCCCCCCGCTTCTTCTTTTGAACTTGGCCCCTCGAACGGTTTCCATTGCAACAGCCGAGAGCAGCCCATTAAGAAATTTCAAATTCTTGAAAAATTAGCAACCCAAAAAAGAAACGAGTAGAACAAAAGCGAAAGGCGAACGGTGAACTGCGAACGGCGAACGGAGGGGAAGAGGGTGAACGAAGAAAGCGAAATAAGGCGAACCAAACTCCACATCTTGAGAATAATTAATGGAATTTTTGAACTTTTAGTGCAAATGCCTCGGAGACAACTGCTTAAACAGCATTTTCATTTTCATTGATGCTTCTGCAGCATCAGGGTACGGGTACCCTGTCCTCCTGCCCTCCTGCTGCTTATCTTTGAGACTCTGGTCTGTGTGTTTTCTGCTACTGTTGCAACTTGCAAGTAGCAGCATGCATGCGCCACAAATAAATTTGTCGTCGACTCAAGCAGATTGTTGCAATTGCTGTCGGAGTTGGTGTCGTGTCCCGTTGTCCCCCTCCCCCACAGCCACCAGCCAGTCGCCGTCACCCCACCCCCCATTCAACGTGAATGAAAATAGAGCAATTTGCATTATTCGCATTCGAGCAGATTTCGCTTTAATGAATTGCACACAACTTGCCAAGAAATATTTCGAGCAAACAAACCAGAGAACACAACTACAACAACAGCAAAGCGACACACCAAAAAAATATCAAGCTATAGTGGTTCTAGAATTTAGATGATAAATACCGACTAAGGGATACCTGTTGACATTTACCACAAGAGAAGTAAGCATTCAGTTCTTCATTATTATAGCTTCAGTTATAAATTAATTTTAATGATTTTGGGTCAGACGGCACCCAATTAGAGCCCATATATACTCTATTTTATACTAGAAATTGGCAAGAACTGAATAAATAAATCGAATGTATTTAAGTGCACTTCCATTCCATTCCACTCCAAGATGCACAAGCGAAAAATGCAAAAGAGAATTCCAGCGAATACAAAAACAAAATACATGACGCAGATCACATTGCAGCTCGATTTGGTCCCACGAATGCAAAAACAAAATACATAGCACATACATTAAAAATTTAATTAATAAAAATTTTAAAAAAAAAAAAAAACCAGTTCACTTCAAGACTGAAAACAAACTAAGTTTAGATGGCCATCAGAACAGTGGGGTGCATATCGAATTTGGTTGCTCGAGCTATTATTTTCACCGAAATCCTTACAGCTACACATTCGAAAAATTTAACAAAAACTCCGCTGTGGATACCTACAAGATCTTTTTATCCAAGCCTAAAGCATTGCTTATTACAGAGTTCCCATCCAAGCTACTTCTACCCAGATGCAGATACAGATACGTATTAATGGAGGCGAGCGGCTGTTGCATTTATCTGCAAGAACACAACATACCCTTGTTGTGTGCCACACGGTGAGTGGCGGTAGGCCATAAAAAGATGAACACAAAATATAGAATAGTAAATGAGATACGTCTGCATTTGTCTGACTTGGCACTTTGTCTAAAACACAACGAAATGAACCCCTCTGGCCATTCAAATCTCTCTCTGATCTGATGTGATATTGGGCACCGGCTGGCTGAACCATGCGAACCGGGAAACAGTACCAGGAATTGCGAATCGCTATTGCGGCAGGGGCAGTGGCAGTGGCAGGAGGGTGTCGTGTCGTGTCGTTGGTGTCGCCCCATTCTGTCTGTCATTTCGAGTCTGTTTCAGTAATCGGAATTCGCTCATCTTCATCATTACGCGAGCTGCCAGCCATCGCATCCCACATCCCGCATCCCCCCCAGCCATTACCCAGCATTTTCCCAAGGGCTCTTCAAAGTTAATGCAGAATATCATTTGCATTCATGTTGCAGCAGCAGCAGCAGATCGCAAAATGAAAACCTCAACAGCTGTGCTGTGGATTCGCAATATTTCGATGTCAGAAATGAACAGAAAAAAAAAGAAAAAAGATTGAAAAAAGGAAAAACAGCAGAGAAATATGAGAAAACGAGCCATAAATCATGTCAGCATGTTCATTAAATGTGCGACCGTTTGTCCAGTTACTGCCACTCTGTCTACTGCCTACTGCCACTGCCACTGCCTGCTGCCTACTCCACTCCTGTCAGATGCACCAGCTCTTTGGGCATCAGAGTTTTGGGTTGGCGGGGTGGTGATGCTGCACGTTGCGGTGGGGTGCGGGGCTTTACAGTATTTTATTGTCTATGTGCGCATATGGTCAGCTCATTGTGAAGTCGCTTGTATTGCCATTACCATTATAGTCATGCCCATCGTCAGGCATCGTGTAGCGATTAATGCGGCTCTTCATCCAGTTACAGATACGTGTTACATCTATCACAGAGAGGACACGTCGAAATGGCAGAGGGGGTGGGTGGCTTGGCAGGCTGGCAGGCTGGCTGGCTGGCTGGTGGAGAGGGTGCGAGAGGGTGGTTGCGCGGCACAAATTGTTTTGGGAATGCGTTCCGTTTGCTGACATTTGTCCTCGGTGACTGCACATGTGGTCGGCCTCGAGGGTCCCCCGTGATATTAATGCCATTGCCCGACACCAACAACAACAACGAAACAAAAAATCAAGCCAGGGATTGATTTAAGCCACCGCCAGAGAGAGAGAGAGAGAGAGAGGGAGAGGGAGAGAGGGAGAGCGAGTGGAGTGCATTAAAAACACATTTATCGTAACACTTGGCTTGTGTTGAGCCGCCATAAAACACATCATTTCAAACAGCCACCAGCACAGCACAGGACAGACCAATTTACAGCCAGCATTTATGCATTTCGGGTGGTGGGCTGGTGTGGTTATAATTCCCATCGGACACACCAAAAAAGCAAGAATTGAAAACAAAGGTTTCCAGTTTTAAAAATTCAAATATTGCGCAGTCTTTTTCTGTTGCCAACTGACTAGCTGCAAAAATAGAGATAGCCTTATAAGAATGCCTGTAGTCAGAGAGAGAAAGAAATATATGCGTCCAGTTGGCAGTTGAGCTGGAAGCAACGCTGCAACAGAAACTATCGACTGTTGTACCTTTCAAAAATAATTTTTCTGACTTGGTTGCTGCGTGTGCTGGAAAACAAATTTTTGGCCCACGTAGTGCCTCAGTTGTCGTCTACTGATACGTAGATACGAACAATAATTTTGCATTATGTCATAGAACCATTAAAAGTCCATTCAATAAATTATTTACTGATTAGCTTATTACCACAGAATTTCCGCCAATAGTAATTTAAAATATTGCACGGAGTAAACAAATTTTCAAATATTCCGCCTTGCAATTTGAACTGCTTATTATTGCGTTGAAAATTCAAGTTCGTCTATCGCACTAAAATATCGATATTTACGCTGTGCATCGCTGCAGAATCAATCGAATCAGAATCAAACAATCAAACTTCGCGGATACATCTGAACGTAAGTAAACCAACACATAGATGGTGTAAACTTTCTATGAATACAGAAAAGCAGAACTATAGAGATATCTCCCACCAACATAATCATATTATTCATATATATATAATCGTTAACAAAGTAGCCCAGCCGATATGAATGCATTTCGATAGGCTAAAATATCGCGGCAATATATATATGACATCCCTAGCTGCATCTGAAGTTTTGCGCCAAAAATCTTTTTCAGACGTCAGTGATTGGAAAAAAAAAATAGTTTAACAAATTTTCGGGCAAGAATGTCGGCACCAGGACCGAAGCGCGTGCTGACGCCCAGCAAGGACAACGGATCTGTATCACCCGTCCAACAGCCGGTCAAGAAGGCGAAGACCAACTTGGACGTTGCCTTGACTGAGGATATGGAGAATTATTGCTGGAACGAAGAATTTGATATAGATGAGATTGATTTAGAGGCGGCGATGGATGCGGCTGCATCCCCGCACCAACTGAACCTGACCACATGGCAGCGCTGCATTATCGAGGAATTCGAAATGGACATGAAGACGTTGCACATCAAAATGGTAGTTAAGAAGAGCCCCAGCCAGAGTCGAGAGACGGCGGAGTGTCTGGTACTCCCGCCGTGGAGTGTTTGTAACATGAAGCAGGGCGATGTTGTTTCGCTGCTGGCCAAGTGGCAGCCCTCGCTGAACGTCTATGTGGTCGACAAGGAGCACGGCTTCTGTGTGACCAATCCCGATTTTCTGGTATCGGGCACCACCGTCATGGGTTCGCTCTTCTGCCGCCGCAAGACGGTGCTGCAGGAACGTTTCCGCGGCCTCCAGTGGAACAACCGTGTGGTGAGTACAGAAAACCGCAGAAACATCTCCCCAACCGATGGGAATACTCAGTGGAAACTCTCTTTCGCCTCCCCCAGATGATCCTTGGCACGCTGGTGCACGAGCTGTTCCAACGTGTGGTCTCCGGGCGGGACTACACGCGCCCGCATGTGCAGACCATCCTGAAGTATATGCTGCGGAGCCCCTACTTGGCCCAGTTCCTCTACGCGGGCGGCATCACCGAGAACGAGATATTTGAGGATATGCAGCGGTTCGTCGATCCCATCGTTAGGTTCACCAAGCAGTACGTGCTTGGGGAGAAGCCTGCGGTGCCGACTCCAGCGAACTTTCGCGGACGCATTGAGCAGATCGAGATCACCGAGGAGAACCTGTGGGTGCCCCAGCTTGGGCTCAAGGGCAAAGTGGACGTCTCGGTGTCCGTGACTACAGCCAATGATCCCATTCCGCTGGAGCTGAAGACGGGCCGCTCCACCTTCTCGCTGGAGCACACGGGCCAGCTGATGCTCTACCAGATGATGCACTCGGCCCTGGGCATTGAGACGCGCTCCGGGCTGCTGCTCTACCTGCGCGAGAACATGATGCGCGAGGTGTTCGGCAAACGCAACGAGATGCGCGATCTGATCATGTTGCGCAACGATCTGGCCAAGTATCTGGTCAAAGAGGTGAAGACGCCAGCCAGCGCCGAGGAGGACATCGAGGATCTCTACCTGCCGGAGCCCATACACCATCACAGCGCATGCCAGACGTGCCAGTACAAGACGCTGTGCGGCAGCTACGCCAAGCGCGATACCAAACTGAATATGGGGCCCATGCATTCGATGTCGCTCATGCTGCCGAAGCTGCTGGACCACCTGAACGATGAGGATCAGGAGTTCTTCCACCACTGGTGCGGCATACTGGCCCTCGAGGACAAGCACTCGCGCGCCAGCTATAAGCAGCCCACCATCTGGACAGAGGATCCTGTCGCGCGCCAGCAGCAGGGACGCGCCATCATCCAGCTGCGTCTCTATCCCGGCCAACTGGCACTCAAAACAGACGGCCGCTTTGAGCAGAACATGGAGCTGCCGCGCGACGCCGATCCCAGCATCAACTTGCATCTCTGTGGGGTACGATCCAGCTCCCGTAGCAATGCCCGAGGCAAAAGTTGTCTAATCTGATCTCGATCTCTCGTTGCAGTTCGATGTGGGCGAGTATGTGGTCGTCAGCACCGCCTCGCGCATGGCCGTAGCCGCTGGGAACATCGTTTCGTTGGAGTGCCGCCGCCTGTCAATCGCCCTGGATCGCGACCTCAAGCCGCAGTACGAGGACGAGACCTTCATCGTGGACAAGCACGACTCGCAGACCTTCAGCACCTTCAACTACACCAATCTCGCCATGCTGCTCGCTCCCACGTTGCGTGCCCAGCAGCTACGCTCGATTATTGTGGGCATGGAAATACCCGTGCCGGCAGACAGCTTGCCGGACACCATTCTCACCGCGGGCCTCAAAATTCTTATGAGTCTGAACAAGCTGCAGAACGAGGCCATCATGCGCTGCCTCAGCAGCACCTCGCACTTTCTGATCAAGGGTCTGCCTGGGACCGGCAAGACCCAGACCCTGGTCGCCCTGGTGCGTCTGCTGCATCTGCTTGGCCTCAGCGTTCTGATCACAGCCCACACTCACTCGGCGGTGGACAATCTGATGCGTCGTCTGATGGGCTATGGCCTGCCCATGGTGCGGCTGGGCCAGAGCTCCCGCATAGCCCACAACCTGGAGGAGATCAGCGAGGCCAATATAACCAGACGCTGTCGCACTGTCGAGCAGTTGTCCGCCGCCCTGGAGACGCCCTCGATTGTGGGCGTCACCTGCCTGGGCATGGGCCATCCCGTCTTCCGCAATCGCCAGTTTGACTTCTGCATCGTGGACGAGGCCACCCAGGTGATGCTGCCGACCATTTTGCGGCCCCTGTTCTACAGCCAGCGCTTCGTTCTGGTCGGCGATCCAGATCAGCTGCCGCCGGTCGTCAAGTCGCGCGAGGCTCGCAAGAGAGGCGCCGACGTGTCGCTCTTCGAGCGCCTTGACTCGCCCGACTGCACGGCCGAGCTGTCCGTGCAGTACCGCATGAACAGCACAATCAATCGGCTGGCCAACAGGCTCACCTACGACGATCACCTCAGGTGCGCCAATGAGTCCGTGGCCAAGGCCCATCTCCAGCTGAATTCGATGCGCAACGCGCCCGTGTGGGTGCAACGCGTGCTGCAGACTCATCTGGACAATGCCGTGGTGGTGGTGGACACCGGCGACTGCTCCCTGCAATGCCAGGCAGTGTCCAAGGGCTTGCAGTGGTTGGGCAAGGCCGACTCGAACATCGATCTCAAGTACGGCGAAAAGGATCCGGAAGTGGAGCCTTCGGATGTGGCCAAGCGTGTCGATGGTCGCCGCATCTCACAGTACACCAATACCTGCGAGGTGGGCGTTGTGATGCACCTGCTCCTCCAGCTGCAGATGGCTGAATACGATCTATCGACCGTGGGCGTCATTGCGCCCTACCGCGCCCAAGTGGAGCTGCTGCGCCGACTGGGCGAGCGGCTGGACGGCCGAGTGGAGTTCAACACGGTGGACCAGTACCAGGGCCGCGACAAGAACATCATCATCTACAGCTGCACCAAGACCGGACGCGATCCCTTGGAGAAGAAGCGCTGCCGCGCCGCTGAGATACTCGAGGATAGGCGCCGCCTCACGGTGGCCATCACGCGCGCCAAACAGAAGCTGATTATCGTGGGCGACGTCACGTGCCTCAAGAAGTACAACCCCTTCGACAGCCTTTTCCGCAACATACCAGAGAAGTGTTTTCTGCCGCTGGTCGAGGGTCGCTTGGAGTTCGCATGGAAGTGTCTGCACACGGACCTGAATCGCCTCATCGAACCAATGGTTCTTTAGGCCCATTGCTTAATTAGTCAATTAGTTTTTAAGAGTTTTGCACGTTACTTGACGAGTTAAAGGATGAGCAAAGAACACACACATACACACATACAGAAGATACACAAGTGCCAAAGGAACGATAGAGATCGATAGAGAGGGATCCTTGAAGGAAACCTGTCTTAAAGGAACGATCGTCAGAAGAAACAACACAAGTTTTATGTGGGATACGAAGGAATCCTCAAAGGAACACCAAACACACGCTAAAGAGAGAGAAACGATCGCAAGAAGAAGAAGCGAATCGTGCAACAAAAACACACAAGAAGAAGGAAACTTTTTTTCCCTTTGAAACTGTTTTAGAAGAATGTTGAATGTTTTTTTTTGTTTTTTGTTTGATAAATCGACGAGGAAATGTAATATTTGTGCATAACTTTTATTCGCACGGGGCACACTCGAGCTCTTGGGGCACATCCTCGATTGCACAGCGCCCGTAAAGTGCACTTGCAAATTATCTAAGTGTATCCGCCCTCGCTGCCAAGTTTCGGTTAAATTTCGTTGAAAATGTGACCTGCCCTGCCTGCCCCCCTACCATTCGTCATAATTCGCACGACATTGTCGTGTTGCATAACGGTGCTTCTTGCTTCTTGCTGCGTGCTGCACTCTCCTCTGCCTCTTTCGTTGAACCTCTTTGTGCCTGTCGTCGTCCTCCCGCACTTCCTTTAGCAAACCGGAAGCTGGGGCACCTTCGAGTCTGTTCGGTTCTCCTGTACGCATGCCACACGTGCCCCGAATGCATATTAGCGGAAGAGATACAAGTGGAAGTGGAAGTGGGAGTGGGGGAGGAGCTGTGGGGGGCCATATGTGCAGCGGATGCACTTAACAGCCACGAGCAGGGGGCGTGAGTCATTCCCATGATTATCGACATCATTATCGTCCTACCATTACATCCCATGCCATCCCATTCCACCTATTCCATGCCATGCCATCCATTCCTATGTTTGATGTTTTGTATCCCTAATGTGAGATTGATTGGCCTCAAAAACAGGAGAAAACCAAACCAAAGCAAGGCGAAATTAAGTCTGAAGATAGTAGGGTCGATATAGTCGACTCTGGCATACCTCATTCAAGCCCAATAAGCACACAAAGTAAGAGTGGAGAGCGCACATGAATTGTGCACTTTTTATCTACATATTGTACTACACTTGCAATGCCTACACAATATCTACATGTAATGTTCATGGCATCTACATACTCGTGTCTCTAGGCAGAGTAAATCAAATGGAGCAGGACAGG
This sequence comes from Drosophila ambigua, assembly GCA_018150905.1. Classification (NCBI taxonomy): domain Eukaryota; kingdom Metazoa; phylum Arthropoda; class Insecta; order Diptera; family Drosophilidae; genus Drosophila; species Drosophila ambigua. The sequence goes on along the minus strand of JAECWS010000151.1, from coordinate 929,682 downwards.
GGGACATTCAAATTCGTTCAGCTATGCCGCATATGCCCTCTGTAGGCCCTACGCGTACAGGGTATTAAAACCAAATTAAAATTGGACAGCAGCAAGCTGGCATGCTGATCAGAGAGAGAGAGAGAGATAGTAAGAGAGAGGGGGGGAAAGGTAGGTAAGCTGGTACGCGGGAGAAAGACCCAGAGACACCAATAACAGTTACAGAGTAACAACGGGCAACGGCCACAATGGACATAAGCAACGGGCAACGGCCACAATGGACATAAGCAAATCGCTTGATAAAATATTTGAAATTCATTTCGCGCCGCCTCTTGGCAGCCGTTGGCATTTCGATGACAGCATTTAATGCTCATTATGTAATCTCTTTAGGTCTTCGGCTCGAGCAGAGGGACAGAGGGGGCGAGAGGGAGGGGAGTCCATCACCATTCAACAAAGGTCAACCACAAAACTATTAAGCCCTGTCGCACACAACACACACACACACACACACACACTGGTGTGTGTCACTGGTGCATACCCTCGAATATTGAATTGATTTCGAGTTCCGGCCAAACCCAAGTCTGGAGTTTTTATTTGAAATACCCAATAGACACACACACACACAGGTATTCATCTCTTTTGCACACACACTCTCCCCCTCTCCACTCTCCCCTCTCCTTTTCTGTTCCCTCTGCTGTTTGGGTGCGCGCAACAAATTAAGCCCATTAAGAGCATCTTCCCCCAGCACCTGTTGCAATATTGAACACTCTCACACAGCAGATGATCCATCCGCAAGCACAGGCCTGCCTTGGGGCCAGCGGCATTATCAATAAACCTTACAAATATTTTCACTTTCATTCCGAGGGTTTTCTTTTGGCCAAGCTAATAAGAATAATAAGAGTGAAAATCTTGAAAGAAATTCAGATTAAATGCAGCTTAAGGATTATATGTAAAAGGATTCCATTGTCTCCATAGCTGGGGTGTACTTAGGTATACCCCACCCAACTGATATTAACTTCATTTAACTATGATTTCAATTGCATTCCTCTTCACTCCACTTACTCATGGATTAGTAATAAATATTCAATTTTCTTTTTCTCCGCTCGTTTCGAATGACTTTCAATTTTCGCGACAGAACTTCCCCTCCCCCAGTATTATACAATCCCTTGGAGCACAATTTGCGATAATTTGACGATCTGTGCAACGATTTCTCCGCGATTCGCCAGTCAAGCGTTGAATGGAGACCAAATGTCCATTGGCCATTAATCGGCGAAGCCGCAAAAGTGTGGCCATAATGGATCAGTTTTGGCTGCCGTGAAACTTCATTAGTGTTAGCAGTACTTCATTATAGCCATCTCTCTGAAGAACATCGCTCCCCCAAGACCCCCCCTTCCAAGCTGCAGCAGTAGCAGCAGCAGCAGCAGCACAGGCTTTCGCTGTTAACGGCTAACAGTGGTGCATAACAGCCGCTGTTAAGGGGCCGCTTTGCGGCTGCGCACTGCTACGGTAGCAGCTCCAACAAGTTATGCTATGGGTACGGCACTCCACTCCAGTGGTGCCCCATGGCAGCAGCTATTATGAATTTGGCTAGCATTTTGTGAAGAAAAAATATATAAAATTCGATTTGGAAATGAAACTTAGATAAAATATATATCGCATAGATTTTACATTAACTGCACTTGCAGAGATAATTCTGGTTAAATTGAAAGTTCATTGGCTAAAGATTAGCGCAGAAACTTTTCAGGAATTGAAAGAATTAAGAGCATTGGCAGGCAGACTATCCATCTATGAAAAACTTTGGATGACTCAAAGCTACATTATTCATTTTTAGTGTTTACTATTAGGGTTTATTGTAACAATTATCACAGACAATAAAGTACAATTACTTAACGAACTGTTACTGTTGATAAGCAACTTTAGTTGAGGGTCAAGGACAAAAGCTGTGTACATATTTCAGCAAAAATCAACGAATATAGATTGTAGGGTATCCATTGTCTCGTCACTCTATAAGCCATTTGTTTCTTACTGGTTTCTGGTTTCTGTCTGCTAACCGTTGTCTGTTGTCTGTTGCTGCTGCTGCTGTCGCTGTTGTCTGCTGCTGCGGTTGCTGGCCTGGCTGATGTGTGTTTTGATGGCTTCTGTTAAGGCCTGGACTGTTGGCCACGCTTTTTGGCCACAAAACGAATTCAGTGCAACGGCGACTCTCGAACGGTATTGTTGGCTTAGCGGTAACTCGCCTCTGGCCGTGCATACTAATAATAAACAAATAGATATTCAATATATAATTTCCTCCTCTGTGGTGCATTTTGTTATTCGTATCGCAGCGAAGTTTGCTCGAATTTTTTCTTTATTTTTTGCGTGCATCGAGTGAATGTGGAACGAAAAAAAAAACTGTGCAGATAGATTTCCATGGATATTATATACGAGCATACAAATGTGTGGCCAAAATGAGACGCCGCCGCGCCTGGCCGAAAGTGAAAAACTGAATGCGCAGACGTGTGTAACAGTTTTTACTTTCGGCCTCGTTTCTGGCTTCATCTCTTGCTAGTGCCAATGCTATGTTGCTGCTGCTGTTGCTGCTGGCTTTGGTGGTCAGTGGAGCATACTAGAGACGAGATCTGTGCATATTGCATAAAAAAAACATGCACACAGCATCAGCTGCAGCAGCAGCCACAGCAGCAGCAGCAGCATTTAGCCCACTTTTTGAGCAAATATTTTTTCAAAATCTAACGACAACAACAACAACAAAATCTCACACTAAATCGTAGCGTTATTTTTTTGCCCGTCGCCGCCGCCGCGTTGAGTTTTACTTAGACAACAACTAGAGCAGCGACCAAGTACAGCAACAACAACTGCAACAACTGAACACTGAAATAATAGCAACAACAACAAACGAGAAGCAGTGCAAAGGAGCGCCGCCGCCACTGCCTTGCCACCTCGACCAGCAGCAAAACGCCGCCAAAATGCTTCCGGTAAGTTGTGTTGGGTTGTTGGGTTGCCCAAATGGAGCAAAAAAAAAACTACATACTGTACAAACTGGAAAATATCTGTGCAAAAACCTGAGATAACTGAGAAATCATTTTTATATCGGTATTTTGTGTGTGTTTTTTTTTGTTGCTGGCACTGGCACGACGGACGACCGTATTTTGTACGCAATTAGCGCAAATCTGGCCAAGAGTCGTAAATATTTAGTCCAGGCCAAGTAGCAACAGTTTCCTGCCTCGACGGGGAGCTAAATGGCCAACGAAATTGGAGGGTTTATGCCAAGAGGGAAGTACGTATGACAGGCGGACAACCTTGAGCAGGAGCCGAATAGTCGAATAGCCGAAAGTTGTTTCCACATCCAGAAAGAGGCTCCTTGCCCTTGCCCAGCAGGCACCACGTACATACATACATATGTACGTACGCATGTACATATGTACAGCTGATCGTAGATGCCACATTTTTATTGCCCTGCCCATAAAGATCGCTGCTGGATCTCGCATTAAACGGGTTCTGCGAGATTCTCGCATCTTCATTCTTGAATAATTGAATTATTCATTGGGGGCCCCGGACTCTAGCCGCTTGTTTCATTTTCGTTTAGAGACTTTTGTGTCTCTCTGTTGTTATTTAAATGTCTCTTGGTCGATTGCATAATTAATGCCCCACGAAGGCTGGCAAAAACTTCCGACTTTAGTCGCCAGAATCTGCAGCCATAGAAAGTAAAAGTAACGGCAATTCGTACAGGACACGTGGGGATGTATGACAGGGTTTCTTTGCTCAAAACTCCTTTCGTTGTTTAATGTGAATAAATGTTTGATTAGTTATCACCCAAGTGCGGAATGCAGCTTTGGATTTTTTTTTATGGATGCCTTTGGGGCTTATGTAATGCTTAAAACTTTTACCCGATTAACACCTCGATGCCGAAGACGACTGACGATTGCAATTCCCATGCTAATCGAAGCGAAGGAGTGCAAAACTTTCAAACACGATTCGAGCAATCATCGAAAATCGGAAAGGCAGATACATTGCATGCATATTAAAGATACTGAATGCTGCGCAGATACAGCCACAAGATATATCCAGTGCTCGTATCCCAAACCAAGAGACATGCAATGCATAAGCAGCTCAATCAAAGATACTTTTATATCTTTTGCGAGTGGCTCCCCCTGAGAAATACTCCCCCCCGAGACATACGCGCAGCGCCCACCGAGCAGACAAATGAAATCGACAAATCTCGAATGAAATGAAATTAAATTAAATTTCGTTTCGTTTTTGGGCATTTGTTTTACATCCGCCTGGCAGTATGGGTATGGGGCATACATATGTACATACATATGTTTGTATGTATGTATGCTCTCAAATATGCCCCGAATCGGGGCAGAGTTACTACGGGCTAAGGCTGATATTTGCTGGCTGGGCTCTCATGCAAATTTCATTGTGACTGTGGCTGCGCATGCGCAGAAAACTTGTTTAGGAATTGTTTTTTTTTTTATTTAGTTTTTTTTTTGACAATTTTCGGCTTGAACTTATTTTTGGCTTTTCGGTTTGACGGGCACGCGGGGGCGAAACACGTTTGGCGACAAGTGCTGCGCGCTACAAACTAGCCAACAGATAGATTCCCCATCATCAGCATCATTATCATCCCCATCCTCATCATTATTGTGATGATGAGCTGCTCGCCCCCCCTCCCCATCAGCAACATCATCATTCCGTGCGAGTACTTGACGTCAGGCCACAAAAATGCGTGTGAAGAGGAAATCTGCTTGAGGCTTTTGTCTCCGTTTGTCTCTGCGCCAAAGCGGAAATCGGTGAGCCCAGCCCGAAAATAAGGCAGACGAAATTTGCACATTCATGCAGCCAATCAAACCCCAGCCAGCAGGGGCATCAGATGAGTGCAACACTGCAGCAGTGCAGCAGTGCAACGCCAACGCTTTGTCGATTCTCCGCACCCAAAGACAAAGACAATGACAATGAACTGAACCCAGCCCATGCCTGTGCCCGTGCCAATGCGATGCGATGCGATGCCATCCAATCAGTCATCCATCTGTACGAATACATCCATCTATACCTGCATCTGGCGTGCCTCTGTCTCTGTGTCTGCTAATCAAAGAGTTGCATCGTTAATACGCTTCCTTTTCTTGCGCTTAAGCTATCTGAAACTGCACATTGAAATTCTTATATGGGGATCCACCGCCCGCTATGACTCAAGCTGCCACAGCGGACAGATCTCAGATCTCAGTCCCTTCCCTGATAATAAATAGTGCCCGCTTTGGCGAAGGTTAACTTACTTCTCCCACCTTCCACGCCACATGGGACCCATATCCGCGTATCGGTACACTGGCGACGGTAGAAAGGTTTTCGGATTGGCAAATCGGAATTCGAATGCGAATTGGCATTCGCATTCGCATTCAGCGGAAAGTGAAACCAGTCGACACTCACAGCCGAGGGACAGGGCCAGCAGCAGGGAGCAGCGAGGGAGCGAGGGAAAAGTGAATGGAAGAAGGCTGAGTGGCTGAGTGATGAGGGGAGTGGGGCATCTGTTTTTCCCCCTTTTTTTAATATTATCATTTAAAAAGATTATAGCAGAAGAGTCTGAGTAGGAAGGAGGGCGAACTGAGGGGTTTGCCCATGGAGGCTACCGGTTTTTGGGCTATTAAACCGCATTTGCCTGAAATTCCAGCATTCCCGTTCCCAGTCGCATCCACTGCAAGCGCTTTGGTAATTGTATCTGACAGATACACAGATACACGTGGCGTGGCGCGGCGTGGTGTGTGCCTTCAACCTCATTGCGAAATTTGCTACATTTTTGTTGCTGTTGTTGCTTCCTCCTGCTGCTGCTGCTTCTGCTGCTATTGTTACGTTGCATACGACAGACAGAGCGGACAGGCCACATCAGAGGAGCAGCAGCGCCGGAGACGGAGGCGGAGCTGCAGCTGGAGGCTGTGCATGGCATGGCTCACTTACACAGAGACCGAGAGAGAGACACCGCCGGGATGATTCAATTCCATGACAACGGCAGCCCACAGGAGATGTGTGTGGGGTGGGGTGGGGGGTTTTAGCTTTGATTTTGATTTGGGGACATGCAAATCATTAACACTCCATCGTGCGAGACAGATAAGGAGAGACAGACAGACTTCGCTTTGATATTCGAGTGCAGTTCGACAGACTGATGTGAGCTCTAGCTGCCCCCCAGCAAAGGCCTGGACTCTGGTCAGAACTCAGGCACACAAAGGATTGCTAGGGGTTCCATGCTAATTGGTTTAGATAATTGACAAATGGATTACACTGGCTCGCTCCACTCCTTTCGCAGGCAGTCGAATGGCAACTTCCATCAGAAGTCTCTTCCATCAGAAGTCTCTTCCATCAGAAGTCTCTTCCGTCAGAAGTCTCTTCCATCAGAGATATCTGCATGATTAGAAGTATTCCTCACACTTAGGTGGATCCAATCAGGGCATACCTTTCGGTGCTTCCAGTGCTCTCAATTGGCTACGATCCGAGGCACCTTTCGAGCACCCAAAATATCAGTTTCCCACCCTTGAAGTCAGCTTGTGGGACATTGTCACTCGACCGCAGCACGTAACTGTAAATCCGCCATGGAGGTATCGCTATAAATGTATCAAGAAATAAATAATATACATATTTATGTAGATATGTATGTTTATTCATGTATCGGCTATGCGGCCTGAAGGTCAACTTGTTTTGCAGGTCTCTCCGCGTTGGCCAGCAGCGGACTGACTAGCGGACTGACTGACTGAGTGAATGAGTGAAAAAAAAGCAAAAGTTATAAATTAATTTATTAAGCCAGATCGGAGCCCAGAGACACAGCACCAGAGCACAGCACAGCACAGCACCGTCCAGTCTCAAAGTCAGGCCAAGTTCCACTCTCGTCGCTCGTTTAAACTCGTTTTGGAGCAACAAAGGCACTTGCCTGAAAATTCCAGACTCTTGACCAACAGACTAACTGACCCCCAATTGGTATTTAAAAGAATGTGACTGCACTGGGCACTGGCACTGGCCACACTGCCAACAAAGACCCACAACGAAACCGAAACGTAGCGAATAGCGAACAAGAAATAAATCAGTGTGATGTATGCTGAATGCTGACTGTTGACTGTTGACTGTTGAATGCTGACTGCTGAATCGCGGGGGTGAATGGGTGAACAATGTTCGCTTTAATTGCCACAAGGATGGCGACTCTCCAGAGTCAGGGGCAGCGCCACTTCTGGGCATAATCCTGCCTCCAACTCACCTTCATTCATACCCTGCCTTATTTGCATTTTACATAATTTCTGTGTCAAAATAGAATCCGAAACATTTGCATATTGATGAACCAAAAGGGTTTGTTGTAATGCAAACGCCAAGTCATGCTACGATCTGTTTGAGCTTCGGGCCAACTAGAGTGGCATCTAATCGGCTTAGACAATGGGCATTATCTGCATGGGCCACGAAGCCCATAAGCATCGCTCGCCCAGTGCCGCTCTGGTTGCACTCTCTGCCCCTCTTGCCCCAGCAGTTCAGGCCACAGTTCAGCTTCAGCTGCTTCACAGCATCCCAATTAGCCACTGCCCATCTCCAGCTCCATCTCCCTGTTCCATCTGCCACTCGCTCAACTTGAACCTGAATGTGCATCACGATTAATTTTTCTTGCTTTCTGGCGTGTATCTTTTTCTTTTCTTCTGTTTTTTTTTTGGTTTTTTGGGGTTTGTTTTGTTGCCGGATGCGCGGCACAGCTTAATAATTTCCACCGAAAACCGAACAAAATTGAAAGTGAGCAAAACCGCACAACGGCCGCTCAGCGCAGCGCAGCTCGGCCAACGGTTACGCTTAATACGAATGAAAACAGCAACAACTATGTATAAATAAATTGTATACTAAAATTGTGCTTAAAAGGGCATAAAAGTTACATAAGAAATGGTCTCGCTCTCCCTCGCTCTCCCGCGCTCTCTGTCTCTCCCGCTCGAGCCGCTTCTGCCGTTGGTTTTGTGTGTGGTGTGGGGCTTGGGGGGCTTGGTGGCTTGGGGTTTCTTTTATTGGTGCTTTATTGTCTGCATATGACATAATTGGCTCAAATGAGCGCCGCCTCAAAAGCACCAAACACTTTTTACAACTATCTAATTTTTGGCAAAGCAGCAGAAAGAGGAGCGTATAACACCTGCCGTTAGTCGCTGCTCATTTCGGAGAGTGCGCGCTCTTCGCCAGTGCCTGGTGCAGCGTTTACTTTGCCAATTATCGCCTGGGCCCCGAGCCGGCTGCCCGCCGTTAATGTTAATTGCAGAGTAAATGCGTTGCGACGCTTTTGGATGTGGATGTGGATGCGTCGCCGCCGCCACCGCTGCCTTGGGGGGGGTGCTCGAGGGTGGGCCGTGGAGTGGGTAGGGTGTCAATCAGCCACAACTTTCGATTTCACTTTGAAGTGCGGCACACACGCCACACGCATTCACGCAATTTCTTTCATAATAATTTGCTACAGAAATGTCCCAGCCTCAGTCTCACCTTTCTGTGGATATACCCTTCCAGCATTTGGACCTTTTTTATCCCAAAGGATATATCCGCTCATGGATATGCCCAAAGCTCCAGCCTGCTCTGCTTTTGGAGGGAGGCTCTCCCTCCCTCCCTCCTGTTGGCTTCTTCTGCTTTCTGCGCTGAAGCTTTCACCTTGCTGTCTATTGGCTAATTATTTGCATGCTTTTGACGTAACTGTACACATTGACAACTTCAAGTGATAAACGTGAGCAGAAGATGCCGTTAAAGGCGTGGGAAGGGGGGGCTGTTGATCGATGATGACTTTCCGGTTTCGCGACATGCAAATCCGCTCGTAAATCCTCCGCCGCGTACTCCACACATTTCACCTGGCCGTATCAGGTGTGATCAGAGCGTCCATTAAGGTGATTAACCATTAATTATGGTATCAACACGACATCCAGTCTGGCCACACTGGACATGTGTGGCCGTGGCGGCGATGGCGGCGGCACAGGGAAAGTTTTACGACTCTTGTGCATGGATTTCTCTCCCCAAATGATGATGTTGATGAGTGCCACAGCAAAATTCTCTTCTCTGTGTTAAAAGTTGCAATTAAAAAAGTCTAATTTTAGTCCTCCAAATACCACAGCTGCCGTAGCGAGTGTCCACTGTAGCGTTTCAATGGTTTTGGTTTTACTTTTGTCTTGGACTTTCGCCAGACACCTGGCGCAGTGCCATCCCAGTGCCCGCAGCCCGGCGCTGGCGTTGTTAATGGGCGAAAATTGCAGCATTAACAGCGGCGACAAATGCAAATCGATAAGCACAAAACAAAATCGTGGTTATATTTCATTAGCCGTATCAGCTGTGCGGCCTGTTTGCTTTGACCAGCAGCAGCGATCACTCCATCTGCAGTCACTTCAAGGCAGATTATTGAGATTTGAGCTTCGAGCTCGAATTTAAATGGAAATTGACTTTGACTTTGATTTTGACTTTGACTTTGAGTTGGGGATGGCGCATTGGAGAATTGAAAGCCAACGTTCTCTTCTTCACTCTGACATTTCACGTTTTATCGCCCCTTTGTCTCTGTGAGTGGCTGAGTGTGAGGCTGTGTCTGAGTCTGAGTCATGTCATCCATCGATTATGTGCGTCAATGGGCGAATTTAAACGGATTAGTTCTGGGTATCTAAACATCTATACAAAGGTATATACATCTATATATATAGCAATACAGATATGCTCTCATATCACAGCGGCTTTGTGATGAGTCAGCCGTGTGGCGCAGTGGCTGGAGGGCGATTGACTGAAATCGATTCCAGTCCTGTGCTGCTTAGATCAGTGAGGCCTTAAATTGAATTTTTACGCTGCAGCGCTCCCAAAAAAGGAAACATATTTTTGCAGCAGCAGGAGACGCCGCCCCGCGCGCTCAAGCCCCAAAAAATTCAGCGGAATTCCCAATGCCCGCGCAGAGTGGAGGAGGAACAGGCAAAGGGCTCTAGCTATACGCTATTCGTGAGAGCAATGGGAAAACTATTCTGGCAACCATTGGCCAGGGTATAGGGAGCCACTCTGCTCATGTGCTTAAGCAGCCATCAAATTCAACGAAATTCTCATTAAAAAGGCAGCCGAAAAATCATTTTTGGCGCATAATTGGATTTAATGAACTGCCTGCCCCATTGTTGTACTCCGCGTACCATCGTGACGACGCGTCGTTGGGGATTATGCTGATGATGATGGCTGGCTGGCTGGCTGGCTGGCCCCATGGCTTCTATGGCCACATCAAGGTAATGCAGACAATGGGGATTACCTCTCGTACTCGCAGCTGAATGAACTTGAATTCTGTAGGCAGACAAATGCGAAATGTTTGATGCAAAATGCAAATTTTGACATCGATGCATTCCCCATGAATACGCCTATGAATAGGCTCAATGCTGGAGTGAATGAGTGAGCATTGACATTGATCGGACCTGAAGATGATCTGCTGGGGAGCAGCAGGGCCTTGGCAATCGATTGGCGGCAAATATTGATGAGCTCAATCGAAATCAAAAATGAAATGGAAATGAAATGAAAGAGGAGATTTCTATTTTGCCCGGCCTTGACAGCTCAGCTTTCAGTGGGGTGGGGGTTGGGGGCTGGGGGCTCTGCAGCTCTACAGGTTTACAGCCAAAGTGAAGATGTAAAAAACCATTCAATTTCACAATCTATTGATAGGCGTTTTATGGCTCAATTGTGTGTGTGTGTGTGTGGCTCGATGAGAGAGCTGGAAAACCGCTTCGAAGACTGAAGTTGGCTTTTCCTTTTTGTGTTTTTTGGGTGCGTCGCCGCCGTTTGCTGACCCACAATACAATGATCCATTGAACACAACACGCAGCAAGAGACAAATACTCGAATACGCATTAAAGATGGACATAATCTCACCCCAGCAGCAGCGGCAGCAGCAGCATCCGGCGACATCAACTTTCGCTTTTCCTTTCGGTTTCAGTTTCGGTTTTTGGTTTTTGGTTTCGGCTTTTTGGGTGCACTCGCATCTCTCGCCGACTGTCCGACTGTCCGCCTCGCCGCCTGTCACGCCAAATGGCGATTAAGAAAGCCAGGCCAAGACCAGCGACCAGGCAACATCCACCGATCGACCAATCCACGGACTGGCAGGCCAAGTCAAGGAGTCAAAGGAAAGCCAATCCAAGCCAGGCGAGTCCGGGCAAACTGGTTTCTTCAGTGGCACCACGGCGGTGTCAATGACTGGATGACTTCTGCTCCATAATTGGCTACTTTATGCCACAGCAAATACGAAATGTGTTTTAATTTTTGTGTATGCTTTGGTTTTTGGCCCGGTCAGTCCGCTTTTCACTCATCTCAGCGCCTCGATCTGTCTGCGATTGATGAAAGTGCACACGAGTCGAGTCTGGGTCTGTGGCAGCGGTCCAGCGGTCGTGACATCTGACAATGCACTGTGCGAAATGGGGGAGAACTTGAACCAACTTGAAGATGCCTTTGCAGCTTCCCTGGAGTCACCTGTGGATGAATCATTTGGGAGCATTCCATTTTGTGTCTTGAGTTTCATTCGCTGAGCTCTTGTCCGCTGACAGCCTGCTTGATGGATCTACCAGCAGTCTCTGCCTCGTTCTTTCCTCATTCTTCCCTGCAGGCCTCCAAGGTATCCTGCCCAAAGGAATGCATTCAGGGCTTCCGCATTGCATTCACAATTCACTTTTCGGGCCGTGTGTGCGTTGTGTTGGGTCTCTTTGTTGGTCTGTTTGTTTGTTCTTTTGGGCCCACTCTTGTGTGCCGCTGGCCATGATTCAGTTTTGGTCGTGTCGTGGCTTTGGATTGCTTAATTGAAAATGCCTTGGCAAAACCCTAGCAAATGGGCTGCAAACGGGGCATTGAATGACAGCCAAATGCAAAATGCAAAATGCAAAATCTTTCGCACGCTAATCTTGATGTTGGCCAACAATGCTCAGAGCTTGGCTTTCGCACGGCATAAATCCCCGCTAAATGCAAAACTTAAATGCATCAAGTTATCGCCCCAATCTGTGGCTGTTACTGTGGCTGGGCTCCCATTGTTTGGGGGGCGCCACACCCTCGGGATTGTATGGGGAGCACTCGTCGTATATGGCGGTAACTGGAGGACAGATGCTGCGCTGCTGTGCTCCACATCCCGGCCAAAAATGTTTCAAATGCCAAAAGTTTTGTTTGCAAAACTCTTCAGGTTTTTGGGCCGCACCTTTGCCTGTGCCTTTGCCTGTGCCTGTGCCTGTGCCTGCTCCTCCCCTAATGGCATTCCCACAGGGCGTATACGCAACTCTTGGCAGACATTGATCTTTAGCCACTCGTTTTTTGTGTACGTTTTGCCTTCTTTTCCGTTGGTTTTTTTGTGTGTGTGTTTTGTGTTTTGTGGGGCGTTGACATTGTGACGCGCGGCGGTACGTGAAACGTGACATGACGTGAGGCACATTCTACGTGCCGCAGCGGCAATTTCCAGTCAATGCCAGGGCAGCGGTACAGGAGCTAGGTAGGGAGTCAGGGAGGGAGCCAGGGAGGGAGCCAGGGATGAGCAGGTAAGCAGGTGGCAGGCGGGGTAAACGAGAGATGGAGCGGAACCGTCTTTGAATTTTAAGTTGCAGTTAAAGCCAGCAAACTTACAGCATGCCCCACACCCCCACAGCATTATAGCCAGTCATGGAATGTGAATGAGTGTGCGAGTGTCTGAGTGTGTGAGTGTGAGTACACGTGAGTCTGTTGCAGCTGCAGTGAGGATTATCTGCGGCATGTCCTGGACCAAGATGGATTGAGCCACAAAATGGCATTTCATTCATGATTCACTCACGCACTCACTCGGCACTGGGTGACTCATGGCACTCGTTTGCGAGCGCCTAGAACGAGTGCAACTGGCATTCAAAGCGGTATGCCAAGGCACTCAAGCGATGCAAATGCATGTGCCCGCCCCCAGCTCATTCATGGGTGCACTCACGAGTGCATTCATGTCATATAATCGCAGGGAGTTGCCTCATGTGGCAGGTAATCGGAGCAAGGCAGTATCTATGTATCTGCCACTGAGTTCGGGTTTCGCCCTCTCCCCCGCCCCATGCCGCGCAGCCCATTGTCCGGCGCGACCTGTTCCCAATTCGAGAGCAACTGCTCGAATGGTTTTCGCCGAGCGGGTTTCTCTTCTCAGTCGCCGATTCAAGGTTAAGCCTTGCATCCAGATTATATGCAAAGCAACAGGCAGGCCAAGCCAGACCAGGCCAGGCCAGGCCCAGCCTCTGGGAAATTTGCAAATATCTACGCAATATTTGTGCAGTGCTTTTGGTTGCTTTTTTTATTTGTGCGGCAGCGTAATGCAGCGTTGCGTTACGTAAGCAACGGGCTACCCAGCTGCAGTTGCAGTTGCAGGCGACTCGTACTCGTACTCGTATATGTGCCACACAGTTGATCTCTTTGGCTGCCGTCTCACTCTGCCTTTGTGTTGCAACTTGTCGTCGGCAGCAGCAGCACAGCAACAGCAGCAGCAACAACTTGTCCATAAATTGTGCCGCAGTCTTTTACAGCCGCTGGCTGTAAATCCGGCCAAAAACGATTCTCAATTTTGGCCCGTTGCTGCTGCTGCTGTTGCTGTTGCTGCTGCTGTTGTGTGTTTTGGTGCGCCCTGCAGCAGCACACATCACAAATCACACATCACACAACCTGCCCGCTTGCTGCCTGTCCATCCAGCTCCAGATTCAGGCCGCATTTAGCTCTGATTTAATTGCCAGCCAGCCAGCCAGCCATTCGCAATTAAAAGAGCACAAAACTTAGCCCAAGCCAGCCGATAAATAATGCCAGCAAAGCCGAAGAGTACGATACACTAATGCCAGTCATTCGTTGGGGTTTCCAGGGGAGTAGGTGCGAGTGTGATCATCGCCTATCTGCCAATTCTGCTCTACCAACTCATTGCCCCCAGTCATATTCCTTTGGATTATAAGCATGCACTGATCGCTCAGTAAGTGGCGAATCCAAAAGAGATGTGCGCGAGAGTGGCAAACCCTCTATGGAGCAAAGTAACTCCATGTTAAGACCAAAAAACTCGAGCAAAACTCTAGCAAATCTGGCATTTGCCTTTAAGTACATGTGTTGCAGACGCCTTGGTTGGTTGTTGCTGCTGTTGGCTGTTGCTGTTGCTGCTGCTGGACACTTTGTGTTCACTTTGCGTAAAATCGACAAATTTGTCAAGCCAAGAGTCGCGGCGGCCAATCAATGCGAGTGCTCATGCGCATTGTACAATCCAAATTGTTGTCATTTCATTTTCATTCAAGTTGTTTTTTGTTGTTCTTGTTGCTGTTGTATTTCTGTGTTGTTTTTAGCATGCAATTTTATGTAAGCAGCTGTGCTGCAGTCGCTGCCATAAAGAAATGTTAAGCAATGCGTAAGAGACAACAGCCAAAAGCCAACAGGCAAACAGGCAACAGGCAGCAGGCTAACAGCAAACCGAACTGAAAGCCATGTAAATGATGGCTATATATAAATGTAAATGGCCAAAGAGTTCCATTAACATTTCTTGTTTAGCTTTATGCTGGTCCAATGACCCAATCAATGTCTGAACACTTTTTTTTGCTTTTGTATTTCTGTTTGTTGCTGGCTCCTCAGTAGGTAAATGTGCCATTACCCTTACCCTCCCCCCACAGGCACACTCTCGTACCATATCCATATTCCCATATCCACCATATCCATAGAATGTCTTGAGTGGCAAGCAGCTTTGCCGGATATGGATACGGCTGCGATTTACGGCTCAAGCGGCGAAAGCTGCAAATCGCACGAGTCTATTGATGGATTTTCTATGAGCCACTACCCCCCCAGCCACCCACTGCACACATTGTATGGCGACAATAAATAAAGAGCATTGCTCTTTGGGTGAGCCCTTCCAGCTCCCCATTTTTGGGGCTTGCACTTTGTTTCTGTGCTCGAATTAAAAGGCGCTGCTGCTCTGCTCTGTTCTTGGTCTCCTCTTGGTCTCCGTTTTATGATCGGCATTTAAGTATCGGCATACAAAGTCTTGGCAAATAATTAAACCACAGCTGACTGGAATTTGAAGTGCCTGAACGAAAAATAAAATCCAAGCAGAAAAGATTCGAAGCAAAGGCAATGGGTTATTGTTGTCTAGAGAGGTTTAGGTATTATATGACATAAATTATGTTTCATATTCAATAAACTTATGACAAATAGAAAGTTTCGCCTGCGGCCTGACAGACTTTTTTGACTTTTTTGATTAGCAAAATTCGAAGAGCCGAAGAGCCCATGTGTACACACAAACATTATGTGCATATAAGCAGGAGTATATATAAGACTGGGCGGATGCGGGGCAGGGGGCAGCTTTGCTAATTAGTTATGAGATGGTTCAACCTGTTCCAAGATGTCTTCAGATTTCTGGCAGATGTTTTTTTGCTGCTGCTGCTGCTGCAGATGTTTTACATGGTGACTTGATCAATTTATTTCATGTACAATTCACTTCGATGAATGAACGCACACACACACACACGCACAGCTCTGGGTGTGTGTGTGTGTGTCTTTTGGGCCAACTTAAAACCGGCACTGGCCTAACCGCACACACACACACACACACACACACACAGCAATCGAAGTCGTCTATGGGGGGCTACAAGTTTTGTTTTTTTTTTTTTGTATTGGAGCTCTGCGTCTGCGTCTGCGTTTGCTTATGTAATTTTTAGCTGTTTCTCTTTCTGCGTGGTTGCTGACCAAAAAAAAACAAAACACAAAAAACAAAATCCCAAAACAGATTTGGGCCCATTGTGGCTGTTGTAACACTTTGGCATTTTAATACGAAAATCCGTTTAAAATATCCAACGCATATGAGTCACACGAGGCCTCCTCCCTGAGTGATCTAATTTGATGCCAAAACAGAAAACTTCCTTGTGCCACAGCACAGCCACACAACTCGTCGTAACAGCAACAACAATAACTGGGCGTGTCCCAATGGCATTTGCATTTCATCCAAGCTCCAATTTGCATATAAAATTCATCTTCACAGATCTCTCATCTCATCTCAAGTCAAGTCTTGTGGTTATGTAAGACAACAAACGACCTTCATGGGAACCTTTTCAAACAGTTTCGAATTTCGAATTACGAATTTTGTGTCTTTTGTCTCTTGTGTGTGTCTCTTGTGTGTGTGTTTTTTGTCGCCCAGATTTATGCGGATCTGTCCATCGATGTCACTGTGTCAATGCTGCCTGACAGCATGCTAATTGCTTCCGCCTTGAGATCTAAATTGAAGCGAAAATAATTATCTAATCAAATTTTCACTTCTGATTCTCTCTTTCTCTCTCTCTCAGTTCCGGCGTGGAGCGGCCTGGCAAACGCTCTTCCTGCTCTGCGCACTCGCATATTGCATAAATGGTAAGCGATCGATCTACTATATACTATATATATATTTAATTTAATTTAATTTAATTTACAATCCCTACAGAGGCCAGCAGCGAGGGTCGCGTCGTTTGTTATTACACGAACTGGAGTGTTTACCGTCCGGGTACGGCCAAATTCAATCCGCAGAATATTAATCCATACTTGTGTACACATTTGGTGTACGCATTCGGTGGATTCACCAAGGACAATCAGATGAAGCCCTTCGACAAGTACCAGGACATTGAGCAGGGTAAATAAGTGCATTCCCATTCGCCATTTGCCATGGGCCCATGTGCCCATCTCTCACACCCACCCACCCCCCACCATTTCCACCCATTCAATGTTAATTCAACTCGATTTTAATTTCCTGTCTGTCTGCATCTGCATCCATTCCCTGCCCCTGCCCCTGCCCCTGCCCCACGACTGACAACCAGGTGGCTATGCAAAGTTCACCGGCCTCAAGACCTACAACAAGCAGCTGAAAACGATGATTGCCATTGGCGGCTGGAACGAGGCCAGCTCTCGCTTCTCTCCGCTGGTCGCCAGCAACGAGCGTCGCCAGCAGTTCATCAAGAATATCCTCAAGTTTCTGCGACAGAATCACTTTGACGGCATCGACCTGGACTGGGAGTATCCGGCACACCGCGAGGGCGGCAAGTCACGCGACCGCGACAATTACGCCCAGTTTGTGCAGGAGCTGCGGGCCGAGTTTGAGCGCGAGGCCCAGAAGACGGGACGCACTCGCCTGCTCCTGACCATGGCCGTGCCAGCGGGCATCGAGTACATTGACAAGGGCTACGATGTGCCCAAGCTGAACAAGTATCTGGATTGGTTCAATGTCCTCACCTACGACTTCCATTCGTCGCACGAACCCTCCGTGAACCACCACGCACCGCTCTACTCTCTGGAGGAGGACTCCGAGTACAACTACGATGCCGAGCTGAATATTGTACGTACAAGAACTGATCGATCTGCAGTTTAACTTGAGAGTTCTAATGGGTTCTTCTCCCCTTATAGGATTACTCCATCAAATACTACCTGAAGGCGGGCGCCGATCGGGACAAGCTCGTCCTGGGCATTCCCACCTATGGCCGATCCTACACACTGATCAACGAGGAGAGCACGGAGCTGGGAGCCCCCTCGGAGGGTCCCGGCGAGCAGGGCGATGCCACACGGGAGAAGGGCTATCTGGCGTACTACGAGGTGAGTTGGCCATAACCCTACTACAGTTTCCATTCTCCACTCGTTACTCGCTACTCGCACTATTCTTTACTCGCTACTCGTTACTTACTACTCGTTACTCGCTTTCAGATTTGTCAGACGCTCAAGGACGATCCCGAGTGGACGGTGGTGCAGCCGAATGCGAATGTAATGGGCCCCTACGCCTACAGGCGCAACCAGTGGGTGGGCTACGACGACGAGGCCATGGTGCGAAAGAAGGCCGAGTATGTGGTGGCCCATGGCCTGGGCGGCATCATGTTCTGGGCCATAGACAACGACGATTTCCGTGGCACATGCAACGGCAAGCCCTATCCCCTGATCGAGGCCGCCAAGGAGGCCATGGTGGATGCTCTTGGGTATGTATCCTCGGCCCAAAGCCAACCGAAATTCTGTTATTAATCCACGTCCTTACCCCCTGCCTCCCTCCCTCCAGACTGGGCATCAACGAGGTGGCCAAGCCGAGTGGACCCCAGAAACCATCGCGTTCCCGCAGTCGCGACAATGCCGGACAGAACAGGAACCGCCTGAACGCCAAGACAGAGCCACCGACGCCGGCCAACGCGAGGCGCGGCCAAAGCGGTGGACGTCGCACCGGCACCAGCAGCAGCACAGCACCACCGCCACCGAGCACCACCTTCAGGCTGACGGAGGCCGAGGGCTCATCGCTGTACATTGGCGGACGAGGCTCGACCACACCACCGCCCCCGACGACACCCGATCCGGGATCGGACTTCAAGTGCGAGGAGGAGGGCTTCTTCCAGCATCCGCGGGACTGCAAAAAGTACTACTGGTGCCTGGACAGCGGACCCTCGGGCCTGGGCATTGTGGCCCATCAGTTTACCTGCCCCTCGGGACTGTACTTCAATCCGGCTGCGGATTCCTGTGACTTTGCCCGCAATGTGCCATGCAAGACCAAGAAGTGAGTGCCCAGCAATCACGCCCACGATCCGATCACTCTAATCCCTCTCCAGATCCACCACAGCATCGCCACCTGTGACCTCCACGACGACGACGACGACGACTACAGGGCGACCCAATCGGGTGACAGCTGCCCCACCAGCACGGCCCATCTATGCACCACGCACCACCAGCAGCACCTCGACCACAACCACCGCAGCGCCACCCGCTGAGGAGGAGCTGGAGTACGAGGAGGAGGGCAGCCTCACCGACGAGGAGCAGTCGCCCGGGGAAGAGGATCCGCAGGTGATCAAGGAGCTGATCGATCTCATCCGCAAGGTGGGTGGCGTCGAGCAGCTGGAGAAGCATCTGCTGCGCAACAAGGACGGCTCCATCACGCTCAAGGAGAACTCTGCCAGCGGTGCACCGACCACACCCTCGACCATCAGCAAGTCCCTCTACGACCGCGTGCTCAGTCGCCCGGGCACACTCAACTCATTCACGCGCAATCGCTTTAAGATCAACGAGGGTCCAACTGGCGCCCCAGAGACCAGCACCGAGAGCAGCGCCTCCAACTCGAACTACTCCAAGTACTCCTCGGTGTTGCGGGGCAACAGTCGCCAGGGACCGCAGAATGAGGGCATCGAGAAGCTCACGGAGTTCGATGGCTTCCTGAAGGAGCGCAAGCAGTATGTGACCATCAATCGACATCGTTCGTCCAGCCAGGGAGAGGCCGAGGCTGAGTCCGAGTCCGAGGAAGCAGCTGAGGAGCAGTCCGAGCCGGAGACCAGCACCCGACGAGCCATCAGTGCTGCCACGCCATCATACACCAGTCTGAGACGCTCGCGACCCTCCAGCACAGCGGCCCCAGTCGCAGCAGAATCATCCCAGGAGGAAGAACAGGAGGACGAGCAGGTGGTGCAGTCACTTAGCCAAGTGAAGTCCTACGCCAGCTTGAGCCGCACGCGGGGACGCGGCACCACCGAGAAGCCAGAGGCAACCACCAGCACCACGGCAACGGAGTCAACAACCAATCGGTGAGAATCCACTTTATCCCTTCGATATATCCTTGCCTCAAGCCTCGGGCACGTTTTCCTTTCAGGTATAAGTACTTTGAACGCACAAGGCCCACGAAGAGCGGCAATAGTGGTGCTGCTGCCGCCGCAGAGGACGCTGCCGCCGATGCCGAGGAGGATGAGGAGGAGTACGAGGATGAGCCGCAGCAAAATGTTACGGTACAGAGCAAACAGAGTCTCACAAGCAACCAAAATACACGTAAATATGCGAGCATTGGTCGCAGTAGAACAACAACAACCACTACAGAAACAACACCAGAAACCACAACAACAACCACATCCACCAAAGGCACAGAGACAGCCAAGGCCAGCACCACCAACAACAGCAACGACAACATCAACTACAGCTACAACAGCAGCTACAATGTGAAACAGAATAACAACAACAGCAACAGCCAAACAATACCAACAACAACAGCAGAAAGCACTACAACACCACCTCAACCACCGAGCACCACCACCACCCAACCAGAAACCACAACTAACGAAACCACTGAACCAATTGAAAGCACCACAAAAACCACCACTAACCAGCACACCTCACCTACAACCCCCACCACACCTACAACCACACCCACACCCACACCCACACCTACACCTATTTTAGGATCCACCAACAGCATTGACTCAGACTCAGTGGCAACCACTGAGCCACTGGGCGATGCCTCTCCCACAATCCCACAAGTCCTTGACGTAGCCATCAGTACACCAACGACAGCAACAGAGCCCGAACTGGGAACAACAACACCCACAACAACAACCACAGAAACCACAAGCACTGGCAACACCGAACGCAATGACGTGGACGTGGACGACAGTGACGACAGTGAGGTAACAAAAACCAAGACACAATACACAAAGTATGCAAACACAAATCGCAGACGTGTGACAACAACGGCGACAACAACCACCAACAGCAACAGCAACAACAACAATCCAGAAGCTGCGATCGATGCTAGTCGAAACGGTTTGAATAGCATTAGCAACACTAACGTAAATAGCATTAGAACCAACTACTCTGGTAGAAGGCAACCACAAAGAACCACCACCAAACCCACCACCAAAACCACACAGACAACAAACACAGAACCACCCACAACTAACCCGAGTACGCTGGGTAGCGTATCTAGTCCGAGACCCTTTGGTTATCCCAGACGGCGCACACGACCCACAGTCCAAAGCACCACAAGCACCACAACGATAAACGATAACTCAAACGATAACGCAAACGCAAACGATAAACAGATAACAGATGCAGTTGTGAATGTAGTGAAGAAGACACGACTATCCCAAGTGGATAGGCCCAAGGTGAGTCTTGCCAGTCTTACCGCCGAAACCACAACCAATGCAACCAAAGCAACAGCAACCGCAATCAGTGCACCACAACAGCACCACCAAAATGTAGAAGTAGAAGTAGATAATGGTAATGGTGGCAATAGCTTAAGGCATGACGTAGTTAGAACTATTATAAGTAAACCCCACAATGACGCAGACACAGACACTGAGAGCTACACCAAGACCAAGTACACTTGGCGCTCGGTGCGACGACCCACGGGAGCACGGCTGGGTTCGGCTGGGTTCCCAGCTGGGGCAGGGGTGGGGCCCAATGCCCTGGCCGGCGAGGACAAGGACACACGTAGGTATGCCGGCAAGCAGCTATCCGCCGATAATGACGATGATGAGGAGCAGCAGCAGCAGCTGTTGCCCACCAAGTACCGCAGTCGGCGACTGAATTCTGCGGAGGAAGAGTCCGAGGCAGCCATTGAGGCATCAACTTCCGTTTCCGGTTCCGCTTCGGGTTCGGGCACGCGCACCTATCAAAGCATTCAGCGCACTGCCAGCCGAGGAGGAGGTGCTTCATCGGCTGACCAGCAGATCCGCTACCAGGCCATTAGCCGCGACAACGAGGGCGCAGCACACCTCACCGCGGGACGCAGTTCGAGTTTCGTGAGGGATTTGGGGGAGGCGACAAGGCCACCACCACGCAACTACCAGCCCATTTCACGCGGTGGACAGATTGTGGTGGAGACCACCACCGAGGAGGATGAGAATGTGGCCGCTGAGGTGATCGACGACGAGCCACCAGTGGTTGCACGCGGCAGAACCAAGGCACCCGCCGCCAGCGCCGTTAATGCGGATGACAGCAACACGGCCACCGAGCAAGAGTCCCCGGAGTCTGTTACGGAAGTGGATCCAGAGCCACAGATCCTGAACTTGGCTGAGGTAACCACTTTCCCAACGCTGGAAGACAGCGACAGCGAGAGCAGCAGCAGCAGCACTAGCACCACTGAAGCATCAACCAGCAGCACCACTGAAGCATCCACCAGCAGCACCACTGAAGAATCCTCCAGCAGCACCACCGCTGAACCACTTGCTAGCAGCTCCACAGACGAGTCCATTCTGGAAGAAACTACCTTATTCCTGAATGAAGAAACTGCCAACGATATCAGCGGAAGCTCAAGCACTACAGAACCACCTGCAAGCAGCACAAGCACCACAGAGTCTCAATCGCCAGAAACAACTTCGAAGTCCGGTCGTCGTTCTTTCAGTCGCGGCAGCACCACCACAACCACAACGGAAATAAATGAAACAACATCCACCGAGCCCACAAAACGTGGACCCTTCCTTCGAGGGGGTAAAACAACAACCACTGAGGCTCCACTCAGCAGAAGCACTGCCAGAGCACAGGAAAATGATTCGAATGCATCAGAAGAGGGACCCACCACAAGACGCTCTTTCTTCCGTGGCAGTAGAACAAGCACCACTGAAGCTCCGTCTACAACAACCACCAGTGAAGCGGACAATAGCAGCAGCAGCTCCACAAGCGAAGCCACATATACAGGCACAGAAGCCACGACTAGACGCTCTTTCTTCCGCAACAAGACGCCCAGCAGCACCACAGAAGCTACAACCACAACGACAACAACCACCGCAGCGGAGGAGAGCCAACCAGAGACAAGCACAGCGCTGCCCAGACGTCGCGTCATAGTGCGTGGCAGCTTCAGGCCCCAAGGCAAGGAGGGGGATCTTTCCTCGCTGCTGGCTGCCGATGCCAACAAGAGATCGAGGTACAACCACCAAGAGTCCCGCAGAGTGGAACCAACAGGCGCAGCAGCACCACCAAAAACAGCAGCAGCACCAAAAGCAACAGCAGCACCAAAAGAAACAGAGGAAGACCAGGAGCGAAGCAAAGGCAGACCAGGAGGAAGCAAAGGCAGACCAGGTGGAAGCAGAGGTACAAGGAAGCAAAGGAACTGCCAAATTCCAGAGTCGCGGATCACTGAACGGTGCAGTAGCGGCGCGCAATCGCACCTCAACAAAGATCGAATCCCTGGGCAATGGCATCACCCGGACACGCACCACCTATGTGCGCACCCTGGACGCCGGCCAGAAGGTGGTCAAGCGCATTCACACCAAGACGGTGGAGGAGAAGCCTGCGGAATACGAGTACATCTACGACGAGGTGAGCCATGCGCCCCCTGCCAGCACCACACCGCGAGTGATTACCCGAAATCGCGGATCGGTGCGGTTCGAGAGCAACGATCTGTCGTCGCTGTTGGCCCTCGACTTTTCAACGCGGGGACAGCGCAAGAAGACCCCACCCCCAGAGGCAACGGTGACAAAGACACGCCGGCGTCTGCTGAAGAGACCCAAGGAGACCATCGAGCATGAGGAGGTCGAAGAGTTTGAGTACGAGGCAGAGAACGATATCGAGGCAGAGGCAGAGGGAGGTGCCGTGGAGGCACCACACACCACCAGCACCACAGCCAGGGCCATTCCACGCAGAACAAGACCCACGAGAACCACCACAGCGAGACCAGCAACAACCACCGCAGGCACGCGAGCAACAACCACTCGCAGCGAAGGTTCGGTTGCGGTTGAGGCCAGTACTCGTCGCAGTGGCTTTGCTGGCTTCAAGCGTCCCTCAACAACAACCACCACAGAGGCACCAGCACCATCACAAGCTTCCCCAGAGGCACCACCAACAGCTGCATCTGCTACCACCAGACGTGTGCTGACCCAACGAAGACCCATAGGAACATCAACATCATCGACAACGACAACAACCACCGAAGCAGCCATCGATGAATCTACCACGGAAGATCAACTGTCTGCGGCCAAGCAGCGGTTTGTGAATCGTCTGAGAAGCACCACCACGACAACAACTAGCACCACCACAGAAGAGCCCTCGGCAGCCACCACAGAGGAGGATCTGAGTTTGCTGAAGCAGAAGCTGAACAGCGCCCTGAACCGCCTGCAGGCGGGCAACGAAGTGGAGGCCACAGGAACAGCCAGTCCAGCCACGGGGCCGGACAAGGACACCAGCGAGGAGGAGCAGCTGTCGCTGCCCATCTACCATCGCCGGAAGTACTATCAGTATGTGAAGGACTCGCCCATCACGTATATAGACAAGTCCCCGGCACCGCCTGACATTGAGAGTGTGACGGTGAACATCCGCCAGCAGATTCACGACGTCTTCAATGTGAGCGCCAAGGATACGCTGAATAATTCTGTGGAAGTGGAAGATGAGGGAGAGGTGGAAAAGGAAGAGAAAGAGCCGTCGGAGCACCGCCTGGCCATGGAGCAGGCCAAGGAGATTAACGCCGAACTCGGTCATTTTTTATTGAAAACCCCCGGGTCACAGTAGGACACCCGGGGGCAAAATTAGTCGGATCAGGAGAGGAGACATTGGACGACGACAACGATGGGGAGGAGGAGCTAACCGCACAAATCGATGATGATGATGATGCCGGGGATGGGGATGAGAATGAGGTTTCAAAGTCGCAACGCAGGGGCAAGACCTTCAAGACCATTCCACTGACGACGGCCTCGTCGAACGAGACCTCAAAGATCGTGAGGCTCTCGCTTTTGGAAGATGGAGGCGCCAGCGCCACCACCGACGAAGCTGTGGATGCCCAGCGCAGCGAGGAGGATGCCCGAGCCCTGCGCACCTACACGAAGCTCAATCGCACTCGCCTCACCCTGTCCACCAGGCTGCAGGTGTCGGAGGAGCAGCCAGCAGATGCAACCACCAGGAGAACCGCCTACAGCGTTCCACAACGCTTTCGCAGCCGCTCGACAACCATCAGAACAACCACAAAAGCAGCAGAAGAAGCGGAAGAGGAAGCGGAAGAAGAAGGAGTCGAAGCGGAAACGGAAGTGACTCCATCAGTGACAACCACACGTCGCAGCTTTGCCGCATTAAACAGACTGAGGAATCGCGGTACAAGCACCACAACCACAGAGGCGACAACAACCACAACAGCAGGAACAACGACTGGTACAAGCACACGACAACCCTACAAGGCTCTCAATCGAAGGGTGACAACAACCACAGCAACAACAACCACAGAGCTTCCGTCTGGCAATGAAATTGAACCCAAAACAGAGAGGGAAAATGGCGAGAGGGCAACCACTGAAGACTCCACAGACTCCAGCCCACAGGTGGATACCACTGAGCAGCAGGAGGGAGGAGGAGGATGAGGATGAGGAGCTGGTGGCCGAACAACCCGATGACAATGAGATTTCCGATGAAGAAGAAGTCAGTTCCACAACAACAGCAGCCACAACCACATCCACTGCGGCCAGCAGCGAGCGGCCAACACCACGTCGCCAGCTGGTTATTAGGCGTCGCTTCAATGGAACAGCAACCACCTCAGCCACCACCACAATAACCACCGATGAGAGTCTGGACAATGAAATAGAATCGAGCAGCACAACTCCCGCTGGAACCGCTGGAACCGTGACACGTCGACCGCTTTTGATACGTCGCCGCTTTAATGGAACAACAACAACCACCAGCACGACGACAGCAGAGCCATCAGCCAGTCAAAGCGATGAAAATGAAATAGAACAGGGCGACAGTGGATCAGCGAGAACAACAACCACGGCACGAACAAGCAGTGCTGCGGCGGGGCGGCGACCACTTTTGATACGCCGACGCTTTAATGGGACGACAACAACCACGGCCAGAACCACATCGGGGGCTTCAGAAAACGCCGATGATGCCAACGAGATAACCACACGTCGTCCGTATGCGGCCTTGAATCGCTCACGTAATCGTTACAGTACAACAAGCAGAACAACAACAACCACTGCCGACAGCGATGAAGGCGATGACGATAACCAGAACGAGAACGAAAACGATTACGAGGAGAATGAAGAGCGCGTGGAGAGCTCCACGGCACGCGGTGGCTTTCTTCAAACAAACCGCCACAGGGCACTGAAGCCCGTCAGCTTTGCCACACGTCGCAGCAGCACAGCGGCACCGCTGCGGGTTAGCTCCAGTACGCGACGCAATCTGGTGGCACTCAATAGGAATCTCTACCATCGAGCAGAGGAAGATCTTGAGCCCGAGCCTGAAGAGGAGGAGCAGGAGGAGGAATACGATGAGGAGGAAGAGGAGCAGCAGCAGCAGCAGCAGCAGCAGCGCGGAACCACACCCAGATCAGCCACGAGATTAAGTCAATTGCTTGCCAGCAGACAGAGAACTACCCAACCACCAGCACCGCCACCGACTGACAAGAAACAAACCCAAACTCTGACTGAAACAAAACAAAACGAGGACGATAACGATAACGAAGAGGACGAAGACATTGAGGCGGATGTGGATGATGAGGATGTGGACGATGATGAAGATAGTTCCGTAGAGGTATCCAAAACTAACAGCAACAATAGCAGGGTATATGGTAGCACCACTAACACTAACCACAGCACCAGAACAAGCACCAGCACCAGCAATGCAACAGCAACAGCACCACCGCTGAATGTCGTAGCTAGTCGTAGTCGTAGCAACAGCACCGTAGCCAATTATTTGTTAAATCGTTTCAAGCTTAACCAAAACCAAAACAAAAACCAGTCAAACATTTATACAAACAACAACCACACGAAACAACAACCACCACAAGATAAAGATAGTGAATATGATGATGATGATAATGATAATGTGAATGATAATGATAATGATGAAAACGATGCTAGTCCAGGGAATAATGAGAATAATATTGGGTTAAATGTGAATGCGAATGCGAATGGGAATGCAAATTCGAGTGTGTTTATAGGTACTGAAGTTAATTCTAAACGACGTTTTCAGAATCGTTTTCAATTGAGCCGCAGCAGAGCCGGCAGCAGCAGCACCACAGCAAGCAGCAGCAGCACCACAGACAGCAGCAGCAGCAGCAGCACTGTGGCAACACCATCCACGGCACGTCGCTTGGCCTTTGGCAACAGGCAGCGTGTGCAGCAGGTAACTAAATTAAACCAAGTCGATGCTGAGCAGACTGAAGAGAATGAACAGACTAAGGATAGCCAAGAGGATGAAGACACAGACACCGACAACGACACCACAACGGCAGCAACAGCAACAACCACCAGCAGCAGCAGCAGCAGCAGCCTCAAGCCGACACCAAAGCGCATACGCGTACTTAAATTTCGACGACCCATTAATACAACAGACAGCACAACCACTAATAGCGCCACAGAGACAGAAACCCAAACAAACACAAGCACAAACAGCAACACAGTAAACACCACAGCAACCACAGTGACAACACCCAGCACAGTAAACAGCAACAGTACCAAGCGTTTCCGTAAGATTGTGCGCAAGCTTAGACCCGTAGAAACCGGCCCCAGTCTCAGTCTCAGTCCCAGTTCCAGCAGCAGTGGTGTTGCTGGTGCTGAGGAGAGCGCCACCACACATAAACCCTTTGTGCCCAGCCACACGCGCTTTGCAGGCGGCGATGGCCAGGATAACGATCTGCTTAATCTGCGACAGCGCCTCAAGGAACAGCAGGCCAAGGGCGAACCACTCGACGGAGTGCTGAGCACACGCCTGAAGCCAGCTGCGGGAACTGCTCAGAGGTCGGGAGCAGAGGATCAGGATATATCGGAGCTGCAGCGATTGAGGGACAAGGTAAAGGCCGAACAGGCACGGGGCAATGGCGAACAGGGTGTGATCAGCGATCGCCTGAAGAAGCTGCTGGCCGAGAAGACGGACAAGTCTGAGAAGTCGGAGATCAGCAGCAACAACGAGGCACCACCGCCCACGGAGGTCTCCTCGCGGCCCTTCTTCAAGCGCAAGCTGGTGGCCAGAAGACCCTACACGCCCGCCGCCGTGGCAGCAGCAGGTGGCAGCACCACCACCACAAAGGCGCCGCTCAGCTTCAATAGCTCCCGGCCCACACCGAAGTTTGTGCGGCGCAAGAACGGACGCTTCGATCCATTCAATTCGAGTGTCCGCAACAGGGGCGAGGGCTTCGTGCGCAGCGATCCCCGGGGATCCCGACTGCCCGGTGCCGACCGCTTCAAGGCGCAAAAGGGAGCCGGAGAAAACGAGGAGGAGGGTGAGGATGACGATGAGGAGGAGGAGGAGAGCGAGGAGGCTGTGGAGGCGCAGCAGGAGCAGCCGCTGAATACTCGCCCGCTGGGCGCTGCCGGTGGAGCCCTGAGGAGGCCTTTCGTGCCCAAAGCCCGAACCCAGCCACAGTCGCAGAAGAGCAAGGACGAGGAGAGCGAGGAAGAGGACGAAGAGGAGGAGGAAGACGACGAAGAGGACGAGGAGGAGGACGAAGAGGCAAAGCCACAGACTCAGGGACAGACAGAGGAAGGCAGCGGCACGCCCAAGCCAAAGTTCAATAGTCCCTACCGCCCCAAGGACAATCGCGCGCTGCCCGGCAGCCGGCCGAGCTTCGCTCCCACAGCAGGTGGCGGTGCCACTGGGCCCGGCGGCAGCAATGTGCCCTTCAATCCGCGCGGTCGCCAGCCCAACTCCTCGGCGGCCACGGGCCCAGGCTCCGTCTCCGGCAACCGCTTTGGCGGCAGCACCAAGCGACCCCGCGTGGTCAATCGACCGCCGGGCGTGGCGACGCCCAACCTGACGCTGCGGCCTGTGGCCAGCGATTACGAGCGCACCACACCGCTGACACCGCTGAAGCCGGCGGTGTTCATTCCCAGCAACACGAGGAGCTACGAGCGCAAGTACACGGGACCCTCCACAGAGGCCACGGAAGCGGCCAGCGAGAACTCGCTGATCGAGGACCTGAACATCGATGCACTGAATGCGAGGAACAAGAAGATCTTTGATATAAACAGCAAGAAGCACACGACACTCAAGCCGAAGGTGGTGAAGGTGGACACGGTGGAGACGGAGACGGGAACGGAGGTGGAGACTGGCACCGAGATGGAGACCACAGAGCAGGAGCAGGAACAGGGCTATGTGACAAGCACACCAAGCACACCACCCACCACACAGCCAGACACCAGCACGGGCAACAGCAACACCAACACCACAGACACCACTCCAACCACCGAAACAAGCATTGAAACAGATACCGCACCACCACCACAACAAGCACCACAGATACCACCCACCACCACCACCAACGAGACCCACAATGCTAATGAAGCCTCCTCTTCACCCCCACAGGATCAGACAACCACCAGCACCACCCAATCGCCGCCGCCGGCCACCACACTGCTGCATGTGTTCACCCTGCTCGAGGGCGAGGGTGAGGGCGAGGAGCAGACGGCCTCCACCTCCACCAGCAGGCCGCCAAAGGGCGCAACGTACCCAGCCAGTGTGGGACGTCAGACGATTGCCGAGCCCAAGCACAAGCTGATCGAGATCAATCGCATTGTGGAGATCAACTCGAAGCAGGCGAAGGCCGCCCAGCGGAAGTCCAAGGCCAATCAGCAGGACTTCGGCATGCTGCGGGTGGAGTCGCTGCCCCACGTGGAGCAGCTGGGCGAGATCAGTGTGGTGAAGTACGTGCATCTGGTCGATGGCAGCGCCATTCAGATCAACGATGGCCACAGCACCGTGGCCGACTACACGCCCACCGAGCCCACATCCACGGCCTACCGCAGCCCCTCGGCGCCCGTGCGGAATACGCTGCCACTCAGCGAGGCAGACGCGAACGCAGAGACAGATTCAGACGCAGATGCAGATGCAGATCGCAGTGGAAAGTCCCTGCTGCCGGAGGTGATCAGTGGTGCGCTGGAGACATCCACCATATCGCTGGAGGGCCTCTTCGACTCGGCCCGCAAGGGCAAGCAGCTGAACAGCAACAGCTTGCTGCTGGATGAGACAGAGGAAACAACGACCATTGAGAGCGAAACCACAGTGGTGCCGGCCACCGCCACTCGCTGCCGCACTGGCCACATACGTAAGACCCATTGTACCCCTACTGCGTCCCGAGTCCAACGAATCCTCTCCCCTAGTCATCTCGATAGCCAATCTCGATAAGGTCATACTGAGCAAGGTGCAGAAATCGCTGGCCGAGTCAAGGGCTGCTGGTGCCGAAGAGAGCACCACCATGGCCGCAGATGTCGATGTTGATGCCGCCACCAGCAACGATTCGAATTCGGCGTTCTCTGTGCGACATGCCTCAGTGCTGCAGGCACCCATAGCCACAAACGATAGCAACACTCAACACAAAACACAACAACAGCAACAACAACAACAACAACATAAACTAGAAACAACAACCACAATTGACAATCAACAACTGCCGCTGGGCAGTGGCGCTATTAGTGGACAAGACACAGCCACAACAATTAACAGCCAACAACAGCTGTCGCGCAACAACAGTGGCAACAGCACACAAACAACAGCAACAACCACCACAGGGAATAACAGCAGCATTGGCAGCAGCGTGAGCGAGATAGTCAGCTTTAGCACAGAGACCCATGTGGTGCATCGCAAGAAGAAGGCGGGTCGCAAGGGGCGTGGCCGAAGGCTGCGCAAAAGAACAACAACAACAACCACAACCACAGCGCCGAGCACATTGTCGGACGACACCACAGTGGTGCCGCCACAGTAGGGCTCCAAGACATTCCCTGCCCAGCCCCACACACACCCACACACACACGTAGTTAGTTATTTCTAGTCTTATCTCCCCGAGAGCCTGTCCCCCCAACGCCCACCCATTGCGCTCGTGCTGCAGGCAAGCCTCACACCTGCTGCCTGCCCCTTGTAAATAATTGGCTGCGTTGCTTTGCCTTTGAACTAACAGCAAAAGCAAACAAAAAACCGCAAAGTTCGTTTGGCGCTGATTTTTCCAAATTTCTTAATTTTCTTAACTTAAAAACAAAAAAAAAAACACACACAAAACCAAAATTGCCCATTTTCAAGTGCTGCCTGCTTTTCAGAATATTCTCCATATCTATTTCATTTCTATTTCTATATATATATTTTTTTTTCTTAATATATTATTTAAACAATTCGTATTCTTCAAGCTGCCATACCTAAACAAACAAACACACACACAAACACAGCCAACAACAACACATACACACACATACTTACACACACATTCAAACATTCAACCATGCAGATACGAAAAGTCTTTCCTTGGTTCAATCAATCAAACAATACGACCCCCAGTGGATGATACCTTAACTTATACCTGAAAGTTACCATAAAAGTTCTTTTAAATTTTTGTTGCTTTTGTTTTTACCATGCGCAGTTTCCTTCCTCTTTATTTCTCTCTACTATTCTTTCACACTCTTCTACAACTATTCCTCTATCCTCTATCCGAAAAACAAATATCTTAAGTATAGCTCTAGTTGTAAAATATTTATGCACAACAATAAAATAATGAACAAAAAAGAAACCAACAATTATACATACTATATTATTTGCGAACAACAGCCACAACAGAACACACCAAAAACAACAACAACCCAAAACCAAAACCCAAACAACAAATCCCCTTAACCTATAGCCCCAACAATAATGGTAAAAAATCTGCAACAGTTTTGTGTATATTTTGTATATATTAATTGTATATTTCTTTAATTGAATATCGCTTTTAACTCATAATATTTTCTACATTTACAGCAGGCTATTTAGGGATTTCGAAGATTTATAGTTCATTATTAAAGTTATGAGAAAAACATTTGGTAAATCTTTAGCTGTCAGTCGCCACATGAGGCAACTTCGACTGCAAGCAAATGTCACCTGTAGAATCTCATTAGCTGGGTCTCTTCTGCGGATTCTGCTGCAGCTGCAGCTGCTGCTCTGAAATGTCATCGTTTCATGAAGTGGCCGTTGCCTCATGCATATGCAAAAACAAACAAAACCAAAACACTCATTACAAGCCAGTGCACAGGGAGAAATCGGGAGGGGTATATATTCGTAGTATTATATAGTCAAAGATTACACTTAAATTAGTTGAAATATTCTGACATGAGTAATCGTTTAGCTTTATCAAACTCAAACTTTATTCTACGATGCTTCACCACATCGATGACTGATTACTTTTTGATCGTTAAGGCGATAAATAGCGACTGTTTTGTATGGCATTCCTCAAAAACCCGACTTTGGATGCAATCATCCTCATTCGTAGCTGCCCCTTTTTTTGTTCGGTGCAAATATGTATACATATGTATGTACATGTACTGTTTGTCCGGATAATCGGTTTCAACTTTCGTTGGATCCACCGCACAAGATGTGCAGAGTCAGCAGAGAGTCAGTCAGTCAGTCGCAAAAGAGCAAACAAAACATAAAATAAAGTACAAAACGAGTTCGCATTAAAACAATTTGCAAAAGATTTGAGCAGACAGACACGGGCACACAAGACATGTTTCATAATCGTAATTGTCGTCGTTTTGCTTGCTTTGGTTTGGCACTACTCCACGTAGTGCCCCCCCAACCGAACACACTCCGCGGCGCGGCAAATGATAATTGCCAAAAGTCAAATCACGCGCCACATAACAAAAACGAACCAAAAAAAACAAAACTGACAAAAATTTCAAAAAAAAAAGAAGTCTCCGAAATCAGGTTGACAAAAAGTCGTTAACGTGAGAAACATTAAAACGGTTCAACGATTTTTCAAGTGTCTTGAAGCGACGGTGCCGTTCCGTTGCCGGTGCCGGCGGTTGATTTTGTCTTTGAAATCCTCGAGTGGATGTCAAGAGTGCATGAAAATCCAATTTGGAAGATGCAGTAAAAGCAGTTACAAAGCAAACGAAATACCCTCGTAATAATGCAATGCATAATAAAAAGAAGCCAAGCAAATGCTGAAACGTATACAAAACCAACAGACACACAGTGCCACATTGTCTTCTCATTGTCTTGTCGCAAGTTGAATGCCAATGGGGCTTTAAGGGGAGATTCCCAGAAGAAGATTACCGCAGCTTTAGATTACTTTTCCTGATACTTTGTCGAGTGTTTTGAATGTCAAGCAGCAGAGACGAAGAAGATCAAAGTGTTGATCAAAACAAATTCCGTTTAAGTCTCCAAAGATAAACAATTCTTTCTGGAATAAAAAGCTTTTCACAGCAAAGCAGCCACACTCTCGCATGTGCATTCTTCTTTCTCTTATCTCTCCAGTCTCTGCTCTCTGCTAGTCTGGAAAGCTCGCCCGCTCTCATTACAGCTGAAAGCTAACCTTGAAGGGTATCGAATCTCACTCGCCATTCCATGTGCACACTCAGCCCTTCTAGATTCCGGGTGCGCGCTTTCACTCTTGTTTCTTGAGTCTTTTGATTTGCACATGTCCGCCCCAGAGGCAACTTTCACTGCCAACATGAGACAAGGCACAAGATACGCAAATGACGACGCCCTCCACGCATCATTCGCTGGACTCTCCATCATTGATGATGATTGGGCAGGGGGGCATGAGGCTTGCACAATATTTAATTAAGGTTCCAACCAGTTTGACAGCGCAGCGCATCTGCCTGCAAAGCAGCAGCAGCAGCTTTGGTGATCCGGGATTATGCAATCACATTGGAATGCAGTCAGCAGCAGAGTTGCCAAATACCAGATCTGGCCACAGACTGCTGCTGCGTTCCAATCGATTCCATGCGATGAGCACCGGACTCTGTTATGCAATCTCTCTCCCCATCGCCCCACTCCTCAACGTTGAAAGTGTGTCATCCATCTGCCCAGCCCCGAAAGACTTAGCCCCAGCTCCCACTCAAGAGATAATCATATGCGTGTGGCGTGCCACACTTTGGAGATAAACTTGCGCCTGCTGCCTGTTTCCGTTATGCAAGCTTTTGTTTTGAGGCGTGTCTGTCTCTCTCTCTCTCTCTCGGTCTGAGTGTATATGTGTGTGTCTTCCCATGTCGGCCCTTCCAGCGACATTGACACTTGCTTTGAGGGCCATTGATCAAAGCTCTTGAAGAGAAACGAAACTCTCTCCCACCATCTCTCACCACGTTTTCTATTTCTTTACGTGTGTCTCCTTCTTGAAGCTGTTTTCAATGTCAACAACATTGTCGACACAACAACAACAGAAACCTAATGGAAAAAAAACTAGCACAAAATACTCACAACGCAACTGGCAGTTTGCTTGGGTATTTTTCCACATCTATTATTGAATGGTATTTATTTTGCACTCGAACGTCCTTCAATTAAAATGCCTGACTGCATTTTTTTTGCCATGCTGTTGCTCTCAATATTCATGTGCTCTCGTTTGTCGTTGACATTCGCATTCAATCAAATCAACTGGAAGAGGGGGGCAGACGCCGTTTCAGAGGTGCTCGCTCTTGACAGGCGCTGGATTGGAAAGTACAGCTTTCGGGGGATACAGTTGGAAGGGTTTCATTTGAGCTCTGCACTGGGAAGGCTTAAACGTTTCGGGCTTAGGGATATGTACTTTGAGTTGTTTCTCTTTAGGGGGCTATGGGGCTATCATCATCTGAAAAAATGTAAACACAAAATAAACACACAACAAAAACGCCAAAATGCCTAACAATTTATTGCCCATAGAAATGTTAGTAATTCTTGAGTTGATTTCTTTTCGTTTTAGTTGAAAAATTTACTACTAATACTAATGCTACAAGTATTTATTGATTAGAATGAACTAATTATTGTATTATTTTACTATTATTTAGCAGCATGTAGCGCGCTTTTGAATTGTTGTTGAACTGTGAAAACTGCACCGCCAGGAAAAATGCACAACCCAATGAAAAAAAGAAGATCACAAATCACAAATCACAAAATGTACACAAAAAATATTAAACACAAAGTATCACACAAAAAAGTCTGATAGAGTAGAATACACACGCGACAAACGAAGTGAATGATTGAATACCCTGCAAATACCCTTGCCAAACGAAAGCTAACTGGAACTCTGCTTGCTCTCTCTCTCTCTCTCTCATCTCCATCTCTTTCATGTACCGCTAATCACCGCACCACCGACCGGCAGCTGCGCCAGCCAACAACTGCCAACGTCTCGAGGCGCCCCGTGCTGAGTGTGCGCCGGCGCATTATCAACACGCCAACGTCGGCGGCGGCAGCGGGAGCAGCAGCAGCAGCAGCAACGACCACGCAAATTGCAGAATTAACAACGACCTCCAAATACAATCGACTGCGCAGCAGGCCAGCAGCGGCAGCAACCACAATTCCAGCAGCAGCAGCCACAGCCGTCACAACTCCGGCAGCAACCGCTGCAACAGCTGCAGCCAGTGCCACTGCCAGCAGAGGCAGCAGCAATAGCAACGGTTATCTGAGCAAGCTTAAAGCCAAAAGCTCATCATCCGCAGAGACAGCTTCAGCGATCGCCAGCAGCAACAGCAACAGCAGCAGCAGCAATGACATCACACAAAAGCAGCATAAATTCCAGCCAGCGAGCTTTGCGCTGCGACGCCAATTCCAGACGCGTCGACTGACGACCTTTGCGCCGGGAGCGAGCAGCGGGGATGAGAGTGGTGAGTAGAGCAGCGCAGTGGCGACGGCCAGCAGCAGAAACTAAATACAGTGCCAGCGGGGGGCAGCAGCCTCAGCCTCGAGGTATATTAAAGAGAAGGTAAGGCAGTGGCCGCCGCTCTTACCTTCCATTTAATATGCGCACAGCTCTGGTGCCTCTGGTGTGGCCCATATCCGATGACAGAGGTGGCCAGAGGTGAAATGTGTACAACCAATGTCTCTCTCTCTCTTTTACTCCAACTGCACGCTCTGTGTTGGAAATGATAGATGTTTTTTTGTATACCGCAGCAACTGAGGTGCCGCGCACGCAGAACCCCCTCTTCAAGCGCCGCCTCACCCTGATATCCACCACACCACCGCCGGCCACACGCACCACCATTGTGCCACCGCTGACGGAGACCACCACAAATCTGTATGCCAACGAGGACGATGAGGATCAGGTGGCCAAGTCCAGCATCCACACGAGCCGCTTCAATCAGATCCCCTTCGAGAGTGTCGCCAGCAGTGGCAGCCCAGCCACCACCACCACGACCAGCATCAGCAGCACCACCACTAGCTCCACCACCCCAGCCACAGCACTGGCCCTCGGTCCGGGAATACGTGAGTGCCCTGCCCTACCCTTCTACTCTCCCTTTGATGATCCAATTTCTTCTCTGGTTTACAGGTCGCCAGCTAGTGCCACGCCCACGTCGGCCACAGTCCACCACAGTGGCCACGCCCTACTACTCAACTGGAAACCCTGACGCCGGACACTCAGCCCCGCCCCTATCGCGCCGCCAGCAGAGTCGCCGCCGGCCCCACAAGTACATCGAGGTGTACAGCCGCCCGCCCAGCAAGCCCGCCCTGATGACGGCCACGGCGAGCAGTCGACGCAGCGACTACCCGTCGGCCCTGGACTACGAGGAGGGCGGCCAGAGGCGACGCAGCAGCAAGTCCCAGTCCGCATTGCAATCCCAATCCCAATCCCAGTCAGAGCCGAAGGTAATCGTACATGGCAGGGGCATCATCGAGTGCCGGGCCCAGGGTAATTTTCCGCATCCCCTCAACTGCCGGAAATTCATTTCCTGCGCCCGGTTCGAGGAGACCGGCGGCATTGTGGGCTGGGAGTACACCTGCCCCAAGGGTCTCACCTATGATGGCAATGGTGGCATGTGCACCTGGTCGCCCTCGGATCAGGCTGTCTGCCGGGACTAGGTGGCAATGACTGAATATATACACGCACACACACACACCCGTACGCACACGGCACACAATTCACCACAATGCACCATTCACCACCCATGCCCCATCCCTAAGCGAATTTGACACCACTCCCATCTCTAATCCAGTTCCAGTTACTGTACCCATCGCCAATTGGTTTTCATTACCCATGCTGCCCCATGACACCACATGCTCCCCTCCCCCACCCCACATTCCACATGTTGTAAATGTTTTTATTCTAATTTGTGATTAGTTCTGCTGAGGATGATGAAAAGGATGATGGGAAGGAAGAAAGTGCACGACGATCATCGATGAGGATGTTGATGCAATTTTATGTTAATTATTTAAGCTTAGTGATATCTCGAGAATCTTTTTTTTGCGCCCTGCCAACTCAGCGAGTAAGCAAAATGTTGTCTATAGCTCATCGCGCATCGCTCATCGATCGCATCGCTCAATCATACGCATACCGATGTCTGCTATAATGCTACAAATATATTATAAAGGATAATATGCTTTCTGTATCAAATAAAAACATAAACCATATCTTGTAATCCAATATCCAAAACGAGTTTTCATTTTTGTGCATGTGGATCCAACAGTTCCGATGGGCCAGAGCAGGGGTCTTGAAGATATATGCAGACAGTAATTAATTAATTCGAGATAAACTAAATATGATTTGGGCAAAAATCGCATATTTTAAACATTGCTTTCATATTAATAAATATTTTTTCCAATTAAAAGCTATTAATCGAAGCCAAAAATAAAATGTATAGTGCCTCAGCCTCATCCTCAACCTCAACAAAAAACCTTGATATTGAATCAAAAAGTTGATAGTCTCTCTAAAAATTTAAATTTTTTATAAATTGTTACATTTGGCTCTTCAGTTCCAAGAGGTTGCCGACCCCTGGGCTAGGCTAGAGATTATTATAAGGTTCAGCAGAAATCATATCTGATTAGTAAATATTATAAACTCAGGTCCTATAGGTACTTAAATGCCCATGAAAATTATGAAACTCGAAGAATTTTATCGCCCGACTGCTGAAAGATATTGCAATGTTTCTTCTCGTTAAGGGAGAATTCTCAAATAAATAGTAAATAGTAGATCAATAGATGAATCAACCTGCTTTAGTTTGCTGTAAGATAATACCCAAAAGGGGTTTCAATATGATAATTCCCAGTAGTAGATCTCCCGATGGTAGATCTCCGAATAGTAGACAAAATATAGTTCCATATAAAAGTGCAATGATTTTTTATTGTTTAGTAAAAAACGAAGCGTAATCTAGGGATTCGATGAGGAAGGAAATTGCATGCTCTGATGGATGGTGTGGGGGTTCGTTCGCATGAGGGTTGTGCGATCCGGCGCCTGGTAGTTGCCGGATTGGATGTATGTTGGAAGTACCCATGTCTCTACTGGCGGAGTCCCTGGCGCTGGCTCTGGCTCTGGCCCTGGCTGGACTGCCTCCAGGCCTCATGGACGGCATGGTAGCCGCTCTGGGTCTGGGCGGGAGTGCTGCGGCCGAAGGGGCTCTTGGAGTTCACCTGGAGCATGTAGTCACCCTCGACATCGTAGTCGGTGGCGATGCCCATGTAGGCGCGCTTGCCATAGCCATTGTTCTGCTTGTACTCCTTGTAGGAGCTGGCGGCGACGGCGGGGAAGTTGCGCTCGTTGCCAGGGCGGACGGACTCGGCGAAGTAGCGGGTGGCGCGCATGGAGGCCTCCACGACGTTGTCGGCGCCGGGCACACCGGTCGATGGTCCGTTGGGGTAGAAGTCGACATTGGCCAGGCGGGCAGGGGTGCCCATGCCGTAGGCGGAGGTGTGGATGGCATCGACAAAGTCAGCATCGCCACGGGCCAGGCCGGTGAGCTTCTCCTCGGGCTTGCCGTAGATCTTGGCGGGGTCCAGGCCGGTGATGCGGCGCAGCTTGTGGCCGGTCTGGCGGGTGAACTGGCGACCGGCGATGCCGGCAACATGGGCAGCGGGTCCCTGGCCAATCAGATGGATGATCTCCTGGGGCACATTGACGGCGTTGGTCAGCTCCACGAGGCGGTTGCCGATCAGCTGGCCGAGACGCTCCACATTGAGGGTGGCGAACTGCTCAAAGTCCTCGATGGCATCGCCCAGATTGATCACGATCAGGTCTCCGGTCTTGGTGTCGTCCTGCTCCTGGCCCTGCTTGCGGCGCTGCTGCTGCTCCTCCTCGCTGCTGGACTTCTGCTTCTCCTCGCTGCTCGACTGCTGGCCGGGATAGGGCTGGAGGTTGTACCGCTGCTGGTAGGCCCTCACCAGCTTGCTGGTCGCCTTGCGCACCTGCGACGAGCTCTGGGGCAGACCCTGGATGAAAATGGTCACCTCATCGTCGCCAAAGTTGGGCTGGCGCTTCACAGTCTGCACGAGATTGTTCAGGTTGAACTCGACCTTCTGGCCGCGCTCGCCCACAATGAAGCCCTTGATCTGGCTGGGCTCCGGGGTGTAGTCGGGCGTGAACACGTTGTTGAACTGGGAAAGATGATCTACAGAGGGCGGGACGGCAATCGGAAGTCAGCAGGGGGACTGGGAACGGATAGGTTGGGGATTGAGTACTTACAGAGCTTGTCCAGGAGAGTGGCACCCTCCTCGAGGCTCATCTCCTGCAGCTTGCGAAGGTTCACCTGCTTCAGCGAAGGCAGCTCCTCGATCTCACGAGGACTCACCCAGTTGCTGGGCTCGTCGATGCTGCTCAGCGAGTTGGAGCGGCGGCTGGAGGAGGAGCCCGTGTTCGAGTTGGCCATCGACGCTGCCACCAGGCAGGCCATCAGGCAGAGAGTGCGCAGAGGATTCATTGTGATCGGTAGAGACTCGGATTGGATGATGTACCAAGTTGTACTGCATAATTCTCCAGCGGCTGCTTTGCCTTTTATAGCCCACGGAAAGCGGGAAGCGAAGCTCGTCATTCCCACACGTGCCACGGATCGAACGGCACCGAACGGAAGCAGCGATCGATCGATCGATTGAGCGGATCAGCAGAAATTCTAGAACCGATTTGTGCAATTTTCTTTTTTTGTTTCAGTTTTCGAGTATTTTTTCCACATATATATTTTTGTATATATTTTCCGCTTTATCAGTTTCTGCGGGCATTGGGATTGCCGGCGTCAGCAGTCGTCGTCGTCGTCGTCGGCTCGATTCTTGATGATGATGCGGCTTGTGTCTCTCTGTCTCTGCCACTTTCTGCTCTACTCAAGAATTGGGCAACTTCATGGGAAACTTACGTAACTGTAGCCGCGATCCAGCGGCAGCGATCGGGTTTCATATGGGGGAAAAGTGCATGAGATAATCTCATGATCGATCGGGTTGAACGACCCTCACCGCTTGATAGAATGCTGCAGGAATGCTCTGAGCAAGATATAACAGAAAGATTGTATATTATTGGCACTTCATTTCATGAATCTAATGATGGACTTGCTGCTGCCCAAAAGATTTACCATGGGCGATCAACAAGGAGATCCCAAACCACATGCGGCGCATTCCCTTTGTTCTGAAATTCTCCCAAAATGTTCCCTTTGTTCTGAAACTCTCCCAAAATGTTTCCTTCTGCTCTGAAACTCTCCCGAATTTGTTCCTTAAAGATAAAAGACCGAAACCCATTGGGAATGGCAGCTCTCCAAGTTCAATCCAAATTAAGTTCTGCCTCATATCCGCAGCAAGGTAGTTGCAATTCCCTTTCCTATATTCTCTTCTGCATGATGTGCGGAAAAGGTCTCATATTTCCGTTCAAAGTGAAAGTCTTCAGTATCAAAGAGAATGTACGGATAATTCATGAATGAATTCTTAGAGTTCTGAGTGGGAGCAGTTTGCCCTCCCTTAACCTTGAGCAGCTCTGCCCCTGAAGTGAGATTTTTCTCGCTCATTGTAACCCTTGAAATGCCATCTACCTATGCTGAATCTACTTGCCATAGCCTCTTGTCGATAAATCTGCATGTTATTTGTGCCTCAAATATTCAAAATTGAAATTCAAAGGCAAACAGAGACGCGGGATAAATGTGCCCCAGAAAAGGGGATTCATGCACAGATCATACGCTCAAAAGTGGACTTGGCCGTAGAATAAGTATATGCAAGGCCTTTAGGATTCGCAATCAGTTGGGGGCTACAATGTGATTACAAATTAATATGTGATTAATTATGGCACTGGCCTGCACTATCGTCGTCAGGTGCCAAGTCATCAGTAGCCATAGCCTATAGCCGTATGCGTGCATATATTCGTAGTCGTTTGATCATCAGTTTGTTCCCATGATTGAGAATCCCTTACGCAGCAGAAACCCCAATCAGAGCAGAGCAGAGCAGAGCTCACTGCACTGCACTGCAGCGAAATGCCTGACGCGGCAGAAAGGTGCAAAATTGGAAATGGAAAATGCAATACGAAAATATGAAAATATGTATTATCAATTCGATTGATAAGCAGAAACCGCTGGGGCTATATAAACTGAGGGCCGGGCAACGGTAGGACAGTTCCACTCATCGGCTTGCAGCTTAAGTGTTGAAGTCGTAGTCGAAGTCGAAAAGCCGCCCTATACCCGGACACCGAACACCACCCAGCACCACCACCATGAATCCCATGAGAGTGCTCAGCATGCTGGCCCTCCTGGCCGTCGCCGTTATGGGCAAGCCGGGCAGCAGCCATATGGACAACTCTGTCAGCCAGGCCCTCAAGCCGTCGCAGTGGCTGTCCGCCTCCGCCTTGGAGGCCATTCCCGCTGCCGATGACCTGACCGTCGAGCGTCTCGAGAACATGTCCCTGGAGAAGGGAGCCGAGCTCCTGCAGCAGATCTGTAAGTACATTAAAATCCCCCCTTTTTTGTTGATTTTAGAATTAAAATTGATTTTCGTTTGCTGCTCGTAGACCATCTGTCGCAGATCAACCACAACGTGGAGCCAAACTTTGTGCCCAGCGCCAGCAACATTCAGGTTTATGTGCCCAAGCGCAATGGCGAGAAGATCGTGGCGCCCCTGAGCGAGATGATCCAGCGTCTGAAGCAGAAGCAGAACTTTGGCGACGATGAGGTGACCATCATCGTTACCGGCCTGCCCTCGACCACGGAGACGGTGAAGAAGGCCAACCGCAAGCTGGTCCAGGCCTACATGCAGCGCTACAACCTGCAGCAGCAGCGCCAGCACGGCAACGGACGCGACTACGACGACAGCAACGAGAAGAAGGGACAGCGCACATCCAGCGAGGAGAACTCCAGCGAGGAGGCCAAGAATGCCAAGACCCAGAGCGGTGACATCATTGTGCGTTAGATCTCCAGATCGCCAGTGCAATCCGCTAATAAACAATTCTGTCCTCGTTTCAGGTGATCGACTTGGGCGCAACTCTGACCAACTACAAGCGTTATGCCATGCTCGACATTGAGAAGACCGGCGCCAAGATTGGCAAGTGGATCGTCCAGCTGGTCAGCGAGTGTGACATGCCCTTCGACACCATCCATCTGATCGGCCAGGGTGTGGGTGCCCATGTTGCTGGCGCCAGTGCCCAGGAATTCACCCGCCTCACCGGACACAAGCTGCGTCGCGTCACCGGTCTGGATCCCTCCAAGATTGTGGCCAAGACCCGTCACACCCTCACCGGCCTGGCCCGCGGCGACGCTGAGTTCGTCGATGCCATCCACACCTCCGTCTACGGCATGGGCACACCCGTGCGCAGCGCCGATGCCGACTTCTATCCCAATGGACCCGCCGCCGGAGTGCCCGGAGCCGAGAACGTGATCGAGGCGACCATGCGCGCCACCCGCTACTTCGCCGAGTCCGTCCGCCCAGGAAACGAGCGCAGCTTCCCCGCCGTGCCGGCCAACTCCCTGCAGCAGTACAAGCAGAACGATGGATTCGGCAAGCGCGCCTACATGGGCATCGATGCTGCCCACGACATCGAGGGCGACTACATCCTCCAGGTGAACGCCAAGAGCCCCTTCGGCCGCAATGCGCCCGCCCAGAAGCAGAGCAGCTACCACGGCGTCCACCAAGCGTGGAAGAACGACAACAAGGACTACGACTAAAGTGCCCCCCCACCACCACCCCCCAATGGATGAGCAAACGGATGGACTTCCCTTTTAGCATTCTCTAGACCCTAAGCTAAAACCCATAATTGGCATTTTTCTCAACGCTTATAACGAGCCACTCGCAAACAAATTCAAATCGCAAATAAACGCTAAAGACTCCTGTTGACAAGGAGCTTAAAACGTATCTGAACGTCTATGAAATGTGCCTCAAGGGAATAGCTTTGAGCAGATCTTGACTCGGGGATTACGCTCCAAAAGAAAGCACAACGCTTGGGCCTTGGGCCTTTCCCACTTCAAAAAGAAACACTAAGAAATGTTCCCCATGGATTGGTTTTTGTAAACTTAGATTTATTTCATTTGTTGTCTATGTGTGGTGTGTGGGGTGTGAGGTGTTGGGTGTACGGGTGTCCGGGTGTTCTGCAGCTCCATCGATTGCATTGCCTTGGCTAGCAAAAGAAGATCTTTGGCGTGGTTTATGGTTTGGGGATTGGGGTTTTCTGTGGGCTAACAATATGCCATATGATGCTCAACCTTGAAGCAATAATAACAACTAGAAATACAGCCAAGAGTTAGGATCAGAGCGTAGCCATGAACTTATGCTATTTATGTTGCTTGAGTTTGGTTTAGTTTTAGCTTTAGTTTTAGTTTTAGTTAGTTCTTTTAAGTGCACATTCCGAATTGTTAGAAATATTATTTCTAATAGGTTTTTGTGTTTGTTTTTGTTGCAGTTTTATTTGTTTGGTAGCTCTAGCAGATCAATGCAAAACGAAAATATGTTGGGGCCAAGGCAGCGGCGGCCGGCCTTAAAAAACATTTCGTAAAAGCGCAGGCCAAAGTGTCTTAAATGTTAGCTACAGTCTTTCTTAAGATTTAGCCCACCCCAAAAACCTCTATATACATGTACATGTTCCCCCCATTATACATATGTGTAGGTGTATATATTTCTCTATATATGCATGGTATATTTTCATATCGGTATATACACTATTTAATCGCTTGTTTAACAATTCATTTTGATTTTTTATGTATTTTAGAACAATTTCATTGTTTTTTTTTCTCCTCTCCATTTCTGTGATTAGAGTTTAATGTGTGTGGAAGCAGCTTTTCTTTTTGGGGGGGTTTCCCCCCCTGGGAAACGAATATATATATATTTAATTTAATTTAATTTAATTATTCTCCCAGCTACAATAGCATGTTTAATATAGTATATCTATAGCTAGGTATGTATATATTTGGTTTAGTTTATTCATTGGATTTATCATACTATTTTGTTTATTCAATTGAATTACAGTAGCTTGTGAGGCCGAGAACTAAAGCACGTGGCATTTTGCCATTTATTTAAAATGTTTATCAAACTTGTATGTATATCGAATATATCGACAATCGATAATCGATTATCCTTTGGTGCGCTCTACAGTGCAAAATATTTGCTCAATTATAAAATTGTTTCACAGTTTGTTGAATCATTCGAACAACAAAACAAAACAACAAAACTAACAACGAAACAAAAAACTAACAACGCGTCAGAGTCGGAAAGCCTATATATAGTCGAGTAGTACAGTCAAGTCTGCGTACGACTATGAGAGAACCGTTCCTCCATGCAATCTGGTTGGGAATCTGAGATCTGAGCTCTCAGAATCGTGGCACGGACAAACTAAATAGTAGAACCCAAGATCTGAGCAGAAACGGATCTCAGCAAAACGGAATCGTCAGAGCTTAAAGCAAAACGTTGGTTGGCTTTTGTTTTGTTTTGTTCTCTATGTAAATTGATTGGATCCATCCGAAAGATGGCTGTGATGGCATTTAACTAGGCAGAAATTGAAAACGGGTTTTTGTTTTTTGTTTGTTGGTAGCTTCAGCAAATTCATGAATAATTATACGTTCGTTATTGGTAAATCCTTACAATTTCCGTTCAATTGAATTTGGTATCACAGCAATATATTTGTTTTTTTTTTAGTTTAGTTTAGTTTAGTTTAGTTAATATATAGTTAAGTTGGTGTATATAATATATATATTCTAGATATTTGTGGCGTTGTGGTGTGGTGTGGTGTGGTAGTATCGTGTGTCGTTATCGGGTGTGGTGATTCGGAAAAGCAAACCAAATCAGATATTGGAAAGCGCTCGACTCGTCTCTGAAGCACGCAGGAAACCGAAATGAAATCAAACTGTATGCACTCGTTAACTGTAACTAGTGGTAAGCTCTAATAACAATCCGAGATCAAACCGCAATGTGGCAACAACCTATGTGGTAAGTGTTTGTACTCTCAAATACGCTTGATGGTGGGACCTGTAAAAAATACCGATACTTTGCGCTTAAATCTCTCCATTGTGGGCTCGTGATCCTCC
This sequence comes from Drosophila ambigua, assembly GCA_018150905.1. Taxonomy (NCBI): domain Eukaryota; kingdom Metazoa; phylum Arthropoda; class Insecta; order Diptera; family Drosophilidae; genus Drosophila; species Drosophila ambigua. Next base: position 884,947 of record JAECWS010000151.1, on the reverse strand, counting down.
TCATCGTCATCGTCGTCATCATCAAACACCACTGTCGGTGGCGGCGGACGATGTTGTGGATGGCCAACGGGATGCAGGCGACTGGGTCGTGGTTTCTGGCCAAAGATAATGGTGCGTGTAAATCGCACTCGTGCCTCCTCCTCCGCTTCGGCAGCCGCTTCCGCTTCGGCATCGTTCTCATCGCCACCAGCAGCGCCGCCGCCATCCGATTCGCTGAAACCGGGGTTAAGTATTATATTCGGTATAAGCTCAATGCTGTCCCAACCATCTTGCAGTTCTTCAAGCCACAACAGCAGATGGGTTCAAGAATCATGAAGAATATATTTGTATATATTTATATATAGAGATAGACAGAGATATAGAAAGAGAAAGAGAGAGAGAGAGAGAAACAAATACATTTATTAGACAAATTTATGATAATTGTTCTGTACTTTACCTCTGCTTTTTTATGCATATATTTTTTTGTTTTTAGGGGAATATATTTTAAGGCAGTTTTGTTTTAGCGTGTTGTTATTTTGTTTTTGTGTGTGGTTTTGGGTACGCGTATATACGTGTGTTGTGTGCAACAGTTAAGCAAAAGTTAAAGCTCGAGGAATAAACTTTAAGCTCAAGGTTGCACCATGGGCATTCCTTCCTATCGTGGGAGAGCATTCAAGAACGAGAACAACGAGTATTCAATCATTTTGTTTACCCATGGAGTGGAATGCCCATCGTGCGACAGCAGCTCAGCAACAACTTTTGACTAGAGTATATTGTAGGTATATATTGTATATAGTATCTGTATAGTAGGGGTATCCAGTGTCTATATGTTTGTGTGTTGTGTGCAGTTTCTATGGCGTGTCTTGTGTGTGTGTGTGTGTGTGTGTGTGTGTGTAACGAACATATATCAAACACTCAACAAAACATTTATACATTCTTTTTGGTGGTTTTTGGCTCTTGTTTGTTTTTTAATTTTCCATTAAAACGCTTAATGTTCGTGCTTGGTTTTTAAATGCAAATAACATAATAATATATTCAGTAAATTACATAAACGGTTACAACATTGATAAAGCGGTTTTTGATTATATATTTTATATATTGTTTTTTCTTCTAGGCATTTTACAATATTAATTAAGAAATAGTTTACTAGTTTTCTTTTGTTTTGGGGGTATATCTTTGGTTATCCCTTTCTAGCCGTTGTTTGATGCTTCAAAATTTGTTTACTTCAAAACTTCAAAAGAGTGTTTAGAGTTTTTCGGTCTCTTATTTTGTTGGATCGATTGCTTGCTACAAGTGCGCTGGCTATCACAGTTAAAGTGCTTAAAGCTTTGATTTCTTTTGGTCTACGATTGCAATTCTTTTATTTCTTTTGCTTTTTGATTTAAGGGGAAAGTTGCACTTTTGTTGGCTTAAAGCTATAGCAGGGTACGGGATATCTGAGTTGCATATATAAAGATTTGTTCAACGATGTAATTTTGCATGAATCGGGATGAATTATTGAGCTAATTTTATTTTTCTACTGTCTGGAATATTTGTTCAGCTAACTACATATTGTATATGGCGGAAAACAGCTTGAAAGAGCACTTTTTATTATGGAATAAAAAGCAACACCGACTGAGGGGTGCTGCCGCATTACGCGCAACACCGAATTGGGAGAATGGCGTTGCTGTAAAGCTAATCTACTATTAATATATCAGAGCTGTATTTGAAATAAAACTATTTTCATACAATAGAAGCAATTAATGGCATAACAAAAAGAATATTTTTAAAAGAATTTCCACTATCTTGAGCAATGTCCCTCAAAAGGGAAAAACTTTCAAATTAGGAGTCTGAGTGAGGGATTCATTCCTCTTCACAACACTCATTTGTTTACTCATTACTTTGCAACACTGGTTCGTTATTTTAGTGTGCTTCATGGCAGACCCCGAAATTGAAATGAATGGAATTTAACTGATGAAAAAATCTTTATATACGAGCGAACGTATTGTATAGTATGTGGATAGCATACTACGGTATATGGTATTTGTATTTACAGATTATATAGGGGGGCGGGCATTGGTACTAAAGCTATATACATATCATGACTTACAGCTAATAAACAACAATCGACAATAAAGCAAACAATTGTTTCGGGGGCCGTTACCAGACATACATACGGGTATGTATGCATATGTATGCAGTTCGATTAATGTAGATAGACACTCATACAACACGCAAATTATAACTGAATGGAACATCGAACAGCAATTGCAGCAATATCAACAATAACAATAGCAACAACAATAACAGCAAATAGCAATAGCAATATATGTAGCAATAGCCAAAGCAATGAGAACAACAATGCGTGAAAGTAAACAAAAGGGAGACACATACATAACTGAACTCAAGAGTTAGCTAAGCAACCCAAACATTATAGAACACTTAGATGACGCATCTCATTCGCATCGTGACATAGGTTTTTGGTGCCCGCGTCATCTATGTGGTTCTAGAATCCTTGCTAAAACTCAAGAAAAATTAAATCAAACAAAAATGGTTCTAGTAGATTGCATTGCCCAACACTGGCAGACACAAAAGACAGGAACACAGGAACGGTAACAGGCATTCGCTGCACAGCACTGGCAAGCCACACACAAAACGTGAAATCTTTTTTGGATTTTTGATTAATTTTGATTGTTTGTTTGGTTGGAGTTTTTCTTTGGAGTTGTTATTTTTTGGTTTTTTTTTTTGTGAGTTAATTCGACTTAGTCTGTACCCATTTGCGATGCTTGGTAGCACTCCTTGGAGAGCACAATGCAGAGTCCAATGGCTAATATCACAAGTGTTCCGAGCACTATACTGACGGCCACTATCCAAATGCGTGGATCAAAATTGTCTAAGTCGGGTTTAATAAGGCGTATGAGATCTGAACACGCGCAGCAAGAGAGATATATATAGAGAGAAAGAGAGATATATAGAGAGAGAGAGACACACGCACACACATCGAGCACTCCCGAAAGGGAGACGGAGTGAGAGAGTGAGAGGGGGGAGAGAGAGCAAAAAAGAGACATAGATGGACAACAAAAATAATTACAAAATATACATGTACTAAAACAATGATCTATACGATAACGATTACGTTTACGTTTACGATTACAATTTAAGGTTAAGTCAATCGATAATACACGATAACACTAGAGTTGCGGGGCGACGGCAGCCAGGGCTGCAACTAGTGGCTGCTGGTGGCAGCTCTGGCCGCATCCAACTACCCACAACAACAACGAAAAAATCCAAGTAAAGTTTACACATTGAAAAAAGTTAGTAGATATGGTTTATGGAAAGATTATCCAACACAAAAAACAAAAGGGAAAGGAAAGGTACAATCAGACCCTAGAACCTATGATAGCCTATGGATAATGCCTATCCTAAGATACAGATCGCCTAACTATCGTATGAGAGTTGTCTGTGAGTTGCGATGTATGTGGACCTCCACTGGGAGTACTCACCCTCTTCTTTGGTCTCCGGCAGGGTGGTGACATTGGTGGTTACCACCACGCCGCTGCCCAGCTCATTGTTGGCCCATATCCGGAACTCATAGGTGGTGTTTGGCGCCAAACGATACACCTCCATTTGACGCTGAATCAATGGAATTTTGGCTTTGGTATTTGTTGTGATTAAATGATGGGCACCACACAAAATACTGACCACATTGAATGCTATATTGATGGGATCCATGCGGATCCAGGCGTGCTCGAAGCTGGCATTTGCCGGCGGCTGGCTGTACGAGACATTGCGGTATTCGGCCGTGAAGCTGCGCACGGGATAGCCGCCCGACTGCGTTTTGTTGAAGCGCCAGATGAGAAAACCCAGTATGGTGGATGCCTTGAAGTACAGCTGCGTCACGGGGCCGGGCACAGTGCGCACCGTGAGCTTTGTGCGCTGGTATGCCTGATACTTCAGCTCCTCCTCCAGCTCCTGCTGCTGCTGCTCTTTGGGTTGCGTTGTGGTTGCGGCTGCGGTTTCCGCCTCTGGCAGCTGCTGCTGCTCCTCCTCCACCTCATTCTCCTCATTCTCCAGTCGCGGTGAGGTAGTTGTCGCTGGGCTTGTGGCTGTTGCTCTTGTCGTTGTGGTTGTGGCAAAGCAAACATAAATGCCAGCATCCGATGTGCTCACATTTCGCAGCACCAAGAGGCGACCCGTCTGGGGGGAAACAAAGGAGTAAATTCTGGAGGTAGATTCTGGAGTTGTTGGGAGAGGTGCGACACTGTCCCACTTACCTGGACTATTGTGCTGTTGCTGCCATGTTCTTTCACCCACATGACGTTGCCCTGGGCGATGCAGGGTATGCTGACATTGCCGCCCTTGTCCGTTGCGTATTCGTTGTATTTAATCGTGGAGCTGAGCACCGTGAGCACTGCAAAACAAACAAGAAAAACAGGGAAAGGGATAAAGGACAATCGGAGGTGAAGTGAACTCGGTTCAAGCGCTCGCCCACCATATCTCAGATAGATCTTAGATCTGGCCCCCACTTGGATTAATTGCCTCTGATAGACGCGAGAGACGAACGAACCCACGGCGTGAGGGAGCTCACTGCAGTGCCTGCTGCGATGTCCGCCGACTGGCTAGAGCGCTGTCTGGGCGGATACTTTCAGTTGCTTGGCCTGCGATGCAGCTACTCCAGTCGCCGTGTGGGGCGCCTGCTGAGCAGCCTCTACCTGGTGCTGGTGATCATTGATTTGCTGGTGCAGATGCGCAACTATGGCAATGGCGAGGAGCCTATGGTCGATCGCGCGCTCTTCTTTCCCAAGGCCATTCAGGCCGTCAATATGTTCTACAAGCTGGTCCATGCACTGATCGCCCTCTTTGCCCTGCTCGGCTGCCAGCGGCAGCGCCGCCTCTTGCAACAGCTGCCGCCGACGCATGCCACGTCGGTCCTCTATCGACTAGTGGTCCTGGAACTGCTGATGGTTGTGTACGCCCTGACGATTGCCTTTACCGATGCCCTGAGCAGCGGACAGATTCTCGAGAACCTGCGCTATGTCTTCAGCTCTCAGGCGGTGCGCGCCCGCTATTTGCAGATGTTCCTGCTGGTCGGCCGGCTCCAGGCGCAGCTGGAGCAACTGCAGCGCCAGCTGATCGATTGCTCTCTGGAGGACTACCAGCAGCTGCGCTCTGCGTATGCCCACCTGGCGCAGTTGTGCCGATCTCTGTCGCAGCTCTATGGCCCGTCGCTGCTGCTGCTGAATGTCCTCGTTCTGGGCGACTTCCTCATCGGCTGCAACGTTTACTTCATGGTGGAGCATATGGAGGCAGTGCCGGCCACATGGATGGTCTTCTGGCAGGCCGTCTACATTGTGGTGCCCACTCTCGTAAAGATCTGGACACTGTGCGCCGTCTGTGATCGTTTTGCGGCCGGGGTAAGTGTCCTCCGATCGTTGAATGAATTCAACGTTCCAACGGAATACACAGAGAATTCTTGCTTACAGTCGAAAATACTGCGACAGCAACTGAGCGAAAAGCGCGGCAGTACGTCCCAGGAGCGCAGCCAAATCGAAGAGTTTGCCTTGCAAATCATGCAGGATGCCCTGCAGTTTAATGTCTGTGGCATCTACCATCTGAATCTGCGAACTCTGGCGGCGGTAGGACACGCAACGCACGCAAATAAAAGGCACTCAAATGAACTCCTCTCCTCTCGTCTCGTCCCGTCTCCTTGCAGATGTTCTTCTTTATATTGGAGGTACTGGTCATATTTCTGCAATTTGTGTCCCTCATTCATTGAGTGAATAAATCATGAAACGAAGAAGGAAAATAGGGCAAAAAAAGAAAAAACTCGAACATGATTTTCCTTGGTTGGGGGTGGGCGGAGGGGCGCAAACAGGGGCAAAAAGGCTTCAATTTCTGGCTGTTGCAGAAAATGTTGCCACGACATGCGATGCGCGAAGGTCAGAAGGCGGCATACAAAAAGCACGCATACACAACACAGGAGGAAGCCAGTCCACTCGCCATGCCACCCCACCGCCATATCCTTGCAGGAGAGTGATTTACTTTTCATCAAAAGCAGCAACTGCTTTCCATAGGCTTTCCCAAGGTTTTATTTAAGCGATGAAGCCAAATGATTCCTTTTTCAGCGAAATATTGCACTTTTTATATCATGCCGATTACGATACGCATTTTGTGACTGCAGCAAGGGATCAGAAGGCTCAGGAATACCCATGAATGATCCATCGATCCCTCCCAATCGATAATTATCGATTAATGCTGAATTATGTGCATATTTCGATATCGATTTTGAACCTATCTCGCATTATGCATTCCATTATCGCATATCCTTTCTTGCTCTTCATTTGGCATCTACTTTATGGCAAAATCAATGCCTAAACCGAAATAAAGATGGCCAAAAATGCGTCACCGCAGACAATGGACGAGCTAATTGATGGACAACCAGCCAGCCACTGAATGAGCACAGCGACTGAGCGAGTGAGTGATTGAACAAGCCAGTGATTGAATGAGTGAGTGGGCAACTCACTGAACGAACGAATGTCGGACACATCCTGCCTTAGACTTCATTCGATTGGGTGGGGTTGGGGGCGGGAGGGTATTCCGTGTTTCAAATCAATTAACTGACGTCAGCACATGGATATGGATGGACGACAGGACGGATGAAGGGGACACACAGAGGCAGAGACAGCCTTACATCATTCTCATCCTGCCGCCCCTTCAAGTGGTGTGCTCTGGCCCCCACTTCCGGGCCGAAAAGCACAAACTTTTGGCCAATCGCTTATCAAAATTATGGATGAACGAAAGAACAGAAGCAACTGGCACGAACATTGAAGGTCACACACATATTTTCATTGCCAAATTATTAAATATAAGTAAGCATCATTATAATATGATGCCTCGCTGTTTTATTTTTGATTTTTACGTGAAAGTGCAGATCCCAAAACGCTACAGGGAAACCAGACTTCCATTTAATTCGTATGCCCCAAATGATAGCCATAGCCATAGCTCCAGCTCCTGCTCCTTCTCTATCCATTTCCTTTAGGGGATGCTGCCTTTCTTTTCAGCTCTTGAATAATTAAGGTCCTGCAAGCCTGCCAGGCCGCCAGAGGAGCTTAAGGAGCCAAATTTGTTGGTGGACATATCCACCTTTCAGGACAACAAGCAAATAATATGCAAATAAGCATAAAGGCATCCCTGAAATAGGACCCTGCTGGGAGATCGAATCCAATAGGTCTTCAAGGCAAAAACTTTGCCTGAGAAAGCTGCTGAGAAAACTTTTCAAGTGCTTACACGCATAGTTTTTCCCGCATAGTGGCCCCCATGTGAGTATCCCTCTCGAAAATTATACAACTTTAGAGTGGGCAACTTTCACTGTTGCTTACAGCATGCACCCGAATCAAGAGCACTTCAATCGCCATTCAATTCGAACTTTAATCAATTTTCTGGGCCTTAAGCAATGTTCTCAGCATATTTTCCCATCCAAAATCAAATCTTAGAAACAATTTACCCTTCGATTCATGGATAAAACTATTGCTGCAAGTACTCATGTACCCAGAGTGCTACCCTGTGGCATGGTTTTTGTCAATTTTGAGTTGAAATTGTTTGCAATATTTATGAGTCCCCCTAGAACGCCCCACGTTGATTCGTTGTCGCATTTGTCGTGTGTCAGCCACAAGCGACCGTAAAACCCCACCAGCAAGCGTCCACACATATGCGATTATATGGTAGGGGCATGTAGGGGAGGAGTGCGACTCTATGTAAAAACTATAATATAAACAGAGAGGGCCCTGACATTTTTATGGCGTTTAATAATGCATTTGTCTTGGAAGCATTGCTGGAATCGTCGTCCATCGATGCATCGAAGGGTTTGGGTGGGGGCGAATGTGGAACAACAAATGGCATTTGGGAAATGCAATTTTCATCCAGCGAGAACATTCAATTCCAATTCCAAAGACCATGAAGAACACACTCAAACAAATGCACGAAAAGTGTGCAAGATGTGCAATGCAAATTGAAATACCAATGAAAATAAATGTACAATAAATTCAGCATCCCACATTACCGTTTGGATGAACAAAAGAGCTTGGCCTCTAAATATTTCTTCAATCAAACGAAATTCTTGGGTTAAAAGAAACATTCCTTCGAGGGAAAATACGTGCCATGCCCCACAGACGACCACTCGAGTGGAAGGAAGCGAAACTCAAGCGACAACAAAAAGAGTCACTCAATGTTAATACTTTTCCTCTCTCTTTTATTTTATTTTTATTTTTATTTTTTGTTCGTGTCCAGTGGAAAAAGTGGCTTCAATGTCAAAAGTTTCACAGGCAACAAAATAGAAAAGCCGTCCAAAGAATTTTCCTGTGCAATTCCCCAGAACTCACTTTATTATTATTGCCCCAACGGGGCTCTTGGGCTCTTGGGGCAACAAAATAAAATGCCAGAATTAATTAAAATTCATAATTAGTTGCATTTTTGCCCCACGACTCAACTGCGGTGCAGTGTGGGGTCACGACAAGAGCTAATCCTCACAGCCTCTGGGCTGTGGACCATGGAGCACGCACAGTGGGAACAAAAGCATCAGCAACAGCGTATCCTTTCACTTATGGGGCATTTGTACAGCAACAGAATGACGTTGCTATTCTGTGGCAAAGGATCCTATTTCCATTCCAGATTAAAGCAGTTCCTGAAGCCATTTCTGCATTCAGTTTAATTCCTTCCATGCCATTTGCCACTCTTCCCCATATCCACTGTGCTTGTTTCACGTCAATTCTCATTTCGCAGTTTATTTGTTTTGCAAAAACTTGGGTCCTGGGCTGTGTTCTGGCTGGGTCCTGGCGGCAAGGATTAAGCCTGCAAGTACCATAATGAGTTGGCTCCGTCGTGTCGGCATTCAACCGCAGCTGTGTCTTCTCCCCTCCGGCGGGCACACACTTGTTGAACTTTTTGCTGTTTGTGTTGTGAGGATGGCGGGAATAATGGGAAATACATTTTCCGTGGCAGAGCCACTCTCGATCCGCATCCTTATCCGCAGTATCCAAGTGGAAAATCAATGCAAAAATCACATGATGCATGGACACGTGGGTGCTCCTTCGGTTGGGTGTTGGGTGTTGTGGGTTGCGGCTTGGCGGTTTCGGTGCTGGGGTGTGGAATGACACTTAACCTTTTCTCTTTTTGGCATTGACATTGAGAGTTTCCGTCGCCGTCGCCGATGCCGACGCCTTCTCTTTGTCAACAGTGCCCCACATCTGCCCCAGGCAGGCGGCCGCACTTTCTGCTGCATGAACCATGCACCATTCGATGTGTACCCAGCCCCCTTTGGGGCTTTTGGGTCACAAACCCCTCTTGTTATCCTGTGAAGATCTTTCCAGATCTTTCATCATGTTCACGTGCGACTGGCACGGAATCGCCTTAAAAATTTCCCATAAGCGATAGGATACATTCGGCTTCAACTCTTTTGACAAGTGTGGACAAGTGTATTCCATGACTCGACCTTGCCCTTGCTTTCTGGCCTTCTGCCACCTACATACACACACATTCTGTTGGTGCCACGCTGCCACACTCTGGTCCTCTGAGGTGTGTCTGTGTGTGGCAGAGTAACTAAAAATAGTTGCATTTGTTATCCTTTGTTTGGGGACTTGGGCTCTCAGCGCGCACAAGGCAGAGTGTCGAAACCGCAGAATGGTTCAACAAAAAGGTGCAACGAAATTTGATTAGTTCCTGCAGCCTGCAGGTGGGGGGTGGATGTGTTTCCTTGGGTTATCCTCCAATTAAAAAGTCCCACGCTTTAAGCCACTAATTGTTGATTCCAGCCCAGACTTGGCTAAGAAAATCAACTTCCCTGAAACAAAAAAAGAGAAAAATTCCGAATTTTCCCGCTTCTTTTGTTTTAATTAAAAGCAAACATTTTGTTTCAAGAGAGACAGAGAGAGAGAGACAGGCCATAAGATAATGAGAGTTTGGCCAAGTTAACTAACCAAGAAGCCATCTCTTCTACGTCCACCCTCTAATTCCCCACTCTATGTCCGCAGCCCTTGCAACAATACCAAGAAATGGTGGAACGTGGCTTCAACAATTCAAGGATTTATACGCAATTTGCATGCAAATCAGGTTGGTTACGGCCCCAAAGTGGGAGGCCAGGATTAAGGCACTTTGACTGAGATTTATTGTCCAGAAAGAACGGCGGCAGTGGACATGGCTACACACACGATGGACTGGCAGGCTCCAGTTGTAGTTGGACTCTTGGTAAATCCACGGCAAATAAAATGGCAAATTCCGAAGCTTTAATCGAATTGGAAACACCCTAAAATGGCAATCAAAAAGCCTACAGAGGATTCTTTGTCAGGCATAATAATAATATTCTGCACATGGAACTTCAATAATTATTTACTCTATTTGAATGATAAGTGCAAACATTTATGGATGTTTTTATTTTTAGAAGCATTATTAAATGTTTTGATGTGACATACATATGTATATGTTATATAGGATATCATTAAAGATCTTCCTCAGCTAACAATGGAACATACAGCAACATACGTACATCAACAGCGATGATAACTTTATTTTTCACAATTTTAATAACATTTTTCCTTAGTCTCTGGCAAAGTTGTTCCCCATTAATACCCAAAATCTTCATCAATTTATTATCATTCCCCAGGGGAATACGAATACCCCAGGCACACAGGCCCCACGTCTGAAGGATGGAAGCGAAAGGCGATTAAAGCCGAAACCCAGAGCCAAATATGGGGGCCACATGGACATTAATTATGAGCAAGGAAATGAAAAGATAAATGAATGACCGAGCCCCAAGAGCACAATCTCCCTTGGTCCACCACTCCGCTAGACATCCAACCAGCAATCAGTTGGTGCATGGGTCCTGCCGGGGGGTTATATAAAAATATATTGTATGTCCTTACCTTGGGTGAAAAATAATAGATTGAACGATGACAACGTTAGCACGGAGCTGGACGTGGACGACATGCTTCCATATTACGCTTTACATAAGCGTTGGTGTTCCCGTTACCGTGCCGTTCCCGTTTCCGCTGTGTTACGTTTGTCCGCCCGTCGTTTGCCCTTACTTTATCGTTGCACGCACCAGTCTGCCGTCTGCTGCCGCCGCTCCTCCGCTCTGCAGGACTCGGCGCTCTCTCCACTCCTCCGCTCTCAGACAAAGCCGGCTTACCAACAAAAACAACAACAACAACAGTAATAAACAACAAAAAAAGAGTAAAAGGGAAAAACAGAGCACAAAAAAAAAAAAGAGAACGTAACGGAAATGAAACAACAACAGAAAAGTAACGGCGACGCCGCCGCCAAAGGCAGTTTGTGCTCTCCTCTCCTTCACCACCTTCCTCTCTTCTTAGCCTGGTTCTTTCACAGTTTCTCGGTTTGTTGTTGCCGCTGTGACTCCTTTTGACGTAACTCCTCCGCAATGCCGCTCCGCCTCACTCTCTCTTGATGGCACTCTTTTAGATGATATCTGCACTAAAACTATTGTTCTACGACTCTCTTTTTATGGCAAAAAAAAGCACGCACACGTTAGATTACTCTGCTTAACTACATTTAATTTGTTGCAAATCGAAGTGAGAGTGCGGGGAGTCACACTCTGGTGCGCGACGGTCGTTCTCTTTGTTACAGTTAAAGGTCACAATACAGGGACAACAAAATAATAAACTAAGCCACAGATACGAAAATACAGCAACTGTTTCTGTCTGTTGGTTAATAAATACGTTAATACGCTAGAACACGACCGTCAGCGCCGAACTTTGTTTGGATTTTGATTGCAATATTGAAGGAATGACTGCTTGACTGCTCACAACTGGTGCGCGAAACTGAGCATCGTGCTCGCGTTTGCTTTGCCCAGAGGATGAAACTTTCTCTTTCCTCTCGCTGCTCCATGCCTGGCTTTCGGCTTCCTATCGCCAATGTGTGCGAGTGGGTGGGTGGGAGGTAGAGCATATATCCTGCTGGTACTACCTCCCCTTCTCCAACACTCCGATGCGAATGCTTTTGGTTGTGCAACTCTGGGGCCGCCTGGAACAGTGTCCAACTGTAATTTTACCTTGGCAGGCGTACGAGAGCAGATGAACTCCACTCCCCCCAATCCCACGCACACACACGCCTATTGAACAGCTGTCTGTCGCATCTCACGGGCGCGGAACAGAGAGGACAGACGCCAGAAAACGACAAGTTCGCTGAACCCGCGGCAAATAACGGGGATTCTGTGGCCAGTGTTGTGTACTGTTCTACATAAATGCAAGCCGCTATGTTTTATGCATGGCATTTATTATAAATTTAGTCTGTTTCCAAATGCATTTGATTTAATATTAAGTTACAATTTACAATTAAAATACATGATGTGTACACTCCACGGTAGGATGGGGTCACCAATCGAATGGTGGGGGGGTTATACATTAGAACACGGAAATGCATCGCTTGCGAAGCCCGCACCGCACACAGAGAATTTAGACATTTTGCTAAAATTAAAACAAATTATATACCGACGATTTGGTATTAAAAATACTCCGAACGGTACATCATCATTGGAGTACATGTACACTACAATTATTCTAGTATTTCTGGGGTTCGTTTGGAAATGATTGCATTCAAAAATTGTCGATCCTCGTGTTTGGCAGTCGCGTGCCAGGAGGTGATTAAAATTTACACAAAAATATATTAATATAGTGACCCGACCCTCCTCATTCTCCTCTTCGTCACTCTCACACATACAATATCTCTTTCAGTGTCTTTCTGTCTGTTTCTGACTCTGTACTAGCGACGCTTTTTGATGCGTTCAATGTATTTGGTTTTGTTAAGGGCACGATTGCCGGCATTGGGATCCATCATGCGCTTCCAATCGGTCTGCCCCACCACAAAGCCAATGGCACGCATCTTGTCCTGGGCGCGTTTCTCCTCGATGTCTGCCCAGCGCACCTGAAATGGAAAGGACAGTGAGTAAAGTATTCTTGTAACAGATGGCTTGCATTTGAGGCAGATCTCCAGCTACTACTATATATAATCATTATATTCTTCATCCGTTTAAGAGATTCTTTTTATATAGATATAAAATATCTCAAATGTCATTCTTGTTAAATATCGAATTTTAGGCATCACTTTTTATAAGCAATATCTATCTTTCTTTTAAGTTTCATTACAATCTTATAATGATATCAGCTAGAAAAAATATCTAGCAAGTGGGAATACCTTACCACACTCCTAATTATACAATATCTTTTTTTCTTCAAATTCCATTTTTATGAAACTTTAGGAATCACTTCTTATAACCATTATCTAACTATCCTTTAGGTTTCGTTACAATAGTTCAATGAAAACCCTTAAAAAAAACATTGCACAAAATGCTAAATTTGCAAAGAGTGAGAAAAAGGGACAGCACTATCCACTATTTCTATCTCTTTTCTTTTAGTGTTTGTGTAATTTTTATAATCTAGAGATCTACGACTTTTTTTATCCACAACTCACTCGCTTCTTGCCATCGACTGAGGTCTTGGGTGGCTCCCAGTCGTCCAGCTGCAGATATTCGGCCATGCTGGCGGTCTTGCTTTTCTTCAGGATGCGCATTGTGCCGTCCAGACGAGCTACAAGAACAATAATCAGTGAAGAGATCCCAACTAAAGTGATGAGTATAAGGTAGCCGGACTTACCTAGATTATCCTCGGTGGTGTCGCTTTCCCACTTGCTTTTCAAATTGCCAAACTGCACGGAACCACACGGAACCACCGATTGAATAAAGGAGTAGAGGAAGGGGAGAACGTGGAGAAATTTCTTTGTTTTTGTTGTTGCTTGTATCCCCCCAATAACACCAAAACCCCACACTGGATGTTTTTTGTTGTTGTTTTTGTATTGTTTAACACTTACATCGTAGCAGATATCATCACCGTTGCTGTCATCTGTCGTTCCATCGACAGTGCCGGCGGCTGTGGAAGCGGAGGCGGCGCTGGCGGCCACAACATCCCCATCCCCAGTGGCTGCTGCCTTGGTGGCATTCGAAGCAGTGTCCTCACTATAGGCATTATCATCCTGAAATAAATGAAGCCGCCATAAATCAACAAAACGTTCGCATCGTTCGTGTTTTCAGCCTTTTTGCAGAAGTTGCCTTTACTAAAGAGCTTAATCATAGGATCATTTCATTGATAGGTTTTTGCTATAGATCTACAGTGAATTTTTCGATGATGTGTCGCTTTCGCTTGAGAACTTATGTGCTAGAATCTTGGCGATACAGAGCGCATACCCATATCGGTATCATATTCATAATTAATAATTCATTAATAATCATTGCATTTGCACATATGCCAGAGAACAAAACTTACGTCTAAGAGCATCTATCTCTAAATTATAATCTTTCCGTTCAACTTTCGACAGAAAGGCCAGAGTAAAGGTTAAAATTGTTTTGCTTTGAGTATTCATATATGACTAGATTGAGCGAGAGGCGACGACGACGGCGGTGGCGAGAGCCTCGCGGGCACTGGCCTGCAGCGCCTGTAGCCTGACGCCACATATGTCGGATACATAGTGTGGTTACAGGCTACAGGCGGCACAGGCCAGAGACCAACAGGCTCACGCCCCGTCCGAGTGTGCAGGGGGGGGCGGGAATCATACCCATTCCCATTCCCACACCATTCCCGTTCAACGGGAGAGAACCGCATCTCGATTCTAGGGCATAGTTACCGTTGCCATATTCTCAACATCTTCCATCTCGACCACATTCTCCAGCAGCGTAGCCACGTCCAGTTTGATGTAGTGCAGCGGCGTCTCGTTCCAGTTAGCCAGCGCTAGCTGGATCTCCTCTACGGTTCGCTTGTGCGCATTGCGTCCCAGACAAGTCTCCACATCGCACAACAGATCCACAATGTACGGCTACAAAAGAAGATTTATTCAATATATACAGGAATGTAGCTAGAAGGTTGTTTCGCACGACTCACCACAAAATTCGAGTCCTTTGCATTGCAGTAGAACTCGTTGAGTGTGCGCAGCGAATTGTTATTACAGTCCACAATTATAAAGTCGTACAGATTATCGCTGAGCGTCTTCTTGAACGATTTGATCAGGTATTGCATGTAGGTCTCCTCCATGGTCTCGTCGTACTCGTAGAGTAGCTCCTTTTTGGGTATCTGTCGGGCATAAAGTAAAACGGAATGAAATACACCTCGAATTGCATATCTCGAGCTCTCACTCACCTTCTTGCCCGTCTTGGGGCACTTCTCCTCGTAGTCGTTCTCAATTATAAAGTAATCATCGATGCTGAGTATACGCGGTGTGGTGCCGCCCATTTCCAGCTCCTTCTCCTTGATGAGGCGTGCCACAAACGACTTGCCGCTGCCCGGTGGACCGCGTATTACAACACAGATGCGCTTGGGACGGGTCAGGCGGCCGGGCGGCAATAAAATCTCATCAATCGAGATGGTATTGCGATTCTCATTCGTGGGCACACTCATCTCTAAATGTGGGGCCGGCACATGGCCAGCGGGTACATCCTCATTGGCCTTTGCCTCCGAGGGAAACAGAGATTGTGGCGCCGGAGGAGCAACCTCTGATGGCGACGACGACGGCAGTGGTTCCGCTTTCAGTTTCAATGGGCTCTCGCCCAGCATGCGCCGCTGCGGATTGGCGGGGAAGGCCTTCTTGAAGGGTTCTGCACCGGAAGAGACGCTGTTAAAAATGTGCATCGATGGCGGCGACGGCAGTGAATCATCATCGCGCATTTCTGCAAGACTACTGCAAGGATTCAAAACGGAAAGGATTCGCATTAGTCATTCATTTCACGTCTAACGTGACAGTGGCTTGTGGGCTTTGGGACTTACTCTTCAGCATCGGATATATCCTCGAGATCATCGAACTGTTTGGCATTATTCTGCCCCTGCGGCCCAGGTGTCTAGGGGGAGGGATTACAAGCGGATTAGGTATCGCATCAATGGACGACTCCCCACGTGGTGTGGAGGGTGCTTGGGCTTACCTGCTGATCGCTCTCTTCGGACGGAACCGCTTGAAGCTGACGACTCTGATGCATTTGCATGCGCTCCTGCAGGCGCAGCTGTTTCTTTCTTTTTTTATTACGCTGTTTTAAGGTATTTTGATTCTGACCGGATCCGGGTCCGGGTCCGGCTGCGATTCCAGCTGCCGCACCGACTGCTGCTACTCCACTTAAAACTCCTGGTCCTCCTCCTCGTTCCATCCCCATTCCGTGTGATGCTCCGCCGCGTCCACCTCCGCGTCCGCCGCCTCGTCCAGGTCCCATTCTTCCACCAGCTGGGCCATAGCCATTGTTTGAGGCATGTCCATACTCAAACGTTTTCAGTGGCCGAAATTCGGGTAGACCATCGCCAGAGGCTGGGGCAGCACCTCCTCCCGATGTGACCGATTTGTGGCCATAGTCGATGACCTTGGGGGCGGGCGTCTTGTTCTGGTAGTCGAACACCTTCATGGGACGATGCACCGGCTGGTCGTCGCCGTCCTCGTTTGTCTCCACACGTGAATGAGAATGAGGGTGGAACGGCGGCCCCTGTGGCTGTGGATGTTGCGGCGGCTCCGGTCTGCAACGTGGGGGCAACGTGGTTTGTAAGAGGTGGGAGGCGTAGGGTGGTGGAAAGGACGCAGTGGCGTGGTCGGTATTGTCGGTATCAAATATCGGTATTTGTTGCAGTATTTTTAACGGTATTTTACGATATTTTGGTTGGTATTGTTTAGTCGTTCGATTTTTCATGGATTCGATTATCGATTATTTTCAATATTTTGAATTCATTTTTGTTTCGTTTTTTGAGGTTTTTTTGTTTCAATGTTTCAAAAACCAAAAGAAAAACACTTGAACTTTTACTTCTCTTTGAAATTTACCAAAAAAAAAAACGTATTGAAGATGGTGCGGGGTGGGTGGGGCATGGTGGGGGCCGGTTGTGAACGTGGCGGGGCAGGGGTGGTGGGTCATGGTTCAGAGGTACTAAGTTTCACACAGAAAATAGCACGGACAAAGTGGGGGAAAAAGTCTCCCTCTATTCAGAGATTTAAATTCGGACTTTCGGTGTATATTTCTGCCCCCCACCCCTTACAGCGAATGTATATGTATATCGATAATTAATCGGAAAACTGTACAACTCTTTGGAGAGAATCTTTTGAAAGGAGGAATGGTATCTCATTACACCATATATTCCATAAATCAGCGGACAAGCAATACATATCTTATGTACATATCGTACATTTTATTTATTTCTTTATTTATTTCTTTAAAACTTTCGAATTTTGAGGCATACAGTGCGTTTCAATGGTGTATGTATATAAGGGCGACATCATATGGCTTATACAATATAGTTTTACAATATTTTACAGCTTATCGACTCTTTTGTTGGTCAGTCATCGAATATTGAGCTAACTATCGATAGCTACCGATACAACAATTTTAGCATGTTAGATTGAGAGAGATAGACAGAGAGTGAGAAAGAGTTATCGACAATAAAATCCATATCATTAATCGATTTATGTTTACAATTGATCGAGCAACGATTGAATTTATCGAACGGTTATCGAAACGTATTTATAGGTATTTGCACGTTTTTTGGATCCAATAAAAACGAATAAATACGGTATATATATTGTGGATTGAATTACATATATGTATATCTTTTAGCTATCGAACAAAAACAGTGTTCAATTATCTTAATGATTAATCGATCCATCTATTATCATCTATCATATATCGTTAATCAAAAAAAATTCAATATTGATCTCACAATACTTAATAATGTGGCATAGTTCGAGCGCTATCTGTATTTATGGTTTATGTTTGCTGTTCTGATCAATCATTTACAAAAGTTCTTCTACTGAATAAGGATTCTACTATTACTAGCGACTATCAAACGCACTGCACACCCCACTGTACACGTCTCTTTTTTTTTTTTAACTTTTCTTCCAAAATCAGACCGACCCCCAGACGACAATGGACACTGGTAACTGGAAACTTCTGCTATTGATGTGGTGAATAATATAAAAGAGTGTGATTTCATCTTTATATATACACTGATCTGTCAGTGATCCCTCATTCGATGGACACAACACAACGAACGGACTGACTGACTCGATATCGGACATTTCTCTCTGGTGTTCTTTTCGGTGTGTCTGATGTGTTTGAGTCCAACCTCGAACATTGATTCAATTTGATCTTCATTTATTAGTATATTTTTAATATATCATTTTCGACTTATACAACTTTCAATTCTACTAAAAGAATACATCATGGATCTTAACTTTCAAAAACTTTGATTCAGAGTTAGAGAGAGAGAGTGAAGAGAGAAAGAGAGTCAAAGGAGGGAGAAAAATGTTCTGAGGAAACGAAAAAAAAACTAAATTTAAAAAAGCGGAAATATTACAAAGAAAATAAAAATGTTTCATAAACCAATTAATTTTGGATGTAAATTTTGTTGTTTTTTTGTTGAATTTTGGGGAGCAACGAACTTTTTCAGTTGTTTTGTTTTTCATTTTTAAGGACATGCTTGAGCTCTAGATCTCTGTTCCTGGTTTGTTTTCTTGGGGGATGTGTACATGGTGTGTATGTTCTTATTTGCTGAATTAATCTACTATATCGCTATATAGTGCTATGTTTTTATCGATGCATAAGTAGAAGAGGAAGCTCTGAGGCTGAGGCTGGGGGTTCAGAGGAGCAGAGAGAGAGACCCGATCCTCTGGTGCCACTAGATCCTCCATCCCACTGCCGCTTCTTCACTGCTTCCTTCTCTAATACTCTCTTTCCTACTCAGATCCTGCGCTGCTTCTGCTGCTGCTGGACGTTTCTATTGATCCTGTTTTTGAATTTAGCTTGGACTTGACCGCTGCTCAGACCACGCGGACACCACAAGACACCATTCATTCATCGTATGTGATCATGGATTTATGCATCGATCGATCGATTTACCCACCACCACCACATATCAATACCATAAATATATTTTTTTTTTCGTTTGTTTTTTGTGTTTTGTTTTTGGTATTTTTAACAAAAGTTTTGTGTGGTATTTTTGTTTTTTTTTTTTGTTTCGTTTCGTATTTCGGATATTTTTTTATATTTTATCAGTTGCATAGAAGTAGAAGAGAAGAAGAGAAAACGGGTATGGAATATAAATTCCAGCATTAACGATAACTAGAAAATAACACATCGCCTGCACATAATCTACATAAAGAATTTTTGGGGGGAAAAAGAGAGAGACGAGAGAGAGCAACAAACAGACAGAGAGAGAAAGATACAGAGAAAGAGCGACAGGGAGGGGTGGGCGGAGCAGGTAAGAGATGGTGGACGAGCAAAGACGACAAATATCAACGGGGACTCGTCGGGCGATGGTGTGGAGAGGGATGATGGGAGGGATGATCTCAATAAAAACGCATGATGTGTACACATCTGGTATTAATGCGTAAATAAACGAGTACATAAGTCTGGTATTTTCTAGTATTTTTCGGAATAAACTTCTACTTAAGTGTGGTATTTATATAGTATTTTTTGGAATAAACTAATAGTTAGGTGTGGTATTTATCTGGTATTGTTCGGATTACACTAGTATTTAACTGGTATTTATTCGCAATATCCATGTATTTGATGATCGGACAAATATGACTAGATATTTTCGAAATTTAAGAAAAATCAGATTTTCCCAAAGAGACATTCCGTTTAAGTGTGGAGCGTCCTGCAGCAGCGACCCTCGGTCGATTATTGCATTCCTGCCTGAGACTGACGAGTTAGAAGGCTTTGACGAAGGAAATCGTATCTTTATACATGGGAAAACCGCACTATCTCTTAGCCAATATTTCGAGAGTAATTCATAAAATTTCTTACAAATTATAGGATGGACAAAACACCCCACAAATTTCTACAGGAAATGCAAGGGGAGATTCCTTAAACGTTTAAAGAGAGAAGGATTTAGCGGACAGACAGTCTGTCGGGAAGGGAGAGGGATATCCCTTTGGCCCAATTTCTTGGGGGGTATTTTCTTAAGCATTTTTGCTTTTTCGCACAAGAGATCAAAGTATTCTGGTGTTTTGATTTTGCGTTAAAAGAAGAGTTATTCATAAAAGTGTTAGGAGTTTTAGAGAGTTCTGTTTTTGGACACATACCCGTCATCCCATGGCTTCCGATTTCCAAAGTTCATCATGTTTCCGCCTCCGCCTGGTCCCGGTCCTGGTCCAAAGTTTCGACGACTGCGCGGAGGACCTCCTCCCATATCCTCGTCAAAGTTGGGCATCGGGGGACCTGAGCTGCGCCGGAATGGGTTATCACTATTATTGGGATTATTGGGTCCACCGCCGAAGTTGGGTCCTCCTCCAAAGTTGGGTCCAGGACCATCGAAAGGCCCTCCAGGACCAGGGCCGCCAAAGCCAAAGGGATTAAACGGTCCCGAATCGGGGCCACATCCATGACCAGGTCCAGGGCCAGGTCCACGGAATTTCGGACCAAAATTTGGTCCCGGTCCGGGTCCACCGCCGCCCCGATTGTGGGGTCCGAAATTGGGTCCGAAGTTAGGACCAAAGTTGGGGCCATTTGGTCCATTGTTGGGACCGAAATTGGGCCTAAAGTTGGGACCATTGGGACCAAAGTTGTGTCCTCCAGGGCCAAAGGGCGGGCCACCGTTTGGACCGAAATTGCGGCCACCATTCGGACCAAAGTTGGGACCGGGTCCGGGTCCGAAATTCCTGCCATTTGGCCCAAAGCCGGGACCATTTCCATCGAAATTGTTGCTGAAGTCCGTGAAATTATCGCCCGGCACCTGTCCGGGGCCCAATTGATTCATTTGATTGGGACCAAAGGGCCCGTGAGCATCACGAAAGCCGGGACCTGGACCACCGGGATGAGGACCGAGACCGGGCCCACCACCAGGACCATCACCAGCAAATCCACGATGGAGCCGGGAGTGCTGCTGCTCATCCATGTCCGTGGGTCCACGGCTGCGTGAGTCGACGGCTTCGACGCTATCGCGACTCATCATCGACTCCCTGGAGTCCTGCGACAGCTTGTCCACATTCCCAGGCGATTGAGACTGCGCATGGGAGTGGACCTTCTTCTTGCGCTGCCATTCGGCAAAGGACAGGGGCCGTCCCTTGTTGGCGGCGCCTCCTCCTGCTGCACCTGCATCCGCTGCATCGTTGGGTGCTGCTCCGCCTTGTTGGTCGCTCAATCGCTCCTGGGCCTTGGCCACTGCCTGGGTGAGATTATTGATGAAATCGGGATCCTTGAGGGCGTTGGACACATTCGCTGGCAGAGATTCATCCGCCGTCTTTTTGCTGTCGGCGGTGGCGGCCACAGCAGGGGGTGCTCCTTCTTCTTTGACGGGTGTTGCATCGGCAGCCACAGCGGCTGCCTGATCCCCAGGGTTCTTGATCACCACATCGAACAGCGATGGTATTTTTTTGTTGTCATCAGTGGCGGCGGCTCCCCCTGCGGCGACGACCGGCTTAGCTCCGTCCTCGACCAGATCGAGGCCAGGAATGCCGTCGCTCTTCTTGAAGATATTCTTCATGGGTGTGTCCACCAGCTCCGGCTCTGGCTCGGGCTCATCGTCGTCATCGTCCAGTGAAATGGTGAGAATTTCCTCCACTTTGGTTTGCTTCGCCGGCGTGGAGGTGGCAGCCGCACCCTCGAAACGCCGCTTGCCAATCGTTGGTCCAGGTCCAGGAGCAGGCTCAGGTTTGCTCTTCTGGTGCTGCTGTTGCTGCTGCTGCTCCAGTGGCTTTTTGGGCGACAGCTGCTTCTGTGGATCTGCAGTCTTTAGCTCAATGGGAGGCTCCACGATATCCCGGCGCATAGGCGGCGGCTGCTGCTGCTGCTGGTGCTCCTTAAGAGGTTCCTGCTCGCGATGCTGCTCGTGATTTCCGCCTGGGAATGGACCAGGGCCAGGACCATGTCTGCCTCCAAAGCCAGGTCTACCGCCAGGACCAGGACCAGGTCCAGATCCAGGACCACTCCGATTGGCACCTCCATCAAAGGCCGGTCCAGGGCCTCGTCCCCCAAAGGGACCTCCTCTCTCAAAAGTAGGGCCTGGTCCCGGTCCATGTCCCTGTCCATCCATTGCAGGATCACCTCTGTTTGGACCATCAAAGGACCCGCCACGGAAGCGTGCTGATCCGTCTTCATTTTCTTCGATGGGATCCTTGATGGCCATTGGTCCGGCTGGTGGACCATCTGGAACAGCGCCAGGTCCTGGGCCGCCTCCTCCTCCTCCTCCTGAGCCCTCTTGAGCCTGACGGCGACGTCGCATCTGCTCGCGTCGCTCGGCAATGCGACGCCGCTGCTTCTCGAATTCCTCCTCGTAGCGGCGGTACTCATCGCGATCCGGATGATTGGCATTGGCCCGCTTTCCAGTCCTCGAACTGCTGCTCCCACTGATCGAACAGCCGATCGAAGCTTGCCTCGTCCAGATCTGGCCCGGCCGGGGCACCTCCTCCGCCACGTGGATGTTGCTGTGGATTGTTGTTGTTCATGTTTCTTGGGCCAAAGTTTCCACGATTCTGGCCACCACCACCGTTGCCATCGTTGCTGTTGCTGCTGTTGCCTCCTCTCTCGTCGTTATATCCCTGATTATCCCAGCGTCCCGCTTTGTTGTTGTTGTTGATTGGCGGTGGGCCACGGCGATTGTTGGCCCCAAAATTGTTGCCAAAGTTACTAGGATTATCGGATCCTTCAGGGACTCCTCCGCCACCTCCACCTCCAGCGCCATAGCTGTTGTTGTTAATAAAGTTCGATCCTCCTCCGCCGACTCCCCCGCCGGGACTATTACCAAAGTTTCCAGAGTTTCCACCGCCACCGGTATTGCCAGCAATTGATCGTCCAGGCGCTCCTCCGCGACCACTGAATCCTTCTTGATTGGAGCCAAATTCCTGGCCAGAATTCTGAGTAAAAGGATTGTTCCCACGTGCCGGGGGAGGGCCATCTCCTACTGGTCCACCTCCCTGCTGTCCTGGTCCATCGCTCCAGCCCTTGCGCTGGAAGTTATTGTTCGGTTTATTCCCTGCATGGCGCTGCTCCATATCCGGATTATTCGTGGACCAACGATTCATCCGCAGATTGCTATTGCTGCCCGGCGGCGGCTGTTGCTGCTGCTCCTGCTTGTCCATGGATGGGGGTGGTGGACCGTCCCAGCGTCCTCGATTTGGCTCAGCAGCTGGCGGCGGCGGTCCGCTCCAACGATTGTTGCCATCGCCACCCTGTGGTGGCGGCGGTCCGTCCCAGCGTCGGTTTGCATCGGCGGCAGGTGGCGGCGGTCCGGAATTCCAGCGGTTCCCAGCATTCCCTCCCGATGGTGGAGGTCCATCCCATCTGCCTGGTCCTACAGGACCTGGACCTGGACCTGGACCCGGACCAGGTCCGGCCCCATCTTTGGGCCCCTCCCAACATGGTGCATTACGTGGCGGCGGCTGATGTTGCGGATGCTGTGGATGCTGTGGATGTTGTGGATGTTGTGGATGTTGTGGATGCTGAGGATGCTGGTTCCACTGGTTCTCCATGGGATTGGGCGGCAGCTGGCGCAACTTGGGATCTCCGCCCATAAAGGCAGGCGGCGGCTGCTGCAGATTGGGAAAGGGATTCATGTTGCCCTGCATCTCGTTGGGATTGGCACCCATGGGCGGCTGACTGTAGCCACCCATCTGTGGCTGTGGCATTTGGTTGTAGCGAGCCGCCGGCGGCGGTTGCTGGAGATGCTGCTGTTGGGGCGCCGTCTGGGCAGCGGGCCACATATTGGGATTCGGCTGCTGATGCTGCTGGTGCTGTTGGTGCTGCGGCGGCTGTTGCATGTAGCCGGGATTGGCGTTCTTCTGCGGTGGCGGCGGCGGCGGCTGACTGTACATTTGCGGCTGGGCCATAATCTTGCCCGGCATGCCAGGCACTTGCGGATTTGGGGGCATTTGAACGGGCACCGGAGCCACCGCCGGTGGAGCCTGGTAGTACGTCTGCTGTGCTGGCGGATAGCCCTGCACTCCCGGCTGTACTGCGACAGCGGCGGGCATCACGACTGCTGCTGCGACGGGGGCTGCAGCCACCGTTGGCGTGACAGCGGCAGGAGCCCCGGCCGCGGGATTTGCACCGCCAGCTGCTGCGGCAGCCATCTCCCGTTTGTACTGAAAGAATGCAAGAAAATTTAATAAATTTAGGGCGAGTTATTATGGGGTTGGGGATGGTGGGGTGGTACACACCTGCTCGCCGTATTGGGCATGCCACTTGGCGTACTCCTGCTGGTACGTCTGCCACTGATGCCAATGGTGCTGCAGCGCATACTGCTGCTCGGGGGTCATGGCCGCGTACTGGGCAGCCGTGTACTGCTCGTAGGGGTTGGTGGCCGTTTGGCCAGCCGTGCTGTAGGGGTTGCCTCCCAGTGCCGCAGGCATAGCGACTGGCTCAGCGACTGCGGTGGTGGAAACAACGACGCCGGCGGACACCACCGGGGCTGCTGTAGACGACTGCTCGACGGGCGGCGGAGGTGGCGGTGCATCGGGCAGTGGTGGCGGTACCGTGGGCTGCGGCGGTGCAGCCATTGGCACGGCGCCTGGCACCATTGCCGCAGCAGCAGGCCATTGGTTCCACATTCTCACTCCTCTTTTTTTGCACACTTTAGGTCACAAAGAAATGTGTTTTTCGGTATTATTTTCTTGTGTACTGTTTGTATACGTGCTGCCAATATATTTGATTCATCATTAAACTTACCGAGATTTTGTTATTTTATGTAATATGCAGCATAAAACTAATTTCCGAACTGAAGAAAACGTAAAAATTCCACTTACTTCGCCATTTTTGGCTTGAAAATTAGAGATGTGGATCGGGGTGTTCGATTGCCGCAATACTAATACGATAGCAATAAGCAACTGATATCGATAGTGGTATTGGGCCATCAGGTTAAAATATACAAATAAAAGCATCCTATTTATTATGAGGTATTTAGAACAAATATTAACTCTTCCAATTAGGGAAATTCCCAATAAGTATCATTATATATTCTCTGGACCGTTTTCTTCTTTGTATAGCTTTTTGTATTATACATATGTACAATAAAATCTATCTAATGGCACTGATACTTATCGGTCATCACCATCGATAGCAGAACCCGACACGTGCTGTCGAAATTGTGTACCTTTTATTTGTGTGAAGAAGACTCGCAATTAAAATGACCGAAACAAATGGAAAGATTAAATATATGGTGGCGGACACCACGGCATTCATCAATGCAGTTCCCCTGAATGTAAGTCAAATAAAAAAATAATGCTAAAACCAAACCATTGAATCCGTTCGTTTCCAGGAATACGCAGAAAATGTTCTCACTGTGCCCGATGTGGTTGCCGAGGTGCGCAATAAGCGCCAGATACGCCGCCTCTGTGTGCTGCCCTTTGGCATGGAGGTGCGCGAGCCGCGCCCCGAGAGCATCAAGCACTGTGTGGAGTTTGCCAAGAAGACAGGCGACTATGCCAGTCTCTCTGGCATCGATCTAAAGGTAATCGCTCTGTCCTACGAGCTGGAGAAGGACAATGTGGGCACAGTGCATCTGCGCACAGAGCCCGTAATGGCCCAGACCATTGCCTCCAAGGAGGAGCCCAAGGAGATGCAGGAGGCCAACAATAAGCGTCTGGTGGGCTGGTTCATGCCCGATGGCGCAGAGGACGAGGAAGATGACGATGATTATGATGATGATGAAATGGATGACGATGAGGACGATAATGAGGAGGTGGAGGACACTTCAGTGGATAACGTAAAAGCAGCCATTGAGGCTCAGATCAAGGGCGTAGAACTGCCCACCACAAATCCGGACACAAAAATGGACGACATCTCCGAGGAGGATCTGAAGACGCTGCTGGAGGAATTGAGCTGCGAGTCCGATGTCCCGGAGTGCGATCAGCTATTGGTCCAGACCAATACAGAAGACGATGAAATGGAGCAGGAGCCAGAACAGCCTTGCTCCAGCAAGTCCAACAGCAATCAGGACGATGACGTGGGCGACGACGGCTGGATCACCCACTCGAACATCAGAAGCGCCAAGAAGGCGCTCGAGGGCAAGGTGGAGTCCGATGCGGTGCCCCTGGTGGCCTGCATGACCACAGATTATGCCATTCAGAATGTGCTCAAGCAGATGAATCTGAATTTGGCCGCCCTCAATGGGCGCATCATCAAGCAGCTGCGCACGTACATCCTCCGCTGCTACGCCTGCTTCAAGACCACCAGCATCATGACCAAAGTCTTTTGCCCGAACTGCGGCAACAAGACGCTCAAGCGCGTCGCCGTCAGCCTGGACGAGAATGGCAAGCAGGTGATCCACATCAATACGCGTCGTCCGCTCACGTCAAAGTACAAGAACCAGAGCCTGCCCAAATTCCAGGGCGGCAAGCATTCGCGCAATCCCATTCTGTTCGAGGACCAGCCCATGCCCCGCCAGATGCCATCACGCGTGGCCAAAACAAAGACCAATGCATTGAACGAGGACTACGTGGCCGGCTACTCGCCATTCGTGCTGCGCGACGTCGACTCCAAGTCGGCCATGCTCCGCTCCAAGGGCAATCTCAAGGAGTGGGCGCGGAACAACAACTTCGAGGAGGATCGCCGTCGCAAGCACTACAATCGTCTCTACAAGTAGACGCGAGATCAGGGTCAGGGTGGGGTCCGTAGAAATTAAGCTTTCCATTAACGTGTTATCAGTGTCTATTTAAAGAGTAAACTCTTCCTACACACACAACCATTTTGTATTTTAGGTCAGCAGCCTGACAACCAGCTTGGAGCCGTAGGCTGGCAGATTGAGTTCGTATTTGCGCTGCAGAGCTGGCGGCACAAAGCGTCCGCCCAGGTAGTGATGCTCGCCTTTGAAGTGCTTTGCACAGAGCTTGGGAGCCGTCAGGGAGATGAGCAGCTGTGGCTCAAAGTCGCAATCGTTCTGCTTGCCCTTCTCCACATCCCAGCCACTGGGTATGTCCACACTAGAGAAAGAGGGGAGGAGAGTAAGAGTAAGTGAGCAGATAAATGGGGAACTGGCTCCATTCTCACCTGGCTATGGGCACCTTTGTTTGCTGCATCATCTTCACCAGGGGCACAAAATCTTCGCGTACCGGCGGCTTGAAGCCAAATCCAAACAGGGCGTCCACAATCAGGTCATAGTCCTCCTCGGCAGCCGCCACTGAGGGGCACTTTTTGACGTTGGGTATCTCCATGTGGTGGCACTGATTGGTCAGATTCTCGTACAGAGCCAGCAGTGTGGGCTTCGGATAGTAAACGGTGGGCTGGTAGCCCATCAAGGACAGATGACGGGCACAGACCAAACCATCGCCACCATTGTTGCCCGGCCCGCAGACGATCAACACTCGCGGATGGGTCTGGGCGGGAAAGCACTCGGCCACCGCATCTGCACAGCTTAAACCGGCCAGTTCCATCAGCTGGCCAACATGGAACATCTCGAACAGGTCCAGGTCCAGTTCGATGGCCTCGGCTTGAGTCAGATACTTGACCATGTTTTTGCTGCAAGACTTTTGACGCTTTAATTGTTGTTGTCTCTGCTGTTGGTTTTCGATAAGTGTAAAATGCGAAAATGGCAACCGGCTTTGTATGTTTTTTGTACGCCAAAGCAATTGACAAGTCCTTGGGATGCAACCATTCCACCCGAGACATTGCCAGCTAAGCAAACGCATATTTCCTCATGTAATTTAACACTTAAATAATTAGAAATTAATATAAAAATAAATAAACTCAAAATCAGCTCTAGATTATGCAGCTGGACAAAGAAAAACCTATCGATAGCCCTTGGCGATAGTTGCAGGGACAGTCGATGGCCCGCAATTTGAATAAATTTGAAATGGTTAACACACTTTATTCTTAAATCAGGTACACACTAAAACTAGCAAAGGAATACAATAAAAGGTTCTTTCAGATGACTTCTCTGGCCCGACCATCGCCGCCACGACCCCCGCAGGTAAGTTCCTGCTCCCTGTGCTGGGCTAAGAGGTCAGCGCTGGCAAAGTTCAAGCTGCAGGCGCCGCATATGTGCGGCTTGTGGCCGCTGTGACGCTGCTGGTGCATCTCCAGGGTCTGGCGGGTGACGCACGGCTTGTTGCACTGGGCACAGGCATAGGGCCAGAGGTTCTTGTCATGACTGCGCATGTGGGAGGCGAGTCGCTCCCCGTCGGAAAAACATTTGGAGCACACATCGCAACGGGGAGGTCGCTGCTCGTCGCCGCTGGCGTGCAGGCGCTCGTGCCTCAGCTGGGAGGCATGCGTTCCGAAGCGTTTCTCACAGTGGACGCACTGGAAGCGCCGCTGGCCCTCGTGCACCACCCGCACATGACGAGAGATGGCGCTCTTGTGGCGGAAGAGCTGCGGGCACTGCTGGCACTTGAACTTCTCCCAGCTGGGGTTGTGTATGCGCAGATGGGTGAGCAGCTCCGTCCGCGTCACCTTGGCCACGCCGCAGTGCTCGCAGACGTGCTCCTTGCGCTGGGCATGACGCTTCAGATGCTCCCCCAGTGCGTTCTTGGTGCTGTACTGCCGGTTGCAGTGTTCGCAGATCAGATGCTGCGCCTCCTCCAATTGCTGCTGCTGGGCAGACCCGCCGCCACCGCCGCCACCGCCGCCACTCCCCTGGGACGGATGGGAGTTGCGCATGTGCGAACGGAGCTGCTCGTAGCGCGTGAAGGACTTGTCACAGTTGCGGCAGAGGAATGGCTTGGCATGGCCCTGGTGTACGCTGCGGATGTGGGCCTCCAGGTAGGGCAGCTTGTAGACCTGCTTGCCGCACTGGTCGCAGGCCAGGGCTCCCGCTGCTCTCTTGCTGGACGAAACTGAAATCGAGCCGGTGTCGGTTTCGCGTTCGGCTGCATCAACGGATTCATGTTGACTCAGCTGCAGCTGCAACTCCTCCTCCCCGTCTTCCTCCTCGCTGCCTGGTGGCTCGTCTTTTATCGGAACATCGCTGGGCAGCTGTGGAGAGACGCTAAGAGAGCATTAGTCAAGTGAATGTGTTGGCATAAACAAGTAAGTATCGTATATCAACCAGCTGCGTTTCCAGGGGATGTGGGGACTGTTGTTGTGCTTCGCCCTCGGCGCCAGCTGCGATGGAGTTCTTGGCCTGTTCTTGGAACAGGGGCGTCAGCTTATCGTTCGATTCTTTGGCGACCTTGCACAGCTCTTCGAAATACTCAATGGCGTTGTAGCAGAGGGCGCATATCTGCTTGGGAAAGCCTTGGGGCTGCTCCAGCACATCGATGCCGAAGAACTTCTTCAGCATGTGGACCGAACGCGAGTTGAGGTTGTCCAAACTGTGGTCCGAGCGATGCTCCTTGAGCTCGCGCAGTTGACGCAGACAGATGCGACATTGTCGGGCTATATTGGCAATGGTGAACATTACTCAGACGCGGCCAGTTTCGTTGCGCACGGAACGCCCGAAAGGAGTTATCAGCAGACAAAATTTAGTTCTTGGTTCTTCTTCTTCTCCGCGGAATCCAACCAGTGGCCAGTGGGTAGGGGTGGTATTGTTCGCGTTCCCGTCTAGAGCTGGGTAAACAAGTATCGATAATAAAACTGCTAGCGATGAGCAGTGACTTCTGTGACGTGACTACCGGGTAGCACTTTTATCAGTGAAACGCGGTATTCATTGGAGTATATGAATTATGAAATTTAAATATTCTGCTTTAGTTTGTCGCCATATTGTCTGAGAGACTATATGATGTTAGACAATCTGTTCTGATCGCGCTTCCTCACTCTCAGTATAACGTTTCCACTAGCTTGCACCATTTTTCTGATAGTTTGTATGCCTTTGCATATTCTGAATTTTACCTGTGACTTTACGTATCAATCATCGATATTTATTTCCCTTCGATATTCGTATGGCACTGCCTTTAGAGGTGGAGAAACATCGATGTTCGTAAACATCGATGTTTTTCGATGTTTTCAAAAAAAACATCGATGTTTTAAATAAGAAGAAACAAATTTTTTTTTGGTTTAAATTAAATTTAAAAAAAATTAAATTGATTTAATTGAAAAGATTTGGTTCGTTTAATAACAAAATAAAATTAAAAAAAAAAAACATATTCAATGAGATAAAAATAATAAGTTTATCTACGACATCAACTTGGTGCCGACTGGTGCCATCTGTCCAGACTTGTTGAAAGGACCTTTCGGACTCGCACGATGTTGCCACACATCCACCGATGTTGCCAAAACCTCCATTTTAATACATGAAAACATCTAAATACAGTTAATAATTCAATTTATAAATATATTTTTACACATATCTTCTGCGCTTCCTTCACTTTAAAAACATCGATAGTCGCCTTAAAACATCGATGTTTCCACAAAATTTAAAAACATCGATGCATCGATGTTTTTATCGATGTTTCTCCACCTCTAACTGCCTTCTCTCACTTCACCATCGGACCTCGCTTGGCAACTGTGATTTTTTGTGTGATCGTTTTGAAGAATTTCGCAAATAGTTTTTGGTTAATTTGTTTGTAGCTTCTAAAGTAATTTGAACACGATGCCGCTGAATCCCCTGTACGAAGACATTGGCAATGGCTTTGTCCAGCAGTACTATGCCCTGTTCGACAACCCGGCGAACCGTGCAAGCGTGGTCAATTTCTACAGCGTAAGTTATCTGTTTCTGTGTTCGCTTTTGTGGCCTGGACGCTCCAGTTTGTGAGACTTTGCAGAGGCGTCGCTGCAGCAGCGGCAGCAACAATTTCGGAGCAGCTCTCTGCTGCAGCTGCGCCTCCTCTTGGCGCACAGGTGACGTGCGTTGCGCCCTTGAAAATGTGCGCCTCCTTTCGTTCGGCCTCATCCGAGGCGGACACAAAAAAAGGGCGCGCATCCCAATATGAGGCCTGGTCAGATCCAAGGGGGTATGGGGGGTTAAATTGGCCAAAGCCTCTTCTCGAATCTTCCCAACGTTCCGGTCCGGTGTGACACATACTCCCAATACACGCGCCCCTACACATATGTACAAAGATATATACATGCTGCAAGACGCGTGTGTGTGTGCACATACACTTCTGGTCAAAATAATAAGTACACGCTCATGAGCTTTCTTTCACGTCTCGTAAAACTTTTTTAAAAAACATTATGAAAAAATCCACTTAATTTTTAGATTACTAACCTTCAGTAGAATATAACAAAATTTTACATATGCAATTATCGCTTCAAATTAAGGGCTTCTGATCAATTTTATCTAAAAAACATAAACAAGGGGTGGTCAAAATAATAAGTACAGCAATTCTACAAAGCCAAAAACTCAAAGCAAATCCTACGATATTATCCGATATAGCCACCCTTATTTTTGTTCAGCTTTGGCGATTTTGCGCCAAGTCTCTACTGGAATCTCATACCAAATTTTTGGGACAAATTCCCACAATTCTTCGGAGTTTCGAACTGTATTAGTGCTAACGCGACGTTTTAAGTCTCCCCATAGGTTTTATATTGGGTTTTAGTCAGGAGATTGACTTGGCCAATTCAAAACGTTTACCTTGCCCTTCGTAAACCAAGCCTTGACCAGCCTTGCGGTGTGTTTTGAGTCGTTGTCCTGTTGAAAGACCCACCTCAAGGACATGTTTTCCTTAGCATATGGTTGCATAATGTCAGTCAATATGTTTTTATACCTGAATTTGGTCATAGGATCATTTTTACGATGTATCGGTTCAACACCATGCAAAAAAAAAAACAGCCCGAGGACATAAGGCTACCGAGGCGGTGGTTAAGCATTTTTTTTGTACTGGAAGTCGAATTATTTGCCTTTGGGGCGTCGTACATATCTCCTGTAGTCATTACCAAAAATAGTTGGTTTTGTTTTGTCGTTCTATAATATATTAATTGATTTTTTTTGACCCATCTGGCTTAGAGCATGCAAAATTATTTTCGCAAAATTGTTGCCTCATCTCAAAATTTTTTTCTCGGAGTAAGGAACCTTTTTGGGCTATACGTTTTGATAAGTCTGAATATTGACGCCTACGAGGAACTGTCTGAGATGATATTTCATGTCCAATTTGAGCGGAAATGGCTTTGTAAGACATGAACGCATAATTTTTTGCAAGACTGGCGATGCGAGTGTCCGTTGTTTGTGAAGATTTCTTCTTCATTCTTCGATTTTCAGTAAGAAATCTTAAATTTAATCCTTCTGACCCAAATATACCGGGCGTCAAAGACTTTTCGCAGTTTCCCGAAGACTTTTCCCTTATTTTTTAAGATTCAAGACAATCTTCAATTCTTCAGCAGAACAATGATTTTTCGGCCCATATAGGGACATTTTTTTAACTCTCATGTACTTTGATATGCAAGGAGTCAATAAAAACCAACAATCCTTTGACCAAATCCCAATCAAATCCTTAAAAATTCATAAATACCTCCAGTGTACTTATTATTTTGACCACACTAAATATGCACAGCAAGCACAAATTTAAGCTTAAAATTAAATTAAGGGTGCTGACAACTTTAATTTTTGATTTAAATGTTTGACTAAACTGTAATCTTTAAAAATATAAACAATTGGCAGTCATAAACTCAAAAACATTCGAGATATTTCATAAAAAATCAGCACGATGCCTCTGTACTTATTATTTTGACCAGTAGTGTATGTATGTTGTATGATTTATCATGAAACAATTCTCTTTCAAGGCTACAGAATCCTTCATGACCTTTGAGGGCCAACAAATACAAGGAGCTCCAAAGATATTAGAGAAAGTCCAGGTAAGTCTCCACCGTATACAGTGCTATGTACGTTTGAATCTTTATGAATTGTTTTGTTCTTCCACAGAGCCTGAGTTTTCAAAAGATTACAAGAGTGATAACCGCTGTGGACTCGCAGCCCACCTACGATGGAGGAGTGCTCATCAATGTCCTGGGACGTCTGCAGGTAAGGCTCCAAGACTACACAGCACCCCCCAGGCGTGTGGTAGCAATCGAAAGAAGTCTCAGTGCAATTTCGAAAATGTTCGAAAATGTACCGCTACGGCTTCGTCTGCTCGATCGGGGAATTTGCATTTCGATTGTTTTCGCAATGCCATACCCCCCGCAAATCGTATATATCCCGTATATATATGTGTGTATATCGTATATTTCAAATTAAAAAATTCAATTAATGGAACAACAACAACAGACCGACGAGGACCAGCCGCATGCCTACATACAGACCTTTGTGCTGAAGCCCGTCGGCGGTAGTTTCTTTGTGCAGCACGATATCTTTCGGCTATCGCTTCACGATGTGTAGCCCCCCGGGCAGTCGTCCTCCTACCACAACCACCACCACCACCACCAAGCGAGCAATCGGGCACGGGCCAGGCCAAGTAAAAAGCGAAGCGACACTTTTGTTGAGTTTACTGCAAAGAAATCCAAGAATACCTCAACCCAGAAACCCAACTAAGACACAAAGCCCGACTCGGAATCCGACTCCGTCTTCGTATCTGAATCTGAGCCTCTAACGTAAATCCGTAACGTAACGAAAGTACATCCTAAGCGTTAACTCTGCTGTTCGTCATTTTGCTGTTGCTGTTTGCGCCATCATCTCCTCCTTCTTCACCCTTCTCCTACTGGTCTTCTAATTTTCAATATCCAAAATCCACTTCAATCTCGTGATTCGATTCTCTCATTTATTCCCACAATTAACATGATTCACATTTTGTTTTGTGCATGATTTGCTTTTTGTGTTGGATTTTAACATTGAGAAAATGCCGGTATACCCCCCAAGGTACACGACGAGTGAGGGCACAAAAAGGGTTTACTCTATCTCTCTCTTTTTCTCTGTCCGTCTGTCTGTTTGAATCTGGAACAATTTGGCTCCTGGACATCTATGCATCGCCCTTCTCTGCTATACAAATATTCGATTGCCGATTCCAAGACTGTTCTAAGAAATGAATTAAAAACATTTGTAAGCCAGCAAAAGTCTCGAGTGTAGCGGGTATATCTGATGGTCGGAATTTGAATCCGGCCTTAGCGTTTTTATTCTGATTGTATTACTCTTTCTCTCTCGTCTTGAACTTTTTGTTCATGTTTCTCTTTACTTTGTTCACGCCTTTTAATCGAAATTTCAAAATCAATTGATTGATTAATTAATAATTATTGGGTTTCTACCTTTTGCAGTGCGACGACGATCCCCCGCATGCCTTCTCGCAGGTCTTTACACTGAAGGCCAATGCGAATTCTTTCTTTGTGGCCCACGACATTTTCCGCTTAAATATACACAATTCTGCATAAGTAATATCCATAAAGACACATAACCACACCACACCCAAAGAAGCGGCAGAACAGACATCATAACGGCACCAATGATAAGCGACTCGACAAGGAAAACTCAGCAACAAAAGCAAAAACTCATCAACAACACGGCAAAACAAAACGAAAATTCAAATTGCAAGAGCAGCTCAACAACACTTCAACATGCGAGGAATTTCATCAACAACACTACAACAACAGCATCAAAACATGAGTAGAAATGCAACAACATTTCAACAAACAACTCAACAACAAAAACAGCAGCTCAACCACACCATAGCAAAAAGAAGAACTCAACAACCATTAAGCAGCAACACTCCAATGAAACAATTCAACGACAACCACAACCAGAACCCGAACCCGAACAACAGCAGCAGTAACTCAACAACAACATCAACATTGGGCTAGCTCAAGCAATGGATGGGCAGGAGGTCCATGCCCATGCCATGCCAATGCCCAGACGCATTCGCAGCGCCGGAACAAGTTCTCACGTTAATCAGCAATGAACAAAACAGAATAAACAAAGAAATTAAATTCTAACTACTATTACTATGTAAACGAAACGCAAACGAAATGAGCGTGTTCCGTGCTCCAATTTTCTTAGATATTTTCGGACCATTTTCCATGTCAATGACTAATTAAAAAAGCGGACGATTTACTTTTTATTGAGACTAAATCTCACACAAGAACAAAAACTATTGCACTTACATTTAAGCGAGTTTAGGGGACGAGGACGATCATCGAGAGTAAGAGAGTAACTAACGTGTATGCAAAATGTACGAGCAATCTTAGATGCGTTTAAGGCAAAAGCAATTGTAACCATCGTCCGATGCGTTGGATCCCAGAGAGGATAGATGCATGTGAGCTGCTGGAGTAGCTGGCAGCGTCTCTGGTCTCTCTCTGGGCAGTCTAACGCATCGACCCGGACGCATGGATCTGAACGTATGCAAAAAATGTAATCTAAGATCCTTTTTTTGTGGCAAAGGCATCATTCGGATGCATCCAATCGCTAGTGTTGCTAATTTGCAATTGTGTTAAACTCTAAGAAATGCACCCGAGGGCAAGCGCTAGAGTGGCTATAACCTCTGCCGTTGTATTAATCTAAGACACCACTAAAACACCATCACCATCAGCACTGCACAGCACCGCACGTTGGGTAGGAAAGAACTTGGGGGGGAGCTCGCGAGTAAGTTGTAAGCTATTCAGTTGTATGTGTGGTTAGTGTTATTCTAAAGAGCGAATGTTTGAGTAAAAAATATATAAATAAATGAGAGTAAATTAACTCTGAATCTGGATCGACTTATGGACTATTAAATGCATATGAAAGAGAGAAAAAAAACACACGAAATAAATGTTTTCACTTGTCGCGAAAGGTGAAGATGGCATCGAAGCCAAACATCACGCCATTGACGATCGACAGTGAGGCCTTGATCAGCGCCAGGTCGCGTGTCCGTGTCCTGAAGGAGAACTCCCAGGCCTCGATGATAAACACACCGCTTGCCACAAACAGGGCGCAGCCCAGGACGCTGAAGAATATGTCGATGCGCTTGTGGATGGGTGCCCGCATCAGCACGCCTGAAAGAATGTAAGCGAATAGGGAGAGTATGATGGACTTGCAGTGATATATTAAGGTTATATTCGAGTGCTTACCAGCAAACACACCAAGCACCACGATAATGTAGCCCGTGAAGGTGCCGGTGGCCAGAAACGATGTCATAATATCCCGATCGTTAAAGCTGTAAAAGTGCAGCACCAAACAGGCCACAGCAAACCCCTAAAGAGAGATGACAAAGGAGGCGAAAGGGCTTTGAGTCGAGGATATCTGTTCAACACTCATAGGGATCAGTGTTGGTTAAGGGTAAGGGTAAGCAAATGGAGCATCCATTTTTGTTGTTTTTTTGTAGATTTTCCTAGGATAATTGGATACATAATAGCCTGGAATTCTTCAAGGAATAAGAGTGCATTTGCAAGCACTTTTCCTCTAACACTTTTCACTCTTAACTTAACTTTCCAAAAAAAAACAAAATCACTTGAAAAAAATGCGTTACCAATTCCAGAAATTTAACCACATTGAGGCGACCTTTACGCTCGCCGTGCGACATTTTATGAAACTGTTGCCGATGGTAGTCCTCGAAGATGTGATCCAGTTTGAAGACGCTCCCCGATTTACGAGTCGACAAGTATTTATCCGGATGGATGGGATCTGGGATCCGTTCAGCGTGTACACGAGCAAAGCGGAACGTAAACTGATTGCTGCTCCCGTGGATGCGAGAGGCAATGTAAATCTCTGCTGTTCTGCCGCAGATCGGACGAGCCCGAAATTAATTAATTACACTTTTGGGCGGCGGCTCGAGAGGGCTGTGGCCCGAGAGGAAATAGGCTTTTAATTTTTGTGGCTCTGTTTATCTGCTGTTTATCGTGAAGTGGACACCGCCCGGCGTGTTTTCTGCTGTAAGACGGAACCACAACCAGACATCCCACGATATTACAGAGCGCACTTAAGGAAGGAGGCCCTCTTGATTGAGTGGAAGAGCATGGGCATGGGCATCGGCATCGGCATGGGAAGGGAATTGGCTGTGTGCCCCATAATTATTGTTATGTTGCGGGGCATGCATTATTTCTCGGTTTATGATTATGACTATTATGATTCTGCCCCACATGGCTAATGATTTAGTGCTAGAAGGTTATGTCAAGAAATGGGCAATGGGGCCATTAGGTTAAGTTGCTAATTTTAGGGGGCAGTCCCCAGCTGAAGATGATTTCTATTATAGATTCAGATTCTAATGTCTAACCCCTTTAAGATCAGGTTTGCATCAGAAACCCGTTTTCCCTGGGCTTCTGAATATTAGTTATGGCTTGTTATGTCTATTTTTAGAGGATAAGTGCATCTAAATCTATAGTATAGATATATCTGGTTAGGTCACCCTTTGGAATAGTTTTCGAACCTTACACATTTAATTTTTGTATTTCAATTGATTTTCCACAACCTTTAGGGGGATTAATTACGAAGTGCTCTTATCAAGAAGCACAGAGCTTTGTAGCACCTGCTGATATGATCCCTCCCCACATATGGAAGTCTATGTACCTTACGACCTATATTTGGACCCCTGCTTATCGCCCGATTAATCCCCTCCGTATTTGTACAGAATTGGAGGTTCGTTCGTTTACGATTATTTCTAGCAAACAATTTTCCAGAACTAAAGCTAATTGAGCTTTGGTGGGTTGAAGCTTTTTGTCTTTGCAATTTTACGCTAATTACCGGCAATTTGTATGCTTTTGTTGTTTCATTAAAGGTTAATCATTGCAAAACGGGTATTAAGTAGACGAATACCCTGTTAATTACATGCCACAACACCTCGGGGAAATGCTGGATCTGATCAAATTCACGCCAACACACACACAGAAATGCCAGTATCAGTATATACCCCTTTTGGGGCGCACTCTACAGGGCATGAATTGCAATATTACTAGTATTTCCATCACTTGACGTGCAACGATCGATTCAGTCTGTGAATGCACGCGAAAGGTCTACCCGGTCTCAGAATGCTGCATCCCGAGTTGATTTCTATGGAGAACGAGGTGTTCCGCGTCTACCTCGGCTGGACAGCGGTTTTGGTCCTCAAAATCTTTGCCATGGGCATCCTCACGGGTCTCACACGCTTCGTAACGGCAGTAAGTAATCTTCTTGTTCCCTTCGTCTGCATCTGCATCGTATCTGCAAGAACCTGTTGACACTACTTTCGCTTGAGTTTCGGATTCAATTTTTAATATATATTATTGGCAGCCAATGATACGGCTTGCCTTTAGCTTAGTGTAAACAGGGCATAAACTATCTCGAAAATTCGACATTTCTGGCTGGCTCAGAATGACGCGACATATTTTTGCTTTGAGAGAGCTTTTCTAGCAACAGAGAGAGAGAGAGAGAGTGCAGCGATAGCAACAAACAGCGATATAAAGAAAACACAAGCATGAATGCTCTCACAAAACTTCACGGCGTGCGGCAGACCTGACGAGCGAGCCGGCAGAAAATCATACGAGAAATCTAAAATAAAATCTAGAATCAACACCCAAGTGAAACATGGCCGGCATTGTGGAGCTACTCAGCCTTAATAACCCAGTATTCAAGAGCTATGTGTTTTGGACCGGCGTTCTGGTCATCAAAATGCTGCTCATGAGCCTCCTCACGGCCGTGCAGCGTTTCAAGACGAAGGTGTGTGTTCGTGTGTTTGTGTGTGTGTGGCTAGGGCTGGGGCTTAGGTCAAAGTCTCATTTAAGTGAAAGTCACTAATGTTGCCGCTATCTCTCTATCTCCTGACATTCCAGACCTTTGCCAATCCGGAGGATTTGATGTCGCCCAAGCTGAAGGTCAAATTCGACGATCCCAATGTAGAGCGTGTGCGCCGCGCCCACCGCAATGATCTGGAGAACATTGTGCCCTTTTTCATCATTGGCCTGCTCTACACGCTGACGAATCCCAGCGTCTTC
Source organism: Drosophila ambigua (assembly GCA_018150905.1). Classification (NCBI taxonomy): domain Eukaryota; kingdom Metazoa; phylum Arthropoda; class Insecta; order Diptera; family Drosophilidae; genus Drosophila; species Drosophila ambigua. The sequence goes on along the minus strand of JAECWS010000151.1, from coordinate 846,312 downwards.
ATCGCGGTCAATCTCTTCCGCGCCGTGGGCATTGCCCGCATTGTCCACACCATCGTCTATGCCGTGGTTGTGTTGCCCCAGCCATCGCGCGCCTTGTCCTTCTTTGTGGCCCTCGGTGCCACCGTGTACATGGCACTGCAAGTCATTGCGGCGGCTGCCTTTTAATTGTTAGATTTAAAAACAGCTAATTGTTAATTTTTTTTTTTATACATAAATTCATATGTAAACGCCACGACACGTACATACATACATATATGGTTTCATTTTAAAATTTGTTGTTTATCATTGGTGATCTTCCTGTAAGTGGCGTTGATTTAATTTTGGTTAGTTTCAATCAGCCTCGCAGGTGACTTCCAGACGTACCTTAATTCCAATCTGCCTTGTGGTTTCGTTCAAATTGAGCGGACCCCGTTTTCTGGTTTGAGAGCTAGTGTAAACGTGTTTAATTATGCATGTAATTAAGCATTTATACTTACATAAATCATCGGTAGCAGCGTAGTGTAAGTGCTGCACCTTAGCTGTTAACCGGTTCGTACAGTTTGAGGGAAACTGCATGCCCTGTTTACACTAGCTGCAGGCAAGCTCTACACTGCAGCCCTGACGATTGTTACCAAATCAATCCACATAAATTTCACATTCACAGCATCTTAAAATAAGTTGAATTAACTGTTTCCATAAATACTAAATTTTGGTATTCAATTTAAAACGAGCTTAAATAGTGTAAACGCTTTTGCTGCGCTCTCTTCCTCAACCGGTTCTCTCTCACCTGGTGGGAGCTTCTTACAAATTGCCTGTTGCTCTCTGCCCTCCACAGCTGCGGCGTTTTTGGCTGATCATGGTAGAATATCTTCAAGGTAGGGACAACACGGTGACAACTCTCTACTTGAGCTACCAAAAAGGAGAACTTCGTGAATTCAGGTGTATTTCTGATAACACACGACGCTTTTATATGCAGATGAACACGCTTAGTATTTAAGTTTTGTTTTTTATTAGAAAATAAAGAATAATTTCGAGATTTTTCTGTGGTATAAGTCGTTAAAGAGCGGGAAGTGCTCACAGTCATACCTATTACAGTGATACCTTGAACCAGCAGCCCCAACTGATTATAGCCCCAGTGGGGGCCGTTTCATTGACACATCCATCGCGGCGGTCGGCAGCAGTTCTCGAGGCTCACTCTCGCTCCCCTCATTTGCCGCTCACTTCACACGCTTCGCGTTTTCTTCGCTTTAGTAAGTATTTGTTTTAACTGTAAACTGTAAAGCTGAGCAATGCTTCTTCTTTTCTCTGTTCACTGCCAAGCTGCAGTTGCAGCCATCTCGCTCACTCCCCGTTGCATCTACGCATTTTAAATGCTAATGTCTGCCGCGCCGACCTCTCGACGGCTAGAATACCGGCTTTTTGGCAACGAAAATACATAGAGTAGGAGGAGGAGAGAAACATGTGCTTGTCTATTTTTTGTCTGTGCCCTTTTTTTTATTTGTTGGAGTGAAACAAGAATACACATGCACACACAAGTGTACATAAGTGAGAGAGTGTGTTTTGTGAACATGTGTGCATGAAAAACGATAATCAGGAGAGCAGGAGAACACAGCAAAAGTCCAGTTAGGACTCTGTTTGTCTCCTTTCTTTCATCAGGAATGCAATAGGAAAGGAAAGGAAAGGAAAAGATGAAACAAGTGTTTACACTGGAAAACGAGTTTGGGCCTAAAAGTTTTCATATAACCATTAAATCTGGCATCAAACCAATCTGGCCCCCCACCCAGCTGTGCAAACAGACTGTGGAACCCATGTGGAACCGGCCCCCTGCCCCTCCCATCGCTCCGTATTTACTCAGTTTTGAATAGCGTATCTATCAATCACTGCCACCTGGCGGAGTACCCCTTATCTATATGGCATGCTCGTTAAAAAGTGCTCAGTGGTATATGGCGGCATTCCCACCTGAACAGAAGCAACCGACTGAGACTTTAAGACTTTTATAAGTATTTGGGCAAACATGGGAATTTCTTAAATAATAATATTTATTTCAGGCAAACAATTCAGGAAGAGATTCCCAGCGGTACAACTACAAAACTATGCAATGTTTTATTCCATTGTGAAATTTGGAATCTCTCCGCCATCCTGTTTGATAAGGGAAACCTTGGAGCCTCTCTCCCTATTGCTCGCTCTATTGTTGTGTGTTGGGGAACTTTTAAACCACGTCATCGTACAATATGTACGTGCAATACGTAGTTCCGGACCTGACCTTTTGCTGTCGATTGAATAATAATCTCCACGATACCATGAGACGACAAGAAATCGTCTCGGAAATCTGTAGCGTGTTTTTGTTATTTGGCTGATTAGAGGCGGCTAAGGCGGGTTTAAGGGGTCGCCAGAGGCCAGATCTCTGCTGTAGGAGCCATCTGGCATGTGGCATGTGGTGTGTGTAATCAGCAATCAGCAATCAGAAAGCAGCCTTCAGCATTCAGCATTTCTTCTAATTCATTCTTCCACTTCCGCTCTGTGCGTAGAGAGATGCCTGCCAACAAGTCGTACCAGAGGCCCGCGGACTATATCGATCCCGGCACACCCTCCAAGTGCAAATGGCATCTGGGGACCAAGGAGAAGACGCCGCACACGCAGCGCGGCATCGCCCACAGGCAGAAGATCACCCCGGACATACTCGAGGTGATTGGCTGCACGCCGCTGGTGCGGCTCAACCACATCCCTGCGAAGGAGGGCATCGAGTGTGAAATGTGTAAGAGTCCATCCTCAGAGTCCTTTCCTTCCTTTCCTTTCACTCACTTTCTAATGACATTCTCCGATAGATGCCAAATGCGAGTTCCTGAATCCCGGCGGCTCCGTGAAGGATCGCATCGGCTACCGCATGGTGCAGGATGCCGAGGAGCAGGGCCTGCTCAAGCCGGGCTTCACCATCATCGAGCCGACGTCCGGTAACACCGGCATCGGCCTGGCCATGGCCTGCGCCGTCAAGGGGTACAAGTGCATCATCGTGATGCCGGAGAAGATGTCCAACGAGAAGGTGTCGGCCCTGCGCACCCTCGGCGCCAAGATCATCCGCACGCCCACCGAGGCGGCCTACGATTCGCCCGAGGGGCTCATCTACGTGGCCCAGGAGCTGCAGCGCCAGACGCCCAACTCGATTGTGCTGGATCAGTACCGGAACGCCGGTAATCCGCTGGCCCACTACGACGGCACGGCCGCGGAGATCCTCTGGCAGCTGGACAACCAGGTGGACATGATCGTGGTATCCGCCGGCACGGCCGGCACCATCAGCGGCATTGGCCGGAAGATCAAGGAGCAGGCGCCCGCCTGCAAGATCGTCGGTGTGGATCCCTACGGCTCCGTCCTGGCCCGCCCCAAGGAGCTCAACAAGACCGATGTGCAGTTCTACGAGGTGGAGGGCATCGGCTACGACTTCCCGCCCACCGTCTTCGACGAGGGCGTGGTGGATCTGTGGGCCAAGATCGGGGACGCCGACTGCTTCCCCATGAGCCGCCGCCTCAACGCCGAGGAGGGTCTGCTCTGCGGCGGCTCCAGTGGCGGGGCCATGCAGGCCGCTCTCGCGCACGCCCGCACCCTGAAGAAGGGCCAGCGCTGCGTGGTGATCCTGCCCGACGGCATTCGCAACTACATGACCAAGTTCGTCTCCGACAACTGGATGGAGGCGCGCGGATTCAAGCAGCCGGTGAACGAGCACAGCCACTGGTGGTGGAATCTGCCCATCGCCCAACTGGAGCTGCCCTCCCCCGTCGCCCTGCTGCCGTCCAGCGCCACAGTGGGCGAGGCCATCGCCCTGATGAAGCAGCATCGCGTGGACCAGCTGCCCATGATCGACGCTGAGGATGGGTATGTGACAATGTGCGGCCTCCTTTAGGGGACGCCCCTCCTTACCTTTCTCTCTTCCTCTTTGCAGCTCCATTCTGGGCGTCGTCGGCCAGGAGACGCTGATCAATCAGATCGTTAGCATGAACCGCCAGCAGACAGAACCCGCTCTCAAGGCGCTCAACAAGCGCGTGATTCGTCTGGCACCCAACGAAGTGCTGGGCAAGCTGGCCCGCGTCCTCGAGGTGGATCCCAGTGTCCTGATTGTGGGCAAGAGTGCAGCCGGCAAGGAGGAGATCAAGTCGCTGGCCACCAAGCTGGATGTGACTTCATTCATTGTGGCCGAACAGAATGTGAAGGCGGCGGTGGCCAATGGTAATGGCACCGCCTCCAATGGCAACAGCCACTAAAGGACTTTTACCATCCATAAGAGCGGAGTAACAACAAAACAAAACCCACATCCCCAAATCCCAGTTTGTGTCCCATATACTGACTGTAGCTACCAGCTGATAACTTATTCGTCTACCTACCAACTCGCATGCATTTGTCCATTTTATAATAAACAAAATGAACTTTTAATATACGCAAATTTGAATTTGAATTCAAAAAACCGTTGGAGGTGCTGCCATCTGCACACATGAAAGTGCAGCAGCGGCGTTTAGTTCGCAAGAAGGCCGCTAGATGGCGGCTAAAAAGGAGAAAAATACATATCGATGAACAACAGAAAGGGATCTCGTTCCCAACAAGTGCCGCATTTTACTCCCACTCTATCCCCACCAAACAAATCTTAAGTTGCAGTTGATCAGGTTTGTCATACGAGTATGTATACAATATATAATATATATTTCGATCTTTTCGCTTACACAATGTAGGATATAGGGGCATCGAGTGTCTTTCGATCAATGACATCCATCAGCTGGAAAACCAAGCCGCGGATTTTGTGAGTGAGCCGCAGGGCGAATCGACACTTTGTCTTAATCTTTCCTTGGAAATGGAAAAAAATTGCATGCGCGACGACGTCGAGCGCTTAAAGACGTCTTCAGAGGGCTACACGCACTAGAGGCCCCTTCATGAGTGCACGCAGTAACACTCACTCCCCCCTCCACTCACTCATGACACAAAGGCAAAGAGCAGAGCGAGAGAGAGAGTAGAAAGTGTACATATGTAGGGGCTCCAGGCCGGAACCAACATTTACAGTTTGACAAATACTAGAGGCAAAAAAAATGGATAGAATTTTAAAACTAAATTGCCCGCTGAGAGAGGGAGATGGCGAGAGCGAGGGGACAGGGCGCGAGATTACTAAATGCGGTTTCCGTGAGATAGAGAGGGACATGGAGAGCTAATATACAAGTACACACGCACACGAAAGAGACAGATGTAGGGACAGCGATGCTTGGAATGCTTCCGAGGGGGGTTTCGGGGCGTAGCGCACCTAGACCCCGCGATTGGGCAGATCCTTGACCTTGTAGATGCGCACCAGCCAGTGCTCCGTGGTGTACGCCTCCTCGAGGACATCCAGCTCAAAGTCCTTGTTGCCAATCTCGGCAGCACGCACCCTGTCATAGCCCTGCGCCTTGCCACCTTCGGTGTACATCTGGCCGAAGCGATAGTAGCACATCTTGTACATGAGGCAATTGAGGAGCGTGGGTGAGCCCTCCTTGTCGACACGGAACTCCCCGTTGGCCGCATAGTAGTCCTTCTCCTTGATATGCGCCCCACGGTCCGTGCTGCCGCCGATGCGCACCATCCACAGGAACTTGTTGATATCGTCCGAGGAGTAGCCGGTGAGGCCGCCAAAGATCACCAGGACATAGTCCACATCTAGTTCGCGCATTATCTCGTAGGCCTTCTCCTCGGACGAGGCCATGGCCTGGCCCACGCGCGATATATGCGTATTATTCCACGTGTTATTGTCCACCAGAATGGTGCGATTAGCCATGGCGGTGATCTGATAGCCATAGTCCCACCACGACATAATGCGGGCATCCTACAAGCGGACAGGCAAGAGATAAACCGATTAGAATGGGGAGGGGAATCGTTTGCAAGAGGGGCGTACAAGGTGTATGTGGGATTTGCTTAAGGTCAGATATTGTTTTAGTACTCATTATGTTTCATACTCTTCCTATCAAGAATTATACAATAATCATCATGGAAGGGGGGTGGTAAGTGGGTCTAGCATGAGGATGATTGCATCCACCTACCTCTGGTGTGTTCATCTGCAGCCAGTAGTAGGCCTCTCGAAAGTCATCAAAGATAATGCGACCCCCGTCATGGGAGCGAGCGCTGAGCACAATGCTGGGCGAGGAGTAGGCCTCCGAGGTGACCCACGTGCAGTGGAGCGTGTAGACAATCAGCATCATTGTGATGATGCCCACAAAGCCAATGGCCACCTCACTCTTGACGCCGCCCGCCTGCTGTTCGAGCTTCTTGTGATGCCGCTTGCTGTCCGTGGGCTTGGCGGCGCCGCCAGCGTCCACGCTCCTGATGTACTTGGCCAGCAGATGGGAGATGGCGATGCCCGACAGCACACACATCACGGGGGCCAGCACCAGCATGAGGCGCACCATAACACCCGCAAAGTAGATGCTCGTCACGCCATACAAAATGATGAAAATGTTCGAGTCGGTGAGCTTCGAGAAGCAAAAGTAGAGGCCGGCGGGAAAGAGAAACACCAGAATCTGCAAACAGGGAGAAACATTGATTTTAGTTGGAGCAGCAGAGGAGATGAGCTGCCGCAGAGGATCGTGGTGCCATGGACGCCTTCAGCGATCAAAGTGCTAGGTAATCATGCAATGCATTAAGTCGCAACTCATACGCATCGTTGTTGGGTTTTCATCACAGGCGGAGCAATCCCCACAGAGTGAGCGGCTACAAAACGCACCTGAAGATCAAAGTAAAAGGATGACCAGGACGTGGGCTGATGCTCCGACACCGAGGCAATGATGGGTATGTGATTCTTGGCATAGGATGGGTCCAGCAGCGAGTAGAAGCGTCCCGTCCAGGGCGACACTTTGCCGGTAATCGTCAGCAGAGTGCCCACGACCAGCACCACAGTGAGCACACTCGACACCAGCGTCTTGAAGAGCAGCTCAAAGTGATCCTTGGGTATGCGGGAGCGCAGATAGTCCACGAACGCATGTATCTGGCACAGCCCAAAGACGCCAAGGGCCTGAAAAGGTGAGAAAAACGAGGAGCATTAATTAGGACTGAACAACGCAGAGGAGAATGGTAGGGCATGGCATGGAATGGAATCTAAGGATCAAATCAGTTTGGTTTGTTCGTACTCATTATGTTTCATACTCTTCCTATCAAGAATTACAAAAGTAATCATCACATTTTGATCCGAAAATTCAAGAACCACAACAAGGGAAGGGCGGGCAGGCAGGCACTCACCAGCATATGCTCGGAACTCTGGATGGGCTGGAAGCCCACAAACGATATCTGCATGGAAAGGATGGTGCCCACGCAGTAGAGCGTGCTGTAGGCAATGTAGATCCTGTGCGAGAATCGTCCGGTGATCATCAGGGCCAGCACATGCAGCGGTATCAGATTGATGAGGAACACATAGCCGCCCCACGAGGACACCATGTAGAAGTAGGCCAGTGCGGACATGGCCGACCAGAAGATGGTGCCCGTCTTGACCGCCTTTATCCACAGATAATAGGTGAGCAGCATGCAGAAGATGGCGATGCCCTCGTTGTCATACGATCCGGCCACCGACCGCGATATATAGCCAGGAACAATGGAGATCAAAGCGGCGGCCACCAGGCCAGCACCAGTGCTCTGTGGGGGGAAAAAGGAAACAAAAGTTACAGCCACGTGCACGACGACATAACCTCCAACGGAGAGGGACACTTACATGAATTTCCTTGGTCAGGGCGTAGGTGACCAGCACGGTCAGGGAGGAGAAGAAGGGGGCCAGGAAGACGCACACATTGCGTATGTCAATGGTGATGTTCAGCAGCCACATGATCCGGTACAGGGCCGCGGATGTGAGCATCAGCCCCGGGTAGATGGTGCCGCCGATAATGCGGCCCAGGGGATACCAGGCGCGCTCATCGAACCAATTGTGGAACTTGTAGAAGCCCTGCTCGGCCAGGAACCGCGTGGTGCGGTAGTTGAAGTAAGGATCGAATTCATGGATCACACTCTCGAACCGCAGCACCGAAAATAAGCGCGTGGCGAAGGCTGCAGTCGGAAAGAAAGAGGAGAGCGTTGGATTAGCTCAATATGTTCGGTTATCGATTGAGTGCCTATCGATAGGGGAGCGCTTGAACCGGTTCGCGGCGGGCACGAACCAGTTTGCAATGTTTGGTTCTCTTTCCCAACACGCCCACACACATATTTTAGCATCTTGAAATGCATTTCGCATGCATATGGTAGTACTTACACAGCACTGCCGCCAGTATGAGGATGACCAGTCTGAGCAGATGCTCCTGCTTGTCCCAGGTAAGGAGACCCTTGGCCCTGCTGGCGACGCTACCGCCCACGCCTCCGCCAATGTCCACGGCCATAGTTTTGCCGGTCGGTGTATGCCGGTTGCTGGGATTTGGGGTGTTGCGGGACAAAACTACACGTAGGTAAGGGCTCGGGTTACAGCTCCAATGCACGCGCTTGTCCTGCACATTACCTGCACTGGCTAACAGTTGATAATGGGACGAAAAAAATACTTTTAAACTGCGCGACGGAACTTTATTCGTGGCAGGAACTCAGCAGTGGTAGGGATGTGGGTCGTTCATGAACGAACAGTGAAGCGCCATTGTCGCCAAAAATTTGATTGTTTTTTTTATCGATACAAAAAGCGCATCTCTAAGACGGTTGCACGGTGAGTTAGCTAGAGAGGGAACAACCAGGCGAAACTATTAATAAAGATATCATTGTGGGATGCATCATAGAGTGAACTAATTTTCAGTATTGAGTCAGGGCAAATCGACTGTATTTTCTGTTGTTTTTGATACCATCGAAATTTGAATATACCTACAAATATCGGTTATTTTTGTGCGTCAAACGGAATGAATTTAGCGGGGCTGTAAGCCTGCATGGTATGGTGGGTAGATTTTTCACAGTTTTCGGGCCGCTCTGCCTGTTTTCAATACCTTTGGTGCATGAGTTTTCTGTTATCATGTGACTGAAAAACATTTTTTCAAACAAGCGGCATATTTTGTAGAGGTGTCAAACCATCGACTGTACCACCGGCAGCAAAACATCGATTTAATCGATAGTAACATTTATGGTTGGACACGCACCTCTAGTATCTTGGATCTTGGACGGGGCACGGCCTTGCCGCCCCCATTTGAAACACGACCGAACACTCGGGCCGCGAACAATGAAATCGAATTATTTTCTAAGTTCAGACTAGTTGAGATATCTCGAGAAATATATTATCAAAAAATTATATACATATATCAACATTCCCAGTCGTGTCGTCGGATTGTCGCTTGTCGTCGCAGTGTCGTTGGGTCGCGAAGCAAATAATAGAAACAGATTTCTGCTGGTAAATAAACGAGTAAATTATTTATTCACTCTCGCTCTCTCACGTGTAAAATATAAATAAAAACTCTGTGCGTATCTTCGCTCCCCCGCTCAGTGTGTGTGTGGTTTTTTTTTTGAGTGACTGGACTTAGTGTGTGTGTTATTTTGTTCTTTTGCCAAATGTTCGTTCAAACTGGAGTGTGGTGTGAGTGGGAGTGTGACAGGGAGAGTTATATACATAACCTAAGCGTCGGCAGAGGGCTTTTTGTTGCTACTGCTGCTGCTGTTGTCGCGCCAAAAGTAATTAAATAATATCTGTAATTACAGTCAATGTACTAGCTGGAGTGTAAGCCTGTATGTATCTGCGTGTGTTTGTTTGTGTGTATTTTGAATACAAAATGCATAAGCATGTGTGTGTGTGTGTGTGTGTTTGATTGTCCCAAGGCGGGTGGTGGCAGCGCAGCAGCAATAGGAGCAGCAGCAGCAGCAACAACAACAACTGGCAGGCAGCGACGTAAGCAGCAGCAATTGCAGCAGTTGCAAGCACGCACAAGGCAAAGTTGAACTGGAAAGGGACGGCCAAGAGTTGGAGGAGGACAAAGAGTTCGTAAAAAAAGGAAAAGCAAAAAGAACAGGCGGGAGAAGGAGTAACAGCAAAAGAAGGTGAACGGGTGGGAAGCAGGAAAATAAAGAGTGCAAGGCAGCGGCGGCAACAAACTCTCAAGCTCCTGCTAATGCTTTCTCCCCCACCGCCTCTCTAACTCGCTCCCACTTTGTGCTCCGTGCGTTTCTTTGTAAGATTTGTGTGTGTGTGTGTGTGCGTGTGCATTGATTTATGAATGTTTTGCATGTGTGTGGGGGACTAAAATGTACATATACATACATACAGCTACGCTAGCCCCCCAGCCCTACCGTTGCCGGAGCGGGCTGTTCCGATTGCCGGCTCCAATTTCAGATTTGCATCCAATAAAATATTTACACCACGAAACGGTACAATATTTTGATTTCCACTTGCCATTCCGGGTGGAAAATGCATTTGCCAAGGCCCCGTCCTTTGGTGGGGTGAAACATCTGGTCGGGGGAATCATCTGGTGCGGATTTCATCTATTAACCCATTGACCACAGTGCCGTCGCTGATAATTATAATCAAACTGCATTTTGGTTGGTGAATATGTTGATTTGATAATTGATTTCAGTGAAAACTGATTTGTTATTATTTAATTTAGTCCCATTAAATAATAATATAATTTTTTTCATGATAGATCTCTGATCTTTGAATAATTACATTATTGATTCATAAATTTTTATTAACGCCTGGCTATATATTCCATTTCGCAATCTTTCTTTCTACTTTCCTTTACTGAAGCAGTTTTCAATTTTTCTCTTTGCGTTGCTGTTTTTTTTTTTTTTTTAAATATGTTAAATACAGTATGTGATGGGACTCTCCGTTTTTATGATTACTATTATTATAATTCTTATTGTTGTCTGTTTTTTTCCGTCCTCGCTCTTTTTGTTTACTCCGTGGGAAACGGAAATTGCCAACTAAAAAAAACCTGTCCGTCGTTTCACTTTCTGTTTTGCCTCGAAGGCATCCTCTCCACTCCACGCCACTCCACCATTATCCACTCTCCCCACCCTAAAAGTTGTTAACAAATTATAAATAACAAACGAAATGAAAGAAACACAAGCGAAGCCACACAGTCGCCGTCGTCGTTGCCCTACGTTTTCTTTACATAAATAAAATTTCATGTAATTAAACTTTTATGGCACTTCCAAGTTTGATGAGTCCGCCCTGCCCCCTCGATCAGTGTCCCATTTTCCAATTTCTGCCATAAACGGAACGAACGGAACAAGCGTGTGGACTTCCAATTGGATTGCGCGGTTCGAAAGCAGACATAATTTTCCGTCTGTGGGCCAAATACCAATTAGAATCGGGGAAAAAAAGATATCGCGTATCGGAGAAAGATAGGGCAGAGAGGCAGTCCCTGAAGGCAGTGCGCTAATTGTTTTAGGGGAAACACAAATTGTATCTGAATTCGTAATAAAATCGAATATAGGCTAAGGCGGATATCAGCAGGGTTCCATAAATGCAGCGACACTCAAAGGAAAAGCTATTACACATGCCCCATTAGATGATTTCCTCGCATTTGTCCACCGATGATCACTCGAATGAATTACCATCAATTGCAGTCCCCCGGCAATTCATGACTTGGATACCCCCAATGACTTCCTTTGAAAAAACAGAAAGAAATGGAGACACCTCTCTCTCCCTTCGGTTTCTCTTTGCAATGTGCGGTCAATATTGTCACTGGTCATTGGCCATTGACATGCCATCTTCTCTATTGCTTCAACAACCCATCCCACTGTTCGATGAGCGGCGCTGCCCACACCGATCCAAAGCAAACCGGAGCATTGGCACTGTCCACTCCTCCGCAGCGCTGGCGTCAACTCCCTCGTGGCAATTACCAGACGAATGCAGCGACCAAGTCAAGTGCCCCACAAGCTTATTGGCATTTTAGCATCCAAGAGGTTTTATTTTCTAGTTATACCCGTACTCAAAAAAGAGTTAAGGGGTATATTAGATTTGTGCTAAAAGTGGATGTGTGTAACACAGAGAAGGAAAATTTTCCGACCCCATAAAGTATATATATTCTTGATCAGCATCAATAGCCGAGTCTCTGTCTGTCTGTCTGTCTGTCCGTCTGTCCGTCTTGTTTGACGCCTGGATCTCAGAGACTATAAAAGCTAGGGCAACCAAATTTGGTTTCTAGACTCATGTGATATCACACTGCTACAAGTGTATTTCAAAATTTCGCTCCGCCCCCTTCCGCCCCTACAAAGGACGAAAATCTGTGGCAGGCACATTTTTAAAGATACGATAAAACTAAAAACGCAGTATCGTAGAGAATATCCATATCTACCAGATTGTCGAATCTGAATCAGATCGGATCATAATCATAGCCAGAATGAAGAAATTAATTTTCAGTTGTTTCCCCCGCCCCCTCTTGCCAACAACCTCGCTACTCATTCTCTTTCTCGCTCGCACACTCTGCCGCGTTCAGTGTGCGAGCAACCCCTAGCGGAGGAGATGTAGAATATGAATGGTACATCTATAATCTACATGTTAGATGTATAATATACAGTGTAGATGTAGATGTAGATATCAAATGTAGCAAAAAATGTAAAATGTAAAAATTTTTTTTTAATTCTAAAATTCTAAAAATTATGCTCAAAAATGTGTATACTGACTGAGTACGGGTATAAGTAGAGTCGCGTCCCCAGAAGCGACTCACACGTTCCTTCTCGTTTTTTTTTTGTATTTATATTTTCTATGTGCATATCGTTTAAAAAAAGAAAAGCAAAACCAGTAAATGAACTGAATGCGTGGTCGTTTGAATTGTCTTTGGTGCCATATGCTGGCCCGGCCTGGCCTGGCCGCTCGCTCGCTCGCTCGAGTTGTGGCTAAAAATACCCTGACTTTCGGGGTATGCCATGGACCATTAGGGGGGCGCTCTATCTTGGGGGAGAGTTGTATCTCTGGCACGAGCTGAACCAAGAATTATTTTGATGAAGGGTTTCGGTAGAAGCGCATTGAAGAGTATTCCCAATGTGTTCTACCTGTCTTACAGCTTTCCCACATTCCTTCCACCTACTCCTCCTCCTCTTTCTTCTGTAGAGTATTTAAATTTCATCATGCTTTAAACAGCAATTTCTAATTTATGGTTTTCATGTATTACACATTTTATTATTATATTTCTCTTCTTTCCGCTCTTCCCCCTCTTCTTGGCGTGCAAGCTTCGTTCCCAATTTTTTTTGTTGGGCTTTGGGCCAGGCCGAGACGCTGGCTTAATCGTTGCTGTTGTGGTGGTGGTTGTTGTTGCTTCTTTTTCAAGGCAACAACATGACGATGACTTCATCTTCTTTACTCCCATACATGCGTCGTTGTCGCCGTCTGCATGGTTTTTGTTTCTAAAGAGTTCTGTGAATTGTGTGTTGGTGTAGCATTGTTGTAGGTGTACCGATGGTTGGGATTGGTTGGTGTATGTTTTTAAACGTTACAAAAATGATTTTAAAGTATTGTTGAGGGTGTAGATTGGTGCTGTTAACGTTGTACTATGTTGTTGGTGAGTGTTTTTTGTGGTCTGTGCTGTAACGTGTTGTTGTGTTTCTTTGTGGTGGGCATTGCTTTTGGTGAATGTTTTTCGAGGGGTTTCTTGAATGTTGGTGTATGTTTTTCGAGGGTGTAGCATAGTGTTGGTGTAATTACGTATGTTGTTAAGAGTGTATATTGGTGTTGGATTGTTGTTAAAAGTGTTGATGTATTTTTTGTTATGTTGTTGTGACTGTCTACTCATGTTGGTTTGTCATTGGTGTCTTTTCATGGGTCTTATTTGGTATTGGTTTGTTGTTGTTGATGAGCATGACCACACCATCATTGTTGGTGTGCTTTTTTTTATCGTTGGTGTGGATTGCACAGAGTGTTTGTTGCTATGCAGTTTTTATCGTTCCTTTGCTTACTGGCTTCACACTCCCCGTCCCCCGGCATCAACAACAATGATAATGATGATAATGGGCCATGATGATGGAAGCATTGGCCTTGTTTTCTGATTGTTGTTGGTGTTTCCTGTGCGATATGTGTGTCACATCATCATCATTATCCGCACAGAAGAAATTGTCGGATGAGCAGAAGGAGGAGGAGCGTAAAAGTTTATGCAAAGTGTTGAGTAATCCTCCACATCAGCGTCATCGTCATCGTCATGGTCAACATCCCCCCCGCCACCGTCATCATAATCATCAACCGCTGGTGTCAAGCGCTTTCAATAATACATTTGTATAGTATACCCGGGATCCAGGAGTGACACCTCGACCACGACCTGTGGTCTGATGGTGACATCAAATTGATTATTGTATGCCTTTCCCCCATCACTCACTCACCCGCTCCCTTCACTCTAATTCTCTTTCTCTTTCTGTGTCTTGTTTGTTGTTTTATTGTTCAAGTCCATGCCGGAAATGTTTCCCGAGTGCCGACACCATCCCCAACAATGAATAGCGAAGCACAGACCCAACCCAAACCCAAAACCATATACCAAAAAAAAAAAAAGTACAGTGAAACGCTGCATAGATGGAAGTGAAGGCTTCTCTGTATCTCTGGAATCATGGGGTGCACCTTTCACTGTATCTTTCCCCCTTTCGGCAGCGTCTATATGTTGGGCCCCCCTGGTTTTTGGTAGTTTGTTTTTGGGTCAGCTAAAAGCAGAAAACCAACATTTGTTGGCCGCTTGGGTTTCGATCAAGTTTCCGCATACAATATGTAAAATATTTGCTTTGTTGCACACGTACTGCGAGTATGTGTATATTCTCTGGAGGAGGCATTTGGCCAGCATTTCGCATCAAAGAACAAGTTGTGTGTGTGTGTGTGTGTGTGTGTGTGCCTGAAAGATCTGTATCTCTTCCACTGCGGACTTTTCTATGCATCTGTGAACTCGGTGTGGTACATGGACTTTTATGGGGAGCACTGATATTGTTGTAGGTGAGAGAAGTGAAGGCAGAACATGAGGTCAGAATGGAGTCTGGAAGTGAAAGTTTCTGTTTAGCATCTGCTTCAAGAATAATGATATTCGAGCCGCTTTAGGTTATAATTTTTTGTGGGAACTATGAATAATAAATACCATACTCTGGATGGGAACACTCGGGAAACCCTTTGGAAATGCCATTTTTGTGCACAAAGAAGTCGTCTAATGGCGAGTGGTGACGCAGCGTCATGTGGCGCGACTCCCACTGCTGCATCGTTGATGATTGACCGTTATTGATTAATGGTTTTGTAATTAATGGCAGCTTTTAATTTACCGTTGCAGCAGCTGCGAAACAATGCAACAATGTGAGACGGGACAGCAGCGAGAGACGAAGCAGCAGCAGCGAACCCAAGCAGTGCGTTCAGCATACACCACCAGCAGCAGCAGAAGAACCCCCCGTCCCCATCCACAGAGCGGACTGCCCAGCGCGGACTGCAACGCCAACGTCAACGTTAACGCCTACGCCAGCGACCACGCCTACGCTTACGTTTGCTGAGGCAGCAGCAATAGGGCACAACGACGGAGAGAGCAAGCTGACAAGGAGAGCGACAGACTGACACGCGGCCGAGTGAGAACGAGAGTGAAAGAGTCACGGGAGAGAGCGTCGTGTAGGTAGGCCAAGGCCATGCCCAGCACAGCCGGCAGCGCCGCCAGCGTCGGAGCTTTGATCAACAGCGCCGGCAGCAGCGCCAGCGTCATGGGCATCGGTGCGGGCGGCGGCAGTGGCGTGGGCGCAGGTGTGGCTGCTGCTGCCGCTGCCGAGGTGGGCGCTGGCGCCGCAGCTGCCGCTTCAGCAGGCACCATGATAGCGCAGAGCACGGCGGGCACGAGCGCCGCCAGCGGCACGATCACATGGGACAACAACGGCACCCTGCGCTCCATCAATCCGGGCGACTGGTCCATCGAGCAGTGCCTCAACTGGCAGCAGCCGCACCATCTCTACTTTCAGCTCGGCTGGGCTTTTCTGTTCCTGGCCTTCCTCGCCCCCCACGGCCCCTTCGGCTCGCTGTGGATGCGCGCGATGCTGCTCATCGGCTGCATTATGATGGGGATGTACGGCTACCTGGTGGAGTGCACCCCGGATGTGGTCCTCTGGTCGGGCCTTGGCATCGGCGTCAATTTCATCTATCTTATTGTGGTGCTCTGTCGCCTGCGCCCCGTTCGCTTTGAGCAGGAGATTGAGGCGGTAAGTCTGCACCATGCAATATACTCGTATATATTTTCTTGTCAGACTTCCAAAAAGTAGGCTATGTATAAGTGGGAGAGCACTGCTGCTGCAGCTAAGTCTGCTTTCTGAAGCACTTTCCAAACAGAACAGCAGCAGCAGTAACGGCATTGCACAACCAGAGAGCGAGAGAACCGTTGCAGAGAGCGCTTTGCTTTTGCATTGCTTCTGTCTCGTTTGGACAGGTCTTAACTTTCGAGACTACTCTCTCAGATTTGGCTCTGTCTTTTTCCCTCTTTCTTGCTATTTTGTTGGCACAGCCTAAAAGCATGCAATAAAATTCTTAAGGTGAACCGAATGCTGGCTGAAATAACTTTTGAAAATAAAACGGTGATGGATATCCCCCCAATACATATTGGTTAATATTTTGACCGATCTACGGATATTTTCTTTGGTTTAGAATAATCTCCCCGCCCCCAGAAAGCAATCGAAGTAAAAACAATTATCTCTTTAATTTAGGCACACATTCAAGTGGTTTGAATATTTATTATTGATTTTTTACTATTATTTTTTTTGTTCGGTTTTCACTCTTTTGTGGTGTTTTTGTTTTGTTTCTTTATATTTGTGGTGTTTTTTTTTTTAATTTTATGTTTAATTTAAAAACTATTATTCACTAAGTATTTGTTTGCTTTCTCAATTAAGCAGATACATATTGTAGGTTCGATGAATTAATAAATAACCAAAAAAAAAGAGATATATAGGGAAATGTGATGGAAAAAAAACCCGATTGCTTTCGGCATAATTAATTATTAATATGCTATTAATTAATAACTGTGTGTGTGTTTGTTTATTTTCTATGCGGCTATCGACTAAATGTTTTGTGAATGTGTGTGTGTGTGGGTGGGTTTTTGGGGCGGGTTGGGTTGAGTGGTTGTTGGTGGTGTTTGGGGGGGGTGAGTTTATATCACAGGAAAATCAGATTGGAAAATCGCAGAAAATACTCGTTTTTGTTTTGTGCGCTTCAAGAAATTATTTTGTGTGATGGCAAATGATTTTT
This sequence comes from Drosophila ambigua, assembly GCA_018150905.1. Classification (NCBI taxonomy): domain Eukaryota; kingdom Metazoa; phylum Arthropoda; class Insecta; order Diptera; family Drosophilidae; genus Drosophila; species Drosophila ambigua. The sequence continues at coordinate 829,223 of JAECWS010000151.1, read as the reverse complement.
GAATGTGGAATTTAATTAATCGTTGAACATTATTTAAATACAATCGAGAGAGTGCGTAGCGTGGCGTGGCGTGGCGTGTTGTGGTCGTGCGCTTTGTGATTTGAATGAATTTTAGACTCTAAGATTAATTTATAAATTCTTGGATGCCAGAACAGATGATTTTCCGGCGCTGAACGCTCGCTCTGCTCATCTCCTTTCCTCTGCTCTCGCCAGACTCTCTCTCTGCTCAGAGTGGGTGCTGTGCCCTAGCTAAGATGTATTTTCGATGCCAGAAAATACAATTGCAGACACGTGGACAGCATGACGGTCATGTTGCCAATGGCAATGGTCATGTGGATGCGACGGAAGCCCTTGTGGATGCGCTGGTAGTGCGGACAGTCGATCAGGTCGCCCTGGACAAGGCTGCCCACCTCCTGGCCACTACCGATGGCGCCCTCGATCTTGTACTTCTCGTGCATCAGCTTGAGCATCGGGGGCACCAGATACAGTCGCACCACCACCTCAATGCCCGCCGCCAGAGCCAGCGATCCGACCTGGATGCCCGACGCGGTCGTCCAGCCGCTGAGGAAGTACTTTGCATAGGTCACCAGCATCGTGAGGCTGAGCATGGCGTTGAAGGCAAAGTACCTGGGGAAAAGTATCTGCTGGCACTGCCCGAAGATGTGGCGCGGCAGGGAGAAGTACAGCGAGAGTCCTGCGCGAGAAAAAGAGATTGCGGATTAATTACACGAGTTCCATGCGGGGAATGCACAAGGGGATTACGATTTGTCGATGGATGGATGGATGCTGACAGATGGATGGATATGGATGGAATCCCTTAGAGCCTGGAGAGCAGCAGATTCGTCCAGTGGAGACGACACTTACCCGAGACGAATGTCATCCAGATCTGCGAACCGAAGTGAGTGGCGAATGCCCCCAGATAGACGAGGTTCGGCAGGGTCCCACCTCCACCACCTTCTCCTCCTCTGGCTGGGCTGCTGCTGCTCAGAGTTCTCGTCGTTGTTGTTGTTGTTGGTGTCGTTGCGGGGCTACCCTCGATCAGGTCGCGACCGACAGTCATCAGCACAAAGGCCAAGATGCAGACGGCTATCAAGTGTGCTGGCTGTGTGGTACGTGTCAGTATTCTGTGCAGATAAAAGAAGATCGAAATAAATGGTTAGTTAACCCGCAAAAGCAGCTATCAATTTGATGATTAATCGATGGAATATATACTGTTCGGGTTCGAGTGCTTTGATCTATCTAATCTGAATAAGTTATAACCAATCCAGAGTCCGCTGTTGCTGCTGCTGCTGCTGCCTCAGACGAGTGCAGTCCAAACTCCAAACCCTCGAACAAGGCTGTTGTAACTCTTTTGGCCGACACGACATTTGCTTATGTCACAGACTGTACGTAAGGGCTCGAAGAATGCACTTGCTCCACTCTCTTGAAAGAATATCCAACGTTTCTCTCTCTCTCTCTCTCTGGTTACGTGACGTATACACACACGTGGCCCTCACGATTAGATTCGCATGCAGCGAACTTTCGCCCAAGCGAGCGAGCGAGCGAGAGAGAGCGCACGATACGATCCGATCGCACGCTAATAAATTATTTCTGTCTGTCTCTTGCGTGTGTACGGCCAAGTATGTATGTGTGTGTGGCTACGTCTACGCATTTGTTGCGTCTCGCTTCCCTTCCCCCTTCGGTGGGTGCACATTTTTGCATACATATGTATGTATATTCGCGCTTTTATTTCTGCTGTTGGCTCTGCTCTGCTTCTGCGGCGAATATAGAGCTAGAGCTAGAGTGGCGTACGTGCGAAAACGCATGCAACCAAATAATGAACATTTTTTCCACTTCCCCTCAACCAGAGGCCCCCCCTCCCCAACAGAACATCCATGGTGGGTCGGGGGGAGGGAACGGGACAGAGTCGAAGCCAGAACTAAAGCAGCAAATTGCCAATCTACATAACCGTAGATAATTGTGCACTTGCACCTTTAAGGCGAATTCAGAGAACGGAGCGAATTCAGAGAATCAGCTGTGCGCGCCGTCCAGCTGATAAAAATCCAGAAACAGAAGCACGCGGAGAGGATGGGTGGGAGGGGGAACGTGACTGACTCAGCAACAGAGAAAGAGAATGAGAGAGGAGCCGACGGACGACGAAGACGACGACGATCCAGTAGCACCTTCCTCTCTCCCTCTCTCTGCTGTGACGTCGCCACAGAAATCAGACTTTGATCTAGAGGAGGGTGGCATGGGAGGCAAATGCTGCTGGGGGAACTCGGGAACTCTGTTGACGCTGACGCCACAGCGTCGCACTTTGTCCCATGCAGCAATTTCATTGTCAAGGGGAGAGGGAGGGAACTCTATCGATTCTTGGTTTCGTCAGGGATCCCCGCCAGCAGACTAGCTTTGGAGCACCCCCTCACGCTCTGAAGAGCTGACTCAACGGTCAAGGCTGTACGCTCCGATGGTATTTTATCGTATCTATAAATACTCTTGCTCGTATTCTCTAATTATAGTTAGTAATGCTTTTTGATAGGTGAGCCCGCCCGCCGTGTGTCTTCCCACAAATGAATCAGCTGCATGAACTGGTTTTTATTGCTATGGGGCAGAAATTGGAGGTTGAATTGGGCTAGGTTATGGGCGTGTTTTCGGCCTTATCAGTGGGACCCCTTTATGCGCTTCATAAGGTAGTTCAAATGGAATTTAATATCAAATCCACCTTTCTTTACGCATTGAATTCCGTCTGACGGGGGTCTAGCTTTCAGCTGCTTGCATAAAGGTAGTGTGGTGTCCAGACAACAACAGCTGACAACAGCTTATGCAGTATATGCACATATGTATAAATTCCTAAAGCACTCGGTGAAAATAATGAATTGTCGTGATCGAGCGATCAGTGATCGGCCGGCATGATCCATTACCGTGATAAGAGGGATGCCTGTTGCCTGATGCCTGCTGCCTGCTGCTGCCCGTTGCCAGCTGATAATTCCCATTTTTCTACTGGAATTTTTTTTGTCACATGGTGAAATGATGATAGATGATGGGTGTGTGCTCGTTTGTGCTATTTTAGGGGGCTCGTTAATACATATGTGTGATGGCTTTGAGGGAAGGTACTCACGTGTAGAGGCGACTGTCCTGCAGCTGGGCAACCAGACAGGCGATCCTATCCGATACCTTGCGGGTCATTTGGGTGCCAATGGCGAGGGCATCATCCATGGAGGGTTCCATCGAGCTGAGCTTTCGTTGCTGCTGTGCTTTCAGCTGAGAAATATCCTCCACCTGTTGCTGTTGCTGCTGCTGCTGCTGCAGTTTGCGGAATCGTCCGCACATTTTGGGAATTTTTAAGATCTCACTGTTGTTGTTACTGTTGTTGTTGCTGCTGATGTTTTCCATGCTGCTGTCCTTTGGGCTGTGGGTCTCTGTTAATGTCAGGTTCTCTGCCGCTGTCACAGCCACCGCTGCAGCGTTGCTTTTAACTGTTTCTGGCTCTGTTGCCTCTGGCTCTGTATCAACCATTTGCGCTGCCTCTGCTGAGACCAGCTGCATGGAGGTGCTATCGGTGCCGCTATCTTCGCTGTCGCTGTAATTATTGCTGCCGCTGCTGCTGCTGCTCAGCTCCAGTTCTTCCAGGTATTGCTCCTGCTGATGCTGCTTCTGTCGCAGCTGCTGCTGCTCCTTCTTCTGCTGCTGCTTCTCTCGCTTGCGCATCGTGTATTTCACGCTCTTGACGGCGCGCGAGGGCAGCCCGAAGGCCATGTACCGTTCAATCTGCTGCTCGCCTTTTTCAATGCCCGAATTATGGCACATTTTTGCATTGATTTCTTTCTCTCAACGTTAATTTAACCGTTTGTTCTTCGCACACTCTCTCTCGTTCTCTTTCTGTCTCTTTCTGTATTTCGGAAGCACTTTTTCGCACAATCAAAAAATTTAACTGTTTTTTAGTTCGAAATTTACGTGGTGGTTAGTCGAGGTACCGCGGGGGGTGGGAGGGTGAGTGAGTGTGGCCAAAGGGGGAGTGTGAGTGTGTGTGGTTGGTTGGGTGACGGCAGGCGACGACGTCCACGCGCGTTGAGGTGTGAATGGGGCCGACAGCCATGGCATAAGGTTTTATATACGACGGGGGCTGCCTGACGTTGCCGTTGCCGTCGCTGTCGCCGTCGCTGTCGCTGCCGCTTCGGTTCTTTGCGACGTCGCTGCTTCCTTCTCCGCAGCACGCTCTCTTGAACACGCTCTCTCGCTCTCTGCGCTTAAACGGGATTAATTACAAGAGTGTGGGAGAGAGCCGCCACCTCACAGAGAGAGAGAGGCGAGTCGATCTCCCGTTCTCTTTCTCTCCTTCTTTTGCAGTTCCCTTATCACCTGCAGAATCTCAATTAGCGGCTTCTGTCACGCTGTTGCTGCGATCGTTTTGGTATTCGCGTTTTTGGCTCCCGATCCGAATCTGAATCCGATTCCGATACCGAATCCGAACCCGCCCCCCATATAAGCACCTGACAAATGGGACCCTGCGCTTTAATGAGCGCCACATGTGAATAGTTTTTGTGGCTTAACCTTCATCCCCCAACCAGCCCCATCCCACTTGTTGCTCTTCCTCTTGTTCTCCATTTCCCAGGTTCTCAGTGCTCACTTCTGTGCGCTGCTGCCCCGTCTCTGACGTTTTTTGTAGCTTTCCGTCCGTCTGGGCTTTGGAATTTCTACTACAAAAAACAACATTAAAATTCACAAAAAATTCATTGATTCAGAATTCCACACAGACGTCACAGAGAGAGAGAGAGCGCATGGTACTACCAAATCGAAGGAGGGGAGCGGATCTCTTTTGGGGACCCCATAACCCAAACACCCAATCTGCAATCCAAATCCCCGATGAGTCGTCCATTGAATTCGATGAATCGAATTCGCGCACTTTGGCGTCGACGGTGATTTTTTCGGGGGAATCTTTAATGCCAATCTCTGGCGGATATTTCTGTATTCGATTTTTGCTACCGATCTACCAGGAATCCCTATCCCTTTCCCTAAATATCATAAGCACGAATACTAACATTAGCATTTGTATTTGCTTTCACTTACTTTTTAGATAAATTCACGAAAATCAATAGCGTTAAAGGGCTCTCCTACGTTTCGTTTGAGGATCGCCTAAAAGGTGCTTATATCATCTCTCAAAAATATCTTTGAATTTCTAGTGGCAAGTGATGCATTTTCAAAGCTTTACCAATTGTTAGAGATGATCAGTTAAGGTTCAAAGATTACGAGTTGATTTCTTGGAAATTTCTTACATTTTTCAAATGAAAGATCACTTTTCCATTTATTATTAGATCCTCTACTTCCATCTTCTATCTTATCTTCTCTACTATCATAATCTCGGCAGTATTTTGCACTTAAAAAACTCTGATGATCTTTGATCTTTATAGAAACTATAACCATTATTTTTTGAAGCTTTTGTTCGACTGACTGACTAACTGCCTGACTGACTGACTGAATGATTCGTCGGCCATTTTTCTGAATTTTTGTTCGGCACGTGCCCCACATGACAAGAGAGCTGATCTCTCGCATAGATATATCGATAGCGAGGGAACTTTCTATATAGTATCTTCCCATCCGCTGATCGACGGGCTGCCTGCCCACGGCCCACAAACTGCTCATTATCTAATTACGGTGGCGGTTCTCCCACACTCCACACTTCACTCTTTCCCGCTTCCCATCCGATCCGATACGATCCGTGCAGCTCTGGAGCTCTGGCCGGACGTGGATCTTTCCACAGACGATCAATCGATGGATCCGTTTATGGCGATAGGGACTCTTTTTTGTGCATACAAATGCTTCAATTAGTTCCGTTATGGCAGCCCCGATGTTCTCTCTCTTTCTCCAATCAATCGAACCGATCCGATCCGATCATCGTGAACATTATAATTGCATTTTAATAATTCCATGGGGGCTCTCCCTATTGATTCTCTATCCACTCGATTTCATGCCCGCTCATCGTTGCTAAGGAAGATTCGCTGGGGGCTTTGGTTCTTTGAATTTTCGGAGACGCAATACCCTCGTAAGGGGGTCGTGTCCCGTCCATCCATCCATCCACTGATTGACCATGATTGCTGGATGGCTGCCTGGCAGCTTAATCAATTCCGTGGCTGACCTTTAATCATTTAATCAGTTTGTTTATTTGGCAACTTTCTGTGTTGTTTATTTTTTGTTTTTTTTTTTTGCAAAGAACCGACCCGTGGGGGCGATACACCGATCCCCTATGGACTTTGATCTCTGACTTTGATGCTTAAAATTCTGGTAGTCGGCTGTAGGTTGTTTAAGTGAATCATTTGAAATCATTTGCTTACTCATTTGCTTCTTCAGCAGGAGTTAATGCATGGGGCTAGGTGGGGCCTCTTATCATAATTTGATTTCATTTCAATTGGGCGATATTTCATTTGAATTTGTTTTTTTAGGGGTTTGTCCCTAGAAGACAAGTTTCGTATAAAATATTGATTCTTGTTAATAGTCTTTCAGTCATAAGAACAATATTTTTTTGGAAATATTATGAACTGATACAATGGATCTTTAAGGATCTTACTTTACAGTTTTACCAAAAAGTTTCTAGTTCCCTTTTTAACCTTTTTCGGTACGTTCGTAAAGTGTAGGGGCAGATCTCTCCTGTTCTTTCTTTGTGATTTCGATCCTCGAACATTGATCTTGCTCTGAAAATTCGGGCGAATCATGGAGTATCGGTGAATATTATCAGATTTAGATTTAATTTTGCGCTTATCTCTCGTTCATATTTTTTATTTTGACAATGGGACGCGATGGTACATACGTAGGCCAAAACACGTCTGGTTTTTTGTTTTCAATTTTTTTATTTGCCTTTTTTTCGGCGTTCACTTTGGGGCTGTGGCAAATTCCACTTGATTGCCTCAAATGCGGACGTGCCGCTTGGCTTTCACGTCACATGCGTGTGTTATGGTCGGTGGGTGAGGAGAAAAGGGGAGCGTGCAGGGTACATGCGGGGGGAAGATAGAAATGGTTTTCTTTTAGCACCTGACGCATTCATCGTCTCGCGATGTCGCGTCGGTCGTCAGGCGGTGCCCGAATTCTGATGAAAGATGTCGTTCCTTGCGTCAGCATCAAGCATCATCACCATCATCATTGGATCAGCTGTCTGTCCATCATATGGCAGTGATCCAAATAGAGATCTCCATTCCAGAGGGTAGGCATGTCTGTGGTCACGATCCCCCAAAATCCCACACAAAGTCTTCGCTCAATCATTGCCAAAAGAAAAGAAGAAAAGCAAACAATATGTAATCACCATGGAGGTAGGCAAAATAACCCACGTGAGGCGGTGTCGCCTCAAAGAAAGTCATGTGAATCGCACACGGAGTCGGGAATCATCGTCGATTATTGACAATAGAATTTGATTAGCACTAAACAAAACAAAACAAAAACAAGCAGCCAATAGGCAGGAGTTCGATTTCAAATGGCACCTTCTATTTCACCATGAGGCGACAATAATGACGATCCCACTGCTTAGAGGATCGGCTGATTAGATGGTGGCGGCTAGTGGGGCGACTGGTGGGGCGCCAGCCTGCTGTCCAGAGGCGCAATGATAAGGCTGTGGGCAGAGTGGAGTGTGGCAGAGTGCGAAGTGAAGTGCAAGGGTGCAGTTCCCCTTATCAGCAGGACAAGATGGTTGTTGTTTACGACGATTCATTTGTTTTACAGGCTGCTCTGGAAACTTCCCATAGATACTACCTTTGCCAATGCGGCGGATCGTGTGCACTTATCGATTTGTCCTCACTCTCTTTCGCGCTCTCTCTCTATTATTGGCTAAGAGAGCTGCGGCTCTCTTTGCGCTTATTTTCTACCAAGAGGTTTTCTATGAGGTGAGAGGCATTCAATGGTAAAAATAGATATCTATGTACTGGTAGGTGACGTTACTCCTATCATTTGCTCTGAACTAGTTAGGTCACACCCCTTTTTAATACACCTTGGCGCTTGCTTATCACCTAAATACACACACACATACACAGCACACTGCTTGCATGCTTTCGCACATAACAGGTTCAATGGCTCTTGAATGATTTTCTGCGCTCGGCTCAACCCTCTGGATCGATCTGCTGCTGCCTCTGCTGGTGCTTTTGCTGCCTCTGCGCTGCTTCTTTTAGTTCTGCTGCGGTTCTGTTTCCTCTGCTGCTGCTGCACCTCTTTTACTGCAGCACTGCTCCTTCTTCTGCTGCAGCTGCTGCTGCTGCTTTCACACATGAAACGACTGATCTATGGGAGGGGGATCATCTCTCTCCTGTTCAATCGGGCAGGTCAGTTTTCAGTTCTCAAAGCTGAAACCAGGAAAAATTACTTTGTTGTCACGATCATCGCCCAAGGAAATACATGCGCGAAACACGTTATGACATTTTCTGGAAATTCCACAGACTAAAAATGCATTCAAAGAGTACAGTGGAACAGAGGAAAACCCCTGTAATTGGACTGCTTCTTGGGTTTATCTACTGCTAGTCAGTTTTGTCTACTGCTTATCTGACTCAACCACTGATGCAGCAGAACACCGACAGCTTGTTTTTCTTAAATCTACTGCTTCCTTGATGGAGATACTGCTTCGTAAAGAGTTTTTTTTTTTTAAATGTGGATATATAAAGAGTGTTTTCCATTATGATTTATACGATATCTTCTTGGGAATGCTGCCTGCCCCCTATATCTATACAATCTTTATGGGTCAGCCTGCGCTCTCTTTTCACCATCAGCCCCCTGGATTTATGGCGCCTGGAGGAGCGGATCGGTTCCGCAAAGCTCTCGAAGTGGAGCGGAGAGCATTATCTGTCATAAAGATCATTCAGATCATGCAATCCATCATGCTCATCCCACTCCCCCCCATTTGATGTCGTAGCCGTATTATCATTATGTGGTGTACGCATTATTATTATTTATATTTTGTGTTCTGTTTGGAATTCTCGTCGCATTCATTGATTTCAATTCGCAAATTGCGGAGCGGCTCAACGGAATTGCACTTTGTTTCCCACACAAAAAGGAACGACAATAATCGTATGGGCATCGCTCATCTGTATCTGTATCTGTATCTCTATTCCAGTCCAGCAGTTCATCTTCATCAAGAGACCCGCTAATCTGCCAGTGCCTTCTCCTATTTCCAGTGCTTCGTTCCGTTCTGTGCCTCCTCCTACTCCACGCTTACAATTTTCTTTACCCTTTCAGAAGGGGTATTCTAATTTTGGATAATCTGTTGGTGTTCCTCATTGGATAATCTCTCAGTTACCCTCAATATTGAGGCACTGTAGCATCTATTAGTTGGATATTTATTACCGCTACAAACTCCTTAATATGTCCCTCAAGTTTCATGGCAATAGATTGTCGAAAGTGCATCCTCTACACCCAAAAATTTCGTATAATTAAAGCGATGCATTCTGCCATAGATTTCTGGCTTTAAAGCGTTGATCTTTCGATTGGCAAGGGTATCCCATCTGTGTGTGTAGCCTTTGCGGATCTTTGTAGTTGGAGCCGCCGTCTGGCGGCTCAGAGCTCCGCCTGGGCTTTTGGCGTACGTGACTTTGGCATCTGCGGCAATGTCCGCGACGACCGACGACTGCCGGCTCTCGACTGCTGTGGCGACTGTTGCAAATCGAAACGAATCGCTGGATTCGCCCCATGGAGTGGATGCCGCATGCGGCACAGAGCGGCGGAGGCGGTGGAGCAGGAGAAGCCGCCAAACCTGCCCGTCGTCGGATTTACAATTTGTCTGCTCTGCCGCTCGGGCTAAACTTTTTTGATTATTTTATTTATTTATTTTGCCATGCTCGTTAATGTTTAATGTTATTGCCGCCACAAAGCAGGCAAAAAGTGGAAGGAAAATCCACATAAAACAATGCAACGAAGTGGAAACACCCTGCACATAAAAATTCTTTGAAGCATTACTCTTTCTGCTTTTTCTATCGATTTTCAATAATTTCCTACCTTATAAATTATAATTATCAAAAATAAATTCAAAAGCAAGCATGGAAAGTGTATTCATCCCTGCATATAACCATCTGAACCCTGCCCTAATCTCTAATTCCCATTCCTATTCCTGCATGTTTTCGCGTCATGCAGCAGAGTCCATCTGTCACTCGACAAGCTCATGCGCTCCGTATTTAGGGCAGAGCATTCGTGGGGCCAAAACTGCTTGCGTTTCATGCAATGCGATCTGCTGCTGTTGCTGCTGCTGTTGTTGCCACTTGCTGGTTGGTGTGCCTCCATACGATGCCGATTGAGGGGCACCCTGGGGCGTCTGTCTAACGGCTGCGTCAGCAACATTTTCGCATGGCAACACCCGATCGTTTGGGCCATGTGATTTGCTGATCGCGGATCGCTGTTTGCTGCTCGCTGCTCGCTTGGCTTGTGGCCCATTTCGCTGTGTGTGCGTGGGGGGCAGGGGGACGACTATTACGGACGACTGCCCCCGAAAAATAAACTGGTCGAAACGTCATCTAGCTGTGAGCGCCTGCACTCCCGCAGCGCGTCTGCTTCTATCTTGTTGTACTTGACGATTAGCAGGGCGCGAATCGGAGCCAAAACGAATGTCAACAGTCGCGTCGTTTAGTGGAAAAATATTTGCTAATTTCTACAATTTGCTTTTTTTTTTTTGTCGCGAGGGAGCACCCCTGGCAACAGATGAGGCAACCCCCCAACTAACTTCTGGCGGATCAATGATCTCGCTCCCCCTCTCTCTGGGGGTGCTTCTACCTTTGCCGAGTGAGGGGCTCGACCTGGAATGTATTTAATTTTGTGGGCACAGATGTGGAAACAGCCCCATTAAATATACGGAATACTGGCACTGTACTGCCCATCCAATGATCGTGGGGAAAAGGTGTACGATGACTAATCCGAATGCCTTTATGAATAATCATCTACTTTGAAGCCCAGAGGGAAAGGGTTTTTAACTAGAACTTGTAGATAATTTAAGCGCGTCAAAAGCGAAAGTAAAAACTTACAGATGGAACGATCTTCCATTGATCTTTCCTTGGCAGCCAGCAGCCTGGGCTACGGCTAAGTTCTATCTTTGATAATACATATCTGATAATTGTGCTTGTATTGCAGGTGTACATGGCCCTGTTCCAGCCGCTGCATGTGACGCGGCATCAGTTCAAAAAGGTGCTTAACTGCATGAAGGTGATACGTGCCCTGAAGTACCAGGAGGTCTATGCCCAGGAGAAGGTCACCAAGGTCGATAGCCTGTCGCTGGTGCTGAGTGGCAAGTGAGTTACAGCAATGATTCAAGCAACCATAAACACAGAACATGCTACATGTATTCCCATTCCCATTCCATCCCCACACTCCAAAGGCTGGTCGTCTCGCAGCATCAGAGGGCATTGCATATTGTGTTTCCCCATCAGTTCCTAGACTCGCCGGAATGGTTTGGCGTCTCGACCGATGATTACTTTCAGGTATGCTCAGAGATACAAATGCAAATTGCAAATAAGCATCCAATTGATATTTGGCAGGTCTCCATTATGGCCATGGAGGAGTCCCGTGTTCTCATCTGGCATCGCGACAAGCTTAAATTGTCAATTATGGCCGAGCCCTTTCTGCAGACCGTCTTTGATCACATACTGGGTCGGGATGTTGTCAAGAAACTCATGCAGGTCACACAGGTCTGGGTTCTCCCCACCCCCGTGGGCACGGTAGCCAAAAAATAATTCGATTATTTTGATTTGGTTGCAGGTGAGCGAATCGATAGCCAGCAATGGCTTCCTGCCATCTGGGGGCTATGCGGAGGATGCCGAGGATAAGCCGATGCTCATACTAAAGAAGAGCGTGGATGTGGGCCATGGACTGACGGCGCTAATTAATCGACAGCTGCAGGGTGAGTCTCTACTCCATCTCTCGCCCACTATCTCTCTCTCTCTCTCTCTCGTCTGTCACTCTGTCTCTCTCTAGCTGTCCTCCTATTTCATTCAGTCTTCATTTTTTCACCTCACAAACTCTCTTTCTCTCTCTCTACCTCCTCCTCTACCACTACCTCTCTGTCTCTCTCTCTCTCTCTCATAACTCCGGCTCTCTGTTTGCACGCATTCTGCTTGTAACGGGGCTTTTGCATGGCTTAACCTCACTTTTGGCTAGAACCTAACCTCACATTTGGAACCCAACCAACCTAACCTCAAAGTACGATTTACAAGTAGTTTGATTTTATTCGTTAAGTTAATTTATTAATATTGATTTTTGTACGTTTCTGTTGATTGTTCCGTTTATTTTTTCTTTTTTTTTTACCTATTTGCAAAAACAAAACAAAAAACAACAAAAAAACTCTAATTTTAGAAGAGCATGTTCCCTTACTTGGTCGCACGTACAAACAACAACTGCAACAGCAACTGCAACAAGAACAACTGCAACTGCAACACCAACTGCAAATGCAACTGCAACTGCGAGAAGCGCCACGGGTGCACGAGTCCTCCTTCTCCGCCTCGAACAACAACGATCAAAGTGCTTTGTAAAATGAACGGGGGAAATGAATGAAGAAATGCTGCTACAACGATGCTACTCGCTACTCGCTCCACCACTTGCCATACCAACAGAACAGTTCACCTCTGACCCAACAACAATCAATCACCACAACCACCACCGCAGAAGGCACACACACACACACACAAAGACACGCACACGCAATCGCTGAACGCAGGAGTCCACCCACCAATAGCAGCAGCAGCAGCAACAGCAGCATCAGCATCCTCCAGTCCATCAGTTCTTCATCCACTCGAATCATCAACCCGATCCGATCGCAGAGAGAGCCAACGCCAACTCCAGCGCCTAATCATCACACCATCCAGAAGCAATCATCGCATCGCATCTCATAGAATCTAGCACACACACACGCTCCTCTTACCGCCCACCACCCCACGTCTAACCAGATCTAATCACTCTAATAGCATTACGATATGTACTCTATTGTTTGTATAACCCGAACGAGAAACCCAAACCCAAAACCAATATCCAAACAAATTGCCAGGCACCACTCGAATTTCTCAGTCTAAACAAAATCTCACTTATCACTCGCCCGACCGCCAGCCCGCTCCCGCACACCATACAAATAAATTACGCAAGGAAAGCGCAAAAAATATTCCACAGAAGTACGGAAATTTCTTATTGAAGTCCATCGATCAGAGCCGCTAATGAAAGATCACAGGGAAGGCAGCGCAGCGCAGCGCAGCTCTGAATTGACTTGAATTGAATCAGAGGAATTTGTTGAAGTTAATTCAAATCCTTGAATGTCTGACGTCTGCTCTTATGAGTTGTAGTCAAACCAGATATGAACATGAGATAGATATACTCGACTGATCATGATCAAACGTCCACATACTTGAGGTTGATTCGATTATGAATACATACATGTTTGCTCGTTTGGTTTAGATGTAGTTTAGATGTTTGTTTGACTAGCACCCATGAGTGCTATGACAGATGATCTTGTAGCGTGTCGAGATCTGAAGTTGATAGACATTTGTGACTGATCGTGAGCACAGATTTGAATTAGATTAAGATACTTGACTGTAATTAAAGAGATTGTTCATCATAGCTTAGACATTTAGTGTAGATTATGTTCGGTTTTAGCTCGAGAATATCAATCACAGAAGATTCTCCAACTGAATCTCTCACGGATTGTGACAATCGGTAGATAATTCCCAGCTGCGTCAATATCCTTAAATACAAAACGATTAACGAGTGTGCCACCAGCAGACACTCAAACATTGAACATAAAGCAGCTACAAGATCCTTGACATGAGTATGATCATCGATTCAGTTGCTCGAAAGACAGCAAGCAACTGGTTTGCGAACAGCTCTCGAAGCCGGCGATTGAAGAACGATTCAATGTTCGACGAGGGTGATGAGGGGGCGATCATCGAGTGACAAGTGATGATCAATGATCGATGATCGATGATGAATGATCAATGATTAAATGATCTTTAAAAACCCAAGAGAACTCTTCAAAAGATCAGTTCTCTGAATGAATTTTGTTATCTAATATACTTTCTTTCCATTTGTTTGTCATTAACACATTTATAATATTATTAATATACATTGATTTTTGTTTTGTTTTGTTTGTATTCTCCACATTTATGTTGATTTGCATACAAATTGAGAGCGAAAACTAATTAGAATTAATAATGAATAATAATATTTAATACTGTGTAAGCAATACACCTAGGCACCTACATAAGTCTTTGTACATACATGACCCATCCCATACATGCAATATAGTACATACCATATACATATAACATACATATACTATACATATGTACATATGAACTGCTGTGTATATGAACCCTGCTCCAAGTCCCACACGATACCCACAACAAATAATTATTTGTATAACGAAAGGAATCAATGTGAATGTGCAAACAAGCCAAAAACGAAAGCAAATAAAAAAACTAAAAAATCATATTATATATCAAGAGAAGAACATCCTCTCACTCGTATCGGATATCTATCATATCTATCAGATATATTCCAATTGAATGGGGAGGCACGCGCTCTGCCACTGCCACTGGCGACTCTCGACTGTCGACCATTTGGCATCATTAACATTATTTTGGCATTGATTTGTTTTTTATTTTAATAACAAAAATATTTTCTATTTAATTAAACAATTTTGCTATTGTCGCGATCTCCGCGCCGACTGTTGATTGCGATCTTTTGCCGACTGTCTGTCTGTCTCGCCATCTATCTTTGTGTTGTGCCGATCCGATGATCGGGGGCGGCACAGCGGTTGGGTTCTCGCACACACTCTGTAAACACATCGATAGCTTGCGCTGTCGATCACTTCCGTCCCATTTGCAAGCCCCGTGTATCAACAATAATTATCGCGCAATTAGCAAATATATTAATTTGTCTTGGAGACAACAGCTCTACAAAAATAAGCAGAAATAATAATTTGGGGGTAGCCAAGAGTAATCAAAATTAAAAGTAGAACCATCAAATAAATATGACTAAACGCTCAACCAAAGGGGGGTTGTAATACCTCTGAATAGTCGTATCTTATGTAGCTAGAGTACTTATTAGAAATAAGCTAATGAACTAAACAGAGCTGCCTGGAAATCCATAGACTAAACGGGTGATTAATTAATGCATTGCGATCTACAATTAAGTTCAGAGACAGATTGTACCGAAATAGTATTCGATTAGAGGCTCTGAAAATAGCACGCACGCTTAGCAGGCGTGACACACTTCCCCCCATAGAAGACTAGTCGTAATTTGTATCTGGATCCACCTCTCACTCTCTGTTTACCCACTCTGCTTTTCTCCCAACTCACTCAAATGATTTTCACAATTTCCCCCAAACCTGCTACCCTATTTAAAAACGACAAGCCAACATATATTGTAATCTGTATGTTTGATTTGTGATGAAATTTATGTATTTGATTTTCTATTTTTTCGGTGAACTATAATTTTGTTGTACGATATGTCCAAAATATGAACAAAAAAAAAAAAACTCTCGATCATAAACGTTAATCAACAAAACCAACAACAAAACTACAACTCCAACTACAAACCAATCAACCAACCAACACCTACTGTACCAATCCTACAAAAACCAACAAATAAAAAAACAACCACCAAACAATCGATTATTGTTCGATTAACTGTTGTGTGTGGTGTTAACGGTGTATCAGCCCTGCCCAGGATATCGAAGTATTACGATTGCGGTAAGTCCCAACCATAAACTCCAACTTCAACTCCAACAAAGAATCAGATCAGAAATGAAATCAATGAAAAGATGCTTTAGCCGTCAGCGTATGTATGCTCCTAGTCTGTGTGTCTCTCTCTCTCTCTCATATTCTGTCTGTGTTACCGTTACCATTACCGTTTGTAGTGTGACCGTTTGTGTGTCTGTTTTTAATAGTTTTTACGTTTTTGTAAGCTTTTTAGAGTTATATTCTATGCATGCCTGCCCTGCCTTTTGTTAAATCAACAAAAACAAAAAAGCGTTTCCATATTCGTTAGCCCCCGCCGCCCCCCTCAAAAAGCCGATAAACTCTTTTGCTACACGCCGTCTCTTCAAAAAGAACTTTAAAACAACTTAACACTTGGGATTCCATTGAGATATAATAAACAATTCTTCTCGTTTGTTTCTTTCTGTTTCTGTTTTCCAATTTTCGATTTTAGCTGGTGATCCAAACTCCTGGCGCCTGGGACGGATCGATGAGACTGACCACGAGACGGCCGTGTGAGAGGATGATCAGCGCGATGGAGGAGCGAAATGTTTAGACTTGTGTTTTTGAGTATTATTAGATGTATATTTTAGGTAATACTGAGAGAGCCCCCGCTGCTAATGGTAACCGCAGAAAAACAACCAAAAAACAAAAGAAACCAAACAAAACAAAAACTTACAATATTTCTAAGGAAACCAAATGCCATTGCGTCGTTAAACAGATACAGAAAAAGATAAAGATACAGATATATATATATATATATATATTGTACGAGACACTATCAATTTCGTTATGGGTATTTCTATGGCAATGCGAGTGTGTGTGTGTGATGCCATGCCACTGATATTTACATGTTTAATTTTCATCAGATTTCATTTCAATGTCAATGAGCTTTAATAATTGATTAAGTCGTTCAATCAGTTGATTTTCTATGAACATCGAATTTAAATGGATTTTGTATTGGTCAAAATGATATCGTTTTATCAATATTTGAATATATTTTGATCAATTTTTATTTAAAGTATATTTTACGTACGTTGGCATCCATGGCATTTTTGTTGGAATATTTTTAGTTTCACAGCATGGCACTGCTTTCAGTGTTTCAGAAATACCCATAGCCAATACCACGAAATGGAAATGCGCGAAAATATATTTATAAATTAAATTTAGTCTAGTTGCAAATTGTATTACGCTATAACTATGGATAATAAGGGTTGGACGAACGAACAGAGAAACAAGAGAGAGGTGGACAAACGACCGTGGTATGAAACGGCAACGGAATGGAATGGAACGGCAACGGAACGAAATGATTATTAATTAAATAAAGAAGAAAATGTATTTTTTTATTACCCTAAAGTTAAGAGAATTACTAACAAACAAACAAAAAATGGTTACAGAACAATTAAAAAAATGCAAAAATGAAAGTAAACCCAAAAAAAAAATTGTTAAGTGTACAATATACAACAAACAAACAAAACATACTAAATATAGGAACAAACACACAGAAACATACAAACAAACATACACATATGAATACGTATCTATAAGAATGATATTGTTTTGTGTGGCTACCGATTCCCCATCCATAAAATGCGATACCAGACGATGGCTTAAGAATAGAATTCCATTCCATTTAGACACACAATCACAACGGACACAGTACAGGTACAGTCTGTGCTGTACTCCAGTCATCCAGTTCCCGCCTAAATTGTCATTTGGAATCACTTTCAAATAATACATTTCCGGATACGAGTTGCTGCAGAAACAGAAGATCAACAGCGATCCCCAAGCCTTAGGACAGTACTTACTCGTAGTGGGCCAGTGTTTTTATACCCGTACTCAAAAAGAGTTCAGATCCCATAAAGTATATGTCTTCTTATTCGGAATCAATATCCGAGTCTATGTCTGTCTGTCCGTCCGTTTGTCTGTCCGTCCGTTCCGATGCTAGATCTCAGCGACTATAAGAGCTAGAGCAACCAAATTTTGTTTCCCGACTCATGTTATATCACACTGCTACAAATGTATTTCAAAATTTCACCCCGCCCCCTCTGCCATTACAAATTACGAAAATCTATGGCAGCCACAATTTTAACGATTCGATAAAACGAAAAGCGCAGTATCGTAGAGAATGCCCATATCTACCATTTGAATCAGATCGGATCATAATTATAGCCAGAATAAAGAAATTAATTTTCAGTTTATTCCCCCACCTCCTCCAGCAAGAGACCCACACACTCTGCCCCATGCATTTCGTGACCTTTGCGGAGATGTAGAATCTACATTGTGTATGTATAATTTACATTTTATATGTGGATCGACATTGTAGCAAAACAATGTAAAATGTTTAAAAATTCTACATAAATTAAATGCTCGAAAATTTATATTCTGACTGAGTACGGGTATAAAAGTAGAGTCGCGTCCATAGAAGCGACTCACACGTTCCTTCTATATATTCATACATGTATTCCCCATATCACTAGTCGTCCCACCACCCTAGAAAAAAATCAAAGAAAAACGGGCAAAGCTAAAAGAAATACCCGGTACTAAAAGACGGCCAGAAGGAGGTGTTTCTGAACCCATTAAGCATACACCAAATTCTTGATCAATCCAAGTACCGGGTACCATGTGTGCCTCGCTATATTTTTGTAGTATACATAGCTGATGAACCCCCGCCCTGCCCCGCCCCATTGGGTTATTGATGGTAAAAAAATAAATAATTTTTGTTGGCTAGTTAGGGATCCAATATCAATGGAAAAACTGAGAGTTAGCCCTGAGATGTAAAATTTTAATTTTGGGGTTTTTTTTAAGGCATAGAAATATGGAATTTGGTTTCATTCCCACACAGTATTCGAGTATTCCCTCCCATAGATTGCATTCTATTTGTATTGTATCGATCCCAACGTCTATTGTCTCTCATGTAAGATCCACACTAAGCGAAAAAGCATAAGAGTACCGAAGATAAAAGCAAACAAAACCAACAGTTCAATGTATCTCGTACCTTGGAGCATAATTAAAAACTTAATTAAAATGAAAATAAAATGAAAATAAAACATAAACATAAGTTTACCGACAGCTAAACGCTCGTAGCACAAATATTTATCAATTAACCTAACTAACGCTGCGGGGTGCTTGCAAGCGGGTAAGTTCTGTGGCCAGTTAATGTTAATGGACATCTAATCGGATATGGACAACAGTATAATCTGGTCATGGCTGCATTATTAACTAGAAATTTGACCCAGCCTTAAGAGGATGCTAAAAACGGAAGACAAGAGATGTACAGTCCCATTGGCTCTGTGTTGGAACAGCAGGCAGCAGACTTGCAATTAATGCATGCAAGTAGCAGCCACAGATCCGGGGTACAAACAACTTTGACAACGACATTGTCCTGGAGTTAGCCGTTGGGGCCACAGGCGACCAAACTCTCTCTCTCTCTCTCTCTCTCGAAAAGTTGAACAAACGACATTTTTAATATTTGATGTGGTTTTGCTGTATGCGGTGGTGCCATCCAGCGGGTTATCTATCTATATGCAGGCTGGGATGCAACTTTTCTTTATGCAACTTTTCTTTTATACCCATTAAGGCGGTACTTTTGGCCGCTTAAAAGGTTTTGCTTCACTTAGTTTCGTATTCACTTGAAATGTACATCTAAATCGGAGTCTAATCAGCCATTAAATCAGCGATGGATCTGCATGGGCGAGACCTGTTCCTGTTGTGGCTGCTAACTTTGTTCTACCTCTCCTTCACTACCTTTCGTTCTTCATCTGTTTTACCTTTCTCTATGCATCTCCTCTACTTTACACACTCTTTTTTTTCAACTGGGCGTGGGGTGGGAAAAAGTTTAATTGCAATCTATCACTCAAGCAGTGCACTGCTTGTATGTATGTGCTTACATGTGTATGCGCATGGTTTCAAAAAACTGTTGCATACTTTCCGGCGGCTGTGTGCATTCGCCTGTGTACAATACACACGCCCACACACACTCAAACACACTTTACCTGCTCTTTTTATTATTTTCTCCCTTAATCCTTGTACTGCCTTTTTTATATATTTTTTTTTTATTTTTAGTCTATCGGTCACGTGCCCAAAGGGCTCGGCTCGACAGGCAGACAGAACATCAAATAAAAAAAGGGATCCCTGTTAATAGAGTACTCCATCAAATGATTGACTGCCAGAGCTGTGAAAATATTTACACATTTTTTCTAGCTTAATTTTTGGAATTTTCAACATTTAACTGAATTTTGCCCATTTTTTTTTATCATCTCTGCGCTGGTGCCATCTTTTTATTGAATTTTGCTGGCAAACTGGCAAATAAGTTCAAATTTTTGTTGCTCCTTCTGTGGATGGATAAGGAGTGGGGGATAGGCAGTGGGGTAGCTGGGTGGCTTGGGGGCAGCTGTGGTGTTGCATGTGCAAAATTAATTGCAGTTTGCCTTGCTCATTTCGTTTGTTTGCAACACTCTGCTTCCGCTCCACTTACGGCTGGAGCTGCTGCCGCTGCTGCTGCTGCTGCCTCTGACGCTTTGGATTTAGGTTAGTCGTTCACCTTAAATCAGTTAATGTTAATCAGCATTTCGCCGCGTTGATGCAGCAGCAGGGTGCAGGGCAGGGCGGAGGCAGCCAGCAGCCAGCAGCCTGTCACTCAGTCAATTGCTTCCGCTTCCGTTTGACGCCTCTCATCCGGCGGATTGGTTTGGATGAGCATCGATCGGGCCAAGGGATGTCTATGTCTATGTCGATGTCGATGTCGCTGTCCCTGCCATGGTGGGGTGGCCATGGGCATGGGGGCTGGGCTTCATTGTTGTCGCTTGGCTGATTCCTAGCGATTGGGTCACACGAGGAGGCTGCCTAGCCAACCGTCATTGTCCCTATGCCGCTGCCGCTGCCACCCTTCGACGGGCTGTTGGTCAATAACCTTAATTGCTCATCAATTTTCACACACAGCCACACAAACAGCAGCAAAGGCGCTAATCAGTCAGCAGCAACACCAACAACAGCAGCAACAATCTGTCCCTGCGGTTTATGTGTGTCACTATGCTAGACATCCCATATCCAAACCCACACCCAAACCCACACCGAAACCCAAGCGATAGGGGGAAGTTGTGTCCGTTGGCTTTGGTTTTTGTGCATTTAATCAATATTTGGACACCAGCCACAGCAGCAATAGCAGCAGCAGCCACAGCCCCACCAACTGACAAAGTGTCGAAAAGAGTTTAAGCCGGACAGCCAGAATATCTGTATAAACTCGGGAACAGAGCACCAACAGAGGAGCCCTTTGAGGTTACGTGATATCTAAATATGTAGATATAGTAGTTTAATTTTTCAGGGAACTTCTTAGGCAATTACTGGCCCCAAATTATGGTTTACTCAGTGACAAAATGTTTCAAAATTTCCAGAAATTTGAGCTACATTTCACAGCATAATAAACGTAGTTCTTTTGGTTTATAAATGACTGAAATTTAAAATAAAATTCACATCTACAGATCCTAATGCTCTGATCGGATGCCAAAGACCAAAGCACAAAAATCCAGCAAATGTTTCTTTAAGTTGAAGTCGACCATGGACGCTGCCGCTGGCCCGCACAGGCCTTCATTTTGCTTTGGAAAAAATGAAAAACTCTTTTTGTTTGAGCAGCAAATATTGAAGTGCAGTTGCAACTGCAACAGCAGCAGCAGTGGCTGCCAAAGGCTGGGGCAGGGCACCCCAAAAAATGTCAAAAAGTGACCGCAAACAAGGGGCCGGGCCAAGAATTTTGGTAAGGCGGCAGAGGAGTATGCTGCTCGTTTGTACCTACAGACAGAAGCAGCACGAAAATTAGCTTGCCACCCACACAACCACCCACACACACACACACACACCCAAACACACACATGATGCAATATGCAATCAACTTTCACATCCACATCCACTTCAATAGTAGCTGTACAATGTACATGAAAGCAAATAAAGTGGCTCCAGATGGACTCCCGGTCAGCACAGCCACACACACCCCCACCCACACCCACAGCCGTGCCAGCAGCCCAGCCCTGCCATAACTACAAGGACTGATCCGCAAGGGGCACTAACAACATGGTAGGGACTGTACTCGTGTGTCAGTGACTGCGCCATCAAGCAAACATTTGACATTTTTACAGGAAAACAAAAAAAACAAAAAAAATAAATAAATAAAGACCGAAAGACACAAGGAAAGAAATGCAACAGTAAACTGCCAAAAGGCACAAAGCAAACACAGTGCACCCCCCGCTGCCCCGCCCACACGCCTGCACTGTCTAAAACAAAACGCAACATTAAATATATGGTATATACATATATATACAGAGTCTATATAGCAGGTATGTATATAAAGAAAACGAGCAAAAGTGTTGGCAACATTTTGCAAGCAGCGCATTTAGAATGAAAACTTTTGCGAAAGTTGTAAACTCTGCTGCTGCTGCTGCTCTGCATTTAAATGCTCCAAAAACACACACACACACAGACGCACACAAAGCCTGAGAAACTCTAACGTGAGTGAAGCCTGGCAAAAGTATCAAAATTCAATAGAAATGTAATGCTTATCTAATTAATTATTCAGTTCTGGCGCAGCGGCGTCGGCGCCTTGGAAATGTTGCGAAAAAACGACCCGGGAGAAACTCATTTGCTTGTATTTCTTTTTAAACTATTTTGCACTGCAATTACAACAATCCGAACTGCTGAGCTGCTGAGCTGCTGAGCTGTGCCCTGAAATCTCTGGCCAATCCATTTATATTTATATTTTTTTTCTATTGAATGCCAAAACTTTCAGACGAATTTTACGCATTTAATTGAATTTGCATTTCTCGGAAGCAACAAGTTTCGGCTGCCAGCTAAGCCCACAAACGAACGGATGGGATTTAAAATTTAAAACGAATTCGGCCCTGGGCTCAAGCCAAAAGCCTTGCTTCAAGTGAACAGGGCCAGGCATGAATTGAATTAGAGCCCAACGGTGTATGAGGCATGGCGGCGGGATTATTGCTAGCTGCTTGGCAGTGTACCTAAGACGAGTAGTAGCTGCAGTTGCACAAAGAGTGACGATTTTTGCATGCATGTGCCATTCCCTTTGGGCATAATCCACAGATCCTTGTTCCTTGCTCTATTTCGGATTGCAAATCCTGTCACATGCTGCAAGTAGCCTTCCCTTTTGGCTTTCTAGCTTCAATTATTGTCCATTAAATCCATCAATACGAGCCACCACCAGTACCCAATGCCCAATGCCCAGTCACCTTCATCTTTTGACTAATGGCCATGCAGCCATGAAGCCATGAAGTACCACAGATTTTCGATTAGTTGCCGCCTGCCCATAGCACATTCCTTTGTGCTAATCTGCGGCTTTTGTCTACCGAATGTTGCACTCTGCATGCAACAAGCCGAAATCCCCCAATACCCAATCTTCAGTCTCCAATACCCACTCAAAGTGTGCTGAAGCAGGTGGAGGAGCAGCAGCAGCAGGAGGAGGAGCTGTGTGGTGAGCTGTGTGGTGTGTCGATGATGCCACTATAATCTTTTGCTTTTACTCGAGAACAGAGCCCAAGCCTGAGCCTCTGAGGCTCCGTAGTCGGAGCCACTCAGCAATTCCACACTTTCACTTTATTCTCGTGCTCTCAGGGCTGTGCTCTGCTCTGCTCTGCTGCGGCAGTAGTGCACTTAACAAGGTGCTTCTGAGAGAATGCGAACGGGTGTGGGAGAGGAGCCTGAGGGCGTGTATGATGTTGTGGTCTGGTGTGGCACAGGTATTGTACCCTTTTAATGTGGCACAATCATGGCAATGGAGTCGCAGTCGGAGTTTGCCTCAATCACGTGTGGGAATTCAATTAAATAAACGAGAGTTGGCAAAGGGAGCAGGAGCGGCAGCAGCAGCAGTTGCTGGTCAGGGCAATAAATGTGCACACCAATAGACACGGAGACGGATAGGTAGATAGATAGACGGATAGATAGATCCCCCAGCGACCGGAAGTGACTTTTGGCCAACAGCGGAAGCTGCTAACGGCTGCTGCTCCTGCTCGTGTCCTGCTCGTGTCCTCCTGCTGCTGTCGGGCTGCTCTTTTGCATGGGTTATGGCAAAACATTTGGCTGGCCATTTCTTGGGGATCTCAAACCAAAACAAAACTCATCCACGAGGGCATTCAAGTTTCGCCCTGCTGCTGCTGCTGCTGCTGCTTGATAATCTGCCTGCCCCCTGAGCTGCGTGCCACAGCGATGCTGCAGCCAACCGATGTATGCTCGTGGGTGCGCTCGTGGAGCTCGTTTGCCACAGCCGAATGCGTGTCCGTGTCCTGCTGCCTGGCTGCTGCCTGGCTGGCTCCTTGCTGGCTTGTTAGTCGCTTGAAAGTTCTTCAGAGCAACAGACGTGCCCCGGAAGCAGCAGCACCAGCAGCAGCAGTAGCCGTAGCCTGTCTGTCCATCGAGAGTCCATTCTTTGACTGACAGTTTGTTTCTGTGTTAGTGTGTCTGTGTGTGTGTTTGTGTTTGCTTTGCTTTTTGGCGCGTGAATTTTTGTTGTTTGTTCGAGTGAGTTTTGGGGCAGTGATTCGAGTGGCAGAATGAGGGACTATCCATCGGTGCCCAGTGTTTTCCGCGTGGCCTCCACGCACAGCATCAACAGCGAGAGTCCCTACAACAATGTCCAGCAGCAGCAGCAGCAGCCGCTGCCAATGAGTTCAGCGAAGATAAGCAGCAGCATTTGCCACAGCAATGAGCAGCAGCAGCAGCAGCATCCACATCAACTTACCACCAGTGCATCCATTGAGCACAGCTATCCGTCACAGCAGCAGCAACAGCAGCAGCAGCAGCAGCAGCAGCAGCAACAGGAGCACTCGCCCTATGCCACACTGCCACGTGGCCAGAGATTTGCCATGCCACATCCGTATCCTCATCCACAGCGACAGCAGCAGCAGCAGAATACGGGCGTGATCAACACCATTTCGGGCAGCATTCCCGCCACGGGCTTTGGCAGCGATCTGCAGCTCAACAATTTGGCAGGAAGTCGACGCCAGCAGCAACCGCGACAGGCGATGCCACCAGCCTTGGGCCACTACAAGCCAGCCTCGCCGCTGCCGCCACTGCTGCCCATGGAACAGCGCCCGCGGCATCAGCAGCAGCATCCACGTGGGGGCGGTGGAACATCCGACGGACAACAGCAGCAGGCGCACGGATTCAGCAGTCTGAGCAGCCTGGCCAACGGCAGTTACCTGTGGCTCCTTACACCTGTTG
Organism: Drosophila ambigua; assembly: GCA_018150905.1. NCBI lineage: Eukaryota > Metazoa > Arthropoda > Insecta > Diptera > Drosophilidae > Drosophila > Drosophila ambigua. The sequence continues at coordinate 804,333 of JAECWS010000151.1, read as the reverse complement.
CCGCCAGGTGAGTGGGGCACTGCCACAGCCCCCACATTTATGGGCTTTACTTTAATAAATAAATAAATAAATAAATACACAAAATAAAATTGTGTGCGCCTTTCAGCTTTCTTTTGTGCCCCATGGGCGCCTGCTGCCGCAAAATGCCAGAAATTCTTTTGCAAAAAATCTTTTCGAAACTAAAACCTTTAATACACACAGAAGCGGCAGCAGCAGGAGCAGTGTGCATGAAGCACCTTCAGACACACACACACACACACACGCACAGGCAACCATTTTGCTTTGCTGCCATTTCTGTTTTGTGTTTAAAGAAAATTGAAGAAATGTCGGCAGGCGGAAGGCGGCAGGCAGCAGCAACATTCGCCTTCCCGACGACGCATAATTGTGTTAGCAGCACAAATCACTGCAAAGTGAGGCTTAATTTGTTCGCAAACTATTTCGCATTTCGCACCACAGCCAACCACCCACCTAAGCCACCCAGTCCACCCAAGCCACCCAGGCCACAGGCCCCAAGTTTTAGTCCCAGGGAAAAGAAAACAACAAAAACAGAACCATTTTATTGAATTTCTGTTCATAGATTTATGATGGCAAATATTTATTTATAAGTATATTTGTGTATGGCATAGTTGATTTTGGCATTAAATTCACATATTTATTATTTTTTGTGGGCCTGAATGTAGCGCGTAGATCACATACTCTTTTTGTACTTGGAGTTCCCAAAAATCTGTTTTTTCTATTTATATTTATATATATATTTATTTATCTTTATAGTTTTTATAATTTTCAAAGCAAGTGGCTTAAAAAGAGAATATAGTATTCACTTATTCATTTCGACACATTTTGAAAGGCGCACACAATTTTATTTTGTGTATTTATTTATTTATTAAACTAAAGCCCATAAATGTGGGGGCTGTGGCTATTCCTAAAGAAATAATAAAACAAAGTTGAAGTTTTCTGCCATTTTTAATGTTTCTACAGCGTTGGAAATTTTAATTTATTTTTTATATTTTGTTTGCATATTTTGATCACATTTTTACACTTTAAATTTTTAGTGCCATTAATTTGTAAGCAACTAATCAAAGATCAGTTCAAGGAATGCCCAAGCTACGAATTATTTAGCAATTAAATGCCATTTTTGAATGCACCAAATAATGCCAATTATTTTGTGTCCCGCAAAGTAAATTCAAAGTTGTTTATTTTGTTGCACAGTGTAATTGGTATTAGCTGCAATGCCATGCACAATTAATGCCCACAAAGGATTTGGCATCGAGTTCCGTGCATTTACATGGCAATTGCACATTAAAAGGGTCCTTAAAAAAGCAAAAAATAAAAATGCACGAGGCAAAATCGGAGACACATTAAAGGTATTTCCCACATACCTATCCTATCCACACACACACACACCCACACACGCAGATAAACCCACTCCCAATGACCTTTGACGCATTCCGCGTGCTTTTTTATTTTTCGCACATATTTTGCCAATACGCCAACAATTTAATTTGTGCGACATTTATTTGCATATCCCTGGCAGAGTGGAGTGGAGTGAATGGCTCCCCTTCCGGGTTTGTGCCATTTTTGAGGTATTTTTAATCAGTCCAAAATATGAAAGGAAACAAGCGGAGGGAAGACATGTGGAATGGGAGGGGGTGTAGGCTTGTGGGAATCGCATCTAATGGCTCGATTTGAATCGTATGTACTGCAGCATATCCGTGGCCATTGTCATTGCCGCCCTGGCCGGACCCCAGTGGCTCTTCACCGAGGAGAAGCTGCCGAATGTCAACTACAATGGAACGGCCAATTTCAATGCGCTGGACGATGGCGCCTACGTCACCAAATACACAAAGTCCAGCCTCTGGATACTGTGCACCACACTGCCAGGTAAGCCCGAAAACCAAATTGAGATGAATGTGACAGCAGAGCACACAGCCAGAGAACACACCCACTGCTGTCCCCGTGCACAGATTGAATGATGAGGGATGTGTCTGTGTCGTGCGGCCTCACCTTAATGAGAGCCACGGGCCGTCAGTCAATGCATTAATTGGTGAATTTTAATTGTTTTATTTAATAATTTACTGGACGAACGACACAAAGGAAAAATATAAAGAATTAAAGAGCGAGGATCAAGCGCGTCGAGGCAGGAGTCAGCCTTCGGAGCTGCTCTGCTTCTTGGGGGGCAGAATGCCGCCCATGCACTGAATCAGCTGAAGGACGGCTGTGCGCATGCCCTGGACCTCGTCGCGTGCGATGAGCAGGCTGCTCGAGGCATAGCCACAGCGCAGCACATAGTCCGCCACGTGGTCGGCCATGCACATCACATGGATGCCCGACTGGTGCTCCTCGTTGTGTGCCTGCTGCAGGCAGCGGCCCCCCACCAGGCTGAACTCGGTGAGGGCCAGCGGCGCGCACAGGCACTGGTGCAGTGCGCCAGCCAGCTGCTTGTGGCTGTTGTCCAGCGAATCGTAGTAGTACAGCTTGCGCTCCGGCCGGGCGATCAGCAGCAGCGACCAGTGCTCGTGGTCCACATGATAGGCGCCCGGCTCACTGCACAGGGGCAGCAGGATGAACTTGCGCTCGTGCAGGCCACGCTCGCGCATCTGGCGCTTCAGGTGGCGCTGGCTCGTCTGGCGCAGGCTCCGCACCAGCGACGGCTGCATGAAGTACACCTGCGACTGCGCCTTGTAGCGTCTGTTCTGCAGGTAGGCAAAGTAGAAGGCGACCAACCGCTCGTTCATGCCGCCGCGACGCTCCTGCAGCAGCCTCACGTCCGTGTGCAGCAGCGAGATGTCGTGAAAGTGCAGCGACACCAAGCGATCCCTGGACGGTCCATCTCCAGCGCCTTCATCGGAACCAACTGCAACAACGGCTGCCTGCTGCTGCTGCTGCTGCTCCTTGCTCCTGCTGACCGCGACTGCCACAGCTTTTCCCACAGTTGTGGGCTGCGGCTGCTTCTTGGCTGCTTGCTGCGATTGCTTGGCAGTTCGCATTCTGCTGCAATCTGTTGTGTGTTTCTGTTTCTGTTCTCTGTTCTCTGACGGGGGGTTTGTTGTCTGTTTGTGTGGCTCCTGAGTGTAAAATCGAAATTCTGGGATTACATTTTCCCAAAAGTTTTCCCCACTTCAATTTGTAGTTCAACTTTCTATCTATATTCCTTCTGCCGAATTTATTCCTTATGCAATTTAGCAGCTGGAGCTTTTTTTAATTGGCAGAATTTAATGGTTAGCATTTACTTTTTTATATCTCAGATATTTCTTTGATTTATTTGATATTTTTGAATGGGAATTTCTGCTACTTTTCGGCTGCTCGATGATGCCTTTAATTTCGAGCTGAAGGAGTGTGAATTTATTGCAAAAATAGCTTCCCAAGGCGACGGATCAATGGCACTCCCTTCGGAATCTGCAACTAATTTTATTTTAATTATGAAAAAAGGCAGAGAAAACCATTCCAACATTCAATGCTGTTGTTGGGCTTGCCCTAGATTTAAATTCCTCTAAAACTTCAATTATTTTCCAGCTTAATTAATATTTGATTCATCTACAAATAAATTGAATATTGTTTAAAATAAACAACAAATAAATAAAATGTTTTCTGTTTTCTTACGTGTTTTACAGGCCTCGATGTGGACTCGTACAATTGCATTAAAATAGACTATTTTCCCAATGAGGGCTACCAGCCGGATCCGCATGACTCGACGCCAGCGATACCCTGTAAGTGGATTGTGACTTTTATTGTTTGGTCTGCGACTGCCACTGCCACTGCCACTGCACTTCATTACGGTTGGTAATCAACTGGCTGAAGGCATGGCCATCGCATGGCATGGCTTAAAGGCTCTTCTGTCTCTGGTCTCCCTGCCCGCATTTATTGTGCTTGTGTTTACAGGTGGGCTGCTTCTCCTCAGTCTAGGCCAAATTGGAATTGATTTATGGCTTGTGGCCACTCTCAGGAGAGAGCGAGAGAGACTGCCTTTAGCTTTGGCTGAATTTTAATTAAAGACTTTTGGCCTCTGTTCTGTTGAAAGTTTTGTCCATATGATTTCTGGTGTCCCCACAGACACACAGCCAAACAAACACAGGGACAGAGACTGCCGCAGACTTGTTGTGTGTTGCAGGCGAGGTTCAAGGGGTGCAAGGGGTGCGTCGACTGAATAGTTTGAATATTTTACAATTTCCCATTTAATATGCGAATAAGAAATAAAGAAAATTCCAATCCCGCTGCCCCTCCCCCTCTCCCTGCTGAATTCGAATTTGCTAAATAAACTTTTGAAATGTCAAAATGGATATGCGCGTGTGTCCTCAGTGACAATTCCAATTTACAATGATAGAGAGAGACAGAGAGAGAGACAGAGAGCGAGAAAGAGACGGAATGGAATTTCATTAATTTTCGCACAATTGGCCAACAGCCAATATCCCCCAAACAGAGATTTGAAATATTTTCATTAATTTCGCACCGAGGCTCAGCTCCACTCTGCTCTGCCATTGTGCCATTGCCCGTCCCCTTGCCTGTCCCTGGCCCCCACAACACTGGGGCAATTCCTCAAAACTAATTTTAAACTCGCCGTGGGTGACAATTTCACAAAAAAAAACTATTAGCCAAGCCAACAGCCAACGGCCAAGCTCATCTGAAAGGGCGCTGGATGTAAGGGGCTGCGTGCCGCTGCCAGCCAGGTATGGCGCCTCGACGGGTTAGGTGTCGATGATATTTTTGGTGCCCTGCGGCGGCATTCACACGCTGGAATGGATGTGCATGTGTCCTCAGTTCTTTGACTTTTGCTGGCCAGGGACACAAGAATGCCAGGATATCAGAGCGCCAGAGCACCAGAGCATCAGAGCACCAGGATACCAGACGAAAAGCAAATTAAAATCTATTTTAGAGTCATGGATATGCTCGTTCATACTCGCATGTAGATGCAGATGAATCCTCCATTGTTTCATTGTTTGGCTTCTCCGCGGGTTATTCCATTGAAAAGAGTTCTCTCTCTCTAGCAGCAATCAATGAGGAAATTTCTGTATTTACTTTTATATTTATATGAATCCTTCGCTAGCCTTTGGGCAGTTCTTTCAATGAGGAAATCTCTGTATTTATTTTCTCTTTTTATTTGCATTTTTATTTTGAAGATACGGTGACCAAATCGTGCCCCATCTTCCTGGCCGCTGGCATCTTTCTGGTCATCAGCTTCATTGTGTTCCTGATACCGACCTGCTCGCACCAGAACAACCTCTTCTACTTCAGTGCCGGCATACTCTTCATTGTGAGCGGTACGTGTGGAGCCTTGCCCGCTGCCTGCCAGATTAAACCCGAGAGAGTTTTGCTTGTCCACTTGCAGGCCTCGTGATGCTCATCGGCCTGATTGCGTACATATCCATATTGAAGGCGGAGATCGGATCGAAGCTGCGGCCACGCTCCACCCTGCAGCCGGCGCTCTTTAAAGTGACCTACGGCCAGAGCTTCTTTCTGTTTGTGTTTGGCTTCATTGTCACCGAGTTCGTCGGCGTCCTGAACATCTTCCTGTTCATCAATCTGCAGGAGATCAGCTACTACGGTGTGGGTATACGCTCCGGCAGCTCATGGCTGAGCTTGAGCCCTCCGCTTATTCTCCCTGTTCGTTGCAGCGCCTGCCCTGCTTCAGTGTGGCCAACATTCATGCCAAAATCAAGGAGGGCCAGCAGCAGCAGCAGCAGCAGCAGCATGCCCTGAGTCACTCCTACAAGCGATACAAGCAGCCCGGCGCCCAGCAGCTGACAGGCAGTCAGGATACATTGAACCAGAGCCAGCCGCCAGCCAACCATCAACAGGGGCAGCAGCAGCATGGGCAGCAGCAGCAGTCGCATGAATCGTATCAGCCGCAGGTGCAAAGGACGCTCAGGGGCATTACCGCAGGTGCTGGGGCCAGGCAGCATCAGGTGCACGATGCGGCCCGCAATCCCGGCCAGACACAGACCCTGCCCGGCGGCTACGCCTGCCGCAAGCATCCGAACGTCGCCTCCAATCTCAACCTCTACCTGCACAACGATCTGGAGCGGCGGTGAGTACCCAGAAGCGCTCAGCTGCAAGGCATCACATAACTCCACTCCCTTTGGGCTCCTGGGGGCAGCTTTTACTTTGAGAAGCCGGCGGTGTCCAAGTGCAACCTGCACTCGCGCAGCTTTGCCAAGTCGCTCAACGAGCTGTCCGGCCCGACGCCAGTGACGCTGACGCTGCCCGCTCCCGCCCTGTTCGCCGACCTGCCGCAGGAGTTTCCGCTCACCCGCTCGGTGTCCACCACCACGGACATCTACAGCACGCCGCCGACAGCAGCGGCCGCCGCGCCCCACACCGGCCAGCCGAAGCGCAAGCAGCAGCGCAACATGGCCACCAATACGCAGCACAGCGGCCAGTCCCAGCGGCAGGAGGAGGATCAGTCGCGTCTCTGCGGGCTGAAGCGCGGCCTGCGCAAGACCAAGGACGAGCTCTTCCAGGAGTTCTGTCGCCGGGCTGGCGTGCTGGGGCGCGCCAAGCCGAAGAACATCTACTACATCAGCGGCGGCGAGGAGGAGCAGGAGCACGACCAGCAGCAGCAGCAGCTCGACGCGGAGACGGCTGCACGGCCTGCACGGGCGATGAGGCAGGACGACGACGACGCGGATGGCGATGATCACGGCTTCCGGCAGTTCCGCGCCGGTGCTGGCATGGACGAGGACCAGCTCTACGTGGTCGGCGGTGAGTGGACAGTCGAATTGCCTGGCTAATCGTGCCAAACCCAATGCCAATCCTCCACAGATCACGCTCAGCTGGTGGGGCCACGACGCGCCTCGATGTGTCCGCTGGCGGACGGCGCCTCGCTGGGCCATCCGCTGCGCAAGCTCAACTCGAATCTCTCGCTGCACAACGAGACGGCCTGGCCGGGCGCCGCCTTTGCCTCCGGACAGCTGAGACTGGCGCCGCCCGAGCAGGCCCAGAGCCGCACGCTGCCGCGCTGCTTCCTCAGACAGTCGGCGGCGGCGGCGGTAGCTGGCAGCCAGGACAGCCTCGGCTCGCTGCAGAGCGGCATCAGCTTCAGCGCCAGCGCCAGTCAGCAGCGATTCAATCACCTGATGATGCAGCACCAGCAGCAGCTGCAGCAGCAGAACCGCTACCTCTCCACCCTGACGCTGCCGCGGCCAGCGGAGGAGCAGCCGCATCAGCAGCTGCCGCCCAAGTCGGTGGTCCAATGGCCAGCAGCCATTCCGTCGTCGCCCTCAAACTACGGCCACGGGGGATACCAGCAGCATCCGCAGCCGCTGTATCCAGCGACGAGTTCGGGTGCTCATCCACCGAAGTTCCAGCGTGGGCTATGCCTTCGACGATGCCCAACGGCGGGCCAGCTTCGCCGTCAGCGATGCTGCCTTCGATCTGGACGAGATCGAGCGCGAGCGGCGGCGCTCCCATGCGAGTCTCTTCGGCCAGAATCTCGATCCCTACGATCTGATTCACGGCACGGCGGTGTAAAGAGACAGAGAGAGAGAGAGAGCGCAACCAGAGCTACCATCACAACTCCCCATCCACCTGCTAGTCCGTCTTCTATCTACGTAAACTTTCAACTAAATAAAATCCCCTTCAAGACTTTGGCTTGGGCACGAGTGGCGCATTTATGGGGAACGGGAATGGAATCTCCCGGGGGGTTCTTCGCTTACAGATTAACTCTCATCGGCGGCCCTTCCTCTCACAGGTTCAGTCGCTTCCAGAACTCGCGGCTCTGCAGGACCTCCGGACTGGACTGCAGCCGGTGCGCTGTCCTGTCATCGAACAGATGGTCCAGCACCAGTCCCTCGTAGACATCCGCAGTGCGATACTGGCGATAGCTGCTGGCCGTCGAACTGCTGGCATGGGAGGAGCTCAAGAGCAGAACATCCTCGGTCGAGGGAAAGTTCTGCTGTGGCTGTGGCTGCTGCTGCTGCGGCTGCGTGGTGGGTGCCGTGTGTGGGCGATTTCTGCCGCCTCCTGCCCGTCCTGCTGCCCCTCCGGCAGAGGGTGCACTGACGGGCCGTATCGTGGATCTGGGCAGTGGCAGGGGCAATCTCTGCTCCGCTGGCTTTATCCCTGCGCCTGCGAACAGCTGCTGCATCTTGGCCATGGACCGCTGCAGCCGTGTGCTCGGCGATTCCGCTGCTGCTTCCAACTCCAAGCCTGGAATGGCAGTCTTTGGGGGGAACAACTCGCTGGCGCTGTGCCGGCTGCTCCTGCTGCTGCAGCTGGTGAGGGTGCTGCTGGTGCTGTAGTCCAGCAGATGGATATCCGGACGTGCAGGCGGCTGCTCGTTCAGTCGCATCGCGTGCTTGGCCCGCCGCATGAGCACATTCAGCTCCTCGTTGCTGCTGCTGTCCAGGGGCGACGTGATCTCCGGCAGCAGGTGGGTGGTCTGCGAGAACTCCGACCGCACTCGGTAGAGGATTTGCTGCGTTTCCTCCTCCACCTGCGCCACCTCCCGGCTGACTCTCAGCGGGCTCTTGCCAGTCGCCGACGTCGCGGGCTCAAAGTGCCCGCCCAGCAGCTTCCTGCGGGCCACAGCTAACGTGTTGGTGAAGTGATAGTTGTCTGGCTCGGGCTGGGGCTCCTCCTCACTCTGCGCCAGCGTTCGCAGTCTCAGCTCCTTGAGCTCCTCCATTTCGGACACTGTTGCCGCATCCTCGAGGCCCATCCTTCGCGGGAACTTTTTCTTTGGCTTATTGGGCACACTGGGCTGCTGCTGGGGCTGCTGCTTCTGCTGCTGTTGCTCCTCGGGCAGCCTCTGACGAGCTCGCTCCAGATAGTCGAGGAAATTCTGCTCGAGCAGCTCACTCTCCTCCTCCAGCTGCTGCATGCGGTTCTTGGCACTGGCCAGGGCCTCCTCGAAGCTCGTGGCTGGTGCCGCCTCAGACGCCGCTCGATAGGAGGCAGCTGCATGAGACGAGGCGCGGTAGGAGGTGGTAGCTCGATAGGACGAACTTCGATAGGATGTTGCCGGACAGGGCGAAGCGGGATAAGACGACGACATTGCTTGATGCGAGGATGCGGACGTGGCCTGGGGCGATGCTGTCGTATTGGTGGCCACCGTGTGCATGGTGGGCCTGTGCGTGGGCGGCACCACCACAATGGCCGGCGGTGCCGGTGCTGGAACCATCTGCTGGTGGTAGGCACAGCGCGGCGAATCCCCCATCGATGTGCACGCCAAGGAAGCTGCAGGAGGCGCCGCTGCTGTGGCGGACGAACGACTTGAAGCCGTCGTCGTCCTACAGGTGGACGCGGCCGAGGTGCAGATGGGCGCCTCCGATTCCTGGCCGCCATTGAACACGGGCATGAAGCGCACCGCCTTCTCGGCGGCCAACTCCGTTTGCTGGATCTTTTCGGACAGCATCTGCTGGTGATCCTCGTAGTGCTCCAGCAGATTGAAGATCTTGTGCACCAGCTCCCGTGCCTCGGCAGACGAATGCGACTCCTTTTGCACGTGGCGGCAGAGGGTCTGTTTGCGGGGCAGGAGCGGGGATTCGGGGGATTAGAATGGAATAGGAGTAGGAGTAGGGCTCTAGGGCTCCATTTACTCACCCGCCAGGAGCTCTGTCGATGGCTGAGCTGCATTATCTCGGTCTGATGGCGCAGCTTCACATGGTAGAGATCCTCCAGTCGCCGCTTCTGCAGCTCGTAGGCCTTCTTCAGCGACAGCTCGACGCGCTCCAGAAAGATCTTCCCACTGCCAGTGTGCAGCATCTCGTCGATCCAGTTCTCATAGCTCTTGGTGCTGGTAGTCGCCTTTGGCGTCTGGGTGCCCCTTGCCACCTGCTCCTTGGCCAGAGGCTGCTGCTCCTCCTCCTTCTGCTCCTTCATCGTTTGGGTTGCCACCGCCGCGTGGTCGGGAGTCTCCCTTTGCATCGTTTGGCTGGCCACAGCCACTTGGTCCAGCAGCATCGTTTGGGTTGCCACTTCGCTCTGCAGCCTGTGGGTTTCCACCTCCACTGGGAGCTCCACTGGGGGCGCTATGGGAACCTCCACTGGCTGCTCCTCTGGCACCTGCAGCTGGACCTTCTTTTTCTTGGTCTGACTGGACACACTTTTGCTGCGTATTGCCATCGCCTGGACAGCCACATCCTGGGATGGCCTGGCAGGGGGCTGCGCCTGGGGCTGCTCCTCCAGGGCCAGTTGCGCGCCCTCCTGCACGCCCATGTAGTGGCCATGGCCGAAGCCCTCGTGGTAGCCGGCCTTGAAGCCGCCGTGCCTGCCCACCGCGTGCTCCTGCTCCATGGACATGTTGACCACGTTGACCAGCAGGCTAACGTCGACGCACAGCTCCGACACCAGCATCTGCATCTGCTCGAACGATCCGAACAGGGTGCTCGGCTGTGGCTGCTTCTCCTTGCGCAGCAGGCGCCCCAGGCTCTGGCGGATGGTGGCCATGAATCCGATTTGCTGCGGAAACAGTTGCGGCAGATCGGGCATTTCCACACGCATCACCGGCACCTTGATCTCCCCCACATTCGCTTCGACCATCGAGTTCTCCTCCTCCTCCTGCTGGGCTGCCGTCGGCTGCTGGCGAGGCTCTGGAATCATTATGGCCGTCTCGCCCGGCGCCAGCCGCTCTCCGGCCTTGAGCAGGCGCTCCCGCTCCTCCAGCTCCGCCAGAAGTATGTCCTCGAGATCCTGCTCGCTGACAAGCTCCACGGGAGGGGCACACGACGCCGAGAGCGTGATCATGTGCCGCATCAGCTCGCCCAGCCGCTGCTCCATGGCGTGAACGGTTTCGCAGAGGCGGGGGCCCACGAACACGGCTCGGCTCGTGGGATCAGACTCCTCCGCGGGCTCCTCCGTTTGAATGCTGCTCTCCTTGTCCTCCTTTGGTGGCGCCTTCACCTTTGGAGGCGTCTTCACCTTTGGAGGCGTCTTCGCCTTTGGAGGCGTCTTCGCCGTCTTCTCTTTTCGCTGCTGCTGCTTGGCATCCGTCAGGACACGCAGCAACGCTCCGAGCAGGCTCTGACCCTCGCTGGGATGTCCCTGCTCCTGGAAGTAGCTGCGCTGCACTGCTGCGTTGAGCGCGTCCGCTGCATCTGCCCCTCCGCCGAGTAGAGCGCCGAGCACGTCCTGCACATCGTCCTGGCTAAAGCGGAACGCGCTGTGCGCCGCCGCCTCCAAGGGATTGGGATTGGGATCGGGATCGGCTTCGTGCCTGCGCTGCGGCGTCTCGCTGCAGAACACAGAGTGGGCCAGCGGATAGTTCTCCGCGCGCAGGAATTCCGCCACCAGTCTGCGCAGTGCCACGGCCAGCGGGCAGAGCAGCTGGGAATCCGCTGGGGGCTGCGGCTGACGCGCTGGCGAAAATGGACGAGGATTAGATGGCAGGATCAGGCTTGGCCGACACTTACCCTGCGATGTGCCGAGGTTCAGGGCCAGCGGCTGGTCCTGCTGCTGCTCCTCCTCCTCAATTATCCTGCGCATGTCCGCCTCGCTGATCCTGCCATCGTCCTGCAATAGCTCCTCGCTCCACAGCTGATCCCTCTCCGTCTCCTGCGCTCCAGGGGATTCTTCTCGTTCTTTCACTGCCGCCGGCGATGGCTTTCTTTTGATGTCTGGCTTTCCTTTAGCCTTCAGCTTGCCTCTGGTGGCCGGCCGCCCTGTGGCCACGGCCGCGGGTTTTTTCCTGCTCGTTAGTTGCTCAGGGACCGGCGCTCGTTCGCTCTCCGCGCCCCTGGGGGTGTCCTCCGGCCAGCGTTGGCTGCTACGCGCTGACTGCTGCTGCTGTTGCTGGTGCTGCTGCAGGCGCGATCTCAATGCCGCCGCCGATGCTGCTCTATTGCGTTTCACCTGCTCCTGGCGCTCGCGGACGTGGGCCTCGTGTCTCCTTTCGCGCTCGCAGGGCGCCCGGCAGTCATCCTCGCTGCGGCTGCGCCGCTTGGCCCGGTAGGAGGCCGTTGTGGACGTCATGGCGGACGCGGAGGTGTTTGGCACAGTGTGGCGGGTCTTCATTATTCTTACCCACGCAATCCTCCCGCAGGATCCGCTGAGTTTTGTAGTATTTTCTGGGCTGTGACTCGAATGTGTGGTGGTGCCTGTTGGCAAACAGTTTTCGAAATGAGTTTCCCTTTTGACACAACGAAAATTGTGACATGTCGTGCGGCAGGGACCTGGGACTCACCCCCGTTTCTCGTTGGGAATGCGGCAGGTGGCAGGTGGTGGCAGGATCGCCGTGTGCAGTCAGCCGGCAAGTCAGTGCCACAGTCCGGTCGCAGCGGACAGAAGCACACGAGTTCAAAAGATACAGCACAATTGAAAATGAAAATAAAACCATATCACTGGTGTACGAAATAAGCTGTATGTCTGTATGGCTGAGCAACAATTGCATTGAAATAGGTAAAAAAAATGACTAAAGCCAAAACATGGATATAAGGAACTCGAAACAGAAAAAAACCACATTGATTCGCAGAGTTTTAGCCACGAAATTCACTTATTAAAAGGCAATAAACACACAAAAAACTTGTACACAAAGCAGTTGAAGTTCAAATAGTTGCTGACATTGGAAATGTATCGATACTTAGCGCTCTTGGTATATCGCTAAGATATCTATCGATAGCTTAATAATAAAAATAATTATGGAATTTCTAAAACTGCTTTGGATAAGCTGTCAATCTGTAGATTTATATATAGCTTAATTATATTTATACAGATAATATTTGTAATCTACTTTGAGCAATTACTTCAAGACATGCGCCACAGTCGATAGATAACAGTCGATAGCTAATGAATATCGCGAGTCAGCTGTAAATATTATCTTTTCACTTTCAGGCCACAAATTCTTGTAGTGACAGTGCACAAAATGTATTAATGTTATAAATCTGAAACGATCCGATTTGCTAATGCTACAATAACACTAACAACAACAGCAACGTTGTTGCTGCACGTTCGGCAGAGAGGAGTTTAGTTCCATTCAAAATTAACCGTATATTGAGGTAAATATTGTGCTGCATTTTGCTTTGCACTGCTCTGACGTGGTTCTTAATGGTTGCGACTTGATTGCAGCGTTTAGGTCATGTCTAATATTGAAAATGTGTTTAATCTGGTGCGGGCCCGCCTCCAGGCAGAGAAGGTGAAACTGTGGGAGGAGCCGTACTACACGGAAGGCATCGGCAGCATTGAACTTGTCATGGAGGTAAGAGGTCTGATGAGTTTCTGTTAATCTTTAGCATTGATGTGATTCTGTGCACAGGACCTGGCCCAGCGCTATGCACAGTTCCTGGGTATTGATGTCTCCAACTGCATGAGCGCCCTCAGCGAGTTGCAGGACCATGCACTGCGTAAGTTGGCCGCCCGTCGTGAGTTCAGCGAGACGGGGATGGCGACCTTCAAGGTGCGTCGCATTGACAATCGCAGCGGCACCACCACCATGCTGGAGATCAAGTGCGACCTGAACTCGCTTGGCTCCGAGCTGCAGGCGGCCATTGCCGCCAAGCTGCAACTGGGCAATCCGCAGCACGTCAAGTGCATCGCCTCCGGGAAGATCGTAGCGCCAAATGTCACGCTGGGAGCGCAGAATCTGAAGAACAACCAGGCTGTGATTGTGATCATTGGCCAGGGCGACAACCAGAATGGTGACCTCTACGAGAGGCTGAACAAGATCAAGGCCGATGTGGAGGCGGTGGTCTCGTCGCAGAACCGCCTGATGGAGATGGAGGATCAGGATGGGAATCCAGTGTTCCTGCCGCCCGAGGAGAACCGCGCATTGCTGTTGGCCCTCGGCTTCTGTGAGAAGGCCAAGGCGGCCATGCGGCGGGAAGACTACGAGGAGTCGCTGCTCCTGCTGCTCGAGGGTGACGAGAAGTTCGGCGCCTGCCAATCCAGCTTCCTCGAGTCGGTGGACAACTTCGCGCTGCTCAATCTGGACATTGTCTGGTGCTACATGTGCCTGAAGAACGTCTCCCAGCTGCCCGACGCCGAGGCGCGCCTGGGTATCTGTGAGCGCAGCTTCCGACGCAGCTACGGCGAAAGCTTTGAGCGTCTGTACGCCCTCAAAGGGCCGCGACTGTCCCGAGCGGGCCCTCTTCATGCGCCTCAGGCTGCTGCAAGGCATCGTCCTCTTCCATCAGAATCGGCGCGACGAGGCCTTCGAGAAGTTTGAGGCTGCCTCCACGCTGCTCAAGGAGCTGAAGGTAGACGAGGACAAGCTGCTGCTGCTGATGGAGATGGGCTTCGATGTCGGCGAGGCCAGGCTCGCTCTGCGCTCCTGCTCCTCCGGCAGCGGCGGCAACATTGACCAGGCCGTGCAGTTCATTCAGGAGCGCAAGAAGAAGCTAAACGATGCTCGCAAGGAGTCCACGTTGGAGCGCAAGGTGCATCGGCGTGGCGGGGCCAACAGGGAGGATGCCTCGGATGCAGATTGGGTCAATCCGCGCAGCGTTTGCACCCTGGTCGAGATGGGCTTCGACACACAGCTGGTCTCCCTGGCCCTGCAGCGCACCAAGAACAACGTAACGAAAGCGGTGCGTACCCAGAGTCTGATCCTTATGAATGGGCTCTATAGCAAGCCTCTTTTTATCCACTTTACAGCTGGATATGCTGGAGAAGAACTCGGCTGAGCTGCTCGCCGCCGTGCCCAACACTAGTGCCGCCCCTGCGGATGCGTCCCAGATGGCTGCCCTACAGCAGCTGGGCTTCGACGACGCCACAATTCGCGCCGCCCTGGAGTGCACCGGCAACGACGTGGAGAGGAGCATAGAGTTCCTGCTGCAGGCCCTCCAGAGCGAGGAGAAGCTGAAGGAGACCCTCGAGCTGGCCACAAAGCTGGCGAGCGATGGCGGCGACAGACCCTCTACCTCATCGCAGGCCCAGAACTCGTCGATCATTGACTTTGTGATGGCCAAGGCGCGCGATGAGCTGGAGTCGCTCAAGGCCTACGAACGCTTTAACTCGGATATCAATCAGACCGATCAGGACCATCTGGATCTGCCGCTGATACGTGAGGAGCAGCTCCTGTGCGAGTATCGCCGCCTGCTCGAGCAATAAGCTCCAGCCCAAAACCAAACAAAATCAATTGCAAACGTAAACACACGTAAGCGCCTGAAACGAAACGAAGCGGCTATAAAGTGATTACAAAATGGAGAGAACCGGTTACGGAGATAACTGTAATCATGACTTGTCTATTGCAAATCGTCGTCTTATAAATGCCACTTAAGTGGCACTCATCCACTCAGTCCGTACCCCCAGCCCCCAGCCAATCCAACCCCCGCCCTCTAGCCACCGCCCCGCCGTTTGTGTTTGAATAACTTGGCAAATAGTAACGATATAAAGACTTACAACGAGATATATATATATATATTCTATTGACAGCTACGACAATGTGATTATGCCCCCTCCCAGTCCGTGCCCCTCCATGCCGTTTGTTTCGTTCCGTTCCGTTCCGTTCAGTCGCGAACCTGTTAACGTCTTCTGCAATTATTTATTTTTCTCTATATATATATATATATTTTATTTGTTATTGTCTCCTTTCGGACTTTCGATCCCAGCAACCTGGTGTCCGGAACCTGGTCAAAGAGATGCCAAAGGGCACACCCAAGCCAAGTCGCCCCTCCGCTTACCCACAAATTGAGACTGGATATATCATCATACACACATACAGACATATGTTATATTCCTGTGATAGTTTGGGTGCCTTATAATTCAATGCATAATGTAGACACGTTCACGATTGATCTTTGCACATGTCCCTGGCATATGGGCAGTTCCGCCAAAAGGTCAACCAGGCCATAAATCATGAAAAGTCAACAAAAATCGATTTCCATATAATTTTTTCGGGATATTATTTTCTAAATTTATTGAAAGGTAACTAATTTTTTTTATTGACATCATTACATGCGAAAACCTTTTAAAATAAGCTAAAGTTCATGTTTTTGGTACTTATATAGACACTTTTTCTCTGACTATTATCTCCTAGGAAAAAAATGATTCTTCATAAAAGTTGCTCCTTAAAGTCTTTCTAACATATTGAACTAACTAAAAAAATTATTAGTTATTCGTCCAACCTCCAGCTAAGAGTATTTTTTTGAGCTTTTATTATCGCGAAATTTGGTAACGTCACGCCAATAAAGTTCGTCAGATGCCTCCGGGTACTTATAGCAAAAAAAACAGGAATGTTTTTTACAGCAACAAAATTTTAAAATGAACACTACATATTTCATATACTTGCACCAAAAATTTGTATACAGATAGACCTATTTTTTTCAACATTTTGTCGTACGAATGTAACGCAACGCCAGATAGGAACTGCCCATATGTAACTAATTTTTTTATATCGTTTTGTTAAGGTTAAATGTGCAACAGATGTAAGGAAATGTAGCAAAAATTAATTGATATATGTATGTCAACGATTTTTCATGTACAAAATTTAAGCGAAATAAAGCATACAAAAGTGAAGAACAAACCTATAAATATCTGTATTCAAAATGAATTAACTTCTTTCCTTTACAGATCTGCTTGCAGACGAGATCTTCATTGATATAAATTCAAAATTGGAAAAGTAGGAAATAGATAAATAATTACATGAATATTGATTATGGTTGTGATTAGCGACTTTTGCCCCCTTTTTAAGGCAAAAAAAATTCTCGATCGATGTGCGTGTCTCGAGTGGGTGGTGTCCACTCGCATCTGAGACTCTGGGAAGGGGAAGCATTATGCGACTTCCTGTTCAAGTATATTCATTTCAGAGCAGCCCTTATAATAAAAAGCTTCAATTTTAATCGAGTCCGAATGATGGGGTCGCTCACCAGCTGAACCCGGAATGAGTTCAGGAGACTTACATGCGTAGTAAGTGTCTACTAATGACTGTACACTTTATACTATAGTACATATGAAGAGTGCATGGAACCAAGGATTATAGAACAGATATATCTGTTGTATTTGTGCAGCGATTTAAGGCGTTTAAGGATTGCAAAAGTTGAAAAAATTAAATCCTATTGAGAGCCCAAAGCCCTGGCAGCTACTGCTCCATAAATTTGGCTAAGAATTGTATGGTTTGCCTTCATATTTCTAAATAAATAAAAAATGGAATCTTATTGAAGAGTGAGGAATAGAATGAGAGCGTTGAACAGGTTGTCCTACCTGCAGGAGCTACCCAGAAGAAGAGACTGCGATGTGCTTACGACATCTGAACACGTATGGTCTTGTATATATGTATGTATGAAGCTTCTCAATTAGTTCTACTGGAAGTTCTTTGTTTTGATGGTGTTTCTTGTTTTATAATGGCTTTTAGTTAGGGTTTTTTGTTTGTTTGTTGCTGCCCGTACTTTGCCGATTGCCATCTCGCTACTTGTGGTTGATGTGTGTGTGTGTGTGTGTGTGTGTGTGGTGCTCTTTGTTCTGATAAACAATTTCATAATTTGGTTTTTTAATTTTAATTTTTACTATTTTTGAGCATTTAGTTTTTTACGATCCGCGGCCTGGGCCTGTGCAATAATGACTTTGGCAATTATGCCCCAACTGATATGCAACCAAGCGAAACTTTTGGACACTTTTATTTGTATTTGTATTTGGTTTTGGTTTTGGTTTTCGTTTTCGCTTTCGAATGGGAATGTGAGAATGGTTCTGGTTCTGGCTCGTATAATCCGCCAAAAGGGGAAGGGGGATGGACTCGGCATGGCGTACGTCCAAGTTCTGTTCTAAACAAATGGGTGGAATGGGGCTTTGGTTTTGGTGGTATTTGGCATTTCTTTTGGGTGCCCAAGCACTCGACAATTGCCACGATTACTGGGAATCATTGGGCTGGGGCTTGGCTCTTGTATGATTCGCCCGCAGCTGTTTACAGGGGAAATAATTCTGCCATTCGGTCGAATCAATTTCCTAAAAAGTGCAAATGCACCCACAGGGCGCAGATCTGTTTTGCTCTAGTCCACGTGTACACGTGTGCACACACGTATTTTATATCCAATGTATGCACTTGCCGCATTCCAAAGGAGTTCTTCCTGAGAAAACAGCTGGCAACAGTTTTGTGTAATCTTTGACTTTAGGTGTGTTTTTTTCTTATTTTGTTCTGCGTTTGAAGTTCTCTTCCCATGGACCAATCTCCATATATAATGATGATCGAGAGTTGGCAAATATTTCAATATGAATTGGGGAGTTTTCAGAGTGTCTATCCTTGCAGTTTGAGAATATGTCGAGTCGGTAGCTCCCCACCTCGACAGGGAAATCCATTAGCCAAAACATATATGGAAATTGCCTAAAGTCCGATCCCTCCCAGGTACAAAGTACAGGCATTACACGCCCCACTGGCCAAACAAATTAGCCTTAATTTGAGGCCCCAACCTCCCACCCATTCCTCACTCCCACTCTCTCGCTCGCATTTTGGGTACGAAAAAGGGTTTGTAATATTTCGGCATATCATTGGATATAAGTACGGGGGATCTCTAGTGCTGGCGCAGATCAGAACTAGCAATTAAAGCAGGCCCCAAAATCTATTGGAGTTATTAATTATAGAAATATATTGAAATCAGAGTTGGAAATGGGATTCGCTTCCGTCACGCAATCGCAGATCGCAGATCGGAGAAAGAACAGTTAGGAGTAGGTTGTGGAAGGGAGCGCGCGCTCTTCCCTCTGAGCCACATGTTGCTCCGTCTGAGAGCACAGCAACAGCAGCAACAACAACACACACGCAGAGCCGAAGTTTAAAGTTTTGAAGAGACGATCGTATCGGTTCGGTTCGGTTCGGATCGGATCGGAGAGCTTCGAACGCGTCGTTGGTCGGCGGCCCACGCTGCGGAATTAAATAATTCCCGGTACACGCGTTTCGTCAAGCTCAGTTCAATTGTTGAACTGGAAGCGGACGGTTGAGCTTTTGATTGGAAGCGATCGATTCACTATTGGTAGTAGCTTTAAACTAATTTACTCGTTTTTTTTTGTTATTGTTGTTGTTCCTGTGAGTGCGTAGTAAATGCGTAGGAGGAGGATGCACTTGCACTTGCACTCCCGCCCCCAGCCATAGCAGAAAAAGATTCAGTGATCAGTGATCTCGAAACTCAAAACTCAGAAGAGCCTAAAAGCCACCAAGTGTGTGTTCAGTGTGTGTGTGTTCAGTGTGTGTGTGCCTTGTTTTTGTTTGCGTCTCTCACGGGTGGTGCATCGGCATCGGCATCTGCATCTGTGGCAACCAAGAACCAACCAAAAGACAGACCTTCAGTGGGAAGGTAGTCCATCAATTTGGTGCTTCAACTGCCGCACAGTAAGTATTTTTCACTTCTATATTTCCCCCCACTCATTCACTCATGGGCTTGGGCTTGTTGCAACAGCAGCGCCCAAGACCCAAAAAAAATGCATCAAGAGAAACAACAAACAACAGAAAAGTGCATGGAGATTCTGCTTGGCCATGGCGACATTTGTATGCCCTTTCTGGCGCTGCAATATTTAATTTCTATGTATTTTAGTTATCCGATCTGTGGATTTTTTAAAACAAGAAGATCAAAGGTTTCCACAATAAAGAACTGCAATTAACTGGGCCTAGTCCTGGGCTGTTCCCTGTCTCTCTACTCCCACCTCAAGTCTCAGATGCCCTTTCCATCTCCGCTGCATGCAAAAAGCGTACACAGATGCGCTGAGGCCTGAAAAGCTTTTTGGTCTTTAAGAGCAAGAGCAAGAGAGAGAGAGAGAGAGAGAGAGAGAGGCCCAAGCCGTTCCGTACCGTGCCGACAGCTGTTTTCAATCGCCTATCGCTTTCAACTTGTTATTATTCAGTTTGATTTCTTGTCCGGGGTCCCCATCGTAGTTGCTTTTGCTTTTGTTTTTCTGTTTCTGTTTCTGGATCGGGTTTTCTTGGCACGTTGCTCCGCTATCTGCACCCACCTCCACCACCACCACGACCACCGCCGATTGCTCATCTGCCTTTTGGGCAGTCTCCACCAACAAAGCAAAACAAAGCAAAAAGCAAAACAAAAGCCCATGACAATGCATAGACAATATTTGTTGGGGTGTAGTTTCGCGCTCGTAAAGCAACGCCAAGCCAAACGAGCAAAAGAAGGTGGCAAAATCGACAATAAACCAACGAAAGTGAAAACACGAAGCACGAAACATACAGAAAAAAAACATTAAGAATTGTGTATGCCCTGATCAGAGATTATAGTTTTATTGGAAGTGGGCGAGAGATATTTCTGTGGGGTTCAAGTGGTCCTATTTGAACGCTTTGCTGACGACAAAGTACATTAATTATTCACCTTGGTACTCAGTACCCTTTATTGCTGTTTGGTTCCCCATTCTTTGGTAGTGTATTTCCTTGTCCACCCCACCAGTCGAACGCATGAGAAATCGCTAACATGCATAGCCAAGTAATTAACACGTTCGAAGTGTTATAGAGGCAGAAATCCGGCGAAACTAGAAGGTTTCCGACATTGAATCTAAAGTTTAAAAGTTACAAAAGATTGCAACGTGCGAACTAAAAATATCATAGAGATCTTACTTGGGTTCGGGGCTCGGGGACTGGGATTGGGCAACTGGGATATTTTCAAATACTATTTATAGTAAATCTTTAAGCTCACGTAATCCGCTCTGCTAGCAATAACTCTAGCCGAATGAGCAGCGATAATTCTGCTTCTTGTTTGGCAATATTCTCTGGGAACATTAGCATATTCTCTTAGCATATGCCGACGCACATCAAAGGCCCTTGAGCAGCAGCAGCAGCGGCGGCAGCAGTTATTATCAGAGACTGGTTATCACGAACAGACAGACAGACAGACAGACAGTCGGAGACACTCATTCAGTCAGTCTCAGCTAAACGACGGGCTATATCCAGACTTAATTGCATCGCAAGTTTTTGCACATGTAAGCAATGACCTTGATAGCTGCTGCTGCTGCTGATTTTGCTGCTTTTAAGCCTTCTCCAGCAGCAAGCAGCGAGCAGCAGCAGCACCAGCAACAAAGTAAAATAAAAATAAAATAATACAAAAATAAATAAGAGTCAGAAGCATTTCCTATGCAGCCAGCCGCCGCCTGCTGCTGGAGTGCTTCAAAAGTGTATAAATAAAATATGCGACAGAAGCGACATGCACACAAACATACATACGATACGAGTATGTCTATACTCTATGCATACATATGTATATAGCGTACATATAGTTATAGCCAACTCTACGCTCTACGCTATGCGGTTCTTGCCAACTCACGCTGATCGTTCGATCGATCGATGGCCAACAGCAAAGACACACACTAGTACTAGCAGAAGCAGCAGCAGCAGCAGCCGAAGCAGAACTAAGCTAAGCAACACCTATGGCCCTAAGTGGGTTGTGGGCTGTGCGCTGTGGGGGCAGTGGGTCTCTTAACATTCCTTGCGGCTACACGTGTCCAAGCGTCATGCGGCAGTGCCGCTCGCTCGGTTTTTGACATTTTCTAAGGATATATGAATGTAGCCTCAACTTAAACCGTTGTGAGGAATTTGTTTCAAATAGTTAGGTGCAAGAGTTGTAGATGCCACAGGATGCCTAACCATCACCAAAAGAATCCCAATTAAATGTCAAACATATCTAGGAATAACGAGAAGGAACGTGTGAGTCGCTTCTGTGGACGCGACTCTACTTTTATGCCCGTACTCAGACATTTTATAAATTTGAGAGGTTTTAATTTATGTAGAATTTTAAAATATTTTACATTTTTTTTTGTTGCTACATTTGTCTACATCTACATCTGAAATGTAGATTATACATCTTAAATGCAGAATCTATATCTACATCGAATAAGAATTTATATATATGCTTTATGGGGTCAGAAACGTTTCGCTTCGTTATACACATCCACTTCTACCACAAATAAAATATACCCCTTAACTCTTTTTGAGTACGGGAATAAATATACTCATAGATACATATTTACTGAGATGTGCTGGGGATACGTCTACTGGGTAGCAAAGGCTACCAATGACAGATGGCAAAAACTCAGATGAAGCGGGAAAAAACGCGTGCGCTTTTAAACGCGTCACTGCAGCCACACGCGACTTTTGTCGAGCGATGCAATAGATCGAAATCTATCTATAGATAGAGGATAGCAGAGAGCGAGAAGCGAGAGATAAGGAAGAGCTGAAGAGAGGGAGGGAGAGAGCGGAGAGCGGGATAGCTCTGTTAAATGTAATTGGGATAATCATCAAAATAAAATGTGCATTACACGCCACCACGATTACGGCGCAGAGAAGTTCCGGGGACAGGCCATCCATCCGCCTAATGGACAGGCACAAACAAGTTTCTAGTTTTTTTATTTAATATTTAAATTTGCATTTTTTGCTAGACTTACTCGCCGCGGATTGATTTCGCTCTTCAGACAGAGACTCATGGTCAAGGTCGCACATTCGATTAGATGATAAATGGCGCTTGTTCGCTCACATAATCGTAAAACTGTCAGAACCGAAGCACCTAAGCACCGCTGCTCCCCCTGCCCCCCATGCACCGTATGCTTATGAGATATTAGAGCTCCAGTATACGAGTACTGCGGAGTAATGCTGAATGATTTAGTGAGGCTGAATGTCTGGTCTGGCAGTGTGCCGGACAGTAGCGCGGGCGTCCAAGGTGGGTGGTGAGCTGGGCGCTGGCCCATCTCCATCTTATCTTTTGAATGAGTGCACTGCTGTCAGTGGCTGGAGGCCTCTAATCAGAGGCATCTCGACTGCAAGGGATCGATCTCTGATCTGTGGGCAGCATTGAGCAGCATCTTCCATCCACCCCTTCGGTTAGATGGGCTTTGGGTTCTGGGCATTGCTTAGCTTTAAACGTGATTTAAACAAGTTATGATTGCACAATCAGGGGTACAGCAGGGACGGGGCCAGGGGCAGGCACTGGGGCAGATTACTTTCAAATCACCATCAAAATCCTGTTTAGCGACCGGCGACTGCATCACAGCACACTTTCTGCTGCTGATTTTAGCTGTGCTTTTAATTAGTCTAAATGCTGAAAGTGAAGTGGTCCAAAGTCTGGTTTATAATACGACCAAGGGGTACGGGGTGCAGTGCGGTGTCTCGGCGTTTCGAGTAATGTTCGACTCGTGCCAGCCTCGTGGTGCAGCCCTGAATATCTTCCTTCCCGCCATAGTATCTTCCAGCTGGCAGTTGGAATAAGAACTTGTACCAAAGTTCCCAGTTGAGTTCTAGCTGAATCAAGTAAGTGGAGGCTGTGATTCATTAACTGCCAGCATTTACAGCGTTGTTTGTGTATATAATTAAATTACCTTGCAATAAGCGCAGCGTAGAATCAGCGCCAGTGCCAGCGCCGCTGATAGCTGATAGAAAGCTCCTTCGAATAATTATCGCACAACGCACATGCAAAAAGTGGAGCATTAGCCGGGCAAATCAGGTCAATCGGTTATATAATACCCAGACCCAGACCCCGACCCATCCCCATCCCCATCTCCATTCATTCCACCAACGATCGATCGATCGATCGATGGATGACATTGTGACATCAGAAATCAGACTCAGACATCGAGAGTGCAACATATTATGCTGTTGGCTAATCAGTAAAACTGCAACTGCAACTGGTACTGAAAACTGCAAACTGCACACTGGAAACTGCCATTGCAACTGCAAAATAAATCTCAAAAAGCTAAAACTAAAACTGGCAGTGGAAATGGGTAACTGGTTCCCCATAGCAAACCACTTGGCTGGTCGTTCGTTTTGGTGTTTTTGGGCTTTTGCTCTTATGGGAAATTCGTTTCGTATTGTTTCGGAAATACATGCACAGAGACCGAACCCAACCCCCTGCCGACATCCCGACATCCCAGCCAGCCCAATCAAACCGAGACAGAGACAATGGTTACTGGGGCAATGATTTCCACAGTGATCACTCGCTAGAGGCTAACAAGTGGGCGATTATTTAGGGGTAAACTTATAGAACTTTGGTTCTATCGACTATATACGAGTATATTTATATCTGCCATGCCATAGTAAATATTTGTTACCTTTGTTTTGTGCAATCAATGGAAAGATACCTCTGCATCTGCCCAGATTCTTTTACTTAATATTCGTTCCACTGGCATAGCACTCCCCCAATCATATTTGTCTTAAAGGATCCACGAATGATCGTTGCCTCTATCGAGCCTTGGCTGTGGCTTAATGTTCGTTTGTCTCGCCAGCAGTCTGGCCTGGGATTCTCTCACTTTCGATCGTAGATCCAATCGACAAATCCCGGAGTTGATTGCCAGCTGCATGACGAGTGAAGCTATCAAAACTGAACCTGAAAATGAACCTGTTGCCGCCAGACGGATCCACCAAGTGCACGGATAGTGGGGCCGGGGAGGGGGGCACGCAAAAGCCACAAGTCACAAGCTTTGCATACGAAATGCAAACCGGAGAACAGAACAGGAGTTTGGCCCGTGAGCTGAGCTTCTTTATTATCATTTTTATATATCCAGTATGTGGTAGTATATAGTCTGAGCGAGCTATAGACAAGCATTATTTGATTTGTAACTGGTTTTCAGCGAGGTTCCAGCCATAAATCGCCCGGGCCAAATATCTGTCTGGGTAATGGATGCGGCTCATCTGTGCTGCTGCTGCTGCTCCTCCTCCTGCTGCTGCCCCGCTGAGAGTGCGGCTGTTAAATCTAATGGCACTTTGAGCTCTGAGGCAAAGGTACTGCGGCTGGAGATGGGGGACAAGGTTAAGAGGGATTCCTGCAAAGATTCATCTCTGTTTTAGGCCCGCACTACACCTGCACTGCACTGCACTGCACTGCTTGCCTGGAGATTCATTATCTATAATTGTGGCATGGGGCAGAGCCGGTCGGTCTGTCGGTCGGTCTGTCGTCGGTCGGTCAGTGACTCAGGCAATAATTTAAATTAAATTACAGAAGCACGCTTTAAAATAATTGTCATCGCTTCCCCAACCATCAGCGCGCTCTTTGGCTGAACGGCCGCTGCAGGGGGAAGTGCAATTCGAAGGCGAACCACAGCGGAATTAACGGCTCAGCCCGGCCCGGCCCGGCCTAAATTAGCAATGTGCAAATCGAAACTAAAACCGTATTGGAGATACAATCGGAGATACACCACAACACAAAGGAAGCCAAGCAAGCAGCGCGGTAGACAAACACCCAGCTAATTATGCGATGGGGAAGTGCATGCTCGTACTCGCACCGCCACATAATGCAGGAAGTGCAGCCTGGGGAGTCGATCGATACGGGGAATGCCCTTTAACGGCTGTACAGAATCAGCTGCCCCAGCTGCAGCTTCATATGGGATTGGGCACAAGTTCCACTGCCAGAGACTATTAAATACCAAGTGCACCCGAGTATTGTGCACTAAGACCTGCAACTCATTCCACTTTACTTTCTGTTCGACTTCATTCTGCTCTTTTTGGGCTAGCCTTCCTTTGGCACGCCCTGAGCATCGATTTACTGTGTCATGCACAAGCTATGCATATTGTTTTTGCATGCAAAGACCTGTATATTTTGTAGCTGAATTCATAGAAAGAGACAAAGCCGAGCAGGCAGCGGGTTCATGCCAACATCTCCCCCGCAATTCACACACTTGACACCTTTGGGCGTCCAGCCAGCCCATTAGCAGCCCCTTAACCCTGCGCTTTCTCTTGCAGGCCAAGATGCCTCAATGATTGAACTGTTTGTGGAGACCCAAAGCGACCAGCCCACCCCACCACAGACCGTTCGAGAAGCGCCACCAGCAGATTTGCTCAGCGAGCACTGAGCCCTGAGCAGCGACCATGAGGATGCATTTCAATACGCGGGAGATCCGTGTGCTGCTGCACAAGGATCTCCTGGTGCTGTGGCGCCAGAAGGGCCTCACCCTGACGCTGTTCCTTTGGCCCGTGCTGCTCTTCATGATGCTCTACCTGATACGCATGAAGTACGGCTCCGAGGAGATAGCCGCCTGCCAATATCCCACCAGACTGCTGCCCACCAAGAACCAGATGGTGCCCAGCGCCTTCTCCTACATTTGCAGCATCGAGAACAAGTGTCCAGCCGGCGGAGCCCTACGAGGAGTACTCCAGATGGAAGGGTGCGCCGTAAGTCCTTCCTATTAGCTGCACTCTATGAGCATTCCCTGATGCCTGCTGTTCCACACTTTGTAGGCTCCATTCTGTGATCGATGTGGTGAACGCCTTTGTGACGGATGACAAACTGCACACGGCCATCGTGGAGCTGGCGGAGAAGGCGAATTTCGTGTCCGCTGTGACGGCGCTCATAACCAGCGATCATCTGGAGATCATACGCAGTGAGTGGGCCCAAGGACTACGTCCATCCATCTGCTATAACTTCTACCCGTACTTCCCCTAGCAAATATCACAGAAATCATATCGCTGGTGCCAGAGATCGAGCGCATGATGAACTACAGCTTTGACGTGAAGCATTTGTTTTCCAGTAGGTGGAATGCCGCTGCGAATGCCTCCTTGAATCAAATTAAATTTTGAATTTCTTGTGCAGATCGCGAGACTTTTGTGAAGCTGGGAACGCTGCTGTGTGGTCATCCGTTTCCCAGCACGGAGAGCATTCCCCTGGTCAATGACATTCTCTACTCGGAGGACTTTAGCGAGGTGAATGATGCGGAGCTGGATGCCATGCCAAGTGAGTATCCAATCAGCAGCAGCGCAGGCAGTGCCAGAGCCAGAGCCAGAAGGCAGAGCAGTGTCCGTGGCAGTGCCAGAGGGCAGAGCAGTGGAACAGACTGGAGGCCAAGTGAGCTGCTTAGCGTGGCTACCCTCGAGATTATGTGTTTCCCTTTCTGATCGTCTGCTGATCCACAGCCAAGTACTGCAAGCGGCTCTACCTGGACGTGACCTCCACCAACCAGGGCAAGCTCACGTGGAACACCATCAAGCCGATCATCCAGGGCAAGATACTGTACACCCCGGCGAACACACTCACCGACAGTGTGGTGAAGTTTGTGAGTAGCCAGCCCAGCCCAGCCCGGCCTTGATTCGTGTTGAGTTCCCTTAACGTCTTCCCTTCCCTTCCCGTAGAGCAATGCCACGTTTGAGGAGCTGGACAAGCTGAAGCAACTGTCGCAGGCTGCGGCCACGATCCTCACCAAACTGCACACGAACGCCACCTTCCAGCTGGCCTTTGATAATCTCCTGAAGCTGGCCCGCTCGCCGCTGGTGAAGAGCGTTGTGGGGGATGACTTCAACATCGAGGAGATCGAGTCGGTGTTCCAGTTCATTCGCACCAATCAGCTCATCCACGACATACTGACCACCGTCTCGGATCTGCTGGAGTGCGTCTCCGCGGACCGCTTCGTGGCTGTGGACAGCGTGGAGGAGCTGCAGCAGCGGGCCTACGATCTCAACCAGCAGCGCATGTTCCTGGCAGCCCTCAACTTCGAGACCGTCGGCAGCAAGCAGGTGGTGTACCGCCTGCACATGGACACGGACAACACGCAGCCGACGTTCGAGAACAGGAACCGCTTCTGGTTCCCCGGGCCCGCCGACAGCATGATCCTCGACATGAAGTACCACCGTGGCTTCGTGCAGCTCAAGCAAATGGTCGATCTGGGCATCGTCAAGCACAAGCGCGACGAGGCGGGCTTCATGGAGGAGGAGCCCTCCACCAGGTCGCCGGGCAGCTTGTTCAGCATCAAGGCTCTGGATGCCACCGACGACGACGAGGACGATGATGACTTTGATCTGAGCATCGAGAGCACCTCCACGGAGGCCAGCACGCCCCCGATTCAGGATCCAGAGACCACTGAAGTGGCGCAGCAGGAGAGCAAAACAACCTTTAGGCCGGAGTTCCTGCTCTCCCTGGACGACGTGCAGGGAAGTGGTGGAGGGGATGCTGCGGCTGGCTCGGTACTCAGCCGCTCGAAGCGGCAGGGCCTGCTGGACCTACTGAGCGGCCTTGGTGGCGGCGGCGCGGGCAGCAAGAAGCCCAAATTCGAGGTGGACAACATGCAGTTCTACACGAAGCAGTTCCCCCATCCCGCGTACGTGAACGACGAGTTCAAGCGCGGGCTCTACCTCTCGCAGGCCGTGCAGCTCTCCTACTGCCTGGGCCTGGTGGTGGCCGTGGCGATCTGTGTGCGCGAGCGCATCTGGATGCGGGAGAGCAAGAACAGCATGGTAAGCGCCTATCTGCCCTGCGGCGTGTCCGTTATTCTCGGCTGATGTTCCGCTTCTCCGTTTTAGCTGATGCGTTCGATGGGCTTGAAGGTGCACTCGGAGCTGCTGGCCTGGGCCCTGATGAGCCTCATGGAGCTGTGCCTGATCTTCGTGCTCGTCAGCGTGGTGCTCTACAGCGGCGGCATCCTGTCGCACACCAACTGGTTCTTCATGATGTTCTACTGCCTGAGCTTCGGGGCCTGCCTCGTCTCCTTCTGCTACATGTGCTCGAACTTCTTCACCTCGGCCAACATTGGCGCCGTGGCCACCTCGCTGCTGTTCTTCATCAGCCTCTGTCCGTTCATCATTGTGCTGATGTTCGACGCGAAGCTGAGTCTGCTGGAGAGCTTCCTGGTGGACATATCCTTCACGACGGCCTTCGCCAAGGGCTGGGGCGAACTGATGCGCATGGAGGTGCAGCAGCAGGGCCTCACCTGGGGCCAACTCATCCAGCTGGGGCCCGCGCGCAGCGAGTGCGCCATGGCCCTGCTGATGTTCCTGCTCGACTTCCTGCTCTACGCGGCCATCGGCTACGCCTATCAGCGATGGAAGAAAAGTGAGTAGCCCCCCTTGATCCTTCCTCAATTTATTCCCACGCTGCATCTGAATCTATCCCTCAGCCGAGTTCAGCTTCGTGCGGGTTGTGCGCACGCAGTTGGACGACAAGCTGGGCGCCTCGCTGCTGAATGTGACCAAGCTCTATGGCAGCCAGTGCGCCGTGTCCAATCTGAATCTGGACTTCGCGCGCAACCAGGTGAGCTGCCTGCTCGGCCGCAACGGGGCCGGCAAGAGCACCCTCATCAAGCTGCTCACCGGCCAGATCCGGCAGACGGGCGGCAAGGTGCTGCTCGCCGGCGAGCACAATGTCGGCGTCTGCTGGCAGGACAACATCCTCATACCCAAGCTGACGGCACGCGAGCATCTGCAGCTGTATGCCCGCATCAAGATGTCATCCGCTCCCTCTGGCTCTTCCTCTGGCACTGATTCGGGGCAGGCGGCGTCAGTATCGGCGCACAGCGTCGAGGCGGAGGTGAGTCGCACGCTGAAGAGCCTCAACTTTGGCCAGCACGAGAACTATCCCTCGTGGCAGCTGTCGGGCGGCTATAGGCGGCGCCTCTGCGTGGCCATCGCCTTCATTGCCTCGCCCAGCGTCGTCATCCTGGACGAGCCCTGCAACGGGGTGGATGCCAAGGCGCGCAAGGACATCTGGCACCTGATCGAGCAGCTGCGCCAGGGGCGTGCCGTCATCTTTGCCACCCACTTTCTGGACGAGGCCAAGTACCTCAGCGATTCGCTGGTCATCATGCGGAATGTGAGTCTGTAGTCCCCCCGGTCTGTAGGGTTGCCCCTGCTAATCCTTTGTTTCTTCTGCCAATCTCCAGGGCCGCATCATTGCCCAGCACAGTCGCGACTCGCTGCAGCATCTCTGCACCGCCAACTACAGCCTGAAGATGCGCTGCGCCGATGGGCCCGTGGCCGCTCACATTGCGGCCAGAGGCAGGCAGCTGCTGACCAACAGCCAGCTGCTGCCTGCCGCCGAGGAGGAGCCCCACCAGCGCCTGACCATCAGCGCCAGCTATGCGGAGAATCTCACACCAGCGGCCGTGCAGTTCCTGGAGCTGCTGCAGCAGCAGGAGTCGCTGGGTGCCATCAGCGAGCTGGAGCTCTCCTCGAGCAGCAGCCTGGAGCAGGAGTTCGAGCAGCTCAGTCGCAACGAGGAGCAGCCGCAGCGCCTACGAGGAGGAGCCGCCTCAGCGCAGGGAAGCATTGTGGCCGGTCCAGCGGATGTGTCCGCGGATCCGCCCTCGTCCTGTGCGCAGATGCGGCTGCTGTTCGGCAAGCGACTGCGCCACTTGGCCCGCAACTACCGCCTGCTGCTGTACGTGCTCCTGCTGCCGGCCGTGTTCGAGCTGTGCGCCATGTGGTTCGTCAGCTACCGCCTGGAGGATGACTTTGACACGGTGCTGCCCCTCACCAGGGCCCTGTACCCGCACAGCGCACAGCTGCTCAGCAGCGAGAGGCTGACGCCATTCACCGAGCAGCTGCATCCCGGGCTGCGGTCCAGCTGCGACGAGTGCCACGAGTTCGGCGACTCCTCGCTGGCCTACGACTGGGTGCTGACGACCCTCGACGAGTACCGGGAGCGGCGCTACGGCGGCTATGCCCTCAACGGATCGGGGGCCACCGTCTGGTACAACAACAAGGGCTACCACGCCATGATGGCCTGGCTGAACGACCTGAACTCGCAGCTGCTGCGCACCAGCCTGAACGACTCCGAGTACGGCATCCTCACGCGCAACGAGCCGTGGAAGCTGGGCTTTGCGGAGCTCAGCACCAGCTCCGTGCTGCGGCAGGCCGGCGACTCCTGCATGGTGTTCATTCTGCTGATTGCCTTCGGCCTGGTGGTGGCCGCCAATGCCGTCTACCTCGTCAACGAGCGCATCAACGGCGAGAAGCTGCAGCAGCGCCTGTGCGGCGTCTCGGCGGTCACCTACTGGCTGGTGGCCTTCCTCTGGGACTATCTCATCATGCTGCTGGCCCTGGCCGTCTGCCTGGGCATTGTCCTGATCTTCGGCATGCCCGTCTTCGTGGCCAGACAGCAGCTGATTGGCATCATTGGACTCTCGCTGATGTTTAGGTGGGTCTTGTCGCCATGGATCCCCCCACCAGTCCTTCCCACTAATCTCTGTCTCTGCTCTGTCTTCCCTTAGCTTTGCCTGCGTGCCCGCTGTTCATGTGGCGGAGAAGCTGTTCAGCGACTCGAGCATTGCCATTGTGTCGATCTTCTGTGCGAATCTCATCATTCCCTTGGTCACCATGGGCATCATTCTGGTGCTGGGCGTGGTGGGCGAGGGCACCGCTTGGGACGGCTGGCGGCACGGCCTGAACGAGGCCTTCCTCGTCTTTCCGCAGCATGCGCTCGGCGACGGCCTGCTGGAGCTGTGCAAGAACTACATGGTGGCGCTGATCTTCAAGCGCTACGACATCGACTCGTACAAGCATCCGCTGGCCAGCGACCTGCTGCAGCGCCACTTCGTTGCGCTCGCCCTGGTGGGCGTCGCCGGGCTGGCGCTGAACGTCCTCATCGAGTGCCACCTGCTGCAGCGGCTGTGGAAGCGCCTGGAGCGCGTCCTCGACTGGCAGTACCGCCGCGAGCTGGACAAGCTGCAGCAGCTGAAGATCGTCAGTCTGCAGAGCATCTTCAAGGGCTGCGTGGAGGCGGGCGAGGCCCTGCGCGCGGAGAACTTGTGGGTGGCCTACAGCCGCGGCCGCTTCGCCGTCCGGCAGGTGCACTTCGGCGTCAAGCGGGGCGAGTGCTTCGGGCTGCTGGGCAAGAACGGGGCCGGCAAGTCGACCATCTTCAAGGTGCTCACCGGCCAGCTGGAGCCCAATGTGGGGCACATCCACTTCGAGCAGCCGGGCGTGTCCTACTGCCCGCAGAGCAATCCGCTGGATCCGCTGCTCACGGTGCGCGAGTGCATCCTCTTCTACGGCCGCCTGCGGGGCATCCTGCATCTGGATGTGCTGCTGGCCAGGGTGCTGGACACCTACGAGCTGCGCGCCTACCGCGACGTCCAGGTGCGCAACCTGAGCGGCGGCAACCGGCGCAAGCTGACGGTGGCCGCCACCTGCTGCGGCCACACGCCCACCGTCCTCATGGACGAGCCCACCAGCGACATGGATCCGGTGACGCGCGAGTTTGTCTACTCGACCATCGAGCAGCTGCTGGCCGCTCGCCGGGCCGTCGTGCTCACCTCCCACTCGGTGTCCGAGATCGAGCATCTGTGCCAGCGCGTGGCGGTGCTGAAGGCCGGCCAGATCGTGGCCAGCAGCAGTCCCGCGCGGCTCAAGGCCGAGCACGGCGGCTACTACGGCGTCAGCTGCTTCTGCCCGCCCGCCCAGCAGGCGCTGCTGGCCAAGCTGCTGCCACAGCGGCTGCCGGGCGCCTGCGACCTGCAGCACTACGCCCACAGTCTGCGCTTCCTGGTGAAGGTGCGCTCGGGCGGGGACGCTGCGAGTGGGACCCAGACACAGACACCGCCAGCGCCACCGCTCCTCTCCGAGCTGTTCGCCGCCCTGCGCGACATGTCCGTGGGCATCACTCGCTTCTCCGTGAACCGCTGCCGCTTCGAGGCGGTCTTCGAGCGGATCCTGGACAGCAGCGAGAAGTGCTCCGCGAATGGGCTGCAGCTGCGCGAGGAGGAGGATGGCCTGCCCAGCAAATCGGCGGCGGTCAGCGGCTCCCTCTCCACCGGCTACATCCACTGTGGCTACGAGGAGACATCCACTTGACCTTGATCGATTTCACTCCCCCTCCCCCCTCCAGGCTGCATTGCTGCATTAATTAATTGTGTGTCCAATTCGAGTTAATGTTTTTTTTTTGTGTTTTTTATTTAGCGACGATTGTGTGTGTTTTTTTAGTTTTTGTTTGTGATAAGATCGGACGCGGATCCAGTGATAGTTTTTCGATATATCCAATTCTGTTTCTGCTTCTCCTTCTGTTCGGGTGTTCTGTTAGACGTTAAGTTTGGACCAGCAAAAGACCTATTTATTTCGATACGTTTACATGTACGTTTACCTATACATACATACACATATGCAGCTATGCCAATGCCCCCTCACAACGGTCCCCGAACGGGATCCATCAGGCGCAAGTTATACGAGTTATGTAATACTTATTGTACGATACTTCTAATATTACCCACCCTACAAATGTACGATATGACATGATGGAATATGAATAAAGTGACAGTAGTAAATGTGTGTGAGCAGATCGCAAGCTGGCATCCAGAAATATATAACTATAAATATATTTGGCATTCTCTCGAGATGACAGAGTAGCAGTGCTGTTAGCACCCCCAGGTTAACAGCCAACTACCGCTCTCCGTTTACAGCTCTCTGTTAGCGCTCTCCGTTTACAGCTCACTGATAAGCGCTCTCCGTTTACAGCTCTCAGTTAACAGCGCTCACTGTTAGCGCTCTCGCCCGCTCTTACGATCCACACCGATCTCCCAATGTGCAAGATTTCAATATTTCTATAGTCATAAATGTCATAAATGCGTCCATTAATAAAAGTCGCAGCCCCATCAGCAGCCACCGCTTCTGTTCATCTGTTAATTATCGCAAATCCCTTTCAAAGCCACATAATGCCACCGAATTAGCTCATCTGATGAAGTCGCTGATACAATTATTGAACTACGTCTAAGGGCACAAAAGCAGAGAGAGAGAGAGCGCGAGATCCTTGGGAACCGAACGGATATTTAATTAAGCTGTTGGATTGTGGGCAAGTGGCGCGGCAAAAGTGCAGTCGAAAGTGTGCAGGCGGGGGTCGAAAGCCAAAAAGTAATTAAACCAAAAATGGTGTAACATTAACCAAAACGTGCCCCAAAAGAGTCTGGCCTCCCCTGCCTCCGCCCCCTCTCTCGGCGTGTCTCTCACAGCATTTGAATAGACGCTTTTGAAGTATTTTGTTCCCCTCTCCCTGCCATTCCGCAGCAGAAGGGATAGGGATTTTGGTGAAAATTCGTTTGCCAAAGCGCTTTTATAATTTGCCTTTTCTCTGCGTTTCCCCTGCCGTTGCCCTGCGTTGACCGTTTCTATTTTTTTTTTTTTTTTTGTTTTTTTGTTTTTTCTGTTCCTTTGCCGCTGCTTTTGCTGGTCAATTTGAACAAAAAAGTGAAATGTTTTTGCAAAAGGGGCTTTCGGGCAAAGGATTAAATTAAATTCCATTTGGTTTGTGCTGCTGCTGCTCTGAACTTAACGAACGCAGGTAAAAATTAAATCAGCGAAAAATCAACATAATTAAAAGCGTTCAGCACTCGTCGCGCTCTCCCTCCCTCCCAGTCCCTCTCGTTGCCCGTTTCCACATTTGCACATTTTTGCCATTTTCGCCCATTGGCCATTCCTTTATTTTCGCGCTGGCCAAAAAGGCGTCTGCCTGCATGTGAGGCGATGCATAACCAAATTACTCGCGAAATGATGCTCTCCCCTCTGGATGAATGAATGGATGAATGCTGGTGGGTGGTGGTGTGGGTGTGGGTGCGCAAAGACAGGAAAATATTTATTTGCCTTAAATAAGAAAAACACACGGGCACGTGGGTAGCACTAATGCGAATATAATTCGGATCCATCGCCCAAAATATTCCACAACGATGTAGAACGAATCATAATATTAGAGCATATATGTGTTCCCATTGAATGGCATTCGCTTTGTAAATGAATGCAATACGATTCGAGTGTAATGCCATCTAATGGTGCAACCTTTTTGGAAGATAATTTGTGTATTTAATTTGGCTGAGGAGCGCGAGCAAGAGTGGCGCAGAGATAGAGGGACAGAGCGAGTGAGAGAGCGCTCCATAAATTATTCAGGAATTTACATTAACATTTTTTTGCTGTTCATAATTATTCAATTATGCGTTTATTAAGTTAAGAGAACAACACAAAAAAGCTACCAATTTAATTGCGACCCTAATGAGAATGCTAATAAATTAATATGCAATTATTTGTTTGTTTGTCCTTCCGCTTAAATTATGCACAGGATATGGCAGCAGCGAACGGATGTGCAAAATATAACCAAACAAAATATATACAAAATATGCATTACATATGTACATATGTATGTATGTGTGGCTTTTACTGAAGCTTATGTAAACCTGTTTATATGCAAAAATAAAAAATAAAAAATATATCTATTCATGTACATTTTTCACTCGATGTTCTTCCTGTACTTCCTGTACAAAAATTAAGCCTTAAATCCTCCAAATTAGCTGACACCTCTGCCCACACTTCCCCTGTGATCTTTAGACATTTTCACCCACCCACCCAACTGTTGCGCGTTGTTTTTGCCAATTAATCGAACCGAAACGAATCGAATCGAATCGAGTGTCGCCAAAAGCACACAAATAAACTTCGACAAGGATTTAACAATGAAGATGATTAATATGACAAACCCTTCCATCAGTCTGCACCATGTCCCTGCTCCCTGCTCACCACTCCCTCTCCATCGCTCTGCCCTATTTGATGCTGATTACAATTCATCAAATGCCGAGCAGCAAAGGAAAAACCCAAAAGGGAAGCCACCAAAAGCGGAAAACTCTACGAGAGCCTAAACAAACGAACGGGCCATGCCGCAAATTTCATTTGACAGCAACAAAGGGCTAAAATGCCTTCAACACCAATTTGTTTACATGCCAGCGCTCGCCCTGCTGCCCTGCCCTCCTGCTGCCCTCTTCTAGGGGTCCTCTTCGCTCTGATGGCGTTATTTATTGTTATCAGACACTGGGCCACATAAAACATTTTATCACTTGCCCCCAGACCCCCACAACCAGCGAAACAAAGCGGAGAACAGAAAGGAAACGGAGGCAGTTTCGGGACCGAAACTTCGGATACCCTTGCTGGGCGTAGCGCTGAAACACCTCAGAATCATCGCAGTACCCGCTGCAAAGGGCAGCCCAAAGAGGAGAAACAAAAAAAAATAATAATAAAGGGTGGGAGGGTGTCATAGGCCAGGCCAAGAGCCAGGGCCAGGGCTAGGAGCCAGGGGCCAAAAGGCAGCAGGGCAGCGGGGCGGGACCCTTGGAACTTCATCACTCAATGCGGAAACGGAAATAACGCGTCGTTGAACAGTCCTGCAGCCGCCTGCCCTGCCACTGCCTTATAGCAAAGGTACCACACGCATCCGGACAGAGGGACAGATGAACGGACTTTACTGGACTGGACTCTCTATCTATCTTTAAGTAATTTGTGTGCGCTGTTCTCCACTGTCTCCTGTCTCCTGACTCCTGTCTCCCGTCTCCTGTCCTCTTTTCCGGGTGCCCTGGCTAGCCGGAAGCGGATATTGTGCGATGGCGGACAGAACGTGACAAGGGGCAGGCGGGTGGCAAGCGAAAAGGAAACGAAGGGAAAGCGATAAGCGAAAAGCAACAAAAAAGAAATCACATTTGTGTCTAATAGTTTTTTTTGTGCTGTTTTCTCTTTGTTTGGGCCAGGCCAGAACTCTCACTCAGCAATGATTAATTAGGCCCGAAGCGCACGCCTAATGGCCATGAAGTAGTAGCATTTAGCCCCCACCACCATGCAGCATGCCGCATCCAGGGTACAGCATCCTCCGTGGCACAGCCTGCTGACCATCAAGTCCATGGGCCATTGACCTTGGCAGCGATGGCATTTGGACTAATTGGCAATGGTGGCAGGGGGGCAGGATGGCAGGGGGCAGGGGGGATGCACAGTCGTTGAGGGATTTATGAAAATGAAAAATTAAAATGCAACGCCAGCACAGCGTGAGGGACAGTGTCCACAGTGTCCAGGGTCCTGGACTTAGGAGGAGGGGATTTAGGACTGTGGACTGTTGGCTTTGGGTTGCTCGATGGCGGGTCAAGGTCGGGTCAGGCGAAAGCCGCTCATAGCCCGCTAATGAGCCTGGCACAGGGCATAGGGCACAGGGCAGTGCGCCTGCCTGCCGATTGGTGCCACGCGCTGATTGCAAATGCTTAGCCACGGTTAATTGCGGAATCGCGGCCGAATCAGCACTGCAATGGAAATGGAAATTGAGGCTTTGATTTGCGATCTATGCCCCGCCCCATGTGGATGCTCCAGTTCTGCCAGCTCCTCGGCGACTCAGTGCAGGGAAATTGTGACATATTTTCATCTGCTTGCAGGCCCAGACCCAGTTGCCGCCCAGAGACTGATGGCAAAGCCTTCTCCGGCGCGCTGCTCCTCCTCAGAAGTGCATGCAAAATCCCGTTTCGATTTAAATTTGTTGTTAAGCATTATGATGGGGCCCCCCCTCCCATACCAGTGCTTGCCCCGGTTAATTGCTGGCTGCCTTCTCGAGGCAAAAGACTGCACAAATAACTCAATTATACCTCGCTGGCCGTGCCACCTGCCAGCTGCCAACTGCCACTGGTAAACCTCCCCCCTGCCACCATTTTCATTTGGCGCTAACTTCGTTTCTTGAGCCAAAAAGTTTCAAGCGCGTTGATGAAGAAGTCCATAAAGGTGCGAAGCGACGGCCTCCAGCAGCAGCCTGGACCTGGACCTGGACATGGACGTGAACCTGGACGTGGACGAGGACGTGGACGAGGAGCAGGACTAACAAACAACAAACAAAAAGCAAACTCAATTCAAGCTGCACTCCCTGCAGCTGCTCGGCAGCCTCAACTTCAACTTCAGACTGCAGACTGCAGTCGCAAATAAATAAAAGCGTAAAAAGTGCTCAGCAGGAGGAAAATTGCAAGAGAAATTTGCCCAAAAAATGGCGTGAAAATGTAAGCGAAAAACAAAGTTAATTGTTGGCAGGAGGAGGGAAGGGAGTCCTGCTCCAAGGGGCGCCACGGCACGGCACGGCACGGCACAAACACAAGTGCATAAATAATGAAATCTGTCTGCAGCTCTCAGCGATCTCTCGAATTAGTCGCAAGTGGCAAACTAAATGGCAATCATTCAGCGGGAGACTTTCCCCGAGCCACTTCCGCACTTCCCCTAAAAACTTATCCAAAGGGAAGTCAGACAGAGAACTAGAGACGGAGACAGACGCAGAGCTAGAGACAGAGACGGAGGACAGAGACTGCGACTGAGACTGAGACTGAGGAAGGTGTGTCTCAAGAGATACAAATGGGCATTCGCCTGTTGAGTGTGCACTCAGGGAATCAGCAATATAATGGGGCATCCTTCAGCCAAGAGAATGAACCGTCTTTAATGCAGATACAATAAAGCATCTGTTCCGTTCTTAATGCAAGGATGGCTGCCCCTAAGGATCTGCGCATGCAAAATGCATTCCATCGTTCGCAGAGCCTCTTCTTTGATCATATTTCTGCGACTGACTCGCTGCTGCCACTGCCACTGCCAGTGCCTTCTCTCACTATGATTAGCATACATCTGCATACGGGCAGGCATCCATCCAACCATCCATCCCATCAGCATATACCACTCGGTGTGTATTCCCGCTGCCAGTTGGCTTCCATTTGGCACTGGTGGCTCCTCCCTTCGTGTTTGCCATTTAAAGGTAAGCAAGTAAGTGGCAGAAGCTTCCATTCAGCTTCCATCTCGACTGACTCCTCGCTGACTTTGATGTACACACAGACAGACAGGCAGACAGACAGACGTCGTCAAACGTTGTCAACGTTGCAGCAGTTGCAGCTCTCAATTGAAATCGAAGTTGCATTTTCCGCCGTTTCCTTTGTCTACATTCCCGCGCTGTAAAGTCGGGGACTTGTTCTTCATCATCATCGTCACTAGCTTCAGCTCCAGCCCCCCCACACGGCCCTTCCAGCGCTTTGCCAAAAGTGCAAAAAGGCGTTCGCGACGACGACGACGACATGTGGCAGGCGTGGCAAGCAAATGCTACTCTCATGTGTGCGTGTGCGTCTGCCAGGATACATTTTCGACGGAGACATCGCACGGATTTCTGGCATCAATGCGCATAAGGAGCAGCGAGCAGCGAGCAGGCGGCACAAAACGAAACGGAGGCATCCTTTTTATTTAAAAGTCGCAGCGCGTAAAACGAAATTGACAAAATCGCATGGAAGTGGCTAAGACGACGACGATGCTGCCGTTGACTTCTTTCAGTCTTTCTGCCTGTCTGTCAATCTGTCTGCGAGGGATGGGCTGTGGGGGTAGTCACTTAAATTTAACTGCAACTGTTCCTTATGATAAGTAAGTAAGCTTATGG
The DNA here is from genome assembly GCA_018150905.1 of Drosophila ambigua. Lineage (NCBI taxonomy): Eukaryota > Metazoa > Arthropoda > Insecta > Diptera > Drosophilidae > Drosophila > Drosophila ambigua. The sequence goes on along the minus strand of JAECWS010000151.1, from coordinate 765,634 downwards.
CCACCCCCTGGCAGACACAACAAATGTAAATGGGAGTGGGAGTGGGAGTAGGAGTGGGAGTAACAACGGGTGGAATATCAAATATATTCGCACTCTGGGCAGGCACCCAGGACCCTACTCGTAATTGGGGGTGTGGGGCTATGGTGCCCCATGACATATTGACATATTGATTGCCTGGGTGGCTCTACATCTGTCAAAGTGGCTGCAAGGGGGAGATGCGAGGACTTATGAGAGAGCTTAGGGCATAACAATAAATGCAGCTACATTAAAACCCTTTTGAACGGCCCATTTAGTGTTGATAAATATTCAATAAATGTCTCATTACTATCAGGCATTGGGATGTGGGAATCGCTGATCGAATCTTGCCTTAAATTTTAAATCCAACTAAAAAGAACACCAGAGCTGTCGAAATCGAATCGGGATACAAATCAAACCAATCAAATTAGTATACGCCGAGGCAGCTCCATCGGGGTTTCGGTTAGGCTCAAAGGGGATCTCTGGGGGTCCTTTGGGGGTCCCCTGCCTGTCTGTCTGTGTGTGTGTGCTGGCTGTTTATTAACTTCATTTGAGTTTAAGCAGCAAAACGGCATCTTGCAACGGCGGAAGACCTGTGTGAAGGGAAAGGCCTTGTGGCAGGCAGGCAATGGGTGATGGCAAAGACGCAGAAGACGTAGACGAAGTGGAATGCCTGCAACTTTTTTTGCTCCGAAAGTTTTACTCTTGACTGCACTGCACTGCCATCTTCTTACTCCTTTAGTTAGTTCCGTTTTCTTCTGCTGCTACTTTCTTGTGCACCTTCTCCAGGCGCGGTACTACGATTTTTATTAGAGCTTTGCCTTGCCCTTGAGTTCATGGGGAATTCGTATGTACTTGCCAGATAGCATCCATATATATATGTACATAATTAATCCATATATCCATATATTCAGGTCAGCAGCTCTATCGGGGCGGCAGTGCTGTTAGCACCTCAGGCTAACAGCCTGTTACCGCTCTCCGTAACGGACTTTGACTGCTTTCCGTTAACAGCTCACTGTTAGCGCTCGATCTCACGATCCACACGGCTCTCGAGCTTGTAGGCTGGTTCAAATGAGATGAATTACTTCATGGAAAAGGGTATCCAGAGATGCCTTTTCTTGTAGTTAGTTTTTGCTTCTCGTTTATTCTTCTTCTCGGTTGCTCCTGTTGTTTTATCCACCTGAGCGCCCCAGAACCGTGCTTTAAAAATTAACTTGAGACGTTGATGCTGATGCTGATGCGAATGAGGATGGGAAGGCGGAGACGGAGACGCAAGGAGGCGTTTCCTTGCTCCTCTGTATCCTTGGAGCGGAGGCTGCAATGGGATGCGAGTTCCCTGGAGTGGAAAGTGGGGAGTGGGAACTGCTTGCTGCTCACTTAATGAGCGTTTAATTGGCTTCATTGTTTACATTGTGGGTGTGTTCTGGAGAAGAAACAGAAGGCGAGGCAGAGAAGCAGGAGAAGTGGTGGTGCATGAGGCGTTTGCCTGATTGAATTTCTTGAGAAAACTTTTTAATTACATCCCATTGTTGCTGCAACAAAGCAAACAATCAAATACAGCAACAGCGGCAGTAACAGCGGCAGGCAACAGCGGCAGTAACAGCGATTTGAAGCGCGTCTATAAACGCCCCGGAGCCGCCGCTCGCGATTCACAGGCGATTCTCATTTGGAAAATTGCTTTGGCTAGCCATAAAAATCGCTGTCAAAAAAAAAGACAAGGGGAAGAAGGGGAAGTGGAAATGGTGCTCCAAAGCCAAGACAAGACATGAACTCAGATTTTGAACCCCAGCCCCAGTGCTCCCTCGGGTCTGATTTTATTTACAAATGCTGCAGCATTTTATGCGGCCATTAAATTATTTTATTGCTCTTAGCGTAAATTTTAAGCAATAATAAAACGTAAGGGTACATACAATACTCGTCTCGTGGGGGGTGCAAGGGGTCGGAAGGGGGGGCGGCACGTTGCTGTGGCAGGGCAGCCTCAACAATACGTATACGGATACTCGTACAACAGCCAAGCCCCGAAAAACACAGACCGCAACAAATCCGGCCAAGGAAATGCCCATAAGCAAAGGAAAATAAAAGAAGAGAATAGAATAGAAGGAAGAAATAATTTGGACAAAGCAGAGATCCATAGACGACTTGGGGATGCCCTGATCTGCAGCAGAAAGCACTAGGATTGTGGATTGAAGGGCAAACAGGAAGATCAGTGCAGGATCTCCACGGCATTCAGCCTCTTTGATGGTAATCTTCGCTTGCTTCTGCTCTCCTTGAGCCTTACTCCCGCTCCCCTTCGCGCTGTATGCCCTGGATCATGCGGCATGCCTCAGACTTCTGGCTACGCCCCTTAAATTCTTGCGACTGGCCGCGGCAAGGCAAAGCATTTTTCCGTTTGCAGCGATTTTCCTTTTGCAATTCGGTGAAAATTTAATTTGCATTTGCGCATAAAATGCTGCTACATGCCGCTTGCGGGTGCGGATGTGGATGTGGATGCGGATGCGAATGGAGTGGTGGTGGGAGGCATGTGGCGTGTGGGCGTATGGGCGTATGGGGAGCCACGCCCGTTAGTTTGACTTACACCTTAGCCTCCGCCACTCCGCCTCCGCCTCTCCGTTCTCCTTTCTACGGCTCTTTTCCTCGGCTCCTCGGCTCTGCGGCTCTTTGCCTTTTCTTTGAGGCAGTAACATGTGCGGGTCGTTCTCCTCTCTGTTTTTGTTTCTGGCGCTTTGGGTTGGGGGTTCGGGGCTCGGTTTCTGTTCCCTGCTATTTATGGCAGCAGCTGTTTGCCAGCCCAACACAAAAAAATATGTAGAAATATGTGGGAGGTGGCAGTGGCAGTGGGGAGGTGGGGCAATATCTGGTGGCAGTGGCAGTGGCAGCAGCACCTTCTTGCCACGCATACAAATGGCATCCAATTGATTTACTTGTGCTGTGGCGGCAGTCATTTGTTTCACCCTCTGCCACTTGTTCGCTGCTGCCAAACTTAAATTTTCCCACTGAAAATCTGACTCAAAAATGGAAATCGAGCCGTGCATTTTATGGGGCCATCGCACACGAGCAGCAAGCGAAGTCGCTGCCAAGGAAATCGCTGGGGAATACTCTACTCATATATATATACATATATGCACTACGATAATAAATGGAAATCCAATTAAACGTTTGGGCTTTTATTAAATTTGTACTTAATTTCATTGCTTCATTGCTTCATTGCATGTTAAATGCATTTTAATTTGTTTTTTTGTCGCTTCATTTGTTTTATAATTCTATTTAATATAACGCACACACACACACACACACAGGCAGGGCAAGCACACATGCACAAAAAAGTTGAGAAGAAAAATCTGTTGGAAAAACATTCACAGAAATTTGCGCCCCTTTTGCATTGCCTTTTCCTGTTTAATATTAAGCAATAAAATTTCTATCAGCAACAAAAAAAAAACACAACAGCCGTTCTTGTTCTTCCTTGTTCCCCTCTCCATCTGTCTGTCTGTCTGTTTCGCTGTCCCTTTCTGTCAATGTATGTCTGTCTCTTTCTGCTCTTTCCACCTGTTTATGCAAGCCAATAAATGCTCCACCTGTGTGTGTGTGTGCTGTTTGCTTGTGTGAGTTTGTTTTTGTGTGTGTGTGTTTATGCTGCAATAACTGTAAATGACAAACAAATGCGCCTGTTAAAATCGTTGATTAAAATCAGCATAAACACACACACACAGGGCACACACACATACACTGACATTGGGCACACACACACAGAGGACAGAGGACAAAGGCCAGAAAGAGTGAAGGCGGCGGGGCAGGGCTCAGAGCTGGAAATAAGAAAAATAATAGTAAGCAGACCCGAGCAGAGGACTCGACTCAGTGGATGCCCTTTGCTGCCCTGCCGCATGGAAACGGGGCATCGGTATGCCGGTGTCGGGAGGCCCTTAAATGAATTCCTTTAATTCTGAACAATCCACTCGAAGGCAGAACCACTTTCAACCTCTTATCGTGCAATTGTAATCTGCAGCATGCAGCCCATAATTTCTATAATTGCTACATAAATCCTCATCACAAATGCATTTCCAATCAGTGAGTATTCTGCACGCTGGCCCCAAAGAAAACACTTCCAAAAAAATATTAGGCACAAGTGAAACGATTCGACTAGGGAATGCCCTGCACATGAGAGCAGCTGCAATGGCAACAACATAAGGAACTTAGCCCTACAGATATTTATGCGATAAGTGCCACCATCGATTCGTGTGCTGCAGTCCAGAGTCCTAAGTCTGGAGGCAGCCAGTGATCAGAGGGCAACAAAGTAACACAGAGAATAGTGCAAAAAAAGAGCTCATCTCTGTGGCTCTGATGGAGCCCAATATGCCCGCACCCACACGCACACACACACAGGTAATGGGTGGCAAGAGCGGAAACATGGAGTGCACTGCATGCTGCGAAGAGGCTGGACAGAGACACAAGGGGACGGTGGTCGAGTGAGCAGGACAATCAGCCGAAGGGAGACTCCATGCAGTGCGTCATTTATGCGGGCCTATAAGCACACACACACACAGGCATACACACAGCCATAACAAATACTGTGATGGGCAGTGGGGTGGGGGAAAGTGGCACCTGGTGCCCAGGCTCCAGGTAAATAAGTTTCACTTTAAAGCAAACAAGCAGTTTGCAGCAGGCAGCCAGTCAGCAGCCTGCTTCCTGCCTGTCCTGCCCACACAACAAAATGGCTTCTGTCCCCGCACATGCATGAGTGGATGTGTGTGTGTGTGTGTGTGTGTGGCTGTTCTGGCTGCTAGTGCCACAGCCTGTAAATGTCATTGGCAGACACACAGCACACGAAAATATTTTAATAACTACTCGTATTCGTCTCCGTTTTCCTGCACTTCCTGGCAAATGTTTTCATTAGCCACAAAAGCAACAAAAACGAAAAAAGGGGAAGAAAGCAAAGCGAAAATAGAAAAGAGAAAAACAAAGGGAAAATGGCAAATGGAAATGCGAGTACTAGCACGAGATAGTCAATTAAGTGGCAGAGCCAGATGCAGAGGGAAGCAGCGAGAGCGAGAGACGGCACCCGGAGTACTACACTGTACGACGTATGAGTAATTCCAACAAACGAATGGTTCTCCCTGGACGAATTTCCACTCTAAAGTGGAGTCGTAGCAGCGCAATCGATTTGCTACCCAGACGAGTAATGCGAGCTGCTCCATCCATCCCACATCCATCCTCCATCCACATCGATCCCCAAAGGAGTCATAACCAAGGCAAACAGTTTCGGCAATTGCAAAATTGCGCTAATCCATTCTTCTGCTGCCATGAGAGAAGCAGCGACAGCAGCAAGCAGACGGAGATGGCTGTTGTGCCAGTAGTGTTGGATATGCCAGCAAAACAGTGTTGGCAGCTTTCGTTTAAAGCAACCCTGAAAAGTGACACCCGCCTGTTGAGTGTTGCACAATGGAACACCCTGTTGGCAAGTCACTTTAGAGGCGACTTTCCGGCTCGAAGCACAAATCAAATACCCCGGGGGAGGCGGAGCTCATTCCTCATTGAGGCTGCCATTAAATGCACTAAATTGTTTAACCAATTTTAGCAATTGAACAGCCCCACCCAGAAGCCCCCCGCACTGTGTGTTATGCCCCTTTTTGGGCTTGGGTATGGGCGGGGCGGGGAGTGGGTGGTGTTGATGAAATGGAAGTGGCATCCAAAGCCAAACAACATTGTTATTATTTTTAAAAGCGATTTTCGAAACCCGTACGCAGCTGGGTCTCGTTAAAAGCACAAACAGCCAGCATTGGCGCAAGGATATGGGCAGATAGAGCACCCAAGCCACTTCCTGTTCTGGCCCCCCACACACACACACACACACACACAGAACCTGCTACCCCTTACCACATATGGACATGGAAAGCAGTTAGCCCCGCGGTGTATACACATAAGTCATTTATTGAAAATCCACTGCAGCAGCAGCGGCAATGGCAACGGCAGCGGGAGCGGCTGGCCACCAGCAAAACAGGAACAGGAAAAGCAGGAAAAGCGAACGGCAACGGCAACGGCTGCCGTCCAAAGTATGACAAACAATAGCCAAATGGGTTTTTACTACAACAACAATTTTTCAATATGCTCCCCAACCAAAATGACCAAAAGAGCAGAGGCCCAGCCCCAGCCACAGCGACAGCCCAAAACGAAGCCGAACTCCCAACGAAAGCAAAGGGAGAAAGGAGGCTGGAAAGGATGGAAAATGGCCATCTTGTTGTTGCTATTTGTGCTCGTTATTGTTTTCCCACACGGTAGCGAAGGCTGCGCAAAGGAGTGATGGGCGCAGCGGAGGAGAATGTAACAGGCGGAGGAGTCACCAATCAACGGAACGCAGGCCATTTTAACGAATTATCAATTGAGGGGTATAGCCATAGTCCAGAGTCTAGAGACTCACTGCCTCTTGCCCATTATTCCGCATTGTGGAACTTCGCTCTACAGGCCCAGCCAGACAGACAGACACACAGACAAACAGATGCAGCAGCCGTTGGGCGTTGGGCGATGGGCGATGGCCAGCCAACACTTCTGGCCAAGGCTAAGAACATTCATAGGTCGATTGTCGCTGCCATTAAGTGTGCATAAATGTGACAAGAACAATAATAAAAATGAAAGCACCAAAGAGCAGGGCGGAGGAGGAGCGCAGCCCAAGCTCAAATGGAAGAACTGTGGATGCCCTCACAGGCTGACGACAAATGTGGCCTTCAACTTCTGTGTGCTAGAAATGAAACTCCATTTTTGTATACATTTTATCTCAAAGGTTTTTTGTTGAGTTCGCTTTTTGGTTGTTAATTCTCTCTCACTGAGGACAGACAGGCTCGACGCCCAAATGGCAGAGCAACTGCCATACAAATATCGAAAGATCGAAGCGAAGCTCTTGGCTGTTCTTTTTTCTGTATTATTTGCTCCATTTGGCGGACTGGCGGGACTGTTTGCTGTGTTGTTTACCAGCTGCAAGCGAAGGGAGAACGCGACGCAAAGCGCAGCCTTTAAATGAAAATTGTCAGAAAATAAATTTTAATTTCTGACACTGGCCACGGGGCAGTGCAGTGCCAAATGAATGCGAGGGGCGACTGAACGACTCAATGGTGAAGGCTGATAACGATATGGTTGGAAATTCGCAAGAAGAACTGAAATTCTACATTGGTTTGGATATTTATAGCCTCGAACTACGGACTTTTGTGCGCATCGATGAATGTCTATCGAAGTGGGAATGTCTATCGGGAGCGGAGCCTGGTCACACTGCAGCAAGGCGTCAGAGAAGAAGAAGAAAAAGCCAGCTAAAGTGTAATTCGAGTGCAATTTGAGAACAAAGTCAGAAAGATCTACGGGTACTGGCTCTGGAAAGGAACTGATAAATTTGCAGGATCACGGCGCCTCTTGGGATTATTTATTTGGCGTACTGATTGATTGGTTGATTGTTTCGCATACAATGTCGGCGTATTTAAATGCCATCTGGATCCTATTGGGATGCTGGATAATTATCGTCATGGGTCTGCCTGCTGCGGTGGCTTTTCGCTTCGATTTTGACGCCATGGAGCTGCAACGATGTCGCCTTTCGGGCTTGGATACCAGCAGCATCTCCCTGTTTCTGCTCGCTCTTTGATGATCAGAAAAGGAAGTACGAAGGGGAAAGGGAGCAGGATGTGGAGGAGAAGGACAAGCAGTAACAAAAATGAAGCACTGCCAAAGGAAAGGAGTGGAGAGGAAGCGGAGCGGAGCGCGAGCTGGAGCTGGTTTCAGGCAAAATTAAACATAATCATGTGCTGCATAAATATGCGAGTGAGTGGGTGGGAGTGCAGTGGAGTGGGGAGTGGAGAGTGGGGAGTGGCCCTGCTATTGATATTTGGCTAAAAGCAGCAGAGCAGCGACTGCCAGAGTTTGCACAGTGCAAACAGTGTGCATTTCTGGAAGAGGGAGCCACATTCACATTCACATTCACTGGACACCCAGCACCCACAGCCCACACCCACCGACAGTAGTTAGAGTTCCAAATCAAACAGAACAGCAAACCCGCCCCACCCACACCCTGCCACACACACATAGGACACGGTCCGATGAATATGTTTATGCCAGTTGGCTTTGCAATAACTTCATAAATATTCACGAGGAACCAACTCTGGTACACGCTGCATGCTACATGCTGCATGCTACATGGCTCCATGGCTACCAATCCACAAATCGATGCACACAAAATTTAAATTCAAATTCGGTAAAACAGAAGAGACAAACTGACAGGGACACAGAAGAGGATAATGGGAAGAGATTTAATGGTGAGTAGCGAGCTGTAATGCAATTATGATTTGACCAAACCGAAGCGAACCGACGACTGTCAATTAAATGGCAAATTTACAACACTTTGCTGCCCACAGTACAGGCAAAGGCAGGGCACAGGCACCGGCACAGGCGATGGAATGAAATCATATAAAATATCAATAAACCACACACAAATTTATGGCAGAAACAAACACAGAGACAGGGGGAGGAGCAGCAGCAGCAGCAGCAGGAGGGGTAGCAGCAGGAGCATACGAGTGAGTATCCTGCAGCATTGCATTCTGTGGATGCTCTCCACATCCGTTTCCCATGCTCGTAAATAAAATGCACTCCTTGTCTCCTTGCTCCCTCTCTCCTCTCTGGCAGAGCAGCCGAGACACAGCCAGAGCCAGAGCCAGCGGCAAAACGATGACGAGCTGACGATGTCATTGTAAATACCATAAAGAAAATCGTTGCCGACGTGCTGTGTGCATGTCCCGTACTGCACCGTACCTTGTCTGTGTGTGTGTGTGTGTGTGCCTTTTGCCGGTGCTTTCCTTACCCTTCGTGGCACGGCCAAAGGAGCATCCGCATCGCATCCAGGAAGCCCTGCAAAATGTTATTTATTGGAATTGTGTAATAAATGTTACCGAAAGTGCACTCGACATAAACGAAATGTTGCATCCACACGAGTACATCCATCCAGCAGGAAGGCAGGAGGCTGCTGGCATTAGGTGCCCCCCTTAGCACCGAGTGATGCAAATGAGGAAGGAGCAGCAGCAGCAGCAGCAGAAGCCAAGGCTGCCATTATCCATTATCCAGCATTAGGTCTGTCTGTGTGTGTGCTGCTGTGCTCTCTCCCCTCCGCCTTGGGCACCGCACACCGATGCACGGACCGGCTGCTGGCCAGAGAGATCTTCATTATCAAGGGGATTTCATATTCACTTACCTTCAGCCACAAACTGGCACCCGACCGCCTTGTGCGATGTTTGGATTCGTTTTGCGCGCAAGGCTCCGCGCTCTGCTCTGCGTATTGCTGCCAGCAGGACTCTCGGGCTGCCTGATCTGCCGGCTATGCGCTGTCTGCCCTCCAGAGCTACGTGCCTTGTGGGCCTCTAGTGGGGCTGATCGCTCACTTAGAGTCCCGGCATCTACGTGCGACCAGGAAACACTTGGCCGAGCACAGCGAGCATTGGCCAGTCTCTCGGTCTGGACCCTGGGACACCGAACTCTGTCCCTCTGCAGGCGCCATGGCTCCAGGGCTCCAGGCAGCTGCATTTTGGCCAAAACGGAAGCTGGTCCTTGGGGCGTCGACGCTTTGGCTTTGGGCTTTGGGCTCTGTGTCTGTGTCTGGCTGTGTGGCAAGTGACAGGCCCACACAGGCCCGCACCGCACATATGGCCATGCCACCCACAGGATACGACTGCTGCTGCTGCTGTAGATGTGTGTGTGTGTGTGGCACCTTTGCGTGTGTGTTTGTGTGTGTGCGGACTGCTCTTTGTCCCGAAAATTTGCATCGATTTGATTTATATGCAAAATATTTAAATTTTATTGCCAGTTTGCATATGGCCCATACGAACAGGAGCAGCAGCAGCAGCAGCAGCAGGAATCCCCTGGGCTTAAGTGAGATCGATAGTTATAGTTGTAGCCCCCACACACACACACATCCTTTCGTGTCCCATCCTATCCCATTCTATCCACATATTTTTGGGGTCGTTTAAAGAAGAAACATCTGAGCTGAGCTGAGCTTCGCTTCGCTTCGGACTGGAGAAGTGCCAGGGCGGAAGAGCGGAGGAGCGGACGAGTGGAGGAGTAATTTATGCAGCTTTTTGGTAATATTGAAATCGAAATTTAAATGCAAACAAGGGAAAGTGTTGGGCACCCCAGCACCTGCCACCTGGCACCTGTCTCTGCCTCTGTGTCTGTGCGGAATGGAAATGGAATGGGAATCGATTACGGAAATTGCGAATAAATTACAGCCTAAATAATTATGTGCTCGGACAAGTGATGCCCGTTTTGGGCAGTACTTTTATATCTATTTGGGGCTGATATCTGAATATCCTATGTATTATATATGCAACATGCAGCAGCAGCACTCAAGGAGCAGCTTCAAATTCAACTAATGAGTGCTTGAGTCGAATTGTGTCTCCTTTGGAGCTCGACTGGCTGCAACTTTATTCATTTTTCATACTGTCAGAACAGCAAGAACCCCTGGCAGAGCAGGGCGTGGGCATGGGCGTGGGCGTGTCAGAAATTATGTTGATTGTTTGCTTTAGCCAAGGAAATAATTAAGCAAGACGAGGCAGCAGGCAGCAGACAGCAGACAGTGGAGGCAGCAGGAGCACATCCAGAGGCAGGCAAGGATTCCACGGAGACACGGAGACGTCGCCAGACGTCCTCCGTCGCACTTGGCGCCAAGTCAAAAATATATGTATGCATTTTCTCGGTATACATTTCCCGGAGCAGCAGCAGGAACAGCAGCGACACAAAAAACCAACCCAAATCCAAATTGTCAACAGCTTTTTGTGCGTCGGCTCCTCCTGATTTTCCTTTTTATTATTCCTTTCTTTTTTGTTGAACAAACTTAATCTAATTAGAGGGCTACTTGGAGCTGAAGTTTTGATTTACATTTCGGGGGCTGCCAGGAAATTGCAGACCGAGTGGAAATTAGCCGGAAAGGGACGCCGACACTGACACCGACACCAACACCGACACCATAACCGACAGCGACAGCGACCCAATTCTGACCCGAAAGTTGCATCAATTTCCGCTTAAATCGTTTGACGATATGCCCGCTAAAACATTTTACGAGGAAATTCAATTGAAATTGATCGAAAATGTGCAGCGCATTTTCGGGTTTGGTTCGATTGCAGCTCCATTTGGGCTTGATTTTATCGCATTTCATTAGCAGGCGGAGCAGCAGTCCGATTGGGGCCGAATTCTAATTCCAATTCCATTTTACACATGCTTCAGTTTGTGATTGAAAACTCGTGCAGCCCACCACCAGCCGCATTGTTTGATACTCGTTGAATTTCATTCATTTATTTTCGCTAAATTTGGAAACAGCACAGGAGAGCTGCGAGCTGCGAGCTGTGAGCTGAGAGGGATCCTTTGGCCTTTGTCCTTTGGCATCTTTTGTTTGGCCAAACTGGCAAATATTTAACAAATGAGACGATGGGCGAGCAGAACAGTCCGCTTGATGCGCGCGATAAGCCTCGTCTCGCCAAGGGGCCATGAATAAATTAGTTGGCCACGAGGCCTCGCTCCCACCCCGACCCAAACATCATCATTTTTTTGGCAGGGGCACTGCTCAGCAGAAGGGAACATAAAGTATATTGTACACAGTCAGGTAGTTTGCCCCCAACAGCCAGCATTCTACAAGCAATTCTCAGCGCTGCTGTGCCACGATCTGGGTCCCCAGCCAGCACAAAAATTATCCATAATCACGTGCAAGCGCAACCGAAGAGCCAGGCTCTGGTTTAATAATTAAATACGTTAGTAAATTAATAAATTTAAAAGTAGTTTAAGTAAATTTAAATTTTAAATAATTTGTAATAAATTAATTTTAAATATTAAACCTGATTAACTTAATTAAATTAAATTTAAACTTTAAATTTATTTGTAATATGTAATTTATATGTAAGTAAATTTAGCTTTTAATTAATTTTAAATAATCGGTTCCGCTTGGACGTGGTTTTTGAATTAAATTAAAAATTATTTTTAAATTTTTAGAAGAGGAAAAAAAAATTTAGTTGGTGATGGAACTGATCTGTTTGGTGCATCTGAAAATTAGCGGCACGAATTGTGCACCGCATGGATGCTCAAGAGCCCCCCCCTTTCTTAATATTGGGTTTTTCCGCGGTGGTTGGGGCCCCCCGGGGGGGGGCTCACGGAAGACAGCCAACCCACTTAATTACTTAATATTTATTATTTATGTTTATTTGGCCACTTTTTTTTTTTTTTTTTTTTTTTTTTTGCTTTTATTATAATTTTCACTTTCATTTTTTTTTTTTTTTTTGGTTTGTTTTTTGTTTGTTTGCTTTTTTTTTTTCTCCCTTTTTTTTATAAAAATAATTTAAAGTGTTTGATTTTCAACGTTATAATGTTTATTTATACCGGCGGCTAGCTGCAGCCAATTGCTCGCTCTTTTGCCCAACCAGATAAATGTTCACAAGCGGGGGTTCAGTATGCAACCTATGCGGCGAGAGATTAGCATAGAACTAATTGGGCCACGACGGCCGATCAATCCAAAAGCCGAAGCGGCAGATGCAGAGCGCCCTTTAACAGGGAGAGCGCAGCAGCACTACCGAACGCTGGGGACATACATAATCTTAGGTTTCGAATACTCTTATACACCTAGTTACAGCTACTTTTAATATTATCGTATACGCTTAAGTAGCCGCTGTCCCGAACATACTCCCCCCGTTGGAAGCTCGCCTTTCAACCGACTTCTCAAGGGGCAGCAAACACAGCCGTGTAACGGCCCTCCTGATGGTTCCTGAAGCCGTCTTCAAATCAGCCACGCGGCATACTCCATCCTTGCCTTTGACGACGTCGACCACTCTAGCCAGTGGCCAACGCATTGGAGGAAGATTCTCATCCTTCACCAAGACGACATCGTTGACGCAGAGGTTTTGCGCAGGCGTACGCCACTTCGAGCGCTCTTGTAAAAGAGTCAGATACTCTTCGCGCCAACGCCTCCAGAATGTCTGCTGCAGTTGAGTGACCCGCTGCCAACCATCCAGACGGTTGTAATTGAGCTTCGTTAGGTCAGGCTCGAGAATTGACTGATGCGGGCCTCCCAACAGCAGATGAGCAGGCGTCAACACATCCAAGTCCTCAGGATTTTCTGAAAGCGAGAGCAAAGGGCGAGAATTAACAATTTCTGCGATCTGGCAGATCAAGGTGCGGAGCTCGTCGAAGCTAAGGATGGATGGCCCAACTGAGCGGTACAGGTGATACTTTGCGGACTTCACGGCCGCTTCCCACAATCCGCCAAAGTGCGGAGAGCGCGGGGGGATGAAATGCCAGTCGATGGTGTCAGCCAAGCAGGATTCATGGACTTCCTTCATGTGGGAGTCGCTCAGGAAAAGCTTCTTCAGCTCCAGAAGCTCATTCTTAGCGCCAACGAAATTTGTCGCATTGTCCGACCAAATATGACTTGGCCTTCCTCGAGTGGACGTAAAACGTTTCAATGCGCCCAGGAACGATGCGGTGGTCAGATCCTTGACAAGCTCCATGTGTATGGCCTTAGATGTGAAGCAAATAAACACGCTTATGTAGCACTTGATCGGAGGCCTCGTGCGGATTTCTGATCGGTAGAAAAAGGGTCCACAATAGTCCACTCCAGTTACTTCGAAGGCCCGCGATCCTTCCAGACGCTCCTTAGGCAAGTCTCCCATAATGTGCTCAACCATGCGCGGCCTCGTCCTGAAGCATCTTACACACTTGCTAACCGCTTTCGAGACGGCTTTGATTCCTCCAATAGGCCAATATTCTAATCGAATTTTAGCAAGCAAGGCGCGAGGTCCGGCATGGAGGTTCCGTTGATGATAATAGCTTATCATTGCAGATGTTACGGGATGCCCCTTGGGCAAAATAAGCGGGTGCTGAGCTTTAAACGGGAGCGATGAGTTGCCGAGACGACCTCCAACTCGAAGTAAACCTGACGGATCGATGAACGGAGATAGCGAACTGATGGAGCTAGACTTCCTGACTTGCCCATTGCGTCTAATCTCCTTTAGGTCCGACCACAAACTTGCCAGCTGAACGTGTCGAACAAGAAGATGCGTTCCTTGCTGTATGTCAGAAACCGTGAGTCCAGGATGCCTAAGACGATTAACGAATTTATGCATGTAGGCGAATGTGCGCTGCATGCCAAAGAAAGAATTAGCAAATTTGCATCCGGACGTGAGATCGGCATGTGGAGACGTGATCAGCAATACACGCTTGCGAAGCTCAATGGTCGGAGTTTCAGAAACGGCAGATACAGGCCACTCATCCTTAGAACCTAACAAAAACGAGGGGCCGTGAAACCACAGCTCTGACTGGATGAGGTGGCTGGAAAGCGAGCCTCTGGAGAGGATATCAGCGGGATTCAACAATGTGGGAACATAGCGCCATTCCATGCCTTGCGTCAACTCCTGAATTGTTGCCACTCGATTTGCCACGAAAACCTGGAATTTGGCTGGCTCATCCCGAATCCAAGATAACGCCGTAGACGAATCCGACCAGCAGTAAAACTGACCTGGGAAAATTCCCGTCTCCTTTAAGTTCCGCATAACCTTCGCAAGCAAATGGGCTCCACTCAATTCCAGCTTTGGAATCGACAATGATTTTAGTGGCGCCACTCGAGACTTTGAGCACAAAACATTGCTCGACTCCCCTTGCCTGGACACGACATATATGCAAGCACCATATGCTTCCATGCTGGCATCACAAAATCCATGAACTTCTAAAATTGTGCTGGAATGATGGACAACGCGAGGAAAGGAAATGCGAGAGATGCTTGCCAAACTGCTTCTCAGCTCAATCCAAGTTGAGTGCAGCGCTGTCGGTAGGCTTTCATCCCAGTCCAAATGTTCTCTCCAAAGCTGCTGAAGAAAGATCTTGCACTTCACAATAACAGGATTAATCAATCCAAGAGGGTCGTAGAAACGCGCAATAGTTGACAAAACCGACCGCTTGGAGGGCTTTGAATTCGTGTCCAGCGCGGACAAGGCAAACAGCAGCTGATCTGACGCAGGGTCCCAAGCTAAACCAAGAGTTTTGGTAATGTCGCTTCCATCATGAAACCGCAGAAACTTCTCCACGTCGTCCTCTGGAATTCCATCAAGCACCTCCTGGTTACTCGAGCACCATTTTCTAAGCTTAAAGTTACCGCAAGACAGCAGACTTGAAGTTTGACGCATCTTTTCCTTGACCTCTGCGACCGAGTTGCCGCCAGAGATGAGATCATCAACATAGAACTCCTGTTGCAGAGCAGCTGAGCCAAGAGGGTAGGGATTACCCTCGTCAATGGCCAGCTGGTGCATTGCGCGGACCGCTAAAAACGATGCAGCCCTCGTACCATATGTGACGGTGTCTAATGTGTAGATCTGAACCTCGGACTGGATGGAATCTCGCCATAGGATGCACTGGAGAAAATTGTCGGGTGGAGATACCTTTACGCAGCGGTACATTTTACAAATGTCACCAGTGAGAGCGACGGGATATGTGCGGAACCGGATCAGTATGTTAAACAATGCTGGCTGAATAACAGGACCTGTCATCATCACATCATTTAAGGAGCATCCAGTTGATGTAGCTGCAGAGCCATCGAAAACGACACGGAGTTTTGTCGTGGTACTATCCTCCTTCAAAACGCAGTGATGAGGCAGAAAATACTTGCAGAGGCTACGTGAGTCAGGAAGGACTTTGGACATATGCTTTAAATCAGTATACTCTTTCATAAAAGCTGAGTAACGCTCCTTGAGCGCGGGATTACGATCCAGTTTTCGCTCCAAGCTGAGAAATCTTCGATACGCCTGAGTATAGGACTCTCCTAAGCGATCAGCATCATGCTTTAAAGGCAGCCGAACGGAGTACTCCCCTGATGGCAACCGTGAAAAGTGGTTTACGAAATGCGCCTCACAATCTACTTCTTCCTTTGTGCTCAAGCTAGCCTCCACACAATTCTCAACTTCCCAAAACATACGAAGAGTTCGATCCAACCTTGCATTCATTCTATCCTCCGAGTCCGGAGAATTTCGGGTTGCCAAAAGCGACGAGCTTGATACCCTCTGTCCACCACCAGATACGATCCATCCAAGCCGTGTCTTCTGCAGAAGAGGCAATCCATCTATGAGCTTGATTTGTCCTACGCAGAGAAGGTCATAGAAAATGCTCGCGCCAATGAGCAGATCTACTCGCTGAGGATTAAAAAATGCAGGGTCGGCAAGCTGAATATTGGAGGGAATGTTCCAATCGGCTACATTAACTGCCAGACTTGGTTGGCTATCTGTGATTGTGGGAGCGATGAGAGCAGTGAGTGTGGTCGAATAGTCCGAAGTGCGAGACTGCATGCAAATGCTGACGGTGGATCCCTCAGTGGACACGCTAGTATCGCCCAGACCAGAAACAAGGGCAGACGATTGAGTTCTCCTAAGCTGAAGCTGCTGGGCGAACCTGGAGGTAACGAGATGAAGCTGAGATCCTGAATCTAGAATAGCGCGACAAGGAACCAAAACGCCAGATCGATTCTTCACCAAAACAACAGCTGTGGCCAGCAACACAATATCGGAGTGGAGACCTTGGGCAGCAAGAGAGGTAGACGCAGGAGACGGCACACTGCTGGCAGAATCCTGAATCGGCGTAGCAGCTCCTGGTTGTACTGCTCGTTCTGGATGAGAAACAGCTGGGGAGCTTTGCGCTATAGATGAGTCGAAGTGCAACAAGGTATGATGCCTCCTTCCGCAAACTCTACACTGGCCACCTGTGCATGCACGAGTCCGATGACCCGATTTTAGGCAGTTAAAACAAAGTGACAGCTTCTTCACTTCCTTGTGACGCAGAAAAGGAGATAAATTTGTAAAGATGCTGCAAGAGTATATTCCGTGGCCCGCTGAATGGCAGAAAGGGCATCCAGACGGGTCGGCGGAAGAGTTAGAGGCAACAAAGGTTTTCTTTAGGTGTGTAGACTGGCTTTTTCCCACCTGAGCGCTACCAGCGTGTGTCGCTATAGCGTATTGCACGTTCTCCATCTTCTGGCATCGCTTCTCCAGGAAATCGTAGAATTCCCCAGCTGTTGGTATCCTGTCCGATGACGCAGTCTCTTCCCATTTGGTTTGGGTCTTCTCATCCAGCTTTTGCAGCAGCATGTGGATTATCATGCATCCAGATATCTCCTCAGCACTTCCTAATGTCTGCAGAGCGCGCGTATGCAAGTTGACTGCATCCGAAAACTCCCGAAGCCTTTTAGCAGAATGCGAATCTACCTTCTTGAGCCCAAGAATCTCCTTGATATGTGCCTGGAAAACAAGTCGTTTATTATTAAAACGTCTGCTAAGTATGTCCAGAGCCACACGATAATTGGCACTGGAGAGCTCCAACGATCGAACCGAATCCAGGGCCGCATCCGAGAGACATGAGCGAAGATGTTGGAACTTCTCGATTTCACTGAGATCTGCATCCCCTTCGATGACCGAATTGAACATGGCAATAAAATCCGCATATTCCACATAGCCACCGGAGAAGCTAGGTAGCTTCAGTTCAGGAAGCCGCTGCTTGTGAGCCATGATGATGGTGTGACCTCCAGAGCTATTTGGCATGCTAGTGGAATGAGCAGCTACGCGCAAATTCCCTACTTCGAGAGCCGCCAGCAGCTCGGCTTTCAAAGAAATGAAGAGCGTATCGAACATTTCACGCAGCTCACTTCCAATCTCGTCTTCATCCAGTGATTCCAACTCATTATGGGATTTGTTGAACTCCTCACGCATTTCAGCCAACATATCGAGGCGCACATCTATTTCTGCCGCACTTAAATTGTCGATTTTGTTCCCCGAGAATGACTGGCCAAGACGCTGCAGCCGATCATGCAGAGACTGAACTTTACGCTTGTAAAGCCTCAGCCTTTTTTCCTCCATCGCAATATTTCCGCCCGCACCTGTATTCGGCTCGTTGTCCATGCCAACCGGTGTAATGCAACGAAACAACGGAAAATGTAAGACCGCTTAAGCGACGGCGAAAGAACGGGAGCGAGAATAGAAGACACGGAAAGTCAAGGGCCGCGGCTGCAGCGACGCAGAGCAAGAGAGAATCGGCGATTAAGCAACGGAATATTAGACGGCTGCAGTCTCACTGCACTTGCACTTTAACTGTTCTTATTTGCACAAAATGTATTTGTTGGTCGTTAAACGGCACAGCAACGAATGTCTTATTCGATTTTTATAGTTTTTAAACGAAACGCGATTAAATGTTGTAGTTAAATCACGTCGGGGTCACCAATGTTTGAGATGCCAAGCTTTTTTGGCACCTATATTTATCCAAAAATAAGTTAAAGAGTTTGATTTTCAACGTTATAATGTTTATTTATACCGGCGGCTAGCTGCAGCCAATTGCTCGCTCTTTTGCCCAACCAGATAAATGTTCACAAGCGGGGGTTCAGTATGCAACCTATGCGGCGAGAGATTAGCATAGAACTAATTGGGCCACGACGGCCGATCAATCCAAAAGCCGAAGCGGCAGATGCAGAGCGCCCTTTAACAGGGAGAGCGCAGCAGCACTACCGAACGCTGGGGACATACATAATCTTAGGTTTCGAATACTCTTATACACCTAGTTACAGCTACTTTTAATATTATCGTATACGCTTAAGTAGCCGCTGTCCCGAACAGCTGCCTTTCCTGGCGATATTTTTTTGTTTAAATTAAAATACAAAGCTTATGCTAAAGCCCTGCAGGGGCAGTGGCAGAGGCAGCCGCGATTTGCGCGCGATAAAAGTCGCGCCCAGAACGTGACAAACGACGAGGCTGTTAAAGTCGCAAGCAAACAAAGGACCGCAGCGGAGAGGGCCACTGGCTGTGGAACGGTGTGGGGTGGGGGCGTTGTAATGTTTTGGGGGACTCAGATTCGCTTACATTTTGGAGCCGGGACAGGGACGGGGACAGCGACTGGGCCTTGGCAGTTGTTAATCATTAAAGCCGCCTCCGGGGAGTGGCCCAAGATTTTGGTCAGATTTATTCATTAGCCGTGGGGAATCGGCACGGACCACGGGAGGAGCATTAAATATTTAGGCAGCAGTTCGTCCATGGGAGACGAGACGAGACGCCACCGAATCCGAATCGAAGGAGCAGCAGGAGAAGGGAAAGCAAGTGGAGGCAAAACGGAGCTGCAGATGGGGAAGGCGGGTGGGTGGCTGGAAGGCTGGGTTGCAAATGTGCATGCCCTCCCCGCACCCCGGCACCCCTGCATCCGCGCACCAACCCTTTTCTTCCTGCAATTTGCACTCAATTGCAATTTCCGTTTCGGCGCTGCCATTTGATACGTGCCCCTCCCCCTTGCACCCCATCCACCGCTGCAGCCCACCATTACCATGCCCATTCTGCCCCGCCTACGTGCTGAGGGGGCGAAAACGCGCAGAAATTTGTTTTGCCATTTTGTTTAGTTGTTAGTTGTCCCTCACTCCCGCGCTGCCAGAGGAGAGTGGAGGAGTGGGGAGAGAAGCGGCATGGCAGCAGAGCTTTCTTTCTTTTTTAAATATCAATATAAAACGTGACAGAATGGACTTTTGCCTGCACTGCACTGAAATTCGGCCCCATTTAAAGCGTTCAGCAAATCTTGCCACCGGGCAGGAGGAGCATTTCCGTAAGCGGTTTAACTGCTCGAAACGTTGCCCAGGCATAAGTAGTGGGGAGGTGGGGAGGCGGAGGTGGGGGCTGCTGCCCACACGAACTATAATCTGTGCAGAGATGCGTGTGGGAGCCGACAGCTGAGGGAGCATGCATAATACGACCCAGGCTAAGCCTCAGGCTCAGTCTCAGTCTCAGCCTCAGCCCACTTGCCCACACTGACTCGAGGCAACAGCTTCTTTGCTGCTTTCACTCTGCTGCCGATTATGATTAAATGATGGAACACTGGAGAAGTATTCATTCAAATCTGCAGATAGGGGACACCCAACAGGCACAAAATCCCCAGCCAAACCCATCCAATAAAACATACAGCAAATACGATTAAACTTCAACTGATTTCCCATTCAGTTGGCTTGGCTCTAGGGCTCAACCAGGGTCTGCCCAGTGTCAGTTCTATTCATTGCTTCAACATTGTGGCACGACACGAACTACGACCAAATATATTTTACAATATGCCGCAACAAAACAAGCAGACAACACAGTCCCAGCCACAGGCAGAGCCTCAGGCACAGGCACAGCCACAGGTGGAGCTGATGGGTCAGCTCAAGGAGCAGCTAATGGAGGAGTTGAAGAGAGAAATCAAAGACGAGCTCAAGAAAGAGCTCAAGAAGGAGATTCTGGTGGAGAAGAAAACTAACAAGCAGTCAGACTGTGGCAAGCAGACCCAGTTCCCGGAGCTGGAAAACGAATCACAGAAGAAAGCAGATCAGCAGGCCAAGCAGGAGAAGGAGATCAAGCAGGAGCTCAAGCAGGAGCCAAAGAAGGAAAAGCAAGTCAAGCAGCCAGAAGCAGTAGAAGAGCAGCAGCAGCAGTCGAAAAAGTTGGATGAGTTCATGGCGACGCTGATCGAGAAGCTCAACAAGCAGATCAAGGTGGACAAGTGGGCGATGGCCGCGAGCAGCAAGCAGGAGAACGTGAAGGAGGATCTGTTCGATAAGATGACCAAACGGATACTGGAGGAGTTCGTTCTCAAGAGGAAGAAGGAGCCCCTGGTGCCCGAGCCCAAGTCGGAGGCCATGTCCGAGAGGGTAAAGCAGCTGCAGGAGGAGATCAGTGCCATCGGCAAGAAAAAGGAGTTCAAGGAAGCCCAGTTCGAGAAAATCCTAGTGGGGAAAATCAACGAGATGAAGGCGATCGCAAAGCAGGGCCAGAAGGAGTCGCCGCCTGGGAGCATCGGGCAGAAGGACTGGGAGAAGGAGAAGGATAAGTGGCCGCTGATCGACTACAGGAAGAGCCTGCAGATGTCGAGCCAGGAGCAGGAGACGCTGGCCAAGAACCTGAACGACTTCAAGGAGTTCTCCAAGCGGATCACTCAGTCCATGACAGAGCCAGAGGGCCGGCTGGACTGCCTGAAGGATCTGCAGCTGCAGAAGAAAGCTCAGACAAAGAACCTAACGAAGGACTTCCGCACTGCCATTTCCCTGGGCAAGAAGCACAGGAAACAGATCAGGGAGGAGCACCAGGACAAGCAGGATAAGCAGGACAAGAAGCAGGCCACGGTGAAGCCCACTCCAGGCCACAAGTCCCAGGAGGATGCAACTCTGGGCGAGAAAATCAACGAGTTCAAGGCGGCGCTCGATTCGCTGGGCCAATCCATAAATCACATCAAAAAGAAGCTAATTATCGAATCGAAACAGGCCCAGACCAAGGCCAAGGAGGATCCTCCCATTAACGACGAGCAGAAGCAGGCCAAGCAGGAGAAGGAAGCCACCACTGGGGCAGAGCAGGCAGGGCAGAAGGACGTGTCGCAGCAGCAGAAGGCGGAGCTGCAGAACGCGGCAATGGCCGACAACATTCACGCGATGGTGTTCAAGGTGTCGGAGAACTGCTTCCGCAACTGCGTCAGCAGCTACACCAGCTCGCTGGAGGCCCAGGACCGCTCGTGCATCAATGACTGCATGAGCACCTACCTGGACTCCTACCGCCTGGTCAATCGCGCCTTCGTCAAGCGCATTCACTCGGAGCACAGGAAGCGCAGCGAGCAGAGCGAGCAGCAGCAGCGCGAGGCCAAGCCGTAGAAGTTTCACTGAAGTTTGGCTACACGACAAATTGTTACGCCCAAAATTGTTGGTTGTTTTTGCTGTTTTGCAATTCGGAATTCGGAATATAAATACACGAAATTGTGTGTGTGGCTGCGCGTAAGTTCTGCTCTGTTTTCTGCTTTCAGTTGAAGAGGGAATCATTATCCCCATGGAATGGGAATGGGACTGGGGACTGGGGCTGGCCAGGGGTATGTGGGCTGTCTGTCCGAATGAGTTTTCGAGGCAGCAGGCAGATTCCGTTTATGATTGCTCTCCTGCTGCGTAGAAACAGTTTGGCTTGGCATTGGAATCCGGTTAACATCATCAACTGTTCTGTTTTCAGTTTCCCATCAGGGGCCCATCATCATCAACATCAGACGGAGCAGAGCAGGGCAGGGCAGAGGCTGTGCGAATGGAATGGGCTGATGCTGATGCTGTGGCATGGCATGTGGGATGTGCCATTGGGCGGCTGGGGTCAAGGGGTCGTTGCTTCTACAGTTTTCGGTAAATACACTGCACTGCCTCTGCCTCTGCCACTGCCTTTGAGGCGGCGCTGCCTGAATAGCGGTCCGCTGAAACTGAAGCTGAATAGCGGCAGCCTCCGCTCGCATTAGTGACGTGGCGGTACATCCGAGTACATCCAATGTATATCTATGGCGGACCCAACCAGCCGTCTGCACATTCTCCTTTCTCCATTCTGCGTGCATTTTGCATTCAGGATGCGTGGATGCTAGATTTGTTTTCCCCACCGCACCCCACCGCCGTGTGCCGCCTCATTGTGCGATGGGAAAATCATGTCCATGCTGCTGGGCATGGAGGGAGCGGCTCCCCTGGACTGCTGACTGCTTTATGAATGCATAATTTTATTATGCACAAATTCTATTTACAGGGCCCACCGCCACGCCACCACGCCACAGAGTGTTGCCCTCGGCCCTCAGCCCTCGGGGGTGGCGCGGGGTCGTTTCATTAGTTTCCAGGCCACACCTGCGGCCCGAGGCCTGCCGCCTCGCTGGCAACTCTTCGATGGCAGCTCGCATGCAGATTTCATTTTCATTTCCATTTTCATTGTAATTAATATTTGCATTTCAATTGCATTTCGGCCGCGCTCCGAGCCCACAGGCACGCCCACACACAATTATCACATATGGCGGGGCATTGATTAAACATTTAGCGGCGAGTCGCTTGCACAAGTATTTGCAAGTGCCTGTCGCTCTCTCCCCCTCCATCCCCCTCTCGCTGTGGCTAATTATGGTGGGGCGGGGTTGTTTATTGGGCCCCCTAACGGAAAGTCAGCCAAATGGAAACCTCAACAGCGCTTGGGCCAGCGGATTAGGGCAGAGCATCGGGTTTCAGGTTTGGGTTTTGGGTGTTTTTCGGTGTTGTCCGGACATTGGCATCTGGTTATGGCACCGGCACCAGGCACCAGGCACCAGGCGATGATTGCTTCCCCCGAGCGACATCAGAGCATCGACATTGACATGGTCCAGTGCCTATAAATCAACAGCTGCAGCAGTTCTCCTTTTTTTTTGTCCAGCACGAGCCGAGGGAGTGCCAGTGGGGGGCGGGGAGCAGCTGAAATCTTTTCAAGTGGTCAACGGACACAAATCCCAGCCAGCCCAAGCTCAGGGCCCGCATCCTTGTGCCTTTGCGGTTGAATTAAGGCAAACAAAGGGGCAGCCGGGC
This sequence comes from Drosophila ambigua, assembly GCA_018150905.1. Taxonomy (NCBI): domain Eukaryota; kingdom Metazoa; phylum Arthropoda; class Insecta; order Diptera; family Drosophilidae; genus Drosophila; species Drosophila ambigua. The sequence continues at coordinate 742,266 of JAECWS010000151.1, read as the reverse complement.
GAGCTCTACGAGTGTATGGCTCTGGCGGTGCCGGCGTGGCGTGGCGGGGGGCAGTGTATGGCCGGGCTTTGCTTAGATTACGCATACGCCGTGTTGAGCAGCACATTCTGTGCGCCTCCTCCCTCGACGGAGCAAGAGCGAGGCCGAGTGCAGGGCCCCCCAGTCCGCTCCCTCGACTCTGAATGAGGTCGAGAAAAGAAAGTGCAAGACACATGGAGGCGAAAGAGGAGAAATACAAAAACACAAAACACAAAACGCAAAAAGGGCAAACGCAAAATGTAAATGGGCTTTTCACAAAATGAATATTAAATTGCATGAGAGGGGCAGGGGAGAGAGGAGTGAGGAGTGCAGCTTAGCCGAGAGTGTTAGACATGTCTGAGCCTTTAACATTAACATGCAGGCAGGCAGTCGGGCAGGCAGGCATTATATCCCAGCCGCCTCGCTCCCCTCTCGCTCCATAGAGACCTCTTCATGCCCTGCCATTTGTGTGATTTGATTTGGCAGCATGCAACGTGCAGCATGCAGCGTGCAGCGTGCAGCGTGTGGCACTTGTTTATCTGTACGTATCCCTCAGTGTCAATTGAAGAGGCGCTCTGAAGGCTGCCCTGCAGCCGGAGGTGTATCCGACACGCATCTGTGACTGATCCATGGCTTTGCGTTCTGCTCCTGTGGCTGTGGATTTGCACTCCGTCAGCAGCTGTAAGTCTTAATCCCAATTAGACTTTCATCTCTGCAAGCGCACAACTAATTAGCAGTGGGGCGGGACAAATCTCGGATATCCTTCTTCGCTACAGCAAATCTGCCTAAGTAGATGAGGAAATTCTGGCTCATTTCCCAGCTCCCGCCGGCTGCCGCACACAAGGATTGCCTGGCATGAACATTCTGCTGTCATTGCAGGGACTAACCGGGGACCGCCGCATCGTCTGCCACCGCCCCCATATATGACATGGCATATGCATTGTTTTCAAAATGATTTGCGGTTCTAATTTTTCGCACAGAGAGACACACAATGCAGACAGCGAGTGGGTAGTGGGGGAGTGGCACAGTGCGGCAGAGTGGGCAGAGTGGGAGAAAGTTATGCATGGCTGCCATACTTTGTCGTGCTTGTCGTCGTCGCTTCGTTTCGTTTCTTATTTCTGTGGCTTTCGCTGCACAACTTGAACAGGCTCTGAGGCGGCTCTGTCTTCTCCTTTACTTTCCCTGCCTCTCCCTTCCTTTCCTCTCTGGCTCTGGCTCTGACGCTGACTCTGGCGACAAAGTATGCAGCAAGTACAAGTAAAATGCCGCCACAAACCGCATGCTGCTTCAACCTCGCTCAACTATTGCATATTCTCTTCGGTGCTTCGGTGCTTTCGGTGCTGTGTTGCTCCTTCGAATGTTGTGGAGCTGCTCTTCTGCTCATTTTGTGTGTGTGTGTGTGTGTGTGTGTGTGGTGTGGGGCGCCTAAAACAAAGCAAAGACCGTCGCTTGGTTCAACATTTCAACTGCTTGGAAATTTATTCATTCCCCTGCTCAAATGCTCAAAATGTTGCTTGGCCTCTGTCTCCTGTCTGGTGTCTGGTGTCTCCTGTCTCTGGTCTCCATTCTGCCATCAGCCATTTCCATCTTCATTTGTCTGTCGTTTTGTATTTGAGCATTTCGGTATTTGAGTTTTCTCCCCCATCCACTCCCTACCCTTTGACTGCCACAACAGGCTGTGGCAGTTCCAGTGGCAATATGTACATGCACCCCAGAAACTTTCCTTCGGCAAATACCCAGCAAGTAAATTTTTAATTGAAACTCTTATGGAGCAACAGAAACTCACACGGAAATGTTGTCACTGCCCGGCAAAGTTTGATAATTCAAATGGCAGAGCATTTAATATTTGATGTTCGCCCACAGCCCACATCCCCCACACTCACCCACACTCCTCTCTCTATGGCCACAAATTTAATTTCATTTGTCGAAATCAATTAAAATTCCTTTCGGAATTTATCACCTGCAAAAATGAACGATTTAAGGCAAATTTTGCTGCTGCTGCCTGTTTCGGATAACCTTCTTCGGCCGCTGCTGGAGTGCATCAATTACTGGGCTTACTCGCTCTCCCTCTCTCTGTCTCTCTCTCTGTCTCTTGTGCTGCGCTTGGCCAAAAACTTCGACTCTATTGCTATGAAAAGTTTCTGTCGCCGGCCGGCTCGAAGGCTTCCCAACGGAGTTAACACACACACAGCGAGAGTTGAGGTAAGTTGTGTACTGAAGTTAAAAGTTTTGTGCCACACCACACACAAAATGCAGCCCACGAAGACAGAGAGCGAGAGAGCTGGGCTGCAAGGCGTCTGCTTGGCGTAGGACAAATATTTTTCAACAACTTTCCAATGTTTTCGGAAGGCAGCCAGCCAGCCCGCCAGCCAGCCAGCCAGCAAATGGTGCAGGGGGCAGCAGTGGCTGCACTGGCACAAAAATATTGTAGAGAAGAAACCAAAAATAAAAAAAGAAAAAGAAAAAGCAGACAGCAACTGTTTTCTCTCAGTGCATAGAGTGCACATGGAGTGCCTGGTGCAGTGCAGTGCAGTTTGTTTTGCAAATTTTTGGCCATGTCGTGGGTGGCAGCTCTCAGTTTAACCATCAGATCAGCCAGGGCCAAAATCAGGGCTGCTCTCTGTCCGTCGCTGTCCGGAGCGGTTGTTGTGTTGTGTGTTGTGTTGCACTGCTGATTTATCTGGTGAACGCGCCAAATGCGTGTAAACATGGGTCCTAGAGTCCCGTCCCGTCCCGTCCCCGAGTCCTAGAGCCGCCACTCGATTTGGCTGCTGTTTGATGCTCTCCCCGTGCCCCAATAAGTAGGCAATGGATTTGTGCCAGCCTCCCCCTCAGCGGCATTCCACTCGATTGAGAATGTTTTGTGGCTGCCGTGTGGGCAGTGTGTGTGCTCCCACTCTCTCTCCTCTCTCTCTCTTTAGCTATGTAACAACTCGTCCCTCGTCTAATGGCCACAAATTAAAGACTTTGTTCGGACAAAAGCTGAACTTTCATTAATCGCAGCAAATGTCAGCGCGCACAGATTTCCAGAGTGTGGCAGAGGAGGAGCGTGGAGCATGGAGCAGCGGGTAGTGTAGTACAAACTATCAAAATAAATAACAGAACGTGACGGCCACGTAACGTGCCACATTCTGTCCGCCATGCTTGCCACTCTTGCCACTCTTGCCACACAATTGGCACACACAAACGAAACTTTTCAGCCACGAAAATTGCACATAAAACTTAATTAGTTTTTTCTCTCTCTGTTCGGGTCTGTTGTTTGTTGCAGCCGCTGCTGTTTGTCTTTGTCTATGTATGGGTGAGTGCCGCTTCCTCTTCCACTTCCTGTACGTGTTTCTTTCTCTCTGTGTGTGTGTGTGCTTCGTGCCGTTTGGTCATTTTTATCATTTGCACTTAATTAATTAAGTTGTAGCATTTTTATTGCCCAACAGCAACAAGAACTACAGGGGGTACACGGGGGGCTTGGAGGGGGCATAACTACCACACAGACACACACGATTACACTCACATGTTATGGGGCGTATGTTTATGGGTGGAACCCCCCTCCATTCGCGTTCCTTTCCGTAAAGAATGCCCCTAAGAAATGTCCAACTCTGCGTGGATTCCATCGCAGAGAATTGGATTGAGTACTCCGGATTCTTCCAGGCATACTTACTGCTCGCTCTCTCTCTCTCTCTCTCTCTCTCTCTTTTACTTGAAGTCTCCTGTCGCCCAGCTGTATCCCTACATGATGTATTTTTCCGCTCCCAGGTAAGGCTCCATCCCCAGCCGTAATTGGATTTGCCGCGGGGCAAACCAAACACAGATCCATATGCACCCGAATATATGTGTGTATATGCTGGTCCGGGGCGTACGCTGTGCGCTGGTATGTGTGGCATGTGAGTAGATATAAAAAATTGATCAACTTAGGGAGGCCATCGACAGTCGTTTATAAAAATTGCCGTAAGCATAAAAATTAATAGCCGGGAGATGGCAGAAAGTGGAGGGGGAGCCTGTTTTTGCTCCATTGAAATGGGCATGGGCACGGGCATGGGCACGGGCTTGGGGGGTGAAGTAGAGCCTGTTGTCGACCTGGTCTTCTGCTTCAAGTACGTGTAATATCAATAAAATTAAGCCCAGCCAAGGGGCCCCGAGTGAAAGCAGAGCCAGAGCCTCAACCAGAGCCTCAGCCAGAGCCTCAACCAGAGCCTTTGCGCGCAATCATAAAAATGCGACAGTGCCAAACAATAAGCTGAAAGCCTCTTACATGTATCTTTATGCCGCATGCCCCACCATGCCCCACCATGCACCCCCATGGCGCCCACACTCTCTCGCTTTGGCCGCCGTCACCGCCGTGTCGCTTCTAATGCGACTTGAAAAGTCAACGACATCCGGAGCCCTGGAACCGAGTTGGAGGTGGCAGCAGGAGCATCAGGCAGAAGCCATGGGGCAGGGAGCAGGGGGCAGGAGGTGGCATAGAGAGGGAAAGGCTTCTAAATGCGGCGCGTCATTGTTTTGCCCTGAAGGAGCTGCAAGCTGAAATCCAAACCCGAACCTCGAACCCAGCACCCGGCACCCAGCGCAAAGAGCCCGCTCTGCCACGCTGCAAGTGGCAACGCAGCAGTCCTGTCTTGCCCCGCTCATGTGGCACACACCGTGGTGCAAGTGCCGGCAAAACGGACCATCTTCAAAGGATCCTAATCCCCCGGAAGCCTCTTGGCACAGCAGCCACCAGCTGTCGCACTTGCCCGCCATCGAACGCCTAAATGCGACATGGAAATTGAGCAGCACTTGGGGCGCACGCACTGGACTCTGCGTGTAGTCCCTTGGTTGTGTGACCCACTCGGAAAGTCGTCTCTAATCGATACATTCCAGCCATGGATGATGAACCACTGTAAGCCACTGTAAGCGCTCTTGCTGCTGCTGCTGCTGCTGTTGTTGTTGTGGGGTGAAGTGCTGCTTAAATATGAAAAACTAACTCGCAGCTGCTTTCCACATTCTGCTGCACTTGACACTAAATTCACTTTGGCCAAGTAGGTGCTTCGTGCACTTGAGGCGCACTTTCGCTTGACAACCAGCCACCGGCGAACGCATCCTGGCTGCTGGCTCCTGGCTCCTGGCTGCTGGCTGCTGGCCGCAGGCTGGGCTTCGGTGTGTGCGGTGGGATGCGGTGCAGTGTCGCTCGGAGGAGTGCCCATGCCTCGGTTCGGCTGCACTGTTGCATGCCAGCATTGGGCGGGTGTCCTCTTCAGGCGCTCTCATCCAGCCAGGTGCACAATGTTCCGGCGTACGTACATATATTTATTTTATTACTTAAATAAATTACAAAATGGTAGTCGGTTAACCAGAGCCAGCGCCAGAGCCAGAGCCAAAGCCAAAGCCAAATGGCCACCCAGGGCTGTCACACATGCCCAGAACTAGAGACCTCCCCTCCTCGCACCCAGCCTTTCCCTCGTCTGGCTGCATAGTTGAGGAGCTTAGCGCATAATATATTGTTGCCATAGGTAGCTGCAACAGCAAGAGGCAAGAGGCAGGCGGCAACCTACTGTTGCCCCGCAGCCATTCCAACCAAAAGGCAACAAAATGTTTGTTGGCCACTAACCGGCGACGATGATGGGTTGGGTAAGGCAAGGTGATGGTTGCTCTGCTTTGGCCTGGCCTGGCCTGGCCTGGCTATGGGGGATAGGCGACTGCCAAGTGCAGAGCAGAGCATGTGGCCAACGAATAGTCCTCACTGGCTGGCAGGTTGCACATGTGGCAGGCAGCCACACGCAGTTCACTTCAAGTGTGTGGCATGAATGCAACTTACGCCAGCTTACGCTTCAGTTCGCCAAAACATACTCCATGCCACATCATGTGGCAGTTGCCCGAAGAGAGCTGCAGCTCAGACTCATGTAAATCACCTAACAGATGCGTCAGCGGATCACTCGCCCATTCCACTTCCCCTTTACGACCATCCAACGATAAATGAAGGCTTCGGCGGGAGTGGCAAGCCCATAGATCACCTGCCCCGAAAGAGCGACCACCTACTACGCACAGCCCTAGCAGATGGTAATAACCGAGCTCAAATATCCTATATGGAGCAACTCCCCCCAACTAGCAAGGGATTCCCACTGTGGAAAGCTAAATCAGGTGTTTGCCCACCAATCGAGAGCGAATCCCCTTTGCGTACAGAAACAGCAGAGTGGAGAGCACGCAGCAAGAAAGAGAAGGCAAATGCATTTGCGTTCCATCTCGAAAACATCTTCAAACGACACCCAGCAACAAATGGCTTTGGACTCCCACCAACCAACAATCGCGAAGCTACTCCGCCCATCATATTCCAATCAGGAGAAGTCACAAGGGTCATTAAAGACCAAATCTCAAAGCAACAGAAAGCTCTGGGCTACGAGTTCAGCTCCCCTTAAATGATTATAGCATGCTCCGAGCTGTGGTATATATTTCCTTACTGTGATATTCAACAGCCTGGTCAAACGGGGCTACTATCCTCAAGAACGGAGGAAATCAGTCATCGCAGTGATCCATAAAGCCGGGAAAGACAAGTCCAAGCCATCATCCTATAGACCCATCAGCCTACTGCCTTGCCTATCAAAGATATTTGAAAAGCTGCTCCTGAATCGAATCAAACAACACCTACAATCAACGGGGCCATCGCGATGCACCAATTTGGATCTCGCGAAAAACAGGGAAGCATTGAACAAGTAAACCTCTGAGATACGAAATGCATTTGAAATTTTGAAATTGCTCCGCTGCAAGTGATCAACAAGAGCAACGGAACACTTATCATCGCATCTCGTGGCCCTGGAAAAATGGCTAGCAGACTGGCGCATACACGTAAGCGAGCAAAAGTGCAAGCATATATCCTTTACGCCCTCCATTATTTCTGAACAACATCAACACAAGCCACCGAAGTGAAGTAACAAACCTTGGTGTTCATCTGGACAGAAGGCTTACTTGGCGTAAACATATCGAAGCGATGAGAAATCTACTTAAATTGAAAGCTAGTAATCACCACTAAAACTGGAGTACAAAGTACTTTTGTACAATGCCGTTGTCAAACGCCTCTGGACGTACGGCTCCGAGTTATGGGGAAATGCTTGCGTTAGTAATTTGGAAATGTAGGATCCAGAAAGCTCAAATCGCCAAGATAGCTAAGAACTGTCACTCCGGGGAGCCCCCCACCATGGAACAATACCTAGATGAAAATATAATGAAGATTCGATAAATAAAATCAAAAGGACGTAAATAAAAAAAAAAACACAAAACATCAACCAACACTCAAATGTATGGGATCCCTAAGACCGTTTAATAACTAAATTTTCTGCTATTTTTGATAGTATTTTTCTGGTAAATTTCTGGCACTTTTCTTTGAATATTCCTGCACAATAAATTATGGAATTTAAACTATGATTTGTTCTGCCTTTTGGTGCCTTTGCAAATAATTTCTTAAGTGTAATTAAATGAGACTTCCATTGAATTGCATGCTGAATGCTCATAGTTAATGCTTGGAATTCCACAGGGATTCCCTGCTTACTTACTTACCCTTTGACTCAGCCATCCAGCCAGCCATCCATCCACGAATGGCAATCAAATAAAAGACTCTCTTCATTTGGCTTTCAATTCTTACGTATATGTATTATCATTCTCAATTTCAATTTCAGTTTTTTGATCTAAGTATTTACAAATGAACTCCGAATGGGGCATTGGAATTATTCTGGAGTGGGGGGTGCTTGGGGGTTGGTTTTGTTTTCTTTGTTTGTTTGTTTGCTTGGGGGATGGGCTTCTCTACGGTATTCGAATCGGGCCGAATCGTCAAGTTTTGGGGGTATATTCTTGCATGTATATATATATATATAGGTATATATAATGTATGTATATGTATTTGTATAATCATCGTTACAGTTATGTATTGGTAATTGTAATTGTATTTTTAATTGTATTTTTGTATATGTATATGTTGCGCTTATGCTTGTGTATGTATTGCAATATTGTTCAGTTAATTTCGTTGAAAGTTCTCCATTTGATTAGATGCCATCCAAAAGAAACAGAAATACACGAGTACACAAGAAGAGAATTTCCACTGGCTGGACTGATCGCTCTGCTGCATGCTCCGCGACCTATCCATAGTAGTTGCCCGGGGCCTGGGTGGGATAGCTCTTGGGTCCGCCGTTGGAGGAGGAGGCGGAGGAGGATGAGTCGCTGGCCGAGCCCCCACGGGAGGAGGGATTCTCACTGAAGAGCCCGCCAAAGTTCTTCGAGCTGAAGATGTCGCCCAGGCCACCGCCGCCGCCGCCGCCGCCAGAGCTGGCGCGATTGGCGTTGCCGCCGCCATTGAGGAGGCTGCCCAGGAAGCTGCTGGCACCGCCCGATGAGCTGCCAGCATTGGCACCGCCGCCAGACAGCACGGAGCCGAGCAGACCGCCCAGGATGTTGCTGCCGCCTCCAGAAGAGCCGCCTGCAGATGAGCCGCCGCCATAGCCGCCGCTGGGCTGGTAGCCACCGCTTGGATAGCCATTCGAGTTGGCAGCGCCGCCGCCTGCACCGCCGCCGCCTCCGCCCTGCAGCTGCTTGGCTATCTGGCCTGCAATGATACCGGAAACCGCCTGACTCACCGCCGGATTCGAGAAGAAGTTGGAGAAGAAGCCGCCCTGCTTGTCCTTGGGCTTCTGGCCTCCTTGGCCGCCCTCGCCGCTGTTCTCGTAGCCAGGTGCCGGCGGTGTGTAGCCGGGCCGCGGCTGATATCCGCCGGGCGCCGGCTGGTATCCGCCATTGCCGCCGTTGTAGGGGTTGTAGCCACCACCAGCGCCCTGCGGGGGCTGCTGTGGGTTGTAGCCGCCGTAGGGATTGTAGGGTGCAGCACCACCACCACCATTACCATTGCCGCCAGGCTGGGGGAGACTGGGATAGAGACTATGGCCGCCAGCCGAGAAGCCACCACCATATCCACCGCCACCGCTATTGCCATTTCCGTTGGAGCCGCCGCCGCCGTAGCCAGCGCCACCGCCCGCATCCGCATCCGGCAGCGGGGCACTTGGTGGATTCGGGGCATACGAGTTGTGGGCACTGCCGCTCACCTCTAGCGTGGGTGTGGCAGCGTAGCAGCGGAAGCAAGCAGTTCAAGCAGTAGTTGTGTATGTTTCCAGTACGCGGGGGCGGGGGGTTAGCCACAAAACAAAGCGCAAAGCGAAATGAAATTGAAAAGAACCAAAAAAAAAAAAAACACAAAAGAAACGAAAAGAGAACACAAAAGTGGATTAAGAAATGATTAAGAAGGATTGCGGGGCTGGATTAAACGGATAAAGCATTAGGGGGTGTTGGGCAGGGGAAGGGGTAAACGGGGTGGGTGGGGATGGGGGAGGGTTTGGTTGATGGGATCTTAGCTTAGCTTAGCTTTTTTCTTAAATATTAATTTTGCTCTTAGTCGCGCATTTCCGTTTTTGCTTTTTTTTTTCTTTTTGGATTTTGATTATACATACATATATGTAATCGTATTGTAATCGATGTTTGTAATCGATTAAAATCTACACAACTTTGAGTTTGTCTGTCAACGTTATCGTTATCGTTCACGTCTCTCGCTTACGGTCTATATAAGTCTTCTTCTGCCATGCCATGCCATGCCATGCCCTATAAACATCGTACATATATTAAATATATATCTTTTGCATCCATATGCTCGTACTTAGAGATACTTTTAATGCAGATTAGAGTATCCTTTTGTGTGTGTGTGTCTCTGTGTCTTGCTATATACAATCCGTCCACTGTTGTCTGTTGTCTGTAGTTTTAGTTGTAGTTTTTTGGTGTTTAGTTTAAGTGTTAATTTTAGTTGTAATTTTAATTGGTATTAGTAGTAAATACTCTCGAATACTTCTGGTTGGGTCTTTGTTTGTTTGTTTGCTTGCTTGTTTTCTTTGCCCTTTTTCCTGTTTTCTGTGGGGGGGATTAGTATCTGTATTCCATGCCTTAGGTGTAAGTATCTAACTGAAACTCTCTTTCCCTCTCTCAATAAAATGCCAGCCACTGTGTTAATACTGTTTTGAATGGTTCTGTTTGGTTGCTTCAGTTTGGTTTTGTTTTGTTTGGTTTGGTTTGGTTCTTCTGCGGTTTAAAACGTATTGAATGTGAAATCAAGTTGCGTGTGCAAATGCAAATATTCAGCATACAAAAAGCGGATAAACGGACGGAGTAAATATTCTCTCTGACTCCTTTTTTCATTACAGACAGAAAATTCAGAATTAACAGCTACAGAAATGATCAGCATTATCGGGTCTTAGAAAACATCGACAAACAGACGATGTTCCATCTACAAATACTAACTGGCATTCGTACGTATCCTTAATCCCTGCCTCGTTTTATTTTATGTATTTTTGGCTTTAGTGGTGTGTGTGTGTGGTCTTCCTTTTCCCCTTCTCCTTCCTGTGTGTGTCTGTGTGTGTTTTTTCTCTGGCAGTTGGATAGCAAAATGTAATTGTAAATGCATCTTAGTGACAGTTTTCCGTTTTGATTAGAGGTTTACGTTTAGATTAATATTAGAATTAGAACACACCTTAGAGCTCTAATAATGTTCTTTCCCATTTCCATTTCCACTTCATTTTTAAAATGTCATTCAGTAATTAGTTTTTTGTTTCTTCTTGATTTATATTCGTATTCTTATGTATTTGGTATGACAAAAAAAAAATAGCTTCTGTCTGTGGGGAGGGGGGCACTTGGTGCACCTTCCATGTCCCGTTTCCCATTTCTTATTCCTTCTCCTTCTACTTCTTCTCATGTAGCTCGTTATGCATTTTGATTGACATGCGTATCTGGTATCTACAACACTATATGTATCTGTATCTGTGTAATATATCTATGTAATGTATCTATGACTGCAGCAGTGGCTCGGCTAAAAATCCAACACACAAATTGTGGCTAAGAGCTCTCGCTCGCTCCGGCTCAGCAGTCCATAGTCTGACCGCAAATTCGTAACATCAACAAAAATGAAATTAACATCAACATCAGCGTCAGCGTCAGCGTCAAAGTCCAGTGCAGGCCCTACTCTGCCATGTGCTGGCATCTCTTGCCCTGGCAGCTGTGTGTGTGTGTGGCTGCCTGCTCCTGTATGAGTGTGTGTGTGTGTGCTTCCATCTCTGTTAGAGAGTTAGAGAGAGGCCAGGCGGCAGCCGTCTAAGCTCGAAATTAAATTCCAATTTAATTGAGCTGCAAAAAAGAGCAGCCAGCAGCCTCTCCCCGAGGAGCTGGCGGTTGTCTGATGGTCGAAACACACACACACACACACCCACACACACACACAGAGAAATGAACTCGTGTCCAGTCAGCCATGCAACACTCCACCCTCCTTCTCTTGCTCTTTTTCCCTCTCTTTTGGCTGCTCTGCACAATATTAAATTGAAATTACGTATACGTGGTGTGGTACACACAAAAACAGGCACTCAACAGGAGGGTGCCCTGCCACCACTCGCACTCAATGGATGTAGAGGTGTTCTCTTAAATGCAGAATCTCCGAGAGTTGCCACTGCCACTCGCTGCTGTCTGCTGTCTTAAGCTTAACAAATTGGAGGAGCGAAAACCCCAAAAGAAAGACAATAAATGCGGTAGGGCGGGGGAGGAGCAATACGAGTATGTGGGAGGAACGAAAGAAGAAACAAAAGGAAACATTGACGAAAAAAGAAAGCATTGCAAATTTGTTTATTTTTTAAGATTTAGCATTTCGGGGATGATCGTCGTCGTCGTCGTTGTCGTCACCGCTGCCACATTGTGCTGCCGCTTCATCTTCGTCTGCCGCTGGAGATTATTACGTCCGTGCTGCAGTGGCGAGCAGCAGTCCCAGAAGCACTGCCGCCCCGAGGGTGACCGGAGCCAGGCCGGACTTGGAGCCCGCCGCTGCTGATGGATGCGCCTGGGTCTGGCGATTGTAGGGATTCTGTTGGTTCTGGTTCTGGTACTGTGGCGGCGGCTTGTTGAACATATTCGCGCCCGAGTGCTGGCTCTGGTAGCCCTGATAGTTGCTGCCGTAGGGGGCAAGGCCGCCGCCGCCGCCGCCAAGGATGCCCAGCGTGGAGCTGGGCAGCCCGACGCCGGCGCCAATGCCGACATTGCCACCGCCGTTGCCGCCATTGGGGGGGCCGCCCGTTCCAGTGGGACTGCCGCCATAGAACGGTATCTGGCCGAAGACGAAGGGTGGATTGTACGGGTTCACCGGCTGCAGGCCGTGCATGGGATATCCGGGATTGAGGACGCTACCTGGATGATTGGGTTGGGGAAACTGTTGAAACGAGGGCGCTGAAGTGGGCGAGTTGTAGGGGAAAATGGGCATATTGGGTATGACTGGCATGTGGTGCTGGGCCCCAAAAACGTAGTGCGGGTCCACAATGCCCGTCGACGAGGCCCCCGCAGCCCCCTCCGCGTTCTGGCCCCCGCCGCCACCGTTCCCCGAGTGTCCGCCATTGCCGCCACCGCCAGCATTGTGCTGCATCTGCATCTGCATCTGCTGCTGGTGGTGCTGCTGGTGGTTGCCGTTGCCATTGCCATTGCCGTGGTTCTGGTGGTTCTGGCCCGTGTATGTGTTTAGCGTGGGGTTCGATGAGGCGGGTGCAAAGATGTTGTTCTCGGGTCCGGTGTTCAGACTCGATCCTTCGTTTGATGGAGGCATTAGTAGCAGTAGCAGTTAGTAGTAGGAGGCAGGCATGATTGTGTGGGGGCAGAGATAGAGAGAGGGAGCAAATGGGTTTGCGGGTTAGTTCTGCCTGTTGCACGATGCATGATGCATGCTGCATGCTGCATGATCAGCATCTGCCACAAGATGCGCAGTGGCTGTGAAATGAGGCGATGAATGAGCGAGCGAGTGATTGGCTGATTGATTGATTGATTGATTGATCGATTGGCAAAAGCTCTCATGTGTGTGTGTGTTTGTGTGTGTGTTTAGAATAGAAAATTATGCAAACGAAAATCCAATAACATTTTCAAGTGTTTTCCCCTTTTTTTCCCATTTCAATCTCCGATATTTTCCATTTGTTTTTCGTTTTTGTTTTTTCCGCCCCACAAAAGCAAAATGATAAACAGGGTGGGGGGCAGGGTAGGGAGGAGGTAAGGGCCAAAGGGCGTTGGGTCTGAAGAGCCCGTGGGGAGGGGGGTGTTCGGGCCAAATAATAAAATAAATACCTGACGGATTAACAGAGGGCGCTGCCTGGTTCGTGCTGGAACTGGAGCTGGAGCCAGTGCGGCGCTTGCAGGTCGGATAGCTGCCGCAGTCCTTGCCGTCCCGCTGGCTGTAGCTGCACGAGTCGCTGGTGATGATGCACTCCTCCGTGGGCAGACATCCAATGTCCCCGCATCCGCGTCCATACTCTGCATTATGCGAAGGACATTCGGCGTTCGGCATTCGGTTCGTGGTTCGGGGGGTTCGAGGTGCATTTCAATTGGGGGTTTTTTTGGTTGTTTCATTACGGTTGTGGGGTCGTTCATTGTGTGGTGGTGTTCATTTGTGTGTGGGCAAATCGAGTCAAAATTATACAAAAAAGGGAAAAGATAATAAAATTATAAAATTCGAAAGAGATTCTAGAGGTGCGCTAGGGTTCTGGTTTCTGGTTTCTGGTCTGTTTGCTCTTTGGATCGAATGATGGTTCAATGATGGGGGAGGGTGAATGAATTCATGAAGTACATTTTCGATATTTAAATTTGACAGATCTTCTTCCTCTTTCTTCCGGGAACAACAACAAACAAAAGAACACCGCGCGATGCAAACACATTCGGGGGAGAGGAATGCCTTTGCATCATCGGGATGCCAAACATCACGTATACGTACTGGAGTATGCGTCCACGCTGCTGAGGACCATCAGGGCGAGCAGTGGAAGCCACAGCATCATCCTCTTGCTCAGCGATGCCACGCCCATAGCTGTCGATGGAGATATGTGGGCGAGACTGTCTTGAGAGTTGTGCTGTGTGGTTGTTGTGTGGCTTTTGCTCTGCAAACAAACGAATAAAACAAGAAAGAAAGTCAATTTTGGGGCACAGTGCATGGCAAAAGCATAGGTACACGGGCATATAAAATGTCTGCTGTGCCCCTCCCCAAGTCTAGACTCTGGTGAGCGGCGGAACAGAGACAACAGACATGTCCTCGTATTATTATTTATATGTTGCAGCAATCCCCCTCCGTCTCACTGTCTGCAGAGTGCAGACAGACGGCGGGACCCTTTTGGCACCAGCCAAGTTTATTTATCACATTGACAGCTGGCTCAAGTTCATTGCGGTTTATACTCGTATGCGTCACAGAGACACACACCAAAAGATACAGATACAGATACAAAAACAGACAGCAGCAGCAGCAGCGACCGACCAAATGGCGTCTCATTCGCTTGGCTCTTCTTTGTTGTTGGCCTTCCCTTCGTCAATGCCCGCCCACAAAAGTGCGGCAAATGTCAAAACCATCCAAAAGTTTGTGTGGAAAATTCTAAAGAAATACCAAGAGAGAGGGAGGGGGAGAGAGCGTGGCTGATGATGGACTTTGGACCAAAGCCCATGTGGTGCAGCACATTTTGGCAAATAGTATTTTATTATCAATCCATAATCAATTTGTTGACTGCATTTCATGTGGATTTCATGTGGATTGCATGTGGATTCCATTCCGAATCCAATGTTAGCGCTCTGCTATGTTAATGCTCTCCCGATCCTCTTCCGAATCGCTCGCTCATTCGTTATGTTATTGCTGAGCATGGGATACATTATGTACAATTTAATACTTAAATAATATTGTAATAAAAACCCAAACTTTATTATTTATTCGTTGATTTTGGATCGCTTGTCGGAGGGTTGGGAAAGCAACCAATGAATGAATGCTCTGCTGTCATCTTATGAAACCTCCAGTCATGCCACCTGATGGGGCCACTCCATCATCCCATACCCCACAGCCCCACAGCCCCACCGACCACCAAAACGCCTTAATCAATTGCAAAAAGGAGAACACACCGAAAAGGGAAAGAATTTATTCAGCATTTCAGTAGGCAAACAATTTCCAAGAACTTTTTCATAATTTCCTAGGCCACTGATCCACTCGAGTGTCTGCCCGTCCCTCCCCTTGTCCCCTTTAATATTTGCATATTCAAATTTTTGCAAATGACTTGGCAACTTTTCAAGAGCGGTTGGGGGCGGGCTGGTTTGGTTTGGTGGAAAATGTTGCTTAGCCCTGAAGGAAATTAATTTAACAGAATTTTGTCGAGTATTTTTTTGTGCGCCTTCTTTTTTTGGCGTCTTTTGATTAATTTTGAATTGCGCTTAAAGATTTTTGTCATTCCTTTGCCGGAAATGGAGAAGGGGAGAAATGGGCATCAGGCGATTGCACAGCCAATGAAAACGCATAAATTCGTTTTCTGTCTATGATTTGTGTCTTGCTTCATTTGTCCCCCTCCCCACCGCCAGCCTTCCTGGAAAAAGAAAAACGCGAGACGCAATGACACTGAAATGTGTCTGTGTTTGGGCAGTGACAATATACCCCGTTGGTCATTCATTGCCCAATACAGGGCAGGGTAGCAGGGTATGGTAGATTTCTTCTGCCTGCACAACAAACATTGAAAGTTGCAGATTTGTGGTGGAAAAGCAGTTCACTCTCAAGCACGACAGAAAGCACGACAGCATGAACAGTTCGGATCTATGCTGTGGATAAGCAGTTAAAGCAAGCAGGGTCACACCCATTGCTTGCTGGCTTCAAGCAGTGATCGTCCGAAAAAAAGCTTCCCGTCGCTTTCCAGGGCAAAATCACCGTCTAAACCCCCGTTGCGACGCGGCTCCACCACAACTCAACTCGACTCAGCTCGCCCGCTCGTCCGTCTCTCTGTCCAACAATCCGTCCGTCTGTCTGTCCGCCCGCTTGCCTGTCGCGCCTGTCTGAGCGCGAGGGGCCACGTCCTGGCCGTTGGTCGGCGGAAGCCAAAAGTGGAAATGCATGATAAATGACACAAGGTTTGGGCTCCATTTTTTTTTTCGTTGCTCCTCCTACGACTTTTTCATATGCCCCGTGCTGTTGTAGAGAGGGTGGGGAGGTAGCTAGGGGGCGTGGACCCATGAAGAACGAGAGCGGCAAGAAGTACAACAACAAGGATTCTAGGGCAGAAAGAGTGATAAAGAGAGAAGGAAGAGGGAAGGAGAATGCTGTGGAGAAAGTGAGTGGATGGGGAATGGGCGGGGGTCTATCCTTAGGGGCTAGCGGGGGGTCACAGCATGAAAATTGTGAAACGATGACGTCGTAAATGTTTTGTTGCAACATTTTTCTGTTGTAAGCAAAAAAAAAAAAAACAAAAAAAAACCAGCAACAAGAAAATGGGAGAAGGCCCCCACAGAGTGAGAGAGAGAGGGACGGAAGAAAGATGAAGTAAAAACACAGCAAAGCAAACTGTCCGCGAAACGGAAGCGCAAATAAAACAACTGCAAAGGGGTGTTCATCCAAGCAGTGCAAGAGGTGGAGAATGGGGAAAGGGAAGCGGGAGTGGTGTTGTGGTTTTTTTTGGGGATGAACCCCCGAACGCAAAAAACTTCAGAAATCCAAGCCACAACGAATGCGCTGAATGCGCTTCATACATGGCAATCGAAGGGGAGAGGACACAGACCACTTAACAGGAATCGCAACACTCGCATAATATATTAAACAATGCGGCTTAAACAATTGAAAGCAATTTTTGAAAAAGGTTTTGCAATAGCATAAAACTATTCTTTTTCATTTATGGGTAAAATAAGCATCCAGAATAATTAATGATGAGAAATTCGTTGATCTGCACTGCTCTGTCACTTCATGCCCTGATTGTGGAAGCCAATTTAGTGATTAACTTTTCATAGAAATATTCCCTGCTCTTTCGATTCGTTTTGGAAAGTGTATTCCCACATTCAGTTGGCATTCAGGGAAAATCCGTTTAATGGCCATTGCCATTGTTTGTACCTCCTGTAGGGTGCAGCCACTGGCGCTGCCATGGAGCGAGCGTTACATGGATCCTCGCATACAACCAACCCGTGTGCACGAGTATCCCACCCGTAACTGACACCCGGATAACCGGAATGGCAGACCAACCCAAACCCAAAACCAAAAGCAAAAGGCATAAACCGAAAATTCACACTTGGTTACTTCCTTCATGACTTTGGGATATTATTGTGGTTTATGTTAGTGCCTGTCACTAGTGTGCCCGCCGGCTGTCCAACCACGCCTTCCCCTGCCCCTGCCCCTGACTCGGCCCCTGCCGCTCTGCCACTCTGTGCCCCTCCCTGGGGAGAGCAGCCTGCCTTCTGGCTGATGCCTGACTCTCGCGGGTCGGGCTCTGTGATGTACGACTCCATGAAATGCGATATATTCATGTTAAATTATTTTGCCGAGGCAGAGGCAAATGGGAAAATGGCAAAATGGGTGGTGGGGAAGGCGAAGAAGAAAGCAAGTGACAACTGACTGCGGAAGAGGCAGCGAGCACAAGAGAGAAATCAGAGAGCGAGAGTCACTGACTTTCTATCTATCCCCCGCCTGCTCAAAGCCAGAGATAGTGAGAGAGCAAAAGGCAAGAGCCACAAAGTCAAGGGAGAAAGCAAACAGACAGGAGCGGGGCAGGCGTCAGGCGGAAGGAGGCAGAGGCGATAGAAGAGTGCAAAAGTTTGGCGCCAGCTTCGAAATTGCAATTGCAATTGAACAAACAATTAAAACTTTTAAATATTGTGACAGCATTTTTCCAGTTAATTGCACAGGCGAACGAACGAGCGAACGAACGAGCGAGCAGCAGCTGCATGACTGCAGGACTGCCTCCTGCCTCCTGGCCGCCACTTGCAACCATTCATTCATTCGTGCATTCGTTCATTCATTCATTCATTACTTCCAATTCATTTCGAAAAACTTGTCCCTCCGGCAGGGCAGGCAGTTTGCTCTTTTGGCATTCCCCAAATAAAGGTGCAAAAAAAACACAAACAAAAACTTCCTTTTCCCCATCTATTTTCATGCACTGCGAAAAACCTCGGAAAATCCACTGCAAGTCCCTGCAAAAATGTTGAAAAAGCGCAGTGTAGATTTGAGCAGATTTCCAAGCCAAAAAGGGTCCGACTTTTCCCTCTCAAATGATCCTGCAACGATGCTCTTCTTTCGCTCAGTGTTTGTGCGGCAGTGCGGCAGCTGTTGCCGTTGCAGTTGCACCAAAACTGACAAACTGACAACCATTTGTCATTAGCTGTGGGGGCGTTGCACGGAGCAGGCGTACCCCAAAAAGCGGCAGAAGCGGCAGGAGTAGCCATAGGATCGACTTTAATTAGCGAACGGTGCGGCGCGTTGTGTCGCATCGCAGCGCGTCGCGTTGCAAGAGTTTTGCTGATTTTTCAAATTTATTTCGGGGCTCCTGCGAGCACACACATTTCTGGCAACATTTTTGGCTTATTAAATTCCTCTCGCTCATAGAGAAAAAAAGAAAATCCTGGGGGATGGGGCAATGGGGCATGGGGCAATGGGAAATGGGAAAACCCTAAAAGGTACGTTCGAGACTCGCCAACAAAAATGTCAATTTGTGGCACGGGCAAGAGGGAGAGGCAGAGGCAGTGGCAGAGGCAGAGGCAGAGCCATAGTCCCTAGTCCGCAGGCAAACAGCGGAAGGAAGGAAAAACGACAGAAGAGGAGGGGAAAATCTTTTTGTAAGGCAGTTAATTAAAAACTTCACATAAAGAGCACAGGCCATGACCGTGGGCGGGGTGTGGGGCGGCGTGGGGGTGGGGGTCCTGTGTGTGCGATGAAAATGTGACAAAAGGCCCCCTGGCTCCTGTTTTTCTCTGTGTTCCTTCGTCCCGATTGAAGTTTCCGGACTGCAGCTATAATTAAAAGTCGGCAGGAGCAGCAGCAGCCCCCTAAAATCACACTGCCAAAGCTGTGCCGTGCCGATTTGAGGCATGTGGCGTGGGGCATTTACAGTGGTGGCAAAGGGCCCCGCATTCACGCATTCAATTAACGTAAAATCATATCGATGATGGGGCTTAGGCGGCATGCCACCGAATGATGCATGGTCTTGCCTTTCACTCAAGGCGTGCTCGCTTCGTCTTGTGGGAGCCACGGCAAGGACATGGCACCTGTCCCGACAGACAGACAGACAGACAGACAGGCAGGCAGCTCTCTCTCTGATGGGTTGATGATTGATTTCGTTAATTTAGTTGAGCAGCAGCAGGAGCGGCAGCAGCAGCAGCAGCAGTGCCATGAAAAATGCATGAAAGGAAAGAAAGCAGCGCAAGGAGAAAGGAGAAAGCGAAGATAATCTAATGGCTGGCCATCAACTGAGCAAGCAGCTGCTGTGGCCATCGAGCATTCGCTCCATTTAATGTGTTGGCCCATTGAATGGAAACTGGGCAAACTCTCGGGCAAACTGCTGTGGAAAATGGCAGGGCTCTGCTCCATCGCCTGAAGTTTGATCCCGAAATGTGCCACGAAATTAGCTCAAATTGGTAGGACACGGAAGTGAATGCCCAACAAAGTGGAATTCGATGGTAGGCACCTCTGCGATTGAGTCACCCGTCAAAGATCATTCCTTTGGTGCACTCAAGCTGTTCGATTGGCCAGCTAATGAATCTCTGGATCTCCCTCCCATTGCCCCTCCATCCCAACCAGCTTTAGCTTATTTTATTCTGTTGTTTCAAGCTAAAGTTGCAGCAGGAGTTGCCATGCCCTGCCATGCCGTGCCGTGCTCGCCCCCTTGGCCGTCGCTTAAGCTCCATTGAGCTGGCGTTTGGGTGCGGGAAAAACTATCAAGTGGGTGGGTGGGTGTCGCTCTTTCGCTCGCTTAACCCTCGAGTGGTTTCCGGTGCTGGTGCTGGTGCTGGTGGGTGGTTCCCTGGGTTGGGCTGGAATGTTACTTATTTATGTCGCTTCTGTTCTGTTCTGTTCCTGTTGTTTGTTG
The DNA here is from genome assembly GCA_018150905.1 of Drosophila ambigua. Lineage (NCBI taxonomy): Eukaryota > Metazoa > Arthropoda > Insecta > Diptera > Drosophilidae > Drosophila > Drosophila ambigua. The sequence continues at coordinate 722,386 of JAECWS010000151.1, read as the reverse complement.
CACTTGTTATTTGTTGTACTTATTAGCAGTACATAAGGATAACTATCAGCCGGAGGGGTGCTCTTACTCGTGCTGGTGCTGGTGCTGGTGCTCGTGCTCTTACTTTTACTCCGCCTCCCATTAATTTGCCCCACCCATTTGCCAGCGCTTTTCCTGCATTTCACGCTGTTCCATCTACTGCTGCTGCCCCCCCCCCCTCCTCTTTTCTCTTTTTTTTTTTCTTTCTTCCCCCCCCAATTTTTTTTTTTCTTTTTTATTTTCCTTTTTTTTTTTTTTTTTTTTTTCCCTTCCCCAAAAAATTTTTTTTGTTTTTTTTTTTTTTTTTTTGTTAGTTGTTGTTTTGGGCAAGGAGGAGATTTTTTTTTCCCCCACATATTATTTTTTTTTTTTTTCACCATTTATAGCCGTGTGTTTTTTCCCTTTTCTGTCTTTCCCTCCGTTTTTCCGTCTGTCCGTCTGTCCGTCTGTCCGTCTTCATGTGCGCCTGACACCCCCCCCCCCCCCCCCCCCCAGGCGAAAATCTGTGGCGGCACAATTTTAAGATACGATAAAACTAAACGCAGTATCGTAAATGACCATATCTACCAGATTGCCGGTCTGAATCAGATCGGATCATAATTATAGCCAGAATTAAATTAATTTTCTGTTGGTTCCCCGCCTCCTCGCGGCCCTGCTGTTCTCTCATCTCCTCCCTTTGCTCAGTTCGAGAGTCGAGCAAAAGGTACATCTATAACTACGTGTTAGATTAAAAATACATTGGTAGATAAAGTCGCGTCCCTTCAGTACTGAGTCACTTTTTTTCTATCCTTTCTACCATCCTTTCGCTTAAATGTGCCTTGCAGCGCAGGCTAGTGGAGGGTAGTGGGGGTAGGGGGGGAGGGAAAAGCTGGACCTTGTTTTGTAATCATTTCATTTCTTAGTCAAAGCAGCAGCCAAACGCAACGCCAGAGAGGCGGAAGTTATTATTTCCTAGGCAACAAGGATGGAATTTCCACACAGAGAGAGAGAGAGGGAAATGCAAGGAAATGCTCAGAGCCCGAGACAGCCAGAGTGTGTGTGTGTAAGGGGGCTGGCTGTAGGGGAGTAAAACAATTTGAAATGCAAAACTTTTAAATTGCAGTTGGGGCGAGAGTTTTTTTCTTTAAATTATGTGACTGACTCCGAGTCCGCTAACGATGCAAGCGCCAAACACCACTTCCCCACTGGCCCCACACACAACCCCCCACTCGCTGGCTAATTGCTGCCCGCCCCCCTTCGCTGTTGAGCGAGATCAAGGCGAGATCCCTGCGAGTGGCGAGTGCCATAAGCCTCCCCAGCCGAAAAGAGAGGAGCGCCCAGTGAAAGCTCTCTCGCTCTCTATCTCTCTGGCTTCCTGTCTGGAGGCTCTGCTCGGGGGCCATGTTTATTGAACACCGAGTGGAGGAACCTTTTGAACCAGTCTGAACCCTGGGATCTTGCTGCTGCTGCTGCTGCTCCTCTCCCATCCGTTGCGTTGGCTAACAAGTTGCCTTCGCCTGTAATCCACTTAAGTCGTTGCCATAGCTCCAGCTCCAGCTTCAGTTCCTGTGCTCACCGCCCCGCCCCACCCGTTGCTGTCGTTCCTGTTGCTGTTTCTGTTGCTGTTGCTGTTGTGCATCGGCATTCCACCAGATGCTTTGGCTGTTGAATCTTTTGTCCTGCTGGCTGATGGCAGAAGGCTGGCAGGATGCAGGCATTGCGATTTGCATAATGTCACACGAAAGGCAAAAGGGCAAAGGAAAGGGGACAACTGCAGCGGCAGCGGCAGGAAGAACACTTGAGTGCACTGTGAGGGACAATGGACAATGGGGCTGATCCTGGACACTGCCTGCTGGCTGGACTCTGGACTCTGGACTCCTCCCCGCTTAAAGTCCTTCGAGTGCTGGCTGGCTGCCTGCTGCTTATGCTGCTTATATATTTTGTGGCATTTTATTTAACTAATAAAGTGCTTATAAAGTTGAACTGAACGCTGGTCGAATGTCGGCATAAATCATGCCACAAAGGGAAAACTCATGGCAACAGCGCTGCCTCAATTAAAGTGTCGGTAAATGTCACAGCCTCTCTCCGGCGCTCCCCCCTGCAATTATCAATGGAAATTCGCCATCCTTCACTTCCACTTCCCCCCCTGCCACGGCGATGATCACAAAGCTTGATTTAATTTATTACCGCCGCTTTTCGAGAATTTAATTGAAACCCAAAATTGAAATCGGAAATATTTAATGGGACGTGTCGTGGCACACACTTTGGTGGCATGCCCCCATGCCGCACACACAACGCACCTACCCACGCCCCACCCCATGCCCCACCCCTAATTTCAGTCGCCCCATCTGTGGCTGCGTTTTGGCTCAAAATTTAATCAAGCGCCAAAATGCGACAAAAGCGAGAAACTAAACAGAGAAAAGGATATAATAAAGGATATACATATACCATATATATATGCATGTACATGCTTATATCCTTTGTGTGTGTTGGCGGGTGTATGTGTTAGTGTGTTAAGGGTAGCCCACAAAAATTAATTAAGTTTGAGGAAAACTGTCAACGCTGCCGCTTTGTCGCTTTGCTGCTTACCTTTCTTCTCTCCTCTGCAGCACTTCTTCACCCGCCACTCAATTTTCTTCTCCTCTTGCACTTTTGTGTACCCTAAACATAAAGGATGCATAATAGCATGTACATATGTACATAAATATATGTAGCTACCGCAGAGATGTTCGCTTGAGAAATCTCTTAAACTCTCTTCTGCTCTCCCCATGCCCAATAGCCTTTCCCTGTAGAAGCTTCTCTAAATTGCCATTGATGTCGTAGGACTTTCGATAACCCTCAGAATCTACGGAGCTGCTTCATTGCCATTGCCTAGGAAAATACAATGAAAGGACTATTAAGCGAATGCCAAACAGATGCAAAGATGGAGAAGCCTTTGAATTTTTACAATCCCCCAGAGGTGTTAAGCCCCTGGTAATCGATTCGCTTATGGGAAATTACTTTAGATATCTGTTCGATATCCGAGACTTTTCAGTACTGTATCAACGGCACTTTACGCTTCCAAATATAGTTCTTAGTTGAGCTTCAAACATTTTAAAATTCCCCCAAATTATTTATGCTTAAAACACACAAAAAATTCCCACGAAAGTTCTCCCTCAAATTAGGGTATTCCGCTGTTCGATTCGCCTTTCAGTTCAGTGCAGGAATTGACTTTCCAAATTGACTTTTCTCCAGCGTGTGTATGTTGCGTTTTTTCTTTCCTGTAAAACATTTTCCCGGTTTGTGGCAGCAGCAGCAGCACATTTTGTGCGGCTGCCTGTGCATTTTGCCGTGTGTGTGTGTGTGTGCGGATCCGTGGTGGATTTCCTTGTGCTTTTCCTGAATTTTTCACCCATCAGCACCTGGTGATTTAATAACCGCATCGTGTGCTGAAAATTTGCGGTTTGAATGGCTGCTAACTTTATTTTATGATAAGTTTATAATGCTTATGGACCCTCCAGCTATTCCCTAAAACACAGCCACTGCACATACGAGCGTGGAAACAGAGCAAAATGGAGAATGGAGAATGGCGAATGGAGAATGGCAATTGCACAGCACAAAAGCACAAAAATCAAATCATAAAAGCCAAAACCCCAGTGGCAGCTTCTTCCCTTCACTCTCAGACCCTCGCATCAGAGTGAATGAGTGAGTCTGTCCGCTGCTGCTGGAAAATGTGTTAAAAATTCCACTGACAATGCGGTGGCTTCCAGCAGCCACCAAAAGCCAGCTGACAGCAGACAGCAGCCAGAGTAAGGTAAAAGGAAATCATATTAGAAATTTGTTTGTCTTTTGAGCCACGTGGCTTATGAGCAAAAGAAGCCTCTCTCCTCTGTGCTGCTTTTTTTTGGTAGGTCTTGGGTCTTCCTCCGCCTTCGCCTTCGCCTCCACCTTCGCCTCCACCTCTGCGACTGTCTCTCTGGTGGCTAGACAAACATCAAGTGAAAATTTTCAATTTTCTATGCAAAACTGCGACACAGCTCGATAGTCACGCACGCCGTAAAGCGAAGAGCAGCAGAAAGCAGCGTGCTGCGGGTGTGGGGGCTGGAAATGATGATGTTGCCTGCCACCAGCCAGCCCCCACCCCGACGGAACTGATTTTGTTTGCCCGATAGGCGACAAAAAGTCAAATTGTGGCAGCCAATTAACAGCAGTGGCAATCCCCCAGGGGCCAGCAGGGTCGCAGAGTAGGGATAGGCCTGGGGCGGCAAGCATGGGGATGGGGCTGGGGCAGGCACTTGGAGGCAGCTAAGAAACGAACGCCACCAGCAAGTCAAACAAAAACGGGCCAAAGTGCACACAGGACACACGGAGGTCCATGGAGGCAGCTGAGGGACTGAAGGACAGAGACATGACCCAGGCGCAAGGGTTAAAGTCATGTGCCATGAACAGTGTCACAAAATGCACACCAAGTCCAGTGAATATTCTTGGGCTTGAGCCCTCATCCCAGCCAGGCAATAGCCAACGGATTCTGCTGGTTTCTGCTGGTTTCTGCTCGTTCGATGTATCCATTTGGGAAATTTTATGGGAAACTCAAACCATCTCAGAGAGGAAAGAGCTGAAAGAGGTGACAGCCCTTTTCTTTCCGAAAATAATGTGATATTTATTTGTGTGAAAAGTGACTGCGACTGCGACTGTCAATGATGTTTTGCCATCAGAATGTTCCACAGTGCATGTGTGTTTGCGTTTGTGTTTATGTGCGTGTGCCTCCTTCCTCCCCGCTCCTTCGTCCTGCGTTCTTCGTCCTGCGGAACGTCTTTGAGGATGAGCTCGTTTATAAAGTTGACAAAAGGCGTTCCACCCCGTCCGATAATCATCTGACAGTTTTGCGCTATCAGCGACAAGACAGCAGGACACACAGGAAACCAGGAAGATAGACAGAAAAGCAGAGAAGCAGATAGAGGGAGAGAGAGGGAGAGGGAGAGCGGGAGAGCGAGAAAAGTGAAGACAAGACGAGTCCATGTCACGGAGAGTTTCTTTCCTGTTGAACACTTTTCGCTTTTGTCAGCACAAGATACAAGCGGAGGATTTCCCATTGCCAATAGATGACTAAGGGGAAAGCTGCTGCCCTCCAAGGAGTGGGGGGAAGTGCATAGGAAAACGAGGAGTGAGAACGGGAAAGGAGAAGGGTGAGAAGGCATAAAAAAAGACGCCACAAAGGGGGCACCCGCTCTGTGTGGCCCGCTAATGAGCAGCCGCCAAAGCATAAAAAATGCGACAAGGGGGGGTCGCGCGCTCTCCTGCTCCTCCTCCTTCTCTTACCCTATCTCTCTCTGTCTCTCTCTCTCTCTCTGCATGTTCCTCTGCCTATCTGTCTCTTGCTTCTCTTTCTAAGCTCCTTTTGAAAAATAAGCACAAGGCCAGGCCAAAGGAGAGGTCCTGCAGCTCATTAAAAAAGAAAACCCGAAGCGCAGCAGAAAGTGCAGCCGGGCGGGGTGGGCATGGGGCATGGGGCATGCAACAGCACAATGAAATATGGAAAACAACGGAACACACGAAACAATAACAAAGGCTGCAAAACAGAAATTGAAAACTAGGCTGCCACCCAACGGGAGCGAGCGGGGAGCAGGGGAGCGAGAAAATGGGAGCACTAGAGAGGGAAAAGGTTGAAGGAGAAAGGAAAAGGGAGAAAGTGAGAGGCAAAAGTCAAAACAATTGAAATGGAAATTAGTTGGGGCAAAAACAGGGTAGGATCTGACCCCGGAATAGTCGGGATGATCAGGAAGGGAATTCCATTCCTGTGCCCAGCTGAAGGCCCCGAAGACGATCTCCAGCTCCGCTTCCCTACCTGTGGCTCTGTGGAAGTGCCCAGAGCAGTCCTCCGCTGTCCAAGCCCAGCAGCAGAGACCCCAGAGGAGTACACTGCCGCCGTGTGCCGAGGAGAACCATCTGTCAATCACACAATAAAGACACCATCCATGCAGGCACAGGCACACACACTCGACTCGTTTAATGCAACATCTGAATGCAACATCTAGCATAAGCAGGCGGGGAATGTGTGCCTATTCCTTGGGGCTGCACTTTCTTGTGGATTCGCAGGCCGCCACTGGGAACACAACAGAGAAATCACTCACTGAACGGGGAGCGTCGCCGTGTCTCTGCCTGCGCGTGGCCTGCCCCATTTGCACACATCCATTAATGGGTCAGAGCCTGGCAGGGATGCCCGTCTTCTGGCGCTGCTGCTGCTGCCAGTGACACTTTTCGGGGGTTTTCGGGCGCCTGCTGCCTGATTAAGAACTTTGGGTTAAATGGGAATCTAGAGGAGAGCCAGCGAGCCAGAGAAATAAACGAAAACGAAAGCAGAGCAAAGGAGCAGAGCATGGAATTTAATTTGCACAAAATGCAAACAGAGCGATGCAAGATGAAAACAAAACAAATATGCAGCAGAAGGAGGGGGGAGGGCTGCTAAAAAGAGCATCAACTCATACGAGTATGCGAGTATATGTATTTGCTTCAGTCAACAGCAGCAGCAGGCAGTCCCACAGTTTGGCTCTGTCATACAAAGGACATGCAGCATGCAGCCAGCCAGTCGCCGTCTTGCATCCTTGCAGCATCCACAGCGTTGCAATTAAATGAACGTTGCACAAAAGTATGCAATGGCAATGCAAATGGCGCACACAGCGAGAGACATGATGCTAAAAATTAAACAGAGAGGACGAGTCGTCGTCCAATTTGAAGAGCAAGTAGAGGAGAGCAGAGGCGAGTCCTGGAGGAGAGTCCTGTTCACCGATTCGAAGCTGCAGTTCAGCAGAGAGCGAGAGAATGTCTGGGGGGAGGGAGTGGGTATGAGTATGCCACACGTGCAGACATAAAAGCGGCAGGCAAGAAGACCTGCAGCTACGTGCACTCAACACCTGCCATGCCCCAAAAGCCTCTTCAATCTCTAGACTGTCCTGCTGCCACAGCCACAGCCACCCCCATTCCCTCATGCCTCTCCTCCTGCTCCTCCCCCTCTCATGAATCGGTGAGTGTGTGGCAATTGCAATTGAAAGTGATAATTTCATTGCATCATCCGCACACACAAAGAGAAAGCAGAGAGGGAGATAGAGCGAGAGCAGCGTGGAGCGATGCCCGCATTCGCATCCGCTTTCAGCCCTCTGCCAGTCATCTGCTCAGTCGTCCCCTCTCTTCCCCTAGCCCTACCCCTACCTTCAGCACCCTTTCCTTCCATCCCACCTCCATGTGTATCCTTTTCTGCTGCTTCTACTTCTGCTGCCCTGTTATCTGCGCACCTCCATGTCCATGGGCCAGTTATACACGAACGGACACACACACACACAAAGGACACGACGAATGTGCGAGTATGTGTGTGTGCAATCTTACACTGAGAGCAATTAATGGATGGCCATGGCAGGAGGGTAGAAGACAAAAGAGCTAAGAGATTCACATTCCCATATCAGCTGGATTTCTCTCAGTGCCTGACAGTTGTGGGGCATGACAGTTGGGGGCACAAATCAGGTTAAACCTACGGCAAGGACAGTGGCGGTGGGTGGTGGGTGCTGTGGGGGGTGGGCGGTGCTGGCGGAGTGAATGGCGAGTGTGGATTGAAGGGAAATGCAAACCAAAGCCAAACCAATTGGGTCATAATTGCTTTACGGGCGCCAAACGCAAATGAGTCGTAAGCAGCGGCAGGACGAAGGACGAAGAATGCAGCCAGGAGCCGGGAGCCTGGAGCCTGGAGCCAGGAGCAGCTGGGACAAGACAAGGGTGCGGACTGATGGTTACGGGTTGCTGGTTCCCGGAGGGTGTTGCACGACTGCCAGTTGAGTGTGGGTGTGGGTGTGGGTGGGTGGGTGGTGGTGCATGACTTTGTCATGCTCCACATAAAACGATTGCTGGTGGAACTATGCAAAGCAGAGGAATGACTATGGAATATAACCTGTCGATTTGCATGCCACATGGGGCGGCGGGGAGGCTGGTTCTGCTTCCTTTGTAATGAATGCCATGCCAGACAGGCCAGACAGGCAATGGCAATTGTACAGTCGTACAAATCTAATTATCAAATGGAATAAGTATCGAACCAGGCAGCCATCCAGCCACGCAAAGTGGGCTGTCATCTCAAGTGGTGTGTGCAGCCACACGGCCAGTGTGACCAGCTGGCAAAATAATACTGAACGGAAAATCGACGTCTTGGAATGTTCAATGCATATTCACTTTGATGAATCCACGTTGGATGGGCAACAAAAATATACCAAAACGAGAAGGAACTTGTAAGTCGCTTTTGGGGACGCGACTCTACTTTTATACCCGAACCCACATTATAAAATTTAAATTAAAAAAAAGAACTGCCACAAAAAAAATATATAATATTTTCCTATATATATATATTTTTCACTATATTTATATGGCATAAAGTAACATCCTCTAAATTAATTCTCGAGATAAGTGCATAAATACCAAAGACTTTGGCCAGGCCATATTGAGTGCTGAGAATTCCCCGGCACACCTCTAAAACACCATGCCACAGCCCACAGTCTTTATAGTGTAACGTAATCATCGTTTGGGGCCACTTGGGCCATGCCTTGCCATGCCATGCCCCAAAGGAAATTCTCGGAACCGCACACTGCACTAATCATTAGTCGGTTTGAGTTACGAGTGTATTCCCCACCAATCATTCATCCATTCAGTCATTCAGTCACTCATTCATTCAGCATTCAGCATTCAGCGAGTGCAAATATTTGCCTCTATTTGGGGCGGGGGCAGCGGGTTTCGGTTGGAGAAGGAAAAACGGAAACAAATGGAAAATCAAAAAGGAAACAAGTAAAAATTATTGCGGCCCCTGCCCCTGCTCCGGTTCCTGCTCCTGCTCCTGTGGCGTCGACGTTCGTTAATTTGTTATTTGATGTGAGCTCTAAGCACACATAACCCACGTCCCCGCAGGTCCCACTGGCAGCCGCCCCACCCACACACCCACGCAGAGTCTACTGCCACACAGTCCACAGCCCACTCCTGCACACACCCCACCAGCCATCAGCCACCAGCCACTGGGGCACACTCAGTCATTCGTTAGAGTCGACTCCAAAACACGAGGAAGCGGACGCGAGCGCGAACGCAAACGCGGACGATGATGACGCAACGACGACAACGTCAGCGGCGACGACGACGCACTTAATGAGCCCCGTGCGGCCAACATGTTAATCCATCCAGGACTCTACTCCAGGACTCCTCCTCCTACTCCTCACACTGCACTCAGCGTCAGGCATCAGACTACTGCCGTGCCGTGCCCCCGGCTTTAGTCCTCCTGCGCACGGCCACCGCAGTATATTTGTTTCGGTGGGGCTTGGTCATGGCGGTGGCGATGGCGGGGGCATACGAATGCATTTTTGTGCTTTAATTGCCCCCCAGCGCTGGGGGAGAGCTGGAGGAGAGGAGAGCAATTCCCAATCCCCCGCAAGGATTTAGCTGCAGTTTTTCTTTTATATATATTTCACGCTCATTTATCGGTGGAGGACTGAGGACTGAGGATTAGGAGGATTGCAACTGGAGCTGTGTGGCATGAAGTGCTGTGTGGCACGAAGTGGGAAGCCAACGCGCTGCGCTGCGCTGGCCAACGCCACATAAATCAAGAAGCTGACGAGGCGTCAATGGCAGGCGGCGACGTCCAGTCGAGTTGCCACTTCATACCCATAAAAGAAAAACGGCGAGCGTGGGGGAGGAAGTGGGAGACGTGTTGCAACAACAGCTTAACGATGGTGGAAATTTTGTGGCGTAACAAATTATAAACGAAAACTTTTCAGAAATAATTAGAAAACAAGCAAAATAAAACGAACATTCACGCTGTCCGTACTGCTAAGCCACGCTGTGACAGAGGAGTTATGCAACACGAAAAGCACATCTCCGGCGATCCTAGAGAAAGCTCTTCAATAACAGCTCGTAGGCAGAAGCCTCTTCCCTTTGATCCACACGGAAAACTCTGATGTAATTAGGTCTACGAAATGGGTTTGGCTCCACATTAAATATTAAAGGAAATTGGGTTTGGTTGATTTTGTTATTTTGTTGTTCTACCAAAGACAAAAGTTAAGCCGGAAAATGGGGGCAGGGAAAGTGGGAGTGCAAAAACTACTGGCCACAGGACGATAACAACAATGGAAATGGTGGCAGAAATAGGATAGGGGCAGTGGTAGCTAGCCACTGGCCATGAGCCATGAGCCATGAGACCGGCATCGGCCATCGGACCATCGGGCCATCAGACATCAGGCAGGCGGCCCTGTCGGCCATGTCGTTCTGCCGTTGTCCAGTGTGTCGTCATGGCCCTCTGTTAGATCGCTCTTTGGGGTAAAATAAATTACCATAATTTAAGCGTAATTCAGTGCCACAGCCAGTGGCAGAGGCAGAGGCAGTGGAAGTGGCATCAAACAAAAAAAAGAAGAGAGCCCACACACTCTTTGGCGTGGGCGGAACCCTTAAACTGGTCCCGGATTTGGTCCTGTGGCGACTTTTGTCGCTATGTCGTCGTCTTCTTGGCTAAGTGGACATGAAACATGCACGACGGACCTGCGGACCAGCGGACCAGCCCCCATGATTTGTTACGAGTGTGTGTCGCGTCTGTCTTTATATTTTTACATTTTTTGCTGTTGGCTGCTTCGGTTAAAGGTCCCGGATAAAGGGGCATATTCAATTTGGCAATTGATTTATGCCCCCCTTGGTCCCCTTTGACTTGCTAATGAGGCCATGCACCCTCTGCTTATCTCTTACAGCGTGGCTTAGCGGGCAAAGGATGTTGATTGCTACTCTTCGGGAGGGCATTTGCCAGTCGAAACGTATGAGATTTTTGTCTAGGACAAATGTCCAAGCGTGTTTCAGCTAAGCTTTTTGATAAACTGCCTGCCATGGCCGCCTCTCCTTTCGGAGTCTGTGTGGGACTCTGCTCAAACGTTTAGGACTCTGCCCAGGAACGGATGGATATGGATGGGTTTGGATGGGTATGGAAGGGGCAAAACAACCAGACCAGAACCAGAGTCAGACATTCAAAAGGAGTGAGAGAGAGAGGGAGAGGCAAGCGGCAGAGAGGGACTGAGAGATTGAAAGATTGGAAGGACGAGGCGGAGGACGTGGACGTCGACGAGGCCGAGTACGAGGAGTACAAGGCTAATAAAGTTCAATAGCCAAGGCGACGCCTGGCTAAATGTGCGCACAGCTCATTTGATGCACATTATCGTGGTGGGTCCGGTCCTTTGATTCCTCCTCTGCAGAAGGCCGAGCACTTTGGTAGTTTTTTCCATCGACTTTTCATTTTGAATGTTTGCCAAAAAAGAGTGAGGCGAGAGGCCGCGCCCATCTCCCGTCTCCGAATGGAGGCAAAATGAAAACATTTACAACCCACACAGTGACCTGTCGCCTTCGAGGCATTCGTACTCTGGTGGATGGGGGCGGGGGGTATGAGTGAACTATGACCCAAGGAAAATATGTTCATGTTGTTTTCTGGCTTCTGACGGCGGGACAGACGGCGCCTGCAAATTGGTTGCCATGAATCGAATTCGAAGCGAATTCGAAGGGAATTGAATGGTGAATGAAATGGCATGGAATCGAATCGAATTGAATCGAAATGAATTGGATGGAGTGCTTCACCCCCACAACAACAAAAAAAAGAGTGAGCGAAGCCAATCATCCTGATGATGATGATGATGCGGATGTTGTGGATGTTGCGGATGTTGCGAGTGTTGGATCTGGGTGGCATGATGTTCTTTTTTTTCATGAATGAAACGTCAATGCAATTGCCAAAGAAATCCCAAAACAGCAAGCAGCGTATGACATTAATGCCTGACAAAATGATTACCAAGGCAGCTACTGCAGGACGCGCCAATAAGAGATCTATGGGATCGGAATCGGAATCCAACCCATCTTAAAAAGAATCAAACAACTCATATTTGTGTGTGTGCTCAACTGATGTTTAGTGTGCGATTTATTTGCATGGCTTGCGATTTGAAATAGTTTTTATAATGACTACGACTTTTGAGGGCTACAACATTGTTTTTTGTGGTATAACCTAGTCACTGTGTAGTGTAGTGTACTGTAGTGTAGTGTAGTGTGTAGTTATTGCAGCAACTCCATTCTTCAAGGGATTCTAAAGGAAGGTTATTCGTTCTTATTCGAGATATATTCTATTATATGCCATGGCTGCTGCTGCTTACACAAACTGCCATCCTTGACCATTTTAAAGGGCTGGAAATTTGTAAGATCTGTGTTCCGAGCAGCACGCTTTGGCTTCTTATTGAACTGATCGTACAAGGAAGCCTTGTGCCCAAGGGCCACCGATGCGCGGCGCTTGCGAGAGAGTCGTGCCGCAGTCTTTGCCATTTCCCCGTCCATTGCGCGATTTGAGCTACCCGTAGGTCAGGCAGCAACCGCAAATCAAAAGTGTAAGCAAGAAATTGTTCAACACTAAACAAAAAGGATTTAAATTATATAAACATTCACAGAAATTGTTTTGTATTTTGTTATTTGGAGAGGGAAATTTGCTCACGTTTTGTTTTAGTTGTTGTTCGGTTGAGTGGTGGAATAAAACTGAATAAATATGGGATATGTATTTGAGAGCTGGGATATAAAAATAGGCAATGCCTGCTTGAAATTATAGGAAAGATTAGATTTAAAATTGGGTTTTCGGAATGTAGAAAGGCCTTGGGATACCCCAGTGATGTGAGATTTCTATAATTTTCTGCATCTAAGGGTGCTCTGATCTTCGAAAAGTGTAAATCGAAAGCAAGAATATGAAAAGAGATTTAAAAGAAAAGTGCAAAATAAAACGAAACAAAAAGAGAAAAAAATTGTTTCAGTTGGCCCATGGGGGGATCGAACCCGCGGCCTTCGCGTTATTAGCACGACGCTCTAACCAGCTGAGCTAATGGGCCTGATCTCTTGCCGCCAGACAAACATCAAATAGAATTGAAGGCGTCGGTTGCCATGCTCGGGTATAAAATTAGACTTTATAACAAATGGTTGGCAATTCGGAAATTATCGCCAAGAACTCGTGGCGATCCTCTTCCTCTTGCTTAATGCTGGTTGTCGTGGCAGCCAAAACGGTGACGTCAACAAGCTTGGGTTTCGTTATCAAAGAACAGAAGCAACAGCAACAAATAGGGCTGTGTGATAGAGCGGGAGAGGGAACAACGTTCCGGAAATAAGTACTCATATATTTTTAACACAATGCCACCCACCCCCCCGCCATCACTCTGCTGCACCAACATTCTTCTCTCCCTCACACTCCCTCTAATTCCAGAAAAACCACTACAAAAACAACAACAACAACAACAACGAAGAAGAAGAAAGAGAAGAGCTGCTTCCAAGTCATTGCATATTTCCTTGACATTTCATTTTTTTGCGAGCATATTCCCTGCATTTGTTCCGCTCTTTCCTGTGTTTTTTTTCAAGCTTTTCATTCGCTGCGCTGCGTATGGAACGTGTCTATTGTTGTGTCTGCCACATGAGGCGGAAGGCATCCAGGAAGCAGAAGCGCGGCCTGCACCTTTGTCCATTCTATTCGAGCTGGGCTGGCTGTCCATTCCATTCCATCCGTCAGTCTCCCATTCTGTTTCTCCCTCTAAGCCATTACTTACACCATCCCGCTCTCTCCCTACCCTTATGCTGTCCCTCTCTCTGCCTCTGTCTGTTCATTAGAGCGTTGCTTAATTAGCGCCCAGCTTTGTTTCTCTACAAACTTGCACTTCCTCCTTGGCATCCGCTTTCCATTCCATTGCCCAGCATCGCACTGCAAATGCATTCTGTGGCAGTGTTACCACACCTCCTTATTCTTCTTTTTTTGCGCCCCTTCCATTCCTTTCTTGAGCCACCTATACAAGCACAATTACAAGCGACCGTGTGGCCCAATGGATAAGGCGTCGGACTTCGGATCCGAAGATTGCAGGTTCGAGTCCTGTCACGGTCGAACAATAGTTATTTTTTTTAACTTTTTATTATTCCTTCTTAGTTATTGCATTTTAGTGGTTCTTTTAGTCACCGAAAATCTCTCAAGATCCTTTACTTTTTGTATGAAAATACCTCAGCTATCACTCGCAGAAGGAGAGTTCAAAGCAATTTCTGTTGGTGGCTTTGGTTAGTTGGTTGGTTAGTTGGGCATTCCTGCTTTTTGGCAATCCTCGACACATTCAACATCATTATTCAATTTGCGGCAATTAATTTCCATGCCAACAGCTCGATTTTCAGCTCACCCGCATTCCACCCTTCCACTCTCTCTCTACGTTCTCCATTATCCATTCTCTCTCGTCCTTGTTTACGGGCGACATCCGTTTGCTAGTTCTGATGCAGGTTGACGATGTCTGCGGGGTGTCTGTCTGTACCGTGATAATGATATAACGATAATGACTATGGTGGCACTGGCACACTGGCACTGGCAGAGAGAGACCCTAATTAATTTCTTTAGCTTTTGTCTGCAGTTATTTGCCGCATATGCAACACGAAGGGGGGCGAGGGGCACACCAGGGGCCACCAGGTGAGAGGTGGACACATTTCAAAACTTATTTTTGTGAAGGAGAAACTTTTTACGAGCCAAAAACGAAAATGTTTTTGCTCGTGCGAAAAGTTTTTCGGGGGGCCATAACCTCAATTATATGCAAGGAAGCTCATTGTCTGCTCTTCCTCTCCTTCTCTCTGGACTTACTATTCTCGCACTCTTCACGCTGTCTCTCTTTCCCTTCCTGTTCTCCTTTTGGGCCAACTTTTCGATAAGCGTTTAATTGCTGGTCGAGGACTTCACCGCCTTCCACCTCCGCCTCCAACCCCTCACGGAGACAGTGGCAGAGGAAGAATCAGGGTCAGCGAGAGGCAGTACAGCAGGGGCCAAAGGGACTGATGGTGTATGCGTTGGACAATTTTCGAACCGGATGTTAAATGTCAGAGCCTCTTGTCGTTTGGCAATTTATAAGCGACAGGCCGCTGTCAGAGGCCAGCAAATTGATGCCTCAACCTCGTGGCCGAGTGTCCGAACGGATTGCAAAACATTTTACGGCCGTAAGTGATGGGAAATCATTGTGGAAATTTCCCTAATTAATGTTGGATTGCCAGGCGATGCTCGCACTAGACAGCAGGACACCGTCATGGGGAGAATTATGCGCATCAGGAGAGAGATTATCCCTCAATCCTCTGTTGTAGGGATCTTGTAGGCTCTCGCATTTAAATATGTATATTTTCCATTCCGGTAATCCAATCAACCGGAGACCCACTGCCACCCATACCCTCACTCCCACCCCGCGTGGCATTATGATTACGCGCTTTTATTTTTTGGGGGGCCAGCAGCCACACTGCCACTCGGAAAATGAAATGTTTTGTCAACTTTTGTCTGAACTGACACTGCCTGAAAACCGAGCGGGAGCGTCAAAAGGCGACGGGCAAACAGAGAGACAAAATGAGCAAACAAACAAACAGACAAACAGACAAACAAACAAATACGCCAAGCAAACAAACAAAAATTGACGCAATTTCTACTGCAATATGAAAAAGTTTTCCCTCCTTATATTTTCCGCACTCTTTTTTTGTGTCTTTTATTTCTGCTGCTGCTCTGACTGAGGCAGTGCTTCCGTCGACAGTCGAGGCTGTAATTTGCATTTGTAATCAAAAAGTTGCACATAAACTTTGTTTTATGCTCATTTTCCTTTCGCTACATCACGTGAGTGTGTGCGAGTCTGTACGAGTGTGCGGAAAAGCACAGTTTTCCCTATGTGGAAAGCCTCCTCCGGTTGCTAAGACATGAAAGGACGATGACAAGCACACACAGAGCAGAGGAGAGGAAAGACAAACTCTCATCATAATTTTTCCTAATTTCAAATTATTTCCATTAGAGGAAGTGATGGCTGAAGAGAACAAAGGGGAAGGGTAGGGAAGGGAAGAGGTGAAGGAGGCAGTAGAGGAGCAGGACAGTGGAAGGACTGTCTATGATATATGATTCTCTCTGTGTATATTTTACGAACTTCGGAACAATGTTAAGACCTTTACGACCATTAAGGATCGAAATACATACTTTGTACATACAAAATTGTACAAATGCGTATGTATGTATGCGTGTATGTATTTTTGTGTGTACATATGTAGGAGCGCTGCCAGAATCAGTTAAATTCTTTAAGGAAATCAGCCATCAGCTATGGAATTTAATTGGTGCTTTAGATATTGCAACGCATGCAAAGGAATGGCATGTCCAATCGATTTAATTTCCCGCCCCCTCATCACCCCGTCATTCTGACCCTGAACATTTTCAATTTTCAATTAAATCTGAACCAAAATCATGGCCTGGCCTGACCCGGCCTGGCCTGGCATCATCGGAATTTAAATGCTGCCAAAATTGCCATTTAATCAACTCTGATGCCATTTTCGGGTAGGGCAGCCCAAAAGCGAAAATCAAATCAAATATTTACTTGCTGTTAAATTTATGACAAAAACGCAAATCGCATAAAAAGGTTTTCCCCCCTTTTCAGCCCATTTTCCCTGTGCCTGAAGAGGAGAGTTTCCCTGTTTCCTTTCTGTATTTTGTGGCAGCATAAAAAATGCGGCAAATATTTGCGTGCAGCTGCGACCCTTGCTTCGGGTGTGGGAGCGCAAAAAGCGGGCGAGCGGCTGCTTCCAGACTTTTTCTTGACTTTCGAGTAGGCCCGAAAAAAGCGAAATGCCCAGAGTCCCCTCCCACCCCATTTAAGTGCATTTATGCGGGATAGGAACCTCGAGCATTTCTCAGGATTCCCTTGAAGGAGCAGCAGCACCTCCGTCTAGACGTTGCCTCCCTCTCCCATCCATTCTCTGGCCCTCCCCTTATGGACTGGTCTCTGGTCAATATTTAATTTGACAAAGTGAGATTTGGGGTCTTTACTTTGGTTTGGCAGTCCAGTTGCAGTCGTTGTCGTTGCTTGCATTTAACAATTTGTTGATAAATTAGCCAAGCGGCACACCTCCCCCTCACCCCACCACTGACGGGCCAAGAGACAGGCTAAGACTCGGAAAAGTTTTACTCTTTTGACTCCTTTGACTCTTCTGACATTTTCTGACTATTTTTCAGTACTTGCTTCACTTTTTAATGCTGATTTATAGCCCAGAAGCCATAAAGACAAAGCCAAATGGCTGACCAAGCCAAACTGGGAGAGAGACTGCGAGAGAGAGAGAGGGCGAACGATGAGTGTCAACAAGTTTTGAGCTTAGTCAATTTTCGGTTGAGTTTTTAAGAGGGTTTGGCCCCCAAGGATTTAGTTAATTAAAATACAATAAAATATTCAAGAAGTGCTGGCCACAGAAAGACATTGCCCCTCACTCCTCCCCTGCTCACTTCTCTGCTTATTCTCCTGTGCGTGTTCTCTCCTCTGCCTCTCCCTGCCTGCACTCTCCACAGCTACTTTTTTGGGACGAAGTCAATAGCAGCAGGAAGAAGGCGGAGCAGGCAGAGCGGAGCGGAGGGAGGAGGCGAGTGTTGCAGCAGTAAACCAGTCTGCCACATGGCGTATGCGTGATGCAAGTGCATGCGGGTCAAGCAGGGGGGCGGGCGCATCCCACACAGCTGTGGCTGTGGCTGTGAATGTGCAGGGAAGAGTGTTGTGGCAACTCAATTAATCTCCTGCTTCTCCTGCATCTCCTTCTGCTGCTTCTGCTGCTGCTGTTGCTGCTCTTAAACCTTCCTTCCACTCGTTGACCATTCGTTTTAAATGCATTTACATGGATTTATATTTAAGCAGGGAACTCCACTCCCATTCGTTTAAATTCTTGGTTAAAATTCTCTTCGTTTCGTTTAAATTTTTGGTTAAAATTCTCTGCGCTTCGTGTCGAATATTTTCGAAGGTTTTGCTTGGGCTTGCTCCACTCTGGGATACCCCTTCTTCAGAGAAAGAGAACGAAAGAAAGGCCTCAAATGGGTGTCATAGCAAGCAGTCGACTCTCTTCCAGTGTGGATGAGCAGTTAAGGCTGCGAAAAAATCCCCGCTCTCTACGAGATACTGCATCCAAGAGGACCAAGGGGTATCACAACATACGACCCATCGAATGTCACACTTTCTTTCTTTAATTTTCTATTTTTTGTGGCATTTTTGAAAGCTTTTTTGCGGGCAGCGGTGAGCGGGCGAGAGAGGATTGCCAATTATGCAGAAGGGAAGGCCGCTGAATAAATACGAAATGACATAAATGACCCCAGAAAAAGTTTCATTTTTCTTTTAATTTTGCCAGCATTTTGCTGCGACCCTCGTCTGTGTGGCCCAACCACATCCTTGACAGCACAACAAAGGGACAACAAACAACAACAACATGGGGTGGGAAAAGGGCCGGGCCAGAGCTAGGAGGAATACAAAAAAAATTCACCATAAATTACATTTATGACTGACCGACCAAAAGCGCTTTAAATATTTACATGGCATGGAATTATTTGTTAAGCGAAAAAGAGTCTTACGACTAGAATATAGTTACCCCCGCTCCCTACCACCCCTCTCTCTCACTCTCACTCTCTCTCTCTCTCTCTCTCTCTCTCTCTCTATCTCTCTCTCTTTCCCATTTTCGTTAACATTATTTTGCTGCTTTTCTGGGGATCCAAGTAGCCTTAGTCCTAGTGTCAGATGCGAATACAAATCACAATTCAAACCGATTCTACATCGACAATACAGAGAAACGAAACAGGTAAGAAAAATTTAATTCTAGTAAAAATCCGAAAAAATTTGAAAAAATCTGAAAAACTCAGAAAAACCTGCAAAAATAAACTGACATTTCTACAACAGAAAACAAAGAAATGGACGATTTCGATACAGCTGGAACTCAACTCACCGGCATGGCTGTGCGTGCACTGTACAAGGAGCTCATGGAGCTGAAGAAGGGCAAGCTCGAGGGCTTCTGCGTGAAGTTGTTCAGTGAGGACGATCTGTTCGACTGGGATGTGGGCATCTACGGGCCCCCAAACAGCGTGTACCATGGGGCGTACCTGAAGGCCTCGATGCGGTTCCCCTACAGCTATCCGATGCAGCCGCCGGACTTTTACTTCCGCACAACGATGTTCCACCCCAACGTGCATGCCAATGGCATGATCTACATGTCCATCCTGTACGATGGCTGCTGGAACCCCACGATGAGCGCCCGCACCGTACTGCTGTCGGTGGTGTCGCTGTTGACGGGCCCCGACACCGATTGGCCCTGCAACTTGGATGCCGCCTATCTCTACAACAAGTGGCGCGACTCGCAGGGCGAGGACAAGACCTACGAGGATCGTGTGGCTCTACAGAAGGCCAACTGGAAGGAGATGGCCCGTCTCGATGGAGTTGTGGTTCCTGAAACCGTCGAGGAGTACTGCTGCTCCGTGCCCATCAAGGATCCACTCCCAGAAGAGGACTTTCCCATGGACGAGCTCTGCGATTCGCCTGGCTATGGGACTGATGCCAGCTCTGCTTCAGAGGGGCATTAGGCTGGCCACTCGGCACTCGCCACTCGTTCAACGTTCGATTATTTTTACAACAGAGTCTTAAATATTACTCAACATTCAACACACAACAATGCACACATCTATAAATTACTAGTGCAATACGCAGCGGCACTCCGGCTCAGACATATCTACAGCACATAAATGTGAAAATACACACCACACAAATACACACAATGCGGGGCAGGGGCAAGCGTGCGTGCAAATGATGTCTCAAAGATAAACCAAAACTAAAACCAAAATCAAAACTAAACGAATTTCTATTATTCATTTGGGAAAAGTCATTAGTTTTGACTTAAAACGAAAAGAAGGCCGAAAAAGAATATCGGAAAATAATCTTCGCACAGGAAATGATTTGTATGGGCAGCAAATTCATTCGTTTTGTGCCGTTTCGTTGCTCCTCTTTCTGCTCCACAAATGTGTGAGTAGAAGCAGTGCCATTCACATGCATCCAGCACTAGTTTCCAATAGGATTCGAATGATTTGAACGCCCATTTTAAAGCGAATGCAGCCATGGCAGCCCTTTAATTCGGTGTTCCTTATCATTTGAGGCACGCCTACTTTTCTTTTTAATTTCTTATCGAATATCTGATGGGTTTACATCTCCTCTTTGCGGAGTGCTTTGAATTTCCTAACAACTGTGAAATTTCTTGCAGATTAAGCGAGCTTCTTCCCTTTGGCGGCTAATTCACTTGGAAAGTTTGCTAATAACTTGATTCAATTTACATTTGCTCTGTATGAAAAGCCACTAGTCTGCCGCTCCGCCCCGACGCCACTCTCGACATCCGCGCTACTTTCGGGGGCAAAAAACGGAACGGAAATCGACACAAAACGTTGCAACTTCAAATGAATGCAGGATGGGCCTGTGGCAGACGGAGCTGAGCGCTGCAAAAAAAAATGAAATGGTATCCTCTGGAGCAGGAGCAGGAGCAGAAGCAGAAGCAGGACGTGGATGCGGACACGGGACACGGGACACGATGTCCGGACAAGATGGGGCAATTATTGTAAGCGGCTTTCATCGTGCGATGATTACACTTACAACAGAAATGGGGCGCGAGATGCGAGATGCGCGAGAGAAGGAAAGAGGATACATAGAGAGAGGAGGAGGAGGGGGGGCGGAGGAGGATGTTGGATGGAGTAAAAAGAGAAATATAATATTGTAAGGGGAGCGGCAGGGGAGGCAACGCAACGCATTTACTCTGCTGCCGTCCTGTTTTTGGGTTCTTGCCTCTAATTTTCCTTCTATTTTCCCTCAATTTTTACTTCCATTTTTTTTCCTGTGGTGTTCATTTCTCTTTGGAGGAAAAGCTGCCTTCTTTTTTCTATTTTCTTTTTTTACTTTTTGGGTATTTTTCTGGCCATGTTTGTTGGCCTAATTAGTGGCAGTGCATTTTTATAGCATAATTTTCGGCGTTGTAAGCGTTTTTCTCCCCCGCCACTCGCACAGCATTTCGACTTTGCTCCCCTTCGTCCTAGCCATGAAAATTGTACAACATGGAAATATTACATTAAAATTTATGAAACTGCAGGAGGGAAGTGGTTTTTGTGGTTGTCGCGGAGGGGGGGAGGAGGTGTGGCGGTGGAAAACATAGAAAACAGAAAACAGCAAACAGAACATGGGAGTTGGCTACATTACACACTCTCTGGCACTGCCACAGTGCCACTGCCACAGCGGGTAGTAGTAGCACAGGGATTCTGTTCTGCAAAACGGGGGCAATTAGTGGCCAGCTCTGCTCTCTCTCTCTCTCTTGTGCCGCATGCCCCCTGTGTCTTCCATTTAACATTTACTTCTGGGGCAACACTCACCTGCGAACGAGATAAGAAGTAGATAAAGACTTGAATTAATTATTAGTTCACAGCATGAATGAGTCTTACTTCTAGTTAAATGCGAATGCGAATCTGAGTGAATGGCTGAATGGGCGAACGCTAAACAAAAACACAACTAAACGAATTTAAGCAGCTGATTAAATGCACTTTTGGGCAGGTCGCCTAACCATTTTTATTTTTATTTTAATCCATGAATATATTTTAATTTTAATGCCTAAAACCTTAAACACTTTAATACCTTTAAGCAGACAATTAATCACGAATAACCATGAATGTATTAGCTGAATAATTAGGGGAATGGCAATAAAATATCCTGGAGCATATACCGTTGTAGTTGTGGCAGGGGAGGGGGCAAGTGACACAGCCACTAACCAACTGCAGGCACTGTAAACAGTCTGCGGGCAATTGCCCCAAAACGGAAATTTAAATTTCTCACTCCCTCCCTCCCTCTCTGTCTTTTTGCCCCTTCTCTGGCTGCTTGGGAAAACTGATAAATGAAATAATAATTTCCATTCGATGAAAGTTTGCCTGCTTCTGGGGGCAACGGAACTTGCAACTTGACGGGGGCATGTGGCATGCCTCTTGTAAATTTATGAACTTTATGGCCCGCCCCCCTCGCCGCCAGTACGCCAGTCCGCCAGTCGTTAGACGGTTGTCGGGGCATTCAGCAGTCAATATCTTGTGCATTTCAATAGTTCGGTGGTTGTTGCCCCGAAACTACCGACTGCCTCCTGCCTCCTGCCCCACTGCTGGGGTTTGCAATAAAAATGCATTTCATGCTCGAAACATGACTTGGCTCAATTTATTTTACTTTGCCGCATTTAACGACTTCACACAGGCGCCTCCCAGCCGCCCAGACCCAGTCGGGGAGCGGCAGCACTGGCAGAAACCACTGGGAATCGGAGGCCACGAAGCAACGCACGGCACGAATGTATTTTCTTTTCGGTGTGTGTGCTTTCTCTCAGTGTATGTCGTTTGGCAGCAGGCAACTCCATCTATCTATGCTGCTTCCTTTGCTGCTGCTGCTGCTGTGACTCCTTCTTCGATGACTCCTTCTGCCCCACACACATATGTACGAATGCCTCGCTGCTCCTCTTTGGCGGCATCGTGTGGCATGCGGCATGCGGCATGGAGCATGGGGCAGCGGTGTAATGGTGTTAGACCACAATGAGCTCAATTTACGCCAATGATTGGCGGTGCTTGGCCAAAGCGAAGGAAGCAGGAAGCAGACACCACACAGCTAAAAAAAAATCTAAAAAAAAATAAGGAGCGAAAGGTCTAGCTAGCGGTTTTCTCATTTCTCCCCTCCGCCTCGTGGTCCACTTGCTCCTCCGTTTTTCAGCCGAAAAAGTTTCTTGTTTGCATTTGCCTATCGCCTATCGTCTATCGTCTGGGAGAAGGCGGCCATGAGCAGCAGGATGGGGGCATGGAGCAAAGGGGCAAGGGGCAAGGGGCAGGACACCCGCCAGACGTTAAACATCGCGTGCAGACATTGCCAATGTTTGCCACGCCTTCTCCTGCCACACACACACACACTCCCGGCTGCCTCCTGCCAGAGTCCTTCTTCGCCTGCCACATGGAAAATGTTCTGCTGCTGTTCGACAGACAGCTGGAGAAACGACCAGCAGAAACAGAGAACAGAAGTTGAAGTGCAAGACGGGGCGCGGGTGCACGGGGGGGTGGGCAATGGACTAGCCAAAAATAGAGAGAAAAATCAACAGAGACAACAGTGGTGGGGAAATCGGGAAAAATTCCCCCTGAAACCAAAACCAAAACCTAAAACCAAAAACCTCAATCCAATTCCAATCTAAAGCTTCGACATTTATTTGTGATTTGTTGCAACTTTTCAGGTGCCACAACAGAACGGGGGAGAGAGAGTTCATCCGCTGGGTGAACACGTGAGTGGGGTAAATCAGCCGAAGGGAATCTCATAATTAGCCAGGATACGGCCGTTGCCATTGGCATCAATCACAGCATAAAATAACGCAAAATAACTTTGCTCTGCTCGGCTCTGCTCTGGGACTACAATTATGACAGTCTGCGGCCAGGCATTCGCTAATGAGACGATTACCGATTAAAGATACACGAGCGAAAGTATCTTTAGGGCTGAACCAAAAGTATCTGCTGAATGCCAGAAATAACAGAAACAAAACAAAACAGCAGCCAGAAACAGGGGCACACACCACATTTCGCCCATTGGCCCATTATGATAATCATTTTTGAAAGGCTTTTCCTTTTGCTTTACTTTCCGCACGAGTTTTGTGGCACAACAAAAGGGGATTTAAATTACGCTACGCTAAGCGGTTTATGCAGTCGCAAACATCCATCCAACGTTCAACATCCAACATCCAAAACAGCAGTCAGCGGTGACGGAGGGCGGAGGCGAAGGCGGAGTGGATGTCAAAGTTAACAAGCAAACAACAGACTCTTCGCCCGACTCTGGCGACCAGCGAGTGACAGGGACAACCACCAGATACCCTTCATGGAGATACATATATTCTTTAATAATAAATTCTGGATGCACACTGGCAAAGAGAGGGATAATGGTGGATAGAGAGACATCGGGGTAAATATTTACAAAAATGAAAAACTTAACGAGTATAATTTTAATTCTTCTTTTCTTATTTACCAACACTTGAACTACCTTCTTTGTGACTCTTTCCAACACTACCATATCTGGGAAAACTATTTCTCTTTTTCTCTATGATTTTTCTCTTGCAAATACAATAATTTAGCGGTTAGGCCGCCACTCAAATTCTGTCATAGCCACGAAAGAAGTGAAGTCTGGGGGGGCATGGGGCAGCGGGAGTGTGTGTTGGAAGCTTCCAACTCTTGAGGGAAAGTTCTGCTCTGGAGGAGGGGGGAGGAGTGGTGAAAGGGATGGAGCGCAGACTAGTCTCATCAGCAGCCAAGCATCGCATTTTGAGATAAAACATAAAGAGGCACAGCACCTAACATGCGTGCATGTGCTGGCTGGCTGGCCACCCACTGCCGCTCTCCACCCACCCACTCACCCACATATTATCTCTCTCCTTCTCACTCGCTAACTCTCTCTTCCAGTGTGGCTCAGCTCCCTGTGTGTGTGTGCTTGTGCTTGTGCGTGTGCGTTTGATTTGTTTTCTGCTGTTGACTTTGGATAATGTCGTTTGTTGTGTGCGGCTCGGCTCGGCTCTCTGCCATCTCGCTTGTGTTTTTGTATGTGTGTGTGTTTGTGTGTGTGTGTGTGTTGATTGTCAGCTGTGAGTGTGTTTGTTTGTTTGACTGATTGTCGTGTCATTTCTGTCTGATTGTGCTGCCTATTAGTATACAAAATGAATGAATAAGTGCGCCCCGCACACACACACACTAGCCTGGCACTCATTCGTGTGTATGTGAGTGTGTGTGTGTGCTTTCTGCCTCTGGCCCTGCCTCTGCCGCTGCCTCTTCAGCCTCTCATTCTCGTCTCTCATTTCCATTTTCGTTGATTGAACGCCACGCCTGATCCGCCCCTTGCTGCCCTCTCAATTGGCTTTAAGCCTTTAAGTCTTTTGTTAGACACAAAAGCAAGCAAATAAGCGGTAGGAAAAAAAAGACTGAAAATTCGAATTGCAAATCTATCTGTGTATTCCCGTATCTGTGTATCCGTATCTGTGGGATGTTTAATTGTTGTAATGCGATTTCATCACCTCATCAGACACACACAATCCACTCCAATCCAATTCATTCCTCTTCCCCTTCCTTCCTCCCCTCTCTTCCCTTTCCTTTCCTTCATTTCATTCCCGTCCCTTCCCTTGCATTGAATGAAATTTCTATGGGGGCACAGAACGACCCCTGATCCCTGGTCCCACCCGCCCACTGCTTCAATCCTTTTGTCTCTTTGGGCCATGATTTTGATTGGCTTTAATGAGTGTGTGTCTGTGCCTGTGTCTGTGTTTGTGGGGGCTCTCCTTCAGTCGTTGGCTTTTTGGTCAA
This sequence comes from Drosophila ambigua, assembly GCA_018150905.1. Taxonomy (NCBI): domain Eukaryota; kingdom Metazoa; phylum Arthropoda; class Insecta; order Diptera; family Drosophilidae; genus Drosophila; species Drosophila ambigua. The sequence goes on along the minus strand of JAECWS010000151.1, from coordinate 697,194 downwards.
TTTGATTTGCTTAATTGGCCATTCAATGGCTTGGAAACTTCCACATGGAATTAATCTTCAAAGCCAATCAACGGATCGAATGGGAAATCTCTTCATTTATGATTTGTTTTATCCACACATTGATTAACCAATGGAAATCGAACATTTGCTTTGTTTATTTGCACTCTAATCTCTCACTCGCTCTCTCCCAGTGTGGCTTAGCTATATCTATATTCGTGTATTCGGTCTTCCCCCACTGTGTGACCTCATATGTAGGGGCTATTTATATGCGATGGGGCTGCCGCAATGCCAGTGGGTGCAGAGGGGCTGCCACACACGTGTGTCGAAGCACTAGGTACCTCGTACCTAGTGGCTGCGGGGTGGGGCTACGTAAGATCTCTGTCCACTCGTTAACACTCTCGTTACAAAACATTTTACATCAATTGAGGGGACTGGCGGGAGCTTTGTACAGTTTGAGCACTCGTTTAACAGTCACTTGAGCCACTTAACTGCTCTGCTCATGGAAATGGAAGCAAACAAATTGAGTGGACTGCCTGCCCTTCGGCCTGCCCGCCCATGGAATCTCCTCTAGCACTAAATATACGTATAGTCGTCTCTAATGATGCGCATAAATTTTGTGCGAGTGAGATACAGAGTACAGAACACACTCGACTACACGACCACTCGACCATCATAAACACAGTGCGCGCAAATTGTTAATTGACACATTGCTACACTCAAGAGCGTCCCCTAATGGTCCATTTCTGTCTCCCTCACACTCTCACTCTACGTGTGTGTGTGTGTGTGTGTGTGAAGGGTCCTTTCAGTAGTTTCACTTGATTTTCAATTAGTTGCAAAGACTCTGCGGATAAAGAAAGCAGCCACAGAAATCAGTGGCAAGCAGGGGGAAATCGTGTGGCAGGAGGGGCTGTGGTCTGAGGTCTGAGGCAGGGATGAAAGGTAGGCAATAAAAGACATAAAAGGCCATGGATGGACGTCAGGCCCAGCCTCCCAGCCCCCATTAACCATCCCCCAGACCACAATGATATGATGGTCAAGCAGTGGCACACAACGATAAGGATACGTGGAAGGAGTCCGGAAACTACGCGCAGTGTGAAAGTGCGAAAAGTGCGGGAACATCAATCAATCAGAATCAGCGCGCGTTTGGGTATTCATTAACTGAGCCTTTCGCACGATTCGCTCGCCTAATGAATGGATGCAATGAGTGGCAATCGATTAAGGGCCAACGAGGCATACAACTCTTGAGGTTTTGTTCTTTCCGATTTGCCATGGAGCACAGATGCAGCAATGGAATGGAATACACTAATGGAACCTAAAACCTTTAATTTGCACCCTCTATGCCAAATTAAGCCTCTGAACTGTCCGCTCTGCTCCCTCAATATCCGAGAATTCATTGGGAACATTATCCGAAATTTAAATTAAATCAAATAATTGTTCTCCCTCTTGCTGGGCACCCTCCATGCCTGCCTCTCCTTCCAATGCACTTGAGCTGCTGCTGACTGCTGGCTGCGTCTGATTCAGAGATGATTTCGATTCGATTTTGCTCATTTGAAATTCATTGAATTTTGTGATAATTTGATTAGAAGGACACGCCTCCCCCTTCCAGCGACGAACAATTGTTCCATCGAATGCGGCAGAAATGGCGTCGGTGCAGGGAAATACATATATATATATGTATATCTTCCTGGGATTTGCAGCTTGTGTTTTTGGGGTTTGGCTTCAGGTCGCTGTGGCCTCTCTGCTTCTCTCTCTCTCTCACCCGCTCTCTGACATAAATTGCATTCAACGGCAAAGCGACAAGCGAATTTCCATTTAAATGCTTGACATCCTGGCATTCCCCCATTCATCAAGTATATCCAAATAAATTAGTTAAATATTATGTTATCCAATTAGGAGACGACTCTCCCTCGCTCACTCCCTGTCCCTGCCCAACACACATACGGAGACATTCTGTCAGCATAAATTGCCAAGTCAGCAGCAGGAGCAAGTCAGCATTTGATGGGACAACAATGGAAGCCACTCCAATCCAGTCCACTCCACTGCCACATATCCACTGGCATATCCATGGCTGCCAGGAGTCAAGGATACCCAGGAGTTCGAATTGTCAGTGACACACTGCTGCCCCCTGCCCCCTGCCCTTGCCCCCTGCCCCCTGCAAATGTTGCCCAAACTGCTGGCAGTTCAAAATGCTAATCACCACATGACATTCATTGTCTGTAGGGACAATGTAAGGACTCCCAGGCACTAACTAACACGACGCCGCCGCATTATGAAAGGCAATTATATGCATGTACGCGACTGTCTCTGTTCGCTCCTCCTGCCGCTACCAGACTGGAAGTATAAATCTGTTGAAGCCAGCAGCAGCATAAATCCTGAACATACGTGGAATATTAGATCCCAAACGGATTCGAATTGATTCGAATGGGTTCGAAGCGTTCCGCGATCAGATCTGCGCTCGAACCTCTTCAAACCTGTTTGAAGTGCTGGCTGGATGGTTTTTGCAGTGGAAAAGCCCCTGGAAAAGCGAACCTCTTCGATTAACAGCCACGTGCAAGGGATTTCCTCCTAATCAAAATTGAGTGGGGGATAAAAATGGCAGAGGCACTGAAGGCAGAGAGCTCGACCACAAACGACCGAAATGCAATTATTCTGGCTGTCCATAAAGTTATTTGCATATTGTCAACATAATTAAACATGCTTTTGACTTGTGGTTACACGGTCCGACAGGGTGGGACAGGGGCGCGGGGTGACGGGGTGACAGACTGGCGGACAGGACCCTTGAATACCCGCAACAGCACTCATGTATATGTATGTATATGTGTATATGGAGTGTCCTTGACAGAGGAAGCGTAAGAGAACGAATGCGAATGCGAATACGAATACGAGTATTCGTACTTTATAACGAAAGAGCAAACAAGAGAGAGCGGGGGCGACGGGGGGAGAGGTAAAGCTGCATGAATGTAAAATTGTTTTTGGCAAAGTGCACAATGCACTTGACGACTGTCAAAACGGACAAGGGACATGTGGCAGGGGCAAAGGCAGCGGGAGGGGCGACGGGGGACACAGTCGAGTCGAGTCGAGTCCTTGTTATTTATGTAAAATGTTGCACAACATTTATTGGTGGGCGGAGCGGCAGGACAACAGCAGCAGCAGCAGCAGCAGCAGGAGGAGCAGTAGGTGGAGGAGGAGGCGTTTACAGAACAACAATAAAATTGTCCTTAACTGAAAGAAAATGAGGACAATTGCAGCAACTTTTCCGGCAATTTTCATACATATATACCTGCATATATATATGTATATATATATATTGAAACAATGCCACATTGATGCCACAACTGTCCTTGCTGCTGTCCTTTCGGGCGCTGTTGTTGCCGCTGCTTGGGTCAGCAATAAAAATTTGTCCTGCGGTAAATGAAATGGATAGCAATTGCGATTGCGATAACTGGCCAGCCTGACTGCCTGCCCGCCTGCCCACTGGTCAAACGCGAATCCATTCGGCCCCCTTCCCCTGCCCTTTTTTGCTGTGTGGGTGGGTGGGACAAAATCACGATAAAATAAAATAAAAAATAAACACCAAAACGGAAAAAACAATGGCCAACAAAATATACTACAAGTTATAGTTCGGGTCGAGGTCAGTTTGGCTTTTATTTTTTTGCTGGTTTTTCATACCCTGTAAGCCCCCCCCTCAGCATGTAATACTTTGAACTAATTGGCAGCTAACTGGACAGGGGATTAGCTCAGAGCTGAACGATTGCCGTCTGTCAGCAGCACCCCTTTGGGGCAAACATTATTTGAAATAGTTCGAATAGTGATGGAATCAATCGTGGCGGGGGTGACCTACCTCCTTTACACTGTGAACTACTCCACCATCAAGCAGATTCAAGTGCCTAGAACAGCCCCGCACGATACGTTCAAGCATTAATTCCAAGCTAATATTCATATTCGAATCATTCGAATCAGTTCGCGACTTGGTGCCAGGCTAAGAGCCTTCAGTGGAAAATCAATCGGATGAATCACTGAACATCATCTTTAAGGGAAAACTCCTCTGACACTCCCTTTCCCTTACAGGTCATCGATTAGTCGATCAATCTCTGCATGCACCAAGTTGTTTTTGGAACAGTTTCTCTTTCGTTTAGCTGTGGTTTTGGCTTCTCCTTTTTTTTGTCTAAGAGTAGATGCTCGATTTCAGTTTCGGTTTCGGTTTCAGTTTTACAACTTTGCGCGTGTGTGTGTGTGTGTGTGTGTGTGTGGTGTGTGGCATTGCTTTTCGCTTTCTCGATGAAGGATGGAGAATGGCGAATGGCGAATGGGGCATCCTCTTGTGTCCTCCCCATTTGTTTTTTAATATTGCACTTTTGTTGTTTACTTGGTTGTTTTTTGTTTTCGGCAAAGTAAAGTTTATCTCTTTGGCTTTGGGATTATTGGGTCAATTGGCTGCCGTGGGTGGGGGGCCTGTGAGCGGGGGGATGTGTGTGGAGATTCCTAATTAACAAAGTACTGAAAAGGAAAGTTTTATCCATACTCCCCCACACACATCTCTCTCTAGCGCTCTCTCTCCCTCTCTCTTCTCGGTGTCTAGTTGAACTTTGACCCGTGCATTGGCATCGTTTTGTGCATAAACTGCAGTCAGTGCTGCTGCTGCTACTGCTGCTGCTGCAGTTGCAGCTGCAGTTGCTGAGGAAGTGTGTCAGGTAATTGCGTTCAATAAGCAGGTCGCTCTCCTCGCTGGGTGCAGGTGGCAGGTGGCATGTGGCAGGAAACTCATGTGCATGGAATGGAGGCGGCCTCCTCTGGAGTGTCACTTGCATCCTGCATAATTGGTTGTGCATCCATTTCGGTCGTCGCTCTCCATTCACCCATTCACCCAGTCGCCCATTCGCCCGTTTTCCTTTCTCTAATTCTCTCCCCACTCTCTTTTTCCGTATCCTCTGTACAATCCAAGACACGAGACACCCCACTGCACCTCTCCTCGCCACTCTCTCCCTGCCCGCTTTCGTGCTTGTTCTCTCGCTAGCCCCATTATCCATGCCCCCAACCCACTCCCTCGCTCCCTCTCCCACTCTTTCAATCGTTGACCATTTCGCACAGAATTTGGAGCAAGCCAATGATTAATTTATGCGAAAATTCGAAATGAAATCGTGCGAAAACCAAATTTGCTCGCCACACAATTTAAATGCGACTGCACTTGCGACGAAGGACACCGCCAGAGATGGCAGAATGTGCAATGGAAGAAGGGTGGTTGGTGGGTGTGGGTGAGAGGCATACGTAAGTCGCAGGGATCTAGCGACACTCCTCCGCCTCCTCCTGGCTTTTCTGTAGCTTCCAGGTAGGGCTCTGTAGGCTCGAGAACTCAAACATGTTCGGGATTTATCGGGCGTATAAAGCATAAAGCGAATGGTGGACCCGAACCTTATCTTTTAGCCCTCGCACATAACCCTTTAGGCACCCCTGCCACTCTCTGGCACCCTTGGCTCTCACTTAACCCTAGAAAAACTTTACATTCGCTGGTAGCACCGTCTACAGGCCTCGGCCTCGGGTCGACCCATCGCCCATTTTAAATGCAATCAAAGAATTTCTTGCGCTTTCAGCTTTCATGCTCCTTCAGGCGGACACTGGATGCTCTCCCTGCTCCCTGCTCCCTTCATTCCCCCGATTATATAGCCCCGAGGCATAAATATTAGCAAAGGCGTTTGCCGTTGACGCTGTCGTCGTCGTCGCTGCTGCTGCTTCTGCAGTCATTTAAATGTTGTGGTTTCGATCCCAGTGCCCCTCCGGGTCCACCTCCTGTTGATTATATGCCTGGTCTTCGGTCCTCGGTGCTCGGTCCAGGCCCCCTCCCTCCACCAGTAAGCTGTCAACGAAGCTTCTTAACCCTTGCCTCGGTCCCAAAACCCCAAACGCCCCGAAAAATTCAACTCCGTCGCACAATGAATTAAATGAATCTCAATTTCCGTTTGGTTTGCGGTTAAAAGCCGCAGTCGTCCCCCTTGGAAAATGCAAATTCTCCAGCAGCGAAAAAGAAAACAAGCCGAAAAACTCTTCTGCTCGATGCAAGAACAACAAGGAGAGGAAGAAGGGCAGGCTGGCTGGCTGGCTGGCAGGCTGCTGGCTGCTGCATCAATTGCCTGGGTTTCCATCTTCCATTCGGTTTGAAGTTTTCCGTTTTCGAGAGGCAGCAGGACGAAAGGACGCAAGAAAGAGACCCGTAAATTGCTGCAAGATGCCCCCCGGCCGATTCCGATGCCGATGCTCGAAGGAAGGAAACTTTTGTGCCGAAGCAAGCGGCAAAACTTTTACAACTGCAGAACGGGGGGACGGATGATGATGAGGCGCACCAGTTCCACCTCCACCTCCAACTTCAGCTCTTGGTCTTGGTCTTGGTCCTGGTCCTGGTCGCTGGGTCGTTCGAGTCGCCGTCTGCAAAAGTTTTGCGATTTGTTTGCGCGAAATAAACGCGACGCAGATAATTTGCGCAAAAGTTCGCTTACTGCCATTCGACCTCGCCCCCTCCTGCTCCCCCTGCTGCTGCGCTGCTGCAATCCTGACTCCTTTCCTGGCCAACAATTTCATTTCGGGGAATACGTATTCGCGGAATGTCCAAATGAACGAACCCCCGAAAACGAATGGAAATGTTTTGAAAGTATTTTTCAAACAAATTGAATGCCTAGGACTCTGGCAACTCCTGCAAGTCTCGTTTCTCTCCTTGATATTCGTATTTGGAAATCGTTACACTCGCCTCGAGAGTCTTGCTAAGCGGCGAAAATGCGATTTCCATTTCGATTGCCATCGATTCTCTCTTTCACTCGTTCGTCACTCGCTAATGGAATTTATTCCACATTACCATTCAGAAATAAATTACTCGTTACACGCCAGTTGCTACTCGCTTCTTTCTATTTTGTCGAGTAGCCATTACTCTCGTTGTTTATGTCAAAAAAAATACTAGAATATTGAATTACAGTGAATTTGTTAACAATTGCGCGCCAAACGACATGTTGGAGGGACAGCATCGATACCCTCTCACAGCTCTCTCTCTCGTCTGTCTGCATCTCTCTCTTCATCGCCTACATCCTCAGGGTGGCGGAACAGAGAGAAGTAGTGCCGGTCGCTCGGGACTTGGCGCACATTCTTTCGAACTCGTTGGTGGAGATGAAGTCAATGATGGGCAGTCGATGGGTCAGCGGCACCTCTGCCTCGATGGCCTCGAGATTCACTGCGGGACCGGGGTTCCATCCACCGCCAGAGAGACGCACCGGTGGCTTCCACGAATGCTCCTTCGAGTCCATGGCTTTGCGCTGCCCCAAATGGTGGAAGAAGTCCACACCCTGCCTGGCCAGCCTCGAGTCTGTCGGTATCGAGCCGGTGGCCGCGTATCGGGGCAGCATTTTGGGCTGCGTCTGCTTTCTGCATCCCGTATACTGAAACATTTTCGCTGGCAAGTGCGAGGGCGGCTGCAGTGGCTTCTTGCGTCCCTTGTTCTCGGAGGTGCAGGACACCGACTGTAGACGGTAGCCAGGATCCTTGACCAGAAAGAGCACAGGAGTGCCATGAGTTGGCTTTTTCTTGCTGGTTTCCTTTGGCAACACCGGCATCATCTTGTTCTTGGCTGCCGCCGCATTCTTCGTCTTCTTCGTCAGCCCCTTCGGTGGCCTCGACGATGCTGCCATCACACGATTCGGCTTGCGCTTGTGCAGCCGCTTTTTGGCTTTGGTGCTGGAACGCAGCATCGTCAAGGGTTTGCTCGGGGAACGGCTGCCTTTACATGCCACTGTCACTGTCCTGGTCGCTGTCTTCTTTGGCTTTGACCTCGACTTGAGCTTCAGTTTGGATTTCAGCTTCGTGCTCTTGCTGCCAGCCAATGCTGCTGGCCGAAAGGCCGACGAAGCCTTGGCCCGAACGCGCTGCTTGGCTTTGTCGTTTGTCGATTTTTGTTTGGGCATCGTTTCGAAAAGGGTTTGTGACAAGAACTAAAAATGATTTTATACAAACTCAACACACAAAAATTTAGTTCGAAATTAGTTCTCGTTCTGACGGTTGTTTGCTAGCGACTGGGGATTCCATTTGAGGTTTTGTTTGCAATCATTTTCCGGGTGGGAAAGGCTGCTTTGATTTCAGATCTTTGCCCGTTTCGTGCAGTGTCTCTTTGTTGCTATATCTACCGATGTACTCGCTGTATGTATTTCATACTGAGTGTACAGCAATTTCTATTAATGAAAGCCTCTCGCTGAAAGCTTGCTTATTCGTTACTCGATAGTCGCTTCCCACCAATCTCTGTGGTGTCATTCATTCAGTGTCGCCTGGTATTCCTTCCTCAACTTCTTTCTATCGCCCGAATTGAACTTGAGCACGTTTTGCCATTCTTCATTTCCTGTGTGTCACCTCTTGACTGCCACTCTTGACTCTCCTTGACTGCCTTCTGTCCGCACTGGCACTCGCTTCTGTTGTCACTCTTCCCTCTCTCTCTTTCTCTCACTCCCTGTCTTTATCCTCATTTTTTATGGTTTGTTGTTTTGTTTCCTTAACCTTTTATATTCCAGTTTTATGTGCGTGAACCCTTTTCCTGTGCCTCTCCCTGGGGACCATTTCCGTTTTGTTGCTTTTTGATTTTTACTCACATTTGCATATGTTCTGGCCTCCTGCCTCCTGCCTGCCCTCTTCTTTTTTCCCATTTCACTTTTCCCATTTAAATTCATTTACGCATTTTCATTGCGTACTTGGCTCTCCATTTCTATTGATTTTGCCCCCCCAGCAAACTCATTAATAAAGCAGAATTCTACCATTTGCCTAGCATTCTAGTTTCCATCTAGTTTCCTCTCACGAGTCGTAACTTTTCTCGCTATTTGGCTTTAGTTTTCCTCCCTTCCTCTCTTCCTCGCTTCCAACTTTCGCCTTTTGCCTCATTTTTGGTGTCAAGTGTTGCGTATCATTTAATGTGACACACTTACGAAACGTGGCTGGGCTGGGGGGTAGACGAGCTATACAGCTACTCTATGTGGTTCTGCTTGGGCATGGACACGAGCTTGGGTATGGGGAAGGGGCGGTGGCGGTGGCGGTGGCGAGACTGACAGCCAAACACATGTTTCCCTCAGACTCTGTGGAATGCTAATTTGCTCTAGTCAGCAAATGCCACACACAAAAAACACATGCCACACATGTCATGCCCCCAGCCCGCAACATCAAAGTGAGGAAGAACACTGCGAGAAAATGACACAAATTCATGACATATCACCCGCCTTATCACCCCCATGGAATGGTCAACCGAAGATGAAGCGATCGGTAGCAAGTAGGGACTTAATTATGCAGCGTGGATAGTGGATGGAAATTCCTAACCGAATTAAAGTCTTTCTTCCGCTCAGAGTTCTGTCCGTGCAGTGCTGATGGATTCTATTCTGATAGTTCACAGCTCTAGAGGACATTCATTCTGGACTTGGGACATTAGAACACGAAGCAGATACGCATTTGAGCAGCTGGCCAGAGTCAGGAAACCAACAGGACAGGACACCCAGCACACAACGATGGCCCTCTTGGTTGACATCCGTTTCTGGTCAGCTTTTTGATATATGATCTAAAAGTGCTTTCCTTTCAAAAGTATTTTCCGTAGAAGGCATGACGGAAACTCAAGAAATTACAGTGCCAAAGCAGTTTCGCAATTTATGTGAGTTCTGGTGATTCTTGTTCTGCGTGTGAGGCTTCTTAAGTGAATTGTCGCGCTACATGCGGCAGCGCTCATCGGTTTGCCTTACTCTCTTTCTCTCTCCATGATCGACATGGAGCATGGAGCATGGAGCATACCCTCTCTGCTGGCAGAAAATAAGTGTCTAAAACGCTGCAACAAAATGTTGTTTTCCGCTTAAGCACATCGCGCTCATTGCAATTGCATGCCCCATGCTCTGCCTCCGACTCTGACTCCGACTCTGACTCCGACTCCGCCTCTAAGTCGTTGAGGAAAATGAGAAAAACAAAGGGGCAGAGGATGAGAAGTAAAATACGAGTGAAGAGCTACAGTCCCCTTCCCCCCTTCCACCACCGACGACCAATCCCAGAAGTGCGTCCCCGCCTCCCTTCCTCCCTTCTGTTCGTCCATCCAATGTGTTTTGTTCTGTGTTTGTTTTATTTTGCCGCACAATTTTCTCCCTTCTTTGGGGAAAATCCCCAACGAAAACACCAACAACAATGGGGCACACAATGGAAACCTCAGTCGGAGGCAACAATTCTCCTGTCGACAGGAGAGGCAGGAGCCTCTGAAAAGGAGCGACAGCTTGAGCCGGAGTCCCACGGACGCAACTCGAAGCGATTGATGACCTGTAAATATATTGACCCACGAATTTCTGAAGCTCTTCTGGAGCTTCGATTATCTCTCGATTATTGTTTTCCCCTTACCAAATACTACTAGAATAAGGTCACATTTTCACTCGTTACTTTCTACTCGTCAGTCGTTAATAGGTTATTATTTATTTACGAAAACATCAAGAAAATTGTGAAAATTTCAATGAAAATTTTAAATATTGAAACGAAGAGTGCTGCTGCATGACCATGACGATCGCAGTACAGGATATCCACCTCCTGATACCCTTTTCTTGGGCGCACTCGCTCTCTCTTTCGGCTGATTTTTCTGGCGAGAAACACACAAAAAAGTAGCAGTAGAAGAAAGAAGGAAATGTGCACATGCTTCGTTGCCTGAAGTGCGCTATTTTGCACCTACGGGATTTTGTGTGTGTGCCACATACAAACACACACCACACACACCAGACACACACACACACACACACGCAGAGCAAGAGTAATACAAACACAGACAGGCACATGCAAAGCGTGGAAAATCCATTCGAAATCAGTCAACGCGCCAAGGCTTTCATTCAGTTAGAAGGCAGACAGCAGACAACGAATGAAGCAGCAGCCAGCCACCCAAGGGCTCAAGGGCAGGAAAGAAAGGGAAGCAGGGATGACCGGGATGGAGTTGGGGATGGCAAATGGGAATAGGGTGCTTTATTTTGTGGCAGAGTGAGAAAGAGTGAGAGAGGGGGAATAGGGGGCTACGGTACCACCAGTGAAGCTTGAAGCGGAAGTGCGGCTTGATTTACTCAACTCGTTTGTTCGCTCGTTTGTTTTCTGCAACTCCGGTTGCAAAAACACACACACCACACACACATATTTTTCTTCTCATTTTTCTCCATTCTCCGCTCTCCGCTCCGCTCTGCTCCGTTCCGTTCCGTTGTTGCAGTTGCAGCTTAAATATTTATTAGCCCTTAAACAAACGGAATATATGTCTGTGTGCAGAGGGACAGCGGTGGGGAGGGGTGGGAATACCAAAAAGTATTCCAGAAACTAAATAGGGGTTTTTTTTTGTTTGTTTCGAGTCTTATGTTCCTTGTGAATCGAATTGATTTCCCTGGCAAGTTTTGTAAGACTCTTCTTTCGCCTGTTGAATTCTTCTTTTGAAAAGCATAAGACTAAAAAAATATAAATAAAATGCTTTGCACTCTTTCCAATCTCAGTGTCGAATAATTGTTGCCTTGTATTGCACATACAGAAACTTCCATGCAACTCGCTGCATGAGTTTTACTTCCAGCATAGTTACTCGTTACTCGCTGGAACTGCTTATAAAAAACAAGTCCTATCTGCATAATATATGGACTTATGGCAAGGGGAATTGCTCTGCGTTAACTTTTGAGATTTAGGGCACATCTTTGATGGAAATTAAAGCGACTTCAAGCCCCAGACTCGAGCCAAATGGTGCGGAAATGTGAGTAGGCTTCCAACATTTGCCAACCCACCCCAAGTTCTGCGCCTAGCAGGAAAACACACAGTTTCCATGTTTATTAAAGCATTTCTTACGCATCATTTGTTGCTCCAGCCCGAAATCGCTGCAAAGATGGGCGGAGTGGGGAGGAGTTTTCACATCCATGGTGAAAAAAACGAGGAAGAAAACTCTGAATGAGAGGCAGTGAAGAATGCAAATGAAATGGCCTAAAGGCAGCCCAGCACAGACGGGGCCATACAATAGATGGCAAAAGAAAATAAGAGAGCGGGAGCGAGAAAGAAAGAGACTTAATGAAAACGCAGCTTGAAGTTTGATAAAGTGAAATCTCCTCCAACGAAGGACAAAGGAGGTAGAGGGGGTGTGGATTCATATGAGTAATGCGAATAAATACGAGCACGAATAGGAGTGTACGAGTGAACGAGTGTATTCCACATGAGTCTCTCACATGAGACACCAATCAATGAATGAATCATCGTCTGGCAATCCACTCACGTATCCCCCATTGGCCACACATCAATCACAAAATTGAACCAAAACTGGAGCACCCGAGGAGGAAAATCTTTGGCCAAAAGGAATAGCCAAAAGCAAAACCCGAAAGGAAAGAAATTAAGTAAATCGCCAAATTAATTGTTTTGCTGCAGCCCCAGACCGGATAAAAGGGATAAAGACCCCCCAAAAAAACACACACACACACACATACACAATGGCAGGAGGTCAATGGACTGAAACGAAGCGAACAAAATGGAGAGAATGGAAACAAGAATGGAGGGTAGAAAAGAGAGAGGAAAAAAAGCTGCAAGCGAGTGGAAACGAAAACTGTTTAAAAGCAAAACGAGAAATCTCCCCGAAAAACTAAAGCGACAAAAAAAGTCATTAAGTGAACCACAAACACCAGAGAGACAGATGGAATGTGGATACGACCCAAGGACACCCTAGAACTCTCATTCTAAATTCATTTGTGACATTTTAAATGCATTCGTTGCTCGTTACTAATAACTGCACACACGCTACTCGCTAGATTCAAACACTGTTTGAAGCCACTCGCTCTTAAGAATTGGATTCGGGTTTTGATGCCAAAACTTTGCTCAATATCATTTATTTCCTTTCCATTTTTGTTCATTCTACCTTTCCCATAGATACCCCTTAAAAAGCATGTCACAGCAGGGATATACGATATTGGTATGGGATATGGGATATAATTAAAACTATTTGCCAGAGAATGAACCAAACGCAGCACAGCAGTTGGTCGAAACTTCAATCAAACATTTAACCAAATTAGTAGTATTTTTGGCAATTGCCTCTCTCTCTCGCTCTCTCTCTATTGTGGCTAGTGGTTTTGTGGCTGAAAGAAGGCTATAGAAAGGAGGAGAAGTACGCAAACAAACGGCAGGAAAAAGCAACAGAAAAGAAACGATAATGGGATGGGAGAGTGGCAAAATCACGCAATTTTGCGCTTCAATTAAATTTGATTTTGTGCTGCCATTTGCACGAATCCTGCATACTGTACAGGCCAGGCCCACTGATGAAGCTGTGCGACATACATGTATGTATGGCGGAGCATTTGATAAGCTCAAATCATCGGTCCCTCTGCCTCTGCAGCGTGTCCTTTCCTCCTCATTAGTTTCGTAGTTTGTGGACCTTTTTTGTGGCACAGCCAGCCAGCCAGCCAGAGAGAGAAAGAGAGAGAGAGAGTCCTGTGTCTCATGTGTGGCCTATCCCTCCGTTCCCAGCCCCGTTCCACCCATCTGTTTTTGGCCATTACCTTTGGCAGCTTTCGCCCTGGAAATGACATTTTCACATCATTTGCTGATGTGGCAAATGTGCCTCCTCCTCTCTGTCGCCTGTCGGTTAGTGCCACGACCGCCTCTTTCAGTGTCCGCTCCGATCCCCTCCCCCCTGTCGCTTGCTTGACCCCCCTCCCTCTGACCCATCGTGCATTGAGTGAGTGACTGACTGAGAAGGAGCCACATTTTGGACTGGACACTGGAAACTGGACACCGGACTGGATTTTTCCTCCAATTTGCTTTGCTGTTCCTCTCCATTTTGGTTTCAATTTTTTTTTGTGTTTGCTCGTGCCGCTTTCAGTCATTTCCGTTTTTGGTGGAATATTTTCGGGGATATCTGCCCCACGACTGGATGCCCAGGCAGCGGCATCTACACATGCAGCAGCTAGCATTCAATGGCAGGAGGCACCTATAGAGTGGAGTGTATCCTTCATCATTTCCACATCGACGTTGAACGAATTTCGAAGCCATCGGACGACGACGACAGACAGGATGCCGTCCCCGCCCCACACTCAGCCCACCACAATCATAATGCCAATGAAAATGAACTTCCATAAGCTTCTTCTTCTCCTTATGTGTCTCCCTCTCTCTCTCTCTCTGTCTCTGCCTGTCTGTCTGTGGTCCGCTCTAGCTGTTTCTCTCTCCCTATATTTTGCCGCTTGATTGTGGTAATTTCTGCTTTTAACTCGTGTGTATTTCTGTGTGTCGCTTGGGGCATGTGGCACTCACACGAATGAGAGGGTTCATCCATTCATGAGTCATGGGATGCTCTATTCTCTAAATATTCCCTATATTTTCGCTATCCTTCCTCGATCCACTGATCTACCACAGCCAGAAGAATGAACATAACAACGATCAATATAAAAACAGAATGCCGAAGGATGTTCGCCAACGAAAGCTGAATGCTATGGCAGTAAATGCCACTTGGCACCACTCTGACGCTAGCTTGAACTTATTGGCAGCACTTTTAAAATGATGCAGTTTGAAAGGCGTGAAGTGTGTTCTTGCTTTCAACATACTTATTGGCATTCAGAAGTCTTCTGATGGGCGTGGGTTGGCACATGCCCGCCGCCTTCGGGGCATGTGTGCTGCACAAATCATTAAATATTTCGTCTGCGGCTGCATCTTGTGCTTATCCTTCCGCTTATTGAGCTTCTTCCGCTTCTTCCGCTACTTGCGCTTTTCTGCTTTTCCGCTTTCTGCTGATTTTGCACTTTTCGTGTGCTGTGCGCTCGCTGCTAAGTGATTTCCCGAAACTACTCGTACTTTTGCTTGCCCCTGAACTCCTGGACTTTGGACTCACAAAATGCATTCCTCACCGAAATGTTCCTTCATTTTGGCGGTGGGGGTCTGAGCCACGCCCCTTATGCCGCACATCTGATGGATGATACCCCTCGTTATTTGTTGCATTAGTTTTACTTTTTTTGTGGCGCTGACGCAGCGCTTAAATCGTTTTTCATTTCCTCTGAAGCCCTCCCACTCTTTTTTTGCCCATTTTGCAACACTTTTTTGGGGAGTTTTACAACCCCACAAACTCTCCGCTCTGTTTTTTTGTGCGGTGGCTTGGCCATTTCTTTTTAATTTGTCTTTTCTTCTGGCTTCACTTTTTACACGCTTTTATTGCTTCTACGTTTCCTTCTTTCAAGTCAAAGTTTCCTTTCTTTTGGGTTCTATTTATTTTGCTTTATGGATTTTCCATTATGGATGTTCCTTTGTATACCTTTGGTATTCCCTTTGCGGCATAATTTTCTTCTTTGCATATTTCGGTTGAATGATTTTCAATCTAAAATATTTCCATAAAACAATTCAAGAGCAATTACAAAAATTAAATACAATCCACCTAAATAAATCGAATTGAAATGCATTTGTTATTGTTTTTTTTTTAATATGTATCCCTGCATACCCGGAACTACTTCTACCTACATATTTGGTATTTTTACAGTAACTTTTAATTAGTAATATTGTTTGGTTTCTTTTCTAAGAATTTGTTATAAATGTTACCCATTTTTTCCAATTTATTCTTTTCCTTTTAAACTTAACGATCATTTCGCTCGCTTAAATCTCATTTGATGCAATCACCTCGTTTAATCTTTCACTTCCTTCCCCCAGATACGAGTATGTATGACTTTCCATCCACTATTTATTTGCCTTTTTCACCATTTCCCCTCTCTATCATCCACCATCTTTTGTCGTTTCTCTATCGTTCTGTGGCTGCCACAGAGCTCTCCTTCCCGCACTCTCGTGTCACATCTGTGCCAATCCAAAAATGATTCTTTCTCCAAAAACTTTTCCAAAGCCATAAGTTTCTGGCGCACTTCTACAGCAGCAACAGCAGCAGCAGCAGCAATCCCCCACATTAGGCCAGAAAAGTTGACTCTCCTTTCGCTTTGCTTCCATTTGCCATTTGCCAAAGGAGATCCTGAAGAGGAGAGTGGAGTGCAGTGGAGTGTGGAGAGCACTCATCTTGGCCAAAAGCAATTGCGCGCCCACTGCAATTGCTGATGCTCCCTCCTTCTGCTGCTCCTTCTGCTGCTCCTACTCCTTCCTCCTTGATGCTGGATGTTGCTGTTGCTGTGGTCGCAGCTGCCAAAGATATTCCGTGCTGGGGTCAGTCCTGAAGGCACGGACCACAGTCCGAAGTTCGAAGTCCCGAGTCCAGTCCAAGGCGGAGGCCAAAGCCATTTTTTGGAGGCGTCGACAGCACAGCGAAAACAACAAAAAATACTAGGCCATAATCGCAGACGTTGTCTGGCCATATATACCCTTTTGCAGAAGCCTTGCGGTATTATGATTTACCCGAAAAGTAAGAAACAGAGAAACATGCAGCAGCGCACCTCGGTTGACCCGTGGTTACTGCCTTTCAGTGCGGATTTTCAAGGATTTTCTCGTTAGTTATCCAGCTCTGCTCCTTTTGTTTCTACGTTTCTTTGTGGCCGCAAGGGTATCCATTGTGGCGGTGTTCTCTCTCTCTCTCTCTCCTTGTCTCTGTTGCTGCCTCTTGTTGTGGATGTTGTGTGTGCTGTCATCTTGGTCGCTGCTGCTGTCTTAGCGCTTAAGTGCGATGGCATTAAGCTATTAGCATAATTTTTGTGCATTATTATTATGGCCGAAGCCAAGACATGGCCAAAAGACACAAAGACGGGAAGGGGGAGGGAGAGGGTGTGGCAGTGGAAGCCTGCTTCGAATACAAAAGAAAAAAAAAAGGAGGAGGAATAGGAGGAGAAGGAGGAGGCCATGCCGCCGCTTGGCTAAAAAGATTATGCCATTTATCATTGACATATTTGGTTTCAGGACACACACACACAGTGAGGAAAACGCATATAAAAAAGGAAATTTAGCTTTTACTTACTCAGGAAAAATACAGGAAAAGCGACTGAGAGAGTGAGAGAGACAACGCGCAAAAGTGGAGGCACCCGAAAAAAAGTTGCAACTTTTTGCTGCTGTTTTTCTGTTGCTGCTGTTTCTCTATTTTCCTTTTAGGTTTTTCTTCTGAGTATTTGTCCCCGAAGGGAAATGAAACCAACCAGAAATTAAGATGAAAGAAAACTGCACTCACCTGCAAAAAGAAGAAAAAGAAAGAGAGAGAGAGAAATTTTTGTTAGTTTTTAATGCACTTTTCGGGAACAGCAGCGGTAGAAATGAGTAAATATAGTTTATCCTGATGGAAGATGGAAAATTAAAAAATGGCATAAATTGGTGTGCACTTCAAGGGCTAATTTAATCAAAGAACTTTTCCACAGAGACACAGTAATACGCATACTAAAATAAGCACAGATTCGGAATAATTTATAGTTGCAGCAATTAGTTTCTTCTCTCATTAGAAACTATCTCTTCTGGCAAATTTCACTTCCCTCTTTCCATTCAATCACAAATTAATGCTTTCTTAAGAGGAGGAAATCTCATCGCCTGCGCCTAATTCGGTTACCAGTTTCCAGTTCAATAACTTGACAAATTAATCACAGTGCTTATCCTTCGCTCCAGCCCCCTTCAATCGACTGCTCTCCAAAGTGCACGGCTTGCACTTAATCAAATCAAATCAAATCATTGCGCAAACCACCCGCCAGCATCTTCATACTATTTTTTGCTCCACCTTCTCTTTTGGCTTCTCTTTAATCCAAAACATACTTCTAGCAGCTTTTCCCGCTACTCCTCCATTTAATGATACCCCTCTCTCACGTTTTTAATTTTTCAAATGGAAAACATTTGCTGCGGCGAAATGTACCTCCTACATAATGCTAGCACATGTGGGCCGCGAAAACAAAACCTTTCTCGTATTCGTCCCTCTTACTCGCTCTTCGTACTCGCTCGTTTTACTCGTTTATGCATTCTGCGTATCAGTATTTCTTTGAAGCTTCAGTGACTTCATAAAACGTTGATAGTTTGGCCATAAAAATTAAACGAGAAAGGTGCATCAAGATTTTACCCATTTTTCCCACTGATTTTGCACTCTCGAAACTGTTTCTACGGCGCAGATTATCTGATAAGTATTATCAACGTTTTTTCTTTATTTTTCGCGTTGGATGGAAATGGATTTGGATTTGTTTTTCCTCCGCTCCTTGGCGGCGCGGAGTTCTAGGCGATGGATGGGGAGGGGGCTGGTCTGATGGCGGTGGGTGCAACCTCAAGAGTCAGGAAGTTCATGCCCCAGACGGTGCTCGGTGCTCGGTGCTCGGGGTCTGGTCTCAACATTTTAATTGCCTCGAATGTGGGCGCCGCTGTGTTTTGCACGACTCTTCCAATTTTCAACTCTCGAAAACTCCAATTTCGTGTGCAATTTTCTTTGGCTGCCGTTTTTCCCCTGCGCCAACAGCCACCAGCCAGCAGCGGCATCGTCGTTGAGTTGAGGTGCAAATGGGAAAGGGAAAAAGGGAAAAATGGAAAAATGGGAAGAAATCTAGCATGGAGTAGGAGTAGGAACCTCACACACCCACACACACACAGACAGAGAAGTACGAATACATAGCAAGGACTAAACGACTTGCCAGATAGCTCGCTAAGCCGCAAAACGTTCCACAGTTCGTTTCCGTCTTCATTTTTGGATACCCTTCGGTAAATTAGCAGAACGAAGGATATTGGCATCATTTCAACAAGACGTTGATGCGGAATAACGCAGCAAATTATGTATATTTATTGATGGATTTTTGGGTACTTCTACTACTCTTTCCTACTCCTTTTTCTTATTTGCTGTTAGAATATTCTGTACCCAAATATTCCGTCTTCCCGGGGTACCCTACACTCGAACTTCTTCCATTTTGTTATGGCTGTGGCCCACTGTCCTGCCCTTTGACCCCCTGGCAGTCTTCAGAGTCGTTCCGTTTGTCCCACCAAACTAATCCGCCCTCAAATTTATTTGCTTAATTTCATTTGTTGGCTGGCCCAAACTTTCAGGCGGAGCAAGAGCTTTGCGGACGTGCGGTAATGTTTTGGGCTTAAGCTCTCCCTCCCTCCCTCTCTCGCTCTCTTTCTGTCTCTCTCTATCAACTGTATCTCTTTCGCTGCTTCTTCGAAAGTTCCAATGGGCATTGGCCAAAGCCAACTTGAATTTAGATCATAAATAATCCGTCAAAGTGTATAAATCAGAGTGAGAGAGGGAGAGAGAGAGAGCTGCACTTGCCATTTCATAGAAGACAGGGATTTACGACTATAACTAGTTCCAGTTAGCCACTGATTCCGCTCACAGGTTCCAAAGATTGATTTCCTTTTCGTGGGAAAGTTTCACCATTCACGAGCAGCTCTTTCTGGCAAGCATTTGCTTTGATTTTCTTTCAGGGATCACGTATGTGGATCAGAGGTTCGCAAGAGAATTAATTGACTGGCTAACCAGTTCCGGAGATCCACTGTACTTCTTGTAGATCTTTTTACTCGCTCATTGGTTTGGTTAGGTTGAGTTCATTCGCTGCCCCACTGGCTGATTCCCTCTGTCAATGCCCCTCCTCTAAAATTGTGTTCCACCTTTGAATGGTTTACTCTCTGAGATCCCCTGATTTTCTCTCCCAATGCTCACTCTTTCAGCTATTTATAGCCGTGCCATAAATTATTCCCAGGTATTTATTTGATCTCTTTAATGGCCATGCAGTTGATTTCATTTCCCCAATAGCTTGGAGCATCTTTCAAATATCCCTTTCAAAAGCATCGATGCGGCGGGACACTAAAAACTATTCCATCGCCAAGGAGCAGAATGCTGAGACCGAAGGCAGGACGAAGGAATATGAGCGGCGCGCATCTTCATTATTTTATGCTGCAGTTTTTTCCCGCATCCTTCCCTTCGCCCCCTTCGATCCTACTGCCGTTTTGAGGTCCTTGCGCGCAAAATTCCTTCCTTCATTTCAATTAATTTCCGCGACATTGATGCGCGTTGTCGTCGTCCCAGCAGGAGCAGGAGCAGCAGCAGCCTCCATCCTGCCATCCTACCATCCGTTCTTTCCTCCTCAAAATGTGGCGCGGTATGTGTGGGGGTCCTCTCCCCCCATCCACATTTTCACGCCCGCGTTTCGTTGTCAGCGAAAGCTTAAAACATTTTTCCATTGGCGCTCCCGTTTTTTAATTAATTTAAAGTTATTTTCCCTGTTATCCGGAGAGAGAGAGAGAGGAGGCCTCCGCCTCCGCCTCCACCGCCGTGTCTGTGGCACACGCCTTTATTAAATCTGTTGTCTGCATTGCATTTTAATTGATATCCTGATAGCTTGCTGCTCAATATATTTACATAAGACGCTGCGCCGCATCCTCGTAATGCAATCAAAGTAAGCGCCAGACAAAAGAGACGACAGAGACGACAGAAACGACTCCTGTGCCATGAAATGATATTCGTGGATACATCGCATCGCATCCCATCTCTTGGGCGGGGATCGTTGATTAGCTACAGAGCACAGCATTTGCATCGCTTTTACCCTGTATATTTTGGTACAATATCTGAACAGACAACACGCCAGTTGGGTCTTAGCGGCAGCTGCAGCAGCTGCTGCACTTGCAACATAATTAATATTTCCGCCCATACTCTAGAGGGTAGGGACAGAGTTTCCCTGTGCCTTACCTTCAATGGGAATGTACCCTGGCAAAGGGGTGAACTCTGACTCTGACTGTGAACTTGCGACACTTTTCTGCCAGTTGATACAAATTTCATTCAGTATTTTGTTGCATCGCTTTTTTTTGCTGTTTGTAGATGTGTTTCTGTTTGCTGGCTGCTGGCTGCCGTTGTGCTCTTTTGCTGGCCCTGTGTTTCTGTGTATTTGTTTGTTTGTTTGTTTGTTTGATGTCAACATTGCCTGCCTATGAGGGAGCATATGAGCAGCATTGAAAAAGGAGGAGCAAGAGAGCAGAGCTCAGGCAACAGCGGCAGCAGCGGCACCAACAGCAGCGGCAACTGTAGCTGTAGTTGTGGCAGCAGCAACGTTGCCTGCATTGCATTGCCAAGTGGCAAGTGCATCCTGGCGTATCCTCTCCTCCTAAATTCAGACTTGTCTACATGGCCCTACTCCTTCCACTCCTCCAGCTGCTGCTCCTGTTCCTGCTTCTGTTCCTGCTGCTGCCTTCATTAGCCTTTGGCAGTAAGTCAGAGTCACTCAGTGTCCCCCCATGTGCCCCTGCCTCTGTTCATGCCGCCATGTTGCATGTTGTGTGTGTGCGCGTGTGTGTGTGTTGTGTGTGCTTAACAAAGAGCCTTTTGTGGAGCCAAACAACATGGCATTGACTTTTGTCTCTCTCGTCTTCTTGTGTGGCATGAATTGTTGCCTTTTGCCTATTGATTGCCCCCTGGCCAAAGCGGAATTTCAAGCCACAGCCAAAGCCAAAGCCAAAGCCATGCAAAAGCAAAAGCAAACGAACGGCAAATGAACATTTTCCCCCACACATTTTCCCCACACAATTTTCTCTGATTTAAATGAGCAAATTCTTTGGTGGAGAATGTTTTGGTCGCGTCCCCAATTAAATTACTTAAATAGCATAATTTCCCAAAATTCATATATTCGAAAGCAATGACATCAATTGCAGGTCAGATAAATTCCACAGATATAAATACCGATATTCAAACCGAAATAAAATAATTACAAATCGCATTTCAATAAGTAGAAATTAAAAAAATGCATTGAAAAATAAAAAAAATAAAATAAAATAATGAGAATAAAATAAAAAGTATTATTCAACTGCCATAGAGAAAAAGGACACTCAACCGATTGCCAGTCACAATCTAACATTGAAATGACAAAGGGGAAACGTTCGAACCGTCCGAGTAATTCCGTTCATACCGTGATCACCGTCTCTAATTCGTTGCTTCTACTCGTTGCTTACTTAAACTAAAAAAATACATGAAATATACGAGTAAACTGCTGAGTAAAAACTGCTCAGTGAATGATTTAGCGACACAAAACTCGCCCTCTGCTGTCTCTCAGTGTGTGTCTCTCCGTCTGGGCTTAACTTCATCTGACAGTTGGCTTCAAAACTGTGTGTACGGGGGCTTTGCATTAAAGTCATCACAAGGCAATCTAATTTGAAGAAGGCGCCGCAATGTCTGCAACAGAAGGCAACAGCAGCAGTAGCAACAGCAGCACCAGCACCAGCACCAGCAGCAGCAGAAGTCAGCAGGCAGAAGGCAATGCCAACTCTCTTCGCATGTCACACAACGATGATATTTTTTTTAGCGGGTGAGGAGACTCAGCGCAGCGCAAAGCAGTCGTCTAGAAGGCAACGTGTGGTGGATGCCACACACGTTTAAACATAATAATTCTCAATTTCGTCAGCGATATCAATGGCAAAGAAGGCAGAGAGGGACCTACAGCTTGAGCTTCAGCTTCAGCGTCGCTTCCTTTGCCCTTCTCCTTACCGGCACGACACGAGCAAAAGCGACAGACAGGAAAAGCATGCAGACATCAACATAAACTGACATTTTTTTGTATGAAATTGAGCACACGAGGAGCAGGCAGTGGCAGCAGCACCAGCAGCAGGCGAAATAAAAATACCAAAAAATACCGAACGAAAAACAAGACAAAGAAATAGAAAACGGAGCCGTTCAAAGCTGAAAATACCCTGGGAGAAAGCAGAGCCGTCGCTGACAAAAATGATATGCCCCATGCTGCAAGGGGAGAGAGAGAGTATTCCGAACATCAAGGAAGAACGAGAATCACGAGAAAAACGAAGCAAAGCAAAAAGAAGAAAAGGAAAAACAGGCAAACGCAGAATCAGAAGAAAAAGTCAGGCAGCAAGAAAAACTCAAACGACATGCGGAAATCATGTCAGATGAAGCAGCAGCAACAGCAGCAGCGGCAGGAGCAGCAGTAGGAGCTGCAGTCGTCATGTGGGAAAAAAAAGAAACAGACTCCAACGAGAGAGAGAAGAGCGAGGAGAGAAGAGTGGAGTGAGCTGAAGAGAGGGAAATAAATGGCGGCACACACACACAAGCACACCCAAGCACACACATCCCATATGCAGAAGCGCGAACATGCTAAAAAGGAAACGGAAAGAGTTGTACATGTTTGATGGCGGCGGCGGCGGCGGTACGTTTGGGTGGAAAGGGAAGTGCAGGGCAGTGGCAGTGGGAGGAGGAGTAAAGTGGCGGCGAGGGGAGGGGGGAGTAGAGTAGGGAAGGGAGGATACAAGCCGAGCAGGAGTGGGGCATGGCGACCAACATTTGATTGCATTAACCATACAATGGGCTAGAGCCCACGATAAATGCAACAAACGCAAAGAGATCACGTGTCCAGGAGGGCGAGCGAATGCAATGGAAATTCTAACCCAATAATGATATTCATCAGTGATACATTGCCATGGAGGATCTCCCTGGATCTCGCTGGAAAACACCCGAAAAATGCTAAGAATAGACCAGAAAATAAAAAATAAATTCAAAAGTAAATGTCGCACATATTTCTGTTCCTGTGATCCACAGGGTACCCAGGTGACAGGACACATTCGCCGCGAATGACACATCCCAGAAGGGCGCACTCTTTTGTCTGAACATGATTCCGATTTTCATTAATTATTCCATTATATCCGCTCACTCTTCGCATGGGGTATCTCTGCCGCCCCGCAGCGCGCCTGCCGGGGCTGGGTATCCACGCATTCACCGCATTCGCAATTCCGTATTGCCATATTCATTTGATATTTGAGCTTTGAACAAAAGCCACAAATGCCAACAGGGATTATCGCAGCGGTGCGGTTACGGTTACGGCGACTGCTACTGTTACGAGTGCCAGTACGAGTACGAAGTACAAGTACGAGGGTGTGCAACATCCGATGCATTTCATTTCATTCGACTCGATTCGATTCGATTTGAATTTCCTTCTCAATGAGATGCACTTCAAGTTGCAATTGATCCCACTGTAGCGAGCGAGTGAGTGCCCATTGCTGTCGTCTGCCATTGTCATTACTATTTGCGCTCGTTTAGGGCTCATGCTACTGCTTCTCTTGGTCCTGCTGCTGCTGCTGCTCCTGCCACTCTTCATGCTCCTCTTGGTCCATCGCCTGCTCCTTCTGCAGCGACTATAAGTGCATGGTAATGTTTTAAAAACGCGACACAGACGCGCCTGACGATAACAGCCAACAAAGCGAACCAACACCAGCCCCAACGAAGCGATGGATGCCATATCAATTTTCAATTTCCCAACGCCAGAGCAAACTGTCACGGGTGTCAGGGACAGAGGAGCGATACCCAGACCAGACCAGACCAGACCCCAGACCCCCCACCCATTAGAAAAAATATCCAAATCAACAATGAAATGGGATTTGTTTCCATGGCACAAGAAGCCGAGCTGCAGCTCGACTAAGGGAACACGAATACCCATTGCAGAGCAGCAGTTGAAAGTAGTAGCAAAATACCTGGAAAAGCTTCGTTAAATCCCTGTACAAATGCAAACATAAGCGAAAAGAGACACACCACTGATGGCATATTAAAACGTTGCACGAAATGAAGAAAATTCTTGGTTAATCCTTTCCAACATCAATGTTTCCTCAGTCCATAATGCCCCCTTGCTCTCTCCATTTTACAGGGCATGTGGCATTGGATGCATCGTGTGGCCAAGTGCCTGGACAGCAGTCGTTTATTGTCAACTCATTTGTTTGTCGCTTGGCCCAATTTGAACGTTTGATTTATGTCGAAAATATTTTAATTTTATTGGCACTGGCCCTCCCCATGGCCATGCAGTAGGAGGAGCACGACAGGTGAGTGCCTCCCCGAAATGTGGGATAACCCAGATATTCGCACATGCAGCACACAAACACACACTCACACACACACACAAAGGGAAGCCTCCGTCTCTAGCCTCTCTGCCCTGCACTCTCCTCTTGCCGCACTCTGCTGCATCTGTTTTGATAAACTGCATTGTTATGCGAAGCTCTTGCCGAATTTTAGGTAAATTTTTGGCCAAAGCCCATCTCTGGCGTCCTTCGTCCTCTGGTGACATTCTGGCACATATTTGTGTGTCGAAACAAGAGCATCATCTCTCTCCATCTCTCTCTCTCTCCCTCTCTCTCTCTAGTAGTTTCGTACTTTTGTCCTTCCTTTTTTTTTTGTAATCAGCACAAAACACACAGTGTTTTTGTTCAGGCGTAAGTCCTTTAGATATTTTTTGATCATCAACATCATCATCATCGTTTTCATTTCATTCATTCATTCATTCCGTTTGAGGGGCAAATCTTTCTGGTCTTTATGCTACAATGGACACATGTATTTTTTGCGAATTATTACAGATCCTTTGCAAAAGTATTTTCCATAAATGTTGTGGCAATTCTTTTCCTTCTTTCTCGCATCACAATCTTTCAGTGGAATCAAATTTGGTCGCACAATAGAAACCCCAAAATAAAAACTGACAAGTGTTTATTTAATTAAAATTTTTCCGACCATGGATCACATATTTATATGCACACCACACCGAAAAGAAACAACAAGAATGCAACTTTCCTTTACAACATTTAATTACATTTTGCACTTTTTTGTGCTGTGAATAAATATTAAACGATTTTTTTCTTCAATTGTTTTTATGCTCTTTTCTGCCATTCTCTAACATATCTCAACGATTCTGTATTTAATAATAATACAATAAATAATTTGAAAGTTTCTCAGAATTTTATATTCATTTGAAAATTTATTTCCATTCGAAAAGTATTTTTAATTATTTCTGAAGAATTTACCAAGAATTTTGCTCATTTAATTGTGGCCCATGCCCATGCCCGCCCTCGAAAGTAGGCAACCATTTCTGAAGCACTTCAGTTGGGAAATGCAGCCCAGAAGTAGGCAATGGTTTTTGGGACCCTTAAATGAATACTTGCCACCCAAAGATGGATAGCCCTAGTCATGCGTAAATCCATCCATC
Organism: Drosophila ambigua; assembly: GCA_018150905.1. Taxonomy (NCBI): domain Eukaryota; kingdom Metazoa; phylum Arthropoda; class Insecta; order Diptera; family Drosophilidae; genus Drosophila; species Drosophila ambigua. Next base: position 671,356 of record JAECWS010000151.1, on the reverse strand, counting down.
CATCGCTCTCCTACACTCTCTCATGTGCGTGTGTCTGTGTGTGCATTTGCAATCAAATTAATTAATTGGATGTGTTGTCCCGAGCAGCGATAGAGAGTCCTTCAATTAATCAAAATCAAAACAAAGCTAAAAATCTAAGAAAAATCAAGTGAAAAAAAAAGGAAAGTGTCCTCCTGCTCCTGCAGCCCACCAAAAGGCTCATTAGGGGACACTGCTGACACACATTGATAACTGCGGCTATATGTATGTGTGTGTGTGTGTGTGTGTTTTCCCCTAATTAACCCACTAATGCCATTTGCAGACGACGACTAAAAGTCTCTTCGCTAATTAAGCTCACAAAAACAAAAAAATATGAGTAAAATGAGAAAAAAGCATGAGCAAAAGAGAGATAGAGTGAGAGAGAGAGAGAGAGCGGCAGGCGGGGGAAGATTTTCCTGCCTGCGGAAAAGGTCAAAGCATAAATCAGGAGGGTGGCTGCCGCCTGCTTGCCTGCCTGCCTGCAGGATGCAATTTCCCATGGCCTAACCCACTTTTCCTCGTTGCGCTTTTCCTCTCTCTTTGCCCTCTATCTGCCGCTGCCTCTTTCTGTTGCTGCTGCTGCTGCTGCGAAAGGGGTCACACAATAAAGTTTTTCCATTTTCTCCTTGGAAGAAGAGAGTTTTTCAGAGCCGCAATTTCATTTACAAGTGCAAAAATGAGGGTACTCTATCGTTTCTCAGGTGGAAAATTGAGATGAACTTTGCGATTCAAGATAAACAGATCAATAACTGGAGATGTCATGGACCCTCTGCTGCAATGATGCTCCCTGATCTCTGTAGCTTCTTTTCATGTTTAAAGCTTTCCCATGAATACCAATAATAATCATTAAATCTTAAATTAATATATCTTTCATGCTGAAATTATTGCCTACTTTTGAGCGTAAGAAAAAGTTTGGTCTGTGTATAGATCCCTCGATTTGTAACGATACCCGCCGATATCTATGTGCCTAATTATTTGTCCAGAACTAGAGGGTATTAAAGACTTCTGTGGCACTCTTATTCTCTTCGCTTCGTTTAGTTTCGTTCTCTTTTGGCCAAACAACAAAAAAAAAACATCAAATCTAGGCGCATATTAGTCAACGCTGTCGTGTCTTTCGACTGTCCTTCTGTCGCCCTGTGGCTCTTCTTCCTTTCTGGTGACACGATTCTCTTCTCCTTCTGCAGGGGTCAGGGGTCAGCATTGGCTGCTGCCGCTGCTTCTGCTGCTTCTGCTGCTGCACAATGTATTTCAAGTGGAGCGCGCGAGGCGAGTGCAAATAACATTACAAAAAAATAAAAATAAAAACCCACCCAAAAAAGACGACGACACCACCGAAAAATATGGCAACGCTGCGGCGGCGACCTCATTGTGAGACGGGGAGATTGGGAGTCAGAGAGGAGGATGCAAGTGTGTTCCAAGGGGTGAGAGGAAGTGTACGGGGCAGCAATGACTTGTTTTGTCACTTTTTTCGGGGCTTTTTTTTGTCTCTCTCGCTCTGTCTCTGTCCCTTTCTCTGCCTCCCTGTTCCTCCCGCTTGCTCTCACTGTCTCTCTCTGTTTGTCTGTCGACACTTGGCGACCTCTGCCACAGCCACTGCTGCCTGCCACCGTTGCCATCGCTGCTACTGCTGCCTGCCTCCTTCTGCTGACATTTTCTCATTGTTTGCATTTGGCGCGCTTTTGTTTTTCCAACAAAACAAGAAACAAACGCCAACAAAAACATCAAGCAAGGCCCCTGGATACCCTTTAAAAGTCGAAAAGTTTCAACTGTAATTGTCATGCGACAGCGCCCATCGGTTGCTTTGATTTCTAATTAAATTGTCCAAAGCGGCAAACTGAAAGCCAATAAAGGCACGACTCGCGACTGGCATGATGCGCAGCCAGATCCGATCTCAGGAGATCATAGGAAAGACATATGTTGGATCCTCCAACTATTTCTCTCGCTCTCTCTCTCTCGACGTGCCACATGCCCCATGTAATGAGTGCCCCTGGTGCTGCTGTTTGTTTGCTGTTTGCTTTTGCTGTTTGGCGCCTCCGTTTGGTCGCTCCATTGAGTTGCTGCCCTGCCTGGGCCGCGTCCTGGCAGCCATTTTGTCATATTTGTGTGGCACCTTTGTCAAGGACGCGCGGCTTCTTCTGCCACCACGGCCCCCTGCCTTCGTTCGGCATCCTCCTGCTGCATCTCCTCCTGGCCCCTGGCTGCCTCGTACTGCCTCTCGTTTCGCTTTTTGTTCCTGCCAAATTCCAAACATTCCATCAAGTGTGGCCGCAAACCTCCCAAAAGAAATGTTGCCTCTGTTTTGCTGCTGCTGCTCCTGCTGCTTCTGTCATGTTTTTTCTGTGGTAATAAGGGGACTAAGGGGAGGTGGCAGAAGGGATGGCAGACCGGAAGTTGTGCAAAATTTAAAACGGAAGTCAATTGTCAGACATTCAGCGATGGCCGCCGGAAGTGGCAGCATGCAGCAACAGCAACAGCAGCAGCAGCAGTGGATGCCGCAGCATGCAGCATGTAGCATGCATCAGCATGGACGCCATATTGGTTGCGACTTTCCCCTTGAGCTCTCCTTCTCTCTGCTGCCATCTCCATCTCTCTCTCTTTTGCTGCTCCTCTGGACTCTCCGTTCTCCGCTTTTACCCTCTCCTTTCTCCCCTTCTTTCTGCTCCCCTTTATTCCCTTATTCTTTCCCTTATTTTTGCTTTTGTTTTCATTGAGTTATTGGCGCATTCATTTGCCATACGCGCCGCGCTGCAAGATTTATGCCACCGCCGCCGTTGCCACTGCCGCTGCCGCCATGTGTCATGTGGCTAAAAACAAAACCCAGAGACCGTGCCACATGCCACACACACACACACACACACACACATGCACAAAAGAGAGGAGGAGAGGCACAAAAAAATGTGTTTAAAAGCCTTCTCCCCCTCCAAGGGAAAACAACAAACAAAACGGGGAAAACAACCAACAAATATGTTCTCCGCTCCGCACAGCGATCTTTCCCTCTCCACCTCCCTCACTACTAGGCCACCCCTCCACACAGTAGCCGGGAACATTTTTACATCATTTTGGCAGCCCACAAATTTCGCATTTTTGGAGACATTTGCATTTGGAATTTGAATTCAAAAACCGAAAACAGAAAACAGAAAAACAAAAGCATATTTATGAAGGATATTTAATCTGGCTAAAAGCCTTCCAGCCCACCACCACATCACCCCTTCAAGGGGTCTCTCCTTCCCCACTCGTCCCACTCGTCCCCTGCCCGCCACAATCTACGCTCAACTGTGGGAATACCCTGGAAAACAAGTGGCACACTCGTAAGAGAAGTCGGGAAGTCTGGAGGCAAAACAAGGAGCTAAATTTGTTTTTATTTCTGCACATAATTGGCACTGAAAGGGTTGGAGAAGGATCAACTTTTAGATGACAGCTCCTTAGATTTTATTCGCCCTCATCCTATGTTTCTATTGAAGCTAATTGCAGCTTATTTGTGGCACCTCAAACATCAATGATAGAGCTTTGATAGCAAACAAAAAATATACTTTGTGGGTATCCAGATGTTGATAGATTCGATGGAAGGCAATGTATATCCAAAAGCTAAACAAACTGTTACTGGTAGTTTCAGAAAACTGGAAATCGGTATACAGATGGTGGGAAATACCTGTACATAGGTATTTATGTATTTATGTACATATGTACTTAGGTAAATTGGTGTGCAGTAAAATTTAATCTGCATGATACCCAATTAACCCCCATAATTGTGCAAGTTTCCTTTAAAACTAGTTCCATCGATTGAGAAAATTAAACAAAAAATTATACAAATATTTTCCCGATAATTTTTATAATTTTTAAAGATATTTGCAAATGTTTGTTGTATTTTTTCTATTATCCAGTTTTCCCATGGATCCCCCACCCACCATATCTTTATCTCATTCGCCCCCAGCCTCCGCGCCTATCAATTGAAATTATCTGACAAATGGCCATAAAATAATGATTTATTTCCCATTGATTTATTCCGCAAAAGCCAAAAAGCTAAACACAAACCGAAAAACTTGACAAACGAGAGACAAATTGTTGCTCGTTCGAGTGGAAACAGAAATTGTGTGGCAGTGCCCAAATGTTTTGCCAATTAAAACTAAATTAAAGTTAATTTTGATGAGCAATTAAATGTGGATCTGCTGACGCGCAGAGTCGAACGACAATGCCCCCACCCCCGCGACACTCCAACCTTTGACCTCTGCAGGGGTCCGCGTGGTGGGTGGTTGAGTGTGGCGAACACAAGTCGTTTATTATTTCGCTGCATGGCCTGCTGTTGCCGCTGCCACATGCCGCATCATAAATAAATTTCGCAGTGCATTTAACGGGAATTGTGGGAATCCTCCCCGCCCGCCCGACCGACCCCCCCAAGGGGATATGCGATGTCCATACGATATTCATGGACTACAATCCATATACATGTGCTCCCGTGCACATATCTACGATACATACAGATATATATTTATATCTTTATCTCTGTGTCTCTCGTTTGTGTGTGTGTGTGTGTGTGTGCATATTTATCTCTTGATTTACTGTCCATCCACCCTGCCTGCTGCAATACAATGCGAGCTGCCTCCTGCCGCAGGGTCATCATTACGGCCATTGTAACAGAATACAGGGTATCCCCCCATTAAGGATATAAACCGCCTCCGGGTACCATAAACTACAGCGTTTTCATCATTCTTACATATAATTATAAATAATTCCGATTTTAATCGGATACAATCGGGAATCCAAAGCTTTGTGGCACTCCCCACTTTGAAAGACACACCGCTCAGATTTTTCTATCTCTTGTTTTATCTCGGGATGTGCTCTGCCTCAATGACCAAAATTAAATGACTTTTACAGCCACAGAATGAGTCCAAGGCACAGGCATCCAAAATTGTATTTCATTTTTTTTCCTTCTCTTTGCAGCATACCATTTTTTTCTTCCCCTTTTCCAGGATACCATCCTTTTCCCGCCTTTAACCTTTTCCAGTGCCAATTGTTAAGGGAACCCAAACAATGTCCATTCTTCTCCATTCTTGTCTTGTTTTCCAGGGCATTCTCTTAGTTGGGCCAAGGATGACGAGTATTTGCCTCTTGCCGAAGCGTGAGAGACAGACAGAGACACAGAGAGAGGCATTTTTCATGTCTCTGGACTTTCGCTGATGAGTTGAAAATTGTGAAATTTAATGCGCTTGCAAAATTTATTCATAATTAAATATAAATTTATGCTCAATTGTGGTTTTAACACACGATGCAACACGAGTGGGGGGCGGTGGGATGCGATTCGTTTCGTTTCGATCCACAACAGCAGCAGCGTCAACATTTTCTTGCATCAAACAGCAGCAGCAACAGCAACAACCGGCTGCAGTGGCGAGTACAAATGCCATTTGTCAACTTTTTCGCACACACACAAACAGAGAGACAGACAGATAGACAGAGAGACACACACGTATCATAGATTTATGTATAAATTTTGCACACACACACACCATTCCAACCATTCCATCACCGTCCATCATCGTCATCATTAGAGTTGTTTCCAGCAAATTAATTCCACAGCCAATACAGCCACATACAAAAAATCAGTAAAAATAATGGAAAAAAAAAACAGCAAGGAAAACATTGGAAAATTGGTATAGGAATTGTTCTGCTGTAACGATCCCTGCCATGCATGCTGGAACCTTTCACCTGAGTCGCAATTTTAATCGGAGAATCGCAGCCCTTTTTTCTGTTTCCAGTTCTACAGAAATCCAGTCCGGATTTAAATCACACGAAAATTATTCTAGATTTGTATCTACACGATTACCGAGTACTTCCAACGTGGGGTGGGGCGGGGGGAGATGGGATTTCCCTAGGGGAAATATCTGTCTGTCAATCGATATGTTGTGCATACAATATGTTGTGCTGTGTATCCGCCATCGGGCCTATTAAATCCATCAAAAATGTGATACAAAAATATTTCATAATAAATGATTTGCGATTTCCAAAGTAGCGATAAAGGCCGACCGACCGACCGACAGTCCCCGCCCACCATTTCCTTACAGCGGCAACAACAATAAAGTTTAATAACCCGAAAGGAATCCAAAGCGAGAGGAGGAGCAGAAGGAGAAGGTGGCAGGAGTGGGACAAAAACGGCAGAAGGGTGGAAGTGAAGTGTGGAGGAGAGGACGCAACGCGTGTATAATCAGCATCATCAGCGACATCAATTTGTTTGGCCGCACCCCACCCCACGGCCCAACGTTCCGGATATTACGTTCCCCCCACCCCCCGCTCTCTCCCACTCTCACTCTTTGGGCCACTAAGTGCCGTTAGACGAAGTGTAAATGACGTGTAAATGGGCAAAAGAAAGAAAAAATCCCCCACCCCCCCACAGCACACAGAGAGGGAAAGTATATTTTTGGCCCTGAAAATATATGTATGTATATTTTTGTTTTGTTATAAATATAATTTATGATTGAAATACACCAAAACTTTCTGTATATGTATGTGTATACGATGTACATAAATATGTAGGATATTAATTCTCTGGCGATTAACAATGGAACGACAACGAATGCGGTTGACTCCGTCGCGGACTCCTCTCAGACGATACTTGAAAAAGTTTGGAAAAAAAAGAACCCACACACAACTTTCGAACTCCAAAGGTGTGAGAACAGGGAGAGAGAAAGATGGAGAGGGGGGGGGGGGTGGTAGAACTTATTGAGAGAGAGAGAAAGACCTTTCTACAAATTTTTTCGAGTTGGTTTAAACTTTTGGGGGGCTTTTAATTTTCATAAATCAAAATGCGCTTTTCAATTGCTTTTCCTTTTGTGTAAAACAGAGAGAGAGAGAGAGAGGGAGTGAGTGAGGAGAGGGGAGGTCCTCCAAGAGTAAGAGTCTCCACTGTAATAGACCAGGGGAGAGCAGAGCAGCGGAATAGGGTATACGGATTGGCTTGGAAATCTCTTGCAGCAGGAGAAGTCTCCCTGTCAGCGGAGGGGACTTTCGGCAACGGAATAGGTGACTATTTTTTTCATAATTAAATCATAAATTTTATGTGAAAAATGAAAAATTATAAGAGAGCATGAAAAAGGTGGAAGAAAGAAGGCAAGAGACGAGAAAGAAGTGGAAAGGAAAATCTCTGACTATTTTCTTGGAATTCTTTTAAATAATTTATTAAGCAATTTATTTCCCATTTAGATGAAGGAATATTCATTGCAATGGAAAGCTCTGTGAGGCATGAAAGTGCTCCTTGCTCCTTTCAACTATTCTCCAATTAAGTGGAGCTCCCTACCGCCCCCCTCCTACCCATTTTCCACTGCAATTTCCACAGCAATTCCCTGCCGTTGCTACTTGATTTGATTTGATTTATGCCACGCCGTTGTATGCAACAGCTAATGCAGCTTTGCAAATGCCTTAATATTTATGGAAAACATTACCACCGCTGCCACATATCCTTTCCACTCAGCAGATCCCTGCAGCACGATGGTAGCTGCCACACCCACACCCCCCACACCCACACACAACACAACACACTCCTTTCTCGAATCGTTTTATGCTCTTTTAATTTTGCCCAACCCCCCAGTGGCGTTCCTTCGAAAGCGTTCAAGAGGCATCAGACATTGGGCTTTCCAGCGGAATAGGCAAAGGCCCATCCAACTATAAGGAATATTCCCGATCCAACAACTAAAAGGTCTTTCTCACACAGTGATCATTCGATTGCTCTATTACAGTGTGACTTCTCCTCCCTGAGAAGATTTCCACATTCATTTTCGGTTCTTCCATCGATTTTCGAGGGTATCCAACGAAAGACTCTCTCTCCATTTGCTTCGTTGTTTTCTGGTCTGGTCTGGTCTCGGTTTCTGTTTCTCTTTTCCTTTCCTTCTAGCGTGGCTGCACCTCCTGCTAGACGTGCTGCTGCTGCTGCTACTGGCGGTGTGTGTTTTCCTATGGATGGGTGGTGGGAGGCTCTGTCTCAAGGGCGCCACAAAAACCGCGACACACGAGACGAACCCCCTCCTCCTGTTCGCTCGTCAGCATGATGCGAGGGGCTGGGGTGGTGGGAGGGGGGCACAGACTGCGGTTCAGCTTTCGTATTGCAATAACAAAAATTTCAGAGCAAAAATCAAAAAGTTTCACTAGTGAAATTTCGCACAAGTTTTCCCAGATTTACGGCTTCAGGATAAACCTAAGGGGGTGGTGCTGCTGGTGGTGGGTGGGCGGTATGGGGATAACTAAAGGAGTTTCTTCATGAAATTAGCTATCCATAAATTTTAGAATTTAGAATTTCATTCGCCGTTTGCTAGTAGGGACTTGCCATTGCTCTGTTCACCGCCTGGCCCCACTTTGCGCGTCTGTCGTCTGTCGCTGGCACCGGCATCACTCCACACACACACACACACACACACACGAACCCATGAGGATCTGAGGGCTAACCTTGAAATGTTCGCTCTCTCTCCCTGCGGCCTTCTCTGCGTCTCTCCTCGCATCTTCCTGTGTCGCCCTTTGTCATCCTCTGTCTGTGTCTTCTCCTCTGTCTAACTCTCATGGCTGCTGCCAAACAGCAGCAGTATAAACGGATGTGACAATTGAATTGGCGGCAGTGCCCCTCTAACTGTAACTGCAACTGCAACTGTAACCCTGGCAGCGCTTTGGCTTTAGCTTTTAGCTTTAGCCTTTGATGGCAGCTGCAACATCTCCTGATTCCTGCTGCTGCTGCTGCTTCTGCTGCAGCTCCTGTTTCTGTTTCTCCTTTTGATTTCTGAACCTCTTTCTCTCGCTCTCTCTCTCTCCCTCTCTCCCTGTACGGCTCGACTTTCGCAGCAGCGGAATATGTCATGTCAACTTTGGTTTGGACGACAACTCTGGCAGCTTAAGCGAGAGTACAGTCCCGTCCCGTTCTGTCCCGTCACCCGTTCCGCTTTTCAATCCAATTCATTTCAATCGAAACCAATTCGAGTCCCCATCAGCCCCTCTCTCTCCCTGCAGCCATCGTTTGCTTATGGTTTCAATTTTGATTCGTTTACAGATTTTTACACTTGCAAAAAATTACCAAAATATTCATACAAATTTTGTGGAAAGTTCAAGAGAATTTGGTCAAATTTTAGTGCCACGAAAAGGGAAATTCATAAGTTTAGATAATTTATATAAATATAAATTTATATTTATATATTGTATATTTTATTTATTTATATTTAATTTTATATTTTATTTATTTATATTTTTTAGAGTGTAGAAAACAACGTCCCAGTCAAAGCAGGCGGGTGGAGGGGTGGGTAGATAGGAGCCCCTGATAGGAGTGCAAGTGCGAGTACGAGAGTACGGAGTAGCAGTTACAGTTACAGTTACAGTTTGAGTCAGCTCTGACGGACAGACAGATGGACAGACAGACAGTAGATAGCTAGTTATTGGAAGGATGGGACAGCCGTATGCATGGCATGGACGAGGGAGAGAGATAGCCAGTGCGAGAGAATCTGTCGATAGTTTTCGCATTAGAAATGAAATTGGAAGCCACTTGGTTGGGATTGGTGAGAAGGGCGGGCAGTGGGGGGTGGCGGCTTGTGTGTGTAAGCTGCTCAGATAACATTAGGATTTCTGCTTTGTTTGAGCGGTGGGTGTATTTTTCACAAATATTTACAAAGTGTAAGGCACTTCTCAACATTTAGATACACGCCCCTCTAATCTCCTCTCCACCCCTCCGGATTCAGCAGCATTTTCATTCCCCGCCAATGTTCCCACCATCGAAAAGGGGAAACTCTTCTAACCAAATTGATTTGCAAGGCCACTCGATGACCTCTCCACACAACCTCCGTCCCAAATGCACAAAAATCTCTAGTCAATTGTTAAATGAAAAGTCAAGCGTCAAATCATTCAAACAATTTTCATTTTTATGCGCTGTTTCTTTCTTTTATCAAATATTTAAATATAATCCAGAGGTCAAGACGGAAATCGAGTGGGAAATCGAGTGAGAGCGACAGGCAGGGAGAGGGGCTGAAAAATTGAAAGCAAATAGTTTTCAGATAAACAAACAAAAGTGCTTTCCTGTCCGGTCCTGTCCGGTCCTGTCGTATCCTATCCTGTCAGCAAAAGGATATTTGAAAAGCTTGTGAAATTTCTGTCTGGCCAAATGAAGGCACAAATGCAATGCAACAAAAGTTGTGCGCATTTGTCTGCGGGGCTTCCTTTCCACCATTTCTGACAGGCATTTAATTGTTAGATTTCGATGGTGATTGATGACTTGGATGGTTGGCGCAGATACCATCAGAGCAGGCAAGCCAGATGAACTAGAGGATGCTCTCTTTTTCGTTCCGCTGTCACAATTATCTTAGAAACAGCTTCAAAAGAGAGACCTGCCGCCGCAAAGGCTTTACATAAATTACTGAATTAATATACGTATAGCATGTACAAACTCATTTAGAAATATCTTGTATATAGATACAAAAAAAGGCTATTTTATAAAGTGATCTCTCGCATATACATATATATTATATATATTTTTTTTTGTATTTTCGCAGAATAAAAATTTAATTAAAGATCTCTACAGATCTCTACCCTTCCAAGAGAAAATATCAACACTTTTAAAGCCTCTCAAAGCACTCATTAAATGATGATGTTATGCGCAATTTTTAAATTCATTTCCCATTCATAATTCTAATGCGTAACAAATTCTATAGAATTCTCAGGGGTACAAAATCCCACAAATACTCGTATTATTAGGCTTTTTGCGTTTTAACGTTCTCGAAAATCTTTTTATAATTATACGAATCGCACATCAATCATATATAATGTATGGATCCTATTCGCTCGATTCTCCCTCTGTTGAAGGTCTGACATACAAACGTTTGACAAAATATATATAAAAATCTATACAAAAACGAGCGGAAAACGTACACTAGAGATAGAGAGAGTGGAAGAGAGAGAGGTGCTGTTGCGTTGAGGCGACTGTTGATAATAGATAACCTTTAGGGTCGGAGCAGCAGTCGCAGTCCACTATCTGTTCGTACAAATAAATATGTAGATGTGCGAGTGTTCTACGAGTAGTTTGGTCCGGTTGCCTTTGTCTGTGATTCGCCACTGTTCCTTCTGTATCTTGCCACACACAGCTTGCGGCTTCTTAACCAATCTACACGTAATCCAATTGTGCCTTCATCTGCCCTCCGTCCAGCCAGAAGCACTTCAACAATTGTTTTTGATTATTTAATTTGCCAGACTTTTGCTTTGGCTTTGGCTTTGCCTTTGATTTAGTTTCAGTTTCGTTTTGTTTCACAGTCTGACAGTTTCTCATTTCCAAAAAAGAAAAAAAATAAGGGGGATACAGGGCAGTCCTTGAGCAGCAGACCACAAGATTTGTCTCTGTCTCTCTAGCTCTCTCTCCCTCTCTCTCTCTCTCTCTCTCCTAGATCCTTTCTTTCTTGCCAAGGATTTCCTTTTCGGTTCACAGATTTTCCCCAGTCCCCATCCGAGCCGCAGTTCTTCTACTTTTTGCTTATGATTTAGTCCCTGCCGCAGTTCTGGGTAGGACCTTGAAAATATTGTCAGGCGCATTGTTACCAAAATGTTGTTTTTGGCCCCAAAAAGACCGCAACACAACAAATGCCACGGCTGTTGCCACACTGCCGCACCGCCGCACCGCCATGATGCCACAATGCTACACTGCTACACTGCCCCCCACACTGGGGAACACAACACACAAGTGTCGTGGCTGGAATGAAAATGGATGCTGGGTATACGCTACCAAAGATGGGGATATACTCGAATATATTTTGATTTTCTCAAACACACACAATATTTTATTTTCTGTTTCTTCTGCCTTATTTTCTAGTAATTTTTTCTTGTATATTTTCTCCCCCTTTTTGTCCAGAATTAGTTTGGTATTTTCACGTATTATTCTACTATTTTTGTGGTATAACTTGTAGTCATTTTCTGCGCTTATAATAGTGTTTTTTTTATCAATTCTAAAATATTTTATTTCCTTGCACTTTAAAAATGCATCAAAAATTTGAGATATTAAAATGGTCGGGTCGACTCATAAAGACGAGCATTTTCTGCTTGTCTTTTTTTTCTTCTTGTTTTTGGTCCAAACGTGCAACATGGCTTGCAACATTTCCACCTCAACCGTTGCACTGTCCCCTCCCCTGCATCTCCTTCAGCTCTCCGTTTACCACCCCTTTTGTGGCCTTTGTCTCTGTGCATTTGGCTTGACAGTCGTCGCAGTCACAGTCGCAGTCGCAGCAACCAAAAAGTGCGCTCCGAGCTTTTGTTTTTCGCCCCCAAATACCCTTTCCACTCGGGCCGGTGCGGGGGTTATGGAAATGTCTGCGTATAGAATTTTACAAAGTCCTGTTTGTCTTTGGAGATCTTTAATTTGATTTTTTTCTTCTACGCAGAGGAATAATTTGTTTGGCTTGCAGAAGGAAGCTTTGCATGGAGCTCTAAATGGATCTGCAAGGGTATCCTCAGAAGGTATCCTCCATTCCGCTCATGGTTTTGTCTCCTTTTTGTTCCTATTTGAGTTTTGCTTCTGTTGCTTCTTCTCTCTTCTCTGTCTTGTTGTTCGTTGTCGCTCTGCCGATTTCTCATGCATTTCTCCCTCCTTCTTTTCCTTTGTGGGCCTGTTTCTTTTCCCTTGACTTCTCTCCTGTCCGGGCCCTGACGGCGCTTCTGGGGCAACATTTTTTCCATATGTTGCATTATTTAAAATACGTTTAAACGCTGCCACCGAATCCCAAAGCTGAGGCGAATCTTTCAAGGGGGGAGGGGGTCGTCAAGGTCATCAGCCACAAATAAAACTTCACTTCAGAGACAATTATCTCTGTGTTTGCGTGGCATAACTTTCAATCGGAGCTAATTGTTTCGGAATCGCGGGGAAAAACTTTTCCCCGAAATGGGGTGGCTTCGGCTTTTCCTCCCCTTCGACGCATCGCATAAAAGTTGCAAATAATTTGCGTGGAGCGGAGCAGAGTCGAACTGAGTTATAATCGAAAATAAATTAGTTTCATTGGAAATTACTTATACGAGAGAATGCGGCAGCGGCGGCGGCGGCGGCAATGGAAAGTTTCTCTTTTGGCACAACATGGAACAAGTTTTCCGCCCTGTAGTTTTTCCCGCAGTCATTTTGCATAATAACGAAATAACGATATAATTTTTGAGGCAAAGCGGCAAAAGGATTTAATTGATTCTGATCGATGGAGCTAGTCGTTTCGGTCTTCGTTTAGTCGTTGAGCCAATCTCCATTTCAATTTCGAATTTCAATTTGAGTTTCAGTTTCAGCGCTGCAGCATGAAACATGCCACATGCAACAGCACAGATTCGCATTCATTCATTCAGGCTGGCTTTGACTTTGACTTTGACGGATTGCGGGGCTCGATAATTGCTGCAAATGGATGGAGCTGGCAGCCGAAGAATAGATTATTCTTTATTGTATTATTTTCATTTGTGAATTTCTAACTGAAAAAATGCATTTTAAATTTATTCCCAGTGCATAAGGAAAATCTTCCCGAAACTTTTCAATTCCAGATGTATTTTCTATCTGCTAAATTTATGGAAAAGGAAAAACATTTATTCTGTCTATCGCAGACCCTCAGACTTACTGCTAATCCGAGTTACAATGCCCCCTCCCTCCAATAAGTGCAACTTTTTTGGACTTTTGTTGCCCTTTTTCGAGAGGGTTGTACAACCACTTCAATAACCCACTTTTCCGGCCACTCGGGAACTCTATAATAACTCTATAAATTCCACAACTGAATGATTGCCCAAATGTCAAGGAAAAGTTTCAAGGGGAAATTCCCCCCATGGCAGGGGGAAAACAAAACAGCAAAAAAAAGAAAAACAAAAATTCCAGAAACCAAAAATGCAAAACTTTTTCCCCACTTTTTCCAGCCGCATTTCCCGCATCAAGCATTTTCCCCTGATTGATTTGTCAGCCGCCATGGCTCATGCCGCATGCCGCATGCCTCATGCCGCATGCCACATGCCAAACCACACACACGACGCGAGTGGGGAAGCCATAAGCACATTAGGCTCTCAAGATTTCCACATGAAATGCGGGCCACACAACAAAAGTCGCCTGCAAATTAATATGCAACGCGAAAAGGGAGGTCTGGGTCTGCCCCATCAGACTTCAGCCCCTTCCACGCTCCACGCCCCTATTCAAAGTTAGTTAGAATGACTAAATAGTAACACATACTGACCTGTGACCTACTCTCCATCCACGGGGGAGTGTGTTGCAAGACGAACGCAGTTGCAGGAACGGCGGCACGGCACACAGTACGTTGCGAGAACGGGAACGTTGCACAGCGGTGGGCGGTAAACGAAAACAAAAACAAAAACAAAACAACAAAAATACAATATAGAAAATTTTGTTATAGAAAAAATTGCACTTTATCGCCCCTGCGACGCCTGCAATGTTGTTCCGGAAAACTCTCAAAAAAAAAAATAAAACAAAAAGCGGATAGCATTGAAGGAAATTCTCAACAAGATTTTCCGGTAATTTACATTTGAAAATGTTGAAAGAAAATTCGAGTTTTTTAAGTGCAACAAATTTAGTTTACTTTTCAAATTTTGACTTTAAAAATCCGCGAATATTTCTACGCTTGGCGGCCGCTTTTCGAAAACCGATTCTGGAAGTTTTCTGGAACGTATCGTGGCACGGGGGCATATACATAAATACATATGTACATATGTACATGTATGCATGTATGTATGTACATATGTTGATGTATTTGTGGCTTGAGTTTTAGGGCTCGACCGCCGACCGCCGACGGACGACAGGACGACCGTACGGGGGCCGCACTGTTTGAAGTCTCCAAAAGTGGGAGGGAGGGAGGTAGAGAGAGAGACGGGGTCCTGCTCCATGGTCCTTGGAAGCCGGAACACGCGATGGTTGGAAGAACGGTAGGGATTCCATGGAGTAGTGCTCGAGAAGGAGCAGGGAATGGGGCTTAGATCTAGGGTTCTGTGGGTGTTGTCGGGGATTTTACTGGTGAGGGGGGGCGGGCTGACTTTTATTCTGACGGACTGTTGCGTGTTTTGGAGCCAACAACTGCGACGTACTCTCGTTGCTATTGTTGTTGTTGTTGTTGTTGTTGTTGCTGTTACGAGAGGGGTTTATGTATATATACTTTCTATTGTATTATATTTTATATGCTTTGACAAAGCCCCCAAGCCACTTAGACAAACTGCTTCAACTTTCAGCCGGCACTGACTGGCTCTCTGACTGGCTCTGCTCTCCTTCTCCATCTTCTTGTTGTTGCTGGTTATTATTGTTATTTAATGTTTATAGTTCGCCGAACAAGATGCGATGCCCCATATGCCTGGAGGGGTAGCTACATACACACATATGTAGATATGTATTTTTTTTTCCTTCTCCTAATCCACCTCCTCCCCCACTCGATTGAAGGCGTAAGAAAATACATTATAAGCCAATGATGTGGTACACTCGTATGTCCCGTATTACATTACCGTACACTTGGCACGACACAAGGGGAAATTCTCTCCCTCCTCCGCGCTCCATCATGGAGGAAATTGGAACACACTCAAAACAAAGAGCGAGCGAGCGGGCGAGCGGAGAAATCATTCATTCAAACAAAGGCGCAAAATGAGAAAACGAAATGGAAGTCTTTCGTTTCGCCGGCGGCTTCCTTATCGCCTCACGACGATTGATCCCCCAAAGGGCACAGTTATATGAGCGCTCGCACGTTGGTAGATTTATTGATTACAAATCAAAATGGGCGAGAAATTTCTATGATCATGAACGTTGGCATGATCTTCTCTCAGATTTTGTGCGTCTTTTATTGTCTGCTTTAAATTTGATAGCTGAACGATTCCTTGAAGAAATTGGGCATTCCCTATAGGCAGTATCACGAAACTTCCATTGAGTGCAAATGTCATAATATATTGCCCTTGAAAAGTTCCACAAAATTTCAGTGTCCAAAAGTTCAATGCCATTTTTTACACTCTTGAAATAAGCTTGAAATTGGCCATAAACTTGGCTACTCTTTGGATACATGTATTTCCCATCGCGACACACAAAAATTCATTGCACTTTATTGTTGATTTTTGTGCTGTGGGGAAAACATTTCAATTCCTGGCAATTGAAATCAATCAATGGAATCGTCAACAAATTGCCATTTGGAATCGAATCATTTGCTAATTAAAACCAGAGAGAGAGATAGAGGAAGAGAGAAATGACGATCTCACGACTAGTGTCGCGGCGATCGAGCGAGCACACACGTGATATACTATATAAGAAAGCGGCGACGGGGCAGATGATATATGTATGTAAATATTTTAATTGATCCCCAGAGGACAGCAGCAGCAGCAACAATAGCAAACGAGTATTACGCGAGTATTTCTTGATAATCTCAGGTTGGAATTCACTTTATTTTCTTGTTGTTTTGTTTTGTTTTAATCACTGTTTTTTTTGTTTTAGCTGCTAGATGATTTAATGGCACACACACACAGTAAAAAAAATTATAATTAACAATTCTTAAAAAATATCTAAAACGGAGAGTAAAAAATCCCAAATCATTAGCACTTTTGATTGTCTCGGTTTCTCGTTTCTCGTTTGTGTTTTGTAGTTTTTTGTTTGGAATCGCGCTTTGGAGTGAAATCACCGCAGTGGCCAGGCAGGCAGGCCGGAGAGCTCCGATTTACGTACGTTTAAAATTGCGTCAAAATCTGTTTTTGGGGCCGGGAACAAAGTCGCTCGAACAAGCTGTAGAAGTCGCCGAAAAAAAAATACACCTCCGACACCTTCGATGCTCCACTGTGGACTGCGAGGCGCCAAAGCGCCAAAAACCGGTCTCGTCTCGGTTGCCGCCAGTTGTTGTGCTTCGTGGCGCTCGTGTCTTTATTCGTGTTTCGCTGTCGCTGTCGCTGTCGTGCTCGTGTTCGGCCATCGGCCTTCGGGCCGCTGTTCGCTGCGCTCTGGCCTGCCCACCCAGCCACCCACCCCCCCGCCGACACTCCATCAGTGTTTTCAATGCCAAGCAAAAGCAGCTGTTCTCCAGCATGCATTTTGTTGCTGCTTCTCCTTCTCCGTCTGTGTCACCGTCGCAAGCAGCAGTAATGCATTCGCACACTCGCATACCCTGCAAATGCCAGTGCAGGGGGGGAACCTGGTGTTTACTGGAAACAATTTCATGGTCAAACTATTCGGAAACGTTCACTTTTTCCAATACTCAATATGATGCATTAATTGATCCCAAACGGTCACTCATTCTCTCACACTCTGGCGAACTTCGTACAGCCGTAGCAATAGACAAATGACTAGCAAAGCCACAGCAAAAGAGAGAAGAGAAGGGAAGATCTCTTCCACTGAGCAAAATTCCATAGGCAATTCTCTGGGTGCAAGAAGAGAAAGTTCGCATTCGAAATGCGCTCTCGGCTCATACGAAATTCGTAGAAGAATCTATCATGAAATTCGATGGGTTCTGCTCTCCTCTGTGGTTGCTTCATAAGCTCAAAGCACTCACCTGCCTACCCTGCACAGACATAACGGGTTTCACCACTGTATGGCAGGCAAAACGAATAACGGAACAGACGGAAACGACAGTGGGAATGGCGACATGAGTTTAATTGGGAATCATTAAGGAAAGCTGTGTGCGCCGAGTGCTCCGAGTGCGAGTGAGATGCCATCTCCTGTGATCCCCACACACACACACAGCTCAGGAACAAAAGATTTTTCTAATTCCTAATGAGTTATTCTGGCCATTACATGAGCAGAGAGCATCGTTATCAGTAGAGCAGACTGGACGCAGCTCCAGTTCCACTTGACTCCAGAGAGAGAGCGCATTAGAGAGTCGTCGTCGTCGTCGTCGTCTCCCTTCCTGCCTCCCATTCTCTCCAACTGTTTACTGTTTTTGTTGATACTGTTATTATGTGTTTGGGGGCCAAAGGGCATATTGGCTTAAGGGATAATATGTGTATGCCAGCTATGCCACAGATATATTTGTTTTACCCCCAAAACTATTTCATAAAGACTCTCGTGGCTGCACCTTTTTAATACATTTTGACACGAGAATTTGTGTCACATAATCCTAACATTTAGTGCTAAGAAACTGATGGATAGATCTGTGGAAAATTATCTGCATTGAACTTTCGTTCGACTAAAAGTATTCAGCCTTTTGGGTTGCGACATTTCTGGTTAGAAAATGTGACTCATGCGCGAAAGAGATCCCTAATCAATGATCTGCATTATTATAGTCTCTGGGAATGTGTTTTACTCTTATTCCTGCCTAGCGGAGGTACACCCCTAGTCGCCCCTCGCTGCTAGGATCTGCCATAGTCTTATGTGTATTTATTTTGCTGCTTTTTTATGTTTATTTCAAGTTCAACATGTGCCCCCGATCCCGATCCGGCACCGGACACTCGCTGCTTGTTTAATTTTAATCATACATACAGCAGACGAGACACGGCAGCGGCGGCAGCAGCAGCAGCACATGGAACGAACGAACACATTGTACTACTCGTATTGTTGTGGCTTTTTGTTACATTTTAATGTTATGCGGCCTTTGTTTCGTTTCAGTCGTTGTCTGTATTTTGGATGCACATGTACATATGTACATATATATGTATATGGTATGTATATATTATGATTATATTTCGTTGCTTCTTAGGCCCCTAATGTCCTGCTATGCTATATAGTACGCCTGGAATATCCCACTGTATCAGGAGAGATAACTGTCGCAGTAATGTAATGTAGTCCATTTGCGACAAATATGCGACCAAAAAGATAGAAAATGTTACTCGGACAATGGCTGAAAATTGTTCGCATATTCATGACCGAATTACCCAGATTTTTGGAGGGCGAGCACAGCCAGCCAGGCCAGGCCAGTCCCGCCCAGTCCAGTCCAGCCCAGCCAGCAACACTCTCATATGCCATGTGGAGGGCCCAGGCACAGGCACAGTCACAGGCACTGGACAACACGCCAGACCACCCAGTTTACCAGTTC
The DNA here is from genome assembly GCA_018150905.1 of Drosophila ambigua. Classification (NCBI taxonomy): domain Eukaryota; kingdom Metazoa; phylum Arthropoda; class Insecta; order Diptera; family Drosophilidae; genus Drosophila; species Drosophila ambigua. Next base: position 652,394 of record JAECWS010000151.1, on the reverse strand, counting down.
CAAGACCCATCTCCCCCTTAGTCGCCCCACCATCCTGCTCCTCCCCAGTCACCCATTTGTGTGGACAGAGCAAAACAAACAGAACCATTGGCACAAGGCACGCAAATCTCGGCTATGACCAAAATATTTGCCAAAGTTCGTTGGGAAGTCCTACAAAAAATGGCAGCCCTGCGAAAGAAGTAAAGAAAGAACTCCATTGGGGCCATAAAGACACGCGCAATACCCTACAGAAGAAATGGAGCAGAAATTAAGTTAATGTCGCGATCAATCCTTACCGAATCTCCACAGCAAAAGAAGAAACGATTTGGCCGAGGCACACTTGAAAGTTGCACAGATTCTTGGCCCCAATCTGCCTGTATGAAGCAGCCAATCGGCCACTTTTTTCTATCAATCAAAGGTCGGTATTCCACCCATAATAATTGCCAGTTGGAGCTCGTGACATGCTGCGTCACACGCGTGCAGTACATATACCCTTTCGAAGGGGTTATACAAAAGCAAAAAAAAAGTCAAAGCTATGCCAAGAAATCAAAGTGGCAGCCAGTGGCGGACAGGAGGGACTGGGCGGACATTGGACACAAAAGCAGGCCGGATATATTAGCCAAGACAGGCGGAGGGCAGGACAGGACAGGGCTGGGACAGGGACAGGGGGCAGGACAGCATCAGCATCATCGTTTCATTTCGCTGCCGCCTGCGTCAATGACAACAAATTCGTTGTAAGCTCGCTCTCGCCCTCTCTGCTCTGCTCTGCTCTGATCTGCCAGTTGGAAGCCCTTCCTTCCACTTATTTTGGGCCATTGCGGCGGGCGCATACATTTCGGCGCCCCACATATTTGGGTGGGCGCCCGCTATCGCATCATTGGCACAAAAGCGAAGGGCCGCCACGCCACTCGCCGACGATGTCATTGGCGATGGGCGACTAATATTTGCCAAGCGTAAAGTAATAAAATATTTCTTCGGTCAATAAATGCAATTGAATGTGAACAGAAAGGGCCGTGGGGCTCTCTGAATGGGCCGTCGAGAGGCTAGCAACAAATTAAACGAGAGACGAAAATGCGAGACAGAGAGAGAGACACAGAGGAGCACTCTACCGCCAAAGAAGCGCCACGAAACGACCGACAGAATGCCCTAAGAAATCAAAAAGGTGCAACAAATAGATCAAAATTATAGATAGGCTAGAGGCAGCCCCACTTGGATCAGTAATTGTTAATTTCTTAACAATTTTTATCATTTTAAAAATAGTATTAGTTATTGTTTTATTTGTATCAATTTATTTTCGATTAATTCTGTTCCTGCTGCTTGGCAGCCTCGATGAAAATTCTGCGTTCAATTGAACACGGAAAAAAAACACTCAAAGCGAGTGGAAGAGAAACCAAGGGCCATTCGTCTGAGCTTTAGAAATATCTATGTCTTCTTTCTTTGCTATTCAATCTTTTTGGATGTCCCACTCTCGTGTCATTTTAGTGCCCACTCCACTCTCGGCTGCTGCTGCTGCTCCTCCTCCTTCTCCTCCTTTGCTCACCCACTCGATATTCGGCAGCGTAAAAGCTTTTGTCATTTGTTTGCTTTAGAATGCAATAAAAATGTTATGCCAAAGGATAAATAAACACGCTGCTTGCATGTTGCCAAAAATCAACATGCAGCTGAAAGATATATATACATATGTATACATCTGTGTATATGTAGGGGAGAAAGCACAAGATGACCAGATGACTGTGAAAGCAGCGCTTGCAGGCGGATATTACGAGTACAGCACAAGAGTCAAACAGTCAACAGATAACAGATAACCCAATGGGAAATGCTACAGATGGAACCACTAAATGTTAGATATTCCATAAAGAGCAAGAGACAGATACCAGACGAACAACTACAGATGAGAAAAATATGTCAGAGATCGAGAGGAAATAGAAGAAGATCTGGGCATGTAGCTAGGTCTCAATATGTTACCCACGCAAGCGTTTCCTATGCCACGCTTCATGCAGCAGTGCACCTCGGTCACAGCTAGGGGCTTGAGGCGGAGCCTGTTCTGACTGAACACTCATAGATACACCCACTCGTAGCACTCGTTGTGTTTCCCCTCACAACACAAACAACAGCAACAACAACAAATACAAAAGACAAAAAATACTATGACCATACGTGACTGTGTTGGCAAGTTATTTTTAATATCGTGGAAGAACCACAAGATACAATTGTCCAGACCCTGGGAGGTGCTATGGATCGTCTTTTCGCCGGTGATGCTCTGCTTCATCGCTGTGGTCATGCGATGGATAATGGAGGTGGATATGCGGGTGGACAGTGTGTACGATCCGATCGACCTGGACCGCAGCTGGATGGAGCTGATGGACACACTGGCGGAGCGGCAGAAGATCGCCCAAGAGTACGGCAAGGAGAACAATCCGTTCATTCCAAAGCTGTTGCTCGGCTGGGCGCCCGAGGAGTTCAACATTTTCGATGAGACCATCACACAGAGCCTCAAGAAGCTGCAGCCACTGACGGCGCTCAGGTTCAAAGACTGCGACCAGCTGCGAAAAGAAGTGCGAAGTAAGTACCTCTTCGCTGGCATCTGTTTCGATGAGGGGCCCTTCGATACGGAATACGAGTTCGTTGAGGGCTTCCTGGCGCCCACGGACCTCATCCAGCCGGTGCTCAACTACTCGATTCTGTTCCCCAGCGAGCTGCGGATCATCAACGACAGCTTCATCAGCGCCAATTGGATGACCAACTACCTGGACGATCAGTCGGCCACAGTGCAGGAGCGTCTCGATCGGCCGTACTGCGGCGGCTATGTGGGCTACGTTCGCGAGGGCTTCATCCAGATGCAGAAGGTCATCAGTGAGACATTCCTGGCCATCGTTAGTCGCAGTACGCTGCCCGAAATCCAGCTGCGTCGCTTCCCCATCATCGGCCGCAGGCAGGATCCCCTGTTGCTCTACCTGGATCGGGGTCTGGCCCTGCTCTTCATCATTGGCTTCCTGTTTCCCTGCCAAATGTTAGTCCATGTAAGATTATCGATAAATATCGATTAACTCTAGCCTGGTACCATTTGCCATTACCATATACTTTTGCTCCTTTTCAGCAGGTGGTAACCGAGAAGCATTCACAGCTGCGTTTGTTCATGATCAACATGAATATTGGGAACACGATACACTTCATTTCGTGGTACTTCAAGGGTGTCTTCTATATGCTCTTTACCTCTCTGCTGATTACGCTGCTGTGCAAGGTAGGTGCAAGCTACTAATCGATAATTATCGATTATCGATAAATACATTTGTAGAATTATCGACTATCGATTTAATATCGAATTAAAATCTTATTAATTTTAACTTAAAATTGCAAATCGATTTTTAGATACACTGGAGGAATGACCACGGAGTCCTCACGGAGACCCCCTGGCATGTTCTACTGCTGATCCTCGTTTGCTACAATCTGGCGGGTAATGCGTTTGCCATGATGGTCTCCGCCTTCTTTAAGCACCCCTTGAACGCCGTCCATGTGCTGACTGTCCTGTGGATCGTCACGTACATGCCGTTCTTTGTGCTGTGGAACAATCCGGAGCAGAGGCTGCAGGCCCTGCGCTACATGTCCTATGCGTTGCCCAACTGTGTGCTGGCCAAAGTGATCGAGACGCTGGTGGAGCGGGAGCTGATCTTCCACAAGAAGTGGTCCGATCGCGGCTTCGAGCTGATCTTCTCCACCGAACCGATGAGTGTCAACAAGAGCGCGTGGGTGTTTGCGGCCGCAGCGCTGGTTTACTGCATCATTGGCCTCTACATGGACATGTGGAATGCCACCGAGATGGCCAACAAGCGAATGAAGCGGCCGACACGGGGCGGCAGCATGCCCGATGACTTTCAGAACGAGCGGCCCGAGAGCTTCACGCACCAGGGCACCACCATTGGCGTGAACTCCACGAAGATCTACGAGGTGGAGCCCTCGCATCGACGCTTCAAGCTGAAGATCAAGAAGCTGTGCAAGCGATTCGGGTCCAGCGATCATGCGGCTCTCAATCTGTTTACGTGGAACGTCTACGAGAACGAAGTGACCATCCTCATGGGCCACAATGGCAGCGGGAAGACGACGCTGCTGAGGATACTCGCCGGCCTGTTGGATCCCAATCGGGGATCGGTCATGATCTCCACGCATGACATTGAAACGGAGCGCATGGCCGCCTCCGCGGAGCTGGGTGTCGCCTTGAACAACGATCTCCTGCTGCTCGATCTGAGTGTCATCGATCACATCCACTTCGTGTGCCAGGTGCGCGGCATGCACGAGAAGAGCCAGATTGCGGCCCAGGCAAACTTCTACATGCAGGCCATGAAGATCACCCATCTGAAGAGCCGCAAGGTGGGGCAGCTCAGCGACCCAGAGCGGTGTCTCTTCAGTGTGTGCTGCGCCTTCCTGGGCGACTGCTCCATCGTCCTGATCGACGATATACACTCGGACCTGGACAAGCCCACACAGTCACTCATCTGGGGCCTCATCAACGAGGAGAAGTCGCGACGCACCATTATTTTAGTTACGAACTCCTCAACTCTGGCAGAGACAATGGCCGATCGTCTGGCGATCATGGCGAATGGCGAACTCAAGTGCACCGGCACAAGGACTTTTCTGAAGAATATGTACGGACACGGATATCGATTGGTTAGTTGGCACCGATCATCTCCCATCGATCTTTCCCACTCTCTCTTTCCCCCTCTCTCTCTGTGTTTGCAGACCTGCGTGAAGGGCAAGAACTGCAACGTGAATCAACTATACGCCATGCTGAGCGCATACATGCCGCACCTGACCATCGAGAGTGATATTGGGCTGAAGGTGACGTTTGTGCTGGAGAACAAGTACGAGGACATGTTCACATCCCTGTTGGATGAGCTCGAACAGAACATGGAGGAGTTCGATGTGGTGAGCTTTCGCATAAGGGACACCTCCATGGAGGAGATCTTTCTGCGCTTCGGCTGCGAGCAAAACGATCAGCCGGGCGGCGGGCAGATGATCAACAATCATAGCCTCGTCGTTGAGGATTACTATGCCGCGCTGGCGGCTGTCAAGCAAAAGGAAAAGATCACCGGCTGGCGGCTGTTCTTGCTGCAATTGAAGGCCCTCCTCTACAAGCGATGGATCGTGGCCCGGCGATCATGGATCATCAGGATCGTGGATGCATTGGTTCTCGCCATAGCCCTCTGTTGCACCTTTGCGGCCATTCTGATGTATGGAAAGAGCTTCTCGCTGCTGCCGCTGACATTCAACCTGACGGTGCTGCACAGCATCGAGGCGTTCGCGGAGACGCTCGCGCAGGGATCCAAGGAAGTGACCGGCATGCACGGCTACTACACGGAGCTGCTCTACTGGTATGACGGCCACGTGGATCTCCTCACCAAGGAAGTCGACGGCAAGTCGCATCTGCTGCATAACAGCGATTTTGCGCAGAATGTCAACTTCCGTTTCCTGTTTGGGGCGACGTTCAGCGACAAGCTGGTGACGGCTTGGTTCAACAACATACCACTGCACACGGCCCCATACAGCCTGAACGCGGTGCACAATGCGGTGGCCAGGTATCTGCTAGGTAACCCGCCCCTGTCTGTGTCTCTCTCTTAATGCCGTGATGTAATCCCCTCCGCAGACAAATCTTCGACGAGGAGGCCACCATGGATGTGAGCCTGTGGCCAGTGCCCTTTCACACGAACATCAATACCTTTGCCCAGTCGTCGCTCACCTTGGGCAGCCTTCTGGCCATCAACATCACGTTCGTGCTGAGCTTTGTGTGGCCCAGCATCACGATGTTTCTCGTCCGCGAGCGGGCCAGCACGCTGAAGAAGCAACAGTTTCTGGCTGGCGTCAGGCTGCACACCTTCTGGCTGGGCTACATCATCTTCGACTGTGTGCTGCTCCTGATTCTGGTGCTCTCAGTGCTCACCTGCGTGGCCATCTATCTGCATCCACATCATGATGTTCACCTTTACAGTGGGTACTCCAGCCCATTCCTTAGTCAGCCCAATTCCCCATTATTGTTGATTTTCTTGCAGTTTTCCTTACGCTGACACTTGTGCTTTTGGGCCTGGCCGTGATGCTGACCACCTATGTGGTATCGGAGCTGTTTGGTCATCCCCTGCATAGCTTTGTCACGATCTGCCTGTGGAACTCCCTGGGCATTATCATCTTCAATATTGTGGTATCGAACAACATGGAGAATCTGCCCGATTGGTTTCAGCTGCACATCCAATACACCTCCGCCGAAATGATCTACAAGCTGTTCATGATCAACGAGTACAGACTGTACTGCCAGGATCCAGATGTCCATTTCCTATCCACAAAGGTGCTGCGCTGCGAGAGTTTTCCCAATTGTTGCAGTTGAGTGCCAGACAGATGACAGATGCGTGATGCCTAGACTAATAGGTTTCCTCTCGTTGCAGTCAACTACCATTACTTTATGGAGGAGCATGGCATCGCCTTTGAGTTCTCAATGATGGTGCTGCACATTCTGCTGCTTTTATGCCTCCTCGAGGGCGCGGAGTTCTATACAGTGCTCGCCTTTGGCTTCTGCAGGCGCAAAATTCCCGAAGAGTGCCGCATTTCGGCGGACGCGACGCCCCGGCCCACGCTCAAGGATGCCACGGCTGTGGATGCCTCTGTGATCACGGAGCGGAATCACATTGCCCAAATGGAAGATGAGGATCGAAAGGAGTACTCCCTGATCATCCACAATCTGGGCAAGCGCCACAGAAAGCGCTACCTCATCGACCGATTGGATCTGCGCATAGGCAAGTGAGTGATATCGATACTTATCGATCGACAATGGTTCTATCGAAGCCTTTTGCTTTTGCTGAACCGCAGAACCGAATGCGTCTGCCTGAATGGCTACAACAGCTCGGGAAAGACGACCTTCCTGAGGCTCCTGCTGCAGGAAACGCGCGCCTCCTGTGGACGCATTTGGGTGCGGGGCTACTCGATGGCCCAGAAGCGCCTCCAGTGCTACCGCAGAATGGGCTACTGTCCGCAGAACGACAACCTGCCGGGCGAGTTCACGCCCATGGAACTGATGTACATCCAGGCCCAGCTGCAGGGCCATTACCGCCACGTGGTCAAGGAGGTGATCGAGGGCCTCATGCGGATGATGGGTCTCCAGAGCTGCTGCAATCTGCCCATTCAGTTTTGCACGACGGGCCAGTGGCGTCGCCTGCACTTCGCCCTGGCCATTCTCGGCTCACCGGCATTCATCTGCGTGGACGGGGTGCCGGCGGGCATCGATCCGGCGGGCAAGAGGACGATCTTCACCATCACCTCGTACATGATGGCGCGGGGCAGTAGCTTTCTGTTCACCAGCCTCCTGCCGCTGGACAGCGAGCGGCTGTGCCAGCGTACGCCCGTCCTCTACGACGGCCAGCTGTGGGCCATCGGTTCGTATGAGGAGCTGAGCGACAACTACAAGAACGGCTACCAGGTGGAGGTGCGCTTCAAGCGCAAGGCCAATCCGAATGTCAGTCTGACGCGCAGCACATGGAATCGCATCGGCCAGATACCCATGTCGCCGCACAAGAAGCTCTCCTCGTTCATGGAGCTCAAGTTCCCACGCGCCACGCTCCAGTGAGTGGGCCTTCCTTCTGCCTTTCCTTCCTTCTTTTCGTAATCCCCATTTTCCCTTTAGCGATGAACAGAGCGACTCAATGATCTTCCATATGCCACTGGAATCGACCAGCTTCTCGCAGATATTCCTCAGCCTGCGCAAGGATACGTTCGAACTGAATATCGAGGACTTTTTCGTTACCCGCAATATGGTCATTGGGCTGCATGTCTATCTGTTTGATCGCGGCAGCCGAAGGTACACCCCAACGTCCATTACGAACTCCACATAATTCCATCGACTACCTAAATATAAACGTACATATTTTTGGGGAAACACACGCGTATACCTTTCGTTTGGTTTCCATTTATCAGGCGGAAAAAGAATAAAATTAAATTAAAATATTATGAGCGAAATGAGGTTACAATTTCCCGGAGATTTTAATTTTATTCCAGCTTAGAATGGATAGAGAATAGTGATAGTGATTCTATCTATTCTTTACCTTCTCTACCTTCTCTACCTTTTATTATGCGTGTGACGCGTCGTGCAGCTGCACTCCTCGGTCGCGTTGGTGTCGCCGCTTGGCATCTTAGATCTTTCTGTTTCCCCAATTGAAAACCAAATACAAATTGGAATTTATAATTTATTTTTCCGTATATTACACATCTAACATTATCGCTCAGGTTCCACAGTAAAATGTAACTATTTACAGTTTGGGTTTAATGTTTAAACCCCCCCGAAATCGTAAGTACAAACACATCCATAATAAATATACATCCAAGTACATCGAGTTGACATTTTTAAAGCTAATATGGGTAAGTACCAATTCTGTTTGTGTACCTTAGAGAAGAATACTTTTGATGGCAGAACAAAATACAAAAAAAAAAAAAAAACAAAAAATAAAAAATGATAAAATGATATAAAATCTTTGGAACTTATCGTGCATTTGCAGGCAGATACGTTATACGTTATATAATATATATATATATGAATATAGATCTCTCTGGTTTCGTTTATGTTTAGGTGTGTAATTTCGCTAGTAGATCACAAGGTAACAAGGCATTCGTGTTGCATTATCTTTTGTCTGGTTTTTGTGTTAAGAGTCTTAGAAGCTATTTTGTGTATTCAGGCATCAGGTCACAGAAGATCCGATCCGATCCGATCAGATCCGATTCGTTTAGGTAGTTGCTTTCTCTCAATACTCATTATCTAGGAGGGATTTGCATAGTTTTCTCAATTTTGAGATGTGGCCTTGGCTGCATTATTTTTTTTTTTTTTTTTTTGAAGGTAGAACAAAAAACATTACATAGACACATTAACAATATGTATATCGATAGAAGATAGCAAATAGCAAATAGCAGTTAGCAAATATCAGATAGAAGTTAGCAGTTAGCAGTCAGTATAGAAGTTAGGTCTACTAGGCATGCGGAAGAGTTAGGCTGCTGTTTGGTTGGTGGGTGTCAAAACTAAGGGGGGAGGCGGGTATTAGATTGGGTTTAGCAACTACTACTAAAAGGGAACTACAACGAAAGATCGCGGGTCTAAAATGCCAGATGAAAACCGGAGCTCCTGCTCCTGTGCATTCGTGATGTATGAGAGACATGAGACATGAGTGAGTGTGTGTGTGTGTGTGGCATGCACGCCACTACGTGTTGTGATGATCGATGTCTGATGGGATGCGTTCAAAATATAAAAATGAAGCGCAAAAGTTGTAAAAGCCAAAGAGGAGGATTAGCAACAACTATTTATGTAGCGTGTTGGCTGCGCTCACTGTTGGGCACGCGTATCCTCGCGCTGGTACTTGGCAAACTCAAGGAATATCTCCTCCAATGTGGTCTGACTGACCGAATAATCTTCAACATTCAGGTCCTCACGATTTGTCTCCATCAGGCCAAATATACGCGACCATTTGACACCAGTCAATGGAATGTAGAATGTTAAAATGCCCTGATATTCCTCCCTACAAAACGAAACGAAAAGAAACGAAAAAGCATTAGAAAAATGTGTTTCGTTAGGCTTTCCCCTGAGATTGTCACTTACTGCAATATGGAATGTGGATATTCACGCTCCACAAACTCCTTCACTTCGTTGATGCTCTGCTGGGCAATCTGCTCGGGCACCGTCTGCTCATCGGCGTTCCTTGTGCCAGCTGTAAAGCTGCTGCTGTGTCGGATCTGCCGCAGTGCATCGACATTGCGTCGCACCTTGACCTTCAGTATGAGGCCCTTGGAGAACTTATTCTTCAGATGCTGTGTGCTGCCAATGCACTTGAACTCCCCATTGACCATGATGGCCAGACGCGTGCACAGCGCCTCGCACTCCTCCATGCTGTGCGAGGTGAGGACAATCGATTTGCCCGAGTCACGGATGCGACAGACCATGTTCCACAGCTGTCGTCGTGCGGCCGGATCCATGCCCGTTGTCGGCTCATCCAAATACACCACCGAGGGGCTGCCAATGACGGCTATGGCGGTGCTCAGCTTTCGCTTGTTGCCACCGCTGTAGGCGGCCGTTCGCTTGTCCATGTGCTTCATGAAGCCAAACGACTTGGCCAGATCCTCCGACAGCTGCTTGATCCGCCCATCCTGAACGCCCCGCAACAGACAGAAAATGCGCAGCACCTCGCGCCCCGTCAGATCGTCCAGCAGGGCGTCGAACTGCGGACAGTAGCCGATCATCTTGTAGATGCTATTCATGTCCGACTCCAGGCTCAGACCCTGCACATAGGCCGCACCCGAGCTGATGCGCTCGTCGCCCGTCATCATCTTGAAGGTGGTCGTCTTGCCAGCTCCATTAACGCCCAACAGGCCGAAGCATTCAACTCTGCAAAAGGGAGGCAAGGCATTCAGTAAGTATTACTTAGGCAAGACCAAGAAAACTTACTCCTGCACACAGAGCGACACTTGGTTGACGGCCAAAAAGTTGCCATAATATTTGGTCACACGGTCCAGTACCAGATTCTTGGTGGCCAATTCGTTGGCGCTCATGTTGAAAATGCGCTCGCGCTCCTGGGCCACATCGTCGTCCAGGTAGCCCTCCTCGGGCGGCGCGGGTGCTTTGCTGCGCAAACGAAGGCAACAATGTTAGGGAGAGGTCTGAGAGGTCTGAACGATTCTGTGCTTACGTTGCCACTTTGCGTATCTTGTAGATGAGCTCGCTGACGAGTCGGAATTCCAGGACAATGATGATGAGGAAAAACACAACGCCCGTTGTGGCCATGTAGACGGTCTCGGGCCCAACGCCCGGCTCTGCCCAGGCAAAGTATGCCTTCATATCTGTGGGCAAACAACTGGTTAAACGACACAGCATACAATTAATGAAGGGGCGGGACCTACTGCAGCATTTAGGTATCAGTTCGCAGAGAAGAATGGGTGGCAGGCCGACCTTTTCGCAGGCATTGCGCGTGGCCGTGTTGATGTACACCTTGTTGAGGCCCATGGCCAGCGAAAAGTGTGGAAAGATGCGGAACACCCAGCCCAGGACATCAGCCGTGTCCTTGGTATCGAAGAAATCCGAGGACATCACCACAACGACTATAAACAGGGCCATGCCGCAGAAGATATTGATGATGGAGACGCGTGCGAATCCGGTGGCGGGCTCCCTGAAGAACAGCGACATGATGTAGATGAATGGCAGCGCCGAGAAGCCGAAGAGCAGCAGCAGCAGGAAGTAACGGCCCAGCTCGCCGAACGATGAGAGACCCGCCTCTTGGAAGCACAGTATCGTGAGGATCACAATGAGGGCCGTGAATATGTAGGTGGCAAAGTCGCAGATGAACTGCGACAGCCAGAAGGTCCACACCTTGACGCCGCCGACGAACTGGAGCAGCTTGGCCCGCGACTCGCGCTCCTTGATCATGAACAGGATATAAATGGAGCTGACGAAGCACATGCAGAAGCACAAATTGGAGGCCAATTGTGTGCCCAGATTGTTGCCCATCGAGAGCTGTGTGAGCAGCGTGTCTGTGGTGTACGGCAGTGGGGCATTCGTCACCGATATGCTGATATTGGGATCGAGGGCCCTGCCAATGGCATTGTGCGCCAAATTGACGGTCAGTGGCGCCGTATGCAGCGGCTGATTGTTCAGCCAGGCCACAATGGCCGTCTCGTTGACGGTGGCCGCCGCCAGGTAGCGCGCATTGATCCGCACCTGTATCGTCTTGCCCAGCTCCAGGATGTAGTTGGTGAATGTGCTCTGTGCGGGCGTCTCCGCCAGCTCGTAGTCGCTGCCATGGGACTGGGCCAAGGCGGCATATTGCGTGGCTATGCGATCGCCCTGCGAGCCATTAACCAGACCCTGCCGCTCCAGCACCGTCACAGCCAGCGGGTACTGGGTGAGGGACATGGTGATGGGCTTCAGTTCCATGAAGGTGCCCTGCGTCTCGATGATCAGGATGGTGACGACCACAAAGAAAATGGGCATTATGTTCTGGATGAGCAGCAGCAGCTTGTTGCGCCACGTGTAGAGGACCTTCTTGAGCAGCATGGCCTTCCACTGGTTCGACAGAAGCTGCATGCCCTGGAGCAGGCGACGGTTCTCCGAGAAGATGCCATCGGCTGCAAACAGTTAATTGAGCTTATCATTTCGATTTCGGGTTCGAGTTCGAGTTCGATTGATTGACAGAATTCAATCACTGCTTACACTGTATGGACTCGTTGTCCTGGTGGTGGTGATGATGGTTGCCGTCCTCCTTGCCATAGCCAGTGCCGCCGTTCATTATTTCGCTGGCATCCTTGAGATTGCCGGCGCCATCCTTCTCGGCGCCGACCTTCATGAAGACCTCCTCCATGGAGGTGATGCCCACGCCATAGCCATTCAGGTGCAGCTCATCCGATTGCTCCTCCAGCTGGCCGAACATCTCCTCGAATTTCGAGGAGTAGCTATCCGGCAACTGGTACGACAATTCGGCGCCAATATCGCATTCGGGCTGCAGTCCCGGCACATACTTCTGCAGCAGGGCCGTCACCTCATTCGTCTCGCAGTTGTCGCGCTTCACGCAGATCTAAGCAAGGAGGAGGTTTGGGAAGGAATGGGGGATGAATATTAATGTGACAGGATATTAACAGGATATGTGATATATTTTACCAATCGATAGCCAGAGCCATATTTCTTCTTCAGAAAGAACGATGTGCCGTGGCACTTGAGCTCGCCATCGCACATGATGGCTATGCGATCGCCGAGCACATCCGCCTCGTCCATGAAGTGTGTCGTCAGCAGCAAGGTGCGGCCGATCTTCTCCTGCTGCAGCAGATCCCACAGCTGGCGGCGTGCAGACGGATCCATGCCCGAGCTGGGCTCATCGCAGAGCACCACCTTGGTGTCGCCGCACAGGGCACAGCAGACGGATAGCTTGCGCTTCATGCCGCCCGACAGCTTCGATGAGGCCACATCCGCCTTGTCCTCCAGCTCGATCATCTTCAGGTATTTGTTCACCTCGCGCTCGACGGCCTTGCCGCGCAGCCCCTTCATGCGGCTGAAGAAGCGAATGTGATTCGCGACGCTCATCTCATCGAAGAGGACATTGTGCTGCGGACAGATGCCGAGGGACATGCGTGCCCCCTCGATATTGGTGCGTATGTCGCTGCCATTCAGTATGGCCGTGCCACTGGTCGGCGGGAACATGCCCGTGAGCATCGATATCGTTGTTGTCTTGCCGGCGCCATTGTGTCCGAGCAGGACTGTGATCTCATCCTCGAACATGTTCATCGAGAGCCCCTTGACGACCATTTTGTCGGCGAATTTTTTCTTGAGATGCCGCATCTGCACACCGATGTGTTTGCCCTCCGGTTCCCGTTCGAATGCATTCGGATCGCGGTGATCCTCCAGCCCCCCATTCGCTGGCATATCTTCGACGCCCATGTACTCCCTTTCGCCGCACCAAAACTCAATGGTGAAGGGGAAGTTCCATGGCTTTGGCACACCAAAACTGCCCGGCATTATCTGCTCCACATACAGACAGATGGTCATGCAAATGAAGCAGGAGGCAAGCATCATCAGCATCACAGCGCCCACCGTCAGCGTATCGTCCACGGAGACGGGCGTAAAGAAATTGCTCCACTGGAGACCCTCGCCGGTGCCCTCGAAGCCAAGGATCAGCTTAATGCCAAAGCCCATGGCCGTGTTGGAGATCAAGCTCCAGCCGAGCTTGGTGCCCAAGCTGAGATCGTCGTACGTGTTTATGGTAAACGAGAACGGTATGTAGGCAATGAACCAGATCAGGCCAGTGACAGCCGCCGCCGTGCTCGCCTTGGAGAAGAATGTGGCCATCATGAAGCAGAAGCAGATGCTCGCAATGACGTAGATGATCAGGAAGAAGACCAGGGCGGTGAAATTGGCATGGGTGAGAACGGCCACGTCTTCGCTCCAGTTGATCTTCACGAGTATGGCGATGAGGATCGCCGAAATGGTCAGCATGATGAAGGACTTGACGAACCAGGCGGTCCAGTGCAGCCAATTGCTGAGGCCCATGATCTTCATCACCTCCTTGAGCTGCTTCTCCTTTTCGGCGGTGATGTACTGCAAGTGATTGAGAATGCCGTGAGAGGTGAGAGATTGAGAGAGTGAGAGAGTGAGGCCAGCAGCCACTTACCTTTGTGATGTACGTGCACGGATAGATGAAGCTCAGCAGGATGATCAGCGACATTATCGAGGACATGCCCTCCAGCAGGGGATCGGAGATGTAGGCCGGAAACGGATATCGCTGCATCACCACTTCCGGCAGGGTTACATTCTGCGCCAGATCCTCGGCCTTCTGCCGCAGATAGCTCATCGACAGGACGTGCTGCAGGGGCAGGAAGCCCTCGCGCAGATAGCCCACCGGTATGCCGCCATCGTTATCGCGCTCATTCCTCGGCCCCGTCAAATCAATGCTGGGAAAGAGGCGCATCGTCAGCCAGGTGTTGGCTATCGCTATCGTTGCGGTGCGCAGCTCCGATGGGAATCTCAGCGAGAAATGGAAGTCATCCGGCAGTTCAGTGATCCCCGACCAATCATCGCTGAATTGTATGCCCGCAAAGGCCCCCGCCGCCACCAGCTTCGCCTGCAAGGTGGCAGCATCCGCCGCAGAGTGATAATCCTTCAGCTGCAATATCCTGGAGGTCTCGTTCACGAGTTGGTCCAGCACGGGACTGTACGGTGAGTAGTACAGCTCAAAGTTGAAGTTGCTCAGGCTCGATGCCGTTTTACTACATGGATAGAAAAAGTCGAACAAGTGGATGCTTATTTATGGATTCTTTTCACAGGCGACACAGGGACACACACGATCTTTATTCTAGTATTGGTAGAGGATTAGTATTTTGCTTGAGAACATGTATGTATATTAGATGAGTTAGGGGAGGAGTTAGGGGGGGAGTTCAATTCAAAGGAACCCTTGGAACAATACTCGCAACTATTTTCATTAATTTACCTCCTTCGGTTGGGTGCAATCAGCTCTAGGAGTTTGCCAAAGTAGGACGAACTATGCAACGAATGTCTGGGGCGAAAACGAGAGACGAGAGATTTACACATTTACATTAGCACATGATATTTTATTGGTATTTTTGGATGTTTTTTTGGGAGGGAAATAAAGCACTGGAAACTATAGAAAGCATAGAAAATTCAAACTAAGGCGAATAAAGCGTAGAAAAGCTTAAACAAAAAGAATGCAAATCATAATAAAACATTTGGAAAAAGGAACGAAACTTAAAGAAGACATTAAGAAAGAAAATCATAAAGAACGTAAAAAAGGAGGGAAATGGAAAGAAAAGATATGGCAAAAAGATGGAAGTAATAGAAAATATATAGAAAATCAAAGGATGTAGCATATCGCATGCATATTAATTGAATTCAATAGCATACTAATGATATTAATAATAAAAATAATAATTATAATAATAATAATAATAATAATAAAAAAATTAATAATAATATTAATAATAATAATAATAATAATAATAATATACAATATCCCCTGAAATGTACACAAATCGATAAACATTAATATCAGCAAGCCATCGACATAAAATTAAATCGATAATCATAAATAGAAATCAATCAACTAAAAATCGATATCCGCATGGGCAAGCGATAAATAGCGATAATATAAAAGACAATCAAAAAACAAAAAAAACAATCGAAAAACATAAAAAGCAATCGCTAAAAATAACAACGATATCCAAAACGTCAATCGATAAAAGCAGGCAGGGATATGGAGAGCCATGGTCCTGGTACATACGATCATCGGATGTATCAGGAAGCATTGCAGAACATGGATGAGCGAACAGGCAGAACTCACCGCAGAAGATCCAGATTATCGAGCGTTTCGAATTCGTAATTCTTCACAGGCATCGGTTCGGTGTCGACCAGAGTGCGGACGAGGACCAGCAGCAGGGAGAAAATAGCTGGTAGCACCAGTTCGATGACCATCTGCCACTTGTGGCTCCATTGCAGCGTCCAGTTCTTCCACAGCAGAAGGACGAACTTGTCCCAGTTCGTGACCTTTGCCATCGTTGCTCGATTGGCTTTTGCCTCTCTCTCTCTTATTTTATGTTTGTTTTTTGTTTATCCCAGCATTAAAATCGTTTAAAATCGGTTGGGGCTCTATGGGGAAGAGAGGGAGAGAATGAGGAAATTTGTATGGAAAATACTCAGGAAAATGGAAATTCAAGCTCAAGTATCTCTCGAATGTCAAGAGACTCTGTCAATGTCAACATCAAACATGGATGGAATTATCTATTACCTAGTGCCATTATCTAATCGAAAGTCAACTTTTATTGCCCCAATCTCCACGCGATAAGGCGGCGCAATAAAACCAATGTAAATAAATCATTACTCGCGTTACAATTATTCTGCGGACAAATGTCCGAAATGTACCCACAGTTTTTGTACAAGGTTTTTACCCGCTTTAATCATTAGGCGTTTTTAATCGCAGTCGCACACAATGCACTCGGACCACAACAATTAGAAGTGAAGTGGAAACACGCGACAGATATTTACCGCGGAAGGGTATTGAAACGTCTGTTGAAGGGAATCATCCGGTCTGCTTATTGTGGATGGTTTCAATTTTAATCCCAATAAACAAACGTAATCTTTCGTTTATTTTAACAAAAGAAATTCTAGCGCCCAACAACCAATGCAATCTCTCTTTGTTCAGAGATCCCCCCACACACAAAAAAAAACTCTCAAGTTGCCAATAATTGGATGACGATAATGCCACTGTCGGAATCAGTCAAAGCGGCGCCGAGAGTTGTGGGAGAGGGAGTAAAGTCCGCGCACAGTGAGATTTGCCAACCAGTCAGACAGCCATTGAAGAAATTTGCTGATCTAAGAATGAATTGCATAAAAAAAAAACAACTGGAAAAACTGAAGCAAATGCACCGATAAGCCGAGCTGGCTGGGCTGGCTATTTATGATGTTTCGCTACGTCGGGCACACATTTACTTGTAGATTACCATGCGGGGACGCAGGCCCATGGGAAATATTCTAAATGAAATGGCTTTTCGCTTCAAAGTAAAACTATTTCGCTTAAGATAGCTACTGGAACTGATCTGGCAATTTATACACAAATATACGTATTGGATCCATTCACTTATGGGCACTTCGTGCAGCTATGCATTCGCGAATCTTATGCCGAATGGAAACCAAGAAAAGGACAAGCAATGTGCACACACAGAATAATGGAAGCACAAAAGGGCAGAGGGTACTCTAATCGATTAGCATTTAATGCATGGAAACCCCAAGGGTATGGCAATCCCCCGCCCACAAACACACGGAAGGGGTGGCAGTGATGTGGCGGGGGGGTAAATAAAAACACACGTATAACAGGAACAAACAGAGATAAACGGAGTGGGCATAAATCCAATAGGCGTCAGCCGCGAGCCGACAACTGGTCTCAGTTTCGGGGTTTCGGGAGATACAACATCTAATATTTGTGCGGATATGATATTCCATCAGGCCAGCGTAGGCGGAGGCGGAGGCGGGGCGGGGGTGGCACTTACCCTCAAGGCTTTCACTAGAACACAAAACACCAACAAAAAAAAAACCAAAAACGCACCAGAAAAAAAGTTAGCAACGCGACGCGAACAAAAAAGTATATCAAAAATGCACGAAAGGCGGCGGCGGAGGCGGAGGCGAGCGAGAGAGTGGTACGGCAGTACGGACAACTCGACCGTTTCGCTGGGCGGACTATTTAGAACTAAAGCCAAACCGAAAGGCAATCTCCATTTTTATCAATTGAACGGACAGAGAGCCGCCAGCCAGCAGGCCATAGAAAGCCAATAAAGCAAATAGATTCGTAGTTCGGTTTCGACCTGGCCACAAAGATGATAAGGCGCTGGAGTGCGAGTGCCAGTGCCAGTGCGAGTGCCAGTGCCAGTGCGAGTGCCATACAAGCAGACGACATGTGTCCCCAGTAATTATCGCACAGGGGTACACAATACCCCATCATAAAGGCCCAGTCCCCCCCACATTCCCTTCTTAATGTATTACTCATTCGAGTTCGATCCACAATACCCCCGCATGTTAATTATTGGCTTGCTTGAGTGCTACACCCGCCGATCCTTCGGTATTACTTGGTAAATTCTATTGGTAAATGATAAGACATTCCCACAGAGATATAGACAACGAGAGAGCGCTTCAATTACGAGCTATAGGGCCATGTCTGAGGCATGAATCATGCGGCCCAGACGCGTGGACACACTCTCTAGTATTTATTGGCGAGCTGAACTGCTATCTTTATCGATAGATCGGATCCACCAAGCTACAGCTACTATGATGATGATTCAGTTTTTGTGCATACATAAAACACTTCCAAATCTTTTGGAGTGGTCGATCGGTCGGTCTGTCGGTCTGTCCGTCTACTGTTGATAAGAACTTTCTTTCTTTCTTTGGAAGCAATGTTAATGATAACGCGATCCCAGACCAGAGATTATGCAGACTTTGAGAGCACCTGTTCTTGTGTGGGAGGGCTAATCGCAATGCAAAATTTCCACATTAATTGTGACATAGTCTTTTACGTATTGTTATAAGATGCAATAAAATTTATACGTATTTATTGATACGAATGGGAAGACGTTAAGTGGCCCTCATGTACTTAAACTGAACTCACACCTTTGGAACGTTTTTTTTTGTGATCACATGGTCAATGGGCTATAAATGCTTTCTATTAACTTTAAGAATTGTGTCGATACTTTATCGATAACATATCGATAATCAATCCACTATCAGCGAATTTATTAAATCAATAAATTATAATTTATAATTTTTGATAATTTTTTGCGAAATTATCGATAACCGTTCGATATTATATAGATAATCAGACGATAACTTATGGCAAGCTGGTCAATATCATATAGACACTCAATATTTAATGCATAGGTGATATATCAAACAAATATCAATAAAAATTCGATGAAATAAAACTGTGGCAAAGAACTAAAATATAAATAAATAAAAAAGAAATGGATTGCTGCAACACTGCCATAGATTTCTCAATGAGAAAAAGATGAAAAATGATAGAAAAAAGTTTGTATCCTTCGAGCCGGATTTGAACCAGCGACCTATGGATCTCTGTTTGCAAATTGCACCGCAACACCATCTACAGTCCACCGCTCTACCAACTGAGCTATCGAAGGGGCACATTCGGAGGCGTTCCAACGAGCGACACCTGGATGAACGACGGGGCACGGCAATTGAACTCTCGCGCTGGTAAAAAGTGAAAGGTAAGCGATAAGCCATATACTTTGGTTATAAATAATGCACGACCCGAGATGAATGGAATAAAATCAAATGAACGACGCATTGTCGACAGACTGTCAGAGAGGCCTTCGATAGCTCAGTTGGTAGAGCGGTGGACTGTAGATGGGAGTGTGTGTGGCACATGGCACATAAATATGTGGTGCCATAGGACAGAGATCCATAGGTCGCTGGTTCAAATCCGGCTCGAAGGATACGTATATATGTATGTATTTAGCATACATTTATTTTGCACTGGACACTGCACACTCGACACTGATATCGCTGGGAGTGTGGCCGGCCTTATGACTGAACTAATGATATGAGTATTCGCAGAACCCTTAAAGAAACGCCATCCACTCCCATGACGGGGTACATCTAACCCGATGACTAATATAACGCACATGGTGAATCATAAAGACAAGCAGTAATAATAAATACGAGTATATGTACCATAAATGTATGGGAATTACTCGCCCTCGCCTTCGCCTGACAGCTGACATGTGACACGAATAAAAGGCATAGCACCACAATATCTCAAAATGATTGGCCATTCTGGTGCATCTAAACTCTAGGGTATAACGACTAGATGATGTCCCGCAAAAAGGGGTGAAATGAGCTCCAAAGCTAGATTCGATTTGGATGATTTTTGGTAGTTGGTTGAACCACCTCTTTGAGTTGAAGCTTTAGCAGGTAACAGAATGAAAAAACTATGAAAAATCTTCCTCTGGTTTTTTTATAGACATAATATGGATTCGCGTTGAACTCTGAACACCAAGCGACATTGCAGTCCAAGCAACTCCTGCACATTCAGGTTATGCAGTTTGGGGACTAACCAAAACCCATGATACTGGAACGGACACGAGTGGCATACAACATCACGGGGCTTGCAGCTCTGCAGCTAGCAGCAGCACACACCACACCCCACACCATTTGTACCCGTGGATGGAATTTGATTGCGGTTTGGTCACATGGAAATAGCTTTCTAATATCTTCCTTCGCTCAATTCTAGTACCTGTACGTCTGCCTGCGTCTGCGTCCAATATTAACTCCATTAGATAATTCTCAATTATTTTGCACTCACCCCTTGGTGGACGTGGACCTGGGACCTGCGACGTGGGACGTTATAAATGGAATTGTAAGGCCCGAGTGGTGTTATTGCAGTGCCATATAACCGTGAAAACTCGCGCCGCTCGCTGGCAGCGTTACCCCAACTTGATTTTGTATCGCGATTGGTGCGATTGTGTGTGGGACATTTAATGATAACAATTTATTCCTAACGATGGCCTGTGGTCATCGGTGTCTGAGGCATTAGTGAATAATTGATTGACAAATAGTAGCAGTCGCTCTCTCTCCCACTCTCTCGCTTTCTGTAATCGCAATTAATTATTTATTTATTCTCTTATTGGTTGTGTGCATTCTGCTTCTGCTGCTGCTGCTGCTGCTGGTTCTGGTTCTCCTTGGCTGGGGCTGGCCATTACCTTTTGCAATGTCACTGTTAAAGTTGTTTAAACGTTTCTATTTCCAGTATCTACTCGCCTTTAAGCCTTTGAGCTTTAGATTTAATAGGAATTGACATTATCTAGGGAGAGATTTCACTGTCCATTCGATTAGAGAAACTTTCGTACTTTCTGATTGATGAATTGTTGGATGGATTGACGGATGCAACCGCCCACATGCATGACAAATGCGCATGCAACACACACGCCCCTTCGGGAGAATAATTGTGTGCGGTATACAGACAGAAAAATAATATATTTTTGTAATTTTTGGCGCACATCGCAGAAACTATTTAATGCATATGCACTTATATTTACATACAAGCATATGTATATATACTATATATGTATTTTATGCCCCTGTCCTGCCCTTGGCCAGCGAAACAGGTTGAGCATCCCCCTCGCCAATACACAAAAACTCTTTACCGGCAGAAAATACACACGCACGCACACATACACATATGCATACGCATGCAGTTTTGGTTCATCTCTTACAGTTATCCAGTTGCAATCCAATCCCGTTATCAGCCCGTCGTCATTGATGGCCCTAACGGCGAAAATTTTACGACATTCCATTCGCTAAAAAAAAGTTGATAGAGTAGTAGAGGGATGGATGGGTGTCGGTGTAGGACGATGATGAGGAGGGGAAGGGAGCTCTATTCTTAGTACTTTTGCACTCTGGTTATGGATTATTTTTTGTTGTTCACTCTTTCGCGCACAGCTGTTTCACACGCACACACAAACACTGACAAACAAACGCGAACACACACACAAACGGGGAGGCACGCGATCGAGCAGAAAAAAAGCGATTTTGTGTTTATTAAAATATTAGATTAAAAATTATTTATGAAGTACACATCTAACGCCAAAAACAGAACCACTGAACTCGCGGAGCTGGCCCCGGCAGAGTAATATAGAAGCAGAGGGATAAAAAACTACGCTCTGTTGCCGAATATGACGCGCGCGGGCAACACGAAGCAGTGGAGTAAAACGGAATAGAAAAAAAATAGCCATAGAGACATTACGTGAGCTGAGCTGTTTGTTCAGAATGAGACGGATGAGGAGAGAGAGGGCAACAGCAGTGAGACAGAGCAATCATTCTGGATGCTATCGTTTATCGAGTTGATGCTGCATTCAAATTCCAATTCAAAAATACCATCACACACACTGAATTTTAATTGTTGTTTTTTGAAATTAAATATTTATTAAACTTGTATATGCTTATGTGTGTTGTGGAAAGAGGGGACTGAGGCTGGCTCTCTGGCTGCATGGCGACCGTAGTCTGGCGGCAAGAGCACAGAGAGCGAGAGAGAGCATAGCAACGGAATTCAGTCTGGATTCTATCGTCAATCGATTGAGGCTGCATTCAAATTCCTATTCAAAAATGCCACCACACAAACAAGTTGATTTGTAATTTTTCGAAATGAAATATTTATTAAACTTGTAAATGAAAAAGGGGTGGTCGTAGGCGGGCTGGGGCTCTCTGGCCACATGGCTGTAGTAGGGCTGGTAGCAATTCCCAGCCACATAATTAATTATGCAGCCAGACACGTGCGTTCGCACGGAAAAATCGTTAATAATTGACAGCCGGTCAATGTCTAAGGACAATGGCTTCTAAAATATATATATATGTGTATAGGAGGTAGGAGGTATTTTGTATGTAAACTCAAGGATGGGAATGCTTTGATTTTGACCCAATTTTCCCACAGCTTAAAGTTCAAGTTTTGTGTGCGTGATTTGGGTTTTTGTTTGGTTATTTCTTGTGTTTGCCCTTGCCGGCATTATTGGAGAAGCGCTGCAATTGCCCGCTCGAGCCAATGCGACGCTTCAGCTCCGAACGCATCTCATGGACCTGCTCGACCACACTGTTGACATCCGCCTGATAAATGCAATAATCCTGGATATTCAGACGCATTTTGTTCTTCTCCAAGCTGCCATACAAATACGAATAGACAATATCGCCCACTGGCACATAGTATTTAAGCCAATGATTTGTATGGGATCTGTGTTGGGGGCATACAAAATAGGATTAAGCGTGGATATATATAGATAGATATATATACTTACACTAATTCCGATTTGTCATGCAAAAAGTTAACAAATCTGGCCAAGTTTTCCATATCTTTGCGCAAACTGTGGAAGGGACACATAAAAAAAGGGGAAATACAATAAACGGAAAAAGGTGTCGAGTTCTTACTGCTCCTGGGTTTCGGCCACAGTCTTGCCGTCTCGGATGAGTCGCACCTCCAAGTAGAAGCCCGTGCTGTACTTGAAGCGCAGATACTGCAGGCTGCCCAAGGACACCATCTCGGAGTCGTGCAGCAGTATAATGAAATCGCCGAGCTTCTTGCATTCGAGCTCATCGTTGGTGGCGAATATCACCGTCTTGCCGCAGTGCCGTATGTAGCGCAATATATTCCAGATCTCGTCGCGTGTGGTGCCCGGCAGCCCGCAGGTGGGCTCGTCCAGGACGAGCACCTTGTTGTGGGCCACCAGGGCGAGGGCCACATTCAGTTTGCGCAGCTTTTCGGCCGTAAGGCTGCCGCATTTGCGATGCATCCAGCCGGTCATGTTCAGCATGAGGCACAGATCGTGCATCTTTTCGCTGATCTTTGGCTCCGGCACGCCGCGTATCATGCACAGCAGACGGATGTGCTCGCGCGGCGTCAGCTCCATCAGCAGGCCCTGATGCTGCGGACAGTAGCCCATGTAGGTGCGTATCTTGTCGGTGTCCATCTTGAAGTCCAGTCCACGCACATAGATCTCGCCAAAGGCGAAGCCATCGATGCCCACCAGCTGGCGTATCAAGTGGCTCTTGCCCGAATTCCTGCGCCCATAGATCCCCATGCTCATGTACTTGTTGAGTGCAAACGAGACGGTGTTCACCCGCGTGCCCGTCACCGGCAGCTTGGCCTCCACTTGATCCACCAGAAACACAGACTGCTTGCACTTGGTCATATCGGATTCGGCTATCTTCAGCTTCACATCGGCCATATCGGCGTCGTCGAACGGATATGTGGCAGTGCGTAGATCGTGCAAGCTACGAAAACAGTCAAAGAAAAGGTTAAGCCGAAAGGACTGGGTGCCTGGGGCTTGGGGGCTCACTCTCTGGATGAATGGTACTTCTTCTCCCTGCGATGCAACTCAATCCAGAAGATCAGCAGGCCACCCAGCAGTCCCGACACCAGCATATGGATAATGGCCGGCATAATGCCCGGCGAACTCCAAGTGAAATACGTATGAGCTGCAAGGTACAGACGCGAGAGAGAGAGAGGGGGGAGAACAGAGTGAACCTGCTGCTGCCTCCTGCTACTTACATTCACAATTGGGCACAATCTCGCCCATATTCTCCATGGTGCAGGTGGGCGTCTTTTCGCACTTGTCCTTGCACAGCATCTCCTCCAGGCACTGTGTGTAAATATTGCTAATGCCGTCGAGCAGAGAGAAGCCCGGAAAGAGGCAGGCGCCATAGAAGAAAATTTCATTGCTATTGGCCACATCCCAATAGAATATATAGAGGACAATGCCGGTGAGGCCGTGCAGCAGTAGCGAGGCGAGAAACGCGCGTATGCGCGACGTGTTCACATAGAACGACAGCACATAGGTGTGGGTGAGGGCGGCAAAGCCATAGAGGCCCATCAGCACCAGTATGAGGAAATTCTCGTAGGAACCAAAGCCACCGATGCCCATCACGCCCATAATTACCACAATAATCACCGAATAGATGAGGTACGTGAACAGGTCCCAGAACAGATTGACGCCCCAATAGATGGGCATGCCCAGGCCGGCTATCACCTGCAGTATTCTCAGCTGATAGATATTCTCCTCGACAATGGGTATTATGAACACAGAGACGGCTAGCGGCAGGATGCAGCCCAATGCCAGGGGCGCATTCATGTGGGCAATCTTATTGTCGATCAGGTTGATCTTCATGCTCAGCTGTGTGGGCAGCGGATGGTTGCTGACCAAGGCGAAGTGTTCCTTGTCATCGGGATAGGCCAATCTGCAGAGCAGGCAGCAGGCAGAGCAGAACGATGACTCGCTGTCGCATTAATTTCTCATTGAGGCAACTTACTTGAGCATCGTATTGTGCAGCAGATTGAGCGTCATTGGTGCCGAATGGAGTATGTCCTGTGTGATGTAGCCATTCATTATCTGATCGCCATCCTGCTCGATGGCGCCCAAGCTCTGCAGTTCGTTGATTTTCTTCAGATCGTCGCGATAGCGACCCTTCTCGCACTTGAACGAGTTCGGTGTGAAGGAGCTCATCATGTGGCCCTGCCGCTTGTAGTGATGCGTCTTGCTCAGCGGTTGTATGTCCACATAGCCACAGCCCTTGATATCCGGCATGCTCTTGATATCCGCGGCGCTGGTGAAGCCAATCTTTATGATATTCGAACGCACCTCGGGCACGTCCAGCAGCACGGACAGCTTGGCAATGATGGCAATCAGAATGAAGCTGGTGAAGATCATGATAATGGGCCAGATGTTGGGTGCCGAGTGTATCATCTTCTTGTACAACATGGCGCGTATGCGCTGGCGTCTGAGCTGCTTCTGGGACACCACCTGATACTTGAAGGTTTGTGCTGCATGCAGGAGGATGGATTAGCGGAGGCGGACTGGCTAGACTGGGGTCTCTGGCGCTACTCACTGACATCCGGTATCATTTGCTTCTGCAAGCGAAACGACTTGACCAGCTTCATGTACGTGTCGGAGAGTTCGGTGCCCACAATGCGAAAGTAGTCGATGCCCAAGCGGTTCCGATCCGACTCCAGGTGCAGGCACAGCTTCTGCAGGCGCGGCCGATTCGATATGGGCAGCCGGTAGGTCAGCGTGTCGCCAATTTCGTTGTCCGGCTGGACGCGCGTCAGGAACTGATTGATGAAATCCGTAATGGGTTCGGCGGGCACATGCGGCTTCTTGGTCACCACCATGTCCAGCGTGCCAATGAACTTGGAGCGCAGGAAGAAGGGCGTGCCGCTGGCCTCCAGTACGCCCAGATTGAGTATGGCCACGCGATCGGCCACATGCTCCGCCTCGCCGACACTGTAGGTGGCCACCACAAAGGCGCGTGTCTCCTTCTCCTGGTTGACAATCGACCAAAAGCTCTGCGCCTCGCTGCCGGTCAGCTTCAGCGTGGGCTCCTCGAGGATCACGATCTGTGTGTTGCCGGCCAGGCAGCAGCAGAGGGACACCAGGCGGCAGCTGGCATAGCCCAGCTGGCCAATCTTTGTGTTGCGGCTCTCGATGTGCTGGTCGAGAATGGTCAGCCACTTGCGCTTCTCGATCTTGAAGCGATCCTCGTCGTCGCGCTGCAGCTTCAGCCGCACATGATACTCGATGGTCTGCTGGACGGTCAAGTGGCGACACAGTCCGTGCTCGTCGAAGCGGAAGTCGACCAGGCGGCGCGTCGTACCCTTCGGCGTGTAGCTGCTGCCCATCACCGAGACAGTTCCGCGCAGCGGGAACTTCAGGCCGGCGATCAGGCGCATGAGCGTCAGCTTGCCGGAGCCAATGTGGCCGAGTATGACCAGAATTTCGCCCCTGTACACACGCAACGAGATGTTCTTGA
Source organism: Drosophila ambigua (assembly GCA_018150905.1). Classification (NCBI taxonomy): domain Eukaryota; kingdom Metazoa; phylum Arthropoda; class Insecta; order Diptera; family Drosophilidae; genus Drosophila; species Drosophila ambigua. The sequence goes on along the minus strand of JAECWS010000151.1, from coordinate 626,059 downwards.
GTATCTTCTGCTCGGACTCGCGATGGGAGGTGCTCACGTGCTTCAGGCGCATCATCTCCTCACTGCCAGCGTCGACAAACTCAAAGTTATGCCAACTGGGCGATCGGCCCACGTACATGGAGCCGCCCTCCGATTTGGGTTTGTCCACGCGCGGCTTATTGCGCAGCACACGGCGACTTAGCAGGCGGCCGGGGGCGCGGCACTGCACCAGAATGAACGCCAGCAGATAGATGATCATGCAGCCCACTGCCGAGACAGCTAGAACGACAAAATCGTAGTATTTCAGGTCCTGGGGATAGTCAATGAGATGATGGAAGAGCTGCATGCAAAAGGTGAACTGCGTGTTGAAGAAGGACACCAATATAAAGGACACGTAGTAGCTGTGCACGTCCCAATAGCGATCCAGAATAATGCCAAATGCCGCATAGGTGAACAGCCACATGACCAGGCCAAAGAGCACGCCGTTTATGGGATTGGCAAACAGTTTGGCCACCACCATGGCGGTTAGTATCAGCTCAATGCAGTAGACTAATATGAAGAGTGTTGTGCCTCCTATGGCGGGAACCGTATTGTTGCCTTCTTCCAGTGCCCAAAAAATCTGTTTTAAAGGGAGAAACAGAACAACGGATTATTTAGGTGCTGGAAAGCGATGCCAAATAGCTACGATAGCTATCTATCGATTGTGGAGCGATGATTTCGGCTGCTGGGCCAGTGGGCAGCTGTTCTCGCCAGTGTTGCCAAGCAGCCAACTAACTATTGATAGTTGGATTTCAAAATGCACAATTGAAACGTACAATCAAAACACAAAGCGCCCCAAGTCCCGTCAGCATCAAACGCAGCATTAAAACCAAAAACAAACACGAGTACTGGGTGCAGAAAGAGAAGCCATAGTGCCACTGATGAACCATAACGCCATCCTCCAGCTGGCCGGCAAGGTTCTGTACGGATATGGGTTGGGAAAATAATTTATGTTCTCTTCGATGCGGCAGGGCGGCAGGGAGAAAGACAATACTCACCCTGATTATATTCAAGAAGGGTAGGAGAAAGATGAAATTGTATAGAAATTCGGGCATGCGGACCAGGGTCATCATGGAGCAGGGTGTATCGGCCGCCTTTAGTCGTATATTGAAGACCTCCACTTGGGGCTCTGTGTATTTGTTGGGATACAGCTGGGACAGTTGGTGGAACCATTGAAGGAATATGTGATGCTGCACTTGGAGGAAACCCTCGCGTATATAGAGATCCTGTTTCGTCTCCGAGTCCATGGCATTGTCGCGCTTCTCCCGAACGGCGCCCGAGCAGCGTGTCAGCCAGAGGCGATCCTCGGTGAGGAAGGGTTTTATCGTGCGAAATTCACTGGGGAAACGTATCGAAATGGAGAGGCTCTTGGGTATCGTAGTTTTCGGTGAATCATGGAAAACTATGCCGGCCAGGGTGGTGCGCTCATCGAACTGTTTCTGCATATCGGCCTCATCCTTGTAGCCCAGGATACCCACCAAGCCCAGCTGATCGGCGACGCCCTTGGTTAGCATTTCGGTGATTTCCGATTTGGGCGCGAACGCCAAATAGTATTTGATTTTATCCCGCTTCTTGCTGACCATATTCCTTTGTGGGTAGAGAGCAGTAGAAATATCAGTATACAGTGGCCTTACCCCCCGCTGGAGCCCAGATGGCTGGCTTTTAGCTTACGATAGAATGTCTATGTCGTCCAGCTTGTGCGAGACAACAATGTGTTCGCGATCGGTGTCGGCCCGTGGGAATAGCAGCTGCTTCGTGTGCGCTATGGGATTCCCCTGGATCAGTAACATGATAATCACCATGACAATGGCCTCGAACAGCATGCGACGCCATAGATTTTTCTCGATTTGAATGTAGCGCTTGAACAGCAGACCAAATCTTGCTGTCATATTGAAATTTAATGGGCCCCTCCAATGGGGGGTATCAACCAAAACTAGGTATTTGCACTGATTCTGTGTAGCTACTAGCTGCGTTTTGATTATTTCATTCTAAACAATACACAACGAACACGTTGTTCTCCACGCATATTTTGATTCATTCAACTTGCTTAGTTTGGGGGAAGGTATATTTTGCTATAATTCTGACGTCACATTTAGTCAACATTTACGTGTTGTGCTTTGGCCGTTTTTGTTTGAACCTTTTTATGTAAGCAATCCAATAAAAAGGACTTCTGAAAACTGGCCAATCTTGTAGAAATTATTAAAATTATGGCCAGCACTCACTCGACATTTTTCGTGGATCATATGTGTAATGATTAACCCAGAGATTACATTTTCAGCAGCTTGCAAAAGCCTGTCCTATGATCATATATTCTAGTATTGAAAAGCCTTCGTCTATGAGATAACCGGTGGTCTGTTTTATTAAATGTGCACCTTTATAAACAGCTGCCATGGGAAGGAACGATAGAAGAACCAGTACAAGTACAGATGACTTTTGGAGGTCGGAATGTTTTTACGGCGATTAAAGCTCAAAATATAATACACAAATATATTTAAAATTGTTCTCCTTCTGGCATGGCACTGTGGGGAAGGCCCTTCAGACCCTACTCATCAGGCGGCGCTCGAATGCAAGTGAGCCGATGGAGGTCAGGCGGCTCTCCCACGATGATGAACTAAAAGAGGATTGTGATAAGGCATCCGAAGTGTCTTCGTAGCTGCTGGACAAACTGGTGGTGGACGTGTCCTTCGGCAACTCCGAAATCTGTGAAGATGTGGAGCTTTGGAGATAGAACGATGACTGCACGCTCTCCGAGGCCGAGCAGATGGCGCGCTCCGGCTCATCCACACAGCGAGTGCAGACGTCGAGATTGGTTTGGACAGTTTGCAGCATACACATGTATTTTGAGTACTCCTCCCACGACACAAAGCATATTCGGTACGGTGGCGCATACAGGGCTGGTACTCGCAGCGCGTATCGACCACCCAGCGGCGAGAGTGAAGGAGCTTCATGCGGGTCCCTGCCAGCCTATCCTTCAGACAGTCCAGCTGCTTTAAAGTGGTTGTCAAAAGGCTGCTGTAGAACATGGCATCAGCCAGGATCTTCTTAAACTCGGGCAGCTTTGTGAAGACATCCAGGATATCTTCGAACGGACCGGCCTGCGTGCGATCCGGCACCGTGAGCTTCCTCAGCATGAGGATGGACATAAATCCAAAACGGATGCTCTTGAGGATCTTGCCAACGCTGCCATGACGCATGGGCCACTTGTAAATTAGCCAGCAGAGGGCACCATAAAAAACCTTACAATAAATAAAATGTGTATGAATGTTCGCAACAGAACTTCGCTAGATAAAAACTCACTTCATACTCGATACTATCATGATAGTCTCAAAACCATCGATAGTAGAGGCTAGTAGAAAAATATCGATACTATCGATAGTGCCCTCGATGGTTTGACACCTCTACTACCCACAACTAATGCCGAGTCATTTTAAGAAAAAAAGTGCATGTTATAAACAGAAAATTACAAGCAATATAAGACACTAGTGATCATCAAGCAACAAAGCAGCAGCATCAAAAATGACTGTGACCAATCGGGTAAGAAAATAAAACCGGACAATCGTTTTAATATGATTAAAAACCCACAAATATGTAGATGGAAATCGAGACGGCCTACCAGAAAGGCGAAGGCTTCCGCTCCTATTATATCCAAAAGATTGAGGAGTTGCAGCTGGTTGTGGCCGAAAAGAGCCAGAATCTGAGACGTTTGCAGGCCCAGCGAAACGAACTCAATGCCAAAGGTAAATGCTAGATGAATAACAAATGCAAACGAAACTCGAATCGAATTTTTCGTTTTTGCAGTTCGCATGCTGCGCGAGGAACTGCAACTGCTGCAGGAGCAGGGCAGCTATGTGGGCGAGGTGGTGAAGCCCATGGACAAGAAGAAGGTGCTGGTTAAGGTACATCCGGAGGGCAAGTTTGTTGTGGATCTGGACAAGAACATCGACATCAACGATGTGACGCCAAATTGTCGTGTGGCCCTGCGCAACGAGAGCTACACACTGCACAAGATTCTGCCCAACAAAGTGGACCCACTGGTCTCGCTGATGATGGTCGAGAAGGTGCCGGATTCCACCTACGAAATGGTCGGTGGCCTGGACAAGCAGATCAAGGAAATCAAAGAGGTTATCGAACTGCCCGTCAAGCATCCGGAGCTATTTGACGCTCTGGGCATTGCCCAGCCAAAGGGTGTGCTCCTCTACGGCCCACCCGGTACTGGCAAGACCCTGCTGGCCCGTGCCGTTGCCCATCACACCGAATGCACCTTCATTCGTGTCTCGGGCTCCGAGCTGGTTCAGAAGTTCATCGGTGAGGGATCGCGCATGGTGCGCGAGCTGTTCGTGATGGCCCGTGAGCATGCCCCATCCATCATCTTCATGGACGAAATCGACTCGATCGGCTCCTCCCGCATAGAGTCCGGCTCTGGCGGCGACTCCGAGGTGCAGCGCACCATGCTGGAGCTGCTCAATCAGCTGGACGGCTTCGAGGCCACCAAGAACATTAAAGTCATTATGGCAACCAATCGCATTGACATTCTGGATCCGGCCCTGCTGCGTCCCGGCCGCATCGACCGCAAGATTGAGTTCCCCCCACCAAATGAGGAGGCACGCCTGGACATTCTCAAGATTCACTCGCGCAAAATGAATCTGACGCGCGGCATCAATCTCCGCAAGATTGCCGAACTGATGCCCGGTGCCTCAGGAGCGGAGGTCAAGGGCGTGTGCACCGAGGCTGGCATGTACGCACTGCGCGAGCGTCGCGTCCACGTCACCCAGGAGGACTTTGAGATGGCCGTGGCCAAGGTGATGCAGAAGGACTCAGAGAAGAACATGTCCATCAAGAAGCTGTGGAAGTAGATCGATATCGTAAAAACTTTTCCCCTTCCCCTTCGCCATCCCCTTTTCTATTTCCTTTTTTTTGTCGTCATTAAAAATCAGCAATTAGTTTACATGGACATTTGGCTCCACATTTATTTGTTGTAATGAAAGACGGACTTGCTGGAACTAGCTGTGTGGGCGGTGATGGGTGACTTACTGGGCAGCCTGGCGCAGCTCCTCCTCGGCTTTAAGCATGTTGAAGATCTCCTCAGTGTCGGCCACATCGAAACAGGAATGGCCATCGTCGTCGTACAGATCCAGTCTGGCCTTCAGGTCCAGCAGAGTGCGCACCGCCTCGACATGGCCACAGCTGGCGGCATAGTGCAGCGGTGTCTGCATTTCGGCATCCAGCTGGTCCACATTGGCGCCCATCGACACCACCAGGTACTCGATGATGTCGACAGCATTCCGATCGGTGGCCCAGTGAATGAGCGCCATGCCATGCTCATCCTTCACGTCGGCTTCGCCCATCTTCATCTTCTTGCCCAGGGCCGACAGATTCTTCTCCTTGACTAGATCGAACAAGGTCTTCTTGTTGTCGGGCATCAGATCCTCCACTGGCGCCAATTCGATGGAGTGAACGGCCCAGCTATTGCCCTTTGACTTGCCGCCCTCTTCCTTCCACTTGGGATTGATCTGCTGCAGCTTTTCGATGTACGCCCGCTGTGCATCGACCTGAGACATGTCGCCCAGCGCCTTCCACGCGTTCCACTTGCTGCGCGCACGCATCTGTAGTATGTAGGGGCTTGCCTCCTTGCAGCACCCCTCGGCGGCTTGTTTGTAGTATGCGTAGAATTCCAGCAGATCGGAATCCTTAAATTGTTGCGATTGGCCACTCACGTAGTTGGTGGCCAGCTCAAAGGTGCTCTGCTGCTGCTCCTCCTCGTCAAATAGGTCCGAGTCCATGTCCATGATGATTATTGAATTTTTTCTTCTTTGTCTTCTTTGTTAAAGTTAGTTTTTTAGTTAGTTTTTTTTAGTTGTTGCTTTGCTTTGCTCTGTGATAACCTTATAGCTAGTGTTTAGTTGGGGCGAATGCGAATACGAATACGAATGGGGAAAAATGCTTTCAGCTTCGCCGCCTATTTGGTTGTCGCCGCCTACTCTCTATGACTTTTGTATATTGAGATGATGCCCCTCCAGTATGTGCTTTTGTTCGTTCTCGATTTTCTCTAGAGCTGTCAAACTGTTGAAACTGACAAAGCCGTACCCTTTCGAGCAGCCTGTCTTCTTGTCAAAGATGACGTTTGCCGATAGGACACGACCGAATTCCTTGAAATAGCCACGCAACTCCTGATGGCCCACTGTCCAGGGCAAGTTTCCCACGAATATGCGGTGAACCGATTTTCCAACTTTTGCTACTGCGGTGGCCATGTGTTCTATGTGTGCGAAAGGCAACAAATTATTCGATTTTTATTTCTAGTCGAGGTTGATGATCTTGGGGCCGAGCCGCCGCTCCTTACCAGCTCTGTGTTTCCGTTGCGTTCGTTGCGTAAATACTCGTCGCAACGCAATCTTTTGTAACTTGTTGTTGTAACAATAAATGACGGTGCGCGGCAGCTGCTCTGCTGTGAAAATAACCTCAAATTTCCGCGTTAACAGCACCCCAGCAAATTCGATACCCCAACCCTGGCCAGATACCCACAGCTAGGTCGTGAATTATGCTCTAGCGTTTCTTGCCAGTGAACTCGCAGTCAACTAGATATGTATTGTGTATATATATATAAGATTTATGTTGTATTTTATACAAAAAATTAAAGATTTCTGGAAGATTCCATTTCCATATCGTAAGGGCATAAAACTATCGGTGTCTGGCAAGAAAACTTTTATTTTGCGCCCCCAGCACATTCTTGTGGCCTAACAGCACTGTTACAGCCACAGTCACGGCGCTTTACAGCACAGAACTAAGTGCTCTCTGTTGCCAGTGGGCGCCAAATTTAAATTGATGAAACAAACATATTCCATTTTCCATATTCCATGGACGCTATATGTACCATCAATTATCAATTTTATCGTATGATGCATTCAACATCATGGCCTGCATGGAAATTCTTGATGAAATTTACACTCGAATTCGTGCATGGGAAAGGATGTTGTCCACAATCCCCGCCAACATATTCCAACAAATCTCTATCAGGCTTTGGCCCAACTCATGCAAATAAATCCCCGCCCATGGTACCACACTGCGCTTCATTTCAGGAGAAAAAAAACGACAAGGACATGTCAGTGAGTTTAATGCTTAATAATTCCAAAAAGGGTTTTAATAAACTTTTCAATGACGCTTATACGTAAAAACTTTCATATATTTACATATATATAACCACACAAACATCATTATCATCATATCATTTTGGATCCCCATAGATTTTCCTTATCCGCTTCAAGGATAAAAAAAAAAAAACAAAATATAATTTAATTAATGAAAAAATTCGTTAATGTGTCACAGCACCACCATTTTGTTGTTGTTGTTGTTGTTGATGATAATTTCAGAAGATTTTCTCTCTTACGTTTTCTGATCCTCATAGACTACTACACACTAGGGCTAGGTCTAGGTCTAGGGCTAGGGCTAGTTCTAGGGCTAGTTCTAGGCTAGATCCCACCTGCTACCAGAGGTGATGCAGATGCAGATTGCGCGACAGCACCGATCGCACATCGTTGGTGAAGCGCAGTGCGTCCAGCATGGGCAGCAGCGACAGCAGTGCCGTGTCCATGGGATCCGAGAACCAACTCTTGATGGGTATGGCATTGTTGGGGAAGCAGCGATACGCTCCCGGGGAATTGTCAATTATAAATATCTGCAATATATCAAATATAAAAAATCAGTAATCGCAATCGTAATCTCTGGACAGAAAGTTAATGTATTCCTTTTTACCCTATTCAAATCACTGCATATGGCAGACAAGTCTTTGGTATACGATCCATAATCGGGCGTACAGTGTTGTCTGTAGTAGCGCCTCCTCAGTATGTTCCTACCATTGTCTAGCTTGTCTGCAACAGCAGCTCCATATATCTCCATGCTGGCGGTGAATACCACAAGATCGTACCACTGTGAGACCTGTAAAGGGGATGATAGATAGAATTTTTCATTAGCATTATGAATGGGAGGATTCAATCAATTCAAAGGGCGTTTTGTCCACTCACCACATCCAAAAAGTAATCCACATGCGGCCGCTTGTGGACAAAGAAGCGTACTGGATTCCGATCGATGGTCACCTTCACGGTGAAGTCATGCGGTGTGCCCGGCTTCACTGTGTTCCTGGGCATCGCATTGTGATGTGAGTGTATCAGTGTTTCGTCCAGATCCAGGACCAGGGTCTTCCGCTGCACCAGACTGAGGCGATGCCGCGATACCGGTGACAGCGGGAACAGTTCATATTTAACCGGTTGATACTGGATAAACTATAGAAGTTAATCACAATCAACTCTGACTCGATAATCAAGTGTCGATAATTACAGTACTAGGAGTGAGAGAGGGATGGTGTGTGTGGGGGTGGGTGCAAGGGTGAGGCATGCCGAAGGTCAGTTCTTCTTGCAGCGTCATGATGAATCGTTTCCGATTGATAAGGCGAGCTGCGAGCGAGTGCAGTGCCCCACAAACAAATATTGATAAAGGGTTGGGGTGGGGTTGTAGTTGTGGTTATTGGGGTTGAGGAGTGTGGGTACACCTTAGCGATCCTTCACTGTGCACGGGCCAGCTCGTCTTATCAAGTTCCAGTGGCATTTATTGTACTTATTTCATGTGTAGGTCGATTGGGGATGGGGCATCGGGTTAGTGGGAATGAATTGGGGGTGTGGGGGCTTTAAACTACAGTTTTTTTCTGGTGGGGTGGTAATACTTACAGCTCGCACTTGGCGATTGAACATGAAACAAATGCATGTCCAGACTTTTGATAGCAGCAACAAAAGTGCATGGAATTTCATTTGCAGAAGGGAAATCATTTGGTAAGAAGGTTCCGTCCGGTAGCGTCTTCTTACCAAATTTCTATGTCTACCAATTTTTCTGAGTAGAATTTTGAATGAATGGGAAAATCAGTGCAATCGACCCGACCCGACCGATTATGATGGAGTTAAGCTTCGTTCTTTTGCATTTGTTGGGAGAGACGGACAGGAAAGAGAGCGAGAGATCGGTTCGGTGTGTTCTGTTCTTTTTTTGCTCTCTTTCTACCTTCTTGCGCCGGCTAATGACTTCGCGTTACTTTATATTTAATTTTTTTGTTGCTTATTTTTTGTGATAACACGCCGCTTTTTGATTTTTGTTGTTATGCTAAACACACACTAACGCACGACTGCCCGCACACGGCACACTCGAACGTACGCACACACGCGTGAAAAACACAGTAGTAGAAAATCGATAACTAGACTGCCGCCTGGTGTCGTTCCCCTCTCGCTCTCTTCCCACGGTTTGCTTTAATAGAAACAGAGTTTCCTTATTTTATTTTAGCGCGCTTTTTGTCGCCTCCTAATGATTGAGACTTCTATGTGTATTGCCTGGCTCAGATATAACGCTGATCTGGCCTATCTTCTGATTTGGATTGGATTGGCTTGGATGCTACACAACACAACACAACACAGCACAGCACAGTAGTGTACAGAAATCGGGAACCGAGATCAAAAAAATGTATCTCGAGAGTATCTATTGAGCAACGATTTTAAAGGATTTATTGCTTACATTTATTGCACTTTGATTTGATTTATTTGAACCTTTGCGAGATGTGGTTTTTCGGTTGGATAATCTCGCGGGCGCCGAGGGTTTCGTTTTCATAACTGTTTTGGGTTGCTCTTTAAATTATATAAATATAATATGTCAGGGTTTTTTTTTATTTATTTTTCAGCGTTTTTGTTTAATAAACTGTCACACCGATGCACACATACTTGCACGCGCGCACACACACACAGAGTTTGGCCAAAAGCCAGCCAACAAAATATAATTGTGAAAAAATAGTGTATGAGGAGGCCAGGCCCGCAAGACCGTGGAGGAGGAGTGGAGTGGAGTGCTATGCTATCGATAGGCCCCGTTTGTGTGATTGCCGGCTGCAAAATTGGTTGTTATCGTTGTTTAGCGTTTTTGATATATTTATCACATAAAGTTGCTACAATTTACGAATATCCTCAATTAAAAACTACAATACTAGCATTATGGTTATTTATTAATAGTGTGTAGTGTGGCCCTGAGCGAAGGCCTGCAAAATGATTTGTGCATCGTTGGCAGCACATGCGTACGGGAGCGCCATATTGATGGAGGCCATACACGAACAGATGCGCCCGTCATGCACTGGCAGACAATGAAATGCGATTTTCCACACCGCCCATCCGTTGGTGTGTCCCTCAACACATTTAGGCATTAATATTGGGATTTATAGTAGCAGAAAGTGGTACTTTTCCGATAGTTCATCTAGTTTTATTTTGAATACATTATATGCCTGGACTCCGTCATGCAACCCTGCGGCACACGGCATCAAACGCCGTCTGACCGTGTATGAATGACGGCGAACCGATTAATCGCGTCGAGCAGCCGCCTGGTGTAATCGTTTTAAGCGTCGTTCTGTGCAAATTGCAAAAAGTGTAAGAAAAAGAGGAAAATATGCAGACTTTGCACAAAACCATTTGAATGCCAATTGTGCTGACGTTCAATATACAGCAGACGAAAAGCCAAAGCCAAGGGACAGGTGCAAAGAGCTCGAGGATTTGAACAAATTATTTTCCGTGTCTCCTGCGTGCGTGTTTGTGTGTGTGTGTTAATGTGTGTTGCGGCGCGTGGGTGAGTGTGTGCGAGCGAGCGTGCCTGTGTGCGTGTGTGTGTGTAAAAAAAAGCCGCACACTGCAAAAAAGAGGAAAAATTTCCTTTTGCCCTTTTCTCGCATTTGGCAACCGAAGAACCGTGCAAAGGGGCGCCCCCCCACCCCCGTGGCGAACCGACGAATCGGTTTTATATATTTTTTTGCCCCAACCGGTTTAGAATAACCGCTAAAATTGTGGAAAAACAGGAGAAAACTCCCAAGCGGAAGAAGAAGACTGCAGCCAGTAAAATGTCTGCAGTTTACTCGCCGCAGCCGCCGCAGCAGCAGCAGCAACAGCAGCCGCCTCCCCCACCACAGCAGCAGCAACCGCCCCCCAATGCCATGTCCCTGCAGCAGCAGCAGCAGCAGCAACAACAACAGCAGCCACCCGGCGTCGGTGGTGGCGGCGGTGGCAGCGTCCTCGGCTCCCAGGGCGGGCTGCTGCCCATGGGGATGCAGCAGCAGCAGCGTATCACCGGTGTGCCGCCAATGGGAGTGCCCGGCTCCCCCGGCAGCATCATCACCGGTGTGGGTGGTGGCCCCGGCGGTGTCGGTGGATGCGGCAGCATGATGGGTGTGAACTCGCCATCGGCTCCACGCGGCGGTGGCGGTGGCGTCGGCGGTGGGCCGCCGCAGGTAAACTCAGCGCAGATCCAGAAGATGCTGGACGAGAACTGCGGCCTCATCCAAACGATCCAGGACTTCCAGAGCATGGGCAAGGCGCAGGAGTGCATGTCCTACCACGTGGCCCTGCACAGGAATCTGGTATATCTGGCCCAGCTGGCGGATCCTGCAATGAATATCTCCCAGATATTGCCGGTGAGTGCTGGAGACAATTGCAGGCGTGGGCCTGGGCCTGGGACAATCTTTTAACGCTCTCTGCCACACACAGCCGCCGCACATCCTGCAGACACAGGCGATGCAGCAGGGCAACCAGCAGACGCCGGGTGGTCCCACCGGTCCACACGGTATGCTGGGCGGCCTGCCCCCGCCACAACAACAACAGCCACAGCAGCCGGGCGGCCCCGGCCAGGGCCAGGCCCAGCAGGCGGGCGGGCCACCGCAAATGGGTGGCATGCAGCAGCATGGCAGCGAGCCCGGCCTCCAGATGACACCCTATGGCGCCCAGCAGCAGCAACAGCAGCAGCCGCCCCATCCCGGCATGCCACCCAATTCTCAGCAGCAATCTCAGCAGCAGCAGCAACAGCAGCAGGCAGCGGCCGCAGCGGCGGCGGCAGCAGCAGCAGCAGCAGCGGCAGCCGCTGGCCAGCAGGTGACGCAAGTGAGTCAGGCCGGTCCCCAGGTCCAGCAGCAGCAACAGCACCCCTCGGCGATCTACCGCAATGCCCAGGGCGGCGGACAGCCGGGTCAGGGCCCGGCACAGCAATCGATTATACCCAGTAAGTGTAAAGTATCCGCCGAGCCAGGGGGGAGCTCCAGTCAGCTCCAGCTGCATCCGCTGATCCTCACGTCCTCCTTCTCGCTTGCAGATCAGCAGCAGCGGCCCAACAATGGCCCACTCGCAGGACCCGGCCAGAACCAACAGCCGCCCCAGCAGCAGCAACAGCAGCCCCAGCAGGGCTCCCAGCAGCAGCCGCCCAACCAGCAGCAGCAGCCCCAGCAACAGCAGGGACCGCAGCAAGGCGGACCGGGCGTAGTGCCGCCACCACAGACCCCGTACCGCGTGAGCTACCAGCAGCAGCAGCAACAGCACGGCCACTATCCCGGATATCCGCCGCAAACGCAGCCCCAGTACCAGCCCCAGGGCGCCTATCCGTATGGCCCGCCGACGCAGGGCTATGGGCCACCGCCGCCAGGTCCACCGAATGCCGCGCAGGCTGGATACCACCATGGTGGAGCCGGGGCAGGAGCCGGAGGACATGGCGGCTATCAGCCAAACACTGGCGGACCGGGACAGCAGGCACCGCCACCGGGCGTCTATGCACCGCCGCCAGGCAGCCAGCAGGGCGTGCCGCCAGGACAGCAGCCACCGCCGCCGCCGGGACAGATGTACGGGCCACCGCCAGGAGCCGCAGGCGGACAGCAGGTGGGTGCGCCGGGCGGACCGCCGGGTCCACCGCAAAGCGTGAATCAGTATGGTCCGCCGCCGCCGCAGAACTCGACGGGTGGGCCGCCGCCCATGAGCTATGCCGGGTATCCCCCGAATCCCAATCAGTACGGTCAGGCAGGGGCAGGAGGAGCGCCCCCCGGCGGGGGCTACGGGCCACCACCTCCGCCCAACAGCAGCGGACAGTCGCCGTACCAGGCCTACCAGCAGCAACAGCAGCAGCAGGCGGTGGGTGCCGGAGGTGCACCGCCGGGCAGTAGCTATCCTGGAGGACCGCCAACGAGTGTGGTATCCGGAGGTCCGCCGCCTCCACCCGGTGGCTACAGCACAACGGCGCCCAGCCAGACGCCGCCACCGCAGGGACCCCAGCAGCAGCAGCAGCAGCCGGGCGGCGGGGGAGCGGGCTCCAATCCGAACGGGCCCAATGCCCAGCAGCAGTCGACGCCGCCGCCATCGGGAGGAGTGGGAGGAAATCCACAGCAGCAGCAGGTGCCTGGCGGCGGGGCAGGAGGGGCAGGCTCTCAGCAGCAGCAGCAGTACGCGCCTCCGCCGCCGCAACAGCAGCAGCAGCAGCAGGGGGGACCGGGTGGAGTGGTCGTCTCTGGGGTGGCACCGCTGCCCACACAGGTGCAACCCACATACTCGACGCCTGGCGGCGTCACAGGCTACGGGCCGCCGCAACCGCAGCAGCAGCAACAAGTGCCGGGAGGACCTCCTACCTCCCAGCAGCAGCAGCAGCAGCAGCCCCCACCGACCGGTGGTCCACCCAATCCCCAGGCCAGTGCCCAACAGCAGCAGCAGCAGCAACAGCAGCCGCCACCCAACGGTGCCACGCCGAATATGCCGCCCAATCAATATCAGCCGGCTCCGGGGGCTCCACAGCCGTACGGAGGTCCGCCGCCGCAGGCGTACGGACCACCACCACCGGGCAGTGCCTATCCCGGGCATGCGTACCATCAGCCACCGCAGGCAGGCGGTTATGCCCAGTATCCGCCCACGCAGGGCTACCAGAGCTACAGGCCGGCGGGCGCACAAATGCCGCCGCCCGGGGCACCCCAAGGACCGCCACCGACGGGGGCCTATGGCTACTACAGCAATCAGCCGCCACAATGAGGCTGAGCGGAAGCGGCGGCAGGAGGAAATCCACTCGAAAAAATGCTCATGATGAAATGGGATTCATGAAGGATATAGGGAAGGAGCTACCATCTCCGACACCCACACCCAAAATGAAGGCGATTCTTTTTGGATACAATCTAGAGTTTAAGCGGCAGATCGGGAGACAGTTATCTAAATAGATATATATATATATACATAGATATATATATATAAACGATACGATATATAATTCATTTTTAAGGACCTTCTCCTCCTGTCCTCCTTTGCTTCACACAAATCAAAATGGAAATGGAAACTCCCTGGAGAGTGTAACGAGAGAGAGAGAGAGAGTACGCAGAGAAAGAGACAGAGAGAGAGAGAGAGTCTTGGGCGGTCTTTTAGTTTTAAGCAAAGAAGATCTGTGAATCAACGGATCAACGCCCCCTCCCCTCTATATAGTAGTAGATGTGTTTTTTTACCATAAGAATTAGCTATTTAAACTAATTTTTTTTCGTGTCGTAGAAGTAGCCACACACATACAGAACAGATAGATAGATAGATCTATGGGCTCTATCCATTCATTCATATATTTAATTTTATTGTTTGATGATATTTTAAAGCGTTTTTATGTATGGGCGCCGCTCCTTCTCGTTTCCCCTTCCCCTTTTCATTGTTCTTTGCGCGTACTATAGGATAAGCAGCCCCCTACACCACAGCCCGTAAAATTACTATTTAAAGCAGAAATTATAAATAATACAATTAACTATATTTCACAATAATATACAAGAAACAAGAACAAACGAAAGGGAGAGACTTCCATTGATGGCCAGCCCAACACTAATGGCAGGCACTGAACGGACGGATTAAACGACATATTATGAAAACATTCAACAATCAAGCGCTAAGGAAAAGGAGCAAGCGAAAAAACCTAAAACTAAATGGAACTCTGGAAATATAGAAATTTTTTTATTTTTCTTTGTTTTATTTTTTTTGTAATTTTTTTTTTATAGTTAATGAATATATTGGAATACAGTGGACACTCCATAGGTGGACTTAAGACTCGTGTAAAGTTTGATAATAATTAGTGCGTCGGAGCATGGATCTGACATTGCATGCTTGAATTATATTAAAAAAATTATTCAATTAATGCATTTTATTGCCTAAACACAAACACACAAAAATGAGTTCCAAAATATACCTAGCATTTAGTATTAAAACAAAATATTTATTTAGCTAACAGAAGGGAAACAGCAAAAACAAACGACAAAGTTATTGTTATTTAAGAAGGAGAGAACATATTGATTTTAAGAGATTACGATTCTAGCTATAAGAATGTGATCCACTGAGATCAAGTGTCCACTGTAGTAGTCCTCTCCCGTGAACCCTTGAATAATGTACAATTAGAAGAAACAAATTCCATGTAGAACTCTCTTGCAAAGATCTTGTAATTTTGTGGAAATGCATAACCTATACCCCCCCGCATGAGAGATTCTGCACCGCTCACTCGTTTTGTGCGCCATCTCGTTCTGAAGCAGGTCGCCCGACCATTGCTGCTCTGCTCTAATCCGCTCGGAAATCTCGAATGATCCCCACAGACCCAGACCCCTCCTTCCATCCACAGACATCGAGAAAATATATAGAGATACGAGTATATCAAATAGCATTTAGAAATTTCTATTTTCAAAATGCAAAAAACAAAATAATAAAAAAATGGCAAAAAAAAAAGAAAAAAATCAATAAATTCAAAAATCGTTTTTAATTTATTTTATTACATAAATATTTTTTTTTAAGTCCTCCTTTAGGATAGGTAATGAAGAGGGGAGAAGTACATACATATACGAATATATTCTAGAAATTTATATTCTTTTTTTTACTAATTATGTTAAAAAAAAAAACAAACGTAAACCAAAACTACTAGAAATGAAATTAATCTCAGTGGCCTTAGAACTGAATGAAAAGAATTCCAACACTCTTTTCTATCACTCAAAACTGAGAAATATCCTTAGTTGTGCGTTCACTTTGTCAGCAGCCTGATCGGAAAAAATTCCGACAATTTCAATGGATTTGGATTTGTATTGCCCTGTGTATGGGCCTCCAACAGAGGCCCTGAAAGGATGTCTGAAGGATGTGATGGAGTCCGGCCAATATATCCTGCGCCACGACCTCATTCTGAAGGAAATTGCTCTGGGACGTGTGGCTATGGTGGTCATCGCCGCCAAGGCAGAGCCGGCGAACATGACGCAAATTCTCTTGGCCACAATAACTCATGGCACTGCAGTTAAGGTCTACCAGGGCACCGCCGAGGAGTTGGGCGAGGCCTGTGGCAAGCAGAATGTCAACTGCATAGCCATACTCAATAAAGCTCACATCAATGCAATACACAAGTTGGGACTTGTGCATTGAATTCCCATTGAAACCACAACATAAAGTACAAACATGAAAATACTTGTCAGTGATACACGCAATCTACCTGCAATCTCCTATTGAAATTGAACAAATATACACCAAACAAATATAAACCAAACATATATACAAAATATATTGGCAATGCATATTGATGTTTGTTACTGCCGTAAATAGATAATACAACCAAATATTCCTTGTGTTTTTGCGTTCACATCAGCGTCTGACATATGACGTGAAAAACGTCAAATTTTGTCTGTGTGTCGTATGTGCAGCTGTTCCCCGCAAGCCACCATCTTGAAGCATGCGCTAACCAGCACTTAGCCACTGAAGCCGTTATTCCATTACACCTTAAGTCGCACAGCTGATTCCTGTAATTAAGGTGGTTGTAAATGCACCAGCTACATGCTATATGGCTGCATGTGGCGTATCAAAACCACACACACATAACTAGAGCACGTGCAGCCGCCTGCATTATTTACAACCAGCGTTATGCCGTTATTCGAAGGCGCTCAATTCGCCAACAGCCAAAAGACAGCGTCGTTAGCCAACACTGGGGAAAACTTTCGCCGAAGCTCTTTCCACAATCCGCGATATATTTACATTTATAAGCGATCTGCATTTATTTAAACATGATTATAAATACTTCTTTGTTTTTTGGTTCTTTTAGAGTTTTGGAATAATGTCAATTTATCTCTCTTGAATGTTTTAGGTTTCTATTTTGGTGGAGCTTATCACGACCCCAGAGTTCAGTGCGCGTATTCCGTGTCCTCTTCATCCTCCGCTTTCCCCTCGTCGTCACAGTCGTTCCCATACCCATTCTGCTCGTCTAGCAGCAGGCATCCCGATGCTGCCAAACATGGGTCATCGGGGACTTCACCTTCCCCCTCCATTGGGAGCTCCTGGCCGCCACGACTAAAGAGCTTTTCCTTGAGCTTCTTGAGGAAGTTCCGGGGTGCCGATGTTTGGCGCACCACAACAATCAGCTTGGTGGCCACACTGTGGATGGGACCGAAGGCCAGGGCCACCACCGTGCAGGCCAAACAGATGACGTTGTAGGGCATGCTGAAGTCGGGCGTTGGCAGCGAGACGATCAGGGCTTCGGTGTGCAGGCCAAGCACATACGATGGACGGGTGGCGTTGAACGAGTGGGCAAACAGATGGCCCTCCAGCGGCAGGGCGGAGTAGTTGGTGCCCATCGGCAGAGCGCTGGAGACGAGAGCCGCATTGATGTAGTGGCCGTGATTGGCATCCGGCGGATACTCGAGCCACTTGAGCACCAGATAATCCACATCGATGGTAATGAGCGCCGAGCTCTGGCCGGGCAGCAGGAACCCGATCTCCAGGTGGGTGGGCAGCTCGCGCTGCTTACCGGGCGCATAGTGGAGCAGCTTGAAGGGCAGCGTCTCGCGGCCGTACTCGTGCCGGCCCAACGGGCGCTGACGGATGTTGAGCGTATGCAGATAGGCGTGCACATACCATGGGATGAGCTCCTGCACCATGATGGGCAGCGGCGAGTAGTGCGAGTTGGTCACCTCCGTTACGATGCGCCCGCGCTCCTGTCCCTGCCCCAATAGATAGCGATGGGCGTAGATTGGAGGCGGGGCGGGCTTCAGGCGGTTGCGTCTCACCTCACCCTTGGGCGCCAGCCAGGCGATGTTGAACAGCCGCTCGCCCTGGTCCTGGAACTGCTCCTGCATGTCGTACACCCCATAGAGCACCGTGTAGCCGCCCCGGGTGGTCGTCACCTCCGCGGGGGGAGGCGGCACTAGCTGGAAGCGTTCGCCCAGCTCGTTGCGCTGCACATAGATCCTGCTGGTGCTCGCCAGCTCACAGTAGCCGTTGAGGCCCATGCCGAAGAGGCGGCGCAGCGAAAAGTCGTTGCCGCTCTGCTCGAGCAGGCGGAGATCGTAGACGAGGTTCGCCGTTTGCGTCATCTCTAGGATGCAGTTGTCCTCGTCGTGGTCCTGGCACAGGGTGCGCACCTTCAGGCCCAGCGAATGGTACTTGGTGTTGTGCACATAGCCGGAGTTGAGCAGCGAGGCGAATCCCGAGGCACTGCCGCAGGGCAGCAGCTTCTTCCAGGGCGTCAGATTCTCCGTGCAGACAATTTCCCGCGGCAGCGAGGCGTAGCGCACGAACTTCTCCGGATTGGCGGGCATGAACTGGGGCCGCAGCAGATGCTTGGGCGATATGCTATTGGTGTTGTCCACAAAGTTGAGCGAGGCGCACAGTACGCCCGAGAAGACGTTCGCCAGCTGGCCCCACTGCTTGTCCACCTCCTGGTCGGTGAGATTGGGTCCCTTGAACCAGGCCCACATCTCGGCACCGCTGGTGGCCTCAACGATGGGATAGCCCCAGGTCTCGTAGCGCCACAGGCCCTGCGTGAGACCGATGTGCAGCTCCTTAACATCAAACTGCTGCAGCAGCTCGGCAATGACGCGGGGCGTCAGCTGTGTGTGGTAGACTAGTAGGGCCATGAGCATACGGAAGGTATAGATGCAGATTCTGTGGCTACTTACGGTTCTCCTTCTGGCCGTAGTGCCAGCGTGTGGTAAACTGGAAATAGGTGTTTACATGGTCGCCGGATAGGGGACGCACAACGAGCTCTTCATGGAAGTGCTCGTCTTTGGGGGTTGTCTGGGCCATCACAGTGGCAAGCAGGAGGGTGCCCACACACCATGACCAAGACATCTGAATTTGTATTATTTGCTATTAAAATTGCGGCAAATGGTAGAAATAAAATAGACACCGGGTGCAGGGTTGATTTGATCTGCAGAATTTCGTGCACCAATTACAGGGTTGCTTTGTCCAGTAATCGACACTGTAAATGCAAAAATGACCCCACAAAAACAAACATTTGTAAATGAAAATGCAGCTATGTATGGCTTTTTCTCGAGTATTTATTCACGCAATTAGGTTTGACATAACATGAGGTAGAATTAGATTTACCGATTCTGATCATATGTAGGCTGTAATAATACCAAATGCACACTACTAGTTGCCGGATATATTCATCTTTTTAAAATGACCGCCAAACTCCATTTAGCGCACAAAAAATACCGACGTCGAAAATCCAATGAAAATGAGTTCTGAAAACTAGCCAATCTTGTAAAAAATGTATTGATGAATTGTATAAAATTATTTGTTTGGGCAAACTAGCCAGTAATATTAAATCGAATATCAAAATCGAGGAATATTAACGCATCTTGTCGTACACATTCCTCGCTAGAGGTCTCTGTCAAATTTTACAAAAATATGTAGTTCATTTGTAGCAAGCGTGTAGTTAGAGTGTAGTTACCATGTAAGACATTGAATTTTCCACCAGATTGATTTTTGATTAAACCTTATTTATGAATAATTGTAATGAAAATGAGTACTTATGATTAGCAAATATATAAGAAAATGGATTAATTAATCGTAGAAAAATATATTTTCAGCGCTGAGAGTCTTAGCTTGCTAGTAATATTAAACGGAATATCAAAAACGAGAAATATCAACGTTGAATGTTTTGAAAAAAAAAATCGATACTATCGTTATAGCTCTAAGAATTATTAAAAAACCATTGAAACCTTTTAGGAACTTGTTCATTGTAAAAATTAGATGCCGCCTGCCGATTTGTTTACAAATGTGTCTTCTTATTTTATAGCAGCCAATACAAACATATTAAAAGCGCAACGACTGTAGCTCGATACTATCATGATAGTCTCAAAACCATCGATAGTAGAGGCTAGCAGAAAAATATCGATACCATCGATAGTGCCCTGGATGGTTTGACACCTCTACCAAAACCCAAAACCAAAAAAACAACAAAATCGGACGGTACGAGTCGCGGAAGACCGTTATCGTGTGTGCTCTGAAATTATTTTTGGTACAACTAAATTAACAATGAACGACGAGAAAAGAACCAAAAACGCAACAACCAAACATACACGATAATCAAAATCAATCAACACCCGTCAGTAATTATCGGAGAAACGCAGCGAATTGTATGCAAAATGTTTTGTAGGCAGCGTAAATGGATGGTGGAGGGGGCAGCAGGGCACGAATTAAATGTTTATTTGAACATTCTTCGTAAAATTTAAACATTCCTGAGGGGGCGCACTGCAATGAAACGACATTTCCCCTGACTGACTTGACACATTTTCCCCTCATGACGTTTGGGATTTTTTCGTTCTATTAACTTTTTTGTTAATTTAAATGCGAATGCTCGCCACAACATATAAATATATATATATATATGCTTATACATATATATATATATACATATGAATATTAGTAATATTAGATATGAATCAAAGGCGCTGGGGAACAACAGAAATGACGAAACGTTCTTCTTTTCCCCCCCTTGGCTCGGTCGAAAAAGAAATTCGCGGAAGACACGACAACGGACAACGACGACGACAACGTTGAAGGAAAGATTTTTACTCGCGTCCGTCGCGGTATACTTCAACTGTTTTTGAACTTTTATTGCGTGTTGCTCTTGCAGCCAGAGCGCCAAGCGACAAAACCGCTGCCTGATGCGAGGGAGGGAGACAGATACGAGAAACGTGTGTGCGAGAAAAAGAGAGAAGGCCGTCGCAGAGAGAGAGCATGCGCTCAAATGTTGCTTTTTGAGTGCGCGCGTGTGTGTGTGTCTGTGTGTGTGTGTCGAAACTGCGACGTTGTTCCTGTGTTCACCGCCGCCGCCGCCGTAGACTAGCACACTGAACGCCGCAGCTCTGCCGTTGGCCCAATGCCATTGTGCTCTGCTCTCTCTGCGGCCATTTTCGCCGAGGTCTTGTAGCTGTGTCGCCGCCGCAACAGAGGAGCCTTCTGCCCCCTCCACCACCACCACCGCCCCCTGCCATTCTTGCTTGCTGTAATCTCATTCCCCAATACAAATCAAAACAAATTGCAGATAGATATAGAAGAAAATAATAGAAGTCAGACATTTGGCATATACACACATAAAAACATTTAACCATAAAGGAGAACAGACAAAGTGACAAAAAGAAAACAAGAACAAGCTAAAGTAACGGCTAATTCTCGGAATCAGACGCAGCAAGCAGCAGCAAAGGCAGCGGAGCGCAAGCGAGACGGCAGCACAGCTCCGCTGCGCAGAGCGCAGGAGAAGGAGAGTACTAGGCAGAGTTGGAGCCACCCCCCGCGCCCTGCACTGCCGCCGCTGAAAAAGAGAGCGCTGCAACAAATATAAGCACATTACGACGCGACCTACTAAGAAAAAGGTGATTTTTTGTTCAATTTCTATCTTATTATTTATCTCTCTTGAGTTTCATTTTAGTCTTTTTTTAACACCTAAAAGCCCTAGATATTATAGTCTATTGTAGATATTCGAGTCTTGAATAAAATGTAACTTTTCTCTCTTTGTATCGCTGCTCTCAACCACACTTCCTCTTGCGCTCTCGCTCAGCCAATTCGCCGTCGATTTTTTGTAGTTTATTTCATAACTAGTTTATTTTTTTATCTTCATAATCACATGTTTTGGTTGCACACCCCACCCCCTGACCCGTCCCTGCCGCTAAACCAAAATTCAAATCGATTTTAGTTCCAAAAACAAAAAATAAATGCTCATTTTTCGATTTTCTGCCATCTATTCGCCTCATTTTGCAGCTTTGTGGCCGGCACTCACTTTCGTTGGCGAGCCACAAAGCGAACAGCGCGAGAGCGAGCACCACACAGAGAAAAAGAGAGCGAGCGAGAGAGTAACAGCTGGTTAACAGGGCGCATTTACTTTACAGCATTGCCAAAAGTGTGAGTGAAACAATAAAACATTGACCAACAAAAAAAAAAAAAAGAATTGTAAAACCAAAATGTCTGCATTTTTCAATACTTTGATTGTTCTTTGTGGGCGGGGGGTGGTGGATAATTTCATCTTATCCTTACCACAACGGGGGTGAGACAAAGATGACATCATGTGGGGGGGCCTGGGATCCGACTCTGTCGTTCACGGCTATTTTTATACGTATGAGATACACTCTCACCGCGTGAGTATTGTGTGTGTGTGTGTGCATTCCTGAAATAATTTTTGCATTCTATAATGGAAAATAGCCAAAAGAAAAAAGAAATGGCTTTGAACGGCAATGTCGCACACACACACACAACACACACGCACGCAGGCAGACGCTGCTTCTTTCTGGCCTGGCAACGCTACCCGCCGTAAACGTGCTCTCCGCCAGCCCCGCACCACATCTCCGCTGACACAGCACGGCCCCACTCTGGCAGCCCTCTGCCGCGCTTTTCGAAAACGCTTCGGGCCGTGCTGGCGGCAGACTGAATGTTTTCATACATTGAAAATTTCAACAAACGGTACTGTGGTCGTCGGTCGTCGTCGTCTCGCTGCCGCCGACGTCCGGTGCTGAATTCGCCGCATGCCTCGCTCATTTGTTGCTTTGCTGTTTTGTAGCTTGTGGCTCTCTCTCTCTTTTCACTGATTTTTTTGTTTCTTTGAAAGAAGTTTCTGGTAGCCTTCTTCAT
This sequence comes from Drosophila ambigua, assembly GCA_018150905.1. NCBI lineage: Eukaryota > Metazoa > Arthropoda > Insecta > Diptera > Drosophilidae > Drosophila > Drosophila ambigua. Next base: position 603,347 of record JAECWS010000151.1, on the reverse strand, counting down.
TAACCACACTTATTCATTTAAATATAAACATATGTTTTCCAGGGAATATCACATAAGGATTAACATTTTGGGCATTCGTTGTAATTTTTATTAGTAGGAGTACATAAAATATAGATAAAGGGCAGCTCAATTTGCATGTTGGCTGGCCGTCTTCCGTTCCACATACACATACATATTTTCAAATGTATCTATGTGTATAGCGATTGTGTCAATTTTCCTCGTGATGTAATAGATTTTTAGTTTGTTGTTGTAGGTGCGGCCTCTTGTTGCCCTCTAGCCCGCTTACGTTTTGTTTTTCTTCTTCTGGCATATTCCACCTTTTTCATTGCAACGAGGTCAGACCCCCCTACACGCACACACACTTGCAATTGTAGTCAACCCTAAAATAAATCGCAGTTGGTTTGTGTCTCGTTTTTGCCCATCTGCCGTTTGGGCTACCTGTCAGCGGCGATCGTTCTCCGGCTGCTTCTGCTGCTGCATCTCTCTTCCTCTTGTCACATGTAATATTTAACTTCCGCTTGTCCTCTCTGTCTCTCTCTCCTGCACGTTCTGGGGCTCGCTCTCTGCATAAATCAAATGTTCGATGCCCGCATGTTCGCGAGTGTACATACATATGTATGTATGTATGTGATGGCTATCGCGTATTTGCACTGGTTCTGCTCTCTCTCCCTCTTATCAGATTTCTGTTTGTTTTTATACTATTATTAAGCTATTTATTATTTTACTTCACACCATTTTAGTAAATTTTCCAAGGAATGTCTGCTCTAAGTGCCGTTGTTTTGCCTACTCTAGAACTATTCGTTATGCTGCTGTTGAATTTTACAAGCAAAGATACACATACAGATGTACATATAAACAGTAGGTTCGACAATTATTCGTTAACCACAATAACCTCTAGAGTCTAGACCGAAAGAAAGGTTTATTTATTAATATACAGACTATAATATTCATTTAATCATATCATCAATGACTGATTGTTGAATATTGCCAAAGAATCACTAGTATATTATAGTTTTCCGTTTAGACAGGGCGTACGTATAAATGTGGAGGTGAATGTATGTGTGTATGTACATAAGTATGCATGTATAAGGTGGCCGCCTTTTTTTTTATTCGAAAAATGAGAGCACATAAAAGTGATGGCTGCTTTGTCATAACTTTCTTGCCCCACGTAGCCCTCCCTGCTCCACCACCCACCGTCTCCTACGCAAATATGATTGATGTAATTGTGTTTGCGTTTGCATTTGCGTTTGTTTCCTTTTGTCTCTAAATTAAGGCCCATTAAAATTAATTAAGATATTGACCCAGTTTGTCGGAAAGCGGCACAAATGGACAATTTACACTGTGACGTCATGTGCACTAGAAAACTGCATTAACATACTGTTACAATTTAGCAATAAAATTGCTTTATCTAGAGCACACTGAGAGCGGGAGAGAGAGATAGAGCGAACCTCGTGGGTGAGAGCCGCGATCGTTATCTGAGCAGGGCGCAGTAGCAACAACAGCAGCAGCAAGCGATTGTCAAGTTTAACATCGACGCTGCTGCTGGTGCTTCTTCTTTAAGCTGTTCTACACAGCTGGAATTGGTCCTCTTTTGCGGTTCTGTTAGCGAAAAAGTGGTTGAGTGGAGAGGGAGGAGACGCGGCATATGATTTGCGATAAGAACCCCTATATTGCTGTACATTTTCTATCTGATAATTGATTTCAAAATGTATGTATGCATTTGGTAAGGCCAAGCGTACGTACGCCCGCACTCTCTCTTCGTTACTCTCCTTGCTCTTTCATTCCGACCGTGAGAGTTTCGTTGATAGCTACTTTTGTTACTCATCACCTGTTGTTGTTGTTGTTGGTGGTGTTTTCCTTCCCTTTTCGTCCCTAGCAATTAAAACCAAACAGTGTGAAGCCATTTCGTCTGCCCAAAAATAAGAGAAAAACCAACGGTAAACCCAACTTGTTTTTTTTGGCAGAGCAGCAGCACAAACAATGAGTGTGTGTATGTGTGTTTGCGGGTGACAGAGGGAGATAGCTAGCGATGTCAACGGCGGCGCTAACTAAACCAACACAGTGAAGACTCGGCACTGATGAACTGATCATCTAAATATATTCTTAAAGGGGGAAACGGTCGATATATTCTAAGAAACTGATACGAGTGCTACCAATTAATCTTTACGCATTTTGAAAGCATTCCACTCTCTCAAGTGCCCACTGTAAATCCGTCTCTGCTCTTTGAGCATTTCGCATACTACAATGAAATTTCATTGATTTAAACTTTTACTTTCTTGCTTCTGGCCGCAGCAGCGCCAGCGGCCACAGCATAACTGTAAATGTTTATCTTCTTTGGTCGCTTTCGCTGCCTTCTTTCGAGCAGCAGCAGCAGCATTAGGCAGAGGCGGCGGTGACAGCAGCAGCAGAGCCAAAAGAGAACAGCAGAAAATCTCTGGCCTGGCTCGGTCCGGTCCGGTCCGGCCTCTCCCTCACTATCGACGACGCGTATCTAGAACTGTGTCATGCATTCGAATAGATGTCGCAACGTGCAGTGACCCCCTCTTCGTAGTGGAGCCGCAGTTGCAGCTCTGGCAGTGCGTACACATCACAAAAAGAGATCTAATGCCGATTGTCAGTGCTGTTGTTCCTCGGCTGTTGCTGAGTGCGTACACACTACAGGAGCCGGCATATTGTCGCTGGTCAAACTGTGTCCAGTGCGTACACGCCAATAGAGTGCAAAACGAAAAACGCTCGCTCTCGTGTGTGCCGACGTATGTAACAATTAAAATGATTATGATAAATATTATTATAAATGTTGTGTTAAATGATTATAGTTATGTGATTGAATGTGTGTGTGTTTGAGTATGTGCCCTCTATTTTCAAAGGAAAATTACAGTGTAATCTGATCCACTGTCATTCCAAAATCCAATGAAAACTGAGTCAGATTGAAGCTAAAATCTCAAAAGTAAAATTCGTGTCGTCTCCAAAAATGTAGCAAAGTCATTGCAACAGTAATGCTATTCATGTGAGAGCTGCTTCAATATTTCAAGGCCAACCACAGCCGCAGAGCCGAAGCCGAAGCCGTGTCTGGATTTGTCCTACCTGTGATTCGGCCACGTGGCAGACAACGACAAACGAGCACGTTTTTCGACAGGGTTTGTGTGTGTCTGTGTGTTTGTGTCTGGGTCTGGATGGGTTTTCATTATCCTGCAATGTCAAGGTGAAAGACCTATTGGAAATACTCTATATTTTAGAGGTTATAATATACGACGTATTTGTGATGAAACTAAAAAAATTTTGATGATCCTTTATGTTTATTTATGTTTAGTATTCCACGCACATTTTGTGGAGTGTTCCCCCTCACTTCACCGTCCCAAAAAACAGCCACAAGCAACCAGTGTTGTTCCATTAAGCGGGTAGAGCATTAACTGTCTGGCAGAGTGCCGCCTCTTCCCCTGCTCTTTCTTCTGCTTATAACGGTTAATCATAACAAATCGACAGCTGTCTCTGTCTGTCTGTCTGTGGCAGCTATGTCTGCGAGTGTGTGTGTGAGGACCTCGAAATGTCAACGACTTGGTTCTTTGTTCTCCTTTTTCCTTCTGCTGCTCCTTTCTTCGTCTGCGCTTTCGTATCTCTGGTTCGTGATTTCTTATTTCGGCCACAGACGAAGTGAAGAAGATTCCCGTTCAATGACATCTCCAAAACGGGACCTGGGGGCAACAGACTATTAGGGTGGACGCCACGCCATGTTCTACATACCATTTACTGGTACTGGCACTCGTATATAAATTCTTATTAAATTGTAATGTTCAAGTTGGCCCACATATTTATGTGTGTTTGACATTTCTCAACACTGGGCACGTACGCTTGAATATTCCACAACAACAAAACAGAAGAAACAAAATGCATTAAAAAGTCAGAAGTGACGAAAAATATTATGTATGTATGCATTTGCTTGCATGGAATATATGTACATATTATTACAAGAAATTGGAGTATAGTATGATAGCGCACACACTCGTCGTGCACTTCCGCTGTGTGAGCCAACCACTGGCCCCCTTCCTCTATAGCACAGCCTTTGTATATTTTATTCTTAACTGAGAAAAGAACTGTGCACCTGGATATAATCGTTGGTATCTATATATATTTGTTCTCTGGTTGCAGGCTCCTTTGAGGTCGAGAAATACAACAACAAAATATAAGCATCCAATGACGAAAAAGAATTAAATAAAAAAGAGGAATATCTTAAAGCAAACAAATAAGAAAAAACAAAACTAATTAAAGACTATAAAGAGGTGAGTAATGGTCAAAGAAGGAGAATGATTTTGGTTGGCGCTCTTCTTCTGCATGCTGCATGCAGCATATATCTTATCGTAGCAACGCGATCGTTGCATCGGCCATGGTCAAGTGCAGAATCCAGCCACAAATGCACTCACACACAAGCAACACACGTGCACCTCTCTCTCTCTCTCTCTCTATTGCCAAAACGGTGACGCACTTGGCTACGTTGCCGGTCTCTCTCGATCCGTTTCTCCCCCTCGCTGGTCTGCTCTATGGGGAAACCCGTTTATCTTGAATCTGTGTGTGTTGTCTGCCTACCTCCCTCTATGAAATTCCGTGGTTTAGTTCGCCCGTCAGAGAGTGCCAAGAAATAGATGCTGTAATTTTTGGTCGTGACTGGGAAATTAGCTTCGACTCGAACGCGCCATCAATGAGGTCACAGTGAAAACGCTGTGACTCGTTAATCGTGACTCGTGAATGTGTGGGAGGTGAGATCACTGAAGGAGTGACTAACCTCTTCTTTGAATGATGAAGAACCGAGGATTTCCCCTCGATGTGTGCGAGTGGGTGTGAAGGTGGAGCTGGATCCAATGACGAATGGCGTGGGCGGTGACTGGGACGGGGACGAGGACGGCTGTCATTGCCTTGATATCTTATGTAACATTTTGCAGTGTTTCCGCTCTTACCAACACTGCGCTTGACAGCTGATGATGGCGGCACCCAGCTGTGGGCGACTGAACAATGAGTGAGAGACCCAATCCGAATCCAACGGTGGAGGGAGGGATTGCATTGAACAACTGGTGTGTCCTGGTTTCGTTTTGTCTGCCGCTGACACATCCATGTCCCACGTTCTCTCTTTGTGAATATTACAATTTTTGCCCCCCAGAACAGTGCCACTAAATCGTGTATTAAATCAATAAAAATGTTCATGTACACATGTACATAAATATGTATGCCTTCTTTTGGCATATCTGTTTCGAACAGGGTCACATTTTTTAATTGCTCCTTAGTGATTGGCAACAATAATTTGGGTCATTGCAACGTGACTGCACTGCAAGGACACCCCACGCACACGCACACGCACCTGCACCTTCACCTGTTGTCGGTACACATGATTTGCGAAAACATGCAAAGAACTTTTCCGTTTCCGTTGCCACCTGGAACGAGGGAGAGAGGCTATGCAAGCTGTCTGTTAGATGACTACTGGAGCGATGGGGGGCGAACAGCTGTCGTCTGCAGCTGATGGCAAAATCCGCTGTTGAGTCATCCTCCAATCGCCTCCACACGAAGCAGGTGGTTGGGGGGGCGACACCGGATTTTGGTTACAACACAAAATCGAAATTTAAATTTAAACTAAAGATTATTTATGGGAAATTCAATTGGAAATACTATGAAAAATAAATGTGGATACTACTCGTATATGTAGAAGCTATCGATCGGTCCTAAATTATTTATCTAAAACTTGTGGGCTTATGTTGGGGCTTGGGTTCGGGATGATAATTCTGCATTGATAATTCCCATTGCATTATTTTTTATTCAGAACTACTTGTAGAATATATTTTATAATAATTTCTTTAAATTTCTGCAAAGATTTCACCATACAATCAATCAAAAGTGTTTTATCTCGGGAAAACCTTGCTGTTGTAGGTTTGCCTTCAAAACATTGGACTATCTAATGATTTTATTAGCTATTTTCGTTCGGGTTTAATGGATTTATGTGGAAAAACATTTGATAATTGTCTGTATGCGCAACAGTCTTCATGCCACTGCCTGCCTATGTTGTCGCTCTGGTTCGTTCTCTTGTTTCTGGTTCTGCCTGATAATCGTGTGTCCACTACGCGACGGACAACGACGACGACTCCCCTCAAAAATATGGAGCGGAAGCCTCGCGCTGCACACTCAAACAACCCTCCGATGGGCTGGGCGTATGGCGTACACTTTTTATGGTTCCGTTCCCCCTTGTGTCGTCTGTCGTACACGTAGCTCACATTTCAAAGAACCCTTGCCTCGTATTACAGTTGTCGTTCAGCCAGATCCCCACACCACACTCCCCACACACACACACACACACACAGCACACAAAGAGAGGGCACCTCCCATACTTGTAGAATATTCTTGGTACATATTTCGGAAGAGATATCGGGTACAATTATTTTCAGGAAACGCTTGATTGGTTTTTAATGCCAATTATGAGGCGTCGTGCGGGTACACACACACAGCAAATGTTTATATTAATAATAGAATAATAATATTTTTTATGTGCGACAAAGTTCGCGTTCAACCTTCTCATAGATTTATTCAAATAATGAAACGAACGACGAACGACCAAAAACCAACAGAACAAAGTAAAATAAACCAATAAAACCCAGCACCGAAAATGGGTGGCGGCAAACAGTTGTCGTCGTCGTTGGCGTTGTTGCCGTGTGGCCTTGAACCTGAATTTCGCAGTTCATTTGCGTCTCTCGGGTTGCTCTTTATTGTTGCTGCCTTCATTATTAATATTAGTATAATGCGTTTTGTTTAATACACCCAACAGCACTCGCTCTGCCAGCCTCTCTTTGAACAGAGTTCGGCTAGGGTATACCTCTCCCCCTGATAATTGTAGAGCTTCATACATATGCATATCCCAGGGAATAAATAAATATTATTTCAATTGTTTAGACTTCTGGGAAGCTGCCTGGGATCTCAAGGTAGAAAAGAAAAACCAACCGAGGAGCGCTGCTGCATAACGCGCGCCATACCACGTAGCGTTCCATTTGATATAAAATTCTATAAATTGGAAAAAGGCTGGGAAGATCCCTGGTATCTCAAGGCATCAACGAAGAACCAACCGATGAGCGCTGCTGTATGTGGCATTCACTATAAGTTTCCTCCTTTTAGCGTTTAGCCTACACGATTCTCTTAATTCTGAATTCTTGTTTGTGTGCCTTTAGCTTGTGTGCCTGCCTACGTTTTTTCACACATTCTCTCTCTTGGCTTCTTTGCGCACCTTTGTCTCCTCTGCGTTTTGTGTGTGTGTCGTCCCGCCTTTTGGGTTAATGAACTGCATTTACCATACGAGCGTATTATATGGTAGTATTTACCCTCGTATGTACGGGCATATCTAGGGGTCTCTGGTCTCTGCGTGAATTTTAAATTCAATTTCATTAAACATTTTCGCTTGTTGTGACAGCCGTCTGTGTCTGTCTGCCCTGCCTGCATGAATGTAGTATATTTATTTATTTATTTGAAACATTATCAGAATGTCTGCCCCACGGATGCACACTGCTGTTGCGGCTTCTGCTGCATTTTCGAGCGTTGTGGAATGATTTCAATTTCGATTTCAACACAAAAATTTGGGTGAAATCATCAAATGCTTTGTATTTGTACATTTTTCAAATATATGTAGCTACTGCTTGGATTCATTTGATTCATTCTTTATTGAAATTCAAGCAATGGACGACGACGCTGGGGCATTTTTATTTGCATTTATTGTGCATTTGTGTGTTCTCTCTGAATCGCTTTTATAGCTTCCTATTTTTGACCCGCGCTGTTCTCGAACTGTTAAAAATAGCCAACAATTCCGATGCCCGTGCCGTGCCGTGAGCCGTGGCCCAAACAAAGCGTCTCAAAAAATGTGTCTGCGTCATGTGAGCAGGGGCAACACTGACACAACTCGTACCTACCTACATATATGTATGCAGTATGCTACGTGCACATACTGGTGTTGTCTGGTCTTACCGATGACGCACCTCTGGTTGCACTGGCCGCACAAGGGTAGACCTCTGGCAGGAGCCTTATTCGACATAATCCTGCCCAAAATAGTAATGGGAATCTAAATATCTTTAAATATAAATACTAAACAGATACGAACTCGAACTCATACGAGTTTATCTCCCAGCAAATCTCTCAGCGAATATCGAATCATTATTTTATTGTCTGGATAGGCTGGACACTGACTTTGGCAGGAACTAAGTGATGTTTGATTTCTTACAAAGTTGCTTATCCAGCGAAAACTTGTGTGAATATTCGTACTAAAATAGAGACTAAAATGTCTGCTTTTGTGGGTCACCCAGAAACTGGAGACACAGACAACGGACAACCAGGCAAGCACCCACGCAAACGAAGAAGACTTCGAATACTTATAGATACATATGTTTGTGTCGGCGTCGTCGTCTTTCACTTTCATTTCGCATACTACGAATGGCAGGCATTTGTTAACATTTAATAAATGTACTGAATGCCTGTAGAAAAATAATTTACTGTAAATTGGAGAGTTTTATTATCCCTTTTATTTCCCCATGTAAATATTCTATATATCACATGACTAGATTTTGCAATGAATCACAGTAAAATGATCTTCAGTTGACGGGCTTGGGTGAGACACCATCCACATCATTGTACTCTCTCTCTCTCTCATCTGCACATAAATACATCCGGCCAAGCAGCGTAACAACAACAATAAAATTTATGATAAATTCTGTTATCTGTCTCTCTGGGTGTCGAACTTGCAACCGGAAAGTGCTCGTGGGATTGTGAGAATTTACTGACAAAAAAATTCTATTGCCAGAGAGGTACCGGATACGCGGGGGTGTTACACTTTTGCATAGGGATAGGGAATAGGGCGGAAAAACCTTGAGTGACTCGCATGGTTATACAACAGTGGCGGCTGTTGTAATCAGCGTAGAGAAGAATAAGAACAAGCTGTTCGGCAAGCAGTTCTAAATGGAGTCTCCCTTCCACCATAGTCTAGTCGTCGTTCCTCATATAAGGCTCACATACAATGTGTTCTCTTTTTCAATGATTTGTCCTAGATGCCAGGGAATTCGGGTCGAGGTCCCCCCCATCTCTTGCTGCTCGGCCAGAGAAATAATATTTCCGTTCGTATGGGTGTGTCTGCGTGTGTGTGCGTGTGTATATTCTTTTAATTTATGGCAATTTGCTAATTTACAATAACAATTTCATTTGCACTTTGCTCCGAAAATAGCGCAGCCTCTGCTGTTGCTGTTGCTGCTGTTGTCTGCAAGCGCAAGCGAGATGGCAGTCTGTGTGCAGCAGCCAGCATAAGTGATGCCAGGCTGTATTTTTTGCAGGGTACGACATACATCCTGTTGTACAAATAATGTGTGGGGCTGCCCGCGAGAGCATTATCAGCTGTGATTGCCTCACCTTTAATTAATCCACTTTGCGTGCATGCATTTGATTTGTTGATGCTCCGCCCCAATGACGGTGACTGTTGGTGCTGGCTGTTGCGTCGACGCTGTGCTCAATTGGGCAGTGTCTGAATGTCTGTGTGTGTGTGTGCCCGTTTTTCGCATGCGCGTCCTTGACCCAGAAGCTGTAGCTGTTGCTGTTGCTGTGTTGCGCCTGCAACTCCCCAATGCTGCCCACCAGCCTCGTCTCTCTACCGCTCTCGTCAGCTGACCGATCCTAGCAGTGGCTAACAGTACGCAAATGTGCACACTGCCTGCCTGCCTGTCCCTCACTAAGTGAGTAGTTGCTAGTTTCCCAGTTGCATTATCGAATGAAGTATTAGGTATATCTATTTAGTCGGTAGCTCTATCCCCCCAATCCAGGCCCAATCCAGTCTTAATCCTGTTCCAATCCAGTCTTAATCCTTTTCCAATCCAGTCTTAACCCTTTTTCAATCCAGTCAGTGTTGACAGACGACGCTAACGTCAGTTGACCGGCTGGTTATCGATAGGTTGAAACGATTTGGCCCATCAACTGACATTGACTCAGCAAACTGTCAAAATTTCCTTCCCATCGTGACTTGTCAAATCTTTCTGAAAATTCAGTGCACAATTTTTTTGTCTTTGCTGCCTGCCGGTTGTGTTTTGCTGTGAGTTGTCCTGGAACGGGTCTTTGCAAAATCTCAAGTAATTACCCGAGTGACCAATTAATTAATAACTAATTGTTTAGCGTAATCCTGCAACACATTTACGGCTCTTTTTTGCTTAAACTAAACCTGTAATATATTTAATGCTCCCTTTTTCGCTCTACTTGCAGACTGCTAAAAGGAACAACCACTCTACAGATAGAAACAACAACAAAAGCAACAACAAAAAACAACCAGGAGAAGAAAGACTAGAATTAAACATAATACTAATAGTTTATCAATAATAATATATATAAAACAGAGAGATCAAAAAAACTATACACACACACACACATACACAGCAACACATACACACACACACACACTCACAAATTAATTGTAAAAATTCAAAAGCAAAAAAAGTATTTTCGGCATCGAACAGATCGACAAACAGAGCAGAGCAGATTACCTTACCACAAATATTATACATATTGAAAGCTAGGAAAGAATCACTTTAGCCTTATATACAACAAAAACAGCAACAAAAGCAACAACAAAACCAAAAGCAAAAGCAAGCAATACTTGATACAGAAACCTAACAAGCGGAGGAACAAGATTCCAGATTCAAGAAAATTATTAGTCAAGAATTAAGAATATTTGGTATCAAAAATGTCTTATTCGTAAGTAGAGAAGAATTGCATAAAACAGCTATACACACACACAAACACCACACACACAAACATCATAGATCCACACAGTCGTAGAAATTAGAACAATTAAAACAACAAACACAACCACAACAACAACAAACACAACAACATTAATTGCCATCCAACTCCTGCAGAAGGCAGGAGGAACAGCTAGAGCAGGAGCGCATAGAACGCGAATTGGTCGATTGGATCTGTCAAGCAAATCATCTGACACAACATCCAGAGGCCGCAAATGGCCAGGAGCCACTGCCAGATTTGACAGCAAACGACAGTCGAGGACAAAGCGAATCGGTCGATTCAGGGGGCCTGATATGCACACCAGAACACAGCAGCAGCAGCAGCAACAGCGTCTTAGCCTACGAGTATTTATTTGAGCAGAGCTTCGAGCAGAGCTTCGAGCAGGAGCAGCAGCAGCAGCAATTGCAAGAGCGGCAACAGGAATTGGAACAGGAGCAAGAGCAACTGCAACTGCTGGATGAGCAGCTGCAATTGCAGCAAGAGCTATTCAGGCAGGAACAGGAGCAGCAGCACCAGCAGTTGGAGCAACAGCAGCAGCAGAGGGAGCAGGAACCGATCTATGAAATTGAAGAATTGGAATTTGTGTCCGTTAACGAACCACAGGACCTAGAGGAGTCTCATTCGCCTAGGCTCGACGAGCACGGGCAGCCCGTTGAGGAGGTCATATACGAATGCCTAGACCCGGTAACCGGCATACTAACCTACAGCAAGCTCAGTCCCAGCGACCAGAAAGAGCAGTCTGCTCACCCTCCCGAAGCGGCTGTATCCAAATCGCTAGAAACTCTGGGGATAGCAGAGCTCCTAGGCGCTTGGGGCACGAAGACGAGTGAGAATCAGACATCAAAGATCTTGCGGCTGCTCGAAGAGCGTACGAAGGAGGCGGAGTGTAGGGACGCGGAGAAGATACGACTGCAGCAGGAGCACCTGCTGCAGCTAGAGGCATACCGTCAAATCAACAAACAAAAGGCGCGAGCCCAAGAGCAGGCGCGCCGACGCAAGGAGGCAATTAGGAAGAAAATAGAGGAGGAGGCCAATGCTAAAAAACGTGCCGCGGCACTGAAGAAGGACATCGAGCATCAGATCCGAGTGCAGAAGGAATCGGAGGTCAAGTGGCTACGGGAGGAGGCTGAAAAAGATAGGGAATACGAGCGGTGGTCAGAGCTGAAAAAGAGCGAGGCGAAGGCTCAGCGGGAGCGAGAGAAGGAGCAGAAGCTACGCGAGGAGCTCAGGTCGATCGAAGAGGAAAAGGAGGCACTGAGTCGCAAGCAGGAAGTGGCGGTCAGCGAGCTAGATCAGCAGAGGCAGAGATTCATGCAACACCAGCGGCTGCACACAGAAGCATTCTTCGGCCATTTTCCATACGGGGAATCGAACCATTTCTATCCGCACGAGTACAGCAACAGCAGCAGCCACAGCAAAAGCCACAGCAACAGCACAGCAACAGCAGCAGCAACACGACGACCGCAACGTCGACGACATTCCCCACAGCATCCTCCTGTGCGTCGCTGATGCAAAACGAAATGGTTAGCATACCGATGGCCAATCTGAATGGCGGCCTCAAGGCGGCGTCTGGATCGGCCGGTGGCTCGGCCACTGGCGGTGGCGTGCGATACTTTTCCCAATTTAGCAAGGGCGGCGTCTCTGGGGTCTCCACCGGCAGCAGCACCACCACCACCACCCTGGTGCACCAGCATCTGCAGCACCAGCGCAAGCCCATGGCCAATGGGGATCTGTATGCCAACGGCAGAGTGGCTGTCGTAACCAATGGCATGCGCATCAAAGCGGAGCAACAGGATCTGCTGGATTCCCTCACTGTGATCAAGCCGGAAGTGATTACCAAAATGGAGCCCACAGCAGTGCAGACACCACCACCACAACCACCAGTGGCAATGGCAGCCACAGCAGCAGCAGCAGCAGGCACTCAGGCAGCAGCAGTGGCTGCTTCAGGCACAGATGAACCAATGGCGCTGCTCAGCGACCAGCAGCAACAGGCACAGCCACAGGCAGCAGAGGCGGACGATCCCGAACTGGACATTGTGATCAACAATGTGGTCTGCTCGTTCAGTGTGCGATGCCACCTGAAGCTGAGGGACATTGCGCTGCGCGGCTGCAACGTGGAGTATCGCAGGGAGAACGGAATGGTGACCATGAAGCTGCGACGTCCCTATACGACGGCCTCCATATGGTCATCCGGCAGGATCACCTGCACAGGCGCCACCTCTGAGATAATGGTAGGTGCAACCAGCCAAGGTCGGCCCGACCCAACCAGCAAATCCTTAACCGAATTCTCATTCTCATTCGGCAGGCCAAAGTGGCAGCCAGAAGGTATGCCCGGGTCTTGGGTAAACTCGGCTTCCCCACACGCTTTCAGAACTTTCGCATTGTGAATGTTCTGGGTACCTGCAGCATGCCCTGGGCCATCAAGATTGTCAACTTCTCGGAGAAGCACCGCGAGAATGCCAGCTACGAGCCGGAACTGCATCCGGGTGTCACATACAAGATGAAAATGCCAAAGGCCACGCTGAAGATCTTCTCCACGGGCAGCATTACGGTGACAGGTGAGTTTTGACAGGTCCCTCCAGCTCTCTGTGGCTCTCGCTATATGTCGCCCTTTTGCCTTGTTTTAGCCGCCAGCGTGAACGATGTGGAATCGGCCATACAGCATATCTATCCATTGGTACATGAGTTCCGCAAGCAGCGTTCGCCAGAGGAGCTGCAGCATTTAAGGGCTAAGCAGAACAAAAATGCCGGAATCACTGGCACACCCGCCGCCCCCCGCCGCCGCCAGCATTAGCAGCACCATCACCGACGCCAGCGAGACCCGGACACTGGAAGATCAGATGCTCACGGCCTCGAAGACTCAGTCGCGCAGCGACATCTTGGTGAATGCCACCGCTGCCCATGCAAAGACAATGCCGAGCACTGCGGCTGGGGATCTGGTCAATGTGGCGGTGAGCAATGTGCAGCGGCTGAAGCAGATCGAATCGTATCGCCAGATGTCGAACCAGACGCAGGAGGAGCGCCGCCACATACCCTACCCGAGGGACAAGTCCGAGGCAGGGCTGTTCCCCCATGCGACACCCAGCGCGCCACCGGGCGACAATATCTGTGCCAATGCCCGGCGACGGGCCACCGAATGTTGGGCCACCAAGCTGCAGAACAAGCGGCCGCGCTACAATGATCCCAGCCCAGTGACGGCGGGAGGCAAGACAACGACAGCGACGACAAGCGCAATCACCTCTTCCTCCTCCAATCCCGCCATCCAGAGCACATCCGCTACATCCGCCACCGGCACCGCCATTTCGGGCCCCATTCTGCCGCTCTCCTCGCTAACGCCCATCGGCAGCATCAGTGGCAGCAGGCCCTTCGGCCTGATGGCCGCGCGCACAATGATCCCTGCCACGGGGACGATCATCAAGATCAAGCAGAGTTGCATTAAGCCATTGAACCGCAATGCCCTGGCCGCATTCACCGCTGCCTCCAGTGGTAGCATCGCTACCGCTGTCAATGCCACTGCCACAGCCACAGGCACAGCCAATTTTAGTCTTGGAGCTGCTGCTGCTTCTGCAGCCACCATCAAGCGGGAGCGCCAATTGAGCTGCAACTCGGATTTGGATATTGAAATGGGCTGGCCATGATGTGGGATGATTGAATGATTCAGAACATAACAGAACAGAACAGAACAGAGACGGAGAAACGAGAGAGAAACAAGAGAGAATCAAGAGAGAGAGAGAGAGAACGGAAGAAAGGAACAATATATCGTCGTTGCCTATGCCAAAATATTTAGAAGTTAGAACAAAAACCCAAACAAAATCAAACACAAAAACACACACACAAACACAAACCGAAAGAAATCAAAACGAAAGGAAGGGAAGGGAAAACAAAGCAAAGCAAAGGATCGAATCGAATCGAATCGTTTCTTCCACTTCAATTTTCGTTTCAATTTGTGTTTTGTGTTCTCTGCATTTAAGCGAAGGAAACGGAGGACACAAAAATCAGAGAGAGAAACGCAACTAAAACAAGAGCCAAAAATATAATACTAAGGTGAGTTTCGCCCCCAGTCGCTCGTTTGAATGCCCCCCGCTAATGGTAGTACTTTCTTGCCATCTTCTTTCACAGATTTATGTTAATTTCATCGCACCCCCCACCCAAATCAGCAAACAATCGTAAACACAGAGATCATAGATGGGTTATTTGGCATATGGTATACCACTTACCATGCGCATCCATTGGGGGGTAAATCTGTAATTGAAGATCCATCGTAGACATAAAATAAAATACTAAAAGGCAATATACGATTTCTATATCTGTTATTATAATACGTAGAGACAGCTACGTAGATCCTCCCCCCCCTCCCCCACACACATCTCTTTATTTTCTGTATAATTAATATAATTATATAGTTTTTTTTTATAAATTAATTTCTGTATATTTAGTTAGATAATTTACTGTGAACAAACCACCGCCTAATGAAAGAAAATACTGTAAAGCGAATCATGTAAATCGTAAATGTATGCTATAGCCACAGAGAGGGAGAGTGGAAGAAGGAAAACCATGCAGTCAGTCGAGTAGTCAGTACCCCGCTCCCCCACCCGAACCCAATCCAATCCAAAGCAAAGCCTTAAAAAATAAGCAATAGGAAGCGCACTTTAAGCAGTGTATAGTAGGAGTGGAGAAGAGAAAAGAAGGCGCACTCAAGTGCCTTTAATCACACACACACTCACACAGAAACATTTTGTAACTTTACCTAGAGCCTTAATCCAACAGAAAACGAGAATAGAAGCAATAGAAGCACTCAAGTGCCTTCCAAATGAATAAAACACGCGACACCACATACACAATCCTACAATCAAGCAGTCAGTCAAGCAGTAAATTGATTTTTTTCCTGCTTCGAAAGAGATTTCCTCTGAAGAAGAACCACCCCCACCCCCATCTCCAAAAAGAAACCACAAACACAACAATTTAGTCTTATTTCAATAATAGTAATAATAATACATAATAATATATTTATAAATATTATTTGCTTTTGTTTTGTTTTCGCTTAAAGTTTTAAGTGCAAAAAGCTTCTATCGAGAACATTCAGATGTTATATAAGGAAAACAAAACGAAACAGAAAGAAAACAAAAACAAACAAAAAATGGTTCGATTAAAACACATACAATAGCATACAGCATATAGTACATATTTGCTATCTACATTTAAGCATACGAAACACACCTATATCTGGTCACATGTAAACCAATAACAAACAGAACTAATGCTATAAAACTATAGTAATATTTGTAATTATGTTTAGTTATGAGTCGGAAAACACACACATTATATATATATATATATATATGTATATATATACTTTATACATTGCATACCGAACACACAAACAAACAAACAAACAAAATGAGAGGAGACAAAAATTATCAATTATCATGCTAGCCTTAGACTCAAAACCCAAACAGATGACGATTAATTCTAAGTGTTTATTCTTAATACAATAAGTTTATTTCTCCTCTTAAAAACTATTATCGCATAGGTAACCAAAAAGAAAACACACCTACACAAAAACACACACATACATATATAAATATACATATATATTTATATATTGATCAATATATTTATATTTATATAGATTGATTTTTTTTTTTGATTTTATTTTTAAATTTACAATTATATATTGCAAAAGCAAACAAGCAAAAAAGCAATTTAAGTCTAGATCTAGAAACTTGTTCCTGTGTTGTTGACAAATCGAGAAATGAAAGCAAACAAAGCAAAAAGCATACATTTATTTAGTTGAAACATGCATATGCACACACCCAAACACACACACACAACATGCATACGTATACATACATAATATAATTAAGCATAAAATCAAGAAACGAAAAGCAAACCAGACAAATACGAATCGTTAGCAATAATAAACACAAACAAAAGAAGGATTATCTACCATGTGTAATCGCAACACAAAACCACAAATAACACAAAAGCAAGCAGAGCCAAAGCAAGCAGTCGACAGCAAACAAAAAACAAAACAACACACAAACACAAAAATGAAACCAATACTCACGCCAGGCAAGCAGGCCAGAGTGCTCGCTCTCTGCCAGCGGCGCTGCCGCAGCTGTAAACCACCATAAGTAGTCGTGTAAATAGCCCTTTTGTTTTTGAAATGCGATTATGTCGTGCCTTCAGCCTTCGACAAGCAATTATAAGCAGTTATAAGCAGTAAACGAATGAGGAGAAAAATGAGCAAAAAGCACACTAGCCAATTGTACAATCAATCAATCAATGAAATATAACTCGCAGCACACAACCCCACCCTCCCTCCTCACCGAGATTCATGCATGCATATGTCTGAATGGAATGGAATGTGTGTGTGGGGTATCGGTATCATAAGATCAATTAGGCATAGGAATTTTTGTAAGAATTGCCTCAGTATCTCTAATACCATAAGCATAACATAATCACACCTTCGAGAGACCCTAGGACATATGAGAACCCCAGAACATACACATGCATACAAACATATTTCTGTTATGCTTTTCATATCGTTCATACTTTAAGCATAATCAAAACATCATACATATTTCATTTGCTAAGAAAACCAAACTAGCAATACAATACAAAACATATATGTATATGTAGAAATGTTTTTACATCGGAATATGCCTTTAGGGAACAAATTGCAAATTAAGAGATGCGAATGCAAGTAGCTATTAGCGAGGAGCGGAGAGCGGAGGAGGAGTGTTGTAAACAATTGCAAAAATCGAAGTGCTTGAAACTAGAATTTAAGTGTTAGATCTTAAGGCTAGAAGGAACACACACAAAAATAAAACAACCAATAACCAATAATTACAAATTAAATAAAACGGAATACTAATGTCTAAGCCAAAATGCATATAGCAATTAACTAAACCCTAGAAGAGTTATAAGTAAATGATAGTGAGGATCATCCCCCTGTGTGTAGATAGATAGTTGTTGAAATACGCAAAAAACACAAAAACAAAAAACAAAAAGAAGGTGAGCAAAGAATTCTTTCTATAGGCATTACAACAAAAATATTACAAAAAAGTTGAGATTCTTATTGAGGTGTGCGACATATGACATACACTTTAAACTGCCTTTGAAAATAAACAAAAGCCTAGGATTATAGGAAATTTATTAACGAAACAAATTATATACACAATGAGAAATGAAATTGCTTAGCGGAAGAGCAGGGCAGATGAATGATGCTTATGATTATGATTATGATTATGATTATTGAATTGTATGTATTACATGTATGTATCTATGATGACCCACAAAACCGTACTAATTTAATGCTATCTTCTGTAATAACAATAAACCAACAGAGAAAGACCACAAGTAGTTGTAGAACAGAGAGAAAGAGAGAGAGTAGGAGCCAGGAGGAACACGCCTAACTAATGTGTATTTGGTTTCATATATAGAACACTTTTGAAAGAAAGCAAAAAACTAAAAATATTTATATAGTATACACCACATAAAAGTACGAGTAAATATATATTTTTTATTATTACGTATTTAAAAACAAAATGAGAGAACAATGAATAATGGTGTGTGTGTAGATGGATGATGATGATTATGATGATGAAACTATGAAAAACAAATGGAGTAATGAAAAATCAACAAAATAACATAATTCTGTTTTTGTTTTGCCGTAAAGACTGCATTATACCAACAATTAATTATATACACAATTATTATATATAAATGTATATATAATAAATAATGTGTAAAGACGATCAAGAGAGAGAAAAGAAAGAAAGAGAGACGACAGATGAAGAAAGGAAGGATATTTAGGCATTAAAACAGAACAATTGATAAATAAACATACAAAAAAAAGAAAAAACAAACAAAAAAATATGAAAAAATTAAACAAAAACCAAGAAACATTTATTTACTAGCACCTAAGCGCACTGGACCAGCGAGAGAGAGAGCGAGAAAGTGTTATCCATCGATGCCCGAGGATCCAGTCAGCCAGCCGCCAGAGCCTTTGAGGCTATACCGGCGCGATCAATTAATATTGATTAATATTAGAAAGCAAACAGCAAAAACGAAAAGCAAACAAAATAATGATGTGAAATCAACCTTACCAAAACGTGCTAACCCAAGGGGGTCGGGATTGCCCTTCCATTCATAGTTAAGAGATGCGGAATGCAATACACCCCCCAACAAATCCCCAAAATGAAAGATAAATTAATTACCAATATCCAGAAAAGTTGGTATTAGTCGTAAGTTTAGATGATAGTACCACCTTACCCCATGCAGTAGTTTGTTTAAGAAAGAAACAAAACTCAAAGTTCGATTTCGGGAGAGAGAGATATGTATGAACTTGTTGGACTCAAGACACCGGTTTCCGATCTCCGGTCTCCGGTTCCGTACGAGTGTGTAGTAGGTGTGATCTTTGTTTGATTTTCGAGAGTTTGTAATTGTTTGCATCTACTATATCAAGCAATTTCCTATATACATACACACATACATATATATATCTACCACATAAACATGCATACACAAAAAGCAGAGAACTCTGAGAAATCTGATCTATGTTTAGTTCCACATATAGTTTAGCGTCTGGGTCTTGTTCAATTGAGCGAAACTCTGCACTGAAGTCCAAACTACAGTCCCGACAACAACAAAAACCAACACAAAAGCCAACCAAATGAAAGCAATTTGTTTGAATAAAACTCAAATTACATAAACATGTGCGTTCTTTCATTTTTCAAATGTTTTATCTATGAAAATAAACTCTAGCTCTTCCAGCATTCGGCTTAACAGAGGCCGTTGAAGCTTAACATGGAAATAACAGTGGTCTATTAACAGAACAGCAGAATGTTAAGCCACCTGTAAGAGTAGAATAAAGTAGAGCAGAGTTTTGGGCAGGTGGCAGCAGAAACATACGTATTCGAAATAGCTTTAATGTAATGTAATCAACAATCAATCAGACTAAGCGGGAAGCGGTTTCTCCAGCTGCTCGATGAGTGGCCGAAGTGACTTGCAGCCCACAAGTTCGATTTTCTTCATGGCTCCCTTGAGGCCTCCTCCTCAAGCGCGCACTTCATGGCCCTCAGCTCGCTCTCCAGGCACAACTTCAGTTCCTCAAGGCCAAAGGAACGAAAGTTGATTGTTTTTTTTTTTTTTTTTTTTTTTTAATTAATAAAAAAATAAGATGTTTTTTTTTTTTTTTTTTTTTTTTTTTTTTTTTTTTTTTTTTTTTTTTTTTATTTTTTTTTTTTTTTTTTTTTTTTTTTTTATTTAAATAATTTAATTTAATATTAAAATTTTTTTCTTCCTTTATTTTATTTTTATTTTTAAATTTTTGTTGGTTGTGCATATTTAGTGTGGTCAAAATAATAAGTACACTGGAGTATTTAAATTTTAATTTTTTTTTTTTTTTTTTTTTTTTTTTATTTTTTTTTTTTTTTTTTTTTTTTTTTTTTTTTTTTTTTTTTTTTTTTTTTTTTTTTTTTTTTTTTTTTTTTTTTTTTTTTTTTTTTTTTTTTTTTTTTTTTTTTTTTTTTTTTTTTTTTTTTTTTTTTTTTTTTTTTTTTATTTTTTTTTTATTTTTTTTTATTTTTTTAATTTTTTTGGCAAAAATCAAACGATGAAAATAAGGGTGGCTATACCGATATTTTTTTTTTTTTTTTTTTTTTTTTTTTTTTTTTTTTTTTTTTTTTTTAAATTTTTTTTTTTTTTTTTTTAAAATTTTATATTATTATTTTACCAGTAGTGTATCATTGTCTTGCCGACGCCAGGTGGACCGAGCAATGCAGCCGAACGGAACTTGCGGCTGGACGAGCGCCTTCTCCTGTCCGATGACCTGGTTGCGAATCTGCTTGATAATGGTTGATGACAAACGACCTGTCCACCCTCGCCGCGTACTGCCAGGTGACGGATGATCTTGGCTGATTCCCCCACTGCAGCCAATAGCTAGGGCTGGAGGCTGTATCTCTATCTGTGACCGAGCATCGAAAAGACTCTCCAGGTTGTGTTTGTAGTTCAATTGCATTTTATTTAAGAAACATTTTACTTGTTTTTGTTTTGGAAAAACTAGTTCGATGTTGACTATTTGGCTCAATTTTGTTGAATGATTTTTGTGGGGGGGATGGGAGCAGCTGTGGTTGACTACATAAATGTCCACAGCTTGATTATGGAGATTGCTTGAATCACATAAGCAATGCCGGCTCCTCGTACCCGTTGCCAAGGTCCGCTAGCTGGTAGCAGGATGTGTAAATGAAGTAGAAGACGCCCACAATGGTGTTGAGGTCCACGAAGTACAGATAGTAGACGATGAAGTTGTTGCACCACACCTCCACAAAGGGCGACCGCTCGTGGAGTATCACGGTGGAGATGAGCAGAATGACAGCCAGGACAGTGCCCACAAGCAGCATCTACACACAATGGGAAGACAACTACGTAATCGAAATGCACGAATGCATGAGACGGGGGGCACCCACTCACCCCATTGGTGGTGACCTGGTTGATCTGAAAGTGGCTCACGTACTTGGCCCTAATCAAAATCATGATGACAAACGAATAGAACATGGTCAGCACCATCGTCCAGCGCATGTAGAAGAGCTCCAGCCAGGTGAGATGCGGCACCTGAATGTTGTGCACAATTATGGTCCTGCTGCAGCGTTCCGAGCTATCGTCCGGCACGCGCACAGCCACATGAACGGCTGCATCCCCGTGGATGTGCACAATCTTGTTGAGCATGTGCAGGGCACCAAAGCAGGCAATCTACATGAGTACGTGATGGGTGGGAGAGTCATGCATCAGCCTTCGACGGGGGGCACTTGGGGCACACTCACAAAGGAACTCAGCGACAAGAGGCCGCAGCACACGTCCAGGGCTCGACACATCTTTCGATTCACTTCGATCTTGTTGCAATCAGCTGCCAGAAACGACTGGCCACGCAGAGGGAGTGGAATCCATGCCTAGGGAGTGTCTCCGGCTGTGGAATACCAGCACCACACACCACTCCACCCCACCCCATCAAATGGAGCACTGATTTTTCGCTGTCGCAGCTGGAAGTGGGGATGGTATGCAGCGTCGATGTCGCAGCTGGATTGTCGTTTGGAGGCAGGCGTAAACAGTTTTATTTTACACATGTTTTTTGGCGACTTAAATGCTTAATCATACAAAAATGATGGCGACACTCTCCCTATGGGTATTGGGTGCTGGGTGCTGGTGTGGTATGTGTGTGCGTATGGGGGATGTGTGGGTGTGTGCATGGATGAGGGAGGCTTTAAAATTAGTCAACTTGTTTGGAGTATGTGGTTGTAGGATCGAAAGAAGATTAGGAAACGGGGGCAGGTTAAACTACTGGCTAAACTTGACGCCTATATTGTTGACGCGCGTCTGCATGTGCTGTAGGACATCCTGCGAGAAGTCCTCGATGGTGGTGAAGCGGCTCTTCTGGAAGCTGAAGATGTCGCCCAGGAAGGACAGCAGCTGCTCGCGAAAATAGTGACAAATGTCGCGCAGGTTCTCGTTGGGCCCAAAGAAGCCCCAGGCCATCAGCGGTGATATCTGCTCGGATATCACATAGAAATGGGACATGAACCCATTGGGGAACTTGAGCATGCGCTTCTTTGCCTTCAGCACCGACCACACGGCCGTCGTTAGAGCCTGTCCAATGCAGCGAGCGAGCGTGAGAGAGAGAGAGAGAGGGGTGCCAATTGGTGTGAGGTCAAATGTCAAATGCGTTTGCTTACCGTCTCTTTGAATCCGTTGGATAGCCAACGATTTTGGACCACAGCCGTGACACTGGCTGGCGGCGTGTCCAGATCCTTGAACGAGTCCAGGATGATGAAGTCCAGGCAGATGTCGTAGAAGGTCATTGCCTTGACGTTGCGCTGCTCCAGCTCCATTTGGATGCAGGGCCATGCGTTGGGGTCCTTCAGGAAGTTCACCATGTCCTCGTAGCCAACGAGAAACTCCTTCGTGTCCTTGTCGCCCAGACAGAGCAGATCGGTAAGGATCTGCCGGCCCGCATCGCAGATCCACTGACCGACAGCGGGATCCTTGAAGAGAAACTGAAAGGCCAGACGGACGCAGTGCAGCTTCGCCAGGTACTCGGTGTCGGTGCTGCAGTGCACCAGCTCCGCCCGAATGGTGCGGCAGGGCACCGTGTACTCATCGTGATGCTTCAGTGCGCTCTGGAACAGCGGATACTCCTCGTACGAGGTCTCGATGAAGCCCTCGAATTCGCGCAGATCGGCCACCTGGTCGAGGGCCGAGGCGAAACTCTCCGCAGAATCAAAATTGGGATCGGAGCCGGCTCTGCTGAGCACGCTGCCCGACTTGCGGGAGATGCGATCCTCGTCATCGCCGCCGACGCCACCGCCAGCGGTGAGGCGATCCTCCTCGGCCTCGTCTATGGAATGTTCCTCGCGAAAAAGCACCGACCGCTGGTCAAGGAAGAGCAGCTCACTCTGCTCCTGCAGCGTGTAGGCCATCTCCAGCAGGTTCTGGATCTCGCGACAGAACTCCGAGTCCTCGGCGGTGGTCAGCGAGGCGGGAAATCCGCCCGGCGAATAGTGTGAGGCCAGAGCATCCTCCCAGAAGTTGATGACTGTGTCCAGGGCCTCCATACCCATGACGCCCAGCTGCTGGACGGTCAGCTGGGTGACGGCTGTGGGCACAGCATTCGTTCCACTGGGCCCCATAATGCCAATGGAGCCCGAGGCCATTGACAGGCGATCAGAGTAAGCGATTGTCGAGCCAACCGGACTGCCCGAGCGTGCCGAGGCCTTGGAGCCGGCAATCGATAGCAGATCGTTGGGACTGCGCATACTGTTCCTCGTCCGACGATTTGTGTACTTCCTGGGACGACGTGGTGGACGTGGAGGCTTCCGGCGACGCAAGAAACGCGATAGGACGCCCATCAGAGCCACGCCAGCGGTCAGTGAGAAGATGACGACCTGATCAATGGGTTCAGAGGGTAAATAAGGTTCAAAAATCGATTCAGCCTCTGCTTACCTTTGTGGTGGTGGAGACACGGAAGGGCAGCAGGCTACCGGTCCATGGTGCCGGTACGTTGCGATGCATGACTTTTGAATTTTGAACACTTTCGATTTGGATGCGATGCGGAAGGGTTTAGATTGTTTCTGTGTGCGGATGACTCTCCTGGCTCTGCTCTCTCTCTGATTGTGTGCGTGCTTTGAGGTTAGGCCCAGCTAGTAGCCCCGCCAACACCAATCTGACCGCACATTGGCCACTAGGCTGTTGCTTTGCTCATCGGTTGGCCTGCCCTTTGGAGTTTGTGTTTTCCCCTTGTTTTCCTCGTAAAAACTATTGTTTGGCAGTCACTTTTGCACGGATTGGTTGCCTTGGTTTACTGGCTGTGCTATGGAGTTGACAGGGGGTCTTCAACCGAGGATTCCCTTGATGTTGGTCAGTCAAAACTTTCACTTTTAGGCCGAAAACAACAAAATTGCATCACAACGTTAAGGGAGCGCGCGCGGCACCAGAGGGTCATCAGCTGTTGGAAGGGCTGCCAGACCGCGGAATGCCAGAGCTGAGCAAATTACTGTGAACGTAGAAATCACAGTGACAGTGTAAAGATATGCTGAAATTGCACTCATTTTTGAGTCACGATGGGCAGAAATTGCTCATTTCTGATATCCGCCTACAGAGTTGCAAATCATAATCGATAAAATGATTTATTGGGCCAAGAAAGTGGGCGGGAAAGAGGGAAATGAATTGAATAATTGAATCAGTTTAATAATTAAAACAATTATGACGTTTTTCTGTCACAATATTCATAATTTTTGTGGATGCTAATTCGATTCGATAACACACACACCGGGTTTATGTGACGTCACACAAACCCGAGAGATGCGCCATCCATCCGGTACACGCCAGCAGAAGAAGCAACAATAACAAAAACAAAAACAACAGCAACAGCCAAAGCAGAACCGGCAAAAGCCAGTGCAAGATTGTGTCTGTTTCTGTTTCGGTTTCTGCTGTTGTGGCACGGGCAGAAATACATATTTTGGCATTATTAAATTGGTATTTTGGCATTGGCGCAAGCGAAAACATCCACACAAACACACAACTACAGGGCCAGCGAGACGCACAGAGAGGCACAGACACAGCCACAGCCACAGGCACACACTTTCCTAGCACTTACTCATGCCACTGTAGCAAAATATTCTTTGTGGCTTTTCAGTATTGTTATTAGTCCCGCAGCAGCACAAAGACAACGACTGACGACCGACTGCCTGCCACTCGCCCATTATCATCACAGATAAATTATGTCTGAAGATGCCAAGAGTGAGTACAGTGCCATACAAGCATATTCGAAAGCGAAGCACTTTTTCTTATGATTCTGCTACCTTCTGTTGGCCAGGTCCAGGACCACGCACCCGTAACATCATTGAAAACCAACTGTTTCGTCGCCAGCACAGCCTGAAGCTTGAGGCGCTGCAAAGGCAGCGCACCCTTCAGGGCGATGACGACACCGACGTGGGCGAAAAACCCTTCGACAAGGTCAGTTCACTGGGATATGGGTTGGGATGAGCATGACCCTGAGAACGGCTAACGGCTCTCTTTTTTTTTAGACACAAATAGTCATCATATTCACGGAGAAGGCCAAGCTGCGCCACTGTCAGGATGTGGAGAAGATAATCAATGAATTTGGCATACAGACCACACTGGAAATTGTGAGGTGAGTGTGCAGCGTCCCCATACACCACATGGTACATGCTCCCTTTAATGGCATTTCGTTTATGTAGGAAAACGGAAAAGTATCTGTATCTGTCTGCAAGTCTGGACACCTTGCTGCGGCTGGCCGACTTGGCCGAGCTGGAGAAGAAGACCACCACGGGCAGCATGCAGAAGTTCAACAATGGCTGCGTCTCTGACTTTCTGCTGCCCGGCATGGCCAAGGACCAAATTCTGCGCTACTGTGAGATCCCCGTTCTGATCAAGGATGTGATCAAGCCACCGATCAAGTCCTACATTCAGAAGGGCTACATCGAGGACATGTTTCCCCTGCACGATATTGTGAGTGAATGTCGTAATCGCTCAGCATTGGCATTGACATTCTTCCCTTGTTCCCGCTCTCTTTCAGCTCTATTTGGATCGATTCAACTGGAATTTGAAGCGTACCCATCTGCCCATAGAGGACATCCGCAACTACTTTGGCTCCAGCATTGGCCTCTACTTTGGCTTCATCGAGTTCTACACGAAGGCCCTGATCTTTCCCGCTTTCTTTGGCATATTGCAGTATCTCTTCGACCTGAATCTCTCGATTGTGTGCAGCTTCTATGTGGTCTGGACAACTGTGAGTCCATGTCCATCCAGGAGTGGGAATATCTGATATATCTGATATATTTCTCGTCGTTGCAGATCTTCCTGGAGCTGTGGAAACGCAAGTGTGCTGGCTTCTCGTATCGCTGGGGCACCATCGAGATGAGCAGCCTGGACAAGCCGCGCTCCGACTACCAGGGCCAGCTAAAGCCCGATCCGATCACCGGCAAGATGACACTGCATTACCCGATGCGCTACACGTACCTGCAAATGTACTGCATCTCGTATCCGGTGGTGCTGGTCTGTGTGGTGGCTGCCGGTTGGTTCGCCCTCTACCAGTTCCAGATCGAGGCCGAGGTGCTGGCCGACTTTGGCGCTGACTCGTGGCTGCTGTACGTGCCGGTCATTGTGCAGTCCATTCTGATAGCCATCTTCTCGTGGGCCTACGAGAAGCTGGCCACATTCCTCACCAAGCTGGAGAATCATCGCACCCGCTCGCAGTACGATCGGCATCGGGTCAACAAGCTGATGCTCTTCGAGATTGTGAACAACTTCTTCTCGCAGTTCTACATCGCCTTCGTGCTGCAGGACCTCAAGCAGCTCAAGTACCAGCTGATGATGCAGCTGCTCATATTCCAGCTGCTGTGCATTGCCCAGGAGATCGGCATACCCCTGATGGCCGTGCTGCGGCAGAAGTACGTCAAGTTTCGGCATCGCGAGGTGGCCGAGGAGAAGCTGGACAACATCAGCGACCAGCCCCGCTACGAGCAGTCGTTCTACGAGTCCGGCCTGGATGCCTACCATTCCACATACGAGGACTATCTGCAGGTGTGCATACAGTTCGGTTTCGTTGTGCTCTTTGCCGCCGTGGCCCCCTTCGCCGCCATTGGAGCGCTCATCAACAACGTATTTGCCGTCCACATTGACATGTTCAAGCTGTGCAACATCTTCAAGCGTCCGTTCGCCCGCAGGGCCAAGAACATTGGCGCCTGGCAGCTGGCCTTCGAGCTGCTGTCCGTCATGTCGCTGCTCAGCAACTGCGGCCTTCTCTTCCTCCAGCCGAATGTCAAGTGAGTGTGCGCGGAATACTTTGTAATCAAAGGTTGAATTTCCCCCTTCTGCAGGGAATTTTTCTCGCATTGGCTGCCCTCGGTGCCGGATCTGTCGTTTGTCATCTTTGAGCATTTGCTGCTGGGCCTTAAGTTCATCATTCACAAGGTCATCCATGAGCGTCCGCGCTGGGTACGAATTGGTCTGCTAAAAGCAGACTTTGAGACCAGCCAGGCCCTGAAGCAACTCAAGTGGGTATTCCCTTTCCCTCCCTTTTCCTTTCTGTATTCGTTGCTTAACTCTCTGTTTCCCCTTTGCTTGCAGAAAATTCAAGACGGAGGCTAATAAGATGGCCTAGCATGGACTCTCCCACGCCTTCTCTTCCTCCTAATCTACAGTTCCAGTCGGTGGTGCTATTAGAACCAAATCCATTATTAAGTCCATTATTATATTTGTACGTTTTATGCGATTTTAATGTGTAATGTGTAACTGCTAACCCGCGGAAAGGTGTGCCTTACAAACTGATAAATGCTTTAATCAAACCCCCCATACACAAGAGACTCCTAGCGCCCCCCTCCCCTGAAGTGCTTGAAGGCCAGAAAGGCATCGATGGCGTGCAGCAGTCCCGCCGCATAGCCCATGTACTAAAAGAGTAAGGGGATAAGATATACATAAATACAGGGGGATTACCTGCAGAGATTCCACACTTACATAGCAGGCGGTCATGGCCGGATATGCCCAGAAGCCGGGACGCACCAAGAACTGCGGATGCAGCCACACAACGCACGCGAATCCCATGTAGCTGGACGAGCTGAAGTACATGCAGGCGGCCAGGCCATTGAACAGGGTCTCCTGCAAACGGAGAACACAATCTTCATCTGGATGCAGGCAAGGGCTACTCGGTCAGCTACTCACAAACAGCGACTGTCGAATGAGGCCGTACGATTTATCCGAGAATCCGTAGCACAGGAGCAGTATGCCGGTCGTGGTGAAGCAGTGTCCTGTGGTGGCCAGAAAGCTGGTGAGCGCCTGGCCAATGGAGTCCGCGTAGGGCACACCGTAGCGTATCAGCAGGCCCTCGCAGAGCATGGCCAGACCCAGTTGCATCAGCTTGAGCAGTCCCACCCGCGACAGCACAAACCCAAAGTTGATGCACGTACAGACGCGACAGCAGCAGATCCTGATGCCCAGCGGCTGACTCATGCCACGCATTCCAAACGAAGACATTGTATAGGTGCTGTGCTGCTGCTTCTTTGCCGCCAGTCTAAATGCAACTGTTCTCTGCTCTCTGTTTCTGTTCTGTTCTGCGGCAAGACAAGGGATGAGGCTGCGCCTAAGCCAGGAGTCGTCTATAATTAGATGCGGCCACATCTGGCGGCAGTTGCTTGCTCGCCTGCCCCCAAGCGGCGCAAGCGCGCACAGTGGTGCCAGCATAAGTGCCTTTGTGTCTGCGGACCACTGTGCCTGTCCTATTCCGAGTGGAATGTGCGGTGGGGGTCGCAGTAGGCCTGGCATCGGTCCGGTCCGGTCAGGTGTGTGTCCCAGTCTGCTTCAAGGGAATCCGCTCAGTCAGCAGTCAGTCTGTTTATCGTCTCCGTTGAAATAGTCACAACTAAATTCTCAGCCTAAGTCCCCGGATTCAAAATTCCAAATTCAGTCTTATTTCTGTTGCTAATTGTTTAAAGCTCCGCAGCACCACCATGTGTATGCCATTCATCAACAAAGTGCTACGCCGCAATAAACACAACAGGAACAGAAATCCCACACCCGCGCCCAGTGCGACTGACTTGTCGCCGGTGGAGCAGGTAGCGGAGAAGGCCGAGGAGACGATGGCAGAACAGACGGCGGCGGCACCTGCACCAGCTGAAGTCCCAGCCCTAGCTCCAGCAGCAGCAGCAGAGACAACGACGGTTCGCACACCGGTGATGCCAATGCAGTCGCCAGCCGCCATGGCCATAGCAATGGCAGCCAGCTTTGCGGCCAGCGGTCGACCCTCCAGGACCTTGTCGACAATCACCAGCGTGAACAGCATAATAGCCAACAATTACGCAGCCACCGTACAGGTGCAGGAGGCCCATAATGCCTCGCCCTCCACCGTAGTCGATGCTGATACCGCTGACGCTGCTGCTGCAGTAGACGGCGGCGGAATTCCCGCAGCACCTAGTACCGTCTCTTCTGGGCGCAAGAAGACTTGGCTGGAGTTTTTTGGCATGAGCAAAAAGAAATCCAGCATTGACTCGCTCTAAGCGTAGAGGCAAAGAGGAACAGGCGGCAGGACTAACAGCGTGAGACGACTGGCAGCACAGACAGGATAACGAGCATTCACAGACAACCATTTACGTTCAAACTTTTGGCTGGCACATTTTAAAAGGAAAAGGAAATAAACAAAGCGTTAACCCACCCACCCCAACGTTGCTTGGTTTTGTTTCACTCACGCTCTCTCTGTTCGTTTTTCCCCACTTCTCGTCAAGCAGTCCAAGCAGTCCATACAACGGGAAGTCGTTCTGCCTGGAGCCTGGCACTTCCTGTTCCAGCTGGACACTTGACTAGAGGTAAATATTTCTGAAATGGCAATTATTTCTGTTGTGTGCACGGCACGCTACTCTAATCTGTTTAGCTCTATTCTATTCCATCCCCATCACCATCCATCGGAATGTGCATACTCGAAATCTTCTGCTCTCAGATCGTGCCGTGCCGTGTGTGTGGAGGCGGGGTACAAAAGCCCGCTCAATCGTCTCGGCATCGCATCGCCAGCGATTAGTGTAATTTATCAGCCGCAACGACAATTTATTTTGCAACGCGGGTGGGGGTGGGGATGCTTTTTGACAATACAATTAATGTTTGCCGTTATCACAAGTAATTGTTGCCGCCTGCTGCCTGCCACTGCTTGCCACTACCACTACGTAGCGCTGCTTACGTCAATGATTACTTACTCGTATGCTCTTTCCAGCTCTCCCCACGAAATTAGCAGTGCTGTAACAATCGGAGAAGCGTTGCATTTGCATAAATAGTTCTGGTCGTAGCCGTAGTATCTGCAATTAGGAATTTGCCAATTCCGTCACGATCTGTGCACCTGCACGTCCGTCCAGCCAACAGCCACGCCACGGGGCAAACAGTAAGCAGTGGAAGCGGTAGGGTTTAATAGGGATAGAGGATGCTGAGGTGGGGATTACCAGACAGAATCACCAACAGAGAGTTCCACTTTCCATTGTTGGGGTGGGCGGAGGTTGGTTTTTGGCACGCTCCCCCACGATCTCTTTTCGGTAGGGTAGGCTCATTTCTGCTCTCTTGCACAAACAACAGACATTTTGCGCACAACAGAGAACACATCTCTTGTCTTGTTTATTTATAAAAATGAGAAAGAAATAAATGTACCGACTAGTATAGCCATAGTATAGTATATTTGTACGTCTGTACATATGTGCATCTGTACGGATGTGTACGGTTTTATGTAGTATAAGAATGTATATGTACCTCGTCCGTCGTATATTCTCATTGAAGGAAAAGTTTGTCCGAAAACGAATTTTTTTGGTTTCGGCGTTGGAGCGGCTGCCTTTCATTGCCCATTGGGGCAAATGCCTCTGACGCTGCCGGTTTCAACAGATCAGAACAGTAACACGCCAATATAAAGCCAAATAACATCCGTTCAACATCCAATTTCGTTTTTTTGTTGTTTATTTTTGTTTCGGCTATTTTCGGAGTGAAGTGGAGACAACGGAGACAACGTAACGGATTCGGAATCGGAGGCATGTATCTAAATCGGGTTTAAAACGTATTCCCCCACCCCACCCAACCCATCACAACAATAAACAAAATAAAATAGACGTCATATAATTAGATCGGAATAGAAATTACCAAACAATACTCATCCCTCCACCTGTAGTAGAATAGGAGGCGCCTCCCTCGCATTTTTATCTATCAGTTTCTATAGATTTATTGGTATTATACAGTAAAAACTCGTAGATAGATGAGTGATATACAATTATAAATTGTATCCGTCAACAAGCTCCAATAAGAGATATAATCTAATGAGAGATAATACAGCAGCAGCAGCACCAACAGCAGCAGGCAGGAAACAATTGAAAACCATCTGGGAATTTGCGTCGGATCTGATGGGAACCTTGAGTGGGATATACTTATGGTACTTATACTTATATTCCTAAGCGGACAGATCAGATAGGCAGACAAACAGACAGACAGCAGTGATGAATGTACCGATTACTATAAGGAATGGAATATGGAATTTAACAGTGCGAATTTTAAGTAATATTAAGTAATATTCCTGCCACAATGGGCTATGGGGTAGAAGTATCTGGGAATATAATTACAAATAATTATGCAACGAGTTGATATGGTCACGGATAAGTGTGTCTGTGTGTGCTAACGGTCTTTCCCATTAGCAACGCTTCTTTCCCAACTTCCCAGTAAGTGTTACACCAGACGAGTACATCGTAGTGCATGTCAGATGGCAGGGGGGCGGGCGCCTGCATCTCCTCCATTAGCGCACTTAGTAGATTGCATTCAATATTGTTTGATTTGTATGACAACAATTGTTGTTTATCGACAAGTGTCCGTTTTCGAGTAAGTTTAAGGGCCGCCGCTCCGATCCGCATCCCACACAGCAAAAAACAAAAGTGTCAATTCTTTTTTTCCTTCCAATTGCTAAAACGCAAATTCATTTGGCACCAACAACAAACAGCAGCAAACAAACACGAAACGAAACGAAAATCTCAATCGAAAAAATGAAAAGTAATTTCTTGAGGCGAAAGTATAAAAGTTATAAACAATAATTCGTTATCTGGGCAATACCATCGTACAGATACAGAAACCCCAAACTCCACTCACCCCCTGACGAACGGGTGCCATGAAATTACCTGAGAGATTGTTTTCATTTCTGTGTCTGGGGGAACTGATTGCCTATTGACCACACGCCCAGCGCCTGCCCTGTCCAACCCCCCAGAAAAACCCGAACTTGGAGATCCTAGATAAAGGTACCGTACGGGTATATTTATAGCCATTTGTTTGCCCTCTACGTTTATGTTTATGTCACGATAGTGAATGAATTTTTGGAAGCCAAAGCCAGCCAGAGAACGAATGCGGATCGATCCGCCAAGAGAGAGCTTTCACTGTGCGAACACGGGTACGAGTGTACTGCGCGCCACGCACCGGAGATGAGTCGACAGAATGTGAACGAGTTGGAAAGTCCCGTCGATGGGATCATAGCCATGGCCCCCAACTATGACTATTTCTGCTGAGAGATTTTGACTGCTGAAGATCTTGACATGTGTGTAACAATATGGGTATGGCTGTGGCATTGTAACACAGAAACCCTCTCCCACCCAATCAATTGACTTTTGAAGAGGACACTCCACACGCCATACCACTCCACTCCACAGCACAGCACACCAGACCACACCACACACTCCACACCAGCACTCCCACTCTGATAACAAATTGGAACTGTTGTCTGATCAATTAAGCACTGCAAATTGAAGCAGAAAAGTGCCGTCCCGTCCCGGCCCTTATCTAACCAATGGACTAATTCCATGCCCAGAGATGTTATATTCCGTTCTCAAGTTACTCCAACCCCAACCCCACCAAGTGTGATGATTCATGCCCACAGCGGATATCCAGAGCCCTGCTGCTAAACTATGAGTCTGTGTGTGGGATGGTGTGGCGCGGGGTGGGGTGGTGTGGGGATGCAAGTACCGGGACGGGACACAATTTGTAGTAAGAAACAAAACAGTTTATTGCAAAACCCATCTGCGTCATTACGAAAACACTTGTTCCACACTCACCGCGGCCGCCTGCCCCCTAATTGAAGGGAGGCGTGCGAATACATACAGACACCGAGCATATAGAAAGGTGTACATACATACATGTATGTACATATGCATGTACGAGTGTATGTCATGTCTGTTTCATGTCATGGCGCCTTGTACCGCAAATTCTTTTCCTATGTATCGGTTTCGTCATTTGTGTGTTTTTTTTTAGTATTTTGCTTATCTGTTATCGATCGATGCCGGTACATGCAATTCTCGAGAGGGACACCACACACACAGTTACACCTGACACCTTTAGAGCCTTGATCTGTGCGGGGGGGCGGGAGTCGGGTGCGACATTGAGTGCCTCGCATCACTTTCATTTGGCGGCAAAGCGTCTACAATTTCAATTACATTTGAATTTCGATTTAAGATCATATTTTTGTTATGTCTAGAGTCGGGGATCGGATCGGGCATCGCGGATCGTACGGCGATCGGCTTTGATCTGCTTCAACTGCTTGTTGCTGCTTACTGCTGCTTGCTGATGCTTTGAGCGAAGTCAGCGTTGACGCTGACGCTGCGCAGCCGTCGTTTTGGCGCAATCGAAAGTTACGTTACGTTTGAGTTTTGGTTTGGAGCTTTATGTAGACCCGCGCCGCATTAGTCGTACGCTGAGTGTCGGCGGCGTTAGTTCACAGTTATAATTTGACTCTCGAAAATAGTCACCACAGGATAAGACCCAAGACTCATACACCACAACTGCTTTAAACTGCTTGTAAGTCAATTGATCCTCCCTGATCTGTACTGAAGTTTGTTCAGTGAAAGTTTCTGCCCATCCGATTTTTGTGACTGGAATCCCACATTTGAAGCGGAGCTAAAATTTCGCTTCAAAGTTTCCATTTGAACAAATTATCATGGATAATCAATTGATTAGTATGTATTTGATGTCTGTTGAAACCAGAAATTATTCTTCGATGCTACTGTTCCAAGTTCCGCCCAAATCCACTGAGCTGAACTCATTTTGATTTGATGGATTTGATGATTTGGTGCATTGAAACGGCAATGAAAAAAAATGAAAAAGCATGGATAATGATCGTGTGCCGCTGCCATGACAATCAAAATCCCGAAAACTGTTCTGTTCCCACCTCTATCCAGAATTTATTTATAAGCCTTAATTTGTGCAATTAAATTGCAAATTGTTGCCACCGCAAATGATTAAATTAATTAAATTATTAATAGCGCGGGGCAGGCACAGACACAGGCAAACAACACATCACAACAGAACTGAACAGAACAGAAAGATGATTATTACGAGTATATGTGCATATATCATATGTCAAATACCATATCGCAATACTCCACGTAATATTATATACTTTATACACAAAACTATAACTAACTGAAATGAGCTGAACTGGGAGCTCGTGCCCGCATTTCTCCAGTAATTTGGTACATGCAACATGCGACGGACTCCCACTCCCACTGCCACTGTTATTTCCCCATTTCCAATTTCCAATTGCTTTCCATTCCAGGGGGTGTTATACGATTAAGCGACACAAGCGAGATATACACATGATTAGAATGTGGGGGATATATAATATAATCTATTTTGCTGGCCCATTGTGGGAATAGTTTTTCGATAGTTATTTGATTCGAATGCAAAGCATGTGGCAGCCGCAAATAAAAAAAAAAAAAAAAGAGAAGACACTCTGCTGTAGAACGCAGAAAGTGTGATGGGATTGGGAATCTTAAAATTCCAAACATGAACTGAAC
The DNA here is from genome assembly GCA_018150905.1 of Drosophila ambigua. Classification (NCBI taxonomy): domain Eukaryota; kingdom Metazoa; phylum Arthropoda; class Insecta; order Diptera; family Drosophilidae; genus Drosophila; species Drosophila ambigua. Next base: position 568,701 of record JAECWS010000151.1, on the reverse strand, counting down.
CCATACGATCCCATCCAATCCAATCCAATCGATCTCCCTTTTTCGCAAAAATCCCCTCAAAGCTCTTAGATCTAGACTTTGGCACCAGTCCCAGTACACCCCCTTCCTGCCAAATCTTCGCTGCTATTAACAAGAGACATTAGAGACTCTTTAATGATACTCTTAAGGTGTTTTATGTGTTTGGTCTTTGAATTCAAGTGTCTTGTAGCTTGTAGCCTGTCACGTGCCCGCAATTTTCGGGGCTGGGGCTACGTCTAATTGCCAAACGTGACAGACAGACGACAATCCCTGGGCAGATAAAATTCCAAAACTTCAATTTACAGAGATAGCTCTCCGTGGCAATTATCTGCAGCGTCTGCTCCGCCTGTTGAATGGCCTGTAAACAATCAAAATCTAATTAATTATGACCAAATAAATCACTGACATCTGAAGCAGCAGCAGTGGCAGAGGCAGCTAAAGCTAATGCTTTGCCCTCTGCTGGCTGATAAGAGACGAGTCGCTCGCTATTGCTGCTGCTGCTTCTGGCGGTGATGGCTTTTGAATCAATTAATTAGCACGAGAGGAGAGGCTGAGCGGTTGTACCACTACCAGTAGCTGCTTGAGCGTAAGAGGCAGGCAGCAATGGCAGCCGGAGCGGCCAAGTGGATTGGCCAACAATTGGATGAAGTCGAGCGTGGGGTTGCGGTTGCGTCGTTGCTGCAACTGGGCCAATATTTTGATGGAAATGAATGCATTTGAACAGATGTTTCATGGCCTTTTTCCCCCAATTCCATTTCCATTTGCAGTTGCACACCCCCCACCCCCCCGCGAAGACAGAGAGAGACAGACGCAGACACAGAAATGGACATGAGAATGGAGCTGGAGAGCTTTGTGCAGTCGTCGCCAAACACCAAGCGGTTCGTTGTCGAGGATTCGAGTAAGTATAGAAGCAGACAGGTAGGGGGGAGGTGGTTGCCTCCCTCTTCCGGCTTAGAAAGTGCGGAAGTGCGTTGCCTCCGGCACTGGCGGTTGGCGTGGGCTGCAAGGCAATAAAACACACACGAAACCTGATGTCTGCTGTCTGGCTATACACGCATTCTGATAATTCGATTCGAGATCATTCGGATCAGCGTCAAGTTGAAGTTCAACGGCAGTCGCTGGTGCCGGAGGCGACCCTGAGACGCGTTAATACGCATTGCAAAATTGGAGCAACAAATCACTCCCCACTCTTCCGCTCCCCTCTCATTTACACGCTCTCACTTACACGCTCTCTTTGTGCAGTCACTAAGGTCACGTCGGATGGGGAGCCGCACGGCATGATGACCATGGTGGCGGGTCTGTCCGGACTACTGGCAGCCATTATCATTCTGGCCGTGCTCGCCTCCATGGTGGCCTGTCGCAAGCAGAAAAGGTAAGTGCTTCCCACAACAGACACGCGACACTGAATCCTATACCCCCCTCCACTCTCTCCACCTATTGCAGCACCACCAGCAATAGCAGCAAAGAGAACGGCAGCAGGAGGCAGAGCAAGAAATCGATGAATGTGGCCATGACCATTGTCGAGGAGCAGCCGCAGCTGGCGGGCAACCTAAATGCAGCCTTCGCCGAGAGCACACTGACCCTCCATGGCCAGGAAAAGGACAAGGATAAGGACAAGGAGGACAGTCAGTGGACAGACAACACGCCCACGTCCGTTGTGGTGGAGCGGTATTAAATGGAGCAGCGGCGGCGGCTGCATCTGGATGGACGGACGTGTGACGTGACGAAGTGATGTTATGTGAACGCTTGAGACTGAGGCGGCGGTGGCGCCGCCACATAGATTTATGCATACCATTTAATAATATTATTCATTATTTTTTTGTATAGTGGTTTGTTTAAATATATAACCATAGTTTAAATTCTTGTTCTACAAAGTTCGACTTTTTCTGCGGTCTGTCGATCTGGTTCGCTCATATTTAAACTATTTGGAGTTCTGCAGCATTGACAAGGAATGAGCAACCCTTTGGGATAAGCATATTATAGAATTGAAGAAAGGTTTGAAATCTCAGGCTCAAATCAATGCAGAAACTACTCAGTCTCTGTTTTAAGAATATCTCGATACCAAGAATATGAATCGAGAGTGAAATGTACATGTAGAGATATATGAATAGGTTAAGAACATGTCACTCTAAGATAAAGTCATTATTAATGTTTAAGCGGAGCTTTAACAACGGAATTAGAACATTAATTAAAGGCAATATGGTATAAAATTAAACAAACTACCGGTTTACAAGCTACAAGTGGTCAAATGACGTAACATTCCATTCCCAATTACGTTTTATGCTTCTATTTTTCGTTGACCTATTTTGTGTAAACCTTATTTAATAAGAAATCCAATAAATATGAAGCCGTCAAGCAAGCCAGTATTGTAGAAAATGTATGTATGTAACGGATAAAATTATGTGTTCAGTTCTGAGAGTCCTAGCGAGCTCTTAATATTAAACCGAATATCCTAATCGGAATATGATTTCCGTTAATGAACAGAGAACGCTTAACCCATTGTCGACCAGTGGGTATTTCAATTTGCGCACGAATATTATGAAAAGTTTGAATTTTTCGCCTTTAAGCGTAAAGTGAAAGATATCGTGGTATTATTATTTGCAAGTAAAAGGGATGGAGCTACAAGGAGCATATAGCAAATTCAAATAGTATTACTTTCCGCGTCTTAACGCTTAGAGCTTGGATCCCATTCCCAGGGATTCCCAGCTGATTAGTTTAGCATTTGGCACCACTTTGAGACAGGGTGTAACTGTATGTTTCCCCCCTCACATTTATTTGGGTGCTCTCTCTCCGCATTCTTCTTTTTTTGGGGATTACAAGGATTTACTAATGCAATTGCATGTTGCACTGCTTGCAGCCAGCTCAGGCACACCCGCGCACCACCGCTGTGTGTAGCGTGTGCGACCTATGCTTCCCGCTCCAGCAATAAATAAGTATTCATTGTATGCACTTGTGGGTCCAACAATATTTGCTTATATTTTATTTTATTTGCGTAATCCAACAATGAGCTAAAGCTTACCACTCGAAGTTCACCGACTGACACCTAAAGGCTTGCTTCCATTACGCATATTTTTGTTGTTGGTTGCCCTACATGAAATATATTTTGTTGCCTCCATTTTTAATTATCGAAATGCTCCCAAATCGTCGTCCTGCAAGACCAAGTCTTTAATAAATATAAATTAATAAATATAATAAATATAAATATATTTTAGGTCTAGTGATATTTTACCTGTCGATTACCGGAAGCACTATTCGATTGGTTTAGCATACTGTAAATCCCAAGCAGAAGTCCCTGCTATTTATGTTTCAATTAAACATATTTTCCATATTATTATGGAATAATTTGAAATTATACATTTTGTGGGGGGTCTAATACTATAACAATTAATACTGCAACTACTTTGGCAGCAGATTTGTAATGAATTGTTGATTAGCATGTTTTTGTTTTGAACAGGTACAAAAACCAGCCATTTTTAACTTCTTTGCATCTGCTCCGATATCGATAGGAAACGCATCCAGTGTGAACATGCTATTAAACAGCTGTTTAAATAGATCGGGGTGATGTGGGTTAAGTTTATTTCCTAGGTATTTTTACGGTATATTTTGAAATTGAGAAGATATATGGCGAATGTGTTAAATGGTTAAATAATTGTAACTATTGAAACCGACCGGCTTTGTGTTTGTACGGCAGCGTGACCGCTTATGGTAATTAAAATACTTTATGGTATTTGTGCCGGATTGCCCTGGTTTTTCTGCCCTGGCTCCCATGCCCAGGAAATCCTACAAATAAGTTAATATGTGCACACTGACAACTCTGGGCCAAACAGTAGAGCTGTCAAACGATTGATAGTTGAGCCAACGATAGCTTTGAATGTTTAAAAAAAAACAATCGATATTATCGTAATAGTATCGGGCTCAAATAATTTTTTAAAAAACCATTGAAAGTTCCTTTTATTAACTTGTCCATTGTAAAAATTAGATGCCACCTGTCGATTTGTTTACAAATGTGGCTTCGTATTGCAGCCAATCCAAACATATCAAAAGCGCAACGACTGTAGCTCGATACATGATAGTCGCAAAACCGTCGTAGCAGTAAAATATCGATACTATCGATAGTGCCCTCGATGGTTTGACACCTCTAACACACAGCTGACAGTTATTCTTTTTATATTATTTTTGCCATACACACGTAGATTAAATTATAGCAAAATATTGCATATGGAATAGTGGACATAACGATCCAAGCAAAAGGTGTGCGAGACAACGCGGCGTTGCTCGAAAGCACTTGAATCGCGGAATTGCGTCGAAACGGGAACATTACGAAAATGATGTAAAAGAAAACTCTCAAGTAGTAGCCAGCCCCGAAAGCACTTTACGTCTATGTGTGTTGTGTGTGTGCGCGTGAATGTGTGAGTGTTGTGCTGTGTTGGTGTGTGGAAATTAACGTAGTGTGAAGAAGTGGAAGAAAAGCGACAACCAACAACAACAACAATAAAAGCGACAAGCGACAATTGCAATCCAAGGCAAACAACAAGCAACATCAGCAGTAACAGCAGCAGCGCATCGAAGGCCACACAGTCCCGTAGCCGGAGGACAAACAGGAACCCCACTGCTTGCCTCGAATCGTAAGTCTAAGTCTGCCCCCTTGTGCCCGTCCTGCCGCTTGTGACTGCTGCAGCGGCTAGCATTCTTATAAAAACAAAACAACGCATCGGCAAATCAACACAAACAAAAAGCCCAAAAAAAGCATTAAAAAAACCACACAAAAAGTGTTGTTTGTGCCCCGCCATTGAATACCGCCAGCGGAAGCGGAGGAAGTTGAATCATCGTGCGGAACTTGTTTCTCCCAACGAATACACCCTGTACTGGCAGCAGGCTATGGGGTATATTATATGTTCGTTTGTGTACGGCATGATCCAAGACCTCTACGTCCCATCTGTCTGTCCCTACATGGCATTCAGATTCGCCTCTGGAATACCAATTAGATCTCTTTGGTGGGAGCAGGGGGTATTCTATGTTCGGTACATGCGGAAGAATAGTTTTATGCTGCATTGTTCATTGTTGTTGGGGTACCAATAAAACAAATAGAAATATTGCGCCTATAGAAATGCCAGACACAAAGTCCAATCCATTGCCCCCAACTAAATTAGGATTCCATCACATCTACATGCAGTACGTGTGTGCGTGTGTGTGTGTGTGTGTTTACATATATATACTTTTAATTCGAATTCAAGTTTATCAGCGTACCAGAAACCGTATATTTGTACGTACATATGCATGTTTGTATGTTTGCACGTTAACAATGTAAACAAAGAATTTGCGCCATGCGAGACGATGGGGTGGCGGTGGCAGTGGCGGCACTGGCATGTGGCGTCGACTGGCGGCTGGCGATATCGTTGGCATTTCCACCTAAGGAAAACATTTTTGCACATTGGAAATGTGTTTTTGAGTCACATTTCTCTGGAAGAAAACAGTCTCTGTTCACTGTTCTCAGCTTATTTTGTAAATTAAGTGGAATGCTCGCAGCTGGGCAGGCCAGAGCAGGGATTGGTTGCATTTCTTCCATCAGAAACCGAGGCTTTGGGCAGTTGTTTGCTTTAACTCCAGAAGTTCCCTCCATTCGAGATCGTGCAGATAGCAACTAAAGTTAATTAATAATCGTATTCGAACAGAGCCTTCGGCACTGTATCTCTCTGTGGTTATTTTTCGTTATCTTATCTGCTATCCATACTATTCGTTCGAGACGCATTAACCCACCCGACTTTGGGTCTTGTCTTTGCTTTGGCAGTTTGTGGCAGCAGCGGCGGCGGCCATTGCCTGTGCTCTGCTCTGCTGTGCTGTGCTGTGTAGACGACGACCATGGAGGAGAAACGCATCGCCGATTACTTTGTGGTGGCCGGAATGCCAGAGCAGCCCCAGCTGCTGCAAGAGAACATATTCAACGATTCGGGACGACTGAGGGCGGCCAGCACCATTGAGCCCATCACAGACATTGGCGTCTTCTTTCCGCTACTGGGCGAGGAGGTGCCCGAGGGCTACGAGCTGCTCGAACAGACGCCCACCGGCTTGCCGGCGAACCTCAACCATGGCTCTGTTCGCACCACAGAATGTTATATATACTTTCGGCGTGGCAAGGATCGCCCACCACTGGTTGACATAGGTGGGTAAACCCCTACCCCTTTCCACTTTTCCACGCAGAGATAACACTTCTCACTCTGTCTCTCTGTCTCCCTTAGGTGTCCTCTACGATGGCCATGAACGTATCATGTCGGATGCCGAGATTGTGGCCGAGACACCGGGCGGTCGTGTGGCTAATGTGAACAACTCTTCGGCAAAGACCTTCCTCACGTATCGTCGGGCACGCGGAGACATGCCCTGCAACGAGCTGGTGGTCACCGAACTCTGCGTCATCGTCCAGAGCAAGGGAGAGCGCGCGCCGCACGCCTTCTGCCTGATCTACAAGACCCTGAACAAGGGCTACGTGGGCAGCGACGTCTATCTGTGCTACAAGAAGTCCATGTACCGCCCGAAGCACATCAGCTACAAGCCGGAAATCCTGCTGCGCTATCCCACAGTCGATCACAACGATTTCCCCCTCAATTTGTGCCCCAGCGTGCCGCTCTTCTTGCCTGCCCATGGGCGCCTCCCTGGAGGCCTGGCCCCATGTCAATGGCTCCGAGAAGCGCAAGCCCATCAGCCCGGTCTTCAGCACATTCGTGCTGACCGTCAGCGATGGCACCTACAAGGTCTATGGCTCGGCCCTTACCTTCTACGAGGACTACGAGTGAGTTCTCAAAGCGGATTTCGTTTCGAACTTTGTTTGATGCTGTTTCGGTTTCGGTTTCTGTTTCTGTTCTGTGTTCTAGTGAGTCCCAACTGTCCGCAGAGCAGCGGGAACAGCTCGGATGGGATGAGGAGTTTGGTGCACAGCATTCGCTGCACATGATCAAGGCGATCTGCCTGCTGTCGCACCATCCCTTTGGCGACACCTTTGACAAATGGCTCAAGTATCTGCATGTAAGTGGAATCTTTTGCAATTCTGTTGCTCAGTGAAGTAATTTATTTCCCCTTTTGCAGCGCATGGTTTTGTATGGCGTCAATATACCCATACCCGTGGAGCGCTATATAACCCAGCTGCTGGACGAGGTGCCCTTTCCGGCGCCGAGCATACATCTGCAGCTGTCCAGCGAGTCGAATGATCGGATACTGCTCACCCAGCCGGAGGATTCGCCGCTGCCGCGCAGTGGCGCTGGCTTTCACATGCTGCTGCAGAATCTGGGCACCGACAACTGTCTGCATGTGCTGCTGCTGGCCCTCACCGAGCAGAAGATACTCATACATTCGCTCAGACCGGCCACACTGACGGCTGTGGCCGAGGCCATCGTTTCGCTGCTCTTTCCCTTCAAGTGGCAGTGCCCCTACATACCGCTGTGTCCCCTGGGGCTGGCCGAGGTGCTGCATGCACCGCTGCCGTATCTGATTGGTGTCGATTCGCGTTTCTTTGACCTCTACGAGCCGCCCACGGATGTCACCTGCATTGACTTGGACACCAATAACATCAGCGTACGCATGAGATCTCTTCCGACGAATATTTGGACTCGGAACTAAATGTTTTCTATTCACTTTGCAGTTGTGCGAATCCCAGCGACATTTGTCGCCAAAACTGCTGCCGAAGCGTGCCGCTCGACTGCTCCGCCAGACGCTCACCGAACTGGAGAACGCCAAGCCCATCAGCTATGACTCGACCAACAGCCTGGACCGTGACATACGCAAGCGGAAGCGGGAACTGGTGCTGGAGCAGCGCATTCAGGAGGCCTTTCTGTTGTTCATGGCCTCGATATTGCGCGGCTATCGCGACTATTTGGTGCCCATATCGAAGGCCCCGTCGGTGGGGGCCACCGATCCAAGTGCCTTATTCCAGCTGAAGGCGTTTCTGCGTTCGCGCGATAAGGTAAACATTAGCTAGGGGGGGAAAGAAACGAATAATCCTGACTCTGAATCTCTCTTTCTGTCTGTCTGCAGTCGCACCAGAAATTCTTTGAGCTGATGATGAAAACGCAAATGTTCATACGCTTCATTGAGGAGCGTTCGTTTGTGTCCGACGGGGACCATGGGCTGAGCTTCTTCGACGAGTGCGCCGAGAAGGTGGGCACCTACGATGAGACGCCCGCTCAGCTGCATTTGGTGGACTGGGACACGGGCCAGAGCAGCGAGCGGACCAAGTACATATTCCCGCCAGACAGCGTGACCCCAGCATCAGCAGCAGGAGCAACAGCGCCAGTCAATGGGGCGGGTGCCTACACCTACACCTACAAGAACTTCACGCTGCAGCCAGAGCTGCTGCAGACGAGCAGAAAGACGGCCATGTCCAAGTTCCTGCAGCTGCAGCTGAACGCCTCGCTGTCGCCGGGCTCCCCGATTGCTCGTCGCACGAAGCACGAGGTGAAGCTGTCCCAGAAGATGGCCAGCCGGTGTCAGCAGCATCCGGAGGCGTGGTCCAAGTACCTGCTGGCCACCTGCTACTCGCTGTACTTCCTCATCCTGCCCTCGATGGTGATCGATCCGCGGCACGCCGGCAAGGAGCACGACATCTTGCGCGCCGCCTACGATGTGCTGGTGCGGGCCAGCAAGCTGAAGATCACCTGCGATGAGTTCTGCTACCGCATCATGATGCAGCTGTGCGGCATCCACAATCTTCCCGTGCTGGCCGTCCGCCTGCACTATCTGATGAAGCGGTCGGGCGTCCAGCCCAATGCCCTCACCTACGGCTTCTACAATCGCTGCGTCCTGGAGTCCACGTGGCCCAGCGACAGCACCACCCTCAGCCAGATACGCTGGAATCGCATCAAGAACGTGGTCCTGGGCGCCGCCCAGTTCCGACGCGCGGGCAAGCGACGTGCCGCCTCCAAGGTGTGCAAGTCCCTGAGCGCCTCGCACGACCACAATCTGAGCACCCTGGAGACGGTCGACGGGCAGTCGCGCACCAGCCTGGCCTCCTCCTCGGGCGACACGCACGGCGGCCTCCTCGACTTCGCCGCCTTCGATCGGCTGAGGAACAAGCTGGGCAGCATTGTGCGCCAGACGGTGGCAGGCGGAGCCAGCGAATCCCTGCCCACCGAGGATGTGGTTAACAGTGCCGCCGGACTACTTATCACGGCCGGGGAGCCAAGTGCACCGCACACGCCCGCCTATGCCGGCGACACGGAGATCCTGGCCAAGGCGCTACAGCAGCCACCGCCGCCAGCGCGCAAGCAGATCATGCAAATCGGTGGCGGCGACGACGACGATGAAGAGGAGGACGATGAGTATGCAGCCGCCTCACCAATCACACCGCAAAAGCTGTCCGAGTCGGTGGTCGATGATCTGCACTACACTGGCGGTGACTACGAGGCCGATGAGGAGGAGGAGGAGGACGACGACGACGATGACGACGACGATGATGATGATTGTGTGTCGGGTGCCCAGAAGGCGCACCAGCGTGTGCAGAGTCCCACCAAGTGAGTGCGAGTGGATTGTCAGTGGAATGCCTCAATTTATTTTTCGTTTTCTTCCTGCCACAGAATATCTCCGCGCACGCCAGTGACTCAGAATGATCCGCTGGGTGCCCTCAACGAGGAGGACTCCTCCACGAGCACGCCCACACAGCAGAAACAGGAAGGGCTGGCACAGGAACAGGAGCAGGAGCAGCAGGCGCAATCGCAGACGGATGGCAACATTTACAGCGACAAGCCGATCCTGTTCCGGGGACAGCGCAGTGCCACCTTCGATGAGTCGACGCAGATCGGCAAGAGCATGCACCGGTCGGAGACGATGCCGGTGGCCAGCAGTGGGGTGACCCACAGCCTGGCCAATATCGGATCATCGCTGAAGTTCACATTCGGGTAACCAATCATCGGGGATGTTCTCATGACTCTCTCGCCCCCCTTTTGCCTCTTCCCATCTCTTTTTCTTCTTTGAAATTGTGTTGTGATCCACATTGTTCATCCTCAAATGCCACGATCCACATGCATTCCACACACCTACACCACAAAAACAAAAGGAAAACGTCGCAATTTTCGATTATTTCTTTGATTTATCTCTATCTCTGTTTCACTCACACTCACTCTCACTCTATATTCTATCTCTTTCTGTGCCATATATTCCTTTGATTTTGTTTTTGATTTATTTCAATTTTACTTATCTATATCGATATATATCGTAGACGTTATTCACCCGCACGATTGTCCCTTAAGAAAGACTTAAAATTGCCCGCCAATATAATAGAAAATATCTCGAGCATAAGGTAAGTGCAGATATCCGTTTGATTGATTGTCCCATCAATAGATGTTACGACATATTTTATACACAAAGAAATTTAAAAAGAAACACACGCTGCAAAATAAATGTATGCATATTGTGTGTGTTTGTGTGGGTGTGTGGGCTGTACTCCACAAAGCTTCACTTGGAATCCACTTTGCAGCACATAGTTGCTCCACTTAAGTTTCATGTTTTGCATGTGGATTTGATCTGTTTTATTTATTAACAGAAAATTGTTGTTTTCTCAGTTTGTATTTCCAAGAGATTTCAACTGTAAATGTAATTAAAACATATGTTTTCAGTTGCATTCCACATGTTTCCACTTGCCATGGAGTCTACAGTGTAATTTCTTGCTTTCTTCTTTGAAAGCAAAGTGCAATATTATTCAATTTAAATAGTTAATTCTTTTGTGGATTTCAGAAATTAATGCACACCCACACACACACAGAAAATACACACACACACTAGCTAATATTTTTGGTTTTAGTGTGGCAAACTCTCGAAACGCTGTGCACAGAGTTTTGCATTCGTATTTGCATTCGCATTTGGTTTTGGTTCTGGTTCTGGTTACAAAATAATGGTTTATGGTTTATGGTCCCCTGTGAAACAAAAACCCACTTTGGTGGCGGGCAATTCAAGGTTTGATAAAAGCCACACGCACAGACACACCTAACACCCTCACTCACACATAATAGCATCCACCATCATATATCTGAATATGCTTGTGTACATAAATCAACCGACATCCAGCCGCAGCACCACCGCACTACCATAACGGCCGCCTGCAGCGGCTAATCGAGAGTGGAACCCATTCGTAGCCGCATGGGATCCACAGCCGATCAGCCTGCTGCAGGCAGCAGCAAAATGCATTTTTCCGTTGTATCTGTTTTCTGTTTCATCTGCATCTGCAAATCAAATGTATGAATAAATATAACAATATTCCCATACACCCCCACCACAGTCCCAGTCTGACAGGAAGGAAGTCCAACGAACTGATCCAGGGATCCCTGAGCAGCATCAAGTATGCGGCCAGCTCGCTGACCAAAAAGTTCGACGAAATCAAGGGCGCCATATCGGCCAATACAACGCCAACGAAAACGAACAATGGCCATCAACATGCCCTGCCCCATCATCCGCACCACCACCACCACCACCATCAGCATCATCACCATCATAGTGCGCACCAGCAGCACCAGCAGGAGCAGGAGGAGCACGATGCCTCCGGCAGTGCGGGCCTCGAGGAGGGAAAACTGAGGCGCGTGTCCAGCGACCTGGATCCCTGGGGCAGGCTGAGCGAGTCGCGCAAATCAAGCTACAACAATCTGGTGCCCCTGGGCGAGAACAGCCCCAGCGGTGCCCTGCACATGCACGCGTTTCCGGCCCTGCCCGACAACCTGTACAGTCCCATGACAGAGGTAAGTGCTGGCTCCATTGATTCTGTATACAATCATACGCTAAGCCTTGTTTCCCCTCTTTCTGTAGGGCTCCATGGAGCGTGACTGCGATGTGCTCATCCAGTTGACGACCTGCTCGCAGTGCCACAACTGCTCGGTGCTGGTCTACGACGAGGAGATCATGAGCGGCTGGACGGCAGAGGATTCCAATTTGAATACCACCTGCCATGCCTGCAACAAGCTCACCGTGCCCTTCCTCAGCGTGCAGATAGCCCGCATGGAGGAGGGCGAGTCCAGCGAACAGCAGGCGAACGGCAACAGCGGCGCATGCGAAAATGGCAGCCTAAAGACCAGCCTGACAGTGCCGTATCTGAATCCGTTGGTGCTGCGCAAGGAGCTGGAGAATATACTCACGCAGGAGGGAGATATGGCCCTGATCAAGCCCGAGTTTGTCGATGAGCATCCCATCATCTATTGGAATCTGCTCTGGCTAATGGAGCGCATCGAAAGCAAGACCCATCTGCCAGAGCTGTGTCTGCCCGTGCCGGTAAGTGCTGGACTCCTCCAGAGAAAGAGAGAGAGGGAGAGAGAGAACTCTGTTTCAATCTGTTTTTGTGTGTGTTCTGTCTGGCAGACCGATAAGGAGCACTTGGATCCGCTCAGCAAGGTGAAGACGGTGCACATCCAGTGCTTGTGGGACAATCTCAATCTGCACAGCGAGACCAGTGGCCCGCCCATGTACATACTGTACAGGGAGACGCAGACCACGAGTCCCCTGATCAAGGCGCTGCTTACCGATCAGGCGCAGCTCAACAAGAAGTATGTCCATCCCATCCCACTCAGCCACAGAGGATCATTTAAAGCTGTACTCCCCTCCCCACTCCCCCTGTCCATTTCAGTGTCATTCAGCAAATCATTTCGGCCATTCGATGCAATGATCTGGCCACGCCCTTGAAGCGACTGGCCAACGAGCGGCACAAGCTGAAGAGCAACGGCGTGGAACGTTCGCATTCCTTCTATCGGGACATACTCTTTCTGGCCCTCACGGTCATCGGCCGCTCGAATGTCGATTTGGCCACATTCCATCGCGAGTACGCGTCCGTTTTCGATAAGCTGACGGAGCGCGAATGCAATATGTATTACCGCAATCAGGATCTGCCGCCCTCGGCCTCAACGATCTTCTGTCGGGCGTACTTTCGACCCTTGCTGCTGCCCTGACGCACTCGGGATGGCGGCTATACTGCCTCCGATCCCGATCCAGGTCCAGATTCTGAGCCCGATTCCGGTTCCGATCTGAGCGATGAGAAAACGGACGAAGATCGAGACGGAGATGCAGATGCTGACGAAGAGGACGGCGATGGAGATACAGATGAGGAGACCTAAAAGGATAAGACGACCAAAAAAAAAAAGAAAAAACTATTTGAATGAAGAGTAACTTTGACAAGAAGAAAACGCTTATCATGCGGACAGACACACAACACAAACACTGACACACACACACAGACACACCTTCCTTTACTGACAAATATTTGAACATAATTTTTTAGTACTTAACTTGACATTTTCGTTGCACTTCGAACGATGATAGCAGCAGCAGCAGCAGCCTTTGTGTCCGTGTGCTCCATCCCCAAAACGACTGGTTTCTGTGACAATATACACACACACACACACACACTACACCCATATACAGTGCGTTTCAAGCCCTTAGCCAAAATGCTTTTTTTGAATACTTTTTTTTTGTAATTTGAGCTAAAAAAATCCGTTTTATTTTTCCTGAAGCAACTCTTGATTTGATTCTAGTGTTTCAGGTATGGGCATGGCATCTTCCCGAACTAGCAAAACATTTTACTTAATCTCCAAACATGAGCAACAAAATGCGATACATTAATCATTCATTTGTAATTCACTAAAACACTTGCAGACATTAAGTTTTTGGCTAGAGGACTTAAGTTCCATAAACTGCCTTCGATTACCATCTCGATAGCACACACTCCCATCAGTACAGCGATTACATCTAGGTTTCAATGGCAGCACTTCTAAGCTGATTATGTTGCCTGCTTTTAAGTTAAATTACCAATCTGGGATCCATACTAAAACTAGAACTTTCATTTGTTGGGGCTTAACCCGAGCTGGAATTAATCGTTAAGCATGAATTGCCGCCTTACAACGTTGAAACGCACTGTAGACATACAGACATACAAAACAAAAAAAGAAGAACCTAACTTGGATAAGTGTTTTCCTCACATTAACATGATTCAAACTCTCGACCCTCGTCATATTTGCCTTATTATATATAATATAACGATAACGATAGCGATACATGTGTGTGTGTATGTTTCTGAATATACATATGTACATTGGATTTGTCTATATGTACGTATGCATGCATGTGTGTGATCTTTTATATCATTAGAAGCATTGTGAGAAATTTCTCTCTCCCCCCACCCACTGCCCTCCACAACTACTCCCCCAGCTCACAGGCTGGCTTGCATCCTCCTCCCTCCAGTTATTTCAAAAATAACTAACATAGCTCTTATTTGTGTAGATGCTGCGATTGTCTCACAATGCTCTCGAAGTCGAGTCTTTTAGTTAGCTTAGCGAACTTTTGGCTGCGGTTTACATGGGAAGAGGGGATACATATATGGGATTGGTATTGGTATTGGTATTATTTAGGGAAAAGACAAAATGGAAAGGAAACAATTGAAACAATTAAACAACGATTTAAAACACTAGCAATAATTTATGAACAAAATCGTAAATCAATTTAGATGGATTGTTAATGACAGTCCAAAGTTTTTAAAGACAAACAACAACAAAAAACAAGCACATACCGCACACAGCCACACACAGACTGGGAAAGACAGAACAGGTACACACACTCTCACTCACTTATAGATACATATACATATATATATTTCAGCCACAATCAATTTTTTTGTCGGGCATCTTAACTAATTGTATATTTAATAATTAAATTAATACAAAAAGCAAATAAAAAAACAAAACAAAACACAAAAAAAACATGAAAATGTCAAAAAGAATAAACAAAAAAGTTTTAAAAATAAAATTCTAAATTGTTTTCCATTGCCATTTATATGGGGAATATATGTGATACAAGTTTATTGATATTTTTCGAGCATTTGCTTCCAAATGCTCCCATCGTGGCCACACGAGGCGGCGCATGGAAAAGAAGGTCTTAGACCTAGGACAACATATGTATATAGATCGGTTGCTCCAAGGACTGAGGACAGAGAAAGGCAGAACACACAGAAGAAGTGATAGATCGTCCACCATAGAGACGAGTGGCATATGTGAGTGTTAAGTATAGTTAAGTAGAGTAAAAGAAAGCCAGTACATATTTATTTGAATGCTAGAGAATATACGAGGAGTAAATCTAATAAGCATTCGCTTAATTTACCTTCTATAATTATATTTATATTAATGTTAAAATGATTCGACAGCATGGTTTGAATTGATCTAGTTCGCATGGGCGTAATTACAGATCGGGTATTCATACGCTTAGATCAACCCTTCTACAGAACAGATCTACAGATGGGTAAGGGGTAGGTAGGAGGTCCATACAAGCAAAACGTACATCGGTGGATTATATTATGGGATTATATTAGATGATAACTTACAAAAAAAACGATTTAATAATGCTACGAGGATGTGTCCCATTGGCCAGTTGTCGTGTGGGAGGATTGCTAGTCGGATAGCAGCACCACCTCCGCTGCTGCCGCCGCCGCACTGTCGTTAGCTTTGGTTGCTGGCCGCTTACGACCCGTTTTGTTGCTGGGACTCGCATCGCTCTGGCGGCGCAGGAACTGGCTAATGAGGCCGTTCTTCGCGGCGACGGGGCTGGACAGTTCCCGTGGCCCCGATATCAGGGTGATCCGTTTCTTGGGCGCCACCTGCTGCGTCGGAGTGCTGGGCATGCTCGGCGCATCCACTGGGGCCACCGGAGACTCCTTGCCCTCCTTGGGGAGTTGCTCGGGCTCGGCGGGGGGGCTGAGCTCGTGCTGCGGCGGCGTCTCCGATTCCGTGATCTTGGGGGTGAGCGTGTACTCCCATTGATTCTGCACCGACAGCTCGCCCAGCTGGAATTTCTCGAGCATCTCGGGGCCCACCATCCAGCAGAGGCGCTTCTTGGGCTTCTTCGATTTCTTCGCACTGCTGCTGCCCGCTGCAGCGTCTGGCGTGGAGAGCTCCATGGTCGACCAGGTGGCCAGTTCATCGAACTTCTCGCGGATCAGGGCCTTCGACGGCAGCAGCTGCTGCGACTCCTGGCCGGTCTGCGTCTTCAGGTACTCCAGATATTCGGAGATCAGGAAGGCCTTGGCGTTGCGATTGCCATGCGTGAGCCGCACCAGCTGCTGCAGCAGCCGCTCGTCCAGCTGCAGGGGGCTGGCCGGGGCGCTGGCAGCCGCCTCCTCCCGCACCGTCTCTGGCGGCGGCTCCATGCTGACCGGCTCCAGTTGCCAGCTGCCATACGAGTCGATTGTCTGGGCAAAGACGGCCGGACACAGCTGCGACTTGTTGCCGTTCTCGTCCAGCCAGACGGGGCCGAAGAGCCGCGGCTTGATCTTTCTCGTCTGCTTCTTCATCTCCTGGGCAAACTCCTGCTGGAGCACCTGCAGCTTGGCCTTCTGGGCCTCGCGCGTATGTCCGTCGTCCATTTCGCCATCGTTCTGCAGCTCCTCGTCACTGAGATGGCCATGGGGCACATACCACTCGTTGTACTCCTCTTCGGACTCCTCCTCAGACTCGCGCTCCTTCTCGTCCTCGCTGGCGCTCAGCGACTCGCCCGGCTCCTCCTCCTCCCACTCGCAGTCCGAGTCAACTTCGTAGTCAAAGTGAACCTGCAACCGGAACGGGTATGGGTACGGGTTCAATCGACATTCAATCTCGTCCAGAAAGTTGCCACTCACCTTATCCTGGGCCAGGGGGCGACGGGCGGAGATGGACTGGCTCTTCTTGCGCCAGGTGCCATAGTACGCAGGCCGACGATTGTCGGCAAACTGCAAGTACTTGGCCCTCATCCTGGGCATCTGCTTGGCCTGCTCCTCCTGCTCAATGGGCGTGCCGGCATTGGTCAGATCATCTGGTCAAGTGGAGCGATAGATTAGATATATCCAGCTACAGAGAATAGCTGCAAGATTATGAGCCGCCTACCTATCACCTGGACCTCCTCCTCGCTCTCCTCCTCCTTGGTGCGCCGCTGCAGCCGCACGTCGCGCTGCATCTTGAGGGGCTGGCGTGTGCCTTTCCGCAGCTCCGACAGATAGAGCTGCGCTCGGTTGGGTCGCTTGCGGCGGCCAATTTCCTCGGGTTCCTCCTCGTCATCCGATGCATCCTCGTTGCGCTCGCGGAAGAGGCCATCCAGCTGGGAGCGCTGCTTCCCGGCAAGGCAAGCCCGCACGACGGGGGCCAGCAGCATGTCGTCCTTGACCTGGAAGGGACGGAAGGCCAGCGACTGGCAGCTCATCTTGGTGCTGTCGCAGCTGCTCTGCTCCTGCTCCAGTGTGGCGGAGACGTCCAATCCTAGGCCCGCGCCGGAGCCCTTGGGCTGCTTCGGCACAAAGAACTTGGTGAAGGATTCGGCAGCACGCTTCTTCTTCTGCTCGGCCTCCTCCTTCTCGAGCTCCTTGCGGCGCTTCTCCTCGTCCCGCTTGCGCTGCACCTCCTCCTTGGCCTCGTTGCGCTTGCGCTTCTCCTCGTTCTTCGTGTCTACCTCGGCCTGGCGCTTGCGCTCCTTCTCCTCGCGCTCTTTGCGCCTCAGCTCCTCCTTCTCGTCGCGCTCCTTGCGCCGCAGCTCCTCCTTCTGGTCGCGCTCCACCTTGCGCTGCTGTTCGCGCTGCTCCTTCTCCTGCTGCTTGAGGCGGCGCTCCTCCTGCAGCTTGTGCTCCTTCTCCTCGCGTGCCTTGCGCCGCTGCTCGAACAGTCGCTGCTGCTTGGGCGTCAGCGCCTGGCCAGTCACCTTCAGGTCGCCGTCACCATCGCCACCAGCAACGTCATGCACGCTCCTTCGTCTGGTAGCCTTCTCCTTGGCTCCCATTGTCCCCCTGTCGGGTGTGTCAGTATCCACCTCCATCTCGTGATCGCTGCTGGACTGATCGGACTTCTCGTTGTCACTGTCGCTGCTGGAGAGAATCGCCACATCATCATCGTCGGGGGAATCGTCCTGGCTGGCTGCTTTATCCTCTGTTTGCTCAACTGTCGTCTGCTTCTGCTCGTTCTGGCTGTTCTCCGACTCTGGCCGCTGGTCCAGCGCCTCTTTTGCTGGTTGATCCAACGTTTTTCTCTTTCCCTTCACATCGAGGTCCTCCTTTCGGACGTCCTTCTGTAGGGGGGAGTCCGATTTGGGGTCCTGTTTCTTGGTTTTCGGTGACTTGTTGTTCTTTTCGGCCTTTTGCTGATTCCCCTTCTTGGTGCTTGTCAATGTTTGGGCATCTTTGACCTTCGTATCTGCTTTCTCCCCTTTGATCTTCTGCTCCTTGATGTTCTCCTGCTCCGTAATCTCTTCTACGGTTTGTAGAACCTCCGCCGTGATCTTCTCCACAGCATTCAGCACCTCCTCCTTGCTTTGCTCCACCGTTTCAAGGTCCTTCTTGCCGTTTAGCACTGTCTTTGCCTTTGTCTCCTCCTCTTTGTTGCTCTTCTCTGCCGCTGGATCAGGATCAGCGTCTCTTTTTGCAGTCTTCTGGCTTTTGGGCAGCATCACTTTCAGTCGCTTTAGGGAATGAACCTTCTCGGCAATGACTTCTCCATCATCACACGAGTCGCTGTCGGTGACTGCCACCACTTGGGGGGCAACCTCTTTGGCGGATGCCTCCTCCGGAATCTTAACGGACTTGCGCCGCTTGGAGCCGCGTTTGCTCAGCAGCGGCAACTTGATTTGTATGGGCGATGTAGTGGCCTTCTCCCTGGGCCTCGGCTTGGCCTTCGGCTTGATCTGAATCTTTGCTTTGGCGCCAGCTGGCGCTGGTGCTGAAGCTTTTGTCTCCTCGTTCTGCTCCTTCTCATCAATATCCTCGTCTGCGTCCTCATCGTCGTCCAGCTCGATGATTTCCTCGGCCATGGCCAGCACTTCCAAGATCTTCGGCTTCTTGACAGCTCCCACAGCCACAGACACGCCCACGGCCAGGTTCTCTTTGCTGTTGGAGCGCCGCTGCTGATCGAGCGGCGGGGTGTCATCGCTGCTGCTCTTTTCTTCGCTGTACGAGAGCCTGCGCTTGCGTGGCTCCTGTGCCAGAGGCTCCTCCGAGGTCACGGCATCGCCATCGGGCTGGGCCGTAGTACTGGAAGACGTGGAGGTGGCTGCTGCTGTCGTTGATGCAACCGGGGTGATCAGCTTGAAGGGGAGACGTGTCTGGACCAGCTTCTTGCCACCGCTGCCAGTGGTGCAAGTACGCTCCGCTGGTTTCTGAACCGCATCTTTGGTATTGAGTTTACTGCTTGGTGTGTGGATAGTGCCGGCGGGCATATTCAAGCGTTTCCTTATGATCTTCTTGTAAAATTTGGCCGCTTTTCCTTGGTTTATTTTGCGATGGAAAACGCGGGAAATATACAAGCAGTGTGACCGCGGACCTTATCGATACCGCCTGACCCTAAGAAACATACTGAAATATACATTCTCATTTTCAAAATATACCGTAAATATACTGACGGACACGACAAGACGTTGATATTCCTCGACTTTGATATTCCGTTTAATATTACTAGCTAGTTTGCCCTCTCAGCCCTGAACAAATAACTTTATCCAATTCCTCTGTGAATTCTGTTTAGGATTGGCTAGCTTTCAGAACTCTTTTTGATTGGATTTTTTACATAATAATGTTCAAACAAAAGCGGCCAGAGTATAAAACGTAAATGTTGACTAAATGTGACGTCACATGTTGCTGGTCAACAACACCACAAAAGGAGGGGAAAGTCACCACAAAAACGCTCTCTTCACCTCAAAAAAGAAACCGAATTTTGAAAACCCCCCACGAATTGAGAGCGAAAAATGTCAGTATTTTTTGTGTGCTAAATCAGTTTGGCGGTCAATTTGAAATCTGTCTAATATATGGAAAAATAAATATTTCACTTGATTTGTTTTGTCGAGTGTACCTCAGAAATCTCAGAAACCGATAAAAAATGGCTTAAGCTCCATTTAATCAGGTTAGTAACCAGTAATTATCAACAAAAAAATAATTAATAATTATTTGAGCCCGATACAATTACGATATTATCGATTGTTTTTCAAAACATTCAAAACTATCGATTGCTCAACTATCAATCGTTTGACAGCTCTAGCAGGAAATATACAAGCAGTGTGAGCGCGGACCTTATCGATACCGCCTGACCGTTAGAAACATACTGAAATATGCCTTCTCAATTACAAAATATACCGTAAATATACCGACGATTTTCCCCTGAGCAAGATCGATGAATCGATAATAGAGTTATGAAATTAGAATTTGACAATTTTGCTCGGTAGAGAGCGATAGCATGAAACAAAATGCGAAATTATTGTTCGTAGCCGTCTGCAGACACGTCTACTGGCTTTCAGTCGAACAACTGGGGCAAAATTGATATTTTATGCGCATATACTTCTCCCGCTCTGACTGCAAGCATTTCCCATAAGGCTATCTGTTGTTGTTCCAGCTAGTCAGCTATCAAAGTCTAATGTCACAACACCTTAAGCCCGCAAATGCAAATATAAATCGAGGATCAGTGTTGGCTAGCGTACAATTAGGGTGACCATTTTACGCGATCGTTACAATTGAAATTTTTAAATGCATCAATTTAATTGCATTCGCATGCGGACACACTTTAGTAATTACTATGTTGTACCTTTTGAGCAGCAGCTGCCAAATATTTGTTTACTTAGTTTAATGTGGCGTTTTTACTAATCCCAGATAAGTGGTGAAAGGGAGACGATAAGAGACGAGACGCCTGCGGCCACTGGCAAACCCACACCCTCACCCACACCCCTCACAACATCGCTCATCTTTTATGTTGGTCTCTGGCCCTAAAACCCCTTTTGGCTTTGGCTGGTTGACATGGTGACCTGATCCGAGAGAGACCCGCCTGCGGCTACTGCTGCTGCTGCTGCTACTCCCCGGCCCCTGGCTGACTGCGAATTACATTCCATTGAATTACAATTTATTTCAATAGCAATACCAACCAACACGCACTATCCAACGCGGGGATAAGCGGTGGGTGGGTGGGCGTCCGATGCGTGGCGCTTGCGGCTGGTGCTGGGGCTGGGTCTGATGTTGGTGGGATGTAACTACTTTTGTATGAAAACGAACACAAACACACACACGCACACACACACACGAGTATAAATGCGGAATTGCAACTGCTGCACAAGTGCCTCCTGTACAGTGGGGTCCAAGGGTCTCCAGACAGCACCCAACGGAACCTTTTGGTTCTGTTCTTCTCTGTGTGGCCACTGTACGACTTGATGGTATTCTTTGTCTGTGGCACGGCACACTACTGTAACCCATTTAACTTTCACTGCAAATCTTGGAATCTAATATTGACATGTGTGTGGCAGCCACAAAGGAGGCGAAGGCCAGGCCAACTCCTGCTGCGGTCGCCGCTTGCGGCTTTTGTTTGATGATGACGGGGGGTTGGGCGGGTGGATTGTGGCATGAATGAAGTGGGTCGGACATGTGCCATATTACACGCATTTAGGCCTGGCCCCGGCGCAGGGATTTGCCACACACACCCCCCGGTTGTCCGTCATCGACTCCTTTAATAATGATAATAATAATTTTGCATTGATTCCGCTGGGAGTTGTAGGAAAACTACGACGATGCGGCGGCTACGATGGGTGCGAGTACAAAACGGGGCGTAAAATGGAAATTCGGTCATGCATATAAACGGGAGGAGGAGGAGCAGTAGAATTTGGAAGCTGTGGGTAATAGAAAATCTATTAGCGTACACAGAACCCTCCCCCCCATCCCCCATTCAGGGTTGCGAGGGCACAGCACATCCTTTTTTGATGACACGCAAAAGGCAACAGACTCAAAAAAATTGCCAGCTAAAACACACACAGAGGGCAATGCACGAGGCACACAGGAGGAGGCGCAGACAGCGAACCTGAAATTAGAGACCTGTTGGCGTGAAGGTGGAGCGTGGCATGACAAGACTGTCAGACGGAAGGAAGGTTCAAACTGACTGAAGGATATACTGACAGTCAGTCCAGAGGCTCGTCTCGGCTCGGCTCGTATGCTGATATTTCCCTTCACTTTTCCCTTGGTGTGAGTAGCGGTTCTCTTAACTTTTACATACTTGGAACAAGCTCGTACAACATTTGTAGCTCATTTGCACAGTGGTCCTTGGTATAGACTTTATACTATATATAATATATATAAATAGAGAGATAAGAAATGTTCAAGAAAAACGAACAGAATAAAAGATCCAAAAGTTACATCAACACCAAAGAATCTTCTCGCTAAAATATATTTATATTTGGGACCCTTCAGGCTCTAAATATTACCACCCTTAGTTTAATTCCTATTAGTAAACTTCCTTCCATTGATTTGAGGACATGTTTTACAGCCCCTGGGCCCAGTGTCAGGCAGCCAGGGGCATGGGCAGGGTCCAAAGCAATCGCAGTGTGGTGTATTGTATTTAAGTAATTGGAGGGTAAAATGTGTTTCCAATTTGTTGTACTACTCGTGCTGTGCTGCGCTACCTATTCTAGCAACATTTGTGTGCCCTGCCTGCCTGCCCCATTTCCCCCATCCCACCCATTCCCATTTGTTTCATTTCGCTTTTCTTCTTTCGCTTTAACAGTTGTGTGGTGGGTGGGGTAGTGGGAGTGGGCGGCGAGCGGTAAAGAGCAGAAAAGAAACAAGATTGAAAAAAGTATTGAATTACATTTATACAACATTTGGTTGAATAGCTTTTCGGGTGGCATGGCATGGTGTAGAGGGGAGGGCGCTGGTCGAGTGTTGCGGTTTGAGTTTCCTTTTGTTGAGTGCTGGATGGATGGATGGATGGATAGGTGGGTGGTTGGGGGTGGGTGAATGGTTTGTTCGGGCTTTGGCGATTAACGTGCCTCGCCGCTCCTGCCGTGTGGTGTGGCGCGGCGCGGCGTGGTGTGGTGCGTAGTAGTATATTTGTGGCTTCCATGGGTGTCTGTCTGTCTTTTAGACTGGAATGGAACATGGACAGATATCTGAGTGGAACAGCAGTGAAGTGGGGGACTGTGGGATTCCCGCAGGAATATCGCGCTGCCTGAAAATTCATTAGTTGCCCATTTTTATGCTATTTTCTTTCAATGATAAAAGACGCACGCATGCATGCATTTACTGCTTGATGTTGCTGCTTGGTGCTGCTTGCTTTTCCTGCTGCTTGCTTTTGCTGTTGCTGCTTTATTATGCTATTTGAAGGGAGCATCGGCATCGGACACGCATTAAAATTGTAACAGTCGACAAAGTGAAACACAGGCAGACAGACAGGAAAGGGAGGATGGAGAATGGAGGAATGACAGGTAGTTGTTGGTAGGGAACAGCTCAGCGGAGAAGAGATCGGTTCGGGTTTTCGGGTTGACACACACTTGCCTTGGGCAACGAACGTCCTTCGGTTACAATGGCACTTTTGTGTGCCGCTCCGCTGCCGTACTGCCACACTGCCGCAGTGCTGCTGCCGGTGTCTTTTCCGGACTTGCATTTCCCACACTTTTCACTCTCCCACTTCTCTACTCTACTCTACTCCACTCGCTCGACCCACGCTGCAACAGATTTTGGATATTGCTTCTTTTGATACCATTCCATTCCGTTTCTTTGTCACATTTCGAACCTGTCGATCGCCCCGACCCCCCGACCATAAATAGCTGTCAAATTCAATTCCGTTTTCCCTGCACACACCCTTCCTCCCTTCGCTTCACGCTTCATTCTGACCGTTCTTTGGCGTAGGTTTCTCTTTATACCCCCACCATCCTCCTCCTTCTCCTCCGTTTCTCCTCTTCGTTTTTTTTTTTGTAAGCTTCATGGCAACAAATTCAACAAATTAGCTTGATTCCAGTCCCTGACATTTCCACCATGATCCGGCACATTGATTGTCGTTTCTCTCTGGCTTCCGATCTGTTTTTCTGTGTGTTTTGATTGCCATTGGCACTCCCCCCCTTCACTCCTACTCCCTCCCCTAGCGATCCAGTCATTCGCTTCCACAAGTCATTCACATAAATTGAGGAAAGTTGCCGGATCATTCCCTGGGATCGATCCATGGGAGTACATGCTGCGATTCGACAGCGAGCCACATGCCCCCACCCACCATGTAATTTCATTCCATTTAATTTGTCGCGAGCTTTTCGTTTGTTTTGTGTTTGTCTCCCATTTTTGTAGCACAGTTTCGGGGGCAACCGCTGGGATCCATCCGAAATATAAATAAATAGATAAATATTTGGGAAAGCCATTTTCAAATTAAAGATCCTGTGCAGAAGTGCGTGGAAGTGGAACTCCATACGTAATTGCCACAGTTCAAAGTTCACACCGATCGCCCGTTCCCAGCGCAGGATCAACAGCGGATGTTCCGGCAATTTGCATGCCCCATTACGTGTAATAGCCGAGAGCAGATACTTCATTATAGATCAATTGGTGGAGTGAAAACAATTTGCACAATTGCGAGCAACCATTCGGCGGCAGTGTAGTGCAGAAAATGTAACAATAGCGAATGGAATATCGAGGAAGCAGAGTTCCCTTTCCGATTGCCTGGCCTTTCCTTGCAGCCTTTTTGCTGCCTTTGTTGGCGGCACCTTTCAAAACGGAACTCCTTGATCCACATACACATATTGCATGTCGAAGGAACAAGGAACAAGCAAAGAAAAGCCTCAGGCAAATACAGCAGACACAGTGACGGGCATATCGAAATTTTGTTTTGATTTCTATTTGAATTTGTTTGGACCCAAACATCGTCTTGGTGCGGGGGAGGGGGGCAGTGCAATTAATATACAAAAGCGGGACAGAAGAACGCCGAGCACAAAGGCGTGGCAGGAGCACCAGGGGCACCAGGGGAATGGGAATGGGAAAAAGGCCACAGGAAGTCAAAGTGTCAGAGGGACGCCCTCGTCAGAGTTTTCCCATTTCTGTGTGTGTGTGTGTGTGGTTTGGCAGGATCGATGTGATCGAGGCGGAAACGCGGCTAATTTGCACCCCTGCCCCCACTGCCCCTTCTCCTGCCACTGCTCCGTTCTCCTGTTTGTTGTTGCTCATTTTTCTCTCTTTCTCTGTCACTCATTAGCTCGGTGTTTGCTGTGCAAAATTATTAATTTACGAGCTGTCAACAGTTATTGTTCCGCACAGCCCCGTGTTTACATCCACACAAAAGAGAGACGCGGCTGCACACAGAAGCACAGAGTGAGAGAGAGAGAGAGAGGAGGGAGACATAGTGATAGATAGTGTGGGAGGGAGAGAGCGATAGCTAGGGATTTATTTCTCTTGTTTTTTTGTTTTTTTTGGCAGCCTCGCAAAGGGAATTATGCTTTTAACCAGCTGTTTGTAACGACAAAAAAATTATTAAGAGAGAAGGATATCCGAAATGGAAATAAACATATGTACATGCATACATGAATATATTATAAATCGGTCAGTCAAGTTCCGCGTCATGACCATAAACCTATGCCAAAAAAAAAAAACTATTAATCTGCCAGGGTATCAAACGTTTCCACACTCTGAAGCCTTTACTTTTATTTTTTTTTTTAACCTTTTCTAATACCTTTGACAAATTTGTTGGTATTTCCTGTCATCCCTTTGACACACGAATACAAATACAAATGCGCGGCATCATCGGGCAATTATTCTCGATTAGCCGAATGGCCAATGGCCAATGATGATGGCGATATTTTGGCTTCTTCTCTTTTGGGTTTCGTTCTCTTCTATGCAATTAATGCCATGACTTGGCTTTTCGTGTCCCTCCCGCCCGTCCCTGTCCGGACCTGCCCATCAAATTAGCAGCGGCTCTCGATCACCGATCACCGATCAAATTCTTTTTTGTTGTAGCCCGATCTGCGGTCATTAGTGCGCTAATTAAATCGAGTGCTCCGCTGAGCTGAGGTTTGGTTTTTCCTCTTTTCGACTGCGTCATTGTTTGGACAATGGCTGAGCAATTAGCCCCAGCCGCCGCTAGGGGGCCAATGCACTGTCCCCACTGTCCCCACTGTCCCCACTGTCGAATGTTCGATCTGTTAGTGGAAGAAAATGTGGGAGCTGGAAGCTGGGAGCACTGGGAACTTGCCTTGGAAAGTTGCAGGAATTGGATTTGGTCGGCAGAAAGCTGCTACTGATGCCTTCTCTTTAAATTGAAATCTGTTGGGTAGATCTGGAGAAAGAATCTTTATTGAAGCACCCAACTGCTGCTTTGTGCATATGTAAATCGAGCGCTCGTACTCCTACCTATTAATCGTAATCCAGGCTTTGAGCCACCTGACAGATTCGAGGGTCGATCGCACGTAAATCCGCCAGGACTTCCGCCTAATCCTTTTTGCTCATCCGCGCCGATGATCGGCAGCTTAATCGCTTATCGCATTAAGCCTGGCCTAATCCTCCGGCCCATTGATCTGCTGGGCATGTCTGGGCATGCCTGGTCGCTATGGGATCGAGGCGCTATCTCCTCTGATAAATGCGACAAATGCCAATGCCGGGACGGGCCGGGCCGTGGTGGGCTGCGATGCGATTCTGCTGAAGAGGAACGGGGCTGGGGCATAAGCTCTTGGGCAAACTCTTGGGCAACCCAAAACCGAGTCGAAATAAAAAGAACAGAGGGAAAGAAAGTCGCTGGCAAATGACAAAGACAAATACGAGTATTTCTGGAGGAGCACAGAGCACAGGTGCCACTTGCTCCCATTCGCTGCCACGCCCACTTATGTTGTATATCTTATTCTCATATAGCGAATATAGTCATACATACATGAATATGAATGTGTGGTACGGTCTTTGTCAATTGTTTGTCATTGTTTTCCAACGCGGGCAACTCGGCGACCACTCGACATGGCGTACAATTGTCCTTGTTTCCGAGTACCCTCAGGAGAGACGCAGGCGGATCGGGTATATATATTTCACGAATAACGTAGAGCAATTTATCCATCAGCAGATATCAGTTAGAGATATATATAGAATAGCATGGCAAAACAATTAAATTGTTTGCTGTTGAATCTGGCAAACGTTTTCATGTGTCGCGCGTTATGCGGCAGCGCTCCTCTGCCTGTGATTTGTGCATCTAGAATTTCAGCTTGACATGTGGCAAATCGGGTGGACAGGGTAGACAGCGGGTCCAAACCTACCCCACAGAGATCGGAGGGCGCCTTTCCGTTCTTTTGGCACGTAGCTAACGAACAAAGCTCGTTGCTTGCTGCTCGAGTGGCCGTTCGAGTGGCATCTCTGGAATCTAAATGAGCAATTCATGAGTTGTTGGC
Source organism: Drosophila ambigua (assembly GCA_018150905.1). NCBI lineage: Eukaryota > Metazoa > Arthropoda > Insecta > Diptera > Drosophilidae > Drosophila > Drosophila ambigua. The sequence continues at coordinate 541,584 of JAECWS010000151.1, read as the reverse complement.
AACCCTACTTGACGGCGAAGGCAGAGCCAAAGACCGACTGAGTTCTCCTGGCCCGCGCTACCTCTACCTCTACCCCTCCTGGCCATCCTGCTGCTGCTGGCTGCTTGACTCTCCACTTGCACTCGTTTCCCATTATATCCCTTTTGCTGCTGCTCCTTCAGTCAGGAGTAACTTTTCTTTTGCCTCTTTTTTCCACTCTTCTCCCTTTTTTGTTTTTTTGGTTTTTTGCATTATTTTGTCGCCTGCTTTTGTGCGAGTCGTTTGGTTATTGAGCTGCCGTCATTATGCTGCTTATTATTATTATATTTTTATTGTACTTGTGTTTTTTAATAATCAACTGACTTGACTCCCAGCCACCCACTCGCCTCAGCCACTCAGCCACTCACCCACATGCGTGCAAAAAGTCGACTCATTCCATATCCCTCTCATGTCACCCCTCTCCCGTTAATACCCTTTCCTTGCCACACCCCAAAATGGGATTGCAGTTACTTCGCTTGCAGCTTGAAGGATCGCTGATAGTTGAAGCTTTCGCTTAAAAATTGATAGATAATTGCACCGATTATCGCTCAGTCAGAGTATCGATCATTGGCGTTATTTTATCGTTTGCTTATCGATAACTCTAGCGATTGGCGGACACCTGCATCAAGCTGTATCTTTTACAATCTTCCGTTTCCAACTTCCAACCAGATTCAGGCCCTGCCCACAGGGCAGATTCCCTTTTGCCTTTTTGTGCCCTGCCCTGCCCTGCCCAGACCGGGTGCGGTTTTTACACTCCAAATATTCAATTACGCTGCGGGCGGTCCCAGCTCCAAGTTTACGGTTGCCCATTGCCCTATCCGTTTATTGCCTGATCAGGAAAGCCGAACGGTGAAGGGTACGGGCACGGGCACGGGCACAGCGGCAGGAGCAGTAGCAGTGGCGAGGCGAGGCGATGACGGAGTCCCATAGTCGTCGGAATTGGGAGTCGGAGTCGTACCGCTCTGTTGACACTTGAGCTCAGGCGGTGGTATTTAATATGCGGCTCAACATTCTTTTCATTTCGCTGCCCATTCTGCTGGCTGTGCTGCGAAAATGAAAATCGCCCGCCGACAAACGACAAACGTCAAGTGTCAAAGGCATTGAAAGAGACGGAGACAGAGGCACAGGCACAGGAGGCGGTGAACAGAAGAAGGAGTAGCAGCAGCAGCACCACCAGAGACGGTCAAAGGCTTTTGATGATGTGATTTTCTTACCCCTCGTTGCCAGTGGGGTGTTATGAGATGCAACGAATGTTTGCCATGACAGGAAAGGAAGCTCAAAAAGCGCTTAAATATGCCATCCCATTTCTCTTACCTAAATACAAAAGGAAAAACAGATCTACGAAAATTCTTGATTGGTTGATGCAACTTTTTATATATGTATTTTCATAAATCCAAGGATCGGAGTTCTTAATCGTCCAGAAGGAACTAGTTTTCGCCTTAGATATTCAAAGGAAACTTATAGATAATAATTTCTGTTCAGTTTTTACGAATTTTGAACTCCTAACTAAAGCCACGCGTCATGCAGCAGCGCTCCTCTGCCTGCTATTCGCTCTGCCTGGTTTTCTTGCAGGGGTATCAAAAGCTTCGATTCCATCCCTAATGAAGTTTGCAGAAACAGAGAGAGAGGGAGAGAGAGAGAAAAGAGATGATAAGGCAAAGTGCGCAGCAAACTTCCTGCTGATTGCTTAATTGACAAAGAGCATATGCGATGCATGAATGAATATATGAATACACTCAGAGACAGACTCACACTCGCACTCACACTCACACTCGTATGCCCCCAACCCACACCCCTGAGCGCGGCCCAGCAGCACACATGTCATTGTTGGTGGCCATAAGCTGCTCCAATCGCCATCGCACATCGCATGGGCGTCCAAAAACGCTGAAAATGCATTAGCGAGGAGTCAAATTCTCTCTCTCTCCCTGTCTCTCTCCCTCCCGCTCTCTTCGTTCCATTCCATTCCGCTGCTGCGGCTGCGGCTGTGGGGGCCAAAGATTAAAATCTAAAAACTGTCAATTAGAGCACACATTTTTCCTCATCAAAACTCGGGCGTAAGCAACAAGAAAGAAATCTTCCAAGGGGGCGCCCCTGCAAGCCGCACTCTGGTTGCTCTACAAAGGAAGATACGACTGGATTGGAGTGACTCCAGATGGCAGATTATTTCACTGCCTTATAGCTACATAGATCCAGCAGGGATGCCTCGAATTTAATTTTAATTTTAGTTCATGGCTTCGACTGCACGCAGTCGTAGATACGTGTATCGGTGAATGCTTCAAATGGTCTCTAGTGACATTTTGTGCTGGGTGGCATCTGTACGTGTTGGCTAGTCGTGTGGACTTTGGGTTAGGGCATCCCGCGAACGGGGGCCCACAGTCAGCGTCGTCAGCGTTGGAATCAGAGCTCGGAGCCAGGTCCAGCTTAAGCTGCTGCCCTCCGTCTCCGTATCCAAGCAGCGTCACACGACTCCCCGGCTTGCGACGTCCCTCCACCAGCTAGCTCCGCGCTCCGCCGCTCTCCCGTGTCTCCCGGACCAGGCTGGTTCCCTGTCCATCAATGTGACGGCGTCCCACGTTCGCCGTTCTGCGTTCAGCGTTCAGCGCGTTCCCTGTGGCCAGTGGTTCGTTCCATTGGCCTGGACTTGGACCACACTAAGTCCCATAGCCACCTCTCTTTCGCATTTCCCCCCCCCTCTTAGGGGGTCTCCGTACCCCCCTTACCCCTTGGCTGCGGCGGGGGGCGGCCCCTTTCGGTTGTCAGGGCATTTGGAATTCATTGACATATTTCTTGGCATTTCGTTTGTTCTTCTTTCTGTTCTCTCGCTCGCGCTCTGCCCCTCGCTCTCCCTCTGCCCCTGCCACTGTCATATCCATATGTCCATCTCTTTTCAGTGGGTCTCCTATATCTATATCTGTAGTATCTGCCTATCGCTGTCTCTGTCCCTGTCCCTGTCTTTTGTGGCATTTGCTGCATTTGTGTGTGTGTTTTAATTCAACATCCACTGTGGCTGTGGGGAGGGTTTTAAATTACAGTTGTGACTCCTGCAGCCCCACACAGACCACTCCCTCCCACCCTCCGCTCGCGCCTCTGTGTCCAGCCCTCAGCCCCGCCCCCCACCGCCTCTATGCTGGACACAAAATACAAGTAAATACATTTATTTAGTTCGATCCAAACGTCAGCGCTAACATCTTCTTGCCCATGCCCATGCCCATGCCCCTGCGCCAGCCCGGCATCTTGGCCAAGAGCCCCCATCTCTGCTCCCCCCTCCCCCTCTTGCGTTTCTTACTCTCTTGTCTTTGTCTTGGTCTTCGTTGTCGCTGTCGTTGTCGTTGTCTGGGAGGGCAGACAATGAAGGAAGAGCTTAAAAATAATACCTTGCCTGCTTATGTTGACGTTTCCAACCCTCCCGCTGTCCCGCGTCCAGCCCCCCGACCCACGCCTCACAGCCATAGTTACAGCAACATTATAACATAACCCCCCACACTCCCCAACCCGACCCACCACTGGCCCTGTCCACCTGTCCCACCCCTTTGTTGTTGGCCATCTTCGTCCCAGAGAGACCCATTGGACCATTGGCCGCTGCTGTTGCTGCTGCTGTCACCAGATACCCGTGGCCCAGGCTCTTGGCCAGATGCCGAGTGTTAAAGCCCCAAAAGCAAGTGCTTCCCGCTCCCCCCCACCACCATCGACGTAGGTAGGTTCCGCCCCTGGCACTGGGGCCTACCCGCTAATTGGAGACTTACTTAGTTGCTGGCTAAAAACCTTTTGTAGGAGACAGAGACAGAGAGAGAGAGAGAGCTCCACAAGCACAACAGATCACGGCAGCAACAAGAACAAAATGGTGGCACACTTGTCCTTTCTGGAGAGAAGAGAAAGCTGCCCAAAGCCTGGAAGGGGTCAAAACACAGCGCCACAGCGCCAAAGTTTTCCAATACAAATGGAAATATTTATTTTGAGCATTTTGCATATTCATTTCAACATTTACATGGCACAATTTTACTTCTAGATTATTTATTTATTTATATTTTTTGTGTTTGTTTTAGTGAATTAAATTATTGAATTTCCAGAGATAAAAAAAGATTTAATTTAAATGTGATACAAATTGTATGTTAAATGTTAAAGCAAACACAAGAACAATCTAAAATATAAAAAAATGCAACCAAAAATAATGTTTTATGTTGCATATGCAGAGGTAGTAACTCTCCCAGTATTCTCCCAGTCGGTAAATATTTTTTCCTTGAATAATAATTACAAAAACTATGTGCAGCATGAAGCCAAAATGTCTGTGTACAGTTTTGCCTTTTCGAATTTGGAATATAAGTTCGATCATTAGCCAGGCATTAGCCCAGTCTGCTCGTACTGGCATGGTCCGGTAACAGTTCAAGGATCGTATGACACGTTGCCCCTTACCTTTCTCTCCCGCTCGTTCTTCGCTCTCTAACTCTGTGTGGCTCTGCTCTTCCCTGTGCCCTGTGTTCTGTGTGTTATCGAAGCCAATCAACACCCGTGGCAAAAGTTTCTCCCTTTGTTTGCCTGGAGGCTGAGGCTGTGGCTGGCTGGGCTGGGCTGGTCTGTCGATGATAGTCGATAGTTCGAATTTCTGATCCGCCTGATTCCCTGATTGCCTTCCGCTGCTCAGTCGCAGTCTAAAGCGGAGTGGAGCGAAGCGAGGCGGAGAGGTGCCTGTCAATCAAGCGATCGGCTTTCAAACACACAACACACACACAGCCAAGCAACAAAATGCACTCAGAACGAAACCCATCTACTCATCTGCCTCTGCCTCAGCCTCTGCCGTTCGCCATTGCCTCTGCGACTGTCTGCCGACTGGCCCCTGATCCTCCTTCTCCTGCTGCTGCTTCGGCATTGTGTTGATATTTTGTGTGCTGCCGATGGCGACACGATCGATATTGGGATCACATGTTTGGTCCCATTGTTGGGCACACACTCACACACAAATATACGCGTGTATGTATATTTAATAATGATCGGATCGGATCGGAGCGGTCTGGTCTGGTCTGGTCTGCTCCTTGGGATGGCTATTGTCTGGGGCAGAGGGCTACAATCCTTGCATTGACATTTCTCACTTGGGCGCGATAAGCAATCTACGGCAATGGAATTCGAATGGGAATGGAAATGGAAGCCGAGAGAGTGTCAAAAACTATTTGAGGCCAAAATAGAGTAAACATTTCAATTAGGCAATATCTGGTAATTCAATATATCCCCACAGACTGGCTGCCCCTGGACGGCTGGACTGCCCCTGGACTGCCCCTGGACTGCCTGTCGAAAGCATCACAAAATGGCGGTAGATTGTGGGCAATCATTTCATTCGTTTTGATGATTAAAAGCCTCATGGAAGAAGGATTAATTTTACAATTATCAATCGGGGAATTGGATAATTAATGGGATTTACTTTAAAGCGAATTAAAATTGGTCTATCGATAGCCACATTTCTGTTGATATTTAATCGATAATTGTTTTTGTTCCTGCATTACTTCATTACTTCATTGACGCGTAACATGATGAAAACTACATTAATTAACTCAGCCCACTCCTCCCCAGCACCCCTGCGGCATTAACTTTCTATCTCCCCCCTGGCTCATCCTCGCCCCTGCCTCCGCAGGATGTAAAATCCGAGAAAATGCCACAAAATGTTGACATATGCATTTAACTTGAATCATGGCACAGGAACATTAACATTTTGACTTAACTCTGCCCTCCCACCACCACCACCACTCCCACTCCCCTGCCCATGCCGCATCCCACCCATTCAGCTCACAGCCCGCAGCCCACAGCCCACCCTGCCCCGTTCATCTGTTGCGGGTGATTGCTTTGATTATGGCTAAATGATGGGCTGCTGCTGCTGCTGCCGCTCCTGGGTTACTGCCAACACCTAGCAACGCAGCATCCTGCAGCCTGCCCTAACCCATGCCATGCCCTGCCCCCGCCGCATCCTCATACTTGCTGCCACAACGATTCACCGCCGCCAGCAAATGTTGCGTATCAAATGGAGAATGGAGCTGAGTACTTCTTCAAAATAAGTTACCCCGATCTAATCAGTGGATAAGTTCCCTGCCCGTGCCCCTGCCTCTGCCCCCTGCCTCTGCCCCTGCCTCTGCCTCTGCTATGGTAATTGTTTCTGATTTGAGTTTTATTTTCTTTGTACCTGATGTGGCAGCTGGTTGTTGCTGTTGCTGCTGCTGCTGCTGTTGCTGGTGTTGCAAGTTGTTCAAGTTGTTGCTACTGTACCGTTTTTGGGATTATCGAAATGTTTTTTTCTGCAGCTCTTTTGGTGTTGCCACATTTTGGATGATGCAGCTTTAAGTGTGGCAATTTGCAACTTGCCACTGTGGTCTCTGCACCCTCTGGATATGCCCCTCCTGTGGCTCCTTCCTGTTGCTCCGCAGCGGTTCCTTTAGCTGCAAGTCTTGCCAGAGCATTTATCCTTCATCTGTTTGTATTTCCTGCAGCCCCCAAATATTTTCTACCTTAGTTGCTGTCGCTGGTTTTAGTCAGCTTTTAGTTGTACTTCCACTGCTCATATTTTGCTTCAAATAGTTTGTTAGATCTCCGCAGATACTGCAGTGTGGATATATAGTGATGGCTGCCCCTGATTGAGGCTGTTATCTGTGCGCCGTCTGCTGCAGGCTTCTTTTTGTTCTCCTGGGGTCTTGCTGCTGTTTTTTTCGCTTCTTATTTTTAAGACCTGTGGCTATTGTTGCTGCCCCCCGCCCCCCATCCGCTTAGTGGCTGTTGATGTAACTAATGTTGCTGCTGCTGTTCCAGGTATGAGTTCCTTCCCTTTCTTTTCGTTTGCCCCTACTGGAGCTGCTGCTGCTGCTTCTGATGAAAGCTCCTCATGATTGCTTCTGATTGAGGAGGGATTGTCGTGGCTGCCTTCTGTTGTTCTGCTGCCTTCTCTTCCCTTAGTTCTCTTCTTGGTTCTTCTTGTGTACTGAAGCTGTCGTTATGGATCCCTTAGTAAGAAGCTTCCCCTGCACCACCGCCACATTGTCATTGCTGCTTTGTCATTCTAGTGCTGCTGCTGCTGCTGCAACAGTTGCAACAAGCTGCTGCAATTGCGGATTCCAATCAAAGATGCTGCCAGCAAGCAAGGATTTTAAAGGATACTGCTGAAGCACTCTTCAAGAAGGCACTGCAATGATTGGAAATCAAAGCCAGCATATCCTGCAGCTCCTGCGGCAGAGGCTGTGCCGGATTTTTTTGGCTCTGCATTGCGCTGGTTGCATGGTTGCCATGGGTGTTGCCACAGCGTTAAATTGAGCATATGCCAATTAGCATATCACTTATCCGCGGGGCAGCGGCAAGGGCAGGGTTCTGCCCATTGTCCTCTGCTGCTAATGCGGCATAGGGGGTTCGATATTCAAGCAACCCTCCGCCCCAGAGCCCGTCTGATCTGCTCAACTCGTTGTCCGAATTTTTATATATTTTCCCTTCGAGTTTAGAAAAGTTTTTTCATGCATTTTGCCCTTCTGGATCGGCTAGATCGTTACCGTTAAAGTGTATCTTTCATATGGATAGTCTGTGAGGGTATCACAAGCTTCGGCCTTGCACTTGCTGGCTGGCAATGATGAGGCCTCACCCCTGTGCATAGCTCAGCTCTGCAGCTCTCTGTGCCTCTAAGTAGCGCTGCCATCCCTACCAACCAGCCAGCCAGCCAGCCAGCCAACCAACCATCCACCTCCCTTTCTACCTCATTTGCCTTTAAGCTGCCGCTTGCCACTGCCGCTTGCCACTGTCACTGCCACTGGCCTCTGCTGCCTGTGCTGCCTGTGCTTTGCCTTTGCTGTTGGCTCTCTCTCTCTCTGCTGTTGCCTGCATTTAATTAATTTAAAAGCGTGTGGATAATACCCTGGCATTTGCAATGAAAAGTCAAATGAATTGAAAACTCAAAATGCTTAATGCCTGAAACGGCAGCAGCAGAAACAGAGGGACAAAGAGGCAAACAGACCAACAGACAGACAGACAGACGGAGACAGAGGACAGGTGAGACCTTCCCCTGAATTTTTGCTGTTGTTTTAATCAACAAATTACCCAAAAAGCCAGCAGAAACACACACAACACAACACAACAGCACAAATTAAAACAATAAACAACAGACTGTAAGCAGCAGAATAATACCAAATGATAATAACAATAATAATAATAATAATAATACCAAAGAAAATCTGCTCATTATACCCGTACTCAAAAAGGTTAAGGGGTATATTAGATTTGTGTAAAGTGGATGTGCAACGCAGAGAAGGAACGTTTCCGACCCCAAAAGTATATATATTCTTGATCAGCATCAATAGCCGAGTCGATTAAGCCATGTCCGTCTGTCCGTCCGTCTGTCCGTCTGTCCGTCTGTCCGTCCGTCCGTCTTGTTGAGCGCCTGGATCTCAGAGACTAAAGAGTTAGGGCAACCAAATTTGGTTTCCAGACTCATGTGATATCACACTGCTACAGTGTATTTCAAAATTTCGCCCCGCCCCCTTCCGCCCCACAAAGGACAAAATCTGTAGTAGGCACAATTTAAAGATACGATAAAACTAAAAACGCAGTATCGTGAGCATGATCCTATCTACCAGACTGCCGAATCTGAATCAGATCGGATCATAATTATAGCCAGAATGAAGAAATTGATTTTCAGTTGGTTCCCCCGCCCACTTCAGCCAGAGACACACTACTCTATCGCCTTCTCGCTCGCACACTCGCTGCGTTCAGTGCGCGAGCAACCCCTAGCGGTGGAGATGAAAATATGAATGGTACATCTATAATCTACATGTTAGATGTAAAATATACATTTAGATGTAGATGTAGATGACAGATGTACAAAAATGTAAAATGTAAAATTTTTTTTTTTCTCTAAAATTAAAAAATCATTCTCAAAAATGTATATACTGACTGAGTACGGGTATAAGTAGAGTCGGGTCCCCAGAAGCGACTCACACGTTCCTTCTCGTTTTTCATTTTGATTTGATTTTAGACTTCTCTTGTTTTCAGTTCGTTTAAGTTTTTGCTTGTCTTTTATTTTGTTTTTTTTGTTTTTTGCTTGATTTTTGCTTAGTCGATTCTTTGTTAATTTCAGACAAAAAGCTGTCTTCGGTTTTTATGTAAGTTATGCGCAGAAAAGAATGCCAAATATTTCATATATGTAGCTCGGCTTGGGAAGAGTCTGAAGAGTTAGCTATACGGACTTAGATATATCCTCTTTATCCGGCTGAAGTACTCTCCCATTTACGGTTACGCCAGCTCTTTAATCCACAGAAGCGTTGAATTTTGCCCCAAAACTTTCCATTAGGGTAAATGTGCAGAAGCACATGGGGCAGCACCAGCACCCCATCAAATTTTGCTCTAATTGCCATGGTCTCTCGATTAATCCGAAACAAAGGGAAGTCCAGAACAAGTGGCGCGGGGATGGGTGGGTTGGTCGTAGGTCCTGCACAAGGCAAATGTTTGAAACCCCATTGGAAAATGGAGAATTTTTGTTTGATTTTTTGCCAAATGAAAGCATCCTCAGAGGAGGAGTGGGAGTGGGGATATTTAGAGAATACAAACTGTGTGCTGGATACAAATCTGGATGTGGATCCTGCACGCTCGTCTTGCTTTACTTTTTCTGAAGTGAAGGAGGCCCATTCCCATTCCCACTTCCACTTCCACTCCACACTTTAGCACTCGCTTGGGATGCCTATATCTTTGCCTACTCCCATTGTACATATCTAGAAATGCCCCTTTCGCCTTTGGCAAACCCTCTCCTTGTGCCCCTAATCGGTGGCAGCATTTTTGCCTGCTTGATTTTGATTTCACCGTTAGTTAGTTAGTTAGTTCGTTATCTCTTTTTGGCCTGCTACCCCTACAGAACCACAACTTCGTGCTGCTGCTCCGGCTCCTGCTCCTGCTGCTGCTGCTTCTGCTGCTGGTGGCTGTACATAAAGTACAATATTTTGGGCTACCAGAAAAGCGCCAGTATACAGTGTAGGCGGTGGAAAGGACATTGTGTGTGCGTGTGTGGGTATGTGTGGGGTAGCTTATATATCAACCATACATAAGGGGGGGCTGTGGTGGAGGAGCGATGGATTTTTTTGCTGGAGAGGAAAAAATTTGTTCGCCCCGAAAATGAAGAAAGGAACAACAAAATAACGAAACCGAAAGAAAAATACTTGGAAATAAGCGAAAGGAGGGAAAAAATTGGGAGACAACAAAAAAAAAGAGGAAAAAAGAGGAAAGAATCAGCCCCCACAGCGTATCGGCCCCAACCCCAACGCAAAACCCCACCCTCGAGCCCCACATAACGGGCATATCAGCAAAGAGGAGAATTCTGACTTTGTAGCCGAGAGAGGCGAAAAATGTTGCGTCTCCGTTTCCTTCCGTCCGTTCCTCCACACACAGGCTCGGCACTGAGAAGAGCTGGAAGAGCGAGCAGGAGAGAGCGAGCGCAGGAGAGCGAAACATTAATGTAAGCAACGGCAAAACGCAAACAAATACAACCACACACACACGCACACGAACAGGAACACTCGCACTCACACTCACACACACACGCACACGCCATATAGCAGCTCTCTATGTGGAAGCCATATACTCGTCTCACTCGCACACCAAAACTGCAATGGCGACAATTTCAGAAGCGCGGCGGCAGAGCGGCGCCGGCAGAGGAGCAGAGCAGTCGTCGTCGTGCCCTTGGTTGACGCCCCCTCCGCAAAACGAGACGGCAATATGCGCCCGATGGATGGTCTCGTCTCGTAGGTCGCAATTGGACTCCATGTGGATGGCATGTGGAAGCCATTTGGGCAGCTGTAAATGGGAACACTTTGGGCGGTGGGGGTTGGAACACCTTTAGGAACACTTTTGGCTTAGACAACAGATTGAAATTGTTTTCAAATGCAAACAGTGAAAAATATATGGAAATATTGTAAGTTTGGGCTTTATTTTATCATTATTACGCCATATATGTATGTATGTCCATATGCATGTTTGTATGTATTCTTATTGGCGAGATTGCATCAATAAGTTCGATGACATTAAACGTTTAAAATGCCAGGAAATATGTGTATATTTATAAGTGAGAATATTAGTAAATTAGTAGAGGGATTAATCGATGGGCTGGGCTAGATTAACAAACATGACCTTTTCTCTTTAATTGTAATGCAAACAGCACACAGCACACAGCAAATAAACGTCCGGTGAGTGGCAAGTGTTTTGGCAAGAGGCTTTTCATTGCGATAAATGTAGAAAATGGCTACAGATAATACTGGCATGAGCGGTGTTTGAAATGTATTCAATTTGATTAATTTAAGTGAGTTATAATCCTTAAGGGTAATTCCTATAGATTAATTCTGCATATACGAAATATCTCTGGTGGGGTTTCCTTGAGTTTCAAAGCCTCAACTGATGCAGGAGCCCTGGGGAAACGGTTGCAGTTGTACCTTTGTAAAAATACACACACACAGCGGTATTGTGTACGGGTATATCTGTATGGATATGGATATGGATATTTATTTATTTGGACTTCCCTTAACGAAGCAAACCGCTTTGTTGCTTTGGTTTTGGTTTTTGGTTTTGGGCTGTAAAAATCTGATATTTATGCAATGACAATGTGTCGGATCAGATCGTCAGCCCTGACAAAAGAGGCAGAGAAACACAACGGAGCAACGCATGGCAGGGCGACACAAACTGCATTATTTATTGGCATTCATTTAAATATTTTGTATTTAAAAAGCAATAATCAATGCGTTGCGTCGCTGTAAAAATAGCAGAAAAAACCGCATAAATAATTCAACTGGAATCACACGCTTTATATATGCTACGCATCCATCCATCCATCCATATATACATTTGTATATGTACCATACATACACATGTACATATGCATATGCGTGTTATTATCGTAAATACCACATCCGTATAATATTTTGTCGATTTTCAGAGTCTCATCTTTTGTTGGGGGACCATTTTTCAATACAAGTAGCACATTCCGCAGCAAAACAAAAGGAACAAAGATTCGACGAGTATACCATACATATGTACGCATGCACGTATGTATTCTGCATACATATACATCTGTTGGTTGGCATCGTATACTTATTTTTGTGGGTCCCGCTTTGGGCTTTAGTGGGGAATTTTTTGAAAACATTTTTTATACTAATTAATCAAATTAAGCTTAGCCTTTTGTTAGTCTCATCTCGCATCTGCCTACTGCCTACCGTCTTTCCATTTGCCAGCCTCAATCTGCCAGACGTCGTTGCTGCTGCTGGGAATGGGACTCCAAGGCAGCGGGCAGTGCTGTGGAGATTGTTTGATTTTTCGTGGTTTGCTGTGCTTCAAAGGTAAAGCAAGACGCGATCTCTGAGCTTTAAGTGTGTGCTTTAATTGGTTGGAGCCAGCCGCCTCGAACTTGCCCTGTTGTAATGCACTCGCACTTGCAGTTCCCTTTGTTTGGCTTGCAAGAAGGAGCCAGGAGCCAGTAGCCTGGAGCCTGGAGCCTGGAGCCAGGAGCCAGCTGTGCATTGTTCAAGGTGAAAGGATGTTTGGAGATGGGCATGCCAGGGGATTATGTGTGTGTTAGTATTCTAATATACCTGTGTACCATGGACTGACTGCCAGTGCTGGCCTCGGAGGCCTCCCGTGTTTGAAGCCCATTCATTTCGCTTTTGTTTTTAGTGGCCTGCCTTGATATGGCGCAAATTGCTGGAACTGTGAAGAAAATTAGTAGAAGTAACACACCCGTCGACAGACAGTGCAGATAAGCTGATAAGGCGCTCACCTGTGCAAACAAACCACACTCTCCCGCTCCCGCTCCCGCTCGCTCTCCCACTCGCTCTCCCACTCGCTCTCCCCGGACTGCCGATGCAATCGAACTGCAGCAGGCGTATGGCTGCATGTGAGTGTGTGCGTGTGTGTGTGTGTCTGTTCTGTGCTTGTGTATGTATAGTCGCGGTGGCTCTTTTTCTCTTTTGTTTGTTCCGAAGTCAAAAGCTTTGGATTCACTCATTAAGCTCGCTCTCTCTCGCCCTCTCCCTCTTTCGCACTGCATCTGTGAATCTTTTCAGCAAACTTTCGTACTCTTTGATTGATCATCACCGCAGCAGTGTCATCGCCTGGCGCTGCCACTGGCGCTGGCACCGATCAATTTGTCAGGCTTCGGATGCGCGATTGTGGATCCAAGATACGATCCGTTAACAGCAGAAATTAGCATGATCGCCGGACAATAATGAGCGGCTGGCGACCATTAATTAAAAGCCTTTTCTCTTCAGGTTTTTTTTTTTTTTGCAAGAGTTTTTCTCTGCCCCAGCCATCTCTCCAGCCCCCAATCAACGCATTTGTTGTCCGTAGATTTCCTCGGCTGATTTTATTTTTTGCCTATTTAGCATAAGTTTTTTTTTCTCAGCCAACGGACCACTTCAAAGACATTCAACCTGCCACACAGGATGGTGGGGGGTGTGGGGCACGGTGTCCCGGGGCCAGTGCGTGCCACAAATCACAATAAACACACACGCCGCACATTATCGGCAAAGTGCAGGAGCCACCGCCACAGGCACCGGCCCTGGCCCGTGCCCCGGAACGAAGGGGTGGCTCTATAAGAAATTAAGTTGATAAATAAAATGCCAAAAAGGCAGCTCGCTGCGCGCTCAGCGTGAAAGATGAAAACATTGTCAAGGAGCAGGACCACATCATCGAATGATGATTGGCATCGCAGGAGTAGGAGCAGCAGCAGCACCAGCACCAGGAGCAGGAGCAGGTCACGTGCCGCCAGTCAAATCGACGAACGCCAGCCAACCGCCGAGCAACAACAGCCATCCGCCAGTCTCTGTCTCTGTGATGGGAATGAATTTTCGAGTGTACTATAAATAAAACGAAGTTGCAATGCCCTAACCATGCTGACTGCCAATGCTCTATTTATTTTCTTGACTTTCGCTGGCAAAAGCAAAAAACGATTGGCTACCAAAGATCTAAGGAAATTTCATTGGGAATATTTGTACCAAGCCTCCCAGTTTGCATTGCAACCAAACTGTGCTTCAGTTTCTATTACTTTTACTCGCATAAATGAGGAAGGAATCTCTAAGAAATATTCATTAAATTACTGTGATATTTTCATATCCAAATTCCTGCAGAAAGTTCCAGTTTCAACAATCAATGGGCCAAAGAATCTTCAAGTAACACAAGGCAAATATCTAATACTCCTGATATTATATCTTCCAGAAGTTACTCCTAAATATTCCTCTGCCGAGTCTGCTTAAAGCCCTTTGAGTTATTTTTCCCAATGATTGTCAGAACTGGTTAATGAAACTGACGAGCAGCCTATACTCTGGCAAAGCCCGAAAATTAATTGGCATTTTCTTTGCGGACAAATCTCTGTGCTCTATCTGTGGCGGAATATCTACATGGAACCTTATCGTGGAAATGCGGCCAAATCAGGCGGCAGCAAACGGCAAGCGGCAGGAGGCAGTCGGCAGGCGGCAGGGAGGCCTGTCTGACTGTCTGCCTGTCTGTCTGTCCTTTCAATGTCCTACCAACCCCCAAAAAAAAGGGAGCGGCCTTCGAAAAAATAATGAGACACAGGTCGTGTGTGTGTTTTGTGGATCTGAAATTGGGTAACTTTGACTGGTCCTTGAGGGCCATCTCATTTCATTGCCATCTCTTTCCTCTGTGTGTGTGTGTGGTGGGGCAGGGGTGTGGTGTGGTGTGGGGTTACGCGATGCTAAAAGGCGCAACGCAAAGATTAAAAACAATTTTCGCAGGGGGAGCATCTCAATTTGCTGGCTTCTTCGGGCAACGGCAACGGCGACGGCGACAGCCCCCCCAAGGCAGAAAAGAACCCAGAGCAGAGCCCAAGAGCCAAAGCGAACCCAAGCGATTCCTAGACCCGCAAACTGCACTCGACGAAGCCTCATAAATACCGAATTAGTTGGTAATTCTATAAGCAACACGCGCCCATTGATGGCGACGACTACGACTACGACGATTGACGCTGATGATGGAGATGGATTGGCAGGCAACTGGGGAACTGGAACTGCGAGTCGCGTGTCTCTCTCGCTCTCGCTCTCGCCTCCCTCTCTCGCTCTCTGTCTAGATAACAATGGAGGGCGCACCGCATTTGAGAACTTTGGGAAAAGGAATATGAATACGAATCAGAATCGGAATCGATGTATCTGCCAGATGGAGAGGATGCTCAGAGATGCTCAATCTGATTTGAGGGCACGAGCGGCACGTGCCACCTGGTGCGACAATTAGCCGCAAATGGCAAATGGCAAATGAATTTCCCAGCATTTTCATTAACATAATTAATGGAAAATAATAATAATAATTGAAAGGGCGGTAGTCGGTAGTCGGCAGTGGGGATTAACCTCCTCTAAAGTTAAGGCTATACATGCATATATCCTTCGTGCATTGTGTTTGTGTTTGAGTGGAATAAGAAGCCACTTTTGTGCTGGGGCGTGGCATGTTTTTATGAACTGAATTAATGGCTTGTGATGCTGATGGCTGACTCGACACTGCCCTGCCCTGCCCTGCCCTGCCTCGATTCGATTCGTTTCGTTGTCGGGGAGTCAGAGTCGCCTAAACAATTGTTTCCAAGGCACAGACGGTCCAAGTCGAAGGGCTTTTGGGATCAGAGCGACTCAACGCGACGCGACGCGACTCGACTCACTCGACAAAGCCGCAAAGCCACAGAGGCAGTCGCGGACGCGTGCCCCAACGAATGCCAATAAATACACAAACAAGGTGTAGTAGAGAAAAGAGACGACGGCCACGATGCTACCACAGAAGGTTCCTTTTTTTGTTTGGGGTATATTTTGGTAGCTGCTGACGATCGGGTTATTTACTGAGCCGAATTCCAAGGATCTTTTAAGCCCAAGCCCGACACACCACACACCAAACTTGAGTAATTTATACCCATCCATCCAATCAGGTGTGTATCCGGGTAGCCAATGCAAACAAACACACACACTGTGTGGTGTGCCCATGAGTTTTTGGGCAGAGGATTATGGCAAATTCCATTCACTAAAACTCCCAAATATTCCACACTTCTTAAAGTTATTTCTTCAAAGTTTTTGCTCTAGAGAATGGGCAATGCTCGGCTTTAGAATACTTCACTTTAGAGGCGTGCTTTCTTCTAGAGATGATACATCAAGGAACGCTACAGCTAAAAATTAATTATATATTTTTTAAGAGTAAATTCCCTGCCAGCATTTCAGTAGTTGTGCCAGTTCTTAGGGCTCAACATCATGGACTTTGTGTTTTATTTGCCTTTAATTTATCCCTTTTACTGCTTTTTTTAAGAGAGAACTTTACTGATTATTCAATCCATTATAACGATGTCCTTTGCTGCAGAAGTTTTTGCTGTAGATCTTATAGCTCGTATAACTCGTAGAATTCTGTAGAAACTCGAAACCTGTAGAAGCTTTCAAATAAATAAAAAGAATAAAAAGAATAATCATCCTCTTCTTTTTTTTTTTTATATATATATTATTCATCTGATCATATTTTTGTGAACTTTTTACAATTATTTTAGTTTTTCTTTCGGTTTTTATAATTAAAAAAAAAAAGAATTAACCAGTTTGCTTAAACTTTAGCATATAATTATGTATAATATATATATATATATATTTATATATATATAGATCGGGATCGGCTGTATATAGATCCGCTCTTAAATATTATCAACTAATTTTCTTGTTTACATTTCTTTTCCACCTTTATTTGTTTTTTGATTCAGTTTTTAGTTTTTAGTTTCGTTTTTTTCGTTTTTATGTTTTTCGTTAGCTTAAAATATTTAACCCGCGGAAAAAAAATGTCCTTAGTTTGTAAGTGAATTAAATGCTAAACTTTCTTCGATTTTCCCTTTTGCATATGCATGTGTGTGTAGGTTTAGGTGTGTGTTTGTGTGTGTGCTTAGGTGTGTGTGTTTTGTGTGTGTGTTTTTTAAACAAATCTTTAAGCTTAAATTACAATTCAATTGAAATTAAAACTAAACAAAAAAATGCATGAAAAAACCTCCACATTGAACTAACTTTTGTGTTGTGTGTGTGTGTGTGTTTTTGCTTGTTTAAATATTACAAAAGTTTCTCATTTATTTCTTTAATATATATATATATCATATTTTAGGGAGAACATGTACACACACATACAGTATATATATATATTTGTAAATATATATATCATACACTCAATGGTATATATATATATATAATTTTCAAGATTTTTAGGTTTTTTTTGTACATTTTTTTTTAATATTTGTTTTAGAGTTTTTTAGAGTTAAATGTTTCTTTAAATTATTTTATAAATATTTACTCTTGTCATTTGAATTTGCTTTTGGATTGTGGCTTGTGTGTGTGTGTGTGTGTGAGTGTTTTTATTTGCAATAAAATTTCCTATATTTAAATCAATAAATGGTTTCTGTTCTCGAGCCATTCATTCATTGATCCATTGATCCATTGATCCACTGATCCATTCATCGCACTCAGATCTCACTTATGTACTAAATACTTATCTCATGTGTCTCGTGTCGTCTCGTCTCGTCTCGTGTGTCTTATATGCTTTTGAAGTCTGAAATGTTAATTCGTTTTTCGTGTTTTCTTTATAGCTGCTTTAGGTTCGGTTATGCCCCCGTATATATACTATACATATATCCATATATAACCATGTATTGTACATATATGTAGAACTATCTTTTGTTTTTTTGCTTTTTCATTATTTGTTTTTATTATGTAAAGACGACAAAATGATGATTTGAACTTGAAACTTCTTATATTTCGTTTTTGTTTTTCTCTTTTGTTTTTCGTTATTTAAAGAACTTGAAACTTGGAATTAAGGGTTAAATATTATGATATGAGAGCTGATCTATGTATTTCCATTTCCATTTTTACTTTTTCACTTTCACTTTCCCTCCCTTCCCGCACTCAGCCAGAATTTATGGTGTGTTCTGGCACTTGGTTTGGTGATTTGTTTTCTTGTGGAATCTTACTGCTCGGCTTCGGCTCTTTCTGCTATATAGGGGGGAGAGGAATGGGGGCTCCGGGTCCTCCTGCTACACACATATTGCATCTCCCCCATCCCCGAATCGTCTGAGATCCCGTGGGCATACTCTTCGATTATTAACAAATGTTTTTGTCTTTCTTTTCGTTTTTTTTTTGTTTTCTTTTTTTTTTACTTTGTATCACTCATTTTCTTCGTTGATCCTGGCGGCTTAGGCTAGATATATATGTATGTATATATGTATATGTGTACCCTCTATATGTATCGGATGTATCGGGCTAACTCAGCTGCATCCGCTGTCTTTCTATACATGGATCTATGTTAGTTTATTCATATATATATTTATACTCGTATTTATATTTAGAAAAAAAAAAAACACTTTTATTAACTACAAAAAAAAAATATTATTTGAAATATATTTAAGATAGATAGTGAGAGAGAGAGGGAGGAGGGGAGTGAGTGCTGTGTGTGTGTGTGTGTGTGTGTTAGATATGTATGTGGAAGGGATCCTTAGCCAAAGGAGTGACCCCCCAAATGTGACTCCTGATCCTCCTGCAGCTGCAGCTGCAAATTATGTGGCTGATGATGTTGCTGCTGCTGCTGCTGCTGCTCCATTTGCAATTGTGGCGAGCGTCCGCTGCTGCTGCCACTTGCAGCACTTCCACTGCCACTCCCCGTGCCACTCCCCGTGCCACTGCCACTGCCACTGCCACTTGCAGCACTCCCCGTGTTGCTTGTCGTGCTGCTGCTGCCGCAGTACTGGAAGAGTAGATTCTACACCATATTCGCGTACTTATCCTGCGGCGACATGTAGTCGAGGCTGTTCTGGGAGAAGGCCTGGGCGGACACCGTGCCGGTGAACGAGGGCGACGGCGAGAGGCCGAAGTTGGAGGCCGTGTAGCCCGAGTGCCCCATGTTGTAGTTGACCTGGTTCTGGTTGCTGAAGTACTCCATCTGGGAGTAGTAGCTGGGCGCCTGGGCGTAGTTGTTCGGGTACTGCTGGTACTGGTTGTGCCAGAAGTTGTACGAGTCGTGGTTGGACATGTAGGCCGAGTGGGCCGAGTGGTGGGCGGACTGGGCCGATTGCGCGGCATGTGCGGCCGCTGCTGCCGACTGCGGCGACATGGGGGTGATCGGCGGTGAGGGGGTGGTGATGCTGCTGCTGCTGTCCATCGGCGTGATGTTGCCGCCCGGCTGCAGCAGTCGGGGATTGCTGCCCGCCGCCGATCCGTAGATGCTGTGATGGTGATGCACCCCAGCGCCAATGTCGCCGCCGGCATCCTTCAGCTGGTCGTAGGGCGAGCGGAGCACATCCCCGGACACGCCCACGCCCACACCGACGCCGCCGACACCCACACCGCCGCCGCCGCCCACTCCCACGCCGAGATTGAGGCCGCCGCCGCCAGAGGAGCCAACGCCGCCTCCTCCGCCGCCGCCGCCACCGTAGCCGCCCGTCAGGCCGTGCTCCTTCTTGCAGACGATGCTCACGGGGCTGACGGAGGTGGCCGGGGTGGGGAGCAAGGGCGAGGAGTTCTGGTGCGCCGCCGTCACGTTCAGGGCGGCCGCTGCTGCTGCTGCGGATAGATGGGCGTGGCTGTGGCTGTGGCTGTGGGAGTTGCTGCCGCCGGTGCTGCTGCTGCTGCTGTTCGGCGTCGATCCGCCGCCGCCGTTGTTGTTGTTGTTGCTGTTGCCGTTGTTGTTGCCGCTGCTGTTGTTGTTGTTGCCATTGTTGTTGCCACCGCCCGATCCTCCAGCAGCTGCCGCAGCAGCGGCACTCAGGAAGGAACTGTGATGCGTCTTGATCGACTGAGCCGCCGCCACGGCTGCCGCTGCGCTGGCCGCTGCCGCTGCAGAGCTGCTGCTGCCTCCGCCGCCGCCGCTCTGGCTTTGGCTCTGCTTCTGACCGCCGGACTTGCCGCCGCCGCTGTTGTTGTTGCCACCACTGCCGCTGCCGCCGCCACTGCGGCTGTTGTTGGAGCCGCTGCAGCTGCCGCTGCCTGCCCCGCCGCCGCCGCTGGCGTTCTTGGAGCTGCTCAAACTGTTCGACTGCTGCTGCTGCTGCAGCTGCTGGCGGCACTTGGCGCGTCGATTCTTGAACCAAACCTGCAAAAGAGTGGCAAGAAAAAAAGATTTAGTTTCCGCATGTTTCGGGGGCGGGGGAGGATAGTTTTCCCTACGAAAATTAACGCCTTAAAATAGGTGGAAAATCTCCAAAGATTTTTAATTGAATTTTCCATAGTTTTTGCCCATGGAGCGTGCGTATCCCCGCCACAAGTGCCCCGTGTCCGTGGCCGTGCCTCAAGTGTTTGCCTTCTCTGTGTTTGTGTTTGTGTGTGACAAGTGGCAAGCGGCTGCAATTTTCCCACATCAATTAGTTTTCCGGACGGGCAATGAATAAATTATATATAAAAGGCGGGAGGGGGCACACACCCACACAGCCCACACAACCCACAACAAGTGCAAAAAGTCACGCGCTGCCCCGCCGGATGAAGGAGAGGAAAAGTTACATCAACAGCCGCCGGCGGCGGCGGCGGCAGCAATCCCAAAAAATTGACTCGATTATATTGTCACTCCCACACCCACCCACAATCTCCCTCTCTCGCTCACTCTCTCTCCATCTGCAGGGAGAAGAGCGAACAATAAACAGCCCATAAAGCGGGATACTCGAGCGAGAGGAATTCACTTAGCCTTGTTTGTTATGCTTAAGGGGCTGCAAACAATCCGCTAAGTGCACACAGCCAGCCAGCCAGCCAGCCAGGAGTCCCCGCCCCTGGGCTACAGCTACAGATGAGATCCATCCCCAGAAAAGGAGAGCGAAAGAGATGCACGAGTCCAACTCCACCAAGCTTCCATCTCCATCTGCAACTCAAACCAAAACCAAAAACCAAGGCAAAGCCGAAGTTTGAAGTCGATGCTGCCCGCCCCCTCTGCAGCATTGGAAAATGTTATTTCAGTGATTTTTGCTGGCGCATACCCTGAACAGAGCGAGGATAGTCAGGGCCACAGTGGCGCTTTGGCAGGCATCAGCCGTCAGATGGAGTATTTGTGATCGGGCAAGGGAACTTTCTTTGAGCTCAAGAACTGCATTCAGGCATCTTGGAATTAGTTTATTTTTTGGTAGCTTGTAGCTCCGAAGGATACTCCAAATTTAATCATCGCTTGAGGCCAGCTCTTTGGGTAAGGGTATCTGAAGCTTCGACCGGCGCTTGCTGGCTGTCACATCTTTTGGGGTTGGTGTTGCTTGCTAATGGCTTGTGCTTTGGTAAACAGCAGAATTTATTACCGAACTCCCACTGTCACTCCTGCGCCCTCCCTCTCCCGCTCGACCGACCCCCGCCTCGGGCCAAAGTTAACACTTGCCACGCGGCGGCTGTGGCCACTCGAGCGTTTCATTGCTGTGTGTGCCGTGCCACACACCCCCACTTGAGGCCCACACACACACTACAAAAAAAGAGCATTAAACAAGGCGTATCAAATTTCATTATTTGTCAGCAAAGGACAAGAGTGAGAGACGGAGAGACGGAGAGAGAGAGAGGAAGGGACCCAGTCCCAGTCCCAGTCCCGGTCCCCTGTTGGAAATTCAATTTCAATTTTCAATTCAATTTTGAATTTGTAAAATCTCCTTTTGTGAATTGACTTTGAAACGGGACATCCTCCAGCTCCTGCTGCTGCCTCTGCTCCTTTGCGCTTCGCTTGCTCTCATGCCGCTGCTCCTCGCTGAGATTCCCCACCGAATAATCGTTTGATATCGTTTAATGAACTGCGAGCAGAGCGGCGAGCGGATGCCATGGATGGCATGGAAATTCCATAATAATATTGATAAAACTAAGCTTGGGAATTTTTTGCAAATTTTAGCAGAAAAATTTATACAAAATTTTCCCATGATTTCCAATGATTAATCGACGGCCAGTCACAGTCACAGAAACGGAACGCATCCGATTCGATTTGTCCTTCTAATGAACTTCAAAAAAGAACAAAATCAAATCATTCAAAAAAATGAAAAGCAGCGAAACGTTTTGGAGAGAGAACTTCAAAGAACTTTTTTTTTTCTTTGCTGTTTAAATTGTTGGCTCGTTTGCGGTTTTACCTGATTTGTAATGGGGGTTGGGGAGGGGGGGGCAGGGTAAAGGGCCAGTGGCAGGGGAAGGAAGTGGCGTTCGAGGGGAGTTTGGTTGAATAGCTTTCGAAATTGATTCATTCGATTGAATGGAGGAGGATGAGCTCGGATTTACGGCGCGAAAGAAAGAGATGAATTCGATTTATGGGAGACAAAAATATGTAAATATATTCGAGTTATCTCTTTTTTATTTATTTATAATTTGCAGATTATTCATGAAACTATGGCTCGATCTTTATTTGTTTTGCCACTGAACTATTGATGCTTATTTATTGAAAAATGTTTGACGAATTTATGCTACTGAAATTATATTATTATGTCTGGGTGAATTGTATTTAATTCAAATATTAAGTGGGAGTATTTTCCGATTTATGTGCTATTTATTTTGCATCCAGTCTGCACTGCACTGTAATTATATTCCCGAGCAAGAAAATTCCTTGAATTCCTCCAAACAAGTGGCAGCCACTGCGTGGAAAACCCCCATGGAAAGGGAGGGCCAAGTGTAAGTATAATTTTGCTGCTCTGGAAATGTCCTCGCATCAGTAATCTAATTTTGAGTGCAACTGAAAGGTTGATCCTTTGGCTCTAAATTACTGTTTGATTCGTTGATGACTTTTTCTAGCACTCTTTCTGTATATTTTAAAATGCTGGACGTGCAACTGGATATTGCATTAAACAAATGGGGGACGAATGTTTAATGGGAAAATGGAAAATTATGCGCACGGTTTGCATAAATCTCTATCTGGCTCGCTCGCTCTCTCTCTCTCTCTGTGTCTCTGCCTCCCTATCGCACTTCATTCATATGTGAGCTCTTACAGGAGCAGGGCAGGGTGTGAGGGGTTAAGGAAAAGAGTGGAAATTGTTAATCCGCAATGGGAAAATTAATTTTATAAAACATCTGTGTGAGCTGCGTGCACGGCGTTGCCGTTGGACCGTTTCTATACAAAAAGTTTGTCCTACCTAAAACCGCCCCCCACCACCAGCCATGATACTCTTCCCCTCAGCCTGCGACACTCTGCTTGCCCCCTCCCCACCTCTCCCTCTCTGCCATATGAATTTATATCCTAGTGCATTGCGTATCATGAGCGGCGAGGCAGCAGCGAACGAGACAAATCCTTTTACACAAAATACAACAAAAAGTAGAAGCGAAGCGGAGTTTTTTTTTTCCTTTTTGGAAAACTAAAAACAGGGAGAAAGGGAAAATGTGAAAAGAGTTGACAAAGTTTAACTCGCTCTCCCTGTCCCTGTCCCTCTCCCTCTCTCTTTCTTTTAGTCTCCTTCTGGCGATTCGCTCGATTGCAACCCCCGACGGGGAAATCGAACAGCTGAAAAGCGAGGCTCAAAATACCGAGGTGACAATGGGAGGGAGAGAGGCAAAGGAGGGCCGACATAAGGGTGCCCCTGCCCCCCATTCCATTCCATCCCATCCGGGTTACCATTCCTATTCCTATTCCCCGTCCCCTTGCTCTTCTCTGGTTTGCATGTGATTTATGATTGCCAGCAGCAGCAGCCAGCAGCAATGGCAGCCATCCCTGTTCCCATTCCCATTCCCGTCCCTGTTCCCGTTCCCGTTCCTGTTCCTACCCCTCCGCTCGCTCTCTCGCTGACACTCCTCGTTTTTCGGGGCGAATGAAAACATTTTTGGGCGTAAATGTTTGCTCTGTTCTGGTGCAGATAAGCTGCCCGTAAAATTATTACGTTATTTGTATTGGTTGCAATCAACGCCCTCTCACTTAGGAGCATGCCACATGCCACCCCCCAGCAGGGCAGGGCAGCGGCAGCAGCAGCAGCTACTGGGCCATAAAGATGCCTATCATTCAATTAATATTTACCAGACCTTAAGCCCCCCTCGACCAACGACCAACGACCGACTCCCTGATTATGACTCCTGACGATGATTCTTGGGCACTGATTTCGTTGCGGGAATTCGTTTGATTCTCATTCTGTTTCTGATTTTTTTTTGGTATGCCGATTCCGTTTCTGATTCAGACATTTTCCTTCCTTGCCTCTGTCTGCTCTCTGCTCTCTCTCTCTTCCTTCTTTTGGTAATGATTATTTATGAGTTTTTTGTTTGTTGTTTTTGCCTCTGGAAAATCCTTTGAAGGTGACCCTTTCATAACAAAAACTAATGAGGCGACCTCCACACACCACACCCCATACCCCATACCCCATACAATAAACTCGTGTGTGTGTGTATATCTATGTATAGTTATGGTTTAGCGATTTTTATGACTTCTTTCCACTATCGCAGAAGCCACACAAACCGCATTGAGAGCTCTCAATTTCAGCTGCCAATAGTTGCAGGGCGTTGCTCTCCATTTATCTGTGATCTTTAAGCAGATCCTGCTGTATCTTTTGCTGGGAATATACCTTTGGATTCTTTGGCTGTTCTGCATGGGTATACGAGTATCTGCCCTGCGCTGCTCCACTTCTTTAACTTACAAGAACAGTCTAGTTTTTCGCTAATTGAGTTGCTTGGCTTCCTGCCAAGCCCCACAAGCCCCACAAACACCCAGGCCAGAAAACCAAATGCCAGACGCCTTGTAGCTAACATGCAAACGAATCGTGTTCGCTTTTCTCACTGCGCTGTGCTCTCTCCTTTTGCGTTTCCATTTCCATTTGCCGTCCGTCTGTTTGTGTGGCGCTTTTTGGCATTTCCATTCGTGGCGTGGCTTTGTACGGTTTTTCCTAGTTTCGTGCTGTAATCTGATACGCGAATGCATTGGCATGTTGCGTCAGTGGCAGTGTGGCAGACGCCGTGCACAGTGGCACACAAAAGTCTTATTCCATTGGACTCTCTCCCTCGCAGGACGCCACACACCTGAATCTCTCCCAGCAACCGATGAGTGCTGCCTGCAAGTCGCGTTTCCGCTTTTCTGCTAAAGTTTTCTTTAGTTTTTGAACTATTTTCAGACTGTACTTTTGTGCCACTGTAATGTACATGCATACATACATCTCTAAATATATATTTACATCCATTGCAAACCCCGAGGAAACAGGAAAAAGTCCAGAAAAAGGAAAGCAACAGTGCAGACAACACATATGGAAAATCTATACAAATTGTACATTCCACACCCATGGAATCCCCCATTCGGACAGTCGCAGCAGACGGAACAGACGGAACAGACGTGTGTGGTGTGCATTACGGGAATCAATTGTGTAAAAAACGTCGGGGCATCGGTGACCAGTGGATGGACGGATGGCTGCATGGGGGGACAGGGAAGAACACCAACAAGAACATTGGACATTGGACATATGCAAGTTGTCCTTGCTGCAGCAGGGCAGGGCTGGGCAGGGCAGGGCACGGTACGTGTCGATTTTCACTTCGACCCGAAACGACCACTGCAGGGGCTTCCTCTGTTGTTCTGTCTGTTGCTGCCACAAACACACACGAGCACATGCATGCCACACACAATCCGTCCGTCAGTTGCCCCGCTTGTTCTACGTCTTCTGTTTTTGCTGTTGCTGCATTTTCTTCTTGCTGCCCCAAGCATATCGTCTTCGGGCTTTTTGCTACTTGGGATTCGACCGCAGACAGAGCTTTTCTTTTGCTCTGCTCCTCTCTCTGTCTGTTGTTTGTAGTCCTGCCTACACACCAACCGAGGGGCAATGCTGCATGACGCGATCACTGGCTCTATTCTGTGACAGTATCTGCAGCCTCTTGCGTGAGTTCTTCTGCTGACTAAAGCTGTTTCTTCTCTTACTTATTTCCTGCCCCATGACCTCCTTCTCCCCTCTAACTGCTTCTCCTCCTGCTCCTTCTCCTCCCTCTGGCAATGCAACGTCACGTCCTTAAATTACATTGTGCACAAAAGCAAAAAGCAAAGCAAACCAAACGAAAGCAAAGCAAACAAATCGATAGATCAATGCCTTCACGCTGCTTCCGATTGCAATATTCGCTGTGTCGATTGTGTTGCGTCCATCGATCGTTGGCTTGTTTATCCAGGACATTACGAGCAGAGAGATGACAGTTTTTTTTTTGTCAGCATCAGCAGCAGCAGCAGCAGCCGGAAGCCGTAGATGATGTCTCTGTTTGATCGTTTTGTCGCTTGGGCCATTTGGCAGTTGTTCGTGGCCAGCGGCGCTAGCTGGCTCCGACGCTCTGTTTGTTTAGGCCCGATCATTGGACATGGGCACGACGACACCTAAACAAACACACACGCACACTGCATGGTAGCAAGAGATCCCTAAACAAATTGAGTTGTACAACTCCTGTGTCATCAGCATCATCAAGAGGCAGCAGACAGAGCAGGGCTAGGGCAGGGCAGGGCCAGGCAGGGCAGCAGTTGGTTGACGGTAAAAATTAGCGCAAATTATGCTCGACTAATGCGTTGTGCAAACCTCCGCTACGCTACGCTTCGCACTGCTCTGCTCTGCTGTCGTATCTTTTTGTTGTGTGTCCTGCGTGTATCCTGCCCTGGAGGGGTGACTTGTCATACCCCAAATTCCCTTGGCAAATAAACGCGGAATATATCTCATTTTCGGTGGCGGACGGGGCGGGGGGAACAAATACACCGAATGCCGAAATATTCGCCGCCTCTATTTGCATTGAAAGTCATCAAATCTGTTCGCTCCATATGTGAACCGAAGCAACCCCCCAAAGCCCAGCCCGACCGAGTCCAATCCAATCCCAGACCAGTATCATCATGGAAACAGATTCACTGGCAATCTGTTTCCCCCCGGTTAGCTGCTGTTTGTAATTTGTTTATTTTATGGATTTCTTTTTGGACTTTTCCGGGCACTTTTCCAGCCGGAGCAGGGCGGGGCGGGGCGGTGCAGGGCAAGGCATTTCTTTGCCTAATTAAACCGAATTTCCGGCACGGCACCAACTATACAAGTGTTTTTCGCACTCGCCCGCCCATCTGTTTGCCAAAGCTCACACATGTGCGGGTTAACTGAGTGTAAGATAAAACCAAAACCAGTTGGCAGGTTGTTTGTTTGTCTTTGGGGTCGGAGGAGCACAAGGGATACGCGGCATGAAAATGTGTTCACTTCGGGGGTAAGGATAAGGCAATGCAATAATTACTGAGCATTTGCTGAGCAAAAGAAAAATGAGAAATAAATCGAAGCTCAACATTAGGGTACCCCTGATAATATTTTTAGTCTCCCAATTTGTATCCCAATCTCCTCCCTTCGCAAAGCTTTAAATATAGGCAACACATCTGCCTCTCTTTCGTGGGGATAACTCTGAGGTTTGTGTTTGGTTGATGCCAAATCGCAGTCGCTTACCTGTACACGTGACTCGGGCAGATTTATTTTGAGAGCCACCTCTTCGCGCATGAATATATCCGGGTATCGGGTCTTGCCGAACAGCGCCTCCAACACGTCCAGCTGGGCGCGTGTGAATGTCGTGCGCTCCCGACGCTGTTTTCTTGTGTTCACACCTGGATAGAGGGGCAAGAGATAAGCACAAGAATGGCATGTATTAGTCAGGTTCACTGGCAAAGATAAAGTCTGAAAACCAAATGTGCTGAAAGTCTGTTCTGCTAGTGGCCACATCGCGTATACGCCGCGTGGTACGTGCCAAAACTTTTCCCAGTAATATTCTGTGCGGTGGCCAACCGTTATTTTTGCGGGCTGGTTTTAGTTGTTGTTGGGTTTTCATTTTTTTGGTTGGTTTTTTGGGTAGTAGCAACCCCCGAAAATGTGCGACACACAGCCACACAGCGAGAGCAGAGCAGAGCCAACCCCTAAGCGGAACGGAGCATGCCACACGGGGAATGGAGCGAGGCGAGGCGAAGCGAAGCGGAGAAAAAGAAATGAAAGAACCAACCCTCGTGCAGCAGCCACAGCAGAAACAGCAGCAGCAGCCGCCCCAAAAATTCTGCTATATATCAGAGTGTGTGTGTGTGCCACATACATATACACGAACATATATGCGCATGTATTGCTGTGTGTGTGTGCTAAGCCGCAGCATTGTTTGCTTTGTCAGCCTCTCTGACTCGCTCTCGCTTGCTCTCTCTTTCGCTCCGCAACTTCGACTCGACTTTGGCTTGGGTCTGCGTCTCCTGCCTCCTGCCTCCTTATCAGCCTCCTCTAGCCACTGGAAATACACCCCTGCTATTGTGCCTCTCCCTCGTGCCACACACTCTCTCCCTCTCCCTCTCCCTCTTTCGCTCTCGCTCTCTCTCGCATTTTGTATCCCTATCAAAAATTAATGAGTTAGTCATTTTGGTCATGAATTTATAAATTGAATAAAAAACTTCAACTTCAATTCCTGCCTGCGCCTGCCTTCACTTTATTCCATTTTGCAGCTGCCACATTTCGTTTCTTTTACTGTTTGCTGCTTGCTGCCTGTTGTTGCTGTTTTCGCTTTCAAAATGGTTGCCGTTGCCCCTTTTTTTTGTATTTCTTTTTTCTTTTTGGTTTACAATTAATTGCAATTTGTTGTTTATTTTTTTTTAGCAGATTTTTATACATTTATTTTCATAATTTTTACCTTGGCAGACAGACGGAGAGAAATATCTGTCGTGATCTTGTCGTGTCGTTTAATTAACTCCACCTATAAACATTTTTGGCTGTTTGCTCAGTTTCTTATTTATATTTTTTATTGTTTTTCTGATGCCTTTTATGGAGCGTTGTTTATTTTTGGCCAATTTATGATGTTTCCTGGAAGGTCTCATAGTTTCGTTTCGTTCAGGGCTAAACTAACAAACATTTTCGAATATTTTGGAATACTTTTTGTGGCCCAAACTAATTGAAGCTCTACTCTAGCGCTACTTGTGGCTCTACTGTAATGATCAGAAATCATTCCTACAAATGTTCTTTCACTTTAATAACTTTGATAGTTGCCAATAGTTTGTTGGCTTTTAGTTCATGGAATTTATGGTATTTAAGATATTTTCAAAGGCAATTCCTCAACGGAGTTTTTAAGTAGAATCTCTGTGAAAATCTTTGCCTCTAATCAATGAAATTCTTAAGATTATTTCAAATTTAACATTTACCATATACCAGTATTATTTCCATCTGAAATACGTTCTTTCACTTCATTTCTTTTCTTTGCTTGCTTTCATCGGAGGCCTCTCCCTTTCTGCTTTCTGCAATCTCTTTTTTGTGCTTTGTGGGCCAACTCTTCCATCATACTCGTACAATATCTTTAGCTCCAATCAAAATGTTATATAACAAGTTAAAATTCTGTCAATTACTATTGCTTATGAAACAACAAAAACACATAAAAGGAAAAACCATAAAGAAAATACTCGCCGCGCAATACAAAAAAAAAAAAAGAAAAAAAATTGATTACGAAGTATGAAATATTTTTGGTAATTTTTTCGATTTTTCTTTGGGGCTTTTTGTTGTATTTGTATTTTTGTTTGGTATGTTTTGGAGTTTGGGGCTGGACAGACAGCAGAGTTGAGTCTTTTGTTGGCGTTTTGTAGCCAATTTTTTGTGATTTTTGTCAGGTTTGTTTTTGTGTTGTGTCATTTGCAGCGTCACCGAATGAGAAACCGAACGAAACGAAGCGAGGCGAAACGAAAAACTGGAACTTCAAAAAGATAAAAACAGTCGAAAAGCAGAAAGCCTCTGGAGACGGAGACGGAGACTGCGACGGAGCCAGCGACGGAGTTGCAGACTCTGCCTCATTATTCATTTTGACAATTTAACCTGATAATGATGCAATATCGATGCGAACTGACATTGAAAGGCATTGGCAGTGGCAGTGGCAGTGGCAGCGGCAGCCCAAAGATACCATATAGAGACGTATCTTTTGGGTACTGCAGAAACTGCAGAGAACTTTCAGCACATTTAAATTTTAGCAGGAGTTTTTTTTGTTTTGTTTTTTTGTTATACCAAAATTGTAGAGTTCGATATTTACCCCACATACCTTGGGAGAACCCAACGGCCTCGAGACCATGTGGGAGGCCGAAGGGACCCAAAGATGGCATCGGCATGCCCGGCGGCAGTGGTCCGTGCGGCACCGAATGATGCGGATGCGGGCCGCCATAGCTGTGCGGATGGGGGCCCAAATCACCAGATTTGAGGAAACCCGCCGCCATCAGGGCTTCTGTTGAGTGCAGCGCCACGTTGAAGCTGTTGTGTGTCCGCTCGCCACGTGCTGCCGCTATCTCCCCGAAATCAATCTTGAGACCGATCTAAGAGACGCTCACGGTGTATGAAACTCCTCGTGCTCCTTCCTGGTGCCGGTATCCTGCCAAACTGCGATGCGGATCCTCAGTCGATCCTCAGTCGCCGGCCAATGGTTGCTTGAATGTATCTGCAAAACACACAAAAAGAATGAAATGAGAATCTCAGATATACTTTGCTGAATGATAACCCCAGCCAAACCCCAGCTTATACCCCACAGCTATGGGTTCGATATTATGTTTACTCACAGTATTTATTAATTATCTTTCGGGGGGGAAACTGGGAAATGTCTTGGACAATATTCGACGCTGGCCGATAAGTGTTTGGTTGTTTGCTTGTGGGTTAAGCTCTTGCCACGAGTTCCAATTACACTCTAAGATCGGCAGAGTGCAAGGCGGAGACTTATAAACAGAAACCAAAAACCAAAGTGAACTCTATCTCTCTCTCAGTCTCTGTCTCTCTGTCGCACTGTCGCACTGTCCCTCTGTATCTCTGTCTGTGTCGTGGTGGCCTAATCCCTGAGGTTTGCCGCCCTATTATGTAAAAACTTCTAATCTCTGCGTTTTCGAAGATTACCCAACGAGAACGCCCGCAAGAGCCGACCGACGAGCCGAACTTGAAGACGAAGTTCCTTCGGGCTGGGTGTGGGGGTTGGGCTTATCCTTGCGGTTTAAGATCTTTGATCTGCGCTTAGCCGCAGGATTATTTCAGACACTTACTAAAACTGGTACTACGGCTCAATGGAAACTGGCACTGGGATCTGCTGATCCGCCACACACACACACACATGACAGGACAATGGGCAATGGGCCACGGACAAGGCATGGCTTAAGAGCGGCTGAGAGAAAGAGAGGGCCCAGCAGCAGCCCAGGAGCCCAGAGCCTGGATTAAAACTCTTTTGTCTGGGCTTTCTTCTCTCCCTCTCTCGATCTCTCTCTCTTTTTTTCGTGCGAAAAAAATTAGCACTATCCGAGGGAAAGAGAAAGAGAGAACACCCATAGGCCCGGGGGTTAAGAGGGGCAACAGCAATTGCGGAATTAGCACGAACACCTCACCTCACCTCACCTCTCTCTCTCTGGTACGTTTTGCCTTTTGTTTTGGGAAATTGAAAACCCAAAAATCACCCAAAACTATTTGTCACTTCCCTAAACGGAGTACGAAAAGGGCCGAAGGTGCAACAGAGACAGGGATAGGGGCAGATCGATCCCTATATATGCTTATATATGTATGTATCCCCTGGATGCACCACACATCGCATTGTGGTGCTGTGTAAAATTTGTTTTGTTTTGTCATGTCGCTTTCATGGCTGACTGCATCTCGCATGAAGGATGAAATGTGCAGCCCGCAAAAACCACTCCACTCCTGAGAGACACAAAAAAAAAAGAGAAAACCAAAACCAAAGCCTCGACCCTGATACAGCACCCGATACCCCCCGAAAGGACGGACGGACAGGCAGTCCTGTTGCCCAAATTACATGCTCACGCGCACACGCAAATTAATAACGCATCTGTCTTCAATTCGGGAAGAGAGACACAGAGAGAGAGAGGAGAGCGGGAGAGAGCGCGAGATACGCTGCTGGCAGCATCAGCGAGCAGTTACCGTTAGTGCGGCCTTAAGCAGGGCCTGTTATCGATAAGCGATCGATTAAATGGCATGCAATCAAATCAAAGTTAATTGTTTAATTGCTGACTAAGCGCACATATTCGTTTGCATTTAATTTACGTATTTTATCACGCTGATTGTACCTGCTGCATTACATTAACTAGCTCCTACCCATACTCGTATTCTATACTCGAATCATGTGATCCACTGCACCCCCCGAATGTGGCTCAAACGTATTTAATTGTCTTACATTTTCGAACATTTTCTGTGTCTTACTTTGGGAACTTTAAGTTCCCATAGAAATCATTAACAAAAACTACCAGAAAAAAATCTTCACAAAATAATAAAACAAAACCAAAGCAAAGCAAAGCAAAAACAGAAAAGAACTCTCGTCGAACTCTCAGCATCTGTCAAAACCGAAAATTGTCGGAGCCCCAGAAATGTGTCACATTTTTTTTTTTTTTTGTGGATTGGAAACTGCGACTCAAAAACGGGAGATGGGAGATGGGAGTCGGGGCTCTACGGGGCTCTAGAGGGCTCTACGTGATTTTCTAGTAATTTGCCGCTGGCAATGGCCTCTCGCTCTCGCTCTTTGTGTGTGTCTTTGTGTCTCGCTCCCTCGCTGATTATGAAAAATCATGGTAAATGGCAAAAAGAGCAAAAAGTAAAGAAGAAAGAGGAAGGAAGGCCCCGCTGGCTGATCCATTGTGATGGGCTGGTCTCCTAGGGGGACCGTCGCCGCCGCCGCCGAAACGAGGCGGGACAAAATCATTTGAACTGGATATATATCACGTACAAGAAGACTCCCACCCCCGAAACACTCTCATAATATATTCGGCATTTTCGGCAATTTCGGACGATGATGATGATTCGTCTGCTGTGGATCGGATCACTTTCGGTTTCAGTTTCCGGGCACGACTCTTCTTCGATTTGATCATACATACGCATCGGTACTATGTTTTCCTGCCGCGATACTCACGTAATTACGGTCAAAATAATATTTGTGCACCAGAGTTTTGAAGGTAAACAGCCGCGAGGAAAACAAACACACCCCACACCCCTCAACACACACACAAAAATAAAAAGCCAAGAAATCCAGCTCCAAATTGAAGATGGCAGCTACCGTAAACGTAAGAGATCACTGGATCGATGGATCGTTGGGATCGTTGGATCGTTGGATCCGACCCGCACATCGAAACACTCTCTGAAGAACGGTAGTGTTTTTGTTTCTGATGCTGGCTGGCCCTGGGAAAGTCTCAGGCAGAAGGCAGAAGACAGAAAAGAAATCGCTAGCCACTTGGCTACTGTTCATTTGGGCCATGGGAAGATTTCATCTCCATTCGAACCATACGAATTTCGGATGATTAATGGTACCATACCGTCTCACCCCCCACCCCCGCAGACTTTGCATAACATTTGGCTGTGTTTATTCTCTCTCCTTGCCCCAGCCTGACTAATATAGTATATCTGTTATGGGGTACGGAGTGGGTACGCTTATAACTCTGTTAGTCAGTCACGAGAGATCAACTTTGGGGCCGGCCACTGTGTGTGCAGCTGTCAGGAGTGCTAACCTGTCAGTCGGTTCGGCTGTGGCTCTCTTAAGCGCTGTGTGGCTATGACTCTGGCTCTGACTGTGGCTCTGACTGTTGCGGTAGCTACATACAGCCACTGAGCAGCAGCGTGGCTCAGTGGCTCACTTGCTCAGTGGTTGTTGTAGTCGGAGCTATTAGTTGCCTTAACAAGCTCTATAACAACTTAATATGCCCGGGCACATTGCACATATTTTACACTCAACAGCAAAGGTTTTGTTCTTGCATTCTTCCAGCCACGAAGACAGCTCGAAGTTTTGCCTTGAGGTTTAGTTCCTAGTTAAATGGATTGAAACAGCAGAGTTCTTTAGCAAGATTTTCGGCTGCTTCTATCAACATTGAGACATTAAACAGGCTGCTGAATATCAAGCGAATCTTAGTCAGAAAATAAGTAAATGAAACTTGGAGGAACTATGTGAAAATTGCATTGAAAATGAACTGAGAAATAACAGCAATCAGCACCGCAAATCGAGGACTTAAAGATGTCCCTAGACTCAAGGAATTCCATTTATAATTTCTATTTTTTAATTTCTCTATAAATTATTTATTGCCATTATATTTGGTCAGTTGTTGGGCTTTTGAAGCACCTCTCACTCAGCTCTTCTATGCCGTTTTGTATGGGGTTCCTTGCTGTTCAGTGTAAGCCTGATATTCGCGTTATGGGGGGGAGAGAGCAGGGCATGAAACAGATGAAAAATGCATTTCTCAGGCTCATTTACATTGAGCCACAGCTACTGGAATATGGAATATACTCGTACACGTACATGGTAGAAGGAACTGCCAGACTGCAGAGGGCAGACGGCAGACTGCAGACCTCTTCTAGGCACTACCATTCGGGGACCAACTTCATAGTTGAGATACGATACGGACTCTGGTCTAGCAAAATAAGCCTGTCTGTCTGTATGTCTCTCCGTCTCTCACTCTGTCTGTCTCTCCGTCTGTCTGTCTGCCTTTTTGTGGCTCTGTCTCTGTCTGAAAATAATGCAACTTAATAAATGCAACAAAGAATGAGGCAGCAACAGCAGCAGCAAAGCAAAAGCAGTCACGTCCCGAAAAACAGGTAATGGGAATGGAGCTCTCTCGGAATGGCATGGAACGGAATGGAGTGGAGGAGGATGGCGATGGGGCTGCGGCTGGGGATGGGTATGGGGAGACCATTTCTACGCAAATGCATTTTGACATTTAAATTTGCAATTTTCGCATAAAATTATATTTATTTTGTGTGTTGTTGCTGCGGTGAAAATTGCAACCTTGCTGCTGTTGCTGCTGTTGCTGTTGCTACTGCGAGGATCACGACGATGTGATGCTGATGGTGATGTTGATGTTGATGTTGATGTGGATTCCAGCTACTGACTTTGACGTTGACGTTGCCTGAAGTTTAATTAAGCAACGTGCCAAATAATTGAAAAAGTGTGAAGATTTGACAAGTTTAAGACGCATTAAAAACATATATATGGCCTAGAAATCAACTGACACTACTCGTAGATACAACAGATACTTGTACGTGTACGTGTACATGTATCTCGGTATTTCGTAGCTGCTGCTGCTGCTGCTGCTGCTGCTGCTCTGGCGAAAAGTTTATTTCCATCCGTACGGCATTCGGTTGGTAGATATTTTAATTAGTTTTTTATATGGGGAATTTGTGCTTATCTCATGGCAAATTATTTATTATTTACTTAATCAAATTGACACTTGAGCAGCGTTTGCCAGTGATTAATAGATGCTAGCAGGAGATTGCTCAATCAAAGTGATTGCGATTGGGATTGGGAAACCAACCGATTTTCCATTGCCTATTTGCATGGCAATTGAACGAAAGAGACAGGCAGAGCGAGAGACAGTCCAGTGATTGGAGGAGACCGACCGACCGACCGACCGACCAAAGGCCATGCAAAAAGAGGGGAATGCAAAAATGAATGGAACTTGCCACATGGCACCCCAAAAGATGCTTTTTTCTACATTTATTTTCTATTATTTGCCAGTGCATTTTTAATATTTTTAATTGCAAAATAAATTAAAACAAATCGCTTGAGAGATTGATAGTTTCCGCGACCGATTAATAATTTGCTATGGGCTGTGTGATTCGAGTGGAATATTCATTAAACTACTTATAATTCTGGAATATACTTGTCTCTGGAATACACTCCTATCTTTGATATTTTATCATCTTTAATCCACAAGCGAAATTCACTTTCTTTTGCTCCATTCATGGCTCATATCTGCAGAGTGATCGCGACTTGAGCGCGAGCTTGAGCTTCGAATAAATGTACCATAAAATTGTTTCTAATTCAAGAAATGTTTGGCGGGTATTACAGCACTTGTCTTTCTCCGTTCCGCCCAATTCCATTCACAGATACAATAAATTCAAATGGAAAAAATTGAATGAATTGCCAGGCCTGGCTGGCTGGCTGGCTGGCGCAGCACAGAGTGTTTCGCCTTCAGAGTGTTGTACAAATGATTGCATCATTGAAGCACACAGAAATAGAAACAGTAAGAAAGAAAGAAAAAAAACAAGCAGAGAGCCCCAAACAGCAACACAAATAAATCAAATAATAGACTAATAGAGTAAAGAGCTCTCGGCGATCGCCGATCGGTGATCGGTGGTCGCCTGTGTAGACTGTGTCGACTGTGTAGACTGGTCACAACAACACAGAAAAACCTTATTATTTGACGCATTGTCAATGTGATCTTGATACGAAATGAAACTGGAAATGGAAATGGAACCAGGCATAAGGCATACGGCATCAGCCATCAGCCATCAGGCATCACATCTCAGTGGTGTGGTGTGTCTGAGTGATTTCTATTTAAATGGCTTTGTCAACGAAATTTGAGAAGCAACAACTACGCGTACGCGTACGCGTAATGAGCAAAGAGTGAAGAGAGATAAAAATTAATAATACAAATAATTGGGTACAAAAATCAAGAAGAAAAAAAAACCAAACCAAACGAAATGAAATGAAACGAGACTCCAATCCATACGTATCGTGTCTATAAGAAACGCAACGAAACGAAAACCTCACTTAAGGCGAGGCGAGGCAAGGCAAAAGATTGACAAAAGATGACGACCAAAAAGAAAAAAATACAAAAATCAAAAAAAAAAAGAGTAAAACCCGATCAGGTAGGTTTCCAGTGAGGTGAGTGTTGTGTGTGGGAGTCTGACGACTGAGAAGACTGGGGCGTGCTATGGTGCCCACAATGGAAGCCGTTCGGTTCGTTCGGCTCGGTTCCGTTCCGTTCCGTTTGCGGTTCGCAGTTCGTGTCGCTGTGGGGATATGAGGGATAGATAAGCTATCAGAGGTGTCGCGACGCGATCTCCCTGCGGCTCCAAAGACTTCTTTCAATTCACAATTCCCAACCCTCCCCACAGGCGGATGTTGTGAATGAAATGAAGTTGATCGAAATTGGCATTGGGGTTGGGGCGGATTGTGATCTACTATAAGCCTAGGAGTCGCCGCCTCACGGCAGTTGCGTGGGTGCGAACAGCGAGTCCAGAGATCCACAGATCCACAGATCCATAGAGAACCCTCTGCTCAGAGCTCCACTTCCACATCCCACAAAAATATGAACTTGCATATTAATTTTGTGTGTGTTTTTCTTCTAGCAGACAGACATCGTGCATACACATATGAATGTATGGATCTGTATGCAAATTAATAATACAGAACAACAGATGGAAGAGGAGTCAACGTTTTATTCAGATATTTTAATTTATAGCCGCCGCTTTGAAATTAGAGAAAGACTCAGCTACAAGATACAGCAGCAGCAGCAGCAACAACAGAGGGGCAGATACTGGGGGCACAAAATATGTGTGAATAATGTGACCTGAACGGGTCCGCGCCCGTCGGTCCATCGGTCCATCGATGCTGCTGCTGCTGCGGCTGCTGCTTGCTACCTCTATTGTATCTAATATTAGACCTCTCTTTTAGGGTCTGATTGTTGTAGTAGACTTATGCTCATACGCATATATATATTCGTTATATTCGGTATCGATCGCTGGTCGAATGTTTTGCCTAATTAACGGCCAAGGGAGGCGGCCTTAATATGCCCATTAAAATTATGAAAATCATAACGAATTTCAGATTCAGATTTCGGAGACTTGGATGCCGCTTTGGTCTGGCATTTTCTCACATTATGATTTCAATATTAGTCATAGGTGGAATTTCCTGTGAACTTCAGGAGAACTTCAACAGAAGAAGCGTGGAAAGGTCAAGACGCGAGACTTCTATCGGTTTTTAGTTCCAATTGCTTGGGGATCCCCTTACAGCAGCTCAATGGCTAGCATTAGAGACTAGTGCAGCCATTTAGTGAGGTTTAAGAGATCGTAATTACACAGATATTGTGGCCAAGTATGGCTAGTGATGGAACATAGAAGATGGTCAGAGTGGAAACTGTCTTTCAGTGGAATAAGATAAAGAGTTCATTTTGTCAGGGTAGTCCTTCATCTAACAGTTGTCTCTTTCAGAATCAAAGTTATGGATCATCAAAGAGTTGCACAGATCTCTTATAGATATCTGCTAGATACAAAAATGTATAGCTTAAAGATTTAATTCTGATTTGAAGATTTCCCATGGCTTTATCCCCCTGACTGACTGACTACTTAGGGCTATGTCTGCATATATGTAGAATATATATGGATAGAATCATGTTAATCCTAGGTAATATAATCCTTGCTTCATTCTTGCCGCATTCCGCGTTCCGTGAGAGTTCAGTTTCATGGATTATATGGGGTATACGCTGTCGCCCGTTATGGGGGAGACAGATATAGAACACTCACCGAAAAAAAAACACAAACAAAACGATCACTGATCGATCGCAGGCGAATCGTATGGATCGTTCGGATCGTTTGGATCGTATCGTATTATATATGTATGTATATTCCAATTTAGGATCCAGATACTTTGCGGTATATTCGGGTTTATATGGCTGCAGTTGTTTATTGTTTGAGGTTTGAGGAGGCACTGGTTACACCATAAAAAAACATATCCTACACACAGGACACGGTGGGGTGACACACGATACACACACGATATGCTGAAACGAACTGAACGATCGATCGGCTAACGGTTACAGTTGTATATCTTTTGGGTTGTTTGCTGTTGCTGTTGTTGTTGTTGTTGTTGAAGAAGTATCTTGTATCTTGTATCTGGGATCTGTATCTTCTGTTGTGTTTCACGCACTTTCGTTTGGTAGAATGAAATGTTATTTTGGTGGCTTCTCTTTTTTTGTTTGTTTGTTTGTTTTGGCGACGGCGAACCTTTTGTTGTTGTTGCTGCTGCTTGGTGCTGCTTGCTGCTGCCGCTACGCACGGCGAGAGAGGCAAAAGCGCGGCGAAAACTAACGGTGAACGGTGAACGGTGGAACGTTGAACGGTGCCTCAGTGGAACGGAACGCTGAACGAGAGAGAGACGGTGTGTGTGAGCGAGCGACGAACGCACTGACAACCCGAGCGGCACGAATGTATCTTTGGAACTGATTTTCGTGACACCTTCCAGCGGGCAAACGGTGGCAGCAGCGTACCAAAGCAGGGCAGAGCACAGCAGAGCAGAGCAGCGACGCAGCAGGCGGCGACGGTGGCGATACCAAAAGTCGTTCGACCAGTCCGCCGTCCCCTGCACAGCGAAACGAGCGACAAAAAAAGCCGAAACGAACACACAGCTACACGAAGGTTCGTGTGCGTGCGCGTGTGTGTGCTTGTGTGTGTTCGTGCAGCCAACCAACACCACCAGCAGCACCACGTGGGCCAAAGCGAGAGCGCAACACTTTTAGCAATGGCTGACGCTGCGCGCGGCTCAATCCGAGCGAGCGTGCAAGCGAGACAGAAACACACACCACACTGCTTGCTGGCTGTGTCGTCGCCCCGTAAACGTAACCGGAACACCCGCTAGCTGTCCCGCTCTGGCACTGACATAAGCGAGCAGCCAGTGCAAGCAGGATGACTGCTTGGCCCACCATTCGAGCAGCTGTATTTACCTATGTGTTGTTGCTGTTTTCTATGCCGCCGCTGCTGCTGCCTGACTTTGTGTGTGTGTGTGTGTGTGTGGTTGAGAGTGGAACCACACCCCAAATAAATAAACGCTGCCGCCTCTTGCTGGCTCCCCTCGCATCACCCACCACCCTCCCTGCGACCCATGCCTGGCAGTCGGTTCAACAACTTTGTTTCCACACACAAAAAAAACAACAACAACAAGAACAGAAAGAAACAAAAAGAAGAAAAAAAGTTGTTGTTCCTTTTGGTAGTTTTGCGCGCGCCAGCAATGAAATTTTAATGAAAATGACAGCAAACCCAAAACAGCGCCACCATAGAGAGGAAAAGCATAAGACAGCGAAAAATTTGTTACCAAAAGCAGGCAAGCAAGTAAGCAAGAAGACTAGAAGAAAGAGACGCCTGAAGAATGGGGAGGGGTATGTGGGGGGCTAGATATGTAGGTGGTAGGTGGTAGGTGAGTGGGTAGCTGGCTGGGCAAAGGACGTTGGTCAAAAATTGTCATGCAGAGAGCGCCGCAGCCACAGCCGCAAAAAAACGAACGGACAGGACAGCACACGCACCCCCACCCCCACCACTCTTAATGTAATGGGCGGCCCAGGCCCGGCCCGGGCCCAGACCCTCTATTGTTCAATTATCATTCACTCAAGCAAACAGCTGAGGAATTTGAAACTCCAATTTAATTCGATTTGATTTCAATAATGATGCAATAATGATGCTCTCGGAAGGGGTTTGGCTTGTAGCAAATCCTTGAAAATAAAGGAGCACGGGAGACGGGCGACGGGCGACGGGAGAAAGGGTGGCTGCTTGTGCGATAGTTATGCTAATGAGGATAATGCTTAAGAGAGAGTGGATTGGACTTGAGATATAAGTCGATTTTAATGATGACTTGGCTGAAGAGTCAAAACAGAGAAAATAGTAGAGCCCCCCCCACCACCCTCCACCACTAACCACACATATTTATTTCCCCTTTTTGCCCTCCTATAAATTATCCTCCTTTTTAATGTGAATCCTGCGTTGCAGCTCAATCATGAATGATAGCCCGGCGACCAACCAAAAACCAACAAAAACCATTTCGGTTACTTTTTTTGCTCAGCTTTTTTATTATTTTTTTATTTGAAGCTGACGCAGTAGAAAAAAAACGTTCAGCGGAAAAAACCTTATCAAATTTTTATGACAATTTGAAAATAGCTGACGACAGTTTTTTTCCTTCCACCAAGTGGCTGGCGTAGGGAGGGGGACAGTGGGGGAGTGGGGGGCGTTTGTGTGAAAATGTTGCACAAATATTTTATGGATTTTTCTTGTTAAAACTTTGCGTCTGTTTTTTTGTTGTTGTTGTTGTTGGCTTTCGCAATTTTCTCATTTTCATTTGCAGGCTGGCAAATGAAATTGTTGCGGCTA
Source organism: Drosophila ambigua (assembly GCA_018150905.1). Classification (NCBI taxonomy): domain Eukaryota; kingdom Metazoa; phylum Arthropoda; class Insecta; order Diptera; family Drosophilidae; genus Drosophila; species Drosophila ambigua. The sequence continues at coordinate 500,819 of JAECWS010000151.1, read as the reverse complement.
ATTGATGTGTAGATGCAACGTGGGGCAATTGGCCCACAGAGGGGTGGCGGGCAATACAGTTATCGCCAGCTTAGCATACAGTTCGGGGCTTCCCCCTTGTAAAACAAAAACGCCAACAACAAAATACATAAAATGTGAAACTTTATTGGAAACTTTAAAATGTTTTGCCAGAAGGGCAGTGCAGGGTAGGGGTGGGAGGTATAGGTGCTCTGAATGGAAAAATAATTTTCGTTTTAAGCGAAATGAAATGCGAGTGGAAATGTTTGTACATACATTTTTAATTAACAATAGAAAGCAAAATGATATAAATTGTTTTAAGCACGCAAACACATTCAAACACTTCGATACTTGGAAAGCTGCACATTCAATTGGTACAATGAGCAAATTTCAGTTAAATTCAATTTTGTTTAAGTAAATGGCAGCGATGGAGTGCACAGTGTTATATCTAGACAACTTTTGGAATATGTACATATTAAAGTAATGCAAATTGGGAGTTTTTTTCTGTTTTTTATTTATGTTTTTACAATTAATTTGAATTACAACCCTAATTATGTACCTCTATGAAAAGGTTAATATTACTAGCTTTAATATACTAATATAAAATAAAATAATATAATATACCATATTACCTACGTTTTAAATTTTTGTTTTTAGTTGGTATAATACATTTTATTCGCGTTTGAAGCTGAAAAGAAAAACCGAATATTAATTTTATCCACTGTATATTTATTGGAGTCAAAGTAGAACTTTACAAATGGCAGACAGAGCGATCAAGATGCACAAGCTTGAGTCAAGTTCAGTCACAGTCCCTGGTTCCCTCATTTGTAGCTGAAATATAGCTGCAATGTAGTGATCTGTTTTTCTTAAAGGTTTTGGCTCATAGAAATAGTAGAAAGACTTCTAGGGAGACCAAGAACCTAGCCAAAATGTACAGCATAAAATTTACAAATATCGCAATGCCCTAGCAAAAGGGTATCCCGAAAACATACTCCAGAAAGATGATTGCAAAATGAAAATTAACAAACAAAGTTGCACTTACACACACAAACAAACATATAGCACACATACATCTGCACATAGATTTGTGGTATTCTTTTTTTGCAGCATTTTTTTTGGTTGGAAAAGTTTGCCGCCATTTGCCCCGAACATTTTTCATAGGCGACAGTTTTGATTGCTTTGTGTGTGGATCGTGTGGAAGTGTGGGTCGTTGCGGGGGCGTGTGTGTGTGGGCGGGGGAGATGTGGCAGTGGCAGTGGTAGTTGCAGGGACAGGGACAGCTTGTGGCATCCACCAACTCCACCACTCGACACTCTGCTATGCTGCTGCTGCTGCTGCTGCTGTGTACGAGTATGTGGGTGTTCGGTTTGGTTTGGTTCGGTTGGGTGTGGGTTTCAGGTTCAGGTTTTCTCTCCCTCAGCCAAAGGAAACTTTTGCTTGTATTTCATTTCATTTTATGTGATTCGTGCTTCGTGGTTCTGTTTTTTGTTGTTGTTTTTTTAGGAGCTGTGCTGCTGGCTGATTAACGACAATTCGTTTGGCTGATTTTTTATTGCCTTGCAACTGGCAGTGGCACATTCATTAGGCCGCGCTGTCGTAGGCGCGTGGCATGCTGCCGCATGGGGCACAGGCACAAGGCTCCGACTCCCCACTACCCCCTACCCACTCCACTCTCACTCGACTCTTCTATCCGTGGGCCAGTAAATTTCATTAGCCCCTGTGAGCCGTTGTCTTTTTTTGTCTTCAACATTTCTGCTGCTGGCTGCCTGCTTGGGAGGGGTTTAGGTGGCGCATGGCAGGGGGTGTTTGTGTGTGTGTGTGTGCGAGTGTGGGTGGTGCGAGCCCCCTCTCCGCGAGCTGTGGGCGTGGCATAAATAGCCTGATTAAGCTGCCAGCAGTCGTAACCAGGCAACCAGGCGAACGGCTCCCATCAAAGTCCTCATCGCGTAACGCAAGGAGAGAGGGTGGTAGGGTGGTAGGGAGGGTTGAAAGAGAGATTGGTAGGGTTTATACTACAATGCATACTACATACATAACTGTATATATATTCATAATGATATTGCCAAAGCAAATAATCCGTGCACATGTTCTTTACGACATCCACTCAAGGCACAACACAAAAATAGAGTGCGCTTCCGATGAAGAAGCAAATGTTGCACACGCCACGGCCCAGCTATAACCACAATCCGTGCCACATAATCAGCTGCTCAGCGGCTCATCTGCTAGGAATTTTATGCACACTTTCTCAATGGAATCCGGAGCTCAGATGTGCCCACCATAACAACTGAAGGAACTGCTGGCTGCCTAATTATCCATTGCAAATAATTATTGCAGATATTTGAAAACATTTTTAATACAATTTGCCCCTCAAACTAATCTGTGCTCCAGCGAAATGAATGAAATGAAGAAAAATCAGTGTGAAAGGCCGCAAGGTTCGAGTAGAGCATATTAATCACGAACAATACATCAAACATTCTAATCCCGCATATGAAACCAGTTTAAATCAATATAAATGTCAAGAGATCAAGAGCTGAGAGTTGAGGGAGAAGGAGATGGAGAGCAGCGACCAAACAGAAGCCCAAAAACCAAAAGCCGAAGAAAAACAGAAGCCCGAAAGCCGTGCCAGAAGAATTATTGGAATAACTGAAAGAAAAAAGGGGCAGTAGAGGTGGCTGGCTGGACGAAATGGATTGGCTTGGCTTGGCTTGGATTGGATGCAAAGGATGGCAAGTGCCATGCCATGGCAGGGAGTTCAGATCGAGAGCAGATCAGGCGGCGACAGGGATCGCTTCGGGCTTGGGTTTTGGGTTTAGTTTCGTTTCAGTTCTTTCTTTCATTAAAACGAGCCTCTGTTTAGGCCCGCAAAAAGGATCAATGCAGCTGGTGGGCAGGGGAGGAACCGAGCGGAGAGCCAGCCCAGCGGGATGGTTGAGAGGCACTGGCACCGAGAGGGACCACCGTTGTGCGTGGCTTGATGATGATAATGGTTTACTTTTATACTTTTTGATGGTTTTATGATGCGGTTAAGCGCTCGAAACCGCAAAGTGGCCGGGCCGAGCCGTGCCGCACCGCGCCGCGCACACGACGCACAGGCGGCAAAGGACGAGCGACCGACCGACCACAGGAGGACCACAAGACCCAGACGAAGACCAGGGCCAAGAACGAGCACTAGAGCAGGCAAAGGACTTTCGCGTAAGCTGCACAAGTTTTGGGTAATGCCTCGACTTGAGTACCAGTACCTGCCGCCAGCCAGAGCAGCAGGAGTGTCCGCCGCCCTCGCCCTCACCCTCACCCTCACCTCGCCTCGCGTGCGACATGGCTAAAGGATTAACCGCATGCCGTTGCCAGGATCTGGTACTTGGGACACGGACACGGAGACGGCCACGGACGTGAGCGCGGACGCGGACAGCGCTGCGGTTAGCAGGATAAAACGCCTTTAATCGCCTTCATTGTTGTCCCATAGCGGCGAGGAAACAATACAAATGCGAGCGGGCGAGCGGGCAAGAGAGTCGGTGAGCCAGCGAGCCAGCGAGCCAGAATTTAATCTTGACCAAACGCACCACTCATCCTGACCCGGCCCGAAGCCCGTTGCCCGCCCCGACCCATGCCCTGTCTGCGGCTAAGGCCACAGGGGCGTCTGACCTGCGAAGCTGTAGATGAGCATCGCGATCAGGAAGCTGAGCCGCAGATGAATCCCACGACAAGTTACACTCTGCACAGAGCGCAGAGTGGGCCACGGTGTGTGTGGTGAGGTTAAAGTTTAAGAACCGCCCAAGCCAAGTACTCAGGGTGCTCAGCAGAGACTGCTGATTGAAGCTGCAACTAAACTAAAGCGTAAATTAAAATAAAAATTAAAATAAAACCCACTGTTGGGTTAAGTGGAGTTCAATCGCGGCTGAAACCGAAGAGCGAGCCTGCAAGTGTTACCCTTTGAGCAATAGCCGAAAGGAGATTCTACCCACAGGACCCATCCCATTGCCATGCAATAATCTGACCTGCAGGAACTCAGAACCTGACCTAACCTCCGCGGCTGAATGCTAAAGCCTGCACTGATTCTGGAACTGAACCCTTTTTATTGCCCAAGGTGATTATGAGTTTACGATGGGCTCTAGGATTTCACCGGAAAATGTTAACCCCGATGCCGCTGATCCAACTGCCATTTTCGGGCACTCAGTCTCTCTATCTCTCTTGAGAGAGAGAGAGGGCAGCAGATGATGATGATAACATGGCTGATTATCAGGCGATTATCACGTTATCGATAATGAGATTTACGTTTACGTTACCCCCCTCAGAGAAGGAGAGAGAGTGAGAAAGGGAGAGCGAGCGAGAGTGAGAGCTTGAGAAAAGGAGTTTTTGTGTGATTTGCCTGCTGGGGGGTGCAGGGGCTGTCGTGCACAGGGGCGGGTGGGTTGGTCTGTTGGTTGGTGTTTTCAATTAAGTTATTCTCAATCCACTTGGCATCCGGCAGTTGGAATCAAGAATGCTGTATCCGTAGCCGTATCCGTAACGGAATCAAAATCGGAATCAAAGTTTCCCACTCATTGGCTTAATGGGGGAGGGTTTGCTTTGTGTGTGTGCCTGTCTGTGTGTGTGTGTGTTTGCACTTGTATTTGTTCTTCGGTTGTTGTTTGGGATGTGCAAATGATGTTGTAAGACCCTTAAGCTGCCTCAGAGAGTGCCCTGTGTTTGTTCCTGTGTATCCTAGGCAACCCCCCCATGGCCCCCCATCCATGCTCTGGCAAACACACACACACACACACATGCACCTGCTGTTTTGATCGTTTGCTGGCATTTAAGCGATAAATTTTGTACGAGTCTTTTTTGTGTCCATCCCATTTCTTCGATCGTCTTCAGCATCGAAGCAGCATCGAGGGGTCTCTGGGGTACGCAAGCAGACAAATTGACAAGTCAGGAAATGAAGCATGACATTGCACTGTCCCAGAGAGAGAGCAACAGAGCCACAGAGCAACAGCAAACCGAACTGCAACAAGCCGAACCGGACTTGAAGTCGCTTTAACCACGCTTCGACTTTGAGTTCGGGTCCACAAACATTTCAGTGATTGACACACGGCCAAGGGGCAGGGGCAGGGGCAGCGGGCATTGGCAGTGGCTGTGGCAGTGGCAGGGGCAAAAGGCGGTGCCCATCGGTGCCACATTTAGAGCAGGCATCGGCATCCGAAAGGAGGCAAACCGGCAACGGCAGCTAACCAAACTAATTTGTGGCAAGATCATGCCAGAGATATAGTCATACATATCACAGCAAGCCATCTCTGAGTCTCTGAGTCCGTCTCCAGCTACAGGCAACAGGCAGCACAGCCAACAGGCAACACAGCCAACAGGCTACAGCTTCAGGTCTCATCTCTCTGATCTGCGAGTCTGAGTCGCAGTCAAGTTCCCAGTGGAGGATTGTGGCACTGTGGACTGTGTGAGCTCAAGCAGAAGCTGCGGGAATGAAAACACATCGACTGTCAGTTGGTCAGTCAGTCAGTCAGTCAGTCATATGCTGCACTGTCAGAAATTATAACCAAAAAGAAAACCAAACAGAAGTTAGCTGGGCCTTTGAGAGTTTTTTCTAAGTCTAAATCAAAGAAAATTGCAATAAAATCATAGAAATTGGAGGATACTTCTGGGAATAAATGGGAGTACTTTATAATTACCCAAAATATATATATATCAATTCTTTATAGATCTAGCTTGTATTTATAAAGTTATTTTATATATTATATTAATATTCCTTCATATATTTCCCAGGCAGCATTTTATTTTCTGCATCTTCAGCACCCCGTTTTTGTTTGAGTGCACCCAAGGGGGGGTTTAGCATATAGTTTATATAGCTATATACTTTGTCTAAGCATCGGAGAGATCACCAGCAGCGCACGCTGAAATAAATCAACTGGCTGGCTGCTCGGCTCTGAGCCAGAACCCACGGCCAGTGGCCAGTGGCCAGCGGTCAGCGGTCGTCGCTTGGAAAATACTCGTACGAGTACGGGGCCAACAAAAACAAAAACCAAAAAACAACAAAAATAAAAAAGATGAAGAAAGAAAAAAAATTAGTTTCATCAAGGCAGGATTAGTGTCAGAAACGTGTTAAATGGACTGAAGGGTATATGATGAACGGTCGTCGTCGTCGTCGTCGTCGTCGTAGTCTGTATCTCAGCGTCTTGGAGTTGGTGGGGGGAGGTGGGCCGGGGTACAGGGTACAGGGTACAGAATGTGAAAGAGATGGTTATATGCAGATTGAGAGATGGCAGATGGAGTTTGGAGTCTGAGTTGGAGACTGTCGATCAAGCAGCGCGAGACATGAGACAATCTACTCGAAAACTGATTTAGTTCTGTGGGTTTTTCCCTCTGTGGGTCTTCCACTTTTATTAATGAAAATCATTCATTCTCTCACTCTCTCCCTCTCTCTTTCTCTGTCTGTCTTTCTTTTTGGAGAAGGAAATCTTAATTGTTGCACGCTTCGCTGCAGATTCTCATGGGCCTTCATTTTTTTGTTCAGCTCTTTTGCTGCGCTCTCAAGTTCATTTGAGATGCGCAAAATATTTTTTATGATTATGATGCGGTTGGGTGGAGATCATAAATTTGCCGCTGATTTGCAGCTCATCATCAAGTGCCGGGTGGGGGAGTGAGGTGGTTGGCTGCTGCTGCCGCTGGTGCTGCTTAACAGGTTGTAATGTCCAGCCATCCAGCCATCCATCCATCATGGCCATATATCAATTCCTTCAGCGCACTCAATCTGATCAGCTGCTGTGCCATTCGATGTGCCATTCACTTTCACGGCTTGCGACTCAATCAGCGATTCGATCATCAGCAGATTCCACGCGGGTGTATCCACAAATGGGAAAGTAGTTGCAAGCAACATTTTTGGGGGAAATTGATTTTTCTCAGCAGCGTTTTCCGCTGCTAAGCCGAGCTGCTTCCCGGAGGCACGTTTATTATACATATGTAAGTACCATTGATTCCAGGACTCCACTGCTCCTGGCTGCAGGGGGATGAGTCCCAAGACTTCCAGGTACCATTAACTGGCGGTTAAAGTTTCCTTAAAGAAACTCCACGCACGGATGAATGAAAAATGCATAGGCGAATGGGGAAAATGAGCCAAAGAAGAGCCCAACGGGCGCAGGGAGGAGCAGTGTGTGTGTTGGTGTGAGCTTAAAACCGGAAAAGTGGAAATTGGCAAGCAAGCGAGGCAAACAGGCTAGCCCCGCACCCCCGCAACGCTGATGCGAATGGGGGATGGAAATGTGGATGGGGATGTGGCTGCGGATGGGGCATGCAGGTGGCTAGGGTTTCTGTTTCTCTCTCTTTTAAAGTGTAGCACTTTTCTGGCCAAACTTCAACATGCGAGTGCACTGCACTGCGCTGTTCTACAGGCGGGGTGGGTGGCTGGGGGCGTTAAAAGAAACCCTTGAATGCAAATGGTCCGTCCGGCCGGTCCCGTCCCCCACTTCATTCCAAACAAAATAACAAAAATTTGCTGAGCTTACAGTTTACCTCTCCATACGCAAAGTATTTCCACTTGCTCCTATTGCATTATAGAAGTAGAAATACCATTACTCGAAATTATTCGAAATGCATGCACATATTTTTAATTTCATTTTTATTTTAATATTACGTTCATGTTAATAGCTATTTGAATAACGAGGAACCCCCTTGGTTTATGGCCCATCACACAGATTTAATATCCAAAATAAATAAATATAATTTTAAAGTATTTTTAAATTATTATTACCTGCAAGTATTCAGATATTCATAAATGTGCCATATTTAGATCTATAAAATCCATTAAATAAATATAATTCCATACATTCCACATACATATGTAAATATTTATTTATGCATATTACTTTGATCATTCCGACTACAAGTAAGTCAAATCTTCTATACTACATACATACATATGTGTAGAAAAAAATCTTTGTGTGCACCAAATTGCATGCTGTTTTTAAAAGAAATGTTTAAAGAGAATGTGGCATGGTTTGCACAAGCAAATTTGTACTTTTCTATAACAACGTTCCTCAAGGTTTTTTGGTTGGTTTTTTTGTAAATTATAACCAGAGTATGTGCCATTAGTTCTATACAACAGTTTTTACTTTTCTTTAAATAGGTTCCTTATTTATTTTGCCTATTTTATTTAATTTTTCGTCATTCTGTAGAAGAGAACATTTTATGATAGATTTTGTTTTTACATATATACCTATTTTTATGAAAAATTGCAATTTGTGTGGTATAATTGTTGCTTTTGACTATCATTGTTTAATTTCAATGAATTCCTAAACATTGAATGCATTTAGTAGGCAGCGAAGCGCGCGGGTCTGCTAGTCCTCTATAGAATTTTCGAATGTTTTATTTTAATTTGTATTCCACCCTTGATCAATCCGTCACATTGTTTTCTGGTCTGAAACTTGTATCTAAATATACTCGTATATAAATTTCCACAATGTTGGATGTCACTCAGTTAATCTTGATATGTCTGGCCATCATTGCCATGCCAATTGCCATCGTGGTGCACCAGAAGCTGATGTCAAAGCAGAGCGCAGAACCAGCCCCCCCGCTTGCAGCCTCGGCGGAGCTGAAGATGGAGCTTCAATCAGAGCGAGAGTTACCTTAAAATTAATGGCTATCTGGATGGGTGATTAAATAATGTAATAATAATACATTAAATTCATTTAATTCCAATTTAATTTCTGAGCCTTTCTCCGCTGGGAAGGGTATTCCTTATTCACCTACACATGCTGCACGAACTCTTTGGCTCTGCCACAATTTTCTTGTCTTTTAGTTGGTGGCAGAGCGGCGGAGAGAGAGGGAGAGAGGGGGGTACAGACACAAAGTATTTTCACCTTTTCCGCTGTGATGCATTCAATTAAAAACTCGGTCAACCCTCCGTCATGCCCTGCCCCTGCCCTACCCCTACCCTGCTCGCACTCTGTTTTCCACTCTCCTTTTCCACTCTTTGTTTCGCGTTAATTGCGCCTCTTTGCACACGCTGAATGCCCCCGGAGCAGGCAAGGAGAGGCAAAGGAGCGGGAGCCTAGTGCCTAGTCCTATCTGGCAGGATCCTATCTGCCATCTACCATCTAGCATCTACCTCCTTGCTCTTCTCCTACTTCTACTTCCACTTCAACTTCTACTCCTCCCTTGGCTGTAACCCGATGTGCAAATATCTCGTGCAAAAAAGGAGCAACGTTCGGGCCTGCCTTCGGGCCAGGATTTAGGGGCAGGAAGAGGTCCTCTCTCTGGTGTGCAATTATTTGCCAATTACTTTGAGGTCTACCTTCCTTTCCGCTTTGCTCATTTTCCTCGCAATCCATCGATCGATCTATCGGCTTCCCATTTTCCTGTCCACACCTTCCCGATCATTGCCCGAGGGCTGCTCCGCTTCGATTTATTGGGCGTGGTTTCGGGGGTTTCTGGGGGGGAGTTACGTGTTGACAGGGTTCGACACGCCTCGGGGTCCGGCATCCACGGGGAAAGTTGTGCCACAATGTTGCAAATGACCGTAAAAAATTTGCAAGAACTTGCAGAAGAATCCAAAGCATCCCTGTCCGTCTCTTCTGTGGATTTTCCTCCTCCTTGCGGCACTGCCAGCGCCTTCTGTGGCGGCATTCTCTTGCTGGCGGATTTCTCTGGCATTTAATTAATGCAATTAGTCGGACAACAAACGAAACATTCTAGAAGCGGACACTAAAAGTGAATGAAGGAGATGCAACAGCCGAAGCAGCAGGAGGTGCAGCAGAAGCGGGTGGATGGGAGAGGGAGGATTGAAGAGCAGGCAAACTAGGTGTGAAGGAGGTGGAGCAGGCAGAAGCAAGGAAATTCCCTGAGTACAAAGAAAGCTTCCTTCGATATTAAGTAATCAACTGCATGGATAAGGTCGATATGCATCGATATCTATGGGCTCGAAAACGGTGATTTTATGCCCTACTTAATGGATACTTGGAATCGGTTTTTACAGCACGAACTTTTACAGGCAACAACATGATATATGTATGTATAGGGGGCCATGCCTCCTGCCACCCGTCCCATGCAATTACCATCTCTCTCTCTGTCGCTCTCCACCACCTCCAAGACCCCGCCCACAAGGCATAGGCAGTGGCAGAGTGGCATCCCACAGACGACGCATTCGCTGTGCAACACCATGATTTAATCACCGCCATAAGATTGTCCATAAAACGCGCCCAAAATAAAGAAAAAGAAAGAAGAAAAAAATGAGAGGGAAATAATAAAAATGAAGGGAAGCAGAGGAACGCAGAAAGCAGAAGCCAAAGGCAGAAGCAGCAGCAGCAGCAGAATCGCATCGCTTCGCCCCCCCAACCAACCAACCAACCATCATTCCTCCCCACAAACCCAACAGAAACAACAACAACAGCAACAAAAGGAGAAGCGGTAACAAAAGAGTGTGCTAGGCTGCTGGAGAGGGGGCTGTGTGGGGGCAGTGGGGGGAGAGTCAGCGTGGTCCCCATCCTCTTCGGGGATGCACGAATCGGTAGCCTAATCCCCTGTTGTACGACTAATAACATTGTTACGATTAATGCTTCTTCTTTTTGCCTCTCTCTCGCGCGCTCTGCACACACACACTGCAGCATCTGCAAGGTATATCGAGCACAAGGTGAGGCATTCAACAGGCAAAGACCACACACACCTCCCCGCCTTTCCACTTGCACTCCAATTGCATTCCGCAATTGAGAGCTTGCTGAGCTTAGCTCCAGTCCAGCCCTCTCGCTCTTCGATTATCCCGCTCTCTCTCTCTGGCTTACGCCGTTGCCTCACCTGCTCTCTCTTTTAAATGTACCTTGAGCTTGCGCTACCTACCGCTACTGCTGCTGCTCTGCTGCTGCTGTTGTTGTCGATTTTTCAGACTCTTCTGCGCTGTGGCTCTCTTATTTATTTATGTCTTTTGCCTCCTGCCTCTTTTGGGGGGGCTTTTCTTATAAGAATTGGTCAGCCTGAGCCGTCAGCATCAGGCGGCCAGCCAGCCCCTCCTCTTAAGCACCAGCCAAACGAGTCAGCAGCTGAAAACCACAGGGAATAAAGTCCCTAAAAAAACTATGTAGCAGGCAGCACAACAGTTTTGCTCCACCAATGAATTATATATATTATATTCTGGATACAGAAATTAACTGATTAACTAATATTAACTAACATTAATGCATCGAGTGCTAGCATTCAAGATCTTAGTAATTGTCACAGTTCTACTCTTAAAATTCTTGTTGCTGCTGCTGCTGCTGTCTGGTTTAGCCAGTGCCCAATGGCTGCGCACTCTCGCCCAGGCCCCCACCACTCTGCGTCACACATGGAGCTGCTACTGTCGCTCCACACAACTCCACAAAAACAAAATCAAGTTTCCAAAGGGGCAGTGCGGGGCAGCTGGAGGCAGAGTCGTTGCCGAGCGACTCTTTGACTCTTCGGTTTCGCTTCGGTTTTTATTTTTCTGTTACCCTTACAACGGAAGGCATCGAATACTTCGAGTAGATCTCGTGGTTGGGATTTCAATGGGGAATCAATATGAATCCGTATTCTTCGTGAAGAAGCCCCCATATGTAGGATGCCTGGCTGTCCGCTTTCTGTGAGGGTATCTGCATCTGCGGCTTGGGCTGCCTTTCTGGTGGGTTTGCAGCCTGCTGGCTGCTGGCTGCTTCTTTATCTTGAAAAGAATTCGTTTGATATTAGCGCGCCTGTATCGCCCTGTGCTGCTTCATATATCAAAAATTATTATGACGATTTTATGCGTTCGAAATGTCGTCTCATTATTAAACAAAAAACCAAAGCAAAAAGAAGAACACGAAGAGCAGCAGAAGCAGACACGGCAGCAGCCGAAGCCCAAGCAGCAGTGTGGAGCAGTGGGGAGCAGTGTGGTGGAGCAGAAAAGGGTGAAAGAAGAGGAAACCGTTTTGTACAGAAAAAGAGAAACAGAGACAGAGACAGAAACAGAAACAACGACAGATACCTCTGGTATCGTTTCCCAGCTTCTTTTGTATTATTATTAATTTTTTCTTCTTGTTGTTTGCATAGAAAAACTCATGAGCAGCGAGGGGCAGAGACGTGCCTGCTGGCAGAACAAAAAATAAAAACAAAATTAATTATGCATATATGGGATACCACGAACACATATGGCCAAGACAAGCCAGCCAATTTGTAGGCCCATTGCCAAAAAATAAATACAAAATAACTAACAAAAACTCCAGACAACAAAGAGCGAGAAAATAAGGCTATCTCTGGGCTCCACCGCTGTAGCTAGCCCATGCAAGGGTCCAACGCTCTATGACGAGCAGATCTCGGCAGATACTCGTAGAAGATGGAAGATAGAAACAGCAGCCATAAGCTCTGAAGCTTGAAGCAACTTTATTTATATGGAAAACTGATCTGATTTATTTGCATGCATTTTTCCCAGGCGATGCTGAAGTATCTGCTATATCTGCTGCCCTTCGTAGATGGCAAACATCTGCACGAAATTGGAATACCCGCAGCAGCGGGCAGGGGGCAGGGCAGCAACATTGTTACGTTTTTTTATACGATTTCATATTTCTCTCTTTTTTATTGGTTTTCATGCATCCCAAAAGAGAAGAAAAGAAAACTTTAAATTTTCAACTTCCAACGTTTTTTATTTTTTTTTATTATTATTACTATTTTTTCATCTTTTTTAAAGATTTTTGATATTTTTTGTTGGTTGGAGCGGATCGCTTTTTGTGTGTTGACGTCATAAAAATTTCCTTTAGAGCCGCACACCGGAAATGCCTACACAATGCCACAGCCAAGCACAACAGCGAACAGATACCAAGATACAAAGATACGAAGATACGCGTGCAACAAAAAAGATACTCCCGTATGTAGATGCGAGTGTGGGGATACGGATTTTGTGTTATTGTTGGAAATTGGAATTTCGAATTGAAATTTTCCCCCTGTTATTTACAGTTGAACGTATTGAGCGGCACAGATAGAGATGGATAGCGAAAGAGAGAGAGAGAGAGAGAGATGCAGATGGAGGCAAACGACAGCGACAGTGACACACACGGCGTATGCGCAATTTTGGTGAATTTTTCCAGCGGGCAGGGGGCTGTGGCTGTGGCTACGTTACGAAAGAGTGCAAAAAGATTTACATTCTTCCCCTTGCCCTCTTCGTTTTGTTTGGTTTGTGGCAAAAGAAAAATGAAATGTGCAACTCGTAACGGATTTTTGCTGCTGCTTTGCGTTACGTTAAAGTGTTACGTGAAAGGGTTATGCCTCACACTGCGGTGTGGGTGTGTCCTGCAGCGGCCTGTGTCCTGGCTTATGCAACGTGCTCTGTGGCACACACTCGACTGGAAAGTAAGCCAAATGGTGCAAACAATTTATGCCATTAAAGCGAAGTTGCTTAAACGTGAGCTAAAAGAAGTTAGAGGCGCCAGGCGAGCCGATGGGCAGCACTGGGGCGGGGCGGCTCCAGATCGTGTTGGCCCATTCACAAACAAAAGGAAACACGAAACCAGCTGGCAGCTAAATGCCCCAAGCAAACAAATATTCAATTGAACATTTCCGATTGACTGCCTTGCCGAACACGCAAAGTTTTCGAACGCGACACTTGGCTTTGGATTAACTTCAACAAACTCAACAGCAAGCGAACAAGCTCCCGAAAACTGTGGGCCAAAGCGGCAGATGCGCTGCAAGAGCCTAGTAGAGAGTTGTGCTATTTTTGAGCGTATTTTTGATATTCTTCTTGGCAAAAGGAAACATCCATGGGGCGCGCATGCACCTGGCCGGAGTCATGGCAGCCCCTGCTGCTGCTGCTGCACGGGCATAATGAGCATTGTCAGTCAACATTTTCCACCGCCTCTCGCTGGGCTTATGGCCCAATGCTGACAAAACATCAACAAAATCCAACAATGGAGAGTGAACAGATTGCCTTATCGAACAGAGAGAGAGAGAGATGGAGGGAGCGACGCAGGGCTAAGTCTGTGGGCCTCCACATTGGGCCAGGTTAAATCAAATCTTTTTGGAGAAGGGGGTAGAATTTCCCAGATTCGTTGGAAGGCAAAGATGTGCTTCGGTTCGGTTCGATTCTCTCAGAGAAAAGAATATTATTTGTTGGTTTCCAGGAATGCAGTGGCCGAGAAGCGAACGGTTTCTACCAGATTTACAGCAGTTTATCTGAAACGACAACAACGACAACAACAACAACAGCAACGCTCTTCAACATTTTGTGGCATTGGTTGTTGTGCAACCTTTTTTGATTGACACTCTACTGCGCATTCGAATGAGTATTTTTGTGTGTTTGCAGATTGAAGGCCTCTGCCGCTGCTGCTGCCACTGCCTCTGCCTCTGTCTTTCAAATTTCAAATGTGTGTTTTCCAGCAGCCTACACAGAAAGCTACACTGAGAGAAAGGTAGCAATAGCAGGCGCGAACTTCTTGCTATTCTTCATCAGCATTTAATCCAATGTAAGGCTTATGCCAACCGAGATGTGCTGCTGCATAACGCGGCATTCGAATGAATTCTAGGATTAAACGATCCAAATAACGATCTACAGCTTGAATATATTTCCCCTTTTAGCCACGCATTTCTCTCAGTGCAGGAGCGAGATATATATATGAGAAAGTAATTGTTTGGCTCGACTTGAAATTGATTTTTACTTTCTTTCATCAGGGACCGACATTACCTGTCTGTCTGTCTGTCTGTTAGTCCTCGATCCTCATCAGCATCCTCCTCAGACTCGGATTCGGACTCCTCCACACATGCACCGTCCCATTGGTTTGCCCCCTTTGTTCTCTCCTGTTTAACCTTTCAGTTATCTTGAGCAGCGAACGATCCATTTGCTACAAGTTGCTGCAACTCTGAGCCTACCCCCACCACTGTCCTCCCGCTCTTTCCCACCCCACCCCCTCCCGGCTGGCACTCCTTCCCTTCACTCTCGGCCAGCTACTTCTAGTCGGCCGCTCTACCATTCAATCAGTGTGTGAATTGGCCTACTGTTTGAGAGCGCAGCAGAGACGTCTTCATTCTTTTGCCATGTTGATCATTGCCGGGATAATCCTTCCCTTCCCTTTTTGTTCTTTTCTTTATTTTTATTTTCATTTTCATCTTTTTCTCCTTGTCTCTCTCTCTCTGCCCCTTGTTCTGTTTTTAAGCTGCAGCTTCAACTTCTTCCTGAAATTGGGTGCCCAGGCGTCTCACAGTCTGGCCTTCAGTCTCTGCTCTGCTCTGCTCTTCTCATCGCATCTACCGGGCGGCGACTGCGGCCGACCCTTTTCTCTATGATGTCCAAACAATGCAATCGTTGAAAGCGACTTTGGCATATTGAGATGAATTGTTGTCGCTGATCCTCCGCTCCGCTCTGCGCTGCTCCTTCCCTCTCTCTCTCACTCTCTCTGCTCTGAGAATCTTTGAGAAAGGCCTGGGCTTAAAAGGAAATTCTTTCGCCTTCAGATCGAATTTCTGCTGCCCGCGCTGCTCTCTGCCCAATTAGCCTAAACAACGCCCTGCCCTTTGCGCCCTTTGGGTAATTCGAGATCGAGATTCCAGTTTCCAGATTGAGTCTGGGGCGTGGCGGCGGGGGCTGATCATCAGAGGTCAAAGATCAGTGGGTTGATTGGCATGACTTTCGGCGCATTAGCCATGCAATTAGCCAGCGAGGAAAATGCCCTGGGGGGCAGGATGGGTTGGATAATGAGAGAGGAATTTCCATGGGCATCGAGGAGTTCTGATTGTGTTCCTCCTGATTGTTTCCTGATCTGCGGGCAGCTTCCTGGTAGCCCGAAAGCTATGCACCTTCTTTGGCCTATTTTTGGGTTTATTCGCAGAATCCGAATGCTGCAACCTGCTGACGTCAGCCGCTTACACGTGGCACGGCTTACCTGCTACAGGCCACACACTCTCGCCCACAAAATCCTCCGCACGAATGTTGCCATCTTTGGACCTATGCAGAGGAGCTGCTGCTGCCACTGTTAATTTGTTAATGAATCGGATTTTGTGGCCAGATTGCAGATTATTTCACAGAGCGTAGAAGCATGCCACATGCACCATGCAACGCCCACGGGTGGGTGGGTGTCTCAAGAACTAAACCGATTAATGGGGCTAAAAATAATTTATAATTAGCATTTAACTGGCAGCTTGACTTGCGAGTGCAACTACTCGTAGCCGAGACGTGGGCGTAAGCCTTGCGCCATGCGCCACACTTGTGACGGGTCCTGGATGGGTCCATTTCGATTCTCCCTCGAATGTGGAAACACTTTCCAACTTCTATATGTATTGCTCTTTGCCTCCCCCCCTGCAGCTGGCCACACCCAGATCGGGGCGGTAATCTTTCCACTTAAAGAAAAGTTATGTTCCAGCTACCGAAATGTACATGGGCCGTGGGGCCGTGGGGCATGGGGCATGGGGTAGGGCTGCTGCCGCACCTTCTGACCGAAGCATGTAACCCGTGAGATGCCCCTGCCTTGGCCCCTGCCCCTGCCCCCATCGTATCCATTGGCTGATTGACCCAGCTTAGTCAAGGCGTTGTCATTGTTGTTTTCGGCCTTTCAGATGTTGCAGCAGTTGTCTTGGGTTCTTCTTGGGTTTTTTCTTGTTGTTTTTCTTGTGTTTTTTTTTGGCCTTCCTCCTTGCCTTGCCTTGCCTTTCATGTTGTCACCGCAGCGCAGCGCAGAAGTGAAAAGAAAACCAAAAACCAGAAGCGTAACGAAACAGATCGAACCCAAAACTAAATAAAAAATAACCAAAAACCAAAAAAAAAATACTCACCGAACAAAACTGAAAAATCTGGAAAAAAAAACCGAGGCGAAGCGAAGCTCCGGCACACGAGCAGCTCTCGTAATTAGAACGGGGGAGGGGAGGGACGACCTGTGTGCCAGGGGTCTCTGGATCTGGATGTTTCTTCCAGATATCATAACCGAAAGATCCAGAGCCCCCTCAGACTCCAATTGTGGTCGCTGTTGTTGATTTTTGGGCGTGTTGCCCTGAACAAATTTGTTAAGAGCTCCAACTGAGCGGGCGGCTCCTTTTTAGTGCGCGCGGCTCCACAATGCCCATGCCCCACCGTCCTGGCACCTTGGCCAGCATATGCCTGGTCCTTCCCTGGGGCACCCTGGGCCCTGGGGCATGTTCATTTTGGCCAAAAGTTGCAGAACAATTAAACGATTCGAGTGTTTGAATTTGCATTTCTGATTGAAGGCTAGCCCATCCCATTTAAGGCGGTTTTTTAACCGATAAAGCAAATTTTTTCCTGATTGGAGATCTTTTTGCTGAGAGATCTATAAATAATAATAAATACAGTGCACTTATTTGATCCAAATCGAGTGACTTTCCCTTCAGAGTATCGAAATCGAAGCACACAATCATCGGGCAATGGGCATTCGAGGCTTCGACTATGCTTGACTTTTATTCCGCCAATTTTTTGGTATGCAAATTGTCTTTGTTGTTGGGTCCGAGAAGGGGGGCTTCAGTGGAGGGGGGCTTCGGCTGGAATGTGCATAAATTTAGCGAGTGTATTTGCCGAAGCAGCAGCTCCCATAAAATTATGAGCAACTGCACTGCGGCGGACACAAGACAGGTAGAGGCAGTGGCCAGCGGCCAGCAGCCAGTGGCCAGTGGCAGGGTACCCCGTGGCAGCTCCATCACACATCCACAGATCCACACATTCGCATTCAATAAAGGGAGTCCCAGCGACACGGCCACGGACATGCATTCGCAGTCGCAGTCGCATTCGCATTCTCTCAAATTATATATGCGATCATTAAATGTCTTCGACAAAAATGAGCATAAAAATCGCACGCAGGAACCCAAATGAAAATAAATTAAAGCAAAAACCAAAGCAAGAAAAAAAGAACAAGAAAATCAGGTGGGAAGGGAAGGGAAGAGAAGAGGATTGGTTGTAGGGTAGAAGTGCCCAAAGAGTACGAAGCATGGGATACCCTTTCAAGTAGCAGAATGCTGCCATCGAGGAAGGACTTCTTCGACTGCATGCGTCAGGCATATTCCTGCATTGTGTGCCATATTTTTTCCATAAGTATTACGCTTCGTAGATCCCAGCTGATAAGCAATTGACATTTCTTCAATTATATTTGTGATTATTTAATTATATTTTGGTTTCCATTTGGCTGCTGTCGTCACTGGACCCTGCCTCCGAATGGGCTCGCTAGGTGTGTCCGTCTGTGATCCGGCAATGGGATTGGAATTGAAATTGGAATTGGAATTGGGACCCACATCAAGGCAGCCCAGCCGCCATTATCTAGCTGTCCTATGAGTCATCATCCACTGGTCAACATTTTTTATTCTTGATTCCGATTCGGCTTCTGGCTGTGCCTCTGGTTCTGGCTGTGGCTCTGTTTCTGGACTCTGAGCTCTGGAGCTCTGAGCTCTGATTCTCTTTCCTTGGGGTTATACTCTGTGCTGTGCCTGTGTGGCTCTCGATCGTCTTGTTCTGCATTCGGGCATTCAAAAGCAAATAAGTCACGTGAATAAGATTTCTCGCATAATAAATTATGGAAGCCGCCTGCCCGCCAACCCGCCAGCCCGACTGCCTGCTTTTCTGTGTGCAGCTTAAGAATGCGCTTCTGTGCAGCACAGAACCAAGAAAAAACTGAAAACCCAAAAAAAAAACACAGAAACGCTGAGTGGAAGGGGGGAGGGCCAGAATCAAGAGTGGGGCAACATTATTGTGACCCGTAAATGATACAAAAATTGTGTGTCATTAATAAGCGGCACAGCATGCCATCCACAGAGAGCGCGAGAGAGAGAGAGAGAAGGGAGAGCAGAGAGAGAGACACACTTGCTACACGCGAGCCCCACTGCGAGATGTGGCGACTGCAGACAGCGCGGTACCAGCGACCGGTTGCAGTTTCTACTTCTGTGCACAGCACCATTCAGCATTCCCCAAGACAGACCCCAGGGTGGTCGCCGCACGGTCGCCCTTAACTTGGCCAGAAGGAACATCGGCCCAGTCAGTGGAGTCGCACTTGGCTCTGCATTCGCTGACTGGGGGTCGGGATCGGGCGCTGCTGCAGCTGCTTCCCAGTCTGTTTTGATTGATTTCCCCCTAGTAGGCAGGCGCAGGCAGGCAGGCAGTGTGGGGGGAGGTGGGACTGACCCTGTGTCGTGTTGTGCCAGGGGGGAGCGGGGGCAGATCGTACAGTAGTCTATGTTTAATGATTTGCTTGCTGCTGGAACCCAGAGGAGAGCTCTCTCCTGTGCTCCCAGGGGGTGGCCTGACTTTTGCCTTGGGAAAATATTCTTTTCCACGGGAAAATCTTGCACTTGAGGGGGAAATCCATAAATTAAATTAAATACCTACTAAATAGACATGCGACATGGAGATTTCTTTTGGGTGAAATTAATTTTTTTTCTTTGATTTTTTTCAAGTATATCAATGCTGGGAAAAGGATTTACAAATAAAGGAAATAGTTTAATTGCAAAGAGCGGGCTTAGAGTCGACAACAGTAGGCGAAAATAATACAATTAAAATGAAATAAAATAATTATATTAATATGGCGAACAGATCAGTTCGAAAATTTAATTTTATAATTTTTCCATAATGTTCTTAATCAAAATTAAATAAAGAACACTGCCACTAACTTAATTACAGTTGCTATGAAGCTTTCAACTAGATTTTTAGATATTTTCATGGATTTTTCACACCTTTTCTGCAAGTAAAATAAGTATTAATATTTACAGCGATTCTTCAGAAGTTTCCAGCCTGTGCAACTATTCCAACAACCACTACAAAATGATTTACAATTTATTTATTTATTAAACTAGCAGTGGCTGCTATGGCCTTCAGCTGGATTAAGTGTAATAATTTGACAAATTTATTAATCATTTTTACAGTAGAAATAGACATTATTTTTTTCTCTTAAGACTAGACAGTTATAACATATTGTATGTACATTTTATTATTAAATAAATCTATTATTCGTATACTTAACTTTTTAATTATTTATGATTTATTTGTTTGTTTATTTGTTCTTGTATTATTGTCATTTAAATTGAATTGTAAAGTTGTGAACTCAGAATTTTAATTAGGTTGTCCTCTTTAAGGTCTGCTATTATATCTAGAGGGTTGTTGTCGTTGAATATTTCTTGTCTTAAGCGGTAGTGCTGGACAAATAATAAATATGTGTTTTATGTTGACAATGTAGTTACAATTGGAGTTAAAATTTATTTGTGATACTTCCCTGGATACTTTTTGTTTAAAAAACCCCCCCCTAATAATATTTTAATATCTAAGTACATATAAAATAAGCCTGAAACACTCTCAAATTATTGACAGTCTTTAGATGCCTTATTCCTGCTTTCACTTTTGTTTGCCTGCAGCACTTATTGCAGGTCTTTGAAATGTGTACATTGTGCATATATTCCCCCGTTTCAGGTTCCAGATATTCCCTAAGATATTTACGAATTGCTCTCGAGGGAACCGGGGACCACGACCACCCACCTGTAAGTGCTGTCCGCAGCCTCATTCCCCAGCTTTTGCTGGTTCGCTGCCATCATCAAAGACCGTCCAATATCCGGTCAACTTCCGCAGTTTCGTACTCCCCTCCCACTCCTGCCGCACATCTCGCAATCATCTTCATCATTATTATCATGCTCATTGTCAATCTCCCTGCCATTGCCATTGCCAGTGGCCAGTGGCCAGGAGTGTCATCGAGTGTTTTTTTCATTATTTTTTTTCTTTTTTGCGCAAAGAGTCGCAACGGAACATTTCCTCAAGTTGCGGCCGTACAGTAGCTGCGCACTGCAGAGAAGAATGAATGTGTGCTACCGGATTTGGACTGGGATTGGGATGCGGGACTCGCCGTGAGTACCCCGGATTCCCAGAGGAACAAAGACCAGGGCGGTCCAGGGCGGTCCAAGGCGCACCAAGGCGGTGGCGACACACACAGAGGCGAGAACTTCCTGTTTCCCTTGCCGTGCAGCAGGTCGCTCCCGGGCCGCGTCGCCCTTTGGTGGCATTGTGTGGGCCCTGGCTTGATAATTGGTTCGTAATGGCTAATTTATGAGGCCCACAGAGCGGAGATATTTACGTGAGTGTGGGACAGTTGTCAAAGAGAGTTGGCCATTGTCCGGGCCCCGGTTATCGGGTGCACCTGATTCGGGGCCAACGCGAGACGATGTGAGTGACCTTTTACACAGCACCAACGGAGCAGCCACAGCAGCCGCAGCAGCAGATCAGAGAGCGGGCCAGAGCATCGTTTGAAGACCGATTGAAGACCAGTTGCAGCCGCGCAATTGTCCACAGTTGACAGCGGGCCATAAATTACAGCCCATAATGAATTGATCGCCACTTTCGATCCCCGCTTCCCGCTCCTCCTCCTCCTCCACCTTTTCCTTTTCCAACTGCGGTTCCACCTTTTTGGGAAAATTGGAAAAATGAATTAGTGATCAGCTCTCTCGGGGACAGCAGCGAGTCGTAAAAAATACCTGTATGTGACTTGCTGATCGACTTGGGCAGTACCCTGCCCGAGACCACATCCGGAGAGAGTCCAAGCCT
The DNA here is from genome assembly GCA_018150905.1 of Drosophila ambigua. Classification (NCBI taxonomy): domain Eukaryota; kingdom Metazoa; phylum Arthropoda; class Insecta; order Diptera; family Drosophilidae; genus Drosophila; species Drosophila ambigua. The sequence goes on along the minus strand of JAECWS010000151.1, from coordinate 479,365 downwards.
CTGTGAACTGCGTTTTGAACGGTCTCTTAGCTGCAGAATCCTGTTGATTAGCCTTTGATTATCCATATCTGCAGCTATCCCTATCTATATCTATCTTTAGTTGCCTTTCACCCCACTCCATGGGCTTGTCCTCTGATTCTAGGGTACTTTTCCCCCTAAACAATTTCTATCATAAAAATACAAAAAATGTAAGGTAGAAGCAGCAAACCGTTGAGCGCATTTTTCCATTGGGCATCCCCTCCCCACAGTCCCCCCCAATGCCATGCCCCTTGCATCGATCATCGTTGCCCTGCGATCCACAAAGAATTCTTCCAATTTTTAATTCATTAATGCAAACGACGCAAGCGGCTAGAGAAAGAAAGGGAAGGAGAAAGGGAGAGGCAGAGGCAGGAGAAATATCAGAAGCTATGGGGGGTTATCCCATGCCGCTGCCCCCTGCCCAGGGCCCTGCTTTGACCATTCACCCCCCCGACTCCCGCTCTGCGCTTACAGCGTGGACATGAAATGTAGTCGGTAGTCGGCAGTCGGCAGTCGGTAGCCGGTAGGGAGTTTTCGATGTGTGTTTAATATCCGTTTTATTGCCATTGAATTAGTGGCCTTTGTCAGCATTTAGGGATCTCAATTTATATATACGAACATATAGACAGGGACGGACAGACCAGAGATAAAGAAAAGTAAGAAAAAGAGAGTGAGAGCGAGAGGGAGAGGGAGAGGGAGAGAGTGAACCGATGAAGGAGAGGCAGCTATAAGCGTGACTCTATAACGAGCACGGCTTCCTGGCTCCCCTCTCTCCCGCTCTGGCTGTCTCTCTCTCTCTCAGTCACTCACTCTCCTGCCTTCCTGTTACGACCTCTGGCAGATGCAAAAGGTCAAACACACACACACACACACACGCGGCGGCAGACAAGCGAACGGACAGCAAACTAATCCCAAATGATGGCCGCTCTGCCCAGACTGACTGTCGTCGTTGTCGTCGTCGTCGTCCTCCTCCTCGGCAATTATAGTTTTGCCCATAAAAAAGTAGCAGCAGTGGCAGGGAACGGGGAGCGGGGATCGGGCAGAGCGGCGAGGGGGACCCCAGGGCAGCAAAGTCAAGGTGGAACAAGTAGGCACCGCAACGCAACGCAGCGCACCAGTCCCGACTATCGGATGCCCACTAGGCCAACATAGGCACTCCTCTCTTTTACCTAATCGCTGAACAATATCATTTAATCTAAGAACTTAACTTAAATATATTTATTTTATGTTTCAAATATAAGTATTTAAATATATATATTTTGATTTTAGTTTTGATTATAATTATTCGACTCTCGTGCCTTTTAATTTAAAAACTTAACTTAAATATATTTATTTTATATATTAAATATATTTAAATATAAATATTTTTATTTTAATTATAATATATCGCCCTATATTTATATACTTTAATTTTAATTATATTTATTCGATTCTCAATGTTTATCTGCCTATCCAACTGCAGATCGATTCGTGTCGTGTCTTTTAACTTACAAACTTAACTGAAATATATTCATTTTATGTTTTAAATATATTTAAATATAAATATTTTAATTTTAATTATAATTATTCGATTCTTAGTGCATTTTGTATCCAACTGCAGATCGGTTCGTGTCGCATATTCCCCGCTTTATTGCATCTAGGGTAGCAAATCGTAGAGCAGGGCGAAGGAAGGACGACGGGGAAGAAAGCAAGACTCGATTCGTCGCGGGCGGCGCGCGACGTGCAAAAAACAAAACAAAATCGAGAACGAATAAAAAATATTGTGTGAGGGCTGGGGCAGGGGCAGGGGCCGGGGCCGTGGCCAACAAACAGGAGGGAAGGGACATACCCAGGACTGACTCTGACGCTGACTCCTCCAGCAGGACACACATGCGTGCCCAAAGTGATTTCCTAATGCAATTTTTTGTCGTCCCAAGCGGAAGTTATAAAAAATGAGAGTTGAAATTTAGTGCTATAGTGCGGGAGGGGCGGGGAAGGGAAAACAGAGGGGAATGGGGAGCAGTTGTTGAGAGCTCCTGCAGATGGCAAATGATTGGTATTAGTGATGGTTTATCAAATCCTCATAAATAATTGTCCATTCCATGCAATGGCTGATCCTTCATTTTCTGCGAGTGCGTAGCTGTGTCCACAGCTCCCCCCGCATTAAGTATACGAATAAAAAATTATGCCACCTCCTTTATGTGTGCAGAAATGCCAGAAATAAAATTCTGAAACGAAGCCTTGCATGTTTTTTCACCCCCAGGCACATGTAGAAATATTCAAAAAATAACTCAAAATATATTCGCCCATGCTATTAATTCCTGTGGCGCTTCTATGCTTTGAATCTCTGTTGGAGTATCACCCATACCTGCCTTTATGACAGTCTTACAACTGAATAGAACTGTATGTCCAAACACTCATCAAACAATCAATCTCTACTCAATCCTCTTTTCTTTGGACAAATGAATCCCGCCCTGCTCTGCATCTGCATAAGAATATGTTGCTGCCTGCCCTGCCACCCAAAGGGAAGTGCAAATTACGTTCTAAAGATCAACTACCGCAATCGATCTGGCAAATTAAATTCCCTCACTTTCGTGCAGACAAATAAAACAATCATCGACAGAGCCCAGAGCCAAGAGCCGAAAGACTCGAGTGGAGGATCTCTGACTCAGACGAGGGACTCGACGTTTCCAGATCATCGCTTTCAATTTGTATCAAATATCTTCAAAGGACTTCTTCATCGACTTTGACGGAGTCTCGTCTCCGTCTCCATCTCCATCTCCGTCTCTTTTTCATTCTTCTATTTACATTCGGTGATGCATACAATGCAATGAAAAGGACGAAGAACGAAGGATGAGCGGGGCACTCACTCATACACCCATCGTAGAATATTTATTCGATGATTGCCCTGCCCTGCCCTGCCCCTGGTCTCTGCCCCTCTCATAACCGAATTTCTTTTCGTTTTTCGCTTTTTGTTTCGCTTCTTAATATTTTTTTGTTTTGTGCTACGTTTTTCCTTTGTGTTTGTTCGCTGCGAGGAGATTTGCGAGTTTCTTCGGTAAATTGCATTCTGAACGCCAGAGCTGCGTTAAGTCAGAAGTCGATCAAGTGTGGGCATCGCATCGCATCGAGTCGCATCGAGTCGCATATGCGTCAAATACATATATTTTCGCATACAGTACAGTGCGTTTCGCGACTGCAATTGTGTGTGGAGTCGTTGTGTGTACACTGTACAGGGGAGTGGAGAGACTACAAAGGCTACTGACTGATGGGGGTACCTTAGTTATCAATTTAATATTAAATTAAGCTATCGAAACGAATATTTAAAATCAAAATTTAGCCAAAGTTGAAAAGTTTTTGGACTCCAGAAAGGCTTTGATCACTTTTAGCCATCGAATTTGTAAAAGTCTGCCCTCGAATCTTCTGTCGATTGATTAATAGAGTCTTAAAAGTCATCTGCTATCAAGCACACAGAACAGTGCCACAAGAAATTTGCGGCATGCGACCGACCGACTCCGTCCGTCCTTGAAAGTTTGTTTGTTTCTTGTGATTACAGGGCCACTTACCACATAAGCGCTCTACCGCCATGAAGCGCACTGTACTTGTGCTTCGTTTTTGTGCAGCAAGTGGAATCTTGTGCCAGTTGCTACCCCGCCAAGTCACCTGCCGCTGAGGTGGGGCTTATAACTGGTGGGGGAGTGGGAGGTGGAGGCGGTGAAAAATGGAAAATAAAAATTCGTTTTGGCAGCTTCTGTTTTTTTGTTTTTCTTCGTATTGTTTCTACCGACAAAACATTCAAGTGGAAATCCTTTATTGAGTGGAAAACACATGCGAGTATTTTCTATTTTCTATTTTCCATTTCCATTCCTTTTGCTTTTGCTGTGCATCTCCACTTTTAGAATTCGAAATTCGATTTTTGTTTGTTGCGTTTTGCATGCAAAATTTGTTTTCAGTAGTGGCCCATTGTTCCCGCCACTCATTGTCCATTGTCACACACACACAGGACGACACAGACCGGAGCAGAGCAGAGCAGAGCAGACCAGACCAGAGGACTAGGACTAGCGGCAAGGGAAGGGAAGGAGACAGAGACAAAGATACAGATACAGATAGAGACAGGACTCACTCACTCACTCACACTCGATCGCTTGTCGCTTTTGTTTCGCTTTCCTTTCAATTGCATTTCGCCAAAGCAAATTTGCATGCACACAAACGACCCCCACCCCCAGCAGCAGCACCTACCCTGCACTATTATACCCTCTACATTCTGTACCCCCCTGTGTGCATATGTTGCGGTTCACATTCGCCCATTGTCCATCCAATCGTCATCACCATCGCCCATCCGTACTGCAAACTGCAATCATCTTCATTATCAGTCAGCAGCCACATCTCTTCCTTTTCCCGCTGGCTTTCTCTTGCTTTCCCTTGAATAAGGGACTATTAGTGTACCTAATTTGTCACTCGAAATTTGTAATTTTAGATGTTTCAGACAGAAGATATAGCTCCCAAAAATGCAACAATAATGCTGGGCAGCAAGTCCTTTGAAGTGTTTTTCGCGTATATACTTTTCGGAGTGTTATGCATTACATTTACAGTTCTCAAATGCAAATTTCCCTTTGTATATATAAATTCATGTTCTGATATTGTTTTTATTGTGTGATTTTGGGCTGCCATTTGCACAAAATATTATGATTTTAATAGGCAAACTGTAGACATGAGAAATGAGATGTTTTCAGACGTTTTTGTAGAATTTAAATTTTGCATTTGTGGAATTTATTTTGTATTCAAACATGCTTAATTTATAAGTGAAAAATTATTTTCAAAATGTTATAGAACTTATGCGAATGTTTTATTTTCTGTATTAAAAATGTTCTCTAAATTTGTAGACTTAAATTTTGGAAATTATTATTTGAATTATAGTTTCATGAATTTTGAAATACATATATAATCTTTGCACGATTTTCATTCTTTTGTTTCGTTATTTTTAATGGAGATCCAGTGCAATTTTTTTATATTTTATTTTATAAAAATTGTTGGCAAAGTAAACTGGGGAATACTTTTGGAAGACCAAAATTTGTATTTAATGGAAAGATATTTTTAAAACAGGCATGTACTGAATATATGCGACTTTTTTAGCAGGAAAAATGATTTATTTAATAAACTTGAAATTCCCATTAAAAAAATAACCACATTACATGTTTTTTTCTACAACAAAAAGAGAAACCACTTAATACCCACTGAAAGGGCACAAAAATATGCATGAATATTCATTCATTGGGCAGATGCAGAATATCCAGAACTCACTGTATGTACATACATTAATGATTCATACAAATATACATACGTACAAGTGCATGAACGTACACACAAACATATAATTTACATTTATACATTATAATTATATTGTAGCCATAGAAACAATTGAGAAACAGCAGCAGAAATTTATTTTTATTCCGCTAAAAGTGGAAATATGAAAATGTGCTGCAAAAAAATAAAAAAGAAATGAAATGAAACGAAACGAAAGGAAAGGACACACACATCAATCAGCCTGATTAATTACAAGTAATTAAAGTTTAATTAAGAGAAGTAGCAGCCCCCCTCCCCCACTGCTTTCAAGGTTGTGAGTGTGTGTGTGCGTGTACATGTGTGTAATCGAAATAAATGCAAATATTTATTTGCCATTTAAATGGTAGAAAATCCCCACAAAAGTCACAAATAGAAACAGCAGCAGCAGGAAGAAGAGTTGTGGCAGGGCAGGGGCAGGGCAGGGGCAGTGTGGCATCAAAATGGTGGCGAAAAGTAGTGCTGTTGCTGCTGTTGCAACAATTCCTGTTTGTCTGTTTAATTAAAGCAATATGTGGCCTCCAGGAATGTTGGGTTAATTGACTCATCACTTATACGACAAACGGAGCACAAACAAACAGGACACCGACCGACCGACAGCCACGACGCGTCGGACGGACATGCGTGCTCGTGGAGCGGACCGGAGCGGAGCGGTGCCCACTCACAGCCCCCACAGCAACATCTGCAGCAGAAGAGCGAAAGAGTAAGCGCTACCATCAACGCAACCCAAAATGGGGAACCACAGCGCCGGAACAGAGCAGCGCAGCCAGCGTCAGCAGCCTGATGGGTTGTGGGGGGTTGTGTGGGCGTGGCCATAGCGCTTTGGACCCTGGAACATCTTTTAGGCGAACATGTGGCCGGTTTGGGGGGCTTGAACCAATGGCAGCTGTGGATTCTGTTTCATGTGAAACGCCCACACGAATACTGGTTACAGTCTCGCGGCGCCCACTGTCGACATCTGGCGGCTGTCTGCCGAAGTCGTGAACTCAAAATAGTGGCAAATAGTGGGTTTTCGGTTTGAACATAAATATGTTGTGGACATGTAGCAAATGCATAGTTACCATGTATACTGCCCGCGTATCGTTCTCGTAGCAGGCGCGACGCTGCTTTCCCTCCTATCCGTATCATGCCGTATCCTGTCCCTAAAATAACCCAATCTTGTAGAAAATCGATTCATCAATCGGGTAAAATTATGTGTTCAGTTCTGAGAGTCCTAGCTAGCTCTTAATATTAAATCGAATATCAAAAACGATCAATATGATTTCCGATCAAGAGCCGAGAACGTTTAACCCATTACTGACGAGAGGGGTTGTTAAATACACACGCGATATTATGAAGCTTGAACAGTACAAACGCAGTTCAAATATTAACATATCGTGGTAATATTTTGTTTTAATCAAAGAGTAAGGATGGATCTACATGAAGAGCATGTAAATAGTATTATTTTCAGCGATTTAACTCAAGTTTTCACCTGTTTAAGCAGAGGTTTGTTTCTGGTGGCTTAAGTGGGTTAAGGTGAACCTTACCAGTTCGTTCTTCATGAGAATCAGAGTGTGACCAGGTGAGCATGCTCTACGGTTACACTGCTCGGTCAGAGCTACATACATACAATACATATGTATATATGCGGGCTAATATATTTAGAAACCAATAACGGAACAGAATAAACATGGACATGACATGGACAAAAGTGTCTTAACATACTCGACATAAAACCAAACAGCTTGCATGAATTTATACACTCCTGCCCAAAATTATACGACACCCCGAAAAGTTTAGTTTCGACCCTCGTAGGAGAATGGGAAAGCATAATAAAACAAAGTCAAGTATGCAGAATGGAAGCTTAATGAATTCTGCTTTAACTCTGATTTTGTTATCTCTTATTGCATCTCGCGTTTTCAAGTAGCGGTAAAAAAAGCACAAAAGTTCGATTTTTGTTATGTCTGAAAGTGTAACAAAGCTATACGACACATTTCAATTATTGCGACTGAAGAGAAAGATTTGGTTTCAATTAATTTTTTTTATATTTCTGGTGACAATTTATTGAATTTCTAATAAAAAGCCGCGTGGACGTTTGTTATCCGACGAGGAAAAGGGAAGAATAAAAGCCTACAACGATGCTGGCTTTAATGTTAGTGAAATATCGAGAAAGATCGGTCGAACACGTTGTGTTATCACCAAATTTTTGAGCAATCCGGATGAATATGGTGTGAAGCATAGCTCTGGAAGAAAACCTAAGTTGTCTGACCGTGATAAACGTCGCATAATACTTAAAGCTAGCAATTCGTTTGCTTCGTGCTCCACACTTGCCGCATGTTGTAGTAAGCCTGTGTCACGGATGACTGTTTGGCGGACGCTGCAATCATCGCAGTGCATTGTCAGAGGAGTCTTAAAAAAGGCTCCGTTCCTAAAACCGCGCCACAAAACAGCACGACTTCAATTTGTGGAAAAAAACTTGGAGAGAAACTGGGCCTCGGTATTAAATTTTAACTTTATTTTGTTTTACCAGCTTTGTTCAATATTTCTCATTTAGATAATTTTTTCTGATGAAAAAAAATTTAATCTTGACGGCCCAGATGGGTTTCGTCACTATTGGAGAGATTTGCGGAAGTGGATCCTTCCACTTATGTTTTCCAAACGCAATTTTGGAGGCGGATCCGCAATGGTTTGGGGAGCCTTTAATGCGTCTGGAACGCTTGATCTGTGCTTCACAAGCTCCAGGATGAACAGTGGAGAATATAAAAAAGTATTGGAGGATCGTCTTCTGACATTTTTGGAAACAAATATTGAAGAAAATCTTGTTTTTATGCAAGATAATGCATCTATTCACAAGAGCAGAGAGACCCAGCGCTTCATAAATGATCACCATATAAATGTTTTGGAATGGCCAGCGTGCTCCCCTGACTTAAACCCAATTGAAAACATTTGGGGTATCTTAGCCAGGCGAGTTTACGCCAATAACAACAAATTTGAGAATGTCGAAAGCCTCAAAAGCGAAATTATGGCTCAATGGTCTCTTTTAGACAAAACCTTACTCACAAATTTAGTGAATTCAATGCCTAAGAGACTTTTCGAAGTAGCAAAGGCTAAAGGTGGCTCTATTAATTATTAAATATTGTTTATATACCATTATAAGACTAAAATATTAACTAAATCCAATAAATTGAAATGTGTCGTATAGCTTTGTTACACTTTCAGACATAACAAAAATCGAACTTTTGTGCTTTTTTTACCGCTACTTGAAAACGCGAGATGCAATAAGAGATAACAAAATCAGAGTTAAAGCAGAATTCATTAAGCTTCCATTCTGCATACTTGACTTTGTTTTATTATGCTTTCCCATTCTCCTACGAGGGTCGAAACTAAACTTTTCGGGGTGTCGTATAATTGTGGGCAGGAGTGTACTACGGAGTACTGGCAGCTCTCGTGAGGCAGAGGAGGAACAATCAAAATTGTTACTTTAATTCATGTAAATTAATAAAGTGAATTAATAAAAAAAGCTGACAAAATGGCATTTTTAACGACGGTTTCAAATTAAACGCCAACAATTTCCGTTATCGCACAAAAATACCGATATCGTTGTGTAAGCTACCCTTGTGCATCGATAGACTTAAATGTCGTTGGCACCGTTTGAACAATAATAGTTTTGAACAGCTATGCGTTGTCTTTTCTGGGCCGTTTTGTTTGTTGTCCATACCCTTTTTACTCATAAGGTAGTTCTTGAAGTAATCAATCGGTAGTAGTAGCATTCTTAAGATTAAACCCTACTATGTAAACAATAAAAATAAGGAGTCTTTTAAATTAACCAACCTCGTGGAAAAAGGTTTCATCAATCATTTAAAGTTTTATGTTTAGTCTTAAGGGTTCTAGCTAGCTAGGAATATTAAACCGAATACCAAAATCGAGATTTCCGAAAATTATTAACCCATTTTCGACCAGTGGGTCGATTTACGCACGAATATTATGAAAAGTTTAAATTTTTTCGCAGTTAAGCGCAAAGTGAAAGATAAAGGATGGAGCTACAAGGAGCAATGGAAACTAATGTGGGGATTACAGGGATTTACTAATGCAACTAATTCATGTTGCACTGCTTGCAGCTAGCTCAGTCATCCCCGCACACGACCCTGTGTGTCGCGTGCGACTTATGCTTCCCGCTCCATTCATTGTATGCACTTGTGGGTCCAACAATATTTGCTTATATTTTATATTTTATTATACCCGTACTCAAAAAAGAGTTAAGGGGTATATTAGATTTGTGGTAAAAGTGGATGTGTGTAACACAGAGAAGGAAAATTTTCCGACCCCATAAAGTATATATATTCTTGATCAGCATCAATAGCCGAGTCGATATAGCCATGTCTGTCTGTCCGTCCGTCCGTCCGTCCGTCCGTCCGTCCGTCCGTCCGTCCGTCCGTCTTGTTGAGCGCCTGGATCTCAGAGACTATAAGAGTTAGGATAACCAAATTTGGTTTCAAGACTCATATGATATCACACTGCTACAAGTGTATTTCAAAAATTCGCCCCGCCCCCTTCCGCCCCCACAAAGGACGAAAATCTGTGGCAGGCACACTTTTAAAGATACGATAAAACGCAAAAACGCAGTATCGTAGAGAATGACCCTATCTACCAGACTGCCGAATCTGAATCAGATCGGATCATAATTATAGCCAGAATGAAGAAATTGATTTTCAGTTGGTTCCCCCGCCCACTTCAGCCAGAAATACGCTACTCTATCTCCTTCTCGCTCGCACACTCTGCTGCGTTCAGTGCGCGATCAACCCCTAGCGGAGGAGATGTAGAATTTAAATGGTACATCTATAATGTACATGTTAGATGTAGAATATACATAATATATGTAGATGTAGATAGCAGATGTAGCAAAAAAATGTAAAATGTAAAATTTTTTTTTTAATCTAAAATTCTTAAAAATTATGCTCAAAAATGCATCTACTGACTGAGTATGGGTATAAGTAGAGTCGCGGCCCCAGAAGCGACTCACACGTTCCTTCTCGTTTTATTTGCGTAATCCAACAATGAGCTAAAGCTAACCACTCGAAGTTCACCGACTGACACCTATACCTATATTTTTGAATACAGGACCTACATGAAATATATTTTGTTGACTCCTTTTTTATTTATCCAAATGCTCCAAAATCGTCGTCCTGCAAAATCTAGTCTTTAATAAATATAAATAAAGAAATATAATAAACATATATATATTTTAGGTCTAGTGATGTTTTACCTGTCGATTACTGGAAGCACTATTCGACAAATTTCAGCAACATGGGGAAATGATGTTCGGCAACTTTGGCACTAAATGAGCAACAAATCTGAATACCTACGGAAAATGGATGGTATCGACTTCAGATATTGTTTGTAACATCAGGCACCAATGCAGAAACTACTGTCTCTGTTATAAAGATATTAACGAAATTTTGCAGCACACGGGTAATAATAGGTATCAGAACCGGGATAAATTTATATATATAACACAAAACATATCCATTAATAGTTAAAAAACATGTCAATCTTGGATAAAATCATTATTAATGTTTCAATGGAGCTTGGAACACAAAATTAAACAACAATTAAAGGAAATAGGGTATACAAAAGCAAATACGCATAGAGAACTTGGTTGACCAACAACATGTGACGTCACATTTAGTCAACATTTACGTTTTATGCTTTGGCCGTTTTTGTTTGAACATTTTTATGTAAACAATGCAATGAAAAATAGTTCTGAAAACAAGCCAATCCTAAACAAAATATATTGAGGAATTGAAAAAAACTATTTTTTTTAGTGCTGAGAGGGCCATCTATCTAGTAATATTAAACTGAATATCAAAATTGACGAATTTCATTTTAGACAATATCACGGTATGGCAGCCCGCAGCAACTACGAGTTGCACGAGTCTGGCAACGCCACAAAACGACGACACATTCATTTTATGCTGTTTTTGTTTGAACCTTAATATGTAAATAGACCAATAAAAATAACTTTCAAAAACTTGCCAATCTTGTAGAAAATTGATGTATCCATCAGATAATATTATTTGTTTAGGGCTGAGAGTCTCAGCTAGCTTTTAATATTAAACGGAATATCAAATTCGAGTAAGCTATTTTTTTCTAAGCTATATAATGTTTCCATATATTAAGACACATTTCAAATTGACCGCCAAACTCAATTTGGCGCACGAAAAATATCGATATTGTTCGCTCTCAATTCGTGGAGAGTTTGCAAAACTCGCTCTCAATTCGCGGAGAGTTTGCAAAATTTGCTCTCAATTCGTGGAGAGTGCTCTCTTTTCAGTGGAGAATAGTGTTTTTGTGGAGACTTTCCCCTCATTTTCGTGGTGTGGCAACATGTTGAGTATGGAATGACGCAACAATGAATCTTTATTCCATACGCGTTCCCGTAAGATACATTTGATTTTGTATGGGAAAAATTTCAGCAACATAAGGAAATAAAAGTAGCAGCAATGTTGTGCAACTTTGGCACGGAATGAGCAACAATCTGCATACCTTGGGAAAATGGATATTATGGACTTGGGATATTGTTTGTAATTTCAGGCTCCAATTAATGCGGAAAATAGTCAGTATCTTTTTTAAAGACATCAACGAAATTTTGTAGCTCACGGGTTCCAATAATAGGTATCAGAACCGGGTTAAATGTATATATAAAACACAAACATGTGCATTTATGGGTAAAAAAACATGTCAATCTAGGATCAAATCATAAAAATTGTTTCAATGGAGCTTGGAACAACATATTTAACATCAATTAAAAGAAATAAGGTATACAAAGACCCATACGCATAGAAAAAACTTGGTTGACCAGCAACATGTGACGTCACATTTAGTCAACATTTACGTTTTATGCTTTGGCCGCTTTTGTTTGAACATTAATATGTAAACAATCCAATGAAAACTAGTTCTAAAAAGTAGCCATCCTAAACAAAGTTAATTGAGAAATTGGATAAAATTATTTGTTTAGGGCTGAAAGGGCCAACTAGCTAGTAATATTAAACTGAATATCAAAATTGATGAATTTCATTTCACAAAATATCATGGTATGGCAGCCCTGCAGCAACTACGAATTGCACAAGTCTGGCAACGCCACAAAACGTCACATTCGTGTTATATTGTTTTTGTTTAATATGTAAATAATGCAATGAAAGGGACTTCTGAAAACTTGCCAATCTTGTAGAAAGTTTATGTATCTATCGGATAAAATTATTTGTTTAGGGCTGAGAGTCCCAGCTAGCTAGTAATATTAAACGGAATATCAAATTCGAGGAATTCAACGTTGAATGTCTTGAATAAAACAATCGATACTATCATGATAGTCGCAAAACCATCGATAGTAGCGGATAGCAGCAAAACATCGATGCCATCGATAGTGACCTCGATGGTTTGACACCTCTAATTCATACACTAATTTTTTTTCGTTGCGCCCGGTTGTGTCTTTGCCGTACGTGTGTGTGTGTAAGAGTCAAACCAAACCAGCAGCAAACCAGAGTGCCGGGTACCGAGCGAGAGAGTCCCGACTGAGTGTCGCCGCGGCCGTGTTCACAGAAATGTTGGCATAGAAAAGTTTCCTATTTACTTGGCGTTTTTTAAATTTTCCTTCCTTTTTTTTCCTGTGGCTATTTGTGCTCTTCCGTTCCCTCTCAGTGTGTGTGTGTGTGTCCATCAATAGATTTGGATGTGTGTGCGAATTGTTTAGAATGGGCGGTCGAAAAAGAGACATACAGAGATTCCAATCCACCAACAATTGGCTGCTAAATTGCAAAAACCAAACAAAAGATGCTTTTTTTCTTCTTAAATTTTTCACTTTGTGCCGCGCCCAAAATAGTTGAATTGAAACAAATACGAATTGTAAAAAGAAAATAGTTATGCTGAATTAACGCGAAACACATGATGACAACAAGAAAGGAGAAGAGGCAACATACACACATAGGACGCCAATGAAAGCAGCGAAAGGAAAAGCAACAGCAACAGCAAAAACAACTTTTGAAATAAAAACGAAATTAATTAAAGTTTGGCTGTACGAAACAAAAAGAGCTCAACTCGAGAGAGTCCCGCTCAGAGGCAGCAGCAGCAGCTTGTTGAAAATTATTCTGCTGTTTTTCATCACTTTTTGTTACATTTTGTTGTTTTTGTATGTATTGCATTATGTACCATATCGTACCGTACAACGAAGCCAAAACTTCGTAATCGAGTTTTGAGTTCGTTTCGGCGCTTGGTTCTCGCTTCGTTCGCTCCTCTGGCCTGGCTCTCTCTCTCTCGCTCTTGCCGCTTACCTGGTCTGGTTGCGGTGCGGTGGTTGAGTCAAAGTTGGAGTCAGAGTCGAGTTGGAGTTTTGAGCACAATACAGTTTTTGTTGTTGTTGTTGTTGCTGTGGCTGTTGCGATTGCTGCTAGACCCGAGAGAAAATCAACTTTTCTTTATGTTTTTCCAAAGGTAAGTTTTCCATAAATCCCAGATTGGCTAACGTACAATTTGAATGAATAAAAAATACAACAAGAAATCAACCAAGTTGAGTGAGACTTGCGATTGAGCTCAACACACACAAAACAGGTTTTGCTAGCTAGAAAGAGATGTTGAAAGGTAGAAGAGCAGGCAGCGGAGGAGAATACAAAAAGGCAGACAATGAGCGCGAATTAAAGTTGTACACTGGTATTGGTGTGTGTGTGTCAGCGAGAGAGTGTGTGTGTGTGTGTGAGCGTTCACTAAGGTGGGGCAGATGCAGATGCTGACATCAATGTTGCCATGCCATCATCATCATCATAGTCATGATCATTCACCACGCAGACAGCAAAGATACATACATATATATCTATCTCTCTCTCTCTCTCTCTGTCGCTCTCTATCTTTTGAGATGATTCTCCATGTATCAATTATATGAGAATAAATCTGAAAAATAATTTAAACTAAAATTAACCAAACCGATTTCTCTCTCTTGAATTCTTTTGTGCGTGCTTCTGTGCCAACGACGCCCATGCGGTCATCGCTGGCAGACGTCATTATTGTTAATACTGCGTACCCGCTACGCCCCAGCAGAGACGTCTACGTCTACGTCGACGTCAACGTCAGCATCGCAGTTGACAGCCAAATACCTCCGCCCCAATCCGACCTAAAAAATTACCCTACCAGTTGCCAGTTGGATGGTTGGGTTAATGAATGCCCTTGCCGCTTGCCTCGCGGGGAGGTGTGGTGTGGAAGAGCTGTGTGTTCAAAGAGGGACAGAGAGAGAGAGTTAGAAAGAGAGGCGCAGCCAAAATGATCTTGAGAAATATTCTGCAGCTTCTGCTTAGCTTAGTCATAAAAGCCCTCTCCCAAGCGTGTGAGAGAGAAAGAGCGAGAGTGAGCACTCCACTCATAGACACACGCAAACACACACACACACACAGAGAAGGGAAAGCGCCGAGAGACAGACAGAAGAAGCTCAAGCTTGCATTAGACGCGCTCAAAATATTTATTGAAGTACGGTGAGGATCACCTAAAAGACGACTGTAAGCCAGCTCCCCTTTGAGCATTAAGCAGCTGGAGGGTACAAGCTAAAAGCGGCATCATTTTATCTGAGCTTCATTTTGAAAGGCTTCACTCACTTCATTCCACCTGAATAGTAGGAGGTACTAGCTGAATAAACTTCAAACTCGGTCTGTGCCACCTTCGATGGGAATTTTATTTCCATGTTTGGTTTCCGCTTTCATCCTAGGCCGATGGATGGTTCATCTCTTGCCTCCTCTTAATTGAATATCTTTTCCCAATCTATAAAATATAAAATATCGAGCATTTATTGTTGCAGCTTCATTTTCCATAGCGAAGCATTATTGGTGGTGGCATTGGAGGCAGGTGTAGTGTGAAGGTTCGTGCCATAGAAGCTCCACTGTGTGCTAAGAAACGTCTCGCTGATATGCAATCGCAGCCATGGCCAATGCCTATCGCGAAGGTTGCCAAGTGCAATCATATTAGAGGACCCTGATGATGTCATAGTATTAAATATATTTATGTAAATTATTCGGAAGCATTTAATTGGCGTGATTCTTTGACTCCTGATTCCTGCCTCACTGATATTGCCTGTGCACACATACATATGCATGTACATACATATGTACAAATGATCAATTGATGCCTCGCACCCACCCACCCTGCCATTCCCATTCCCATCCCCATCTAACCCCGCATTCATATGGATCATTTTCAGCGAGGACAGGCGCTACAATTGAAAGCGATAAAAAAGAACTTGGAATTCAAGTACGGAGGCCACACTGAATTGAAGTTCAATCCAGTGTACACCCCCCACCGTCCCGTATATAACCTAATTTACAATATGGCAAACAATGGAGAATGCCGAGCATAATTAAAGCAGTTCATTATTCAAGCAGCTGACCCCTCAGCAGGGGGGTGCCCAGTGGCGGGGTGGGCCTGAATCACTCGGGGGGGACACTCACGCCGCATTGGTCATGGTTCGTCAGTTTTAACCCCCTACCCCAACCACCATCCGTATACCATCAGTAGTCAGAATTCTCTGGCTTTTTTCGCTCTTTTCGATCGAAATATAAAGAGTAAATGCAATTTTCCATCGATAAATCATCCAAAGAGATTTTATATCAAATCATACAGACAAAAGAGTATACATATACAAATTTACATATGTATGGACATTTGATTGATGGCACGATATCTTTACCTTGCGGAAAAAACACTTAAATGGCTCGGGGAAACGATTCATTTATCGAGCGACCCATCAGGTTCCGATCAGTTATGGAATCAGTTTCCCGCGTACGGTACATAAGTATTATTGTGTTTCCCCTTTGCACCCTGTGGTATGGTGTTATGTCTAGTCCTTTTTGATTTCTGTGGCCCCTTCCAAACATAACAAAGTGATATCATCGATATCTTTTGCGCTCCGCTCCTCCCCTTCTATCGTCCGGCCTGCCCCTCCTCCTGCTCTTATTTGATGATATTTATGTTGATATTTTTGTGCAATTGCCTGGCATTTGTTATAATTCAAATGGAACACCCAAAAAATATTCAAAAATAACAACAAAAAAACACAACTCAAAGATTAAAAATAAACAACAAATTTGTGTATTCCAATTGAGTAAATATATGTATGATATACATATACATACGTGCATATGTGTTGCGTGCGTGGATATTTGTATATTGATATCTCGCGGACTGTATCTTTTTCCCCGGAGCTTTTGCCATGTGGATTTTTTTTTCGTTTGATATGTTCTGGGGGCACATTTTTAGATGCTGCCCTGCCCTGCCGGCTCACCTCCTCCAACAGTCACAAAACACTCTCCAGCATGGTTCTGTTGACTTTGCCAAACAGCTGGCGATTGCGTCATTTCTCGCTTACGTTCGGCGTTCAGCGTTCGGCGTTCTCTCTGCCCTCGCGCTCTCTTTTTCTTGGTTCCACTTTTAATCCAATTCCCAAAAGCGGAACAGCAATAACAACAATCCTTTGTGTGGTTTCGGCTCTCCGCTCTCCACTCCCCACTCGTGTCTGATGTCATTTGCCTTTTGGGCTGATGTTGCATGTCCCACCGAAATCCTTTTTGAGCAGCAGAAAATCAATAAGTCCCACCCCTTCCCCCACATACACACACACATACACAGCACATTTTGTGTGGTGCGCGTCGGCGGTGGCAATACATTGCCAGAGACCCCAAGGCCCACCGAGCAGCATGACAGCATGAAAGCATGGAGCATGGATGGCAGCAGGCCGCCGGCCGACTCGTACTCGCGCGTCGTACAGTAAACAATCCTCGGGCCGGCCTGCAAATGATGAGGTCATCATCAAGCATCGTTACCAGTTCGGTTTTCGTTATTCGGTTGGTTCTTTAATGGCCCTGCCCTGCCCCTCTCCCCGCCTTCGCGCTCGCTTGCCAGCTCGTTGGCTCAGTGGCTTGTTTCGTGTGCAAATACCCTGGAATCCGCTAGAGATATGTATACTTCCACGTCCGCCAAAGTTTTGTTTGCGGTTTGCTTTTGGGGCAGGCCGCCACTTCCTTTGGCGATCTGCTCTGATTTGCTTTTGGCGCTGCTCGACCAGAAATCAAAGTAGAAATGGATGCGAGCTAATTTGTAAATATTTAATTGTAGAATCGAATCGGCAAACAACATTCCGGGGGAAAAGTTGGAGTGCGAAAGATTGTGCGAAAGTTCACGCAGAAGGACATAAGGCAGCTTCAATAAATGATTAAAAATTAACAATTTTCTTGCTGTTTGTCTCGACATTTATTAAGTAACTTTTAAGAGGAAATTATATTATGAAAAGATTTATTAGCCAAGAGGCTGCTAATACGACAATCTATTTAATAATTATTAATTAATTAATTAATTGATCAATCACTTCCAGTCGATTGCTGACTGACCCAATTCCATTCATAATACCCACGTAATACCCACACAGCTATCCCACATTTACCATTACTCGCAGATGAATACATACATACAATGTATGTACATACCCATACACAATGTACATATAACATTTTATCCAATGGCATTATCGTTAGTTCGGCGACATTAGATGTTAGGAAATGATGAAGGCTCCAGTTACATATGGACTCGTAACTCCACAGAAATCGCCTCCATACCATGCCGCGTCTCTCTCTTTGCCTGTCTGCCACACAGTGCAGCAGTTAGTTTGTGCAACAGTGGGGCAGGGCAGGTCTGGCAGCAGGGGCAGACTCCATGCCGGTTCGCGGTTTTAGCGGTTAAATTTTTTTTGTTTTGTATTTTTCTTTCTACCGGAGGCTTCTGTGGGGTGTGGGCTGCTCCTAGGTACCGTTTCTCAGTCAACGCCAGCGCCGACTGCGACGCCACTCGAGTGCATTGCACTTTTGAGTGTTTTTTGGTAGCTTGCCGCGGGGTTGGCAGGGCAGAACAGAACCCCATGTGGCATGTGGCACAGGTGCACACACACAAACGATGCAGACGGTGTCTCCGAATTGCAATTTGCATTCCCAGCAGCGCCCCCCTCCCTTTGTTAGTTGGCTCTTCGTCTGGGCCATGAATGCCCAGTGGCCAAGGGGCAGATGGGGGGCTGTGTATGGGTTACTTGGGGCCCTCTTGGCATATGGGTTAAATGTATGCAACTATGTTGCAGGCCACACGCAGCATGGGCACTTGGTGCTACAGTGGAGGCCACCAGCGAAAGTCGGGTAAAGGGTATACTTCGCCTATTCATTAGGGAACTCTACCAGTACCATTTTTTTTTTTTTTATTTTTTTTTTTTTATTTTTTTTTTTTTTTTTTTTTTTTTTTTTTTTTTTATTTTTATAAATTTTTTTTTTTTTATATTTTTTTTTTTTTATTTAATTTTTTTTTTATTTATTTAAAAATATTTTTTTTTTTTTTTATATTTTTTTTTTTTTTTTTTTTTTTTTTTTTTTGTTTGTAAAGGTAAAGGAAAGAGGAAAAAAAGGGGGGGGAAAGGAAGAATTAAGGAGAGGGTTTGGGTGGGGGGTTGGGGGGGGGGTTTTTAATTTTTTTTTTTTTTTTTTTTTTTTAGGTTTTTTTTTTTATAATTTTTTATTTTTTTTTTTTTTTTTTTTTTTTTTTTTTTTTGGTGTGGTGTGTGTTTTTTTTTTTTGTTTTTTTTTTTTTTTTTCTTTCCCTTTTTTTTTTTTCCTTTTTTTTTTTTTTTTGTTGTGTGGGGTGGGGGAGAGGGGGGGGGGGGGGGGGGGGGGGGGGAAAGGAATTAAAAAATAAATAAATTTTTAATTTTTAAATTAAAAATTTTTTTTTTTTTTGGGAAAAAATTAGGGGTTTTTATATTTGTACATATGTATGTAATTTTGTACTTATGTTGTTGGCATTATCTTACATAAATCTGTTTACTGCTCGATTTTCTTATATAGTTTAATAGTTTAAGCAACATTCGATTATGTATGTTGAATAGGAAATTAATTTTGTTTCCATCCATGTGAAATATGTGCACAATGTGGACTCCACATTTATCCATTATGCCATATCCCAGTATCCCAATTAATTAATTGATAGCTCTTAGCATGTCGCTCAGATGGGATTTAACTTAATTTGTGCACATAAATCCCCGGTGGAATGAAATGGAATTGAATACTCGCAGAACCCATTACCCTCTCTCTTACTCACTCCTCGCTTTCTGCGCACTTCTTCGGTCTTCTTTGGCTACTAACGTCCGTTAGTCTTGGTCGCCAGCTGTGTGGCGGGCAGAGTGTCAGAGTTTTTCCTATTTGCGGCGCCATTCCATAAATTGCATTGCATTATATTGCAGGGAGCAGGGAGCAGAGCCCCCCCCACCCTGTTGCCGCCGCAAAAGAGGAGCATTGAACTTCTCGCATGTGGTCCGGAAACCCGACGGAAACTTCCAACCACTATTGCGCCCCCCTCTCCGCTCGCTCGTTGTACACCTCTATTCTCGCCATCTCTCTCTTTCCCTGTGCCTCTCTCTGTCTCTGTCTGAGCAAAAAGCTTTGCGCTCCGCTTTGGTCACTTCCTTAGACTTTCTCTCGGTCGCTTCCTCGCTTGCTGTTGTTGTTGGATGTGGGAACTGCTTGACTGAAACAGTTTTTTTTTTTTTTCTTGGTTGTCAGTGGGTTAAACATCTATGGTTGAGTGAAGTAGCGGTAAAAACGCACTGGAAAGCCTGATCTTTGGGGCTGCGCAATTAATTCATTGACTTAACAAGATCAAGGCTGCAAAGCTACTTCCTTATGATACATACATATGTACATGTGCATATGTACAGACATAAGTCGCGTGGCCTGCCATGATCGCTTCCTTCCGCCTTTGTCAGCTTTCACTGTACCGAATGATACGAATGGCTTTCTCGTACATACATACATACATACCTAAAAAGTTACATAGCTATTGTCCCTTTTATCACTTTTATGCTTACTCGCATCAAAACTCAGTCCGGTCAGTCAGTCAGTCAGTCAAATCATTCAACCAGGCTAATCCATTAACTGTCCGATGGCCAGGATAAAACAAAAGGCACAAAAGGTTCCCATTGAATTGGGGTGGATTTTGGGATCGAATCAGACTCCTGTATATACTGCTCCTTATACATACGAACACACACACCCCATGCCACGCCATGGCGATGCAGGAGGGGTTGGGCACTCTTGCTACATTGTGTGGCATACGATTGGTATCCCAGTCGCGTGTCAAATAACGGAGCGCCGCTTATGCTGCTGCATCTGCTGCTGCTGAGGGTTGCATCTCAAGCTGTGCAACGGGAGGGAGGGGAGGAATTGAATATCATTTGATTCATGGACGTTAACTATTTATTTGCTACCTAAACATACTTCCCTTTTGTGGCACTTACAGAGTATTTGCTTTGGCTTCCTCCGCACCACGGTTAATGAAGAATTTTCCAGCAATAAAATTATATACATTCATACATACATACATACGTATTTGTATGTCTGTATGTCTGTATGTCTGTAGTTTTAATTGCAACCAAAAGTCAACATTAATTGCAATTCTCTTCTCGTATGGGAAAATGCTGGTCGATGAAGGCATATTATTGATGGCTGGTGCCTCCCCCCCACCCGTTCCGATTCGTTTCATTCCTGGTTCGGGTTTTCTTAATTTGGGAAATTTATTTGAATTTAATGCGCTCCGATGAGGGCTGATTAGGAGGGAGGGAAGTAGGGTGGGTTTAGGGTAGCTGACCAGAAAGACGGCAGAGACAGAGACAGAGAAAGAGAGAGAGAATTAGTGTGCCATTGCCAGTTGCATGAAATCTTTAATTAAAGCTGAAAGCGATGAAGAAGAAGCGGTGGGTGGGTGGGGGGAGAGGTGAGGGTGCTAATTAAAATTGTCTGATTAAAGGGCCTGAGAGAGAGAGAGAAAGTGATGGAGGGACGAGTGACTCAATCACTCACTCAACACCCACACCCCCTGTGCCCTTTACCGTTTACCGACACTCGAAGTACACTGAGAAAGAGAACTGAAAGGGGGAGGGGAATGGGATGGGGATGGGGCAAGGGCAAAAGGACCAGCAAGAGATGCCCTAAGCCCTCGCTCTGATGAGTCAACCGCAAAATGTGCCGCACAGAAACAGCAGCAGCAGGCGTCGAACGTCATTCACGAAACGGAAAACGGTAAACGGATATTGCCGTAAAGCGCTGGGTAGGGGTGGGTAAGGGGTAAGGGAAGGGGCCATGGAAGCTAAGGACCACTGCATTGCAGTCAAATCAGAAAGGGCCAAGGGCACGGTCAAGGCCAGGACCAGGGCCAGGGCCAATCAACATCAAAGTCGCAGAAAATCGTAGCCAAAAACGTAATAAAGTTTCTGCTTGGCGTCCAAGGTTTTTGCAGTTGCATCCATCGCCTTGCTATGGTGGTATTACGGTATCTGAGATAGATGTATGTAGATCAGTGGTCGGCACACACACACGCACAGGTTTGCAGCAGGCAAAACGGAACATTGCATTGGTGCCAAACATTGTGATACACGCGTACCTGAGTGGCAGCGCAGTAGCAGCGCCAAGGGAACTGCCCTTAGATAAGTCACATCCACGAATCCGCTTAAGATAAGGTTACTTATGGAACAACCACTTGAGGTGTGAGGCACAGGGCGGTCGGGATAACAAGTAAAGTTATCAAAGCAGATAAATAATTCCATTATCATGGAATCTAACCCACAGCAGGGGCCGGCAGAGAAGCAAGGATCGTTTTGTCCTTCGTGTCATGTGAGTGTCTGCGTGACCGAGCCCTGATTTACAGTGATCGTCGAACGTATGCGTCCGAGTATGCATCACCAAGGATTTCCGTTCAAGTCCAAACGTAATCAAGCAAAAACAAAAGCTAATCTCGTTCCGGGTGGGAAGTACGTACTTCCTCATAGCTAAACCTCAACGAGAATGTTGGTCCACAGTTCAGAGGTCTCCCCATTGCAAGGAAAAAAACTCATTGCAGCTCATTCATTATGTATACGTATGTATGAATGCATGCACATATGTAGATCATAAATAAAAAGCTCTTATATTTGGCAATAAGGGCAGTAACAGCATTGAGGATCAAATGATCGATGCCCTGGATACCCTGTTCTTATTTGATTCTTGAATTTTCGTATACATACATGCATACATATATTTTCTCTACATATATTATGTAAATAAACCCGTTATGCCACCCCTCTCTGATCGCACATAAATATTCGCTGCTGGCGGATACTTTACCAAATTAATTAATTAGCATAAATTATGAATTAAAATGCGCTCAGTCAACGATTCCAGCGATAGGAGTGGAGTCACTGGTAAAGAGAGTAGGAAGGGAGGAACGAGCTAGGAGCATTGCATTTCAACCACCGCACGCGCTTAATGTTGGTGCCCGCCTGCCTGCCTGCCTGGATGGATGGATGGTCCGCTGGTGGTGCGTGGTGGTGGTGGAAGTGTCAGCTGTTGTCCCCCACCCCTCCCGTACCTGGGTGCATTAATCAACTTGGGACGGACTTGGCCAACCCCTCTCACCACTACGACCTACCCCCTATCCCCCCTACAGCAGATGGACTATGTCTGCCACTGCAACTGCAACTGCAATTTATTAACAATTTTGTTTGCATTCTTTTGATGAGTTTTTTTTTACTGTTCAGTATCTGTACGGTACACACATATGTACAGTTATTTTAGCGGCAAAAAACGTATTACATACAGTTTTTTAGATCGATTTTTTAATTGATTTTTAAATTGATTTTTGTAATTGCTTTTTTAATTAATTGTTATCTATTTAAGCGCTTAAACAATTATCAAAAAAAAAAAAAAAAAAAATGTTATATGTTTAGCTACCTATTATGTATGCATATGTAATACATATTATGTATGTATAACTATTTATGATCACGGGATTATCTGATTATTTTCGCTAGATTTTGTGACTCTTAAGATCTGAATAACATCCAATAAAAGAATTTCATTGATGCCAAGTTCTTGATTCTTGGATTGGTGATTGATTGATTGTTCTATTCTCCCGTTTGATGGGTCTGGGGTAAACAGTTCCATTAGTTCCATGCATTCTACCAAAAAGAGAATGTCAATAAGAATTTGTAGGGCATAAAATACTGCGAGGCGGGTCTCTTACTTGTTTTTTCGACTGAAAGTGATGCTTAGATGTGATCCCTAGGCCTTGGATGTATATCCTCTATGTAGGGATAAATAATTCTGCTCATATCTCCACCACGTACCGACTGCTGCCCGAGGGGCTTATGGAGTAGTAGCTATTCTCTGCAACAGATCAAAGATCAAAGATAATGGATCAAATCGTATCGGATTGGATGGGGATTGGATGGGGGATTAGTCCAGTTTGGCAGCTTCGCTTCCACTCACCTTCGTCGCTGTCGAAGCTGTAAAAGTTTTCATCGTCGCGGGTCATGGATCGTCGGCTGCGTCGTGCCTGTTGTCGTGCCTGCTGCAGCTGCTGCTGCTGTTGCAACATCTGTTGCTGCGGTGGCGTCAGCCGGCAAGGAGGAGCTGCACCAGTCGAGCTGCGCCGCTGGCTGGGATACGGATAGGCCAGTGGCGATCCGTACTCGGATCGGCTGCAGTTGGAGTTCTGGCGGTCCAGGGACTGGTCCAGGGACAGGGACAAGGACTCCTCCTTCCTTCTCCTGCTGCTGCTGCCGCTGTTGTTGTTGTTGTTTATGCTGGGCTGTGTGGTAACGATCTCTGGTATGACGACGACTGGCCGATTTGTGGGAGTAATGGGAGATGCTGCCTCCTCCTCCTCCTCTTCATCATCCTCTTTATCCTCCTCCTCTCCCCCGCTGAAGCTCGATGAAGTGGCATGCAGCTCGTACTCCTCGCTGTGCAGCCGCCGTGGACAGAGGCGTGGCCGGCGGCCGCCCTCGAATCGTGAGATCAGCTTGTTGACCTTGCCAACGTCGCCGGGATGCACCTGCTCGTTGTAGGTGAGCCGCAGGGAGCTGGTCTTGACCAGCGGCTTGGCCGGGCGCGACATGGAGGCGCTGCTCCTCTGTGGCAGCACAGCAGCAGCTGCGGCAGCAGGAGGGAACAGCAGCAGCAGGGGAGTCGATGTGGGAGTCATGCTGAGGGGCGGGGGCTTGCTGGTGGGCAGCGGCGGAGGCACTGCATCGTAGATGGGCGCTGCCGGCGACGGTGGAGTGGCCTTGCGCTGCGGCGGACGTCGCTGTGGTAGCGGCGGCGGCGGTGGCGAGGCGGAGGGCGGTCGCTCCCAGGTTCGCTCATCCTCCTTTGTGGACTCCTCCTCTTCCTCCTCTTCCTCCTCCTCCTCCTCCTCATCTGCCTCCTCCTCCTCATGCTCCTGGGCCATCAGGCTCTCCCTGCTGTTGCCAATCTTTGGGGGCGCATCTGTCTGCACTCGGATTCTGGTGACCCTGGAGCTGCTGTCGTCCGCCTCCTCGTCGCCGCTGGTGTCGCAGCTGCTCCCGGCACTGATCCGCAGTATGGGGGCGTTGCGGAGCGCCTCATCGAAGTCGGCAAAGGCGGGCCCCGACGCCTCGAAGATGTCGATGCTCTTTGGCTTGTACAGGGAGCGGGGACCCGGCCACGATTCCGCCTCTCCCGGCTGCTGCCGCTGCTGCTGCTGCTGCTCCTTGAAGCCGGAGATGATCTCCGCGTTGGGCAGCCACGCGCTGGCGTTGCTGCCGCTTGGGGTCGGGGGGGCTGGCGATGATGGCGATGGCTTCGTGGAGACGGCAATGATCAGCGTGGACTCGCAGGAGTCGTCGGTGTGCTCCTGGTGGATGAGCACCCGGGGATAGTCCTCGTCGGGGATCTCCTCCAGCGACTCGCTGCTCCAGGCCGTGAAGGAGCGTCGCCCCTGGGCACATCCCCCCTCTGCCGCTGCCGCTGCCGCCGCCGCCGCTTGTAGCTCAGCCAGCGTCGCCATTTGTCGAGCAGCGTGGGCGGACGAAGCTCCTGATAGGGGATGCTCCATTTGTGTCTCCCCACCGCTCTCCTCGTCCCCATCCTCATCCTCATCCTCATCCTGCTGGCCAAATGCCTCCTCAGCACAGACATCCTGTCCGCTGTCCTGGCTGCCACGCTCCGCCTCGTCCTCATCCTCGTCGCTATCGCTGCAATGATAGGTGGCGGCCAGCTCCTCATCGTCGTCAATGTAGACGGGCTCGTGACCGACAGTATTCGGCTTGGGCTTGGGCTGCACACCGCCGACTTCCTCGGAGGCGCCCTGCCGCTGAAAAAACTTCAGCTGATGCATTTTCTCGTTGAGCTTCGTGAGGGTGCGCTCCAGATGGACTCCAATGGCCATGCCGGTCGCTGCACCTGCCGCCGCCCCTGCTCCCGCCCCCACGTCTGCCTTTGCCTTGGGGCTCTTCTGCGCATCCTGTCCCGCCGTCTTGAAGCTTTTCCGCCAGCGCTCCTGCAGCTGTTCCGTGGAGGCAAAGCGGATGAGGCGTGCTCTCAAATTGCCAGACGACTTGGCCACTGGTGGCGCCCCCTCCTCCGGCCCCTGCCCCTGCTGCTGCTGCTGCTCCTCGTCCGAATCGTCGACTGACTTCTGCGGCTGTTTCTGCGGCTGCTTGAGCCTCGCTGGCCGCTTGATGGACTTGCGCAGCCTCTTGATGTTTTGGCGGATAGCCGACTTTGTTGCTGGAGCAGTCTCCTCCCCCTCCCCTGCCTTCTCGCCCTTCTCCTCGTTGACCTTGCTGCGCCTCTGGAGACCGGAAAGACTGTTGGGAAAGCTGGGAAGCTTTTGGAACAGCTGCTTGCAGCTGCTGCGACGCGGCGGCGCCTCACGCTGCTCCTTTGCCACCTCCCCCTCCACCTCCACCTCCGCTTCCATTTCCATCTCCTGCTTCTCCTCCTCCATTTGCAGCGGCGGCTGTCGGACCTTGGCGAATCGCGTGGCCGCAATGCCCGGCTTCCTGCTCCTCGTGGGCAGTGGCGGTGTCCCCTCCATGCCGCTCTCGTCCCCGCTCTGTTCGGCCACGCTGCGTGGCTTCGGCTTCTGTGGCTTCTTCGAGCGCTCCTCCTGCCTCGCGTGCCCCGCCTGCGGCGACTCCTCGCCATCGGGCAGCGTCTTGAATCGGATGTCGTAGTTGTCGGCTATCTGCCGATCCCTGCGTGCCTGTGCCCGCTGCTCGGACCGCAGCTCGGCCTCGTACTGCTCCACGTAGCGGTCCACCTCGATGTTGTCCCGCCGCACGACTGTCTGCTTGGCGAACAGATGCTTCAGCCGCAGCTCGCTGAGGCTCTTGTAGCCCCTCTGCAGGCGCTGCGTCAGAGTCGGCTGGCCCTGGCCTCCACTTCCCGCTGGCGGTGAGGGCATCTTCACGGGGCTAATGGGTCGCGAAGCCCGCTCCCCGCCACCGCTCTCCGGGGCATAGTAGTCATCGTCCAGACTGCCCGCACTTCGATACGTGCCCGGCTGTCCCTGTCCTCTGCCCATGCCCATGCCCTCCTGCTGCTCCTCGTACATCAACGAGCTGATGGTGGAAATCCGCTGGGGCGTGCGGTTGATGAACTGCTGCGACTGCGCTGGCAACGGCAGCGTGCACATTCCGCCAGCGTCGCCTCCCTTGGCTGCTGCTCCCCCTCCCCCTGCCCCTGCCACATCCTTGTGGTTGTTGCTGTTGTTGTTCCTCCGGGAGCTGCGAAATATCTTTCGGCCGCGTAGCTTGGGCAGCGATTTCGGCAGCTTCAGTGGCGGCAGCGATGGAAACGATGGCAACTTGGCTGCAAAAAAAAAACAACAAAAATTAACACATTTTTCTTTGGAATTAATGGAAATGAATACACATATGTATGTACATTCAAAGACTAAAAAATACAAAAATATTGATTGCAGCAGGAACACAAAATTTAATTTATATTCTACAATTATATTTTTTATCGACTCTGACCGCCATGGGCTGCTGAGTCGCGGTACCCAGAGTCGTGGTCCCCAGAGTCGGTTCCCAGAATACAAAAAAAAACAATTTGGAGGAGTTGCCAGACGCCAGGCCAAATAAATCTTTCAATTAATCAGCGCCTTTTAAAAATCACTTAAAAAAAAAAATAAAATCAAAAAAACAATGTACACAAATCGTGATATTTGCTGTATGTGATATTATGCATACCTGCATTGGAGTTATAATAAAAATTAATATAATCTAGTTGCTTCAATTGGAAACTGAACTGCAGGCATAGTTGGCTAAAGCCACACCAGCGATATATCCCAGCTCGAATTTATATTGTTTTTTTTTTGTTTCATTTAATTTGTGGAAAATGCATTCACACTCACCTCTCAGACCATCCACATCGAGGCGCTGGCAGAGATTACGAAAGTCCATTGAGCCGATTCCGCTGACGCGTTCCGTATTCGAGTTTCGATTCGGATTCTGCGGATTCCTGTCGGTGCCCAAGTCGGAGCCCAAGGTCCTTTCCAGCTGCGAATCCGATTGCACTTGATGCAGGTGATGGTGGTGATGATAGTGATGGAACTGTTGGTGGCTCATCGCACCGTCGACCGCAACTCCGATTACACCGATAACTCCAAAGGCACCAATGACACCAACAAAAACAAAACCGAAAACGAAACCGAAACCGACAACGCAGACAACTGGGAACGTCCGTTGCAGTTCAGCATTTTAGCCAGTTTGAAGCTGAGGCGGTCAGCATTGGCTTTGGCCCCACACACGCCACACGCCACACACACCGCGCTGCAGCCGATTTCCATGGGAAATCGCTAATTGAATTAACGCGCGGACAGACGGAGAACAGAACCCAAACCAAAACCAGAGCCAGAGCCACAGCCAGAACCCTTCTCCAGGTCGCGGTTGCTCCCCTGTTCTGCTTTGCTCTCCGTTCCTATCATCCATCCCACAGGTGTTCGGTTTCGCCTTCCCGCTAACTGGCCTGGCCTCTGGCACCATTTCTATTTTCCATTTTTACATTTTCCGTTTTGCCCGTTGATGGCCAACAGTACGGCCTATGGGTAACCAGGTCTATGACGCTGCCCCCCATTCTGGCACCCATTTCGCATCGACTTTTCGACTATTTCGCTGCTGCATTTTTCTGCAATTGATTCTCTTCATTGACGACATTCTGGCTGTGGCTGTGGCTCTGGCTCTGCCTCTGTGTCTGTGTCTGGGGTTATCTTTGTGGTGCATATTCGTGTTTCCCATGTCGCGCAGTTCTCTCGGTCATTTCCTCCGCCGTTGGACCGCGCTGCAGTGTTCTGTACCCAAGGCAAATATCTTTGAAAAGTAATAAATAATCGATAAATAATCGATTTTGAGCAGGTGCTTTCAAGTGATGTTGGGCAGTGGTTTTTATAAATAAATAAATATAAATAAATAAATATAAATAAATAAATATAAATAAATAAATATAAATAAATAAATAAATATAAATAAATAAATAATATAAGACATAAATAAATAACATTAACAATAAATATTGCGTGATTCCAAAATACCCGAGCTGCATTTCGATATATGAAATTCGCCAAGGACAAAGCTGGCACATCTCTCGCTCTCTCTATTCTCTCTGTCAGTGAGATTCAGTGAGTGATTCCAGATCTTCTTGTATTGTCTTCTCAAGTACTTTCTATTATCATATTAAGAGCACAAAATGCGACGCATTCCTTAGACAAACCCAACGTTCAGGCAGGCACGGACAGCAACACATCTGTTGAGCATTAGTTGAACACTTTCCTCGCTGGAATCATATTGGATAATTGCATTACTCATTACATATTACTCATCTGTCTGTTTCTCTCTCTCTTTTCAGACACGCAGACGTGCTAAACTTTTACTGCCTGCACCCAAACACCCAACCAACCAAGCCAAACACCCACCCACATTACTCTCTCGCTCGTACGCGTCGTCTCGTCTCGTCTCGTTTCGTTTCGTTTCGCTTCGCATTGAAAAGTGTAAAGTTCTAGACAACATCATCAACATTATAATAATTTTATTTGCAGTGCGACAAAGAGAAAAGATAAAAAGCTCGTCTTGGATGCTATTTTCATTAGTGTGAAAATTGTGTAAGATCTAAGAGCTGAGCTGCAGGAGAAGGCTAAGGCGAAGGAGAGGTAACATTCCAGACACCCGCAATTACAACCACAAATACAACTAAAGCACACGCACGCGAAGTGAGAGAGACAGAGAGACAGAGAGTGAGCAGCTCGAAAATGCGGCGGCAGTCAACGATGCTGGCCGCGATATTGCTAGCTGCCATTTTGGGCAGTGCAACGGCAAGAAGTAAGTAAAGCGAATAGTGGGGAAGCTACACTGGGAGGAAAAACCCATCTAAGTATATTCGAAAAGTAGAGCCAAAGCAATACAAATAGACAATAGAAATGTCCCTTAGACAGTCCATAGTCCCCTCAGTCCTAAGCTGAAAAGAAAACTATGTTTTCCTCCAGGAGGTTATCTCTACGTATCCCCCAGAGCACAGCACAAAACTATATTCGGAACTGCCCAAGCTTTTCCCCCGAGGGCGAATCTAATCGCCTGTAGATCACTTCTGATCTACCTACCCATTAGACAGCGAGAAATTGCCTCTAAATGGGGATGGAGTAGATCAATTTGGAAGTCCGATTTGTTTCGCTTTGCGCATTTCCATTCCCACTCCCACACACAGCCCCAGTTGTGGGCCAACATTCAAAAAGTGGGTGAGAAATTCAATAGTGCTCAAGGTCTAAAAATAATATCGAACCTAATTTAAAATTGATGCGACCAATTAGTGGCAAGATCCCAGTGCTCATCAATCTTTACTCCTCCTGCTCTCCCACTCTACCCTCAGCCAACTCCCCGCCACGGATCATCAAGCAACCGGCACCCGGCGAGCTTCTCTTCAAAGTGGCGCAGCAGAATAAGGAGAGCGACAATCCATTTATTATCGAGTGCGAGGCCGATGGACAGCCCGAACCAGAGTAAGTAAAGCTAAAACTAAAACTGAAAGATTTAAAAATACACACATATGTATATGTATGTCTGTATGTATATTTCCTTGTAAAAGAGAAAGAGTTTATATGTTTCCCTGGTATTCATTTATTGGTACATTTATGTAGTACGAGTTGTATGTAGTATGTAGTATC
Organism: Drosophila ambigua; assembly: GCA_018150905.1. Classification (NCBI taxonomy): domain Eukaryota; kingdom Metazoa; phylum Arthropoda; class Insecta; order Diptera; family Drosophilidae; genus Drosophila; species Drosophila ambigua. Next base: position 448,996 of record JAECWS010000151.1, on the reverse strand, counting down.
TGTTCTACATCCGCCGATTCACGTAAATCAAATTTAAGACCGAAATATTTCCCCCTTTCGAGATCTTTTTTGTTTGTTTATTTTTCGCCCTTGTTTTTTACGAAATATTTTCGTCACAAAAGTATTTTCAATTTATTATGGGAACGAGGCAGCAACATTTATAGCAGAATTTGATACAGTCTGCCCCAAAAAGAATATAATAGGGGAAGTAAAAAGTGGAAAAGGTACAAAGAAATTATGGTTTTTTTTTTAAAGATACCAGGGTATTCATCAGTTCTACATGCAACAAAAGTCAAATATTATTCTGGCTTTTTTCATGAGCTATTTTTGTGACAAAACTAACCAAAGACATTTCTATATTTGTTAATATTATGTGTGTATATATTTTTGGTCAAGTTTTGTGGTGCTGGAAAGGAAAGGAAACAATGCCGAAACCAACCTACCTCTAACCTGCCTCTTACCTCATATGAGTAATGTCTGAGCCATGTTTATGCGGCCAATTTGAACCTGTTTCCTAAACACAAATAAAACACGTTTCGCGTTACGATTAGTTTCGTTTCGTCTCGTTTCGTTTGACTTCTTTCGGGCTGTTTGACTCTGAGTTTTGGCCATGTACTTGGGCCCATTCATTGCATTGAGTCATCTTCATCTCCAACCACATCACCGTTTGAAATGCGGAATTCAAAGTTATTCGTACATTCATACATATGTATATATATATGTATGTTTGTATGTGCCTAGATACATTCTGGACGTCGCGTGATGACCTCATTGTCAAAATAAAATAAAAGAATGACTGAATGTGCGGTGGTGGTGGGTCGGGGGGGAAAGAAAAGCGGCGTGACGTGCCATGAAAATATTTATAAAGCGTCTGTGAAATGTTTACGATGGAAAATATGTGAAAATATGGAATGGTGTTCCCCTTAGAGCTGCTTCTACATACATATGTACACTTGCTTTAAGTTCTACCAAAGACGGAGTACTTGTCTTCGGCGAAGAGTTTCCTTTTCGTTAAAAACATTTGAATAATTAAAATGTTTGGCCACTCGAAAGGTATACACATGTTTAATGAGAAATTAATGATTCAATACATGGAGTTGGCAAACAAAAAAATACCTAAGGTTGATAGAAATGTTCCCTCTCAAGCTCGCTGTCAAGGAAGAGTGTCATACAGGCAGACACAGTCTGATCAGCGCGGAGAGTAGTGTGTCAAAAGAAGCGCCTGAAGAGAGGAGGCAGAGCAGAAGCAGAAGCAGAGATATAAGCAGTTCGGCTGCAGTAGCGGGCGTCGGCCGCACAGCAACAGATGGCCAAATGCCAGACCAGACAGGGACAGAGACGCGCTGCTACCGTCAGCAGCGGCAGCGACAGAGACACAGGCACAGAAGTTGGCAATGTGTAAAATGTTGAAGAAAGTAGATGGAGGGAGGGAGGTGGGGAGAAGCAGTAGCAGAACCAGAACATGATAAAGAGGAAAAATGAGAAAATGCTGTTGTTTATTTTTACACGTACATATGTACATGTGTATGTAGGTCTGAAATGGGTTAATAGTGGGAAATGTGTGCGCTTTTCCCGGCGTGCTCTTCCGCTCTCATCGGTTGGATGGAATGGCAGCAAGTGGTTCATTTAGTTGGACAAGAGTACACATGTACGCGGGAACGGGTACGAGTACGCTGGGACAGACACACAGGTAGTGGCAGATAGAAGTAAAGAGAGTAGCACGAGTAGGGGGTATGGGGTATGGGCAGGGGTAGAAGAGGGGGCAACCATTATGAAACCAGTTTGACCGGATGGTCAAGCACGCTGAGAATATTAACGAAACAAGAAAAAAAATAAAACAGATCTACACCTACAAAAAGCCAAGCCCCGAGCATTACGTAATACCATCTACAGCTCTTTTTTTGTTTGGTGTTTTACCAAAAATTAATCAAAATTACTGATTTATAATCAGAAGGATTTCAATATCAATCTGCATGCAATATGTACATAATTAACATACATATTCATGTATTATCCCAAACATATTATTACACTCAAAATGTATGCCGTCAAAGACAGCAGAGAAGAGCAAAGCAAAGCAAAGCGGAGGGTGGGGAAGGTAATGTGGTAACAGTGTGTGGCTTGCATCAGCACTGCTTCGTTAAAGTCGCGCTTGGTTCTCTCCTCTCTCTCTCTCTCCCTCTGTTCTTCACTCAAAAGCTTTTTATGCTCATCTCTCTCTCCCACTCTCTCTGTTCACCTATGTGCTCTATGTGTACGGTATACGCCTTCTGTGGTTCAGCGTGACATACTTTTATTGTTGTCATTGGCTGCTTTTACCCACTTCTGCTCTGCTGCAGCTCTGCTCTGCCACTGTCACTGCCTCTGCTGCAGCTGTGCTGCCTGCCTGCCTGCAAATGCACAACGCAATGCGTGCACAGTTATTTTTATCTTTCAACCCAAAGCAACAACACAATCCATGAGAATGATGATGATGTTTAGCTTTTTTCACGTTTCTTTTTAGCACATCGACATTAATGATTGCATTTGTCGCTATATCTATGTCTCTATCTCTCTCCCCCCGTTGCTGTATTAGTTCAGTAGGTTGCTCCAATTTGAGTTATTCAGATTTTTCAGATTTTCAGCTATTGTTGGGGTGGGCGTGGTGGACTATGCTGTCACTCTACACTGATTAGACTTTCAATGATTCTGGCTGGGGGGGTCATCAGTGTATGGTTTTCACTCATTCAAATTAAACTAAATATTTAGTTCAACGGTTCATTGCCTCAAGTACATACATACAGGTCTCAAATGGAAGCAAACGGAGATCAAAGATTCGATGTTCAATTGAACTGGTTCAAAGCTCAGCAAGCGCAACATCTCTTTCCCATATGTCTGTCTGTGAATATATCTCTCTCTCTCTTTTGTTTCGCTGTTGCTGTGTCTTCTTCTCTGTATTTTTTGTCTGTCTGCCTCTTTGGGTGCCCTTGACTGTGCATGAGAGCACGTTTTTGTGCTTCTCTTTTTTTTTAAGCTCTGTCTTAGGCTTAGCATTTGTCTGTTTATTTCTAGTACATACATACATGCATATACATATATTTACATATGTATAAAGTTGCTTGTTGGAAAACTAGTTTTTCCTTTACCCTATCCACCTCTCTCACTCTATGTATCTGTGGTATGTGTTTGTGGGAGACACTAACAGAATTTTAAACAATAATAAAAATATGGAATTTCTTTTGTTTGAAGTTTGAAACTTTGCAATACCCAAACAGTTGACCAATCAACCAATCCATGCTCACGGATAAGTATGTACGTATGTATGTATATTTATGCTTACGTATGCGTACGAATTCCAAGAGATCGCCTAAAAGCAGGCAATGTCCTGTCTCTCTCCCCCTTTTCGCATAGTACCTGTGTGGCTGTGGTGGGGGCAGGGAAACTTATTGATTTTTTACACCACATTAGTTCGAGTCCTTCAAAAATGAAGCTGCTGCTGTCCGTGAATGTTATTTTCTCTACTCCATCTCCATCTCTCTCTTTCTCTCTCTCTGTTTGCCCCCATTGAAGTCGTTATTTTTCAGCTTCATGTTTCTTTAATGATTCTGTCAGTGTCTCGCCATCGTGTCGCCTCCTCCTTCTCCTGCTTCAATTGCAGGAGTCCTCGTCGTCTCGTCTGTGATTAACATTCTGAACCCCCAAAAGAGCGCTGTACTCTGCACAGGAGACGTCTCCTGTGTCCGGAAGGAAAGCACTGTGCTCAGTACAGCACACACTTTAACCCCCCACAAAGGAAACATGATTCATGCGTATCAATCATCAATCAAACTTTGGGCAAACTGCAGCCGAAATTGGAGAGAGTGTCTGGTAGGGGAGGGGAGGGGAAGGTCTGTTGATGACGACGCTCTTTTTGGTCTCCGTTTTTGCCATTTTGTCATTTATTGGGTTTCCTTCCGTCTCTTACCCATTCCCGTCTCTCTCGTTCTCTCTCACTCTCTCTCACTCTCTCTCTCTTTGGGCTGCTTATTTCGGCTATTGCGCATATGATTCGCCGCTACGACATTGCTTGGCGAAGGTGGACGAAGGGGCAGCAGGGGGATATTGTCTCTCTGTCTGTCTGTCTTTCGATTGGCATATTTAATTCGGCTAAATTGGAGAAAATCGATGAAGTGCGACAGAAAAAAAATAATAATAAAGCAAAATGAATAATAGGGCTTCCTGCATATTATCTTTCTGTTTGGGGGAGGGAAACTAAAGGAAAATGAAACTTGGACTGGGCTACTGTTGAGTCATTCCTTATTATTAGGGGGAGATTCGGTGTCACAAATGAGATATATGTATGTAATTAAGTTATTAAATGTGAGCTTATGATGAGTCCTGTGAGTGCCATGTACAATGTACATAACTATATGTATTTTAATCAGGAAAATGTGTGTTACTGTTACTCCTTTTCTTACTTTTAACCCAGAAACTGGATACAGTTTAGTATGCATGTATGTACACATGGATGACAGCAACAAAACCAATTCCTCTCACGAAAAACGAAATCATAAAATTTCAAAATCAGATAAGCACACAAGATCACAAGTTAGCCAAGAAACATACATACAAACACAATTAAATGCCAGATATTAAGTACATACACAAGTATTCCTGCAAAAGAGTCAAACTGTGAGTCAAATGCACGGCAGGGGAGAGAAAGCTTCTCTCTCTCTCCCTCTCTCTGAATATCTTTGTGAGAAGTAGTTTCTCACGTTCTACGTACTGCATTCGTGCTCGGGGTTCCCATTCCATTTCATTCCATTCCATTCCCTTCTCTCGTTCTGTGTTCTTTTGCCGCTTGATGTCATCGCTGGCGACGTCTAACGGTTGCTTTTGCATGTTTGTGTGTGTGTGTGCTGTGTGTACGTGCGTGCGTGTGTGCCGGTGCCGCACTGCGCTCTTTAACCCTTTTATGGGTCGGTGGGGCACAGTACGCACATGACAATTAAACGAGCCGAGGCAAGACGGGTTCCTGAAACTGTTCTTTGTACATATTTCGTGACTCTAATTACCACGTTGTGTCTGCTGAGAATTGAAATATTTCGGAAGCGCCCCCCCTCACCCCATCCCATCCAACTACGAGCTTGGAATGTGTCTTTGCCATAACCAAAAATATATGTTGTAGAATTTCTTGGCATTTCCGGTACAGGTGTGCGCCCACAGGTGTCTGTCAGCGCCATCCCTCTCGCACAAGAGAATTCCCCTTGCTGCCCGCCGTCTGTCGTCTGCCCATGTTTTGCTGTCAGGCTGCTGGCTGCTTGTCAGAAACAGACACAGAAACAAAAACTGAAGCATTTCCCCCCACCCCCTCCACTTTCTTGAGCAATTTTCGCGTATTGCCATCGATTTGTATGCGAGCGGGAAAAGAGCACGACGCACTCTCTGGGGCTAGCAGAGCACTTTAACTTTGTTTATATGCGTAGTTAGAGTATATTTTAATAAAAGTCCTTGGAACATCGGAGATCCGCTAGCCATTAGCTGCTGATTCTACTACTTTCCAGCTTCTTGCAATTTATCTAACAGCTAAAATTCTCATAGTATTTGAAAGGAAATCTCTCATGGAGTGCTAAAGGAGAAAATATGTACTGTACATAAATACATACGTAAACTGTACATAAACTGTACATACATACATATGTAAGTGATCTAGAATTGGGAAACGAGACTAGAGCTTATTCATGTTGCCACTTCTGCGATGTGTGTGTGTTTACTGCCTTTACAGCTTGTGTGTATCCACTTCCTGTCCCAAATCTCTGCACTGGCGCTCTCTCCCTCTCTCTCTCTCTGTCTCTCTGTCTCTGTTTGCTCCCTTTGCTCCTTCCTGCCGCCAAGGAGCAAGGAACACACAATCCCCATCATCATCTTTTATAGCTCGTAAAACCAAAAACGACTTTTTAAACACAGACAATATTTGCATGTCGTTAGACATCTACACGCCCATTCCAAACCCTTGTGCCTCTGCGGCTCCTGTGGGTCCCGTTGCAACATAAAAAAAATAAAAATAAAAAATAAAAGGCCGAGCCAGCCCACCACCACCATTCATTCATTCATTCGTTCGTTCATTCAATTCATTCGTGGCACAGGGCACAGGGCCTCCCCATGCATGGGAATGCGAATGCCGGTGCAACCCTTTCATTCAGCAAACGGGATGCAGGCTGCCTCACTGCTCGCACCCTCACCCACGTCCAGTGGGTCTGCCTCCTCCTTTGGCAGGCGTCTGCTTGGGGTCCCAGGCCTTTGTGTCAGATGTTAAGTACGAGTTTTGCTGCTGCTGCTGCTGCTGCCACTCCAACTCCGTCTCCGTCTCCAGCTGCCTCTACTGCTCCGTGCTCTTATTTGATTCAGTCAGTCAGTGGAGTTATGCCTGGCTGGATGAGTCATCGCCCCGCAATGCCTATCCTCCATGGGCCTCTTCACCCACCTTCCACACTTTGGGGGATTGCGTTGCGTTGCTTTGCGTCCGTCCCTGCCTCGTGGCACGTGGCAGCTCTCCTTCTGCTCTCCTGCTCTGCTGTTCTGCTGTTTGTTTAAGCTAAAAGCGTTTGTTGCTCCCGCCTAATCCTCTGTTGCCTCTGTTGGCATTTCTATATGGACATCCATACCTATGTATGAACGAGTACCTATAGAGTAGTACTTACATACATGTGTATGTAATGTACCGCAAGAGCAGGGGAAGGATCGTGAGTCGTTCGAGTCGATTGAGACGTGAACTTTTATGGTCTGCAGTTATTAATTACGTTGAGATTTTTTGGATTTCATATTATTATTATTATTATTATTATTATTATTATTATTATTATTATTATTATTATTATTTTATTATTATTATTATTATGTAATAATGTATGCATATCGTATGTATACACATGTACATATGTATGTACATATGTAAATATTTCCCCCACTGTTACTCAGCTGTTAATGTGCTGTAATTGCAATTGAAGTTTTATTTGCCCATACAAACTGACATTTGACATTACCCCCCCACACAAACTCACACACACTGTAATGATGCTTCACAGGAGTGAGTGGCAGTGTGGATGGGAACGTGGGGAACGGCGGGAACGGGGCACGGCACGGTACGGCACCACTTGAACTTGTGCTACCCGCACACAGTCCGCAGCAATCTCAACGAACAATTTGTTGCCGATCTTCGCTTACAGCAGCTAATTCCAGTCTGTCTGTCTGTCTGTAACTTGATTGGGGGCTCTCTCTCTGCTTGCGCCCCCCGATGTGCGATGTGCGATGCTGCGTGTCTGTTGTAATTTGACTTTATTTTCGACATTCAAATCAATGTGGTTGAGTGGCAGCCTGGCACTGTGGCAGACACAGAGGCGGAGACACAGAGCGGAACAGGCAGAAAGGAGTGCCAGTGCCAGTGCCAGAGGGCAATGCAAAGTCAATTGACAGAAACTTTTTGTTTGTCTTACAAGTTAAGAAGATTTGAAGCTGGCTTTAAAGGCCCAAACAAAAAAGATTTTCGAATTGTAAGAGCAGGAAAGTTGCAGTCGGCAGCAAGTTATTATCTATATAATATATGTATATATATTTATGTAAGCATATTGTGGATATCCTTCCGCTTGACATGCTCCTCGACTGTTGTCACACTTACACACACACATACATACATACATATGTACTCCATTGGCTTTCTCCATGGTAACTAATCCATCAACTGTTGCCATGCCCCTTCCCTACCCTCCCCCGGGGCTGCCATCACCTGGACTCCATCGAACTATAAAAACTTTGTTTGCATGCTTTGTGGCCATTAATGAGGAGTGTTTTCTGTTTGCTGCTTTCCATGTCCTATTTTCACGTATTCGTTTGTTGTTTCTCTCTCTCTGTGTGTGTTGATACCTTGGAGACGACGCTTCCGGGACACCGATCGGGGTCCGGACCCCCGCCCATTCAGCCTGTGTGTTGGTGCCGGTGCCGGTGTCGGTGTCACTGCACGTTTGAACGTTGAACATGCACGAAAATGTCAACACAGGGCCGAATGAGGATGACGACAACGCTCCTGACGCTGATGGACACACACGCCCCGTTTCTTATTTCTTATTTCCCGCCTGTTCTCTGTGCTTCCCCCCTTTCTTTTGCTTGCAAACAGTTGCCGAAAAAGCTTTTTGCTGTTCCTCTTCCCACTCAAGAGTTGGTCCGTTGCTCTGAGCTTGGTGGTTGTAGTGGCCAAGGGGCCAACCCTTGTGAGTGCCACTGTCCCCCCTGCCCCCTCCTCCAGCTCCCACAGCACATACCCGTCGGCAGTTTAGTCGCCCATTCTCCCGCTCCACTTGCAGACGGGGTGGGGCGGGGGCGGCGTGCGGTGTGCGGTGCAGGAGCCATTTTAAGTTTTTGGCATTTGACTGGCGACCGCCCAGACCGCAAAATGGCACTGAAACACAGAACAAAAAGTAGGGTAAATATCCGTCTAAACATTTGAAAGATCCCTAGATAAGGGATAGTGCTGGAGTACTGGATATTTGAGAGAGAGAGAGAGAGAATGAGAGGAGCGATCGAAGGACAGTCTGTAGTCTAAGAGACTGCTACCGGGATAATCCGTATGGGATCAGGATGTGGGACCAACCTGTTGGAACCTCAGCGAACGGGGGACATTCATATGCAGCATAATGAAATCGTGTGAGTCAGAGGGAAGTCTCTACCCTCCCTTCCCTCCGGGGTCTCTGCTCCTTTTGTTTAACTTTTGTCTGCTCCGTCTGCTCGAGCTACTCTCTTGGCTAAATGCGGCTTTGGCTATGGCTGTGCTTCTCTTTTATTTTATGTGTGTGTATGTACACAGCCATGTGTGTATGTGTATATATAACTGGGTTAGGGCATAGGGCGCCGCGTGGGTGTGTCCACCGAGCCACCGAGCAGGGCAACGCTCAACGCTAAAAAGTATGCTATGGCATTTGGTTGCTTTCCAACCCCCAAAAATATAATGTGGGAACCAACCTCGCCAGTCCTGAGAGCCCTCAGCCCCCTCAGCCCCCACAGACCCCCCGCCCCTCCTGCCTAATATGCAAAATGTACTCCGTCTCCCCTGCCCTCCACTCCACTCCACCCCTCTCTTTCTCCCTCTGTGTTCCTGATGATTCATCAGCCTTGTTCTGCTGCCCCTTCTTGCCACATATACTCTCGTACAGTATGTGTATGTAATCCCAATTTCCATAAGAAATTCGTTTGATACCCTGTACTCAAAGAGTGTGGGGTATATTAGATCCGTGGATCAGTCAGATGGAAGTACTATATAAACAGATAATAATATTAGATGCGAGCAGATGCAAGTTTCCCCATGGCTCCCTGACGCCCCTGCAATGCTCGTGGAGTGTCGCCCTCTATCGGAGTGAGCGCGATAATTACGGAATGTACAGCCACTGCTTGCAAAACTGCTTTCAGCTAATTCTTTTTGGGTGCGAACCGGACAAGACGGCTCCGACAGTTGCTGTGAAGGGATCAGTCTAAGAATGATGAGACAGCAGGCTACGAGTACCGAAACACGAAAGAAATGAAAGGAGGAACCGTTCGAGGCGCAGGCTCTGTGGAAAGCAGGAAGGGGGGGAAAAGCGCGAAGGTTCAGGGCGGGAGTGGAGAGATAAGATTGAATACGGGACGGGACGAGGGTGCGGAGCAGCTGTTGTCTGGACTAACTGTTTCAGATGACCGCTTGACTGCCTTCGATAACGGTCTGCCGAGGGAGGGCAGACGCCGACACCGACACCGACGCCTTCCTGCCTGACTGCTTGGCTGCTCGACTGCTTAACTGCCAGAATGCCATTTAGCCAGAAATTTATTGACTTGTCGAAGTAGTAGTGCTGCTGCTGGTCAAGACTTGTGGTGGGGGAGGGTCAAGGGCTAAGCAGCGGCTGTCGGGTGGGCTGTTAATGTTGCATTTGAAATATGTTGTCCGATCCTGTGTCGCACCGTTGATGCAACGTGGATATATGCACATAAATGTGAATGTGGATAGTGGCCGATAAGCAGCTGACTTGTGACCCACGCAAAGTCACAAGTCGAAAGTTTACTCAATGGGGTGAACAAAGTGGAAGGTGCAGTCACTCGAAGCACCACTCGAAACTCTCAGATTTAATATTGATAGATGAATAAGATAATTGGAGTGCATTGATACCCCCCCTGAGCGCATCAAATCAGTTGCGCCTGCTGGCCAAGCCAATTGCAAAAAAAAAACCACCTCTGAGCTCAGTTCAACAAACTCCAGGGCAGTCGGTCCATTTCCATTTCCATAGCCTGCCCCATGCTCCTTCTGTGCCACTGCAGCACTCCAACACTCCAGCAGCACTCCAGCAGTTGCTCGGTTGCTCCGGTTTCCCTTGGTAGTTTCAACTTGCAACAACACTTAAAAACAATTCAAATGATTGACCTATTGCGTGACCTGTAGTCAAGAGTGAACCCGAACCCGAAAAGATCCAACCAAAGGGGGTTGGGGCTGGGCAGGGGGAGCAATGACTCAAGTCTGAAAATGTAAAACAAAAAACAAAAAAAGTTTCTTCAATGTTTAACAAGCTCAAGCAGCAGTCCAGTCCGTCCGCTGGTACTGCATACTACATATATATATATAAATATGTAGATATATACAAAAGTCGGGCATAGGCTTACACACCAGAGAGAGAGGGAGAGAGAGAGAGAACTTGAGCTGGCGCTCTTCTGGCGTTGACTTCCTTTTGCCGCTTAATTGCAATTACTCGAGACTCGAGTCGACTCGAGAAATGAGATGGAAAAAACAAGAGACTGCCCAACCCACCCCCCTGGGTGGGTCTATGTCTATCCCGTTCCCCCCGACTCCCACAGCAGCGCCGTCTTACTTCAATCGACATTTTTCGCAATTGGATATGAAGCAAATTAAGTTGTCATAATTTGTGCATAAAATGTCTTAATTTTCATTCACTCCGCTCCACTCACGAGCAACGTTGATTAAGCGAAATTAAGTGTGGAAAACCGTAACGCAACTTGTTAAATGTTTAAGAGGCGGCTCGCCTCTAATGGCAGTCCAGGAAACGGGCACAAGAAACTCGTGGAGCTGAGCAGGGGGCAGGGGAACGGCAAAGCAAAGCTCTAATTGGTCCATCCCAAAAGGAACAATTAACGGGATTACAATACAATGTAGGTGAATCATTGCACTGCATTCCAATTCCATTCCAGTCCATTACAGTCTGGAATGAAACACACTGCTTGCCAAAACTCTGTGCGTAATATTTTGTAATATATAAAGTTTCACTTAAACTCTATTACATATATATAAATAAAAAATAAATATATATAAATAAATAAATATATATAAATAAATAAATATATATAAATAAATATGTTTAGTATGTACCATGTACCTAGCATGTAGATAAATTCACTTAATCTTAGTTAAATTTGTTGATTATGCATGTCTCGCTGGGCAATAGACCAAATGCCTGCCCACCCATTGCCTCAATGGAAGAGACAATCTGTAGATTTAATATTCAGCCGCAGTCGCCATCCGTGCCGTCGTTTAACTCAGAGATACTTACGTGGGTGGGAGAGAGCGATTTTTGGGCTGGCATTTCTCGTTGTGGTTATGGTTATGGTTTTAGGTACATTTAAATTAGGGCTCGGCAGGGCCCTATGTCTAATGGGTATAAGAAAAGACGCAGCAATGGGAATATCCTCTAGACTCGATCAATGTTCGCATGAAACTTTGAAACTGAGCTCTGAACTCTGAACGTAACATTTGATTTCGCTTGAACTCATTTCAGCTACTCATGGATAAAGAACGGCAAGAAGTTCGACTGGCAGGCGTACGACGACCGAATGCTGCGGCAGCCGGGACGCGGCACACTGGTGATCACCTCGCCGAAGGACGAGGATCGAGGCCACTATCAGTGCTTCGCGTCGAACGAGTTCGGCACGGCCACCTCGAACTCGGTGTACGTGCGGAAGGCGGAGCTGAATGCGTTCAAGGACGAGGCAGCCAAGACCGTGGAGGCGGTGGAGGGAGAGCCCTTCATGCTGAAGTGTGCGGCGCCTGACGGCTTTCCCAGTCCGACGGTCAACTGGATGATGCAGCAGTCCATCGACGGCAGCATCAAGTCGATCAATAACTCGCGCATGACCCTCGACCCGGAGGGCAATCTCTGGTTCTCGAACGTGACCCGCGACGATGCCAGCGACGACTTCTACTACGCCTGCTCGGCGACCTCCGTGTTCCGCAGCGAGTACAAGATCGGCAACAAGGTGCTGCTGGACGTGAAGCAGATGGGCGTCAGCGCCTCCCAGAACAAGCACCAGCCGATCCGGCAGTATGTCTCCCGGCGGCAGTCGCTCGCGCTGCGCGGCAAGCGCATGGAGCTGTTCTGCATCTACGGCGGAACGCCGCTGCCCCAGACCGTGTGGAGCAAGGACGGACACCGGATACAGTGGAGCGATCGCATCACGCAGGGCCACTACGGCAAGTCGCTGATCATACGGCAGACGAACTTCGATGACAACGGCACCTACACCTGCGACGTGTCGAACGGCGTGGGCAACGCGCAGTCCTTCTCCATCATCCTGGAGGTGAACGCCATTCCGTACTTCACCGTGGAGCCCGACTTCAAGACGGCCGCCGAGGACGAGGAGGTGGTGTTCCAGTGCGAGGCCGCCGGCTTCCCCGAGCCCAAGATCAGCTGGATCCACAACGGCAAGCCCATCGAGCAGAGCACGCCCAATCCGCGGCGCACCGTCACCGACAACACCATTCGCATCGTCAATCTGCTGAAGAGCGACACCGGCAACTACGGCTGCAACGCCACCAACTCGCTGGGCTACGTCTACAAGGATGTCTTCCTCAATGTGCAGGCCCTGCCCCCAGAGATCGAGGAGCCGCCGACCGCACTCTCCACCGTCGACGGACGCAACGTGACGCTGCGCTGCCGCGTGACCGGCGCCCCCAAGCCGCAGGTCAGGTGGCTGCGCGCCACCAACTGGCTGACCGGCGGACGCTACATCGTGCAGGGCAATGGGGATCTGCAGATCCTCGACGTGACCTTCTCGGACGCCGGACAGTACACGTGCTATGCGGAGAACAAATTCGGCAACAAGTCCGCCGAGGGGTCGCTGACGGTGATGGAGCACACGCGGATCACACAGGAGCCGCAGAACTACGAGGTGGCCGCCGGCCAGTCGGCCACGTTCCGCTGCAACGAGGCGCACGACGGCAATCTGGAGATCGAGATCGACTGGTGGAAGGACGGGCAGTCCATCGACTTTGAGGCGCAGCCGCGCTTCGTGAAGACCAACGACAACAGCCTGACGATTGCCAAGACAATGGAGCTGGACTCCGGCGAGTACACGTGCGTGGCGCGCACCCGACTGGACGAGGCCGCCGCCAAGGCGAACCTCATCGTCCAGGATGTGCCGAACGCCCCCAAGCTGACGGGCATCACCTGTCAGGCGGACAAGGCGGAGATCATGTGGGAGCCGCAGGGCGACAACCGTTCGCCCATTCTCCACTACACGATCCAGTTCAACACCTCGTTCACACCGGCCTCGTGGGACACGGCCTTCGAGAAGGTGCCGAACACGGACTTCTCGTTTGTGGTGCAGATGTCGCCGTGGGCCAACTACACGTTCCGCGTGATCGCGTTCAACAAGATCGGCGCCTCGCAGCCGTCCGACCACAGCGACTCGTGCACCAACCAGCCGGACGTGCCCTTCAAGAACCCAGACAATGTGGTGGGCCAGGGCACGGAGCCGAACAATCTGGTCATCTCGTGGACCCCCATGCCGGAGATCGAGCACAATGCGCCCAAGTTCCAGTATCGCGTTAGCTGGAAGCGGGACATACCCGCCGCCGCCTGGGAGAACAAGGACATCAACGAGTGGCACCAGAACAACATCGTGATCACCGACCAGCCGACCTTCGTCAAGTACCACATCAAGGTGGTGGCCATTAACGAGCGCGGCGAGTCGAATGTCGCCGCCGAGGAGGTGATCGGCTACTCGGGCGAGGACCGTCCGCAGGACGCGCCGACCAACTTTACGATGCGACAGATAACGACAGCGACGAGCGCCTATCTGGCCTGGACCCCCGTCAGCGAGGAGTCCGTGCGCGGCCACTTCAAGGGCTACAAGATCCAGACGTGGACCGAGAATGAGGGCGAGGAGGGCCTGCGCGAGATACACGTCAAGGGCGACACGGACACGGCTCTGGTCACACAGTTCAAGCCGGACTCGAAGAACTTTGCCCGCATACTGGCCTACAACGGACGCTTCAACGGCCCGCCCAGCGCCATCATCGATTTCGATACGCCCGAGGGAGTGCCCTCGCCAGTGCAGTCGCTGGATGCCTATCCGCTGGGCTCCTCCGCCTTCCGGGTCACCTGGAAGAAGCCGCTCCACCCGAACGGCAAGCTGACCGGCTACAAAATCTACTACGAGGAGGTCCAGAACAGCTTTGTCGGCGAGCGGCGTGAGTACGATCCGCACATCACCGACCCGAGGGTCACGCACACCAAAATGGCGGGCCTGAAGCCCGACACCAAGTATCGCATCTCCATTACGGCCACCACCAAGATGGGTGAAGGAACTGAGTGAGTGTCCATGCCACGCCCCCCCTCTTGAAAGTAAACACCTAATTTAATTTAATTTATTAATCCGCCCGCAGGCACTACATCGAGAAGCGTACTCTGGGCGAGGGCAATCTGGCACCAGCCACGCCCAGCTTCGCCTGGGAGCAGCTGCCATCGAACAATGGCCAGGCCAAGTTCCGCATCAAATGGGAGCCGAGCACCGAGGGACACGCGGGCACTCACTTCTTCACCAAGTACAGGTAAACTACAGTCAAGCCTCCGTCTCTCTGTGTCTCTGTCTCCTAAACGCACACGTCTCCATTCGCTTGGGCAGGGTCAAGGGTGAGACGCAATGGTCCGACACAAAGGAGGAGAAAATGATCGACTATCAGGAGATTGGACTGAGCCCGGACACCGCCTACGAGTTCCGAGTGGTGTCCGTCGATGGCCACTACTACACGGAGAGCGCCACGCAGGAGATAGACACGAACAGCGTAGAGGGGCCGATCATGGTGCCCAACGAGACGGTGGCCAATGCCGGCTGGTTCATTGGCATGATGCTGGCCCTGGCCATCATCATCATTCTGTTCATTGTCATCTGCATCATTCGTCGCAATCGAGGCGGCAAGTACGATGTGCACGACCGGGAACTGGCCAACGGAAGGCGCGACTATCCCGACGAAGGAGGTTTCCACGAGTACTCGCAACCGTAAGAGAGAGCGGCCGCCCAGCCACCCATCTTTCGCATTCGATTAATAACCTATATCCCGTCTTGCAGTTTGGATAACAAGAGCGCTGGTCGCCAATCCGTTAGTTCAGCGAACAAGCCCGGCGTGGAGAGCGACACCGATTCAATGGCCGAGTACGGCGATGGCGATACAGGTTAGTCGATTCGATTCCGATTCCGATTCCCCCCATTCCCCTTGCCATCTACACACATACATAAATACACACACACGAACATTGTACCTGTGTACATCCGTTGTACCTCCTCCTTGTCCTCCTCCACATCTCAAGCCTAGAACGGAACCGTACTGCTGCAAAGAAACGTTTAAGAGATTACTTAACAACGAAAAACATGCCATGGAAAAGCGTAGAAGCAGCTCAAGGGAGGGAGGCCTTGCCTACGGGCTACATTTGTACATATAGAATGTATGTGCGAGTATGTACATTGTACACACATGCAGACATTTCTCTGAAGGCCAAAGGGGAGCTAAAAATAAGTTGTTGGATTTTTGAAATTTGAAATTTCGACTAGCCATAGGGTATAGACATAGCTGGTGCCAAGGTCGATTTTGGCCACTATTCATGTTTGAGATTTATGCCATAAAAGCGGCGATGAAGTCAAACTCATATTTCAGCGAAAGTTGAGGCAATATATTGATGCGAATTTCTGTGCATGATTTGCATTGATGTCTCTTTATAATTTTTAAATTAAATTAAAACTATATTCGCATGTCGTAGATAGGCAAAAAAAGCCTAGGTTAATAACAGCTAAAAATATACAGGTCAGCCGAGATTGAACAATTCTCGAATTTTTTATAGATAGTTGAACATGTAAGAAAGATTAAGCGGAATAACTTTTCTCAAGAATTTTCTCTTTGATAAGAGATAATAGCAATGGAAAACATGACTATAAAACACCAAAAAAGTGAACTTTTGCCTATGTGAATAGGTTTCCACATCAAAGTTAATGAAGCTTTATGTCAATGGGGTAAATAAAATGTCGTTCATTAAATTTAGACTATAATATAGCAACATAATTATATGGAAATGTGTTTTTATAGACATTTAATTGGTTGGTATCGGTGGACATGCTGTTGCAAAGGATATGGCTATATGTTTGTAGTTTTCTGCAGATTCCTGAATATATAGCAAGCACAGGAACGGCACCGTTCTAGGGCTATCCCCCATACAACCCCAACATCATCTTGACTATTTTGTTTGTTCTCATTGGCTATTCCATGGCCTTGATTTCTTTACAACGATTTTAATTTGATTTGATTGATGTGGATGTTGATGTGGATGATGATGATGCTGTGGTTCACTGTGGTTATGCAGCTGTGGCCACCGCTGCCGCCCATGCCGCCGCCGCTGCCCGCAAGGGAGGCAGCAAACATTTGCAGTCACTGCAGCAACAGCAGCAGCAGCAGCCGAAGCAGCAGCAGCCATCGGCGTCGCTATCGTTCCAGCCATCGCTGCCGTTGCCACCGTCGCCACACTCGTCCCCAGCACCACCACCACCGTCCTACGACCACTGCATAGCCAGCGGTGGCGTAACGCGCAAAGTCTAAGAGAGTCCCTTCGCTCTCTGCCCATTTCCGACTCATTGTCGTTGTCTCATTGTGCTCCTCCCCGTTGCGGCCGCGTCGTCATTCACCAGTCCGTCAATCAGTCAGGTCAGAAGGGCCCTTGCTCGTAATTTGTGTGTGTTTTAAGTTCTGTTCTCTTTGCGGCTGGCTGTTTGCTGCTTGCTGCGCTTTCGTCACAAAGACAGGAGAAAGATAGGCTCTCCCATTCCGCCGTTCCTACTTAACCCGCTCGCTCGCTCTCTCGTTGGAATGCGCTGAGCGGAGCAGAAGAGAGCGCGGGACAGTTACGCGCTGCATCTCCATTGATCCTTTTGCCCTTGCACGCTGTTGTTTTCGTTTGCTCTCTTTTTTTGTGTGTGTTTTTTTAATACTAACTCTGCTCGCGCAGGGATCAACCTGTTAAAAGCTCTGCTCCCCACTGAAACACCAACCCATGTACCCATGTACCCATTTGGCATCTGGCTTGGCCACAGCTGCTGATCCACTCCACTCCAAATTCAATCCATTTCATTCCGGAGCATCATCCATCCATTCCAGTCGCTAAAGTTTGTTTATTGTTTTTTGTGTGTTTCTGTTAAATGTTTCTTTTATCTTACCTTTATATATATATTATATATCTGGCATTGCACAATACTTATTTGATTTAATTTAATTTGTATTTTATTTTATTTTATTCGTATCATTCTTTCTCTTACTTTCCTTTTTACACCAAACACAAACACTCACAAAATGTTTGAATATGAATATGAATATGTATGAACAACAACCAATATACAGGCATGAATGAAGACGGATCCTTTATCGGCCAATATGGACGCAAGGGGCTTTGATTTAATTTGTAAGCAGCGGCGCCACACCAAGCAGCACGGCAGATAAACCGAAACCTAAACGAGTCCGAAACCCACCTCCAAACACCACCCACAATCACACACACACTCACTCAACACACCACAAAACAAAGCCCCAAAAATGAACAAGATCAGCGCCCAAGAACCACAACTAAATTCTAGAGACCATCGTTTCACTTTGAACGAAGTGCAAAAGGACGTGGAAATTTAAATAGTATATATATATATATATAGATCGAACTTTTATATATTAAATATTAAAGTTAACAAATGTAAAAAGCAAAGCAAATTCTACTGCCAAACGAAAAGAAGAAATCAAAGCAACAGAAACAGAAACAGCAACCGCAACGGCAACTACAACAACGGCGATGATGATCGATGCAGCAAAAGGCTATTTAAACAAAACAAAAACAAAACAAACAAACATGACAAAGAATAATAAGAAGAAGTGGAAGAAGTAGCAATGGAAGTTACGGAAAAAGAATCAAAATCGAATCGAAAAAATGAATAGAATAAAAGAGCAGAGCAGCAATACAAGCATGTAATATTTTGGGCCAACAGGAGCGCGCTCTCGAGGAAGATTGTGGCAGAGGGAAAGAGCAAGAAAGCAACAAACAAATAATATATACTGATATGCGAATCCGAGGCCACCGATAAAACTCATTTTGTATTCTATCATATATTGCCAATCGATCTTCAATCGATTTGAATCGCTCTCTTAGCACCTGCACCTGCCCCTGGCCCTGCTCTCTTTTGGGCATCTCTTTCTGTTCCACTGTGTCCCATGCACTCACCGTATGCAGCTGTATATCTATGTCTCGCTCTCTTACATGTAATGCATATATATATAGAAATATAAAGCCTAAATAAGTTTTAATTTAATATTTTTTTATACTATAAACAGTTAATGTAAAATCTCCGTTTAGCTCCCTCCTTGAGACCACAACAATAACAAGAAGAAGCAAAAAAAAAAAAAACATTTTTGCGTAGATGTTTATTTTTTTTTTGCATTATCTTACTTTGTATTTTGTTTTTATTTTATAATTTGTGTAACATTTTTTTATTCTATTTCTCTATTTTTTTTTCTCGTTTGTACTTCATTTTTCACAGTGAAATAGTGTTGTAAAATGTAAAAATGTTTCCTTTGCGTTTGTTTTCTGGAAAAAAGAAAGAATCGAAGAAGAATTACAAATAAATGTTTTTTTCTGTGTAGTAGAGCTATTTAATATTAATGAATGGATGACGAATACACTACATAATTGTATGGAATTATAATTTTTTATATATGTATATTAAATTAGAAAGAACAACAAACAAAATAAAGAAAACCGAATGAATAATAATCAACGAAACAAGATACCCTTTTCCTAATCGTAACGTGTCCTTCACATTTATGTACGTAGTATGTATTATGTAGCGAACCCCGTAAGTCTTGTAGATCGTCAAGCTATATACGTATGTATGTATATCTTATGGCTGGCATTAACCGATGAAAATGTCAACGCGACAGTTATATCGTCTTGTAAGAATTAGTTTATTCTTTTTCTTTGTGTGTTGGTTTACTCGTGTCTTCATTTGTAGCTGACAAATCCGTAAGGTAAAGTTTTCTTATTTTTACAAGCAATGTTGCTATTTTAATTTACTTATTTTGGCAACAGTTATTGCCAATGCTTAAAGTAGATGCGTAGATATGTACATAGAACCCCCAGAGTACTCCCATAGTACCCCAACGTAATTGTAGTTTAACAAATTCCAGACTAACGGAGCCCACCCTTGTCCCTCACATCCACCTACTCACATCCAGGAACAGGGAATATGCTAAATAATATTAATAATAATCTAATAATCCATAAATATAAATTTCTAATACCAACTAATCGAAACTCTCACGCGCCGCTGTGGTGGTGCTTTGGTTGGGGTTGAGGTTAACATGGTCTATATTAATATATAAATATGTGTACTTGGAATAAGTTTAATAACAGTTCAAAGTAGTATTTAATTAATCTGGATTATTCTTTCGCCGCAGGTCAATTCACTGAGGATGGCTCCTTTATAGGCCAGTACGTGCCCGGGAAGCTACAGCCGCCAGTCAGTCCACAGCCGCTCAACAGCTCAGCCTCGCCGGCCCAGACAAGTGCCGCCGCAGCAGCAACAGCAGCTGGATTGGCATCGGGAGCAGGAGGAGCTGCAGCTGGTGCTGGTGCTGGGACAGGAGCCAGCAATGGAGGAACTGGTTCGACCAACACTGCCGCGGTAGCCACCTACGTCTGAGAGGCGTTCCTGGAGCTGGATGGATTTCCTTTGAGTTCTTGATTTTCTTCAAATATTATTCTACGCCCCAAAACCTTTTTGTAATTGTATGTGTAAAACGAAAACTGCTTTAAGTGTCTGCAAAAAAAAAATCTTAAGAAAACCAAAAATTATATTAAAACAAAAACAAACAAACAAAAACGAAAAAAAAAACAACAACAAATGTAATGAGAAGAGAAGAGTTGGCAAGAATTTAAAGCATTTGATTTTGCTTCCTTTGGCTTATTTAATGTGTATTTTAGCAAACAGCTAACGCCTTTCCAAACTATAAAAACAAAGAAGAACAAAACAATTACAATACATTTTTTATATACGTAAGCTAAAAACACAATTAGAAGAACAAACTACAAAATATATAAAAGTTAATGAAGGGAAAGCCATTTGAGGTGATGCCTGTCTGGGAACCCTTTTTTTTTTTTTTGCGAGAATATGTTTAGTTGCCAATGGCGATTTACATTTATACATATGTATGTATAACGAAGAGCCGCGTATAGCAGCGGACTATATGGAAAATGAGTCAAATTTTGTAACCAAACCAAAGACAAGGCGAACCGGTAGATCCGGCTAGCAGAGACAGATATCAAAACTAAGCAGCAAATTTATAATCGTACAAAAAACAAATGATTGACTGAGTTGTGGAGCCCATTGCCAATCCTACTATACATGTATACATGTATATGGATGGATCCACTGAGACCTGTCAGCGGTCTACCCATTTGCCTTGTTCAAATTCTACTATTTTTGCAATAATTTGCACTGTACCGATACTTATGTGTATGAACTATGTATAACCAACAGAATTGATGTGTTCAGCAAGTAAAATTTCCAGCCTGAGTACGGATTATGGTTACTTTCAAACAACAAAAAGACTTCGGAGGCAGAGAGCAGCCACGCTAGCCATTTAGTACCCAAATTGTTGGGCTTTGTTCCGATCAGATTTGTCGATCAAGGTTGCAAAGACCAACAGCAGAAGAGTGTGTCTGCTCCCTGGGACCCCATCACCGAAAAGAAAATAAGAGAAAAAACATTCCTTTCGCTGGCAATTCGAATATCGTATAAGTTTCTGATTTTCGTCCATAGCGTAATGACAAATTGTGTGTAATATTGAAACGAAACGAAAACCCTTCATAATTTGTCCATTAATTATTTAAGTAAAGCAATTAGTTAATTAACAAATTAGTTGACTGACTCTGTGCTCCTGATTAGTCAGCTATATGTATGTATACCTTATACTTATGAGTGCATGATGCAATGGAAATCGATATGCTGCCCAATACTTAGTGCGTTGACTATTGGGTTATTTCTATGTTGATAAATCGCAATGTAATTACTGATTTTGCATTCCTTGGAAACGTAAACACAAAATCCAGATCTGTAATAATAATTAAATTTTTTTTAAACTAAACACACACACACACAAAGTGGCATTAGAATCTAAAACTGGAAAACAAGAAAAACAAACACAATAAAACACAACAACATCAGCGATTTTTTTCTTTCTGTTTTTTGATCAACTTTTCATTAAATTAAAATTAATCAATTTACAATTTTGTATGCCCGCTTTAAGAGCAAAACCTATAATTGGCATTGGCTATAAACCTGGACGTCTTCATATTTTTGTATTTTTTAGTGTGCAAACAAAACTGTGCATTGACTTACTTACATATTTGTATTTCTAAGAAACATCCAAAGCAGATGAAGCATGGAATTACATACATACATGCATACATGTGTATATTCGGTTCAGCTATTTACATATATTTTGACTGGACTGCCTACTCCAGCGATACATACGTATGTACTCGATATGTACATTATTAGGTGGATAAATGTAAGCATTTTTATTTGGTCTTTAATAAACATACAGGGTTGCTTAGTAAAATTTTGCACTAGATTTAAAGAAATGAATAACGAGAGAAGGAGAGCATAGAAATGGGATGGAACGGAATGGAATGGAATATAATGAGGAGTGGCGAGTAGATGAGTTTGAGAATAACGAGTACATACATACATTTTGCATATGTGTAGTTTGATTAATCGTATTTTGTGCACTGCATTCCGTTTGCTGTTACTTCAATTAGCTGTCTATTGAACTCTACTAAAGAAATCGTATAACCCCCCAGCTTGAGCATAGTTTTCAACCGAATACTCCATTCTTAGCCTGACCCCCGCTGGAATTTACTCAGTGAGACCAATAAACTAGTTTCCGCTCTCCCCCCAAATAATCAAAACAAACAAAAACTGAGGGACGGAAGAAACGATGCCCACTATAACCCTGCACCACGCATATCCCAACGATTGAGATAGCTGACGATCGATCGGTTCTCCGAAGCAAACTAGGGGATTAAAGCAGAGAGCGACAGGGACAGAGAGAGAGAGAGAGAGAGGAGAGGGAACCTGGCTCGTTACATGCTGCACCACATCTCTAGTTACACCGTTGCAGCCGAAAAAGCTCACACACACACAGACACACACACATCAACAACCACGCTGAAAAACCGAAAGGAAAGAGAAGAGATAGAGCTGTGGAAGAAAGCTAATGAATAAAATACATACAAACAAATATGCTATATACACGTACATACATACAAACATATGTACACATACATATTTATATATATATGGATATATGAATATATATTTACATGTATAAAGGACAACGATCATGACAAAGCGATATACATATATATACATACATATATATATATACAATATATAGAGAGATGTATAAGATTTTGCATAGATATTGTGATTTCCCAAAATGAAAACTCAAAATAGTCAATAGCAAAAGTCAAAGCCAAGAAAATAATTCCTCTTGTTTCCAAATAAAAAAAGTGTTCATCGGTGGAATGGAATCGTGCGATATCGATATCGGTTCCAGATCGCTATCCAAGCGAACCCAGCCCTCTTTACCCACCAAAGCAGTGGGTAAAGGAGGGTGGAGGGTGGTGAGAACTAAACCACACACCAAAAACTGCACTGCCTGTGTCGGGTTCTATTTTACATTACATTTACAATTGCATTTGCATTTACATAGCCGCGCTCATGCGCATGATACATGTGTACATACATATGTACATATGTATGCCGCTTCAAGAAAGAGTTTTTGTACCACTTAAAAATAAAAAGGTCATTTGCACAATACTGTGATTCCTAACAAGAAACAAAAAGAAAGGAAAAGAAAGGAAAGGAAAGAGAAGCCAGAGAGAGAGAGCGAAAGGAAGCGATAAGAAATGTATAGCGATGCGATGATGATTAATGAATACAGAGATTCAGATGATCAATATACATACATACTATATACATACATACATATGTATGTATGTACGCCTACGCACGAGTATGTATGTATACGTACAATGTTTAATTACAAGAACAGAACTACTTATATTGTATGTATAACCACTCCACTATATCCAACTTTTGCAACACTTTCTTGCGTATAATTATTACCACTAATCAATGGCCTAAACAAAATTACACACGAATTGTGCGAACAAACACAAGGGTCGGCAGAATACATTTTTAATTGAGTTTTAGCGAATCAAATATAAACAACCTACGATTAAATTTAAAAAAGTCATATACAACAGCAGAAAGTAACGGACAAGTAACAAGTAACAGAAAAGAAAGCAGTCAAATCTTTGCCAACGAGCAGAAGCAACAAATGAAATTGAAAATGAAAATGAAAATGTGTTAGCTGTAAAACCTATAATGAAAAATAAACCATAGAAACAACGTTAAATTTTTTTTCTTTTACAACCTCATTTCCTTCTCGATCGAGAGTTGAGTGTGGAGTGGATCGTAAGAGCGAGTCCTCAGAGAGCGCTAACAGTGAGCTGTAAACGGGAGCGTGAGCTGTAACAGGCTGCTAACGAAGAGCGGCTTCAGGCTGTTAGCGGAGAGCAGAGAGAGGCTGTTACTCTGGGCTATTAACAGCTGCCCATGGCTCCCACTTTGGGTGCACCCAGTAACAGCAACAGAGATGCAGATGTTGGATGCTGGTCCTGTTTCTGTAGTTCGAAGGTTTACAAGTCCAGGTTGCATGCAGTCAATCTTTACGTCATTAACTTCCTCATCGGTTGTGGACTCCCACATCAATGCCTTCAGGTTGAACTGCATCCTGTAAGAAATACAAGGCCACAGAAGCTCGGCGTTAACATCAGCTTATAGACACCATCACCATCGCATCCAACTACGGCAAGGAAACCTGTATCGTCTTGAAATGCGCTGGAATCCTGACAATCTTCGTTTCTCCGACAAAAGGCAAAAGGCCATCGCTATCCTGAGTGTCAAGTGCCTCAATCTACGCTTTTTGGTCCTCTGATCTTGCCTTGACCTCCTGAATGACTCGCATCCACAGCGATTGCCGTTAATAGTAAGAGACGCAACTATGAGCGCGGCGATCGCATCACGTAGTGCGTACCACGACCTGCTGCCGGGTTTTGGGTCTCTCCTCATCATCTACTGCGCAACTACATTGATTTTATCTCTACTTAAAGTTCAGTGGATAGGATCTAAAACATACAGTGCGTTTCATAAGAGTTCTGTCTGTCTCCCTCGATACACGAACTTCAGATTAAGTGCTTCTTCAATGCTGATTCTCTAGTGTTAGTCCAACCTACAACCATCCATCCATCTAATTGCTCTAAAACGCACTTTGGTTTATCCTCAGAGAATCCATATAGTAGTTGGGGAGCCTCCCCCACAACATATGTAACACCAGTCAAAAAGGCTTTAAAATCGTTTCTGTGTGTGTTTTTTCTCGCTCTCATTTAATATTGTGTTTTGTGGTTTTTTCTACTTCCTTCGTTTGATTAAATTAAATCAAAATAAACGTACACAGGTAATTTAAATAAAAACAAAAACACCCACGTAAAAGTAATATTAAAATATTTGAAAATTTACATGGTGCAAATATAAATATTATACTTAAAATATCATTGTATGTTTCAGAATTATTAAATTCCTTAAATTTGGCATGGTGTTTGAAGACCATAAAATGCCTTAACCTGAAATCTTTATGCATATATTATATTATATTTTGGACTCAAAGTTTCTTGGTGAAAGATTCTTAGTGCCAGCCGCCCAAGAGCGGTGGAAGAGCTTGAGATTTTGTTGTTCTCTTTTCTTCGAGTTTGAACTATTCCCTTGTGGTATTTGTGGTTTTGATTGTGAGTATTGTTGAGTGTTCCACCGTAAGCTGATTTTGGGCACCCCTGTCTTATCGTCTCTGAGGTCTAGGCGACGAAGGGACATACGCACGGACAGACAGACATGGCCATATCGACTCGGCTATTGATGCTGATCAAGAATATATATACTTTATGGGGTTGGAAACGTTTCCTTCTCTGCGCTACACACATACACACAAAAGACGCTATCTTAACTCTCCTTGAGTACGGGTATAAAAAGGAAGGAGGCTTTACATCTTACTCACCAGTAAATGCTTTCTTGATCGTGGCTTTTTATGTGCCGTTTCAAAGTTTCCCTTGACTCATATATGAATTTATTTATTGCATTTGCTGCAAACAATTTGTTTTGTCTCGGCATGTCGATCCTGTTCGTGCCTTATGCGGTTGGTAGGCGTAGCAAAGGCTTTGTGGCACAACGAGCAAGGGTAATCATCAGGGCTCAGCACGGCCCTATCTAATGGGCATAGGAAAAGGCGCTGCCGGTCACGTACACGAGTGCTTGCAACCAATATAATGCTGGGTTTTGCCTGCTGTTTGCGCACACAAACGCACTGCAAAACATGTGAATGTGTGCATGCCAACCACTGCAGTGCACTGGCGTAAATACATGGTGGCGCAATTTTCGTTTGGGCATTCGCTGCAAATGGAAACAAAATGATTTTTATCAATATTTATCATTATTTTCTGGCATATGGAATTCAAAGCAACGCATGCCACGGTGTATGTACGAGTATGTTGGGTGTTCTAGTGTGTTCAAGTGTGTCTCCCCATGATTTTTTCCCCCGCATTCCTCGCAAGTGAATAATTCTTTTAGTCTGTTCCTTCCGATCCTGTCTTCGTTGGTGGAATCAGCAACAGCAGCTGTATGTTATTGCTGCTGCATGTTCTGCTGTTCGACTGGCAGAGTCCACTCGACTGCTTAGTTTCCGCCTTTGTCTATTGATCCTCTCTGCCTTGCTCCTGTTATTCTACTTTAATTTCTGCTCAACGACTACATATACGCTTTATTTTTATGAATCTGCGACGCATTCATTTCCATTTTCGATGCTAATGGGTTAATGCTTAGCTCTCCCACAGCCCACACCCACAGCTGCAACATGGCACAGGAAAGTGTTCACAGCCCCTCCCCGAAAATGTTGCAATGGCCGAATTGGTGAGGGAAGCGTTGGAAAACCTCAAAAAAAAAAACAACCGAAATATGCAACAAAAGCAAAATGCAATAAAGGAAACAACACCTGCAAAAGGCAGGCCATGAAAAACAAAAGCCCTCATAATAATTCGAATTGCTATGCATGTAACAGCCTCTATGCTGCAGCCGCTGTGGCTGCCACTTGCCACTGTTGCTGTGACTGCCAGAAATTATTTTATTATTCGTGTTTCTGCTCTGTCGTCCGTTGGGGTTAGCATCAGCCGGGCCGATTATGCGACAATTATTACAATATTAGCTTAAAATATTTCATGGCTTTTATTTTTCACATCATTCGCAAATGACTTTTGTTGTTTGGCTTTGTTTTCCGTTTCGCTTTGTTTTTTGTTGCTGTTCTATTTCGTTGCTTCTTTTTATCTCTGCTTAAGCGCGACGTGCATTCAATTTTGTGGATCGGGGGGAGAGCCGTGCTTTCACACGCGAGGTGTTTGTGGCAGTGGCAGTGGCAGCGGAAGTGGCATGGACAACTATGACTCTTCATTTGTATGCCAATGGGAGTGTGGGTGTCGCTTCCATTTCTTCGTCTTTTTGCCAGTCGAACAAAAAAATATTCCACAATGCGGCAGCAAATGCTGCTAAGTAGCTGTGGACAGCCGCCAATTAAATTGTTTTTGTTTGATTTTTGCGTTTATTATTTTGCAGAAGCGCAACAAGCGCATGGCCAAGCAGAGTGTGGCCAAAAAAATGTGAAACACACAGGAAAATGTTGAGAAAACAGCGGATGGCAGGCAGCTTTGCGCTTAAATTAAATATCGCATTGACAGCATGAGAGATATGAGAGTCTAACACAAAAAAAAAAAGGGTTTACTGTATGCTGGTGCTTTAACCTCCGGCCAAACTGTAGCAGACCACGCTTTGGTATTATTGTTTCTGTATCAGAGTAGGGAAGCCCATCGAGAAGACAGCTGCCATGACTACTCACTCGCTTTTTCTCGCTCCGACTCGACTCTTCTCCATGCAAAAGATCGATTGAAAGAAACGGCAACAGCTAGTAATACCATAAATCCCAACCAAAAGGTTTCGTTTTAAAGAGTATTTCGAAACCTACTGAGTCGTCACATTTAATTTTTTTTTGTTTACTGTAATGTATTCAGGGCGGAGCAAAAATGAGTAGAGACGTACATGTATGTAAAGCTTGTACTTAGAAGCGCACAGAATGAAAACCAATGTATTAAATGAAACGAAACTTTTTTCGTTTATATAATTTTTATTTAATAACAAACAACGACTAAAAACATAATTTAAACATTTAAATTTGAAGAGAACAGAATCGAAAACCTTAACAGCCCGTGAGTACATCGTTTGTGCATTTTTATATTTAAATACAAATATTCTTCAACGATGTCCAATTTAATCAACTACACAAATGTACATTTACATACATATGTAAATGAATAAAATCTTAAACAAGAGAATAAATACGAGTATTAATTAAATTTAGAATCAATACAGAAACATTCATTTTAAATTTTAAAACTGTATTTCGCTGTAGTGTGCAACGATTTTCCTTCACAGTTTTAGCGTCACTTGTTGCTGTGGCCGACCGACCGATCGACCTCCTCCCACGACACCGCTGGCCAATTAGCCAGCCCGCATTCGCCCTGTTGCATGCATAAAGAGCAAATAAAAACAGCAGGGGCAGGGCCTGCCCAACCTGTCAACGTGTCCTTTGTACAGACACATACTGGCTTACTCGTATGCGACTTTGCTGACTTTGCATATCCAGGTCCAGGTCCAGGTGCAAATTGGGTTCAGCCCGGTCGTCGCTTGGCGTCGGTGAACGTTGACACAGTGTCAACTGAGACAAAAAAAAACACTGGTAGCTGCACACATGGCTATGGCACCGATGCGAAGCCATCGGAAACTATCGGGAGTAGCTGGTGGGGCGTGGGGGGATGAAGAACCGATGGAGCAGGCTCAATGAGCTGCCACCTGCCACTGGAAGATGTTGGGGTAATTGGCCGGAATATGTGCCCGGGCAGAGCACTCTGTGGGCATGGCGGCCCTGACCCAAAGAAGGCCTCAAGCTCGCACTAAGTCACAGTGGTGGCACGCAAAAAGGGAAGCCTGCCGGAGGAAAATGTGTGGCAGAGGAAGGAGCATGCCTGCCGAGTTCTGTGGAAAACAGAAATCTGTTAGTACCCAACCTGTACGTGTTATTTCCACTGAAAATAGTATAGTAGTAGCTACATGCGTAATCTTTTTTGGAAAGGATTTCCTAGGATTAGAGCAGCAGGAATGCTGTTCAACATTTGCCATCTTTGAGGGGGGAAGCTTGAAGCTAAGCTGCTGTAAGAAGTGTTCCCACAGCAGAACTCAAAATAGGTATGCTTAAAGTCAGAAAATAGAATGCACTTACATTTTGAAGCTTGGCCTTGTTCGTCGTTTAAGTCTCTCTTCCCAATATTTTACGTTTGGAAGCTGGATTGAAGAAACTCTCCCGGCGTCTCTCTCACCGAACTGCATTGTGTTTTCGTCTGAATTCGCCTTCGCTCATACTAGTTGTTGTATTCTCCTGGGAGCGAATCGATCGACCAATGGTACATACAACATCATGGCAAGAAGTGTTCTTAGGGTATTGCATATTGGGGGTCCAGCCCAAAGCAGTTGTGCAGTTGTGTTTTCGTGAAACCTTTAAACCTGCTAAAAACTCTAGATCTTTTCAGGGCTCGTGCAGCTGTGCCAAAAGCGAGCAACTGGTGTCGTGTCCCAGGGAGTCACAGTGCTGGCAAAGCTTTGTCACAGCGGGACTAGAGCGGTAGTGAAATTTGGCAGTCAGAGAGAGAGAGAAAGACAAAACAATGTAACAAGCAGTTGATTGATTGCGAAGGACACTGCTTAGTATACTAGTACGGTTTAATATACTAGCACTGCTTAATATACTAGCAGTGCTTAAAATACTAGCGTTTCAATTTGCTTGTTTCCAGTCATTTACTTTCGATTAGCTGTCATATTTTACAGAAAGAATGTGTGAAATCTGTTGCTGCTGCTGCCTCTAACCTGCCACACAATTCGCGCCGCGACTGTGTGCCGACCGAGTCAGCCTGCCACAGTCAAAGAAGAGGCGTGCGTCAGATTGCCCCCAAACTGTTCATTGTACCAGCACTGTGCCCGACTGACTCTGCTTTCTGGCTTTCGATTCGGCTGGCAGTCATCGGGTAGCGGCGTCGTCCTCGTGGCCAGGCCAACTCGAAGCGGCCCTCGTGCGTGCAGCATCAGGCGGCGCCGCCTTTAGTTCACTTTTTTCTCGCCTTGTGGCAGGTCGCTGTCGCTCGCCGAATCGAAAGATACGCGCACCAGTCACACACGGAGCCAGGCGCCGTAGCGACGTGAAATTTCAGTTAAAGATTTGAAAGTGCCAACGCCTCAGTGGAATCCATAGAATCCCCAGGTCCAAAGATCGTTGCGGCAGGAGGTGAGTGATTTGTTGAGCTTGTTGTGCCACTTGCCACTGCTTGTAATTGCAACCTAACCTTATCGTATTTGCTGACACTTCACTTGTAATCTCTGCCCAATTTATTATTTATGGGCAAGTGTCAAGTGTCCCAGGTCTTTCCTCTATTTGTGGCCAACAAAACACTTTGCATAGTCACCGTCCCGTCCGCACCATTTGCGCTCTTGAAAGCCATTAACATGAATCTTTCATTTCATTCCCCATATAGCATGTACCCACTATGTATTTGCCTTAGTCCTGCCGGCCACTTATGATTGTAGCGAGGCTTCGTCTTCAGAGTAGAGATGATTTCCACTCCCACACACATATGACATTTTTATGGGGCCCTTGAGTGTGTTTTGGCCTCGTCCTTTTGGCCACAAATGCTTTGCTTTGCTTTGTTTCAGTCTTTCAGTGGCACAGCCAGGACGATGACTTTCTGCCAGCACTAATCAAATAAAATTGTTTTAATTTATCCCAGCACACGCTTGGTTTGGGTCATTAACTGGATTGGGAGAGACAGATGCAGTCCCCCAAGCCTCTCCAGCTTTAATCCTGATCAGGATTCATTAGTTTATTGTTGCCAACGATGCCAGTTGACAGTTTTTGTTTTCAGCCTCCAGCTTCCGTTTTTCGTTTTCCGTTTTCATTGCCAGTGCCATTTCCATTTTCCATCACGTGAGAAGACAATGTGCATTTTCTCTCTAATCCCTCGCTCCACGAGGCGTATACTTAATATTTATTCCCAGTCCTGATAGAAATTTCGGCAGAGTGGCAAACGTTTCTGGTAATCAGCCGTGTGTGCTACGCTGCAATTTCCTGCCACCTGACAATGCTTTTCAACTGCCACCCCCATGCCTCTTCGGGGCATGCGACTGATTGGCTTCAATGCCTGATGCCAGGGAGCTGCATAATGCCGATCCAATCATCCATTGCAACCATCTAAACGTTCTCAGGGCTACAGCAGAGTGCACCGAGGGGGCGCTGCAATATCATGAAATATGCATGGCAGGTGCTGAGTGATTCTCGGGCGCCACCAAGTCCGCCAGCCGAGACTGACGGAGGAGCACATCCATAATTCAGGCAGCAACTGCAAATGTGCAATGAGCAGCAATCGCAGTGCGTAACAGCTGCAGTGGGCCATTAAAAAAAAGAGTCTACCAGTGGGTGCTTTTGTGCAAGTTCTCACCCCTTCCACAGCAGCCGAGGAGGACAAGACATTCAAATGTAAAATGATAATTACACTGTTGCCGCGCCAGCAATCGACATTAAGATGTCTGGGCATTACAATTGTCTGTGACTCGTGGGGGTGCTGGGAGCACTCCCCAGCGTAGCCCCTAAATACATGCAACAGTTAACAGTCCGATGTACCATTTAATTGGCTTAGCTGGAGCTCCGGGCTTAGGGCTCCCAGCTGTATGCCCCTCCATTTTACAACGATGACAACCCTGTGAGGAGCATCAACCTCCCAATGGCTGGATCGAAAGGGGCCCGGGGTTTGTCGCTAAAACATCGTAAAACGCTGCGCATCAAATTATCGTTAGATTTATTGCCCGCCAGCGTGGCAGTTGCTCCCAATTCGGAGGGCTTTTCGTTTTTACAATTTTATGAGAGCCACCGACAGAAAAAAGAACAACACAAAAAACAGCAAAAAAAAACAAAACAAAACAAAGTATGAGCCCGAATGACAGAAAGATTGCATAGCTTTCGATTTATGGTTGAGGCGGCAGTTAAAAATGTTTGCATGTGTTTCAGGGTAGAAAAAGGCAACAGCCATCGGCCACCAGCCTCCAGTCTCATCCTCGATATCCCAGCTCACTGACTATTTGCTCTTGGCTCTCGCTTCTATTCTCTAAACATTAAAGTTTGGGTTTTAGTAGATTTGTTGAGTGCCCCTTTAAGTGGCTTGCAGCTTGCACAGGGGGCGGACAAGCTTCTGCTGTCTGCGTGGCAAGACTGATACTTAGCCGAAAAATTGACCAATTCTTTTTGGGCTATTAAATTCTTATTCGTACCCAGTGCTTTTGCTCAGCAAATCAGGAATGAAATCAACTGATAGCAATCTGATATGTTCCCATTGAAGTTATTGAAAATATAAGCGTAGCTCCCAGGAGCATTGCTTGGGCTCATACGTACCCTGGAAAAGTGAAAAGGCTGAGAAATTAATTCCCAAAAATGTCGATGAGCAGAGTGTGCTGTTGTTTCTTCATATTCTTTGCTCTCACTTGGCTGATAGCTGTCCTCACTTAACCCTACCGGATGAGGGAGTGTTGAATGAATGTTACTTCATATAGAACCAATGGTTAGTGAGGCTAAGGTGGTGTCAAGGTAGTACAAGATTCAAGGGGATGGCATCTTCAGCTTTTTTTTGTTGGCAAGCAGTTTGACAAGCAGTGTGGAAAGCAGTTTGTCAAGCAGTTTGGCTGCTCTTCAATTATAATTTTGGGCATATTTTTGGACAAACTTCCGCGTTCTTTTTCACCATCGAAAGCAAACTTATTCTGCGACTCTCAATCGAATTGCTTTTCTTCTGGGCTTGCTTCATACATATTGGATGATGTAACAAAAATTAAAGTCATATCATTCTCGCAGCCCGAAAGTATACCTGACGGCTTTCACTTGATTTAGTTGTAATTCATTCGTGGATGTCTGAACTCAAATTAACACGGGCTAAGGGTAACTTCAAGAGCCAACACTAAGGCATTGGCAATTTGGAATATATGTACGAGAACAGCTAGAAGCAAATATTTCACCAGTGTATAATACAAATTTCTAATTTATTGAACTATAAAAATACTGAAAGAAATTCGCATGATTTTTCTGTGTGTAAACTGAACACTGTAAAGACTTCTGAGATTCCCAAGCACTTCTGGGAAACCATAGCCCGACAATTTATTTTTCCGGAATTCCTGATTCTGTAAACTGATTTCTCTTTTGAGTTAAAATCTCAAGCGATTTCTGAGTTACTGGTGCAGTTTATATTTTATTTTGTGGCGCTCTCAATCCTATTAAAATTTAAGAATTTCCCATAATTTTATTCTCAAGCATCTCTATTAAAGTTCAGTTGATTTAAATGTAAGTCATTCGTGGCTTGTTTCCACAGAAAATTGCGAAAGTTGCTTGCGTATGAAAATTCCCAGAAACAATGCGTCTCATCCACATACTTGATTTTTGTCATTGCTTCCACGAGCACGAGTAGGAGTGTAGGTACGAATGGCTGGATGTACTTTATGCCACTAGCTGCCTCGCAAAGGCAGCCAACATGCTTACCTGCGAATTATGCCATAAGCTCTTGGCGGGTGCGGCTGGGGATGTGAAGCAGCAACAGGCAGCACACAACCAGGCCGCTGCCAGGCAACCTGGCCCATCCTTGCCGCTCGTTCTTGAGCCCATCAAACACGAACGGACAGCGTTGAGTTTTATAAAATTCATTAAGTATTTTAAATATGCATGAACATAATTTGGTTGTGAAACTCCGGCAAGGACGCGCTGTGGCAGTCGCTCACTTGCCCTGCTAATTGAAAGAGAATTCCCATTCTCAGGGCCCGGGGCCCAGGGCCATCCACTGCTTCCTATTCCTATCTATTAGTTCTCAATCTCTTCATGCTGAACTTTGCACCACATTCTATAATTTGGTCAAACAAATTTGTGCCAACTTTTGGCGCTTTAGGACCGGAACAGAACCCAAAGGGAAAACACATATTTCATAGGTTGGATCAGACGAAGGTCCATGTAAGAGAAAGGCTTGAGGATTGGGGCTACTCTCCCTCTCCCTGCGTCTGTACTGCTGCTTGTTGCTGGACAAAGTTTCACCTCTTTGCTTTCTTTTACATTTCCACACTTTTCCCACGCGCACTGTTGTTGCCACTTGTTGAAATTCGTTAATTTATGATGATTGCGTAAAGCAAACTTCGCACTGGCGTGGCAAAGTTTTCTTCGGTGTTGGAAGTTTCCCTCACATCTTCGATGCACTGCAAACAAATCAAAACCAATACGAGTAATATCGATATACGCCAGCAGTTGCTGCATGGGAAAGTGTCTCATTTAAGTGTTTTTCAAAAATTGAAATTATAAAAATACACTACATAAATGCACCAGAAAAAGAACAGGGTTTAAGATTAAATTAATTAAATGAAAAATAACAAAAATACTATACCCATGGATTTGCAGTCTTTGCTCTATCGGAAACTACTCTAAGTCCCTGGAATATACTAAAGAAACTTTAAATAAAAAAATATGGGAATTTTATAGCAACATTTTTATGGGCTCAGCATACAAAAAACATTCAAATGGAAGCGTATTCCCCATGGCGGATTGTCAAAAACAAAACGCTTTCCACTAACCTCTTTTAACCCACCTTTGCCCCAGCTGCGCTGTGACTCATGGTGACTCCTCTGATTGACCCGACTTGACCCGACTCTAGACTTTACTTGGCAGCCATTTGAGGAGCGCTTGTAAAAAATAAAAGTAAATTTCTATGCACCGAAATTTAACAGTGTAGACAGGATGGGTGAACGCTGAATGTGTGCTGTGTCAAGGACTCTGCGAAAAGTGTTTACATTTTCACAGTTTTCAATTTATTGCGAATCGACACGTTTTGGTCTGGCAAATTGGTCGTGTGCCCTTCCCCCTCCCCCCTCAATCATGCGGCGAAAGTTTGCTCTAATGATGGATTCATTGGTGGGTCCATTCAAGACGGATTCCACTGTACTGTTTGTGTCTACCAGCCTGGCTTTATTTATTTCGCTTAGGTCGCTTTTAGGTCTGTTCATTGCCGGTGGCAAGCAGCGGTTGCCGCTCTATAAACACTCGCAACAACAGTAATGGGATGCCACATAGCCAGAGAGTAGAGATGGCTGGAAGGGGAGGCGTGGGGTAAGTCATGCATTTAGAGGCATCTGTGCAGAAACATGCAGATAATGCAAAACAAAACATTGTAAACGGCAGCAGAAAGAAGACAGTGGGGGGTTCCGTGTGTGTGTGGATTGTGGGGTTGGAAAAGTGCTGCCACAGCTTCGTGGACAATGAGGGGTAGTGTGGCTCAGTGGTGGCGCCGCAGCAGCTTCTAGACAGCTTTGTTAGCACTTGAGACGCACAACAAACGTTGCAGTTGAGAGGAGAAGGACAACTGGCAATGGCGGCATTCAAAGACCAAATGTGAGATCCAACAGGGAACAGAAGAGCAGAAGCTGGGCAAAAAAATTATTGAAAGCAGGAAGGAATATCTTTTTGTACTCATTCGACTGCAGATTAGGAATGAACGAGGACGGGAGTCCGTTAATGCTCGGGTCTAAAGTAAAAACGTAATTAAAATATTGCATTTGAAGGCGAAAAATGCGCCCAACATTTCTTTAAATATTTACATCGATAACTTGGTAAATGTTACCACAAATTTCTACGAAGATTCTTACAACTGACAAAAATAAATTAATAAATTTTTCAAGACTTTCAAACTACTAGAATTGCCGTTGATTTATAGGTAGGGTGATATTCAGAAATCAAACAGTCTTGCATTAATTACTTTTCACCTTTTCATTTTGGCTGCTTCCATTCCCAGGCTTATAATAAAATTAAAAAAAAAGTTGTTTATAGCTTTGGTTAGCATAAATGATGAGCAGAATATCATTGCAGAATAATACATTAAAATATATGCTAGTTTATGCAAATGAAAAGAACTTTAGATCATGTTCACGCGGCTGCATTTAGTTGAAAATAAATACAAACAAATACAACACGCGAAGGAGCGTGTGAGTCGCTTCTGGGGACGCGACTTTACTTTTATACACGTAGTCAGTCACTCGGCTATTGATGCTGATCAAGAATATATATAGTTTATGGGGTCGGAAACGTTTCCCTCTCTGCGTTCCACATATCCACTTCTACCACAAATACAATGTACCCTTTAACTCTTTTTGAGTACCAGTATAATAAATTGCAAATGTTTTAATTTATTTTAAATAAATAAAATAATAACTTAAATAATATATATACTAATTAAAGGCATTGTAATCGAGCCCCATTGTGTGCACAGACTTTAGCTGCGATACTCCCCACCCTCAAGCCACTGCCCTGACCATCACCAGAGCACTGTCTGCCACAGAAATGTGTCAACAAAAGAACATGATGCTCAGTCGGAATTCTTTTTCAACGACGTTGTCCACGGAAAATTTGGGATTTTTTTTGGGAAAGCAGACGCAGGGGCAGCAACAGTGGGCTATGGTATGACATGACAGGTGTGTCCATGACCTCATACTTACAAAAAGAATATACGTATACGTATACCTGAATATGTATGTACAATTATTGCCAATTAAACATTTGCGTGCCCTGATTTATGCTGTAATTAACTAGAGGCATAAAGCAATAAAAGCTTAACAGGCCAAGCGGAAATATTCACCTTCTCTACAGCGAATACTGTGTATCCTGTAAGCACTTTATTCAGGCTTAATTATAGGTGCAAAAAGAGAGATAAACCTATGCATGTATATGCGATATAGGCATCTCACAAAATCTGACCTAACTGAAGCTTACGTTTGTGGCTGTCCAGTGTTCGGTCTGAGCAAATCAGACACATTACTCGAGTGGCTTTTACTTTGTTTCGCTTGTGTTTTCTGTCTCTTTATTCTTATTTTCTGTCTTTAAATGGTCGTTAGAGTGCAAGCTAGGGTGTCATTAGCTTCTACTCCTCACCAGCAAACAGATACATATAGAAAAGAACCCGTCAATGCATTTCGAATCCATGACTTTTAACTGCTGCTATCCTGGTAACTGTTGAGTGATACTCTTTGTGTGATCCTCGAGTAGACTTCGAGTGGATTCAACTGGAGGCCCACTTCTAAGCGGATGCTCCACTTTTTATTTTCCATTCGAAGCGTTAGCTGGCCAATAGAGTTCTGGACTGGGGGATAGTAGTTCCAGATTTTTCTTTTTCGAGTAAATAATTTCAATATGTATTACGAGAATATAAAACTATTGCCTTTTATCCCTGTAATTACTTTTATTTGCATCCTAGAATTATATCAGGGGTGCCACAGAAATCACTAGTGAAATTGAAAACCGCGCAGAGGATTTCCGCTTAAAAATTTCCGCCGTGCCACAGAATTCCGAGCGATTTCATTTTTCTTAGCATTGCCACAAACCAAATTCGAACTAAGGCTAGGGTTGACACTTTTCAAAATTCATTTCGAATGGGGCTAATTTTGCAGTTTTATTGATTTTATCACATCAAAACAATTAGTTTTTCTATTTTTCTTTTTTAATATAAAATAGCTGATATTTCAAAGCTGTACTTATATAATTTCAAAGCAAAAAAACACCCTATATCGTGCGAGTCAAACCAAACACTGTACTCGGCAACTCTAGCAGTTGTCTGGCAAGTCTCCGGGCATGGCAGCAAACAGCTGTTCAAAAAAAAAAACAGACATCTCCATTTTACTGTATGGTTAATTAAAATCCTTTTACCGAGACTGTTGGCCATCGAAGATCTACGCAGGCAACATATTATAACACAAACCTTGCAGCGCAGGCTTCTCAGATGCGCATCGGACTCGTTTTCGCCTTCAGATGATACGCATGTGGTTTTGTGATTGTCTTCTCAAACTACTGCTAATTTAGTTTATTAGAATTACCAGTTTTTGGTATAATGATCGCTATGCTTCTATTTGTGCTGCCATGGGTCTGCACATAGCCGAACAGGGATTTTTGACATAAATGAAATGGCAATAATGTGTACTTTGTTAGTTATATTTTGGCTTTTTGAAGCGATGCCACCTGGTAGAACTACAAATGAATACAAATGTTTTCACATTTTGCACGAAAAGTATGCACACGTTTGACGTAAAGGAAGTTTTACTGCAATGAGCTATTTTTTGTAATGCTTAATAAAAGAAAAACAGAATGCTTTCAGTATAATTAATATAAAATATATTACTCCGAATTCGACTTAAAAAATGTGGCATTACTGTATTAACTTCGAAAGTCCGAATCGCCCTAAGTGCTCTGCAGCCGATTGACAGCGGAATCGTTAAGTGAAAATTCAGTCAGCGGATTGAGTAGTGATTTACTAAAATGCTTATTTTATTAGCTTAACATGTATAATGTTCAATTATTTGGGTGAGGGTTAATCACCAATTGAATAACCATTATGGGAAAGCAAGATTCCAATCGTTTTAGGTGTGTTTTATGGGTGTATTTGATCAAATCGCTGGATAAATTGTGAGTGATTTTGATTCCGCTGAAGGTGAGGTGATTTTCCAGCGGAAGGGATTTCTGTGGCACCCCTGATTATCTGCAATCTTTGTGACGGGTTTCCCAGTCTGATATTTCGTCATAGTAGAACAAATGCAGAAATCGTGTGGAGCAGAGTTTTGGCCAGATGGACGGGGCACAACATGAGCAAAACTAGCAGAAACATATGTACGTATTCGAAATAGCTTTAATTTAATGTAATGAAAAATCAATCAGACTAAGCGGGAAGCGGTTTGCCCAGCTGCTCGATGAGTGGGCGAAGTGACTTGCAGCCGGCAATGTCGATTCTCTTCATGGCTCCCTGCAGGACTGCAGCTTCGGCCTCCTCCTCGAGCGCGTACTTCATGGCCCTCAGCTCGCTCTCCAGGCACAGCTTCAGTTCCTCAAGGCCAAACGAGCGAAAGTTGATCGAAGTGGTGCTGTCCGCTATACGCTGGAGGTAATTCTGCTGCTCCTCGAGGTGCTTCGACTCCAGGTTGAAGATGTACACAACCAACACGGTTTGAGCCAACAACGGCTCGTCCAGGGATTCCTCGCGTTGCAGGATCATTTCGTTGTAGATGGGGACTATGTCTAGGTCATCCGCTTTCAGGTCGTCAATGACATGCAAGTTCATGCCGCAGCCCGACAGTTGATTCATGAAGCTGCGCAACTTGCGGAACTCCACGACGGTGTCCTTCGCCGAGCCCCCCGCGTTCCAGGACAAAGTTCGTACGTTCTCGGGCCATGGGAAGGTTTTGATCAGAGCCGCTGCTGTCATTGTCTTGCCGACGCCAGGTGGGCCGAGCAATGCCACCGAACGGAACTTGCGATCGCGGCTTAGCTCCTGCTCCAGCTGGGCGAGCGCCTTCTCCTGCCCGACCACCTGGTTGCCAATCAGATTGATGATCTTCTTCATGTAAATGGGCTGAAGACAAAAGGAGCAGCGGGATGCCTTCTCCTCGGCCGTTGCCACCGCAGCTGCGGCGGCCGAATCAGAGTCGCGCCAGGACCTGTCACCCTCGGCGCGTCCTGCCAGCTGGCGGATGATTTTGCCAGGTTCTCCCACTGCTGGTGGACCGTCCACCTTCCCGCCGACGAGGCTGTACATCAGCCCGAACACTGCCAGCGTGGCTACGAACATACCAATGGCGTTCAGCCAATAGCTGAGGTTGGAGCTAGCCTCTATCTCTGACTGGGAATCTAAACTGTCCTCCACGATCTCCCGGATGTGCTCGCAGTAGTTCTCGCGCTCACGTTCGCGGCGCTCGCGGCGTTCGCGGCCCTCGCCGTGGTGTTGAGGTCGTCGTTCAGGCATTTTATCAATCGAAAAATTTTACTTGTATTACGTTTTGTTTTATTTGGAACTGATGACTGGTTTGGCTTTGTGGAATAATTGTTGTGGGGTCCGAATGAGAGCAGGTCGTTGCCTACATTAATATCCAAAGCCTGCTTGTAAACTTCAAAAACGAACTCGTAGACCACATTCCCCCCATTTAGGCGTAGTAGCAGGCGAGGAATATATATATTTAGGATTAAGCACAATCTCACACGGATCCAAACTAAACTAAAGAGCAGGAGTACAGCGAGCCGAATCGCCTGGAATTGTATGGCTATTATCAGATGGCAACTGTGGGGCCTTGCCGCATGCCCTGTTCCCCCTTGGACGATCTGGAGGCATATAAGAAGTGGTGTGCCTGGAAGAGCTTTGGCTGCCTGTCCGTTGCAGCTGCCCAGCGGACGTTCACGGATCTACTACTGAAACTAAAGAGTAGCCATGGCCACTTGAAGGATGAACAAGGAATGGCCCTCATGCACTGGGCCGCCGATCGCAATGCGGTCGACATCATTGAGTTTCTGATGATGGCTGGTGCCTGTGTGAGTGAACTGGATAGCGAGCAGCAGACACCCATGCATCATGCGGCCATCAACGGGCACCTGGAGGTAGTGCGCGCTCTGCGGCAGTACAATCCTTGATTGGATCTGCTCGATGATGACGGGAACTCCTGCTTCGACGTGACCGACAACGAGTCCATATTGGCCCTCTGCAAGCCGAGCAGGAGCTCCGTGATAAGCAGCCTTATGGGCCAATATTCTTTTGACATTTTACACTCCACAGACACACAGAAAAATGTCCCAAATTCCACAGTGTAATATAATATATAAATAGTATAAATAGTGAGTGGAGCAGCCTAATGTAAATCATCTTCGTTGTTTATTATTTGCACTGCTTACTGTAAATTGTCTCCGCATATGCTTACGCACGGCAGCTGCCGTTATTTCGTCTATTCCACCTATTCCGTCTGCTTCGTTCCTGCACTTCTCTCGCGCTCTCTCGAGCTCGGCTTAGCAGTAGCGCCGAGCCCGAGCTGCTCTCACGCTCTCCTACTTCACACTCTCCTCTCGTGCTCTCTTCGAAGACCCTCTGCAGAGGGCAGGCACGGGTAATTTACATGCCAACAAATTTACATACATATGCACATACGCGCACTGTCGCTATTTGCTACCAATAAATTGTACGCATATTAAATCCAACCCTCTCGACCTTTTGTTAATTAATTTCAACAATTCTTTCTTTTATGTTGGTTTATTGTTGTGAACAATTTAAAGTTACCTGCTCTCTTTAACTGCCATTGCCATCATCCTCTCTTCACCCACACGAACCATCGCGATGCATCGCTTTGATTGAGTCACTGTTTTGCTATGATCTCTCTTTCGCTCTCTTAAATCTTAAAGCTGTCGAAGAATACAAAATATATAAATTAAAGTGCATTGGTATACCCTGTTAGTGCATTTCCAGTAACATCTGCAACATTTTATCAGCTTTATCTTTGATTTTAGTTCGTTGTGGTTTGCTGCTGCCAGCACAGCGTCCACGTCACTCCAGGCAGTAGGTGGTCATGACAGCTGGGCTGGGAAAGCTGCCACCCACTGCTAATGCTGTTTTTTGTGAGGCAGCAAAGTTGAACAATTCATTTGGCCTGCTAATTGTTGTCGAGACTCCAAGCAGGGCACTAGAGCGGCGCTCATTACTTAAGTTTTTTCGACAAGAACTTTTCTGAACGTTGGCGGCAGGGCACATTAATTTACGATTTATAGTACATAAATTGAGAGAGCTAAGAATGTTCCAAAATACTTACTTTATTGTGTGAAAAATGTGCAATTATTTACTGCATTTGTTTTAGTTTGCATAATGTAAATACTATGTAGTATGCAATCGTTTACTTTTGTTTACTCAGTAAACTTTTGTGGGAAGCAGTCCAGGGTTGACCGATGCTGAAATGTCTTACAGTGAGGGGGAAACTACTGTTAACTCATTGCAGTTCCCCACTTTGTTCTTCACCTGGTGAAATCTGCATATTTGTGCAATCAAATCGATGATTATTTACAAGTAACTTTGAGTGCAGTCCATTTAACACTTTGCCACCAAAAGGTTTGCCCTGTGGCTGTGGCTGTATTCTGCCTCGCTTCTTTCTCACTTTAATTAATGCGTTTCATGTTCATTACACAATTACGCATATTGCGTAATTTATTTGATGCTAATTTTATTCATCATTAGGAAGCTCTTTAATATTCATTTTGGCCTGGAATATTCTGGCAGTAGCTGACCCATGCTAAATGCAGTCATCTGTGGCCAAGTTTCTGTGGCAGAGCCGAGAATTGAGCTGAAACTGCAGCAGCAGCAGCAGCTCAGTGCAGGGTCAGGGCATTCATTGGTGGATCTATCTAATTAAATTTCTGTTCGCATGCTGGCATTATCCCCATTTGCTGTCGTTATTAACCCACCCACAAGCGGCCCCTCCCAGGATCTTTACTGTCCAGTTATCATAAGTTGCCATGGACATGTGGCTTACATGACGTACACACAGATGAATGTAAATGTCATTTGAAATTTCGGCGCACAGGACATATCCGAAACAAAACGAATTTTGGTCAACAACAGAGCCAGCAAAGGGTACAGCAGGGAGGAATGTACAGACATAAATATGTACATGCGAGTAGCAAGGAACACACAGCACACAGAAACAACAGCAACCAACAGCAACAACAGCCATGTTTATCTGTGGGTGGGCGAGAGTTTCGAAAGTTAATTAAAACACAATGCGGCATTTTCGATCTGCTGCTGAGTGGTGGCAAAATGCTAATCCCCCTCTAAGTAGGAGTAATGGGTGCTTTGCCAGCAGGAGTTAAAGGGGAGTCCCAGTCCCCCCACAGCTCGGACTGGAAGGGCCCCGCTGTGAGTGCTGCCCAAATCTAAATTGGACCACAGACGACAAACTCTGCTCAGCGCCAGAAAAGAAGAAACAACTGTGGGCTACTTAGAATCCATTGCTAGAATCGAGGAGCTCTGCCGATCGCTTTTATTCATTATGTGTTGAATTAATGTAAATAAATACGAGCCTTGAATTTTGGTGCATCGGTGGACAGACTGCCATTGCTGCTCGACTGTTTACTTGAAGTATTTCCGTGTATGTAGTTAAAAATATTAATTCCACACGTCCGTTCGTTGGGTGCCAACAATCCACTGAACATCCAGTGTTTCCAAGTTCACTGCAGTGTTCGAATTAAAGGATGTAGTTACGCATACCTCAAATATTAATTAATAATAATAAATAAATAAATAATAAAAACATAATAATAAAAAAATCAAAATAAATGAGACTTCTGGCTACCGCATACAGCATACCCCTACTCTGTTGTCCTGTGTCCAACACCAGGTTCAACCAAAAACACTAATTGCCAGTTCCTCAACCACTGATAGAATATTCTAACTACCCTGCAGTACGGGTAAGCGATGTGTAAGCAACCACACATCGATGGCAACGTCATGCAGCTCGATGACATAAGCGATGACCTGCCATACGATGTGCTGTTTACTTTAACACGGGGATGTCCTAGGAGCATAATCGATGACATAGTAAGCGAGAATTAGCCGAAAGTAAGGCCTTAATAAGCGATGAATTTCCCTTAAGAAGTAAGGCCTTAATAAGCGATGAATTTCCCTTGAAAAGTAAGGCCTTAATAAGCGATAAATTTCCCTTAAAAAGTAAGGCCCTAATAAGTGATGTATTTAAGTAAAAAAATTTGATATTTTAAGGAAAAAGGCATGGGTAAATTATGTTTAAAAATGTTTAATTTCTTTTATTGTTTTCTCATACAAATTTATACAAATGCACATTTTTGTGCTGTGTTCTTTTTTCCAGAGAACCTTTTTAGTTTTGTTGATTTGCTCATTTTTGTAAGACCGTCGTGCTCATTCCGGCACTTCAACTGAATCGCCTTTAAAATAAGATGGTTAATTAAAATATTTTTCAATTTGTTAACAATGCTCTCAGTAGATCAGCAGGGCATTTGCACCAAAAAAAAAAACACCCGCCAAGATATGTACCTGTTCGACTCAAGACTCGCAAGAACCACTCAAGAACCACTCGGGTGGTTTTTTTCTGTTTTCGTTGTTGGAAATGAAAAATTTCGTCCAAAACGCATTTAATTTCGCAATATCACATTGCGTCTCACTTTTCACCGCACAATTCTAACAACGTTGTCGACGCCGACGGCAAAACCGAATTCTGTTACGGCACAGAGAAAAACAAAGAAAAAAAGAGTTTGGTTTGACCGACCCGTCGATCGCGACGTCGACTTCTTATTCTGCTCGTCTGCAGCAGCGGCAGAGAAAGAATCCTGAATGACGCGTAGTTGACATTTGTCATCGCTCACTTCTGGTACTGCAGGGTATCTACATATGTATATATATATATTGTGCATATATATATATTCCAGTCCAATGCAGAACTCTTACTGCAAGTTTAATCGAACTCTGTTGAATGCACACGATCCTGGTCTGGCTCATCTGCCAGAGCGGAGGAACGACTAAGTAACACACCTACTCGCACTCGCACTCGCACTCATACTTATAGATAAGCTCAATTTGTCCGCCCTAGTAAAATTTCTAATGTACGCGAGTGGAGATCCGCCCCATTCCCATTAGTTTTTGGGAAATTCTCAGCGCATTTAACTGCAGTTGGTGGCCAGCAGCAAC
The DNA here is from genome assembly GCA_018150905.1 of Drosophila ambigua. Lineage (NCBI taxonomy): Eukaryota > Metazoa > Arthropoda > Insecta > Diptera > Drosophilidae > Drosophila > Drosophila ambigua. The sequence continues at coordinate 404,873 of JAECWS010000151.1, read as the reverse complement.
GAGGAGCGCTAGACAAGTTCCCAAAAGCGAGGAACAGAAACTTTCACAAAAGTTGCAAATGAGCAAAACGTGCCATGGAGTCGGCGGAAAAAAGGGGAAGAGGCTGTCGTTGTGCTGGCAAAATGTCACTTAAAAAGTTTTTTTTGTAATTTTTTTTGGCCAGGAAAAACATTTTTGTTTTTTGTTTGGCTTGTCCTCTACGTTTTGGGGTCTGCGGAATGCTGAAGAAATTTTAATTGAAACTGACAAGATATGTAGGATAAATGGGGCAGCTTGGGGGAGAGAGAGATGCAGAAGAGAACTGCAGTGACTGGGCGACATTGAGATGTGTAGAAAAACAAAAGTATTGAAAGGACATCAGCGTGAATGTCACTTAAGATGACAGATGCCCGGGACACAGACACACTTGGCAGCTGATAGATGGGCATATGCGATATGTTCACTCATGGGAATCATATATATACATATATATATATCTTGCATCATTGATTGTTTAATGATGTCAAGCATGTCATGCATGATGGAACAATGATGTGTTATGTGCGTGGGAATGGAAATGGCCTGAGTTAATTACAAGACCCTCTAAGGTAAACATGTCATTAAAATGTGAAATAGATGTACAATATTCGTATGTGCAGGTATGAGTTCGTCTCTTAGTCTTGAACGTTACTGGAAATTCGGAAAGCAATTTAAAATCAAGGCACCAAGAAAACCAAACAAATAATGCAGCACAAGGAAAGAATTACTTAAAGGGTTACAGCCATAGACGTGAGTTGCTTTTTAGCATGAAATATTTATAGGATAATAAATTATATATAGGAAATATTGAGTGAATATAGGATTTTAAAATAAACAAATAATTGCTTATTTTGTTACTTATTTAAATATGTGTATAAAGCTATGAAGATGCATCAGAAATGCAAAAGTATGATGCAATGTGAGAAAAGGCTAGCAACGGGAAAAATATACATCAAAAATAAATAGAAAATATAAATATTATGGATAAATATATATGAATCTAAATAAATACTATGCATAGCTTGCCAACTCCCGTGGATGTATGTAAATTGTCAGTTAAAATAAGTTTAAAAGAACTCATCGTTATGTCCAGATCCACGAGGCTTTCCAAAAATGCATAAAGTTGTAGAAGTTTTTATGAGGATTTAAGATTCAGTCTTTCCCCTAGCGGCTAAGCTTGGTCCTTGTGAATCTTATTTGTCCTAATTCGATTGGCCTAATGGCCAAAGGTAATGCGAGTGCACCTGCTTCAGCTGCTTCCGGCTGCGCTTGCTATCCACAGTTTTGTGCGGTGTTTCCGGTCCACGCTTGACTTCCGCTATGAGTTTTCTCTTTAATTTTGAATGGGTGGGGCGGAAGACACTGTGCCTTACGACTCTCTCCGGGCCTGCCTAGCCTGACCTTGTCCGGGACAGAGAGTTGGCAAGCGGAGGGTCCTGGCAACATTGTCGAGGCATCGGCCCTTGACAGTTAGTCAGTGTCAAGCTCTGGGATTTTTTTTGCCTTCGTTTTGTCTTCTGCTTGTTTTTTCTGTGCCTCTGCCAGTTTTCATGCTCGAAGATCTTTTGATTTATGCGGCTTTTGCATATGTCGCTTTCACATGGAGGACACGGTCACGTCGGAAGTTCTGTCGGGACATACAACGACAGGCAGCCAGAGCATGGAGCAAAATAAGCAAAAGGAAAAAGGAGGCTGGCAGCGAGATAGGCCAGAGAGTCGGACAGAACCGAACCGAACAGAACTGGGATGGCTGGCAGCTTGGGCCCCCTCCGCCCATTGGCGTTTCCTGCTTTAAGCTCTTATTTATGCTATCGCTTCAGTTCTACGTCAACAAATTATCAACGAGCAGCGTAGAGGTAGAGCGAACGGAAGACTCAACTCTGGATGTCTATTAGACAGCTCTCTTGGCTCTGGTATCGTAAACAACAAATCCATTGCTCGCATAATAAACACACTGCAGGACGCTCTATCGCAGGGAAAATAATACCCTTTCCCTTTTAGTTTTCTTTTCACATCTCGAGAGGCACATCATGGAGGGAATTTCACGGGCACGGATTTTGAATGGAAATTCACGGGCACGCTTTTCGGAGGGGACAGCGACAGAGGAGAGAACTGCTGCCGCATAATTTTCTGGGCGAATTTTCGCACTGGCGAAACTTAGCCCGATTATGTTTTCTTTTTATGGCCTGACGTACGTCGGCCCCCAAAAGCACAAAACAACAACAGCAGCAACAGCAACAGAAACAAGGACACCGAATGGCAATTGGTAGTGACGTCAAAGTGCTGTTCAAACTCTTTATGCGTGTGTGTGTGTGGCACAGTCTTCCAGGAATCGTCAGAGTTTGACAGGAAATCTGCTGCTAACAAGCAACAGCAAACAAGGGACGACCGACATATTTATAAGCCATTAAGGCCGCTCTGCGGGACCTGCCAGCGAATCGCAAAGGATACACGGCTCATTAAAAGTTGTATCGGTGTCCAATTGAAATCAAATTCGACAAACTAAAGAGATGAATATTCAGGGGACTGGCCTACAGCCAAAGGTTTCTACAGCCTTGGAGGCAGGGTATTCAATGGCTTCGATGGCTGAAAATCAAGCTGAGAAATGGTTAAAGTAAAATTTAAAAGAGAAAAATCAAGCTGACGTGAAGGGAGGCAGAACTCAGACCCATGGGGCGGAAGCAGAGGCCATTCCCTGTTGTCGTTAAGCCTGATAAATGCCATGGTGACTGTAGGACTTCTGGGCTCTTGCCCTGAGCAGTTTGAACAGCGCTGACACCAACTGCACTTGCACCTGCACTTGCAGTTTTGAGGAGCACTCGAGTTTATTCCGCTTTGCTTAAAGTCGGATTGCAATTGAAGGCGCCTCGGCTCGGCTCGCGTCGCCTGTTGCTGCTTGTGGCACGCTTCTGGCAGTTGCAGATGCCCCCTGGAAACTGTTTGCCGAGCTGATTGGCAAATCAAATGCAAAATGCAAACAATTGTGCTGCGAAAACCAAATATTCCCATAGCTGGTACTCAATATTCGATACTCAATGCGCTGCTGGCAGCCCCCTAGAGAAGAGGCGAAGAGGGAGCCGGCAAGGAGGCAAAGAGGCCCGGGGCAAAGCAAACAACTGATGGAAGCCGGAGACAGACCCAACACCAGGAAGTGAAATAATGAATGTTTAGCTTAAGCGACGACAAACAAGAAAAATGAGTTTCGTGTGGCGGGAAATCCTTCAGAAATCCATCCTTTTTCACACCCAGCAATCAGCCGCCAGACCGGGTAGATGGATGGGTAACGTGATAGACCAAAAGAAAACCCCACCAAAACCATGAAGATGAAGCTCAGACTGCGCTCAAAAATATGAGATGCTAACTTGACTTGACCAACTTTATTTGAAGTGGTTTCCCTGCAACGTGCCCCGACACCAGCAGCAGGCAAAACAAATTGAGATATTATAGGAAGGCAAATGCCACACACAATTGCGCTGTCCATCTGTGCTGTGATGTAAATCTGTCTAAGCTCAGATAAGACAATAAATGCTGGTACTTCCTTTAGCGTTATGTTCAAACTCTTGTCTGGAAAAGTTGAAGAAATTATTAAATTAAACCTGGCAGGCATAAATGCAGTTTTTTATTTAAATATTAGCATCAATATTAGGCCGATGACAAATTAATACAAATAAACTGAATAAGACCTAGCAACCTGTCATCAAAATATACTTTAAAAGGAGTAAAAACCAGTTCAACTTTAGGCGTCTTTTTGGGCTACAAATTTTGTGTTTCTATGCAGGGTTAACGTAGAGAAAGAGGCATCGAATACCCCTATTTTCGCAGGTATACATAGTACACCTTTAGCCTTAAAATATATGTAGAACACGAAAACGTTTACGTTAATGCTTTGGTCAGTGACTGCGGGGTTTAAAGAAAAAAAATTGTATTCCCTTTTCCATTTTGCATTTGGAATTTGTGTCCCTGTGGTCATAATAATAACATACATATGTCTTGTGCTTTACAGGAATAATCTTGCCATTTAGCCTTAAATATTATTTGTGTAGAGGGTATTCTATATTCTATATTTCTATGTTCCATATTCTCCCTTTCGTTGCTCAGCCTCTGCGTTGCTTTGCCTCCAAACTAAACAAGAAACGAGTGTTTCCAAAAATTCACTAAAAGAAGTCAACAAAAACCCCAACAACAACAACAAAAAAACACAAAACAAAAACAAAAACAAGAGTTGTAATTTTTTTTGCACTTTCGCTGTTTTGTTGCTCCACTGCTCCCGGATTTCTTTGGTGATTCTCCTTTTTTCCTCTTTACTGCTGGCCATGTGGAAAAGTTATGAGGCGCCGCGAGACCCAACACACAGAAAATACAGCCAGAAAACACACACCGAAGAAATGAGCTCCAGCCTCAAGGATTTGACGCTCTGATGCCTGCCAAAAAGAGAAAAATGAACAGCGCAGTGGTCTGTCGCCTGTGGGCCGGGCCCTGCATTAAATCTCATTTTCACAATATTCACCAATAAATTTCCCAGCCGCAAGAGAACCGGAACCAAAGAAATACATTTAATACTGGCAGACAGTAAGTCCGATTTAAGTCAGACTCGTATTGAATATTGTTGGTTTCGGTTTTCTGCATGCAGAAATAATGCAAATTAATTGCATTACTTGGTCCAAGCTATCGCTTGAATAAAAGCTTGAATGCCAAAAGTGAGTGCCAAAAGAAATAGAAAATTAATGAATTTTGCTTGCATTTAAAATCCATAAAAGTGCAAAAATTAAACCCAAAAGGTGGAAATTTGGTGGAACAAGAATGAGTTTTCTAATGGGATTTCCATGTTGCGAGGAGAATGCATGAAAATGTGCAACCTTCCCATGATGCTGTATCGAAAATCCATTCTGACCTAAATACTCGTGTGTCGGCCCGTGCATTTGGCTGGCAGGGGGGGCTGTTGTGAATGCCATTAACCGAAACCAAAATTCACACTAATTGCTCGGCCGGATGGTCCAGGCCAAAGGGTGTGATGGGCCATACAAAGAAATATGCAAGGTTTGCAATTTACCCAAACTGACTGAAACAATAGCAGACATAATGGAATCCAAATTGAATCAATTCTACGAATTTCTGGGGGTAAGTCCCATGAAGGGGGCAACCCATACCCTGTTTGGAGCTATCCTGGACGGAGATGAACTTCATTTAAGGGTATTCCCCGCGGCGTTGTTGTGATTTTTTCTGCTCTGGCTCGGTCAGCCTCCTGCTGTCAGTTCGCATTGGCTTCTGATGGTTTTTGATGCTTGAACACGGTTTGGTTTTTGGCTTTAGTTGAACGCTGGCTTGGCTATTGACGGTAATTAAAGCCGCGTCTAGCAGCCATTTATGCCCAATGTAGGGACAAAGGCGGCAATGAGAACTCATTAGTGCGGCGTGCTGCATGGGTGTGGCCACATTAATGAGAGCACGCATGCGAGCGGTAATTTAAAATTGCATATTGCCACACACACTTGATTTTAATTTGATTTCACTGTTGCCCTGTCCCGTACCAGTTGCAAACCAGATACGGCAATTAGCAGAGATAGTGGAGTCAGGGAGCGGATGAACAGGGCTTGGTGTTTCCTTTCTGCACTGCCAACTTCTTAGAGGGCACAAACAACTTTAGTTAAGTGGCGAAAAGGGATATTTAATTTGAAAGGGTTTTTTTCTGAGCCCTGGTGATGGGAAAATATCTCGTGACTGCCACAAAATCTGCAATTTCAGTGCTTTAATGCCACACAACATAATAAACGGAATAGCCAAAGGCAGAGGCAGAGAGCGCTGGCACAAATTGCATTTTCCCTTCTACAATAGCTGACAGACACAATTTCCATCTGTGTGGTGATCCTCCCTCCGAGCAGGTGGCATATTCAATTGAATTTTTATTTCCATTTAAATGCATAAAATGCATGAAAAATTTCACAAATAGGGCGGGTATCCAGCCTGGCCTGGAAGCATCCAGCTGAATTTCGTATCTAGGTCAGGCCCAATGGCTTTATGTGGCTGTTGCATGTTTGGCACACTACTCGGTGCTAGAATTGTACAAGGGTACATTTTATTTGTGGCGAAAGGTGCCTAAAGGTAGATTCAAACATGCAAAAGGACGCCATAAATCATTCCTTTGCTACCAAATGCTCCCAGACCCACAAGCGGGAAGATTAAAATAAAATTCCCGAGTAGTTAGCTGAGTGATCGCTCGCTTGAGGCGGCTCATCGCTGTTTGCTTTTCATCTAAAATATACAATATTTCCTAAGGATTCGATTAATAATTTGTATGCTTTTTTTCTAAAATTAGTTTTCTAAAACAAATATTTGGCTTGAGGATTTTCCCTGTGCTGAAATTGAACGCCTTTGTCTTCACAATACACCCATTGGTTCCACTTGAATATTGTGTGCATAATCGAGAGTGTAATGGCAATCTGACAGTCATTCTCGGGCATAAATAAATATTTTATGTAATAAATTGTAGATAGGAGGTACCTTCGGGCGAACTGAGCTGTACAATTTGCTGGAGCTGTGTTTGTACTATGCAAAATAGTTTGAAAGGAGAGAGAGAGAGAGCTGAAAGGTCAGAAAAGTTAGCTACTTATAGGAGGAGGACTACGAGTAGTAGTGCGGGATAGTCGTGCCGCTGTTCGATTTGCGGTCTGCTTTTCCGCACGCTTTGCCACAAATTTCCATTTCCATCTCCATCTCCGCCTGTGGACCGGGCGGTGAGTGGGGGAGGGGAAAACCGAAATCAATGCAGTGGAGCTGGCGACGTTTATCACTTTGAAATGCGGTCAGTAGCAGAATTTTATCGACAGCTAAGCAGTGCAGCGCGGTGCTGGGAAGTAGGGGTGTGGCTAATTACGACAGGGCCACACAAATTACACAAAAAGCTGTCAGCCAAAGAGGGGGAGAGCGCGAGAGAGGGAGAAGCCAACGAGAGCAGATAATGTTCTTGATAAACTATATAGTGAAGAGAGAGAGAGAGGAGGAAGCTGTTACTGGGCAACGGATGATGCACTGCTTTTAGTCACACTTTGCCAACATTCCCCCTCTAAAGCTTCCGCTTCAGCGCCCCTAAAGCCAAAGCGACACGGCAGAGACAAAGGCAAACGCAACACAGAGCATAGTAGAACCAAGCAGCGCACCAAAGTTGAAGGGGAAGGCCAAGCCCAAAGTCAAACAAAAAGCGAAGAACTAAACAAATAAAATGGCATAAAACTGTGCAAAAGTCCGTGCCATTTAGGAGGGTTGGGGGAAGGGCGCTAGGCTGCAGATGCTGTCATGCATGCAGAAATGATGTCAACAGCGCGTGCCAGAGACAAGCACAAAAAACTATCTGAAGTCTGCATTAAAAAATGTCAAAAAATTACGCCGCACATGCTGGAGAGGAGCAAGGATGCAAAAGGTCTCTCGGTGGAACTGAAGGTGGAAGGAAATTGGAAGCCACGGCTTCAATTTCAGCAAATTTAAATGCAAATTTCTTTGTTCAGTTGCAGACGCACAGAAACGCAAATTGCAGTGGTTCAAGCAGGCAAACAGCAGCGCAAGCAGTTTAGCAGCAGAGATAAGTAAGCAGGGCTCAGGCACAGGAACGGCAAACCGAGACAGGACAAAGTGGATTAGTGGATTACAGTGTCTGTGCATCATCTGCGGTTAGTTTAACTATGAAACAAAGCTTACGCTAAGTACAACTGTTGAATGCAAAAAGCTGCGAATTAAATAGAATAAAATTCAAGATAAAAAGGAGTTTTTAATCTCAGCAGAGGAGAAAGACCCAAAAGACAAAACCGAAAGATAAGCTTAAAAAATTAAATTAAATTAAATGGAAAACTACATTGCAATGAGCTAAAAACGTGACAGTTTTAGTAGCGAAAGCTGCCCAGTTATGTAGACCAATGTTTACATAAATCCCTTAAAATGACCACTGCTTCAATTTTAATGTTATTAAAATAAAGTATATAATCATAATATATGCGTGGAGTGAAAACAATTCTAATTATTCTTAGAATTTTCAATGAACTGAGAGAGCAAAATTACCCACAAAGGATTTTACAAATTTCGAGGAAAAAGTGAATATATGTGAGAGAATATGAGAATTATTTCCAAAAATGCAGAAAGAATTCGGAAATTTTACATCATATAAACCCTTATCTACATTCTTGATGAAATATTCGGCTTCATGTTGCAGATATGCAGCAAGGCCATATAAAGGGATACGCACTTATAAAAAGCAATTTTATATGCATATGTACGTATGTATGTACATTTATGCAATGTTTTTCCTTCCTTCATTACCATTAATGTCTTCAATTAATTATTTTTTTTAAATTTAATTTTATATATGTATTTATGTAAATAAAAAAAACATTTGGCACATTTGAAACGCTTAAAAAAACGATATTTTAAAGCAGAAATAAAATAATTATGATTAAAAAATATTAATCAGACAGCTCTGTGCCTCTGTGTCATGGAGCATTGCCAAGAAATGCAAATTTTACAAAGAAATGTTACAAAAAAAAAGGAAGGAAGTGTATTTGTTGATGTGCTGCCAGAAAACCAAGGCGTCCGAAGCAGCTAGAGCAGCGCTGTTGCTGCTGCGGCTGCGGCTGCTATGTCAAGTGAAGTGAAGTTGAATAATGTGGCCCTGAGACCATGAAGTCCATTGCTAAGAATACTCGAACACAGGGAGCGACGGGGCGCTGTGAAGGCAGGCCCGAGTAAGGTCTCGAAATCGGAGAAGTAAGGCTAACCACAAAAAGAAAGAAAGAAAAAAGGGATAGCAATGGATCAGCATAGGGGGGAATACGTTTATCTACTTTAGCTTTGGTTCTCCCACAACTGGCGGCCATAAACATCGATGCTAGCCTTCTGGCTGGACTGCGTGGCTGCCCAGTCCTCCTGGAAGAGGCCCTGCACATAGATGGCGCCCAGATAGGCCTCCGCAGTGGACGCCAGCGAACGGCGACACTTCAGGCCAATGTCCTCTACCACGACGGGTCCATCAAATCGCGCCAGATAGTAGCGCACTCGCCAGCCATCGCCCAGCAAGCCGGAAGTCTGTGGCAGTTGTACGGGCGCCAGGCCGGCAGGCAATGGATCGTCCATGGGGGATATGTAGCAGAGATGCGGCGCCACAATGTTGCCGCTGTAGGAGCCGCAGAACACGTGCAGATCCTGGCCCTGGCGCTGGAACGGGGCGAGCCTCACGACCACATCGATGGCCTGATCCCTGTCGGCATCGTCCGTGCGATAGGCATAGCCCAGCAGCAGCACACCGCGTGGCAGGACGAAGTCGGTGACGAAGAGCCGGAAGGCGCGCTCGTAGTTGATCACCTGCAGCGAACTGCCGCCCGCGAAGGCCGTGTGGAAACAGTGCCGGGCATTCTTGTCCAGCGGCACCGACGGCTGCAGCGACTGGCGGGCCAGGTTGAAGAAGGATCGTCCCGTCGGCGAGGCATCACGCGATCCGCGCACAAAGCTGGCCCGGCCCGAGCCCACACAGAAGTCCGTGTAGAAAGGCAGCGCCTGGTACGGGTGGGTGGCCAGCAGGGGCCAGAGGCGAGCCCACCACGACTCGTTTCTGGCCAAAAAGGCGGCGTTCACCTCCTCGTCGCCCGTCGCCGTGCTAATGTCGTAGCCGCGCCAGTTGCGCAGCGTCTCGAAGGACCAGGCCGGCGCGAAGATGCCCGCCGAGAAGCCCCTCTGGGCGATCCGCGTCATCGTGTCCAGACTCTGGAAGCCGCCCTTGCGACTCCGCCCGAACACGTCCAGCCCCATGAAGACTCGATGCTGCGGCGAGCCCTCCTGCCTGGCCACGCTGGCACTGCGCTCCAGGTGGCCATCATCCCAGGCGTAGTTGATCAGCATGGCATCGCTGATCCGGAAAAAGTCCACGTTCCGCGCGTTCAGCTCGTTCTGCCAGCGCAGCTCTCCACTCTCGATGACGCTGTCGTACCAAAAGACGCGTCCATGCGGCACCCGCGACTCAGTGGCAGAGCGCAGCTCTCGGACAAAGCGACTGGGGGGCAGGAAGGGTCAATTTTGTATTAATCTCCAACAGAACTGCCTCCAGTACTCACTGCAGATTGGGCATGCTTTCCCGCGGCACAGTCACTTCGACGTTCACCAGCCAGCCCTCGAAGCCGAAGTGCAGACAGAGCCGTGTGAGGGCGGCCACAGCTTGGTCCACACTCTCCTCGCTGGCCAGCACATCGAGGAGGGGGCCCGCCGACTCCACAATGTAGGTGCCCAGCACGGGTACGCCATGGCGATGGGCGGCATTCAGCCAGCCGCTGGGCGGAATAGTCACATATTTGTGGCTGAAGTAGCAGAAATAGTCCACAGCCGACCAGTGCAGAAAGCGATAGTCGTCGTACTTCTCCGAGCTGTGAAAGTGCCTGCAGGAGGAGAGATTGTTGGGCTGTTAGATTGTTTCACACACTGTCGCCCCACTCACTCACCGATCCTCCAGATAGTTGCCCATCATGTCGTGGCAGACGAGCAGCTCGCGCCTGTTGGCCCCATCGACGGCCCGCCGATGATTGCTGACAAAGTCCGTCTGCTTGTCCAGGTACACGCCGCCAGAGCGGATGCGCGTGTCCAGTGGCTGGACGTAGCGGCGCCAGTCGATGTCCCGCGAGCGCACTTGGAATGCCAGCAGCTGGCGGTTGTCCAGCACCGCTTCCGCCTCGAGCTGAGCTGCAAGGGTCGGCGTTATGTGATGAGTGCGCCTGAACATATTTCTGATTTGAATTGCAGTTCCCCCGGATGCTATTGGCTCGAGTGTGCGCTTTCAAATGGGACAAGTGCGGAATTGCACTCTCGAGCGGCTTGATATCGATGTCGATCCCCCCTCCCAACCCGCCCCCCCAGGCTAAGTCCGGACTTATCGCGAATGGCTGTTGAGTCGCCTAATCTGCAGAGAAAATTGCGCGGTGGCCCCGGCCCCAATTGCAATACGATGGGCGGGAAGGCGAGAGTGGTCTTCCCCGGGCCCACCCCATGTTCACTCAATGCCCGAATTCAGCTGTCATCCGCCTATCTACAACTGTTAAACCCCCATTGAGAGAGTAAAGAATTTCGATTTATAGAAAATGGGAAAATATTTCACAACAAATTATTATACTTAAAAATTCAAAGTTTATTCTTATTACGAATAAGGTTTCCCAATCGCTCCCATTTATTCATTCATTTTGTTCACTACTCTTTTCTTGTTTTTAAAACTCAAACTAAAGCCCCATAAAATCTTTTGTTCAGGGCAATAATAGTTCGGGGCTTAGAAATTTAAAAACCATTTAAAAAAACAAAAAAAATTCATTTAAAAAATCCAGCATCATAAATTTCAATTAATTTATCAAGTATTTTGATGAAAAAAATTGTTGGACATTGTGGTACTTTTATTTGTATAGCATTTACGAAATTAGTCCACCGTCCAGAGGAGAAACCCAAGAACTAGACTAAAAACTAAAGGCAGAAGATTAAGTTGAGAAAGGAATTGAATTCACATTAATATCCACCTTTTATTCGTTCTGGCTAGGTAAATAAATGGCATTCGGCAGGCTTATATGGAATATAATAATTCTATGTAATTACGACCTAATGATTTACTCGATAAATATAACTACAAAGCAACAAACTAGCACAATAAACACTGCAAACCTAACTAACTAACAGTGTTAACTAAAGGATTAATCATTCGCCTCTCTCCTCGCTGCTTTGGGCACTTGCCCAGCCCAGGACTACTCCTGTGCTCCTGTCCCGTACTTCTTTCTGCACTGGGCCAAGTGTGGGTGCCATGACCGACACTTTATGCACTTCGTTTCAATTAGCAGCGACGTGGAACGTCCACTGCACTTAATGCGCAGTTAAATAATGGGAGAGGCTCTTTATTTTTATTTTGCCCAGGCCTCTCCCGCTTTAAAGCAGCGGCAGCAGCTGGCAGCCGGGATCGGGGAGTGGAAATGCTTCAGCTTATCGGCCTTATCGCTCATACCCGAAAAACTTTCTCTCATTTGAGTACGTGAGCGCCCTTAGCCCCGAATCCTTAGCAACGAAATTTCATTTTTCGTTTGGCTTGCTGCTGCTGGTTGCTGGCTCTGCCAAGTGGTACTCTCTCTTTAAAAGGGTATTTTAGTTTTGCCAACAGCTTGCAGCGTACACATGTGAGCACAAGTAACACTCTCTGCCGCTTCTAACCAAATGGCATGGGAATTTCGCCCAAAAAAGGGCATTCGAATAAATCATCAAGAGTATTGTGAGTGCCACCAAAGGCTAGTTTTTCCGTCTCGTTTTTTTGGGGTTTTTGTTGTGTTTTATTTGGGTGAATATTTCATGCGGTCAGGAGCTGCCTGGGACTGGGCTCTCGTCCCGGAGTGAAGTGGAGTGGCGCGACCTTCGGACTCATTTCGATTGCAGTTCCCCAAATTTTGCAGCGGCAGCAGCATCAGCAATAGAAATAGACCGGCGAACGTTTCCTGTTGTGGCTGCTGCGACTGCTGGTTCGTTGCTTGCGAAAACTTTTCGCAACTGTTGAACGACTCTGCAATGAAAGGAACGGGGCAGTGGGGGCGTCGTTTTCATGCAATTTGTGCGCTTTAGGAGTGGCAGGCTGCAGGGCTCTGCGGGGCGACTGGGCGTTACTTTAATCTATCATTGCCGCCAGGATATGGATTCTGGCAAAAACATGCTGCGAATACAAATGAGCGAAATGCGAGACTTTCGGCATGCTGTGGCTGCATGGGGGCTTCTGTATGCATTTAGGATGGACATTATCTCTGGATGTATCCATGTCTAGTGCTTAGAGTCTTGCCAAATCTGTGTCTGCATAGCAGACTCTGCGAAAGTGTTTTAAAAAAAGAATAAATCGAATTTTAAGCCACAGTTGGCTGTGGAGATTGCATCAAAACCTGCCAGAAGTCGCGTCTAGTTGTTTTCCCTATTTAATTCTATATATCTTTCGATCACCGAGCAAACAAAAAATGATTCTCCGATATTGCCAAAGAGAACGGGATGCTTCGCGCTGTCGTACTTTCAGTGGCCTGTGTCTGATCGGAATGGGTTCCGTTCTGATGGCCCAGTCAGCAAGCAGTAAGCCATTGAAGATCTTTGGAGTCGCTGCTGGCGCCTTGGGCGTGACTCGCCTGACCAGCGTGTGGCAACTGAAGCAGCTGCAGGGACTGTCCTCGGAGACTGTCGGCGCGGAGTCTGAAGAACCTCATGATGTTTTGCCAGCTGTTTTGAGTGTCTCAACCAACTAAATTATACTGTATGCTGCGCACTGCTTGACTGTCAAGCAGTAAACTCCTACTAACTGACGGGCTGCGCCGCTTTTTTGATTTATATCATCGAATCATTCAATCGGCCCTACGCTAATAAATATCTTAGTGTAGTATACAGAAACATACTATATTAAAACCAAACCAATTTGTGCAATTATCTACAAATCTTTTGCGATTCAAATGATTGCTGAAAAAGGACAAAACAGTTTGATACTGTCGGAGGACAATCCTCTTTGATTCCCCGCGAAGCAAATTTCTGCTTCTAACAATACAAATAATAACAATGACTAATGCTTATGACTAATGACTCCATGGGGTTCTTTCAGGTGGTTTTCTTTCTACGTAAGATAATGTACAATAAAGTGGCTCACTGATTACCAAGCGACTACCAAGCAGTGCAGTGCAGTACGTATCAAGACATTAAGCGTTCCCAAACTTGGGCACATTTGACCATTTAACAGGAAAATGTATTAACGGCTTGAGCTTGAGCATAATATACCCCTTGTTCTTAGTTGCCATCAATAATAGCTTGGAAGATTTCCAATTCTTTATACCCGTTAAATTTCTCTGGTTTCGGGTAGTTGTGATACGCACCGGACACACATACATTTACTCATTAGTACGAGTATGTGTCTATGCATGTGCAAAGAACTGTATGGAATAAGGTGTGCAATTTATGTTTTTATAGTAGAACCTACGGCATCCACAGGTGCTTTGATTCAGACACACTTTATGGTCCCCTCCGACGCATGACGTCTCCTGCTTCTGCTTCTGCTTCTGCTCCTCCTCAACCAAAACAACCGGCAATTGCTTAGGCTCTTCTTCTTGCTTGCCACCGGCTTCCGAATTGCCGGAATTGTTGCCGCTGTCCAGAGCGATATCATCCTGTTCTGTGCGCTTTTTGGCCTCCGCGGTATTTGTAGGGGCGCTACCGGGGACTGCATCCTTCGGATTGGGCGCAGACCGCTTCATTATGACCACCGATAATATTGAAACGCACGAATTTTGACTGAAAAATATTTGTACTGCTTTGTTTATGTGCGACAATCAGCTGACCACCAGTGCTACCAGTTTAGCCTATTTCAGGCTAGATCTAGCATTTTATATAGAATATAAAATTTGCAAACAGCTAATACAAGATGTTTGGATGCTTGTTTGAGCTTTAAATTTAAAATTATAATTTTTTTGAGTTTTTGTTGCTTTTAAAGTATTGGAACTAATTTTTTGTGATTTTCGTGATTGCCGAATTATTGTGTTCTGAGGTGTGTAAATAATGTAAGCTTGAGAAAGTCCCCAAAATAACATTTTCGTGATTCCTGGACGGAAAGTGGAGTATATAAGTATACTATATATAAGATATAAGTATATATAAGAACAAAGTTCCCGCAGGCACAACAAAACCTAAAGCTGTAAATGGTAAACGTCTAGTTTTTGATATACGTCATGCGGCCAGCAAAAATCGGCTGCTTACAAATGCTTATGTGGAACAAGTATTCATTTATTTATTTAGTTTAAGCTTATTTTGCTTATTTATCTTAAGTATTAGCATCTTTAAGCATTTTTTAAAATCAAAATCTAGCTTATATTGAAGAAATTCGTGCAGCACTGCAGCTGACCCACTGATCAGTACTGACAAACGCCGAACAGATGTGGCGGCAGTGTTGTAAGACAGCTGCCGCACGCGCGCTCACTTTCAAATCTAATTTCAAATGTTTTCCACACCAAATTGAAAGTTTCCCCAACCAATTAATTAATTATTTTGCTTTGTCTTGCCAATTGCTAAAATTTACGATTCGTCTCATCTCTTTTAGCTTCTTGGCAGTGCCAGGCGCTGCTTGGCGCCACTGCCAGCGTAACGACCGAATTGCCGGCCAAGGACGCAGGATGCATTGCAGTCGACCCATAAATCGCAATTAAACAAGAGACAACGGACAGCAGCAACAGAAACAACACCAAGAGCAACAAAAATAAATAAACACTTTGCTGGCAAGGGCGCCAAGTAGGAAAAGGCGGAAGGAAAACAAAAAATCTCAATTGTTTTATTAGTTGAATAAAGTTTTTGTTTTGCGTGGCATTTGTGGTTGACAGCTGAAACAGAATGCCAGCGGGTCGTGTGGCTGGCAAGGCCGGCTACTCCAATCACTACTACAATGGTAAGTGCCGTGATAATTATCAATATCCATTCCCAAACAAACAGTCCCACCAGCCCGCCATCGCCATCCTCCTTGATGACAGTTTAAAGAGCCAAACATTTATTTGCAATTCTCTGCCCTGCGCACAGCTGGTGTCGAAAGTCTTTCCCCGAGCACTGCAACTGCAATGCGACGGCGAAGAA
This sequence comes from Drosophila ambigua, assembly GCA_018150905.1. Lineage (NCBI taxonomy): Eukaryota > Metazoa > Arthropoda > Insecta > Diptera > Drosophilidae > Drosophila > Drosophila ambigua. Next base: position 389,234 of record JAECWS010000151.1, on the reverse strand, counting down.
TATTCAGGGACAGACTCATGGCTGGAGGCTGCTTCAGCTCCTCGTCCTTCTTGCCATTGGCAGTGATTTGAGTTGTTTTCGATTTGGATCCGTTTTTTGGCTTAAAATGGGGAGTCAGTACTGCACTCTAGCGATGGGAGAGCACACAATGTAGAAATAATAAATGCATGGGCATTTCCTGCATTTCCAACCTTTATTTTACATCCCCAGCAAGAGGTGCATTAAATTCGATATATAAAATAATGGCAGGCTTTAAACAGCTTTGGCAGAGAGGCGTAAGTCCGGGGGTTTTTTTAGCTGCATTTCCAGCTCTGATGGCATGCTGATCAGAACAGTGCTAAATCAAAGTTCCGACCAGTCCGGGCCACCTAGCCATCATTCCCATCCAGAATCTGCACGTAAGTCGCACAGCTGCGAGTTCTACGAGTTCCAGTTTTATTCAGAAAATTAACCTCTTTTCATACACATTTTTATTTCCTACTATTGGGCTCGCAATTCTCTTTTAAAAATTCTAAGCCGCGTTTGGCTTACTGTTTGCTCTTTCATAATTTTCACTCCGAAGTTGAAGTTTCTTAGGATTTTTTAAATGTTGCTTCAACTTTATATTGATTCGTATTCAATGCGGGGAGGGTGCTCATTTTGTAAATTTAATAAATTAAATGGGAATCCAATTAGTAGCATCAATCGATGCTTCCCTCTGCCCCACTTCCACTCCACTCGTCCAAGGCGTATCCCTTGGACACCCATCATCATCATCGCGTTGATTGATTAATTAATTAATTAATTTTCAACTTTCTGTCGCTGTCTCTCCGGCTAGGCCGCTCCTATGTGGGCATCAACGAGGAGATCATGTGGGTGAGCATTGGCATGGGCGTGACCATTGCCCTGCTGATAACGATTGCCCTGTGCTATATCGCGCGGGAGAAGTGCCAGAAGCGGCAGCGGGAGTACTATGTGACCGCATAGTTGTTGTATGCTGCCTGCCACACGACGCACGGCCACGGCGGCATGCAAATGATGCAACTGGAGCTGGAGCAGCAGCAGCAGCAGCAGAAGCGCAAGCGGCAGCGAAACCGGCAGAGGGAGCGCGAGCAGCAGCAGGAGCAGGAGCCGCCGGCGACCATTCACTGCAGCAGCAGAAGCAGCCTGGCAATGAACGTGGGAGTAGCAGGCGTGGCAGTCGCAATGGGAGATGCAGCAGAGGAGGCTGCAGCAGCAGCAGCAGCATCAGCAGCCGTCACAGTCATGCATTGGTCTGTGGTTGACATTTGCGGGGCACGCAGCTGGGGCTGATGCCAAAAAACCCCCCACCCATACCCCCCACACACACCCTCACCACAGCCCAAGGCAGTTGGATGAGCATTTTTTGTTTTAGGACTAAGGGAAAAGTGAAAACGAAAGAGAGAGATAGAGATAGAGCGAGAGCGAGACCGAGGGAGGAGCAGCTGTCAGCTGCATTACTTTATAGCGAAAACGAAAAAACCCTGTTACTGAATTTAACGGAATATATACCACATATATACATACATACATACAGATATAATATATTAAATATATAAATACGCACACACATAAACAAATTGATTTGAATAAAAATTTAGTCTGTTGCTGTTTGGGCAATTCAAACTGCGCGCTCTCTGTATCTTTATTTGACCGTTTGGCATCCCTGCTATCCAGCACCAGCTGATTTTCTGGCAGCGCTGTGACAATTTGAATGTTTACAGAAAGAGACAGATATATAATATATATCGTTAAAAAACACGTCAATCTAGTATAAAATCATTATTAATGTTTCGCAGCGGCTTGGAATAACAAATTTAACATCAATTAAAGGAAATAGGGTATACAAGAGCCATACGTATAAAAGAAACTTTGACCGTTTTTGCATATGTAAACAATCGAATGAAAAAGAGTTATAAGAACTAGCCAATCCTGAACAAAATTGATGTATCTATCGGATAAAATTATTTGTTTAGAGCTGAAAGGGCCAACTAGCTAGTAATATAAACGGAATATAAAACTCGAGGAATATCAACGTTGAATGTTTTGAAAAAAACAATCGATACTATCGTGATAAAATTAATGAAACCTTTCAGGAACTTGTCCATTGTAAAATGTAAATACCACCTGTCGATTTGTTTACAAATGTGTCTTCGTATTTTATAGCAGACAATCCAAACATATTAAAAGCGCAACGACTGTAGCTCGATACTATCATGATATTCGCAAAACGGTCGATAGGCTAGCAGTAAAATATCGATACTATCGATAGTGCCGTCGATGGTTTGACACCTCTAGCGCGCACGTTTTTTAATCAAGAATTTCAGATTAATTTGTAAACCCAAATGTTATAAAAATGGTGGACAACATATCGCTGAATGTGAGTGCCAAGGCATCGGCCGGGAAGCTGCAGCTGCAGCAGCAGGTGAGTGTTGCCCCAAGGCACATGCGTGACTGGCAACTCAATGTGTGGCCTTTCTTTCAGAAAACCGCGCGGCAGCCCGTGTGGAAACGGTCTCCAGCGCCCAGCAACTTCGATTTTCAGTTCAATGCTGAGAAGCCCAAGGTGAAAGCCATAGTGGTGCGGCGACGCGTGCCTACCAAGGTGCAGGCAAAGGCTACGCCTGCTCCTGCTGCTGCTCCCGCTGCCGCTTCGTCGCCCGCTGGCGATTTCATGTTCAATGCCACCGCATCCCAACCAGCTGCCAGTGCCGCCCCACAGCCCAGCCTGGGCCATGATCTAATGCTCAATGTCAGCGCAGCGCCGGTGGCCGCCTCCGTGGCCAAGACCAAACCCAAGACCACGAGGGCCGAGCGCATGGGCAGCAAGAAACGCAGCAATCCGGTGTCCAAGCTGAGCGAAGAGCAGCTCAATCGCGCCCTAAAGGCGCGCAAGGGCCAGCCGGAGAATCCGAACAAATTGCCACGCGCTGGCGACATTTTTAAGGCGCAAATAGAGGAGGAGCGAAGGAAGAAGATGGCAGCAGAAGAACCAGAACGGGAAGAGCAGTCGGAACAGAAGCAGGAGGATGCAGCCAAGACAGCCACTGCCGCCCCATCGGTGGCCAACCGTTTTCGCACTAAGAAAATTGGCCTGTTCGACCAGAGCGACGTGGAGGCCCTCAAGCAGCTGGGCCAGCGGATGGTGAAGCCCGTCAGGGAGACAATATTCGCTGGCAGCAAAGTGGCGAGTCTGGGGCTGCATGCGCATGCGGTGAAGAATCTGGAGGATCTGCTGAGCATCACAGAGCTGACGACGGTGCAGCAGAAGACTATACCGCATGTGCTGAGTGGCAAGGATGTGCTCGTGCGCTCCCAGACGGGCTCCGGCAAGACACTGGCCTACGCCCTGCCGCTGGTGGAGAAGCTGCAGGGGCAGCAGCCGCATATCAAGCGCACCGACGGCGTCGTGGCCCTGATCATTGTGCCCACCCGCGAGCTGGTCGTGCAGACCTATGAGCTCTTCCAGAAGCTGCTCAAGCCCTACACGTGGATCGTGCCCGGATCGCTGCTGGGTGGGGAGAGTCGCAAGAGCGAGAAGGCGCGCCTGCGGAAGGGCATCAATGTGCTGGTGGGCACGCCGGGCCGCCTGGTCGACCATCTGCTGCACACGGCCTCCTTCAAGCTGTTTCGGCTGCAGTTCCTCGTGCTGGACGAGGCCGATCGCCTGCTGGAGCTCGGCTACGAGCGGGACGTCAAGCAGCTGGTGGAGGCCATCGATAAGCACCGGCTGGAGGCCCAGGGGCAGGACGAGAAGCTGCCGCAGCTGCAGCGCCTGCTGCTGAGCGCAACGCTGACCGCCCAGGTGCAGGAGCTGGCCGGTCTCGCCCTCAGCGATCCCCTCTACATCGACAACAGCGACGAGGCGGCCAGTGCGGCGCTCAAGAGCAAGGAGGGCTACCAGAAGGACTCGATCGAGGCCCAGCTGGACCCGGACGATGGCCTGGGCGAGTATCAGGAGGATGTGACGGGCGTGCTCAGCATCCCAGAGAATCTGCAACTGAGCTACATCGTGGTGCCGGCCAAGCTCCGACTGGTGGCCCTCTCCTCGCTGCTGGCCAAGGAGCTGGCCGCCAGTCCCAAGCAGTTCAAGGCCATCATCTTCATGAGCACCACCGAAATGGTCAACTTCCATCACGACATGCTCAACGAGGCCCTCACCCGACGCGTCCTCGACGAGGATGACGAGAAGATCAAGGAGAACGACGAGGACTCTGACGACCAGGACACCAGCACACCGCTGCTCCAGGGACTGCGCTTCTTCAAGTGAGTGGAGAGTGAACGGGGGAACAGGGGAAAGTACTTTGTACTTTTGCACGCATTTACATCCCCCCGGGGACATTTATACGAGTGAAGACTGTAGGTTGTACAAATGGTTGATGCCAGACAGACAGAAATCGGAAGCTGCACAGATATTTCTGCATCGTGCTTTCTTTTAGTGGTAGACTTTAATTGAAATAGTCAGGATATCAATCAGGAATATCATCCTCTAGCCGTGACACGATAGTATTAACCCTTTCAGACCGTAATGCATCGATTGTGCGGGTAGTTTCCATCCTCAATATCTCCACTTGTATTTAACAGGAAGACCCTGTCTTCTTAATTCATTCTTCAGATATTTATCGAATACTTTAAACTCAAATTATTTTGTTTTCCAAGAAAATTAAGCAAAATGATCATTGATTGATTGATTCTTGTTAGAACTTCTTCCAAAAGTCTCTCCAGCATATTGAACTAACTAAAACAAAAATTATAGAAATAATGTCTGTGCTAAGGGAAAATTTGTTCGAGGAGCCTATTTATAGAAATTAAAAACTTTTGTATAGAAACAATGCCATATACTTTGGCTACCATTTAAAAAAAAACAGCATGCAATTTGGTGCACGCGTTGCGGAGAGCCGCTTACACACAGATTTTTTTTCTACACATTCATAGTATAGATAGCTTGGAAAATGAGCAACCAATACTTAATTTTTTTGGTATAAAAAATTCGCAGATTTATGCCATTTTTTAATGGTTTGCAATTTCCGTTTTTGGTAATGTAAAGTCAGTTCATATTTTGGCTAACATCTTTAAAGCCGTAAGTACGATTGTTTCCGAGCATAGGAGGTCTACTTAATAACTATGCAAATGGGTATACAACTTAAAATCTTCCTTTTTATACCCGTACTCAAAAAAGAGTTAAGGGGTATATTAGATTTGTGGTAAAAGTGGATGTGTGCAACGCAGAGAAGGAAACGTTTCCGACCCCATAAAGTATATATATTCTTGATCAGCATCAATAGCCGAGTCGATATAGCCATGTCCGACTGTCCGTCCGTCCGTCTGTCCGTCTTCATGAGCGCCTGGATCTCAGAGACTATTAGAGCTAGGGTAACCAAATTTGGTTTCCAGACTCATGTGATATCACACTGCTACAAGTGTATTTCGAAATTTCGCCCCGCCCCCTTCCGCCACCACAAAGGACGAAAATCTGTGGCAGGCACAATTTTAAAGATACGATAAAACTATCGTAGAGAATGACCCTATCTACCAGACAGCCGAATCTGAATCAGATCGGATTATAAATTTAGCCAGAATGACGAAATTAATTTTCTGTTGGTTCCCACGCCCCCTCTTGCCAACAACCTCGCGACTCTATCTCCTTCTCGCTCGCACACTCTGCTGCGTTCAGTGCGCGAGCAACACCTAGCGGAGGAGATGTAGAATATGAATGGTACATCTTTAATCTACATGTTAGATGTAGAATATACATTGTATATGTAGATGTAGATAACAGATGTAGCAAAAAAATGTAAAATGTAAAATTTTTTTTTTATTCTTAAATTTTAAAATTTTATATGCTCACAAATGTATACACTGAGTACGGGTAAGAGTAGAGTCGCGTCCCCAGAAGCGACTCACACGTTCCTTCTCGTTCATTCCTTATTTTTAACATTTTTTAATAAAAACAAAACGTAACGCCAGAACGGAAATGCCCATAAATTGTAGAAATTAAAGCAAGAAAATACCTTTCCCGTTAGTATTTATTCTAAACATCTTGTACATTTTTCAGACTTGCAAAAATGTGCAACTATTTTATTTATGTTATTTACCAACTTGTAGCCTAAGCTGCCTCCATCATGGCAATTAATAGTTAAAGCCAAAACGGGCTGTTTTTTGTTGAAATGTTAACGTCGTATATTTATCCAGATATCGTGGTGTATGTGCTGCAGTAACAATCAGTCTCGAAATAGCTCGGGAATAGTTCAGTTCAGGGCCATAGAATAGTGCTCTGAATAATATTCTCGTAATATTTGTATAATTGATGGATAAAGCTGCCAGAGTATTTAATGCTTTGCTTTCGGTTCAATCTCCATTTACACTTTCCTTTTGCTTTTGCAGACTTCACGGCTCCATGACCCAGACGGAACGTCAGGGCGTCTTTCGAGGATTCAGGGACTGTGCCAGCTGTGTGCTCTTGGCCACCGATGTCGTCGGTCGTGGCATCGATGTGCCCGACATCAAGCTTGTGATCCAGTATACGCCGCCCCAGACCACGGCGGACTTTGTGCATCGCGTGGGTCGGACTGCGCGGGCGGGCCGCAAGGGCAGGGCTGTGCTCTTCCTGGCACCGAGCGAGTCGCAGTTTGTGCGGCATCTGGAGAACAAACGCATCCGCATACAGCAGGGCGACATGTACGCCTATCTGCAGACCCTGCTGCCGCTCGACGACGAGGCGCGCACCGTTCAGGAGGCGGCGTCCAATCTGCAGCACAAGTTCCAGACGCTGCTCGAGGATGATCGCGAGCTGCATGAAAAGTCCTGCAAAGGTAAGGATGCCCTTCACATTGCCTGCTCTTTCTTTGATGCCCCCCGTTCAGTCAGTGCCTCATTTGGCCAGTTCCCATGGCATTTACTTTTCCAATTGGCCCGAATCCCGGCACTCGCTGGACTCTCTCTTTGGGCAAACTAGCAATTTAATTCTTTCACCAAGAGAACATTAACTTTGTAATTATGATTTTTTACGACACAATTCTCGACGCGAAGCGACGCGACGCTCTTCAGGCTCGCGGGTCGGGTTCGACAAAAAGCAGAAATACCGACAGAAACGGGGGAAAAACACACTCACTCACACACACACAGACACACAAACGCTCTATTTTTCCAATTATAAGTTGGACGTACTCTGGACGTTGCCCCCGCCCAGCCCTGTGGGTCCGTGGGTCTCCTGCCCTTCGGACCAGCCAACCATCATCGACGGGGCAACGCGCGTTAAAAACACAAAAATTATTTCATATTTGAAGTTAATTTCGATTGCGTGTCAAATGGATCCACTCCACGCCACGCCACTCCACTCCCCCACCCAGCTCTGTGTCTATCTGTCCACCCTTCCACCCTCAATAGTCCGCCACTGCGGCAAGTGACCAGCAGCGACTCCTTTCATCGTTCTGATCCTTTTCTGTTTTTCTGCTTTTTTTTTCCTCTTTTGTATTTTCTTTCAAAAGGGGTAGCAGTTCCTAGCAGTGGGGCATATCGATATATCCATGCATATGGTAGAGCAGTAAATGCAAATTCTTTAACTCTAGGATTAATTACAAAAAGAAAATAGTAAAGACAAAAAAAGTGATGGGGAAGCTTAGAAAGACTAATAGCTTGAAATCGGGCTGAATACCTCCAGTTAATAATTTACAATAGAATCTTTACAATAAAGTATATTGTGTCCCACGCTCTTGGGAGCCTAGAGACATGTATTGCTCTTGCAGAATTCACCACTGAATTCATCTCCGAGTAAGCCTTCTTCGTGCCTCTTCAAGGTAACAGAAGTTTTGGTAGTCCTTCATACTGTGCGGTTAAAGGTCAATGCTTTGTTATTTGTCCTGCACTGTGAGTTGTAGATAGTCGGGAACGTTAGTATGAGTCTAGAGAAATAGTTCAGTAGGCATCCAAAAATAATGGTGTCTATCGTATTTAATAGCTAAAATATCTTCAGGAATATATTTTTTGGTATTTTATTAACTAATTGCGAAAGCCTGATTTAATTTTATATAATCCCCCTTCAGTGAATGATCAGAGGAATAGCTAAAAAATAGCAACAAACTCTGATTAATATATTATGTAAAAAAAATACATCTCTACAGAGTGCACATTAAAAATAACACTCCCATTGCAGGGTATCCCAAGTGCGGTTAGCCATAAATTGGCTTCCCATTACAACTGTCAATCCCCACCCAATCAATGGTAATGTTAATGTCCTGTTGAAATTGTAATTGCAGCCTTGGATGGGATAGGACAAAAAAGTTAATTAGATGTTACCAAGGCCCTGGCCAGCAGCGGCAGCAGCAGCAGCAGGTTGAAGGGTTGTCCGAGTTGTTTTGCCACCTCCCAAGGTTGGGGTTGGTAAAGAAAAAAAAGAAGGGCTATAGAACAACTTTTTCCCATGTTTTTCCCGATTGAAACATAAATGGAAAAGCTCAAGGAGGGACCACCAAGCAAATAGGAAATGGAAACGCTTCTAATCGAACGACGCCCCCAAATGGAGAGCAGAGCACAAAATGAATGCAAAATGAATCACAAGGAAGGGGGGTGGGCGAAGGCGACTGGTGGCGACTCGAAACAGGAAACGGAAACTGAGAAAAATAACCAAATGGCTTTCAGGCCAACTGCAAAACAATAGAAAGACAGCCAGCCAAATATGATGGAGGGGATGTATGTAAAAGCAGAGACAGCGACAGAAGAGCAAACAGCAAAGAGAAATGGAGAAAGGAGAAAAAGGCATGACTAGAAAGAGAATTAGCTGAAGAGGAGAGAAGGAGAGTCGAGTCTAGGCGAGTCGAGTCTGTCAAAATGGCAACTCCAATTGCACTTAAGCGCCGAGTCAAGCGTCAAGGCAGGAAGCCACTTGGTAAAACTTAAGAGCAGCAACCGAAATGGGCGAACGGGGTGCACTAAAACCAACACAGACAGGGACAGGGACAGAGACAGACTCAGATACAGATACAACCTGGTAGCTGGAGAGAGCGAGAGATGTGTGTATGGGGATGCAGTTTGCTGCTGCTGCTGCCTGCCTGCCTGCTGCTGCTTTGCTACGTCCAATCAAAAAGCCATTAAAAAGTATTACGCTTGAACAAAACTGTACAAAGCAGCAGATAAAAGCAGTTAGAACAGCCAACAACATCATCAGGGGAGGAGAAGAAAGGAAAGGAGCAAATGTGGAGAGGCATAGGAGGGAAGGCACCAAAATATGGCAGGGTGGCAGAGAAGATAGTTCTGTGTGTGGCAGTCCCACTGGCAGTGGCTGTGGAGTCAAGTGTCTCAAGTGAAGTCCCTCGCATTCCATCGGTAATTGAAACAATTTTCAAGTTGAAATTCACTTTTTCTTCTACGAATCCAAAGCGGCATAGTGGGCTGTGCTCTGCCTGTGCTGCCAAGCTTTCAACGTTTCCGTATCTGCCACAGATGTGTTTGTGTGTCCCCGTGTGCCGCAGTGCGTATCAAGGGTGCAAGGCAATGGCAGGGCACATCTCAAGGGAAACTGCAGGAAATACATTCATATATTTATCAGGCAAAAGAAGGGTACCCATACCCATACCTAACAATCGTAATGGATTCTGCTCATTTTTATGAAAACAAAGAAACGTTTGTTCTTCGTATATTCGAATAAATCCTTTTAGAGACTGTCCAACAAACCTGAGCAGACTGATGTTTGCCTCGCTCTAGTTTATATATTCTTGATCTGCATAAAACTAACTGAGTCCCTAAAGTAACCCCATCGATTCGTCAATTACAATTGTCAATAATTATTGACTCATTCCCTAAAACATACTGTTTGATTGGAATTCTGCCTTGATCAGATTTCGATTACGTACTTCCTTATTCGAATTTATTTTAATTAGCATTAAAATAAAACCAAAATTTTTTTTTTTAAATCAAAATGTTCAATATCTAACATGCATTTATGAAATATGTTCCTCAAATGAAAATTTGAAGATTTATGCTAAAATAACATCCATATCAATTTATCGTCTTGATTGAAATTATTCTGCGCTAACAAGTAAACAAGCAACCCGTTTGCTCCACGCTGTATAAACATTATTCCAAAATTTAAATAGAACATGAAAAATTCGAATATATTTAGTGCATAAATATTGTCAAACAGTTTTTTAAATTCTGTGTTCGATTGGTGGAAATTTTTGGAGACCAAAATATTATATGTAAAAATAAAAAACATTTGCATATAATTCTTTTGATATTTAAATTGCTTTAGTATTTTTGTAGTCATGTTTTCAAAAACTGCATTTAACTATAACTATTTTAAGAGGAAATCAATGCACAACATTCATCAGAAATTCGCACCAAAATATTGCCTAAACTTTCGCTGAAATCTGAGTTTGATGGGAGTTACCACTTCGGTTATTGAGCCGTGTAAATCCATTGTTTTTTGCAAAAATCTAGAATACGAATAGTTGGCCACAATCAACATTAGCACCAGTTATAGGGCTTCTCAAGCGGTTTGTCATAATGGTAAACAAATTTGAAAAAACCCGTCACATTTCCTACCACTCGCAATGCGTATGAATGTCTCACTGGCCCTCAGGGAAATGACTATATAATTTATATATTAATTCTATCCTTTTTGTTTGGTAGTGGATGTCTCTACATCATTTTATGAACCTTTTTAAATATAGTTATTAAGCGCGAAGTGTACCCCTGTGGCTACCTAACCACCAACCACACTGGGGCACTCACACTCCCTGCCTTTGCCCATCTTAAGCCACTTATTAGCTGCTATGTGCCCCCGTAAATCCGCATATCCGAGTATCTCATGAGCGAACCACCCGCACACAAAAGCAGGCGAATGCCTGCGAAAATCCAACGCGGGTGAAACCCTTCGACAAAGGACCCAGCGACAGAGAGGGAAAGTGAGAATGAGAACGAGAGAGGAGGATTAAGAATGAGAATGAAAATGAGAAGGACACAAAAGCAAAAACAATCACAACAATTTGCCACGCCTACACCGCAACAACACAAAGCAAATGGAAACCGCATGGACACGCGCGCGTCGCTTTATAGAAATATCCGCTTGCATTTTTGGCCTCCGGTTGAGCCGTTGAGTCGTTGAGCCGCTGACGTGCGCATTAGCCACACCCCACACCAGGGACACACACCGCCCACTCCACTCCACTACAGTGGCATTGCCAGTGCCTGTGGCGGGGTCACCACCCCACTCCAATCACGCTCAAATTCCTTTCCAGCCGAGACAATGGGCCAAAACGACAGGCAGGCAGGCAGGCGGCAGGCAAAGTAGCATAAAAAGCCATTTTGTGCGGTTTCTGTGGTGAATTCAGTGGAGACTAAGAGACTGGGAGATGGGTGGGAGAGTAGTGGGTATATATTCTCTCGAATGACATTTATTTTATTCGCTACTTCCGGCTGGCAGACGTCTCTAAACATCCGCTGCCGTCATACTTTTTGTTTATTTAATGTCTGCCACTTGACTGTAATCGCATTTGCGGCAATTAAGCCAGACCCAGAGACAAGGGCTTGACTTTGAGACTTTCGAGAGACCCACACAAAAAGGACCAAAGGACTCTGGCCCGGGCTAGAGTGCGCCTGCCAGTGTGAGTGCGAGTGCGGATACGGCGCACGATTACGGACTGAACGGAGACCGAGACGAGGCGGCTGCTGTGACTTAATTGGTTGGGCAGGAACAGGAACGTCTTTGCATCCATCTCTGGTCCGGCTGCTGCCACACCCTCCACTTCCCTTTCGCCCTTCGCCATATCCACCCCAGGATATAGCTTGGTCATGGTGGGTGTGGGTGGTTGGGTGGCTTGGTTGGCACACTGGGGGGAGCTTGAGGTGTCTGTGTGTATGTGTGGCTGGGATTTGCGGCCAGCGGCTTGCGGTTCCTCGCCCCTGATACATGAGCAATCAATTACGAGACACTAAAAAGGAAATGGAACTGCTTCATTTGGTTAATGATACTTGTAGCTGGAGATTGTTTTCGTTTGGCGTTGTGGGGGTGCCAGGGAGCCGTAGGTACATATGAATATGGTAATCGACTGCAAAACATAAAATCTGAAGCCAGAAAAAAACACCACAAGAAACGTTTCTTAAAAGTATTCAGTGGCATGAAATCGAGTTGGATCTTCGCTATTCTACCTGCTATATCGCGTTCATTTTATTTTCTAGCTTTTATATATTTTCTACATTTATGCGGTAAATCAAATGCATTAGAATTCTCTCTTTGTTCGACTTAAATTATTATTGCTATTTTATATATGAATTGCACTCCATTCAGCATCATATTTAATGCCATTTAATTAATCTGCCTTTAATTTCGATCCATGAAAATTGCCAGTAAGGATTCTGGGTCCCCTTCCTCTCTTACACTTTAGAATAATTTTGTGGTCTGAGTCTCGTTGCCATTTAAAATTTGTTTGCCACGCGGTTTTGCTGTGTGTTTTTAGTAGATCCATAATTACTGTGATATGAGTGGTGTATTTTAGTTAAATTCACTTGCCTTTTATTCCGTCTACTTATTATTTGGGGTACTACTCGCTATAATAAAGAAATGTCTTGGGATAATTTAATAATTATTGGTAAATGGTTCAAGTTTCAATTAAGACTTAACAACTAATTCAGTTTATCTTTATGTGTACACTGCACACCTGTGTATATTTTATTTGATATTCTACTATTTTTTAATTCAATTTTTTGTTATGCTTCCTGGGAGCTTACCAAAGAGCATGAACGCAGTGCCAGCTTGCAAGCAAATTTCCCAAGATATAATTAATGGCTCTAAATAGAAATTTACATATTTACATATGTATTCAAGTATCTAAAATATTACTAGTTCCTATTCCAACTGGTAGATCATATAATTCTATAACGATTCTCTAGCCCTCTCTGAGGTTCCTCCCAAATGTTGCCAACATATGTATGAAGTTGGATATGGATACAATTATCTCCATCGTACCGTGCCCGCTCCTCTGCCTCTCCTCTGCCACTTCACATCTGCCTTCCTTTGCGATATGTAGATCTGCCGTGCCGTGCCCTGCCCTGCCTCGCCTTGCCTTGTACACTTTCGTTGCATTTTTCATTTCACATCAAATTTACATATCTCACTTTCGCTGTCGCTGTTCTCTGTCGCTGTCGCTGTTCTCTGTCTCTGGCAGAGATGCTTATCTCGGGGTAACAATTGCGGTCTTTGTTTGGTGAGTGCCACCGCAGTTGGTAATTTGATATCATTGTTGTATAATTTGGATTTGCCTGGCATAAGTGCTGCGTAATTAGCAAGGACATGCCCACAACACCAAACGGAAGGGAAGGCAAGGGAAGGGAAGGGAAAGGGGAACTGAGCTGAAAGGAACAGAACAGAACCGAACTGAACCGCACAATGGGAGAGACGACATGGATGTGAAATCCTTTGGTGACATTGCTCATTTGTCATCTTAACAAATTTATTTTGTAATGAATGCCACAGACACACACACACTGCCATACACAAACACACACACACACACATGAGGCAGAGAGCACTTAAGCCAAGACATCAATTAATTCTAAAAGCATTAACATGCTACATTCCTGCCCCACTCCTTCTCGCGCTGTAACCTTTGTTTCCCCTGCTCTTTTGTTTGACTTGCAGCCTTTGTGTCCTGGATGAAGTTCTATTCGACATTTCCCAAGGAGCTGAAGCCCATCTTCAACGTACGCATCGCCCACATGGGACACTTTGCCAAGAGCTTCGCCCTCAAGGAGGCACCCACCAAGTTCGCTGGCAAACATGCAGCACCCAAGGCGCCGCCACCCACCAATCGATTGACCTACACGGAACGGTAAGTTATCGATAGCGTTCAAGGAGTTTAAATAGCTTAAAATTCCCAAAATTCCCGTGCTATATGCTTGCTAATCGGTTGCCATATCTCTCGTACCTTTGCAGCGATCCCGAGAAGATGCAGCAGGAGAAGCGCAGCAAGCGACGCATCTACACGACCACAGTCAGCGGCGAAGTGCGTCAGATGCAGCCAAAGGACGTCCAGAGCAAGGAACAGAAGAAGGGAGGCGCAGGGGGGCCACCTCCAGCAGGAGGTGCCGTTGGTCGCAGTAGCTTCATGAAGAGCTTGAACAAGTCGAGGGCCCTGAATATATCCGAGTTTGATAGCGGCCTGCCGTCGGTGGGGCCGGCCAAGCGACTCAAGAAGGCGTAGTGTGTAGTCCGTGGAGTGGAGCCCCGTCCCGCCCCCTCATCAGGAGACCTGACCGAGTGGAGTCCGGGAGGACACATTGCTCCGGCAAAGCTCTCCGGCCACTTTGCGGCTCTTTATGCGCGCCATTTTGTTCCCGGCCCGGACGGCCGCCTCTTCGCCGTGCCTGCTCAAGCATTTAATCGAAAAGAATATTGCTCGGCCGGCTAAGATAAGAAATACAACAAAAATAAGTTTATGTATAAGGAAAAACTCTAGCAAAAAAGAAGAAAAAAAGAAAATGAAACGCCAAACGAGATGCGCTCATAAAAGTTTCATTTTTCTCAACTTTTAAGCCCGGACGTCCTCTGGGGAAAGTTGTGTGAAGCCCAGCGAGCAGGCAGCATATTTTAAGCTCATCTCCCCCACACCTCCCCGTACCGTGTACCCTTGCAGAGAGTATTTTAATTTCGTTTGTAAATCCACAGAAAAGGGAGCAACTACAGTGCAACATGGTACGAACACCTACTGTATATATTCGCGATCTATATAGCCAAGTCGGGGCACAACTAATAGCCGTAACTAATTACTAAATTTATTTTTAAATAATTTCGGGCTGTTACTTTGCACGGACTCCCCTTTTTACTGCACGTCAATTGCCTTAGTCAGAACAGACAAGATTGGACCACTATATCGCATCTATTGCTGACGAATATAGTATATATATAAAGTATATATAATTTAATTATAGTAGAGACACAAAGTAACTTCAATCTGCAAGAGTATCAAACACTTCGGCCCACGTTGCTGGCCTTCCTCTCTCGTTTTATGATTACTTTTCCCTCTTTAACTTGATGTAATATATATATATATATATATTTTATTTTTTTCATATTCTGCTCCCTGATTTTTTTTGTATTTTGTGGGAAAATATTAGAAATCCATTTTCCGCTCACTGCAGATTCATTCAGTTTTGAAAATGTCAGAGAGTGCGGTCCGAGGCAGCGCTATGGGGCAGGCAGGAGCTGCCAGGCGGCACGTGTTGCCCTGATGGCCGTGCTGTGCCTCGCCTTTTTATGCAACTGAAGCGCATAATTTGTTGGACAAGGCATAAATAAATATCAAAAACATATAAACACTCGCCCCACGCTCACCGATTTGTTTTTCCTGGCCTCGTTTATGGCTTAACCAACTTTTTTGTTACTCTATTTGGCCAGGACACGTGCCTGTACGGTGGTCGCTGGCGGGGCGGTGCTGGGGCACTGGGTATTATGGCCCTTAATTGCGGCCTCTCAATGAACGAGTGGCCCCCCTAATTAGACGCTCAACGATTGATTTTTAATCAGGCCACAGGCCTAGGAGGGGACGCTCCTTTAGCCTGTCGCCTGTCACTCAAAGTCAAAGTCAAAGTCAATCAAGCATGAACAATCCAGTCGGGGGCCCCCAGTCGGTTCCTAATTACGTGCGAGTGTCAACATATGATTAATATTTGTGTATAAATGGGTCCATTAAATGGAAACCCCTTCGCAAGTGCGTGTCTGTGTGTACAATAAGTAATAAGTAAGAGGTGGCTTGGGCTCTGCTCAGGGTTCGGGTCTCTGGTCATGCGTATAGCGCAAGTGGTGCTTGGGCTGGTGTGCCATTGGTGGGAGCTTTGGCAGGAGCCCCAAACTGGAAGGGCACTCGGAGACAACTTACCTTACCCATATGGTAATGTCAATGGCACTGAACGAGAAACCGCTTAGAGAAAACTATCCAAAATGCAGGTTCTTGGACTTAATAATTCTTCAATTTTATTTATTAACTAAAATGTGGCCTAGGATTAATCTTAATGTAACAATAAATTGTTAACACCAGAGCAAAAAGTCCTTCAGGCTGGCTTTTCTTTAATATTCGATCGAGAAAGTTCGGATTTTAATTTGCAATTTAATTTGTAGCTGCAATGGCAGCTAAAGGAACATATATCCAATTAAGTATTCAGTTTCAATCAGTCCAAGCAACTCCCTCGACAGCTAGCACGTATTTATTTGTATCACTATTCAACTGACATCCATGAATGGCTCGTAGCACCATTGAATCAGCAGCTTCAATGGCAAAGTCTGTAACCTTCAGAGCTGATGGTTTCCCGCTGGCTTGACATCTGTTGGTAATATCCTCATGCCGATGCCCTGAGCAGGCGGTAAGCCCAACCATTTGATTGGCTTACTTTTGGGCACATTCAATGTGCTCGATGCTCGCCCGATCTAATTGGATCAGCTCCTGCCATGAAGATCCCCCTTTACGGCCGTGTCGCGGAAAGCTGTCTCGTTAGTCACCCTCTCCGCCCGCACATTCTGCCCACTCTGGAACCGCACAAAGGGTGGACTGTGGAAAATTGTTAATGTGATTGCACTAATGGCTCGAATTATAGACGCATTAGGGTAAATTAAAATCCACCTCGGCAAGCACTCGGCCCACCATCTAGTGCCAATGCGAGTGTCCCGAATGGGGCTGCTACGGCGACTGTGACTGCGGCTGGGACTGGCACTGGCACTGGCACTGGGGTTGGGCTAGAGCTAGGGCTATAATAAAGTTGTAGTGGCTGCATTAACAATGCCATTGTCGGAATCGGACTCGGGCTCGGAGACTCGGCGCCTTTCATGGTGTCACCCTGGTCAGGTGCAAATGTTGCATGCTTTTTATTTTATTTTGCTTTTTCTCTCCTTTTTTTCAGCTCTGTTTTGAAAGGATCAAGAGGGGGTTGGGAAGTGTACGACCCAAAACAGCTGTCAACATTCCCTCGTTCCCGGATTTTGACCAAATCGAATGTGGCCCTCCGCGTTGACAATCGGGTGGGGGGCGGAGTGGCCGAGTGGGCTGTGCTCTAAGTGACAATTATTTGAGCTAGTTGTTGGTTTATTTCACTTAAGTGTTGGTTACCGTTCGCGATTGGTTTGGCGTTAAGTGTTTGACTGCTCGGCCGTGCGCCAATTACGTTGCGTTACGTGTCCGTTTCCGTGTCTGGAGTACGTTGGGAACACATCGTTTATGCGGCATACGGAAGGAAGAACGCAGGAAGATGAACTCTGCATGTGCTCATAGAGAGGCTCCAGTTGAACCTCCCATGCTGTGTGCCACCTGTGCTGTGCTGATTCGTGCTTCCGTCCTACGCCCAGCCAGACCCGACTTGGGTGCCTGTCCCTCGCGTTAAAACCCAATTAATTTCAACGCTCAACTGGGGCGATATTTTGTGCGGCCCCACGATCATCTGTCAAAGAGCTGGCTGGCGGGCTGGATGGTGACCTTCCACTAGGGCGGTGGGGGCTGACGCTGCAACTGCAACTGGGGCCCGCTGGAGAGTTCTACAAAAAAAGTCCTTAATTGTTTGCATTTGTGTTGCAATTTAGCTGAAATCGCGCCTCTTGGCCAAATTGTCTTTAAATTGGCAGTTGGCGCTGTGCGCCATAAATCCAAGCAGCACCCGACCCCAGACCTCCACCCTGGTTTGACTGCCTCTCCTTGACTCCCCGCCCGCCCTCATCCATGTCTTTTCATGCCCCATAGTCGTTGAGTGAGCGGGTATATTGTTTTGAGCTCTGCAAGGTGGCTTAAGATCATCGTCTGAGGATAAATTTCTGTGATTCCCCTGGCTACTAAAAATGCATTAAAAATCTTTATAAGCAAATCGAAAGTGCACAGAAAACATACGATCGATCGTAGTTATTTGAGGGCATATTTTTGAATGGCAAATTGAAGCCTGAAAGAGCATTAAAAAAAGTCATGTTTGGATAATCCTAAACCTCAATCCACAGCTAAGACCTTAAAATAAACTAGCCTTAGAAAAGTTTTTTTTATTATGAAATACCAAAAAATTAACAGGGATAAGTCCAAAAAAAAATCACAAAATGCTAGACTTCAATTGGATTCGTAGCTTTGATTGTTGGGCTATCAGAAATATAATTAATTGGGCTAGAATTAATATATGTATATAGGAGAACGAAAGAAGGGATATTGACTTAACTATGTTATGTTTCCAGTGGCAGGGATGCGACAGATGCAAGCAGTCGAAACTTTTAATGTTCAAACACAACAAATATTTTTCATGGTGTCTGCCAATACAAATTCAGTGCAGTCAATATTATATGCATCCATATTTGGGGGCAAAAGATACTAGTAAGTTCATGATCGTTTCGGGAAAATAAAACTGAAATGAATTATATGTTCAATAATAATAAATAAATAAATAGATTTCCGCTGTGTTTTGTTGTGCCAATTTTCATAGAAGATGCCTATAATAATGAAGAATATACCAAGGAAAATTAAAAAAATTAAAAAATTAAATTGTGGCACATTTCCATTGCTTTGCAAAATTCTTCGAGTTGAAAATGTTCAGCTGCTGGTGGAATGATCGTAAAAAGAAAGGCAGGGGGCAGGGTATCCTTTGGTCGCATGGCACTTCCAACTGGTTTGCACTTTTGGATCATTTTTCTCTCCGCTTAGGCAGGCGGCGGAAGTATCGCTTGGGGAGACTGCGAAGACAGCACCGCGATCCTGGTGCCGTCCCCGGCCCCAGCCCGCTTGTAGTCACCCGTGGGGCATCGTTGGCGGTCAACATGGCCGGAGCAGGGGGCAGATGCAGCGGCGGTCGCAAATTATCAGCAAATTAGACTTTTCGTCGAACGAGCCAAGACCAAGCCAAGCTCGAAGCTGGAGTCGGAGCTGCGTCATTTGGTTTTGATTTGATTTCATTTGTTTGCATGTCTCGTTGTCATTTTGGGCTGCGTTTCGTTGGATTCGTTGGCGGCGGTGGCGGCGGCGGCGGCGTCTCCTTTTTGGGGCCATTTCTCATCGCTGGGGTTACGTTTTATGGGACGCCGCTGGTAAAGTGATTTCTTCAACGCTTTGTTAGCGCACTGGATTGATGCGGCTGTCATTAGGCGATTTCGTTTTCGGCCTAAACGGGTCCCAGAGCTCTGGGTCTCCGTCTTCGTCTCCTCTCCACTCCACTCCACTCTCCACATTCGATGCAATGCGATGCGATGGCCGATGTTCAGGCCCGTTTGCTAAATGCGTTTTTAACGTGCTTTTAATTGTCAGTTCGTTGACGGTTCGTACCCCTCTGTTCCTGGCCTCTGATTCCCACCCGTGCGCCACCACATCCCTCCTCGATCTGCTCTCCGTTCGCCGTTCCCCGTTCGCCGCTCTCAGTTCTCTTCTCACTCGCTAAGCGCAAAATTAAATCAAATTGAAACTAATTATCATAAATAAATTTACACAAAATCCAATAGCAATATGCCTCGTTACAGGCTTTCACACTTTCCGCTCCACTGTGTCGAGTTCAACCATCCAACCATCCATCCATCCATCCATCCCTCCTTCCTTTACGTTCTCATGCCACCGCCGCCTGTGACATTTACAAGCGACAACTGTCAAATTGGACAAGTTGCATTTGCAAATAAATAGACGGGCATGGACAAGGGCCGGGGCCGGGGCACGGGCACTCGTTCAAACGGAAACGGAAGCTGACGAGCCACGAATCCCAGAGACTTTTGCCACAGACACACTCTGCGTCCCAAAGGGGGTGCGGTGCTGGGCTGGATGAAGGGAACTCATTTTGTGCCCATGCTGAAGTACGTGGAGTGGCGAAAGGAAAAGGGCTGGGGCAGGGCAAGGGGTGCCCCATGTTAGCCGTGCTTCGACGCTTGCGCTTAAAGTTTTTAGGCGCTATGAAATTAATTGGATTTGCCTGCGGCCGTCGCTGCTGCTGCTGCTGTTGCTGCTGCTCGTCTCTGCTCTCCTCTTGCGGTGCTACAGTGGGACAAGCAGCGCGTCTTTGCTATGGATTCCAGAAGTCTTACAGAAATAGTTTAAAGGTACAAAAAAATCATCAAATAAAAATCAAGTCATAAAATCCAGCAAGTTGTAAAATAAAAAGTTTTCTTTTCGTTGATTGCTAATTTTGTTGGTCTGATTTATTTCTGTTTGTTGCTAGCTGAAACGTTTTGGGAAGGTTTTTAATTAATGTTTAATAATATAGTATAATTAATAATAATTATAATTTGGCTTGTGTATTTTGTTTGTATAACAATTAAAATTGTATTTATATTTTATTTATTACAACCTTCAAGCTACTGCGAAGAACAAAATATTTTAATGCGCGGAAAGTGTAGAATAAAATGGATTATATTAAGACACAAAAGAAAACCTACTAAAATTGGTTATAAAAAATAGTTAGCAATTGGTTAGCAATACAATTTATTTGCGTTGTTTGGCATAAATATATTTAATATGTAGTGCGATTTTCACACATGCTCTGAGTGATGTAAACAGCTCCTCTTCAGTGGATTTTGGTCCATTGTCGTCGTGCATACAGGTCTAGTCCAGTCGAGTCCCATTCGGTTGTGTTCATTGGGCGGCACAAGGAATGGTGGGGGTTGGGAGGGTGTGGGAGCCTGTTCTAAACTGCGGTCGGGCCAAGCGGCGTATGCGCAATGTAACCCAGCCAAACAGACCCCCAAAGACAGCCCACCCCCCACTCTTTCGTACAGTTCCCAGCTCAGTTATTTACTGCTTTATTTGCGGTCTTGTCAAAGCAATCAACACAGTCAGAGCGTGTCCTGTGCCTGTGCCTGTGGCGGAGGTGGTGGATTTTATTTACTTGTCTGTCGAGTCCTGCTCGCCTGCTGCCTGCTCCCTGCTGCCTGTTCATTCGTTGGCTACGAGTTTATTTGTAGAATGATTTTTCAATAATTTATGTATGACGTTGTCGACAGAAACTCAGCCTGGGCCTGGGCCTGGGCAGGGGCCTGGACAGGGGTGGTGTGTGGTGTGTGGCGTTGGTGGCTGGTGATGATGGCTTGGGTGGGTTTCGGGATCGGTCTAGAGTGGACTGGGCGGGGGGAGTTGGGCACTTGATTTAATGTGCGGGGTGTTACTTTCAACACCCTCCAATCACAATAATAACAGCAGAATCAGCAGCAGCAGCAGCAGAAGTAGCAATAGCAATAGCAATAGCAACAGTGACAGAGCCAGAGCCAGAGACCGACCCAGCCCAACCCGACCCACTATTGACTACTGTTGCCGCTTGGCTGTGACAATGCAATTATAAATGGTGACAAAATAATTTCCGCTCCGTGATTTTTATGACAGTTGTTCGAATTCTGCTCCAATGCACTCCTGCCAGCCTGCCAGCCACAAAATTGAATCAAAATTAAATAGTTTATCTTGTGGGGGGACTTGAAACACTCTTCGTCTTGGTTTGGCTCGGTTCCCCTTTGCTCTCTCTCTCTCTTCCAGGGACTCATTTCAAATGCCAATTTAATGACCATAATTGGTTAGGATGTGGCGAGCCGACTGAAACCTTAAGCATAATTTCAGCTCATCCTGGCTTCCTGTCCTGTGTGTGGGTGCTGCTCCAGCCAGGGAGCACACACGAGTCTGATGGCATCATAATTTCAAGGGTGTCCGGCCAGCTCAGCTTTGGGAACGTCTCGCGTCTCGCGATTTCATAAAAGCTTGTCATTTGTTGCACGCAACCGCGCGCTGCTGCGTTATAATTGGAAATTGGAAATTGCCATAAAATTGCGAAAGCAAAACCCGAACACATACGCGCAAATACCTGCACCAAAAACAGAGCGAAAAAACGAAGCAAACAACAAAATAATAGGCATATATTAATAGGCAGTAGTCAATGGTTTTGAGCTGAAATTAGGGCTGTGCTTATGGCACTCACTTGGCTGGGGATTGGGGATTGAAGTTGAAGGCTCATATACCCACAAATACCATAAATATTCAATTATATTTAAATAATAAACCATGCAGAGTCTTTGTGTGTGCTGCATGCCCCACCAGACTTGCCGATTGCTGAAAACTGGAAATTTCCACGCTGAACACAGAGCTGAAATTTTCATTGAAAGCGGGGGCTGAACGAGCGGACCGGAAGAACGCCCACGGTTCGCGGATTTTCCCCCCAAAAAATTGCTAGCTTAGCCCTGCCCAGCCCTCTGCCCGCCCTCGTTTGCCTTAGCCAAATGTGTAATTTACAATAAGAGGGGAAAGGGGAGCGGGGTGGGAGGAAGTGCGGGTAAAAATAAATATAAAAAACTTTATGCACGACGGGTGAGGCATAAACTTTGTTGCATTTAAGTTGAACTTTTTGTGTGTGTTTTATTTGCATTTGTGTCTCGTTTTATTGGATTTCCCTGACACTGGCCATATGGAGGTAATCGGTGCTCGGGCGCATTAATAAATGGATAATTATTTGCAGTTTATTTATTTTAATTTTTTTCACTTATCAGTTTTGCTGTTTATTTTTTTGTCTTCTCCATCCATCTTGTAACAAATGGGGCGGGTGCAGGGTGTGGCGGAGGGCTCTGTATAATTTGCTTATTTTTTTGCACAATCAAGACACACACATACGTATGTACATGGGTTTGTGTGTGTGTGTGTGTGCATTTTAAATAATCATTTGACGGCGAACGGAAATTGCGCTTAATTGCCAGCATGTTGAATTTTTCATTTGATTTTTACCCTTTTTAGTTTTTGGTTTTTTATCAGCTCTTTTTCGTCGTGTTCGGATAATTGCGCTTAAATAAATATTTGCCTGATAAATGCAAACATTTTTTGTTTTCCTCTTTCGCTTTGTTTAGGTTAACTAAAGTTGGTCAAGGAGTTTGTCGGGCACTCTACAGACTTTACAGGCAGCTATGAACTGTAAATATATCTTCTTCAGTTTAGACTTTCCTTTTGAAGTAAAAAATGTTGCTTTAAATATCGGTACACAAATGTAGACAGCCTTAAATGGCTCTAAAGCTGGAGACATTTATGTTGCTACATTTATTTATTATTTATATTTATCTACCATAAATTTATTATATATTTTTGCACTTGCAAAGAGTATTCCCTGGTCGCTTTTGTGGCCATTAACTGTGGCGCGGCCCATGAACGCCTAAAAGACGGCATGCTAAAATTCAAGTGTTTGTTTTCGCTTCGTTCTTTTGCAACGATTATATTCAATAATTGTGTTCATTTAGATAAGTTACAAGCCTCGAGGGCCACAGACAAAGCTGCACCGCTGCACAGGGAAGCTCTGCTGGGGCCACTACTTCGGCCACGGCCACTGGGCTGACTGTCCAAATGGAGGCCAGTCACGCCATCGTCAGTGCACCCTCCTAGACCACGGGCTGGCAATGGGACTGGGCCTGGGACTGGGCCTGGGACTGAGACCTGCGACTGAGACCTGGTGTGTAGGTGTTGAAAGTGGCTGCAGGCACCTGCCTGCCTGCCTGCCTGCCAGGGAATCCAGATTGGGGTCTCTGGAATCGCCGTGGCAAGGAACTGTGGCGGGTACTGAGGGACTTAGCAAATTGGCTGGCGCAGAAATGTGTCGGAAGTCTTTAGTAAAAGTTAAATAGAAAGCATATAGAAGATTTATTTGCCAGGCCCAGCTATAGTTATGCAAATTCTTGAAGCCAGTTTAAGCTCTCGAGATTCCTTAAAGCTCCAGTTTTCAGTTACCAATTTAGTTTCAACGTTTACGATTTTCTGCATGGATTTTTGCGTGACTTTTTGATACAGCAGAAAGGCCTGAGAGCTGCTAAAGAACTACCTGAACATGGGGCTGTAATGTGATTCCTCATCTATGCACATATATGCCAGTAATCTCAGTATTATTTTATCATTAACGATTGGGATAATTCTAGACAGTTTCCTCTGCAGGTAAGTAAGGTAAGTAAATAAATATACAATAGCTGGATTAATTATGTGGAAGGTGTAGTGTAAGTTTGTGTACGAGTAAATGCAGCCCAGATACGTAAAAGTGGCAAAACTAGTGGAAAATGAAATATGTAAATCATCTCCGATAATTTTCTTGCTCGTATTTATGTATGAATGTATTTTTACCAAGCTTCAAATCACATTTATCTGATATGAAATCAGCTGCCAAACGCTTTTCACAGCTCAACAACCGGCAATGCCCTGTGTCGGCGCCTGGGCCTGGTCTAATCCCCTGCGCATAGAAGAAAGAAATTAAAACATTTGTTGCCATTTTCTATCGGCAGGCTTCAATCTAGGCAATTTGTCAATGGGCCGAGAGATTAAAATGCGGCAAAAAGAAAAGTATAAAATAAAATGCTGTTGGCTGGAGCAGGAGCAGGAGACGGAGACGGAGCTGAAGAGGATTTGTCGATTGAGCTGTGTGTGCATGCTTATCAGTGATGAGAATATGAGCGGCGCTGCAAAAGGACATCGGCGGGCCAAGGACTCGAAATATTTGTCACATTAGTCGCGGCATTATCGCCGCATATGCGAGCGGGCATCTGATAAGAAGCCATCCCCAGGCCAGCCATCGCAGTCTAGTCCAGTCCTGCCCATCCCATCCGATCCGATCCCATCTGAGCCGATCATCTGTTTGAGGATGATGCCAATGCAGCAGAAAATCTGGCGGCTGCCTTTTTTCCCCCTCTGCTCTCGGCTCGCTGGATTTGCTACTGTTTGTTTGTACTGGCCCTGATGGTGGTGGTGCTGCTGGTGGTGGGTCTGGCTCTGGCCTAATACAATTTTCAAAAAAAAATATTGTTGTTGTCAGTGTAATTGGCAGGATATTAGCAGGGGTTGTCCTGCCGCGTCCCAGTCAACGGATTACGTTGGGCATTATGAGCAAATTAAGTGTGAAGTGGCATTTGAGATTTACACACACACACACACACACAGACAGACACGCACACACATGCATGGGATGAGGGATACTCAGGATGCTGAGGCGCTTAGCGAGTCCTGTCCTGGCACTTTAAAGTCCAACACAAAACCGAAAAACTAACAAAACAGGCCCGAACAAAAGGCACACACAAAAAGTCGACGAAAGGCGTCACATGTCAAAGACTCTTAGTCATTTAGATCCCCTCACCCCACCCCACCCCGCCGCACCGCACCCTTCGTTCCGGCGATCTTTGGCAGGCAAAAACAAACTAACATTTAACCCCAGGACCACGACGGGCCCGGCCCCAACTTCCATCCCTCACTCTTCATCCGGGCAGCCATTCCATTCGCCCACTACTCATCGCAGCTGAGCTTATCATTTACACTTAAAGGCTCAAGCCGGCTCGGGCGGGGGAAGTGACGTTGGCAGCCCTGGCACGTGCCGGGGCATTATTAACCGCAAAATGCTCATAAAGGATCAATTTGTGAGCACACGTGTCGGGATAATGCCCCATGCACTCTTCTTCCTGGCCAGAGCCAGGGATGGCCAGGGAAGGCCAGGGGCCAGGGAAGACAAAGCGTGAAGTTCACATAAATCAAAGCAACGGCTGCCAAATGGACAAAGATGATGACAGTCCAGTCCCCAAGGCTAAGGCTAAGGCCAAGGCCAAGGGGAATGCGGCGGCAGACAGAGACAACACTGCACTTGGCCTGGCCTGGAATGCCCTGGCAGAATATGCAATTTAAAGTGTCGCCATTCCACACAAAGGCAATCATTAAACATGCAAAGGACCCTTGGAATGGGTTTGTGGTGTGAAGCAAAGGAAGCTCCTGCGATTTATGGCAGCCGATGGCAATGGCTTGGCTGCCAGGGATACGTAGACCAGTGTGTGCAGAGCTGAGCTCCAAGTCTGCATTAATTTCTACTAATGATTTCTCACGAGGAAATTACCTTTACCCGACCAATAAAAGCTGAGCACAAAAAAGCGATCAAGCATCAGCGATAGTCAGGTTTCTCCCTAAAAAGAATATGCAGTATTATGTTTGATAACTTGGATACTTTACTCCTAAATGTGATTTTTAATGCTCATTATCGTTTTATTTATCGATGCTGTAGTCAAGGTATTTTTCAGGGTTGCACTTGAGCTCTTCTACAGTGCACTTGTTAAAAGAAACATTTTTTTTAAGGTAACAAAAAAACTAATTGTGGGGCTCCATTTGTAGCTTGCAATATTTTTTATGCATAAAATAATACGTTTTTTAATAAAATAACTTAGAAAAGAATAATTTATTTTTAGAAGAACTCTTGCGTTTTGTTTACAAATTTAAATATTCCACACAGTTACATATGTAGCTCTGCGTCAGTGTAGTTCTTACTTTACATCGAATATGACACATTTTTAATTAAATCTTTTTTTTTCAACGTACCGAAAGTTTGTAGCGGTTAAATGTGATGTGAGCGGGAGTGTGGTGAAACAGCTGTAGGCTACAGCTGTTCATCCATACATGTTTAATAACGATACCTTGAACGTCGCTTAATAAACGTGCCTATACGAATAATTTAGTTCTGAGTTCTTAAAACTAAAAAAAGTACGATACAAAATAAGTACATTTAAAAATATTTCCCAGACGCTGAGTTTAAGTGGCAAAGGCTGATTCATACATTCATCTTCTCTGTGTCTTTGGCTTCAGCATAGCCGAGAAGGAAATGTTATGGTCTGGGTAGCGGCCATATAACGGTAATCGTTTTATTTAATTTAATTGTTTTTTAAGATCTTAATTTTTAAAACTTTTTTTATATAGCTGTACCAGAAAGGAAGAATTGAGTTAAATGGAAATACAAAAGGCGTTGTTCTATTCAAGTGAACGGCTGTGCTATGTTATTTAAATATTTAAATTGCCGGGTCTGTTTTATATTGTATTAAAAAATTTGTGTACCTTTTTACCGCAATATTTTTAAGGAGAATTAAAAGCTTGCTCATATTGGATAGCAAACAAAAATTAAATTTTTCTTTTCAATTAAAATATATAATTGTCTTATTTTATTTTTAAAGTATCACAATGAGCTATTTATATTGTGTTTTTTAACCTGTGCTCTATTATTGATTGTTTTCAAGTCAGGAGAAAATTGATTCCAAAGCCGTACGTTGCATTTCTGTTCAATTTTGTTGTAGGTCGGATAAGTTTTTAAGAAAAATTGAGAATATTGTTGCTACGTTACGAGTTCTTAATAGTTAGGACGTTTTAATAGTTATTTTAAATAGCCAGCATGCTTTGGAAATTCTATTTAGTGTATAAAATTTAACAAAAATCTGCGCAAGTCATTAACAGATTTATATAAAATGTAAATAGCAGAGGTTCTAGCAGCAAGACCTACGGGACACCACAGGTGAGATCCACAGACAGTTGTACAGCCCACTTAACTTGGCCAGCAGGATTTAGTGGTTCAAGTGTCGAAAGCTTAAACACAGTCAAGATAACAATCGTGCTTATTTTAATTATTTCTATTTCGATACTTGACCCATTTTCGGCATTCCAATTTTGACATTGTTCCGTTTTCTTGACCCATAAAAAACAAGGCCGCGCTTAATGACAATTGTGCACACAACAAAAACTCGTGGCGCGTGGTCTCAGTGAAACTTTAAAGATGGTAAGTAAATCCGAATGTGATCGACCATTAGATCCTGCTCCCCCAATGTTGATTTAGCGCTCAATGAAATCTCCCGCCCAGCTTGTGCCCTTCCAGTTGAAACTGACGCCGCAGCAGATGGATAAAATCACGAAGAGCTACATTTCGAAGAAAGACGGCTACGCGGTGCAAGTTCTTCTGATTATTCGTGAACACTACTCGGCCACCAGGTCCAGCTTGCCCCAGGACCTGGAAATCACAGTGAACGGGATGCAGTGTGCTCTGCCAGTATCGGTGAGCCTGGACACCGCCACAAACTCGTTCATTAACTAACATATGTTATATGCTTTATTTGCACACACACAGCACGGCCCCGTAAACATTATCGACCATTTGCAACTTCACAGCTCGAACGTTGTTAACAAAATAAAGCTGAAATGGAGTTCGGAGGACACTCGCACCTTTGTTATTGGATTGTTCTTGGCTAAGCAGTTGTCCGTCAACCAAATGTTGGACCGCATACGGAACAGGCCCATGATGCCAGCAGAATGTGTTCAGAAAATGTGTATGTTTGCCATAGACTTCCATTCAATTTAAAAAATCATTTATACATAAATATGCAAACAGTTATGGCAGAGAATTTGGGCCGCCCGATGCCCGTACCCGTGATGGTTTCGCTCCAGTGTCCGGCGGGAAAGACCAAGATTCGAGTGCCGTGTCGCGCCTCAACCTGTTCGCACTTCTTGTGCTTTGACGCTGGCGCCTACCTGGCCATGAACAAACGTCAGCCGAATTGGATATGTCCAGTGTGCCACAAGCAGGCCCTGTACGAGGATCTCGTTATAGATGGGTATGTAAACATACCCAAACAAAGCATTTAATTAATGCTGAAATTATGTTCAATTCTGCTGCACAGATACTTCCATCACATTCTGAATTCGGGGTTGCTGGAGGAGTACGACCATGAGATTCAGGTACACGAGGATGGCTCGTGGATTGTTGCACGACTCGCGTCCCAGACTAACATTTCGTACATAACCAAAACATCGCTGCACGATTTTGAAGACGGTGCTCTGTAGCGAAAAATACACAAATCAGAATTCTTATATGTCGGCAGAAAGATTTTCACATATCATTTATGTACAGACATACTTTGCACACGGGTGTATGTGTGTGGTATTAATTTGTTTGTTTTCAAGGAATAAAGATGTCGCCATTCGCGTGTACTATGTATGATAATCACATGTGATTTGCTCTGTGAACCGTTCGGCAAGGGCGACTCCCACACACCCACAAACACAGCACCCGAGCTGAAGCCAACCCCTGTTGATTTCCTGCTTAACCGAATTGTGGTTGGTGGCGACGCTGCTGGTGCCGTGGATGCTGCTGGTCCACCACCCACAAAAATGTGCGGCTAATTGGATGTCTATGTATGGCGGAAAGCGGATAGCTCTCTGCCTGAGTGGGTGGTGGAGTGTGTGGTGGAGTGTGTGTGTGTGTGGCAGGTCTTTGACAGTCGGCGGATGATTTCCATGCAAATTGATGTTACAGCACAGTAAGCAGGCAATATTTCTGCTTCATTTCATAAATGCGTCCAGGGCCAATACGACGCCCAGTCCCAGTCCCCAATCGCAAGTCCCCAACGACCAACCATCCATCCATCAGCTGGCAAAGTTTGCATATCAAACGTTTCACGAGAAGAGAAGGATGTCATTGCTGGTGCCTTACATACATACATATGTATGGCTGGTGACGGTGACGATGATGGCACTGACGATGGTGAGCAGGAGGAGGCGGAGGTGCCTGTTGACGTGTTTGCTGGCTCTTCCTTAATTTATACATGAATCTACAGCCAATTTGTTTAACTCGCAATTTCGGCTCAATATATGTACACGTGTATGCCACCACATACATACATGCATAAATATGTCCATGTTTCCGTGTACTTATGTTCATGTGGGTGGGTGGACACTTTTATAATTTTTATAATCGAATTTTCGGCGGATCGGGCGTCATGATTTTCTGTCTGGATAAGACAAGTAAAATTTAAAAATATTTCCAAATAAAGATGGAGCTGCTGGGAACCCATAGCCTAGAGCTGTGCAGTCCGCAGCAATCCTTTGCATTTTGATTGAATAACAATCCCAGCAGATCCTTAGAGCCTCTTTATCTGAACGACAAAGTTTCCCCCGTGCGCGGCCCCTAAATTTAATATATTTTCTTATGCTTAAATGCCCTAAGTTAAATCATTAAATGCCTTACATTAAGAGCTTAATTTGAGCCGAATGAGCGCTGATTTACGTTGGATTTTCCTAAGGCTAGTTATATGGCTTTAAATCTTGAAGAGTCTGCCGGGTCTGATTTCCAACACTTGTCACTTCCAACACTGCATTTTCCAGGGACTCGTAGCACCCATAGCCTGTTCCAATCCTGTTCAAAGCATCCCAACAGATGACTGGCATATATGTTCCGTCATTTCCCATTACAAGGCAGTATAATTTGTGTCGCTCAAGCCGGTTACATCGTGTCGTTTTACTGGTGACAAATCAGCATTACTTTTTCTGGCATTGTAGAATTGTGCAAAAGTTGTACTCCGTTAAGCGCTGCACACCAAAAAATCGAGCAGAAAGCGCTGCAAATTAAACAATTGAAAAGGTTTTCGATTTCCAAAAAGGTAAGTTTTTCCTGCCCTTGCTGCACCCTGACCATTATTTTCAGTGAACATTCCTTTGAGCAGACTCGAAACTCAGCGCATAAAAATGGATGAACTGCTCTCTGATGAAGTTATGTATGCAAACCGTCCTTCCGAAATTATCAAGCTACTCCACAATATTTATGATAACCTTGATGCCCCATCGCCGCGCCTGGTGAAGAAAAAGCCTAAGAAGCCCTTCCGCCTTGTGTCATCAGCAGATCCGGAGGTAAGTCAGCCATCGGCTCGGAATCTAAACACATGCATGGATAATGGCACCACACACCTATCATTATTTTTCACTATTTTCAGATTAGTCCAAGGTCGTCCAAGTCCAAGCTCGTTTGCATCTGCGAGCGTGGCGAAACTTTCTACCATTGTGAAGACTGTAAGAAGAGCATGTATGGACGCGCTGCCCAGGTTTGTCCTCTCCACCCTTCGACTTTCTTTTTGATGGACTTTCGCGGGTGTCCCTATTGCGAAGGTGTCATCGTAGCCAAGAAGACCAACAATGACGATGGCGCCATTTAAGCGTGTGTTGGATATTCCAACTGAAATGATGCGGGAAAAGGCAAGCCTCACACCTCAACCAAAATATTTCAAAATGCTTTAAAAAATAAAAGAGTTCTATGCATAATTGTAATAATTTTATCTGTATTAGGGTTGACAACGAAATAAGGTTTATTTCTGGCAAAGGACATTCCAATTGAACTTCTTGGGTTCTACCCACATATTTCTATATTTCACTATGCCTGGAAATATTTAAATGAATGCTCTAAATTAGCCCGTGCTCACATCGGCAATGCCGCAGGATTGTATCAAGAAACACTGCTAGCAAAAGGAAAACCCTTGCGTTCTTGGTGCCCGTCCCATATTTTTTTGTTGGATCTGAAAATTGTTTTTAGTTGCACTTTTTATTGCTCGCAATAATTAGCAAACGACAAACCAACCAACAACTACTGAAACAGCGATCGTGTTTAATTGAGCGTGCCCCGGCAGGGCCCAGAGAGTTTCTGTTTTGTGTCATTTGTCTTTAATGAAAGGTTGCCCTCTGGCCAAGCCAGACCAGACCAGACCAGGCCAGACCAGACCAGGCCAGGCCAGAGTAGAGCAGCGCAGCAGACCTGACCAAGCCGCTTATTGTGTTTGTTGTCGTTTCATTGTCCTACCAAGCGTCGCTTTTGTTTTAAGCCAGCAGCAATTTGAACATTGCGGCCAATTTGTCGATGAAGGCGCAAAAACACAAGAAACGGCAGAAAAGTACAAAACACGCGTGGTGCCAGCCAGCTATCTGGTGTCCCCATGGACAGGGGACAGGGACACCAGCAGCAGAAGCAGCAACAGCAACAGCAGCGACTGCTGCATACCCTAAGTGGCAGAGACCTGCAAAAGACTCTTCTGACTGACTGTTTCGGAGCTAAGTGCTGAAGGAAGTATACAAGTAATTTCTGTTAATATCAATTCCTTATTTTAAATAGCTAAATGGAAGCCAATGTAGTGGTAAATTTTATTTATTATTGTTTAATTATATTATATTAATTAATATAAATTGTATATTTTATTGTATAATCATTTATTATTGTTTATTTAATAGCTTAAAATAAATATGCAATGCAATTAATTCGTTAAATAATCTTAAAGTATTCTGTAATCATAGTGTTAGTCCCGTTAGTCCCGTATCGCGCATGGGAACTCTGGGATTTTGGTTCGCTCTCTGAAGGAACACTCACAACGGACCAGTTTAGCATTTACCATGGGTTCTACTTTATCTTGGCAAGTGCTCTGGCCGTTTTTCGCCCTTTCTGTTGCTGCCAGTCAGCTGTCCGGGGCATGGTATGGTTTGGTATCCTTGGCTCTGCACTTCAAGGATCGTTTGGCTGGTCTTGCCTGCAGCGGGTACTTGCATGCGAGCACGCAAGGCGTTCTGAGCCAGTGGTGGGATGGGGTGGCGAAGGGAACGGGGACATGGTCAAAACTGTTCAAGACAACCTTTCCTGTGCCCCTGCCCCTGCCCACGCTGCTGGCTGTCCTGCTGTTTTGGCCAACTGGTGGACAACGGCAGTTATTCAATATATCAACTTTTGGCCTAATAAATGCACTAATTGCGGTTAAATGCATTTTGCATGCAATTATTATCATTAGGGGTTGGCTCGCACGTCGTCGTCGTCGTCGTCGTTCTCTCTCCTTTCCCTTTCCATGCCCACCCTCCGTCGTTTGTAAATTGTTTCGGTTGGTCATTATTTTAATTGCCCTCGGGGCACACACACCCCCACCCCCCATAGCTCTCACCCATCCCCCACAAGGCGCAATGTTTTCCATATGTTTACCTTTTATTTAGACAAAAACTTATATTTAGTTACTAACATAGACAAAAAAAAGGTGTAGAATACTTTACATATTACAGTTACAACGATTATAGAACTAAGCTACGCAAAAAAAATATATATATATATGTATGTATTTATTTCGTATTTCTTCTACCCGAAGTTATCGCTTAGTTGTTGTTGTTGTCTGTTGTTGTCTTTTGTTGCTGGTGGATAATACATTTTGTGGTTAGGCTTAGAGTGTACAACATTCTTTTGCTTTCATTGTTTTTTGGCTGCTACTTTTTACAACATTCAAATAAATATCTATAGTCTAGTTTCACGATTTTTCACGATTATGTTACACGCATACAAAATTGTTGCTTCGTTTTTTCGTTAAAACTTTTTGTTGAATAAATTACTTAGATAAAATCAAAATAAATTAGGCAAGCACACACAGATAAACAGATAAATATATACGGTTATATACACGCACACACACACACACATACACAGAGAAAAGCGCCACCCAAGAGGCCTGGCCGGAGAGGGGGTTATACGGCACTTTGTGTTCGCAATTTGAAGAGTTTTTAATTTTAAAGCTGACATAGTCGTAAACATGAATTCATCTCATTTAAAATATGTGATTTTTAATTATCTTTAATAAGGGGAGATTTTTAAGAACTTATCCCAATCTTTAGCTCGTGATTCGATGCTAAATTTTAAGCTTTCCATTGGGCAATGAGTTCAAATTAATTCAAAATAAATACCCTTAGTGCTGGGGCAACTGCTACTTCCAAAACGTAGTTTAAATGTATATATAAAATATTTATAAAAAAGAAGTGAGCATTTTCCCATAAAGGGTATGCCTACGCATGCTCGAATCGTGATTGCAGTTGACCCTTAGGTAGTATCACGAAGTAGGGGACTGAATAACGGGGAAGGAAACTC
Source organism: Drosophila ambigua (assembly GCA_018150905.1). Lineage (NCBI taxonomy): Eukaryota > Metazoa > Arthropoda > Insecta > Diptera > Drosophilidae > Drosophila > Drosophila ambigua. The sequence goes on along the minus strand of JAECWS010000151.1, from coordinate 355,814 downwards.
TCCTGCCAAGCGATACACAAATTCCGTGAAATATTTAAGTTTGCGCCGCATAACCCCACTAAATACATGCAACACACACAGACACAGATACAGATAAGCACACAGAACACATACAGACCCTGCCCCCTGCTCGTTCAGCACTCGGAAGGCGCTTCCTCTCACACCTGGATCTGATCCTCGTCGTCCGACTGGGCCTGCGAGCAACTGTCCACCGAGCGTCCCGGCGGACTGCCCGGATTGAGCGTGGGACTCGGCGTCGAGGGCGGATGCGGTGGCGATGCAGACGCAGACGCAGATACGGAGGCGGACACGCCAAGCATGGGCGGGCTGCTGGCCAGCGGCTTGAGTGGGCCGCCGCCAGGAGCCGGCCCTGAGGACGTTGGCGGTGGACCATTTGCGGCGGCTGCGGCCGCTGCTGCATTCTGGTAATAGTTGCTCAGCGAGGACAGCGAGCTCGATGCGGACAGGTGGGAGAAGGGGGCAGCCGAGGCGGACGCGAGCGGCCCGACGCCCACGCTGGGCACGCCGGCGTACAGGTTGTAGGGCAGGGGCTTCTGCATGGCGGCGGCGGCGGCTGCCTGCCGGTAGTAGATGTCTATGCTGGTATGCTGCGTTGCGCCGTGCGCGGCTGCAGCAGCGGCCCCAGCGCCGGCGGCTGCCGCATACGGCCAGGCGCCCAGGTAGGGCGATCCCCCGTACAGCCGCTGGAAGGCGGCAAAGTTGCCGGCCTCGGCCAGCAGTTCCAGACCCACAGCCGTCTGGCGCTTCCACTTGGTTCTGCATGGAGACAAAGCGAGAGAGAGAGAGAGACTGCGTTAGGGTGGTGCTCGCATCGGGGTCGCCAGGTGGGGGGGAGACCTACCGTCGGTTCTGGTACCAGGTCTTCACTTGGCAGTCGCTCAGGTCCAGCTTGTGGGCGAGCTCCTGGCGCTCCTGCACACTGAGATACTTCTGCCGCTCGAAGGACTTCTCCAGCGTCTGCAGCTGGTGGTCGGTGAAGGCGGTGCGCGCCTTGCGCTGCTTTTTACTGAGTCCGCTCATGTCGTTGGTGGAGCCGCTCTTGATGCTGTTGCCGTCATCGTCCTTGCCTCCTGGAAGAAAGAGTGGCACAGGTGTTGCATGTTATAGAAAATGGCTGGATACTGATGCGAGCGTAGACAACATTTATCTGCTATTTATCTGCACTTTGTTTATGATCAAATGCCCCCAGGATAAGCCTCGATCCCGCCAAGGGAAGGCTCCTGGTTCATGGCCAGCCGTCGCAGCTGGTCTAGCCCGGTCGGAGCCGGGGGCTCAGGCCAGAACGGGCTCAGACAAACAGTTGTAGTTGCAGTTACAGTTAGAGGCTCGTTTATGGCCACGCAATTGCCGCTTCCGCTCACAAAGCGGTTACCCACCGTCCACGTCCAGCCCCGCGTCGCCGTGTGGCTTCGTGTTGTGTGTAAGTGTAATAAAAATGTGTAGCAAAATGTCTAAACTTGCCGCAGCCACTGCCACTCCACACTGAGAGAGAGAGAGAGAGGGGGAGCACGCTCACCCCTTTGTGGGCCGTCCGTCTGAGAGGTTGCTGTAGGCGCCCGCTTTTCCGCCTTTCCCGCGAGTTGCGATGCCCCCGCGGGGCAAGGCGCTGCTCGTTTGCCATTTAGTACATAAAATTTATGTAAATTCATCCGATTGCGGTTCGCTGATAAGCGAGAGCGAGTCGAGTCGCGTCGCGGCGAGTTTTTGGGCCACGGCCAGGAGGGGCTCGCAGAGTTCTGTTCTACTCGCGCTGCAAACTCTCAAGCGTTAAATTATTTAAAGCGAAAATTTGCCAAGTGCCACACTCGGAGGCAGTCAGAGTTGCCCAGAGCGCGAAGTGAAGGGGTGTGTGGGGGGGCAGTGGCAGGGTGAATGGACACACAACATTGGCGGACGGACGATGAAGAAATCAGCATTGGAGTCTATTCGAAAGTTACCTAAAAATATTGGCAGGAACCACTGGAAGTCGAAAATCACTTTGAAATAATTTCCCATGGATATGGCGGATAACTATAAATCAATTGAGTGGATTGGGGTATTGAAGTTCTTCGCATAAGTGATGTGGGGAAGCCCCTAAGCAGACAAATATAAGCCGATAAATGCCTAATTGCAACGATAAATAAGCGACAATAATGCAATTGAATAAAACTCATTTACAATTACGGCAAATTACTCACGAATGCTGGAATTGCCGCCTCGTTAGGCTATTGATTTGCTGGCCGATAATTTGTTGAGCAGCTGATTGACATTTCAGAGAAAGCGTTTTCGCAATTAAAACGCAAAGGTCAATTTGTTGCCACAAGCGAAATAGTAATTGAATTGCTATGCCACCTGCAATTAGCTAGCTCCTAAAATACGATTTTAATTTGGAATGCAAAGCCAAAAAAGTTAAATAATTATTTTTAAAAACTGCTTTTGGGTTTAAATATTTTCAAACAAGAAATTATTAAATAACAAAAATGCAATCGATATTTTCGTTATTCGATTCTTTCAGGAATTCTCGCTGCCATCGGTACTCAGACGAATTGATGGACTCCAGCTTTCTCTGCCCGGAGACGAATCATTTAGGCACCAGAGCGGGAGACGGGCAGCCCAAAAGGGGTGAGAGGGCGGAGTGTAGTGGACGCGACTACCGTTTATAAAATTGCAATTGGCAACAGGAAATTGCCGTAATAAATGCCACAAAACAGAGACCAGATGCAGCCGGCCCGGCTCAGCGCCAGATGAACGGCGAGCGAGTGGAGAGGAGAGGAGATTGGAGTGTGAAGTGCGGTGTGTGGGGTGTGGGGAGTGGTGTGGGGTGCAGAGATGAGCAAACAGACTGCAACATTTGTATCTGTTTTGCTGTTGTTGTGCTGCTGTCGTTGCAACAGCAATAACTGTTGCCATGGGGCATCTATTAAAAGGGTTAAATGCATTTTTATAACAATTTCCACAATTAAATGATTGTCAGGGACGCCAGCGAGTGGGCCTGGGAGGCAGTGCGTGAGAGTGCTGCCCAAGCAGCGAGGAACAAAGAGAGACAGAAAGAGCGAGAGAGAGAGAGAGAGAGAGAGAGACGTGTAATTATTTGAGATTTGTTTTTTGCTGCGTTTTTAAACAGCATTTTGTTGCTGGTATCCCCACAGAGCCGCCAGCCTGCCCCTGCTGCATTCACCTACCTACCCAGCGCAGTGCCCTGCCAGAAAAAGGCCACGCCCCCCACTCTGCCATAATGGGCATTTGCAGTGCAGGTGCATGCCCAAGGGGGCAGAGTGGGGAGCACTGGGTAGCAGTGGGGTGCCCCTTTAGAAGCTTCGCAATGACGCAAACAAAGCGTGAAAATGTAGGTTTTTTTTCAGGTGGAAAAACTACCACAACGGCAAGAGTCGAGAATGTAAAACGGTCATGCAATCGTTTTTACAGTTTGTTTTGCAAAGCGACATCACAGCGGCCCCCACCCTCCCCCCGCAATACCCATGCCCATGCCGGAAAATGCGCCAGCAAAGCGCCAACCGGCACCTCAGATCGAACAAAAGATTTAGGCAACGAACTTGAATCCATGCACTTAAGCCCCAATTGAATTCGTTTTGATTACTGAATTACTGCACGTTAAATAATGGATGGGATATGCCTGGACTGAGGGCAAAACACACGCCTCAAACGATGACTCAAAATGTGAAAATCAGAACTCGGACCGAACACATAAACTTTGAATTAAAATCAAGTTAAAGTTTAACTAACAAAATAAGCCAATTGGGCTTGCGTTCATAAACTTTAAATTTGTATTAACCGATTGATAAAAAAATTTGTATTCCATGGAAGCAGTGCAGTATTTTAATATTTTACTCTGAGTAAATGCTCCAGTTCTAGGCCAAATATCTGCTATAGAAAGGGCGCTGATGAGGCTAACTGTCACTATACATGAATAACAAGATGTGATAAATATTTTATAAACCATTGAAAAAACCCTAAAACTAGTTGAATGTTATTTACAGGAAACCCTGAACATGTCTAAGGTTTCTACAGGTTGTGCTGCTTCCTCCAAATTATTATTTCCGGGAATATAGGTGCTCATAATTTATATTAATAAAAAACACTATTTTGAAAGCATTTCTTCGCTTATTTTGAGAACAAGACTACTTTGAGGAGCAATCGGAACTGGCCTCAGCCGATGATACTCCACATCAATATGGCGAGAATCTTCAACTGTCTGTGGAGGTTTTTGTAGACCAACAACCGCCCGCAACCCGGTCCCCAAATAGTACAGAGGCTCACCTCACCATTACTACAAACGCTGTGATCGTCCATGTGTCCGCTGCCACTGCCGCCGCCGCCTCCGTTGCCGCTGCCCGCCTCGTCGCTGTCGCAGTCATCGTTCTCCTCGTGGTAGTCGCTGCTGTCGTCCAGCTCTGCGCCCGTCGGGGCACCCACAGCTCCGCCACCCACGCCAGGGCCCACTCCAGCTGCGGCTGCTGCTGCGGCGGCCGCTGCTGCTGCATTGTTGCGTGCTGCGGCGGCGGCTGCTGCTGCCGCGTAATGCTGTTGCATGGCTGCCGCGTACTGGGCCACGTTAAGACCGTTGGATCCCATTTGTGTGGTGGCGCCACCGCCGCCGCTGCTGCCGATGCCGATGCCAATGCCGACGCCGACCGACGGGGCGAAGTGATTCAATTTGGCATGTGGATGATGGACCAACGCATGCGGATGCGGCTGCTGATGCTGGTGCGGATGCGAGTGCTGGTGCGGATGTGGGTGATGTAGGGGCGGTGGGACGGCCACTGGCGGTGCTGCTGCGACGGCTGCAGGTGGGCCCGCTGATCCCCCGGGTGGGCCTGTCGCTGCCTCCGAGTGCTCGTCGTTGTTGTTGCTGTTGCTCTGGCTGTGGGTGGGGCTGCTGTCGCCACTCGAGCTGGAGTTGTGGTTGTTGTTGTTGTTGTGGCTGCTGCTGTTGTTGTTGTTCTGCTGGTGGTGGTGGTGCTGCTGCTGCTGCTTGTAGAACGCGGCCGCCGCACTGCCCGCCAGGATGTCGTTGATCATGAACCGGGAGCGGTTCGGCTTCAGGTTGGACGACGTGGTCGACATGTTCACCGCCGGCGGCTGCAGGCCCGTATAGTGGTGGTGCAGCGGGTGCGGGTGCGGGTGTGGGTGGTGGTGGTGGGGCAGCGCGTGCAGCGGATGGGGCAGCGCGTGCAGCTGGTGGTGCAGCTGTGGGTGATGCACTTGGGGCGTCTCGCTGGGCGACTGGGTGAGTATGCCCATCGAGTCTTTCATTTCTTGGGCACAGAACACACGCTTTTCGATTTGCCGCGTCTCCTCTTCCCCTCCCCCCACGAGCTTCCACTGCACTTCGCGTTCGGCCGCACGTTTGGGGCACAGAATACAACAAAAAAAATGGTCCACCGACTGCTCTGTCGCGCTCACTGTGTTGGGACCTTCTCGGACTGCGCTGGGGCCTGTCTCTGTCTTCAGTTCAAGTCTTTTCCGTCTGCCGCGGTGTGAACGTCGTGCGCGCTGTGGCTGCCAAAACGAGACTGAACCGCACCTGCGAGCGCAGCCTCAGCCTTTGCCTCTACCGCTGCGGCGCCTCAGTCCGGGTCGCGGCAGAGCCAGAGCCAGAGCCAGAGCCAGTACGCCGTCAGCGACGCCGTCGAGCTACAATTTTGCCACTTTGTCATAGGCGGGGTGGTGGCTTTGGGCTGCCATTGCGCTGGCCCTGGGCTGGAGCGAGCGCGCTGTAGTGCCTCACTTGTCCCTGTCGTACACTGCGCCGCTGCTCAGACTCGCTCTCTCCGCCTGTTGCCGTCTCATTTGCCGTCCTGCTCCGGCTTAGGCGCCATGTTGTGAGCGAGCTGTGAGCTGCGAGCTGTGAGCTGCGCAACCCACCACGTTCATCGAGCTCTGAGCCGTGGTGGATTTCGCTCTCTCTCGCGCTCTCTCGCTCGGGCTCAGTTTTTATGGCAAGTCGGCGCAACTGTGGCAAATGTCGGTCAAATGCCCTCGCAGCTATAATATCGGACTGATTGGAGTCTCTTCCTCCGGTTCTTTCGGTCTTTCTGTTGATGTCGGCTGACTGCAAGGAGTGGGCGGGACACTGCCAGAGCATCAAAATGGCGCTATAACGGCGAGTGCAATATTCATTTAGGTTCGTTCGAGGTGCAGTTGGATAATTATTGAAAAGCTTTTATGGAGTTTCGAAAGAGTTTGAATTGTGCCTTGGGGCTTTGACTTGAAGGTGTGTAGGTATTTATACGAACTTGGACAACCAGCTTTAAATTTAACAAAACGCTTGGCTCCTCTTTCCCCATTAAAAAATTATTAAATTAAATTTTCAGTGTAGAAATTATTTTTTCTAAGGGATCACCTTTAGGGTTATAGATTTTTCTGGAGAGGATCAGCAATTAAAATAAGTTTCAGCCCATTTCAACGTATTTTGTTAATTTTTAACTTTATATTTAAGAATTAAATATAAAATGCAAATAATTAAAATGTAAATCCTGTTTTATTTGAAAATAAAAATGTGTGGGGGATTTTTAAAGACTTTTCCGGCAAGGATAAATGCAGACTCCGTCCTGCTTTCCGCTGGCCCCACCCAAGTCTCCTGCCAAGAAATGATTTTCCGATCTGCGGATGTTGATAGCAGATCTGAGCGAAAAGAGTCAATGGGCTGATGTGTTGGCATTAGCTGGCAAACCAAACAGGCTAATTTTGCGGGGATGGATGGGCATGGTCCGAGTCTGCGTCCGAGTCTGATCGTATGATATGATAGATGTGTGGCTGGATACGGACAACTGTTAAATTGTTCGCAGAAGAGGCATAGAGAGAGGCGGGAGGATGGAGGCTTCCTGCAGCGACCGGAAAATACGCTGCCAACTGCCTTCAAGAGCCAGAGCCTGGCAACTGTCCAGCCAGGGCGGTCGGTCAACAGAAGGCAGTGGCAGTGGCTGTGGCAGCAACCATCAACTGGTCGAAGGCGGAGACAACTGCGCATTGCGGTTTGGCCGCAGTTTTTACGAGTCTTACACATTTGTTTTTCCACATTTTGTTGGCTCGCAGCTCGTAGCTGCTGTTGTGCGAGCACAATTATTATAAGCATTCAATTGGAATTGCTATTTGGCATTGGCATTGGCATGGGCATGGGCATTGGCTCTTGCATTCGCATTCACAGTCGGATTCGACCGCAGAACGCAAGCGGAGTGCAGGGAGGGAGGTTTGAGGGCGACCACAGGATATGCGACCTGGTCTGCCAATTATATGCATTTAAGTGCAATAACCGTCATCAGGACGAAGGACACGGGCACGGACACAGACACGGACACGGACACGAATGGCAGTGCAGGGCAGGCAGCTCAACGAACGGTTCGATTGACTCCGCCAAGTCGCCTCCGACTGCGACTCCGTGGGCCCGGCCCTGTGCGTCGCATTTGATGCTTCAGCAGAGACCAGACTCTAATTATTTTAATGCTCCTCGCAATTGAAGCGCGCGCTTGCGTCCTTCCTCCTGCGCCTGCCTTTGCTCCTGCAACGGCAACGGCAACAACAACCGCTCCTGTTCCTGTTCCCGCTCTAATTTCGTTGCACCTCACCACTAATGACCTACGCAGCTCACCTGACCCGACCTTTTTGCCGGTCCGCACTCCCGGAATCAATACCAATCAAACGTGCGCCGCTCTCGACAAATTGTATTTCCCCAGTCCCTACCCCTGCCCCTGCCCCTTTCCTCTTCCGCCCGTGAGAGAAGCAATTAGTCCTTGGCCAACAACATGTGGCCACAAACCGAACCGAACCAAACCGAACTGAACTGAACCGAACCGAGCCCAACCAAAGAAGAGCCGAGCTATTGGCGTGAAATTTTAATTGCCATCTCGTTGTCTGGCTGCAGTGCCTGGTGGATGGGGCAGAGCTGAGCTGAGCTGCCAGCTTGTCGCCACAAAGAGCCTGCGAAGAGGTGGGGAGCCAAGCTACGCAATGCTTTTCCAATGTATCAATATACAACTATCAACCACATCGGAGGATATTTTCTAACAAAGAAGGGACCAGGGATAAAGCAAGAAACTATTGGAACAGATTTAACACAAAGATCGACCATTTGCTGTATATTTGTATCACGAAACGAAAGCTCATGCCTTGAACGGAATACCTTGGTATGGAAATCTTCCAGCAGCTCACGGAGAGAACTGCACAAGAGTTGTTCAGTTCTTATTATTAAAATTAGCAAAAATATTAAGCAAGTTTAGTTTAAAGTGCTGTGTAGTCTACTTCATGCCCCATACAACATATAATATCCGATTAAAAAATAATACCATTAGACTACGGGCCACACGAGGTTATAAAAGGATCCATTGATCGTTGGATTGCATATGCTGAAAGAAAAGATCACACACACTCCGTGATGCTTTGTTTTCGGTTTTCTAATCTTTGGAGGAACGAACTTCACTCGGATGCGGATGTGGCAGGAATTTATTTGAATTGCGATTGATCTGAAAGCGTTGGCTAGTTCGGCACTTTCCATTCGATGAAATTCCGAACGAAAAGTTGCAGCCCCAAAAAAGAAATGAACTCGATCAACCCACCTGCGAGGCACCGCCAGCGGAATCCAAGCTCGAAACTCCTTTGGCAGCCACATCACCACTTGGTCCGTCCCCATTCACTGTCCGGCCCGGCCCGGCCCGTCCCTGTTTCTCTGTTGCGGAATCTTAATCGGCATCTTTGATATTATAATGTTCGTGTTGCTGCGTGGACAAACGTAATAAAATAACTGATCGTTGTCGCTGATAAGTTAATTTACTTTTAATGTGTTGCCCTCGACGAACCCTCGGGCCGAGCGAGCATCTTGCGACGTGGGGGTAAATGGCTCTGTAGGTGACAAAGGTTCTCGCTGGACCAAGTACCCGTCCGTCCTCGGCCTTTGCCCCAGCCCCAGCCTCAGCCAAGATCGAGTCTCGGCTCTGCTATTCCTTGTTTTGGGTTCTCTTTTTTCTGATCGGCTTGCCTTTACAGGACTCGGGTATACTGAACTCTTGCCGAGGTTTGCAGCTATATATTCATTTAATCTTGAGCAAGAGCCAGAGGTTCTTGTGTGCATACTTCTCTGATATTATCTATATACATATATTTTGTATTATTATTTGTAAGATTATTATCGTAGCCTGCAACTGAATTTCGTATGCATTCGCTGTTCAGGTTTGGTTCAGATTTTTGACAGCTCCGAAATCGGTGAATTTAGTTTAAAACAAACCATTTAAAGACCAAATAACAAATGTTCCTTTCTACCAGATGGATTTAACCAATCTACCCATATTACAAATTAAACTTTGCTGACTCTCCCTGCTCTCTATCTCTCTCTCCCTATAAATATTTTCGACTGGTGTGTCTGCACAATGATGGAGTGAGGGAGCTAGAACGGATCTTCCAGCCGTTGCTGGGAAGGGAGCTATAAATAAATAGCTATAGGATAGCATAGCATAGCTATAGTTAAACCAAAAATGTAATCATAAGAAACGAAGTAGCGAGTAGAACAGTGCCGCGGGTCATATGCCATATGCCGAGAGACTCCAAGCATTTCGGATGCTGTTTTACCAAAGATATTCCAACAAAAACTGAACACGCGCAGCTTATTTTTCATAGGTGAGCCAAAAAAACAATAAATGAGTGACTTTATCATATTGTTGACTCGAACGATCGATGGATCTGCAAGGGTATCAACATATTCGGTCCCACAGGTAGCCCGAAGAAGTCTTCGTTTTATTTTTAGTTGGTTTTATTTTTGTTGTTTTTTGTTCGTTGGTCGGTCGCGTGTGCCGTCGATGGCCAGCCTTGTTGCCAACTGATTTGTCAACAACGTGGCCAACAAAGGTGTTCTCTCCTTCTCCGTGGCCGATTTATCGCTGCTCCAGATCAGTCAGCATGCCAGCCAAACACCAACAACTACAGGATAAACATAAAGCCCCGATTCCGTCCGTCGGCGGACCCACAGCCATCCGTCGAAGCCGTTCTGGAGCGGCGCTCGTTTCAAAATTGATGTCGCCCCACTAAATGGACGCTATTTAAATTTTTACTGCCTGCCTGTGACTATAAATCCAATTCAGGCCTGGATCCTAGCCAAAAAGAGACATAAGAAGGCCCAGCCCCACCCCCGTCCCTGTTTCTTCTACGCTCTCTGCGGCCTCTCTCTCTGGCCATCTGCATCGGGCCCTGGTCGGATTTTAATGGCTCAGCTTAGCCTGGACGGCTAATCAACACCTCGCTGGGATTCGGCCTGGGGCAGGGGCTGGGACTGGGCCTGGGGGAGCTATGCCCATATTCGGGTTGGTTCTTGGCTGCACTGGAAGAGAGAGATTTGCATGCAGGCGATAGGGAATGCTCTCCCCACAGTCGTTATTCATTAAGATGCCTTGGCTTATCGCCAAAAACAACTCCGAGCCGAGGCCCGACCCAAACAATGTCCATAAATTCTGTTAGCCATATTTTTGGGTTCGTTTTGGGGTCCGCTTTAGCTCGTGGCACAAGAACAATTCCACAGCGAGAACTTTCGTCAGTATCTATTATGTTTTGTTAGCAATTTGTAAATAGCCAGAAACTGCTCGATGCTGCTTCCCGCCTCTCCTCTCGGCGGGTTCTTATCTGGGGATGGGCCGCTTAATTAGGAGAGCAGCCTGCTTAAACGGCCTCTGCCGGGCGACACTTGCCACTTGCCACATTTGCATTGACCATAAAAACATGCTTATGCATTTCCAAATGCAACCACTTAAATATCGGAGGGGGGGGCAGGGGCAAGGGCAAGGGCAGTGGAGAGGCAGGCCTGGCCGACCGGCCAGTTGAAACTGAAACTGTCGACGAAGTGAAAATGTATTTTATGACTCAATTTGGTGCACATAAAACGAACAGGGGGAAAATATTTTGTGGCCTAAGCCATTCAAAGTGCAACATTGTCTGCTGGCCGAGAGGTGTGTGTGCGTGTGCGTGTGTCTGTGTGTGTGGGACAGCGATAACGATGCCAAAGGTGTGATGCTAGCCACAATTAGGGATGGCAGCGTGATCGGCTACCTTCGATATCCTCCATCAGCTGGCACATTCATAGGTTCCCATCCCTCCCCAGTCTGCTGCAAGCCTGTAGACCAAAAGGTCTAAAGAAACCTCAATGGTAAATCGAAATTCAGAAGTCCCAGCGTTGTACCTAGTAATATTTGGTGAATCCCTTTTCATAGCCCTCCAAAAGCGATACGCAGGACATGCTGTATGCTGGTTTGGTGTGCCACAACCACATGGCAATGGCATTGGTCTTAATTCCAAACTGCGACGCTGCCTGGATTATTTATTGTGCTAAAAGCCCGTTCTTGAAAGGAAAAAATAAGCAAGCAGAAATGTTTTCATTTTTAAATCATGACCCACGGATTTTGGTGAATCAATTGCTGATCTTGGAAGGAATTCGTGACACTCGTGGGGCTATATATGGAGATGTGACAAAAGGTGGCTACACTTAGTCTACAAGATCCGTCTTTCATTTATTGTTCTGGCATCAAATCGCTTTTTTCTGATTGGTTTGGGACTCCAATTTTGAATTTATTATTATTTTTTATTGGTATTAATATTTATTATTAATCTTATTATTATTTTTTATTATTATCATTAATATTTCTAATTATTATTATTATTATTATTAATATTTCCCATTAATATTTCTAATTATTATTACTAATTGTGTGTTTCTGTTTCAAGTATCTGTGCTTCTCCTAATATGATAACATTCCATTAATAAACTGATCCTCTCTCTCCTCGTGGGGTTCTGTTCCAAACACGATACTCCACTTCCTTGAGATATATAAAATCTTTTCTACAAATGTTCGTGTATTTTTGTAGTCTGTGATCCACGTACCACTTTAAGGGGGCTTAAATCTATCCACAATGCCTTCGATTTACATACTTAGCGCCCCTTTAAATCCTTCCCGAGTCTCACGTATTTTCCCGTCAGGTTTCAGCTCATAATTACTGAAACTCTCTCCCCCCCACCAACAATTGCAGCTCACGATGCCGTCCCTAGAGGTTTTTTATTTGTATTTTTTTTTGTGGTATGTTTTGTGGGGACCGTTCGATAGTTATTGTTGCTGCTTGGCTGATTGTTGTTAATTTTTATGTGCAATTAATCGGCTACGCGCATTGAGCATTTATAAGCATTTCTCGCACCAGCGGAGGGAGGCAGGGAGGTTGGGGCATCGCCGTTGGGTTCCCGTTCCCGTTCCCACTCGCCAGCAGTGAACAGCCAACAGCCAACAGAAAGAAATTAAGTCGTTTCGAATTAAAGTGAAATGCAAAATGCGCCTGCACCGCGCTGCATCCCATAAAAAAAACGGCAGCAGCAGCAGCAGCCGGACCAGCGGCAACATTGTGAGCTCATCAGAAGGGCTGGGGCAGAGACCTGATGATGGGGCCATAAAAGTGGGCAAGGTGTTGAAGTTGGAGCCAAGGCAGTGCAGTGCAGCGCAGCTGCTGATCGCTCATTGTCAGTCTTCGGAAAGGTTAACCCTAACCGAAAGTGAGTGATCCCCACTCCCCGCTACACACTCCCCGATACCCATTCAGATGCGGATGCAGTGGCCGTGGCCGTGGCAGATGCCGCACAGATATATGTGGATGCCCCGCTGGGAAGCCGCTTAGGACGATAAACTGCTGAAAGAAGGGACAAGCTGCTGGAAAGCTGCTGGCCAACATCCACCCAACAAATGTAAGCTGTAAACACAGTCATCGCTGATCGGTGATCGGTGGGGTTTAGTTTTGTTTTTACTCTGCTGGAAATAATTTCCAGCAATACTAATAGCTAATACATCTTTAAATGGAAATATTGTGATATTAATGGCTTGGAAATAAAACCAAGCTGTGCTTTCCTCAAGACATTATCGCTAATCGGAATTCGTGTACGTCCACTTGCCCTTGGCCTGTGTGAGCTACCCCACTCCCACTTGCCCCAACTAACAATGTGAGCCACCAGCCACCCTCACCACTCTCTCGGACGGACAAGTGCTCAACCTCAGTAGTCCTCAGTGGCTCGTTCGTAGCTACAGCACTGCATATTCGGATTTCTTTGGTACGAGGCAGAATACACTTGAAGAGGGTATGCACAGCTTGCCGCTCAGGGCAGAAAATAGTTTTCTCTGGCAGCAGGAACAGTCGAATCGATGGAGGAAAGTACTGCAAACGGCAGTCTAAATTTGCCTTGATTCCTTTGGGCTTAGGGCTTAGGCTTAGGGACACAAATATTGATGAATAAAATAAGATAAAATTAGATGAAAATCAATCAGCAAGGGTGCGAAAAGGTGCGGCCACCAAAGCAGGTCTTCAACTCATTCTCTTGGCTTTTGTTCGTTCAATTGTTGCATTTGCGGTGCGGCTCCTCTGGCTCCTCGAACAGCCACTCATGGCACCCCTCTCCGCCTGCCTCTCCGCCACACAAACAGTTGGCTTAATTGCCATGGCCGAAAGTGGCAAAGAAATGCAGCTCACTAATTACAACAACAAGAACAACAGCGCAGCACAGCAGCAGCAGCGGCAGCGGCAGGAGGAACGAGAAGGAAGCAGACCAGAAAGCGGCCAGGCCAGGCAGCCACAGGAATGAGTCTCAGCCAGGCATGTCCTTCCCCATGCGAGTGCATACGAGTGCTAGTCTCCGAGTGTGTGTGCCTGTGTGTGGTGTCCTTCAAAAAAGCCAATTGAAGTGTGGCAACGTTGCATGTTGGCGGCTGGCTGTTGGCTGTCGCTAGGCCCCGCGACCAGGACGGACGTAGGTATGAAATATATGTAGAATTTTAAAAGTCATAAAATTGCGGAATGTCGCCAATTAAAATTGTTGCACACACACACACACACACACACACACACAAATGGGTGTTCGTGTTGCACATGTGACGTGACATAAATGCATGTCATGTTCGTTGGCTGTTTTCGGTTTCGTGCGCCTCAGCATTTCTCCAGCCCCTCGAGCACTGGGGGGTAATGGGCTAGGGCCTGGCAAGGGACAAGTTCGCGCGCCAAAAACTATGCAACACAATGCGCGCAAATTGCGCAATCAAATTACAAACCCCAAGCCCCAGCCCCCACCACTTCAGGCCATCCCCAGGGGTAAGCTTAGGCAATCAATTATAATGTTAGCATGCTAGCTTCATAATTGTTCAAAGGGCCAACGGGGCGAGGAGGGGCCTGCGGACGGTGACTACACTCGAGGAAATTATTTAAGGCAACTTAAGAAAAGCTTAAGCTTAGAAAAGAACAGTTCCTGGGAGGGAACAGTTCCCTGTTCCGCCCAGACGTCGATCCGCCTCACCAATGTCCCATAAGCAAACGGCCCCAATCGCTTGGAACAACCCGAATAGAGACCAATTGGCGTGAGCGAGTCAGGAATATTTGCGAGCATTACGACAGTTTATGCCATGTCTTCGGGAATTTTTTTTGCACTGCTAATCCGCCTGCTTCAAGGACATATTTGCCCCTCCGCCCACAGATTTCTCTCAGTGCAGTGGCGTTCCACGTGGAGCTATTGGTGCACCTCAAAATAGGCGTTCTACCCCCACGGACTTGACTGGAGTTGCCGTTGCTGTTGCCTTCACTGATTGTCGTTGCGTTGTTAGCTTAAGTACGGTTCAGCCTTTTGGTGTCACGTCAGTCGATTGCCCCGGCCGGAGGGAAGGGAAGCGGGGGCAACGGGTTTGTGGTTTTTCCATCGTGTTGGGGGGGGTTTCGGTCTGGGGAGGGGTGCATTCGGGTCTTTTAATTCGTAGCGTTTAACGTGGCCGCGTGCAAATCTGCACTCACACGCGCCCGGACACCCAACGATACACTCAACTTTGTACTCTTTAGCGCTTTTTAGTTGCGCTATGCATTTGCAGTGGCTGGGTGGAGAGACGTGGGGTGGGGTGGAGTGGGTGGGTTGGGCTTGGGTCAGGGTTGAGCGACTGCGACAGGGTTGCACTCGATGGGGCTGTATCAGTCGCAGCTTGATTAATGACAGAATCGCATTAGGAGGCCATTTGGACAAGTGGCAGTGGATCAATCAATCAATGAGATATTTCTTAAGAGAATTTCCATTTCATCTTGGTGACCTCTTGACCCCACGGCAGGATGATTAATGTGCGATTAAATGTCAGGCACCGGCACCTTGCACAAAGCTCGACTGTGATGGTAGGGAAAGGACCTCGGACCTCGGAGCCCAACGCTTTCTATGAGAAATACAGGAAACTACAGCCAACAGTCTTTGCACGATCTTTTCGGCAGCTCTTCAGTTCTTTCATAAAGTTATTGCTGGGCTTTAAATTTTCTTTAATTTCTCCTGTACCCCTTCTCGAAATTCCAACCCCGGGAGGGCCGTCTCTCTATCCGTTTAGTTTGAAAGTTATCCGGCATACACAGACATTAAGTAAAAGTGCAGTTGCGCGGTGAAGAGAAGTGAGAAGGAGGAAGCGGCTCGGGTTCATCTCGTTCGCATTTCAAATTATGCCAAAATTGTTCGCTGGCTTCACTGTTGCGGTTCACAGACAAATTTCTGCCTCCATGCCCTACCCCACACCCCCAGCATGAAATGAGGCTGCCACATTGTTAGCTGATTCGTACCTGTCGCGGCTGGCAAGTGCACGTCGCCAGGAAAAAGCTCGTCCGTAATTTGCAATTACTGCCACCCGCCCCACTGCCTGCCGCTTCGTTTTTAATTAGTCAATTGTTAATTGTTGTTTTTGTTATTGTTATTGTGATGCTTTTGAGCTTCCACCTAAATATTGTTTTGAGAGAGAGGGAAAAGTGGGAAAACTAAAATAAAATGTTTGTGATGCACAACGGAAGGGGAAGAGCAGAGCACTGGTATACAACTTTACACCCAGCGAAAACATCAACAATAATATTTGAATAATGGGCCTACTAATTATTCGTGATATGTTCGTAGGTGACCTGATTTAAATATTAAATAATTACAGAAAAAAACTCACGGATTATATTCAGCTGTGTCCAGAATCGCAGTCAGTCCAGCAGCAGTCAGCTCATGCCACTCCCGCTTGCACTCGGATCTTCACAGCTTCTAGTCAGTAAAGCTGCCAGCAAACCTTTGCCTTTGGTTATTGCCTACAAATGAAAATTGATGGCATTAAATCGTGCTCGTCCTTGTTTTCTTACTCCCTGTGGCAGGGAATGGACTCCTGTTTCGTGTATCACGCTGCTGCAGGTCCACAACAAAAGCCGTCAGTTCCTGGCTGGTTACGATTGACACCTGGTCCAAATATTCCCCATAGCTCTGTGAACTTTAGATGGGAATGAATCTGTAGACAAAACACAGCTGACTGTGCAGTGTAACCATACTAGTTGCGCTCTGCCTGGTCACACTCTGTCGCTATCGAAATAACCAACAATTCAGCCCGTCTCAGTATTGCGCT
Organism: Drosophila ambigua; assembly: GCA_018150905.1. Lineage (NCBI taxonomy): Eukaryota > Metazoa > Arthropoda > Insecta > Diptera > Drosophilidae > Drosophila > Drosophila ambigua. The sequence goes on along the minus strand of JAECWS010000151.1, from coordinate 339,408 downwards.
TTAATTAAGGAATATATTAACATAGGGAAGAGTTAAAACTATACTTGATGCTATGTTCTAACAACAAGCAATAAAAAAAGCGCATCTGGCATTTAAATAAATAGTTTAGGCTGAAATTGATTTAATTTCATTGAGCTACAGAAACGGATAAGTTCACAAGACGTGACGCATGTGGTAGGTGTTCACTTCATTAACTTCGGTAAGTTCACCCTTGAAATTAATTTCTACAGCCAAGTCCATGTCCCGTTTGATGCGCGCGTTGGGTTTCAGTTGAAGACTTCCCGTCAGTGTTTCACCTTCTTTCACCGTGATTTCATGATCTAGATACAAAGTAGTTTGCGCCCAATGAGTGCTGGGTGCAAAGGGCGATGTGCTGAAGCCAACGCGCTGCCGGCACTTGGTAAACTCGACATTGAAGTACGTAATTAGCGCATGCACATAGTCATTTCGCTTCATGCTTAGATTGAACTTGGCCGAGAAGAGTAGATCTGCCTTCTGCGCCGTGTACAGGTCTAATTCTTTGATCAAGCAGTCGGTGGACACCACTTGCTCGGGGTAAACACAATCAAAGTCCGGCTCTTTCAGTGCAAATTTGCGCATAAAGCTCATTTTGAAGCCGTGAACATCTTCCCAGAAGTCGATGCTCTTTTCCTTGTAGGTGCGCTCCTCGATGGCAGCAATGTAGACCGTGCATCGGTCTGGGAAAATTATTCCGCTGGGCTTCAGCCACTTGTCTCGTGCATATAGCAGAGAGGTAAGCACGGACGACTCATGTAAAAGGCCGTACCTGCGACCAGAAATTACTCTTCATATTTTAGACACATGCAAGTATTCAATTATAGCATACCCTATCCATTCAGACACTATAATGTCTACACTCTTAATGCCATCGGGCAGTTCAATATTCTCGATTTTTCCTTTGATGACTTTTATTGTGTCCTGCAAATTGTTTTTGATTACAATTTTTTTGGTCATGTCAACCATTTTGGCCACGTCCACGGCAATTACTTTTGCCGCCCCGGCCCCTGCAGCAAACAATGACAGTATGCCGGTGCCACAGCCAATATCTAGCACAATCTGAGAATAAATAACACGCTTGATGAGCACAATTTCATCAAATGATTTAACTAAAAAAAACCCTCCTACCTTGCCTTCAAACAGATGCTTGTTTTGACATATAGCGGCTTGGTATGCTTCCGTGCAAACTTTGTCCTTCAGAATATCCTCGTGAGCCCCAATGCAAAGGGGACCACAATAATCGTCCCTGGCACTGGACTTGTTCTGAGATCCTGCGGCCAAAACTTCGCTCGGGGAGCTGTTTAGAGGCATGATGGCCGCCGAGTCTGGAGTTATATCGGTGGTCTCCATTTCCATTGGGGATGCCATTGCTACAGCTATGTAATATATTTAAATTGTAGATTGACTTATTAAAGACGAAGAAACTATTATGCCGGCAGCCGGTAAGCGCAAAGTATGTAACTCGGCAGACAGACGGCACGTGCTGCACATAATACACATTCATATCTAAGTATGTCGTTTTAAGCAGCAGATTTTAGGATTAAAACAGTTTTTGATCTGGAATCTACATCTCCAGCACAAAGAAGATTGTCTAACACACACAGTTTATATTTTACGGGCAAAGCTAAAACCGAATGATGTACATTTATGTACACACGTTTGTGACTATGTATTTGGCATTATTCACATCTTTTTCACCTTATTCCTGTATTCCTTATTACCTATGCTTATAAATTGCTTAATTAATGCATACTTACATGTTTTTATATCACTTTTTGTTCTTTAAAAAATAGCACAATTGAAAATGACTTGCAGCTTCGGCCGTCGTATGTTGGGAACAGTTTATCGGAATCGATAACACAGTTAATAAAAAACAGACTTGAGCTTATGAGGAAAATATTTGTTTGGAACAAAGGGAATCGGACCATGCAGCTGGTTTAAAAGAAAGCTGGTTAAAAGAATTATATTTTGGAGGAATCGGCTTCCACTTACTTTGGCGTTTTGCTATTTGAACAGAGGCTCTCCGTTTTCCATTTTAATTGCTCCCGTTTTTGCTAATATTTTTTATCAATATGTTCCATTTTCCCATCGTTTCAGACTAACAAAATAAAACTGAATTGGTTGTTCATACATAAACAGCGTTATTCAAATGAATCTTTATTAATTAGTTGTTTGTATTTTAGCTTAAATTTATCAGGTTAGTTAATTTATTTCAACTGTTAGCCTAAAAATAGAATCTGCTACGTGCAAAATAGATTCCGTCGTTCCTGTAACCAGAACGGCCTGTCCTGACCAATTATTTCAAATTAAAATTTCAGGTGGGTTTCAATTAAATGTAAATGCAACAAACTGTAATTGATTTTTTTATTCAATTCTCTGTGGTTTTATAACATGTATATAGAGGCAGTTTCTATCTGGCGTTACGTTACATTCGTAAGATAAAATGTTGAAAATTTAGTCAAAAAGTCGAAATTTGGAGAAAGCATTGTCCTTGTTGAATAAAAATTAGTTAGCCCTATATTCAAACGAAAAATGAAAAATCTGATCTAAAATTTCGTTACATAAAACAGATGTGGGTTTTCGAGGTTGGGGTACAAAATGCAAAACTCTGCGAATTGGGTAGGTCTATCTGGATACAAATTTTCTGTGCATTTATTTGAAATATATAGTGTTCATTTTCAAAGGTTTTTATTGTAAAAACCTTTCCTGTTTTTTTTCTATGTATCCGCGGAGGCATCTGAGGAACGTTACTGTCGTGACGTTATCAAATTCCACGATTTTAAAAGCCTAAAAATATGCTTTTAGCCGAATTTGGACAAACGTTCTGATATTTTTTTTTAGTAGTTCAATATGTTAGAAAGACTTTAAGGAGAAGCTTTTATCAGGAATCATCCTTTTCCTAGGAGATAATTGCAAAAGAAAATATGTCTATAAAAATACCAAAAATTCCAACAACGTGAACTTTTGCTTATTTGAGTAGGTTTTTGCATCAAAGCTAATGAAAATATATGTAAATAGAGTAAATTAGTTAGCTTTTAATATAAATTTATAAAAATATCACCGGAAAAAATTATATGTAAGTCGGTTTTTATTGAATCCTCATGATATTTGGCCTTGTGGACCTTTTGGCGGCACTGCCCATATGTGGTTGTAAAATTGTTTCTTGTATGTTATTTGCTAGATTAAGTGAGATTGTTTTCAATATGATTTGCACATACCTAACAAAAATTCGCCAAAACGTCTAGTTAAGATATGTGTTTCGCTCCCGAAATTCTCATATATTTGCCCAGCGGCAGAGTGTGACCATGCAGGCGAACATGTCAGCTGTTTTTTATTCACCAGTTAATTTTCTTACAAAATTCGAATTCAATGCAATCAAGAATTCAAAGCAAAGTATTGAGATTTTCTGCTCTCCTATATCCATATAAATTTATAAGTTAGCCCAAATATGTAAGTGTTTATTGGTTTTATTTGTTTTAGACCTTGTGGCTTAAGTTTTTCATACAAAATCACCGCCATGATACAGTTAGGGGGTAGGGTCTAAAAACGCTTTATTTCGCTTAATGCTAATTTAATGGCGCCCAATTGTCTTTTGGGATTTGTGTTTTTATTTTATTTATCATTATCTAATGCAAATGTAAACTGCGTGCAGGGTATGAGGGATACTCAAGACAGATTAGCGATATACTCGTTATTATGGAGTAGTCCAACTTTAAGATATCTGGCAACCTCAAATCATTGAATTTGCCATCACTGCCCGCACAATCCCATCCCTATTAAATAAGCAAAAGCGTTTTCAACGCAATTCCGTTGCATTGTATATTTTGATATTTTGTGTGAGTCAAATCAAATTAGAAATCTACGAGAAAGAAGACAAACGATTGTTGCTCAAGTGTTTTCTATAACGAGCACTGGCCAAACGTTGAAATATTGGAATAAATGGCTCAATTGTCTCGTTTTGGCGGCAAAATCCTCAAAGTGCCTTCTTTTGCTCTCCTAATGTGAAACTAACTTTACGCTACCAGTATGACAAGTTTTACCCGCTGATCCAAGAGTGCGAGGCTGTACCAACTCCATCATCTGATCTCGCTAGTGAACGAGAATAGAGTATTTACTCGCAAGCATCAAAAACGTATCTAATATAATTGTTGAGAGGTTTTCGTGTGTGTCCATTAACTGTTTGAGGTACATAATTCCACAAAAAAATCGGAATGCTGCTCAGCAATGTTGTCTTTCTTTCCCCAATGCGACTCGTTGCCTGCCCTGCCCTACCCCGCCAAACGCATTTCACGCATTCGTTGGCCGGACTTGGCTGGCATTCCTCCCGCGTCCCCTTTCTTAATCGCCTCCAATCGTCTGACAAAGCAATTAAACTAACAAATATAGCAAACGACTGCGAAGTCGACGCTAATCACGACTTGAATAAATTGAATGGAAACTGCTGGAGAGTTTGCCAAGCGGGAGGGAATTATCTGCACTATATTCACCGATTCTCTCATTGCCCCGGTTTTGTGAGATGCTTTCCCTTGCCATTGCTGACGGCATTATTCAAAGGGAAGCCACTAAAACAATCTGCAGACTGCCGAAGCACAGATACCCTCGGAGTTGGCGAGAAAGAGCGGACGAGTGGGCCAGAGCTGACGAGACATTGCATGGGCCGTGCGAGAACGAGAGCGGCGGTGGAACTTGGTGGAATCATCGTTGGAATCGTTGGAAAAAATCGTACATCCATAGAAAAATCCCTGAAATTATTATTTTCACACTTAGATTTAAAAATGTATATTAATGGATTAGCATCGAGCTTGAACACTAAACGGACGATTTGCATGGCTAAGTCAACTTTAATTTGAAGCTGTTCCGTTGATTCTGCAGCTGCTTATCTATCGATAAGTAGAAAACTTATAGCATTCATTACAGAGCACACATTGTGATTGTGAATTAATTGTTGATCAAGTATTACGAATATTTTGTTCTGTTCCATGAATGTTGCAAGTCTATTGTGAAAATGAGAATGCCCACGCGCCGAATGTGCAAAGAATGTGCAGAAGCCGAAAACCACCAAACGAGCACGAAAATTAACTGTACTATAAAAGGTGGAAAATTGTGCAAACAAACCAACAGCCCACACACACACCTGCTAGCTGGGGAGGGGACTGGCGCAAACCTCCCCCAAGGGAGCGAATTTGCATAATTATGATTAATACAGGAGTGGAGGAACAGGTCTGAGACTGCAGTCGGCCAAAAACAAAAAAAGAACCTCAGCTGGTGCCCACATTCCCTTTTCATTCGTTTAATTTGCTGTTGTGCTTTGTTTTGCGGTTCTTTTGCGTTTTCCGCCATAAACGCTCGCAATCAAATTCACATAAAATAGTTCACACACCACGGCAGTGGCAGTGGCAGGGCCAGTGCCAGTAGTGCCAGTGGCAGCAATGGCAACGGCCAAACAACAAGAAAAAACGGTTTGCTGGTCATGCAAAAGCTAATCTCACCACGCACCATATGCACCATATATATATATATATGTATGTATATGTACCGCACTGCCCGCATATTACATAGTTGGCGTTACTTCGCTTCCATATTGGCAATGGGCGTAAAAACTATAACACGCAACGGGGAGGGGGAGCAGAGTCGGGAATTGTTGAGGACACACGCAACAGAAGAAAGCTGCTAAAAGACCACACAGAATGCTTTGCTATGATCGTTGCTATAGGAAATAGAACGCCCAAAGGAAAGACAAGTCGGTGTACGAATTATTTGCCCGTTTAGCAGTGGATTTATATTGGAAATTTTACTTCAAATGGCATCATTGAGAGCTAGAACATTCGCTTCAAGAGTCAGGGAAAATCAAACAACAAATCAACTGGCATAGGGATATGCAAAAATTAATCTGTACTACTTTCAGTGGTTTTATATAAGTTAATATTTTCTTATAGTTGCATTCCTCTCTGTCTTACTGTAGTGCTTTTCGTGACGGTGGTACTGACACGAATGCAGTTTTGTACCACGACTCGGCACTGGTCGGTGCTCCCAGCTCATAGACCAGATATCCCCCCCACCAACCCGACGTTGAGTGGACCTTGAAGGGACCTCTGCGTGGCATTTAATTTGTCTGATTAGCATTTTCATTCGCTCAGAACGCGTGCACGCATGAAACGCATTAAAATTCGTTTCGTTTCATTTTGTGTTTCTGCTTTTCAGCCCTTTGCAGCCATGCGGTCATGGGTACTGGAAAATAGATACACGAATATCAATGCCGAAACACCAACGGGAACACGAACTAAATGGTTTCCCACTGCGATAAGAATAAGAGCGAAAGTATCAGGTGCAGCTACTACTACTAATAATTCCCAAATCTAGACGATTGGGCTGTCACTCGCTCATCAGTATTTCATCAAATGTAATTTAATGCACGCTGCATTTTCTTTTTTCCGTTTTTTTTGGGTGTACACAGGGTCGTGAAGCGAATGATAGCTTCACAGAGAGAAAAAGAGAGGCATTACCAAGCATTAGGACACGGTTTTTTATGCGCATTTGATCTACATTATTGCACAATTATCTAGGGAAAAGCCTTCACAATTAAATGTTCCCCTGGTGGCAGGCCAAACCCCTTGCAGCGCGCTCCCTACTCCAGTTATACTTATCCTTTGTGTTGGGGGCAAATGTGACAAATCATTGCCAGATCATCACTCACATTTCTGTTGTGTGCAGAGCAGATCCTGGACGCGATGTCCTGTGTGACAGTTGATGAAGCTGCGGGCTGGACTCCGTTCGGCCTGGAGTAATCAGGGGGATTTTTGGGATGGCACTTGGAGGTTTCACGTTGAGTTTGAGTGAGTTGTGGCCGTCGCTGTTGCTGTTGTTTGACGTTTGTTGACACATTTCGCTGTCATGATTGACGATGCCAGAACTCCTTTTCCTCCTCCCCCCCTCTCCCTTCTCCTTTGCAATCCAATAGCCATCTCTTTTTCCGTTGACGAGCAACTGTCGCGCACGCGAGGCTGTGAATTTATTTATGTATGTGCCCTACCATAGCTGTGCACACTCCAAAGAAGCAAGAAACCAAACCAAACCAAACCATACCAAAAACCAAGCCAAGGAAGCCATTCCAGGGGCCATCACGCCCCGGCCTCGGCCTCTACATCGACATCGGCATCCCTCTATCAGTCCATCATCCAACTAATGAATTTCAAATGATGCGGCAATTTTTTGCCCATTCGTTATTATACGTTTTTTTGTTGTTTGGTTTGTTTTCAGTTCGTTTTTGCCATGGCCATTGAGGCCTCTCATCTTCCTGCTTGTTCGCTGGCAGTTTTTTAATTGCCAAAACAATTTCTCCCTCTTTATTACATTACATTTGGCGCCGTGTGTGGTTCAGACCGAGAGATCTATGCACCTCCCTCCATCTGTACGTGTCTGCTGCCATTGTCTCTGGCCACGGAAATGCTCTTCCTTCTGTGCAGATATAGGTTTTTGTGTGGGCGTGGCCGGTTTTGTGGGAAGCTTTGCTCAACAAGCACGCCATATTGGGACGAACAAAAGACTGAAAGGGGGAAAAGTGCAGCAAACACAATGTATTATTCGACTTGTTACAAGATTGAGAAAATCCAAGCTAAAACTCCTTCTCCAGAGTTCAGCTGGATATCCGCATGCATATTTATTATTATAATATTAATTATATGCATAAATTACATTTAAATCAGTCTGCTGATCTACCCTCCACTTCACGCTCGCTCTGTACCAAATTATTCAACTGGCAACGTTACAAATCTGTGGCCTAAGCACTTCAAAAATATCTTAAATGAGTTTGTTTCCTTTTGTTCCAGTTTTTATGGTTTTATGGGAAACATGCGGGGGGAACCAGCACCGGAAAACGGACCCGCGACTAGCCATATTTGCGATTGTTTTCTTTTTGGTAGAACTTTGTGCGGCCGTGTTGAAGGCATTCGCTTAAATCATTTTGTGGCACTATCGGTACAAAAATCAAATGCCTTCGTTTAAACGAGCGATAAGAGGAATGCTTTCCAGGCAGCCCGCAGGGAAATTCACGCAATTAGTTGCTTGTTCTTGTTGGGACGTCGAAAAGGCGTCGGAAGGTGCCTTGGAGTCGATTCGAGGCGAGGCGAGTCGAGTCCAGACTTCACCTCATTAACAATAATTTCGCTTTAATAAATAACGCTAAAACATGCGCTAAATAACATTTTTAGGCAGAGTCCTGCATGGGCCCGGCCCCTGCAGGCCGTGCTACAGCCGGCTGTGCCTGCCAGGGGGGTTACGGGGCGTTGAAATTAATGTGCCGCCAACCAGGGCGACACTAATTTGCCTGTGAACATGTCAAATCAGCCTCAAAGTAAATTTTACGCCAACGTTGAGCGTTCAACGTGCAACGTTCAACGTTCACCGTTCAACCTTCATGTTCCCGGCTGGCGGTTGGCGGTTCGCTGTGCTGTGCTGTGCTGTTCGGCTTCCCTTCTCGGTGGGCACTTAATGAAAAGGTCCTTAAGTGCTTTCCAACGGTATTTTGTTTCCGTTTGTACTTTTTCTCTGACGTTGGCGTCGCCGTCGCTTGTCGTTGATTTGTTATTGTTGCCATTGCCGAGCATAAATCATCCGGAGACCCACACCCCGTGCCTCGAAACCCTCCGAGTGAGAACAGAAACAACAAGCAGACCAATGGGCCACTTGACTCCGGTGGTAGCTCGCCTGCACGTGGACTGAGCTCTGGCTCAGCGCTGGCTGGGGTGCTGCAGGGCGGTGGTGGTGGCAGGTTCGGGCTGCCCTGGGAAGTGATTAAAGTCATTTAACCCACTCTTTGAGCACGCGGCCGAACTTTTGCCTCGGACTCGAGCCCGAACTGAAATTAATTTCTAATTGCGCACAAATGTAGGCAATGCAAACATCCACTCACGCATGCCCCGGCCGCTGAGTGAGTCATGTGGTTGCTGGCTGCACGAGAGCTGCTCTCAGCGTTGGGTACTCCTCGGAAGTGGCCGACTTTGCCACACAAAAGAGCCTTGAGAGCGCAACAAAAAACACTGTGATCGCAAGAAATGCAAAATAAAGTTTAAAAAAAAAAAACCAAGCAGGAACTTGACTTATGGGAAGCCAACTTTTTGATGTCCAAACACAGCACATGGAGTTATACCAGAACTTCTGCCGAACAGTACCGAACAGGGCCAACAGTTAACAGTTTGATGGGCCTCACATCGCTTCTAATGATATTAATATTAACTTAAAAAACAAATAATAAATAATATTAAGAAGTAAATTTGTAAATGAATCGACACGCTAGCCCAGTATTTAGTTTAACTGACCCACATACCGCTTAAAGCCAGCCCCATAATGAACCAAGACAAACCCTGGGGGGGAGCAAGTGATTTTGTTGGCCGAAAATGCTTCCCTTTTGATTAATTGACTGCCAGACTGCTGTGTGGCTTTGGTAAAAGGGTTGCCCGTTGCCCTGCCCGGCCCGTAAGCCACCAATTCTTTTTCGAGGGTGGACCAGGGAAGCGCCCGACCATCCATCGAGTGCCCCAACCACCGAGCGCAGCTCTCCCTTTGCATATGCTAATTGAGCTATAAAAATACTTTGTGCCCGAAAAGGAACAAAAAAAAAACGAACAGCAACGAACGAACATACATGGCCATAAAGTGTGCTTGCCTCCTTCTGCCCAAGGAAATCTCGACTCGACTCGACAGATTTCCTCGGCCCAAACAAAGGAAACTAAGTCTGATAAAGCTCCTCACAGGGGATGTATTGGGGGGCAGGAGGAAGCCGACCCGACCCGACCCGACCCATGCGTGATGCTTTCACATAAAAATTATGGCATTCAAGCCAAATGGAGCTTAGGACGGCAGAAGAAGCCACCAGACCAGGCACCAGACGACCATTCCTCACATGCCACACAGAGCTTTCTTTTCTTTCATGGATGGGGATTTGGGTGAGGGTGGGGGCGGCGGTGGGTGTGGGGAGGGGGACTGGAGCTTGGCGTTAGAAACATGATTTTTATTTTACGCAACTTAAGTGCGAACAATAAAAACGATTTGAGGCAGATTATAGCTTCTGCTGCTCCACCTTCTGCTCAATCTGCAGCCGTTCCTCTGGCTCTGCCTGTGCCTCTCCGGCCCCCGTGCTGGATCATAATGCAAATTAGTCATGGACGACGCATATGCAAACGCACTCCCCGCACTCTCCATGGTCGTATTTGCCTTGGCATTTGTTTAGATTTATGAGTGTCAGCCGTATTATGGCCAACCACTTGACTTCCTGCCACGTGTGTGTGTTGGTTGTGTGACATTTTATGCCCCGCACGTTCCCAACTCAACTCAACCTACTGGCCCTTACCCCGCTCTGTCTTTGGGCCCAAGGTCTCGTCATCAGTATTTATATCCCTCCACTGCCAGACACTACTATATGTATTCCCATTCGTCCCGTCCCACACGACGCATACGCAACTTCCGCTTGACTTTCGCCCAATGTTTGCTTTGCGCTCGCTTCCCATTATATTTATTTATTATACACATGTATATCCATATACATGCTTTTGTTTGTTTAGTGTGCAATTAGCTGTGGCTCATTGCATTTGATTTGGTGCGTGTGGGAACCAGTTGAGAGCCTTGGGCGGGGGAAACATAGCTACAAAAGAAATAATATAAAGAAATAAAAAAAAAAATAATATAAATATAAATATAAAGAAGTAAAAAATAAATAAATAATGTATACAACTAATATCAATATAAATATAAGGAAATAAAAAATAAATAAATAATATAAATATAAATATAAAGAAGTAATGATTAAGTAAATAATATAAACATAATTATAAAGAAGTAAAAGATAAATAAATAATATAAATAAAAAGTAATAAAAAATAAATAAATAATATAAATATAATTATAAAGAAATAAAAGATAAATAAATAATATAAATATAAAGTAATAAAAAATAAATAAATAATATAAATATAATTATAAAGAAATAAAAGATAAATAAATAATATCAATAAAAACAAATAAATAAATAATATAAATACCAATATATACATATATGCAGGAATATATTATTAAGATAAGTATAAACCAATTAAATAATTATAGATCATCTAGGTATAGGCGATCCATTTGCATAATAGCCAGGGAATATTTTAGAATAATTATTTGCACTTCAGTGGCTCTTGCTTTGCGCATTTTATTCACTGGCAGCAGCCTTAAATGACTCCCACGTACAGGATTACACATAGATAAGTACATATATCAGAATCCAAAAAACTTCAAAGCATTTCCCATTCCCACTGCCGCGCAGCTTTCGGCTCGTTCCTCTTCCATGTGCGAGTATTTCATTCTCCTCTCTGCTTTTGTTCCTTTTCTAATGTTCGTTGTTCGCTGCTCGTTTGTTCCTTTTGCTTTTGCTTTGGCTTCGGCTTTTAATTGAATTCCAGCTAACTTAATTTGTCGCAACTTTGTCGCATCATAGTCTTCTAGCTCATCAAATTTGGATGGGTGCCACACACACACACACATATCCTTCTACCCTATCCTTATATGTGTCTCCACTCTTGCAGGGACAATCCGGCACTCTTGCCCCTGGTTCCTGGCCCCTTGCCCGGGGGCCAATTACGGACGGCGAATGATAAGCCAAATTTGACAACAAAGGCAAATGATATTAACATATAAATTGCACAAAGTGCCGCTGATTTAGTTTTATTTGCTGCAAAAGGAAATGGAACAGAGCGCAGAGTGTGGCAAGGATATAGAAATGGAAAGACAGGGATAGCAACAAAGTATAGAGAGAGAGGGAGTGAAAGGGAGAGACGTTTGGCAATTTGTTTTTACATCTCTTTTGTCATTTACGTTTATTATTCCGATTTTCTAGCGCAGAAAAATAACACTTACGAGTACGAGTAGAAGTGTGCGTGGAGACACCCCAACAAGCACACACACACACACAGAGAGAGATAGCATATCAATATGTAAATGTGCAGTGCCTGCCAAAAGTTTTCTGCCTGGAAAGTACATGCTACACTGAGCTGTCGCTGTGAGGCATCTGACGTCAGTGCAAACAAGAGATTCGCAAGTTTCACGCACGCACAGAGACCAGTCAAAGCCACCCACCCACCCACAGGCCAGCCCACACACCTTACATATATCGCAGACCCCCCACCCCCGCCCCCATCTCCTTCACACGCGTCCACAATGAGAGCGCCATCCCGCTTTGGCGCACGTTTCCGGCATTTGGCCAAAGGCTTTGACTGTCTCGACGCCCGTTTGCTTCGCCCTTTTTCTAATGCTTACCCTCGCCTCGGCCTCCCAGCTCCACCCAATTCTCTCTCTCTCTCTCTCTCTGTCTCTCTGCCTCTGTCTGTCTTGTCTGTTCGCTGGGTGCGCTCCGAGCTTTTAGCCTTCTTTCACATACAATTTACTGCCATTTCAATACTAAACAATTTATATTCTGCCTTCTCTCTCGCTCTGTTGCTGCGCGTATTTACTGCTCTCTCTCTCTGTCTTCCTTTTATGGGACACAAAATGTCGCCAACGGGAAATTGATATTTTGCCTTGCCCAGGCACAAGTTTGGCACATTTTTCGTTTTGGCACACAGAACCGCCGAACACAACCAAATACACAAATGTACATAAAGGGGGAGCAAGCAGCAAGGATGCTAAGTACAGTGATGCCGCCATGGAAGGTTACAGACAGGGGGACAAATACAAGAAAAACCCAAGCAGAGGATGCATAGTATACAGAAAGACAGCCTCAACTGTCGAAACAATGCAAAGAACACAGCAAACCGATTCAGAAATAATTCCACCATTTGCTGGAATATTTCTGGGTAATGGCACGGTCCTTCCCTGCCCAGGCTTCACTGTATGCCAGCCACAGTTCGCATACAATTTGCTTTAAACGTTAGCGGGGATTTATTGTCAGCTCTTGGCATGTTTTTTTTGTGTTGGTGTTGGTGTTGGTTTGGCTGCCCTTTCCACAGATTTCTTCTTTGTATTTTGCTTCTTCTTTTTTTGTAAATGCGCGGAAATTGTTAATTTTATGGCCAGCCATATCCGTAGCTCCATTTCCCTGGCCACCGAACTCCTTGCCGCTCCATTTCCATTCCCAGTCTCCAGCTGCCGCCGCTGGCATTTCCAAAATGGCCGCCTGGCGAACAAAGCGTGACCAGGGCAGTGGAGGAGAGGAGAAGGGGGGCGGACTGAAGCTGGGACTGAGACTCAGACTGAAATGGAGACTGGGTGCCCCACTCCAGTGGGGCAAGAAGTAAATGCACCAATCGCATTATGGTCGTCCAACGTTTTGGCCTCAAATCGCCAATTGGCAATTGCAGTTGGCTCGCAGCTGGATCTGGATCCGGGCGATCCACCATCATCACCTACCACTGCCTACCACTGCCCGTCCGCCCCCCTCTCTCGCGGCATCCTTCCGCCTGCGGAGTAATGGCTGATCGACCGATCACTGGATCGTCGTGGCTGCAGTTGGAGTTGGAGTTGGAGTTGGGACCTCAGGCAGTTTGGCCCACGTTTTGCAGACATTTTTGTTTTGGCCCGTCTATAATTTTGAGCGACGGACCGGACCAATTGTTTTTGGAGGCAAGTCGGTCGGGTCGGGTCGACAATCGACAATGGCAAAATAAAATGCATTTCTGCAGCACGTCCAGCAGCCACGCCACGGCACGGCACGCCACTCCCCCAACCCGAGCCCAGCATTCTCTTTGCAGCATTTGTAGCCTTTTCCCTGGCATATAATTTGCACAAATTGCAATTTAGAGAAATAAGGGAATGGTAGGACTGGCAGGAGAGACGACAATGACGAGGACAATGGGGGAAAGCACCAAAGCAAAAGAAATCAAAATCGAGAAAAATACAAAAATTATTTTGTTTTACAGTTGGGCGCTACAGTTTGGGTTTGGTTTATTCCTTGGGTTCGATCTCTTGGATATTGAATATTTATAGTTTATTTAATAAATATTTTTAGCTGTGAGCTCAGACTCGGAGTCCCTTTGCAGTGTAGTAGCAGAATTAATCAAAGAAGAACAAAGAAATATATAATATAAATAAAAAGTAGAAATAGAAATATAAAAAATATAAATATAAATAAATATAAAAAATATAAATATAAATAAATATAAATAGAAATATATATAAATATAAATAAATATATTTTGCTTATTTTCTTCTTCTATGAAACCTTTTTAGTAGTTCAGAAAAAGACTACAGCGTCTCTGCCGATCGTTGTGGCCGTCTTTGTCTTCGCTGGACAACCCCTATGGAGAAGCTAAACCTGCTATAAGCCAGATCGTTTTCGTCGCTGCTGGCCTGGCTGAGATGTCGATGGCATTGCTAAGGTGGCCAACTGCCAACTGGCGACTAGCAACTGCTCGTCAGCGACTGTGGCGAATGGGAAACATAGAAATCACGTTTCGGCCATCAACGTTGCAAATGCAACAATTTTGAAATGTGTGCGGGTCGCAGGGGGGCAGGAGGAGACGGCTACTCGATCGGGGGACTGCAATATTTCTTCATTGTATTGATTATCGGTTGTAATGTTGCAAATTAAATGCCTTTGCCATTCCACTCCGGTAATCAATCAAACAATCAAACGACGCAACTGGCCATCATTCAACGTCCGAGGCGGGAATGGGAATCGGAATGGGAATGGGAATGGAGCTTCGGCTTGCCATTGAATGGAATTGAATGGAGGAGGAGACACACAGACAGAGACAGAGACGATCTTGAACCAGGCCCCAGGTTCGGGCCAGAGACTGAGAGACTGAGACTGACACTGGGCCATAGTTTGATGTTAGCAAGACTGTAATTTTGATATTTTTCGATCATTTTTATGAGAAAATTTAACAAAAATTAAATTGGCCGAACATGTTTTGGGGTCCCTGGTTGACTGGCTGCCCGTCTGCCCGGTTCCCGGCCAGCGATTACTCGACTACGATAAGGAATTTATTCGAAAATTAAATGCCCAAAATTGATGGGGGGAAATTGGAATCGGCAATTGGAATCGGCACTGGAATTGGAATTGGAACTGGACTCGAAATCGGATTCGCATTCGGGAACTATTCTTGCTTCGCATCTGTTCCGACATCGTTGCCCATTCAAACCCCCCCGAGTCCCCCTCTCCGCTATAAGTATGAGTGCAATCGCGGTCAGATCTCAGCCTGATAAAAATTAATTATGAACAAGATCAGCAGATAGAGGCGACTCTCGGCTCTCGACTCTAATTGAAAATGCAAACACAGGCAACAGTCTCCTCAATCTCCCAGTCTCAGTCTCAGTCTCTCATCTTATACAACAAATACAACAAATGCGAGTGGAAAAGCGGCCAACATGATGATGATGCTGGGTATGGGAGAGAGCGAGAGATCGGATCGACTCGGAGTGGAGTGGAGTGGAGTCTGTTGTGGATTGTTTGGTGAAACTTTGTGCAACAATTAGCAGCAGCAGCAGCAGCAGCAACTACCCGCGCCTCGAGTTGGTGGCTTGCAAACGAGATTTACTTAGTGGAGCAGCCACAGATGCCCATAATGAAGCACTTAAATGAATTTAATTGTGTGAACCAACCCCAAACAATGCCACTCGTCTGAGCGAGTGCCATCGCAATCATTCAGTTCAGTTCAGCTCAGTTCAGCTCTTCACTCGCGAATCGGCTATGGGCAGGCAGCAGTGACTGTTTGCTGGAGGTGTAATGCGTGGCAAATTCCACACTGGCAAGTGGCACATGTAGTGGCAGCAGTTGTGACTGCTCTAGAATCTAAAGGTATCCGCGAGACTGCTGCTAAGGCAGAAGGCAGTGGAAATGGCTTTATTTCTCTCTATTGATGGGAATCATGTATACATCAGAGTTAAAATCAATTTCGATTAGTAATTGAGGCAGCTTCACATAGGATAAACATTTATGGTCAATATTGTCTTAAAATTGTCAAAAACTAATTTTTAAAATTATATTTAATTGTATTTAAATTAAATTTTATTTATATTAAATTGTATTTAAATTAAATTGTATTTATATTGAATTGTATATAATTATAGTATAAAAACTTCAAGCTACAATCACTTATGATATAAAATATATTGGTATTTAAACACCCAATGGTACGAAAGGAGTTAAGACAATTCTGGGGAATCAAACAACGAAAACTCGCGACTTACTCGTTGGCAGTGCTGCGGCAGTCGTCAGTTTTCGTTGTTTGCTTCGACTGTGAATGTTTTCGGGAGTGTACGCAGAAGCAATGAAACTGAGCCCCGAATCGGTGGTTAAACATAGATTTAAAAATCTATTTTTACGCTCTACCCACACTCGGGAGTAATGTTTGGCCCTACGACAAGGCAAGTGCGTAAACTCTAGAAATATCCATGCATCAGCGCAAGACATAAATACTTACATAATAGTATATGTACATTGTACATACATTTACATTCGTTTTGATCAGTCAGTCCAAAACCCAATACCTGCCTGCCTATTCCTGTCTTTCTCTCACTCTCAATCGTTCACCCCGAAGAACTGTTAAAAAGGCGTTCCAACAAATTTGCTAAAAAAAACTTGCGGAAAACAAATCAGGGTAACGCCAAGCAACCCTCTGAACCCTCTACCCTTAAGAGCGTCCATTTCTCTGCCTCTGCCCCTGACCCGAATGTTTTTTGTTCATTTTTGTTCGTTGTTATTTTCGTTCGATAAAATCGCAGCGATAAGATCTGAAGGCGCAATGTAAATTACCACAAAAAGTGCAATGCCTCTGCTCGATGCCTGGGCTCAGTCAGACTCAAATGGAAATGGGAAAAGAAGGAAAAGGGTTCGGGTTCGGGTTCAGGCTCGGGATGGAGCGGCAATGTCTATGCCAGAATGCCAGATGTCCATCAAGCGGAAGATTTGATAGCAGCCGCAGCCGCTCGAATCAACAGAACCCGAACCGAGTTGGCTTGGGTTGGGTTTGGGTTTGCTGCTCAGCTGGTGGCTGAGGTGGCCGCCCAAAGTGTTAGAGCCGGTGGATCGCCCGCTGGGCGAGATCCACATTCGGTTCGGGATGCGGATCCAGAACGCGTGCCTCGCCTGATTAGCGCAAAATATTAATTTCACACTTTGATCGCATTGTCCCGTGCAGAGGCAGACGCGGACGCAGACTCCACAGAAGATGCGTTAATTTAATTTCAATTTAATTTGCGCTTCCCTTCCCCGGCACTTCCACACCTTCCCACCTCTCCCCACTCTTTCGCTGTGAATCCGAAACAGGCAGTTCGAGAGACAGGCCAGGTCATCATCAATCACCTGAAGCGGCTGCTTCACTTCCAGGCTGCCCGCTGCTGCTGCTGCTGGGCTGCTGCTGCTGCTGAACGGCTTGAATGATCGGACCCTGAACTGATCCGATGCACAGATCCATCCACGACTGCCGCCTCAGCTCAGCTGCAGCTCCACTCGTGTTCGAGAAGCGGTTTCATTAACATTACGAGTATATATGTATATCTCGTCAAGTGGTTTTCGGGCTTATTGTTGCATTTTGTCCTACGATGGCCGAAGGCGCACGCCTTCAAAGGCATTCCATGGCTCAGTGGCTCGCTCCTTTTATCTGCATTCATCAGTCGCCAAACAAAACAAGTCAACTGGCTTCATTTGTAATGGAGCTGGGCGAATGGAGTGGAGTTGGGCTCCGAGCTGGAGAAGTTGGAGGCGGCTTTGCAGTAGTCAAGGCTCTGATTGCCTTGCATTAATCATCCAGACCCCGAGCGAATGGGCTCTGGAGTGAAGAGGCCTCTGCAGTTATGCACTGGCAGAAATTCGTTTGATTTTGCAGCACTATCCAAGCCTAAAAAGCGAATTAAAAACCGAATTAAATAGCTTTTATTTCTCTTATTATTTATATAAATTATTTTAATTATTAGCTTTCTGTCCCCCTTTTTCGCCGAGTGTTCGGAGTTTGCCTTAACAGTTTAGGCCGCAAAATTGTTCCCAGCTACTTGCAACATGCATCGGCGGCAGCTTCGGCGAACAAATTTCATTGTTGTAATTGTTGTTGCGGCTTCCTGACGGAGGGGGCTTGGGGGTTGTGTTGGGTTGGGTTGGGGTCTGGGCTCGGCTTTCATAATGATCGCCTCTCCGTCAATCGATCGCAGCTCATTAGACACTTTAGAGATACGTTTGCTGCCTTCCAGTTCTGTGGTTTGCCGGTGCTGGAATTGCCTGCATTTTATGTAATCAAGCGCTTAAACATTTACTATTAACAAATTTACAATAATTTATAAGATTTTGTGGCCAGGCCAGGCCAGGCCCTAGGCAACGTAACTCGATCCCTGATCCATGCGCTCAGCGGATCAGCACTCTGTCGGGGGTGGCCGGGACTGGGATGGCTCTGGGACTGCGATTGCGACTGCAACTGCGACTGCGGCTAGAGACAATTGATCTTAAATGGCTTGGTTGGACTTGGACGAGCTGTGTGATTCCAGTGCCAGTGAGTATCGATTGCCAGCAGCCATAATAAGTTGTACGCAACTGTACTGCTGACTGCAGCTGCCTGCTACTTGGGCTGTGGCAATGCATTTGGGTGTTCCCTTCGTGCACCATTAAATGAGATGTTCAAATTTGTTGCTGCTGCTATGTATTAGAGTCTGGCGGCTGCTGCACACAAATTGATAAGCGAAAAACGATGATAAATCATGGGAAATGCTGTTCAGAACTTTGCTTAAAGTTCTGGCCGTAATTCGGAGCCAGCTAGACACAGAAAGTGCAGTCCGACTCCCACCAGCGATTTCATATTAATTGTTTCGGGAACCGGGCACTTTGCGGCTTTTCTTTTGAGTGGCTGGCCATGCCACCCAACGCCCAACTAATTGCATTTTGATTTGGATTGATCATAGATCTGTGGCAGCTTCAGGGTGGCTGCCACTGCCACTGGCCCAAATGCACGTATGCCAAACATTTTTCACCGCCTGCGTTGGCGGTCCTCGGGAGGACGCGACGTTCTTGGCCCCCAGATGCTATCGGCCGACGAAGAATGGTCCAAGGAGTTGGAGTTGAAGCTGAACGCACACAGTAGCCACATTTGGCTAAAAGATTCCGATAACACCAAACGCAAGCCGGCAGCTGCCGATCTGCTCCACAAGCTGATGACGAGAGACAACGCCAGGGAGAGAGAGAGAGAGAGCGAGAGAGACAGAGGGTAGGCCCAGGCGCACTTCATTAATAACTTTTACATTGATCATTAATTTTTAAACGGCACCAAGCCCGAGCCCTGTTCCCTGGCAGCGGACAGCAAGCAGCGGGCAGCGTTCCATTTCGTTCCATTAATCGTCGCCATGCTGGAGCACGCTGGAGTGGAGTGTCTTCCGGGGCCAGCCCCCCACCCCCCACACCCGTCTAAAGGCCAGTAGCCGGCGACGAACAAAATGTGCAATTGCTGGAGTGCATCTGGAGGGCACGAGCTGGCATCGGTCTGGCAGATTGGGCCCAAGATTGCTCTCAATTAGTGGTGGTGGAAAATGTTGTGCTACCGGAACGTAGCTCCTTTCCA
Organism: Drosophila ambigua; assembly: GCA_018150905.1. Lineage (NCBI taxonomy): Eukaryota > Metazoa > Arthropoda > Insecta > Diptera > Drosophilidae > Drosophila > Drosophila ambigua. Next base: position 319,879 of record JAECWS010000151.1, on the reverse strand, counting down.
AGTGCAGTACTTGACACCGAAACTGTGACTCTGCTATATCTACGAACTGAGCCGGAGAACGGATCATTCCATGAATAATTTACAGGCATTAATATTTTTTATTTTTTTAATATTTATTTTTATTTAATAATATAATAGAAACCTTTGTACATTGAAATAGAGGCTCTGAAAATTGTATATTTTAATTCTTAATTTTATTTCATGCTTTAATGTAACGCAACATGTATAAACATTATTTTGATTTATATACATATATATTTATGTATTTATATGGCAGTCCATCCTCCCGGTAACTCCAGATAGGCATTTCTCACTGCTTTATTTATGTTTATTCTTTTCATTAAAATTAGCTCTAAGCACCTTCCTTTAAATAATAATCTACTGGCATAAATGCAGCCATAAATGGGAATTTCAAAGCTTTCAAAACTCACACAAATGGCATTTCCGATAATTGTGATTGTATTTTGAAGCCGCCTAATTGCATGTGGCAGTCCACACTCCACACACTCACACACATGCATTGAGTAGTCAGCCCGAAATTGTGGAGCCTCCGCATACCGGGGGGGATTTTTCCTTTATGCAAATGCCACCGTCTCCGGTCGTAGCCGTAGCCGTAGCCGTAGCGCAGCCTGGCGGCAGTAACGGTGCTGAACATGCAAACTACCAGCCGTGAAAAATCTCGTTTTCAAATATTTTACAGCATTTTTTGTGCCTGCCTAAACATGGAGTCGGCGTCCTGCTCCTGCCAGTGCCCCTGCCCGTCCCATCCTCAGCCATCGAGCCATCGGGCCTACATATCCGCACGTCTGAGTGTGTTTGTGTGTGTGTGTGGAGTAGTGGGGCTACGACGAGCCTGGTCACAAGCCACTAAACATTGCCCGGAATCCCTCCCCATGGGAAAAACCATTTGAAAATTGCGTTTAGCGTCGCCAGAACAAGCAACAACAACGACGGAAAAATAAAAGGAAAATGCAAAAAAAAACCAACAAACAAACAAATACAAATAAAAAAAAAAAGGAGCGCAAACCAAAATAAAATCAAAATCGAAACAGGATAAATAAATGTGCACATTTCCGCTTGGCGCGCATATCCTGTCCGCGCTTCCTATCCAGCCAGGACTCAGCCAGGACCAACCGCTCGCATTCTGCACCACTCATCCTCTGTCTTTTATATATATTATTGATCTGCCGCGCATAAAAAGCCCATTTAAAAACGGCAAAAAGAGAGAAACATAAAAAAAAAACCCACAGCACACAGTCACAGTTCACAGTCACCACTGAAGCGTTGCCGCAGCCCCAGTCCTACGTCCCGCATATATCCCGCTCCACTCCAAAATTACTCCAAAAAGGACCAGAATTGTGTAGAAAAATTGTCGCGCACAACAGCAACAGCAACAACAACAACAAAGGCAAAAACATCATCGAATCGACGACAGTGGCGAGACTCGAAAATTGTAAAATTGTCCATTTTAGCTTTTTGGTTACGCTGGGCAATGGCTGATGACTGGCCTGGTGTGGGATGGGGTCGGGGTTGGGGCTGGGGTCGGCCGAGAGGGAGAGCTATTCGTGGCTGGGCTGGGTGATTGGCTGCTCGTATATGGGGAGCTAGCTGCTGGATGCGATTCCCTCTGTGGGTGTGTGTGTGTGTAACAGAATTTGGCTGCATTGAAGCAGAACGTAGCCGCTGAGCGGCTGGAAAAAATCGTTGGCAAATGAACGAGACGAACGAGACGCTTTTTGGGCATACCCTGCAATCAAATGGCATTTTTGTCATGGGGTATACAAGCTCTTGTATTTTGTATTTGCTTTTACATTATTCGAGAGTGATGCGTGATTAAGTATTATTTAAGCAATTTCCAGTATTGAATCGAATCGAATCTCTCATGCAAGCTGCAATAGAAGCATATTTATTGAGTTTTAGCATACGCATTGTGGGTTGTATGCCCGACAGATTTATTCTGCTAATAACACTAAACGCCCCAAATGCCCCACCAAAAGACGGGGCATCACTTTAGACAAATTCACGAGCCGTTGCACTTTTAAAAACCGTTTGCTCATTGCCATTTCCATTTTAATTTCACGTACAATTTTCCCATTTTCCCCCAAACAGTTTTTCCTTGACTTCTTTCTGCCTCTTTTTGCTCAGCTCCTTTGATTTTTTTTTATCTTTTTACTTTCTATGTTGGATCTTTTTTTTACAGCATTTTAGTCTCTTTTATTCCTCGTCGATTTCCATTAAAATTCAATTGATGTGCCATGGATATAGATACTCGTAAATGGAGATGGCGGAAAGGATAGAGGACGGAGTTTAGGCAGCACGGATGTGCCCAGTCAACTATTTGTGCCTGTGTGTGTGTCGCTGTGTCGCTGTGTGTGATTTATCGAAGATTAGAGTAACATTCAAAATAAAATTGTTGGTTAAGTGCTTGGCAGAGACGGAGGGCCAGCAGTTTGGCAACAATTCATGTGGGATTTGTCAATTTTTCAATGGGGTTGGAACACACACGTCCATACATAAGTGTGTGTACACATGCATGTAAGATTGAGAATGATTTCTGCGCGAAACGGAAGCGCAGCTTCATACAGGGGTCACAGGGTCAACTTTATGGAGCCATCAAAACGCGATTAACCCTTTTCGGCCTTCGCTTCCCGCGTCGTACACATATTTCCGATTCGAAGGTGATTACAAGACTTCCTGCCCATGGGCTTTGGGTCCCCCCAAAAAATTAAAACAAAAGTCGAATATAAACGGAAGTCATTTTCGGTCCGTGTATAATGAAATCATTTTTTGTGTGTGGCTCTGGCTGGCTCTGGCTGCGGCTGTGGCTGGCAAGTAGTAAATAGTACGAGTAACATGATAATTTTCGGTCTAATTTGCTTTCGAAATCAAAATGATGATGCTGTGCTGGGGCGGGGGCAGGGAGACACGGCTAGAGGGAGCAAGAGAAGCCGATAGATATATGTATTTTGAGGTAGAAAGAGAGAAAAACAGAGCGAGCGAGCGAACGATCTGAAACGGGAAAGGGAAGCGTTTGCAGCATCTGCATCACAATGGGAGATCTGGTATCCGAGGGAATTAAGGTAGCGCAAAACTAATTAAAGCAGATAAAGAGTCGCATTAAAACAATAGATAGCAGCCCCCCAGGCAGGTGGACGGGTGTAAGGGGGGGCCTGGGGTGCATACATAATTGAGTTTCAGTTTGGAATCGTCCAACTCAATTAGATTCATGTGCGCCACGTTTTATTCCTCTCCCTCTCGCCCTCCCTCCCACCCTCTCTGTGTATCTATTTTCCTGGGTGATATATATACCCCCAGTATATATATGTATATATGTACGTACCCGTACAGGTCTCCCGCTCTACCTTCTCCCTTGTTTTTCCGTACGCTTTTCACAAATTAATTGGCAAACTGTATCTGCCGCACAAAAGCCCAGCTCAAACTGCAGATACATTTTGTATTTGTATCTGTATCTGTGCGAGTGCCTCTCGGTTATAATTACAGCGCCAGGCACAACAATGGGCATTTGTGAAATTGTCACTGTTTAGCATATTTGGTCACGAAAAGCTTTCGGTGCGGCCTGGTTTTATTTTCTTTACAAGGCGCACAAATTTATGCGTTGAACCGATTTTCATTTACGTATTTTTGCGTTGCAGGAACAAACGAGTTCTGTGAGTCCAACACAAATGGATGCCAGCTGCGGGGTTTGTTCTGGCCAAAAGCCAGAAAATATTCACATCAGATCTGCACTTTCCCTCCCCCCTGCAATCGACAACGAAAATTAAATGGAAATTTCAACACAAATTTCCGCTTTTATTTTTGTTTTGTTTTTCATCTCATGTCAAACAACAAAAGCAGCCACACCAGCCGCACCACACCACACACTCCAATTGGTAAAGATATGTATTATACTCTGGCAGCTGTATCTGTGTATCTTTGTATCTTTTGTGCGAGTTCAGCCCCAGCAATACACAATATACGTGCATCCAAAACAGCCCCAATTACTCAAGGCATAATTATATCATGGAGCCTACGCGTCGCATGTGTAATAATTATTTACACTGGACAAGCGACTTCATTTCCGTTACTACTTAATTGGGTGGCTCTTCGTCTATTTGGGATCCTTTTTCCAAACATTTTTGGGGCTACGAAGCCAATGCCACTTCGCTTTTAATTTTTAAAAGAGAATTCCAACTCATTCAGGCCTGCAACCTAGCAAACTCAGGTGTGTCCTGCATGGTTCCTCGTTCCAATCGTATCCTATTCTATATAAATATCTGTTTGGAATGTCAGCTTTAATTGGATAGTCCTGCCATGGCTTACTTACTACTTGTAGTACTTACATAAATTCCTTTTGGCCAGTGCTCTGAAGTTTCAGTTTGGGATATTCATTGCTCCTTTGGCTGTCATGCCCTCGTGTTATCCTTGCGCCTTGTTTGCAAGTGGAAAGCACTTAAGACGAAGCATCGAAGCAACAGCCAACCACGATGACTGATCCCTGATCAGTGGGTTAGAAGACTCACTTATACATACACATATGCGTTTACATGTAGCAGGTATCTGATTATCATATTTTGTTGCTGTAATTAAATACATTTTGCTGAGATTTGTGCCAGTTTCTGACCCTAATGTTGGCAACAGCTTTTTGCACCGCAGCCGCGCAGAGCATTCTTCATTGCAATTAAGTGTCGCATGCGATGAATGGAGGCGTCGGCATTGTGGCCATAACTATGCACATAATAACCCAATTTGAGATTGCCTTAGACAGAACCGACCCCTCTGCCCTGCGCTGACTGTGACTTTCGCCCGGTACTGCGACTGGGGGACTGGGATCGGCCAAGTGGTTTGGTTTGGTTTGCTTTGGATTCAGTTTTAGTTTTGGTTTTGGCTTGGCTTCCTTGGGAAAATCTTTTGCAATTAGCTCTGTTGCCTTTTACAAACAAGAAGCGGGAGAAAACGAAGAGTGGGAATGGGAGTGGGGTGTGTGGGTGAGGTGAGGGATGGGGAAGTTCAGCTCAAAACACGCAGCGAAAACAATTTCTAAACGCGCTCAAAACGACTTAATTATGAGTGAGAAATATGCGCGGCAAGGCAGCGCAACCAGCAAGCAGCAAGCAGCAACAACAAGCAACTGTATCTGTCAGTACGTGTATCTGCATCTGTGGTTGTATCTGTTGCTGTTGCTGTCAGTGTTCGTATCTAATGCAGCTACCTCCACCCTGCCCTGCCCTGCCCTACACTGCGGGAGAGCTGCCTTAATTGCTCCCACTCAATCAAAGCGGGCCAACTTCATTAGACATTTGCGGTAAAAAGCTGAGGAGCTAAAAACACAACACGAACGGCACAGCCCAGCATACTCTTATAACAAAAACCTACAAACCGAGTTCACACGACGTGATGAACCCGATGAATAATTAGCAGGCCTCAGATGTATGCACAGATATACACGTATCTGCTGACGGTTATAGCACAAAACAGTGACTCCTCATAAATCAGGCCGATCACAGTCACAGTGCATGGCTATGCCGTGGGGGAGGGCGGGGCGAGCAAACTGTTCAAATTTGGCTTGAAAGAGATCTTCATCATCGTCATCATCCCCAATGGCAAAGCAATGGAACATCTTTGATGTTTATTGCGATTTGTGTGCAATATTTCTGGAATAAACAGTCTCTAATATTTATAAGTTCAACGGCTGCAAAAGGATTCAAAGAGAAAACAAAGCAGTCGGAAGCTTTTCATACAGTTTGCTTATTAAAAGTGCTTCGGATTTTATGCCCGTACTCTTCGAGTACTCTTCAACGCAGAGAAGGAAACGTTTCCGACCCCATCATATATATTCTTGATCAGCATCAATTGACGAGTCTCTGCCTGTCTGACTGTCTCTCCATCCACAAATCTAATGTACACCTTGACTCTCTTTGAGTACGGGTATAAAGTAGATTCGCGTCCCAGAAGCGACTTACGCATTCCTTCTCGTCTTTATATAATTTGACTCTGATACAAAATATAAAAATATAAAAACTTCAGCTTGTTTCGCTTTGATTGGAATAAGCTTTCCAGGAAGCACACAAATTGGTGGACAGATTTTATGGGACTGTGTGCAAAATAACAAAATAAAGCTGGGAACGATCTTTAATTGGTTTGATTTTGATACCAATTTAAGACTAGAAAACCTCAATCCGAACATGCGCTGATTATATTATTTACATATGTAAATGCAAGAGTTCCATTCTCTGCTTTTATTGTGATCAGCGAGAGCTTTCTTGGGATTTTATGAGATGTGACTTGAAATTCCTATTGGCATCTGTAGAGCAGTGTTACTAGTCCTCGTATTGCAGGTAAATCTAATTGATGTGAAATATTTAAATCAATAAATTTATATGCCATATGCCATGCCATCCTCATTAGTCTCTAATTGGAGGCGACTTGTAAGCATTGTTAGCTTTATTTGCTCTGCCTCTACTGCAGCTCCTGATTCTCCAGTCTCCAGTTCTCTCCTCTCCCCTTTCACCTCTTCCGAGTTTCACGCTGCGCTGCGCTTTTTTGGCCGCCCTATTGGATTTCATGTTCGGAATTGGTCATTTGTATTTTTTTTTGGCTGCTGTCTCTCCCACGAAACCTTAGAAATATTTTTGTGTGTGCTCGCATGAGAAATTAGTAAGCAATGTAAAATAAATAACTGTTAGCAGCTACTTAGTGTCTCCCCCAGTACCCAGACCCCACTCCAGCCCGCCGCCCAGAGGAAGAGACAGGGAGAACTGTCTCGAAGTCTGACCACAGGCATGTCTCTGCTGCCCGTACTGGCCCACACATTGCCACACTGTCTAACACACACACACACACACCCTGGCAGTTCATTACTTGCGGTCAACTGCCTGCCCCTTACCCTGCCACACTGCTCTGCTGCGTCCCGCCTGTCAGCGACAACTTTTCTTGGACTTTGTTAAACCTTAAAATTAGTTTAAGTATTTAGTTACCAATTTAGGAGGATCAGGGTCGAGGCAGCCAATGGCCAACTTGACCAACCGCCAGCAGGTTGCTGTGTAAGTTCTGGCCAGAGGGAAAACTACCCACTGGCCACTGTCCAGGCTTCGCCCAAGGATCCACTCCATACCATACCATAGCAGTCCAACGGTGTTGCCGATGAGGTGTGTGGTTTTTGTGGTGACGTGACGGCAGCGACGACAGCGACGAAGCACTGGACTGGAGCCTGAGTGGAACATAGAGGAGATTGGGTCCAAAGCAGTTTGTCGGCAGTAAAAAGTTGCGTTATGTTTGATGGATTAAAGCGATTGATTTTGGTATTATAACTTGCACACAAATAGCATAATTAATGAGTATTAATGTATTATTGTAGCACTCTCGGGCAGTTGATGTTGGAAGAGGCAGCCCAAGCAATGCTAGGTGGCATGGATTTTTAGAACTTGTTTGTATTAATTAAGTAAATCTTAGCACATTTTTATATTAATATTTTATATTTTATTTATGTTATATTTTATTTTTATTATATTTTATTTGTATTATATATGGACATATATTTTATTTATGTTATATTTTATTTATATTATATTTTATTTGTATTATATTTTATTTTATTATATTATATTATATTAATATTATATTTTATTGTAAATTAATTTTAAGACATAAAAAGTATCTTCAAGCGTCTGAAATTATTGATTTATTTTAAGCCTTTAGCTTAAATAATATTTACCAATATTAAATTCAATTTATTTGCCATTAATTGAGCATAAAACATGGCAAAGTAGTCCATAAATAGAGTGCACATGTATGTATCTACACATGTACATATGTCCATTGATTGAGATTGAGGGCATAATCTCTATTCAATCTTGATGTGGTGCTCCCTGGAGCAATATCTGCTCAATTGCCGGGTTGATTTACGGACAATACTAGCTACCTCAAGGCACTCAGCAGGAGCGATCGGATTACGCTGCGGGGACCAAGCCGAACCACCCTCAACCTGTTCTTCCTGCCGGTCTTCCCCTCAGCCACACACTCTTGGGTGCGAAAAAAACGGCACACAGATACATAATCGGGATGGCCTCTTTGGGTGTCGCTCAAAATGTATCTGGCAGCTAGAATATGCATTGTATATTGCAGTTGTTAATTTTGTTAATTTTTTTTGCTCGGTATTAAATTGTGCGGTTTTGTGGTTGTGCCGGACTTAGGTTCCACACAGGCCTACATACATATATGTATCTTCAACATTTTCCACTTGACAAAGCCCGCAAAGGAGAGCCCAAGGAGGCGAGGAAGGAGAAAAATGCTCGTAAGGAGCAGATGAAGCCACAAAAGCGAGCGCCGAGAGCCGAATGCGCCTGGCCATGTCGGTGTCGAGTCTGGGGAGTTGGCTATAAAACGGCAAAAAAGTTCAACTATTAGGGCCACTGGTCAAGAATTTATGCACTGCTAAAAGGGAACTGCATACCTGATGTATGTACAAATGTGTGTAATCTGTATCTGTATCTGAATCTCTCTCACTCTCACTCTCCCTCTGTCGCCAGTTGAAATTTCAAGCCGCTGAAGCGCGTCTAAATGTGCTGAAAGCCGGTCAAGATGCCGCCGTACCGAAAGAGAGACTCTTTGATTGATGATTGCAGCCCAGGGATGCCTTTTCAGCTGGCCAAAAAATAAAAATACACACATACGTATACAAATAAGTACAAAAAGATATATCAAGAGTTGGAAATTAAATGGAATTGATGTAAGAGCCGGACGAGGCAGGTGAGGCGGCGGTGGCGGTGGCGGCTCCCAGATCACGGCCTCGTGATTAAGCGCCAAATGTATTCAAAAGATTGTAATTAAGGCCACAAAAGCTGCAGATCTGCACTGCCATTTAGCCGCTTGTTAACAGAGAGAAAGAGGGAGATTCCTCCAGTCCCAGTCCCAGTCCCGGTTTCCCCCGCCCCCACTCGATGACTCACAATTGAATGCTAATTTTGTTTGAATGGGTTTGTCGCATGCAAAAATCAGTAAAATTAGCAACGCCATATAATCGAAATTGGAAGCCATAACTATATGTAGATGAATACTTATCGCTGTATCTGTATCTGTATCTGCGTGTAGCATTGTACGAGTATCCATCCATGTATCTATTAGCTCTGCTCTGCTCTGCTCCGCTCTGCCTGGGTGGCATTAATAAAGCGTAAAGCTGCCTCTGCCGCCATTGTCTGCCACCCAAAATATAAACTGCCTTTTACGACCATTCGCCGCTGAGCTTAACAACTTTATCAGAAAGGTTGCGAGTCGAATCGCGTTTCATGATTCTGAATAAATCGACTCTGGAACGAGCTGGAGAAAATATATTATCATGCATGTTAGTTTGGTGAAAAATAAATACGTTAATGGATTGGACTACAATACACAATATGATATTTTATATGATATATTATTATATTAAATTATCTATAACTATTTATTATTATTATTTATTTATTCATTATTATTAGTTATTTATTATTATTGGTTATTTATTATTATTAATTTATTATTATTTATTTATTTTTACTAAATATTTATTTATATATTTATTTTTTATTAGTTTATTATTTATTTATATTTAATTGTATATTGCACTGCTAGAGGTACGAGTATAGCCAAAAGGAATAAATAGCAAGGAAGAAAGAAGCAGAAAATAGTTCAGTAATAAAATATTTTAAATAATAAAAAGAATTGTTTAATAACAAAAAGAAAGCATTTATTTTGCTTAGAGCTCAGAATTTTGCAGTCACATTTAATACGTTTAATAAAGCTGAAAGTTATACCTAATACGCTAAATGGGATAAATAAAAATAAAATACATGTTCAACTCTTAGCAATTCCTTTCAAATGTATATTATTCATAGGAAAGTGCATTCCCAGTTCGTTCTGCCGCTCATTCCTGCTGCTGTCATCGCAATGGGTCTGTTCGGGCATTATTAGGCATGTTGTCTTTATGGATTCATATTTATATTCTTGGGTCGGCATTTCGGGCTTTTGTAGTCGAACGAAGTTCACGTTTTCATTTCGTAGCTGCCTTCCATAATTTATGCAAAATCATTGGCTGATCGATCAATGGTCGCCGCTTTACTTGCCAAAAACGAAATGAAATACCCCTCAAAAGAGAACAAAATAAAAGTTGAAGCAGAGAAAATGAAAAACCAAAGACCGCACAGGTGCGAGAAGGAAGCGAGTGGTCTGAGGAGGGAGGGGGCAGGGAGCTGGGCTTGGCTGGGCTGGGCTGGGCTGGGTAGTGGGGCGAGTGCCATCCATTTAATTGGATTATGGCCAAATCCTGTCACCGTCGAGCCTAGGACGCACCCACGCACCCCTCGGCCCCTGCCTGCGGCCTGCCATGCAACTAATTGCAATCGAATTAGTCAAGGAGCTCACCGACTTTTTCCCCGGGCATTTTGAGTGTTTTCCTTTCTCGCTCGGTCTTGGGTTTCGGTTTTTCGTTTTCTTTCTTTTTTTTGTGGATTTTACACCCGAAGTTAAATAGTCAAAGCGTCAAAAGAAAACATTTCCCGGGTCGTCTCGCTCACCTCTCCTCTCTCTCTTTAGTTCAGCCTCCGTCTGTGGCATGGCCATTTCCGGCTGGCGTCAGGGTGGCGCCTGCGTACGGACAGCAGCGGGATTTAAAAAGTAGGCGTGCCTGACGACTTAAAAGGTTTTTAAATGCGCGCCTTCTCCCACTGCTCCGACTCCGCTTCGACTCCTCTCTGTGGCTTTGCTCTTTGCCGACAGCAACGCCTCGAGCCTCTCAGGTTCATTGATCCATTTCATTTTGCTCTCCCTCAGCCTCAGTGTAAATAGTGTTTGCTCGCTGTGCTCTCCGTTTTTGGCCTTTCGGCTGGCAACGGTGTCAAACGGTTTGCCTGCTTCTGGCCCGATTTGTAAATGAGAAATGATGCAATTCATGGCCAACACACACAGACACACAGCACAGAGACAAGGGCCCATCTAAGGCAGTTAATCTCTCGACTTGTGTGGGTAATTCCTCCAAGTGGCTCGCAGCCAAGTCTGCTGGAAGCCTGAACAGACAATAGATCTGCGAAAGTTTCTGCTGGAAAAAATCGCCGAATAATATTGCGCACTTCGGCAGCTTGGAATATCCTTTATGGCTACTTGCAAGTGATATTTGCATTCTTCCTAAATAAATATATAAAATATGTATTTTATTTCGATTTTTGCAAACTATCACGGGCAAAGATTTAGCTATGACAGATATTTTTGGTTACACATTTTCGATTGACTTCAACAGCAGCTCGTTTCAGTACAGTCTTTTGCATAGTTTAGAGAGCGACTCTGAAGTCGATTTCCAATCTGAGCAGCCCACATGGGCATTCCACATGGATTTCTCTTTAGATATTATGTGGACAGTGTGTCATTATCTATCGCTTGGTTGTTTATATTCTCCGTCTGCTGCTCCTTCTATGACTTTTTATTCGACCACTGGGCTTGAAATATTTAAATGAGCTTTTAAAAAATTGTTAGCTACTGTTTGACGCACTCCAGAGACGGTCGAAAGGCAAACGACGACGAAACCAACACCGAAACCGAGACCCAAACTGAATCGAGATCTCTCTTTCCATAGCTAAAAGGGCCCCAGGCAAAGGGTTAGCAGCCGTGGCGGCAGGCGGCAGGGAAGGGGCAGTAGCACTTGGTTTTCTATACGAAATTATGAAATTGCTATTATTAATGACTATAAACGTTTTTTGTACACTTTACTGGAAATTGACAAGCGTTTATTAACGATTTTATAATAGCCCCTGATCGGACTGATCGAATGCCCACCATTGTCCTCTCTATGCCAGGCCCACTCCAGCTCCAGCTCCACTCTGCCCAAGCCCCCGTCCTGTTTGAGGTGAAAACGTGACGTGACTGTCGGCTAAATTCAGGCAGCTTGACGTTTTGACTTTGAAACCGCCAGCAGCTACAAAAAAAACAAAAAAGAGACTTGGAGGGACAGTGGCAGACATGAGTACAGGGCAGGCATATGCATGCGAGTATTCGGGTATATGGCAAGCGAGACAATAGAAAATTTGAAATGTTTTGCTCAAGACAGGAAGCCTCTTTACATAATTAATCAGTTCATAAATGCTTCTACATATATTGAGTGGAATGTGTGTTTTCGTACAGTCATCGACTTCTCCCCCACACTGGACAGCAAAGGGTTGGTCTGTGCTTTGCAGAGCTGCCTCTGGGATCGGAATTTGATTTTTGCTTGTTTAAATATAAATTTTAAAATATTTTATCTCGTCCCAAATTCTCATTCCTCGTTTGTATAGATCTCAGAGACCAGGGGCAAATAATATAAATTTCTTTGGCTTGGAATAAGCGACGACACTCACAGAGTTGGACGCACTGACGCATTGCGAGAATAATGAATGTGCGAGTGCGAGTGCGAGTACCTGTACGAGTACGTATGAATGGTATGCGTAAGCTGCTTATTTAGCAAATTGGTTGGGATCGTCGCGGCACAAAATGACTACATTACATGCAGAGTGGCAGCGAAAATAGGAGTAGGATTGAGGGCCACCGGCTACAGAGCCAGAGTCAGAGTCAGAGTCAAAGCCACTGAGAGGAGTCGGGATCGGGGTCGGAGACTGCCGCACTAAATTGTCCAGTTTAGGCATCGCGAAGCATTGCGTGCAATAAATGTCGGCAAAAATGTTAGTGCGTAACTAAACGCATAATGTCAATGTACCGATTTGCCGCCCCCTTCCTGTGAGCCTCTCCCACCCCCTCGACTAGCGTGGCTGGCATCCCCTTGCGAGAGGGAGATGCGTGTGCTGGGTATTTCGAGAGGCCTAGAAATAGTTGGTTACATTTTCTGCCCGTACACATTCTTTTTAGCAAATTGCCAGTTTCCGTTTCGCTCCGGGGCAGGTGGTTACCGAAGGAGAGGCCCATGCAGTGGGAGTGGGAGTGGGAATGGGAACGGGAATGGGAGTGAGAGTGAGAGGGTCGAGGAAACTGCAATAGAAGAAAATTCGAATGGGACAGCAGATCGGGCACAAAATTCACTGGAAAAAAAAGAGTAAACTTTTTTCAAAACGCTGCAATTTATGAACACAGTGAAGCGTAGCTATGCCAGCTACCCAGAGCCCAGGGCAAAGATTCCCCGCCCAGCAATTGGAATCAGAATCGTGGCAAGACCTGCGGCTGCGGCTGCAACTGCGGCACTGCAACTGCGGCACTGCGGCTGCGGCCTGTGCGTAGCAAATTATAGTGCAGCGCCGATCGGACTGTGCGAGTGGGAGTGGAAGTGGAAGGGAGACTGGGGGACTGACATACTTTCGACCAAAGACAGAAAAAGTCAACCGCAGCAAAATGCTGACTCTGCCCCGAAGGTGTCTGCTAAGGGTGGATGAGGGCGGACGTCACCGGGCAACTGTGAAAGCACTGTTATGTTGCAGCCAATAGTTAATACACTGTTAATGCCATGTTAATGCCACTGCATTAATCTAAATAATAGTACATATATGTCATATGTACGTGCATATATTTATTTGCCTAATGCACAGGTACGGCACGGTTCCGCCTCCGTCTACACTTTTAGTCCCAAAAAGTTTGAAACAATTTTAAACGCTTTATACACTAAATTTCATGTGGGCTTTTCAGGCCGTGCTAATTTCAGGCATCTAAATGCATCATTTGGGGGTCAGATATGTCCGTGGTATCTATTTATTATTAATATTTCTTCTCCATATTGCATTTCCCTGGGCCGTAAGCCGTAAGCTATGGAAAATATTTCATTATATATACGAAATGAATTCGAATATGCTTAGTATTTCGTGGCTCATCTATCATCATCCCCTTATCTGAATATCTGAATATCTTTGACGTTTAGTTGAACATTTCACCAGTGGTTTAAGGTTTTTTGCAGCTGAAGAATTTAGACTATAATATAATAATATAACTAAAATAATAGGTTTATCATTTGGCTATTAATATAATATAATAAATAAATAAATAATATAATATAATAAATAATAATATAATAAATAATAAAATATAATAAATAATATAATATATTATTTTTCCATACTCTACCATGTACAAGAGACTGACTGACTGCTGTCCATCCACTTTTAGCTGTTCATCAATGTAGATGAGCTCAATGTGATGCCAAATTCTATTTCTTTGTGCGTTTTCTCCTTACACAAATCTCCGATTTCTTCTTCTCTAAATGATCGATTATCGCCAAACTAGATTTCACACATTCCAGCTACCATTTAAGCTAATGAACTGTTCCGCCACCAGAACCAAACCAAAGCAAAGCGAACCAAACCGAACAGAGCCCAACTGAAATGAAGCAGGGAAGCAACAAAAGAAACTCATCATCATCTGCGATCAGTCCTGTGATCTTTTGCTGATCTGCCCAGCTATGGTCCGCTCTCACTCTCTCTCTTTCTCTGCCAGCCATTTGGCGATTGGCTATTGTGTGGGGCTCTACTGCCCTATGTTGCTGTTGCAACGATCTACAAATAACTGCGTCATCACCATCATCATCAGCATCAGCGAGGCGATCGGCGATAATCTTTGTATATACATATGTAGGCATGTATAAATGTAGGTATGGGCCGAACAGCAAAGTTCGGTGGCAAAATATTCTTCGTCATTGTCGGTAGCAACTACCGGACTGACGCTGTCTCTGGCTCTGACTCTTCCTCCGATTTCAGCTACAGCTTCAACTTCAACCTCAACTCCGACTTCAACTGCGGTGGTAGGCTCACAATTTTCGCGCCTGATCAAAAGGCAGCCGGCGATCAGAGGAGGGAGCCGATCCAAGCTGGGAGGAACCGCGCTTCGAGGGAGCTGAGCTCAGCCTGAGTAAGAGTCTGAGTCTGAGCCCCAATAAGATCATTTGGCGGTGGTGAAGGTAAAGGCGAAGGTGGTCGATTATGAACAAAAATAAACAAAATCGTACGGCATAGATCAAAGTGATCGCTTGCCTCTTTGGTGAAGCTCCAGAGGAGCATGGGGCGTGGCATGACGGGATAAATGCACAGTTTGCCGCATTTTAATTTCCTCAACTTCACTCATGGCTCCCACTGCTGCGGCTCCCAGTGCTGCTGATGCTGATGCTGATGCTCCCACTTCTGCTGCTGTTGCTGCTGCTGCTGTTCTCGTTGTTGTTTATTTTCTAGCCATAAAACCAAATTAAACATATACAGAGCCAGAGAGAAAGAGATGGATATGAATTTCTGGAGATTCGTACGAGTAATACCCATGCGGAAGCTAAGGTAGAGGATGGATGGATGGATGGATGGGGGAGATGGATCAGAGACCGCAGAGCTACGCCACCAATCTGAAGTGGGCCGAAACCACTTAACACAAATTACGCAGCAAAATGTCGAAACGAATTGAAACGTTTGGGCCACGATCAATGAACGAACGCAGGAGCGATCGAACGATCGAACGGGTCGGGGTCGGGTTGGGTCCCAGGCGCGTTGCGTTGGCTGCTGCTTCATTCATAAAAAAGCGAGCGAGATCGAAGAGTCATCAATGAAACGGCAGAATGCTCAGGCACATTGCGTTCAGCTATTAGACACATCCAGTAATAAAGTCAACAAATCTTGGCCGAACAATATATTCTAATGACAAGCGCCTGCTGCCCGCCCCGGACACTGACTGCTGACTTCTGGTCTGGAGCCACATCCACATCGAACCCTTGTAACAGATTAACGTTTTCGATTCGCTTTCAAGCGGACACGTTTATGTGTCTCTTTTATAATTATAACACCTCGTTAGTTTTTTTTTGTTCAAACATTTACGCAGCCCAAGGAGTTGGGGGATGCTGTGGATGCTCGGACTGGTGACTCCGACTCTGACTCTGGCTCTGGCCGCAGCAAATTGATTGATCGCTTCTGGGAAACCTGAACTGAACCGCACAAAAACTGATCGTAATGATGCGGATTGTTAATTGTGTGAAGCTTTTATTTCTCCTCTCCTATTGTCATTATTATTATTCTTCGCGGTAATTGTAAAGGTGCGAAAATTTATGGATGCCGATATACTCGTATGCGGCCGGCGCGACGCGGCTCGCCGTGATCGTGCTGTGTGAATGGGAAGATGGATTGGCCGGGTGGAATGTGGGAAGGATCGGCAGTGGCATCGGCCAATGGCCAATGGCCGTGGGATCAGTGAGATCATCAACCAAGTTTTTGTTACATTTCCTATAGATCACAAATACGAATCCTTTGATTCGAAAATGGATCAAAGCAATGCAACGGGTATAAAGGTATAACATCATATATTAATAAAATGAATCTGTGTACTCATTTAATATGCATACTAACTGCTTAGTGAACTCAATATAATAAAATATAGCTAAAAAATATTTTTGTTCTAACAAGTAAAATAAATCACCAAATAAAAATTGGCCAAAAATCTGGGTAACTTTGAATTTTGAAGCAGTCCAATAACAACGGAAAATAACATCAAAGAGCCGCGTCATGCACACGCAATGCATGTTGTTTTGCGCATTCTCTTTTGCAGCATTCGCTTGTGCGTCTCGGGCTTAGCATCCAAATGCCGCTTCATGTGTGAGCAGGGAGAGCGCTTGGTAGGAATAACCTGATACTCGTAAATGCCATTGATCTCTGCTTAAAAAATTCATAATTATTTAAATAAGCTCATAATCGGAGTGGGAATAAATTTATTCTGCCAGCTGATCCATCATAGACAGGCATGCAAAGAAAGAAATTTCATTCCATTTAAATTCTGTGAAAACCAGTAGCCAATATTTAGTCAAATACTTAATTGAGCCACAAAAAATGCTGGAGAAAAGAAATCTAATCAGATGCCGAGAGAAAATGCGCCACAGGCAAAAGGTAAATCTCCCCCGCTCAAGTTTCAGTCTCCGTCTCAGTCGCTGTCGCTGTCGCAGGCATCAAGCTGTCCAAGGGGCCCTCATTTACAGTAGCCAACCATTTTTCAAGATTTTTGCATAAATTTCTGTTGGGAGAGAAAGAGGGAGAGAAAGCTAAAAAGAACAGAGAGAAAAACAACACACAGATAGACGTTTTTACAAACCAATAATCAAGTTGACCTGTGGAAATGCGGGGATAGACGTGGACTGAAGAGGCACAGCAGCAGCAGCAGCAGCGTTGATTGCCATTGAAAAGAGGTGGAAAGCAAGAAAGATTTAATGAAGTTTAGCACGATCATTCCCCTAAGAGATATTTTGCTGATCTTTCCTCTAATTGGATGCATTCGCTGGCTTGAGACTGAGACTGAGACTGGCACTGGGGACTTCGGACTGGAGAGGGCCCCATTCCCATATACATGCCCCCCGAGCCTTGCCAGATAAATGCTCAAAAACTGTGGAATAATGAGATAAACGCGAAAAATTAGCGATCGCAATGCTGAAGTTCTATGTGGGATTGAAATCGGTTCGATGCCGCGTTTCCTTGCCTTTACTTGCCTGCCCTGCCTTGCCTTGCCTCTCCTTGCCTTTTCCTTCCTTTTGCTTGATTTCGTTTCGTTTCGTTTTCAGCTTTTAATCCAATCACAATCACGCAGATGCATTTACTTGCAACAACAACTGCGACTGTGGTAGTAGCAACAAAGTGAAGTTGTTAGCCTAATTATAGCGTCGATCGTTTCATTCCCTCTCGATTCGTTTCGTTTCGTTTCGTTTGCATATTTCGCAATTGTTATTGTAATTGGCCATCATGGCTGCCAACAGAATCTCTCTCTGTAAATGTATCTGTATCCATGTATCTGCATCTGTATCTGTTTCCATGTATCTGTATCTGTATCCATGTATGCATTTTAATGGTGGTCTTGTGCACGTACCACACATCGTTTGGCCAACTCCTCTCGTAAACGAAAACGTTTTAAGGCTTTTCATAAGCGATCTTTCTGCCGGTTTTAAATAATGCCTTTTTTACGCTCTTGTCTCTTTGTTCTTCATTTTGTTTGTTTGCCCGGGCTCAGCAGAGAGGTGGATCTTGGCCAGAGACAGGGATAGGGACTGGTAATGGGCAGTAGCAATCGCTTGAGTGGCCAACGTTTCCGGCTTATAGCCTTAAAGGTGGCAACGAACGCTTTGCAAGCTGTTCAAAGAAACGTTTTAAGTGAGAAAAACAGCTGGGGACTGGTTGGACTTTCAAGGGGAAAATGATGGCTCGACTTGTATATTTTATTTAAATAAATAAACTACATTTTTTGGAAGCAAAGGAAGCAAATATAAATTAATGTAGAGACCTTCTTGATACTGGCACCAGTTCGGCCTACTGAGTATTCAGCCCACCCCCAGACAGTGTGGCATCAAGCTCCCCAAACTTTTACTACCTCATCCTCCGGCCCGCATCCTCCATGTGCTCCTCCACCGCATGCATGGCTGGTGTTGATGAGCCCTGATTGCTTCGCATATCTCTGATTTTTGTGGTCCAAGAACTGCGGTGATGCAGCGTCTGAAACTAGGACTTCCATAGGCTTTTTCTTCCGTGGCATTCAGGTCCTCGAAGGGAACTTTCCCTCCAAGTATGATCAGAAATGCAGGACAGGTGTAGAGGTGATGCTCGACATCGCCCATTCAACTGCAACAGAATTCATGGTGGTGTAGCCCCATGTCCTATCAATGTTCCTTTCTTCCTCTCAGGAACGTCTGCTGTGCTTTAGGTAGTGGTGCGGCCAGAGCGAGTGTGAGTTCCGACAGTATTGCAGATATAAATGTATCTATAACGAATAATTAACATGCAAACAAATTAAAACATTCGCAGATGCAGATGCAAGTGATCTATTCATGGAATGCTTTGCTCATTCTGGTTGCAATCTTCGCTGCACTGGCCAAAGCATCTCAAATCTTCACACCGTTCGAGTTGAGCTTCGGCAGCGCCTCTTTCACAAAAGAATCTGTGTAGGACTTATGTAAATGCTCCAAGTCATACAGGTACCGAGGCGACAATAAAATTCGTTTGAAACGCGTCAATTAGAAAGCTCGAGAAAACGGAATAAAATAAATGACAGGGGAACCCGCTCGCTCGCTTTGCTGATCTTTCATCTGCGACAAGACAGCGCCTCCTTGTCCGCCATTCATCATCGATTAACAGCTCTTATGAATGGACACGAAAGTGCTTGGATGGGACGGGGCACGGAGCCCATCCCATCCACATTAAATGCGTAACAAACTGCTTTCCCTGTCCCTCTGAAGTAGCTCGTGAATAATTGAACTCGAAGAGCTGGAGAGCTGCCGCAATTACGGATCTGCTTTCGTGTGCCTATTCCTTTTCGCCACTACCCATAGAAATATACCTACACATACTCGTAAATATATGTATTTCAGTCTTTGTGGTTGGCCGGCCGTTGTCTTGGCTGGAATCGAGCTGCCGGCTTTTGTGGCGCATTTAATGCGTTTTAAATGGTTTCAAAATTTGATATAATTATAATGATGCTACTACCACCAAAAACTCCGAAAAAAAAACAACAGAAAAACAGAAAAAACATCGTAGTTTAGAAGGTAATAATGGCGACCACAAAACGCGTTTAACAAGCTCCAGACCAATTATGGAACGAATCAGAGATGGTTGGGGCCCCGAAAAGAGACCGCGGAGTCCGTGGTAAATTAACGTTAATTCAACAATTGTCTACTTGGCAATCTGGTAGCAGCCCCTTGCCCCCTGCCACTTCCCCAGCTCCGCTGCTGCCTTGTTCGTTGTCCTAATTAATTGCGAACAATTGTGGCAGCAGCGGGAGGAAGGGGGAACGAGAACGAGGACCCAGAGACAGAGACAGACACAGAAGTGACTTCCAGTTGACTGCTCGATTGGTCAAATTAAAAAATGTTAAATTGCGATTAACAATGGCTGGCGTTTTATGCGTTTTTTATGCAAATGCAGGAGATGCTCGCAGGAGTCCTTCGGTCGATGCCGAAGATCATTAGCATGCAGTTCCCTCGCTAATGCGGTTGGTTAGCTGCGAGTCGGGAGTTCAAAGTTCCAAACGCAAACTCAAACATATAAAAAATCAAATGATAAATTATCCAACACCGCCCCACCCCTCTGTCGCTCTCGCACTCACGTACTCGGCGACAGTCAGCCAGCCAATGTCAAATGTAAATGATTATTATAATTGCAATTGTATCTGTCGCTCTGTGTCCGTATCTCTGTATCTGTATCTGCATCTGTATCTGTTTGTGTGCGTATCTGAGTCGTCTGGCGGACTTAACCAAGCGTGAAATTTATTTAAATTCACTTTTAGGTGGGCACAAGTTGGAAAGCTAAAAAGAATAACAAAACTACATACATATGTACATACATACGATTATTAAAATGAATTTATCACACCAAACGTGGCACTAACAACCATTAACTGTGCACGGATGTGTGTACAGTGTACACACATACAGAGTTGTACTTATACATTTATAATCATATTTTCAGATCCGACTGATTAAAGCAAAGGGAGAATGTGCATTTTTAGCATTTAAAATAAATGCATTGGGAACTGCTGCTAGAAACTTTGTAGCTGAAATGTATCAAAGTTCGCAGGGTGTTCGGCTGGCTGGCAAATTAAATTGGAATTCAGTAGCTGAAAGTGGCAGATAAATTAATTTGTTTACTTGGCTTTCCAGATGAATTAAGATCTAAATTTAAAAGGTTCCTTACTGCGAAAAGCGGCATCTGGCAGCTGTACGGTGGTGGACCAAGCCCTTCCGTAATCCAAACGGGACAGAATGGATCTGCTGCTGCAGGATCCTAACAAAAAGGATATTTTGCCATGCTGCACAGATGGCTACTGTGCAATGGGAGCTATGCGAAGGCAGCATGGAATCACTCAAAACCTTTAACGCTGCCAAGGCGACGAGAGCCAAGGAAGGCTGTGACTAGAAGAGTGACTACTGACTGTGATAGGGATCCATTCTTAACCAACTCTAATCCCATAGACCCTTTAAAATAAAAGGCACGTATATTTCTTGTACAAAGTCATGTACTTTGTGCAATTAAAATTGGAATAAAGTATTCTACACACACATAAATTCCAGCAGGATAATGCCACAAGTCGAGCAAGACTTTTGGCGCAACCCACAGGATTTCGCAAGTACTAAATGGAATAGCTCCTAGACTATATGAGATCCTTTTTGGAAACAACCCTCAATGCGACTGTGTGGATCGGCCAAGCAAAAGATGGGCCGTGGGGGAAAAGTCAAACGAACGAAATGATAACCGTTTCAGCCATAATGCGAGTATTCCATACTTCTATATGTATTTATCATTGCTTTATCTGTGATCTAAATTTTAAAATTTTAATTGGTGTGTTTTTCTGTGTGCTTTTGTTTTATATTAATTCCAAGTGGCTTATTTGCGTGCAGCTTAGTCACAGATAGGCAGGACCCTTGCTCCTTGCTCCGGCGATATTTAATTTGATCGATGCCTGAGACCACTCGACGGACGGACGTTACCTGTGTCGCTCTGTAGCTCTGTCGCTCTGTGTGGTTTTTGTTGTTGTATGTAGTTCAGGGTGAACTTCCTGTTCACCCCATGAAATGCCATTCAAAATGTCATTATAACAATTATGTATGCATGTGTGTGAGTGTGAGTGTGTCTGTGTGTGGCTGTGTGGGTGCGCTGGAGTGTGTTTAGTGTGGCCAGGTAATTGCGTTGAAAGTGCTGACAGAACGAACGACACGAAAACGTTGAAAATCAGTGACAGGAAACGAGCGGACTTGGAATGAAACGCTGCGATGGGATGGAATGGGATGGGATGGGGCGCGGTGGGGTGCCGGTTGCTGCTGCTGCTGGATTAGGAGCAGGGCGAGGTGGCATGTAGTTCCAGTGGGTGAGACAGAGATGACGATTCTGATGACGACGATGATGATAATGATAATGATGATGACAGCTCTTTGTTGACAAAACAGCTCGAAAACATTTAAATGCATTTTAGTTCATATTTTAACAGTTGGTTAAGTTCTGTTTAATGATTTAAATAATTGCAGGCAGCTGACGACGTCGTTGCCGTTGCCGCTGGCGTTGCCGTTGGCGTCGACGCAAGCAGAGAATGACACGCAAGCCGAAACGGTTGGCAGGGGGCGCGGAGGGGGGATGGAAAATAAGGTGAATTGTGGTTTTACTTTTTTGTGGCCAGGAACCGAAAATTCGCGCGACAGGAACAATTAAACAAGCAGCCAAGCATGACAGCTCTATCCCCCCCTCCACCACTACCTCTCTCTATCAGTCTGCCACTCTCTCCCTCTCCGGCGTGTTCTCTGTGTGACCCTCCTGCTCGCCAACTTTGTTTTATATGTTAATGCCACGCTGCGGAGCGCCGTGGCAGGGAAATTGTCCAATTTATCAGGCTGCGCGCCTGCGCAACCTGAACAAAAGCCCAGCGGACACACACCACACTGAAGCAAATGGAAGCAGTGGAACTGTTCTCGGCATTCGGCAAAGTAAATTTAAATATTTTAATCGGTTTGTTTAGCACCAGCACAGGAAGGGGCATTCAGATAAATTTAAAATGTAGAGCGGGAGCGGGAGAGGAGGCAAAATAAATGAAAATGTTGTAAGAGGTGAATAAAATTACACTGCATGGGATATCCTTAGCATTTTACTCCTTCTGTAATTTAACATTCCATATCTTGATTTTGGTGAAGAGTTTACCATTTATCCATCAATTTATTTATCTTGAACTAATCAATCTGGAAGGCAAAGACCCATTTGTACCCATTCACAGCTCCTTCTCCATATCTCATTGTAGTTCACACTTCCAAGTCACGTCTAATCTTATATTATATTATATTCTCACTATTCTACTGCAAATTTAATTGAAATACTCATCCACATTCTTCTCCACAAACCGAATCAGTTGGGTGCAATTGATCTGCCATTTTATTATTATTTATTTTGTTTATTAAATAACTAACTATAAGGTTTAAACCTTAAATAAAGTGATGATAAACTAGCATTGGCTGCCATGGCCTTCATCTAGATTAAATGTAATAATTTCACAAATGTATTATCCATTTTTACAGTAGACATGGACATTTTTTTCTCTTGAGACTAGACAATTATAAAATATTGTATGCTTATTTTATTTTTAAATAAATCTATGATAAATCTAGTCCGCAATATCTGCTCAAAGTAAAACAGTTCAGATCAGAGGGAGGAACAGAGCTCCGAACCCAAATTCTATTGAGTGAAAAAAACCAAAAAACAGAACAGAAACTGAAACTGAAAAGTGTTCTGTGGCTGTGGCTGTTGCTGTTGCTGTTATCTTGTTGCCAAATCCCAAATGGTCGGCACTCAGGGAAACTCGGGGCAAGTGATCGGGCAACTTCTGTACAGGGTGCGGAGGGAGCGGGGAATGGGGGAGCGTGGACTGAGAATAAGCCCGATAAGCATCGCTTCCGGTCTGCCGTTGGTCTGCCGCTGGTGTTGGTGTTGGTCTGCTACTGCTGCTACTTGAACAGAGTCCGGGAATGAGCCAGAGCCAAGCCGAGCCAAGCTGGACTAGACTGGGACTGGGGTTAGTCGTGTGTATCAAATGGGGTCTGTGGCACCTCCTCTCCTCGTCTGCCCACGGCCAGGGGGCATAAAAATGCGTCTATCTCTTTGTTGCTCAACTTGGCTTGGTTCTCTGCTGCTCGGTGCCGTTCGGTGCTGTTCCGTTCCTCCCCTTGTTCAGAGATAGAAAATGCGATACTAATTTTTGGTACCTACACTTAATTTACCTCAATCTATCCTCAATCTACCCTCCACCACCGCCTCCGCCTCTGTGTGTGTCTCGTGCATTTTAAATGGAAATCTGTAAATTTGTTTTTATTGTCATTATAATTTTTGTGTGTGTGTTTTGCTGTTGTTGCTGTTGCTGTTTCTATGTAATGGCTGGTTCTAGTCGACTGATAGCGTTTAGCACCTGACATTTTTAGTGGCAATTACTACATATAGCAGCGTCAGAGGCAGCAGCGAAGAGTCAACGAACTGCCTGCCACCTGAGTGGGAGACAAAATGACTAACTGTTCTGTGCTCTATCTAGCGCTTCCCCCCAGCTCGCGGGGAACTTGTGCTCGTTAGAGGAGCATTAAGCGGCAGCAGAGATTGGGCCGGCCTCGAACGTCATGTTGCATGTTGTCATGAGTCATAAAGCAGAGTTGCATGTCCATGCAACAGCAACAGCAGCGGCAGCTAGTGTGCAACAACCAACCAAGTCGCCAAAGAGCCGAGCTTAAAATGAAATTAGAAATTTAAAAAAGGAAAAGAGCACAGAAAAAACGTAAATACATAAAAGGCGGGAGTGGAACAGTTTTTGTGGATTATTTCCTGGCGTTAATAATAATAATGCCGACACGAAAGTACCCTATAATCGTGCATGGCGGGAACTGCTTCCTAGAACTTCCTTTTCTTGTTGTTTGTGCTTTTGCAACATACCTTAACCCAGTAGCACTCATTGCCACACATTCCTCTGGAATGGCATTCCAATCTTCGGCACATATTACAATTCATTGCTGAGCATTATCGGACCTTTTGTTCGTGAGTTATCAGTAAATGTTATCTACATATACCCATGGAAGTTATCTTTGGAAACAGATCCCTTAAGTCTTGGATGTTTGGATGGGATTTCCTTTGAGCCAAATGTGTGTGTCGAACAGCCTCACTTAGCCGCTATTCCTCTGTCGGTTGTGCAGCGCATTCGATGCACAAATGAATTCCAGCAACGAGTGTGCAGGGTGTGAGCTCCACTGCACTCTGCTACCTATTTACTGTTGCGACTCTCTCACGTGTCACCTGTGTATATATATACCTCCTGTGGCCAGCCACCGCCCACTGCCCCCTTATTTGGGGGCCAGCTATAATATTTTGTGTAGCGTTTTTACGACTATGATTACGTTTACGATTACATAAGAATATAATATCGCAATTAATCGCATTTAACACAAAAATGTTCGGACCGTCCAAGGTGGTATTCCCCCTTCCCTCCCCTCCCCAGCCCAGTCCACTCGCGTGGCATGCGTGTTGTTTCTGTTTTTGTTGCTGTTGTTTCGGGATGGTGGTTAGAGGTGATGGCGGTGGCGGTGGTGCTGGCGGTGGGGCTGCACTTTGATTGTGGCTGGCGCAATCTCGACACGACATACAACAATTAAAAACTTTTTTAATCGCTCCGTTTTTTCTTGAATTTAATTTGATGGCTAGCTGGTCTCCCTTTTTCCTCTCGCCCAATTTTCGGCCGGCTTTCAGTGGCATGCAATTTTGGATTAGCACCACGAATTCCGAATTCGGCTGGGGGGCGGCTTTCGTTTCTCCATTGAAATTTTTCAGATGCGTTGAAGGTTGAATTTGTAGCTGGACTGTGCTGACCAGCACGAGGTCTCGAGGTGTCCAGTTGCAGTTTTAAGTGCAGTAGGTTTTAAAAATTAAATTTATTGCATGATAAGTTGCCAGATGTAGTGCACATAATGACACAGAACTGATGAAAGTTATCTGCTAGAATATTTCAATCATGTGTGTTTTTTCTTTTGCGAATTTCAAACACAAACTATTTAGTATAAATCCAAAACAATTAAAAATAAAGAAAATAAAAAACAAGCAATGAAGAAATTTTGTAAGATTTAAAAATAATAGATGTTGTACAAATGTGTATGTATCATCTGTATCTGTATTTATCTTTGAATAAACCAATAATTCCAGCTATCCCTGAACCCAATTTATTTTTGGAGGTATAAAAGTAAAAAATTAGGTCTGTAGCTTATTTATTTATTTTCATTTATATATAATAAATATATGTACATACAAGCTTAATTGCTTAAAAAAACCCTTTAAGTTGTTATTCTTATTTTATATAATTTACACGCTGCTAAAACTAAAAACTGATTCGAAATCAAATCAATTTGGAAGCAATTTTCGTCAAAGTTTTCTCTGCTTGGGCTCATGCTTGATCCAAACATAATGTAAGCACGAAAATCACAAACAATAGAATGGAACTTTTCAACAACAAAGAGAAGAGTTTCCACACCTGGTTAGCCAGAGACAGAGCCGGAGATAGAGCCAGGCACAGGCACCAAGAAGCACAGCCACGCCCACGAATGGAGGAACCCACTTGGTTGGGATAGACATGCTCGCACATAAGCATCTAAGCCATCTAAGTCATCTAAGCTGTTGTCTATGGGGCCGAAATAGTATTTTATTTGGTGTTTAGATTAAAAGATTTATGGCTACAAATTATGGTACTTTGCTCCGGCGATAACATTTCCGTTCGACGAGCGAGAGATACAGATAGAGAGAGGGAGAGGGGGAAACTACTTAAACTCAACTTAATTTCGTAGCCAACACACACACACACACACGCACACACCGAAATGAGACCGGCAATAAAAAATTAACAATTAATCTTGAATGAAAAATCTAACGGCCCTACACACAGTTCCCTACACAGTTCACAGTCTCTCGCTGACTGCCTCTCTTGCTCTCTCCTCCTCTGCGGCACTCTGGCCTGCTCTTGCTCTGCGTATTCCCTGTAGATATTTCACTGTATCTGTATTTAAAAGGCTTAAAGCCCAATTGAGTGGTGGCCATTATTAAAGCGAGAAGCGAGCGACTCGTAAAACTGAGAAATTTATTCTCACACCCAATTTGAGCCTAGCCAGCAGATAAGAGTGGAGCGGCAGGGGCCACATCTCTGATGAGGCCACCACCACCACCACCTCTATCGCTCCGTTGCTCTCTCTCTCCCTCCCTCTTATATCTCCCGTTTTCCCGCTGCATCTAGCCCGCTCTCTTGCCGTGCTGTGGCCGGCTCATTAACGCGCCACGGAGTCGAGACTGCAAAACACACACCTTAATTTGTCATTAATTTGCATACGGACAAGGAGCCACGGGACCCACCCCAAAAAATGGAAAACAGCAGAGAAGCAAACGAAGACGCGGCCTACACTGACAGAAACGGTTGAGCATGCGATCGCAGTGGAGGGGCTTCTTGGTACTAATACTAATATGGAGGTTAGCCCCAGCTAAATATACAGTAAATAAATACACTGGAATTACCTATAGTACCACCCCCCCACAAGTATTTTCCCCAGTGTATTCCCACTAGAGAAAAAACTACAAACGGAGGAACAACAAACAACAGAACAACAAAAAATTGGGAATGAGAGAAGATTAGATTAAATGCAATGCTTGACCGAAGCCCGGGTCTGGTGTGAACATAACTCTTAAACCAAATTACTATAAATCATTCAAAAATTCCACTTTTCACCTTTTTCTGCTGCTGCCTGCCACTGCCCCATCTGAGCATCGCCAGAGACCTCCCAGCCGAGTGCCGGGTCCGCGACAGCCAGCGAACCAAAGAAAACCCAACAAGCTACAAATTTAAATAATGTGGTAATAATAGACGCGCTTCAGTCGGTGTAATGACTGACCACCGCTGGACTCTATTCAGCTTGGCTTCACTTTTCGGCTGCGGCTCTTAGAAACACTTGTTCCCAATTTCCCAACCCCCCCATAAATTAGGCCGCAAGATCAGAACTTCTGCGTCTACGTCTAGTTCTTGTTCAGCATTTTCAGTTCCTTTATAGTTCAGTTGGCCGAATTTTCCAAGCGTTTTCCGCATCGGCGCATCTTTTGGCCGCAATTAATCACACGGCCCAAGTACGGCAGGCAGGCAGGCGGGGGCAGGGGGCAGGGAATCATCATATTAGTTGATGGGCACACACATAAATATTTCATATGCATATTAGCGGCATTCTCGCTTATCTAAACGAGCCCATGTCCCTACCAGATCGGGGCCAGATAAGTTCCCAGTGGCGGGTACGGCTACGGGTGCGGGGGCAGGGTCTAGTCCGCTCGTTGTCTGTACTCAACTTTCTGTATGGATCTAGAGGAACAGCTGAGATATTTCGAGTACCAAAATATTCGCATTCTCCGCTTGGCCCGGACTTTTGTGGACTTCCTTGATACGTTTTTGAGCCAACAAGACGTGAAAATGTCGCTGGATCGGCTGACTGAGCACTGACTACACGCCTTGTAGCTGGCAAAGCACTGCGGAAAAATAAACAACAACAGCTTGGCGGGGGGGAAAATTAGAAGCATTTTCTGGGCTGCGATGTCTGGGCATGCGCAAAAGCGCGACTCCGACAACTTCCGTTCACCGGAGACGGATCTGGAGGCCAAGACAGAGCACTGTCTGGGACTGGGACTGCGACTGGGTCTGGGACTGGGTCTGAGACTGGGACAGAAAATTTATGCAGTTTTAAGTAAATTTGTTAAATGCGCGCTTTAATGCTTCGTTAACGCTTCGTAAATTTTTCACAAAAACAAAAAGCTGACACACCAAAAGCGGAGACTCGCAGAGAAAACAACGGCCTAAGTGACGAACAAAATAACTTTAGACCTGAGAAGCCAGCACCCAGTGCTGGGCTCAACGGGAAGCAGAGAGCCGAGCCACAGGCCCAGCCAGGGAGCCAGCCAGCCCGGCTGCCAGGGGAGCAGCAGGCTAGAGGAGTGCGGCATTAAAGTCAACCACCTGTAATGAACTGACGCCACCGCAATTTAATTCACTCTCCGCTCGGGCTCAGACTGGAACAGGGAACAGGCAATGGGAATGGGAGCAGGGATCCACAGGGGGGGTACGAGGGAGCCCATGACCATGGACTTTGGCAGCGATGCAAAACTGCAACATGCCCCGATCACACACACATCGACATTCGCTACTCACTCTCTTCTACTCTGCCTACTCTCTTCGCTCGCTAATGAGCGGTTCGGCGAATGGTTCTGAGACTCGCTCATAATTAGTCATAGTCATACTTAGTAGCAGCTGAGGCGGCCTTGCCAGCGCCCCGAATGGGCGACTTGTCGGCCAGGGATGGCAGCGTGACACAGTTCCCCCCCATCAAATGCTCAGCAGAACTATTTCCAAAGTCCTGCGAGTGTACACAATTGTTATAGCATTCGGCAACGAGTTAAATGCAAGTTATAATGTTACTTCAGCTCTTGCCTGTTTCTCACTAGCGACTGCCGCCCTTTCCCATCTCTAGTTGGGAGCGAAGCTGCTGCGGTTTTCCAATCTCCTTTGAAACTTAATCTATTGTAACTAATTAAGCTTGGAGTGGGAGCGAGTCAGGTATAAAGACACAAGGAGACGGTGAAGAAGGGGGGAAGGGGCAGTTGCAGGGGCAGGCCAGGAAAGCGCTTAATTTGCAGTTAATTTCAAGCTTGCGGTTTTCGCATCACTCGCTGAAAAAGTATTTACATATCGCTGCAGCTGCTTCTGCACTCAGCCAGCCCGCCGCGGCGGCTGAGGCACCAGGCCATTCCGACACTCCCCTTTGCCCTCCCTCAATTGTTTGTGAATTGTTTGCATAACATTTTACACCAGTTTATGGCCCCGAGGGGACTGGGGCTCTGCGGGTCTGCGGCTCTGGAGCCTGGGACCCGCCAATTGGTAGTCATAATTATGCTAAGTCCGTAAACAGCAGTAACTGTACTCTAGACGATGATCTGGCCAATGATCATGGGCTCGATTTATCTGTTATCTGTTATCGAGTGCAAGTCGATTTTTAAATCGAATCGCGCACTTGTGCCGATCGGTCCCAATCGATTTTATCGATCGAGCCATAATTGAGTGTTGGCATTAACACGGTCACACATTTTGTGTGCCCAATCCAACGGTCGATACCGTCCGTTGATGGATCGAACGATCATCGGATTCAGCGATCCAACGATCCAGCGATCCAACTGATCAAGATCTTTTGCATCTCTCTTTAAGCCGTTTGATTGCAATTTTGCTTCGCATCCGCAACGCGTTCATTCCACCGCGTTTTGCCGTTGCCTCTGCCTCCTGCCAAGCCTCCGCCGATGATCAGCGATCGCGGCTCACACAAATGGCGAACTTTTAGGCTCGCTGTCAATATTCGTTAAGCCATTCCATATGTCGCTGTACGGCTAAAGTGTCAAACCTGACAACAGCCGGGACATTTGCTTAATGATCTTACCCAGAAGTTGAGTCAATTGCAAGGATTGTCAGTGTGGATGCGCTAAATGAGCTGCAGCTCGTACACTGAGCGATATACCAGGGAAGATCGTGCAGTTGCATCGCGGGAATTGCAGGATTTCAGGTTACAATTTCCAATGGAACAAGAAGATTTTCAGCTTAATGTGGGATCAGAACATTAATCAGGGCATCAGCAATGAAAGATCTTGTATGCAGAGCTCTTAACTTTTGGTAACTCTCTTAACTCTGGTTAATATGCAATTTAATAGTCATTTTTGGTAACACTTTTGGGCAAGAAATTTAACTAAGATTAAGGAAATATTCAGGCTGATTTGACTGAGTTTATCTTCGCCTTTAATGATGATTTAACTTTAGTATTTAAATTTAATAATACATTTTATTTTGTTTTTTTTTTGTTGAGTATTTTTCAATTCTGTTTTTTCGCTGCGTGTAATTTTCTTTAGCCATAATTCCGCCAGCACATAAATCATCAATACGAAAATCAATTTGACATTTTCTCTCTTTTTCAATTAACAGCATTATGTTTTTGCTAAAGTTGGCTGATCCCCGACTGGCTGCGACTCCAGACTGGGGACTCTTTCGGGATCAGCCCCCCAGCAGACCCCGAAAGTGCTTAATAAACTTGTTACCCGGAACCACAGTCGCAGCCACAACAACAACAGCACAAGACTAAAATTATAAATCGTTTCTGACATTTCAATTGACAGACACCAATGAGCGAGTTAATTTTCCAGCACCACAGCACCACAGCCCCAAACCGAAAGCCAAGCCAAGCCAAAGCCAGAGAGAGAACAGCTAAGCGCGGCCGCCTCTCACTTGGCCATCCAACGCAGAACAGTGCCGTCGAAAAGTGCAGCAACACTGTGCTGCTTGTGCTTCGCTTTGTTGTTTTGCTGTACTCAGATGTATGATAATTTAAAATAATTTAAAATGGTCAATAAAGATTTAAATTGGAACACCAAAAATGTATACAATTTTTTTCTTTTTTATTTTACTTAAATTAAATTAATTAAATTTAATTAAATCTCTTTTTGCTATTACAGAGTCACGAAATACACCATCCATATACAATATATATTTTGGTAGAAAATGCTCCTCGATTTCCCCGCTAAAGCATAGCATTTGGGATGTATTTAATACCATTCAGTGCTTACACTGTCAATGAAAAGTCCAGCAACGCTTTGCATTGATCCCATCCGCATACCTCAACTCAACTCCCCGCGCTGCCTGACGGCCTGCCTACCACACTGCCCTGCCCCCATGCTCAATGGACGGACGGGCTACTGTGTTAACTGTCGCTCAAACTGGCGATCAACTGGCGAGCGGTTACCGAGCAGGCTACGGAGGGGCTGCGCTCGGGCGCTCGGGGCTGGTAAAATCCAATCCAAAATGTGATTAATTTCTTGCATATTAGAAATCATTTTTCAATTACCAAGACGACGGGCTACTTACGATTTCCTGACAACTTATCAAATTGAAAACGACAAAAATCAAAAGTGATATCAATAAAGAGATCAACGAGCCAGCCAGCCAGCCAGCCAGCCAGCCAGCGCACTTCGACAAGCTGCAGAGGAGGAAGTGCCAGAAGTGGTGGCAGCAGAATGACTGACGGACTGGCTGCCTGACTGACTGACTGAGTGGCGCAGAGGAAGATGAGAAAGAAACTGTTAAGAGAAAGCAAAAAGAAATCCCAAAAAATATAGAAACTGATGAATGAACGTGTGTAAGTCCCACAACAGTCAACAGTCAATGGGAAAGCGGCAGCAGCAGCAGCAACAACGTCGATATGTCGCTCAGTCCAAGGTATGTGGAATATGCGGTGGGAAATATTCACAGAGATTGCTCCACGATGATCTACTCTGGATAGCTGAAATACTCCCTGCTGGAGAAGGTTTCATGGGGGGTTCCGGGAGAGCTTTACATTTAAGAGTCTGCATTTAGGAAGCTTCTTTAAGGCTTGAACTCAATTAAGTGTTAATTAGAGAATTGTGTTGGACAGGAGGCGGCTTTGCCTCACCTTGTATGAATGCACCTTGGAGCGGTCAAGCAGACAGCCAGGCAGCAGCAGCAGCAGCCGCAGCACATTCGAGGCGAGGCAGGCCTGACTTGCCATCCCGCTCCGGCCAAGGCGATCTCTTACCCTCGGGCATACTACGGCTACGGCTACGGCTATGGGTTGGCTATGGGTATGGGGTCTTAATACGCAACACAACGAACGCATCGCGATCTTTAAGCCTCTTAGGGGATTAGTGTTTTGAGACATTTGACACGTTAACGTTGCACGCAGCGGTAGGAGGCGAGGCGAGGCGAGGCAAGGAGGCAGCAGCACACACTGACACTTGGTCTATATAAATAAATATTTGAGTGAGGCAAAGGCAAAGGCAGTGGCAGTGGAAGGGGCAGGGGCAAGGCGTTGGAAAACTTGCCCCACAAAATACTTGCCACGAAAGGAAGTGCGTTGCGCCGCTTAAGAAATGTACCCAATGAATGCGCACATTACGCTGGAAAAACAGGGGGCAGAAAACCGAAGGGAACACAACAGCAGAGAAGAAAAGAGCAGCAGAGAAAAGGCATAAGCAGAAATAACTCAAGTAGTCAAAGCCCAAAACGCGGTAGCTGCTGCCAGGAGCACCTGAAGTGGCCGAGAGCGTGCAGGAGAGTGGAGTCGGTGGCAGAGAAAGACAAGCAGAGCAATCAATGCCATAGAGACACTTTGATGGACCTTTCGCTTTTATTTTATTTTAATTTTATATATTTTTATATTTATTATGCAGGTTTATTGTGACCAATGGACACAGACAATAAAGTGCAATTATTTAACGTACTGTTTCTGTTGATTAGCAACTTTTACTATTTACTATTTTAAGTTAAATGTGCAACAGGAAATTATTATTATTATTATTATTATTATTATTATTATTATTATATATGTTCCTGGTGGCAAGTCGGACGGGACGGATGGATGCGGCTCAAGCTTCGCCTGGCTCTGCTCCCTGCCAATGTTTTAGCGAGGAGTCTTTCGTCTGAATAGAAGTGAGTGTGATATGCTGGGAACACTGGCAATATTTTACCCCTTCCTATGAGGACAATCTGTGGATGTTTTTGCAATGGGAGCTTCATAGAATATAAGCGATAAAGTAAGGCTACAACCTACTTTCTGTAGAACTCCAGACAACGGACTCTCAGTGCCAGAACGTACACGTACACGTATTCATATTCATATTCGACCTTCAATTACAGAAGCGTATCCATATTCATAATCGTTTCGATGCGCGGACTCTCGTACGAATGCGCAATTCGCATTCATTTGCATTCACACAATTTTATCTATGCCCCTCCACTCACATCTCTACCTGTTTAAGCCACAAACTGAGGCAAGTGCCGCACTCCCTCGGCTCCATTATCGGGGGGACGTTGTGGGGGGAAAGAAACGTTTAAGACACCTTTTTGGTTACGCATCAATGCGCACTGAGCAGTGCACTCAGAGTCGCGTCGCAGTCGGGCCGGGTGGAGAGTCGCAGCCCGAGAACACCGCCAGGTGCTGCTGCTGCTGCTGCTGCTGCTGCTGCTACTCGTACTGCTGAGAGCAACAAACTGCATTTTTTCTTATCTTAATCTGGGCAAATTTAATTTAAACTCAATACGCAATTTACGCAAAAAGCATTTTAGATAAAGGACAAAAAGCAGAACAGAGCCAGCAAGCGACAGCCCAGCAGCAACAAAGAACCTTTAAGCCGCTCTCCGGCAGGGCAGGGCACGGGGCAGAGCAGGGCTGCTGCGCATGCGCAGGGGAAAAAGTTGACAAATGCCAAAATGCAAGCGGATTGTGTGTGACACTTCTTTGAGGGGCTGAAGTAGGAGAGACTTGGCCAGGCACGGTTCGGCGGGGGGGATCTGTGTTTCTGATTCGCCGAGTCCGAGTCCGAGTCTGAGACCCATCGCATTGCCCGATGCACTCAATCGTTCAAATCGTTTTGCGCTAAAACTCACGTGACGAGTGCAACGAGGATGAAGCTGGGAAAGGAAAGGTTTCTGCTGCGGCACCGGCTGCTGCTGCTGCTGCTCTTCATTTTATCAGATTTCTTAAGTGCAAAGCGAACTTGTTGGCTTTTTGTCGTCTTTAATGTTGAGTCTCCAGTTTAAATGTGACACTCGTGACTGGTGATGGTGATGGGATTGCCAAAGACAGACGGACTCGGGGATGCAGAGCAAGAGATGTGGTGTGGTGTGGTGACGGCCGTTCGTGGGAAAGCCTAATGGCAAATGGCAAATTAATTCGCACACTTAATTATTCTCAAACTATAAACTAGAGCACTAGTGTCTAGTGTGCCACAGAGCGAGCGAGCGAGCGACGAGGAGAGAGACAAATGAATAGAGCCATAAAAAGTTATGCTCGAAAATTGAAAAACCATGTCCAGACAAAGATCAAAGGCACACAGCAACACAGCAACAACAACCAACAACCAACAACCAAAGACAAAAAAACATTTATTTTGATTGCTGATTGAGACAAATGAAACGTTCTATAAACAGACAAATAACGAGCCAAACAACTTTGGCCACACGCCGATGCTGTTTCTGTTGCTGTTGCTGGATGCCGATGCCGACAACGACAACGAAGCCTTGTCAAAATGCATAAAAATTCAAATCAGAATCGGAATCAGTTTCAGCCCATGGATATGGAGAGCAAAAGGCAACTTCAAAGCGGAACAAGCTTGGGGATCTCACTCAAAAGCTAGCCCAGGGAGTGGGCCCAGCCAGCAAGGGACTGACTGACTGACTGACTGACTGTGTATCGCGGGCATCGGACATCAGGCATCGGGCATTGGTTACGTTTCACGATTCGGTCAGGAGGGGTGGGGCGGTGTGAGGCTGGTGCTGGTGCCGGGGCGTTCTGTTACGGATCGAGCACCAAAAACTGTAAGATTTAATGCTTATTTGCGCAAAGTCAAAACAGATTTCGTTGCGGCCATAATCATGACATAAAAAAGCAGAACAAAAACGATTTTCAATTCAATTTCAATGCGCGCCGCCGCCCCGCACACCAATTTAATTAAAGTTTTTTCTCTCTCCTGCTCCCCGGCCCCGCTCCCCCTCTCCCGCTTGCTCGCACTCGAATAATTGTTGCACGAGTGGAGTGGAGTGTCTTGGTGTGCCGGGCACTTGTCGCTCAAATCGTCGTGCCCGGAGTCGTGCTAAAACGCATTAAATTGGACATGCGATTAATATTATACGTATATCACTCTAAGTGACTTTAAATGCATTCGCCTTGCTATTGGAGGCGCTGCTTGCGGCAAGCGATGCAAGCAGCAGCAGGCAACAGGCAGAGGCAGCAGCAGGCAAGCCGAAAGCAACTCAAACTTTGCGTGGGTGCGAATTTCGATGGGAACACACATTTGTAGGTTCATGTGTACATATGTACGTGGAAGTGAGCCACATTCTCCACTGTGTTAGCTATTATTAAAGCTGATCGTTCCAATACAGAGTTGGGTATATTATTCGATACTGGATTCATTTTGAATAGTTGGAAAAAAATTAAACTTAATACAAAATTATACGTGGCATTTACACAAGTTAATCAGTGATTTTTAATTATGAAGTTGATATTCAAATGAATGTGGAAATGTTTTTTTTTTTAAGGAATATTTATTTATTTATTTTTATATAAATATACTTATTTATGTGCAAGCAAAGACCTCAGCTCTTTGCGGCTATTCTGTCGCTCATTAATCGAACTAAAACTTCCGCAAATTAATTCGTGAAATTTCCCTAAGACCCTTACAATATTTATGCAAAAAGTATGCAGTAAATTATTGCCAGTGATAACAGCACACCACAAGGATTTCCCAGCCCAATCCGAGCCCAATATTAAAACTGAGTGGCGCTTGGTAGAGGCTTACAGTGCACCTGCTTAAAGTGCTCGTTGGACTATGATCAGCTAAGAGCCATGGAGCTGCGACTTTTTTTTAGCCGTTTATCTGTTTGGTCGTTTAGCAGCGATTTAATCCAATTCCAATACGAATTAAAGGCTGAAAATAATTTCGAAGCCCGTGTGCCGAACGATTTGATCGACTTTGTGTCAAATATTATCGAATCTCTTGGCAAACAAGTTGAGTTAGCACTCCAGTGGCTAACTGGGTAAATGTGCCGCCGCCGCCGCCGCCTTGCCGTCCGCATGTCCGTTTGTCAACACAGACCAACAACAACAACAGCAGTAGCAGCAGAGCAGAGGCAGAGGCAGCAGCAGCAGCAACCGAGCCAAACCGAGAAACGAGTCAAAAGCCTGAGCTTGGGGCGAGACTGTACTTGAGCCGCACAACGAAATCGATTGCATAAGGCTTAAGCTTTAATTGCCGAGCCAGACGGCAGCCGCGGCCGCTGTTGTTGTTGTTGTTGTTTGTTGGGGTTGCATGCCTCACGGAATTGTGTATCGACTGAACCAATTAAGATGCAGTTATTAAAATTTACACAAACACTCACCAGCGAACGAGTTGAGCCGAAAAAAGCTGCCAAAAAAGAGAAGAAAACTTCCGCGAATGGATGAAATGAAAGAAACGGGCAACAACAGCAACAACAACAACAACAACAAAAAAACGAAGAAAATTAAACGAAACGGATTGAAATTGAAACGTTTTTGCAGTCACTGAGGCACGAGAGCAGCGGGAAACGATTACAAATTACGCATACGTGCACGAGTACGAGCACTCCGCTTTGTACCCGACCAAACACCCACCCCCAACCCCATCCCCATCCCCACCCACCTCCTCCGCTACCCCCACCACTGGCCTCTGGACGGCTGTTAATTGTAAAATTGCAAACGCTCGCAATAGCTCGAAAAGTGCACATCGTGGCACATAGTACTCGCCGCAGCACCCATAGACAGACGCAGACGGAACGAGCCCCACAGACAGAGACACGCTCGGCCAAGCACAAAACATTAATAAATACCTGCGGTTTAATTTGAAATAATTTGTTTAAACATTTCCTTTTGTTTCGCTTCCATCTCCTACACCAACTCATTCTCACCCAATCCTCCCCACTCGGTGCAGCCCCCCGTTCCACCCTTCCACCTTCTCCACTCGCCAGCCCTGTCGATAGTTTTCAGTTGAGTTTTAATTGCATATGGCAACAAAAAAATGCCAAGCACAAATGGACGCCACAGGCTTGGACACCGCCGACACTTGAAATACTCTTGGAAACGCATTTGGCTCAGATAAAAACTATTCACATGTTTTTGGTGCAGTTTAATTTAGTAGTTTTCATTTAAGGTGCAAAACTTGCACAAAGAAGAGTCGATATTGTACATAAATATTTCATCAATAATTATTATTATAATATTATATTATATTATTATAATGGGAAATAATCCATGCCATCCCAGCCCAACTATATTTAAGCTACGAGCTATGTATCTCTTATGTAGAAACTTATGTCGAAATCTCTGAGACAATTTTGGTATGGCAAGAGACAAATTGTAGGCTTTTCCAGGCACGTATTCCGGCAGTGCAAACATATGACTAGCCCCGTAATACCCTGCCTGCAAGGAGTGTGCACAAATATTTTGTACAGTTTGCTGGGCTGTTGGCTTGCTGGATCGCTCCGCTGCCCGGCTGCTCCGCTGCTCGGCTGCTCCGCTGCTCGGCTGCTAGTTTGCTGGGTTGCTGGGTCGCTCGTCTCGTCGCGTGTGTGTGGCCGCGCGCGGTGCAGGGGGGCAGTGCACAAATGCGCTCCTCCGTGGGTAATCAAGGGAAATGAAATGCATTTGCAATACAATACATAAATTGCAAATTATATTGGAAATCTGTGTTCTCCAGCTGCCCCGCTAATAACACACGACCGCGGGCAGCGGAGTGTGGGGCAGCAGGGGCACACAGCAGAGATCATCGCATCGAATTGCAAATTGGCTAAAGTTTACGGAGAGCGGAAACAGGAGGGGGGCTATGACTGTGGCTGTTGCTGGGGCATGGGTGGTTAGGGGCTGCTGCATGGGATACAAATCAAGGTCAAGTGACACTGTTTTTATTGGGTGTACATCCAAACCCAAGAGCGGTGAGATTTGTTACCCAATCCATGCCCAAAAATGTCTGCTAAACAGACCACAAAACACCCTTAAATTAATAGTAATAATATATAGAAAAAATAGTGGCATTTGTCACTGTCTCCATTGGGTTTATTGTTGGCTCCGTCATGTCATCACAGCAGCCTCATTATACGCATCACAAATTATAATTTGAATTTAATTTAAATTCAAAAAAAATGCGATGCGTTGACCTCTACCAACGATCCATTCAAACTGCGATCCGAAACTAACCCAGATTTCAATTTTGGCGCAGACCGAACAAAAACACACAAAAATACGAAGGAGAAGTGGCAGACACGTATACGTATATGCACACGTATGTATTTACAGACATGTGTATACATATATTAACAATAATCGTGGCAATTATTTAACACATTTTGTAACCAAGTGCCGAGGCAGAGAGACAGAGACAGAGCTCCGGTCAGACGGAGCTGGGAGCTGGTAGCTGGTAGCTGGGAGACGGAAGATGGTGAATGAAATGAATGAAATGATGAATGGGATGGTGAACGAAACGGGACGGGACGGGACGGGACAGAGCGGTGATGAAGGTAAGGCAATAAGCGCAGCTAAATAACCAACAAAAATATAAAGAAAAGGTCTATGTAACTGTCATAATTAAAGTAATTTGGTAGAAAATTTTTAGCCAATTAACCAAAAAACGACGCAGAAAATGCGACAAGAGTGGGGCCCACAAAGCAGGCATGGGGGGCCCATGGGGGCCACGATGACTGACAGACAGCTCAGACAAAACAGAGAGTGGTGGGGCGGAGAGAGAGAGAGAGGGAGGCAGGGAAAATGCTGCTTAGTTTAATACTATAAAATGCCATCATATTGAGACGGTGACGATGGCACAAATTCAAAAATAAACTTCAATAAAAAAGACACGTAAAAAGGCCAAAACAAAAATAGAGACACAAATAAGCACAGAAATAGACAGTTGGGAGGCAATGGAAAATCTCACATATTTTCACGCATTTTAGTGCACTTTGGACAGGCCCGAGGCAGGGGGCCAGAGAGCTGCCAACCTGTCACTCCAGGGCCAGAATGCTCTTGGGGCCGAGACTCTGGCGAGACTCGGCGGCGACAACCCCAAAAACCGAAACCACAAGAAAAGTTTTGACGCTCAATCAAATCAGCAAAGCGTTAATAATGCCTCGCCTTTTGTACTCCACGCAGATCAGATGTGCCGAAGGTGCCGTGCCAGTGAAGTGTCACTGGGCGCTCTGTCAAAGCCAATCCAATCAGATCTGCACTCCACGCGCTGGGCGGGGAGGGATCAAAACAAATGCTGGACTTTGCCGCCTCAAACGAAAGGAATTCGGCCACAATTAGCTGAATCGAAATGGGGGGAGACAGTTTTTGCAGGATTATTCCTCAATAAGATGATATCATCGCTTCAAATATTTACGCACCGCAAACGTTGCAGAACGATAGACAGGCCAAGAATTTGTAGTATTTTAAAGTAATGGAAATATTTCTTGTTAAGGATCTAAGTCTTTTACGCTATAACTACGATTCCCTACGAATTCCATTGAAATATCTCTGAGTTGTATTCCCCTTGGGGTCAGGGATTTCCTTATCCAATAAATTTGTCCAAAAAGCCATCGGGAATCTGTGCATCTTCTTAGCATAGCTTAGAGCTGTCTTCTGGTCCCATTTTTGGGCTGTGAGAATTTCCTTTGTCCTACAGTGGGCTGCAGGTAATCCCTATTAGGTATCCAAATGGAATGAATTAATTAAACATATGAAACATATGCATTCCTCTCCCAGCTATGGAATACCCATTTATTAAAACAAATGTATTTAGATATAATCTACCAGTAAATTAAGTTAAGCATTAAAAAAATTATTAAATCGGTTTTATTTTTAATATTTTCTTTTTTTTTTTCCATAGAACATTTTTCACACTGCCAAGTGTCCTGCAAGTCAAAAGAAATTGGGTTCCCAAAGAAGCCCTGAACATAACACAGTCCTTCTAGCCCTCTCCTTTGAGCCACTTATGATTTGAAGTACTTATACATATGTACATATGCATGTATGTTTGTATTTAGCGTGGGATTTGTATCACAATTTGTAACTGAATTATTAGTAACATGCTGGCCCTCTGTTTGTGCCGCTGCCACTCTTTGATTTCCCATCTCCATTCACCCTGTCCGATCCGAACCGATCCGAGTCATTCAATTCAAATCCAATCCAATTCATTCATAGACCGATTGTGCAGTCTCATTGTTGTTGTTTGACACAGCTGTGACCTCTAGAACGGGGGTGGGGTATCCATCCACGTAGTAACCATCAGAGGCCCAGACGACGCGATTTCCTATTTTGCTTGCCACAAGACCGGGACGGACCGACCAATTGGTCAGTCAGCGGTGCTAATTACGAGAGTGAGCAGAGGCCACGGTGGTGCCATAAATACCAGAAACTCACCACGCCAGAGGCAGCTACTCAAAGAGAAGAGAAGAGAAGAAGGATGAGGCAGTGGCAGAGGCAGAGGAGAAGGCGGAAGAGCAGCAGCATAACCAGAAAGACAACAAACTGCGCACGCATGGCCCCCAGCTGCCTCCATCCATGCCATAACCCCATACCCCATACCCCAACCCATACCCCAACCCATGCCCTCTCCCTCTGCTGATGCTCTGCTGTGGTGGTGGTGGTGGTGAGTTCCAACAGTCGTGTGTGTCTTTGCCTCTCTGCGCTGCTTTGCGTCGCTTAAACTCCGCCTTTTATTTTCTAATTGATTTAAAGTGTGTTAACTTCCGCTGTCGATAATTTTGGTCCATTCCAGTCGCCGTCACCGTCACCTCTTCTGCTGTCTCTCTCTCGCTCTCTCTCTCTCTCCCTCGCTCTCTCTCACACTCTGTGTGCGCCAGCTGTCTGTCTGTCTGTCTCTCTCTCCTGCGCACAACCGACTCCAGATAGTGTGTTTGTGTGGCTGTCTCGCTCTCGGCTTTCGCACCAATAAACAGCACCGATAGCAGCGGCACACGACGAGTGCCAAAAACAGAGCGAGTGCCGAGGGGGGAGTGTGGGTTAGTATGGGTGGGTTGCCGGTGGGAGGGGGAAATGAGAACTTTTTTTATAGCAAATCGTTAATTAATCTTCACGGGACTGGCTCCGTCTCAGCCCTAATCTGCCTCTGATCTGCTCTGCTACGCCATCCTGCTCGCTCCTGCGTACCGGGTTGAATAAATTTTATTTTGACACCTCTCTGCTGCCCGTGGCTGTGCCTGGCTCTGCTCTTCTCTGCTCTGCTCCGTTCTGTTCGTTTCGCTGCTCGCGTTGACGCAGCAGCGCTAGGGCCAACGCTGACGCAGACGCTGACGCAGTCGCCGACGCAGACGCTGGCATTGGCGCTGGCGTTGGCCGTGGCAGGATGTTAAGTAAAAAGCATTTTAAAAGTTATTTTATGGCATTTAATGCAGTTTTGGATACAGAAAAACTGTGCGTTTAGATACTTTGACTCGAACTTTTCCACACACACGCACACACACCACAGCGCCACACCCCACCCCCCGCCACAGCTGGCCAGAGCGGGAGGGCGATAGTCGCAGCGGCGCTGTCTCCCTCTGGCTGGGGCCGAGCTTATCCTCCCTGCCGCCGCCCAGCGACTCCACTCCTCTCCTCTCCACGCTGGCTCGGCGAAAATGGCGTACGTAACGGAAACACTTTTATACAATTAGATGGCAGCTACGTGGCAAGGATGTGGATGGAGCAGGAGTGGGAGTCGAGTGGGCGGGCGTAGGGCGGGCAGCACTGGAGAATGGGGCTATGGTTGGCTGGGCCCCTAAGCTAGACACACATGACAGATAAACTTTGTATTGCGGGGGAGCAGCAAAGAATATTTTAAGACCTGCTCTGGGATGGATGGAATGGATGGAAATCTATGCCCATATGATGCTTTAATTAATCTCTAAAACTGTAGATTCAAACTATATCCTGGGCTGATCCTACTTAGCTTAGGGTTTAATATTTAATATGGAATTTAAATTTTAAATTGGTATCCTTTCCATCACATATCACCACAACTATACATACAGATGCACATATGTATATGTATGTGTGTGTACCATTCATGTACAAAATACATTGTTGGAGGAGCTACACAATCGACTGAGATCGGGCATCGGACACCATAAAGTTCCCTCGAAAACGCCAACTTTGTTGCTCTACCAAATGCTTCATGTTAACATGGTATAGCTAGGCTGGGGCTGGGGCTGGGCTGGGCTGCAACAACAACTGAAAATGGTCATAATGGAAATTATTTCGATGGCGGCGTAAAGTTTTTATATAAACGTACTCGTACTCGTACAATACGAGTACTAAGTAACACACAA
Source organism: Drosophila ambigua (assembly GCA_018150905.1). Classification (NCBI taxonomy): domain Eukaryota; kingdom Metazoa; phylum Arthropoda; class Insecta; order Diptera; family Drosophilidae; genus Drosophila; species Drosophila ambigua. The sequence goes on along the minus strand of JAECWS010000151.1, from coordinate 277,507 downwards.
AATTGCTTACAAAATAAACAAACAAGCCGGCAATGCCGGTCGCTGTTCTGTTGGCTGGCGATGGCCATGCAAAATGACCCATTACCATTAATTAGTTGCATTTAAATAGTCGACAACCAACAAGCAACCAACAACAGCAACAACAAAAACAACCAGCGAATAGCGAATAGCGACAACCAGCGACATCAACGACAACGAACTAATGAAATGACCGCAGTCGATAAAACACGATAAGCAAACAACAACGGAGAGGAGCAACAGCAACAACACAGGCAACAAAGTTGTTGCAATTTCCAGTGACAATTTAAGTGCAATTAATTTTTGCGGCCATGCAACAAGATGGGCGGCTCTGAGCGGGAGGTGTGGCCGTCCAGGGTCTACCTCAACGTTAGCAAACAATATTTTCGTTTCAATTTAGTTTTGCTATACCCTATATACCTATGTAAGTATTTCAGGCTTAAGTATGGAATTTTTGTATAGAAATAACTATTTCAGACGGGGGATCCCCCGTGCTTGTACTGTCACATAATAATTGTCAAAGCCACTTAACTCTCATCAGCTATCCACAATCTTGGCAGAAGATGATCTGAAAGATTTTAATATTTTTTATTACACTTTATCAAGCCCTTAGCTTTGCCTCACGTTGATTATTTCAGGACTCATTTAATTTCTAGAATAAACCCACATACTTCAGTCATTTAAGCCAAAACAGAATGTATATTTTTGTTGGCTTAAATCGAATGTTCCATTGCTCTGAAAGTGTATCCAACAGTCGAAACCTCGCCTCGTACTATTGCCTGGGCTTTGTTTATTTTGCGATTGCAATTCTTTCCCGATGGTGGACTTCCAAATAGCGGCAGTAAAGGCGGAGGGGGGCATCTATGGGGCAAATAAATATTATGGCGGTATTATTAAATATGATTTGCTGTCACGCCATCTCGCACACGTAATGCTGATTATTTTTTAATTAATTTTTCTACTTTAATGCTTTAATAATTTCATTTTCGCTTTGTTTCTCGCCACAATTTTGTTTTGCAGCTTTGTACATTTAAAGATCAACATAGAATGGACATCGATTCGGGTTCATCTAAAGCGAAAGAATTTAATTTTTACGGAATGTATTTAAATGTACAATAGTTATAGAGGACATGCTGTGAGGCATTTATGGTAGCTACTTTCTGTATATGAAATTTCGTTGCGTAAGGCCCTAAATTGGTCTGTAAACTGTGCCCAAAAATAATCGACTTAAGCTAAGAAATATGATGGTTAGCTGTTGTTTCATTTGTTAGTTATTTATTTTACACAAATATGCAATTAATTTCCACTTATTATTACTCAGTACTGAAGCTCAAAAATGTGTTGTAATTTTTCTTAACAGTCCACTGCAGTGCCTATTGTTTTTGCGTGACTTGTAAGACCTACATTAAATCCTAGTATGCAGAAAAGAATGTTTAAATGCAGTGTATATTCAGATATAGAATCATTGCCCCCTCGTGTCAAGAAGTTATCATAATGCTGAGTTGCCGAATAGAGATTAAGAAGGGATAGACGAAGGATAGAGGGATTAGCCTTCCATAATGCATCCATATAATTATGTAAGTACATAAATAAATATCTATCGCTTGGGTGACAATTACGCCCATGATTTGTGATCCCAAATCTACTCGAGTTACTAAATTCAACTTTCACTAATCCAATTTGTATCTGCTAACACTCAACGATTGTCCCTTCAGACAACAGATCTGCGCCACATTTGATCAACATAATACTCGCACGAATGGTGGGGCTTCCCCATGTCATATGCAGACCAAAATACAAGACAGGTTCCCTTCCACCAGTCGTCCTCCTGCCCATCATTCGCAGCCCCAGCCCCAGGCGAAGCCATGATTCGACATGTCCAGCTCAGGTTGATGGCAATCAACCGCTGCCGCTTCTACTGCTGCTGTTATTTATCTACTCGAGACAATAATTGGAAACGGATATATACTCGTACATATGTATATTTATATACATATGTTTGTAAACTTTTCACTCGCTTCGACTGTCCACGAAAAAAGGTCGAGGCGGGAGCCGCGAAATGGAAAAGCAGAGAAATCTAACCGAATTCTCCTCCTCCTCCTCCTAGCGGAGAGCGCGCTGTTACGTGTAACTGTAATTAAACGAGTCAGCGATACATGATTTTAACGCCTGTCGCGCAGCCACAGAAAAAGGACAACGGACAGCGGACAGCGTGGTCTAGGAACTGCGGGGTCAGGGGTTAGACTGGAGCGAAAGGAAAGCAAAACAACGCAAAACAAAACAAAAAGCACACAGCCAAAGCAAACCAAACAACACCTGAAAAAAGGTGAAACGGCTCAGCGAATGGAGTCGGGGAGGGGGTCAGGGGTGCGGTGAGCACATGGCCAGGTTCTCTAACAGGTTCACATTACCTCAGTTCCAGCCCAGAGCCCTCTCTAGTGCGCTAAGCGGCTTTTAAGGACATGTCGCTATGTTTATCTAGCCGCTGCGCGGACAAGGACAATGACGCCACAGAAAATGTAACACTACACTGAGAGAAAGACCACTTCAAATCGAAAGGAAACTCCCTACAACTTGGGCAGGAATAGGCTGAAAAAGAAAGCCAAAAGGAAGCAAGTCCCAAAGGAGATTCGAATATGCATGGCGCAAATATATGCAAGGGGATGTGCAAGTTGTGAGTTCCAGGGATACATAAAGAAATCTTTTTTGTTGTATTTTATATAGCCAATAGTTTATGCTCTAAGTACATCCAAAATATATATAAATGATCCTGTAAGGTCACACTTTAAGGGGTCAGAGATTATTTTTGCACCGAGAATATTCACCAAAACAGAAAAAGATCAGTCCCAACATTTTGTGCTCAGTGCAGCGGGCACAACATGTGCAACCACGTGAGTCCCTTTGTGTCCTGTCCCGTTCGTCCTGTCCTGTCATGTCCTGGCCAGTTTTGTTTTCATTTGCGGCCAACATAAGTGACCAATTTTATGTGTCATTAAAATTGGACGCGCTGCCCTCGCCTCGCAGTGTTCTCGCTGCTTGCTGCTGGCTGCTCTGCGCTCTTGTTTGCCTCTCGTTTGCTGCACTTTGTTTAATGAACACGCCAACAATACCGGCAGACAGGACTCGGCTCGGCACAGCTCGGCCCAGTCCCTGCTGCCTTCTCTGTCCTCTATTCTTGCATAATTAAATTACACCTGTCCCAGTTGCTGCTTGTCCTTTGTCCTGGTTCAGGACCCTACCCCGTATTCCCTGTTCCGTATTCCGTTTTGTATTATTGTATGGTCATATTTTCTGTTATGTTCTGTTCTGTTCTGGTTCTGACACCGCTTAAAAGTTCATTAACGCGCCTGCGCGCAGCCAGCAAATGTTTTTCCTTTCCTCCGCGCTACCGGAAATGTCTCACGGGCGAGAGTTAAAGGCCTATTGGGATCCGACTAGGCTTAGCAAGCCCACCGGCCGGGCCGACTAACCCTATGCGTACGATATACATATCCCTCGATGTGTGTCTGTGTGTGTGTGTGTGCTGCTGATGATAATTAGCCGCCGCAACGGGAACAACGGAAAGAATGTACAGTAGCAGTGGCGTCGACGCCGTGGCATGCCTCCAGGCGCCCCACGGTGTCCGCTGCCGCTGCCGTTGCCGTTGCCTGATGCTTTCATTCATACAAAAACAAAAGAGCGACATGTAGAGTGGGGAAGGTCAAACATTAGGGTTAATCAGAAGTTCACATACGCTACCAATCGGGCAGAGGGTTAGCATAAGCAACCCAAGAAGAGGCCCAGGATTTGGAAGCAAAATAGAATTGGCAAGGCCCACTATAGAGTAAACTAAATAAGGATAGATTAATAAGATGTGACAATAAATAAAGAGAAATATTAAATATTAATGTTAATATTAATATTAATAATAATAATAATGTTAATATAATATTAAATATAAATATTACACACTAAATATTAATATTAATAATAATAATAATGATATTAAATATTAATAATAGTATTTAGCTCTAAATAATAATAATATTAATATTTTATATTAATAATCATATAATAATTAAATTTAATTTTTAATTTAATAATAATAATGAATATTTATATTTAATATTAAATAATATGCTGAAATTGCGAAAAACTGTACTGAAAATATATTTAAAATAATAATTTAATAATATTTTCACAGTTTATCCCAATTATATTTTTAGTTCTAAAAAATGCCCTAGAGGTGCCAATTGACATCCATGCTACCTCCGAGTGCTTATACATGATCTCAGGTTGCAAAAATATACGAAATATATATCCTATGCCATCTTATATCTTATTCACTGTCTTATATATTGCCCGGGTTATTCCAAGTCCATGTCCAAGCCAATGTTCCTGGCTAGCCTGCTATGCCGAATGCTCTGCTGTTAGGGCATAAAATAAAAATCTTTAACAGTCGGAGAAATGTGCTACGGTTCGATTTGATTTCGTTTTATTTTATATTATAGTTGGCAGCGTTTTATTGTGAATGTGGATGGGGATGAGGATGTGGTGGCTGGGGCTGCTCTGTCTTTCAATTTAAAACCAATTTCGGATGGATAGGGAGAGAGTGAGGGAGAGGTGGAGAGAGAGAAACTGATTCCGACAATGACCTAAACGCCGATCATTAAAGGATCATTAGTGCTCATAATCTGATTATAATGCGCTCGGTTTGACTCTGTTTTTAGTTTATATTTTGCTTTTGGTTTTCGTATAAGTTTTTTTTGTTTTTTTGTTTTTAATTTAGTTGAGTTTTCGTTTTATTAACAAACTTTTACCTGAACCGAAAGAGATTTTTATGAGTTTTGGTTGCTTTTCAAAGTCTTTCCTCTGTCTCCGGCTGCCAATTAATGAAGCACATCCCGTTCCCGTTTCCATGCCCATTCCCATACCCATACCCATTCCCATTCCCAATCCCGTGCCCATTTCGTATATCATATCGGATCTCATGGCGTTGTGGATTGCGTGTCAGCGACAAATCTTTTCTCTCTGAAATATCTTGACTTGGGGGTTTGACCTCTCTTGCCGGGCATGTGAATCTGCGCGCGGGGTCCCGGTCCCTCGGTGCCTCGGTGCCTCGTCTGCGGAGTTAATGGTGCCGGAAATAGAATTATGAATACGTTGGCGTGCGTAATTTATGCCATTGGAAATGCTTTTGGCTAATTGCTGGAACAGACAACGGCAGAGCAGACCAGACCAGCCGCAGGCCCAGGCCCAGGCCCGGGCACAAGCACAGGCCACGATCTTGGCCAAGGCTTTTAGATTTATCTATGGTCTAGCACTAAATAAACTCCAAACTCCCTACCGGAGGATGGATGGATGGATGGATGGATGCATGTACGGGACATGGGACCCTCAGTCATTCTTCCGCTCGGGCCGCTCTCTCTCTCTCTCGCTCTCTGTCTCAGTTTTTGCAGCCTCTGTCTCTGTCTCTGTCTGTGTCCCATGCCTTCTGGCAGCGTGTGCGTATAATTTACACTTGAGCTAAAATATTGATACTTGAAAAGCAATTTAGATAAGGCCCGAACCGAGCAGCGCAGGACTGGAAATTCCGCTTCACACCTACCAAAAAAAAAAAGGAAAAAAGGTGGAAGAGAGGCTACAGAAAAGGTGTGAAAGGTATGCAAGTGCCCGCCACTGGACGGACGGATGGACATTAAGTGCGTGCAGACCAGGGCCAGGGCCAGTGCCAGTGCCAGGTCCAGGAGAGACGAGGCCAGAATGCACTGGCAGCTGTCACCGGGCACCGCAGCAACAACCACAAGCGACCTTCACTTGAGGCCTCGTTAGAGGGCGCTCAAAGTGCTACCAGCTGTCAACAAATGCTAAGCCAGCCAGCCAGCCAGCCAGACTCAGACCGAGACCCAGCCTGCAGTCACACCTACTCCTCCTGCATGGACGACTCCTCCGCAGCGGGCCTAATGAGTGGCGATGGCGATAACATCAAAAGAGCAGACATGATTTGTCCGAGCTGAATGCCCGACTGTGCCCCGAATGCGTCAAGTGTACTGCCCCAGTGAGCAACTCGAAGCGTATAATTAACGTTCATTTATTTTCAAATTAACATTTGATCAATGTGCCATGCCATGCTGCCCTCCCAAATGGGATCAGATCATCTAATGCAGCCAAACATACTCTTGTTCAGTGCCTCCTTTGAGCATATTCCCGGGGCAAGGTGGGTGTGCCTGGATCATTAGCAAGTCTTTGCCTACACTTCCCGTCCCCGTTCCCATTTCCAGTCCCAGTCCCATTCCCTTTACCCTGACACCCGCTCCCTGACTGGAGCATATTTAACGCCATTTTCCATAAACGAAACAGGAAGGAAGCTGATCTTATCGATGACTCGAAACATTCCACGTTGCCTTGAGAAATGCTCGGAGAAAAGTAAGTCACCTGTGCGACTGCCTAAGATCACTTTCCAGGCGGAATGGAGTGAATTTTAAATGAAACTAAAGAGCAGTAAAATAATGCTTGATATTATTTGAATTACTTGACTAAAAATGGAATCAAATTGCACTGAAAATTCTGTTAATTTACTATAAAAGTCGTTCTGCCAGCAGCTCTTCTTCTCTGCGTTTTATTTGAGCTTTGAACTACTTTTGGATGCATAAATCTGAGGAATGGGTGTTGTACCTTTGAACCGCGGAGTAATGAATTTTAATCATATTGAAAAGCACTCATTTTGCTCATTATTTAATTTAATTTCGATTCATTGAACTGTTCTCCCAAATTACCGTAAAATAAACAATTCGCTGGGAACGTCCCCACACTTAGCCCCACCGCCCTCGCCTAATGTAGAAGTTTTCTGTGTGGAAGAAGAGCACCCAATTACCTCCGCCGGAAATGGAAGGACCGAAAAAGCCAACTTGACCGTGCTTAAAAACAAAGTTGCACCGTGCGCAAATTTCCAGCTAATTTTCCAGTGCGCACAGAGGCGAGCAGGAAAAACAGGAACACAGCCAAAAAGAAGAAGTTGGGCGAAAAAAGTAAAAAGAAAAAAAAAAAAAAATGCAAAATGTTTTTAATGCGAGCACTTTTAACACTAATGGTGCCGGAATATTTAATTTGAGTGCGAGCGACGGGGATGGCAACAGCGAGAGCGAGTAGATACTTGTCCACGGCACCTTTTAGCTGGAGATGAGGAAGGGGCCAAAAGGGAAAGCACATTAAGGACCAACCAGCCAGCCAGCCAGCCAACGAAGCAACCAACCAACCACCCACCGTGTGGAAGCCGGGGCAGACACACCGCAAAGCATGTCAAATGTGAAGCCAACCCCCTCTGTTCCATACCCTGTGTAGCGTACCCGTACCCGCACCCGTGCCCGTACCCCGTGTCTACTTGTGTCACGCAGCCCAACTGCGCTTTTGAGCTGGAGATGTTGGCGTAAATTTGTTAATTTGGCACCGATGACAACCAACCCAAAACAGTCCAAAGCCAACAGCCAACAGCCACCACCGTGGCCAGACCAGGACACGTACCAGCTGAGGAGGGCAGCAGCAGCAACAGGCAACCCCCACGCCACTCGCTGGGGTGTTTCAGAGCCCAGTAATTGTTAGGTATACTCGTGCTCTAAGTGTACTTAAATATATCCATGAATAATGTGTAGAAACACCACGAACACTGTAAAAGATAGTGCCCAGATACAGTGTGAAGATACTGCCATAATACTAGCAGATTGAATTATTTTTTAATATTTTTTAATTATTATTATTTAATATTATTTTATGATATAATTCTAAGGTATCCCATAAGCCTGAACACTACCAAACAGCGGATACTTTTTATTTGGGTTTTTCTTCTCTTTTTCTGTTGGCCTGTTGGTGTTGAGAGCTAAAATTGTTTTAATGGGGAGAAGTGGAAGTGAAACAAGAGCGAAAGAGAGAGCCAAAAATTTATGCAAATTGCGCTCTTTTTGCATATTTAAAAAGCGAATACACGAGCACTTTGCCAAAGTAATTTGTTACATAATGGTAGCCAGGACCAGGGCCAGGCCCAGAACCACCAGCAGCAGCAGCACAGCAGCAGAGCCTGAGATGCTATGGCAACCAGCAACCAGCATCCAACATCATCATCATTTCCCCACTTTGAGCGCCATTTTTGTTAAAAAGTTTAATTCGGCATAAGTGCGCGCCATTTTGCAGCATTTTCTTCAACGTTTTTGGTGTGTTTTTTCTGTTTTTGGGGCGGTGTGGGGGAGCCTACAAAATGGTGGGGCAGGATGGTGATGGCTCAACAAAAATTATGCAAATGCCGTTTCGCTCTTAAAATATGCTAATGTTAGTCGAGCGACTCTTTGCGCGTTTTTTTGTTGTTGTTGTATGCTTTTAACAAATGAGTGGGTGGGGAAGAGGTAGATGGGGAGAGAGAGAGACCCAGAGGGGCACAGCAGCTTCCTGGCATGTTAAAAGTCTATGACGATTTGGGGATCAAGTTGAAGTGTTAAAAGCAACACCAGCGCTGACATGTAAATGGATATGAATTTCGATGCGGCTGGGAGGGACAACTAAAATTTGTCACTCGACATGCCAGAGCCTGAGCCTGAGCCATTCCTTTGGGACAGCAGAAAGCCAATACTTGTACCCCTAAACCTTCAGGCGTTGTCGTTTATGTTCTGTTACTAACAAATAAATGAAACATTATTTTATTTATTTATTTATTTTATTTACAGAATTGTAGCCTAAGATTAATCCTCAATTACAATTTAATGTTTTTAGCCAGAGCTTCAGGCGTCAGGCCTCCAGGCTGAGCTTTTTTTCATTTAAGCAACAGTGCTAAAAATGTTTTAAGAATATTTTTAACTCGAAATCGAAAATGCAGCTCTTAATCTATGCGGGCACGACCAACTAACTAACTCGGCACTAACTGGCACTCAATTAAATCTCTCTGCTTTTACGATAATGGCCGCTGCGGTGATCGTCATCGTCATCGGCACATGACGCGTGCATAAATCATTTCCACTGACTGAATGCAGATTACATAAGAGTAGTGTCATTGTTGGTCAACTGATTTCAATGGAATTCAAATTTTTCACCAAGCAAAATGGAAATAGAATTGTGATTAGGCGACTTTCAAAATATGTATAAGCAAAGCAGGTGGGGTAGCTGAATGGAAGTGCAATACTTGTGCTCGTAAATTTTCAGACACGCCCCACACACACACACACAGATCCCAGTTGCGATCCCAGTCCCAGACAGCACTCAATGTCAAGTATTAAAAGCAAGCCAACAAAAAGTACTGGCCAGCCTCTAACGATAATTGAGTCATAAACTTTATCTAATGACAATTTATACCATTCAAAACAAAACATTGAGAAAGGAAAGACATGGGAAACGGGTGGACAGCGGCTGGACAGCGGTTCGGGGCAACAGGCGACAGTACATAAATTTTATTCTTGTGGCTTTAAATCATAAAATAATTTTAAAACAATAACAAAAACTGTCTCTCATTAGCGATGGCCTGGTTGGGCCGGGACGGACTGCGGCACTTGTGTTACTCGTAATTATTACAGCTAGCGGGAGTTCGGTTAGCGATTTGGGCTCTTGGGTTCGGTTCGGTTTGGTTTGGTTTGGTTCATGGTTCCTTCTGCCAAGCGTAAACGCAGCGAAATTCGAGAGGGACTCGCACTAATTAACTTCAAAAAAATTTCAATTAAAATGTCTTTTGTTCGTGTGATTTCTAGTGGGGGCCATTAGTTCATAGCCGTGGCCAACCGGAAACTTTTGTCACCCGAAAATACTAGACAGCAGAGAGACAACAGGCAACAGCAACAGCTACAGCTACAGCTACGGCAACATGCTAATGAATGCACACACGTCCGCTGGCCATTCCATTCCATTGCCCCAGCCCTCACCACTGTCCCTCCAATCGTTATACACATTTCATTTCATTTCATTTCGGTTCTCTCCCCCCGTCACCATCTCTAGATGTGGGGTGTCTCGTGTTTATTTGTTAATTTTTGGTTTTTGGTTTTTGTTTTTATGAAAATTTCTTCATTAGCGCATAAATTAAGTTTAATTACATTTTAGTTGGCTTTATTAAAAATCAGATTGCTGCAGGAATGGCCAGGAAATGCCCCATGAAAAGCATTTTCGCTTTTGGGCATGCAAATGTATGTACATAGCTACAAAGTATATATGTATGTATCTTATGTAACTATTTTGTGTGGGTAGCTTATGACAATGGGTCTAACGGGTTGTACAAAACGTAATATGGGGAAAACGAAGGGGGGAACATGTAATAAAGCCCTTGATTCGAGCGCTGACAGATCGCTCGGTAAAAGTCCCAACACTTTATTAGTTTTACTTGCTTCCAAATACCTTTTGCTTTTGCTTTCTTCGCGAATATATTTTGTTATATTTTAAATATCAGTCCTTCGGGCAAAAGGAACGATGAAAGAATTTGTACTATCTATAGTTAATGCTTAATGCTAATATTCGCTAAATATTATCAGATATTATAAAGCTTGGTTCTTCATGAAAGATGTGTGTTACAATTAAATAAATATTATTTGCGACTTCGCTTAATGAAAGTAAAATTAAATACATATAGCAACATTTTATTAGAAAAAAAGCTTCGTGCATGGGATGTAAATTTCTAACATTTTCAACTTTAATAAGTAATATTAAAAAAGGAAACGAAATGTATACAGACTAGAAAATGTGTATAAAAATGTTTTGGTTCCTGAGCAAATAAACTTATGTATAATCCATTATGCTGTGACCATGTCTCTCTCTCTCTCTCTCTTGATCACATTACATAACCCCAGGCTCACCTGTAAGCCCCTTCTTACCCTTGCCATGACACCACTCACGCCGTCTCTTCATTAATCACATACCATTAACCATCGGTACGGTACGGGCCAAGTCAAGCCAATTGATTGTCAAATGTCCAGCGAAGAACAACAAAAAAAAGAAACAATTATATTTATTTATTTTTATCGTTGCGTATTTATCTTAATTACTTTTGGTCTATTGAGTGGTCCTGCTACGGCTCCACCACCGCCACCACCGCCACCGCCCCCGCCACTATGCGTGTTGTACAATTCAATTTGATTCGACGAGCAGCAGCTGGAAAGGAGAAAAAACAAACAGCAAAACAAAGCAGACTGAATCAACGACAAGCGACACACACAACGAACCAAAAATACAACAAGAAAACAAAAAAGAGTCAACGACAACGACAGCGACAGCAAGAGAAACAATTCAATCAATTTTAGCCATGTTATCGCCTACCGATATCCTTTTTAATGATATGGAACCAAACCTTTTTCCCCCACCACCCCTACTCACCCTCACTCTCTCTCTAGCGCTCGCTGAACAATTAGAGAAGGCTTGAGAGGCCAAGGTCTGGACAATGTCAGCATCATATCAATTTACTTTTAGCTCCGTTGCAGGAACAGGCAGAGGGACAGGGGGCATGGGCATGGGCATGGGCAGGGGCAGGAGGCATCAAGGGCAGGGCGGGAGTATGTCATCAAATTGTGGCCAAGAGAAGAGTGCCCGTCGAGTGGTGGGGGGTGATGGAAAATGGTGTCGTTTTGATTCACCGCAAAACAAAATAGTTCATCAATCATGCACACTTGACCGAGCGAGCGAACGAGCGAGCCATCGAACGGACGAATGAGCCAATGGACATTTGGACGGACGAACGGACGGACAAACGCCCGTGTCCGGTTGTCGGTGTTGCTGCTTGGATCTGTGTAGCCAAAGTCCACGATTACCCCGATGTTACAGTGGCACCGAAAACTTATTGGATTACCTTCAGCCAAATATCTGAGATGCTGGGCAGCGGGTTAATTCATTTCGAAACTCTGAACATTTATTTATATATTTCCGATACATATATGTACGATAAATATGCGAGTAGTTATCAATAACTATTCAATGGCAATTCCTCATGCCAAATACTTAAGGTATTTGATCTATATATTTATATATCTGATCTAAAATATCGAAGTAAAATCAATGAAAAATAATAATAACAACCGATTTTAAATATGATACACTTCAAATCATATCCTAATACTCATCGCCATATGGTCCTATTTTATTGTTCCTTTTTTAAGAATTCTTTTGCCGCTCTAAATATATTTTTGTGCACGCCAACTCGCTAGCTGCTCCACTGTGCTCAACACTCTCACGTCGGTACCTAAGCATACTCATCTCATACCTTGTACACATTCCCCACATACAATACACATCGAAATCCATGACCCTGCGCCTGGCTGACCCCTTCCACTGTCTGGACCATGTTAGTGCTTTTTTGAACGGCATTAGAGCACAACCGCCGACGCCGCCGCCGCCCTGGCCGTCGCCGTCGCTGTCGCTGTGGACGGCGTCGCATCCTTTTTGGCCGAAATTGATAGTCGACCGTGTGACAAATTATCATCAATCAATTTGAGAGCATGGCGTGGGCTGCTCTCGATTGCCACGCCCACGCAAAGTGGTTCACAACGAACTACGAGCGTGCATTCGATGAAGTATTTTTGGAGTTGCCACGAAAGCCTGGGAATATCGAGGGTTATTCGGTGGATATACCTATTAAATATTACTTAAGTATTAATTATTCAAGTAAAATCAATGCTGACAAGAGCGTTTTTAGTTTTGTGGCAATTAATGTGACAGCAGTCAGAAGAAGATCTTCAGCTGGTTCAAGTGCCCGCCTCAGTTCCCGTTCCAAATATTCAAGTTTATATAAAATATATCAATCAAATATCTATTTGTATTTGAAATAATTTAATAAGATAATATAATAAGGCACACAAAAGAAAATCAGTAATGGAAAACTATTCGAATAGTTTTATACAAAGAAAGCAGAATGGAAAGGACAGCTTTTAATACCTTTTTTAATACCTTTGAATAAGTCCCATAAATTAACGATCTATCAGTCTGACTTGTACAAAACTAAATCAAGTTTTTTAAAAACATAGAAATAATCCTTCTGAGAAAGATTTGCAAGTATTATTGTACTTACATATGTATATTTAGAAAATCCACGAAAATCCCAAATAAAAATCTAGTCTAGGTGTGGTGTGGACTTTGGTGAGTCCAAAACTAATGGTGTATAGTGGATATAAATAAAATATAATATATATAAGTAAATATATTAATCTGTATACTCTTAACAAAAATACATTTCCCTTCTGTGGCAATTAGACGAAAGGTAATAGATATAGTGCCCGAATCTCCAGCCTTAGCTCATCGATTGTTGAAATATTAGCTAAATAAATTCTGAATTTAGCTCTTCAAAATCTTCGTACAAATCTTTGACATTGCCAAACCCTTTCGATTAGTCCGAATCCTCGCCCTACTTACTCATGCATACTATAGCCAACAGGTAGGGGAGCTGTAGCAAGTACTCTTCTTCCAGTGCAGTTTTCCACTTAATCGATTATTATTCAGGGATATCTTGAGCCCTTGAAACCAAAGTAGCTGGGGGCGTCTTTGCTTCACGGCCATCTAGCGATGGATTAAAAGAAACCCCTGCGGTGTGTGGCTGGCTGGTCGCAACTAGTACTCGTACGATCGCCTCTTGGCCCTTCTTTCGATCAACGACCAACGATCGACGACCGACGACTTTCGCACGCTTAACGACTGAATAGTTTTTAGCAATTTAGCCAAGTGCGGAGCAGGGCCCCAGGAGAGGGCTGGCAGTGCGGGGCAGGGCAGCAAGGTGTGTGTGGAGTGGGGAGTGAATGGTAAGCAAATTGACAAACGTTCAAAATGTAATCAATGCGAGATGCGTAAACCGAAACCAAAACCTGTGCGAGTGCGAGTGCGACTCGACTCCGAGTGTCGAGTGGTGGAGTGGAGTGCATGAATCGAGTATCGGGTATGTGGAGCAGGCCACTTTTGACCAAGTTAAGTGCTCATTAATGCGTAACACGGAGATTGGCTTCAAAAGCCATGCACCGAATGCCTTTTAATTGTTATTAAATTACCTTTGGCCGGAGCCCATACCCAGAGATCGATCTGTGAGGTTCACATGATGAGGTGAAGTGAATGTGAGGACCACACGGGAGTCGTCGTCGCTCATTTGAATACTGTACGCCATTCCCATTGATACACTGATCCACTCACACACTCAGGCGTGTACGTGTATGAGTACTGAGTGTACGTGAGTCTATATATTTTGATATAAATATTATTTATTATTTAGCGATCTATTGTTGTGCGGACTGGGCTTTCGCCAGAGCAGGCGAATGATTTTGCATATTGTCGGGGGGTTTGGTGGCAAGTTCATTCAACTATAATGCGAAACATTGGCTGGAGGCAGAGTTGGACGAAAGAGTCTGCGCTCGGGGAGGGTCGTGTAATGGGGAAAAAAATCGAAAATCCAAATTATTGACACTTCAGGAGAGAACGTCGACGCCTGTCTTCAGTCTTCAACTCTTTTTCGTGCCCAAGCTACCGAAAATTGTTCATTAATGAAACTTAATTGATTCCATTCATTAATCATTAACCATGGCCCCCCACACACACACACACAGAAGAGAAGAGAGGAACTCTCTGGGTCTGGCCTCTCTCTCACTCCCTGTCTGTGCAGCTCCATTTGGAGGATGAAGAGTTTGTGGCCAAAAGTTGGTAACTTCCGCCCGGCATCTGATGATTGTTGCACCATTGAGCAGAGATGACGCAGCTGGAAACGCTGCGAAGGTAATCCCAGCATCTATGCCGACTTTCACTTGAAACAGAGCTGCATGTGCCGGGCGGAGATAGAAGCGGGCTGGCCTCAACCAAAATATTCTCAGATTACACGAAGGCTGGCTACACGAATGGCCAGATCGTAGACTAAACATTGCCCGTAAATCATCTTCCCGAAGAGCGATACATTCAAATATGAAAATGGGAATGGGAACGAGTGGATGCTCTACTTGTAACAGTATTAAACGCTGACCACTCCAGGCATCGCCATGGGTTCTACTTGCAGCTCATCCTTCCTCGTTTTCCATGGGAAACTTTCACTTGCTGCCATTTGTTGGCTTACCCAGGAAAACCATTCTAAACGAAGCCATTAATCGGGGATAAACTAGTTCAGCTTTACCCATTAAGCCAAGTGTTTAAAAAATTTGTTCATAGCCAAAAAAAAAATAGCAATAAAAAATTAAACTGAACTTTAGAACTCCCTTTGAACAGGCCAATCCCATGCGCTATCTGTGTCGCGCTGCATGACAAAATAATGGGACTGAGACCCCTTTTGAGGCCAGGCAGAGTATTCAATTATGAATTTTGGATGTTGGATGTTGGTTGTTAAATGAAAGAAAATCCAACCGAAATGCGACAAATTTATGAGACGCGAATGAAGATTCAAGACTTTTGTCCAAGACTTTTTGTTGTGACAATGAAAACTTTTCCCATTTATTTTTCCGATGTTTCGATTGAGTTTACCCACACACAAAACTCAAGCAGAGAGGGCCGAGAAAATGTTAGGTGTTAGAACCCGGCTGTGGGTATTGGGTATTGGTTATGGGGTACGGGTACGGGCTCGACTGTGGGCCTGGGTGTGGGTCTGTGGGTCTGGGTCTGGGGTATTGTTTGTGGTTGTTAAATTTATGTTTGGCTCTTAGCTAAATTCAAATTCTATCGCTCAATTATGTTGAGATAAAAGGAAATTGCTGCGACATTAACACTTTCTTAATCTGATGTTCTAAATTTATGTGCGGCCATGGAATTTTGAGGCGGCGTCTCGTCTCGTCTCGACTCGCCGCAACGTGCCGCAACGCGGTCCATCTCGGACCCGTCTTGTTTGGTGTCGTTGCGTTAATGCCACGCGCACACCCAGCGAAGCGGGCCAACGTCAAAGGCAAGCCAGAGAGCCAGAGTGGAAGGAGGCGGAGAAGGAGGAGAACGGAGTCGGAGTTGAAGTTGGAGTAGGGTAACCCTTTGGCCGCCTGCAGAAGAAAGAGCGAGCGACCGCTGGGGCTGTTTATTTTAAAATTTATTACCAAAATTATCGACTAAACGATGCAAGCAAAAACAATCGATAAAAGTGAATTCTTTGCCTTTGGCCGAACCTCTCTCTCTCGAGGATCTTCGACTCTTGGACTCGGACTCGAACCAAGCTCCACCAGCAACCAGTGAGAGTGAGAGAGGGGGAAAACCTTTTAATTTGCTTGTAACAAAAATTTGTTATCTCCTAAACTGTGCCATAAAAAACGAGAACGAAAAAGCGAGCCGAACCCCAGATCCATTTTAATATATCACACACAGGGACAGAGGCTGAAAACTGAGACAGAGACAGAGACTGAGAGACTGAGACTGAAACTGAGTCTTGAGGTTCAGATTGAAGCTGAAGCTGTGGCTGCGGCTGTGGCTGAGGCGGAGACAAGCGGCCAGCAGACACTCAGTCTGGAATTGGGTTTGGGTCCAGCGCCCAGGCACCAGGGTCATGCCCAGGGTATGGGTATGGGTGTATGATCCAGGTCGCCGTTTCCATGTGTCTGTGTGTGTGTGTGTGTGTGTGTGCAGGCTCTTAAAAGGTGTTGATGTTTAAGTTTAACATTGTTTCTCGTTATCGTTATAGTTTAGTGGCAGCGACAACAAAAGCGGCCCAAAAAACAACGACCAAAAAGCCGATCAACATCACAAGCTCCAAAAAGTAACCGAACTTGGCTAATTGATGCAACTTTTATGATGCCCAGGCCAGGCCGGGCCAGCCCAAACCAGCCACAGAGACTCAGAGAGAGAGACAGAGAGAGAGAAAGAGACCGCTGGAGAGAGAGATGGAGGGAGATGGTGATTGGTGATGGTGATGGAAAGGGATCCGGCCACGATCTTGGGATTTGGTTTGTATTTTTAGCTCACACGTTTACAACCCAGCGATAAGCATCAGCAATGCCTCAGATAACAGCAACAACAAACAACGACAAACAACAACAGCAACAACAACTACAACTACACAAGCAAGCAAGCCAAACACATAAATGCATTTGTATCTGTGTATGTACAGATTTGTATGTGTGTATGTATCTGGAGCAATCGCGTACAACTTTTACATTATGCACTTTTGAATACATCTTGTGCAGATAAGACACAAGACCAGCACCAGCCCCCCAGCCCCCAGCACCCAGACCCGTCCACACACCTCACCCCAGCCCCCAGCACCCAGCACTTGGGCACTTGGACCCGGAGTCGAAAACTGCGGGCTCCGCTCATCTGTTGGTGAAGCAGGGTATATCGGGTATATATATTTGATTTGTGAGATGGAAGTATGCCTAGTCAAACGAGGCTGACAGCATCCCTTGAGAGAGTTTTAATGAGGGACCGCAAGTAAAAGTTATGAATGCTAATTTTAAGTAAATAAATTAATGTGAAGGGAAAACTTTACGGAAACATGGAATATACTATAATTTATATTTCAGTCATTATCAGCAACAAATTTCTATTTGCGATTTATACATTATAAATCATTTTTAATTCTTATTTTTAATTTTTTAATAGAAATAAGAAGTAAGGGTTATCTTTAATTTATATTTATAAAATTACAAATAATAGTTTTTTAAGATTATTTAATAAAATAAAAAATAAGATTTTTTTTATTTTTATTTTATAAATGAAAAAGAGTTATTCCGTAACTTTTATTTTAAGAATCAAAAATAAAAGTTAAATTGATTATCCTTTGAACTAAGTGGTGTACTACCATTAATTTATACATATTCCTGATCTATGAATTAATACCTTTCATGCGATACATGGCATGTCCCCATTCAGAATATAATATACATAGTATGTACTTTGTGGGGCCAGAGATTCTTCTTTGCTACCCATAACGATATTTAAAAGACGCCGCTCCAAATTCCCAAAAACATTCTGCCACTCAATCACAATTTATTTGTTAAATTTCCCTTAAAACTTGCAAAGATTTAGGGCTTATAAATAATATTTTTATAAGTATTTTTAATTATTTTAATAAGTAATTTTAATGCAGACTGAAAACTGATTTTCTTTATTGGATTTGTTTCTATTGGAATCAAAAAACTACTTGTATAGCCAGTGTATCGTGTTTCGACACTCATTTAGCACTGGGCATGCAATCAGTCGATCAGTGCAATTTCCCCACTCCCCACCCCACACTCCCAGTGCCGTGCTCTTCTTTCTTGGCCAGTTCCTGGCTGGGTTGTTGTCTCCGCTAAAATATATTCATCACAGCAGAACTGATAGGAGCGCAGAGCTTTAATGAATGGTCACAGAGAGAGTCCAGAGTCCCCAGTGCCAGTGCCAGTCACAGTACCGTACTGGTGCCGTGGCTGTGGCTATGGCTGAAGGTAGGTAGGTGTGCTAATTGATGTGCCATCTCTCCATCTCCATCTGCATCTCCATCGCCATGGCCAGAGACAGGAACGGTAACAGGAAGAGTGAAGAATGAGATTGGGGTAGGGGTAGGGTGTTGGGGTAGGGGGAGCTTGGCGCACGTCATCGTCATCGGACAGAGCAGAGCTGGACGCGTGGGCTTATCGCGCCCAAAGTTCGGGGCGTCATAAAGTTGCACGTTGTCAAGAGGCAGAGACAGAGACAGAGAGAGAGAGAGAGAGACCCCCTCCTCGGAACCGACTGGCTGCTGGTGGCTGGGGACTTGGGGGCTGAGCATGTTAATGCATCAATCTGCAGACGAAGACGAAAAGCGTGGACAAAGGCGAAGAGCGGCTGAAGAACTATTTGATTTATGTAGATGCCCGTAAATGAAGTTGAATGGAAGCTGTGGAATGTCGAATCTGCACAGAGTACACCGAGTGTCACAGATATCCATTCCATGGCACTCAGGCAGGCCCCACATATATAAATATAAAAAAATATAGTTAACAAATTATATAAATAAAATTCTAAATTGTAAATTTATTTAATCAATATTCTTTGGATATATGTAGGTTTGTAGGCTTTCAAGTTAGCCAACCATTAATTCTCATTCAACAATCTCTCGCGCCATTCACAGATGTCTTGAGTTGCTTTTAACATAACAAAGCGGGAAGATGGGAAGAAAAATTGATTTGAACAATGCGCACACGAAATCCACATAACCATAACCATAACCATACGTATAAAATAGCAGAGATACATGAGCACACAACAAATATACATTTTATACACACAAAAGACTGAAAGACTGGAAGAGCAACGCGGACAACGGACAACGGACAATGGACAGCGGACAATGGATAACGAATGTCGGATAATGAGATTCGAAAATAAATAATTTAGCACTTATCTTTAAGCAAAATGTTAACTTAATTAGATAATTACCTTAACGTCATTTTAAACAAAAACAAATGCGCTGTCGCCGCACCGCCGAATGCTTAAAGAGATTCCAGATCCGAAATCGAATCAAAGCAAATCGATGAACACTGGAAGTGGGGGGGAGAGCGGGCCGTGGAACGTGGGCTAATATGAAACGAAAATCGAATTGAATCGAACTCGAACTCGAATCGAACTGGAAACAAAACGTGTCGCCATCATCGGCATCGTCATCGTCATCATCTGTGCCGTCGTTGTCGTCGTGGTCGTCGCATCGTTCTCCAAAACTTAATTAATGCACAATCTTTTATATTGTTGGAAATTGACTTAAATTATTTATTAGCGAATAAAATTAAAAACTTAACGCCATAAAAGTGTTAAAACCACTTAGCAAGCCATTTGCCAAAGCAAAGCCCCTTCGTCTCCATGCACCTCTCCCATCGCGATCGCCATCCCCAGGCCCCGAGCCAGCCAGCCACTGCCCCAGGCCGGCCACGCATCCACAGCCACAATATCCCCGAGTCGAGGGCAAAATCATTTATATGCGTACAGCCTTTGTCAGAAATCGCTTCATTTGACAAAAAATAAAACCAAAATATATATAATACACAGCGCGTTTCATAGCCATAAGGCAGCAATAATACATTTAGTTGTTAATTTGTTAAAATCCGCTTAAAAATTAATTAATACAATTTAAAAGTATTTTTAAACTTTTCCAATGATTCCAATAATTCCATGGCAGATTAATTACTAATTATCTTTGCATGTACGTGTCTCAATAATTATTAAAGCCTGAGTTCCACTCTGCTACTATTTATTTGTAATAATAAATTATAATTAATATTTAACACAAGGTGAAACGGCAGCAAAAATTAAACTGGCTCAAGCTCAGACTCAGTTTATGCCAATCCTTACCCATGCAACGCCTTTTCTGATTTAGTTATAAATAAATATAATTCCTTTCTTATTTCTTATTTACAGCCATACAGCAACGAAACACACTGTAAATACCCGTAAATATTTTTACCTTTGGAGGAAAGTCTTCGATTTGAACTGCGAGTCGATTGTGATTTAATAAATTAACCCCACAGACCCCGGGCACATCGCTTTTGGGGGCTCCAAGTCGGCGACTTGGCGTCCGATCTTGGGCCACTTGTCAGCGCGCTCGATTGCTTCACCTTTAACGTTTTGCGTTTTGATTTTGTCATTTTTCTTGTTGATATAAATATGCCTGCGATTAGCATAAAAAAGCAGTTAACAATTTGTACAACATTTATCTAGTTTTTTCATTTAACTCTATTCCCTGTTCGCCCGCCACTTGCCTCTCGCCTCTGGCCACTGTGTCGTGTCTCCAGTTGGAGAATAGCTTTTAAGTGGTCTTTTGTATAATGTGTAGGATATGAATGGCAGTCCATATACAAGTATACTATGCAGACGAGTATGTGTGCCTTTGTCTTAGGCCTCGTATGGGCCATGTTTGCTTTGTGGTGTTTCATTCATGCTTTGCAGCCGAAGAATGTTTTGCTGCTGGCAGTCATAAACTTACAATATTAAGACCTTTCTTGATCGAAATGGGACAAGTTCCCTTTTTATAGTTAGTCGAGCTATGCAGATGGAATTTGCTTTATTCTAATGCAAAGAATTAGCGTTAAAAGCTGTGCATCTAATTAATAATAATAATAATAATAATAATAATAATAATAATTAGAAATAAATGCTGTCACACTCTGCGGTTTTTGCTGCCCTCTTATCAAGTGTACTCCATCTTTATTGTGCCTATAAAAATGGAATTTCTTGCATTAAAATTGGCATTCAAATGTTCCATTGATCGCTTTCCCTTGGCATAAATTTCCAAAAAGAACAAACAAAAACAAACAAAAAAAACGAGCGCTGTGCATATCAAATAGGAAATGAAATTGTTAATATTCATTATAAATTCGTTATCAAGTCATTGTAATCAAATATCGGGATTGCTCCACAAGGCACACAAGGCACACAACACTCCAATCGGCGTTGAGCGTTGAGTGTAGAGCAATTCATTTGGTAATTCGAAACGCTTACAAAGTTACAGCCAGCAGTTACCCCAGTGGGACACTGCAAATGAAATGTACATCAAAATAATAATCAAAAGTAATTTGCAACAGCAACAACAAGGCAGGGGCAGGGGCAGGGCAATGGGCGACAGGCGGCGGCACTTGAGGCAGGAGAGCGGCATTAGAGCCGCATCCTTCAGCCGGATCCCGCCGTGGTCCGGATGGCCGTATTACGGGTTTTGGTCACATACCGTATGCTACACGACGACGGGGTGCTTTCCCCTGCCCTGCCCTGCCCGGCACACATTTTGCTCCTTTGAGTCCCCTTCACCTTCCACTTGGTTTACCGCGCACATCAACACCCTCGGCTAATTGATGACAAATTATTATGAGCTGCGGCCTCGCACCCAAAGTCCATTTTGATGAATGGAAATGGAAATGGAAATCGACAGCCTAGACAGCCTAGACAGCGCAGTGCAAATGGATGTGGGGGAAATGGGAATGCGAATGCGAATGGAAATGGAAATGGAAACTCTGTACAGCAGGAGGCAGCGGCCGTATGCCAACTGACGGCTGACAACTGTCAAATTATCAAATGAGCAAACGAGCAGCCAAACACAAAAGCAAATTAAGGCCAGAAATTACAGAAATTTTGCATACAGGACGAAACAGCAACAGCAGCAGCAGAAGCAGCAGCAGCACGAGCCAAGGACGATGCCCAGCGGGCGGGGGTTGATACTTCAATTGTGGATTATGGCCACATGGCCAGATGATGTACATTTAAAAATAAGAAAAATAGTAATAATAATAATTAAATAATCGGATAATTTATAGAGGCCTCTCCTTTAGGTGGGGTGTTGCCTTGGTTGCTGTGAAAGTGCAAAAGGACTTTCATTTAATGAAGCTGACAGGTGAAAGTGCAGATCTATATTACAGCCTCCGCCAGTGATCCTCATCAGTGGTACATCAGTATTGGCACATCCTTTATGGACTGCGATATGCTTATTTCCATTCGTTTACCACTCGCTGAGCAACCCTCGCAGGCCCATGCCCCATCCCATCCCCCGGCCGTACCTTTTCGGCTTTTCGCCTTTGGCCTTGCGTGTTCCGGGCCCGAGTCCGAGTTCGGGCCGAGGCATGGCATTCATCGCCTGCTGTTGCCTTTTTTCTTTTTCTTTTTGTTGTTGTTTGGGCCTTGGCACAATTGTAATTGTAAATTGGCTCAACTCGAGCCAGGCCAAGCCAAGCCAAGTCGAGTCGCAGTCAATGTTGATGTCGTCTCCGGGTAATTGGATACCAATGTAGCAACTGTTTGCTTTCTGGCTCTGGCTCTGGCCTGGCTCTGCCCTGGCCTGGCCTTTGTTTCCAGCCCAAAATGCATTTTGCGCACAGCGTGAGGTCCATTCAGGACTCGGGCTCTGGTCCTGCACTGAGTGACTGGCTGACTGATGGACATGCCGCGGGGCAGGACGGTTCAGAAACTAGCACGAGCAATTTACATAGCCGCGGGCGCAGTTTAGTCACACTTCAGTTGTCCCCCAACCCCGTTAATCCACACCCAGACCCAGAGCACTGAGCACTGAGCCCTGAGCCCGTTCCATTACGAATGTGCACCACGTGCCGCACTCTCGTCAAAGGCAAACAAAAGCTTGACTTTTGGCGCCTTGCAATCCTGTGCGGCGCTGAACCCAATCCTGGGGACCACACACGGTCAACAAAAGCTAACGGCACTTGGCCCCGACCAACAACAACGAAAAAAACACGCCAGAAAGTATCGACTTACTGCGATACACGAGTCCGAGTATATCGTATGGCATCGCATCGCATCGCAACGCATCGTATCGGTCTCCCTCACCCATCATCGCATCATCGCATCATCGCATCATGATCATCATCTTCGGTCGGCTGTGAGAACCTTTTGACATTGGCGTGTGCCCTGCGAAGGCTGCGAAATGAAACTTTTGCCAGCACCCTGTAGCTGGGTTATATGGGGCTCGAAATGGCTGAGACATGAGCAAAAATGGGAGTAAGAATAACTGAGAATACAGATATTATTTATATATTCTAGGATGCGTGCATGGAGGACTGCTTGATAGATAAATATCTGCGGGGCAGTTCTGGCTAATCCTGGCTGAAATTGGTATCTAATTTTTGGAAGCCTTTTATGGCTCTATATAAACCATATATAGATTTTATGCCATATATAAATATATAAATATGCCTCACAGGGATTCCAATTTTGGGAATAACCAACTGAACTTTAGTCTGTTTTTTCTTTGCTTTTACTGAACACAAAGGAGTGGAAATAAAGCTACTTATTGTGCTATCTGCTCTAGCAATAATACAACTCAAGGCAGAGCTTTATGTGAGTTGCCCAACTTTGCAGGGTACGCGCTCAGTCGAGCACGAATGGCCAGGCTGCATGTGCCAGGGCACGTCTGATTGCCTTTTGCAGTTTGCACAGTTAGAATTGATTGAAAAACCGAAAACCGACAACCGCAAATGCAATTGCAGAGCGAATTGCAAATCGAACGCATGCAAATTGGGCTGGGCCAGGCCGGGCTGTACGACGTTGCCGCTTGCGGAGGCAGGTTCAAAAACCAGTAGCCGCCGCCGCCGTTGCCGCCACTGAATGCCGAGTGCCGAGTGCCACTGATTCCGCCGCGGGGCCAGTGAGAGACCAGTTACCGTGGAGTGCAGTGCATTGCAGCAATTTGGCAGCGTTTAACTGGCGGCGACGACCGACAAATCGATTTTTCTGATCCCTGGCGCCACAAAGCCCATTTACAATAATTTAAAGGCAACGTCAGATGGGATCCGCCGCTCCGCACTGAGCCGCAGCAGGAGGGGGGCAGTTTTGTGGGACGTATTGACACAACCTTGTGTCCAGCATCAGAAGGGGACTGCGATGCGCTACCCTTTGACCCCCTTTGGGCACATAAATTTCCATCGGCTTCCTGTGCTTGGGCCCGTGGACCCATCCTCCTTCCGGCAGCGTCTAATTCGATAAACACACGCATTTAAGCGCACAAATTTATTGCTATCGGAAGCTCCAAACTCGCCCATTCAACCCCCGCACTGCGCCCGTCCACATTCCACTCGTATTCCATTCCATTCCGTTCCGTTCAGCCCTGTTCCGTTACGAGCTGCGCTCTTTGTGCGCAACAAATTGCCTGTGTAATGAAGCAGCATCGCTCATCCCATGCCGGGTGTACTCCCGCTCCCGCTCCTGCTGCTGCTGCTGCTGCTCCTGATCCTTGCAATCCCCCACAATCGCGTGCATCCTGTGACAAATTAGCCTCACAAAGAAGTCGATGGCAGCATAAAAAACAAGAACGAAAGCCAAGTCGATGGCGGGGACCCTAAGCAGAAAGTTGTCAATTAGCTGGAAAAGATTGCGACAACAACTCAGATGTGAAAGTCCTAGGAGCGGGGAGCAGAGGGAGAGAATGAGAGAATGAGAGATAGAGAGCGAGCGGGGTGGGGGCAATGGGATGTGGGTGGATGTGGGACGACGGCGAACGCATTGCAATTGCTTCCGGTGTGAAAGCACTTTGTCAGCTCGGATGCACAAAAGAAGCCAAGCCAGGCCAGGCCAGGCCAGTGGCAGTGGCAGTGGCAGCTCGGCAAACTTGGAAGGGCAACGTAGCAAGGAATTACTTACGCGTACAATAGACGCAATCATTCAAACGAGTGATAAAAAACGATGGGAATTGTCTGTCAGGGCAAGGGGATGAAGTACTGCATAGTAGCAGTGAAATATAGAAACGCTGCAATAAATGCTCAGCCATAAAAGTCAATGCTGCTTAACTTTAAGTTACATTTTATTTTGTTATACTTTTACTTTATTTATATATTATTTTTATTTGTAATGGAATTTTAACAGAACTCCAGATATGCTCCAGATGCTCTGGTATTCATTTTGAGAGACCTCAAAACAATAAGTAATAATTACACACATACAAACATATGTATCTATATAGGTAAATAATTCGTATAAGCAATGCGAAAGTAGATTCCAATTTTTCAGACTAACATTTCCTTGTGGGAATCGCCTTTTGACATCATATGATAAAGATTTTTGATATTTTAAATTAAATTAAATTAAATAAACATCTAAATAATATCAAACATTTTTTAAATTATTTTAATAAAAAAAATACCCATAAAAAAAATCATAATTCATTAAAAAAAATTCCACAAGTCTATAAGATAAGTTGGTGTTGATGCCAGAAAAAAATATATTTAAGTAAAATTTACCTTACTTTTGCTATCAATTAGACTGGAAATAATTTAGTTGGTATATGCACGGAGCTCCCCGTCCATGACTTTGCGTTCCTTTACTGAATTATCCACAAGGAAAAGGCTGGATGAACAGGCTGAGCCCTGACCTCATTTGCAGACCTCTGATGCAGTCTTGGCAATCTAGGCAGCTAAGAACCATGTTCAGGCTGAGTTCAGGAGGTGTCAGGGGAGTTGTTTAACTCTCATAAAATATTCTGATTCGTTTCAAATTTGTGTGACCTTTTCGTGGTCTACATGAACCCATTTCTTATTGGCATCAATATATGCACATAAACATAATATTAGAAACCAATTGAATGCAATTATGTTGCCAAAAATTGTATTTGCATGCCACAAGCCACATTAGACCCCAGTTTACCCATTCCTTGCAGCCTCCTTTTTGTTGGGGTTCCCACTGACACTTTGTTTGCCCAATCATCTGTGAGATGAAAACAATAATATGCAAATTTGAAGCTTAACCAACGCACCACCTCCCACCTCCCACCACCCACAAGCCATGCCCAAAGCTGCCCCGTCCATTGTGGCTGCGTTCTCAGTGAAAACTTTCGCACGGTCGGGCGATTTGACGGGCCACTCATAAATTTATAAGTACTCCACTCCTCGCTCGGGGCACTCATAAAAATTGCAAATCGATGCGAAAAAAGCACAACCAACGACTGTCGACTGTCGACTGTAGACGGTAGATACTCGTAGTATATGGAGAAAGAATAACTGAAACCGCACCGCACAGCACCGAATAATCAATTTGTTACAGAGGCGTTATGCAGACGACGGCGACGGCGTCGTCGATGACTCCCAGGAAATTCTACGCACAAATCGCGGAACCCTCCGACACTTGACTTGGATGACGACGCAGCCACTTCACGCAGTGAGAGAGTCCGTCTGTCCGTCCGTCCCAAAAGTCGACATTGATTCGGATTTGGATTTGGATGAGGAATACGGCATTGAGCAGCCGATTGCTCGTAGGGGTTGGCCCCGGCCCGGCCCGCCACTCGAAGGCAACGCAAATTGAATTCGCTTAGCCGCAACCCCATAAATTAGAACATTAACATTGGCAACGGCCCAGGCCCAGGCTCAGGCAGTGGCAGAGAGGGAAGAGGGCAGAATGCAAAAATTGAAATTGTCATAAAAGTAGCGAAAATGGCAAGCGGCATGTAAACAGGCAAAACAAACAGCAACGGGGTAGGTACTCCACTCCCCGTACCGTACCACAAGCTAGAGATGGCAGCGTGATGGGAACGAACCCCTTCGAGAATCAACGAAGTGCCGATCGGAGAAGTCGAGAGGCTTGTTCTGATAGAACGAGACTTTGCCAAGTGACTGAATAGACTCACGACGATAAAAGTATTTCAAATAATTGCCAATAAGAACCCTTTGGATGACTACCATACTTGGGTGGAATCTATAATTCGATTAATATTATTGCAGTTATAGTAACAAAATTGGGAGCTCGCAGAGGTAAGACGGCGCAGATCGGAGCACAGATCGGGAGGCCTAATGCAACGTTGCACGGAGCTTTCCACGCAGCTCAATCAAAGCATCAATTCCAGCGATACTAGCAGTGCTGGCAGTGATCTCTTCACGCTGCCATCCCCATCAGGCTCGAATAGCCCTTCATCAACGCGTCAGCAGGGTTGTTCTGGGCGAGTCAATTAAAAGCGTTTCGGCGTCCGGCACTCGAACGGAAAAGCGAGCGGCGTCTTGCCGACTCTTCTCTCTCTTGAGCTCTCACTTCTTGGCTCTCGGGCTCTTGGCTTTGGGCCCTTGGCAAATGTTAACAATTTCTAAGTGAGCAGTTTAATGGACCACAGACGCTTCCCAGGCCAAAAAGTGCAACAGTTTTTCGAGTGCCCCTATCAAGTTGCCCCTTGGGTTGTTTGCCTTTGTGGTCGCGTTGCCGGTCGCTGCTCGCCCTGCTCGTGTGTCAGCTCGCATTAGGCTCAGGCTCGGGGAAAGTCCTTCATCGCGGCCTCCTTCAGCCTCCTTCAGAAAGAACAGTGGGAAAACAAAGGCCAGTTCGCTCTTTCATTTTTGGATTGCTCTTTTTTCTTTGCTTTATTATTACTACACACAATAGACGTCTTAAGACTAGGCACAAAAAAAGGTAAAAAAAAATTATTGTTTGGAAAAAAAAATTGTTTTTTTCTTATGTTTTTTTTTTTTATGTTTTTTTTTGTTGCTGCTGCTGCTGTTGTTGGTCTGCTTCGTATGTACAAAAATCATTTACAAAAATTTACAACATTTTCTCTAGTCTAAGTTCGTTTAAGTTTAAATGTATATTTATATTTATATTTATAAAAAAAAAGTATTTTGTTTTCTCTTCACAATTACTGGGGCCGTTCCAAGGAGACAGACGAAAACGGGAAAATCGGTTAATACTGCGAACGCTTCGAGCCATTTCCTTTGCGGGGTTACATGTTAAATGTTGCAAATAATTTTTATAGTTTTTGCATCATTTAAATAGCAAAATTCTTTTGCAATTTTCTTGCTGCTTTAAGTCAGAAAATATTCAGCAAATAAATTACCAAATTTCTAATTCTATTCAAACCTTGCACTGACATTTAAATTTGTGTCTCCTTTTTTTAGATATTAATTTTTAATTACTCAACATTTTATGACAAAATTAAGTACTCCATTTAGTTAGGTTTACGTAATATTTAGAAACGGATTTGAAGACTTTCTCGTTCCAAAAAACGCAAAAAAAAAAAAAAACAAAACTTAAGCAAAACATTCCCCCGACATTTCCGTAGGTCCTAGAGACGAGTGTGCCCCATGATGTTTAGACTGTTTGTGAGATCCAGCTTAGAGAGGAGCCCTTGGCCGGCGCATCAGACCTCCAGGGCCAGTTCTTCGTCGTCCTCGTCGTCGTGCTCCCGCTCCAGCTCGGCTCCGCTCCTGTGCTCCTCGTCGGCAGGCAGGGGCGAGCATCGCAGCAGCTTGAGCGGTGCTCCTGGGAGATCCTCGACCTCGTTCAGCCGCTCCCGCTCGCGGTCGCGGCGCGGCGGGCTGCCCGGATTGAGGGGCGGACTGGGCGTGAGCAGGCGCTGGCGACTGCTGCTGCTGCCCCGCTCGCAGTCCGCCTCGCTGTTGGCGCTCTGGCTGGTGGCCGGCGAACGGTCCCGCGGCGGGATCAGCTGCTGCTGCTGCTGCGGCGGCTGAGCAGTGGCAGCGGCTGCCGCGGCGGCCGCATAATAGCCGCTCAGCATTGGAGCAGCGCCGGGCGGCGGCGGGGGCATCCCTGGAAGCGACATGCCCGGCGGCATACTGGTGGGGTACATGCGGTAGGAGGCGGGCATCGCGGGCTTCTGCAGGGCCGCTGCAGCGGCCGCCTGGCGGTAGTAGATGTCGATGGCCGAGGGCGGGGCGCCGTGGGGTGACTGGGCGGCAGCGGCCGCCGCATACGGCCAGGCACTCAGATAGGGCGTGGCACCTCCGTACAGGCGCTGGAAGGCCGCGTAGTTTCCAGCCTCCGCAAGCAGTTCCAGGCCCACGGCCGTCTGGCGCTTCCATTTGGTTCTGCAATCGAGGAAACAACAAGAAGAGAACGATGAAGATGATGCTGAAGATAGAGTGGATGAAGCAGAGAGAGAGAGAGCAACCAGGGAAGGAAGACCGAGTCCTGTCCTCCTCCATTAATCATGGCCGGGGAGTACGAGTTCTGCCGAGTCACCGCTCGAGTCCCGGAGCCCGACGGGGCGCCCGAGCAGTCGGGCAGTCGGGCATCCTCCCCGACTGTTTATATTTCGCACTTAATTGTTTTGTCATTAATCTTGTGCCAGCCCACCGACAAAAAGAGCAACAAAAAATAATAATATCCAAAACTCTAAACTGAAATGCGGCAAACGGAAAGCCGAGCCCTAATTGACAGCGTCAGGGGCGTCCCGCCCCGCGCTGGATCTGCTTTTTGCAAATCCTTTAATTGCTTTGAGGGCGCCAGGCCCTTGACTGCAACTGAAACTAGAATTAGAACCAGGTCGAGCCGGCGCTGGGACTGGGAATCGAGTCGGGTCGAGTTTTTTATGCACTTTTTTGCACATTCATCGCCCAAAAGGCGAGCGAGAGTGAGGCAAAGGAAAGGAAAGCAGCTGTGAAGTGTTTCTATCCGGAACGGCGTAGAAGGAGGAGGAGTCGCAGCAGCAGCAGGAGCAGGAGCGGATCTGTTGACTTTGGCATTGGATAATGGAGCGACATTTGTTTTTCTTGACGCGCTTAAGTCGCTTCTCTGCCGCTTGCTGAGTGCCCAAGGGCACAGCTGAACTGTTCTCAAAGTTTTTACGTTAAAATAAATCATAGAAAATTAAAAATTCTGCAATTATATTTCAACGAAAATCCCTTGCCAAAGAGACCAACTAAAGCTTTTCTTTGAGCCAAAAGCAAGAAGCAAAGCTGAGCAATAAATATAATGCCGTGCTCTGAAGTACACTCCAGTTGCAGAGCCCATAGACTGAGATATCTGCCAGACAGCGGCGCACATCCGGTTGCTCCGTTTTGCTCCGTCAGGTGCGCAAGATGTTTGCTGGGTGCTCTCCATTTTCAGCTAAGTATTGCACTAGCCCCCACTCCCTTTCCCCTACTTCCATTGCCCATGCCAAACAGCTGTTGTTGTTGCTGTTAAATCGATAATAGTGACAAGTCATTGGGCAATAATTAAAAACCGAAAATAAAATGCCAAAGCAAAAAGAACGTTCGGGGGGTAATAAGGCAAACAGCGGCAGCAGCAGCGCACGGGGAAGTGGCTGAGAATTCAATTCGAATTTCGAACTCGAATGGCAGTGCCCGTACGAAAGACTTAGGCAACAAACTTGCACTGAGAGAAAATCGAATATCGAACATCGCGATGATGGCAGCAAAAAAGTAAACAACTCATTTAATAAAGAGCCGGCGAGATTTTACGACTCGCAGCGCAAAATGCAGCAAATTAAGTAATCAGCATAAAAACACTCCACACAAAATGGATACCTGCATATGCCAGGCACAGGAACAGGGGCAGGGGCAGGAGCAGGAGCAGGGGGATGCGCAGGCAGAATTGGGAGTGGGGGAGTGGGGGGGTAGACGCCATTAAAATGATTTTTATTGGAAAAGTGCGCGAAGAAATGGGCGCAACCCATTAAAGGCGCTGATTAGCGACCAGTTGGCCTGAGTGCCGCACTGGCGGCAATCAAGCGGCCTGACAAAGCCTCAAAGGCAGGCCGCTTCTGGACAGATAGATAGAGAGAGAGAGGGGGGGGGAGAGAGAGAGAGAGGGAGAGACTCACCTGCGATTCTGATACCAGGTTTTCACCTGGCAGTCGCTAAGCTCCAGCTTGTTGGCCAGCTCCATGCGATCCTGTACGCTCAGGTATTTCTGCCGCTCGAAGGACTTCTCCAGCGTCTGCAGCTGATGGTCGGTGAAGGCGGTGCGCGCCTTGCGCTGCTTCTTGCTCAGACTGAGGCTCAGGTGGGAGGAGGAGTCGCCGTTGGCGGAGCTGCCGTTCTTCAGGCTGTCCTCGCCGTCATCGTCTTTGCCACCTAAAGCGCAACAATGGGAGATGATCATCAGTAAAAGGTAATTTCCATTTCTACTGCCAAGATATATGTAGATTTATCTACTGTTTCGTCTGACTGTAATTTCCTATTGCATTCCTCTGCTGCTCTATTCCCCCCACCCCACCCCCATTGGCAGAAATAACCCACTCACTCACATCTCTCATATTTTCAATTTTCTGCAACATTTACGCGCTTTTTAGTTCTTTTTATGACCAGCTCACATGCAACAAGAGCAACTGGCTGGCAAAGAGCGCTGCTAGTGCTACTGCCACTGCAACTGCCACAGCGCATGTTCAGATGTGGCAACATTGTTGTTGCCGCTTCGCTGTCCGAATGCCTTCTGCTAATTTGCAATTAAACAGTTTATGAGCACAAATTACAACAACAACCACAAACAATTATCAGCATTACATTGATGGATGTGTACAGTGGGCACTGGCACGGGAAAGCACATATATTCATACATGCATACATACAGACGTTCCCTTCTCAGATCAGAGTTGCAAGGAAAGAGATAAACTTCTGCGCTAGGCCTGCACACAGCGCAAATTAATACTTGATAAAAGAAACCCCAATAAATACTTAAATTAATTCTTAACCCAAATATTAATTCTTAATCTCTGATCTGTTCGCATGCAGCATACATAGGTACAGCCATATGTGTATATTCTATAAGTGAATGAACAATAACCAGCTAAAAACACTAAGTATTATGTAGAATTATTCCTAGGCTGCAATTAAGTAAATAAATAAATAAGATAAATTAAGTAAAGAAAATAAATATCGTAAATAAGATAAATTAAATAGAAAATAAATATTTCCAAGTATGTATTTGTATGTGTATGTGTATTATATAGGCATGCAAAAGTGAAGCTTCTTTTTGCTTATTTTGTATCCTTCAATTTCGCTCAGTGTACGGTTGAGTGAGTTCAAGTTGAAAATCTGTTGAAATCTTTTCTACTTTGTTTCGAAT
The DNA here is from genome assembly GCA_018150905.1 of Drosophila ambigua. NCBI lineage: Eukaryota > Metazoa > Arthropoda > Insecta > Diptera > Drosophilidae > Drosophila > Drosophila ambigua. The sequence continues at coordinate 245,404 of JAECWS010000151.1, read as the reverse complement.
GTTTCTCTAATAACCCATTGCGGCCACTCTCCGAAATCTCTGGCCACTCCCCATCTTTGCTCCAGTGGCTGTGCTGCCTCCCAATGCTACTCCATACTCCATACTTATACCCCCCACCACCCCATATGGCATGTCTCTCCACTCCCTCTCTCTCTATATATATCTATCTCTGCATCTCCCTCTCTCCGTACTCCTCCATTAACATCCATTCTCAGGTCTGGAGCTGCAAAAGCATTTCCGCAATTTCTGTTCCACACTTTGCTGTTGAATACTCATAGATAGCGCTGGCAGTGCTCCCTCTACCGGGTCCACACTCCTCACTCCACACGCTCTTCCCTCTCTGCACTCTCTCTCTCTCTGCCCCTCTACCCCTCTACCCATCGTCACTCGCATTTGTAATTAAGTGCTTGTGGCTAAACTGTATTAAACATGCTTAAGTGTGCAGCGACGACTTCCTTTTGCGCTATCTCTCACTGTCTGGCTCTGCGCTCCCCTTTCGCCCTGCTCTGCTCTGCTCTGGCCTGTGCAATTTTTTATTTTTATTTTATTTATGCTTGCATTTTAATTGCGCAACATCAACGGCAGCAACTATGAGAAGCAGCCAAAGAGCAGCGGCAGTTTTGGGGAAGGGAAGGCAGAAACACATTTGCAATTGGCCTTTTTTGCATTTTAATTAAAGGCGATGCACCCTCGCTGGCTCCGTGCACCACCTTCTGCCGCAGAACCATCGTTCTGCCTCCACTCTCTGGGCCGTTTCGCCTTTTCTTTGTTGTTTCGTGGCTAAACGTTTATCAACATTTTGATAATGTTGGCGTTTAGTGCACTGAAAGAGAGCTGAGCTGAGTGGCAGTGGCAGAGGCAGAGGGAGAGCGGCTCACGGACCTAGCCTTATATAACGGTTACTTGGCTCTCGTGTTGGCTGCATTATAATTTGTGGCCATAATTTATAGTTATAATGTTGTTATAATGTAGTTGGGTCTATGATTTAACATTTCCTTTACAGCAAACGAGCACAAGAGGCACAGCAAGTCCAACGAAGATTGAATGCCCTTGGAGTGCAGTGCAAACTGAATGTGGTTGGAGGTGGGGTGGGGAAGCTCCACACAACGCCACCAGTGGCACCTATGCGAAATAAAAGTACCACATGATTTCTGAACAGATCCAATGGGCATCTGTACATCAAGGGAATCAATCTCCAGCCCAGAGAAGCGATTATCTAGGGTACCCAACTCCCACTGACTGCACTGAAGAATGCAACAAAAAGCAAAAAAGCAGAAAAACAAAAACAAAAGACTTGGGCAACGAACTTGGTGGTGGTTCGCTTTGCCGACGATTTTCGTGGCGCACGTGAGCATTTATTTATTTTCTTATTTTGCTTATTTTGCTTATTTTGGTTTGCATTATGTGAATTAAGTGGATTTGCTTTTGTCTTTTTCTTTATCCTCGGTCTGCTGCTTCTTCTTCTTCTGCTGCTTCTTCTTCTTGTGGCTTGTTTTCAGGGGCTTGGAAGCCAAACAAAGAGAGGCAGGCATTCTTGAAATACCTACAAATTCGGCCACATATGAAAGATGATGCCCCCAAAATATCAATTTCAATTTGAAATCAATTTTTTTGGCTTTTGTTTTTGTTTTTCTTTCTGTTGTTGCTGCTGCTGATCCTTTGGCACTTGATGGTGGGGCACGAAGGCATTGAGGCGGTAAAAGAAATGTGATTCAAGTGATTTCGCATGCATGCCATGCCCCTTGTCGCCCCCCCGTTTGGCAGATCGATCAGTGAACAGTTCAGTGGGCAGGGCGAGGCGAGGCGAGGCAATCCAGCTTTTGGGTCAATTTCAAACGCGGCTATAAGCCAGTGACAACGATCCTTTTGGGCCAAAAGCGGCACACACAGCAGAATGAGAACGAGAGGCAGCAGCAGCAGCACAACAGCAACAGCAACAACAGTCGCTCGCACGCGTCTCAAGTGACACGCGAGCGCTGATACCCAGCCACATACCCATACCAAGTCCCATTCCTTCTCTCTATTTGTCTCCTGCTCTCTCCCCCTGCATTGGGTATTTCGTGTTAGCTGGTGGGCTTCGATTAAGCCGTTAAAAGCTGCGCTTTGGTTTTTGTTTTCGTTTTTAGCGTAGCCAAACCAAGCAATAATATTGCCACAGCCATAAGACACCCCCCTCTAATCAGACGAAGAAGGAAACAGAAAAAAAACAACACTAGAAGCACTTGTAAAATTTAAGATTTTCTATGCTATAAAAATCAGTAGATCGTTAAGGGGAACACAACATAACTTTGTAGCGCGTAGCTTTCGACATAAAAGTGAATTAAATCGGTTGGAAAACAAGCACACAAAATGTTGCAACATTAAGTGGAATATTTGTTCCCTAATATTCAGTATTTGATTCCAAATAATCGAATTGCTGGGGTATCAAAAGGTTCGGCACTGAGGCAAAGGCAAAGCGAAGCCTTTTCTTTTCTTTTCTATTTTGTTGCCAAGTCGCTTCGCGTGGGCCCTCCGCAGCTGAGTGAACGAGAGGGAGAGAGCGAATCAGAGCCTAAACCTAACTGTCAATGGGATTGACTGCGACTGTGATTGTGTGAGCGAGAGAGCATGCTTGTGTGTGTGTGTGTGTGGGTTGTGCTGTTGTCCCCGCCAGCAGATTAAAGTTAATTTTTATTTCTCGATTTTTAGTTTTGTTTTTTTTTTTTTTTTGGTTTGTTTTGAGCATTTTTGTTTTCTTATTTTCTTTTTTGGTCGTTTGGCTTGTGTCTCAAATCAAAGCAATTTCGTTTGGAAAAATTGACAGCGGGATGTCAAAACAGAAGGGGGTCGGTGTGGTCCGGTGCGGTGCGGTCCATCTGTGTTGCAGTGGGTTGAGTGGCTGCGAGTCGATTTCTTTGATTTGAGCTGCGCTTTCTGGCATTAATTTAATTTGTTAATTGATTTTGGCACAAGTCAAACGCACACACACAAACCAAACAAAAACTGTGAAAATTGTGCGTGAAATTGCAGCAAAATTGTTGAGTGTAAGAGAACAAAGAGATAATGAAACAAACAAATAAAGGAACACGAAAACTTTCGTTAATGTCTCCCAAAGCTGCAGCTGCGACAATTATATAAAGATGAAGTTTGGCTTGATTAATTGCCGTTTCGTTTTTGGTAGGTGTGTGTGTGTGGGGCCGAAGCTTTCCCTGTAGTAGAATCATTTTATGATCATTTATTTCTGGGATTTCTGCAAAATAAGCACTGAATAGCAGACCAGTTACGGCATTCAAATTGACAAAATTGGCAAAGAACCTACACTGTTTCGTCTGCAGAAAGTTTTAGATATATAATTCATGGAGACACCTTATAGGATCTATGCGTTAATCTCTCTTCGTGTCACAGCATTAGTCAAGTTATACACACAAATATCTTTAGGGTTTTTTGGGAATTTAGCAGCGAATAAGCTGAGAATTAATTTGTCTGTCGAAATTGGTTAATGACGGCAGAGCCAAGGCGGCGTTTGTCTACCTAAAACTGGCACTGGCTGGCTATGTTTATTGTTTTTAGCTAAATTTAGAAGCATTTACCTACTCAGCATGCCTATTAAATTTTAAGCAGAACACAATATACAATCAGTCGGCAAGTGTCTACAGTCACGACCCGCACAGTCTGCTAGCCGCACGTACACCTTTCCTGCCACCTCACAGCCCCAGAGAACTCGCAGAAATCAATTGCAAACGCACGATTACGACTATTTAATAGTAATTTGTCATAATTTGCATAACGTTTAAAAGCACTTAACAAGTAAACAAATAAAAGCAAGAATACTAAATAGAAACTGAAACCGAAACCGAAACTGGCAGCAAAATCAATTAAATTGCTGCATGCAATGCGGAAAAATCAGGGGAAGAGAAGAGGGTACTGGGGCTGGGACTGGGGACTCGGACTTCGCTTCAAGGGTAGTCGGACTCGGACACCGTTGACAGTTTTGACTGGGAAATCATACATATGTATATGTATGTATGTATGCGAAAAGTGTGCACTTTGTTAATCTGCTGGAGAGACCCTGGCAAGTCGACTCGCCAGTGGAACAGTCCACCACAGACACCTGCTTCGGTCCCTGCCACTGCCTCACCTCTATATTTATATCTATTCCTCCCCTCGCCACTTTACTCCACTTCACTTTGCTGCTGCCACTTGACTGGGCTGAGCGAGAGGCTTCCACTATCAACTAGCCAACATTTTCCCACTTCGATTCAGGCCCGGAGCTGCCGCCGCTAACCGCATGCCACACAGTTCACAGTGGTTTCTGTTGCAGTTGCAGTTGTTGCTGTTGCTGTTATCTTACTTATTAGCCAACAACAGCCAGAACTGTTAGCGGCTTAAAACTGCACTCAAAAGTAGGTCTCAGGCACCTGAACACATATGGCAAAAATCTCAGCATTAGGCGCCTTTTGCGTTCTTCCCTAATCAGTTCTCATTGGATGATGGCTAGGCGTTTATTTAATGCTAAAACATCCATTATATTGTATATATTATTATTTTTATTCAAATAGTACATTCCTTTGAATGTTTTTCTTTTTTGTTTAAATATAACGACTCAGAAGATAAAGTTCTTCATTCGAAGATGTTAAGCTCTCATAATTTATAATATTTCTCTCCGAATATTCCATTTCCATAAATAAGTACTTACTATCTATTTCCCTATGTGTGTATATGTATATGTATGTATTTATTTATTTATGTAAGAGATTCCTGAACTCCTATTCTGTGCATAATTTCACAGTGTCGATGATAATACATTTTATTATGATTTTAAAATTAGCTATGAAAATTTGTTTATTTCAGATCGTATCCTGACTTGGAATCGGCATCAAATTCAGATTTCCATGCATCTATTTCCCTCGCATATACTCAACAGGAGAATTTATTGCCTGCCAAATATACCCTTATACCCGCAGTTCCAGCATATTTCCCGAATATTTTCTCGGCAATCAATTTATTTCCTCAATAAGCGCTCTTGCTCCCATCACTCACTCCTCTAATCAGATGCCATTTGATTTAAGAAACTAAGCTGCAGCTTCCTAGGTGGATTTCGTTCATAAAGAATACTTAATTATGGTTAATTATAGTTAGAACTCCATCAAATATTCAGTGGGTAAATAATGTAACCTTTCCATGAACTCTTTAAATCTGCACTATATTTTTTCCAATTCCCAAAGCGCACTGGAAATACTCGTACAAATCTCTCGCTTCCTCGGAACTCTATTTGTCTATTTGTCTCAGAACTCTATATATTATTTGCAACAGATACTCCCCCTCTCTAGCCCATGGCACTCCATTGATCTATATCCCTTATAGACCAGATTCCAACTTACCGCAGTCGTCGCTGTCGCTGTCGTCGATGGTGCTGGCCTGGTCGCCGCTGATGCTGCTGCCCGCTCCTCCCAGCATCATTCCGCTTCCACTTCCATTATTATTATTGCTATTATTGTTGTTGTTGTTGTTGTTGCTGTTCGCACTATTGTTGTTGTTATTGTTGTTGTTGGAGCTGCTATTGTTGTTGTTGTTGTTGTTATTGTTTCCAATTTGTTGCAGCATCAGCGGGGAACGTGATCGCTCATCGTGATGTGGATGAGCCGCATGGTGCAGATGCTGATTGTGATGAGGCTCCAGATGGACGCCGGCCCCCACTGCCACTGCCACTCCATGCCGATGCAGTGCCTCCAGTCGTTCCCGCTCCAGCTGCTGCTGCAGATGATGCGGATGCGAGTGCGGATGTTGCTGTTGCTGCTGCTGCTGTTGCTGCTGTTGCTGCTGCTGCTGCTGGAGCACGGCGTAGTGGGAGGGCGGAAAGTGGGCCAGTAGATGGGGCGCCATCTGATGGTGGTAGCCGAGCGCAGGATTCGCTGGCGGGGAGTGCCGCTCCCTGAAGTGTTCTCGCTCGCGTTCCCTCTCCCGCTCGCGCTCCCGTTCCCGCTCGAAGCGCAGGAGCTGCTGCTGCTGCACAATGTACTGCTGGAGGGCGGCCTGCTGGTGCTGTTGCTGCTGCTGCTGGTGATGATGATGGGCGGCCACCGCTGCTGCCGCCTGCTCCCGCTCGCGCTCTCTGTCCCGTTCCCGCTCGCGCTCCCTGCCGTAGCAATCGGTGTCATGTCCCGCGGAGGCCGCTGCCATTGCAGCTGCTGCCGCCGCCGCCGCTGCAGCCGCGGCAGCCGCACTGCCAGCCAGAATGTCGGTGATCATGAAGCGGGAGCGTGTCGCCTGCGTGGTGGTGGTGCTGGTCGCATTGGGGCTGGTGGTGGCCATGGCCACGGCGCCACCGCCGGGCGGCGAATCGCGCGGCATGCCGCCGCCGACGGCAATGGCCGGACTGGGTGCGGTGCCAACGGGAGCTGCCGTTGCTGCGGACATTTCCGGTGGCATTGTGGTCATGTGTGTGTCTGCTCGCTCTCCCTGTCCCTGTCCCTGTGCCTGCTCCCCCTCGCGCACACACACACTGCTCACTTTATGGGGCACAACAACAAAAAATATATCACGCGCGTTTTCGAGTCAACTTTCAATGATTGTGCTGGCACTTGGTCTGGGCTTTCTTTCGTCTCTCCTCTGCCACTCTGCCTCTCTGCCACTCGCTAACTGTTAATGTTACGAGTTTTTCGCTTTTACTGTTACTGCTACTTGCTGCCGCTACTGCTGCTGCTGCTGGAAGTCGTAACTTGTCTGCTTGTCTGCCGCGAACCAGAGCCGGTGTGGACAACCGCTCGCCTGTGGATTTCGACCGAAACTGAAGCACGGACCCGGCTCAGTCACTCAACCAGGCCCGGCCAGGCCAGGCCCGACCCGGCCCAGTGGCAGTGGCAGCAGCTGTCGGCAGCCGGCAGAAACCAGTTGAGCCAGCTCAGAGCTCAGAGCCACTCAGCGGTGCGCTGCCACCTGTCGTCGTCCCGCTCGCACTTGAGGGCCAGGCCAAGTGGGCTGCTTGGCGTGGTGAGTTCCATGCGCTGCTTGTTCTGTGCGCGCGCTCTCTCCGCTCTCTCGCTCTCCCTCTGCACTGCTTGTGTGTGCGCGCGCTCTGCTCTCCTTCCCTGTGTCTATTGCCCGCATTTATTGGTCGTAATTGGCGGCAATTGACATTCATTAGGCTTCAATCAGCAGGCAGCAGGCAGCAGCCTAGTTGTGTCTCTGTCTGTGTCTCTCTATCGTGGTGAGTTTCCGCCTGGCAATGGCCGCGCACCGCGGACCACGGACCAGATACGGTTACTTTTATGGCTCCATAGCGAAATTTTATATTATTAAATAAAAATATATTTAATTCTATGTTCAGGATTTTTAATAATTGAATTTTGGGTAATAATATTTTGTGTTTCCTCCAAATAATTTATTTTATTTTTAATATTTGGGTTTTTTATAAAATTCTCACAAAAGTTTAAATTATTCCAAGTGCAGTATTTAATTAATTTAATTTAATTTAATTGCATAATTAATAATTATTTTTCCCCCCATTTCCTGCAAACTCCTTAGCCAGCGCCAAGCTGATCCTCTGGCCATATCCATAAACTTTTTATAGCAGCTGCGAACTCAACTCAACACTTTTATGGCAAGCCACGCGCGCGCTCTTGCTGTGGTTGTTGTTGTCTCTGATGGACAGACAGCAAGATGGATGGATGGATGGGATGGATGGGATATGGGATGCTGTCAACCCTATTTCTGCGGGCTATATCTGGCAGTGCCAGGCCAGGCCACGCCCCCTGAAACTGGTTCACTGTCATGCACACACACACACACCAGCACACACATGCACACAATCAGAAAGAGACACGCGGGATGGAGCATAAATATATGTATATCTGACTCGCTCTTGCCCAAGACATTGTCTCACCAAAATAATCGCCTCTTATTCTCTCCCTCTCCCTCTCTCTCTCGCTCTCTGCCGCTCTCTCTAATTGTGGTTGTTGCTGTTTGTCTTTTGTTATTTTTGCGCTTGTTAACACTTTTTGTTTGGCATTTAAACAGTAAATTGGCAGCAGTTAAATGATGCCCGCTGTTCCCTCCCGCTCTCCTTCCTAGCCAAGCACTCACACTCCAAGTGTGTGTGTGTGTGTGTGTGGGTATTGCTCTCCCAACTTCTTCTCCTCCTTCGTCCTCTCGTATCGTTGTCAATTTGCTGCCTAATCCTAATGTGCAAGTGAATGACTCTCAGAGGCCTGGCAACTAGTTTACGGCCTGCTGCCCCCCAGCCAAGTGGGATTGGTGAGAGGATGGTGCGGGGGGGCTGGGCCACTCTCGTGGAGTCCAGCCCCTGGCGCCTGGAGGCGGATGCTTTGCCCGTTGTTGCATGTTGCTGCTCTTAAAAATGGCTTCATTACAAAGACAATGACGGCAATTGTCTGAAATTATTTGTTGGAACTGCATCCCCCGAGTGGGGACAAGTTCCTGTTGCAATGGCCATCGAAAGTAGTTCCAGGAACGATCCGCTAACAATCTATCTGTATGTGTAAATAAATATGTATGCGTGTTACTTTCCAACTTTTACGAGCTTGTTAACAATGTGAGAATCGATCAGGTTTACGTTGAAAAGGGGTGCAGCGAGGCTGAAAGGAAGAAATGATCCCGACAGCTTCAAGGTAAAAATTTCCCATCCCTTATCAGCTCATGTGGCGTTGGATGCTCTCTCAGTATTTCAAAATTAAGACGGTATTGAACGAATTTCCATGCTAATATATATTTATAATTACATATTTAATTATTTATTTGTTAGAATATTTTAAGCTTACATTTACTGGGTAACAGAGCATCATGTTTATGGTACTCGTCTGACAGAAGGAACACAAGTACATACATAAAATCATGGAAATATCATGTAAACGGTATTTCGTTTGAGTATTTTTCAAAATTTTTCAAAAGTTTCCTTAGTTTTTCTTTTTTGAGTTTCACAATTTTCTTTGAAAGTGTATACAGTAATATATCAGAATATGTATAGCCAAACAAAAAGACTAAACCACTTTTATGCACCGAAAATATATTCCTAAAAGTTGTAAGCCTTAAATAATTTTAAGTTTTAGTTTAAAATTTCTTTATCAAAATTATTCCTTGAACAAATAGGATTAACTATAAACTCAACTATTGTTGAGCACTTATTCAAGCCATGACTATTATTTTAACATTTTAAACTAATTTTTTTAGATATAATTTTTTCAAAAATAATTTCTAAATTATTTTACAAGTTTTCCACTTCCTCTCTTTACCTGCTAGGGGTCTGAAACGCCTCTCAACATTAATTAGATTCCCATAAAAAAGGTGACAACAATTTGTCTTGCAGCCTTTCAGTCGCCTGCTAATGAGGGGCAGCTTGACTTTCGCCCCCCACCTTGCATACGAAATTTTCCAGCTGTGGCCGCCATTTTGTTGAAACGATAGCTCAACTAACTAACGGCACTTGCTGCTCACTCAATGCACCCCCCACCACGGGTCATCCATCCCCATGGCAAAGCGAAAGATATTACACAGCCCAGAAAAATAAGTTAATTAAAGATGAGATGGAAGCGAGCAAAAAAAGGGGAAAAATACACGACGATAGAAACGAAACTAAAATGCTCTTACAGGGCAGGAAAGTCTTATTTTTTATATATTTTTATATATTTTATATTTGGTTGAATTAGGGATTAGGGTTCAATTACCCATTACCCATTATAAATAATTCAAAAATATATTTAAAATATCCGTGGGATTATTTCATAGAATTTGTTTATTGTACGCAGGCATAAATAATCTGTTAATTTCTGACTCCATTTTATTTTTATATTTTATTGAAATAATACTTAATGTGAAGAATCAGAGTAGATATAATAATTAACAATATTAACCATCAAAAATGAAAGAATTCAATGCTCGCATATGCCCAACCGATCTCTTGGGCATCAAACAAATAGAGTAACGCAGCGAACACATCATAAAAACATTTTGGATGGCAATTACTCAAGTGAAAGGCAGCGCTTCGGATGGAACCGACAAGCCATAGATCAAGTGAACGCAACGAGCGATCCACTAAACCCATTCGCGTGGAGTGTATTTCACCTTTCTCGCCATCAGCCACACGAAATTATTTAAAAAGACATTAAAAATGACAAATACACAGTTGGCTGGAGCGGGAAGGTATTTTTCCCAAGCAAATGAATGGCTATGGGACCAGCGACTTGGGACCTGCGACCTGGGACTCTCATTAAAAGTGGCTACAAACTGACCGACTGACCATTAATGTGGCACTCTCTGCCCCACTCCACAGCCCATTTGTGAGGTCTCAGCACCCTCGATGGGAGCTGCGTGTAAATTTCAGAGTGACGCCCTGGAAAGTAATTTTAATTAGCCATTGCCACTCGCCAAAACAGACAATCGTGATACCAGCCACCAGCGAGCAGCCACCAACCAACCAACCAACCAACCAACCACCCACTGGCCTCGATGGGAATGAGTGGGTGGGTGGTTGGGTGGTTGGCCTGTGAGGGTGGCAGGAGAGCCAACAACCCCCTGGGGATGAGCTTAAGTGCCTGAGGATGGGCTGCCTCTCCTCCAGCCGACCTTTCGCCCTGTGCGTATCCCTGTTTGGCTTTTTGAAGGTGTCGTAATTGCACTCAGCTCACTTGATTCTCGATAAAAGCGGAACACAGGGAATTCTCTGATTCAGATTCCGAATGCAAACAAATTAAAAAGCACTTAACGATGGAACGAGGGGAGTCACCAGTCACAGCCAAACAGAAGGAGCAGGAGACGGAGTAACAGGCAAAGGCGGAATCGGAATCGGAATCAGAATCAGAATCAGAGGAAAAGGAAGAGGAGGCACAGCCACAGATCCGCTGCCCTGGACTCCTTCTAGGCGCCATTCTCTCCACCGCTGTCTGTGTGAGATCATTTAGCAGTTGGCAGGGCGATGGCGAGGTGGGGACCAGAGACCCTCCCTGTTGGATCAGTCGTAAATTCTTAAATCTGACCCTGGCGTGTGGCGTCAGTCAAAGCGGATTCAAATTGCCCAAAAGAGTTTAACATCCTGTTGGCGGCTCTCGGCACTCGGCACTCCGCACTCGGCTCTCCCTACCTGAATTTCCTCGCTCTTAATTGAGGTTTAACACAACATTTACCGCTTTTCGCTAATCGCCTTGAAGCTGCCGACGCTGCCACACTGGTTCGAAGTCAATTCACATCCAATTCGAATAGCAATCGAACCTTCATGGTTTTTCCAGCCTCCTGCAGCTCCAATAAATGTAGACTTGTGGGTCAGTGTGCCCCGCGATCGGGGAGTGGCCCTCAGGTATGGCATGGGGCCTCTCTAGTAGGTAACCCAGACATGGACCGCGCTCCGGACGGCTCCTTTTCATTCATAAAAATTGTTGACTGCTCTCGGGGCTTTGTTTTTATTTTGATTATGCGGCTTAATAACAACACGTCATGTCATTTCATTTCATTTTGGGCTTTGGGTGCTCGGCTACCCCCGCCAGGGCCCCCTCCGTCACCCAGTTATATCCCTGATGATTCCTCTGATCTCATTGAGAAATGCTCGACGTTTGTTCATCACGCAATGTCGCGTCCGCGTTTAAGACACACAAAAAATAAACGCACCAAAAAAAGCAAAAAAAAAAGAAAAAAACTCGCGCGGCTCTTTTCATCAGTCAACCCTCCGAATTTGTTTGCGGCATTTATATTTAATAATATTGACGTTTGACCATAATATCGACCCTCGTTAGCTGCCCCAGAAATATGAAAAAATATTTCTCTGAATGAAACTGCTTGGCAGACAAATTACAAAAATATTCGAGCGCTTCAATTGGGGCCAGGATTGCTGGGGGATTTTTGATAGCTTTGAAATGCTGCAGAAAAAATTAGAAAGAAGTCTTGCTGGAATCGTCACCTCTTGAATTAACACAATTTAATCAGTAGGAACTAAAGAATTTAAGATATAAAGGCTCTTTAGTTTTAGGCATTTTTTAACGTTGAAATCAGCGAAGAGCATTCGAGCGATTAATGTGCAGCATTTCACTCGAACTAATTCCATTCAAACATAGTCGCAGAAAAGTGAATAAGAAAGTACATTTATGGATATTCTAAGCATCAAAATTCAAGTCAAATATTAAGCCATCGAATCGGACTTTTGATATCCTTGTAATATACAAGAAAGCTGTTGGTTCTCACAGAAAACTCGAGGCACATATTCACAATTATTTCCAGATGTTATTAATTAATTTAGATTATTTTATTTAAGGCACTAGTCAAAAAATTATTCTAATCTTTTAAATATGTGGGTACGAATATTCATTTTCATTTCAATGCTAATCTTTTTGCTCATTCGTGATTGGTTTCTTTTAATAAATATTTTTAATTTTAGTGGGAATATTTTGGTTGTTTTTATTTTATATAATTTATTTCATTTTTCTTTTTTTGTTCACAATGAAACATTAAAGAAATATCTGAAGAGCTTAACATCTAATAAAAAGAATACAAAAATAATAACAAATATATAATAAATAAATACAAATAAATAAAATAAGACAAGTAAAAAATAAAACAAATCAACCAAGAAGGATGCCTACAAAGGTAACCCTAGCCGAACTGGAGGATTCTCCTCCTGAGAGCCCCTATGCTAATCCCCTTCCGACTCTTCCGACTTTTTCAACTGATTTCCGATCGGCATGCGCCCTGCCCTTGCCATCACCCTGCGGCGATCTTCGCCTGTCCGTGGCTTTTGGACTGGCTTCGGTGTGCGTGCGCTCCAGTTTCAGTTTCGAAACCGCTGGCTGGGAAGGGGGGGGGAGGGCCCAACCCGAGCGAGATGGTTAAACCTGTGCTCCGAATGATATATGCTCACATCGAGGCGATTAGGCGTTATCGCCTGTTATATATCATTGATGACCAAACAAAGGCCGCCCAGGCCCGTGACAAAATCGTACAAAAAGAGCCCACAAATAAAAATCAAAATCAAAATCAGAAGAGGGAGAGAGAGAGAGAGCAAAGGCAAAGGCGAGGAGTGGGGAGGGAGAGGAGAGGAGCAAAAACAACAGAAAAGTTTTCCCCGCATTTCTTATCAGTAGATGGTGGGGGGGTGTGTGTAAGTTTTATGTTAATTTCTATAGACCAAATCAAATCAAACCAAACCCAAGCGAACCGAACCGAACAATATGCATAAAAAAAAAACCTAGACGAAAATCGAGACACAAATCGAAAGGCAAACGACCAGCGAAGAGGGACAGCGAGGGAGACACTGAAAATCAAATTAAATCAGTTTAAATATGGCATAAAATAAAAGTACAAAATCATGTTTGTTTAAAAGGCCAACAGAGATAGACCAGGAGAGGGGGGAGGGAGAGAGGGAGGCAGAGAGAATTAGTGGCATAGAGTTAGTATCTAAAATCGAATTTATCGCCGCACAATTTGTGAAATTAATTTACTCGACTCGCCCCAATGCGACTCGCGACTCACGACTCGAATCTGAATCGAAATCAAGTTCGAGTTTTTCACTTCTGCACTTTAGTGCTTGTCAAACTGTGCTAATTATGAGGCACCCCCCCTGCACCTACTCCTACTGCAACTCCTACTCCTCCGACAAGACCACTGATATTTTTGATTGTCAGTTTTTGCAGATAAGTTAAAAGTCCTCGCTGGCTGGCTGGCTGGCTGGCTGGCAGAGAGCTTGCCGCGCATAAATCGCTGGCTCTATCAAAATCTTATCGCCAAAACACATCAAAAGTCAAAAGTTTTCCTCTCAACAACCACACAACCCACAACAACAAGAGCAGACCAGCAACCAGCAGACCAACAACCACAAACAATCGAGAATCGCCATTTGGCGTTGACAATATTTTTCATGCTAAGAGACTTTTAAGCTGTCAACGCGCGGCGCTCATAAAAATCGACCACCAACTGGGACGGAACAGACGGCCCGGACGGGCAGACCGCTGCACAGCGCTGGACTGGCGGACTGGTGCACCAATGGACCAGGTCGCTCGGACAAACAGAGAGACGAAACGGGACTGGGACTTGGCCGGATCGGGTCGGTACCCAACTGACTGACAGACAGACACTTTGGAGGCCTCTTGGCCTGGAGGTTTGCATTTTTAGGTTGCCCAACAGCGTCAAACTGTCTGGCAATTGTTTTATGCATTTAATGGGCTCCACGATGTGGCAGGGGCAGGGGTCTACCATTGCCGATTGGACAGAGCTGTGGGGTGGGATCAGTCCGAAAGGAATGTGAATGCGGCAAATGGGGACGCCTCGCCCTAGAGGAGACCAGATCGAAAAGAATTTGTATAGGAATATTGCACTAGCTGCATGGCAGATTTAAGGTAGGACTCGAAATTTGTATAGAAACTTCTTTTCTCGATGTACCATTGACTTTAGACTAATGACAACTTTTTTCACAGCTCAAAAAATATGAATATTCTGTCAGGAAATTTACTTTGGCGAGCCGACAAATAAATCTATCATTTCTATACCTACAGTATCCTTAAGTAATATTTGATCACTAGATTGAATTAAAATATGGTGAAAACATAAAGAGTCGCACATAAAAGGCAGCCAACTGCCGAAGCTTACCGTGGATTAATGCCCCGAGAAACTGGCAATTTCCACCAGGCGGCATACAAAATAAATTCAGACTCCTTAATCGTTGTACCCCAAGATTATCAAATGGGAATGGGGCTATTCAAGGTGCTAAGCATTTAGTTAATTAAAGGACTCCAACTTAAGCACCAACAACAATTCCTCGCAAGGGAGCTGGATTGCTCTGCCCATGAAATTGCACGGCCTGGAACTCAGAGTGGAGGATTGTTTTTGAATGAAGAAAAATTTTACCAAGATGGTCCGGACGGATAAATTTTGTATTTTCACTATTTTCGTAAAGCCACAGCCCAGAAGGCATGTATGTATTATTAATATTATTATTAATTAATTACACTACTCGACAAAATCGAACTTTTTTTTCCTCAAAGATCCAAACCGACTTTTTCTGATAGATATGGGGCTTTATAATTTTTTAAAGAATTATGGTTTTTTTCTATGGCAGAATTTTTTTTTGAAAAATTTTTGAAGTCTGTTATTTTTTTTTAACTTTTTTTAGAGTTAGCGCTTGTCTTTTTCACATAACTCTAGTATCTTACGTCTGGTTGTAAAGAACTTTTCAATTTTGAAATATAATTAATACAGCTAGAAGTTAAGCCTAAACACTTTGTGATTTCAGCTTACCGTCTGGGAAATATAAAGCATTGAAATGCAAAAATGATGATTTTTGTGCGGTATTATTTACGAAATTTTGACTTTAAAAACTCAGGAAAAGTCGAAATAAAATTATATCCTATGTTTTCCATTTTTTGTGTAGAGGTGCATTAATTTGGCGTCGTTTAAGGTGTCGCTCATTAAAATCTATGGAGAGACTTTGGAGCTAAAATTCGTTAACCAAACCTGAAAAATGGAAAAAATGAACAAAAAATACCTTTTTGAAGGTTGCGGGCCCAACTGCCAATTGGGAACAAAGCAAACGAAAAAGGGTTGTACATTTGGTACCTGATCGCGATCGCAATTCCCGATGGGCAGTTGGGCCCGCTACATTCAAATTCAAATTTACATTTCGTAAATAATACCGCACAAAAATCATCATTTTTGCATTTCAATGCTTTATATTTCCCAGACGGTAAGCTGAAATCACAAAGTGTTTGGGCTTATCTTCTAGCTGTTTTAATTATCTTTTCAAAATAGTAAAGTTCCTTACAACCAGACGTAAGATACTAGAGTTATGTGAAAAATACAAGCGCTACCTCTGAAAAAAGCTTTAAAAAAAAATACCAGTTTTCAAAAATTCCTCAAAAAAAAGTTCTGCCATAGAAAAAAAAAAATATCATCAAACCATTTCTAAGCCCCATATCTTTAATAAAAAGTTGGTTTTGTTCCTTGAGGAAAAATCGTGTTGACTAGTGTTATTATTAATATTATTATTATTAATCGCTGATCCTACAGTGCCTTTTTTTGATTCACCCGTTCAGGTATGTTCCGAGTGCTTCGAAGATATTTTTGTGGCTTAGCTCTTTCTATTTTATTTGTTTTATTTACTTCGTTGTATTGCTTAATGGAAGAAATCTCTGTGAACCGCCTACAGACACCACAGACACTGACACCTAGCCCAATCTACTCCAAAATATATAGATTCCATAAATCAATCGAGTATCAGATTTCAGTGTTAAATATCTATGGAAGAAGCAGCTCTATCCAGCAAATTCCTCACTGCAAACGGGAGTGATCTTAAAAAAAAAAATATTATGCTTTGTGTGCTCCTGCGGGGTTCGTTCTCAGCTTTTAAGGCATGTCCCCGAGGAAGGCGACAATGTTTTCATCTTTATTTGAGCTTCCAATTGACACGCCCACCCATCGCCCATTGCCCACCACCCCAAAAGCGAAATGATAAAATCAGGCAAAGGAGAGAGAAAACAAATGAAACGAAACGAAATGAAATGAAACAAGAGAGAGAGAGGGAAAAGCTTGCTGCGGCAGGGACGAAGCGTTAGATACACTCTGGCAGGTACAGTGGTTACAATATGTACACACATATGCACATATTTACATACATATGTACATGTATTTACATACCTACGAGTATTAAATTTATTGTGTTATGTTTGGTTGGATTTTCTTTTAAAAATATGCACAGAACTTCATTAAAATGCCGATTATGTTTCCGATTCTGATTCGGACTATGCATAGCTATGTAAATACCAGTAGTACATATGTAAAGACTTTTTTTGCTGCGTTGCAAATGTCTGCTGTAAGTCGTGGAGCTCTCTGCAAGTGTATAATGAAATGAAATGAACAAACAAATTGGCGTCGTTGGCGCCCTGTTCATGTAACAACTTGACATCAGCACGTGCCTCACCCGCACCCGCAACCACACCCGCAGCCACACCCACACCCCCCGTATTCCATCCCTTTCCACTGGAGTGTGTGTGTGTGTGTGTAAAAGACTGTTGACAATTGGCAATGGCTGCTTGTAATTCCCAATCTATGAATATCAAATAGGCTTGGTGCCCATCCAGGACCAGGACCAGGACCCCCATTCAGCGCGCTGCTGCTGGCGATGGAAGTGGGCTGGGGGGGCCTAGGGGATGGGTTAGAGTTATTTGGCAATCAAATCATAATCTGAATTTTAGAACAACAGCAACAACAAGAACAAACGGATGCTGGCTGAGGCAGCGGCACGCCCAGTCCCAGAGTGGGTGAGAGAGAGAGCAAATGCAATTTTACAATGTTACATGAAACGAGAAAACGCTCGCCGTTTGTTCAGCCAGCAGTGCGAGCGAGACGCAGCATATGGGAGATGGGAGTGGGATGGGGTTGGGGTTGGGGATGTGTGTGTGCGAAGGAGACAGAGACAGATGCAGCATAGGACTTGTGCTTTGACGCCTTTTTGATTTGATTGTCCGTGACATGACAGTGGAGCGAGAGAGGAGAGAGGGGAGAGTGTAGCGAGTGTAGCGAGTGTAGAGACGGCTCCCCCCAACTTCTCTTCCGCGCTCTTCCTGCTCATCAGATTCCGTTGCATGTGCGCCATTTGTAATTCAAGTCAAAAGGCAGTCCTCGACGGATTATAATTTTCTTTTCCGTTTCAATGCATTTCATTTCATTTCCGTCCCAACGCACGAGCGACCCTTGATCCCCTCCCCACACCACCCCACCCACCCAATCTCTGCATCATACATACATGAGTGCCTATTCATGTACAGTTGCGCACAAAAGTATAGTGGTCGAGTTCAGTAGTAGGAACTCGCAGAGAAATCAGAGAGAACTAAGGAATTTTGGAACCATTTTAAAGACATGAATAAGGGGGCAGACCACTGACCACTGATAGCACGTGGCAGGGTATACTCGCACCCTGTAAGTCATTAAGTTCTCGACGAATGTTGTCCAGGAGACCCACCCAGCACCCCTGGCCAATTTCTCAGTCAATTGTCTTCGGTCCCAGTGTTCATTTGAACCACATAAATGGACTCCGTATGCCATTTTTTGTAGTGCCATAGAACAAAAATCTGTCCGTTAATTTATTCATTCAAACCCCCTGATATGCCCGACAGCTGATGAGATGTTTGGTGCTGCCGTGGCTATACCTCAGAGAAAGAAGTATACATATATGCATTGATATTACTTTAAAAAGAATATTTTAAAGAAGGAGAATGTTTTTGACTTTTTTTTATTTATCTAGCATAAGTATATATAAACAAAAAATTCCATTCATTTGAAATAAGTATATGCAAATTCTAAATGAAAATTAAAAATACTAATGAAATACTTCTTATAATTTTTTGGTTTTTTTTTTTTTTTTTAATAGTTTAAAATTAAAAAAAAATACGTCTTTTAATTTTTTTTTTTTTTTGCTTTTTAATAGTTTAAAATTAAAAATAACAGCAAACATTTGTGTCTCCAAACGTATAAAAACAAGTTTAATTACTTTCTGCTGATTAAATAACTTTCTGGATCACACTTTTTAGCTTACCCGCATCTCAGCTTGCACATATACTCATTGCCTTTGAAAACTACGAGTTGTTACAGATTTTATTTAACACGGTACAAAGAATGAAGCACAAAGAGGAACATGGGAGTGGGAGCTCTTTATAATAGATAAGAGTACAAACTTGCATACCTACAAAAAATATTCCGTTACCTTTATAGAAAATATAAGCAAATTAAAAAGTGCACTTATGCCTCTTTCTCTGAGGTACAGGATGTCTTCTTTTGATGCCTCTTCACTGGGTAAATACGTATGTAACCAAAGGTTTGCAGCTGAAAGATGAGCCGCATCTTTCCCAAGGCATACCAATACTCTTATATCACCGAAAAAGCGGAGACTGACTACATTAAGGGTACAATGTTGAAGCCATTAACGGGCTTAATATTTTGAGGCATTGGACAATTTCAAAACCACTCGATAATGGCCTCACTACACTAGGGGATAAAAGAAATAAAAGAAATATAGCTAGATCTTCTTCTCGGTTACTTACCAAGGAATGCCAGTGCCAGGATCCAGAGCCAATGTTGGCACACACCCACACCGGACGACATCCCTCGTGCACCTGAGCCTCAACAATCTGATTCTCATAATACTCTTTCTATTTATTAAGACAGAGCACGCGTACAATAAAAATCTTAAAGTATGTTAAAGGCACTTACGAGTGCGAAAGTAGCTCGCTTCGATTTATATGGTACGTCCAGACCGTTTAAACTGGTTTTTTATGCCCGTTACTCAAAGAGTTTTGGGATATATAAGTTTTGAGGTGGATGTGAATGCTTTTAACCCCCCGAAGGGAGAGTTCACGAACCCACAAAGCAGATGCATATATTCTTGATGTATGTGTGTACGAGTATGTAATTATTTCTATCACTTAAAATCACTTCTGATATGCCTCTGAATTAAGTTTTTTCTTAACCCACAATTGTGGATTATTGTGGCCCCACAATTTGTTGATAATGATTCATAAGTATCCATCAGACTGACGAATTTGGATCAGAGCGCGGGAGGACTTATTTCTTACTCAAATTAAACGTCGGCGTGAGAATTCAACACTGTCCAAGTTTCAGGAGTTCCACCACCGAAGCTCTTGGACCACATAAATCAGATCCAATTGGCTTACGAGTTCTATTTGGTTGGCACAAATTCCCCAAATATTCCTAGTCACATTTTGCCCCATTTCATTCTTTCCGTTGATTCGGGATCGAGCATCACTGCAGCAGGCACTGCTAATATGTTGGCCCACACTGTACGAATGCAGGTGTGTGTCTGTGTGTTTTTTTTGTTTCTTCTGCATTAACATTTTCATGCAGCGGATTCTGGCAGGTGGCAGGCAGCAATTTGCAAATGGCACGCATAAATAATGCCGCTCGTAATCGGATTGCCTTATTTGATGAATATATCAGCGCAAAGCATAATATGGGGGGACATGTTGGGGACATTTGTCTAAAATGGCAAACAATTCGGAATTAAATTTAAATAAGAAAAATATGGAATTTCCATATGTTTGGCGGCAACTTTTCAAATTCAAATCGGTTTCGCTGTGAATGGACATAGTGCTGCCCTATCAGCCAACAAAGAAAACTTAAAGAGCTGCCACCCTGGAAAAAATAGCAGCTAAAGTGCTGCCACCTATTCAGAGTAAATTCAAATTTATTTTAATTTGAAAATAAAATTAATTTTTAGTTTAATTTAAATAAAATGTGATGAGCACCTCCCCAGCGAACACACCAACCAAAATAAAATCAGAACCACTTCTTTTTTTCTTTCCTCTTGTATTTCTTAGGCTTAATAAAACACTTACATGTCTAATTTTGTTACAGTGTACGGGTACAAGTTCTCAACTGCGGGAAGAGCAGCAAAAAACCAATTCGAAAATGAAAATAATTCCACAAAAAAAAGGAAAGAATAATTATAAACAATTGCGCGGCATTGCACGCACACACACATTCTCCGCTTGGAACTTAGAACAATTTAATTTCATTTTCATAAACTGCTCTTAATTATATCCGGGGCACTCCCGAACGAGCCATACGGATAGAGCCGAACCACGCGTCGTCTGGCACCAAAATACAATACAAAAAAAAATTATTATAATAAAAAGGAGAAATGTAAACTACATCTGAACTCAACAACTTTGTTTATACATAAAAGTTTGAGGAGGAGTAGGAGTGGGAGTGGGAGGTGGAGGAAGGTTCTTATGTGGTGTGGAGTGTGCAGGTTCGCCCCGAGCGGTGGCAGGGGAAACTGACCCTGCTACACGGTTTACATATAGCTAATGGCTGCGGCTACATAATCGCATATGTATTTAATGTGAGTGGGTGGGTGAGTGGTGGAGTGGGAGGGGGGAGGCTTACAAAAGTTATCTTGTGTGTACAAATCTACTGAGAACAATATTATGCTAGTCGAAAAGTATAGGCTTGGATACATGGTGGTGGGGTGGGGGGTGTTGGAAGGGGACAGGATGCAGACCTAAATCTTATAATAAAAGTCGCTCAATTTAAAACATCTGAAATGCCGTCCGCATGTGTGGGAACGGGTGGGGGGGGATGCACCAGCTTCTCAGTTTCGTGTATCCAGGAAATGGTTCGTCGTGTGTCAAAAGTTTGGCAGGAGGCAGGAGTCTCTCTCCAATGTGCATCAACCTCCCTCTGAGCCCGGGAAGTACGCTGCTCGATCTAAATTATTTGTTTGTCGTTTCTGTTTTCTTCTTGTTTTGTTTTTGTTGAAATTTGTTATGAAAATAATGCTGCTGCTGCTGCTGCTCCGTGTGCTCAGTGTGTGTGCGCCGTTATCACGATGTTGATTTGCGGATAGACCTCCGGCTTGGCCTCCGACGTGATCAGCTGCACCATGCGCTGCTGCAGCTCGTCCTGGCTGGCCTGTGTGCCTGGCGGTATCATCCAAATGGCATCTATGGACAAAGCGAAATAATCAATTAGGCATTGCGTTTGGCATGGCGGGGGGTAGCATGGGAAAGCAACAAGTCTCAACTGCCCGGGGTAATCGGGTTGCTTGGGCTTTGCTGCCACAGCGTCGTTGCTCACCGCCGAAATACCAGCCATTTGGTGTGCAGAGGCGCCACATGATGGGCGGCTGCGTGGGCATCAGATCAGCCAGTATATCACAAGTTTCGCCCGGTCGCAGGGATGGTATGTTGATGCGCTGCGTCTGAATGGGCGAGGTCAGATAGCAGTTGTTGGGCCACCGCTCGGTGCCATCGTTCTGCAGCTGGAACGCCTGCTGCTGGGCATTAACGTGCTGCCCCTGGACGATCTTCATCGACGGCAGCGACTGCAGGCTGCAAAAGTCCAAATAGCAGCCGACGGCTGTCTGCAGGCTCCTGTTGGCAATCAGAAAAAAAAAGATGTCAGAAAGATGCCTGAACGCACAGCTGGCAGCGGATCCCTTACCAATTGCTCATCTCCAGGTAGAAGCGCGCCGACTCCCGGTTCATCTGGTTGTTCATGAGGCTCTGGAACTGACTAATCAGATCCTCATGGTCTGTGGTGCCCATGCAGCTGAACTGCTGCAGCAGCAGCGAGTCGATGTCGAAGTCGTTCGTGGGCAGGCCCTTCGGCTGGTGCGGCACCGCTGGTGACGATGCCGGGAGTGAGGCTGGTGCTGACGAGGAGACGACAACGCTGCCCGCTGTCCCGGGCGGCGCCGGCAGCGGTATGGCGATGCTGTTCGTCTCCATCATGGGATTTGTGGTGGTAGTTGTGTTGGTGGTCAGGCCAAAGAGCGGCTCGCACTGCATCTGCTGTTGTTGTTGCTGCAGATTCAGCTGCAACTGCAGATGTTGCTGGTGCTGGGTCTGGTCCTGGTTTTCTGTGGCATTCTGGGACTCGTAGTTCTCCTCCACATCCATTGCGACAGCGGCGACTGCAGCGGCGTCGGCGGCGTTCACTCGGCTGATTTCTGCTTCTTCTTATTCTTCTTCTACTGCTGCGCCTGTGTGGGTGCGGGGTCTTGTTATTGCGGCGAGCTCTGCTCTGCTCCGATTCTCGTGGGCTGGCGGGGCAGGTCTTTTGTTGCGGCGTACACTGCAGGAAATGTTGAAATGAAAATGCGTTTCAGCGCTGGCTTTGTTGTTGTTCAGCAATGACATATGTATACACACATGCCAACACTGGAACACACACACACACACGCAAACGCAGGCACGCACACTCGCGCTTGCAGGAACGGCTCGGGTACAGGTACACCCACACGGGGGCACACAGGCGAGTTCTGGTGGTAACGACCTACCTCTGGATGAGCAAGTGTCCTCCGGCGGATAGGTAGCAGACGGACGTGACCTTAACGAAAAGGCTAATATGCAGGTGCAGGCGATCTCCAGGGTTTAAAACAGTCACGAACCATAGTAGATGGACCCGCTTATCGCACAAAACTACCGATATACCAAATGTAAAATACTCAAAAGATGTTCTTGCAATGTAGCAAATGTGTAGTTACCGTGAAGTTACCATGTACAAGAACACAAATTTTGTTGCGCTTATTTTGACCTTCTTACCCTATTTTAACAAACAATCTAATAAATGGGACTCCTTAAAATAAACTGGACTGTAGAACATTGATTGGTGAATCGGATAAAATTAAATGTTTCTTTGGTGACAGTCCAACTAGCTTGTAATATTAAATCGAATATCGAAATTGAGAATTGTGATTCCCGACGGTATATTCACGGTATATTTTGAAAATGAGAAAGTATATTTCAGTATATTCTGAGGGTCGGTATATTTTATAGATAATTCCCACACAGTTATTTTTCAGTGTGACCCAGCAGCCCCAGTTAATTCCCCACCGATAGCTTGTAGTTTCGATAGTATCGATAGTCACAACGATACGATTACATGGGGAGCGTAAAACGACATGTTTTTATTTTCTATTTTGTAGCCGGCAAATCCAGATAGCACTGAAAAAGTCTTCACAAATATATGATTCCGGGCAGTTGTTTGTAGATCTATTCTGCAATCGATTTTTTTATAAAATTTTTTTGTTAATTGAGAAAACGGTTTCTGAAGTGCAAATATACGGAACAACAACAATTACGAAAATTGTTTGTGCGCGTGTGTGTGTTAGAGTGAGAGAGAGGGGATTTAGCGAAAATAACTGAAACAGTAATTGGAAGAAGGCATTGGAAGGTGCATCGAAGTGTGTACAGGAGATTATTAATTATTAAGATTATCAATAATAAAAACTAAGAAAAAACGTCGCCGACGCCACCCAAAAGAAAGTGTCGCCGCTACCACTCCAATATACACAAACACAGACGCTTACACAGTACACGTTCGTAGCCGTCGAGAGGAAGAAGGAGCGCGGCAAAACAAGATTGTAAAGAGTGCGAGAGAGAAAACGAATGAAACGCCGACAGGCGACAAAGTGGAATTAACAATAAACGCATAATTTATTTAAAATAATAACCAATCAAACAATCAGTAGAAATAATTAAGAAAGCGCGTCTATCGGCCAGCATCAACAAAGCAACAACAAAATGGCAACATTAAACAAATTCACGAAAACCCTCTCCATTGATGAAAAGACAGAGATCAAAGAGAAATTTACAGAGGTAAGTGTAACGGTAAATCAATAAGAACTGTTCGACCGCTCTCTGCGTTTGTTGAGTTTTTGGGGGTGGCCCCTCTATCGGTGTGGGAGGTGGGGCAAGTTATTAACATTAAATGCCAATTGCATGACTCACACAAGCACACACAGACACACACAAATGCGAAGGCTACAGCAGCGACAAACAAGAAGATGTGGAAGAAGTGGTAAAGGCAAAAGAAGCTGCCGTTAACCCGGTGCATGTGGGCGTCGTCGTCGTCGCCGCCGGCGAACGCCAGCGCCATGGATACCCCGCCGCCGCAGCGGCTGCGGCTGCGACTTCAGAGCTGGCCTTGCAAAGCAACCCCCCATGAAGAGAAGAAGAGATGAGACGCATCAGACACACACACACACTCACACACAGACTCACGCATACATAGATGGGAGGTAACGGTGCATGTGGTGGTGCTGTGTGTGTAAGTGGGGGGTTGAGAGGAAGCAGCAGAGCAAACATCTCTCTTTCTCTCTTCTGATCTGAAACAAAATGTAGTCTCTGATATATCTGGATTTACTGATAAAATATGCAAATTTAGGTAAAAGTTGCACTTAACTTACTGTAAAATCGTCTTTGGGGAGTCGGCAGTTGCTGCAACTGCCAACGAACGCATGCGCATGCTCTGTCAACGCACAAGTTCAATGTCGCTGTCGCTGTCGACTGCGCTGCCAGTGCGCCCATCCCACATCCCATTCACTCATCCCACCCAACCATCCACTACGACGCTATGACTAACCGAAAAGCAACGGTAATGGCAGAAAACCGAACTATCTTTCACTTGAAGCGTATTTCAAGGGAATTTCGGTTGAATATTATTTGAATATGAGTATTATTCATTTATTTCCATAGTATGACAACACTAAGACGGCACGTAAAAGAGCTAGCTGGCTGCCAGAGGCGCTGTTGCTGTTGCTGCTGCTGCTGTCAATGATGGCTGTAAGAGGCAGGATGGTTATAGGGAGGGGGCAGAGGGAGACAGCTCTGAAAACCAGTTTCTGCTTAAAATAAAAATCTCAAGCCCGCACACACACACACACACACTGCCAGACACACATGCAAAGCCACTTGGAGAGCGTGAAAAACTACGTCTCAGCTCTGAAAACGCCAGCGTCGCACAGTGGTTGATGATGGGGTGGTTCGCTGGGATCCCGAACTGGGGGTAGAAATAAAAACTACTAGAAAGCAAGCCTTACCACAAGCCCAACACTTTTCCTTAATTCGAATTCTTCTACTCTGAAAACTCTTTACTGTTCCAATTTTTCCACTGCACTCTTTAAGTTTTCCAAAATCTATCAAAATTATGACCCGATGCTCTGCATCCATCGATTTGGCCCCACTGTGCGATCGCTTACGACTACCTTGGTTCAGGGGGCACACACCACACACCACCAGTCCAGCTGGCAGCAGTTTCTGTTCAATTATTATGCACAAATTTAATAGTTTGCAATTGTTTCTCTTTTTGTTTTTGTTTCCCTCTGACCTCACTTTTCAATGCATGTGGCCAGTACTATTATTTTACTGCTTTTGCTTAGCTCGTGATTCTTGGCAGTTCCAAAAAATGAAAAGAAACAAAACGAAATGAAATGAAACGCCCACGCTGCACTTGCCCTGGGGGGCTGCGCTGGCAGCACAGTACCCGTCATAAAAAAAACTGGGCAGTCCATTCGGTTGATGGTTTGATGGCTGATCGCTCGATTGCAAGAAGATTGCGCCAGCAAGCTGGCAGCTCCTTCTGCACGCGCGACCCGTTAATCAGAAGCACAAAGCGGGGGCATTGTATGCGTTATGGGGCCAACGAGTGTGCATGGCCAACGAAACGATTAATACTCAAGAATCGTAGAATGAAAACAGGATAAAGAGAAACACACACACAATGGGCGCAAACCAGAGCATTGAGCATGGAGCAGGGGCGAGGTCAGTGAGGGGGCAGCAGTGCACTGATTGACACTTGAGAGCTCGGAATCTGTTTCTTTTTTGTTTTGTTATTCTTGATGCTTGCTCTTCGCTGGCAAAGAGAAGCGGGGAGTAGCGGGCGCTTAACGATGACTAATGCAAAGAGAGGGAGTGGCGGCAGAGCGGGAGATAAATACAGTTCCGCATTCAATTGCTGTGTAACGGTTCTTGTCTCTTTTTGTTTGTCTTGCTTTGCTTGTTCTCAAAGCTCTCTGTGTGTGTGTGTTTGTGTGGATATCCTAAATGAAGGCTGTACGAGTAGTGGGAGGAGGATAACCCCCTCTTTATTCTAATCAGATCTGCAAATGACATTTATTTTGTTTGAGTCTCAGACTCTCTCCTCTCTTCTTATACATACAGATCTGTTAATCCTGTACGATGTGCTCGTGTTTATTCGCTCGACTCCAATGAAAGCAGTGCATCATTTTTGGGCAGGATTAGCTCATACATATGTACATGCATACAAATACATATGTAAATAACGTGTGGGTGTGTGTGTCCATACAAAAACACACCCACCCACTCACAAAGCAGTGCTTTTGTTGTGTCTGTCTCTGTCTCTGCGCTCGCGTTCGCGTCTTCGTCTTTTGGTTTTTCTGCGTGGGAGTGTCAGTGTTAATTGCTGCAAAGCCGCGCGCATGTTGAGTGGCAGTGTCAGTGCTCGAATGGGGGGGATGGGGATGGAGATATGCAATGTGTTTTTATGGGGTTTATCGCGGGGCTGAATAATGCTCTTTGTGGAGTGTGTTGCATGTTGCTGATAGTCTGCCCGCCTCCCGCCCGGCGGCACATAATTCATTTGGCTGCGCGTTTATTAGGTCTTTCGGTTGTCGCTGTTGTTTTTGTTGTTGTTTTCCTGATCTTACTGTTCCCATTCACACACAAAGACACACACACACACACGACTGTACTCTGTTGCTGCAGCTTGGCTTTTATCAACATTGCGGATGCCATGCCTCCTTACTCAAGTGCATTTTGAGTGCCCCCGAGGGGCAGGCAAGAGAAGGATAGCTATGTGCAGGGGCGGGCAGGGGGAGGCTACTCAGGCACTTAAACATACTTTTCATTTCCATACAGTTGCGCTGTTGTTGTTTTAACTGTCCCCCTGTCCGTTTTCATTCACTTTGTTTTTAATTTCTTTGTCATTTGGATGCACATGCCAAAGATTTTTGAATACACTGTCACTCAAAAGTCGTCGTGCCACACCACACCACACCACCACACTACACCATCGCCGCTCCTCGTACAGTGGGTCGCGTTGTATGCAAACACATCGGACAATGGACACTGCATTAACAACGACGATGATATCATTTCTTCAAGGAAAGAGAGTCACGTAAACGATACGTGATTGAAGATTCTTTCAATTAAATCCACAAAAAAACAAAACAACTAAAAATACAATTATGCACAAACATACATACATATGTACATATGTATGCAAATATGTTTGAATATTCCGTTTATTTATTGTGATAAATATTCAAGCTATTGACTTTTAATCCGTTGCGATCGTAGAACTTACAGCCATGTTCCAGTGTGCACCTTGGGGTAACAACAGTGAAAGTGGCCCCCATAATGCGTTGCTTGTGCTGCAGATCAGCTGCAGCTGCATCCTTTCTTTCTCCTTCTCTTTCCCCTCCTCTCTTCCATTCCGCTGCACAACTCTTTCGACTGACTGTCCTTATGCAAAAGTCGTTTGGTCTTTTTTGTCGAAGCTTTTTATTTCGGCTCTGCCTTTTGCCTTTTAATTTTTGGTTTTTCAGCTTTTGTTTTTTCCCCCCCGATTTGCTGCTTTTGCGTGCAGAGTTGCTTGAACTCTGGCCAGCGTTACCTTTTTTGGGGGCACCATGGAGTAGAGTAGAGTGGAGTGTGGAGTTTTTATGTTTGTGTTTGTTCCTCGGCACTTGTTTATTGTCATTTCGTTTTATCAATTTTTGCCACTTGACAGAGGGTATATTTTATTTTGACAAGCATTTCCGATCATTAACAGTGTACATACCATAATTATGTACATAAAGATAAATCATATTAATTTTTCTATTTTTATTACTTGAGGTTCTTCCAATTTATTGGCTGTAAAAATTGAAAAAATAAGCTAAAGGGTATCCGAAAAGCCGACACTCTGTATTATTCTCTCTTTTCGGGTTTCACTTGACACAAGAAAGACCGAACGACAGACAGCCAGAGAGAGAGAGAGAGAGGGTGAGGGGGTGGTGGCTAAAAGGGTTATATGGCCAAACGAAGAGACATGGATGATTTAGTGGCTCATTTTCAATATTTACCCGAGTGTAACGACCCCGCCCCCTCGCTGTCGCTGTCTCTGTCTCTTTCCCTCCTCCTACTCTCTCTGTGTTTGTTTGTTTTTTTTTTTGTCATCGCACTCGCTGATTAACTGTAAATTTGTCATAATGAAGTGCAGAGCCGCAACAGTAGCAGCCAGCGCGACGTTGACGCCGACTTTCACAGCGTTTTGGTCGCGTGCGCCGCCTGCAACTGGAAGCAGCAGCAGCAGCAGCATTGTGGCGGGCGTCGGCGGCTGTGTTGGAATGCTTTGTTGGAATCCATTCAGGCATATCCAATGCAATTAACACCCACCCGCCTTACCTTTGCCCGTGTGCCTCTGTGCCTGTCTGCCTTTGGCTCTTCTCCGCTGTGGTGGAACCAGCAGTTCATTAGTGAAACTAAACGATCTCTTAGTTCCACAATTGAACCCGTTTGTACGACTACTTGACACTGACACCGACACCGACACCCACCGCCCCCTGATCGTCTAGAGCTGCGCCCTCAATTAGCAGCCCCCTCCCCACTCCTGCCTCAAGCAGGGCTCACTCCCTGGTGGCTGCTTGCCCCACCCTATTTGGCAAGTGGGCGGGCTACGTGAGTCACATTTTTCGTAATTTATATCCTTGTGACTAATGGGTATGCGTATAATGTATCACTAAACTCACTCGAAGGTATAATCAGTCGCAGTCCGGCACTCGGGACAGGCGCCACACCTTTGCCTGCACACAAACAAACAAACGAACAAAAAATGCCACAACTTATAGAATATATTCCCAGTAGTCCGTCCGTCTATGCTTTGTCCTCCAAATGAAAAATATTCCAGCTACATGCATATCCATGCCGCTCCTTTCCATAAATCGCCCTCTCTGTCTCTCCCCCTCTCTGGCCATAATAAATAAAAAACACTTGCTTTTGATACTTCAGAACAATCTGTACGGGAATGATGGATATGTCTTGTAGTACTGCAGATACATTTGCCATTCTGGGACACTTCTGCTTCTGGTTGTTACGTTTAACATCTGAACTTTTGAAGTACAGTGTAAGACCCCCCCACACAATCATAGTGCATAAGACACTGTGCTGTCCGGTCGTCCGTCGGACCACCGGGGAGATTGTTGGCGGATATGTGTCACTGCCGATTGTACAATTGACTTAACGTTTTACATGCTTCCATGCTGCTCGGCTCGGCTCATATGATGATGATGATGATGATTTGCGCTGTCTTGAGTTTCGCTGCGAATTTCTACATAAAAATTGATTAAACTCAAAGCTAGCAGCAGCAGACAACATTTTGCTGTACGTGTTACAAATTTCAATTGACAACGCCAACAACGAATATGCATACTCGTAAAATTAATAATATGAATACAGCGAATACATCGAATGCGAACAACGACCGGCGGATCGGCAGCAGCAGCAGCAGCGGCAGAAAAAGAAACGAAGAGTAACGCCGCAGTGTGACACCGTTTGACTTGGCCAGGCGACAAATGTGTGGCAAGCGAATTAAACAGAATATTCGAATTACAATCGAGGAGATATAGTCCCAAAATATTAATATTACGCTCGAAATTATTTCTCTCGATTCGGGGTTTAAAGGGGCAGCAAAATATGATTCACCGTGCACACTTTTACTCGGTGTAATACTCAATACTACTATTGAGTAACGTGGATAACTATTAATTAAAACGGAGCTGGGGGCTTGCACTAGAAGAGTTTAGCGTGGTTGAGGCATATTATTAGCCTCTTTAAGGGTGTGTAGTGTGCACCTTTAATGCGTTTCTCTATTGGGTGGGTGGTCTTTTGTTCGTCGAGAGCCAGAGTCAAGCGTCACATTCGTGCAACGGTAAACAACTATCTGTCTATCTATGTGCACATGTACATTGTACATAGATATATGGGTATGTACGTTTGTATGCATCATGTAGCATATAATCATCATCATTATCATAATCATCATCAGCATAGTCGTGGGCTCATTATAAATTTTTGTTCAATTGATTTCCTTTGACTATATTTGAACAGCACTTGGGAGAGAGAGGATTGGGGCATCGGTAGTGGTGCCTATTCATACATATATATATATTATGTGTGTACATATGTATATATCTATCTATCTATCATTCCAATGTTGATTAACATGTTTCGGGCTCATGTTTGTTGACTCACGTTCAATCAGCGGTGTGTGGGGGGTGGGGGGTTGGGCCTAGTGGTTGATGTAATGCTGCCATTGTTGTCGAGGTCGCGACACACTGAAACACTGAGGAGGCAACAGACAGACATACAGATACAGAGAGTGTAGTGTCTGAGGGAGAGGGATATGGCGGGGCATTGCATATAGGATATGTAAACGAAGGGGGAGGGGGTTGTGGGAGAGATAAAATGCTTCGTGCCAAGCATTTTGAATGGAATTTGCAACTCCGTTCCATGAGATACTCGTCGAAAAACCGGTTCGCGGTTCAACGAAAGCGAAAAAGTAGCACAAAAATAAACAAAGTATTTTCTTAGTTTTTTTTTTTTGTATTTTTTATTTGTTTTATTACGTTTTCATGGGACCAGGTGACATTGCAATGTGGGTTGGCATTACCTCACCCCACTCCACTAAACCCGTTGTACGACTTTGTCTTTGGCGGCGGCAGCGGCAACTCTTTCTCTAAAAAACATTTAACCCTAAAAGCTGAGCAAACAATCCAACAAGCAAACAAAACAAAACAATCTTAAAGTCGGTTAGCATCTATCTTGTTCCGCTGTAGCCCCCCATTGCCCATGCCCCATTGCCCGTCCCCACAGCCCACGGCGTTGCTGCTAATGAACTTCATTTGCTGTAAATTGACTTTAAGTGACAATGACTAAGCCTCGTCGACAAAAAAAATAAAAACAAAAAAAGGAAATGCAGATGTCCCAAAGCATTGTGATCGACGCCAGAAATACCTTCTAGCAGCTTCCCATACCATGAATTTTGTCACTAAAGCTAAAAATAAATTGAAATAAAATTTTAAAAAATTTTAAAACTAAATGCAATAAAGCTCTACGGTTTTATTTCGATTATTTCTTAGGCAGGCCAACATGAATTCTGTTCCCTATTCCTGGCTTGCTTTATGGTCAGAACTTAACCTCTGGTTAAAAGAGGGTATTTACTCTCCTCTCCAAGACACACACCAAAAAAGTAGCGCTCATTAACAAATATTTCGCGCGTTGTTTGCCATAATTAACATTATGCATAGTTCTCTCGTTCTTCGCATTCTCTGGTGGCCAGCTCTGGTGGCGACTCTTCTCGTGGCATAGCAACATCAAATGATGCCAAGCTGTAAGCTGTAAGGTGAAGGTTTAACCAAAAAAAAACAACTATTAAGTGACACCAAAAAGTTGACTCGTAGAAAGTTTTTTTTTTGTTCTTTTGCCAACCAGCGAATCATTTTTGCAGTTCCAGGGGTCACATGTGTTCTGCGATTCGATTGCGTATAAAAACGGAAACCAATCAACGATTCTGGTGTGTGTGGTGCCTTATCAATGAATGAATGGTAGTAATTGTGTCAGTTGTCTAATGGTTCCACCAAGAGATTTTTCACTATAAATAGGAATTACTGACATGGGCCCTGGGCCATCTTCTTTAATTTGCTCTACAAATTTCCAATAAGACCAAAATTACTCAAAGAGAGATGATTCAGAACTAAAGAAATTGTTATAGGATTAAAGAATATTATATAAAAAAACCACAACCAATTGATGCATTTTTCGATTATCATTAATGGATTTACATTTATGTGACGGTTTTTCACAGAAAATGGCATACTTCTCAATGTAATAAAAATTAAAAATGGGGATGCCCCCAATAATGTTAAAAGTACCCTAGGGCAGAAATGTAAATAGCAACCCTCGCAAAACGAATATCAGCTGATTATTAAAAAAATAATTATTTTTTATTTTTGAATTAATTGGTAAACTGCCAGTCACGTGAGAATGTGGAAATAGGCGAATGAGAATGCGAATGCGAATACTATTATGCATTTGTTGGGCTCAATGAAATATCGATGTCCCCCGGGGCCAGCGTGCCTATGCGTGACTCATTTTCATAATAAAGCTGCCACTGATAAATTGTAAATGGGGTCCATTATGATCGTAAACAATGCCAGAATGTGCCCCTTGGGAGATTCGAGCAGTACGTAATACTCGTATGTTCAGCTGCTGTTCAGCGCTTCTGCTTATAGGCAGGGGGGAGCGGCGAGCGGCAATCCAAGCAAGCGATTACGTGTAAATTACGGTGTAAAGTAGTCGTTCATAAATGTGACAAAAGACGAACAGCATGGAAGGGGAGGGAGGGATCATTCTGTATCTGTAAATATTTCTCGATTATGTTCACCTTCCTTGCTCTGCCTCTGCACTCTGCGCTCTGCCCAACCGCCAGTTCTGTGTTATCATGGCACGACTTTTCATTATCTTTTGTGGAATTTGATATACAATTTGTTGTACAAGTTATTACTTAAATGGCAATTGCCACATAATTCCCTCGGCTGATACAATGCCTATTAAAAAACCAATTACGTTTAAATATCATGTCTCCAACCCCGCCAACCAATACATAAGCGGGGGGCTCTCTATTTCTGTGCCCTCTCTTCCACATGCTTCATGCATATAACTCTTACTTGGTGTCCGTTCTCTCTCTCTCTCTCTCTCTGTCCCTTACTGTCTCATTCTCTCTGTGCCAAAAATTATCGATGCGTAAGCAATTCGCTAAAAAGGTTTTTAAACACTTGAGCAGGCGAATTGTGTCGCTGCTTGGGTTGGCAAGGGTTGCCCTGAGTTTTGGTATGTGTTTCGGGTTAAACCCCAACTGGCCAACTAAATCGTGACTCAATCGAAATTCATACATAAAAGCTTGCATAATGATTTCACTTTTAAGATGAGTCACAAAATTAGAGAGAGAGCGATGAATCCTTAAAAAAAACAAAATAAAAACTTAAGCTTTGAATATGTGCAATTTTTAAATGCACCCTGGCGACCCTATCGCAACTCAAACTCAGGTGTAATCATATGCACTCCCATCGATATTGACGTAATACATATGCACACATGTGTACATACATACGTACGTATGCTCGCTCGTGCTCTTAGCTACAGATATTGACTGACGAATGGACTCGATTCCAGGCCAGGGCAAGGTGTTTTTCCGCGCTCACTCGTCGCTCGCCTTATCAGCCAACACCGAACAAAATACCAAAAATGTTTGCTCATGCATATGTACATACCATATACATATATACATTTATATTTACTGCTAAGTATCTGATTAATTGGGTGAAACATCAAACTGTAATGTGTAATTACTGAATGGAAATGCATTTGGAAGGAAACCCACAAAACCTGCCAAGTTTCAGTGTTTGTATTTTGTTGGGATCGTTTAGTTGGGATCGCTTTAAGTAGCGTGACTAATCCGCACATGTATAGGCAGGGTGCTGCACTCTCTTATGATTCAGGATAGGCCGCGTCATTTTCCTATTGAATGGTATGAACAGGCCCTTTCTCTCTCTCTTCCTCTCTTTTTCTCTCTCTCGCTTGCTTGCTGTGTCTCTCTGCCTCTGGTTCCGATAAAGCTGTGCGTTGGGTTACTCTTCGATTTATACAAAAAGTTCTGATAAAAGAAAAGGCATAAATAGTCCGTGGCACACCAGCGCTCCAGTTAGTACTTACTGAGCTCCAGCTTGTTCCGGGTGTATGCACGTACGTTACATTGCGTAGCGGTATTAAAACGAAGAAGGAAAATCCTAGACTCTCTCTTGTTCAACCCACTCGTCACTTGTGGAGTCACTCGTTCGATCTCTCTCGCTCGCTCGCTCTCTTACTCTCTCGCTGCTAGCCCAAAATAACGGTTCACCCGACTGCCTGGCCCCTTTCCGTTCGTAGTTCTTGCCGGTACTCCATTCACAGCGATCGTTTCGTGTGCGCGCTTCTCCCACCTTACACTTTGACCCTTCCTTCGTTTTCGTGCTCGTGCTCGTCCGTGTGCGTGCGCGCCTGTGTGTGTGTGCAAATCAATTAACTTAATTTTTTGTTTCTGTTAATATTTTGTTGCCGTCGCTATTTGTTTATCTTTTGCTGAACCATTAAATTAAGCAAAGAAAACAGAAAATCAGGCCAAACAAATACAATAATTCCAAGTGCAAATCCACAACACAGAAATGGCCGATATTCAGAGCACCGAGGAGTACAGGCTGCATTTGGAGGAGCTCTTGCCCGATGTAGGTTGAACAAATCATATCATTCTCGAACGATTTCTTATGGTTGGTTGGCACTCGGTGCTAGGTGCTAGTATCTTAACGATTTTTATTACTCACGATTACCTCGACTCACGTAATCACAGATGTGTGCTAACGTTGCGACTCACTCTCCTATCGGTTGTGCTGCTCAGCGCACTTTATGGCTTTTTAATCGATAACACAGACGGACGCACACCAATATACGGTGAACACCCTTACAGTGAACACCTCCGATAAAGTGCACGCGCCTCAACTTGACTCCACACTCCACTCCACTACCCTGCCCTAAAATCAAAATCAAAAATCACTTCCGTTGGATGTCAGTCATAGAATCATGTATTCCATTCCTCCTTTTTGCCTATCAATATGTGTGTTATGTGTTGGCCAAGGACAAGTGTGTGTGTGTGGGTTAGCCCTAAGTTTTTGCCCCACACCCACCAACAGCACACCCCCCCTGATATCATTACCATACCATACGTAATCGAGTGCTGTTTTCGATTTTATGTTCACCTTGTTTTTTTTTCGTTTTTTTTTTGGTTTGTTGTTTTTGGCGCACACAAACATTTATCTTATCGGCAAACAGCAAAAGCGGAGCAATCAGCGAACCAACCCCACACCCCACCCGATCCTACAGAATTTTGCGAACCACCCAAAAGCCCCATAAATTCCACAGTCCACTAATATCACACCAAAAAGCATTTTACACCATACAAAAGACAAACATTCAGGGGTACTCCCTCCATAGCCACTGCCCAGCCCAAATGTTTGGTTTTCCCCCTGAATAGGGGATTAGGAATACTTTGGCGTCGGGAATTTCTTGGGAGTATTCGCACAATCTGGTCACATTACCAATTGATTACAGGCATGTGTTCCACTTTTTGCCATAATTACTCAGCTTTCAAGCCATTAAATTGAATGACGTTCAATGGGCGGGCACCGGACTGAGAGGCGCTGCCGCATGACGCGCGACAAATTTAATGCTAGAAAGGAATTTAAAGAAGGAAAATTATTTATTATTGAGTTGCTTAGGGTAATAAATATTGGAATGGGTATCGAAGGAAGATGTTAGCAAATGTTTAATATGTAAGAAAAATTCGAAAGGGTATAAATAAATTACTACGAATAAGAAGATTTAATCGAAGATTCTTGGCTTAAAAGAAGAGTTATGTACTCGGCCATCGGTTGGGAAATTTCATCAATGAATCCGATTCAGAATTCAGTTTGCTATTTGCATTAAGTAAAGCAAAACGAATATCTCTATTTAAATGGAGACTATCTGATGATTGAGCTAGAGCAATATACACACCAAGTGCCCATTTATTTGAAAATAAATAATGTGTAAAGCTTTCTGTATCCGAATGCTCGTGCAAAGAATTTTCTTAGTCATCTTAGTTCATCCCGAAGTACATTCCCATAAAAGGGGATACACAACACAACACAACAGTCCGTTGAGCACTCAATGGACTCAGTGTTTCTCAAGTGATTTCCCCCACCCCTATTCCATTTGATTCATTGGATAATTTACACACAAATTTTTGTTTTGGCTTTCACTTTTGGGAAATCCGCGTTGCCCCTTGCCTGCCTGCAGATGCTGCTGCCTCTTGGCTGGCCATGATTACGCTCTTGGATGCAAAGCAGACACTTCAATTACTGGCATCCAACTCCAGCCACCATCCCCCTCTCAGCTATCTCCCACACATCTCTGCACCATATAATTTCGAATGAACAATTCTCAATGATATGTCAGTCAGTCAGTCAGGTGAAAGAGACCCACTGCTGCCCCCCTTCTAGCAGGAAGACAGATGGACGGGGAGATCTAAAGAAATAAAAGTGGAAATTAAATTCGATAAGGCAGAGCGAGCGAGCGAGCGCACACAGAGACGACTGATAGATAAGAATGTGGATGGGGGTAGTGGTAGGGGCAATTTGTGTGTGTGTGTGGGAGATATAGAAAAAAACAAATTTTGCATACCTGTGCTGCATGGGCGAAAATTCCAAAGATAAACCAGCAGGCGCCCCAATGGGAATGCGAATGGGAGCGGGAGCGGGGCAGAACAGCGGCGTCTGCTTAGCATTTCGATTCGATTTGATTGATGAGTCAGAGAAGTTGTCAGAAAGAGAGGGGTGGGGGGGAGGTGGAAGTGGTCGATCAGAGTCGTTCGATCCACTGACCCAAGCAATCATCAAGTGCCGCGTGTTACTCATCGCAATGGATTACTCATAGATTGTTTTTCTTTCTCTTGTTTGTTTCTTGTTTTTGTAGCTGGATGCGAACAAGGATGGCTTCATCGATCTGCACGAGCTGAAGGACGCCCTCAACCAGGTGGGCTTCAAGCTGGCCGGCTATCAGGTGCGCGAGATGATCGATGAGTTCAAGAGCAAACAGAGGACGGCGCATCAGGGCAAGCTGAATCTGGAGGAGTTCGAGACGCTGTGCCTGGACCTGAAGAGCAAGGATGTGGCCAGCACGTTCAAGACGGTGGTGTCCAAGAAGGAGAACCTGGAGACGCTCGGCGGCATGTCGAGCAGCTCGTCCGAGGGCACAACGCACTCGGTGCGACTGGAGGAGCAGCTGGCCTTCTCCGACTGGATCAACTCGAATCTGGGGCACGACAAGGACCTGCAGCATCTGCTGCCCATCGACAGCGAGGGCAAGCGGCTGTATCTGAGCATCAAGGACGGCATCTTGCTGTGCAAGATCATCAACCACTCCTGCCCCGACACCATCGACGAGCGCGCCATCAACAAGAAGAACCTGACCGTCTACCGCGAGTTTGAGAACCTGACGCTGGCCCTCGTCTCCTCGCAGGCCATCGGCTGCAACATCGTGAACATCGATGCCCACGATCTGGCCAAGGGCAAGCCCCATCTGGTGCTGGGTCTGCTCTGGCAGATCATCCGCATCGGCCTCTTCAGCCACATCACCCTGGACAGCTGTCCCGGCCTCGCCGGCCTCCTCTTCGACAACGAGCGTCTCGAGGACCTCATGAAGATGTCGCCCGAGGCCATTCTCCTGCGCTGGGTCAACCACCATCTGGAGCGTGCCGGCATCTCGCGCCGCTGCACCAACTTCCAGTCGGACATTGTCGACTCCGAGATCTACTCGCATCTGCTCAAGCAGATCGCCGGCAACGATGCCGACGTCAATCTGGATGCGCTGCGCGAGGCCGATCTGCAGCAGCGGGCCGAGATCATGCTCCAGCAGGCGGGCAAGCTCCACTGCCGCAGCTTCCTCACGCCCCAGGACGTCGTCAACGGTGTCTACAAGCTGAATCTGGCCTTTGTCGCCAATCTGTTCAACAACCACCCCGGCCTGGACAAGCCCGAGCAGATCGAGGGACTCGAATCCATCGAGGAGACGCGCGAGGAGAAGAGTAAGTACAACACAGTCGAGACTGGAGCCTAAAGAAAGTGTTTGATTGAATGTCTTCCGATTCGATTGGATTAGCTTACCGCAACTGGATGAACTCGATGGGCGTGTCCCCGCATGTGAATTGGCTGTACTCGGATCTGGCCGATGGCCTGGTCATCTTCCAGCTGTTCGACGTCATCAAGCCGGGCATCGTCAACTGGAGCCGCGTCCACAAGCGCTTCACGCCGCTGCGCAAGTTCATGGAGAAGCTGGAGAACTGCAACTACGCCGTCGATCTGGGCAAGCAGCTGAAGTTCTCGCTGGTCGGCATTGCTGGCCAGGACTTGAACGACGGCAATGCCACACTGACGCTGGGTAAGTGTCAAGCAAGCAAATACCCAGCCAAATTGATAATAATTCATTTATCGCATTTTTGTGTGTTCCTTTTAGCCCTCATCTGGCAGCTGATGCGCGCCTACACGCTGTCCATTCTGTCGCGACTGGCCAACACCGGCAATCCGATCATCGAGAAGGAGATCGTGCAGTGGGTGAACAATCGCCTGGCGGAGGCCGGCAAGCAGTCGCAGCTGCGCAACTTCAACGATCATGCCATTGCCGATGGCAAGATCGTGATCGATCTGATCGATGCGATCAAGGAGGGCAGCATCAACTACGAATTGGTTCGCACCAGCGGCACGCAGGAGGTGAGTGTGGCTCAATATGCCCACCAAGTGGCAATTAAACCTACTATTATTTTATTGCTTGCAGGATAATCTGGCCAATGCCAAGTATGCCATCTCCATGGCCCGCAAGATCGGTGCCCGCGTGTACGCCCTGCCCGAGGACATCACCGAAGTGAAGCCAAAGATGGTCATGACCGTCTTTGCCTGCATGATGGCCCTCGACTATGTGCCCAACATGGACAGCGTCGACCAGAACAACCACAACAACAGCACCCCAGTTGTTGCCACCAACAACAGCAATTAGCAAGCAGCAGGCAGCAGGCAGCAACAGCAAACACCAGCAGCAACTCAATTATAAAATATATAAAGCAAAATGAAGGAATTATATGGATAAGAACGAGATTGAGAACTAGCACGAAGGGAAGACTAAAACAGAGCGTTTTTCGTATTTGCTAATTTACTCTAAAAAAAGCTCTAAAAATTGTAAACAATTTGACCCCGCGTCCCCTCCCCCATCCAGCTCCAGCTCCCCGCCACAAAACTGTTCTTCTAACGTTAATTTTTTTTAAATCCATTTTTTTGTTTGTTTAATTGCTCATTTTGATCATTTTTTTATTATATGTATATTTATAAATATACGAGAGGGGTCCCACCGACCCCCCATTGTAATTAAGCGAAACCATTTTGAGAGAATGCCGCGCATCTTTTTTGGGTGCCTGGCGGCGGCGGCGAGTTGACGTTTTTTTTTTATATTAGATTTTGTTTAACAATCGTTTAAGTTATTCAACCATATACATAGCCAACAGCAATAGCAATAGCATTGGCAACGGCAACGGCAACTGCAACCCCCACGGTAACCTTATTTTATAAATAAAGGTATTGCGTTTTCTGCTATAAGTTAAAGCAAAGAAAACAAAACAAAACAAAAACAAAAACACGAGGCAAAGATTTACGTGCAAGATTAAGAAGGAATTAAAAAATTGTAATATTAACAAAACGAAATGAAGAGAAAACAATTAACTTTGTAATATATATATACAAATATATTTATATAAACGATTACGATATGCGCCTATATACATACATACATACATAAATAATATATACTATACATATATACAAAGCTATATATTTTTGCATAAACGGGAACGACCGTTGATGGATGGTTAGAAAATCAAAAAAAAAAAAAAAACGTACCGAAACGAAACAAAACAAAACAAAAGGAATTCAAATCGGAGAGGGAATGACGGGAGCAGGAATAATTAACTTTGTATTTAGCTTTTTTTTTGCAAATAATTGTAAGCCGCTTTTGTTTATGTTGTTTTTTCTACATTTGTTTAACTCTATTTCTATATTAAATTAAATACTTGGTTAACTTTGCGTTTAAGTGCGTTAGAGCGAGATGGCAGCAGACAACTGGCAGCAGGCAGCAGGCAAGCGCTTCCACGGCATAGAAAGAGCAAGCTATACACGGCGAAAAAGAAAACAAAAACAAAAACAAAAACAAAATAAGAAGCGAAAACGAGGGAGAGAAAGGCAGATAAAAGAAAAGGGAAGCCAACAAAAATTCTTAGTGCAATGAGGCGACAAAACAAAAGAGAAAGGAAAAGAACCCAGAAACAGATATAGTAATAACCTATGCATAATACAAGTAAAAACAATAAAGTAAATATATATAAAAACGGATTATTGCTGTTGTTATTTCTTGCAGGAATTCCACGTCTTATTTTAGTCGGTAGATTGTGGGATTTGATTTGGATATCGATCACAGTGGATCCATTTAAATACTCCTCAGACAAACAAGAACCTCAAATCATATTTCACTATTATAATCTATCTGTGAATTATTTTAAAACAAAGTTGTAGAGCAACTTCAATCAATTATTCTCCTTAAGGGAACTTTAAGGGAACCAACAAAATATAAGCTAAATATTATCAAAGACTATGCCACATCATGACCCAAAAGCGGTTCTCGGCAAAGGACTTTTAGGTCAGACCCCACAGAGAATTGTAGTGCCCTACCACGAAGGGCCGAGGAAAATTGAAATGGAATTTATTCCATTTAATAAATTGCATATTTAATTGTTTGGTCTTTGGCCCTATTCATCTGTACATCTGAGATCATTGTACCTGTCTCTGCGTCTGACTCATTTATGCATTTGTGTGGGCACTTTCATGCCCTAAACTCTTTCCACGAAAAGACTCCTCTTCGCTGTGTGGTTTACTGATTCAAGATATGAAACAATGAAAATATTTATGGGGCTTTGCGAGCAGGTTCCGTCATAAAACCCAACCGATAAGAAAACTCCAGCCCATAATCGACTGGCAATCCGCTGAGGTTTCGCGCTCCAGGTACATGCTCGTAGTATTTCGGACCCTTGCTACTTGTATTATCGGAAAGCTTATCTGATTCTTATCAGTGCTCACGTGGCCGCTGACATTGGAGGGCAACCAGCAATCAGAGCCAGGCACAGGTGTCCAGCGGATAACCAGGGGGGGTCGGACTGTTTGTAACATATCCAAAATATATATTTAATATTCGATAAATGCATAAAATATAAACGACTTTGCCGGGTTCAGTGGAGGCCACGCATTTTGTTGAGCAGCGTGATGGTGGCTGCCACCAAGGGTCGGGAGCCCGTCACCAGCACATCGACTTCGCGCTTCATGCCGTACTGCTGCTGGCCGTATTTGCTTTGCACCTGGTCGAAGAACGCGTTGACGGAGATGGTGATGTGCGACGAGTCCTTCTTGCCGGTCTCCTCGCACAGGCCGCGCCAGGTGCGCGCATTGCGCTTGGCTCGCTGCAGCTCCTCCATGCTGCGCCACTCCTCCTCGGGCAGTATTTCGCCCTCAAAGAAGTTCGGACAGGGCACAAAGAACGCCTCGTCAAAGTTCACATTGAAGCGGAGAATGGTGAGCAGGTCCTTGGCATTGAAGTCGCTGGTCTTGTTGTACAGCAGGACCTTGGTGGCGCGATGGGCGCGCGTGTGGGTGTAGAACCACTCGCGGCAGACCATCATCGATTCGATCGAATCGGCGCTGTCCAGGTAGACATTGTACATGTCGTGCTTGATGATATCGAAGTGTCCCACCGACTCGAAGGCCTCCAGGCCGCGCATGGCCGCCTCGGTTAGCTGCGTCGTCTTGGGCTCCAGTCCCACCGCGAACTCGGGCTTGTGGCGCCTGAGGTAGTCGTAGGCCAGCTGGGCGCCCAGCGAGGCGTTCAACTTCACGGACTGGTTGGCCTTGGCGAGGAAACGCTTGTGGCTGGGATTGCCCTCGGTCAGTGCGTTGAATGTGGGCACGGAGTGCAGCTTGGCGCCCATCTGCTTGGCCTTCTGGGCGAGGACCTCGCGGCACTCCGGCTGGCTGACATTGGTGAAGACGGTGGCCGCGGGCTTCATGATTTCGCCCTTGGCCCAGGCAATGTCGCGCATGGACTCGCTCAGATTGGAGCCCTGCTCCCAGCCCAGAGTGCTGATGCCGATGGTCTTGGCGTGCAGGGTGACGTTGGTGCAGTCGCTGGCGCCGCCCAGGCCCACCTCCACAATGGCAACGTCCACAGCGGCCTCGCGGAACGCCAGGCAGGCCATGGCCGTCAGGATCTGGCTGTGCGCCGGTGTGGGATCCATTTCAGCCAGCTTCGGATAGAACTTGCCGATCAGCTCCGTGAACTGCACCTCCGTCAGTGGCTCGCCATCGATGCGGATCCGCTCGCGCGAGTAAAAGAGGTGCGGGGCGCACAGCAGGCCGGTCTTGATGCCGTGCGCCATCAGGATGTTGTGCACAATGGCACAGGTGGTGCCCTTGCCCTTGGATCCGGCCACCTGGATGACTGGGATGCTCTCCAGCTGCTCCTGGGACACACCCACCTTGCTCAGCAGCGCCAGGGTGTTCTCTATGACCGGATCCACCTGGAACTTGCTCACCTTGGAGCGCATGCGACCGGTCACGGGCTCGAAGGCCTGATAAATGTTCAGCTGGCGGACGGCCTCCAGGTAGGCCAAGCGCTCGGGCGACTTCTCGGCCAGTTCGTCGGCCGCTGCGCCTGCAGGCGACTGGTTGGGCCCCACTGCCTTGAACTCGGACTCCATCTTGTTGATCTCCTGTTTCTTCTTCATTTGCAGCTCCCGACCCGCCTGCTGCTTGGCACTCAAGTCCTTGAGCAGCTGCGCCTGATTCTTCTGTGAGCCGTGCATGCGATTCATCCAGGACTTGCGCTGTTCCTCGGCCGAGGAGCCGAGCCCCGCATCGCCCGCCGCATTGCCCTTGCTTGGCATCGACTGCTGCCAGTTGGATTGTCCCTCGGTCGGCTTCTTGTTCTGGCCAACGACCACTGGGGGATTCGGATTGGCCGGCTTGACCGCGCCCTGGGCGGCCAGCTTTGCCTTCAACTGCATTTCGGCTGAATATTTGGTCCACTTGGCCCGCTGGTCCGAAAAGCTGGGCACTGACGCGGCTGCAGGCAACAAGGAATATTAATTGGCTGGGCCAATACGAGGGAGCGAGCAGCGAGCAGCAATACCTGTCTTTTTCCCGCCCGACGATGGGTAATGTGTATGTTGTGTGTTTTTCTGTTTCTCCAAGGACTCCGGCTCTGGTTCCTCGTTGGGCTTCAAGCCCTTTTTAAAGAATTTATTGCTGGCAGTGCGAGTGGTGCCCTTCCAGACGGTCAGACCCGGGCGACGAGCCCTCGACATTAGCATCGAAAGCATCGTTTCTATTTGGCTGGATACCTTTCCAGCAGCGGTCTGACTTAAGGTTTTTGTATTTTAGCTCGGAAAATCTCAAAATAATTTACCCCTTTCACTTGGATGAATGTTTAGTAACTGGTGTGTCTCGGAGCTACAGATCAGGCAATGTACTAGCTTGACAGATAAAGACACGCCAGAGTGGGGCAGAATATGGAGAAAATGTATGGAAATAATTCGACGATGGTGGGATTTTCTGTGTACTTGCTGAATGCAAATGCGAGACTTAATGACTGTCGGGTCAAGTAGCATAACGCATATTCCTACGCCCGGCAGCTGATCTGGCAGCTATGTCTCCCGCCGCTTTCGTGTTGCTGCTGCACCTGCTGCCTTTAAGCAGCTCTCGTGTTCGGTTCAGGAGCCGCGCCGAACTATGCCATAATGCTCTCACGCTCTCGTTATGCATCGGGCACGGGCAGTCGGCCCATTTTGCCCTGCGATCTGTTATTGATCTTCAGAACCGTCGGTCTCTCCACTTGTACCAATCATATTAAATATGCGTACTGCCCCTACTACGTACTAAACAATGACAGTAAGTCCCATTGAAATATTGACTCACGTTTGAATAAATATGAGTAAATCCTGTAGCACTAGGATAAAAGCCAAAGAAATAAATAAAACAAGTACGTGTATTATATTCTGACTCAGTTCTGTACTTCCCGGAACAA
Organism: Drosophila ambigua; assembly: GCA_018150905.1. NCBI lineage: Eukaryota > Metazoa > Arthropoda > Insecta > Diptera > Drosophilidae > Drosophila > Drosophila ambigua. Next base: position 201,344 of record JAECWS010000151.1, on the reverse strand, counting down.
TATACAACCCATTCCTGGTTGGTTCCTTTTGAGGGATGGATTTGGTTTTTGCAATTATCTTGAAAACGAAAAATATCCCAAAATCAAGTTTGGCAGCAATTATGGGGATAAATAAGATTTATAAATTAAGCGTTATTTGACTTATTTTATTTATTTGTATTTGTTTTGACACCCTCGCTTCTCATTGAAATGCCCATTGATGCCCAATAAAAGTAATTTTTAAAGACGTTAATTTCCAATGAAGAAATCAAAAAACATCCTTTCGAAATTGTGGCTGTAATAAATGAATTATTAATTAATAATTAATAAATTAATTATTCGTTATAAATAGCGCAATAAAAATACATTCGTACTTGTAGCGTTAGGATATACATACATATGTAGCATGAAATAAAATATCATTAAATATTGTGGTTGATTTTGATGCCATAAATCAATATCAATTTATGGCAGTTTAAAGTTGCATGCAAAAAAATAAATTAAATAATCTTAATTGCCAGCAAAGAAGTCAGAAGTCAAATTAAGTTTGTGGTCTGTAGCGCATTTGGATACACTTTCCCATCATCATAAATGGATAGAAACACATCGGACTACCGCCGAGGGGTATGCTGCAGTATGCTGCAAAGCTCAGCGATTTACTCAGCTTTAGCTCTGTGGACCAGCCTAGTGTTATGCTAGAGTCTGTACGGTAGATTCGTACTTCCGTTAGCCGTGGGGGCAGGGGCATCGCTGCCTGGACTGATGGATGGAGGAAAGTCATCAAACTGATACGCGGATATACTGATACGCACTATCTGCAGCGCAGCGCTTTGCTTTAAGTATTCCGAGTCCATCAGCAAGTGGAAATATAAATTAGCATTCTACCCAATATATACCCAATAAGATTAATTTGGTACGATTTGCCTTATCAATGCCCAGTGAAACCATGGGTAGAAACCCATATAAAAAGACCAGCAGCTGGGGCAGTCGGCATAGTTTGTTCAACGCATCGAAAGTAACAATGAAGTTCCCCCTCCTTTTCCTGGCCCTGTGCCTGCTCGGCGTAAGTCATATTATGGGACAAAAGTAATTAAAATAACTAATTAATGGTGGAATCCAAACTGTGTGCAGGCCAATGCCTTCGTGCAGCCCATCTCCAATGATCTAATGACACCGGAGCTGTACGATGTGACCGAAGATGGTTTGGTCGAATTCGAGCCCTTTGGCGCCCTGGGTGGCTTTTACAAGTCCGTCGAATGGACTCTGCGCACTGTGAAGGGCATCAACTGCGTCCTCAAGTGGGTGGTAGGCATCAAGGATAGCGCCACGCAGTTCAGCAGCGACGTGGTCCGCTGCGGCACCACGGCCAGCAAGGATGTGACCGACCTTTTGCATGCCAACCTCGAGATCATCAAGACCGCCAACAAGATCATCAACTACAAGTCAACCATCTGTGCCTCGGCCGAGGACGCTGACCAGAAGATTGCACACAGCTGCGCCGTGAAGACTCTCAACGAAGTGTTGCTGCTCAGGCGACAGGTGGCGCACGCCGTCGTTCTGGCCAAAAGGCTGCCACACACTGCGCCCAATGCTGGCTCCTGCGTCATCGATGCGGCCAACACCCTGGCCAACTACTACACACAGTTCCCCCAGAACATTTCCGACTGTTCCAAGCTGACCACTTAGACAGACTCAGTCATCCATCGTCTATTCGACCATTCCTGAAGCAATTCAAATAAAATCTGTGCAGACCACAAAGCCATATTGTATGTCACTATATAGCAGGCACCGGCAGCGTCGTGTGCACGGGCATACGCACTCGGGCAGCGCAGCGTAGGAACTTCGTGTGGCTCGGCTCGGCTGCCGCAGCAGCAGAGACGCAGGAAACATGTGAGTGTCTGCGTTCCGACCACTGCTGTATGGGTACAGGCACAGGTACATTTACTTGTGCATTGTGCACTCACAATGTGGGTGCTAAATAATTATTTAAACAACATTTAATTCACCAAAAATTGCGCATTGCATTATTTCAGTGTTTGTTTGAGCAAGTATTATACATACATTACCTTATACATACATATATGGATATGTATATGTGCGAGCATTATAATCTACGACAGAAGCTCACCTCTGTTTTCATTGTCTCTTTGTTATCTGGTCGGTAGGCATCAAATATTTTTTGCTGCGTTTTGGTGCTTAGCTCAAAATTATTTCTTATCTGTCCGATTGTCCATCTGGCACTTAAGTGCCCAGAGAGCTCTAGTTGAAGTGCATTTTGCATTAGATAATTTATAGAACACTAGATAGCTCGTCCAAAAGGCAAACTTAATATGTACGAGTATATTGAATATTTTTGCTATGAATATATGTAACAGGGAGTGAGCAAGTCGGCCCACTGAAGGAGCATTGGTGAACAGCAGAACGAGAAGCAACAGCAGATAAGCAGCAAAGGCAGAGGAAGAAAACGGAAGGGAAAAAGATCAGCAGAGGAGAGTGGTAAGCAGATAATGGAAGCAGCCGGACGTAGTGTGGGACAGCAGCAGCAGACATCAGCCGATATCAAGCAGCTGCAGAAAGCCCAATTATTCTTACCATTACCCACCTGTGCAGCGCGATTTAATATCAATAAAACTATGCCTAAATAATATCTTACATATGTAAAGAGCACGTTGCAGCAGATGTCTGGCAAGAAGAGAGCACAGAAAGAGGCTCAGTTGGCTCATGGAAATATGCATTCTACTCTGTTTCGTATTCCTGGCTGTAATGGCTATAACATCAGGCAGCGAACTGAAATTCATGCGCACAGAACAGCTCAAAAGAATCCTCGTTCCTGCACTAGGGATTGTGAGGTTTTATTTAAAGTGTTTACATGGAATCGATGCAGTCATTGATGTGGGGCATGTAGTCGTTGCAGGCATCCTGCACGGTGTTGGTGGCGCCCACGAAGCAGGAGCTGGTGTCGGCGGGCAGCTTGGAGATCAGCTTGAGGGTCACGTTGATCTTCCTGATCAGCGACATGCTGGCCTTGAACAGCTTGAAGCAACACTTGCGGGAGTTGGTGCCGGTGCCGGTGGCGGTGGTGTCTTCGGTGGCGCACAGCTGGGAGTGCAGGTGGATGATGCTGTTGCAGATTTCGATCATGGACTTGACGTTTTTCACAATCTTGGCCACATCCTTGGGCACGGCCACGCCGCAGCTGTCGATGGCATCCACGTAGGTGGTGCAGGCAGTCAGCAGGGCCAAAGTCTCCTTGAGGATGCAGTTGGTGCCGCGAATGCCCTTCAAGGCTTTACGCAGAATGGCCCGGCACGTACGGATGAAGCCCAGCTCGGCCACACCCATGTAGTCGGCATCGAGCTCGCCATCGCCATCGCCATCGAGATCGGCCAGCAGCTGTTCAATCTCGAAGTCAAAGTCCAAGCTCTCGCTCGAGCCAGCAGCATTGGCCTGCAAAGGGAGTCAAGGAGGCTTTAAGTTAGCCCCAGCTTGGACTGCACTTGGAGGTGGAAACTTACGTGAGTGGTCAGCAGGCAGCTGGCCGAGACCAGCACCAAGAGGCAGAGTGTGATGGCTTTCATATTGCTTGGCGATTCACAGACGAGTGTCGGCTGCCAGCACCGTGGGGCTTGTTTATATAGACCGCTGAGTACGGCAGTAGCCTCCCATATCAGGGCTATCACCGGCTGCGGGTGCGAGTACGGGTGAAGTGTCCACGGGTGAAGTGACGATTTATATACGTCCAGTTGTACAGATATTTTCGTTAGTTAATAGCCCTTCGACCTGTACAGAGCACGCAGTTAGCTGGCCCCCCGCAGACATTTAATTAAGCCACCCAAAGTCCGAAAATAATTTCGCATTATCTATGCAGCATGAAGACAAAAGGCACAAAAGAAGGAACAAACAGAAGTCTCTTGGCGTTGGTTGGTGGGGTGTAATCACCTCTTCAGATAGTGCCAAACACACATTCTGATTATAGTGCGATCTTTTCCACCTCTAGATCGATTCACCCTGATAAAGAGAACCCCCTCCGCACACATAATGATTCGAGGGATCCACCCTTATCTCCGGTAGCCCGTTGCTGCACCTGCACTTGTTCGATGGACTTGGGGTAGCTCCAAACATGTGGCCCTCACCGCACCGCGCCGCGCCTACTCCGACAATCTGCTCAAAACTATTTTGTTTTATTTTGGAAGCGCTTGGAATAGTCTCTACTTTCCAGACGTGCAGGCCAAATAAATCTTTCATTAATCAACAGGGTGGAAAGTAACTTAATAAAAATAAAAAACTGTTATTGAACGATCGACGCATTGAGCAGCTATAATCGTACATTATATCGTACTCGTAGCAGCATGCTTTCGATTTAATTTAGGAATATTAAATTGCGAGTATAAATGTTATCCAATCGAATTAATCTGAGCGGCAAAATCCAAAATGTTATTAGATTTGCACCCGTTCTTAGACATTTCATAATTGTAAGTGCAATTTTAATCTTATTTCGAGTATTATGAAGTGTCTTTTTAGTGGCCAAGAACTATTTATGGTGCCACAATTATCATGCACAATGGCAAGGATTGTTCTAGCTAGATAGACCATGATAAATCGCGGAAAACTTACAGTAGGACTATGGGAACGGAACCCCTCTTTGAATGCAGTCCACTTTCCATCGTCTCGATAGCTTAATCTTTACTTCTCAGAGAAGCATCAGAATAATTACAGGAAAGTAACACAAAGCCGGGACACGGGGCTGCCAATTCTTTAGCTCACTTAAAGTAGAAGCGCCTCCAAATGGGTTCCTGCGAGTTTTCTATACCTAATTATGTTGCATCAAACAATTTTGGAAACATATTTTATGTTTGTCAGGAAGGCTTCCAGTGGACCAGGAAGGATAAGAATCAACAAGGAGCAGAAGGAGAATTTATAAAAGCTACTCCACACACACTAAAGATTTATGGCTAGTATTCGCAGGAGAATAATCCAGCTCAGGGGAAAATCTCCTCAAATGTTCCACAGGTCTCTGGTTAGAGCCTGATGCATATAATTCAAAATATAAAACTAATCGAACGCGTATCTATAGCTGCAAGTACTCCCTCCCCACCCCTCCGCCAGTATTTATTCTAGAGAACACTTTTGATCTTTTATTCATATGTATGTATATGTATTTATTTATTGATTCAATCATTTGTTTGTATATTTATGTATATGCATGTGCATGTATGTAGGTTTAGATATTAATGATAAAATTGTTGAGCCGAGTATAAAAACAAATAACAATAAAAAAAAAGTCTTAACCGAAGCAATTAAATTAATGCCATTAAATATTAAATTCATTCCGAGTCAAATCAAAGGGCGACACACATACATACATATAGTGTATAGTATGCATGTAAAATGTGTGCATGATGTTTAAAAATAGTTTAAAAAAATTGTCAAAATTTTTAATTATAAAAGTACAACACCAAAAATGTAATGCAATGCAATGCAGATAAAAATGTTATTAAATATAAATTACATAGCCGAGTGAATCGGTTCGCTTTCGGCACTGCACAAGTCGGATAGGAATAACAATAGGCTGCTGAAAAAACATCATAATCGTAATTTAAGAGTAAAATGTAAATAGTAATAATAATAATATATATGATTATCGTACAAGTTAGGTTTCTATATACTTTTACTCGCTCACATCTCTTCGATGTTTCTTCGATCTTTCTCTTCCTTTGCTTCGTTTTTGTTTTTTCTTTTCTGTTACTTTTTTGGGTTCAAGCTTGCCTTGGATTTGGGAGTTTGGAAACAACGCCTAAGCTTAAGCTAGTATAATATTATAGTTATGATATGGTATAGTTATCATTTCTTCTGTAATAATTGCACATTTTTTAGGTTAGGAAAAAAAAAAAAAAAAAACAAAATGCACCAATTCCAAGACTCAGAGGGGGAATCAAATCAAATCAGTTCCGATCAGATCAGATGAGGCTGAGGCGACTGTTGGTCTTTCGCAGCTGGGCACGCCAGGGTATGATGTTGTCCTCCTCCTCCTGCTGCCGCTGCCGCTGCTGCTGCTGTTGCTGCTGCTCGTGGGCCTCCCGGTCTAGGGGCAGCTGGTCCACGGCTTGCTCCAGGGCGGCGGCGGCAGCCTGCTCCGGCTCCGGGTTGGAGTCTGGGCTGTGGCTGTGGTTCTCCTTGTTGCCAGCATTGGCAGCCTGCGGATGCTGCGGCTGCTGTTGCTGCTGCTGTTGCTGTTGCTGCTGTGGGAGCTGCTGGAACTGGATCTGCTGATAGTGCTGCTCCATGCCGGCTAGATTGATGTTGATGTTGTCTATGGACATGGCGCGGTTCTTCAGCCGCCAGGTGTCCGCAATGCGGTTGTTCTCCTCCACCTTGGGCGTGTAGATGGCCGCTCTGGAAAATGCCACATACACAGCGGTCAGAGAAGAGTCCGCCCTGCCCTCCGCCCTGCCAGCCGTCCGCCCCACACTCGCTCACCCAAACTCAAACGCAAACTTACTTCAGCTTGTTCTCGGTCTCCTCGCGGCGCGCCAATAGGTCGCGCTTCCACTGGGGTATCTGCGAGAGGCGCCGCGACTCGGCCTCCTGGGCCATGCGCTCCTCAAAGTCCTTCTTGGCCCGCTCGGCCGCCTTCTTGGCCATCATCTGCCGCTTCCAGTCGGGTATGGCATTGCCGGCCTGATCTTTCTCGGGTATCTGCAAGTAGATCTTCGCACACGCCACGCCCTTAGTCCGAGCTCGGGATTCACTCGACTGGGGGGTCCAACTCACCTGATCCACGTAGTTGTTGGCCGTGAACTGCTTGGTGATCTCCACGTAGTGCTCGGAGTCCATGCGGCTGGCCATCTGCTGCTCGACCTTCATCTTCTTGATGCCCGGTATGTCCTTGGAGATCTTCAGCTCGGCAATCAGGTCCGATTTCAGATACGTGTCCGTGCTGGAGGTGAGGCACTGCATGCTCAGGCTGCGCGCTGGCATCTGGTAGGGCTTGGGCACCTTCTGCGTGTCCGTGCGGCGCAGCTGCAAGTGGCAGGGGCAAGACACCGTTGGGTGGGATTAATATCTCAATCCCGTTCGCTGGGAGCCGGCTCCTACCTGTACGCTGTTCAGATCCTGTATGGAGATGGCCGAGAGCGGCTGGTGCTGCTTCCGGGTGGCAGTGTCCTGACTATTGGGCGTGGCTCCGTGCGGCTTCTTGGGCTTGTGCGACTTGCTGGCCATGGTGGAGTCACTGCCGCCATTCATCAGGGGCATCATCATGGGCGGCAGCGGCGGCATGTTGTGCGGCAAGGGCGGAGGCGGCGGCGGCAGCGGCGGCTGCTCCCCCATGCCCATCCCATGGTGCGGATGATGTGGATGCTGATGCTGATGATGGTGCTGCTGCAGCTGCTGTGGGTGCTGTGGGTGCTGCTGCTGCTGCTGCTGGGGATGTAGCTGTGGCTGCTGCTGCTGCTGGTGCTGGTTGGCGATCTGTATCTGCATGTAGTCCTCCGTGTCCGTGGAGCTGCGCGGGAGACCAGGGAAAGAGAACGGAATGAGAAGCGGGATTAGTGGCTGATACTTTCACTGCGGTGGGGCTCGGACCTGCGCCAGGCCTGGCGTGTGCGCAGTATCATCTTCGGATTGCAACTGAGTTGCAGCCACAGCCAGCCGTGGCAAGCGGCATGCCACATCCACAATTGGCACGCATAAAATTTCATGCACTCTTGAGCGGCGGAGGAAGTGGCTGGCTGCAGCTCTCTCTCTCTCTCTCTTTCTTTCTTAAGCTGCTAATTGCAGCCAAGCTGCAGCCAACCATCCATCCATCCATCCATCTATCTTTGCATCCATCTTCCAAGCCATCTGCTGGATGGCATGGCTAATTGAGGCGAGGCAACTGTACCTCTGCCACTGCCACTGCACTAATTATGTTTGCCGTTGCACGAGATGTGTTCAGCCAAATTAAATCGGCTGCCATCTGCTAATTGAAAGTGCTGGCAGTGGCCCCGAGGGGGTGCCGAGGGGGGAATCAAAGACTACTCACCGGGCCGAGGATGGACACGAACGCTTATCGCTGATGCTCTTCAGATACTCGGACGGCTTGATGAGGTGCGTGACGCCGTCTTGTGATTTGTTGGGAAAACTGGGGGGCACAAACGGCAGCACCAGCTGCTTGTTGACCAAATTGGGTCCGACGGGGCGCCCGCCGCCAACCGATCCGGGCGCTCCGCTGCCAGCCTCGCCGTAGATGCCCGCGTACTGGGCATGCTGCTGGGCGAGCTCGTAGTGGTCCTCGGCCGAGGAGCCGCCGCCATAGATGCTGGGCGCATAGGCGTGATGGTGGATCGGCTGCTGCGACTGCTGCGGATAGTGGGGCGACGTCGTCTGCTGGTAGTTGCCGCCCCTCTGCGACTTGGGTGCATCGGCATAGCCGTAGATGCTGCCGTTCGGGTTACGCGACTGGGGGACAACGCCTCCACCTCCACCTCCGCCGTTGGCCTCTCCATTCGGCTGCTGGGCGGCTGCTGCTGCTGCTGCTGCTGCCGCGGCTGCTGCGTTGTTGGCCGGATTGGTGTTGCCATTGAGCAGCTTGGCTTTCTTGTTCGCTGAAATTGAACAAATTTATTTATGAGTTTCGTTCGTCGCTCGCCTTTGTGGGTTAGCAGTCATCGCGGCTGGCTCTGGCCACGGTCTGGGTCTGGCTCTAGCTCTGGCTCTGGCTCTGGTCATGCTCGCTTGAGCAGCCAACACCATCCACTCAACATCAGCTGCCACTGCAGCTGAAGCTGCAGCAACAATAGTTCATTGCGTATGCAGAGACGACTCTGCGGCGCCTTTCACCAGACTGAGCGCCACAAGAACAGAGCGCCAAGGGGCTTGCAGCTCCAGTTGCATACAAATACGTTTCATTTAGCCCGATTTAAATATGCTAAGCACAGCCCCAGTGCCAGTAGCTATGCCACGTAAAAGTAGCCCAAAGTTTGAGCTCGGAAACGAAGGAAGGAAGGAAGTAGAACGTGGCTCAATTTAGACTTAGAATTCCTGTAAAAACTCGTGAGACGTATGGCCAGAATTGAGAGCGGATGCGGCAGCAGTCTGGGCACATTCGTCCATTTTATGGCTGCTATTTTACGCCCCTTTTAGCCTTTCGATTTTGATCAAATTATGCTAAGCTTTGAGCACAGAAATAACATTAGTATTTAATATAAATATATATATATATATATTTTTTTTTGTATTTATATTTGCATAAATCATAAGATTAAAATAAATTTTTGACTTCTGTCTATAAGTAAATCCTGTAGCACTGGGATCAAAACCAAATAAATAAATTAAAAATTTAAAAACTAAAATAAAAAAAATTATATAATTAAAAATTAAAAATAATAATTAAAAAAAAAATGATTTGTACCCAAAATATCGTTTTTCTTTCGAGCGATAACTGCTCATGATTGTGATATTATATAGCAATAAAAATAATCTTCATTCAGCTATTTCCAACACGTCTTCGTCTATATTGTTCGAGAATAAAAAATCATAAAAGAAATTCTAGGCAAAATGAAAAGAAGGTTTATAATTCGCTTTGAGATTGGTCTGGTCAGATAAATGTCTGATTACGCTTCAGATACACTCCCACTGGTAGGCCTGATGTTGCCATGGAATATATATTGTATGTATGTTGTCCTAGGTTGTCGAAAGTCGAAGATAAGACGAAGGTAGTTCTGCAGCTGCCAGCATACAAAGAAAACGAATGATAAGCCCCAAACGTGTGGCAGGCTCGCTTATGCTTGGCTAATATAATAATACATAAATTGAATAGCAATGCAGATAGTGCTGTAGCGTTGAAGTACCCTTTGATTAACGATAAGAGTCCAATAAACTTTAGCTACATTGATGTGGGTAAGTCTACGGCTATATTGGTGCCCAAATAAAAGTGGAATATTTTGTACTTCAAATAATGATTAAGAAACAATTTCTCTTCCTACTTCCGCTTTTGTTTCATAGAGATAATTCTTTGGAAAGCTTTCCAAATTGATTGTTGATTGTTGGCTCATAACTAACCCTAGAGGCAGACAATACTGTCTGCTGTCTTCCCTTACGCTGACACGCGGAAGTGCCAGTCATAGCTTCGCCAGAATTACTTCCTACACCTCAGGCTGTCAGCCAACTTGCCGTGGGAGTATTGCCATTAAAAAAGGTAAAGTAAATCCGTGGAAATGGCAACCGCTCTTAGGTTGGCTGACTCAATTTCCATGCCACGAGCAACTTAATTGGGCAAACAATCTCCGCAGGCCACAACTGAACCCGATCAGCAGTGTGCGGCGAGTCCTCGCCAACGTCTTTGCTCCAACTTTCACGGACGCAACTCGTTTCGCGTGGCTATCTCATGGCCATTACGTGAATGTGGCTCTGGTGACGGTCATGGCTGCACTCCGGTGGCCATTGTCTGCATATGTCTATGGGCAAACCACTTAAAATCGAGTCGAGCCAGTTTGGTTGTGAATTTATGCATTGCATTGCGCTGCATCGCAATCGCAATCGAGTTGCATTTTTTTTTGGTTGTTTTTGTTTGGCTAAATGAAAAACGAGCAAACAAAATGCGAATGTGTCCAACAAGTCTCCACATTTTATCTATCTATTTGAGCACAAGCAAACCGCTTTGTACCTGTCAACAAAGGAGTCCTGCAACTCTGTCCGTCCGCGACGGGTCCATGTCACGGTGAAACTTCGAAATGGGAATTGCAGTTCGATTTGGTTGCTTTTTTGTGTGCTTTATGAGTGCAATGCCTGCTGGACAATGCTGGCGATGCCCTCAAATATTTGCACTATTTAATTGAAGCAATTAACTGATTTTTGTCTGTCGCAGAAGAGTCCAGAGCGGAGCGGTATTGGATTGGATTATGCTGCTAATAAACGTATATTTAAAGCGACAGAAATGGTCATGGAAAACCATTTAAGAGAACTAATTTAATTTAAATAAAAGACCCGCTGGACCTAAAGAAAAGTGCGTTAAGATGCGACAAAAGAACGCATTAATATGCGCACAAAAAGTATTCCTTTGAAGCAGCAGTCGGCACGCACACACTCACATGTTGTGCCCCGCTCTAAGGGCACATACTCCCCCCTGATAACTTGAATCAAACTTATGTAAACTCATTCCTTCCTTGACTTCCTGTTGCTTTATTCCTTTGTTACTATGCCGTGCACTTACACCTGAAGATATCGAAGCGTTGAAAGCTCAGGGTGAAGTAGTTCCGGCGCGAGTTCTTGTGGATCTTCACCGAGCCCAGCATGTTCATATTGGGAAGGGGTCCCGGATCAGTTTGCTTGGCGGATGCACAGAAATGTATAAGTCACAGAACGATTGATAATCACATTCTCAACAGCTGATTGAGGCACTGAATAAAAAGGAGAGCAACACACTTGGCTGGGCATTAACGACGCGACGAATGATTTGGGCTTGGGGGACGACTCGACGATGTTGCCTGGGCGAACGTCGCTGGCAGCCTGATGCAAGTTCAAGCGATCGACAAAGTTATTCACCCAAGACAGTCGATCGGAAAAGCTCCGAAAAGACACAGCCACAGCGACGACAACGACAGCGACAACGACGATGTGGAGGTTGCCACCAACTCCAACTCCAACTGCAACTGCAACGAGCGTCTGTCTCTGTGCGGCAAACACGTTCACTTTCATTGGTAAAAGTTTTGCGCAGAGCCCGCGCCGTCACCGCCCAGGCCATGGAGAGGCATTGCGGGTGGTGAGTGAACCATCGTCGGGGCCAATTATGGGGAAATGTGTGGGACATGATACAGGTCTCGGGTCTCGGCTCTCGGCTCTCGACTGTCGTCTCTCGGCTCGGGGGTCTCGGCTCTGGGGTTTCGCGACTTAAATGGCAAATAGCTTCCTCATTGCATCCCAGGGATTCACTCTCCCATGTCCAGTGTCTGACTGTCTTGCTGTCTGCTGCTTGCTGGCATGCCCAGCGCTTTTCTGGTTTCCCTCAATTCGCTATCGGCATCGGGATCTGGGGGTCGGTGTCGGGGTCGGGGTCGGCCAGGGGCAAAAGCTTCAATAGCGATCGACAAAAAACGCCCGTAGCTTCTGCCCCGCCTCCCCTTGCGGCACTGGCAGTCAAGTGGCTTGGATTGTTTTCAATGGCAGCCAGCCATTGCCACTTTTCCCATTTGTTCACTTCCACTTCTTTGTTTTGGCGAAACATTTTCCACGGATCTTTGCCGCCTTATCGTGTGAACGTCGCCTCAATTATATCCAGCCAAAGCATTTCCACAGCTCTCCCCCAGCCCCTTCTGCTGCTTCTGGGGCATAATAGGCAATTAGCAAATGGAAAATCGAGCCAAACACATGTCACACAAGCAGCAGCTATCCATCACATTTCCACAGCGGCTGCTGTCACCGCCTGTCCGCTGTCCCCTGTCCGCTGTCTGCTGTCTTATTTTCAGCTTGAGCTGCGCTGTTTGCTTTCGGTTAATATGGCTGCAATTAAGTCAAAGCTCGATATTTATTGTGTGATAATGAGGCAGCAAATACGGCCCCGGGGGCCATAACTGGCAACTGGCTGGCAGACGCCTAATGCGGCATGAAGCATTGTCTGTGGGGGGCATCATCCGAGCCAGGCCTGGCAGAACTCAGCCCAAAATCAAGCTGCATATCAAAGTATGAGCAGCTTAGGCCCCAAGTGTAACTTAACCTGGGATAACCGTAGCCTTAGCCATCTGTAAACTCAGCTAGCTTTGCCCACAAGTCATGCAGCTGGCAGCATTAATCAACAGCCACAGCAAACACTTTCGTTGAGGCACTTGAGCAGAGACATCAATCGCCCACGGACACCTCCAGGCATGGCCTGTCCACAGCACACAGCACCCGGCTGAAGCTGGTTCTCGTTGCTGGCTAACTGGCTGGCAGACTGCAGGGCATCGTTTTCCCAGTTCAATCGACCCACATGACTGGCGAATTTCCCCTAATTGATCAATCAATGCAGACAGTCACAAGCCACTGGACTCCGATGCTGATGTCCAAGCCAGACCCCACTCTTGTCTGTCTTTCTGTTTGTCTTTTGACTGTTTGTCTGTTGACTGTTGTGTCTTGTTTGTTGTCTGCTGGCTGAGGTAAAAGACCTCGGAAATGACAGAGAAAGATGTGCAGGTTCGCAGCTCGGTTTATTCGACTAATGAGGAGCGTCGGTCTGCTTTTGCTGTTTCTTGTGGAAGTCCTTGCCGGGTTCCTTGCGATCGAAATTGTACTCTGGAATGTGCTTCGAGCTGCTGCCGCATGGCTGCGGATAATTCCAGAAGGCGTGATTGACGTCCCGTGCCAGCCCGCTCACGTCCTTGGAGGCCTGTCCTTTGTTGCTCGAGTCCTGCCCTTTGCTGGTGCTGGCCTTGGAGGCCTGCCGCCTGGTGTACCCCTTCCGATTAAGCGCAGTGTCGGGTTTGGTGTTCGATGCATTCGCAATGGAGGGACATGGAGTCGGAGCCAGGCCTCGGCTGGTGCTGGGAATCGAGTCGGGATCCATGTTCGGCGCAGCCTCCTTGCGAACGTCGTCGTGCTTTGGATAGATCCTGACCTCGCCACATGCGGCTCTGTACCTGCCCTTGAACACGCCCTTGGCCGGCTTGCCGCGGCTGTGAGTGGCCCGGCTGGCCCTCTGCTTCACATTTTCGCGCTTCATGCCCTGGACAATGATGTGTGGGTCCGGGCACAACGGCATGTGGGGCGGGATCATCTTGACGTCCGTCAGGTGCTTGTCGAGCAGCTGCGCCTCCGTGTCGCTCAGCTGCTGCGGGTCCAGGGACTTGAGGAAGAGCGTGGGATTGCCAACGCTGTAGACAATGTACTTGTCCTTGGTGGACGTGCCAGTGCTCAGCTCCGCCATAAGTTTATCCATGCTGAACATCCACGCATCGGGCTTCGGCCTTGGTTCTGGCCTGGGCCGCAACTTCTCGTTGTCCAGCGTGGATGAACTGCCTGTCCCCAGATCGATTAGATCCACATCGTCGCTGGACTCGGATGTATTCATGGACATGGCGCTTACAAAATTTTGAAATTTCCAATGCTGCCAAACAGGTATATAATTCGAGAGGAGGGAACCCAATTTGATAGCTGACTTCCAGCTCATGAGCAACGTGATAAAAAGTAAATTGGAATAAACATACACAGAGCATAGCAAGCAACTGGTTGCAGTTTGGTTCTCGGCCATTCTGATGATACCCTAGACGAGAAGGAACGTTGCGAGTCGCTTCTGCTGCCGCGACTCTACTCTTACACCCGTACTCCGTCAGTTTATTTTCGCTGCATCTGTCATCTACTTCATTTCTCACACCTACACGCCGTTCCAGCTCGTTCTCCGCTGTACGAGGCAGGGCAGCGAATGAGTAGGGATAAGGGGCTGGGGTAAGCAACTGCAAATTACTTCATTCTGGCTACAATAATGAACCGATCTGATCCAGATTGATCTTCAGATTTCCGTCCCTTGTGGTTATTGCTTTTACTTTCACCACAAATCTAGTATAAACCTTCACTCTTCGAGTACGGATATAAAAATGTTCCGAGCGCGAACGTCAGAGGCATTTCCAGTGGGACAGAGTTGGGATTTTCGCCTGCCACCCATTCGATTTATTAACTATGACTGGCGCTCACCTGATATGGTGGACATGGTCCGATTGTGATTGCCGCGCACCAGCTCGGATGGTCGCAGACTCGGCTCCTCGATCACCTCCAGGCCAGAGTCGGAGTCAACGGCATCGCTGGCAGCAGCTCCGACAATGGGCGCAGGCGCTGCCACTGCTCCACTGCCCGTGCTGGACCCTGGGCCTGCTCCGAACACATTCTTCTTGTAGATGTTGCTGCTGCTGTTGCTGCTGCTGCTGCTGTTGTTGCTCGCTGGTTCGGCACTCAAGTTGTTGCGCTGCTGCTGCGCTGGGGCACGCAGCGGTGGTGGCAGTGGCGGCGGCGGTGGTCCATTCACTGGAGAAAGGACAAGAAAGGGGAATGTTGAGCAAAATCTTATGTGTGAGGGCAGGCACGGGAGGATCTGCTGATCCTGTGCATTGCTTATGAGTTCCAGACAGCTCTGTCTGTGCGCAAACTAACCCAAGGCCACGTTCTGCATGGGTGGAGCCGACGATACGCGCTTCAGGTTCCTGCTGCCCAGATTGTTGCTGCTGCTGTGCTGATGGTTGCTGCCGCTGCCGCTGCCAGTGCCGTTCTGGGCAATATTGGGGCTGCTGCTGCCGAGCATCTGGGGCAGCGAGGCGTCCACCAGATTGTTGCGAATCATCGAGTTCTTGTGGGTCTGCTTGGTGCGCTCGGCCACGTCCTCCGGCGGACAGACGCTCTCGTAGGTGTCGCTCTTGATGCCGCCGTTCAGCAGCTGATTCTTGAGGTTCACGTTCTTCGCGCTGTAGTTGTCCTTCAGCGAGGAGTCGTACTTGCTGCTGTGCAGGCCGATAATGGAATGCGATTTGTTGCGATTGAGCAGACTGCTGTTGTTGTTGTTGTTAGAGTTGCTGCTGCTGTTGTTGTTGTTGTTGCTGCTGCTGGAGTTGCTGTTGTTGCGCTTGTTGTTCAAATGCTGCAAAGAAATGAAATGGAAAATCAGTGGCTGGCTTTCTGCTGTGGGCATTTTCTTGCGGGTGTCTGTACGCACGTGATTGCTATACTGCAGGACAATGTCCGTGCTGCGTGTGGAGCTGGCGCTGGCCGAGCGCGAAT
This sequence comes from Drosophila ambigua, assembly GCA_018150905.1. Lineage (NCBI taxonomy): Eukaryota > Metazoa > Arthropoda > Insecta > Diptera > Drosophilidae > Drosophila > Drosophila ambigua. The sequence goes on along the minus strand of JAECWS010000151.1, from coordinate 185,651 downwards.
GGGAGCCACTGTCCCGGGATCGAGATCGTCCCACATTGTATTTGTGTTGCTGCTGCTGCTGCTGTTGCTGTTGCTGCAGCTGATGTTGCTGCTGCTGCTGCTGCTGCTGCTGTTGCTGCTGCTGCTGCTGCAGCTGTATCTGGTGTTGCTGCTGATGCTGGTGCTGCTTGCGCGACTCCTCCCGCACCAGATAGATATCCTCGTAGTCGTGATCCCCGCCTCCATTCTGGTTGCCGTTGCTGGCCATGCTCTTGTGCTGCTTGTAGTTGCTGTTCTTGGCGCCGCTGCTGTTGCTGTTGCTGTTGCCGTTGCTGATGTTGCTGCTGCTGCCATGCCGGTTGAAGCTCTGGCTGCGCATCTGCTGGTGGTGGTGGCTGCTGCTCTTGGGCGAGTTGAAGCTGGACGAGATGGAGACGGACTCGTCGGAGCCGCTGCCGGCCCCGCTGGAGCTCGAGTGGACATCCGCCTGGATGGTCATTGCGTTGCCAGCCTTGGACTGCATTATCTGCTGATGCTGCAGCTGCTGATGCTGCTGCTGCTGATGGTGGTGGCTGTGATGGCTGTGACTGTGATGGTTCTTGTGCTGCTTCACGCTGCTGCAGTCCGAGTCCACGAACAGGTCCCTCACCCGGTTGTAGATGATGTCCTGGGGGTCGTGCAGGAAGAACGACTCGCCCGAGATGCTGCCGTTGGGCGAGGGCGTGGCGTACATGCCGCCGTTCCTCATGGGGTTCACATAGAGCCCGTCGTTGGGCAGCAGCGCCCCGCCACCGCCCGTTGAGCTGCTTCCCCCGCCGCCTCCATTGCCGCCCATGGAGGAGCTGCCGTTGTACAGCTTCTCCGAGGAGCTTCGCGACTGCTGCGAGTACAGGGCGTCGCTGTTCTTGCGCGAGATTCCCATCCCAATGCCCATGCCCATGCCCATGCCCAAGCCCAGGCCCATGGCCGATCCGCCTGCGCCTCCAGTCACGGCTGGCGGATGCAGGTAGAAGGGCTCCACATCGGAGCTCAGCGTGGACGAGGACTTGGACTTGATGGTGTTGCTGCGGCTCGTCTGCTTCGAGGAGTTGGAGTTGGAGTTGCAGCTGCTGCTCAGATGTTGCTGTTGCTGTTGCTGCTGCTGCTGCTGTTGCTGCTGCTGCTGTGTTTTATGTCGCTGCACGCTGTTCTTGCTGGTGTAGTCCACAGATGTCCCGTGCTGGACGAGCACATTCAGGCACTGCAGGTGGAGGGGGCAGAGAGTTAGCTTGTGGCAGGTGGCAAGTGGCAAGTTCAAGCCGAGTTCGGGTACTCACCTCAACCTGCTGGTTCTCGGCCGCATCGTTGATGGGGGACTTGCCGTACTTGTCCAGCGACAGCTTGGCTCCGTGATTGAGCAGCCAACGCACCACCGACAGGTGACCCCGCGAGGCGGCAAAGTGCAGAGGCGTGGCCCCATCGCCATCGCGCAGATTGGGATCGACTCCTTGGTCCTGTACCTGCGGAGGGTCAACAGAAGATTGAGGGTTATTATTCAGGGTTCCCCAACCAAAAATGTATGCCTCGTCTTAGGCAGCACAGCAGTCTGCAGTCTGCTCAATATTCACACTCGCACAGCCAAAGACTATAACCAACAGCCAAGCTGTTCCACGTGGCACCAAAAAACTCTTCTATGGCGTGCATTTTGTTATTGGAGTCGCGGACCAGCTCAGCTGCCCAGCAGAGTAGCCACGAAGTCCGAGGGCCACTAAGCATCGAACTAAGCTTTAACTTGCAATTTGTTTCTCATGCTAAAGCTTCTTATTTGTGTAGTCCCTGCTGCAAACTCTGTGACTGTTTAATAGCTCAACGTATGTTCTGTGCCGACATTCCGAAATCTGCCACATAAAATACAAGTCTACGACCTTCGAGCTTGAGTCCCATTCAGGCCCGATGGACCAGCATCTAGCTCCTTGCCTTCTCCACGCTGAGTGACCTTTTATGGCGACTACTTTCCCACTCACGCGTACTCACAGTGTGCCTCGCGGACAGACATTAGTCAAGTGGCGGACTGACCGTTCAGCCTTCTGTCCACTCAGTGTCGCAGCTCACTGTTCGCTCAGCATTCGTTCGGCAGTGGGAAACCATTGTCCTGTTCGAGCCGAACTTTGCTTGTTTGTGCAGAGTGTCTGCCTGTCGGTTGGGCATCTCTCAGTGTCCACTCAGCGCGTCTCACTCACTGTGTCACTGTCCGTTGAGAGTCTGCCTTTTGGCTGTGCTTGTGGAAAGTGGTTTTCCACCCCGCCGTCAGCGCCGTCTTGCGGCAAATGAAAACTATTTAGTTCAATTTAGAAAGGTGATTTTCCACTGCCAGCAGCAGAAGACTTTGCCGATGATCTTGAAAAATGCATTCTGGTTCTTGGCCAGAGAGGGAGAGAGGCGGAGAGCGGATACAATGCATTGGTCCATTGTCAGCTGAAGTTTTGCTTTGCATGCGCCAGTCGCCACTCGCCGCCACTCTCTCTCCTGCTTCTTGGCCTGCTCTGACTCTGCCTCTAGTGTCCGACACATTTCCCAATTGATAAATTGAATAGGCCAGGCGACAAACTGGTCAAGAACCCCGTTAACCCAAAACAGGACCCACAAAAACAGAGCGCACAGAACGAGTTGGCGGCAGTGCGAGCCAAGTCGAGTGTTCCCATTGACCCCCATTGGGTGCTGCTGCTGCTGCTACAGTTTCCTAACTATCTATAACTATATGGCAGCCAAAATTCGTGTGTTGTGTTGCACAGTTGGCCACTTGGCCACCGTCAGCATCAGCGTCGGCTTACCATCCATTTGAGGCAATCCAAGCAGCCCATTTGTGAAGCGGCATGGATCGGTGCCATGCCGTCGCGTGCACGAACATAAAGCGAGCCGCCGGCTTCAAGCACCAGAAACTTGAGCACCTCCAAGTGGCCCTCCTGTGCTGCCAAATAGACGGGCGTGACATCATTGTCCATTTGCGTATTGGCGCTGCAATCGGCCAGCAGAAGCGTGCCAAAAAGAGAAACAGAAAAGAGACGTTCGTTTAGATTGGCATCCAATTAGATGGCGTTGCTTAACAGAGGAAGAAATCAGGTGTTTAATGATCAAAAAAGTCTGGCAAAATAGCCTAAGCCTCCCAAAGCATTCACATGGCAGTCGCCAGAGCCATTCACATGGCATTCACATGGCATTCACATGGCATTCACACTGCATTCAGTCTACAAAAAACAAAATACAGCAGTGATCCCATTGATATCACTGCGCGTAACACTATCACAAAGAAATGGACTGATTGAGCGGGCGCTTGCATTGGTTCATCGGCAGATCGCTGGATCTTCGATCTGGGTGCGACGGACGCTCTTCTGGCCTAGCTGTTCATTTGCCTGCTCTTTGCGCTCTTTTTGTGGCTCACTGTGGCTCACTCATTAATCGATGGAACACAAGCCACGATCGAATGGAATGTGGCGCTGTTTTTATGTGGGAAAAATAAACTCGAACCGGGTCAAAGTCCGGGCCAAAAAAAGTTTAGGTAAACCCCCATCGAACCTCACAACACTCCGGCGATTGTTCTGCTCCTTGCGCCCCACACCGCTCAGCATGGGCGTGGCCTCATCGTCGTCATCGTCATTGGAGTCGGGCTCATCAGCAACGTCCAACCGATCCCTGACAGCCTCCACAGCGGCCTTCCTCTGCTGCTGCTGGTGCTGGTGCTGGTGCGGATGCTGCTGCTGATGCTGGTGCTTGTGCGCCTCCATCATGAGCTCACTTAGGTCGTGCAGTTCGCTGGTGTTGACTGGTTTCTCCTGTCCGCGGCTGTGGCTATGGCTGTGGCTGTGGCTGTGGCTGTGACTGTCCCTCTCCTGATCCTGGCCGCCTAGCTCCGCGGGGCCTGCCTGCTCGATCTCCGAGTTGCTGCTGTGGCTGCTGCTGCTGTGTATGGCGGCCGTTACCTCCGTGGCGATGCTCGTGTGGATGTCATTGTTCGATTTGCTCTTCTGTTTGCTGCGGCGGTAGGAGGTCAGACTTGTGGTCATGCGGCCCAGCAGGCCCTTCTTAGCGCTGATGGTGGAGAAGTAGCTAGAGGGGTGCGGGAGGGGGATGCAAGGAGGATTGCAGGGAGGGTGGAAGTTGGGTTGGATTGGGTTCAAGATCAATTTTCAGTTGCAGTTTGCAGTGGCAGTGGCAGTGCCAAGGGGGTGGGTGTGTACTCGTGTGTGTGTTGGTGTTTGGATTGCTTGCTTGATTGATTGATTGATTGGTTGGTTGCTTGGTTGGTCGATTGCAGTGGAGTGCTTGGTGCTTTAGCAGGAGTCTCCTGATCGCAGGACGGGCCTTGGCTTACCTACTCAGTCCTACAGTCCGCACTCAACGCTTAAAATTCGTTTCGCACTTTCGTTTTTGTGTCTGGAGGCTTCTTCCTCGTCTTCGTCTGGTTTTTCCGTTTCTTAATTCACTCTGATTTTCCCAATACCGTTAAGCACTGAACACTGCACACAAAACAACAACAACAAAAATAATAAACATATCCGAAACTGGTTTAGGAAAAATCACTTTGAATATTTAAGCCGCCGCTTGATGTTTTTTTCGCTTCGGTTTTCTTTTCGGTTGCGTGGATTTGCATATCGAGTTTTAGTTTTAGTTTTGTCTGGGCTACGTACTACTCGCACCACCAGTATCCCGGTTCATACGGAACTCTTTGGGTTTATGGGGCTATCACGGGGTCTCATTCGGCTGCCTGCTGAAACCGAAAGTCTGCTGCGGCCCGGCTCTGGATCCGTTGTCTACCTTCCGATGCGGCTGCTCTCAGATTAAACCCTCGATGCTCGATCTGCTCGACAAACTTCTAGTAAAACATTATTGCTCCCTCTCCCTCTGCTTCTCCCTCTGCTGCCGCTTCTGCCTCTCCTCCCACCGCCACTGATCTGGCATTTTTTTATTTTGGTGAAATTAACGCTTAAAAGCGAACAACAAAAACTGCACTAGCTGAAGGAGGGACGAGGGAGGAGGGCGGTGCACCAGACGTTTCTCTGTGTTACGCCTGACTCCCAGTAGCTGCCGTGGGCCATGTGGCGTCTGCTTTTGCCTCTGCTGCTGCTGTTACCATTTAGCTGGCAACGCGAGCACAGCTCTGCTTTCCACATGCCACACAGTGGGGCCAGAGAGTGGAAGCTGCTTGAATCGGACTGCGACTTAAACAAAGCCTAAATTAAAGTCCACTTTAAACAGATTTCAAAGAATACTGGACTACTTTTAGCTATATTTGTTCATTTCTATGGGAATATAATTTCTATATTTCTTTTTGCCTTGCAATCTTTTGCTTTGCAGATATCTAAAGTTCTTTGTTAATATTGTTGACTTTTTATTGAATTTTCATAATTAAATTTGTTCTGTTTATATGTTCATTACCTTCCTATAAAAAGCTTAGTTTTTCTTCTTAATGGTTTTACTTCTCTTATAACTTCGCTGCATTTGCATTTAGTTATTGGCTTAAAGTTTTCTTTCTACTTTTCTGCCTTTCCATCTGTCCATCAGCTGTCTATGCCAAACCGAATTGTTTTCAATTGTTTTTGTATCTATATCAAGCGTACCTTTGGTTTTTGACTCCCTGTACCTATTTGTGTCTATCTTCCCTACCTTTTATCCCCATATATTATTAAATTATTATTCCGCCTATGGCATTTAATACTTGGAGACATTTTTGTTTCATTTTTAAGCCCTTTCCTATTTTTGTATATCCCTATTTCCATACCCATGGCATGTATTTATTTTTTGTGGCTAAATATTTGTTTAAAGTCTTAGTTTTGAGTTTTTTCCCTTGCTCACACAGGCATTGTCCCCACTGTGCTTTCGCCCCTTGCCAATGATGCTGGCGCGAGCGGAGGCGACGCGTCGGAGGCGGTGGCGACGATGATGGGTAATGTGCAGATATACGTACTCGTATCTGTACTGTTCACTTAGTCAACTGGCTCACGACTTCATGGGTATTGCACACACACGGAATACCCGGGACCGAGAGGCAGATCCACACCGAGCGGCAGAGCGGCAGAGTGGCGGAGGGAGAGAGAGCGTGCAAGAAGTGGCAGAAGGCGCTTCAAGTGGCTTTCTTCGTCCGACTTCGGACGACTTGTTACATTTTCCAGCTTTTCTCGCTTTAGAAATGAATTGTAAACCAATTAAAGTTGATTTTTCATCTTTATCCAACACCCGCCACCCGCCACCCGCCACCCTCTCCCCCGTTCCCTGTTTCAGCTTCTGTTTGGTTTTGTCTTCTGCTGTCGCTTCTTTCAAATAGGTGAAAATACAGTAAGAAATATATATATATATATATATATATATAAGTATTGTATTCCCAATTTGCTGCTGCTCTGCTTTGCTCTGCTCTGCTCTGCTCTTTGCTTGTTTTTTTTTGTTTTGTGTTTCTAATTGCAATTTAATAATTATTTTTTAATTTATTTAATGCGTCTGTCTTGCCATATAGAAAACACCAAATTGAAGCCCCGACAAATGAAAGGCGGCATAATTGCGCTGCAGACGAGAGCAGGGGGATGGACGAAGAGGAGAGGCCGCACACGAACCTCGTTAGCTGTGCCAGTTGACAGTTATACGTACTCGTCTGTACCCATATTGTGTACCCGTTTATGATGAGACAGCGGCAGCCCCAATGTTGGATTTAATTGAACATTTGCGTGCACAAGTGAGGCTGGTGATTGACCATCGCCGCTGCCAATCGCCGCTCACTGAGAGAATGCAGAATGAAAGCAACTCGGCTGACACAAATGGACCACTACGAGATACAGAAACAGACAGTCAGACGGCAGACGGAGCTGGACAGAGCTGGACAGAGAGCGCGATTGAGACAAAAACAAAGACGATTGTTTTACAAATTTTCGATTAATAGAAAATTTTAAATGATTTTCACGCATTTGTGGGAAGCGACAGCACCTCCACCTCCACTGCTCCACCATTTGTGGTACTCAAGTGGCAACATTCTCGAGCAGATTCTTGGGACAATTGCTGCTCCGTTTGTGGCGCGCACATTTTGTGTGCCATTCAGTCAGCCAGTTAACCATTCGTTGGCTAGATATAAAATCTCTGGAGGTGTCATTTGGATTTGTATAATTTGTATGATTATTGCGGGTTTTCTATCATAAACTTTCAAGCTTCCTTTTTGAATTCTCTGCATACGTTTTTCCCTCATCTTCGATGCATCTTTCTGTATATCTTTGCTCATTTTAAAATTTAACTCTCCACTGGAACTTAGTCGGTCTGAACTAAAGAAATTGAAATAAATATTTATGGAGGTTCTTTCATATCTGCCCAGCTGTCTATCATTTTATTTATCCTCCAAAAGATTTGTATATATTTATCTATCTGCATAGGGATATATTTATGCAAAATACTTGCACCGAAGGGGGTGGTGTACGCATCTATACATTAATCCCTATATATCTCGATATGCAAATTCCATCTAGCCTAGATTAAAGACTCTAGAACTTTCTGCATCGATTTGGGTAATCTTCCTATGCAGCCATTCCTGCCATTTCTTTTACTTATCATCCCCACATCATACTAATCAATATTTTTATTCCTCTTATCTAATTTTTCTCATTATATCAGTCTATGGGTACCAAGTCCTAAAATCGATTTATGTACTTTTCCCTTTATTTTTTCAATTTTCATGTCAATATATCATTCTTCATAGATCTTCTTTTTATACCAAAGAATTATCAAAGCCTTGGCTGCAGTTCAAATACGAGCTACAGGTTTCTCTGAGCTTCAATCATCTTCATTCTAAGTGCCACAAAAAAGTCCATTTACTGTCCATTTAAGTTACTGGCAGTTAAAGTCTCAATATAAATTATTATTATTTTTTGTATGTTGTGTTTTTGCAGATTTCCTTGCAGCTTCCGTTCCCCGCAATCTTTTCAGTTTTCATCCACAAGCACAAAGCACTCACAGAATATTTTCATTGATCGGAATTGGTATAACTTCTTTTGGTCACACACAAACACACACCACACACACACACACAATGCACAACACTGAACAAAATACGATCACAATATTATTATTATTATAATAATTATTGTTGAAGTGGGGAGATATCCGAATCGGTTTTTGGTTTTTTTTTTGTTCTTGGGTCAGTCTTTCGGGGCTGGCTGGCTGGCTGTAGGCTGGCAATCCTCCTCGCTGCCTTGGCCAATTGATTATTTGTAACTGAATGGCTGAAAGATGCGGCCGAGGCTACCTTTTCATGGTTGCGGTTACTGGATCTCGGGCTGGCTTCAGCATTAAGCTTAATGTTGTTGCTGTTTGATGAGTGTTGCCGATGTTGCTGCTGTTGCTGTTGTTGCTGTTGCTGTGGCTGTTGTGTCTTGCAGTTCTTTGGTACACTGAAACTGTTAATTAATTCGCGTTCCGATTCGTTAACTGCATTCGAAATACTTTGAAGCGCGAAATTTTGTCGGCTTCTTCTGGCTGACCAGCGCGTTGCAAGCTCTCTGGGGCTGCGGCTGAGGCTGCTGGGTGGCAAAGGCGCTGTTGCTGGCGGAGGCGGAGGCGTGGCCGCAGCTTTTAGGCCCGAGCTGCTGCTGCTGGTGCTGCTGCTGCATCGAGCATCAGAGTCCGAAGCGAGACGAAACCGTACCAGATCCCACATTGAAATCAAAATCTAAATTCAAATTCATTCTTTGGCCGCATGTTGCTGCCGCTGCTGCCACTGCTGCTGCTTGTAACGGTTTTTGCGATCGCCGCGATGTGGGTAAACGGTAACAGCAACACCACAACGAACGAACCAACCAACCAACGAACGAACGAAGACGCTGGCGGTGCGGTGCAGCGGAGCAGAGTCAAGACGGAACGGAACGAAATGAAACGAAAGCACCGTTCGCTTCGACTGGCCAAACGCGAATAGCCAGCGCCAACATCGAGTGGCCAACGCTGGCACTGCCACAGCCACAGCCACTGCCACTGCCAACGCTGCCCCAACCAGCTCAACCCAAGCTCAGCTGGGGCAGCCACCAGTGCCACCAGCCACTCGAGCGGGTGGGGAGGCAAACCAGCTTTGTGCCACAAGCAGCGCTCATCGAGCTGCCGCTCCACGCAATATTATCAAACGATCTACGGCAAAGGCTGGCGTAAGATTTACTCCGACTCCGAACACAAAACTAAGGGGATCAGTCCACGTTCCTCTTAGACTATTTATCAAAGCCAAAAAGCTGTGCTTCACGGCATCAAAATACATCACTCCAGTTGCAGCTCATCGATCAGCCCTCGTTCTGAGCGGGAATCCCCGGAGCAAGCATCCTACAGCATCTGCAGCGGCTCTCCGCCAGGTTGAATGGCATCGTCTTTGCATACAACATTATCGAACAGTTTACGGCGAGGCTTGCCCCAAAAGTTATTGCAGGAAGAAAGCCTCTAAAGCGAATTCGGATTCTTCTCTTCGCGAGCCACCCATTGGACATGGGAAGGGTAGTAAACGGATGGCGAATGCGAGGAGCCACAGGCGAGAGAACTGATCGAGCAGCCCGCAGTTAGCTTTTGTTGCTTTCTGTGTCGCTGTGTCAGTTGTCATGTCAATTGATCTGCCGCGGCACGTTATAAATATGAATTGCAAGTTGCAGCCAGATGAGAGCCAGGAGAAGCAGAGGGAGGAGATGGAAAATGGGAGATGGAGGAGAACAGGAGAGAAATGGGAGAGGTGCGGAATGGAGTGGAGTGGCGATCAGGCTTTGGCATTGATTCTGATTCCTTGACTGGTCTGAGGTTGCTCCACTTCGATTCGAATGAAAGAAACTTGTTGCAACGGTGCTTTTGTGGGGCTGCTGCTGATGCTGCTGCTGCCACAGATGCCCGTTCCCCTGCCTCTGACATCCAGTTTGACTCCAATTGAAAATAGCACAAGATAGAACCAAACTTGGCTTTGAAGCCGGCTGGAAGCTGCAACTCGCTTCGCTGGCTTGCCTTGCCTTGCCTTGGCTTGGCTTGGCTTCGCTTGCCTTGCCACTTGGCTCCCATTCGAAGCTGGAACAATTAAATGAATCTTTTTCGCTGTGCGGTGGACGTGTGCTTCTTTGGGTCGATAGGAATTTGGGTGAATCCAGTAGCCAGTAGCCAGCAGCCAGCAGCCAGTGGCCGGGCGGGAGTCGTTGGCCCACTTGGTGGATCACAGAGCACCTTCTGGTTCTGCTTCTGGTTCTGCTGCTCTCCCTCCCCAACTGCACTTCATTCTTTGTTCATTGTTGCATGAGCTAATGAGCTCTAATTAGCGCATTTAATTGACTGTTTGGAGATCTCAAAGTGTTCGATGGGGGGAGGATACTCAATAATTTCCCAACTCAAAAGCCAAACTCTGACGATAATCAGAGCCAAGACTTACATAGGTTTATTGGGCATTGAATGGGCCTTGCTTTAGACTTGTTTATCAATTAAATTAAATGTAGGAAATTATTTAAATTATATTGTAGAAAAAGTCTAGTAAAAGTCTGTTTAAATTAATTGTAAAGCATTTGCAGTGACCCATTCTAGAGATCTTGTTTATCTGTGGCACATTTTGCTCTCCAATTTACTGTACAATGTAAATGAAGTGGAAATCTCGCATTGCAGTAATTGTTTAAACGCAAGAAAACGCCAGCCAATTGGAACAATCGAACAAATCAAGGAAATAATAAAATACAAATGGCACTGCGACAATCGATCGTCGATCGATCGTCGATCGTCGCCAGTCGACCGAGTTCCCCCTGCATTTAGCATCTGATATTGGGTACACTGTACAATATTGCATAAATAAATAAGGAACGAAGGAAAAGCTTTCACACTAATGGTACATTTCGTGAGGGGGATTCGATTTAACTTACCAAATATCTACAGATGCTGCCACCAGCAGTTGCACACAGTCGAGGCAGCCACGCGCGGCGGCGTAGTGCAGGGCCAGCGCCCCTCCGTTGGGCCTTTCGTTCGCCGAAACATTCCCCGGATGGTGCAGTTGGCCGATGCTGCTCATGTTCATCATCTGGAGGGGTCCACCACCCAGATACGAATCCAGCTGATGGGCGTGCATCATTCTGTTCAGGTTGCTGCTGCTGCTGCTGTTGATGACTTTGTTGTTGCTGCTTTGTTGCAGATTGTTCAGCTTGTGGCTGTTGTGGTTAGCGTTGATTATGTTGCTGTTGCTGTTGCTGTGCTTCAAGTGAAGATTCGAGCTTAGAGCATAGTCGTTTATGGTTCTGGGTAAAAAAGTGAAAAGAACATTTGGATAATCATATCAAGGAGAGCCTTTTGTTGGTGGTTTTTATGAATCTTACGCGAACACAAACAAAATATAAACTAATAGTATAAATGAAATAATAAAATTAATATAATATATTATATATATATATTAATATAATATAATAATAATATAGACTATTTAACAAATAATAATGATCGTATCTTAATTTTTAAATAATTTTATTTCCATGCTCAAAGTATAGTTTTCATTTCTAACTCTATCCTGTGCATGTTGAAGTCACATTAAGGCTTTACAGATATATCAAAACTATAAAAAAATAACTTCTACCTAATACAACTCTGAAGATCTAAAGAAGTTGCATCTATTGACAGTCAAAAGAGACAAAAATATTATTGAACATTTTAAAACATTTCCCAAAAACTTTAAATAATTATTTATGCATGTCTTGCTCTTTATATTTGAACATTTTGTCGTGGTCCTTCTGGAAAATGCCAATACATAGGTGTAGTAACCTATAAACATACTTCAGGATTTGTATTTAAATTTTTCAACACGAACACGTGGACTCATGTCGTGTCACGAAAACACGTTCCCTGCCCTCCTCTACTTCAGAGTGTTTTCATGGAAATAAAAGAAAAGTCTCTGCTTTCCACGAAATTGTTGCCTACTTTGGGGCATGCGCGTGAAAATAAATTGCAGTCAACTTCGCTGCTGGAAAAACAAAAGACTTGAGACACGAACTTGCTGCTAGTTTTCCAGAAAATGCATCAAGAAATTTTAATTTATATATCAAAATATATTTTTTGGTTAATCGTAGTATTTGCCTTATGCTCCGACTTTTGTATTCATCAAATTGTGATGAAAAATTTAAAAACTTGAAGGTCGAACTTATTGGCCACAATGCAAATAGATTTGCATTAAGAGAAGGCAATTTGCAGGGCAAAAAATCGGGACAATGAACAGGAAATCTGAATAATGAACGTTTTTGCATAAAATCAACATTCGAGCTTTAGATTTGGAATACATTTTGATTGACCAAAGTCGAAATGAATCGTTGAAATAATGGAAAAATAAGCTATGGCACACTGCATTTAATTTAACATTATTTAAACAATGCAAACGGACACAAACAGTCAAATTATTTATAAATAGTGTTCATAACAATTGCACCCCTTCAACAAACAAAGCAAAAAATTATTAGATGCTTTTCTTAATTATTAAAGGAAGTACCGACAATTAAGGTTGATTGCATCTGTCTGGGTCTCCGGCTCTCTGGCTCCTTCGACTGCATTGGCTGACTTCACTGGGTGCCCTTTTCCAAATCACTAAACCAGGTCAAGTCTGCTGCCTCCACTACTCGTATTCATGTGACTGGGCCGATGCTTTGGCATTGCTGACTCACTTGATCGTTGATCGTTTGTCTCCTCTGCGTTCCCCTGCTGTTTCCGCTGCAGAGCCGCCAATCATAATGATACTCGCAATGATAAAACCAACAAAACCGCCTGCCTTAGACCCGCCCCCTGTTCAACGAGAAAAACCAAACCCACACACACGAAAACAAATTAATTGCTAGCAGTGACAATGTTGCGATAGTTGCGAAGCATGAGATACCCTTTAACCTGCATGAATTTAATTTAAATAATTTAAGTAATTAATATATAAATATAATATTATATATTATATTTTATAAAATAATGTAGCAATAATCATAAAACAAATAAATAGTACTCAATGGAAGTTGCTGCACTTTTGTTGGATCATGTAAATAGATATTGGGCCGATATTTTGTAGCAATACTTTGATAAAACAAAAAATATATGTACTCAATACAGTTTGTTCCCACTCGTATGTTATGGCAATTCGTGTATACCCAACGCCAATCTAAGAAAAATGCTTTTCCGTTGTTGCTTTTGGTCTGCTTTGTGTGTGAGTGTTGTGCTTTCCCAGTTTGGCGAATGATAAAGAAACAGAAAGCCGAGAAGACGACACTTTCTTCCAGTTTATTGCATCAACAGCAGCAACAGCAGCGGCAGCAGCAGCAGCGGCAGTAAAATGAAAACGGGCCGGTAGCAGGTGTCAACTAAGCAGGGCGGCAGGTGCCACAAGCCGCACAAAACCAACAAACACCGGCCATAAACACACAAACACCACAGAAAAAGTGGTGGAAAAAAAGGGAAATAAACTATTTGGCAAGAGCATTGCGGGGCAGTTGGTCAACCAAATTGGTGAACAGGGTTAGGGAAATGTTGATTCAACTTGCTCCAACATTAAGATGTGTTACGAGTCCCACAGATAAGAGTGCTAAGGGGTCAACTTTTGGATGCTGACAGCATGATCTAATCCGAGCACGAGTGTACATAGCGAGGGTCAGAGAAAGGTCTGCTCTTTTCTTGTATGATGTTTAGCACATGCACGTCAAGTGGAATGGAATATGCAGTTGCATCAGCTGAAGATCTGCCAAGTACGTTGCCCAACCAAAAACAGAATGGTGGGAGAGTTTACTTGTAATGTGAAATAGTTCCAGGCGAAGAATATAATAGTTAGCAGATATGTGGTAAAGTTTTCTTACTTCAGAATGATATTTAAGACCGGGGAAATTATGTGCACTAAACTAACAAAACTTTTGCACATATCAAACGAAGAAAAAAAGAATTTGGCCATGGATATTCGGCATACGCAACAAAATGATTTTCAGCAGACCAGACTAAAAGCTATTAGGCCTAGAAGCCTGTTATTATCATCGGTGGGTTGAGCAAAAGGAGGGAAAGCTGCACACATATGTATATATATATATTGTCCCATACTCGTAACCGACAACGGAAGATGATAATCAATTTGTGATTTAATATTGGGTGAATGTACTGGGAAAGCCACTCGCAGGCAGCAGCACACGAGCAAAAACAAGTATTAATATGATAAATAAAATATTCAACTGGGAATAATGCCTAGTGAGAGAACGCTGCCTCATGCTCCAAGCCTAAACAATATACATAAGTACCCACAACTGTATTTATGTACACATAATTAAAAAAGGTTGCACTCAAATCACTTTGAAACAATAAAAAAAGTTTGAACATTTTTAGTTGATTTGTTTTTTGGGGTTTCTTTAGTCACACTTCACTGTGGTCAATTATGATTTGGAGTAAAGTTATTTTTGAAGTTATTTGTTTCTTTTTTTTCTGCTCTGGTTTACCGTTCGAATTTCTGTCTAAACAGAAGATTGGCGGAGATTTCACTGGCTGTGTACGGGGTCTGCGGGGTTTACCTTAGTTTGATGGCAATGTCGCGACACTTGACGCATGGCACCTGACCCGATGAAGGGCTAACAGTGGCAGCAACAGGAACAGTGGCGGTGGCTGCTCGCTTGGCTCCTGGACTGGCTATCGTTGCATACAGAGCCTCCTGTGGCTCGGCCTTTTCCTCAGCTTCCGCCTCCGTTTCGCTGGCAAAATCGACAACCAGCTGCTCATCCTGGGGCGGCTGCCTTCGGCTGAAGTAGCCCACATGCTGCTCCACGCCAGCACTGGCATCCAGCAGCACCCTCTCGTAGGCGGCGCTCTCGTTCTCGCTGAGAGCGAACCGCTGCTCGAACACCCGCACGGGCAGCGAGCTCTTCCGCAGCACCTCCATCCGCTTGTGGCGCAGCTCGATGGAGAAGATGAGGCGCACCCGGACGAGTCGTCGCAGGCCTTGCTGGGTGGATTGGGCGCGCTGAAGGCGGCGCCGTTGCTGGCGCAATTCGAGCTTCTCTAGGCCGCGCAGCGACTTGGCATCCACCAGCAGGCTGTGGTTGTAGTCGGCCACCGAGGTGAGGTCCAAGGCGGAGCGGGTGCGTCGCCACGGCACCAGATCGAAGTGGGTGCCCGGCCAGGGATGAAAGTTCACTTGGCTGACGGTCTTATCCTTATCCTGGCGCAGTATCCAGTCGGAGCTGGAGGTGGTGGTGGAGCTGGCGATGGGACTGGGACTGGGCTTTCCTGATCCCGTTCCTGTTCCCGTTGCTGTTCCTGGCTGTAGTTTGACGTGCTCGTTGCGGGCACTGGCCTCCGGTCTGTGGCGTTTGTAGCGCGGCACGAGAGTCGCCTCCAGCATGCGTGCATCCAGGCCGTAGTCGCGACGCAGCTGCTCTAGCTCTTTGCTGCTGGCCGTGTACTGAGCACCGTTCCACACGATCACCGGCGAACTACTGGACATGGTGCCGTCTCCGTCCCCGCACCCGTACCGTTCCGTTCCCGGTTCGCAGTTCCCCAATTCCCAATTCCCGCTTGGCGTTCTCGTTAGCGTTCTCTGCTCTTTCGCTCTCTTGTTTTGTCGCAATCCGCTGATGGCTTTTAATTCTTTTTTGCTGTTTTATTTTTCTTTCGTTTCGTTTCGTTTTCCGGTTTCCGTTCGATGTTGCGTTTGTCGCGTTTGTCGCGTCTGCCTTCAGTGACGACGTCGACGCAAATGTTGTTTGGCCAAAAGTAAAACTTCGACTCTGACTCTGACTCCGATTCCGAATCCGAATCTGAAACAAAACAAAAACTCCTATGCAAAAGTTACGCCAACTGCGCAGCTGGCGTCGCTGCCAGCGCTGCCAGCGTTAGAGTATGATTAAGAGTTTTTTTTTGGTTTTGTTTTTATATTTTTGTATGTTTTGTATTATTTTGTTGGTGGCGTTACCGATGTTTGCTCAACATTGAAGAGTCGTGAAGGAGTGGTGGGAGGGGGGGCGGGGGAGCCTGAAGAGACGAATGAGCAACCCCCATTTCATTGTATTATACTCATATTTATTTACTTTTCACGCTCACTGCCATGTCAACTCTGCCAACCCTCCTGTTGCTGTTGGCTTCTGCTGCTGTTGCTGCTGCTGCTGCTGACGGCGGCTGCGACTGCCCCCCAGTCAGCGCTTCAAATGTTTCACTTGGCTGCGCACGCGCCAACAACAAGCAGAACAACACTCCACGGGGTCGATCAGAAATTTGTTGCTAATAAATGTACTCGTACTCGTAATATTGTTGCTGCTGTTGCAGGGCATTCAACGAATTTCAACTGCGAGTCGAGTTCTATTCTCAGCTAATTGACAGCAGCGGGCCGGGCCGGGACGGGCCATTGCCATTGTCCAAGCCAATTGGCCAACAATGACAAAATTTGTATGTATAATGCACGGTACAGATGAATGTGACTACATATGAATCCAATCCTACCATTAACACTACTGCGAGTACAAGTTTGGTAGCATAGAAAGGGGGAGTCCAAGTGGGCAACACTTGCATACGGGCAGAATTCGTATTCGGATTCGATTTAAGGGATTTCTTATTTTATTTTTTGCTGCACATTAGCTTAAAAATATTGCGGATAAAAATACTTGCTAATTTATGAATTGTCTGGCAGGGAAGTTTCTCTCTCATATGCACAAAGAAAATATGTTTGGCAGCCCTGAGCATTAGCCTTAGTCTGGCTGTATTAAAAGTAAAGCCTATTATTAAATTAAAATGTTTGGCAGTCGAAATAAAAATTTGCTTTTAAAAGAAAGATGAAGATCCTTGAGTGCAATGTCTGTTCGGTTAGGTCAGGTCTCGCTTTAAATAAAATTGTATTTTTTAATACCTAATATTCCGAGTAAATTATTAAACACATTAAATGGGAATATAATTTGTTGCTCTCTCAAATCTCTTCTCATAGTTTTGCTCTGTTATGGAGTTATCTGTCATGGCATTGGGCAGACTATTCGGACATCAATGGTATGAATTATTTCTATGTAAATATCGCCAAAGATTACTTGAACTGATGACTGATTGAATCCATCATTGGCTGTAGCTGTCCCAAGATATTCAAAAGATATCCAATGAGAAATGTATTATATTTTTGGCAACTCTCTACGGCTACTGTTGGGAGCCAGGTAACGGTTCTGGCAGCAGCCCCCCGCCTGGTGCATTGTAATCTGTATGCTAATATCCATCCCAATGAAGACACAATTTGAAAATGCCTTGTGCAATCCGCACAAGAGCCAAGAGTGCCAAGAGCTACCATGCATACCCATATATATTTATATATATTCGTATATTTGTACAATACAATATCTAGATATTTATTATTGATATTACTTTAAATGTATGTCAGATGTTTTGATGATGGACAGTGTCGGCGTGTGAATGCCGACTGAATGATTTCTGCAAGCGACATTTGTTCAACCTTCGCGGCAGCTGAACCAAGCCAAGCGAATTCATCTCGAATTCGAATTTGAATTTGAATGGGATGAATACTCGTACGTGAAATGCGGATGGAGGCGCAGTCAAAAGCAGATCTATTATAACGTGCTCTGTTATATTTGCATTATGAGCGGCGCTTTATGGGGCTGCTTTATGGGCACAGGCGAGCCCTCAATGACAGCCTTTCTAAGCGACATTTACTCGTTATATATGGGAGCCAGCCAGCCGCCCAGGGGTTACTTGGTGCCCACTTAATGGACTTAATCTCTGACATTTTCATTTTCATTGGCCTTTGTGGGTCACATTGCCAAAACAGAGATGAACTGTGGATAAATAAGAGCGATGATGTAAAGCGGAGCTGCAGCTGAAAGCGAAGGTTGAGGAGGATGCTTGTAGGTCCAGGAATGCCAGAGGAACAGCAGGCCATGACACTCTTCACGCCATTTGAACACACTCCGCCATGACTCACGGTGCAACCTAAAGGGGTATACTATAGGCTTTAGCCCTGTTTTCGCAACAAATAAATACATCTATATTATATTATAAAATCAAATTGAATTTTTTTGGAACAGTCGGCTGGCCCACTAGAGAATCTTCACGAAGATCCGACTCAGTCAATGGGAACAGCCCAGCTAGTCGCCCAACTACGATTACGAGCACTCAGTCATCCCCCCAGCAGCTGCTCAAACCCGCCAGCAAATTCAGCAAATCGTTGCCACGCTTGAGTTGATCCACTTCGAGAACCTTCGAGAATTTGTATCTATCTACTACATATATGTATGTATAATAAGGTACATAACATAATTGATAGATGGGTGGGCCCCGGCGATGATCGAGACGGGTACAAAGTACTCTGCATGTCTAAATTCCGAAACCTAACGAAGAATAACAAAATTATTCCGCTTGATGCAACCTAAGTGGATATTCGCCATGGAAATGTGTTATAAAGAATCATGAATAATAATATGTAATTTTTCCAAGGCACAGAGATTGCATACGAACGAATCTTAAGTACTTGCGAGTACATTTGGGAGTGAAGTTCGATCGAGAAAGAGACTTTTAGTATTTAATTTACGAATATATTAGATTTATGGTTCCTTAAAACTCTGATTTTTCTTAACCAAAGATTTATGATTCCTCAAAACTCAAAACTGATTATCCTAAACAACATTTTAGCTAAGTTTTGAAGTAAGGAAATTTAGGCCCTATGAAATTCTTAATGAGGATTAATAAATTAAAAAAATAAATGACAATAAATGAGCAATACAATTTCCAACGACAAATGTTGCAGGTATTTCTTTCAAGAATTCTGAGCTTAATCTATAAATATTATAACATATTATTGCATAAATACCTGCTCCATAGCACCAAAAAATAACAGGAAATCTTTTAATCTGTCCGTTGGCTGAACAAATATTTTGAATAATACAAATAATTGTAATGTGAAAATGATGGAGCTTACAGCTCACAGCTTTCACGTCAAGAACGCCATCTAACAATATGGCAAATAAATCTACAACTTTAATGGCGATGTATCTGGCGCAAAGGCTGTGATCTGCAGTAGTTAAATATTCCAAAAAATAAAAACAAACAAACCAAAACACCCGAAATCACCTCAAAAAGATGCTTCAGTGATTTTGAGGGGTAAAACCATAAAAAGAGGAATAATTTCTTCATGCAGGTGAGTTGGAAAACAGTGCTCGGTATTTGGTGGTTAACGGTGCCCCCTACCCTAGTCGGCGGATGGGAAATGATCGTAAAAGCCCCGTCTCCGACCAACAGCAGAGACCCCAGCCACAGCCAGAGCCACAGCCCCAAGCCCAACAATAATACCATTAATGTTGGAGCAATAAAATAAAAGTAGAAAACGAAATTGTGGCTGGTTGCTGGTTGCTAGTTGCTGTTGCTGCTTTTTGGGTTTGAACCATTTAATTATGAATATTAGGCAATTGTAAAATATGAATGAGGATAGGTAGGAGAGAACCATAGAAAGAGAGAGAGAGAGACAGAAAGAATTACTAACAGAAGAGGATATTAAATTGAAGTACCAAACTTTTTGCTGCAGAGTTTCCATCGATTTCAACCAGGAAAAAAGGCAAACGGCTTCTTTAAGCTTTCTGTCAGCTGAGTTTTTAATGTCTAACGAAATTAGAACTACTTGCAGAATTTTCGTAGATGTGTAGAAAGATTTGTAGATGGTAAATATAAATAATATAAATATAAATATTATATTTTTAAATTTGATTACCTCGGAACAAAGAGTTTTGTGTTGTTCATTTTTATTGTACATATTGACTGAGCATTAACTGTGTGTCCGAATTTAATTTAATCTAATTCATTTTTATTTTTTATTTTTATTTATTCAGCAAATAATAATTTTATGGGTGTAAAATCTGGGGACAGAGTTTCCCAGTGCACATTGAATATTCACACTGAATAATGGTTCATTAAAATGGAAAAACTTGTTCACAAATTGGGATGAACTCCCCCTAGAGATTGCAGTGAGGAAATCAAGCAAGCCTGCTGGACCGGCATCCGCCCCGTTGTCGGAGTTCAGCGGCTGGAGTTGCCACTGTTCGAATACTTTTACTTTTCGCTTTGTTTTATTTCATTATTGGATTTCTATTGTTTCTTTTGGCTGCCCATCAAAAGCAGAACAAACCGCTAGTATTCGATCTAACGGTTACAATCGGTGGCGCTCGTTTTCATCTGTCCATCTTTGCATCTCTTCATCTCGTCGTTCCCCCCATCCATCTCGTCGTCAATTGGCAATTCAAATTCAAACTTTTCGAACGGCCAAGAATGGAGACGCGGCATGTTTTCACTTTCGTGTGTGTGTTTTGAAAGAGCGAACAATAAAAAAAATAAAAATAGAAAGCAAAAGTAAAGGTTAAACTTTAAACTCTTCAGCTGAGAAGAGCAAAGCGAGAGAGAGAGAGAGAATAAGTTTAAGTTTAAGATCAAGAATTTCAGCCAACTTCATCCAAAAGCTCATCCAGCACAGCGCAGCTCAAGCGACTCTGCCCCCGTCCCTGTCCCTTGCTGTTTGTCTTTCCATTCATATGCAAAGCGCAATCATTCAGCGATTCAGGCGAAGTGAGTCTGTGAAAGTAAGCCACGGCAGGTGCAAGTCAGAGCCAAAGCCCAAGCCAAGCCAAACATTTGCCTAACAATCAGCCATCAGAAAACGGGGCAAACAAAGGGAGACATCTGCAGCTCTGGCACTGCCTCTGCACTCGCCCCTGAAGACTCACACGAGTTGTGACAGGTCGCGGTTCCTCTTGGCTCCCCCCCTCTGCCTCCAGAGCCCATATAGTGAATGTGTGGTGAATGCCCCCCTTAAAGGTCCCTCCTTTGATCCCTATGAATATGAATCCTATTCAAAGAATTGGATTACTCAAATATAAGATTTGGCTTGAGTTTAAACACAAATTAAATTACAAACCAAATTGACTTGAGTTTATAAACTAATTCGATTTGATCCGATTTGATTTGATTTGATTTGAAAGCTCTTCTAATTAGAGTCTCGAATCGATGAACCCTGAGACTCGACTCTCTTTTCGCTGTTTCTGCTGTTGCTGCTGTCGGCTAATGACCAAATGTGTGGAGTGGATTAGCCAAACCGAGTGGAGGTAGCTGCGAGGCGAACACTTGGACAAATGACCAATTATGATGGGCGACACAACATTGAAGACACTCGCTCGAGGAGGGAGAGGGATGTGTGATGGGTGGAGGGGGAAACCCGTTTCTGCTCAATGGAAAGAAAACATGAAAATCCATGCAGCCGGCCGGAGTCTGCGGCGATATGTTTTCTAGTTCGTTTTTGTGTGTCTGCGGTTTGCTGGAAAATTGTCGTATGTAAACGGTTTGGTTTGCCTTAATAATTGACATTGGTGGAAAGCTGCGACTTTGCCGGGCCGGTTGTTGACCGCACTGAGAGATTGGCTAACAGCTCTCCTCTCCTCTCTTCTCGCCATCGCCCCCCCGGCTAAATAGCCATCGCCCGCGCCTGCAAGTCTGTGGCGGTAAGCACACAGAAACCCAACGAAAGCAAAAGGATGATGACTGCCCGGCCCCAGAGCAGGAGGCGTAGAGGATGATGTTGAGATGTGGATGATGATGATAATGATAATGATGATGAGGAGTAGGAGGAGGAGGAGCAGGCCACAGCATTGCAGAGCACAGCAGAGCAGAGCAGAGCAGAGCAGAGCAGGAGGTGCCAAACGAGTTCCCCAACAACTTTACCCAACGTCGTCCTCTCTGTGATAAACGAAATTTCACTTTTTCTTTTGCAGTTTCTTGGCTTTTCTTTTCTTGGCCTGCGATTGAAATTTTGTCTGTTTGCTTGTCAGAAAAAGCGTTGCTAATTAACACACAGCCGAGCAACAAAACAATCACAAATTGCAGAAATAAATACAGCAACAAATACAAATATAAATACGAAAATACAATAAATAAAATACGAAATAATAATTGTCTGGCGATCTATTCAAGTGTTGCCAGCGACGTCTGGCGAGTGGCCTGCAATCATTTGATCGTTTTGACAGCCCCCTTCCCCCCACCACATCAATGCAATCTCAGCAAAATAATTATGGTGGGTGTGTGTATCTGTGTATCTACGGATCTATGTTTCTGTGTGTGATTGGTTGATAGTCGGGTTGAACGAACGCAGGCAAAGAGTTCAAAGAGAGAGAGAGAGAGAGTTTCCTTATGGAAATCAAGCTGCGTAGTGCTAGGAACAATCTGCCCCAACCCCCCAGCTATGTCCCAAATTAGTCATCGAATAACAATAATATTTCTCAAATTAAAACCAAATTAAACGAAAATGCTCACAAAACAAAAAACAATAACAGAAAAATGAAAGGAAAAGTGTATTCATCGAGTCGACCATTCAAATACCCTAATAATATTCCGATTCCGAAGGTGAAAAATGCCAAAAGAGAAGAAAGAAATATTTGATTTAAATAAATTGAATATACAATTAAAATTTAATATATTTTCAACAAATTTAAAATATTTTATTTAATTCAAAGTCCTTACATTTCGATTAAAAGTTGATTAAAATAAACAAATCTTTTTTATTTAATTTTTGTAGCAAAAAGCCGAATATTTCAATTAAATTTGGGTGTTTAAAATTAGGCTCTGCAGATTAATAAGTTTGTCCTAAACAATTTTACGATTCACAAAGGTTTCAGAGACGACAGTATGGATGGGATTAACCCTTATAAAATTGAGATTTACAGCTCTAAAATCCAGGTATGACAAATGTATGCACCATGGAGTGCCGAAACAAACCTCCGACCCGAATTGGAATACCCAGTCCCTCTTGCAAGAGCATTAAATATAATGCAAGAAATGTTATTAAGCTCAGCGATTGCCGTGTCACAATGAGCGAGTTTTACCAGGGAAGGGGCAGGTGAGTAGTGGAGAAGTAGGGGGGATCCATTAAGAGAACGTGGAACGGGGAACGGGTAACGGGCGTGAGTGTGTGCAACTCCGAAACAAAATACAATTTTATGCGGTTTTATTATTATTTTTGTTGGTTCGTTTTTGGCTTTGGATTCTACTCTCTGCTCGTGCATCGTGGATCACGCCAGTGAGCATGGATATGGATAGCTGCGCCGTTCATTTATCACGGCACACGCTTTACAGATGGTATGAAGCCGTGTGGCATGGGGTGGCATGGTGTGGCATGCGATATGGAGTTGCATACAGACGACGCATTCAGTCCCATTACAACACACCGAAACCCCCGCCAGGGCAGGGGAGTGGAGTGGAGTGGAGTGAATTGGAGTCGTAATTATCGCAGCAAGTCGTATAATCAGTCGCAGCCCCAAAGGGTTGTATAACTTAGGCAAATCCAATCGTGATATGACCAGCTTTATAGAGAAAGCCATCTGTGTGCTGCTGTGCTGTGCTTCTCCACTCCATTGCCCTGTGGCATGGAAGATTTTTTGATGCTGAAAAAGTTCTCCAAATTAAAAAATATATATTTCTATTCACTTTCAGGAAAGTTTAGATCCAAGAAGACGAACACAAATTTTTGGCAAAATACTAAAGCAGCATAGTCACAGTCTGTTATCGGGAGATGGCATGATGGAATGTGTTTGAGACTCTCATTTTGAATGGAAATCAGTTAAAGTTCTTGCCAAATTAAAGGCAGACTTCTGTGTATGTTAATTTCCAGATATATCCCTCATATTTGTCATCCTACTTATCAGTTTCATTGAGGCAAATTACGAGTAGTTTGGGCTGCATATTCTACCAGCCAAGTGCTTTGGCAATGTACTTTGGAATGTAAATAAATTAAAATTAGTCATAGGTGCGTAATGGCTTGATTTTCTTTCTTTCTCTCATTGCTCCAAGCATAATTGAGTTTTCAATGCATTATCCTAGTCGCTGTCAGTAAATGGAGGGAACTTACCGCACACCATATCCAGTTGGAAGTGCAATTGTCGCAGCTTCTCTCCGAGTGTTTATCGCAACAACTCTTCACACACTAAAGCACTGGCACAGCACACACATTGTTGGCCGTGGAAGAATCATATCAAATCATATCATCATACTATCCCCAGAGTTTCACACACAGTGCCAAAAGCAAACGAGCAAAGAAAAACAAACACACAAAAAACAAAAAGAGTTTAAGTTCTTATCGGAGCTTTAGCAGGCCACTAAAGGTTTGTTTTTGTTCTGGCAATGGAGCTTAGTTGCAGATTCATCTATCGATCGAGCGATCGCGCGATGAACGGTTGAAAGAGTCGTTGGCGGCGGCGGTGGTGGTGGCGGTGGTGGCGGCGGTTTGTAGAGCGCGGCACGTGCTAGGCGGACAATGGTCGCGGCTTGTTTGAGGCTTGAGGCCGGTTGGTGGTTGTTGCAGACCAGCTCGGCCAGCGGTCGCCAAAGAAATGTAAAGAGCCGAAAGCAGCAGACCCCAAAGAAGTGCCGATCGAGAAAGCTCTTTGGACTTGTTGTTGCTGTTGTTGCTGCTGCTGTTGTTGTTGATGTAAACACAAGCTCAGTCGGGTATGCAGCAGGTAGGCGCGTGCGTGTGCTCGTGTGTGTGTGTGTGTGCGCGCGGTTGCGGCTGCGCTGTGGCTGTGGCTGCGACTGCTGCTGTGGTTTGTCTTCAGTTGATTTTCGATGCGCTTTTTGCACATTGCTAGACTTTTTCTTGCTCGCCTTTTTGTATTTTCAGTATGCTGGAATTTCTACTCCATATACCCTACCAGAGCAGGGTATTCTGACAGCGACAAGGTGTAAGAAAAGCGCTGAGATATGTCCATCTGGCTGACAGGCTCTCTGGCTCTCGAAGAGAACCAAAGCAGGATTTACTCTTCAGACTTAAAGCATATTTGGAGATTAATTGCAGCCTTTAGTCTTTAGTTATTTTATTTTTTTATATTATTTATTATACATATAGGATAGGCATATAGATAGGCATGTATAGAACCACTATGAGCTTTCAAATAATTCTGCTAATTGTAGCTACTAAATTATAATTATATTATTTGTATACTGCAAGTTTTTCGAGGGGAAATCCAAGGGCATAGAAACTTCGGCAAGACATGGAGGAATTTAATCCATCTCTTTGTTGTTGTGGTTTTTGTTGTACGTATTCGTTGTATTCAATAGAATTTTTTGCTCTTTTTTATGGTCAAGCTGGCGGCGTCATGCGCGTTAGCAGCGTTAGATCTGCCTAACGGTTGTTTATGGCCAGTTTAAGGTTTTATGCATAATTGTTTGAGTCGTTGCTCTCTCTCTCTCTCTCTCGCTCGCTCGCTCTCTCTCTCTCTCTCAGCACCCTGTGCACCCCACAGCACCGAGGTGGCAGTGGCAAGGCAAAAGCTCATTTAAATGCAATCAATCAAAAGCCTGCAGCTAATTAGCCGCAACGACGATGGACAATGCAATTTAATAGAATTATTGGAAAACACTTCATCAGTGCCCCCTCGATCGATCGATCGATCGATCGCAAAGCCACTAATGAGGCAGCCACTTGAGTGGCCGGCCATCCAGCGGTTGAGGTGCCGCTTTACGATGTGTTTACGATGCAGCAATTTGCAGCGCGAACTTTGACCCTGCTCTTCGGCCATTCGACTAAGATTTAATTGACGCAATGCACTCACCTGAGAGCCGTCGGTTGATAGGTGGAGAGCATCCGCATGCTGCCCCCAAATCGATGATGCTGGGGCGGCTGCTGCTGCGGCTGCTGCTGGTGCTGCCGATCCGCCTCCGCCTCGGCCTGGGGGTAGCCTCCGTTCCGACTGATTCGGCTGGCATGGGAGCCCCGCTCCGAGTTGCATTTGGAGCCGCAGAGGGAGTTCTCGCAGAAGCGACAGCACTTGTTGTAGCTGAAGGTGGAAGTGCAGAGCGTGCAGAAGGAGTCCAACTGGGACTCGGCCCTGTCGTCCTCTACATCCACGTCCCCATCGGCATCCCCATCCCCATCGACATCGCCATCCATGTCCATGTCCATGTCGTGGGGGTGTCGAATCTTGAGGGTTTGTGTGTTGCTACTCTGATCCTCGTCCGAACAGAAGTTGTACCTCTCGCTCTCCGTATCGTCCTCCTCCTCCTCCCCCAGGCTGCTGCCTGCACTGCCGCCACCCGCATGGGTGGGCGGCGGCGGCCCGCTGTGGGGGGCGGATGGCAGCCCAAAGCTGCTCAGCGGACAGGAGGGGTATCGGGTGAGTGGAAACTGACGCACATTGTACTTGCTGGCCATCGACAGGTTCTCATTGAAGTAGATAACATTGGCTCCGTGGGAGAGTTGTCGCTCCCTCTCCCGCTCCCACTCCAGCTCCAGCTCCCTGTCTCTATCTCTATCCCTGTCCCTGTCTTTCTCGCGTTCTCTCTCTCTGTTCCTCTCCCGTTCCCTGTGCGGCTCAAGACCAATGCCCCTGCTAATGCTGAGGTCATGGTACTTGCGCAGAAAGGCCGCATTGCAGTCAGCGGCTGTGTACTCGTGCAGCTTCTTCGGCTTTTGGGCGGCCGGCAGCTGCTGAATCGTGTGCTGAATGTGTGCAATGCCATTTTGGGTATTATTATTATTGTTGTTGTTGTTGCTGCCGCTGCTGTTGTTGCCGCCAGAGCGCAGAAGGTCGAAGAGCCGCTGCTTAAGGTCGCGCATGGCGACGGCGACATGGGACACAGCGACTCACTCAAATCTGCAATGAAAAAGTGCCAGAATGTGTCATTAAGCGGTTTAAAGCCAGTATAAGTAATTGTAGTAACAGCAAATCAATAAATTAGTATCCATTGAAATTTGGAATACACAAAACATATTTCAAATTTCGATAGGTTTGCCGCCGACTCGACTATCAGTGAGAATTGTGAGTTATATAGCCATCAGCAATATATTATGACGAGTACAAAATGTCTGGCCACACTTACAAAAAATACGCATTAACTAGTTTCATATCACTCAGCTCACCACAGTGTGCATGTTTTTTGTATTTCGGTACTTTTCCTACATATTGCTGTATTTAAATTAAATATTTGTTTGTATTTGTAAGTATAGAAGAGGATGGAGCTACAAGGATCGTAAACAAACGGTATTATTTTCCGCGGTTTAATAAAGGGTGCTCAACTTTTCAAATAGAGGGGTGTTAAGTGGGTTAAATCAAGTTTGATGCCGTGTATTTTTTATGGTATGGTATATCAATGGTATTTCTCGAAACTGAAACGGAACTTGAACGGTATTTATTTTTCGTCACACGGTCACACTGTTATATATACGACGCAAAATTCCCATAAACGTTTATTTTGGCTGTGATTTCATTAAATTGCGATAATTGTAACAGGTAAATGTGACACACCCAATCACTGCCGTACCCCGAATCTGTTAATCATCAATGACGACCTGTTTCAGTTGCCTGCAATAGCACAATGAGTTCCCAACGCGGTAATGTCAACCGCACACGTGCCCAGAAACACAAGAATCGTTTTGTATTCAAGAATGATCTGCACGACAAGACTCCGCAACAGATGCGACTCAATTCCATGCATGTGTCGACGGTCTGCCAGCGCTGCAAGGAGGTGATCGAGTGGAAGATCAAATACAAGAAGTACAAGCCGCTCACCCAGGCGAAGACCTGCAGCCATTGCAAGGAGAGGACAGTGAAGAAGGCCTACCATGTCATCTGTAGGGAGTGCGCCATCAAGGCCCATGCCTGCGCCAAGTGCCTGAAGACCGCCGACGAGGTGGCCATAGAGGCGCCCGAGCCAACGCCACAGGAGGAGCAGCAGCTGCAGGTGGAAATGGATCGTTTGGTCAAATCGTTCTCAGAGCGCAAGCGTCGCGCCTTTCTGCGCTACATGAACAAGGGCAAGAAACAGGAGACGACTGAAAAGGACGAGGAGACGGAGGAGATCGAGGAGAAGGCGAAACGTGTGGCCCACACTCGCGCCGAGCTGCTGGACAAAATAAAGCAACTGAACCTAGCCGAAGAGGATGATTACGACGATGATGATGATGAGGACGACGACGACGAGGACGCTGAGGATGATGATTCAGATATTGATTCAAACGATGACAGCGAGGAGGAGGAGGAGGAGAAATCTGTTAAAGCGAAATAAAGTTTCCAATTTCTTTAATCAAAGTTTGGCTTAACCTTCTCTGTTTAGTTCATGTAATAATGTAGTTGGAAGCAGACCCATAAGAACGAGGAGATGGCAAAACAATCTCTCCAGTATATATATATAGATAAAGCAACTAAACCCTTCCAAAGTGTATGATATATCAGCGGAACAGATTTTCTTATAAAATATGCATGTTATTGTTTGATTTGAATTTTATTTCCAATTAGAAATTTGAGAGCTTTAGCGCAATTCGGGTGCAATATATCTGGGTAATATTTTTTAATAACGATAGAGGATGGAATTGAAGGTTTTTCAATGTTTGAATGGAGCCCCCCGCCACACCTTGGCACGGCTAGGTTCGTTTCGATTACCCTCTTTAGGTCACACACCTTGCATTTTTTCTATAATTTTGCTAGTATGTTTGAGTATTTTCTTGTTTTCCAGTATTTTTGAACACGCGTTTCGCGTCACCCTCTTGTCCTAATCCACCAATGTAGAAAACATGTAGAATACTAATGATCAATTAAATTCCTGATCGTTTCGGATGCCGATCTAATTTTTTTCAAAAGTGTCGCAATGTCATTCAGCTAAGAATTTTTCAAGATTATGCAATAAAATTGTTCCACGTTTCCTCGTTAGGGTCTCTTTCGAATTGTACATAAAAACGTAGTTAGTTTGTAGCAAATGTGTAGTTGGCGTGTAGTTAGAATGTAAAATCGGATGCCTTACATCGCTAATTTCACATATATCTATATCTATAGCCTGTGTCTGTATCTGAACTGTTTCAACCAAACAAAAAAATAAACAAAAAAAAACACATTAAGCTAAAAGTGTCACAGTGAAATAGTTTTAATTTAAATTATAAGGAGAAAACGATATGGCAGACAACAATGTGCAGAAAACCAAAAAGCGTAAGAAGAATAAAAAGGGAAAGCAGGGGCCTTCAGCAGGCACAATGAACAACCCACAGATGCCCCAACAATCGGGTTCAGGGGCAAACAGCATCAAAATTGTTGCACTCCCACTCAGTCTGATGGAGAAAAATCTGCTGAAGCAAATGCTGGCTGATTTTTTGGCCAGCAACCAACTGGAGCTGAAACTGGAGGGCATGAACAAGCAGCAGCGCAGCCACATCCATCGCTGTGCCCAGTCGATGGGCCTGAAGAGCATCAGCCGTGGGCCCACTCTCAATCGGGTGCTCAGCGTCACTCGAGCCCCGGGCTCCAGTCTCCACCTCTGCCTCGACGCCCCTGTGCTGATGGTAAACTCCAAGGTGACCCGAACCCTAGCCTCGTCGGTCGCCAAAATTGAACGAGTGATGGCCTCGGCGGCACTCAAAGGCAATGGCTCTCGAGCAGACCAGAACAGGCCCCGAAATGGCTTCGGTTTGGTGGGTGTCCGACAAATACCCCCCCACCCGGAATACGCAAACAATCCGCTGAATGGGGAACGCATCGGTCTACCCATTTTTCGCTATCGCTCAACGATTCAGAGCACTCTGCAACAGTACCAGGTGAGAGTCCGCAGCCCATTCCGAGTCCGAACACACAGGTTTACGCTTACGCTCAATGCTTTTCCTCCACTTGTGCAAAGGTTCTCATCGTCAAGGGTGCCACCGGCTCTGGAAAGTCAACGCAGGTGCCGCAATATGTGCTGGAGTCGGCAGCAGAAAATCTGCACGCGGTGCGGATTGTGGTGAGCCAACCGCGTCGGATCGCGGCCATCAGCGTCTCGGAGAGAATCTCCAAGGAGCGGGGCGAGCTGCCAGGCGGCACTGTAGGCTATCAGATTCGCATGAACAGTGAGTGACGGATGCCCATGCGATTGAGGTAGATGTAAAGTCCGTTTAATTGCAGGCAATTGCACCAGCCACACTGTTCTCACGCTGACCACCAGCGGCTGTCTGCTGCGGGCCCTGACCATGGACACCGAGGCCTTCTTTGAGACCGTCACACACTTGATTATCGACGAGGTGCACGAGCGTGACCTGGACACGGACTTTCTGCTGCTGGTCATCAGGCTGGAACTGAAGAGGAATCCCCAGCTGAGGGTGATCCTGATGTCGGCCACCATGGATCTAGACGCGTTGTCCGCATACTTTGGCAATGTGCCCGTTCTGGATGTGGAGGGACGCAGCTTCGGGGTGCGCATCTTTCAGATGGAGCAGATCCTCAGCCAGACCGGCTACATGACCGCGGCCATGAAGCAGATCTTGGGCAACAAGATTGATACCGCCACAGAGGAAGAGCTGCTCCATGCGTACATCCTCACGCGGTACATGGAGGCGGACATTGACAACAACCTTATTGTCTCGTTGCTGGAGCTGCTGGTGAAGACGGGCGAGAAGGGCTCGGTGATTGTGTACCTGCCGGGCTACAATGACATGACCTCGCTGATGGAGTGTCTGTACAACTCCCTGCCGAGCGACAAAATGCAAATACTCCTGCTGCACAGCCAGGTGGAGAACCACGAGCAGAAGAAGATCTTCCGTCATTATCCGAACATCCAGCTGACGATCATTCTGAGCACCAACATCGGCCAGACGTCCATCACCATACCGGAGCTGGTCTATGTGATCGACTTGGGCAAGTCCAAGATGAAGATCTATGACGCCAAAACGAACGCTTCGCAGCTGACCACGGCGCCGATCTCGCAGGCGGATGCCCAGCAGAGGGCCGGTCGAGCTGGTCGCCTCCGAGATGGCATCTGCTATCGGCTGTACTCCAGCGCGCAATTCGCCAAGATGAACTTCTATACCATACCGGAGATACAGCGGCGCACGCTGGACGAGATCTGTCTGCTGACGAAGATCGCTGCTCCCGAGCAGTCCATACCGAAGTTTCTGTCGCAGGCACTGGATGCACCGCAGCCGGAGGCCGTCGAACAGGCCTGCTCGAGGCTGAAGCTGTTGGGCGTGCTCCAGGAAAGGGACGAGTCGATCACCATGCTGGGCCGGATCCTCGCGGAGCTGCCGCTGAGCGTGCAGATGGGCAAGTGCGTGGTATACTCGATATACTATCGATGTCTGGGCAGCATGTCCATCATTGCCGCCTACCACTCCGTCCGCGATCCGTTCGTTCTGCCCGTTGATCGCCGGAGGAGCTTCTATCCGCAAGAGGCGCGCCTCAAGATGACCGAGAGCAGCCACAGCGATTTGATTGGAATGATAAATCTCTACAAACAGTACACGGACATCTCCCGACGCGGCAACAGGGAGGTAGCCCAGTTCTGCGAGCGCAACTATCTTTGCTCCAACTCCATGGCCATGTTCGTCTCGGCCGTGTCCACGCTGCGGGAGTCTGTTTGCAGAATATTCAAGCTGGATCAGACCGCCAAGCGCCATGCCAGCGCCTATGACAGGGACAACAACATGCTCCGGTTGGCCCTCACTGCCGGCCTCTATCCCAATCTGGCCTATTACGACTACGGCAAGAACGAGCTGGTGGCCGAGTGCGATCCGAACGTACTCGTCTCGCGCAATTCCTGCCTGTTGGGCAAAAAGAAGATGCGCACCCTGCCCAGCGAGTGGGTACTGTACGTGGAGAAGACACGCGTCTCGGAGTACAAATCGTCACTGGAACAAACCAGCCTGGTCAGCTCCCTTCATGTGGCCATTGCCGGTGGAAAGGTGCTCAAAATAACAAAGCGACCGAGCAGCAACCTGGGCCTGCTGGACACCGCACCCAAGGGGCAGCTGTGCATTGACCACTGGATACGCATTTGCATGCATCCGATGTTCGGGGAGCAGCTGATCACTCTGCGCATGCTAATCAAGCGCGAGGTGGACAAAATGGTGATGATGCGTCGCGTCGATCCCTACATTGGCCCAGAGATAGTCCGTTCTTTGCTGAGTGCTGATGAGGGCACAATCGCCCTCAACTAAGTCACGCCCCAGTCATGTTTAATGTTTTCTGTTCTGTGATAATTGTTTCTGCTTAAGACTGACTCGTTTTATAATTTGTACCCCCAAATTGTCATTCAAATCGGCTACAATTTCATGTCTCTCCTACGTATTTGGTTTGATGACTTTCTGCATTGCCTGACCACCCCTCCCAGTCCCCATCCCCTGACTTATTTATTAGCCATTTTATTTATTAAATTTTATACGAAAGAAAAAGCCTAAAAGATGAATGCACTCACTCAAAGAACGTCTGATTTAAATTGCGGCATTGATTAGATCAATGGCCAAATATATACACATACATCATACATAAATATACTCGTACTAGTACATTTTTTGCTTCAATAATTGAGGCTGAGGCTACAGTATTTTAAACTCTAAATGTCTAACGAATAAACAGGAAACCAGAAAACATTCCACGAACATTTCTTAACGTACGCATAATTCTGAAAATTCTGCAAATGCTGCAAGTAACGAAACCAAACTGGATAAACAGGGACATGTACTTCTCGTGTGCACTATATTTGTGTGTGTTTATAAATGTATTAAACTAAATTTATTAATCATTCAAATGAAAATAAACCAAAAAAATGTGTGCTCGTTATTGATGACACCGCTCATTGACTGGGGCATGGGGCAACACCCTAATTGCTGGGTGAAAACACGAGTACCGAGTACTACATACAGATGTGTGCCACCAGTGTCTCGAGACGCCTGCCTCCTCCAGAGTCGGTGTTCAGTGTCAGTGTCAGTGTCAGAGCTGGGGTGTTGCCGCCCTCAGGTGCATTGGGCCATGCCACTGCAGACTATCCAAAATAGTTCATGCAGCTGACGATGCTGATGATGGTGATGTTTCGGTTCAGTCAGTCGGCGTCACCTGCCACACCTGCCCCATCTGGCTGCTGCCCCTGGTCGGACCAAGTGCGGCCCATTGAGCCGCAAACAAGAGAAGCAACAAAAAAAAGAGTAAGCTTAATTGCACAGACGACGCAGTCAATAAACCTGAGGCAGCCGCCCAGCTTTGGATCTTGTCTTGTCGCTGCAACAACAATGGGTACAAAGACACCAGAGCGTGCAGCACTGGCTGTGGCTGTGGCAGTGGCAGCAACAACAGCAATTACAACAACGCTTCAACTTACTGCAAAGAAAGTGAAAATAATATTTTATTTTCCGTTTTTTTGTTGTCTGTTTTCTGCTGCTGCTATTTAAGATTTGTCTGTCAATGGGGGGAGAGCATTACCAATCCTACCTATAGCCCAGCCCTCGACCCTCGGCGCATATTGCTGCCTATACAAAGCGTTCAATGGCGACATATTTCTATTTATTTTTATTTTTATTTTTTTTTGCAATTCATTCGCAGAGAAAGAGAGCCAAGCATTCTTTCCAATAGAATTCCAATAGATTCCATTGTTCAAATTCGAATTGAGGGAAAACGAAAGTGGCCTTAATTCTGTTAGCTTTTTATCGATTTTATTGTGTGTTGGTTTGTTCTGAAACAAAATAAACTTCACTTTTATTTGGCACTAACAATTCGAGTCTGCCAAAACAAGCGACCAAATGGCCATGGCAGGATGCGCCGAAACGTGTCCAATGTCTAAACATTCCATCCGCACGCTCAACCACAATACTTGCAACTCATCAATAGCAATTGCTGGAAATGGAAGTGTGTGCCCCGGCCATACTCCTCCATTAGGCCGAAACCAATTTGTGTGCCTGTCTGGTGTCTAACGGAGAATGAGAAGACATGGAAAATGAATGCCACCAAGGTGGTGCCAGATGCCAGTTGCTTTTTGCCTGATGCCTGGCAATCAAGCGGACTGCAAATCAATTTTCCAAGATGAGTTCGTCTTTTGTCAGCCATAGCATAGCCATTGAACTTTTGTGTGGCTGGAGGTCTGATCGGGGCTGTGGTTTGGGTGGAGCGCAAAATGGTTGCCGATTGGCATTTGCTCTCGAAATCAAATGGAATGGCTTGGCTTGGCTTGCAGGCAAACACTAATGGATCGACAATAAACTTGGCTAACAAGTGGAAATGCAAGTGGCAGCAGCGGGCGCCGGCAGGCAATGCTGCCTTGCCAGCTGTAGGTTGAACGCACTCGCCATCGATTTCAGCTCAAATTGTTATCCATTTTGCTGGTGACTAGCTCTGCAGGTGTCCCTCCTCCACCGAACAGAGTGCAATCTGCTGGTCTGCTATTGTGGGTTAACAGCAGCCTGTGACCCAAGTTAATGACTGAAGAAGCGAACGGGGACGGGGACTAGCTTAGTTCATGGGTCCCTGAGCTTGAAAGTGATACTCAAACTGAGTCATGCACACGACATGTAATTTGGGAGTAGTTGGAAGTTGGGAGAAAATTAAAAAATTAATTTAAAAATTAAGTACTAAAATCTGACATCCCTCTCGAATTGGTTAGCAATTTCTGGAACAAAATAAATTGTGGATTTACCCTAACTTATATATTTCATACAGTGCTTTGCCTTAGTCTGGCTACCACTGTGATTGTCAAATAAATATTTGATCGCATCTCCGTTTTGCCTGTAACGTTTTGATGAAATGTGAGCTAATGATGGGCCCTCAACTGATTGATGATCGCTCTGCAGCCCCGGCCGTCAGCACCAGCACCAGCATCAACATCAACATCAGAGTCTTTGAGGTTTGTCTTTGAGGACCGACAGATACAGTTACATAATTACATAAAATTGATTTCGTTGGAGCCGCTCGCCTCCGGAGCTGTGCTGCTCCCAAAGCTCCGCTCCCGAATAGCCGAATGGCTGGGAACCGATGACATCACCAGCAGCAGCATCATAAATACACAAAGAAAAGCAAACAGCAGCAGCAACAAATCCAAATGCAGACAGTGCAGCACGGAATGCGTTTCGGTAATTCCAAATTAGGAATTAAAATAAATATATTGTTTATGGTGGATGCCTGCGCTCAGTGCCCAGCCAGCAAATCACGGCAAACATGAACCACGCCGACTGCCTGTTGCATTGGGTGAAAGTCTGCGCCTCGGTGGGGTCAAATCAATAGGGCTGGGCGGCCGCGGCCTGGCAACCCGGTCTTTTCTCTGTCTGGTCTGCCTGTGTGAGTGGCGCGGCAGTTCAGTGAAATAATTTAGCGGAGCGCTCAGCTGCCTCGTTGGCCGCCCATGGGGGGATTTGTTAATAGGCAACACCTTTCAAAACAACGCCTAATTATGTCATTAAAAAACATACGACTGTGTCGGTAGTTCCTTGCAAACTGATTACGAATCTGATGAGCAATTTTAATTTGAGTATGATCTACTCGCACGCTGGGCAGGCTCATCTGCCCCCATTGCCAGGCCGAAAATGCTTGCTGCTGGCCGCTCAAGTGGTTTTTAGCGCTGTGGCTTTTGCAGTTTGCTTTCGTTTTGGGAACCCGACCCTCCGCTCCGTGGGGTAAAAGTAAGTCCGAAAAGTAAAAGCCAAAACGAGAGTGAAGTGCTGGCAAAACAAGCTCGAATCGTGATTCGCATTTGGCCATGTCCAACAGCAGCAATAGCAATGGCCGGAGCAGGAGCCGGAAACTTGAGCAAGCTGTGACCCGATCGAAGAGCACGGAAGTGTCCGCTCGGTCAGCCAGATGCTACCGCCACAGTCAATCAGTATTACATATCCATTGGCATATCTGTCTGTCCATATATCATAATGTATGCACGAATCGAACGCCAAGGTGGTGTAACAATTTCAGTTTTGTTGCACGTCTTCCTCTTGTTTCGTTGTCAAAACGACTTAATGACAGTCACAACTTTGCCATTTCTTTTTTTTATATTATTATTTGTGTGCCTCTCGATCGGATTCAGTCATTAAAGTGCCACAAAGCTGCCAACAAAAAAAAACAACAAAAATGTGTGTGTTTTGGCAGTTCCCGAAAAATGATAATCTTTTGATGATCTTTTATTTTATGTAAGCAAAACAGCAAAACCAGAAATTGCAACAGAGTTTGGTGGCCAGCCGGAGGCGTGGCAATGGCAGCAGCAACATTGGCGATAACATGAACAGCAGCAGCAGCAGCAGCAGCAAAGCAGCAGCAGCAGCAGAGACATAGGCAGCAATAATCTGCAACAATCTGCAACATCAGCCGGCATACAGTAACAGCAACAGCAACAGCAACATGAGCACAATCAAAAACATGAGCATCAACTATGCACAACTTGTTGCAGAGGCTGGTGTCAAGAGCCTCCCTCCACCTCCGCTACTCTACTCTCTTCTCCACCTCTTTCGTGTTTTGCCATCTCTCTGGTCAAGCGCCAATTGAGATGTGAGATGTGACAGGCTGTCTGGTCAAGCTATGCCACTACCTGAACACTCTGCATGCCGCACTCTAGCCGCGAGTGTGGCAGCGAGTTCCCCCAAAAGGTCAGCAGATTCCAGTGCACGAACCCGCAGGCCCCCGATGGATTAGCCCCAGCCATCGTGAATGCGCATCGTGATGTGGCTTGGGAGCGAAAGAGGTGAATTGCCTGTCATGATTATGTGATTGTAGCCATGATATATAGCCCCTTTAATCTCTTAAGTTTTAATTTGGTTGTCTGGCTTATACAATTGCCTTTTTTTTTTTTGGTTTCGTTTTCGGTTTTTTAATTTTCTGTGCCGCTGTGCTCGTACTTGCAGTGTGCATAAATAATGGAAAAGATATAGGATAAACATGGCATTGCTATATGAAGAGGGTCCAAAGATATTCGTGGCTAAGTTGCTAGCGGTAATTTAGATTTGTCCGCCGTCAGCGATAAATGCTCAGCCTCTGGCCAGTGATGTGTGACTGATTTATGCACGTGACAAGTAGGAACATGCGGCGATTAACACTTTGCAGTGTTCAGGCAGCGAAATGGCAACGCGAGTGGCTACTGGGGACAAAGTGCAGGTTTCAAAGATTCTTAGAAATCTGCGGATTTATTTTCTAGAATTAAAAACAGTATGGGATGAAACATTTGAAATTTCAGCTCTCAAAATCGTTTGTCTACGAACTTAAACATCTTTCCTATATGTACGGGATACAATGGCATACGTTTGAATGGAAATAATCCATTAAATATGAGCTTAGGGTTGATATATTTATACTGTATAAAATATATGAAATCATTTGATTTCTACTCCAAATTAATATTTCCCCAAAGCCAAAATGAATTAGCGATAAGTATGCATACACATATATAATTACACACATATATATGTATATATCCATAGTTTACAGAAAATACTCTGAAATGTATTTGTGATGAACCCAACCAAGCTATTCAATAGCTACATATATAAATATATTTTTATTTAAATAAAAAGTTGAGTCCATTTCTTGGGGTATTTTTCCATTGATGTGTGTCTGATTTTTGGAGATCAAGCAGTCTGGGAGCAGTCTGGAAGCAGCCTCCATATTGATCAGACGCCAAACAAGTGTTATATAAATCATAGGAGCTTCGATAACCGTTCCATCACAGTATTTGATCGCCTAATCGCATTATATGTCTCATCGCATCGCATCGCATTGGATCGGATGGGATCGAAATGCGTTCGAAAGTTACTCAGTTTTTCAGCTCAAAGCCCATTTGTTTGCCCTGTTATTTGGCTGCCGTGGTCATTGTGCTGAGCTATTGGGACGCGGAGACTTATTTACGAGTATTAACGACGGCCCGGGCCGAGGTTTCACTTTCCAGACACACAATTACAATAAATGTCTGGGATGTCTGGGGTGTCAGGGCTGCTGGGGTGCTGGGGTAGGAGTGGGGGGAAAACATACAACCTACAAATTTGTTTATAAATGTCGGCTTGTATTTATTTGTTGACTCCGTCATCGATTTGTCATTGTTCGGCCGGAGTCAAACTCCCAAATTTATGATACTTGTGACAATTCACCTTTTCTCTCTCTTTATCCTACTCCTCCCAGTGTCTCGCCGGGCCGAAGGTGAAGGGTTGACAATGGGCCATAGAATGGTGTTGGTATGATAACAAAAGATCAAAAGACAACATGAAAACTAAGCGATTCCAATTCGAAAGCGAGCAGAAAGATACCTCAAAATTTATGCATAATTTCTGTGACAAATGCCACAAAAGGCCGCCGCAGGGAAGAGACAACAAATTATGAACCAGAAAGCGCCGCATGGAAAGTGTGAAAAGTGCAGTGGACACAGCTGCCGCTGCTGCTGCTCAAATGGAAGTCCGAGAGCATTGATAATTATGTTAATTGTTTGCTGAAGAAACCCCCCCAAGACCAAAGAAAATGGACTGGGAGTGGGACAACGACTGGAACTGACAAATGAGAAATGAAAAATATGATGTGTTCGGCAATAAATAAATTTTCACATTGACAAAAGACCCAGAAAGATGGGTAGGAGAGCGCTGATGGGGCACATCTCAGTTTTGTGTTTCGTATTGTTCAAGTACTCGCACTCCGCTCCCCACAACAGAAGGCAGCAAACAGCAACTAACTTTCATTCTTAGACTGTTAGCTTGATACAACCGAAAGATACCCATTTGCTGCGCTATGCCTCTCTCAGTGCCACAGTGCCGCTTCCACAGTGTTGCCGTTTGTTATTTTCTGGCACTTATTTTCAGTGTTTTTGGGTTGCCTTGCCGGAGAGCGCTTCTTGATTATATGGTGCCAGCTATTTCATTTGCTGACAGATACAAGCCACAAAGCTGCACAACTGCCAGCCACAAAACAACCAAAGACAAACCCCCCAAAGGGGGAGGGCGTTGACAGAGCACAGGGTGCCACGCCGAAGATGTGGATACTCTCTGCTGGACAAATTGTATTGCGGACATTCCTGACTATTAATATTGTGATTTCCGACAGCCATTGATGGAAGTTTTTATAGGTCTGGACGAAACTTAAACTCTTTTGCGCTCAACAGAAGCAAACAATTAGTGTTCCATCGATGGATATGATAATATAGAATTGATTGATTTAGGTTAGGCTGCCATGACTGTTTTTGGAATCTTGCAACCAAGATACATATCTGCTCGTGAGGGTTCCTTAAATTTTAAAAAGGAACCCATTGGATTTACATGCATATATGTGTATGTACGTGCTTACATTAAGTTCTATTTCAATCTTAGGCATCAAATTAAATTGCCCAGCGCCACATTCAACGGACATGGCGGATGGTGAAATTCTTGAGTGACGTTGATGTCACAATGGATGCGGTTACTAAAGGTCTCAAAAAGCAGGATAAATGTATTATACTTAAAGGATAATTAGATGAAGAGCTCAATAAGAAATGAATAATAAAAAAGTTAGAAAAGGGAAACTCCTTGCGAAATGTTTTTCCAGTTAAAAAATGATTTAGTTAGCTTTTCTATACATTTTCATTCTTTTTGTGTCGTTATGTGTTAGGCTTTGTGTCTTTATATTTTATCCCAAATACGTGTATATTATTATTGGTCATTTTGTCATTTTTTTTCAGCTGTAATTGGTTATTAAAGGTGTGGCCCATATTCAAGACTAAAAAGCAGATCATTAAGCATCATGGGTGAAAGGAAAGGGTGAAGGAAACAACGTACATATATTCTATTACTTCTCTATCTTCTTGTTCTTCTTTTACTTTTGCCAGACACGACTCGTAGTTCTCGAGCAAGTCATTATACCCCGCTACAGGGTTAACACATCATCAACAGCCACAACTTGATCATGTTCATGATCATGGACATGAACTCGACTATGTTGCTGGTTACACGATAGCTTCTGCTGCTGCTGCTCTGCTGCCTCTCCTGCTGCTGGGCCTATCAACCAGTACGAGTACTCGTAGCTCTGCCAGAGCAATTATGATCCGCTAGCTTGACTTTACTCTCAGTTAGCTTGCTCAGAGGCATGTCAACGCCTAGGACTGCGATGGGTGGCGATGGGTGGCACCCAGGCAATCCATTCCGGAATTCTTGGAAGTGCTTCTCGGGCAGCGATCCCCGATGCGATTTCCCATTGGCAAAGGTTGGGAAAAACACGCGTCCCAAGTCCCAGCCCACTTATGCAAAATGAACGGGCGAGATTTATTTTAATCATTGTTGTGCCTCTGTGCCGATGTGTATAGTAAAAGTGAAATTGCTCCCCGGCTCGACTGAGAGATACAATATGCAGCCGGTGCTGATATAGTGGAGCTGGTGGTGCTAGTGGTGCTCGGTGGTGGTGGTGTTGGTGGTGGCAAATTATGAAATTAGTATTATGTGAAACGGAGTTAAAAGTGTGATTAAACTGGAGCTGCAGTCAAAGTCAAAGCAGAAAAAACATGCGAGTACACATGTATATAGAGCATAAAAACTCGTATACCTATACCCGTACGCCTGCCGCATAATAAGACCCCACAAACCATCGTCAAGACAATGAAAGTCAACTAAGTACCCCAGTGTGTGTCGGGCTGCTTGTGTGGGGGGCAATTAATATCATTTCAGCTTGGATACGAGCCGCATGGCATATTCCCCACTCAGCAATGGAGCCGCTGAGGGAGTCGGAGACTCTTTTCCAAGTGAGCGATTCGCCCAAATTGAGATGCGTTCGCCAAGGGTTAGACACTTTGATGCTCAGCTGCAAATGGAACTACAGGAACAAACTATTAACTTAACTGTTTGAGAGGGCATTGAACATTTCTGCAATTTGTTCTGTGTAATTCTTAAATTCTTACAAATCTAAATTTATTTTCATTTTACTTATTATTATTTCTGGCTTAGTCTGAGCATCAATGGGTCTTGGCTACAGCGTATAACACTCCACTCCTGCAGACAGGCTTATCCTTATTATTTTTGTGTGTCTGTGTTATCGATGTGGCTACCTGAAAGTCAATGAATTTTGTACATTTTCTTGAATTTGTGCAACAGTAAATAATTCCTGTGCTCGCAGCGTGCTTATCATCGAATCTGCATGCCCCTGGCTACCCTCGGTGTAATAGAGACGAAACAACCAACAATCCCTGGCTTGGCTTATTAGCAGTGGCACTTAGAACCAACAGAGTCTGCAGCTGAAGCCGCTGAAGTCGCTGGGGCTCGGCACGAAACGGCAAGGCAGGGAGAAAGTCATCCATCTGAATGCACATAGAGACATTGCGTTGTCACCTGTCACCCCCGCCGCAAAACCGCAAGCGCAGTCAAGTTTGTTGCCCAAGTCTTTTGTTCTGCAAATGCAACAGCAGCAACAGCAGCAACAAAATAACTCCCCTCGCTAGACTTGGGCTAATGGAAAATTGCGTACGGCTTCCGTTGCGGTTAAAATTTCAATCGCAATCAAAGAAATTTCCAAGTGCCCCGGGCATGGGGCATGGTGTATGGGGAAGGGGCAGCGTCAGCGGCAGGAGCATTGCCCAAAAAGCTGACTGAAAATGATTTTGATTTTTCGATATAATCATCGTACATGAAGCCACACGAGGCCATAAAAAATAAGAGCCAAGGAAAATATATGAATAAAAGAAAATGAGCTGCCTCGGCAATTAATAGACCATGAACATTTTGCTAGACGAAAGAAAACTGCACAAAGCAAAATTAAGCCTCCCCATCTTAACTTTGACTAATGCGCACTTATCAAGCAAGAGCCACAAAAAAAAGATCCGCAAAAGAAGAAGACTTTCGTTCCGAGAAGTATCTTTTGGATATGAATCTATAAATATAAATAAATGTCTGAATCAGCGGCTTGGACTGTCCATTTGCTAATGAATTATTGACAATTCATTTAAATTGTAACGAAATGTGAAGCATATGTTCTTTCTTCGTATATCAAATATCTATTACTTTTCTAATGTATTTTTCAATTTTATTTATTATTTTTGGACATTTTCTTTATTTTATTTATTATTTATTATTTGTTCATTATCCCTAATTCAATTTAAATGTTCAAAAGATTTATTTGTATTTTTATTTTTATATGTCTGTATATATATATTTATTTACGTTTTTATTTATTTCTTTTTTTGTTTATGACTCAATTTATTTTTGTCAATTGTGTCCTGTCTGTCATAGCTCCTTTTTCCATTTTTCTATTCGTTTCTTGTTTTACCATATTTAAGTACTTTTAAATATATTTCCATTCCGATGGTATTCTTTTAAGCTTACCTTTCAATTCTTTTCAAATATTTATAAAAACTTTCGGTCTATTGGCGCTTTGTATTCCTCCTTGCAGTACGATTATCGTTAAGTTATGATTCAGCAAACACTTATCATATTTATCTTATTTTCT
Organism: Drosophila ambigua; assembly: GCA_018150905.1. NCBI lineage: Eukaryota > Metazoa > Arthropoda > Insecta > Diptera > Drosophilidae > Drosophila > Drosophila ambigua. The sequence continues at coordinate 143,589 of JAECWS010000151.1, read as the reverse complement.
TACTTTTTCATGTAGCTTGGTAATGAAATTTTTTCAGCTTCAAACATTTATAAATAGTTGCCGACAATGATTAACGATTATGAAAAGCAACAGCAAAAAAATAAACAAAACACCGCAAAAACCTAAGGTGTCACGCACTTTAAGTTGGATTCACCCTGGACTCGAGGATTGTGTTCACTTGTGATGGGACCCACGGAGTGGGGGGGAGGACACGGAGGACTGAGGCGATAAATCATCTGGAAAATGCACGACTCGCGACAAAGACGTTGTCGAAGATGACGACAGCGCGACGGCAGGTGCGCCAGCGATCCGTTCAAACACGTTTTCCAGTTACAACGTTGGCAACGGAATGATTGGGCCAAATCTGCAGCGGCTGAAATGAAGCCCGGCCCGGCTCCAAAAATTAAACGAAAGAGCGAAAGGCAACACAGAGAGTCAGTCTCGGAGACTTCCAGCTGGCGACTCAGTGAGTGTGCCCGAAGAAAGCCAAAGAGATGTGAGAGCCAGAGGCTTTAGCCTCTCTCATTCTCTTTCTCTTGCACTTGCATTGCGACGATTGGGAGAGCGGCCGCTGGCTTACACTTTGAATACCCTACAACAAATTTGGTCTAGACATGAACAAAACTGTTTGGCTGTCATCGGGCTGCAGCTTCTGTTTGGTAGAGTGAAAACCGCCAGCGCGCATAAATTTCCATCTGCTATTGACAGCTCCAATTTTCCAACTACGCTCCATCAGCAGCTTCTTAATGCTCAGCACATTTGCCCCACTCGATTTCACTGTGTTAAGTCATTAGTTTTGAATGATTTGCCTGACAAGTCTTGTCATAATTCTTGGCCCGATTAAAGTGTTTAATTGGATTGGAAGAGAAGGAAGAGATGAATACGATGAGGATACACAGATCCAGTTCTGAATTTTGTGTGCCTGACATAGCCATCTGAAAACAAGTACTTGGGATGGAGATTGTTACGGCTGCATTGTTGTCATAAGAGTTCAATTTAAATTGAAATAAAACTTGGCATCGTGCAATCGATATCAATATCTCGGAAGTCTTTGCATAGAAATAATATTTTACTTTTATAAATATATATCTTCATACGTGGTAGAGGAATTTATCGAAGCTTTTGGATAGTTTCTTTTACACTTTTTGTTTCTTTGGTTCAAGATGAGCTGCTGATCTTGATAATTCATTTAAACTGCCATAAAAAATTCACTTTTTGGTCGTATCCTCTTTTCTATAAGCTCTCCAAATTAGAATACTTCAAGGATAATTATTCTACAAACACAAAAACGAATGTATTTTATTTTATTTTTGATTCAAAGGACCGCCAACACTTAGGCTCAAACTTACAGAAACTAGTCGAGTTTCGTGGGAAATCTCTTGGAGAAAACGCTGCTTTGTTTGTTGGCCGAAATTTTGTAAAAATCATTGGAGTTTGCTTCCCTTCTCCCCCCAGCTCGTTGTGTGTGTTTGTTGAGATTTCCATTTCTGTATGTTTGTCCGGTTTATGAGTTGCATTTCTGCATTTTCGGTTGCATAAACAATTTTCTCACTTTCAAAAAACAAAAACAAAAACATAAACCAACAGAAAAAAAACAAGGCAAGACAGGCAGTGGGTGGGTGGATCGCCCACGCAGTGGAGTTGGGCAACTGATTGTGGCCATTGCTGGGCATAAACTGGACGCATGGCGTCCACTTGGGGCGCCTTTTAAGCGCCAGCTGGCGAGGAGGTGAGCGGAGTGCGGAGTGCGAAGTGTGGGGAGCAAGTCGGAAGAAGCCCACAGGCGAAAATCGGTGATGGCTAATTGCCGCGCTGCAATTAATTTAAAACTTTTAATTAAAGCCAAGGAAAACAAAGCGAGAAACGAGATTGCGCAAAGCGTCAAAGCGCCAAAAAGATAAAGATAAATATGAGTTCAGGTCGAAACTATTGAGCGAAGAGTTGTACCAGAGAGAATCTAATGATTGAGCAGGGCAAATTGATGTTTTGGTTTTTCGCTTTTTTTTGGCTTTTCAAATTGAATTTTTTGGTTGTTGTATGTTGCCGAATCTTCGTCTTGTTGGGCAGCCCGAGAAGATCATTAGCACAAGACTTGGACTATAAATGGCGATGTCTCTCGGTGGGAAGGCATCACAAACCATTGGATCTCAGCTCTGAGAACAATCCCAACCAATCTCAAATCTCGACTCGTAATCAAAGTCTCCTCCCAGAATGAAGGCAAGAACCACGCAACGCAAAGGATCCACATCCGGCCGGTCGTCTGGACTGCAGCTTAATCTTTGTGCTCTTTTCGCAGGTGTTCGTCTGCTTGTTGGCCTCCCTGGCACTGGCTAATGCTGGCGGCTTCCGTGGCGGTGCTGGCGCGGGTGGTGCTGGCGGTGGCTATCTGCCCGGCGGAGGACGTGGAGGCGGCGGCGGCGGCTTTGGCGGCCGATCTGCCAATGGAGCTGGACTCGTCTCGCATGTCTCGCAGTCCCATGGCAACACCAAGGTCCATATTGGCGGACAGGGACAAGGTGGTGGTGGTGGTGGCTACGGCGGCGGTGGTGCTGCATCCTATGGAGGCGGCGCTGGAGGCGGCTATGGTGGTGGTGCTGGAGGACGCGGCGCAGCCTGGCAAGGATCTGGAGCTGGTGGAGGACGCGGTGCCGGCGGCTGGCAGGGAGCAGGTGGAGCTGGCGGTGCCGGTGGCTGGCAGGGAGCAGGAGGAGCAGGCAGTGCCGGTGGCTGGCAAGGAGCAGGAGGAGCTGGCGGTGCCGGTGGCTGGCAGGGAGCAGGAGCAGCTGGCGGTGCTGGCGGCTGGCAGGGAGCAGGAGGAGCAGGCGGTGCCGGTGGCAATGCCTGGGGCAACCCCGCCGAGTTCGACTACACCGTTAGCCATGCCTCCAGCGCTGGCGGCGGCTCCTATGGTGGCGCCTCTCGTGGTGCTGCTGCAGGCGGTGGCTATGGCGGTGGCTCCCGCGGCGGTTCTGGCTGGTGGAACGATTAGACATTGAAACTGTAACGAACTCCTGAATTTGAACCCGATAAAATACAAATAATCAACCCAATGCAAAAGTCCGCTCCATAAATTATTTGAATGCCGAAAAAGCTCAGCAGGCAAGACAGAAGATTCGCCCAGCTTTATCGACAGGTGGCAGTCACCTCGCTAGTCTCTCTTTGGTGGTTGTGGGCTCGGCTTCAAAGCTTGAGCGGCGCAAAGCAACAAAGCTTATAAAGTCGCGACTGAAGCTTTGCTCTGTCGCATTATTGAGCATCACTCTGAAGCTCAAGCAAGTTGCCATTGAATGGATCCATTAGTGGATCCGTTCCTTCCCATCTAAACCTTGTTTTATGGATATTTACCCATAACCATACCCATATCCCATTCAAATGCTGCCAGCAGAAAAAGAGTGGAAGGCGGGGGCCCTGCAATTGCATATTGCCTGTAGAGAGCTATGCCACATGACTCTTCATAACCTTTAGGTAATTTTCATAGCTGCTTGGTTTATATTTTAAAATTGTGCAGCATAAGCTGGCTTGACTGTAGCTCGCAAAGCTCAGCGCAGCTTCACAGACAGAGGGCGCTGCAGTCGAGTTCGTTGCTCAAGTCTTTTGTTCATTGGCTGCCAAAAAAACCCGTTTTCAGCTGTGCATTTTACGCTCTGCCCTTGTCGGGGCTCTGCTGAAGGTCAATGTCAGCGCGACGGAAAGCGAAAGTTGCTGTGGGAAAGTTTTTAAGAGGAGTGAGGGATGTGTCCACGACGAAGAGGGTTAACTTAAGGGAAGGCAAAACAGTTTCAGACCAAATCCTTGAAAACTAAACCACAAGGCAGACTTTGCTTTCCGCCTTTACCAAGCACCTGTACATATGTCCTATGTATGTAGTGGAACATTCGATTGGTTGTCATTGATTTATCGCATACGGGTATACGGGTACCATGAAAATGTATTTGTTTGCCTTTTCGGTGTTTTGTTGTTGTTGTCTTTTGGTTTTACTTCCGCTGGCCGTCTTTGTTTGTTTGGCTTTGGATTTCATCGCTTTTCTTTGTTTGCCTTTGTCTTTGTGCGTTTTTATTCGGCACTTGATAATGATGAAGTTGCGATCGGCGGCGGTGTCGGTGTCGGTGTCGGCGTCGGCGTCAACGAGTCTCGACTGGGCTCATTCGATTTGCCACGGCTTTTTGTCGGATCTTGGTATGGGTTTGGCGCTGAGCTCAGAGCGCCTTGGCAGACACAAATTAAATTACGTTTTGTCTGTTTGCTTGTACAAAATTGGTAATCGGTTTTGTGTACAAAAGGCTCAACAAATAATGCGTCCATGTGTGCGTCGCAGGGGGGTCCGGATGGAAATCATTTCATTGAGTATTGAACACATCTTTTGGGTAGATTGAATCTTTAAAATACAGAAATATCTCTTGCATATAAACAAATAAACTACAATGTGTAGTTTGGAGTATAACTTTGGATATAAGAATCCACAAATGGGCATTGACTTGATCAGACTTGACTTTTCAACTCAAGCCAAATCATTATAGTATTATATTGAACAGCATTCAATCCAGGAAATGATTTGTGATATTGCATGTAGTTTTAAGTATTATTAAGTATTATTCATATTCGAGCAGCGTTTGGAGCAGGGTTTTTTCATAGAATATTAGTTTTTTGTTAATTTTTAGAATATTTCAATGGTTCTTGCCTCAAAAATATCGGTCACATTTTTCGCAAGATGTTTGGGATGCTTTTGATATTTGTTTCCAGTACGAAAATCGTTTGAGCGGAGCTGAGCACTGCTATGCACGTCCCTTCCCATCTAAACTTTGTTTTATGGATATTTACATAGCTAAAATTGCTCGAACTAATTACCATCAATGCTCTAATGCACTCTTAAAAACACGCTATTTTTAGGAAATACAACACGTTTTATTTGGATGTCCCCATTATTTCGCACAGCCCAAAGTCACTTAAATATAGAAAGAATTTGTTATAATATTGTTCACTTAGATGTTTTCCTTTTACTTTATGGAGTGCAATCGTAAATATACTTAACAAAATTAAAATTAAATTTAATTAATTAATTAATTCAAAAATTAAATTATTATAAATTATAACTTTTTAGAGCATTTGCTGAAGCATAGCCAAGTGTACTTATTATTTTTCACATGACCGTAAGAGGAATGCTCCGATTTAGCAATTAATTCATTTTAATTCATGGATATCATTTTCTCAGCTGGATGGCTGCCTGATAAACAGAATAATATAGAAATTATGATAGTTTTATTTGATTGTATTGATTTGATTAAGAACAAAGTGAAACTAACTCTTGCGCCGATCCTTTCTGAATCCTATCAAAGTCTATAATAAGGTCAATAATTTCCAGCTATGTATTTTCCCAAGAGTTATGTTCGCACGATGCCAGTGTTGGCTAGAATAATGTAATCGATTCAACTGCAATTAACAATCGAAGTTTTATGACGCCCCATCGATGCATCGCTGATGTTCTGGCCGTGCAGTATAATTTGCTTGTATTTATGTGAGGCGATCTGCCATCAATTAGCTGTTCAGCCCCCTCTTGAGCTTCAACGCTAGTAAACTAATATATGTGGATGGAATACATACCCATACTCACACTGCAGCATGTGAGATGGTTATTTATGTGTTTGCCTAATGGCCATAAAAGGGGAATGCGAATGCACTTGCAATTTTCTATGCAAACTTGCAAATTTGCTTGGATTTGAATTAATGCGAGGGACCAAACGATTCAAATATTAATTATTGTGCTTAAATATTACCCACCAAAGATTTATGAGTTATCATCAATTTCAGTTTTTATGTCCAGCCGCCATTGCCACAGACTCGGGTGCCCGCCCGCCCTTTCTGATGGGATGATGACTCTGCCACCGCTTGTTCCCTGTACCCTGCACTTCAGCATAAATATCATATTTTTTCCAGCATTACTCGTATTTTCCATTCACTTTTGTGGCAAACATTCAGCAATAATTTTGGATTCAGTTGGTTGTTGGTTGTTGGCTGTTGGTTGTTGGCTGTGTTGGCTTCTATTTGCACTTCTGTTTACTATTGCACTGGTAATTTCATTTGGGTACATAGCCCGTAATTAAATATGTTAATTCTGTTGGTTTAATGGAAGCCTTCAGCACTTTGAAGGCAAAACGATGGGAAATAGTCGCAGTCTGTGGCTGTGGTTGTTGTTGTTTCGGTTTGTAAATTTACTCTATTGTAAGCTATATCTATATGCATATATTCGCATCTTGATCTAACAATAGGGCAGACATGTGCTGGTGGGCGGGGATGGGATGCGGGCTGGGGATGCCACACAAACGGGTTAATGTTTGCGTTGCTCTTCCGAAATCATTGCCTTGGATCACAGCTGAACTGGTCGCGTCTGCTCTGAGAGTGGGTTAATGAGGAAACCAGCTACGCTTCGGCCAGCGAGACGTTCTTGTGCCTGGGGGGAAAATTCGAGACTCATCGAAACATCGAATATTGTTTTGATTTGAGTTGACTTGCTCTGTTGAGTGTCTTTGTCTGTGTCTGTTCCTTCTTGTCAGAATAAATAAAATACAAGAGGCTCTCTTGTTCCCAGGCTTCACCAAAACAAGATCTTTCCTCTGCCTCTATTTGGTTTTATCTATATCTATATCAATATCCATTATCTATAGCGACAATCCAGTCACAATATCTTTATTTTTGGCTAGAACATAGCATCCAGCAATTTTTGTAGTCAGAAATATAATCTGCCTTGTCTACCTTTGACTCTAATCGTACCTGAGGCAGGTCTGGGAACTGCACAGAGGAAGACGAGCACTGATCGTTTCTTTTGTAGGTATAAATTCGTATATGAGTTAAATGTAAATCCACACCAGGAAACCATCGCATGGCAAGCTGAATGGCAGTCCAAAATTGTCAAGCATTGCCCATCCGATCTTCTATATCTTTTTCGAAGCAATCTTTCAACACACGTAAGGAATTAGCTGGCTGCCAACTCGTTTCAGACTTAGTTGATAAATGTACCCATATATGTTGAATACTCAAGAAGCGATCTGTTGATCTGTTGATCTGTCCATCTGTCGATCTGTCGTTAGGTCGGCAGCTTACAGCTTGAAATAGTGGCTGAACCATAATGATGAAGAATAATGCGATTATGAATATTCAACGGCAGCAAACGGGTATGTAAATGCCAAATAGACGAACGGACTTGCGCTACAGCAACAATATCTTTTACTCAATTTTGTGTGTTCGCTCGGCTTCGTCTCTGCGTTTCGCATAAATTTCGATCGGCTGAGGCGTGTGCTGAAGAAGTGCATTGAACCCAAGGGTTCATTTCGTGGGCGGGCGACAGAATAAGTGCGCTTTGTTTGCATTTAGTTTAGTGCCGATAACTAGAGAGAAACACACAGGCCTATGGCTCTCGCCGACCATTCCCAGCAAGCGGCTATGCAAATATATGCCGATCCGAGACATAGAAATAGAATCACAGCCCACAGCTTACCGACCGGTTTGGTGTATTAATAGGCGGTGATGTGGAGTCCAAGTCCGCCAGCTGCCAGCGCTAGAACCAAGCCTCAAGTGGGATACACAAACATAGTTAAGTGTGCATACAATCAATACTTAACTAGGCCGTAAAGCGGACTGGACGGAGCCTAGTTCTAGGTAAAGTATCTTCCTGATTTGCCTGCTTGTATTGTAGCTGTGGGCCGCAGGCCTTGGGGCAAGCTTACCCAGAACACCCAAAATCTTCGCCAAGTTGCTTCCATTAATCAGTCTGACACTTTGCGTTGCTTCTGCCTCTGTCGCTGCCTCTGTCGCTGCCTCTGTCCGCTGCTCGACGCTGGCCAACTGACAAAACATTGATATGTTGATATGTTGATTGCTGTTAGCCGCGTTGTTTGCTGCGTTGATTATATGCCGATAATTTGTTTGACTTTCGGCCATAGGCACCGTGGTTGGTGCACTTCCCAAGAGCGGAAATCAATTATTGCAGACACAAGAGCAATGGGCATACCCAACATTTATATGCAGCATGAAAGGGGCAAAATAAAGTGCGTGTTTCGATGCTCAGACTGCATAAAAAGGAGTTCGTACTCTGCCAATGACAGGGTGGAGTAGAGCTAGAAGTTCTCGTTGGTTTTCAGGTGCTCTGTGGATCCAGACAGCTGTTGTAGCTAATATAAAATAAACTGTACGAACTGTTGCTGCCCCCATGTCAGTCAGGTTCGATTCTAATGCTGAATGTTTAATTTCATAGTTCACTCTGGATGGGTAGAAAGTGATTGAGTGCCAAGTGGGTAGAGCACTCCAATTTCGATTATACGTTTTTGCATAATAAAATGAACACTATGTGATTTAGAAGGTCAATTATATAAATAAATATATTTTTAATATTACAATTTCATGTTTGGATGTAGTGATCAGTGCGCTTAGAATTAATTGATAAATGTTCCAAAATGTATTCCCTGCAGGCCCCACTCTGATTCAATGCTACGTACCACTGTGTAGTCTTGAGACAAAGCAAGAGATGAAGATGCCAAGCCGCAGACCGAGTCGCGCATGCGCAAAGATTAGCATAATCAAACAAAAGAACCATCCGAGCATCCACAGCCAGCAGCAAACATATGGTCACACGGACATGGGCGTCTTCGGCCTCTGATCGGTTCCGTTCGATCCGCTTCGGCTCGTCTCGGCTGGGCTCGGATCGGCATGGAAATGTGGGTTATTATGAAATCGATGGATGGCGTGCTGCTGCGGCTGCTGCTGCTGCGGCATCTATCAATGGCTTCTAATTGGGTAAGGTGAGGCGTTCGGCACTCGCTCTCCATCTCTGTCTGGCCAGCAGCCTCTTCGATTCCGATTCCGATTGCGATTGCTTCGATTTCGGGGTATAAATGTGCGTGAGTCCGCCGATTTTGGAATTAGTCAACGCTTCCGCTTCTCTTCGTCAGCAGCCAGCAGTCAGCAAGTCAACACTACAGCTTCGAGATGAAACCCTTTGCCTGCATTCTTGTGATCCTCGCCACCATCCTGGCCGTCGGCCAGGCCTCGCTCGGCGGTCTGCTTGGCGGCGGCGGCGGCGGTGGTGGTGGTGGCGGCGGCGGCGGCGGCGCTGGCGGCATTGCCCAGCTCCTGCAGAGTAAATTGGGCGGTCTTGGCGGTGGACTTGGAGGAGGACAAGGCGGTGGATACTCTGGCGGCGGCGGCGGCGGTGGTGGATACTCTGGCGGCGGCGGATACTCTGGCGGTGGTGGATACTCCGGCGGCGGTGGATACTCCGGTGGTGGTGGATACTCCGGTGGTGGTGGATACTCTGCCCCAGCTCCCAGGCCCGTGGAGAAGGTCATCATTGTCAAGGTCATCAGCGAGGGACAATCCGGCGGAGGCTACTCCGGCGCCCAGTCCGGTGGCTACTCCGGCGGCCAGTCTGGTGGCTGGTCCAATGGCGGCCAATCTGGCGGCTACTCCGGCGGCTACTCCGGCGCCCAGTCTGGCGGCTACTCCGGCGGCCAGTCTGGCGGCTGGAACAAGGGCTGGTAAATAATCCACCCAAGTCCCGACCCCACCCCACCCCACCCCACCTAAAAACACCCCGAAGTCCTTCCCCACCCCTCCCCACAACCATCCAAATTTAGTTCAAACTGACAACCAAAAAGCTATCCGAAGAAGGAGAAGAAACCCGTCAAAACCCCTTCAATAGCTTAAGATTAATTTTTTTTTTATTTTTTAGTACACATGTTTTTTTTAACATATATAATAGATACTTTTTGCCAGAATTTATGCAATCTGCAAGGAAAGAATTTCCATTTTTAATTACGGCTATTTTTAATCGACAACCGGTTGGGGTTCTGCGGTGGTTCTGCGGCGGTTCAGTGGCTTCCTGCTTTGACCCAATGCCTGAGGTCATCATTGGAGGCGATGCCACCAGTCAGTCAGTCGGTAATGGGACAGGGACTGTTAAGTTAGCTCTCAATTGAAGCCCGAACAAAGGCAAATCAATTTGGGCCGACTAGCACTTGGAACGGTGCAGAAAATTGCGCAAGCAAAGTGCACTGCCATTGTGATCCGCTGAACTGCTGATCTGTGTCTGTTCTGTGGCAATTGATTGATCACCCACCAATCTCGGTCAGCCAGTCAGCCATTCAACCAGTCCGCCTGGCACTCAGTTGATCGCACAAAAGGCCCAAATTTGATTTTTATGCCGCCCATGAAAATGAAACGCAAAACGTGAAAAAGTCAAGAGGTTTAAACGGTTTTCAAAGTGGCTTTAACTTCAGCCACCGCAATGCCAGCTCAGTGAGTGGCAGAACCCAGTCGATCCATGCACAGAAACATAGCTCCAGCTATAGAGCGCTGATCTTGAACAAAATCGTTTGAATTACATATTTTAGTTAGCATTTAATTGAGGATCTAGATCATGCATGTGGCCAGTTGCTAGGAGCTTCTCGACTAAACTAATTGCAGTTAAAGGAACTGAAAGTCCTTCTCCCTTAAATGCTTTTATTTATATAACAATCAAAATTGCTTTGCCTTATGGCTGACCCTGACACTTGCAAAGACAAAGAGCTAGAAGAGCGCACTTCCATTAAGAACTACATTGGCAAAGAAAAATGCATGGAAGCTGCTCGTAACTTTGGCACACCGAAAACAAATGACCGATGTTTAAATTTATTTAAACCAAAAATGCGGTCGTCCAAAGCAACCGCTGAATATACTCTTGGAATGCAAAGAATCCATGCATTTTTCAATACAGCTTTGTGCTGCGTGGAGATCAGATTCTTGCTCTGAAATATTCTCTACTTCTTTTTTTATTCTGTAGATTTATTGTAAACAATTATCACAGACAATGAAGTACAATTACTTAACGTACTGTTACTGTTGTTGTTGATTAGCAACTTTTGTTAAGGGTCAGGGACAATTTCTATTTACTGTTTTAAATGGTGAAATGGTGCACCAGGAATTTATTAGTTCCTGGTGGCCAATTGGGAGGGATGGATGAGGCTAAACCTTCGCCTGGGGATGCTCCTTGCCAACCTTCCAGCGAGGACGTTCGGGTGGCTCCTTAGCTTGCTCAGGTGTCTTGTGGCCTGCTCGTTAATAATGTCACCGACTTCTGGGGAAGAATATCGACCCATTTAATTGTTCTACTCAGCATCCCTTTCCCTGCGCTTGGACTCCTCTTGGGTTCTGCACTGAAATGAATCGAATGTGGTGCTGCGGTGGATAATCCGACACCAGTCTTTTGCATCGGGATAAGCTATGTGTCAACTCATAAAGAACACAAAGTTGCACCTAGAAATTAAGCCAAGCTGATATTGATTGATTGATTGATTGATCGATTGTTTGGCGAACCTATTTGCCAGACTGCACGAACTATGTGCAACCGTTGAAACCGGTAGCCAAAGACAAACACAGCTGGCGGCACCGCCACGAGAAATCGTTCTGAGTAATGGGCAGGCCATCAGGAGTCGATCGAAGGCTCCCCCCAGGCACTCTGCCAGAGCTCAATTAAGTGGTCTGGGCTGTTACACAAAAATGGCGAGCCAATAGAATAGATCATGATGCGGCATCGCCATCGATCGCCATGGATCGCCATCGATGCAGAGCAGTCAGGTGCGCATGCGCAACTGAACCTGGAGGCGTTGCCGGGCAGACTGCTGGAACAGACCCACTGCTGGCCGCTAACAAAGCGTACGAAATTGAAAGTCGATGCTGGCATAATGAGGCCCAAGCCAAGCCGAGCCAAGCCAAGACAGGCCAAGACAGACGAGCGGCAGCCAGTGCAGGCGGCTTTGGCTTTGGCAGTTTTGGCAATTACATCTGATTATACGACTCAACCGACGACGACGACGACGAAGCTGAAGCTGCAGCCGCAGCCGATGCTGGAAGCCGCTTCTGGTGCTGGTGCTGGTGCTGGTGCTGGTGCTGAGGCTGAGGCTGATGAGGCCGGCTAGAATCTTAGATGAGCTTAGCTCTGGCGCTGGCTCTGGCTCCGGCGACTGCCAGGTGGTATAAATAGCCGAGAGTGGGCCCAGTCGGAAATTAGTTAGTTCACAGCAGCTGCAGAGATGCATTCGACAACGCGACGTTTGGCCCTGGTCGGTCTCCTGATGGCTCTCGGTGTCACCGCCTATGCCAAGCCACATGGCAGCTGGAGCAGCGGAGGAGGCGGCGGCGGCGGCAGCGGTGGTGGAGGCTGGTCCTCGGGCGGCAACAAGATCAGCATCAGCGCCTGGCCCTCCAGCGGTGGTTGGTCCTCGGGCGGAGGAGGAGGAGGCAGTGGCTGGCAGAGTGGCGGCGGAGGAAGCGGCGGCTGGCAGAGTGGCGGAGGAGGAGGCAGTGGCTGGAAGAGTGGCGGAGGAGGAGGCAGTGGCTGGCAAAGTGGCGGAGGAAGCGGCGGCTGGAAGAGTGGAGGGGGAAGCGGCGGTTGGTCCTCCGGCGGATCCTCGGGCTGGCCCAGCGGCGGTGGCGGCGCCAGCTCTGGCTGGAAACTCAGCTCGGGCGGTGGCGGAGGATCCGGCTGGTCGAGTGCCCTATCTGGCCTATCCGGCTTGAAGTCCCAGGCCTTGTCTAGCCTAAGCAGCGGCTGGAAGAGCGGCGGCGGCGGACTCCTTGGAGGTGGCGGCTGGTCAAGTGGGGGAGGCGGCGGCAGCTCTGGCTGGAAGAGCGGCGGAGGCTCCTCCGGCTGGTCCCTGGGCGGCAGCTCCTCGGCCTGGCCCGGCAAGAGCAGCAGTGGCTGGTCCTCCGGCGGCAGTGGCGGCGGCGGTGGCGGCGGCGGCTGGAGCTGGTAAAGATCCGGCGTGATCCACATGGCAACAGGCAACGAGGCGACACTAGAACCACTCTGCTCAACTTGTACATAACATTTGTCTACTTAGGTTAACCCACATCTGTTTTTTTTTGCTTTTCTTAATATGCCAATAAATTTTACAACACTGTAAATGTGAGCGAGAGGGAACTTTACTGAAAGGAGCCGCCGATCTGTGCCCAACGACGTTGATCGGTTGTGCAGATTCTCCTCTACAGGCTGTGCACATATGTATTTATGTTTGTGTGTGCTTAGTCGGAATCTATGCCATCATGAGTATTATCTGTCTAGTGATACTTTTAGTCAGCCGATGCCAACGAATTATTGCTGCTACTCGTCTTTCGGTGGCGTAATAATTTGACGCAATGCGGATCTAAGCGATTCTCCATCTCTGATAGATTTTAAGCTACCGAAGTTAAGACTTGGACACCTGTGTTCATTGTACATGCAAGGAATTAACTATTGTTGATGAATATTGTTTGGAAGATGAAGCCACAAGTATCAAGATTTAATTACGTACGCAGGTAGGCATGAAGCTATTCCTATTATATTCTATTCCCGCAACGAGCTCTCTTTTCGGGACTTATTTTGCTCGTACAAATGCAAATGTAACAGCTAACTTCGCTGTGTGTGTGACGAATTGGATGAGTGAGGGTCTGAATAAGACCCGAAAGACGGGGATGTGATCAGCTTGCATAGGTAGGCGAGGGAGAGCATCGCTGAGGGTGATGCTGAGAGGGGAGCTCAATTAAGAGCCCTCTCAAACGCAACTTATGCTCCAAGCTGGCGATGGCACCATTGGCTATATTCCTGCCGTTAGTTAGCATTAGCCTTGACTTTTTCACTAAATGGGGTTTTTGTCTGCTTGTTGCACATATTATATATTTTTAGCACACACATTTTTTCAGATATTTCCACTCCACTCGCTCAACCTTGCCAAGCCCGAGAGTGGCAATGCCAGTACCGCGCACAGCGGACCATGGCATTGGTGGATCTGGAAACCGAAACTGATCTCTTTCAGTCCAGGGGGTCTGCCACAGCAGCAGTCCAATCATCGAGATCAATCAGCTGCACTGCCAGGACCTCATCTGGCCAATAATGAGCTCCTGGAACCTTTATTGAATGCCACTTCTGCGAGCGTAGCGACAACTCAATCGCCTCCAGTAGCAAGGCATTCTCGGTGCGCGGGAACCACTGCCTATTTTTTCTAAAACCTTTTCTGTCTCATTACAGACAATTTGAGTAAAAAGGCAGTCACTAAAAAATGGTTACAAGAAACGGAGGTGGCAGACAGCGCCTCGACATTTGGCTGATTGAAAACTGCAGGCCGCTTTATGGCGAGGTCGTGAAAAACGTTGTGTGCTTGTGAAGAAAAATAAGAAGCTAGGAATATCTCTTTGTTGGTAGATCTGAGCATCGGCAAGAAAAGAAAACCTCGTTTAAAATGCATAAAGTTTTTTATTAGTAAAAAAAAAATGGAAATAGTAGAAAAGTTGTGGCAGAAGCTTTGGATCAACAAAAATTAGCAGGATTATGGTGTCTCTATCTCTATGCCGTGGAACACATTTCAGCATCAACTGAGGGAGTAGTTTGGCTGTGGCTGTGGCTGTGGGTGTGGGGTTGGAGTGGCTTACCAGCCACCACCGCCGTGCTTGCCACCGCCGCCGCCTCCTCCATTTCCGCCCTGCCAGGAGACTGAACTTCCGCGATTGCCGGCCAAGGACTTGCCTCCGCCGCCGCCTCCATAACCACCCTGTCCGCCGCCGCTGCCGCCGCCATTTTGCCAGCCGCCTTGTCCACCTCTGCCGCCGCCGCCGCCATTTTGCCAGCCTCCTTGGCCGCCACCGCCATGGCCTCCTTGTCCTCCTCCTCCACCGTTCTTTTGCCAGCCGCCCTGTCCACCACCGCCGCCGCCGCCATTTTGCCAGCCGCCTTGTCCTCCGCCGCCGCCGCCATTTTGCCAGCCTCCTTGGTTGCCACCGCCACCGCCATAGCCTCCACCTCCACCATTCTTTTGCCAGCCTCCTTGGCCACCGCCGCCACCGCCACCGCCGCCCAGCAATCCAGCCGAGGCAAATGCGAAGAGCAGGCCGCAAACGAAGAGAGCGAGTAGAGCGTTACGCATCTTGATGAGCTGGGTAAGTCCTTGGATGTGGGTTGGAATTCGAATTGGATCGGATCGGATCGGATGGCTGACTGACTGCTGTTGGAACCTTAGCTCCACTGATGATCCAACTGGGCCCAGAGCTGCGTTTTTATAGCGCTTGCCACGGAACTAAACTGGCAGAAAACACATCAGCTGAGTCATCCAGCGCCCGATTTGGCATGAAAGGTGGCCTGTTCCTTTTCCGCCGCCCCCCCACCGCTGCCCCAGCGACCGCCCTATGCCCAACTCGAGAATCGCTGACGCTCCCAAAGGAAGGTTGAGAACTGCACTCGAAGTCGAGCGAAACAGTCTACACAATGCAATTTTCTGTATGTTCAAGTACGGCCCACAAGGCGCATACGCAACGTTCGAGCATACGAATATCGCGCATACGCCACCGGCAACCACTGGCAGCCACCACCGACGCCGACAGCGCCGACAACACCGTCGTCGAACCACTTGTAAATCGCTGAGCCATAGCTGCATCATTAATTGCAAACAGCTTACACATTTATCCAGCAGAGCCCCGCCATTTGTCTCACAAGTCTACAATATTAATTCTATGCTCCGAACATCTTTGGGCTCTACCCACAAGGAGAGCATTTCGACTTAATGCGCTCTTTTGCACTCACATATATTGCAGGAAACTAAAGCAATTTGCAGATCAAAGCAGAGGGCAACGGAAATGTTGAAAGTAAATTAAACTGAAATAAAAATTAAATAAATTCAAGGGGCTTCGCCTTGGACTCCTCTTAGTTTCCGAGCAAATAATCCTGCGCCCCAATTGGGTTACAAATTCACAGAGACAGAGAACTGTAGATTCTGCTTCATCCTCATCTTGGGGATGGCCTCCAAATTTATAAATAAATTAAATCAAAATACAAATAAAAATGGTAGGAAATAATTGCGGCAAGTGCATTTCAACTAAAATAAACCGCATCCATAGAGCATTCCAGTTGCGGTCATAATGAGACGATGCATATGCATATTTATGTTCATATTTTTTGTTCGCTTCGATTTTGGTGTTCCCATGCAATATTTGCGGCAATTAATCTCCATTTTCACTGCGGCCACAACCGCAGCAGCAGCACCAGCAGCAGCAGCAGTGTCAGTAGTTAAATGTGTTTAACACGACTCCCATACAGTACGGCACAGCACAGCATAGCACAGGCCAGAGCCGACCCACTGCGGCACACACGTACGAGTCAGACAGTAGTTCAATGTCAATTTGCATGCAAACACAGCAAGATGATTGCTCAAGTGCATTACTTACCATAAATTTCATCAGCCAAACCACCGCCTGAGTCGACTACCGCCGCCGCCACTTGGCTGGTAACGCATGCTGCACACATGGCAGCCACATGACCCAGAGCCAAGTCCATGCGGCGACCTCTGCCAAGCGAAGCATGGGCTGCGCACCATGGCGCAAACTTGAATTATTTTTAGGAGAAATAACAATCACAATACTTTCTTCAGTAATAAATCAGAGAAAAGAAGCATAATTAGGTATAGATTAATTTTTTGAAAGCATAAACTAATTTCTAGTAATTCTTTTAGGTGTCTAAAATAAAGTCTGACCCACAGTACCCCCTGCTGCATTTTGCTTCTTTGCCTGTTGATGTTGTTGATGATCTCCACCTTGGCAACATCCACCGACCATAACAACAACAATAACAATAACAACAATGTTCCACAATCATTTAAAAAAATTCATAAAATAATAATTATTGCTCAGAGCAGAGAATCTCAGTTTCTCTCGAGTTTAGAATGTTAATTGCTAACGATCCATAATTCAAAGTTCTTCTCACTGTGTTCGGGCAGATGAGGTCGAGTCTGTGTTTGTTTCGAGAAGATTAATCCTACCCCTGCCCCTCCCCCTCTGCCCCTCTCCAGCCACTAATTGGACAACTTTCGAAGCTTAAAAGTGGGCAACCAGTGAGAATCAATGCGAACTCAAAGCAATCAATTTACAATGCAATTTTTATTTGTTACAAAAAAAAAATGTTTACGAACAAAACAAAATATGAGTATTACAAAAAGGTTGGTAGATAAAATAAAATAAAACATTATGATACAAATTCAGAATGAATCAAGTGCAGTGCAGGCCGAGAGAGAGAGAGTGAGGGAGGGTGTGGCAGGAGGGAGGGGGCAGGAGGAGGGCTGGGATTTGGTAGGTACTGGCTTCAGGGGTTAGTTTTTCGAAGGATCTGCTGCTGCTGTTTACCACCAGCCGCTGTTGGAGCCGGAACCCCAGCCGCTGCTGCCGCCCCAGCCTGCTCCAGAGTTGCCCCAGCTTCCTCCAGAGTTGCCCCAGCCTCCTCCAGAGTTGCCCCAGCCTCCGCTGCTGCTGCTGCCGCCCCAGGCTCCGTTGTTGCTGTTGCCCCAGCCTCCACCGCCTCCACCGCCACCGCCGATCTTGATTACTTTTATGATCTGTGGCTGGGAGGACCAGCCGTTGTTCCAGCCGCTGCTGCCGCTGTTCCAGCCACTGCTGCTGCTGCCGCCCCAAGGATTGGAGCCCCAGCCAGCGGATGAGGTACGGATGAGGCCGGCGGTGGCGCTGGCAACCAGAGCGCAGAGCACAATGAACAGCTTCATGTTGTGGGTTGGTTTTGGTTGGCTGTTGTCCTGATGGGGTCCTGATTGGTGGTCGGTGTGCGTCTCGAAGTGTGGCACTCGAATGATATGGATGCTTGGACAGCATTCGGTATTTATCGCAAAACTGCGTGCCCGGACAGATCTCGTCTGGGGTTGGGCAGGCATCGCGCGCGCGCGCTCGTCAAGTCGAGAATCCACAAAATAAATCGCACTCGAAGGTGGGTGGATGGCAGGAGGCAGGGGGCAGGGCATGAGGGGCTGTTGCGTTGGGTTGGCTGCCCTGGTCGGGTGATAAACAACCGAAACCAGCTGCGAAATAGACACCGGGCGCACCACAGCCGACGCCGGCCGAGGTAATTGCAGTTTATTAAACCACTTTGAGCGTCCGATTCTTGACCAGGGTCAACTACTTTACAAGCCACCGGCTGACACCTCTCCCAAGCGGAGCCACAGGCACAGGCAGAAGCAGCAGCAGCAGCGGCAGAAGCAGCCAGCCAACTACTCAACCAGCCATGTGGCCAAGTTGCAACACTTTTTTTCGTACATAACTCACACGCTTGATGGATCATTTCCTTGCCTCGCTTGTGGCGGAAACTGCGCTGCCTCGCAGCTTAAGCTTAAGCTTAAGCCGCGGACAGGCGGACAGTCGGACTGGGGAACTGGAGGACAGCGAGCGTTGAAGCTGGCGTCGAGTGAGTCATTTGTCATGCTGGTGGATTTAGCCACAGGCTGACTCCAGGTGAAGGGGCCCGCCTGCTTCGCACAGTGGAAGAATCAACCGAAATAAGACCTCGCAGCCCTTGGCATTTCCTGCTCGTCAGCTGAAAGGGATCGGGTGAGATTGTGAGTAATCAGATCCGTTCACAAACAGGCTCCAGCAACCCGAAACCTATTCCATGCCAGCCTTAATAAACCGAATCGAATGGCATCCCATTCGCATGGTAATCGTGCACATTTGCAGTCATCTAATTGTCCAGCTAACATTGCAACAACCTGATCTAGGCAACGACTTTCGACACATAAAGATGCCATCTAGAATGTGGGACAGCTAGAACATTTAGCAGGCACTAAAACAAACCCCTGCCGCCGCCGAAAGTGAACTCATTTCCAGCTGCTAGGCAAGTCAAGTTATCCTCGCAGCCCCCGACAACATTCACCAGTTCGGTGCGGCTGACCTTAGCTGACAATAAAGCGTCAACTGGATGCTAAACCAGATGACATCCAACACCAATTTCCGCCACTCACCGATCCCACTGTACTCAGGCTGGGCGCCAGCGCCAGCGGCAGCGGCAGGCAGTCAGAAAAACAGACTCGAGTCAGCAATCATCTCTCGGAGCTCGTTGGATGCCGTCGTTTGTGGCGACACTGCGACCTCTTTACCACAAGTTAAGTTGCTTTTTTTCTCTTTGGCTCAGCGCGGCTCGGATCGTTGTGCAGGCAGGGGGTGGGGGCCCACAAATAATAAACACGAATTTAATTGAATTGTCAACGCTTAGAAGGCAAATTGTATTTTGCTTATCGACCGCAATCGGGCCAGGCCAGAGAAAAACAACAACAAAAAAGAGAAATAACAATGCCTTAATCTAGCCAAGTATGCGTACATGGGTGTAGTATGTAGAGATTATTTACGATTATAGGATTAGATTGGTTTTAGGACGCGCTGGGAGTCGGCGTCGGCTTCGGGGTAGGCGTCGAGGCTGCATCCTTGCTCGAGTCCGTCGCATTGGGGCATACGGCGCAGTGCTCGTGGCTGGCCGTGCGCACCGCACTCGAATGCTTGCCGTAGGGGGAGCTGCCGCTGACCTCCAGGAAGTAGTTGCCCCGAATGTTGTGCGGCACGTCGTAGCCCATGGGCTGCTCGTTGCCCGGACAGCGGAGATCGCGCAGCCGCTTCAGGGAGTTGCAGCGCGTGGCCATGAAGTTGTGCTCGTTGCCGGGGAAGACGGACTCCGCGTAGTACTGCCAGGAGCGGGCGTGGGCACAGACCACCGAGTAGCAGCCCTCGGGCAGCGGGTTGATGCCGCCCGGATAGAAGTCCACGTCGCCCAGCGGATCCTTCTTGCCCAGCACACCCGGATTGCTGTGTATCACATCGATGAACGATGCGTCGCCGCGCAGCAGTCCGGACAGAATCTCGCCCTCGTTGAAGCAGGGCTTGGCCGGGTCCAGGCCGGTAATGCGCGGAATCGTTTTGCCTGTCAGTCGGTTCAGGTGGCGACCCGCAGATCCGACAATGTGCGCGCCCAGACTGTGGCCAATAAGGTGAATGTTTTCCACGGGCACCAGGTCCAGCAGATGCACCAGCCCATGGGCAATGTTCTCGCCAATCTCCTCCGTATTGAAGGCGGACCACGTGTACAGAGTATCCACGAAGCGTGCCGCATCCACAGCCTAAAGCAGATCCGAAATATATAAAATATTGGCTTGCTAAGTGATTAAAAAGGGCAAATCGATGGATAATATAATTTTACTCTGCTCGCATGGAGAGTGCGTATCATTCGGTTGCACAGCATCCAAAGTGTGTCCCAAATTTAAATTTCTTCGGCTGTTTCTTATCACTTTTCCAATGAGTTTTGCTTGGCACAAATCAAAGCCTCAGACAACCAAGCGAACATCTGTCAAAGCTAAGCAAAATCTTTCTATTTCACTCTCGCTTTCTGTTAGCTTTTGATTTTCGAAATGGAATTCAGAGTGCACGCCACGCAGCTTTAAAGTTTGAGTTTCGTGCAACTGATTTCTGTTTAGTTTAAATGGGGAAAAGCCTTAAACGAAGTTTTCCAGGGACTACTCGTACTCAGAGACTAATCCAGCCAGATCTTCCTTTATCCTATTCAACTTTAAATGGGATTGGGAATGGGATCCGCAGACTTGGAACTTATTCCAGTGCAGTGCCCAGAACTTACCACAAAGTTGACATCACCGCGACAATTGTAGGCCTTCGACATGACGTCTATGGTGTCGGAGCCGTTCACTGTGGTGGTCCAGCCGGTGGCCAAGATGACGACCTTCTTCTTGGGATCGAACTGCGGACTCTTCCACATGGACTCCGCGTCGGTGAGCGGGAAATTGGTCTTGGTGCAGGTCGTCTGCAGCTGGAAGTGCATCTTGTGGATGTCCGGCGTGAACTTGGACTTGATCTTATGCGAGGACAGAGCCTGGGAACCTGCCGACAATTATCGCAACACTTAAGTCTCCGTCTCTAGGGGCGGGTGCGCCCGCTGCCCTCTACTCACATATGAAATTGAGTGAGTTGGAGACAAACTCAAAGGGATAGCCGGCGATCAGCTGCTTGCTGCCGTCGAGCAGGCCCTGGGGCGTGGGCAGCAGGCTGGGATCGATGATGCTCGTGCCCACGGTGCCAATCGATTCGAGGACATCGGGCACGGTCCACTCAATGCACTGAACGGGACAGGCGAACTGCAGCACAAGCAGTCCCCCCAACAACAACGGTAGCTTGGCCTGGCCATGAATGCGTCTTGGGTTGCCCATCCTGGACGGGAGTTGAGCGCGTACTGAGTGCCGGAAACTGCTCGACAAAAGTATTTATAGGCAGCCCGGGGGGTGCCTGCGCCTCTCTGTACATAGGTATATATAATTCCATATCGACGCGATGTGTTTCATGCGCATCACAGCAATCAGATAAGGTGCACTTGTCACTTAATTAGTTTCCATTTCGATCACACTCGCTCACTCACTCGCTCACCTGCTCACTCACTCACTCGCTCACTCGATCGTTTGTTCAGCCACTTGCCGCACAGTCAGAGACGCAACAGGCAGGCAGGCGGGCAGGCAGATCCCAGTCCGAGTCCAGAATCAGATCTGGAGATAGAGATAGAGTAGGTAGAGAGTGTGCCGTGGAGGCAGGCAACCTGCAGTCGCATGCCCAACGCTCATCTGCATAAATTTCAATGCTAGCCAAATTCGAAACTCGAAGCAGCGGCAATGGGATCCCAGCGATACGGCTAACACTCTTCCATCTTGCGAGTCTTACATTCAATGACAAAAGTCCCATGCCCGAGCACTTGCTGATCCCACTGGTCTCTGATCTAACGGCACCGAGGGTCGCCAGCGCACTGATTAGAGAGCCAGTCGCACAGATTGTGTATCAATTTATGGGCAGCTCCATGTACGGACGGGACACAAGCTTCCCCATCCAGCTGGCAAGGTCTGCTCCCCGGCAGTGTATCAAAATAGAGGCAGAATCTCACGTATACGACACCGAACGACTGCTGCTGGTTACGACGACAACGCCATATTAATGCGAACCCGTTTCCGACCCATCGGACTCACAATTCTCAGCTCAGTACGCCCGATCCCCACCCCAAAAGCCCCATTGTTATGCTGGCGACGTGCATTTGATAATTATTGGTGGTACCCCTGGACGCCCCTGCAAAGCACCGAAAATACGTCACCCCAAAATTAAGTCTAGCTTCTCTTCCATTCTCAACGCGAATCACGCGGGCAGGCGGGCTGCCCCTTGAGTGCTTGGATGATGCACAGACAGGGGGAATTTCCCCCTAGTCCTAGCTTCACCAGTCGACAAATGTTTATTCAATAAATTAATTAAATTGCAGACTTATTGGTAAGACAAATCCAACAGGCAAAACATCCAGAAATCTATCGAGATCTGCCTGGCCAGCAGGGAATGCCTCTTCCCCAACGCCACTGGCAGGCCTAGCAGGCTCCGCACTCGCTAGTGCTAGAGGTGAAAGACTGCAGGTCTGCGTTTGTGCCGAATGGCTCAACTGCATTGGCATCCACGTGGAAGAACCCCAGGTCGCGGGCACTGGCAGCGTAGCCCATGACTGCTCTGGTATCAAGGCACCTGCGCCCATCCCAGAGATCCGCAAACCGATTGCATCGCTTGCCAAGGAAGTTGTTTGTGTTCGTGCGGTACACCGTCTCAGCCCAGTATTCGACGGCACGACTGTGCGAGCAGCCGATAACATCCAGGCCAGCACAGCCGCTCTTGAACGGAAACAGTCCCTGGACGAAGAAATCAGCGTCGCCGACGACCTTGGGGGTGCCCAGGATTCCGGGATTCGTGTGTATGATGTCGACGAACCTGGCATCGCCGCTCCGTACGCCCGGCAGGTCGTTGCCATCGTAGAAACAAGGATTGGCCGGATCCAAGCCCGTCACACGCGCCAGAGTCGCCCCTTCCGACAGCTGTTTGTAGTTCCGGCCTGCGGATCCGGCAATCTGGGCCCCCAGGCTGTGTCCAACCAAATGCACTTTATCGATCACATATGCTCTGTTCAGCTTCAGCAAGGCCTGGGCCACATACTTCCCGATGGCCTCCGTGTTCAGCGCCGACCACGAGTAGAGGGTGTCTATGAAGTCGGCTGCATCCAGCAACTGTTGAAGAAGTAAGTAGCCGAATGGGGAATAATTATTAGGAATTAAAGATACAATCATCTAAGATAAATTTGACTTACCACAAAATTGGTGTCGTTGCGACAATTGTAGGCCTTGGGAACTGGCCCACTGTTCGAATTTTGAATGTTTGACAGCCAGCCCGTAATGAAGATGACCGTTGGCCGATCCTGATAGAAGCCCGTCGTGTTCCACAGCTTCTCGGCCTCAGTAAGCGGAATGCTGACATTCTTACACAGGTCAGTGTGCAGCAGGAAACTCATGCGCGACATGTCCGGAGTGATCTTCGGCTGGACAAGGCCCAGGGCAACGATTGTGCTGCATAGTTGATTGAGCGCGGAGAAGGTGAGGTCCAGCGGAAGCCCAATGACCACTTCGTTCAGCTTTTCCTGCAGCTGTTCCAGGGCTCCCAAGGCCAGTCTTTTTTGAACCTCGTTTTCACTAGAATAAGTTCCATTGTCGCCGGCAGATCCCAGTCCGCTTGACGGAGCCACGGCCAGGCCCAGAGCCAAAAGAAGCAGCGCCGGAACGAGAGGTGTCATGGTTGTGTGAGGAGACCACAGCCCATGGCCACCCTTTTATACATGTGTGGGCCAACCGAGCAAATAGTTTTGCAATTATACATATATAATCGTTAAGGGCCCAAAGAGATCCACTTTCTAAAATCTTATTCAGCGATTCTTGTCAGCGATACTGAGAGCGTGAGAGTCAGATACGTAGACGTGCCAAAGCTGCCATGTGCGAGCTCCGAATGGCTTGGAGCTTTCCCCCCGGCGGTGGATGGATGGGAAGAGGCAGGGGGCAAGGCAATTCCAAAATTTTGAAAAAAAAAAACGAACTACTTTGTCACCCCACGGTCAACCATTGTGGGCGTAGTACAACCACCATCTGCGGCGCACAGTGGCCGATGAGCGAGCCGTTCAATGGCTCTGCCGTTGACTCAATATCGGGTAGTTGTGCTTCTCTCGATGAAAATATGGACATTCTGTGTCCGATCACCAATCAGCACTTTCGGATGAGCGGAATATTCAAAATCCGGCTCGTACTGTGATGCGAGACGGAGAAACGCAGCGGATGTAAATGCTCAGCCAAAGACAATATAAGTATAAGATACATAACGCCATACGAAATTTTTGCACACGAATTCTAGAGCGCTCTCTCTCTCTAACAAATTTCAAGAGAGCCTGGAGCCAGCTCTAAAGCCATCCGCTCTCTTGTATGCATAAGGCATACGAAGGCACACGAAGTTGGTTCTATGCCGAGTCGTCGCGACGACTGTATGCATGTTCACATGCATGCGTTTTTTACAGCTCTGTCGAAATATACCCTTCTCTTTATAAGTGTAAAATCATTTAGCAAGACGCTTACCACCCCAATATTAATAAACTCTTATATTGTATATCCCTCCAATGATAATTTCTTTTAACATGGTGTATTCGATAATAATGAGCGGATACACTTATATAAAAGTACATAGTATATTTAATACATGACTTCACATTGGAATAATTGTCATTAGAGTATTCAGCGCGCGACGTATTCAACGCCGGTAAATAAATTCGTTTCTCAACTCATAAAAAGGTTTTCGTCTCGAAAATCGTCCGCTTCGCACAAGTACGCACACATACGCACTTGCTGGTTCTGTGTGTACTCACATGCAAGCGGATTCTATTTTTAGATTCGTACGCTCTCAAATTTGTGCGAGCGAGATGGCGCGAATTTCGTCACTTGCCGAAAAATTGGCTTCATATCTTATACTTATACATCTTATACTTATACATCTTATACTTATATTGTCTTTGGCTCAGTGTACTTGTGCGCGATCTCTGCCATTTGCTCCATGTGCATCACTCACGTACCGGTGGGCTTGTCTCCGTTCCAATGCAGACAGCAGATATTTTGGCAAATGGACCAATGTGCGATAGTCATTGTTGATTTCGCTCATCTCGTGCCTCTTGCGATTGATATTCACGAAACTTGGACGTGCTCCCACGCACATTATCATTAGCTTTGCATAGCTTGATAATTTCCAAGTTGAAGTGTAACAAAAGCTTTGCCAAATTCAAGAACTCGAAATTTGATTTTTGCCTTAAGATTTCGGAACAGGAACCACGGCTGAACCTGTCTTCGTTGTCCCCTGAAACCATAACACAATTGAATATCGCAACTACAAAGAGAAAAACTTCCATCGAATATTCACTGTGAAATATTTAAATTTTAAAAGTAATATGGAAGCAATACGAATATAGTGCACCCATTGATATTCCTTTGAAGAACCGCCCATAATTATTATAATTATAGACTGATTGTAATCAGTCTGACTTGCTGCGGAATATTGATCCACTTTAATCGATGCAATTTGATGGAGATTTACTTTACAGGTAAATAAATCTGCAATTCCTTACGCCCCTTGCAGGCCTAGCAGGCTCCGCACTCGCTAGTGCTAGAGGTGAAAGACTGCAGGTCTGCATTTTTGCCGAATGGTTCGACTGCATTAGCATCCACGTAGAAGGTCCCCAGGTCGCTGGCACTGGCAGCGTAGCCCATGACTGTTTTGGTATCCTGACAATTGCGTCCATTCTCGAGATCCTCATACCGATCGCATTGCTTGCCAAGGAAGTTGTTTTCGTTCGTTCGGTACACCGTCTCTGAAAAGTAGTCGACGGCCCGACCGTGCGAGCAGCCAATATCATCCAACCCAACGCAGCCGCTTTTGAACGTAGAAAGTCCCTGGACATAGAAATCAGCGTCGCCGACGATCTTCGGGGTGCCCAGGATTCTGGGATTCGTGTGTATGATGTCGACGAACCTGGCATCGCCGCTCCGTACGCCCGGCAGGTCGTTGCCATCGTAGAAACAAGGGTTGGCCGGATCCAGGCCCGTCACGCGTGCCAGAGTCGCCCCTTTCGACAGCTGTTTGTAGTTCCGGCCTGCGGATCCGGCAATCTGAGCCCCTAGGCTGTGTCCAACCAAATGCACTTTATCCGCCACATATGCTCTGTTCAGCTTCAGCAAGGCCTGGGCCACATACTCCCCGATGGCCTCCGTGTTCAGCGCCGACCACGAGTAGAGGGTGTCTATGAAGTCGGCTGCATCCAGCAACTGTTGAAGAAGTAAATAGCCGAAAGGGGAATAATTATTGAAAGTTAGAATCATCTAAGATAAATTTGACTTACCACAAAATTGGTGTCGTTGCGACAATTGTAGGCCTTGGCAACTGGCCCACTGTTGGAATTTTGAATGCTTGTTTTCCAGCCCGTAATGAAGATGACCGTGGGCCGATCCTGATGGAAGCCCGGCGTCTCCCACAGATTCTCGGCCTCAGTAAGCGGAATGCTGACATTCTGGCACTCGTCAGTGCGCAGCAGGAAACTCATGCGCGACATGTCCGGGGTGACCTTGGGCTGGACAAGGCCCAGGTCAACGATTGTGCTGCATAGTTGATTGAGCGCGGAGAAGGTGAGGCCAAGCGGAAGCCCAATGACCACTTCGTTCAGCTTTTCCTGCAGCCCTTCCAGGATTCCCAAGTCCAGTCTTTTCTGAATCCCGATTTCACTAGAACCAGCTCCATTGTCGCCGCTTGACGGAGCCACGGCCAGGCCCAGAGCCAAAAGAAACAGCGCCGGAATGGAAGGTGTCATGGTTGTGTGAGGAGACCACAGCCCATGGCCACCCTTTTATACATGTGTGGGCCAACCGAGCAAATATTTTTCAATTTTATATAATCATTAAGGCTCTAAAGATATCCATATCTTTGTGGATTCTTATTATTTTCGTGTCCCACGTGACAAAGCTGCAATATGTGAGCTCCCAATCGGTTGGAGCTTTCCCGCTCGACGGTGGATGGATGGGTGGAGGATAACCATGCGGAAAGGGGCAAAGCAATCGTAAAATTTCAAACAATTTTTTGCATTAGTAATCAACTGTTTTGCCAACAATTGTGGGTGCAGTTCAACCACCATCTGCGGCGCACAGTGACTCGATTTCTCAAACGATTGGGAGCCGTACCGATGGGCAAGTCCCGATGGTTCCTGGTGGAGTCTCAATTTTGGGTAGTTGCACTTCTTTCGATAAATACGTGGATATTCTTTGTCCAATCAGCAAGCATCACTTTCGGATGAGCTCGTCCTGGAATGCGAGACGAAGAATCGAAGCGGATGGAAATGCCAAATTCAACATCTCGCAATTTGATTTTTGCCCCAAGTTTTCGGGAAACAGACCACTGTGCTTTGGGTTCAACCTGTCTTCGCCGTCAACGGAGACAATAAAACGATTGACGCTCGTTAAAAATATTGCAACTGCAATGAGAAAAACTTCCATGTATCGTGCCACTGAGAAATATTCGAAGCCATTGGGGAAGCTTTCTTCCAAGTGTTCTGTTTTGTTCAGTCTGGCTATAGGAGTTCTACAATCTGGTATACATGGCCATGCTCTCTAATTATTTTGTGGGGGTTCCGACCAGATATCAGAAGAGTCTGGGTGCGCACAAAATTCTTTTAGTCTGTGGGATGTGGGCTCTCATCGAGACGGATGGGCGGAACTACGCAAGTGGCTATGTGGAATATACTTTATGGATGTATGTACATAGAAACGAATCTCATGTACGCCTATCATGTTTGAGTGCCGTCTATAATCAGTTTGACTTGATGCAAAACATTGATCCACTTTAATCGATGCAACTTGTTGGAGATTTGCTTTACTGGTAAATAAATCTGCAAACGCCGCTGGCAGGCCTAGCAGGCTCCGCACTCGCTAGTGCTTGAGGTGAACGAACGCTGGTCTGGATTTTTGCCGAATGGCTCAACTGCATTAGCTTCCACATAGAAGAGCCCCGGGTCGCGGGCACTGGCATCGTGGCCCATGACTGTTTTGGTATCCTGACAATTGCGTCCATTCTCGAGATCCTCATACCGATCGCATTTATTGCCAAGGAAGTTGTGTGTGTTCGTACGGTACACCGTCTCAGCCCAGTATTCGACGGCTCTGTTGTGCGAGCAAATAAAATCACAATGACAATCCTCGACAAAGAAATCAGCGTCGCCCACGGCTTTCGATGTGCCCAGGATTCCGGGATTCGTGTGTATGATGTCGACGAACCTGGCATCGCCGCTCCGTACGCCCGGCAGGTCGTTGCCATCGTAGAAACAAGGGTTGGCCGGATCCAGGCCCGTCACGCGTGCCAGAGTCGCCCCTTTCGACAGCTTTTTGTAGTTCCGGCCTGCCGATCCGGCAATCTGGGCCCCCAGGCTGTGTCCAACCAAATGCACTTTATCCGCCACATATTCTCCGTTCAGCTTCCACAAGGCCTGGGCCAAATACTCCCCGATGACCTCCGTATTACGCGCCGACTTGAAGTACGCGGTTTTAATGGACTTGTCTGGGTCCAGCAACTGTTGCAGAAATAAACAACCGAGTGGGGAATAATTATTAGGAATTAAAGTTACAATAATCTAAGATAAATTTGACTTACCACAAAGTTGGTGTCGTTGCGACAGTTGTAGGCCTTGGCAACTGGCCCGCTGATCGAATCGTCAATGATTGTTTTCCAGCCCGTAATGAAGATGACCGTGGGCCGATCCTGATGGAAGCCCGGCGTGTTCCACAGCTTCTCGGCCTCCGTAAGCGGAATTTTGACATCCTGGCACTCGTCAGTGAGCAGCAGCAAACTCATGCGCGACATGTCCGGCTTAAACATGAGCCGAAAAGGGCTCAGTTCATCCAATTTTTTGCATATTTTATCGGCCATTGAGAAGCTGTGGCCCAGGGGACGCTTAACGAAATTCTTGTTAAGCCACTTAAGCACCTGACGCCGCCGTTCCGCTCTTAAGTCCGGTAATTTCAGACTCCTACTTTCACTAGAATCAGCTCCACTGTCACCGCTTGCCGGAGCCACGAGCAGGCCCACAGCCAGAAGAAGCAGCACCGGAACGAGAGGTGTCATGGTTGTGTGAGGAGACCACAGCCCACGGCCACCCTTTTATACGTGTGTGGGCCAAAGAAGCCAATAGTTTTGCAATTAAATCCAATATTTATGGACCCTTAAGACATGCAGGTTCTGGATTCCAATGGTGATGGATGATCGGATGATGTCAGCAGCCGCTTCAGCTGGCAGCGGTTCTGAGCGGTGCACGTGCCACAGCTGCCGCATGCGAGCTGCTCCAAATTGCTTGCCCAACCAGGCAGAGCATTCCCACTCGACGGTGGATGGATGGGCAGAGGATCAGCAGGCAGAGGCAGTGGCAGAGAGGAGGCAAGGCATTGGCAATCGCATAATTATCACAAAAATATTTTGCGTTAGGAAATGCTGCCTGCCGCTGCCAAAATGCGAACTAACTAATAACTACTTTGCCTCGTTTCCAATTGCCGACTGCGAGTACCACTCCCCCACGGCCCACCGTTGTGGGTGTAGGGTGCATGTACAGCCACAATCTGGGGGCTGGGGCGGCTATTTCATTTGTAATTTTCGTGGCCCACTGCCCCATGGCTGGAATTGCTGGTGCTGATGCCGCTCTGGATGTTAATGTTGATGTTGCCGCCATGTGCCGTCACGCGAGCCAAACAGCAAAGGAGTCAAATGTGAGTGTGAGTGTGAGTGAGAGTGCTGGGGACTGGGGGCTGGGGGCTGAGCATTTGCCTGGCCGATTCACGGCTTAATCTTTCCTAAATGATTGTTCATGTATGCGCTGCTGCCTTGCTTAGTTATCGATAATTTAACGCAGCTAAAAAGTTTTGCAAAATTTATTCCAAGCTGCAGTTATATCACCTACAGATGGATCAATGTACTGACTTTTTACGCACACTTAATGGCTCCAAAATGTGCATCGATTCTTGGCGAATTTATTGGAAATGATTTCCGAATGTCTTATCCGTACAGTCAATGCAAATAATTTAGGCAAATATTCAGCCAATGCATTCTTGATTTTTATTTCGAGTCTATACGTTTTTAAGTCTTTCTACATGTGAATTAATACACACATACTCGCATACATTTTGACAGAGCACCCAAACTTCGTGTGGATATTTGTGGCGTTCATTTTGGCAAATTATTCGCACATTTCACGTTGTATTGACGGCAGCGCTACAATCAGCCAGATGTTATACATTAAACAAACTCGTCCGTACATATGTATGTGCATGTAACTTTAGCTATTTTGTTTCGCTTTTTACCTATTGCAAATATCTTCCAGTCGGAGATATTCGTGCCCGTGAGTTATTGTTTGGGTTAGTGGCTTGGGGGATTGGGTGAGTGTGTCAGCTGTTTTGGGGCTGACTGGCGATCAAGCGAGGAGCATTCGTTCGCTCTGTTGGCTGGCTTGTGGCTGTTGCTTTTAATTGCAGTCAATGGACTCGTGAAATCGAAACCAATTCCGACTGCTACACATCTTATCTGCAAGTGTACAAAGACACAGAGTTAATGAGCAAAAAGCACAAATAATTGTACAATATATTTATATGTATGCTTCCATGAATTATTCTGTATTCTATGAATACAGACGTATACAAATTAATTTAAAAAGCATTTATATATTGTGTGTAAATGTTTAAATTGTTCATGATCTTTTTAACTGAGTCTCAACAACAAATTCATACCACAAATTCATTATTTACCAAGGGAAAATATAATATAAAAATAAATGGAAATTTCTAGGGAGCTAAGCACGTTGCAGATCAACAAAAACTACTTTTCTTTGGCACAAGCTTAAAACTGATTACTGATTGTGTGTGGCTACAATATTTCACATTTGGTATTGCAATTGCTTTCTGACACACTTCAAACCAGCAGCTGCATGTGTATTAGAGTGGGCTAAAAATACAACATTTTTTAAAAGTGCAAAACGTTAATAATATTATAACTTTTGAACCGATGCTCAAAAACATATAAAAAAACAAGTCGATAGATCGCGAATTATAAAGAACTTAGGTCCAACAATATCTTGTCGCTCGGATATAGTTCGTTTTTAAGAGAATTTCCAAGTTTGACATTTTGAATGTGCAAAAATTTTCAACATTTGGTATACAAAAAATACGAAACATTGAAATTTTCTGAAAAGTAAACCATATTTAGTTTTTGCACCTAAGTTCTAATAAAAAACCCAATCCAACAAAAAAATATTTTCCTCGATCGCGAGGGTCAAACATTAACCAATTTCAACCAATTTTAGCCCTCGCTGTAAAATACGTTGACACAACTTTATATCAATTCATTTTGGATTTAGCATTTTCAGCCCACTGTGTATGCCTCTGGTATTATTTATTTTCAAACAGATTTCCTTTGACTACAACTGCAACTTCTTTTATCGTAAATATAATTTATTTTTAGCTATCAAAACTCGCATAATTTCATGGCTTATTCTTATTCTGCTGTGAAAGTGCATGGCCAAGTATCGAAAGTAGGTAATGCCTTTCTTCCCCCAAAGATGATGTCTCCAAACATGTCGGCTATTATCGCTTTCCAACTACATTCAGGTGTACCGAGTCCCCCAATTTTATTTGAACTTCATTTGTTTGGTCATGTGTGCGTACACAGCAACTGACGGCTGCAATTTCGGGATGGCTTCGCACAATGAAGATCTCTGACTGCATTGTTTGGGGCCCAGACCCCAAGAGCCCAATAGCCCAAGTGTGTGTGTGTGTGTGTGTGCGCTGGCCAGTGGCTCTGCCATTCTATTGTTGATAAACTCAATTAGTTGGCCAATTGACGGACTTGTGCCAAAACTTGGTAGCTTCCGCATCGGCGCCTGAGATCCGCAACCGTTCAAGGGAGAGGCACAGAAGGCACGGCAGGCATAGAAATCATAGACGGGGGTGGTCTTGGTCTTGGATTGCGCAATGAGTTTGCCCCGAGAACGGCCTCACAGACTAATGGCCGAAAAAAGCAATGCGAAAATATTACGTATACGCACCGTTGCAACAGGCTACCCAATGGCCCGGCCTGGCTACGTCGTCCATGTACACGTACACGTACACGTAATGCGGAGTAAGTGCAGCAAATTATCAGCTCCAGCCGAACGGGCCGAGCGTCAGGGGGCAGGCAGATGTCCGTTGCAACATTGTGGATGGCGATGGCGATGGCATGGCCCGAACGGAGCAAGCCAAGCCAAGCCAAGCCAAACAAAAGCAAAGCAAAGCGAAGCTGATGATGTTGCAGTTGTTTTGCAGTTGTGGTTGGAAAATTCAGGAAAATGCAGCACGTACACATGTGTGTGTGCTGTGTGTGTGTGTGGCAAGGCAAAGCCCCAAGCGTATAAAATGAAACAGAGTTTGCCAAAAGAAATTAGTTGATTCGAAACATTTCGCCGCGTCGGTTAAGCCTCAGATTCAGATTCAGACTCCTGGAAACACATCCCAGCCGCCCAACCATCAACAATATGTTCACCTATCGCCTGAAGCTGATGCTTGTGCTGGGCCATCTACTGGCCGGCGCACTGTGCTCCCCCATTGGCGAGGACTACGCCTCGGGCATACACTCGGCTGGCCTGCTGGGCAGCTACGCCGGCGGCCTCGGCGGCCTCAGCGGCGGCGAGGCTGTGTCCAAGCTGGACTTCTCGCACGAGTTCTCCTCGTCGGAGCACGATCAGCTCGGCGCCCTGGGCGATCATCTGGGCGAGGACAGCTTCCCGGCCGACTACGGCAGCAGCGACGGCGGGGAGGAGTATGCGGAGGCCAGTGAGCTGCACTCCCACTACGAGGAGGACCACAAGCCGGTGCCTGGCATCGATCACGGCAAGGGCGCCTTCAGCTACAGCAGCCTGTACGAGTTCAAGGATCGCGACGAGCACGAGCTGCAGCAGCTCCAGCACCAGGCCCTCGAACAGCAAGTCGAGCACGAGCAGGAGCACGAGCACCAGCTGGAGCACCTGGAGCACCAACTGAGTCTGGATCACCATCTGGATCATCACTACTAAATGCTGTGATAGTCAACCCCAATTTAGCAAAAAGCTCAATGATTTTATTTCGTTGGCAAACTCCCAACTCGATTCCTTTTTTTTTTTGTTATTTTCGAAGCGATATTTGCAATAAAACTAAGTTAAAAAACATACATATATTGTTCTTGTTTGTGGGGAACTCATAGCCAGCCGTTAAAGTGAACCGCAGTAAAAAAAAAATCAAAATATTTCAATGGAAAATGTTTTCCCATCCATGGAAGCGTTTCTAGCGTCCATGGGACTTCTGATGGACCGATGGATGGTGGCTAAAGTCCAAATTATCGCTGATTATGATGCGCGGCTCGTGAACTGTGGGCTGGGGCAGCGTGGCAACGTGTGGCAGGTGTGAGGTCAAACCCTCCACATAGAAGTGCGGCCAGGGCTGGGCTAGGGGCGCGGAGTGCACGCTGGGCACCAGCAGCAGCTGCGTCTCAGTGTCGTCGGCCAGCTGCAGGACTCCAGAGCTGATGTGTATAGCCGACCCATAGCCTGAGAAAATACCTCAATAATTCGAGTCAAAGGGTTTATTACGCATACGCACCGTGGCCCGCACCGAGTGTCGATGGCTGCTCCCGCTCCACGGCATGGCCAGCTGTCAGAGTGGCGACGACTGCCACCAGCAGAATGGACAAGTAGAATATGTTCCCGGGCATTTTGTTGTGTGGATTTTGCTTTGCTCTGCCCATTTTATAGACAGCTCGGGACGGAAGTTCTTGGTCTTGGCTGAAAGCCCATCGGGGTTCGATCTTTGACAAGCTTTGCTGCTGAACTTGGCACACAAATTGCACGACAACATGACGATTAAGATCAGTTGGAAGACATTAAATGTTTAGCTACAGAAATAAATTATCAAATTAATTGATTCTGCCGCTTTTGCTTCTAAAAATGTCTTTGGCAATCATTGGCAATGTGCATAGAATTCCTTCGGTTGACTTCATCTAAGTCCCAGTTGCATCTCTGCCCATCCAATAGATCAGTAGAAAACCCAGTAATTTTTATGCAATTCAACGATCTCTGCCGATGATCAACTGTTGTCGCTGATCTGAATAGAAATTACTCTTAAACGCCAGAATGCATGGATTGCAGGAAAGAATTTTATTAAAATTGTCACGAACACTTGTCAAAAATGACATAATCGAAACGTATCCAGAAAAAACCCAGTTCTCATATTGAGCTAATTGCGTGGATATTCCAGTGATTCAACAAATTATTTGCCAACAATTTGTTAATCAACATGCAGAGAAAAACGAAGATCTAGCATTAAATTTAATGGAATTTTATGCCTAATATTTGTATTTCAACTCTTCTTAGGGGGAAACCCAAAGAATAACAAGCCAAAGAAAATACCAATCGATCTTGGAGTGGCTTCCTACATCCGCTGAAGTCCGTCCCTTCGCTCGCAGCTTCGCTTTCATTGCCAGCCTCTGCTGAGCCGGAATCGAATCGAATCGTTCGGTGTGAGTTAGCAACCGTGTGCTAATTTCGGTTAGAATATCAATAACACAATGAACTCTGGAAAAACGCAGATGCCAACAGCCATGAGCAACAAAAAAAAAACCCCAAATAAAATTAGAAGACAAACGAAGGCGATTGATGCGACTATTCTGACGATTACATAAGCCCCTGTCCAGTCCCAGCCCCAGTCCAGTCCAGTCGCATAAGGTCAAAGCAATTTGAAAGTGTTATGAGACCCCCCATATAGATATAATGACTGGGAATTATAGAGTTCAGATTTCGGGGGGGTGGCAAAAGACACACATTTTTATATGTTGATTTATTTTATGTACACGGCGATCGATTCGAAATTATACATACAACAACAAGTTGAATACTCGTAAGTAATTATTCGATTTAGAACTAGAAAAAAAAATACACAGTTGAGTAAGGTTAGGTTAGGTTGGGTACTGTGGGGGATGGGCGGATGGGGGATCCCTCGGCTTAGCAGCCGACAAGCTTCTCAAAGATGCCACCGCGCTTCCAGCCACTGTTGAAGCCACCACCAGTGGAGCCAGCGTTGTATCCTCCGTTGTAGCCTCCATTGTAGCCTCCATTGTAACCTCCATTGTAGCCTCCATTGTAGCCGCCATTGTAGCCGCCATCGTTGTAGTCACCGTTCCAGCCGCCGCTGGAGCTCGCCGCGGAAGAGGATGCGCTCGAGTAGCTGGTGGCCACGGGTGCTGGGGCTCCGTAGACTGGGGCTGGCACACGTCCTCCAGACTGATCCTCATCGACAATCACCTTGATGGTCTTCACAATCTGCTGGGGCCTGGCGGGGGCATAGCTGATGGGCGCCGGGGCTGGGGCATAGCTGATGGGAGCTGGTGCTGGAGCGTAGCTGATGGGGCGCGAGATGGCAACGGGTGCGGGTGCGGGGGCGGAGTAGCTGACACGAACTGGAGCAGGCTGATAGCGGACCACGGGCTGAGGAGCGGGCACCGAGTAGGTGACTGGAGCGGGCGCAGGAGCGGAGTAGGAGACAGCAGGAGCGGAGTAGGTGACAGCAGGAGCCCGAGGAGCGGAGTAGGTCACAGCTGGCGCAGGAGCGGAGTAGGTGACAGCTGGCGCAGGAGCGGAATAGGTCACCGAGGGAGCTGGCGCCGAATAAGTCACCGAAGGAGCTGGGGCCGAGTAGGTCACAGCTGGCGCAGGAGCCGAGTAGGTCACAGCGGGCGCAGGCGCGGAGTAGCTGACAGCAGGCAGAGCCTGGGCCGAGCTGGAGGCACTGGCACTGGAGCTGGCGCTGGAGTAGCCCTGGTTGTAGCTGCCTCCGTAGTTGCTGTAGCCCGAGGGAGCTCCGTAGGAGTACGAGGGCTGCTGCTGCTGCTCCACCACCTTGATGACCTTTATCACCTGCTCGCCGCCTCCATAGCCGCCGCCATAGCCACCTCCATAGCCGCCTCCATAGCCGCCGCCATAGCTGGAAGCGCTGTTGGAGGAGGCGCTCGAGCCGCCGCTGCCGTATCCAGAGTTGTACACGGGACGGCTGGGCTGGCTGTAGTAGCCCTGGTTATATCCGCCGGAATATCCGCCGCTGCCGTAGCTTCCACCGCCGTAGCCTCCGCCGCCGCCGCCGCCGCCAGAGCTGCCACCACCGAGGCCGCCGCCCGTGAGGGCCTTGAGAAGAGCCAGCTTGGCACCCAGCAGAGCCTGGGCGGGCGCGGCAATGGCCAGCAGGGCGAGAGCTATGCAAACGAACAGCTTCATGGTGTGGATTGGGATTGGGTTGTGGGTTGGGTTGGGTGCGGTGCGGTGCGGTGCGGTGCGCTGCTGCTGGCTCCTTAAGCAAAACTCAACTGATGTCCCAAATCGTGGAGACGCACTCATTTATAGGCAGCGCCAGTGCCAGCGCTCCGATCTTTCATCTCGTTCCCTGGCACTTCCCCCCCGGCTATCAATGGGTACCTGTAGCTGTAGATGTATCTATATATCTGTAGCTGTGGCTGTGTGTGTGTCTGTATCTGTGCGAGTGTTTGTATAGTTCTAATCTATGCCACAGACAGGGCTGAGCTGAGCTGAGCAGAGCTCCGCTGAACTGAGCTTGATCCAACGAGCGACAGTTTGGAGCTTCCTAGACCCCCCGCCCCACCCCACGAGCTGTTTGCTTAATTCATAAATAGTTACTTATAAGCCCAGCCAAGCAGAGACCAAAAAAAAACATGGGCGGGGCCAGCACATCTCATCTCATCTCAGCTCACATATCCGCCACAGCCACAGCCACAGCCATAGCCATAGCCACCGGTATTGCCAGCAGCAGCAGCACACCAGCCATCCCATCCCATCCAATTCCAACCATCCCAGCCATCCATCGGAACAACTGTCTGGCTGTACTACCTGTCCCACGGCTCATCTGTCTGCCTGTCTGTCACCTCAACTACTTAACCATCAAGTGAGATATTTTCTCGCATCTCTGGGCAAACAAAACAAAATAGCAGCTAACTTTTGGTTGCCGGCACGGACGGATTCGCAAGAAGCGCAGGTAATTCCCCAAACAAAAAAATACACTGAGCGGTTTATATGTGACTAGAATAGATCCCAGGACAAAGCAGAAAATAATGCAAAATGGGGTATCGAGTATTAATAGATTTTTGCGTGTCTTGTTTTTTAACTTGAGGAATGAAAATCTTTAAGAAAATAACACAATAAATAATGAAATATATTTTATATATTTAGCATTGAAAATAAATTGTTAGTGTTATTACTGCTCCTTATTTTGATGCGACTTTTCTGTATTATTTATATTCTATTTTATTTATATTGGAAATTATAATTAAAATTTAATAATAATATTTTTATTAAAACAAATAATAATAGATATTTGTATTAATATAAATAGTAATAATATTTGTATTAATATAAATAATGATACTTTTTATTCCAATATCAAATGCATTGAATCCCTTTCCAAACATCATGATAGCTCTCTCTCCTCGTTGCCTGCTGCTCAGTTTCTGCCAGTGCAGGCTAATGTGCGTGGCCCATTGTATTGTCTTTGTCACTCATTCAGTCACTGAAATCTTGTGCATGGCTACACGTAGTCAAAGGGGATGGAGACCGGGGGACAACGACAAGCTAGCCAACGCTTCGCCAATATCCAAAGCACGCCCATCCCCGAACCCCGAACCCCACACCGATCCGAGCTTAGCTTCATCTGCTCATCCCCATCCCATCCCATTCCATCCCATGCCAGAGTGCTGGCTGCTTGTCCAAAACTTGTCCACGCCGGCCACGTCTCAAGTATGTGTACGAGCATTTCTATTTGAGATCAAATATTACAAAACATCTATGTAAATGTAAATCGGGCTGTTGCTGTTGCTGTTTCTGTTGCTGTTTCTTCTTTTCTTGCTTTTCTATTGATCTAGACTGCTATGCTAATTAGGTCAACAAAAGAACACAAAAGCTTTTCCTGAATGTTGGCAAAATGTTATGCCGTGTCCATAATTTAGCAACAGGTTATATGGGGGGTGTGGAGGCCTAATAAAATCCCCTTTAAGGTGCACATGCGTGGCTTTTGGAATACACATTTTGTGGAACATCAAATGTGTGTGTGGTGATATTTGAGATATTTCTCTAGTGCTTGAGAGCAGTTTAAACACAGCTCTGAGTGAAGTTGGAGCTCCCTTTAGCTTTTGAATCAGTTCATTAGACGATCATTGAAGTGGCACAACAGTTCTGAGCTGTACTGTACCCCGTAGCTAAAATCTCTTTCTTCGTTTCTAACACGTTCTCTGCCTGTGTCTCTTCCTCTCTCCGCCACCTCTTATTGGCTAAACATGGCAAATATTAAATCATAGCCAATTTACACATTCCCATTTACAGATTTTTGGGTTTTTCTCCATACTCGCATGCTACGCATACCCTTGCAGAGGGTATACGTCTGCTGAGAGACAGTTGTGAGCAACACAAATAAATTATATAACGAGTAGGAATACATACATATGTATGTATGTCCTACGCAGACTCAAACGTCCACACCCATTGAGCATAAAAAGTAAAAAAATGATAATAAACTTTAATATATTAATATTAAATTAAATTAATATGTAATAATTATTTAAATTAAAAATTTTGTAAT
The DNA here is from genome assembly GCA_018150905.1 of Drosophila ambigua. NCBI lineage: Eukaryota > Metazoa > Arthropoda > Insecta > Diptera > Drosophilidae > Drosophila > Drosophila ambigua. The sequence goes on along the minus strand of JAECWS010000151.1, from coordinate 105,175 downwards.
ATTTTAGATCATAGTTAATCTTAAACTGATTTATAATAAATAAAAATGTATAAACAAATATAAATAAAATAAAATAAATTATTAAGTATATTCATAATCAACATAAACAACAGATTCTCATGTCTTTCCTTATCTTCTATGCAAACTAAGCCCTCAGATCGGATCACCACTTTATACCTATTAAAAAAGCTTTCTACAGATCTGTAAGTGTATTAAAAGCTTCGACCCAAAGTTAATTTTCCTTCCTGGTCTTTGTTGTAGGTATTTCTGGGTTTCGCATTTCAGGCTGCGTCTGTAGCTGCGTCTGTGGTGGCATTGATTGGGAGCTGAGGCTGAAGCTGGAGCTGGTCCAGCAAAATCAATTTACACCCAGCGCGCGTACAGAATTCTCGGCCAAACGTTTTGGGCTTGGCCTTTTTTGTGACTTTGACTTTGGCTTTGCTTTTGGTTTTTGGCACTTGATTACCATTAACTGTATTGTTCGGCTCAGTGCTGCCTTGCCACACGAGAGAGAGCAAGAGAGAGAGAGAGTGAGAGCCGAGAGGAGCAGTGAGAGAGATATGGAGTCGCAGCTAACTGAATGCGTAAACAGGGGCCGTGCCGTGCCGGGCCCAAGCACTCAACCCAACTCTCGGTTTCATTCAGAAACCCCCACGAAGGTCACCCATTCTTATGGGCCGACGGCGGGTCTTCAATTAGGTGCGAAATTTAATTTTGTAATTGTCAAGCGTTCAATTGCCACAGTCAAACATTACACACATTGCCAATGACTATGAGCCAACGGGAGAATTTGTTTATTTTTGTGTAACTCTGCCACGGGTTTGGATCGAACTTGCCCATCGACTCCGAATCTCCTGCAGCTGTAGCACGCTTTTGGGCGTCAGAATTGAACGTGTGCAAAATATTCTATTACTTCAAGGATTAATATTCAAATATGTAAAGCCTTGAGAACTGCAAAGTGACTTCCCAAGAATTATGGGTAGACTCTGTAACAAATTAAAAATGTATAGCCAAAAATAGTCTCCAAATATTTTAACATTTTATTTATTAAATTTTAATTAAAAGTTTTTTATTAGAAATATCGCCAAAAAAAAAAAGGAAGAAGAGAAGTAAACTGTAATTCGTTCGTTGAGCGTCTAGCACAGGCCCGATGCCAGGCCGAGGGGTGGTGGTGGTGCGCCAAAGCCCAGCCCGAAGCCACCGCCAGCCCCATAGCCGCCGCCAAAGCCATACGAGGCAGGCAAGGCACTGCCACCGAGACCACCGCCCAGACCACCGCCCAGACCACCTCCCAGACCACCGCCAAAGCCGCCCAGTCCCCCTCCGTAGCCGCCCAGTCCCCCTCCATAGCCGCCCAGTCCACCGCCATAGCCGCCCAGTCCAGCTCCACCGAAGCCGCTCACATAGCCAGCTCCGCCAGTCAGGATGGGGCTAGCCACGGGCGTGGACACTGCGGTGACCACTGGGGTAACCACGGCCGATGTGGAGATGGCCGGAGCGGCGCCAACAAAGCCGCTGCTGTAGCCACCACCATAGCCGCCTGCGCCGTAGCCAGATCCGTAGCCGCCGCCGTAGCCAGATCCATAGCCTCCCGAGTAGCCTCCGCCGCCCGGCACCACGGACACCTTGATCACCTTGACCACGTTCTCACCGCCATAGCCATAGCCCGAACCATATCCAGAGCCATAGCCAGATCCGTATCCATAGCCGGATCCATAGCCGGAGCCGTAGCCCGAGCCATAACCATAGCCAGATCCATAGCCAGAGCCGACACCAGCACTGGCGCCGCCCAGCAACAGATTCAGCTTGCCAAAGGTTGCCTCTCCGGGTGCCAGGAGTGTGCCCACCAAGACCAAGATGGGCACAATGCTGCTGCTGCTGCTGCTGTAGAACTTCATGCTGACGATGCTGATGCTGATTTCTGAGCTTATCCACAAATTGCTATGATCTGAGCACGACACCTCCAACTCGCTGACTGTTGAACTCTGATGACCGGCAGTGGGCATTTATAGTCCGGTGTTCCAGGGCCCTGGACAATGGCCAGCGATTGTTCTGCTGGAACGGACTTGGGCACCCAACTAACGTGTGAAATTACTCAATGGGCCAAGCTAGGCCCAGGCCGAACATGTCACAAATATTTGTGTCAAAGTCAATTTACCCAATTGCGGTTGTTCGCTGGCGGTTTAGTTGGGTCTATCTACATAGAACCCCACCGAAGAAACCCCCAAATGCGATCATCCACAGAATGAGACTGCCCATTGTGTGTGTAAACATTGCAATCTTCAGGGGAATTAACACTTTCGGTTTCACATGGCTTGGCCCCGACCAAGGAAGCCAACAGGTTCGCCGATCAACGATTGTGCACTGGCAATGGGATCCAATCCGTCCAGGTACTCAGTACCTCAGTACAGGGAAGACGAACGTTTCTGGAGGGGAGAAAGACATTTGATTGTCAACGAGCCACAGCATGCAAGTGCGGATCTCAACTGCCTCATAATTGGTGCCCGGAAATGTTTTTCACCCCCAGCAGGAAGGTATCATGGGTTCTCCTCACAGTTCGTTCATTTTATTGGATGCACGGGGCAGGTAGTGCATTTCTATCTCCAGTTCTAACTCCAATTCAAGTACCAAGTAAGGAGTAGAGATCATCAGTCAGGCCAGCAGTAAAAACTCACGACAGCAACACAATTGACACTTAAATTGACTGTTTAAAATTCGTAGTATTTCTAAATTTCCAAAAGGGTCTCTTGCAGTGGAGGAGCCCGAGTCCGGTCTGCTGCTGCTGCTGCTGCTGCTATGAAGCATCATGGCAGCCGGTCGCCGAGCCCCAAACGACGGTACGATGTTCAGGTCGAGGAGCACGGCGTGATTAAGTCTTCGCCGCGTTTCAGTAAGCGCTGGAAGCCGATACCGGAGCCAGAGCCAGAGAAATGCATGCTCTATAGCACAGATGGGGACAAGTCGGCGTTGATCTGCAACTTCGAGAAGCGCGGCTGGCTGCAGGTGCCGTCGGTCAACGGGGAGTGGAACTTCTACTGGGCCTGCACCCAAACCTGTCGCTACATCTTCGGCATCGATCAGCCCTACCGCATGCGATCGGATCAGTAAGTGACGCAAATAGTTCAGAGTTCATCTGACTGGGGGGATGTTCTCTACGCAGAATCATAAACCACTTTCCCAACTCGATGGAGCTGTCGCGAAAGGATCTGCTGATCAAGAACATCAAACGATATCGCAAGGATCTGGAGCGCAAGGGCGATCCATTGGCCCAGACCTATGCGCAGACCATGAAGCCGGGCATCGGGGGCACACGCTACATGCATTTGGATATCGTGCCAATGACCTTTGTCCTGCCCACCGATTACAATCTGTTTGTGGAAGAGTTCCACAAGAATCCGGCCAGCACGTGGATCGTCAAGCCCTGCAGCAAGTCGCAGGGCAATGGAATCTTTCTGATCAACAAACTCTCCAAGCTGAAGAAGTACGCCTACGAGGCGCGCACCTTCTATCCGCTGCTCAGCCGCAATACCAGCGTCATCTCGCGGTACATAGACAAGCCGCTGCTCATCGGTGGCAAGAAGTTCGACCTGCGGCTGTTCGTGCTGGTGACCACGTTCAATCCATTGAAGGCCTACCTCTACAGGGAGGGCTTCTGTCGCTTTTGCACCGAAAAGTATGACCACACGGACATCGAGAATGTGTTCATGCATCTGACGAATGTCAGCATCCAGAAGACGAACGTAAGTCACCACACAAGCGGCAGTGTGTGGGTCACCAAATCGCTTTCTCTCGCCCATCAGCTAGTGTACAATTCGACGCATGGCGGCAAGTGGCCCGTCCAGAATCTTTGGCTCTACTTGGACAGCCTGCGGGGCGGCGGCGTTTCGAAAACTCTCTGGCAGCGCATCTGCGAGACGATCCGGCACTCCCTGGACGCAGTCGCCCCGGTGATGTCCAACGATCGGCACTGCTTTGAGGTCTATGGCTATGACATCATCATCGACAGCAATCTGAAGCCGTGGCTCATTGAGATCAACACCTCGCCGTCGATGCACGCGACCACGCCCAACGATCGCATGCTCAAGTCGCGGCTGATAGACAATGTCCTGGATGTGGTGGTGCCGCCCAGTGGCATGCCCGAGTGAGTAATGACCGCCAAAGCTCTCTCCCAACTAATCTGTCATTGCCCTGCCGCTAAGCGATCACTGGGACAAGTCGCCCGATCCCAATCTACTCGTGAATTTCACTGTGCTGATGCCCGTCGTCAGGAAGAAGGAGCCGCCAGCACCACTGCCCGTGGCAGCCCCGACCCAAGGTAATGCGAAAAAGAAACGCAAAATAAAGACAGTCAAGAAGAAGCGTGTCCAGCCAGAAACGCGTCCTCCCACAGACGATGAGCAGGAGGAGGAGGGACCAATAAAGAGCAGCAAATCGCCAGTGCGACGGCAGACGACACCGCACTCGTATGTGAAGACCAGGATCATCCAGCGATGAGTCCCTGTAGCACATGTAGAATAGTTTGAGAATCGTTCATGGAAATTTGTTAACTTTTAATTCGCAATTCGGTGCCGCAATTTACAAATTACTTACAAAGTACACAAATAAACATCTATGGTATGCACTCAGCTACGCCCCATAAGGTATATCCGCTTAACTGTATATTTTGTATATTTTATGCTACAATTATTACGTATATCTAAGTGAAGCTGCTTGTCTTTTGGGGACCCCGGTAACCGAAAGTCGGCTGCACAAGCTTGGCCAAAGCTTCGGCTTTCAACTTAATGTAGAGAAAAAAAAATTAGATATATTTATATATATATGTATGTATGGTATACAATATAGTACTTTGTGTGTGTGTGTGTGTGTGTGTGTGAGGGTTTCTTTAAGTTTTACTTTTCTTTTTTCTTTTTTTTAACTTTTGCAAATTCCTAACTTTTTGCACACAAAATGGCGTCCGCTTTAAAGCTAACAAAACAAACGAAAGTTTCTATGTACAACAAAGACGAAAACGAAAAACAAACAAAAAAAATACATATCTAAATGTATAAAGCAGTGGAGAGAAATGGTACCTCGCGGTTGAAATCTGAAGTGTGGGGGTGCTGGGGTGCATGTTCTGTGGTTGGCTTCTTCCGCATAACCTAATTATGTACAAAGGTATTTGACTTAGACATTAAGCAAAAAAGGAGAGATGAAATACAGCAGCAAGTTCTCCTTTTTCCTTCGCTAAATCACCAAATTAGCATCGACTTGTCGTCGCCTTAAATGGTAATACTTTTCACTTCGTATGTACTTATGTATACATATGCATTGGGAGTAAATGAACTTAAGCTAAAGTTAATACAAGGTGTATGCATGTGTGTGTGTGTGTGTGTGTGTGTGCATGGGGTGTGTCTTTGTGTACAAAATGTGGAAGTTTCTTCGAAAAATTCCATTCATCCCATCCGCATCCTCCAATCAATTGCGTAAAAATAAATGTGTAATTTTTGCCGGCTGCCAGCGTCACACACAGCGTCACTTCCATGCGGAAGAGAGGCAGGCAAGGTGCCCAGGAAGCAGCAGCATAGTCTCAGCATTCGGTGGCGTAGTAGAAGATCTCTACCTCGCTGACCTCGGCTAGCTCCAGCTGCTGTTGCTCCAGCTGCTGATGCTCTAGCTCCGGCTGCTGCTGCTGCTGATCCTCCACGAGCACATCCCGTGTGGCGCGCGCATGCGCCAGCACCTATAGTCACACCTTCGAGGCATGCGGCTGGGAGCCAGCACTGCTGCCGTACTGTGACTGAGCCCCCATCTTCTGCACGGTCTGGTAGGTGGGCTGCTGCTGCTGTTGCAGCTGGGCTGGCATGCCGCTCTGCTCCCGTATGGTCACTTGGGTAACGAAGGGTCCACGGCTGCGGGAGCTGCTGTTCAGGCTGGCCGGGGAGTAGCCATTGAGGGCGGCCGCCTTCCAATGCGGCACATTGATGGGCGACGCCGAGGCGCCACTGGCATTGACGCTGGCACTGCTGGTGCCTCCATTGTGACTGTTGTGGTGGCTGTGCTTGATGCTGCCCACCCGCTGCTGCTGCTGCACTGTCTCGTACTCGTAGTAGCTGCTCAACGGACGGATCACGCCGCCATTTGTGTGCGCCTGCGTCTGGGCCTGCGGATGCTGGTGGTGGGATGCGGAGCTGGTCGAGTGCATGCTAATGTCCTGCGACCGAGCGCTGCGCTGCGAATGGTAATGCTGATGGCGGCGACTGTAGCGGCAAGGCAAGGGAAGCAGGAGAGAAAAAAGCGTTCAGTATGATCAAATGACAGAAGTACAAAATATACAACGAGGCAGCTGCAGCTGCAGACAATGAAACAACAACCAGAAAACCATTCAGTTAGTATTGGGGGTTATACAGTGCGTTTCAGTACTACAAAGATAATCTGTTGCTCTTTGATGGCATGCAAATTTCCATTCTTATAATAATGATGCGTGTGTGTATGGGGTGTGCGTGTGTGTGTGTGTGTTACCTTTCCGCCTCCACCTTGATGCGCTGACGTATCACCTGCTGCCGCATGCATTCGAGCGTTGACTCCGATAGCTGCTCGGCTGCTGCTGCTGCTGCTGCCGCTGCCTGTATGGAGGTGCTGCAGGCCATAACCAGTGTTGTTAAGTGTTGTTAGATGGTGTTGGTAAGTGTGTGTGTGTGTTGGTGGTGTGTGAGTGATAGATATACATATAAACAGCACCACGGAATAGACAGAGAAGCAGATATAGAGAGAGAGACAGAGACAGAGACAAAGTTGAGATTTTTGTTAATAAAGTTAGTCACGGCTTAATGGGAGTTTGTGGGCATGGGGGCGGTATTAACATATATATAGATAAAACAACAGCATGCGGCACCCTCCTCGATCTCTCACCTTATTTGATGCTGCTGCTGCTGTTGCTGCTGCTGCTGCTGATGCTGATGCAGATCCTCGTAGTTGGCATAGTGCTGATACCGATGGTTGAATATATCGTTCTGATGTATGCCGCCATTCGCTGCCGACGCAGCTGCTCCCCCTGCCCCACCTACACCCACGCCATTTGGTGCTGGCAGTGGCGGCGGTGGCTGGTATGCTGGTGGCTTGCCATTCCTCTCCAATGCAGCCAGAGCAGCGGTGGGTATCTGCTGTTGCTGCTGCTGCTGCTGCTGTAGCTGCTGTTGCTGCTGCTGCTGCTGCTGCTGCTGCAGCTGTGGCGATGATGATACCACCGATGAGGGCGGGGAGATGGCCAAGGCACTGTAGGTGTCCACTGGCACCACCCCATCCTTGCGGTTCTTGCCGAAGCGGAACATGTGCCCAATGCCGCGCAGAATGCTCGGCTTCTTGGCCCGCGACGACTTGCTGCCGTGCTTGCCATCGTTCAGGGAGCTCTGGAAGGGTCCGTTCCGCTGCGAGGCGAAGCCGCCCTCGTGATCCCCATCCTCCAGCAGCCATGTCTTGCGGGGCTCTGAAATTTGACGTACAAAAGTTAGTTTGAGACGCGCGATCCTCCCGATCGATGCCCACTCACTATTTGCATCTGGTTCGTGGACCACCGCCGCCCGCAGGCTGTCCTCCCTGCCGCGACCGCGCGGTGCGCGCAGCGCCTGATGGCCACGCGGCTCATCGGACATCTGCAGCTCCTGGACCATGGTCTGGAGCGACTCCAGCGACGAGGACTTCTTCATGCCCAGCGAGGGGCCCAGGTCGCCCAGCTGGTCCCGTGCCTCGGCCTCGGCCGCCGCCAGCTGCTGCTGCATCGACTCGCGCTGCTCAATGCTGGAGGCGGTCTTGGCGTGCCTGTAGCCCGCCAGCTGGGCATTGGCGTTGGCGATCCGCGTCGTCAGCGACTCAATGGAGCCCCCAAAGACGGCCGATTTGGTCAGCTGAATGCGACGCTCGCGCTCCCGCTCCTCGCGCAGCTTCTTGTTGCGCTGATAGGTGCCCGTCTCGCGGGCATCCAGCGCCGCATGATGCTTCTCCGAGATGCTGCGCCTGCCCAGAGCATCGCGCGAGAAGTGCTCCACGCCCGAGTTTGTCTCCAAACTGAGCTGAGACGAGTACGTGGCATCGAAGGTGCCGCTGCTCGATGGTGTGCCCGGCACCGGCCCGCTGACCGCCACGGCCACTGGCACTGCTGCCTTTGTCTGCGATGCGCTGGCGCTGCTCGGGTTGCAGTGCGGCCCATCGTGAGGACGCGCCGGCAGTGTACTAGAACGGGGAATAAGGGAATGAGCTGGAGGATTCCTCATTGGGGAATTTATCTGTCGGTTGGCTTACGGTGACATCGGTTCGGCGTCGTCTTCGATGAGCAGCGCCGCATTGCCGCCATGGCCCGTCAGCAGATGGAGCTGTGCCGGCGACCAGTTGTCGTTGGTGGCCATGTAGTAGCTCTCGTTGCGGAGAGCCGCATTGCTGCAGATTGGGGTTGGGGGCAGGCGACGCTGTTGCTGCAGCTGCAGCTGCTGCTGCTGGGGATGCTGCGGCTGCTGTGCGGGCTGCTGCTGTGCTGTGTTCGTGGAGCAAATGCCACCGGTTAGACGATCCAAAACGGGATTGCTCCATCTGCAAAAACCAAAGGAAGAGACGAGTTTAGGGGGTTTCATGCGCCTGCTTTCCCCCTCCTTGGCGCTCACCTATTCATCTCGTTGCTGCCCGCGCCCACTCCGTTGCCATTGCAGCGCTGCTCCCGCTTCTCGGGACTCAAGTAAATGACTGTGGCACCCGAATTGTCGCTGGCATTGGAGCTGCTGTTGTTGTGGCCGCCGCTGTTGCTGCCGCTGCTGTTGCTATGGCTGTGATTGTGGCTGTGACTTTGGCTCTGACCCTGGTCCAGGATGTCGCTGGAGCTGGCCGAGCGCTGGATCTTGCGGCCCACGAGCAGCGTGATGGTGCCCGGATGCTTGCCCGGCGTATTCACCATCGCGCGACGCAGCGTCTCCATGGCCTCGGCATTGTTCTGGCCGCGCAGCGACACCCCGTTCACGCTCAGCAGCTGGTCGTTCATCCGCAGCCGTCCGTCGCGTGAGGCAGCGCCGCCATGGATCACGCTCTTCACGAATATCCCCAGATCCCCGTCGTGCTTCATCAGGCCGCTGCCGCTGCCACTGCCGCTGCCGCTGCCACTCGAGCCGGAGGCATTCAGATTCGAGCACGTCTTCCCCTTCACGCTCACCCCCAGTCCGGCCTTCTCCGTGTCGTGCACGGGGATGTGCAGCGTGAGCTCCTCGCGCGTGTTCCAGCTGCTGCTGCTCGGCGGCAGGCTATCCTGTGGGCATCAGAAGCACATTAAGAATCAGTATCGGCAGGGGAAAGGGATCTACAATTAAAACTCAAATTCAAACTCACATTGGAGGCTGCCGACTCGCTGCCCGCATCGATGAAGTGCTGAGATTCGTTGAGGAGCTGCTGCTGCTGCTGCTGGAAGAGCGAACGGGCGCTGCTCGATTTCTGTACCTGGACGGATGCCGCAGCAGCGGGCGCAGCAGCTGCAGCAGTCACCAAAGCGGACGTCTTTTCTGCGTGTGCCGCTGCCGCTGCTGCTGCCGCCGCTGCTGCTGCTGCCGCCTGATCTGTCTGCTCGGCCAGCTCCTGCTGACGGGAGACGACTATCCGGACAGTGGCGCCCGCCTGCATGCCCCTGAGTATGGCCACCACATCGGTTTGGGTTTTGCCCGTCATCGGAGTGCCGTCGACCTCGAGCAGCCGATCGCCGGGCTTCAGGCGTCCATCCTCGATGGCCGCTCCGCGGGGCAGTATGTTCTTGATGTAGATGGGGCAGTGGCCACCGGCGGGATTGTCGCGCGTCGTCACCGAGAAGCCCAGACCGTTGGGCCCCTTCTTCAGCAGGATCTCGATCTTGCGGCCCAGCTTTCGGGTGTTGGCCACCTGCAGGGAGGTGCCCACGGGGGCGGCGTGCGGCTTGCGTGTGGGCGAGACGGTGGCCACCTCCACCATTTCGGCCACCTTGGAGTCGCGCCGCTGCTGGCGCTGCTGCTGGTCGCCGCGCAGGACGCGCACCCTCAGCTCGGAGCATTCGAGGGCACGTCGGAGGTGCTCCTGCACCTGCGACTCGCTCAGGCCGATCAGCTTGATGCCGTTGATCTCGAGGATGCGATCCTCGCGCCGCAGTCGACCCCGTTCGGCGCGACTGCCGGGCTCCACGTGCTGGACAAGGAGTCCGCCGCCGTGCTCCTTGTCCGGCATGGCCGTGAGGCCCAGCGGACTGCCGTACTCGTTGATGATCAGCAGCATCTCGCCGTCCTTCTCGCGTATCGACTCGTACGCCTGCCCCAGCGGCTCCTTGCGCTTGCTCTCCCTCGGCAGGGACTTGCTCGAGTAGGCGCTGTTCGGCAGCGACGATTGCAGCGACGACTGGCCCGAGCTCAGCTCCCGGTGGCCGGAATGCTGATTCTGGTGCTGCTGCTGGTTCTGGTTCTGATGCTGCAGCTTCTCGGCCGCCTCCATCCACTTGTAGCCGTTGCCGTCGCCCAGGAACTGCATGGACAGGCGCCCAGAGCGGGCGAATGGCTGGTGAGCGGCAGCTGGGGGCTGCTGCTGCTGCTGCTGTTGGAGGAGCAGCTGCTCCTTGAGCTGCTGCTGGCTGGCGGCATCGTCCTCCTCCTCCCATTGGGGCGACAGCTGCCCACCGGCCTTGTCGAGCAGCAGACGCTCGGGCGAGTCGCCGCCCGCGTAGTGTGGCGCCGCCGCCGACCAACGCTTGTTGCTGCCCTCCGCCTTGAGCGAGGCCAGCAGATTCGGGTCGCTGCTGCGGCGCACCATCAGGCCAACGCCCAGGCCGGCCATCGGCCCCGAAGTGGTGCTCGTCACCTCAATGTGGGGCGTGGACAGGTCCCGCGTGGGTGCCTCTGTGTTCGTCGGATCGCGAAAGATGTCCGGCGAGCCGGTGCCCACGGACGAGCTGCCGGAGGCTCCATCCCCACCGCCCTGCGCCACACCCGGATCTGGTCCGGGGTCCTCAAAGTGTGCGAGTATCTGCTCCCGATCGTCGGCCACATCCCGCACACAGTCATCCGGATCCAGGATGCCCGATTGTGTCTGTAGATGCGTCACCGACACCCATGAGTCTGGCTGCAAAGCAAACAAGATTCGGGGAAAATTGCGATTAGTTTTCACGGCACAAGTGGAGCCAAAAGATAGATTGGGTGAATTAAATGGAATGCATCTGTGAAGAGAGTAACGGCAGCAAGAGCAATATTTCCTCCCACTAACAAAAGGCAATTTACCGATGGCTTAGGCTTAGGCTTGGGCATATTCTCAGCCCAAAAACCCCCTGCGATAAATAAGCCAGAGGTGCTGCTTCGGTTCGGTTCAGCTGTTTAAACCCCATCCACCAGTTTCCATCAAGATCGGAGACCAAGTTGCAGGTTGCGTAAAGTTGCACAACATGAAGTCAGACAGGCAGACAGACAGATAGACACAGAGATAGACCATCCATCTATATATCTTTCATTCATTCATTCATTCATTCACTCCGTGGAGGCTTCTCAGCTGCGCTTCCGCATGAACAGAGTGCGGATCCGATCCTCCCCCAGGTCTGGCCCACGTGGTTTCAACTTGAACTGCCTGACTTGACGCCAAATAAAGCGACGCTCGAGACGCGACGCGACGACCTCCACGGCCCAAATTGCAATCTGAGGCACAGGTCTGTGTGTTCCGTTCCACTGTGTCTGTCTGTCTGTCTGTTCGTTCGTTCGTTCGTTCGTGTGCAGCTTTTGGCATTCCAATGGATTCCACAACAAATGCCAAAAGCCGAATGTCGAATGCCGAAAAACAGAAACAGAAACAAAAACAATTGCATCATGCCATGAAACCAGTCAAAAGCGTTGGGGAGAGAGAGAGAAAGAGACTGCGACTGCGGCTCTGAGGTGGCTCTCTGGCACTCTGGGCAGCAACGCCGAGCAGAGATAGAAGCGCCTCTTCCCCTACCCCACCCCCTTTGCACTGAACTGAAGAACTGGAACGTCAACTTGGCGCAATCATTTTAAGCTCTTTCTGTTTTTCATTGTTTCTCTCTTTTACTTTTATTTGTTTCTTTTTTCTTTTTTTCTGTTTTCTGTTGCTGTTTTTTATTTTATTTTTTCTTCTTTGATTTTTTGTGGGTCAAAGAGCGCGCTCAGGCATTCATTCTATCGATTGCATGTTGATTTTCTTTTTAATTTTATTTATTTTTTATTTGGATTCCAAACTGTCTGATTTGCGGGAGTTCAAGATTCAGCGACAGCAACAGGAATGCAGTTTCGCATGCCTGCGGTACAGTGGGTAACAAAAGTGATAAAATGTTGATGGAAGAACCAAAAGAAAAAAACGGGAGGGAACATTGTGATTCGCTGCAGTAGCCGCGACTCTACTTTATGTGCAATGGTAAAACGCATTGCGATTTCTTGTTAAAAAATAATAATTTTAGAAAATGTTCCAAGTAGAGCACATGGAGTATGCAAATCAAAACTGCAGGGAGTAGAACACGGGAGAACTCTGTCCTCTAAAAAATCGAAAGTAATCTCTGGTTAAGCGCAAACTCACTCGCAGCACGAGAGAAATATAGAAATTTATGCAGATCACATCACGAACAGCTTACGGCTCGACTCTAATTATACTAAATTAATTAATTCATTAATTAATTATAATTAGAGATAATTATCTTCGTTAGAGTTCTTCTGCATTTATTGTAATATTCTTTAGATTCTCAGTACTTATACTGAGTAACTTCAAGGTTTAATTTTAACTCCTCTCCACTGTACAAAATCTTTGTTTCCTTCTTAATCATCAAGGCGATCTTTTTGATCACTTTTCCACCAAGTTGGACCCACTGTGGACCCATCCGCGCCGCTGATTATATTTCTTAATGGTCATTTGTCAATGGAAATCACACCGTAAGAGGACAGACAGACAGACAGACTACGGATCACGTTCTCATATATCATACGAAAGATTGAAACAGCATTGTGGGCGTGGCATTGGCTAACAAGTGACGCTGCCGCCGCTGCCGCCGCCCTCCACTCAAGCGTGTGGGACGACGCGACGCGATCGATGGCAGCAGAGAGTTTCTGCATCGGGCCATAGGATGACGACGATCAGAGATGATCATCAGATAGATATTAGATATGGTGCACAGACACATGTTGCGAGTATCGTTACCTTCACACACGAATAGGCCGACGGCGATGGTGGTCGCTTGGGCAGGGTGAGGGAGTAGGACTTGTGGAGGTGGCCGTGCGGTATGCCCTCGTGCTTGGCCGCCACCTTGTAGGTGTGTCGCCAGCCAAAGAGGCCGCCCAATTTGTTGGCCAGCGCCGGGCACTTGGGCGGAACGTCGAACATTCTTTTACTCTCTCGAACTCTCGCTCCTCCAAGGTCCGGCCACTTCCACTCCCCTCCAAGTCGATTCGATCTTTGGTTTTTGATTGTCGTTTTAGTTTTTGGTTTTAGCACACTTTTAATTGTTTATTTTTTCGTTATTTTCAATTCGCTTTGGGTTCGTTTTTATTTTTGTTTTTTAGTTTAACCGCAAATTCGCTTTCGATTTTCACAATTCTTTCGATTCTATTGATAGCATGACGATGAAGGATGTGATTGGGTTGCGAGGAAGGAGGAACTGTCACCGTTGGGTTTCCCTGGAAATGTTTCGCACCGAACTTTATTATGATTCACTCGCTCAGCTTTGTTTTTAGTCACTCTTTGGTGTCGTTTATCGCTTGTTGTTGACTTTTTTCTTATCGATGATGCAATGCCAAAATAGTTAACAAAGCGCCCCGCTTATCAAGTAACGGGTTCTACTGTTTGCACCGCCCTCTACCCTCTCCCCTCTCGCCACGGGAACTGCAGTCTCACACTGTTATCAGCCGCCATACGGAAACTTCAGACACCAAGAACACGGCATTGGGATGGAAGCAAAAAGCACATCCATCAGCATATTTTCTATGTCTCTATGTCTCTCTTTCTCTCTGTCTGTTTTTTGTTTGTATTTGCGAACGGAATAAATGTGCATGTGAATTGTTTGAATTCCACTTGCAGCTGATGGGGGATTAAATGTCGAGATCTTTCCCTCTTTCACTCTCCCTATCTTTTTTGAGTACAATCAGAACCATATCTGGAGTTTTTATACCCATTCCTATTATACCATATCACTACCATTGTCACCCACTCAACGTGATACCAACGGATTCGAGATTCGAATTGGCTGCATTCTCCCTTGGTCCCCCACAAAAAAGCAACATATTAGCGCCTGGACTCGAGACGCCAAGCAAAAGAGAATGACCAAGAATTTCCCATAATAATCGTATGAACAGCACATTGATTGACTGTTCGACTCATGTTTCGCTGCGAAGGAATTTTTTATTTTTTTTTTAATTAAATTAAAAAAATAAACCTGTTTAACGCTGGATTGAATTGATTGTGGAATTGGATTGATTGGGCTAATCAATCACCACCAGTTTGGAAACCTTCCTTTAATCTCTCTAACCTGCTATCAAGGGTTGTTTGAGCATAAAAATATAAAAATATGTATCGATAGAGCATATCCATATAAATATTATTATTAATTTACGCTCAAAGACATTTTGTTTGTTTTATGTGCTGCACTCCAATCATGTGTTTCTTATGTTGTGACTGTGACTGTGTGTGTGCCTGTGTTGCCATCGAAATATATGCAATGAAATATATGTCCCATTTTTTGGATTGGATTTCAAGCCAATGCTAATTTCTAGGCATTTTCGAAATGATCGCTCTTTGAATGCTAACGACGACTTCTCCATTGGCATCACGGCCAATGTTCTTGATCTCTGTGCCACCAGACTCCACCAGCTGAAGGTCTTTGATGCGCTCGATCAGATTGTCCTCGGACCAGCGCTGCTGCTCATTGAACTCCAACATATCGGCACTGTCTACCCGTTGCTTCTGCAACATTTTGCGCATTTCACGGGCTTCAATGCGATCCTGCTCACTAATTTTCGACTCGGAAGGTTGTGGAGACCAGAAACTAAAGGAATCATCCGCAGAACTAGTTGCATTCCCCGGATCGTATTGAACACTGGCGAGAGCTCGTTTGCGTCTAAGGCCAGGACTTGCTGGCCAAAATCGGCGCGCACTTGCACTGCCTTGAAGATGCCGATGTCGCCCCCCTTTCGAGCAGAGCAGCATTCAGAGATTGCCAGTGCAAGGGCTCCAAACTCCACTTGGCCGCTTTCAATCAGCCGCCTCGCGTTTTTCCACCATCTCGCGGGCCTGTTGCTCACTGCGATTCACACTCTTGGCTAGTGCATGTGGCCTAGGACCATATCGCACCTGTATGTGTCGGCAGCGCAGCCAGGGTACCAGGAGTGATGCCCTAACTATCGATAATTTAAATAAATTGTTAAAAACAATTACTTGGGTCCCTTTCGTGAAGAGAGTAAACTGGAGTTCCTAAGCAATCGATGAGAGAGGGAAAAAGTTACAGGGAACTGATAGGGGAATGATTTCTGAATCTGATTTAGTTCCCTTTGGAGCACTGGACAAGGAAATTCAATGCCACGCGATTTGCAGAAACTAGAATGGTCTGTCTATGGAGTCAAGTCCACTCTAATCGACAGATTATGGCTGGAGAACTCGTATATTCTACTCGTATATTCTACTGAAAATGCATTTGCAATTTGGTTCATTATTTTCATAATCTCGGTATGAATAGGCAACCGGTTCGGTGGTTCGGTGGTTCGGTTCTAGAGCCTTTAACACTCCACAAAGCACACACAAAAGCAGCTGTGGACGGTGGCGTTCGCATGCGATTTTTCCGGCTTGCTTCACGTTCGGTGGGTGCCATGGGCCCACAAACAAAATGTATGTACAATATTTGTATTTGTATTTCATTTTTATTTTTTTTATTTCTGCATAAAATTACATGGGATATGTCGGTGCATGTCGGAGGCATGTACCCTAACAGAGGAGGGTGCCTGCAACTTCCGTCGAGACATTGGTTGGGACTCACAAGCGAATGCCCAAAAATATTCAAAAACAAAATACATTGCGTGTGCATGATTGCTCGAACTCCAGTTACTTATGTTGCAATTATGAAAATGGTGACTATATTTGCTGTGGCAGGGTATAGCCACTTCGTTGTTGCCTCCAAAAGTGTCTCGCAAGTTGATTTTTATAAAATTAAAATAAAATATGCTTTATGGAGTACAGTGTGTGAGTGGTGCGAGTGTACACAGATGTAAAGATGTAAATCAACTGACAAACAGACACAGAAAGGCAGTTACAGCAGCAGCAGCAGCAGCAGCACAAGTGGCAGGCAGGCAGACAGGCAACAAAGCTGAACTCATTTCGCACAACAACAAAAATATTTTTCATTTGATTATGCACCTGAGCGACGACGGTGTGAGCAGAGCACAGAGTGTACCTGTAGACACACCTGTAATAAATATACATACAACGTTCAGTGGATGTGGGAGGGGGTTCGTTTCGTTTCGTTTCGAGGCAACAACAATAGGCAGCAAATTTTTAAGCGCCATCAAACCGCTGAGGCATGACAACAAGCGACAGACCAGGCAGCGAGCGAGCGAACGAACGAGCATCGACCATCCCGAACGCAATCCAAATCCCCTTCAGAGCCAGAGACAGAGGCCGACACTGACTGCAAAGCGAATGCGATTTATTTATCTATTTGCCTACTAGAAATTTAAGACTCTCCCACAAGATAGCAGCAGCGAAGGCAGCAGCGAAAAAAGTGGAGAGAATGTACATACACCCAAAAGATGGCCCCAAATAAAACAACAGCCGAATAAACCATTTTTAAGAGCAATTCAATATTTGTTCAGCCCCAAAATAAAATCCACGCATGGAACGAAATGAATTTCTAGGTGAAACAAGTTGGATCACTGACATTCTATTCACGAATAATCAAATGAACGTATGAGTGAATACAATCACACGTTTTGAAGGTCAGCCAAAGGTAAAGGAGAGGCAGAGAAGGGTGTGGAAAGAGAGATAGAAGAGAGAGCAGAGAGAGCATTCATTCAGTCATTAATTGATTGATTGACTCATTCATTCATTCACATATACCACTAATGAGTAGAGAGTGGGGGGGGGCTCAATGTAATTTATTTGAGGAAATAATTGTGAATACTTTGATTCATTTGGAATGAACTTTACACCATTTAGCACATCCATAAATCCATTCTTAGCCTGGAACCAAATGCTGAACTGCATTGAAATTACCCTACTTATCCGAATATGAATCCGAATCCGGCCACAGCTATCGCCTATCGCATGCATATAAATCGTATATAATGTGATGAGTAGGCACCCACCTTTTTGAGAAAAAATTAATTAAAAAACACACACACACAGCAGAAGAAAAGTACTCGTAAATTAGCATAAAATGCGATCTCATATGAAAAAGAGTTTACAAGAGACACGCCCCCCAAAACTCTGCTGCCAGAGCTAGGAGTAGGAGTGGAAGGAGGAGTAGGAGTAGGAGATGGAGTGGGAGATTCCTTTGTGATGCCCTGGGAGCTGCTTTTCCGCTTTCCGCCACAGAGGAGGTTGGCCATAATTTGCAATCAGGCGGCCTTTAACAACCCACGAGATGCCGTGAGGTTCCAATCAAAGAGGAAGAGAGAGAGAAAGGGAGCGAGGGCGAGCAATGCTAGTGCCACAAACGTGCCACAGAAAAGTACACACACACACACAACACATATAAATACATACATACAAAGTATGCATTGCGCGGAGGAAAGAAAGGCCAAATTACACGTTGCATGCCACAGAGTGTGGCAAAAGGAGAAACATTGCTTGGAGAAGGCATCGAGAGGCATGTGCAACAAACTGCGCCGTTGTTGGGCCGTTGCGGATGGGGGGTACGTGGGCGTGGCCCATTGTTGATTTGAAAAACATTATCGTTAGACGGCAAACAAGCGAAAGATGTCCGTGCGCGCCTGCGCGGATAGCGTAGAGAATGCGCGCCAAAGAAAACAAAAGAGAAAAGGAAAGAAATACATTCCAGAATATTTTACAAACTGTGTTCGCGGAACTAGTTCATGGACAGGTTCACTGTGAATGGAATATATGGAGTCGCTCTGCGAAAGTCCCATAAGCGAACGGATACATTCGTTGCACAGATATCGAATTTAAGCAGACCGAATATCTATTTTGCGTTAATAGTGAACAAAACAATCAGAAAAAATGATTTACAAAACAAAACCCGCAGAAGCATATTTTTTTATTACTTTTTACTTTTCCGTCTAATGAAATAAAATCGCATAGAGCTCGGAGCTTGTGCAATATGAAAAGAGGTTAGATATGAATCTGGATTCACGATGCTTGCGTGCGGACGCTATCTCTCTCTCTCGCTCTACCTCTCTCTCTCGGAAGCTCGGCAGACACGCGTCTAAGTGTAGCCGTGAGAAGTGAAAGGAGAGAGAGACATTCGGCGTTCGAAATATCTATACCCTGCTCCTCCCTCCCCCTCGCACCTTTTCCCTTGCTCCGTATCAGCTGTTTTTTTTTTTTGTTGTTTTGCATGTGATTAACGTTAACGCAAAGAAGGTGGAAAATAAGAGCATGCTAACAATTTACACAAATAATTAGCAACTAATTGAACAAACAACAGCAGCAGCAGCAGAAACAGCAACAGCAGCCACAACCATTGAAAATGTCTGTTTTTGGCCAATGAAATGTTGATCTTTGGCTGTATAATCAGCTGAAAAATAAAAACACGTTGTGTGGGGGGGCAGAGGCAAAGGGCAACAGATGGCCAACAAGAGAGAGAGAAGAAAACAAGCACAGAAGGCAGCAACAGCAGAAGGCAGCAACAGCAGCAGAATGGCAGTGGAAAACCAAAGTGAAATGCAGTCCCAGATGCAGAGCCATTTAAGGCTATTTAATGTCAATTGGAACGCTTTCTAATGTCCAATAAGCGAGTGTTTCGAGTGTGTATGTGTGTGTGCCTTTGGCTTTTACTCACCCCCTCCCACAACAATAATCGCATTAAGCACTTTAATTATTATCAATGCGATTGGAACAGATATGCACATATACATATATATATAAGGGGAATCAGAGCTTTGTGGTGGCAGGGGGAAATGTCATTAGAGAAGTTTCCCACTGAACAATGGACTGGCAAAGTCTGTACGAAGTCGAGCAAAATATTTCACAAGAGCAAAAAAGAGAAAATCCAACAAAAGTGCCTAAGCGACTCTCTGCACCATGCCCCTTGCCCACTGCCACCTTTAAACCCCTGCCCATGCACACTGCTGCAATAATCGCAGTTCCATTCCACTTCGGGTTGATGGGCAAAGAAAGCCCCCACATAATTACACAAAACATACCGCGCTTTCGTGTAGACCTTTAACACCCATCAGGCGACACATCAAACACAAAAACAAAAGGAATAAAATGAAACGAACTTGCCACCCAACCAACAGCCAACAACCAACAACAGACGCACCTTGCCACAACTTCACTTGCGGCTCATCAACTTTTGCTTTTGCTTTTGTTTTTGTTCTGCCTGCAATGTGGTTTTTCTTTTGGCCTTTGGCTAATTATCCTACGGTTGTTCTACTCGCAGCTCGAGTTCTACAGCTGTTCGAGGAGTAATTACAGCCAGCGAAAAAGGTTTGGCAAGCATTGGAGATCAGGTTGAAGCCGCAGGCTTTGAGGTGCTTTTTCAGTCAGAAAAGACAAAGATACAATTACTATACACTTAGGTACAGATAAGATGCCCTATATCTCATATAGACATGATCGTAACATATGAATAATATTTTTGGTACGTGTGTAAATGAAAGTCGTGCCCGAGAGATCACAAGTTTTATATATGTATTATGTACTCTCCCTTCGCCCCCTCGGTAACCTCTGATGAGATACATTTGTATCTCTGTATCTGTGAGCACTAAACAAAATGTGACAGCTTCTTGACAAATTATTCGGAAAAAAGGGGGAAACTTTTTCGCTGACATTTGGTCTTCCTCCACCCCCCTCCCCCACCGACTCTTTTCAATTGTTTACTTAATGTTTGTTGGCTGTTGCTTTTCCTTCTGCGTTTGTTACGTATTCCGAAATTAATTGTTGTTGCAGGGGCAGATGGGGGGCAGGGGTGGAAAACTTTCATCTTTTCCCCCGACCATCGTTTACAATGTGGAGCTGTGGAGAGCTCATAAACTGCACTTATGTATGTACATAGTACATTGTACAGACCAGACGCCGCGCCGTGGCGCACGCAAAGCGAATACAATGAATCGAGCAATGAATACACTCGTGAGTACTCAAATAGTTGCAAGCTGATTATGCATTTACCCTACACTACCAATTTTAAGGGAGCTTAGAGCTAGCTACTGGCAGTAGGCAGGAGGGGCTGGAACCAGAGAATAAAACAATTTACAAAGGATCAAAGCTCCTCCCTAACCGAAAGATCTCTGCACTGGCAAGGGTATCTGCCAGTTTCGGCTGCCAGTGCTTTCGTTTCCGTTTTTTCTTTCGTAATTGCCAAAAAAATAAACAGAAGAAGAAGAAGGAGGGATGGGGAGGCCGAACGCCGGAAAGCCCAAAAACCGAACCGGTTCGCTTCTTTACAGCCAAAAGGTTGATTGAACCTCAATCAAAGCCATGATGGGAGGGAGGGCAGGGTGCACAGGGCAGGCTTTTCGGTGAATGAGTTGAGTTGTATGATTGAGTAACACAGATTTTTAATTGATTTAAACGGCCATTGAGCTTAATTGCACGTGAAATGCGATAGAGAGAGAAGGAGAAAGAGGGCGAGAGAGTGGGAGATCCCTGGCAGATGCAGCGCAGAAGTTTTGGGTAAAAGTAAAAGCCAGAGACAGAGCCCCAGTGGTTGGGAGCTGCTTGCGGGTTAATGTTTTGGAAACATCCCACCCCACTACCCCCCTAAATGATCTTTAGAAAATATTCATTTTTTAATGAATATATGCGAGTAGCAGTACCCAGTATACAGCACTGGGTATAAAGCTGTCAATTATGCTAAATTCACTCCGAGTCTGAAGGATATGATTTTCCTTCGATTTACCAAGAGAAAATCAGAAAAATCCACAAACGCTTTAATTTGTCACCATTAGTTCTCCATTTGGCCGCCGATTCCTGTAGTTATAATTACCAATAGACCAATTACCAATAGCACATTCGTTTCGAATAATGCGAGCAAATCCCGAAAATGCAAGCGAGAATTTAAATGCGAAATTTCTGCATGTCTTGGGAGATCTCCAATTGAGTGCAGGGTACTTTCATGGTCGAGGCTTTATGGGGAATATGGTAGAGAAAGATCGTGAGAGAGATGCAGATAAAGGGAGTGAGGGAGGGAGTGAGTGAGTGAGTGAGCTTGCAACACGTGCGCTGCCTCCGCACAACGCAAAGCAACGCAACGCATTCGTTTCGTATTCGCATTCGCATTCGTTTCAGGTCAATTGAGTTCACTGTCACTTTCACTCACTGTCCCGCACTGTCCGCTGTCCGTTGTCCGGCCTGCTCTGTCTGTCGGTATGCTTCGCCTTCTGTGCGCGGAAAACAAGTTTCCAGCAGCAGCAGCAGCAGGTTGATGGGTAGGATGGGCGCAGGGGGGCAATGAATACGGCTCTACTTTGGTGACAATTTGATGTACACGAGATTGCGGTTGTTTAACCAAAGACTTAAGCGAGTAGGAGAGCGAGACAAAGAGAGAAAGAGGGAAGAAGAATCGTCGATCGAGACAAGCCGGCATTTAACGGTTCATTTCGTTTTTTTTCTGTATTTGTTTTTGTTTTGGTTTTGGTTTTTTAATGATCGAGCCATGGATTTATTGGTATTTATGTTTTGTTCTCCCTTTATCTCTCCCTCTCTATCTCTTGATTCGTTTCGTTTATCTCCACTTTTGCCTTCTGTTTTTCAAGGCGTCTCCCATCATCAGATTTGGTAGAAGGGAAATGGCAGCTGCCACATTTTCCATCCATTTCCACATGCGGGGCTTGAATCCATTTTTCTGGGTAATTTTCAATTTATTTCTGAATATTACAAAGTTTATTTTATTTTTTTCCAGTTCAAAGTTAGGAATTTATTTACACAAATTTTTATTCAGTATTCGTATCACATTTGCAGGAAATTAAACCTCCAACAGCTTTACCGATTGCGGCTTTCAGATAGGGATAGGGAAAGGGAAAGGGGAGACCCAGGAAAAACCACAATCCAAACCCGACCCGACCCCACCCCACCCACAAACACATGCGCGGTGCAAACCAAAACTAACAAAAACATTCTCGTGCCAGCCTGACTGCTGTCGCAAATATTTTATCAAATTTAGACACAAACAAACCGTAACCGTAGCCGCCACAGCGGCAACCGTAACCGTAACCAGAAAGCTATTTTATCTGCAAAGGACGATAAGATTAAAGTCAACAACGGGCGACAAGCGAAAATAAACAGAGAACAGAGTGCAAAACACAGAGAAATCTCAGCCAAAATGGGAGAAAAAGAACCATAGACACCACTAGGTCACAGAGAGCGGCCACAGAGAGCCGCCACAGATCGATAGCGGAGTTTGCGAGCATCATGCGAGTGAAGGCTAAAAAACCAGAGTACAGAGAGCCAAAACAGCAATCGCCAGAACAAGAAACGCGCAGAGAGACTGCCACTTGAGCTTCAGCTGCAACTGGTAGAACAGCCCCCTGGTTCTGGTTCTTGTTCTGTTTGTGTTTCTGGTTCAGGGGGTGCGCTGGCTGGCATGTGGCATGTTGCATTCCTTTCAAGTGAAAGTCGCAGATGTCGACAGCAAAATCAAGGCTGACGTGACGGAGGAGGCTTAAGAATTGGGTCCCAGAGCTGCATAGGTGGGGCGAATGGAAAAAACCTCTATGTACTCGTATTTATATACATTAATAGGCCATGAAAATGATTAAGGCACAGTTAACAGCTGGGATCTAAGGCAGGGAGGGGCGGTTTAAGATAGCCTTTGATATAAGAAGCATCTAAAATTAAATTCCAAGAAAAATTATTACGAATTATTGGATGCACTGATGTACCGGTAAGATCAAAGACAAAAACATGCTGCTAGTAGGTAGAGAAACATTCCAATCACTCAATTCCCCTTCCCTTTGTCCATTCGGAGAAGTCCCCCTCCCTAATTATCTAGGGGTCCACCTGCCCCCACCCCCACCCATTGTAACAGGAAACCCAAATGGATTTATTAGCTGCAGGGCTGGCTCTGTGTCTCTTAATTAGAAGGGACAGGGGACCAAAGGAGAAGTCAGATATAAATGCAACAACAATTCGTCTCCTCCCATTTGTGTGCTGCTTCTCCTTATCCGACTTTATTCCTAATTCTTCCCTCGTTGCCTGAACTGTGGGAATAAGTCGGTCTGGTCTCTCCCTCCCCTCTCTGTCTGTCTGTCTGCCTGTGTTTGTGCCTGTCAAGACATTTCCTGCAGCAGAAGCAGCAGCAACAGCAGCAGGTCCGCGTCGGCGTCGTCATGGGAAACTAAGCAGCAAACGCAGCAAAACAAAAGGAAACAACAGCAACAAAACAGAGCAGAGAATCACCCCTAACAAAAACAATGAAGAAGACGGACAGAGCCAGAGAGTCAGAGCGAACAGCAACAAGTGTTTGTCTCTCACATGCAAAAAAAAAAAAGAATAAAAAATGTTTTGACCTGGCGTTATCTGCAATTTAATCTGCATAGAACACGCACACTGCCACAACGCGCCTTTGTCCTCGCTCTCTGAGTGTGTGTGCACTCTCTTTGTGTTCTCTCTTCAGAAGAGTGACCATAAAACTGTTAAAGCGAATTGCATTTCCTTGACTGCGGCAGCAGCAGCAGCCTTGACAGCCAAAAGCAAACACAAAACAAACACTGCACAAAAAAAAACACATTCTTGGCACTAAAACAAACAAAAAGCTATGCACGTTTGTACATAGTATGCACGTACATACATATGTACAAATGCATATGTATCTAAAACAAATGACAACAACAAGCGGGCACTTTTCTTGGCATGACAACAAATGTAGATACAATTTGTGCACATGTGTATTTTTTCTTTGTTTTTGATTTTTTGTTTAGTTTCAATTTTTAAAAATCCAACCGTTAAAACCAAAGAGTTGCATAAACGTGCAACGGGCCACGAACACGAACAAGCGACGCTGCGGCCGACCGACGACGTCGCATGGCGGGCGCTTCAGAAATGAACTGTAAATCCCACACAGAGAGCCAAGCCAGCAAGCCCGGCCAGCAGCGCCACAACAACGATCGCAGCCGACAGGTGGGTGAAAGAGAGACACACAGAGAGAGCGAGAGATAGAGAGCCAGCAAGCAAGCAGCAGAGAGTCGAGGAAGTTCCACTCTCCCGCTCCGGCAAGTGGCTCTCAAACTGGGCAAGTGACCAACAACAACAACAAAAAACGTGGTCCCAAACGATAGCAACAACAACAACACACAGACAGTGGCAGCGCAGCGCAGCAACAGAACTTTTTCAAGCGGAACGCAAACTGAAAAGCGCAAAAAAAGAAAAACAACAACAGCAGAAGCGGCAGAAGAAGCAGGAAAAGGGGATGCAACCAATGCAAAACAATTGCAACAACAACAGCAGCAAACAGCTGGCAGCGATGAAGCGCCACCAAACATTGATACCCTCTACATTAGAGCGATAGCGTTTACTGGATTATACCCAAGAGAAATTTTGGGGAAATCCAGATCTATGTTTTGTTCTACGGCGTACCCGTATGAAAGCAACTGGAATAGTTTTATTCCTTATTAAAAATGGAAAGTTTTATGCATTTTTCTGGCATGTTTGGTAGCTGGTTGCTAGTCACAATCTTCTTTTTAACAAATTACTCTTAGTATTAAGCGCTAACAAATTTTAAAATGAAAAATAAAATAACACATCAGATAAATCTGATTTTTATAGATTTGTTTAGTGAAACTAATCGAATTTATTATTTAATTTAATTATTCTGCTATGATTTTACCCTATCACAGAAGGTGCACATATACCCTGCACATTCCTCCTCAATACCGTAGAATGCAAATTTATGTTGCGTGCAAGAAGGAGGAGCTGAAGAAGGAAGAAGAATAGCAAAATCGACGACAGGACGTCGCTGCCATTGTTGTAGCTGCTTCTTTTGTTGTTGTTGTTGCTGCCATAGCTGGCTGTGGTTGTTTTTGCTGTTTGTTGGCTGTTCTGGGGGCAAAGGGAAGTGCATTTTGCTAGCAAAAAATGACAAGAACGATTGACGACGCAAAGTGGAGACGGCGGCGCTGATAATGACGATGGTAATCGTAATCATCATCATTAACAGTTTCCTTTTGGCCAACAATGGGATTGGCCTTCCTTGTGCCTTCTGCAATTGTTGCTGTTGCTGTTGTTGCTGCTGCTTATTGGTCACTGTTTTTTTTGCGCTCGCAGAAAATTCTCTTTGCAATGAAATTAAACGAACTGGAAAGCGCTTCCTTTTCCAGCAGCAAAGCAAAAAATAAAACTCCACAGTGCTCTGGCAGCATAATTAATGAGAGAAAACCAACAGCAAACAATAGCAACAACAACAATAGAGTATGGAACTATTTGTGGCTATAGTTGTGGCACTTTATTTATTGTAATGTTGATTGCACAGAGCGAGAGCGAAAGAGAGAGCTCTGGCGATAGATGAGCGAGGCAGCAACACAGTGGCATTAAGGGGTGTCACAGTAGTTCTCTAGTCTCTAGGTAGACTTTGTGAATGTTTTGTTTATTGCATTTTACATACAGGAGACACATTTTTTAAGCAAAAAGAAACTTGATTCCGAGTTCAAACTTATGGACAGCGTTGCGTTTTGATATTTCTTTGGTTGTTTGATTTGATAAGACAAAAAATCTTTCCCGAAAGTTTCGTTTTTATGGGATAATTATGTCTTAGTTTGGAATTCTAATTGCATTTAATTAATCAATTTCGAGTATGTTTGGGTACTCAATCACTCCATCACATCTCACACATCAATCAAAAGCTTATCTTAATTGAGCCATCAAAAGATGATTTTCCCCATTTGTAATTAAATCTTTACCTTCTGCGGCTCTTCTCTTTATCTCTTCTGTTTCTTCCCTATTCCCTATTCATTCGTTTAGTTCGGTCATTCTCTTTCTCTTTGGGTCTCCTATGGCTCTGCAACTGTAGAGCAGACCAAAACTTTCGTCGGGGGCATTAGCAACAATAGCCAAAAAATCGCTTTGTCATCGGCCGAAAGGAGAGCACGCCACTAATGAGCAATTGGCAGCAGCAGCGGCAGTAGTCGGATCCATCCGCATGCACGATGGGGTGGAGGAGGGTGGACAGACAGTGCCACACCGATTCCCATTCCCATTTACCATTCCCATTTATTACTCCCCCCTTTGATTCGAATAGAAAAACCAACTGAAAATGCTCTTTGTCGTCGCTTCGTTATCTAAAGTATCTTCTGCCCACCATCTACCGAGCGCTCATCAGCTGGTCTCGTTTTGAATACCCTGTAAATTCGTGCAGCACTCATGCAGGAACGTTGTTGGAACAATATATGTACATATGTGGGAGGGATATGGTTCGTAACGGAGGAATCATACGAAGCTTTGAGAAAATCGAAAATTTAAATCTTTTCTTCCTCTATTTATTTAAACAAAATAAATTTGGTGTAGGGTGTTTGTTTCTTCTTCTATTGCATTCTAATTTCAATTCCGTTTGAATGTCTTCGAGAGTCTTGCGTGCCCAAGTCCAAGAGCTGCTTGACTGGTCCATTGTTTCCGCACCTCTCTCGCTATCTTTTGCTTTAGTCTGTGCTTAAAACAATAGAAGACACACACACACACATACACCCATATTTACACACATGCATATGTGTACATAAATCGGTGTGAAGTTCGTTCACCATTTCACCTAATTTTCGATGGGTTTTTGTTTTGATTTGTGTGTTCGGTTCCGTTTTTTGTGATCTGTCTGCTCATTTGTGCACTCTCTCTATCTATCTCTCTCTCGATTGAAACAATTTCTTTGCTTGAATCAAAAGTATGGGGGTGGGGCGTGGCAGGTGGAGGATGCACTTGCTCCGCTTGGTTTGGCATTGCTCACCACGTGGGCTACGTTCGTTTGCGCTTCGTTGACCTCAAGGTCACAACACACTCCCTCCCTAGCTCACTCTCTCTCTCTCTCTGTCTTCTCTGCAATAACTAACCAACTCTCTCTCTTTCTTTCTCTCTAATTAAGTTTAACCTTTTTATGGCCATCCATACTAAAAAAAAAACTGTGTTTGGCGCCATCTAGCGGGTAACGAGGCAATACACAGTAGCGCCCTCTGTTGGAAATAGGAGCAACTGCTATGTTTCGCTTTTCAGTCAATCTAAAACTGTAATTTCAGATTCCTATGATGCAGAAACTGCAATCTCTTCTAAATTTATGTATATAATACAAATTATTTAAAAAATATTTTAATTAATATAAAATAAATTTAAGCTAAAGTGCAAGCCTTATTTTTTAATTACAATTTTTAAAGTTGAAAATCTATAAAAATAGAGAGATAAAAATGTACAGTGCATCCTCACGTGAGAGCGGCTGGTCTGATTTGGTTTAAATTTGTATAAGGGAAACGTTAAAAATGTTTGCATACACCAAGTGGCTTAGTTCGACTTTGACTCCCATATTAATAGTTTCTCTCACTAAAGGAATAGAATCGAGAAAACAGAATTCTTCAACTAGTTGCTGGCGCCATCTGCACAGGCAAGCTAGGCGCAAGGGCGACACTACCGCCTAGCGGCATTTGTCGCACCTTAAATGAATGTGTAGATGGCGGCACTTGGCTTGAAAAATTTCCCGTCTTATCTTTTGTTTTGTTTTTGTTTGGCGGCGCGGCTGGCGAGGCTGCGAGGGGGTTGCAGTTATTTTTTTGTTGTTTTTGTTTGTGGAGTAGTGCCTGCCTCATCGCCCGACAAAAATAATTGATTAGGTTTTAGCATTTGTGGCCCTACGGTCGCCCTATTTTGGTTTCTTGTTGCAACATCCCATCGATTGATAAGATAGGCCCCATCTCCCCCAGCCCACCCTCTCTGGGCACAAACTGGAATCTCTGCATTCTGGGCAGCTTGCCACACTGCCACTGCCGCCACATCACGATCCACTGCACCGATGGCATGTGTCGGCTCTCGGTTTGCATTTCATTTGTCAATTGTTGTTGGCCCACGACCAAACGTTGTCGTTGTCGGCGTTGTCGTCCCCCTCTGGTCGTTCAACTGGGTCATCTGTGGCATGCCTTAACTTACCACCAATTCTTCTATCACAAATTCTTCTTCTCCCTCTCCCACTGCCTTTCCTCTTGTTCTAGTATCGCTTCTCACTCTCTTCCCACCATTCCATTCAATTAGCTCTTATCTCTGGTGGGTGGTTGGGTTCTTTTCGCTTACCTGCAAGTGGAAAATGAAAAGAACATACAGAAAAAAGCATTTTAGTTTTGTTGATTAAAATTTTTGTTGTTGTGGTTTATGTGGGGTAAACATATTTTGGGGTAGGCTTGGGGCAAAGTGGGACACATACGAATGCAGGGCACACGTGTACCCGCCACATTCCCCGCATATCGCGGCAGTTAACCCAATTTTCTCCAATCAATAAATATGTACGAGTACATGGTACTGTCTGATATTAGTAAAAATAATAATAACTAGGTTAAGTATTCCCTAGCGATAACAAAAACGTTTGTTCTACTTAATTTGTATTTTTTATTAATCTTAATATTGATTATTATATTTTTTGGGACTATTTAAGACTCGCCAACTCATTTATTAAAACTTTATTTATGCTTTTTATATACTTATGTACTTACATACATACATTCGTGTATGCATATGGTTTCTCTTATATTCACAGTGCACAGAAATTATAATACCCTGCTCCTCCTACCCATGCTGCTCCGGTATTATTCCAACGTAATAAAAATAAAAAAAATATATTAAGCTTTGGCTGAAAACATTTCTGGGACTTCATGTAAAAGTAGCGTAGGGGGTGGGAGGGAGGTAAGTGTAATGGGCATGCATTGAGCTCATTTCCCCACACCCCACCGCCCCGCCAACTTGTTGCATTACCCCCTCCTACTCTCTCTCTTGCTCCCTCTGCTGTTCCTGCTACGAGCATTCCCCCTTAATTCGCTCCCCCACATCTTACTCTGACTTGTTCCACGTCTCATTTCATTTGACACTCGCTGAATCTCTCCCCTTGTGTGGCTTCTCCCCCTCCCACTCTCGCTCTCTCGCCACCCCTCCCCGCCCCGCTTAAGTGGATTTGCCGTTGCTGTTGCCTGCCGCTGCGTGCGCTTTATTAGCCACCGTGCACCAGTTGGCGTCTTGTCTGGGGTCTAGTCTTTTGTCTTGCCACAAAAAGCGGCAGCCGCAAAGTGACAGAGAGAAACAGATAGGGAAAGAGCGGGGCGAAGAGGGAGTTGTGCGACACAAAGAGAGAGAGAAACAAAAAAAGGAAAATGTTTTTCTAATGTCAAAGACACGATCAATTACAAGCGGCTTAAGTCGGTGGCTCGTGACTCGTTTTTGCTGTTGCTGTTTGCTGTTGTTGCTGTTGCTGTCGTGTGTTGCGGGTGGGGTGGCTGCCTCCACAGTAATCATGGCAGTTGCAGCTCCCCCGCGCCTTAGATGTGTGTAGCCCCCCTCCCGTTGCACTCTTGGGGCACGGCACTCTGATTTGACACGCAGTCCGCGAAGGAAACGTGAGAGGAATTGCCAGTGCCAGTGGCAGAGTGGGAGGAGAAGGAGGATCTGGATTAGAGGTAGCTAAAAGCGAGAGAGGGGGCTTAAGTGTAGAGGAGAAGGGGAGGAGAGCCCATCCCAAAGCCAAACCCCTCCCTCGACATTTTTGAGGGAATGTCGTCTGGCGTTATTTATGGATTGACTTGCTCGGAATATAAATATAGTGGAGCAGCCGGAGAGGCAGAAGATCCTGGGGTACAGATAGAAAACTGGTAGATCGATCGAATTATACGATATGAAAAACATTTGCTTTCGGGTTCTGTTGGCTTCTTTTTTTATTGTGTTTTTTTTAGGGTTTTTCCTCATAGTGGGAAGATCATTCCATTTCATCCAGATAATGTCCTGCACTAATGATTCGGCACTATTTGGGCCATTCAATTCGCTTTTCATTTTCATTCATTCATTCATTTTTCATTCGCTTTTCGTCGCTTTTTGGGCAAGTCATTTAGCGCCAACGTAACAAATCCGACCAAAAGGTGACCCAGAGACAAACAAAAAAACAAAGAAACTGAAAAGAAACACACAGCTCTCGTGCCACACTCCACTCCACTTCACTTTACTTCACTCCACTCCCAAATGACTAAATTGCTAAAGCTGATTAGTCGTCGTCTTCCGACTAAGAGGATTCCTCCATTATAGTGTGGAGTATCCCCTGGATCTTCTGCATCTTCCTGGCGTATCTGTATCCAATCGAATAATAGATAGTTCTGTCACAGCCACTCTTCCTACGATCACAATTAAAGGGTGTCTCAAAATCACGAATAAAACGATAAACGAAACACAAAAAAACAGCAACGAAAATCGAATCGGATATTGCGCAAGCGCCATTTGCTTGTTTTTATTTTGTTTTGTTTTTAATGTGTGTGAATTTCCGCAATGCCGCGTCCACAGCTCAGGGGGCGGGGTTAGAGTGCGGGTCAGGCCGCGGCAGGTCAACAAAAGTTCATTACAAAAGCATCGCATCGTCTCCTCCGTCTGAATCTGCGTCTCCCTCTGTCCAATTATTGGGTTATGCAAAAGCATCGCGCGATTCGTGGAGAGACAGAGAGAGAGAGAGAGAGCGAGAGAGACAGAGAGCGAGATGTGGCAAGAGCGAGAGATGACAATACAACGGAAACGCATTACGATGTGCTTTTCAAGGCGAACAAGCCACAGCTGAGGCTGGAGCTGGAGCATCGCAGCATCACTCAATCAATCAATCAATCAATCAAGTGAGTAAGTGAGCTGCCGCTGCCTCTGCCCCTGCCCCTGCCCCTCTCTCTTTTTGTGTGGGTTGCCCCCCTTTAAGACCCACAAGCAAACAAAGAGATAAAGCCCAACAATAAACGGTGCATTGGGAACTGAATTCCCCTTTTGGGGAATTCTCTCCCACTCTCTCACTCTGATCCCTTCTTTGCTGCTGCTGCTCTTGGTGGAAGAGAGCAGGGACCAGGCAGAGAGCATCTCAACAGGAGAACAAAAGCAAAGAACCAAGAAGAATAAGAAGAAGACAGGCAACGCACAGCGTGTATGTGTTAGTGTGTGTGTGTGTGTGCCAGAGAGACAGCCACAGGTATCCAAAACAATATAATTTATTGTTTGCGGAATCGAAAGGGCGAGGCGACATCAAGAACGCGCGGGGGGTAGAAGATTTACATGAATGTCGCATGACACACACACAAGAAACACACGGCAACTGTGATCGGGAGTACAGTGGAAGCTCATATTTAATATACATAAATTTTCGAATAAAAAGCAAAGAGAGCGATCCCCATGATGAGAATATCCCAGCCTTGTGTCCCATTAGCTGCTTTCCACATCCATTCTATGTTTGTTCCACTGTAGTTCAGTAGAAAGCGTTAAATGAAAGCTTCCTTTCATCCGCACAAAACGAAGAAAAACAAAGATAAGAGCACAGAAGAGAAAAGAAAAGAAGACCGGAGCGGAGCGGAGACGAAACAGAGACGGCAAGGCAAAAGCAACAAACAAAAGGATCGCGATTTCATGCTAAATGACACTTGAGTTGAGGAGTACTGACTGTGGTAGTGTACTGTACTCCAAAGAATATAATCACACAATGAACACAACACACGACACACAGCACACAACACACAACAATAACCCTTTCTATTCCGTATTCCATATCATCTTCCTTTGAACGCACTTAACGCACCGCATCCCAGCACCACCAACAAGTGACGCGTGAGGGAGAGCACAGATACAGAAAGGTAATGCCCCTCTCTCCCACTCCGGCGCTGCTTCAGGTTAACATTTTTTCAATTCTAGGAAATTCTGTCAATGATCCAGGCGACAGCACATTAAAAAGAAATTACGAGAGTGGAAGAGTAGTTTATGGCATGGGCAGGGAAATATCATTTCTACGCTGGGGATGGATGGGATCATAAAATGTCCGCCGTTTATGAGCTGGATTACGAGTTGCGACCTCTATGGCATGGCTACGGCTGCGAGCAAGAGAACCGCAAAATCAGGAAGCCGGAAATCAAAATTTTGCGCGTAAAAAAGTCTAGGAGTTTGTTTGTTAAGAGGAACGATCCATATATTCTAATATTAAATCCGAAAAAAACTAAAATTTCTATTTTAATTAATGATACACGGCAGCTCCGACACCTTAAGCCCTGACACCTCAAGACCATGACCGTGGACATAAGTTAATTGAATTAAAAACAAAAGCAAGACGGCAACAAAATAAAGAAATAACACTTAACAAATAGGGGAAACAAAATAAAAAATACTAAAACCCGAATAATACACAAAGAAAAAAGCCTCAAGAGCAGAACTATGACAAACCTTTTTTTTCATACATTTTTTTTGTTTGGTTTTTTTTGTTGTTTGTGTGGTTTATTGTTCATGGAAGTGAAATTAAAAGCCCAAAAATGGTTACAACAGAGAAGCGGAGGAAATGAAATAAATGGAAAGTCTTTGGTGACTTTTAAACCATAAATAATGGAGAGAAAGAGAGAGACACAGATATACATGCATGGAGAGAAGAAAAGTGGACTATGGAAATTGTTTGTCTGTGGACCGACGACGACGACGACCACATTTGTTAACTAATCAGAAACCGAACCGAAAGCGCGCGTCTTGCGGGTTGAAAAATCAGTCTTGTATTGTTTGCCAATTGGTTTCCGAAATGTGTACAAATATTTCCGTTTCCGTTTAACCCATAAAATAAAACACCCACAGATGTTTCTTTGCTCGCTCTTTCGATTGGCATGGACTCATCAAAATTCAAAGAAATATCCCAAGAAATGTCCCCTTGGCTGTCTCTCTCTTTCTTAACATTTCATGATAATCTCTGTTCTGCAAAACGTATGCTAAACATCATGGATACCGTCTACAAAAGGGGGGCATTTGGTTGTAGTTGTACTTTTTTTTTGTGGTTGTTTTGGTTCCAATGAAATTTTAAGGCCAAAGCCATTGGTATTGTTGTTGTTGCTGGGGCATGTGGGTGCACTACAACGGACACGGCCACAGATACAGACGCAAATCAAACACGCGCTCAATTGGAACACCGCCGCCGCATCGTCGTCCGCCATTTGCCAAGTTTGTCGCCTCAGTCTTTTGTAAGCACAAGAGAGACGGCGAGAGAGTAAGCATTGCGAGAGCGAAAGCCCAACAACATGGAATGCAAAAGGAGAGAGAGAGAGATAGAGAGATCATCGCCCCCGCAGCAAATTATTTAATTAATTAAGCGCACAGAGGGGTGTGCTCGAGGGGTAATAAGAAGAAGGCAGGCAGGCAGGCAGGGCACCACACCGCAAAATGCGCAATTCTTTTTTCTAAGGCGTGGCACCCACATGCCGGTGAGGGAGAGAGAGGGGATTAACGCTGCGGTTCTCTCTGTACCTTTTTGTTGTTGTTTTTAAATCTTTTTCTTCAATCAAAAGCTTGCACGTGCAGCGCCTACGAAAATAGTAGGAAAACTGTCAAATAATCCGATAATCCGACTAAGGGATACCCAGTAAATCAAATTCGTGCATTTATAATTAAATCGTATCTTATCAAATGTATCATAAATACATTGAGCTATGTACATAAGAAATACAAGAATAACCTTCTACCAGTGACGAAATAGATACACCCTTTTACATGCCACAACTACTGGGTATACAGCACAAAAAAAAGCAAGAATGTAAAAACCAAAGCCGCCAAAGCCACACCAGAGTTCCACCTCTTCCCACCTTACACCTCCCGTTTCTTGGCATCTTCCGCACTCTTGGAATCGGGCAACCTTTGCCGAGATGGCCTTCATCAGCATTCTTGTGCTCTTCCTCTCTCTCTCTCTCTCTATCTCTCTCGCCGCTCCTACTCTCTTTCAGATGATTCATTTATTAAAGTTTCGCATGGCTTTTTGTTGTTGTTGTTGCTGGTGTTGTATGTATTTGCTTTTCTTAGAGGGAAACACCTGGATAAATAAATAGGAAATACAGCAGCGACCCGATCCGACTCTTTTTTTTAGGTGGAAATGTGAGTCAACGTAAATATTACTTTGGCCGCCGCCGACTACTTCTCAGATGCGCGGTCTCACAAAATGTTTATGGACATATGTTCATACCTATGTATACATACATACATATGTATGTACATAATTTTGTTAATATTAATGACTCTCGGTTGTTTGCTAGAATTACTCAATTTTGTTCCTAGAATTATCCACTTTCGAGCAGTCTGATATTTGTACGTGTGTATGTGTGCCTGACCTTACCCAAAGCTCTCTCTCTCTCTCCGCTTCCTGCTGATGCTGTTGTTGCGTCTGCCTGCCTGGAAAGCTCTACTTAATCCCAATAGCTGTTATTTCAATGCACTCGATACGGAAGCCTCTGTGGACTTTGCCAAGTGTTTGTCTGTCTTTATATTTTGTTAATAATGTTGTTTGCACTCAGAATTTGTTATGGATACCTGGGGTAAACATAGGCTACCTTTGCACATCGGTTCTTAATCTGTTTAGATATATTTATGGCCGATATAACCACAATAACAAGTGAAATCTGAGGCGGCGGCGTGGATATCATTATTGTCCCGACGTTGCTGCTCCGTAAAACATACACACATAAATCTGTATGTATTTGTCGTTATTTTTTATCACCAAAACGTGAGCGACGTTCTGGGTTTGAGATTTTTTGCGATTTTTGGTTTTTATTACGAGCAGAGAAATAAAATAATTTCAGCAGAAGTTTTCTTGGTTTTGGGTTACCGCCTGGGAATACAACGGAAGAATCGAATGGTAAAAGCAGACGAGAGAAAAGGAACGAAGGAAGTAAAGTGCAGAGAAAATGTTGAGCAACGATAAGTTACCGTTTTACAAGAGAGTATCGTATCGGTAGTTTGTGTGCACACACACGCCTTGGTGTGTGTGCTTTATGACGATGAATGGTGACGATGACTGGCTTTGGCATATGAGTATACATACGTATATGTATGCATCGTATGTTGACCCAAGAGCCAACCCTTTTGGCAAACACTGGACATCAACTCCTCCACATACATACATAAATATATATCAGCCATGTGCGATCGGTTGAACGGTTTATGGGGTTCAGATATACATACACACATAATAATGCTATATGCATATACTCGTAATGGCCTAAAGCTTCTGGGTTATATGCTGAGACCGTGCCTATTTTGCGCTTACTCATTTCCCAAAAACGTCACGTTGTTGCACAGCAGAATTTGTGGGGCCGTTGCATGAGGGGGACTGGGTGTGGGGGATCAGGAGCTGCTGGCTGGCTTGCTAGCTGGTTGGCTGTCACGCCCACTTCGGACAACGGACTCTAGTAACTGCCCGGCACAGATCGGTGCATTGTTTGGTCTTTGTTTGTTTTGCTGCTTTGTTTGACGGTTCCGTTTGTTCGATGGCACAACAGAAACAAAACTAACTAGTTTTAAACAAAGCTCAATTAAAATGAAATATGTATACTAATAAATACAGCTACAACAAATATAAAGCAAATACAAATTAAATGTCAAGAATTTAATATGACTATATGATAAGTTTCAATCATATTAATCACAATAAAGGAATCTTTTATAAAACTAAAATAAATCAATAATATTTTAGCAATAAACTGAAACTTGTAGCGCTGGGATGTTAGCATGGAATTAACCGTTTCAAAAATAGTAGATAAATTGAACGTTCAAAAAAGTATTCAAAATTCGGGTACACATGTGAAATTATATCAATTTTAATGCGCAATTTTAATGTTCCTGGAATGGTAATCATGTACCGTAAAACAGGTAAAGGTTAAGGTGAATGTAAATTCATCAGCCTATAATTTCAATTTCAAGATCGTCATAAAAAAACATTCCAATGTTGGGAGGGAAGCCCGAGAAATCAATGAAGGTTGAAGGTTGGAAAAACCTGCACTTGACCCCGGGTTCCCCTTCAATGAAGCCCCCATGGCCCCGACCTCTGGACAACGCTACGACTGGCAGGCCAGCTTGAATCTGTAACCCCTGAAACGCTCCCTGCTCTAACGCTGCCGCCTTTGAGCCAACAAATTAATTTGAATGATATTCGGTGGAAATTATGGGTGCAACGAGGGTCAGGAGACAGACAGGGGGCGGAGAGAGTGGGAGTGGCAGTGGGGGTGGGTGCACGGTGGGTCTGTGTATTTCATGTTTCCGCTTTTTGGGGTAATGAAACGTCAATAGTTAAACAAAAATTAACAAATTAATTTGTTGTTTGCCTTTTGTTGCCATGCAGTTGCATGCCACGAACAGAACAAAACAGCAGCTGTCCCACCACCAAACTCTCCTCCCTCTCTCTCTCGCTGGTAATGCCACCCTTATGTCAACGACAGGCGCCAGGGGATCGGTTCCTGAGGCGCTACCAAAAGGTAGTTCGTCTCGAATGCATCCCAGAAACGGAAGCAAAAACCAAAAACCATCTGGAGCACACGCACCAGGCACACACCATACCACACCCAACCACCGCACCAGACACACACCACACCACACCACAAAATACCACAGGAATATGCGGCCAAACAATTGCAACAAACAAACAAAAATAATACGACTACTATTACGACTAGAACATACCCCGCAGAAGGGGGGAATGCACCAAAAAAATATCTACAAAATATGGGAGAATGGGAACGGCAACGAAAACGGGACAGACAGACAGACACACACACGTGCGTGCGTGACCGAAAATAGATACTCAATTAGTGTGGCAATATAACGTTTTGTAATTCTAGAAGGGAACAAAATAATATGCATATGCATGCCCCCCCTGCAACAGACACAACATAAACAGCAGCAATCTCATCCCAATTCCAATTCAAATCCCACAAAAAATCGTGCAATCGTGCGAGGCAAATGGAAGTCAAATAAATTTGTATAATGCCCCAATCCCGTACCTGAATTCCATCTTCATCCTTTCTCTTCTTCTCCTTCTGCTTTTGTCCCTTTCGTTCGAATTCCAAAACAGAAAAATCAAATGAAACGAAACAGAAATAAAATAGATAATAGATCGAGAGAATGGACAGAATGGAGAGCGGTGGAGTAGTGGAAAAAGAGGGACACTTAATGCAGCCGATAAGCAAAACAAGAATTTATCAACTATTCAAACATCCAAATGCATATTTACCATCCATTTTTATCGAATGTTTCAACATCCTTCCCAGAGTTCCCTTCAATAAAAACAACACTGAAGTTTTTTTGTTCTGTTCATTCATTCATTGTTTGTTCTCTTCATTCATTCCATAGAATTTCACAATTCAACTAGGTTTTATTTTATTTGTTTTTAGTCGCCACCATTCGACATTTTTTACTTATAATCGATAGATAGATTAAATGTGGGCGTCTCTTTGATTATTATTGCAAGTGCGAGTGGGTGTCGCTGTGGAAATTATTTTCAATTACCAGAAGAACACACAAAACTGGGGAGCTGGAGAGAAGGTTAAAAACAAAACTAAAAAACGACAAAAACAAAATAAAAACATCAGAGTACTCTCGTAATTCAATTGAATTTCTCGCTCCTAATTTGGTATCTCGATTGCCACACAGAGAGAGACAGAGAGAGAGAGCCAGACAGTGAATCAGCAAAGCCCACAATGCACTGCAATAATAATAAGAATAATAATAATATCTAGTGGCTATTTGCACATATACACATGTGTGTATCTATGTACATACATATATGTATATCTACTAGTAGAAAATGACGCAGCCAACTGATATTTTTTCTATATGTACATGTCCATATGTATGCACGTTCGGGCCAGACATTACATATATATCCAGGTTGCTGTCATGACAACCGACAAAACAGAAACAGAAACTATTATTATTACGAGTGTATAGGCTGCAGTCAACCCTCGCAGCACACACACGGGCGGGCCACCAGACCAGTGCACAGTTCTATATAGTACAGTGCTACCTGACGGCTGATGGCTGGGATGGAAAGGAGGAGGAGGGGTCCCCCCTGACGCTGCGTGTCAGCAGCGCATTGTGAGGCGACACTTCAAAAACAGATTAATTGTGCTGTATAAAATATTCCATGTTTCTCGATTTTTTAAACTGCAGAATATTGATTACATTTATTCATACATTGGCTTGGCATTTAGTTTTGCATGGCCAGTAATTGCGCATGAGAGAACTGCCTGCACTTACTGTCTGCAATAGCACCTGAATTAGTTTTATAGCTATGCCCTGCACTGTACTTTACATTTTTAGTGAAGCGAAAAACATTGAAACGCAATTGATTTTTGTGTCTTTCTTTCTTCTAGAAGGAAGGGCAGGAGAAGGAGAGTGGTGGGGGTGGGGGGAGAGATTAGATAACAACAGAAGAAGATAGCAGGAAGGAAGAATAGAATAAAATAGAGGTTTGTGTGTGAGGCAGGTCGTAAAATATCTTCCATGGTTTCCATTCTTCTTCTTCTTCTGGTCAGTGCCTGTCTTCTGTGCCTCCATAATTGGCTTTCATTTGTCCATGGATATTGTTTTTGCTTTTCAAATATTTTCACATATTTTGCATTGTTAGAGAAAAGAAGAAAATGAATGATGGAGAGGAGCGATGGAAATGCAGTGGGAACTCTGAACCAGGGCGGGCTTCTTCCTTCGTAGATTTGTTTGGTTTTTATCCCCCAGCGTAGAAATAAAACATCCACTAGCACATTCTCCTACCTTCGAACCCCCTAAAAAACCACAAAACACACAATGAATTCCACGCGAAATTCCGTTGACCATAAAAAGAAACTTCTCAAGGTGTTTGCTGCTTGGATTTATTGATTATTCTCCCCGCTCCACCTCTACCCCCCTTGCTTATTGTCGTTCCACATACCACAAACAGTGCTCTGCCCCCTCCTCACCACATTCCATATGGGAGGAGGTGCTGTAGGTGCTAGCTGTTACCATATTTTCATTCTAATTATTGGCTTAAACCAATTAGAGCGCACTCAAAATACACTAACAATTAACGGGGACGGGAGAGTAGAAAAATCTACGAATTATAAGTGCAAAAAATATATCTACGAAAGAGACAGAGACAAAGAGAGACAGGGAAAGAGAGTGAGGGAGAGAGAGAGAGAGAGCATTGCTGGTAGATATTTCTTGTTATGACTACAACAACAACAACCAATTTACAAATTGTTCAAAAACTGGTTTTCTGCTGCTGGCTGCTGCTGTTGCCACTTAATGCCAAGAATTTCAGCGGCAGTCCCACAGAAACAGAAACAGCGACAAGAAAAATGCTCAATGAATTTTTTGTTGTTGTTAAGCTTTGCTTTTTTTCTGCACCCTTTTTGGGTACGCTGATTTCTGCCTTGATTTGCAACTTGCCTTTGGCTTTTAGCTGTAAAAGGGTATCTGGGTATTTGGTTTTTTTTTCATTACGATTTTAGCAAGTGGGGGGGGACAGTTTATAGCACTCCCCCTGCCAACGGTACAACAGACTCAGCGCAGCGATGGCTTTTTGTTTTTATTTTTATCTGATAAGAAACGTCGAAACGCCCACTGGAAGCTGCGCTCAAACAAAGGAACTCTGTGGGGAAGATCAGAGATGATTCAAAGTTTCCGGGGGGGAATCATAGGAGAAGAATTTAAATACAAATCAAATATATTATTTTGCTAAGCACCCAGAGAAAAATATTGAAAATAAATTTGAAAAAGTTCATTCAAAATGTAGATTTCCTCCGAGAGTGAAAATTGATTAAATATTTGATTTAAATATATTCTCTACAAATTATACATATATTTTAAATTTGTTTATATCTTTTATATTTAAATTAAATAAGAGCAGAATTGCAAATATTTTAAAACAAATGTATGCTTAAATCTAACTGAATTGTGTTTAATTTCACTATGTTTGTATTTAAAACCCTAATATTAAATTTAAATATGGCCCATTCAAACAATATGTAGATCCAATGGAAACCCTCCCAGGGCTCATTAATAATTCCTTAGTAAACCAAACCCCAAATGGAACATTTAACGTTTGAATGTCATATAAAATATGCAAAGTTTTCTGCATTCTACAGATACTGCTAGAATGGAACCCGATCCCACAGATGCCAGCCAAACACATCCCACGACTGCACTTGGCACTGGCAGCAGCAGCAGCAGCACATGCCAAATACTCGCGCAGCATATTTCAATGCTACATATAGAGACTAAACTCGTAATATCTTGTATCTAGACTCTAGCATATGCAATTGCAAATAGGTTTCAATCTGTTTCTGGTTCTGCTTCTTCCACGGGCTCTGCTCTCTGGCACATGCTCGAAACAAAAGATAACAAAAACCAAAAAACAAAAACAAATAAATAAATTAAAAAAAAAAACCCATGACGAATGGGAAACAAATAAAAAAGAAAACAGAGAATATAGCTTCGCTCTCACATCGGACAGCAGCTGCAGCAAAATGGAATCGAAAGAGGAATTGTAGAAATACTATAATCTTTATATCTTTACATAGAGGAGAGGGGGGAGTGTTACTCGTATGTGGTGTGAAGAGAATTCCGAAATGCAAAGCTGGAAGACATTTGATTTTTGTCGAGTTTGCAAAAACCTTATTCAGACGGGGGGTGTATCATTTAATTGCATAATTAGCAAGTTGTAGATATTTTGTGTGGGTTTTTGGTGTTTTTGAGTTTTGGCGTTATTTGGTTTGGTCTGGAATTGTCCGGGTTCGCGTCCACGCCGCACACGTGATCGCGAAATGGAAAGCGTCTCAGTCTCATCTCGTTCTTCATTTTTTTCTGTTTTTTCGCTGCATTCAATTGCACAGCCACAGCCCCAGCTGACACAGTTTCACGACTTTTGCGGCCAGACAATCCGAAAACCCGACAATCAGACAATGGAAGCCAACCGAACCAAACGGAAAAAATTCACACAGGTTGCACCGGAAATGGAGCCCTACTGGAGCACATATCCAGCCACATAATGACTTAATCAAAAGGAAAAGCTACAGCTCAAAATCATTATAAAAAAGATCGACTGGGCGCTCTCCACTCCACTCCTCCCCTTCCACCACGCCCCACTCGAAAATTGATTTCAAATTTCGAGTTACCTGGAAAAGCCAAACCTTTTTTGATTAATTATATTACTCGTAGGATCTCCTCCCCGATCCGAAACCCCAACACACAAATTTCCCATTAATTAGGGTTCCCACATCTACAGATCTCTGCCCCATAGTGCAGCAGTGCATCTCATCTCCCACCCTTTCCCTCATGCTGTTTTTTGTTTGTTTCGGGTTACCTGTCGCTGCGCTCTATTTTCCCCCCTCTGCCCTCCCTCGCTCCATCCCACACACCTCTGTTACTGTGTTGTTGTAACGCGGGGTTCAAATGGGTTCAGAGAGATATCAAAAATGTTCTTTTGATTGCTGCTTGCCTTTTTCTCTTACATTATTATAATTCTCATGCTTATTTTGGCTCTTCTTTTCTTCGTCTCTTTCTTTCTTTCATTCTTTTCGATTTGTTTGTTGTTGTTATCATCTCTTTCAAATTCCTTTTTCTTCGGTGTTTGTTTTTATGGCTCACTCACTCTCCCTCCATCTGCTCCCTCCTCACCCTCTCCTGTTCACTGTCTTATCATTATTCAAATATTTTACCTACACACACACATACACATGGTCATGCACTCTTCTTCTGTCACTCTTACTGTTTGTTGCTCTCTCATCATTGCTTATTGTCTCTGTCTCACCGCAGAGAGCCAACCGAGGGGCTGGCTCCCCTTCCTTCCAAAAGAAGAACCTTTTTTTGTGTCTTTCGGGTCTTTCGTTTCGGGCTTCACTTGAGTTATATTTTTTATGTAATTACTCTCTTTCTCAAGTGCAGCGTTTCCGCTGCGGGTAAAGGGGGGGAGGTGGTAGTGTTGGTGGGGGGGCCGTCTTACCTTTCCGGCTGCCTTGATGTAGCGCCGCGTTGCCTCCTTTACCAGTTCGCTGACGAGAAGTTCTCCAGAGCCGCAGGGCACCAGAATGCGAACATCGCCGAAGCAAACGGTAACCTTCATTTCGTTTGTATTTCTGTAGTATTGGTATTTTTACACTTTACAGTTTTTGTTGTTGTTGTTAATGCACTTTCTATTTCACTCACACGAACGCACATGTGTTTCGTTGTTGTTTTAGTAATTATTAATTATATTAATAATAATGCACACGTTTTTTTTCCAATGGAATGCTACTCTCTTCTTTATGCTTGTCTTCCCGCTGCCGTTGCTGCAGTTTGTTGTTGGCATCCTCCCTCTCTCTCTCTCTCTCTCTCTCTGCTTCTTGTTCGTGGTTTTTCGGTTTTCGGTTGTTAGAGAGGCAGCTGCAGCGGAGGAGAAGAGTGATCTAGCGTGCAAGCGAGATGGCCTGCTAGTCGAACGAAAAAGGACTTGGACGTCAGCGTCGCTGCCGTTGCCGCTGCTTCGGCGCACTTGACAGCTGTACAACTACAACACACCTCTGTTCTCTCTCTCTCTCCCTCTGTATATCTTTCTCGCTCACTCTCACTGAGTGCGATCGTGCTGTGTTTGTGTGTGTATGGCTTTATCTTGCGCTCTCAATCGAAGGATGCACGCGTCAAAGAAGTATTTTTTGGCTTCTACTACTCTCTTTGCCTTGCCATTCATTTACTTAGCATATTTCACTGTTTTTGTCGTTGTTGTTGTTGCTGCTGCTGTTGCTGTTGGGTTGCATGAATCACACACGCGCGCACAAAACGAGTTACAACAACACGAAAGGCAAACAACAACGGGCCAAGATCATCGGAAACGTCGTAACAAAACGCGCGTCACACCAGCAAAAAAAAAAAACTACTATATACACAAATATACGTATATATCTGCAATAAATAATCTGCTTTTTTAGTCGATTGCCGCGGCTCAGCCAGAGCTGCAGTTCTCCTTTGTGCTGTTTTAGCCGTGGCTTTTAGTTGTTTTAGTTTTGGCCTGAAACTACTACCAAGATTTGGCGCATCGATTCG
This sequence comes from Drosophila ambigua, assembly GCA_018150905.1. NCBI lineage: Eukaryota > Metazoa > Arthropoda > Insecta > Diptera > Drosophilidae > Drosophila > Drosophila ambigua. The sequence continues at coordinate 62,041 of JAECWS010000151.1, read as the reverse complement.
GCTCGATCATTGTCGTTGTCAGCGTTGCTGTTGCTGTCGTCGTGTTTCGTAGTGGGTTGGGTTGGTTACACACTTATTGCCTTCTTAACGTATTATTTAAACTAAAAAAAAAATTAACAAAAACGGACGAGCTGCCAGTGGTTAAACATCGCGCTGCGAGATTTTGTTGTCGAATCAGTTTGGGACGTTTTATCCGCGGACTTATCGATAGGCTGTCTGCTCTAAAATTGCAGAGAAAAAAGAGGGTATGGACAACAGGCCAAACGGCCCAGAAAATGCAACGCTTGCAGGTCAAATTCACCCCATTGTCGAACATACCATGATGGACTATTTTAGCGACTCATTTTTTCGTTTCCATTATGAGCTCGTATTACGATAGTTGAAACGATTTGGCGGTAACATCCTCTTATTTGAAAGAAGCCTGTGTTCTTTAATACAGCTTTAAAAATGTCATTTAATGTATTGATGAAATTGATTAAATATATGCCAATATACTGGTAATACACCTTGAACTCAATTTCAAAGTCAAAATATCCCGAAATTCAGTCGTGACCGCGGCTTTCCGATAGCATATATCGTCTAACCATCATAACTATATCAAGTGTTAAAAAATACCGTACATATAGTTTAACCCACTTAGCCCCCTTCTATTTAAACAGATGATCATGGGAACACTTGAGTTGAACCGCGGAAAATATTGTGGTTTGTAAATTTTTCTAACCACGATATCTTTTACCTGAACTGCTCCGAAAATTTTCAAGTTTCCTTCTATTTGCTTTTCAGTAAACGCACGATATTGAAAATCCCACTGGTTGACAATGGGTTAATCGTTGCAGCCTTTCGATATACGATAGTGCGCAAAAGGGGCTTATTGTAGTTTTATTTTGCGAATCTACGAATAGTATAAATATAGTATTCGTCTGGAAAAGGTAAACTGTTAAGTGTGATAGCAATGCAAGGCATAGATAAATTATTGATCAATCTAATATAATAATAGGTTCCTCAGAGGCTGATGAATTAATTTGCGCGCTTATTAAACTGCCATCGCTAATGCCCGGCGTTTTGTTTGTGATTGTAAAAAAATAAAAAGCGAAAGAAATCCAATGGAAGGCGCCTTAAACTACAAAAGTATACTGTAAGTTAAGTCCTTTTGTTCATTTGTAAGTGCGATTAACTTATGTATCCCACAGATGCACCGATATACCAGAATTGTTCCTGGACAAATTCGTGGCCCGCACACATTTCGGTCGCTTCGGAAACTTGGTAAATTTTGTGCTCCGGCCGAGTCGCATGACCTGCACCGTAAGCTACGCCACCGAGGATGAGGCAGAGCTGGCCCTGCACGAGGGCAACGTCTACAACGGCCACGAGTTCCACATGACCTATGCCGAGAACGAGACGGCCCCGGCCCAAAAGACAGAGCAGTGGGTGGATCCCGAAGTGCAGGCCGAGCTGAATGCCCTAAGCGGCGGCTGGCCAAACGAGTACCAGCCGTCGAAGTCCAACAAATTGGCTCCCGAGCATTCTGGCTCCAGATCCCAGCAGTCCCAGGCCCACAGCGAACGTAGAGAGCGACCGCCGCCGCCCGCACACTCCAAGGCCTACGCACAGGAGCTGGAGGCTGTGATGTGTCGTCCGGCGCACACTAGCGAGGAAAAGTATCGGGTGCTCGACGCACGGGACAAACTGCTGCGCCTGAACCAGCAGCTAAACCGTCAGCTGGATCTGCAGAGGTCGGGCAGCACGCAGGGCTACTGCCCGGACATGTGCCCTGAGAAGGAGCGCCTGCTGCGCGAATTTCAGCGCCAGGTATCTGTGTTTGAGATGCAGCCCGACTCTCTCTCGCGTCAGCCCGGTGGCCTCATCTGCCATGAGCTGGCCCTCAAGCAATATTCCCGCAGCAGTGCCGACCAGGAGACGCCGCTGCCGCACGAACTGCGCGGCGAGTCCGCGCTGCACATGACCATGAGCTACCTCATGCACGAGATCATGGACATCAACCGGGAGCCGCTGGGCGATTGGTTCCACTTTGTGTGGGACCGCACACGCTCCATTCGCAAGGAGATCACGCAGCAGGAGCTCTGCTCCCTGGGCGCCGTCAAGCTGGTGGAGCAGTGTGCCCGCTTCCACATCCACTGTGCCGGTCGTCTGGTGGCCGAGGATCCGAGCGTCTTCGACAGCAAAATCAATGCGGACAATCTCACCAAGTGCCTGCAGACGCTCAAGTACATGTACCACGACCTGCGTCTGAAGGGGGTGCAGTGCCCCAGGGAGGCCGAGTTTCGGGGCTACATTGTCCTGCTGAATCTGGCCGATGCCAACTTCCTGTGGGACGTGGGCCAGCTGCCCGCCGAGCTGCAGACCTGCCCGGAAATTCGGCAGGCCATCCAGTTCTATCTGTCGCTGCAGGACACCAATTTCGTGCGCTTCTTCCAGCTGCTAAAGCATCCGGAGACCAGCTATCTGAGTGCCTGCATTCTCGTGCGGTATTTTACCCGCCTGCGCGTCCTTGCCCTGCACCGCCTCATCCAGGGCTATCGGGCGCCGCGCAAGAACGAGGTCTCCTCGCTGCCCCTCGCCTATGTGACGCAGATGCTGGCCTGTGAGAGCCAGCAGGAGGCCGCCAACTTTGTCCAGCACTATGGTCTGGAGATCAACCAGGACAGTCGCGTTGTCCTCACCAGAATGGACAATCCAGAGGTGGACTACAAGCTCGTGCGACAGCTGGAGGTGAGTTAACGCTAGCGCGCCCGAGTTCGCTGGCAAATCTCATTAATTCCTCTGCTTATGTTTTTGCTTCAGCTGGTGGAATCGAAGCGATATCAGAGCGTGGGCGAATGCATCTGCGGCGAGCCTCTGCCGCCAAAGAGCCTCTACAGGAGTCATCGTCCGCACGACAGCTTCAATGCTCACCAAATGCTAAAGAAAAGCGCCTGGTCGGCCAAGGATCAGATGCCCAACCAGGAGCCCGAGGAGGAGTCCCTGCCACCTCAGAGGGACAGCAACCTGTTTAAGGTGCCCATGCAGCCGGCGGCGGCTTCAGCGGGAGGCTTCAGCTTTGCCCTGCCCAAATCGAGGGCGCAGGAAATGCAGGAGATGCAGGAGGCAGCGGCTGTGGCGCAGGCAGAACAACAGCGCCAGCAGCACGCCCAGAGGGCTCAGGAGGAGGCCAGGATGATGGCTCTGCAGCAGGCCATAGCTGCGGCCAAGCAGCGTCAGGCCGAACTGATCGCCCTCCAGGCAGCCAAGGCTGCGGAAGCGGAGCGCGTGCGCCAGCAGCGGCAGCAAGAGCAGGAGGCGGAGCTGCTGCGTCGCCGGCACGAGCAGGAGGCGGAGCAGCAGCTAAGGCAGCAGCAGGCGCAGCAGATGCAAGAGACGCTCTATCAGCAGGACAGGGAGCGTCGGGAGCAGCAACACTTGGAGCTGCAGCAGCGCAAGAGCCGACTGGAGGCCCAGTCGCACCGCCTGTACGAGCAACTGTTCGAGGAGACGCTGCACAGTGTCTGCGCCGGGCAGCTGATGCTGGAGCAGCGGGCCCACCAATACTTTGATCAGACTGTGGACAGCATCACCGGCGAGCTGGTGGAGCGCGAGCTCCAGAAGTCCATCTACGAGATGAGTCTGATGCGCATCTACTGGCGGCGATGGCGCGACTTCCGTCGCGTGCAGCAGCAGAAGGACACGCTGTTTAACCAGCTGCCGCTCAGCTTTGGGGCCGAGAATCCCGAGCGACTGGTGAACGAGCGCTGCGTGGAGGACTCGCTGCGTCTCATGCGTCGCTATCGGCAGGGGGAGGCCTGCAACTACAACCAGCTGCTGACCGGCTTGGGGGATCGCGGCGGCTCGCTGAAGCTGGATCTCTGGAAGGTGCTGGGCCAGTATCTGCCGCAGGACCTGCCGGATGCGCGACGCTACTACAAGCTGCTGCTCTCCCTACCCGAGGGCGAGGACGGACTCAAGTTTGAATACAACCTGGACCGAGGACTCCTGCAGCGACAGCCGCTGCAGCCGACAGCAGACGAACCGAACGCAGGCCCGGAGTCAGGTGGCTATATACGTGGCGTGGGCCATGGCGTGGCGCTCAGTGTGCTGAAGACACGAGCTGGCCAGGATCCCTCGAGCTGGGCACAAGCCGATGGCATCGTTTGCTTTGCCAGCGTCTCGAACCTGCAGGAGATCCCCCAACGTCTCAGGTCCCTCATCCAGGAGAGTCGCTGCGCCCTTGTGGCCCTGGTGCTGCAGTATCCGAAGCACGCGACGGCGCCAATCGAGGAGGAGCTGGCGCAGTGGCTGCAGCTCGATCAGCTGGGGCTGCAATCCTGGCGGATCTTCTGCCTGCGTGCAGAATCAGCGTCGCAGCGCACTCAGCTGATGTCGGTGCTGCAGTCGGCCCTGAAGTTCCTGGCCCAGCAGCCGCAACGCTCCCGCGACGGTCTGCTCCGCCAGGCAGAGATGCGCGAATTCCTTGTCAACAACCTGGGCCCGGAGCTGTTCCGGCGCCTCAGACATGCGGCATTCGCGGACCAGACCATACGGTGCAAGAGCCGTGAGTCGCCGCAGTTCTGCGTCGAATTGTACAATGAGGCAGTGCGTCGGCTGCAGGTGGTGGCCGGCGAGGATTTGCAGCATTGTATTCAGTTTCCCCAGGACCTGCGTCCGTTCATCGAGCGCTTGTCTGACCTGGAGCTACTGCCCAGGAGCCGTCTGGAGTACTTTGAGCCCGGATGGGAGCAGCCGGAGCAACGCTGTCGTTTTTCCCAGCTGCTGGAGCTGGCCAAGCTGCCTCCGATGCAGCCGATGCCCTCGGTGCCGTCGGGCAGCGATCAGCACGAAGACTACTGCCAGTGGCTGCTGGAATATGTCCAGCTCAGCCAGCAGGAGGATCTGGTGGAGCCCATCTGCCTGCAGGCCATTGGCTGCCTCGAAAGGGAGCCGGACTTCCTCGGCCTGACGCAGCTGTTGGCTATGGAGCGGCTGCAGTTTGTGCTGCGCCGCGAGCCGAACCTGCCCAAGACCATTGTCATCAGGGACCACACCATGAAGCACAGCTTCCAGTCGTCTTGGTACTACGACTTTCAGCAGCCCGAACCGGGCTCACCCGAACCAACTGTCGCGGCGCCAGAGTCCGCACCGCCCAAGGAGGTGCTCGACTTTGATGAGATCGTCAGCAATGCAGAGCGCGTCCTGTCCAACTGTGCCAAACGGACTGAGCAGCGCCGCCACCTGAGGGAGCTCAATGAGGCACGCATGCTCGAAGCCTGCACCAGCAGCAGCCGCAGCCACAGCAGCGATACCAGCGAATCATCGGAGCATCCACAACAGAAGTACAACGATGCTGAGAATTGCCCCAAGCGCCAGCGACGCCAGCTAGATTTAATTTAAGTTCCTCGAATGTACGAGAGCCGCCTGTATGTCTAGTTCTGTGTAGATTGTCCACCGATTCCCATCCCAATTGTATTTTTATTTTTATGGGTTTTACATGGCTGACAGTTTCACCAAAAAGGAGGAACATTTAAACAATTAACATTTAATTCATAAAAAAGGAGGAACATTTTTTTTTGATATTATGTTTGTAGCGAGTAAACAATTAATAATTAATTAACAAAAAAGGAGGAACATTTTTTTTATTTTTATTATGTTTGTAGCGAGTAAACAATTAATAATTAATTAACAAAAAAGGAGGAACATTTTTTTTTTTTATTATGTTTGTAGCGAGTAAACAATTAATAATTAATTAATAAAAAAGGAGGAACATTTTTTTATTTTTATTATGTTTGTAGCGAGTAAAAAAATTAATAATTAATTAATAAAAAAGGAGGAACATTTTTTTATTTTTATTATGTTTGTAGCGAGTAAAAAATTAATAATTAATTAATAAAAAAGGAGGAACATTTTTTTTTTATTATGTTTGTAGCAAGTAAATTAATAATTAATTAATAAATAAATTTAAGAGCAGTTCCCAATCGAGCTGGCGGCTAGAATTCAATCAAACAAGAGCAGATGCCAGGTGGAGAAGCTCTGTCTGGAAATATTGAAACTCAGGCTCTGAGACTCTGGCAAAATGAGCAACCGAATAAGATACAGGCGACCGGCAAACACGCAGCGCAGCGTTGATAGTGTGCAGCCCCGTGAGCCAAAGGTCACGTATTGGCCCTTCTGGCGTATAGTCTACTGGTTGGTTGTCTTCCTTGTCATTTTAGGCGTATGTGTGGCCCTGTACTACACCCTCAAATCGGACCGTGGCCACTGCAACTCGTACGACGTGCGGTGCGAGTGAGTGGAAAGAGTGGAAGCAAACGATGAACTCAACTACTTAAACCTCTACACACTCATACACCAATCCATGCTGCCAGTCCAGTTTGTTAAACAATTCAATTCCGTGCTAAATCTGTGCACGGATTAATTCCAGATTAATTAAAGCCATTTTTGACACCATAAACGGGGACTATCTATTGCAGTTAGCATTTCATCTTTAGCAGATGGCAGAATTTCTTCCCGATCTGAGTATCAGAGTTCCGCCCGCGCAGACGCCTGTTTAGTTGGTTTCCAATGGGCATCCAAATCCTCACAGATGACGCTGCCTTCCAAGCGGCGCAGCATTTGCAGGCACTTTCTACACTGCAACTCTGCCTTCTCTGGAGTTGCTCTTAGGGGCTGACACCACGGTGACACCACGAAGATCGATCCGACCTCAAGGGAGAATCGCTCACTCTCTTGGAGGCTGCCTTAGAGGACTGTAGGACTGCTGTGGCTCTCTCCTTCCTGACAAGTAAGTAGATCCTTACTCATTTGGTGATTTCAATGCATTTATTCAGTTGGCTTTCAGTTGTATCCGCAGACAAGAATCCAGCTGAATCGTCGGGCTCGGCAGTGGACGAGGTAGCGAAACCACTGTGCCAGATGCGCGCACGGTACTTAAATCGGAAGCGCACCACACACAAAGAGAAACCATCGGCAAACACGGCTGGCTCTAAGGCAGCTCCCAGGAAAGTCAGCAAGCTTGCAACAAAGGTGGCAAGTAGAATACCAGAAAATTATCAACGATTCTCATTACTAAGTGCAATATAAAATGGGGTCCATTTTGTTAGGAATAGATGCTGCCAAAAACTCAATTTCTGAAAAACAAAAATGGTCAATCTCTGCGATACTGCAAATACTTGTCGCAGTGTTGTATCACAATTTGGTTGCTCTAGCACTTACAGTCTCTGAGATCTAGGCTTTCATCAAGTCGGACAGACGGGCGGACGTACAGACGGACATGGCTATATCAACTCGGCTACTGATGCTGATCAAGAATATATATACTTTATTGGGTCGGAAACGTTTCCTTCTCTGCGTTGCACACATACACTTTAACCACAAATACAATATACATATATATACATACATACAATATACATAGCCCTTTACTCTTTTTGATTGCGGGTATAAAAAAGCTGAAATACAAAATTTGAATACGTTTTCAGCTCGGAACCTCTGTCGGCTCCTCTGAGCACTGCTTGTGTGCGAAGCAACAGAAATAATTTTCGAGTCAGATATGAATATGAGTGCGAGTGCGAGCGAGCAGCACCAGCATGGCAACAGCATGTGTGTGTGTCCTGCTGCCCAGAATCAGCCATTTTACTTTTTCTGTCTGGGTGTGTGTGTGCTTGGCTGGCGGCGATAGAGCAGAGACGTTACACAGTGGAGCATAGTGCCACTAACCATACAGTATATAGATGTGCCAGTTCATACACCGAACGTGTCGCAGCTGATGCAATTAAATAAGGTGGTCTCGTCGGCAGCAGCAGGCCCTTAACAATACTTACAATAAGTGCGAGTGAAAGGGCTCAGCGCAGTAAGTCCATGGGGACCATGGACGCAAAGAAATAAGAAAAGGAAAAAGTCTTCAGATCCTCACTCCGGGGTCGCTACTGTCAAAAAGTATCACAAGTGAATCGATCATCTAGGGAATATTGTCATTTAGATAGGCTCTGAGATGAACTCCCTTCAAAATATTATTGCGCCCACTCTCTGGATGCACGATCCGAATGTAACGAACAGGCCTGCGCTTGAAGCTGATATTCTGTAAACATGCGATATTTCCCACGCCAACCCAGCGTGCATTGTCGCAAGAGATCTCCACGGTGCAGTTTAATGGGATTGATGTGCAACTTTTAATTGATATAGTATTAATAATGCACCAGAAGTTTATCTTGAATACGATCTCATTATTGCACATCAAACGACTCGCGCACCCCTCTTCTGAGGCCGTACCCACCAAGTCCTTAACTTCAATGAGAGGGAGACGTACAAGCGACAGCAACGACTTGATATCCTCGCTCGGATTGTGGTGACTCCATCTGCATACCGCTCCAAAGATATGCACTTCATGAATCGCTAAACTGTCCCGTCGCAGCAGTTCTTCAAGTATTTCCTTAAACAGCATTGGGAAGGAGTCGTCGTTTAACATTGAGCACCCATTACGGTCAATGAAATTTAGGCATTTCATTGTCAGCTCTTCGAGATTGTAGAGGCGTATTGCTTCCAGGATCTTGAAGGCGTTGCTGACGGCCAGATTCTAAAACAGATGTTTGGCTAGTGGAGTCTCGACCTCCAGACAGCCATACTGATTGGCCAAACCGAGCACCTTTAAGGAGACATCCACGTTCAGTGTGGATATGGGCAGAGTGCCCGAGTAAAGATAGCCCAGGATAATCTTAAATGCCTCCAGCGACACCTCTGGGAGCCGAATCACGCTTTTCGCTTGGCGCGGAAGTATTCACTCCGCGCGGCTAAAATCAAGCGGTGCGCCGGCAGGTGCTGATCCTCCGAGTAGAGTTTGTTCATGCAGAGGCTGTTCAAGGTCGACAAAACGCCCTCGCCGCAGGTGTGGAGCGGCACTTGCTCGGGCTCGTTGCTGGGGGATCGCTTAGCGGCGATGGAGGGTGAAGAGGCTTGGCTTGGCTTGCCTGTGTGCTCATTTTCGCTATTCGATTTCCCTGTGTGTGGACAGATGGGTGTTTTGATTTTGTTTGCATAGCGTATGGCCTATAGAACTCACTTTTTTTTTTGTTTTCTTCAGCAATTTTGATGCAATTATATAAGGTAGTCTCGTCCGCTGCCGAATCGTTCGGGTTTCAGGACCTTAACGTTCAGTGCGCGGCTCGCTTGTTGTAGTAAAAGGTTGGGTACGGACAAATTTCGTCCCGCCCCCCTTCACAATACAAATGACGAGTATCAGTGGCAGCCACAATTTTAAAGATACCGGAAACTAAAAAAACATCGTAGAGAATGATATCTACCATATTGCCGAATCTCAGATCAGATCATTATTATAGCCAGAATAGATAAATTAATTTTCTGTTGCTTCCCCACCTCCTCCGGCGTTGCTGACGCTTCTCATTCTCTTTCTCGCTTGCACACACTGACCTGTGCAATGCGCGAGCGCCCTCTAGCGGATAAGATGTAGAATCAACATTGTGTATGTAAAATCAACTGAAATCAATTAACTTCTGCACGTATGAAATATCTTGCGGTCACTCAACACTCATATAATATTTTATTTGTTTAGAACTCACACAGCCCCACGGATAAACTATTTGTTTCACTTTTCGTACACCTACATAAGAATTTATAATTTTATCAAAATGCAAGGGCTGGCCAAAAAAATCCTGTTTTTTATTTTTATGCCAGATGAATATTAATTTAAAGGAATAATAATAAAATAATGTAAATATTCCGCCCAATGTGCCTTGGCGGCAGCTACTATCACGATGCTCAACTAAATTAAATAACAAAAATAATTTTGTATCTCTTCCGATAAAGTTTAGTAGCCCTGAGAAGGGCTTTAGTCATTTTCAGATGTGCTACGCATCTAATATTTTATTTACGGACCATCTATCGTGCCAATTTACATTTTGCGGCTTGGCCGTCTTTGCTTTCGGCTTCTTCTCCTTTACGTTGTGGCGGGAGCAGCTGTTTTTCTTTATCTTCTTGGACTTGTCAGACGCTGCGCTGCTGCAGCTAGAGATTTTTCATCATCCACGCCTTGCGTTCTTCTTGGCTGCGTCTGACATTTTTGCATTTGGCTTCTTTTCACCGACTCTGGCGGCCTTTTTGGGGCTTGGCATCTTCTTGGGTGACGCCAACTTCTTACCTTTCTCTTTCCTCTCCACAGATGCTGACATTTTGAACGAGCCAGATGCACCTGTGCCCGTTGCTTGGATCAGCTTTCCATTGGCAACGGCCGCCTTCAAATACTTCTTGATAAATGGAGCCAGTTTCTGGGCATCGCATTTGTATTCGGCCGTAATATACTTTTTGATCGCCAGAAATGAGGAGCCACCACGTCCGTTTAAGTTTATAATTGAAGCGTCCACCATTTCCTGGGTTGGGGGATGTGATGGTGGAATTGGGGAGCTTTTTGTAGAAGCAGTTGGTGACGGAGCAGCAGACATCCGGGACTCGAAATTTGCGGCTGCAGAAACAGACGAAAATCAAACAGAAATACAACTTAAATTAAATTAAATCTAATTTAAGTTAGATTTTGCATTTGCTTTACCCCAAAATGATCTTACGTCGGGCGGAACACTTTTTCGCGCGGCCCTGTAAGTTGGTTTATCACTTGTCGCCCCACCAAAGTTGGAGAAACGAGCAGTCGCCTTAGTTCGGGTCATTTTTCACATAACACAATTCACGTACACTTCTGAACAAACATTAAGTGGCCAGACGATTTTCTGATCTATTATATAGTATGTGCGATTTGTGGAGTGGAGTTCAAAAGAGAGTTCGGTCGTGTACGAGCGAGACGCATGCAATCGCACTCACTCGTGTTTGGCATAAATAGCAGCAGCATTAACTTTGATGCATTAGTTCCTCAATGGCTTTCCGTGGAGTTGAAACATTCTCGTATTGGAAAGATGACTGATAAAACAAGAAATAATTCTAATTACTGTACAAGGGAAACCATCAGACCATCGGTTCTTTTCAGCACCACTAAATAATCTAAAAAAGAGTTATATTTCCAATCCTTTATCTATTCCGAGTAGCTTGGGGATCCAAAGTACTCTCTCAATCATTCAGAGATTGTTAACAGAGGCCAATTAAAAACAATACAAATTCGTATGTATTGTCTGATCTATGGGTTATAGTCATCATAAAATAATGATTATTGGAAACATTTAGATAGAGTTTGGACTATATATTTGAAAAAAAAAATATATTATTAGATCAATAAATATTTTCCCTATTGGTGTTTCAACTTCTCTTCGTTGCGGACGAGGTCCCTCCCCTTTGCATTAAACCTGAATCGATTGCTCGAAAAAAAGTATAACCCAGAGCTCATTGCATTCACTTCTCACACAGCAAACGTAGTGCGTAAATTGAGTAAATTTTGAAATTGTGAAACTTAAGTGAAAGAACAAAATGCCGCCGAAAACTGGAGCTGGGAGCGCAAGCAAGCAGGCTGGAAAGTCACAGAAGGGCATCAACACTGGCGACAAAAAAAAAAGGCGCAAGGCCCGGAAGGAGAGCTATGCCATTTATATCTATAAAGTGCTGAAGCAAGTCCATCCAGACACTGGTGTGTCATCGAGGGCGATGAATGTCATGAACAGCTTGGTCAATGATTTATTCGAGCGCATTGCCTCCGAAGCATCGCGCTTGGGTCACTACAACAAAAAGAGCACCATCACAAGTCGGGAAATCCAAACGTCTGTGCGTCTACTGCTGCCGGGAGAGCTGGCCAAGCATGCCATTAGTGAGGGCACCAAGGCCGTCACCAAGTACACCAGCTCCAAGTAAATGTTTTTTAAAGGAATATAAGGAATGTACGAGTAAATTGCAACCCAATTAAGCTCTTGCTTGGCAGGGCCAAAAATGTTAGTCATTTAATATACTAAGATCAAATAAGAAATAAATGAATGTATGTACATGTATGGGAAATCTTTAATTTGTATGCAAATCTTAAGACAAACGGTACAAATATGTGTAAGTATGTGCATGCCGTTAGAGTAGCTCTGGAATCCAAAGCTTTAAATGCCTCGGTACGGACACATTCAAATGTTTTTCAGTGCGTTTTGTGTGCGTAGTCAGCAGGCAAAACTTAAAATTGCATTGGGCTACCAAGCACTGTTATACAGGTGTACGCAAGCGGCAGCAATGAGGGGGATCGAACGTTCCTGTGTCAGCTATGTAATACTCATATAACTTAGTTTTCCATTGATTCGATCTCCTTCATATGCCTACATATAGATAGTAGCTTCCAAATTTAGGTAATAACATGTAAATAAATAAACGAAACAAAAGTCTTCATCACAACAAGCAACATTTGAATGTCCATTTCTACATATGTAAGTACATGCATAGCACTTATAACGACAATAAACAGCACCTGCTGTACCAATGCATTATATATAGAATATATATAATATATAAATATTTTCCACTTAGCTTGCACGTAAACATGTTTATCATTAACGCTTTTGTTTGCGTTGCAAGCAAGCTCCCCTTCCCCACAAATTTTCACCAAAACAAACGAAAATTTCTACGAAATAAAAACACGATTGCACGTGACAAGAAATCGGGGGAAATGAGTAAATTAGTCTATTTTAAGAAGAGCATTGTCATGGGGGGCATAATCTATTTTTTCTTTTTTGGTCAATTCCCCCCATTCCATTTCACAATTGGGTGCAAAATGTGCAGCATTCATTAGACGATTTTCATAATCCAGAAGAAAACAAAGAGAAACACAATTTTGGTATTTTCTTATCGACAGCGAGGGGCTGCTGCCAATGGGGGTTTCTATTGAACAATATTTTGCACTACGGTTTAAACAATTTTCATCCTTTTCTGCATTCGGGTTAAACAATTAAAACTAACGAAAAAAAAACCAACAACAAACAACTTTAGCTCAACATATTACGCCGTCCGTCCGTCTGTGGATGTAGTTGGTGACGGGGCGGGGATGGTGTGTACGAGGGGGTGTTCTCTCAAGCATGTTTTTGTTGTTGTATTGTCTTCCAGCTTCTCTACTGCATATGATTCTGAGTCTTGCACTGCCTCAGTGCCTCATTGAATCCCTCGCACAGCGTCAGATCCGCTTGGCCCTGGGCGCACTGGATGAACTGTTTGATCTCCCAGGCGCAGGCACCCTGAGGTTCGTTGGGCTGCTGAGCGAAGTAAGGCTGCTGTTGCTGGGGCGCTGCGGCAGCGGGTGCTGGAGCCGCTGCTTCCTTGTCGCCAGAGCCGCTGAACAGGGATGTGAGGCCGTGGCCCACGGTGTGGCCGATGGCGGAGCCAACTGCAACACCGCCGGCGGTGGCGGCCATTTGCTGGAACATCGAGGGCTGCTGGGGCGCCGGCATACCGACGGCCGAAGGTGGAGCGGCCATGGGGGCTGGCGGCGGTGGTGGGGCAGCAGCACGTGCCGGCACTGGGGCGGCAGCACGAGCGGGTGCCGGAGCAGACCTATTGGGATATAAAAAGAAAACATTAATTAGTTTCATTGTTTTGTGTGGACTTTGCACGGAAACATCTTATTTTCTTTGTGCCCTCTCTTTTTTTTAGGTTACGTAACCTTAGCCATTTCGGTCCAAGGGAAGTTCCAGAAGTCGACTGGCGATAAGAAGAAGATCCCAATCGGCTCTGGTTATGAAACTAAATTCTACCCAATGCCAATTTCATGCCGCTTCCTCTTCCCTTGGCCAATTGGATGCCCTAACGCTGCACATTGCGTGTTGCTGCGTTTCTTTGTTCAATATATTGTCTTCACCAACTTACCGTCTAGTGGATGGTGGGGGGCTGGCTGAACGTCCACGGCGAACCATTTTCTTTAATTTAGTTGCGTTGTTTGATTTAAAATTTAATAAAATATCTCTAGCGAAAAATTCACTTCTGTCACTGTTGCTGTTTATGTTTTGTCTGTGTGTCTGACGTGCTAGCAAATCTTATAAGTGAAATTCCAATTCGACGAGAAACTTCGGCCTGCTTGTGCGCAGTGTGTTTTATCGATAGCAGCCCTGGTTGGCGATAGTTTTGGTACTTTCCCGACTTATTAGAGGTGTCAAACCATCGAGGGCACTATCGATGGACCAAGTCGTTGTTTTAGCTTGCCTATCCGCTACTAAAAAAAGTTTCGATGGTTTTTGCATAATTATTAGAGCTATCATGATAGTATCGATTGTTTTGTTCAAGACATTGAATTCGTTGAATTCCTCGAATTTGATATTCCGTTTAATATTACTAGCGAGCTGGGACTCTCAGCCCTAAATAAATAATTTTATCCGATAGATACACACATTTTCTACAAGACTGGCAAGTTTTGAGAAGTCCTTTTTATTGGATTATGTACATATTAGGGTTCAAGCAAAAACAACATAAAATGAATGTGTCGTCGTTTTGTGGCGTTGCCAGATTAGTGCAGTTCGTAGTTGCGGCGGGCTGCCATACCGTGATATATATATACTGTATGGTTAGTGGTGATACAGTACAAGCAACACTAAAAATACTATAAATAATATTTGTAAACAGTGTATTATATTATTGCAGGTTTATTTGAAATTGCGTTCTCAATAAATATTTTCTTTAAATGTTGCCTTATGCTACCAAAAACTACTATAAAATACCATACAAAATACTAAAATGGTTGATCTTTTTCCACCAGGGCGGCAGCATTTCGACAATTTATTATCTTTGTTTTAGCGTGGTGGCAGCCTTTTTAATGAAACCGCCATTTGTATGCATGTCAACATAATCCGTCAACGGACACAACTTTCATGGCTTGTAATTACGTATACAATGTACCTATATACTACATACATACATATGTACAGATGTTTGGCCAGCAACCTGTGGCGACGGTCCCATTACAGACATGTGGTTTCACCTTAAGTTAACCTTTTGCCAGGACACTCTGGACGGCGAGGCGCATGCGTCTGAAATGTACGGCTATTAATAGAATAACGTAACTAAGGCAGGAGCTTGCATCATCATTCAAACTGGCCACTGGTTCATATGGTGGGTGGGGTCATGGTGCGTTCAATGGAAGCACGTGCAACCTACACACACACATACCCCGATACTTCCAAGCTCTTACACGCGCGTATATTTGTACACATATGTACATATATTTGGATGTAGCTGGGTGAGATATGCGCACGCCGGTGACGAGCCTCCTACGCTTGTCGCCGTCGCTCTTTATCTCTCTCTTTCTCTCTCTCTCCCGCTGCTACTGCCGCCGCGCTGGATAAACTGTTATACCAGGCGGCAAAGTCAAAGCAGTTAACATGCGCAGCGTATAACAGCTGTTGTCGCTGCTACCACTGTGAATGTGGCGGCGTCTGCGCCAGCCTCTGCCGCCATCCGCTGCTCAAAAAGGACAAACTCAAGGGCATTCATGGCCCGACTCAAATACGGAACCAGCAGGCTGGAGAAGCTCAAACCCAAACGAACCCCAGCCAGCCCAGACGCAGCTTTTTACAGCCATTTCATACGCATGACTTTGATAAGTTCACCGGCGTTGCGGCTGGGTACGCCACCCATGATTACTCCATCGCACTCGTATGTATGCCCTATTCTCGAAAGCTCTTTGGGTGCGCGCTCTACCATTAGATTACACAATCGTAATCAGACGAGGAGCTTCGCCCACGTCACAGCACCCTCCGTAGTGGTCCCGTTTTTTGCCGTCACTCCCACGTTTTATTTTTTGCGAGAGTGAGAGGATTTTGCAAGGTGGCCCGGACAGGGTATGGGAATTTCTTTCATTCCATGTATTGCCATTCTCTGTGTCAGTTTTTCGTGCATGAGTGTGTGTGTGTGCGGAAGCAGACTGACACAGTTTACTACTCCTCTCTCTTTCACAGTATTTGTCTATGCAACACCCCCGTAAGAGCTGACCCGACCGAGCGTGGGTGGGCGTGCTTAAGCTTGCCCTGCTGGGTTATGTATGTACATATGCTTAAATATTTAAACAATTCCCATTGATTATCCATCTCTCTCTCCGCCTCTGGCTCTGTAAATGTATTTTAAATGGAGAGCCACACATTCCAGTCATTAACGGTTATGGATATCGATTGTGGGGCCGGTCAGGCCACCACCCCTTGGCCCTTGGCCCTGGGACACGCACGTGCGGTCACAGAAAATGGGGATACAGTACATATAGTACAGTATGATGATATATGCGGCCTTGCGTCAAATCAATTTCAAGGTTATCTAGGCTCCCGTCCGCTATCGGTACGAACCGATCGCATTTCCCACTTTCTGCACTGTCCCCTCTTCAAAAATGGCCTTATCGTAGGCGCAGCCAAATTCTTTCGATAGGGAAAGTTCGCCAGAATCGATCGATGGATTTATGTCATACAAGCGATAATTCGACGCCCCCACCGACCTTCCCCCACCCATACCCACCCACTGTCAAGTCCCAAAAGTCCATATGATAAAGCCCCCATGAGAAACCACTTGAGTGAATGCTTTTATTTTTATTTTTTGTTCGGACCAATCAATCGTTTGCAACCCCTACCCCCCTGCCACACTATATTGCCTGGGATGAGGTGGAGGGGCTTATTAATTCCATACCAAAAATAACTAGCCACTCAGCGATAGAGTGAAACAGGCTACGACTAAAAGAGAGAGAGAGAGGGAATGAGATACTAACGTATAAAAAAAAGTTATTGAAAAACATGAATTAATTACTCGCTGGCACCAAAAGTATAAAAATACTACATAAATATGTACTTATATATATGTATGTATATAAGTACATATACGTAGTACGTAGTATGTAGTACCCCCACGTCCGGGTTCGTTTGTGGGCTTATCAATGATCGATCCCCAGGTGGAATTTCGGGGTGGGCGCCGTCTAGGAGGCAGAGGTACTCGTATTATCGCTTCACTGGACCTATCACTTTTGCTTTCATTTATCAGATTCGTATTGAAATCAAACTGATTGGGGTGGGTGAATTGACTTAATCAATCCGCTTGATCGTTTTATTAAACGAATGCGCTAAAATACTGAGTAAATAATAATACAAAATACAAGTTTAAGTCTTGAAACGGTTAAATAGAGTTTAAAAAATAATAAGAACTCACTAAAATATAATATAACTAAAATAAAACTAAAAGCTTATATTTCTATACAACTTTCGTTTAAATTTTTGTATAAGCAGTTCCATTAAAGTCAAGTAAAGTCCGCTAGCAATCAGAGATAGGGTATATAATCTTCATTGTTAACGTCATTACCTCTTTTGAAGTTCTTCTAAAATCAGAATGAATCACCTCTGTTAAGAATAACTACACGATTACTGGGAGAATCATACTATAAGTACCAGGTACCGAGTACCATTGTACCAGAAGTAGTTGCCATTCAAAGGCACCGAAACTCTATCAATTAATATGAAACTATTGTGAATAAACTATAGTTTACAGTCCATTCATTTTGAATGCTTCGAAAAATGGCAGTAAGGCCACCAAAATATTCTTATCAGTTGAGTAGTTCTCTGAATGAAGGAATTTGTTTAATTGTTCTCTTATTGGATTCGATTTGATTCTAAAAATATCTTTCAAGTGTAGAATACTTAAAAAACGTACATAGAACTCACTTTATTGTGAGTTATAGTTCTGCATTATTTTCCCTTCAACTTACCCACCTACGTATAGTCTATTAACAAACAAACAACAAGGATCGTCCCATGGTGTACTTAAGCATCATTATTCAAATATATTAATAACCCTCTTCATAATCCCACTTCAGTTTTGGGGCAATTGCGCAATTCGGTTCGATATGTGGTGCTTATCAATTGGAGTTTGGGGGAAACAATTCTAATTACTACTCCAAAGTACTTGACATGGGGACCCACCACAGGACCGACCACCCAATGATTTTACCCCCAAACCATCACGTTACACAATCTGGCATAAACATTTGCAAATATTCCATTGCCGAATTTGTTTATTATGTGTGGCCATCCATAAATATGTGCATATGTATGTATGTTTATTGTTTATAGTCGTGGAAAAATAGAAATACGAATGTGTAGCATGAAGTTCTCAGTGGTTCGTCGATGTTCTTGATACCCTTGGCGACAGTTCGTTTGTTTGAAAGCTGAACTGCGGTACGAGTACGAAAATGGTTCGATATTTGTCATATTTTCTACCATGCTGTGCAAATCTTTAAACAATTCTCAGCAACACATTGGGTCTTGGGACCGATCGTTACGTCTTTTATGACAGTTAAGCAATATAGTCGATGGCGTATGTTTATCTTTAAAAAATAGCCAGAGTAATCTCCAATTTTTCGAACCTAACCATCCAATTTTCTTCTATGATTCTATGATTTTATTGTTTGGTTGTATATATCGAAACGTTTTTGAACGTAAGAAGTCGAAAGTGCGTTGAAAACATCTCAAACAATTATGGGATGGTCACCCTCTGCTGGGCTATAAAAATACTGCGCTACGCTGGATCTACTAAGCTTGGGTCGAGCGTCCACAGAAACTGGAGGTGTGAAGAATGGTGGAGGGGCCTATCGCATATGTACATATGTTTATTTAGAATGTAGATGATTGCCTTGGCACTTGACCCGAGCTTGAGCGGCTCTCGCTTATCTGCCTTTCAAAACAAGTCAAGGGCCCCGAATCTTGTGTTGTGGCTTCCAGTTTCAGGCGGATAGAACAAATTGATACATACAATATGAACACGCATTCGAGTATATACAAATATAGCATTATCCATTGGCATCCCATTCGATACGATCCGATCCGATCCCATTGATTTGTATGGCTTGATTGAATTGCATTCCATCTGTAGCTAAAGCTGGAGCTTATGCAATCCAGTTGCAGTAAACAACGTAGCAGCGCAATTGAGAAGCGGAAGACAATTATATATGTATGTATATATACATACATGTACAATACAGTTTCATATCGACATCGACATCGAGATCGCATTGCGTTTGTTTCTATTTTTCTGTTTACGTTGCAGGTAATTATCGCATATGGCAATGCCTGAATAGTTGCTAAATGACACACGGTTTTCGCTGAATGAATGGACTCTCTGTCTGTGGTACAACCTATGGACAGTGTGGGCTGACCTGACTCTCTGACTGCAATTCAAAGTTCTCCCATGGGCGTGCTGGTCGACTGTTGAATCACCTGCACTGCCAGCATCGAAAGCTGCTTTTGTAAACCTGATTCGAAATGAAAGTGATCAACTAACTAAAATCAAAGTAGTTCCCAAACGAAATAAAATATGCACTCCTCCATTTCATGTGATTTCATGTGATGTGTCCACTACAGCACTTTTGTTGGAGGGATGCAACCAAATGCCACCATGACAAAAGCTACTACAAGCAGCTGACTCAATGCTTCTACTGCGCTTTTGGACAACGAATATGCATGGTGTGAGGTGGTGTAGGGTGCCCCATGCGAGAAATGCAGAAACGTGATCTATTCCATGTTGTCTCCCTGACATTTTTTGTGGTTATCAGCCGCGTTGTGTGTGTCTCCAGTTGTTGTTTACGTTTGCTTATTTGTTGTTTTTTTGGCTGTTGCTGTTTTTGTTTTCTGTATTTTGTTTTTTGTTTTTTGTTTCTGCTATTATTTATAGCCATACAGAAAGGTGTTTAATTTACGAATATACTTCTACTGCCACAAGCCGCACTCAACCAATCAATCAATCCCAAAGCAATCCGAATAGGTTGGAAAATATTGACCCGAGTAGATTCTGTAGCCAAAACCTAAACGATTCTTATGCACCTGTCGCACCTGCAGAATGCATCGCTCTATATCCTCATTAGTTTTCTGAATTTCTAATTATGTAAATTTTTAAAATTTAATCTTAAGCACATTCGCGCAGCAAAAAAATTTCGTGGATTTAGTAAAAGTTAAAAAAATATTTTGTTCGATTTTTAATGTTTTAATATACATATATAGCAAACAACATCTGAACAGAATAATATACATACAATTGTGGAAATGTGTTTTTAAAGAAATTTAATGATTTTTTTGGCCGTGGTGATAAGAAGACCGCACGGTCATGTCAATCATCCCAGTAGAGTAAACAGCATGCAAGTACTTAATATATATATTTATGTATATGTACATATGTACATTTGTGCACATGTTGATTGTTCATTTATGAAAAAATCTATATCTCTCTCTTTCCCTATGCCATCGCATCAATTTCCCTTCGACGATCAGTTTGTTACCCAAACGAATTTTAACTAAAGTCTCGAGACTGTCTGTCAATTGATTGAAATGTTTTCGCTTGGACTCCGCTGCGTCAGTTTGAGCTAATAAATTTGTATGGCAGGCAATTCCTTCAAGTAGAACACATCTTCCATTCCGTTAATTGGAAGAGACTCGCGGCGCGACTTGAGACTGGAGGCGCTCCAAAATATATAACTGTGTGCCCCTCCCTCCCCACCCACAAAAGCGGTTTGCGGCGGTTCGTACCGCACAATTGTTTTGCATTTGCGGCTTGTTAAGCGATTAGAAACGAGACAAACAGAGTCGTCGCACTTTCATTCTCATTTAAATTCACAATTCCATTCAATCATTCTCTTACATAAGCAAACAATTGGCTCACTTAGTGACTGAGCGAGAGCGAGTGGCCACGACCGTTGTAAGATCTTTGTGAAGCCCCAGACTTTGAGTTTAACCTTGAAAGCAGTTGGGCCCTTGACATCCAGACAAGACTTTAACGAACCGAAAAAACAGATTCTGATTAGTACGGCTGGCTACGGGGCATTGCGCAAGCCCTCCTCTACTCGTAGTTTTCTAATTACACTACTCGACAAAAATTAGCTTTTTTTTACAGAATTTTTTAATTTTGTTTTTTTTTTCATGTTTTTTTTTTCAGAGGTAGTGCTTCTATTTTTCACATAACTTAAGTATCTTATAACTCGTTGCATATAACTTTGCAGTTCTGAAAAGCTGACGAATGCAGCTATAAATCCGACCCAGACACTTTGTAGCTGCAGCTTAACGCCTGGAAGATATTCAGCTTTTAAAAGTAATTTTGGGCCACAGCGGAAGTGTCGTGTCTACTAGTGCTATATTAATCACAGGCCTCGTAGCGTTCCCGTCATATCCCCATATTTAATTATTGTTAGTAATTATTGTCAAAATGATCGTATGTTTTTTGTATTTTTTTCGCTGTCTGTTTTCGAAAATCTCATTATTATTAATTATTGTTTATTGGGTTTTAGCTTCAATGGTGCGGGGTAAGTACTTACTCGTAATACTCGGTAATTCTCGGGTATGGCCTTATGTAATGTATGGCGTTTTATTTTTCTGGATTGTTTATTTTACTTTTACTTGGGCCGGCACCAATCTCAGACGACGGTGAAAGCGGAGAACGTTTCTAAAGAATAATAATATAAGGAGAAACACGGCGTTTGTCGGTAATAAAAATGAAATTTGAATAATTCCCTGTAATGGCACAAATAATATCACTCAGATGGTGTACCCACTTAACTAAAATCTAGAACACTTTTCGTAATCAAAGATTATCCAGGCTGAACTTCTTGAATGATTGAGTGGCAAATACTCGTTCGATATTTGACAGAAATTGAGAACAAAGAAAAGAACAGCACAACAAGATTTTGGATGGAATGCTTGGGCCGGCGATAACGTATATTTTCGGTTGAAAATCAAGCAAAAATTTCCTGTCATAAAATTAATAATGAATGGACTCTTCCAAGATTAAACAAAATATAATATTGATGTACAAATAATGTCAAATCGTAACGCACAAAGAAAAACCATTGTAGAACCGATTTAAGATATTCTTAAGTATTTTATTATTATTTTTATTTTATTTAATGAATTCCCATGACGGATGATACCATATCTCCATCTCCTTTTCAATTAGATCGTCTCCATGACGAGTTTTTGTACATTTTTTATGTTTTGGATGCACTTTCCCAAGCGTTTTAATTACTCAACACGGTTGGGGTTTTTTCTGAACTCGGTTTGCTTTGTTCTGTGCTTTAATTGAAATATAATTAAACTAATTTAGTACAAAAATTGTACGCTGAATGCTCCAAGGCGTAACCACGCGATGGCGAGGGGCTTCTCCATTAAAACATTACAAAAAAAGCTGCTAGCCAACAAAAATTTAACAATAAACAAAAAAATAACAATCGGCAAAAAAGTATTGTTTTAGTGCAGAAATAAAGCAAAAACAAAAAATGTTGAAAAAATAATAATGGCAGCAAGCAACAAAACAAAAAATGAGATTGCCGAAGGAAATGGCTGCAACCACCTGTGGATGTGATTATTTTTTGTTGATTGGCAGTATTGTGTATTGCTGTTGCGGTTGTGTGCTATTTGGTTAAGAAATGATTGGCCCAATAGCGAATTTACTGCGGACCCCATACAATTTTTATAACACTCTTCGTCAGCATCAATAAACAAAGCGATATGCACATTCTTATCCGCCTTGAAGGGTGCCAATATCTCACAGCCAACTAAAATGATAATGTCGCATCATAAAGAATCATCTTACCTGATAAACTATCCAAAACCAGACCAATCAAATGATTTGTCAAGCAAAAATGAAGAAAACAATGGCCCAAGGCTTAGTCTTCAATCTCTCCCAGTGTGGCTGAGCAGTTGTACTCGAAGCTACCCAACCTTACCCAATATCTGAATCACCTTCTAGTGAATTGGCAAATTCATTGTCGCAACTGCACTTGCAACTTAACGTTTCTAAGCATAATCTTTGCCCTAATCTTTGCCTTCCATACTTAGAATACTTTCTTCATATTCGTTCTTGCTTCATGAATTTAATATATCTGTCACTTAATGCGCAGCTACACCTTGTATCTCGTATCTGTCCTCACCCTTTTCCATGAAACTCTCCTGATTTCTTTATTCGTGAATGCTAAGTGTATATCAAATACACAGATAGACCATTCCGATAAAGCTTCAGCAATCTTTATTTCTTTTATCTGGATAGTAAAAGAGTAGTATTAGTAATAGGATAATAGACTCGACGATAAGATTTGATATCAGCGATAAAATGTACACAGATATAGGCCTTCTGTTAAGAAATAACAGGTTCAAGGAAGTTCACACATATTAACCGATAACTTGAGAACGTAGCAACACTTAACTTGAGCTTGATGTTTAGATTAGAGTACATACGTATTGATCTTTTCTGGAACTAGCCAAACTGATAGTTTTTAAACCATAATATGGCAAATAATCGATATGATACCTGTTCTACGGCCTCTGCTCATCCCACTCTTAACTATTGTTAGCAGTTCCGTGTTAATTAAGTTATACTTGCGCGGAATGAACACTGTCAAAGTTTTTGATAAAAATTTCCGTTATCAGATCTCTTGTATCGCTAAGACAGGAAATTTGTACTCGTACGTGAGAAAAAATGAGCAACTTTGGATTAAAAATGCTTAGGATAAGAAAAAGAAAATATAAAATCATTTGCACCGCGCTTGGTAAATACTCTAATGCAGAATAATACAAAATGTTTATGTTATCATCTTAATATGTATATGAAGAGTAAATTTAAAAGGAAATTAAATACATATACATATGTATAAGAATAAAATATTTTATTAAGTTTGAGTAGCCAAAAGTTTTAGTGCTCTTAAAATTCTAAAAATTTCAGAAATTAAATTTTCGCGTTTAGAAACGATCGCCAAAACTTTGCTCATAGATTGTCCACTGGGCAGTCAGTTGGACTCTCCTCCTCCTCCTCTTCCTTACCCCAACTGAACACTACATAGTGCCGCATTTACTTCTTCCTGTAATTTACTGTTGATGTTGCAATTGTGTGTGCACTGCACTGCATGTGTCTAAACTAGTTTTAAGTCTGCTGGATTGCTGTTATTTTCGATTCGTGCCTGCATGCATCCGCATGTGAAAGTTTTATGGGCGGACAGCTTCCGAAGGCAAACCCGTCAGGGCATACAATATAGCCGAACGGCTCTGCTAGCCGAGATGAATCGAATGTTGATGTGTCTCATGTGTACTTTATGGGATTGCTGAGGCTTCCCTCTGATCAAAGTCATGATACCCTATGCAAAGATAGAACAGCCAACACGCTTTTGCATATGATTGGGTAAGGTGGGCACAGGAGGGGACAGGGGAGTGTTGTTGCGAGTACAGCACAGCTGTTGCTGTTGCTTGTGCTGCTGCTGCTGCTACTGCTGTTGTTGTTGCTGCTCTTGGCACCTCACATGATTTTCGTTTACGCTTGCTTTGCATTTCCATTTCACACTTTCGAAAAATGCATTTTGTTGTCGTTTGAAATGCTTTTCACAGTTTAGCATTTGCATAACAACAAAACAAGAATTGGCGAGTCAGACGAATACGAGAAGGAGAAGGACCAAGCAGCAACAGAGGCCGATGAAACAGGAGCAGTAGAGAATGGTAGATAATGAACTCGAGTCCGGGGTTTTTTTTTTATTTAGAAGGTTTATAACTGCCGAGGTCATTAGCCTACACATCGGGGTGGGGTGTGCACGCGCTCCTTGCTGCTTGACACACGTGGAACGGGAGGGAGCGCGGAACTGCATTCACTTCTTATGATTGTAGCCGGACTCATACCTTGATCGAGTCCGACTGTCTGTCAGTGGCAGAGGCACGAGGTAAGTGCCAGCCGAAGGTGAGCGGCAGAGTGAAACAGAGATACAAGTTCAAATGAGCAAATTTGTTGTCTGTCTATCAACTGTAAATTTCTGCACTCCGCTGTGCCGCTCTGCCGCTCACCTTCGCCTCACCCATTCTTCCGCACTCTGCTCTCGTTCGGCGTGGTGACCCTCTCTCTCGTTTGGCATATGTTTTGATGTTGTTGTTGTTGGGTTTGTTTTTTCTTATTGCGTATTTTGTTGTGGATTCATAGCATAGTCTACTCAGCTCTCTCCCTGCCCACAGCCATTTCTTTTTGCGGATAAAAAAACACTAAAAATAAACACTTTCAACAATTTTTAGTTTCATACAAAAATACAAAGCATTTTTTTGTAAAATTGAGGCAAAATTAACGCGAAAATTCCGACAACAACAATCTGTCAAAGCTTTTTTCTAAAATGTTGAAAATAATTTGTGTTTTTGTATCTATTTTGTTGCTGTTGTTTTCTGTGATAAATAGCAGTCCGGTCGTCGACTGACGCACTATGGTCGAAAATTGCTGGGGCTTGCTCAACGCCTATAAACTGATACAATGACGTATGACATATTTATGTACATACATATATAAATACATATTTACATATATAGTATTCATATACGTACATATATTTATTCATAAATGAAGGAATTTGCGATATCTTACTATTTTCAAAAATAAAAGATAAATCCCTCATTCTCGTTTTGTTTTTGGAAGATTTTTAATTCTAATCCTCCTGAAACTTTTTTGAATAAATAGATCACTTGGGTACATACAATTACGAGAGCCTTAGTCGCTTTAAATGTTTATACCCCCTACAGTATCAGCAATAAAAATCTGGGGAACTAAGGGAGCATATTAATATACTCGTGCTATAATCCAGGAAAATCAAGATTAACTTGCCCTTTTTTGCCAAGCCTCCTTCAATAAGTATTCCCGATTTGAAAATCTTATCACTCAGTCTTGCCATTATTCGAATAACCCCTCTTCACCCCACTTAGCACCACTTAACACTTACCTGCCCAAGCCTGTAATACCTCTTAACCCTTTGCAACTCTATCAGCCGCACTCGTGACTTATCAGAGAGGCACGTGCGGCTTTCCATGTAATCATTAAATCCTGTGATAAGGCTTTCTTCCCATACGCGCTAGTCCCCACTAGTACAGACCTTTCCAGGGAAAAGCTATTTTAGTTCTCGTTATACTAATTATAAGAAGGGAAAGTGGGGCTAATTTGACTTGATTGTACATTGAAATATGTAAACAAATTATATTCCGAATAAAAATCTCTCGGAAAACCCCGGCGTATGCGCAATTTGGGATAATATGAGTGTACAAGATTTAGATTTTTATGGGGAGAGTTCTGCTAGGGAATTTACTGATTCTTTATAGTTCTCATTCATTTGTAAAAAATAATTCTTTCAGACTCTTTCCAAGTGTGCGCGCCTGTGAGTGCTTTAATGGACAAAATTGGTTTGGTTTTGTGCATTAAAATCCCCATAGGGTATCTCCAATTTAGTTCCCATTTAGGGTTTCCCCCCTCCCTATTTTCCCCACACATACATAGATGCTCGGTGGGTATCATGTGCATTTTAAATTGAAATTTGCATTCGAGATATTTAAATTGGTTTTGTTGTCCGCTTTCAGTAAAACGTGATCGAGAAATAGCTGAGATTACACTATCGCACTTACTCTCTCTCGCTCTTTCTCTCACTCTGTGTTTCTCTGTCTGTCTCGCCAACAATAAAAATGCATTCTGTTCTATTTGAATAAACACAGACTGGAAAAAGGGATGGTGGTGGCAGAAGGGGGTACCGACATAAGAGATGTTTCATTTGAAATTCTAAAAACAACTTTCGCGGAACTTGAGCCGTGCTTTGCCTCAATCGCAAATTGAACAAATAATACAGGCTAGCTGCCAACTGCACTCGTTCAGACCACAAATACTATATATGTATGTCTGTACATATGTATGTAAATACTATATCATATTTACAGAGAAATTTGAACAGGTTGCTTATTTATGCCCATATGACATTTGCTGGAACAGCTAAATGCGCCTCTTGGACACTGTACATATGTACATACAATAGGTACATAGTAAATATGTACATATGTTTGATTGGTCATTCGTCAATTCTTCTTCTGTTTACTAAAATTAAAATATCGCATGTCAAAATAAATATAATTTTTCTTCTTAAATTCTTTGCTGTTTAATATTGTAGGAATTCGATATTCCCTTTCGCACCATTAATTCAATCCATCGAATTTAAAGTGAGTGTCATATGGCATTAATAGAAAAAAAACTGTGTGACTTTGCACACATAATAGTACTCATGGTTCTGTTCCAACAACAACTCTCTGTTCATTTCGATCTGTCATTTACGCTGAATGGCTCAATCAAGCTTTGTCTGGTCTCGGTATGTGTATATATCCCCACTACTTGCAATTCAAATGCGTCAAACGAAAATTAAGCTGAAAATCACTCAATTTAAAGTGGACTACAGCAGCAAAGCAAAATCGTAAGCAGCGAATCGTAAGCACACTGGAAGTACCCTAAGACCGGGACGATCAACTAAAAGCAGAAAATAAAGTTTAAATTAATCGGCATATTTTTAAATCCAATGTATTTTAAATTTTCTGGAGCAGCGTAGAATAGGCTATCCATTAAAAAAACGTTCATCGGTTTCCCAGAAAACAAAAACAATTAAAAAAAAGCGTCACCGATACAGAATTTCAGATAAGTTAATTAAACTAATGATATTAAGTAGGGAGACAAGACATACTTGGCTCCCCAAGACCACCATAATTCTACATAATTCCTGCTGGGAGCTGCAGAACTTTTCGGCATCACGAATCTGCTAGCATTGCGCAAATGCCTCATCCCGTACAGGGTATGCCTGGGAGTGCATTGGCAGCGTAATGCGATATAAATTACAAAATAGAGACTGATTGTTATTGCCTCTGATGATGCATAATTCCTGTTTCTTGTCTGCATACCAGCAAAAAAAATAAAATAAATATACAACATATACCTTGTCTTTCTCAATTCCAAGTGAATAAATCCACAATAAAATTTTAAAAATGTGTAAAGTCAGGTTGTAGGTTTTTTTTGTATACCCCCCAAGGAAAATATTTCTTTCGACTTTAGTTTTTGTTGGTTCAATCGTTTTTATTTTCTTGCTCTTCGAAATCCTTTTCTGTATTTTTTGACAAACATTCCTTTTGTTAATAATATCATTTCCTAAGTTGTTCCTTTTCTTCTGGCTTTCCTTTTGATTGCAGCATGTTGCAAAGCATGTGTCTGTTTTATGTATTTTCGTGGTATTTTTTGTGTAATCGCCTTTGATAACTATAATTTAAATTGATTTTAATTTTTGTTTTTAACAGGGGCTACGTTTTTTTACAATCTCTTGTTGAAAAATATAAACAATTTATTTGCTGATTTATATTTTATATCATATTATCAACGTTTCTTCATAGTATTTTTCATTGTTTATTAAAAATAGACAAAAAAAGTCGTGTCTTTGTTTTGCTTTGATTGCGAATTGTTTGTTGTCGTCTGAGCATGCCGGCCAGCAGCCGCCAAAACTGCTAGTTACAAAATACGAAAACTATAGCAAAATACTAGAAAATACCACACACAAAATAAAAAGAATACCAAACAAATTACAAAGAAAATATTATTTAAAAAGAAATTCATGAATAAGGAACAAATTTTATTTGCTTTTCATTTTGCTTATTCGCCTTTCGTTTCCCTTTCTTTTGCATTTCGCATCCACCCGCTATTGTTTACAAACGATAATTAAGTATAATTAAGGGATTCCGTGGGTTGCTGGGGACGGGGGATGTACATAAGTATGTTTGTATGTACATACAATATGTGGGTAGAATTGGGAGGCTATTGCGGGACTTTTTCGACAACATTTAGAAACTACGATAAGAACTAAACACTAAACTAGGTCACAAATGTACAATTACATAAATAATAGCTCACAAAGTGCGTTTCTAGATCGAACGAACAAAAACATAATATTTTTTTGATTAGTTTTTACCTTCTTAAATCTTAGAAACAAATTTTACTAAACGAAGACAATAATTAAAAAAAAAAAAAATAACGTAATTATATAGTGGCTAAATAATATATGTATATTTATATATATATAAATATGTATGTGTGTGTATGCAAGTATTATCATATAACGCTTCATAATAGGTCCTATATAAACATTTACAATTACAGGAGAAGGACACCTCGGTGGGGTGTTCTTCTCTCTTTTTTAGTATTTTTTTTATGTCGCAGAATTCGCATTTGTTTTTGTTTGCTGCCCTTCTTCTTTTTTTCTTGGTTGTTGTTTTTTCCTTTTCTTTTCTTTTTGCTTTAACAGTGTGCGATTTTACAGTTTCTCATTCGGTTTTCCATCATCCTGTCCTTTTCGTCCCATTCTGCTTGCGCCGTAGGATATGCTTGTAGCACAGTGGTATAACAGTTCGTTCTCTTCTCAGCATCTTACACGTAAGTATCGCCCTCTCCCTCTTTCTCTATGTTTGTGTGTGGGTGGGGAGGGGGTTACCAAATGTTGTTTTTTTTTCTCGAAATCGAAAAGAAATTCTCTTAACAAATTGTACTATTCACATATATGTAAATATATATATGTGGGTGTGTGTATATTCTCTTTTGTAAAATAGATATAACAAATTTTCAACAAAAAAAATCGGAAATCGATCCAATTGGAGCGAAGGAGATAGAACGAACATAATCGTAAGCATTCATTATCATTATAAGATAATTTTGGTTTTTGTTTTTATGTTTTTTTTCGGTGTTTTTTCTGTTTAAAACCGTATTTTTCTTTTCTTTTCGCCTAATTAAAAATACTAAAGAAGCGCGCACCGCAGCCCTGGGTCATTGGGGGGAGGTGCCGACACGTGGCGGCAGTGACGGGCCGGAGGCCCAGCCCCAGGGCGCCCTGTGTCGGGCAACGAAGGAAACTATTTTCTCATTTGCAAATCGGAAATTGCTGTTGGCTCTTGCTGTTGTTGTAGTTGTTATAGGGGCGACCCGGACATGTCTAGGATGCCAATGATGCCGACGGATGCAGCAGTTTCGGAGCATAGACCACTGCTCTCTCTCTCTCTCTCTCGCTTTCTCCGGTATCTCGTCTACTTGCTGTTGAGTATATCCTCGCGACAGGCGACGGCCGCTACGAGCGCTGCTCCACGGCCGGAGCCATCCTCGGAGAGCATGAGGTCAAAGGTGATGCCGGGCTTGATCAGCTGCGAGATCTTCTCGACCATCAGATTATGGAACTTGGGATGGAAGCGGTAAACACTGCCGTCAACGCCCACCGTCACAGAGGGCTCGTCCATCTTGTTTATCAGCGTTGCAATGCCGGCAGAGACGAGGTGGGCGGCTCGCTTTGAGACGCACTCGCAGATGTAGCGCACGTTGGCACAGTCGCCGTCGGTGGCATTGGTCAGGCCCAGCTCCTCGAGCACTAGGCGGCAGTTGGTGAAGGTGCCAGGCTCGTCCGCCTCGATCTCGCTCACGTACTTGGTGAAGAAGAGGCCGCGCGTGTTTAGCACCTCCGAGTCTTGGCCCTTGAACAGGATGCCGGCGCGCGTCATTTTGACAAGAACGAGGCGCACCAGCTCGCCCATGTACATGCCGGAGATCATCTTCTCGAAGGTCTGCTTGCCGGGATTAATGCTGTGGCTGTCGATGTCCTGATCGAACTCGGTGCGCACAAAGTCGAGGGCGCCATTGTCCCCGAACGCCCCCCACTCGGTGTTGATGAGCACATGGGGCTTGTTGTTGCCCTCGGAATTGAAGTTCTCCGCCTCCTCAACTCGCTCCACGTAGCAGGCATTCGAGCCGGTGCCGACGATAAGGCCGATTTTGCAGTTGTGGTTCTTCCAGGCGCAGCTCATCAGGGTGCCAGTGGTGTCGTTGAGGATGGCGCAGACGTCGATCTGTACGTCGCCGCGCCGCGCAATCGCGTCCTTCAGCAGCTGCACCACATCCTCGTTGACGACGCCGGCGCAGTTGAAGCCCTTGGTCCATGTCTCCAGCAGGCCGCGGGTGAGGCCCAACTGGCGCAGCGGGAACGAGAAGGTGAAGCCGAGGGGCAGTCGCTCCGCATACACATTGTGCTCGGCCATGAAGTTGGAGAGGCACTCGGCGATGTGATCGAATAGCTGCGTGCCCGAGCCGATCATAATGTGCTGGGGTATCGCGTAGATGCGCGACTCCATCTGGAAGTCGTTGTTTTCCTGCAGGTGGATCAGCAGCACCCGGAAGTTGGTGCCGCCGAGGTCAAGGGCTAGGAACTTGCCGCGCTCGTTCCCGTTGGGCAGGTCCTGCACGTAGGTCACGAAGCACTTGACATTCGCCTTCGGGTGCGTGTCCTTGGCCAGGCCGCGGCGAATCTCGTGCAGGATGCGGTAGCACAGCTCCTGCACCTGCTCGTCTGTGAGCAGAAGCTGCTGACATAACTCGTACACCATTTTCTTTTTCTCCGCCTCACTGGCCCCGGCTAGACCCGACAACGACGCTGCTTCTGTGGCTGTGGATGCGGACGATGCCGCCGCTGGGATTGCTCTGGCCGCTGCAGCGGCTGTCGATGCATTTGTCGCTTTGCTAACGCTGGCGCTGGCGGCGGCCGATGCAGATGCACTCAATGCTCCCCCCGCCGGCGACCGCCGCACATTGTCCACCTCGTCTTTGCTGTGCCCGTTCAGATGTGGTGTGGCCGCCAGTCCGTTGCTATTTATAGACACGCTCCGCATGGCCCCGTTCAACTCCTGGTCCATCTTTTCGGCACTCTAACGGACAGTTCTGGCAGTCGTCTCACTACACCCACACCAACAAAAAAAATAACAGCGCAAGAGACACACGGACTACAACAACAAATCCACTCAAAACCGATTCGCGAATGCAACGCAATTATTTTGTATTTTCTGTTACTTTTTGAGTTTTGGTTTGCTTTGCTTTAGTTTAGTTTTGTTTTCCTTCGTTTTTTTTCTATGTTGCTTCTGGTTCCGCTTTCCGAGTCTCGATCTCTCCGTCCGTTTTATTTTTGTCCGCTGCACGCGTCCGGTTGCTGTGAGAGTTTGTTCACAGTTAAATCCACTGGCCGCTCGCTGCTCACTTTACGCTGCCTCTGCCGCTGTCGCTGCCACAGCCGCTGCTGGCGTCACAAATGCGTCGCATCTGGCTATGTGTATGTGAGAGAGTGTGGCTGTGTGTGTGTGTCGTGAAGGAACCTTGAAGGTCAAAACTGAAAATTAGTATTGGGGCGGTCTAGTTGGAGATATGGCAAATGTACATGCAAACATACATACTAACATGAGTACATATGTACACATATCGAAGACAAGGTAGCGAGGGCGCGATATGGAAAATGGCAGAGAGAGTAAGAGAGAGAGAGCGGCAGAGCAAGCGCCAGAGTACACGTATGTATATGCGCCGCCGCGCCATGAATGAGTCAACTTTACGTTCATGCGTTGGCTTCATCGTGATCTTTGGAGCAATATTCAAGTTAAATGTACATTTCAGTTATGAATCGGTAACTACTATAAGCTATTTTTGTACACATATGCAAATTAAATCTAAGTTCAGTTTATTGTAAATATTTACTTTTTGGCTACATATTTTGATTTAATGAAGATAGCTAGGTGTGTAACGTAACTCTGCCGCATAAACCTAGTTCCATAGGGGTGGTAGGCAGCACAGCTAGTTCATTCTCTCACGAGAGAGCCTACATTTGTCGCCGTCAGCAAAAACGGTAAGTTCCCTACCGCGGTGTGTTATATTGAATTTACATACGCTTTGCTTCAAGCTTCATTGCTCTTCAGGAATGAATATGTATGTAAATCCGGTTAAGCTTTTAAATTAAAAGCTCCGCTTCTACCCTGGTATCGGTACAAGCTTGGCTCGTTGTCGCTTGGCCAATTGATGGAGTATAAGCATTATAGGGAATTCAAATGTAGCCTATGGTCGAATGGTTTTCTTTGGCTGCGTGTTAAGCCGTCCGTCCCCGCTCCCCCTCCGTTCGGAAACAAGCTTTTATGTTCTCTTCTGGGCTGGTTGCCTGGTTGTATAACAGTTTAAAAGAGCTATCAAGGGAGAACAAGTTTGCATAGCGGCGAACCCCACTACCCCCCTTGCCATTCCGACTGAGCCAACGGAAAGTCTGGTGGAATTTGGACGCGTCAACATCCTCTGGCTTGGGTATGTACAGTACATATTTTCCTACTCTTGCTTCCACTCTTGTCCGTGGGCTCGTCTCGCACTCTGCCGAGGGCCGGCCGTCTGCGCAACCCCCCTCTTCTACCAACAAGTGAATTTTTGTTGTGTGTGTGTCGTGTACGTGCCAAGAATCTTGCTCCAGCGCAACAACTGAGCGGCTCTCTTTGCTTGAGTTCAGTCTCTCCCTCTCTCCACCCAAGGCACTCATGGTGTTCAATGGAATTTTGTTGCTGTTGGTTTCACTGCTTATTGGATTTTCATACATGCCATTTCCATACATATGTATGTACATATGCATATGGATATTCGTTTGGATTTCATGAGAGCTGTGGTATCAATGGTTATCCATGACCCGCATGCCATCATGTTGCTATATGTAGTTCAGATTATATTATTTTCCTTCCGGTGCATTTCGCATTGGCCCCCAAGAGGCTCGTCAACTAATGCAACAACTACTCACTACACACATAACCATGTTCGGTTGTATGTCTGTACAAGTATGCATGTATAGAGAAAAAGAGAGTGCATGCGATCGTGTGTGTCGTGTCTGTGGCCTTATAACTGTTATACAAGCCCTCCTAACACACACACACACACACCAACAATCCATTCACACACGCCTTCCTCTGACTAAGCCCGTGAGAGCAAGATGACGTCTGAGCAACAACTACAACTCATCCACTCACGCCACCCCCCTTCATATTCACCTTCAGCGGCTGCTGCACGTGTCTTTCGGAATTATTTCGCCATCAAAACAATTATTTGTTTACACCAAATTGTTAATAACAAAGCAAAGAATGAGGCCGATACCAGAAAGTGCACGAAATTGTTGCAACTTTTTACTTTCTTTAGCCTGCCCGAAAGTACATCGGAACCGTCTAGAATCTAGATCGATTCATACCATATACCATACAATCAAATACATTAGTTTATTATCGGATCCCAATATCACTATTGAAAGAGTGCAAAGAGATATCGCTTTCAAAGATTGGATTCCAGGCAAGGTGGGCGGCGTTAAGGTAGTAAAAATTCTGGTGGTATTGTATTTGTTATTTATCTGCCTTCTGTGCCGTTACTCATAAAGTACATCTGTTTGTGTGTGTACAATATACATTAACATGGTAACAAAACCCCCAGACGGGGAGTGGTCTTTGTTGTTCTTGGTGGAACCTCTTATCGCCAGCGACGGAAATTGTTTTGGTGGATATCTCGTGTGGAGAAGGGTGTGTGGGGGCGTGTGGGTGGGCTCGACTCGACTGGCTGGAAATACATTATTGTATTTTGACAAAGCAGAAATTCGTACGCTGCACATATACCTGAGAGGGTCAACTAAATAAATATGTATCTGATGGATACCTGCTTTCCAAGTAGTTAATCGGTTATTATATTATTTTATTCTATTCCTGGCGCTAGTGCATAAGCAGTTGTACGAAAGATAAGTACAAATACAATAGGTTCTGAGGTCTGTGCAATCGCATGATGAGTCAGCGCCTTTGAACGGCTGAACATTGAACGCTGGTCAGGAACCCCCCCACACACCATCAAACCCCCTTTTAACGCGTAGAAAGAGACGGGATTCCAGGAATCCCAATCACCATCCCTCCAGCCAACCACGCCCACAGTATTTCGTCAGAAAAGCTTCAGCTTACAACTGTCCTACGAGCATATCCTGTGTCACCTTCAACTGTCATACGCGGACAACGGCGGCGGCGACGTCGCGGCCTGCTGGCTGCTGTTGGTGGTGGCAGCGGCCTGTGCAGAGAGAATTCGGGAATCCAGTTTTTGGGGGCTCGCCCCGTCACACACAATGACAGGCACATGCATATATACATACATACATAAGTAGTGTGCTGCATACATACATCAACTTATGTATACATATTTATGTATGTGAGTGCGGCTTGCCTTTGCGCTTGTCCGTTTGGGTAGTACATGTACATAAGTTTGTACATAATATATACAAAATAATTGATTTTCTTCTGAGTATTTTATCGTGTGTTCCTGTATTACATGGTCCTACTCTTTAAGTGCGCGCGCGTGTGTGTGTGGGGGGACCACGCGCTGTGACGTCAATGATGATGACGTCGACAAAGCAGCGTCTGATGAAACGCAACCCACTCAGCCTCTGCCCTCAGTCCAGAGGTCAATGCAGCGACAGCGACGCAGCGGCTAATGACATAGAGTGGAAAATTTGTGAAAATCACAAAACATAGCGAGGGTGACAGAAAGAGAGAGGGAGAGAGAGAGATGCTGTCCGGCCTTCGATCAGAAGGAAAAGTCATTAATTATAATACTTGTTTCATGTGGCAAGCCGTAAATAAGCTTCACGTGACGTTCGAAAAACGCGGAAAATACACATAAAAAATATCAAGAATACAAATGCGAAATCCATTTTTAAACGCAGCAGATCATAAAATGTGCCTGGCCTGGCCCAGCCTTAGATGAACGGAAAGCCGAGGGGTGGTTGGGGCCTTAGGTCTCAAGAAAAATAGCGGAACATCTTCTTTCTCTTTCCGTCAGCTGGAGCGTTGAGCAAGGTCAATGGAATGGCAGAGGGGGATGGCGTGGCTGGGCAGGGAATGCCAGGGCCGCAAAAATAAACTTCGGCAAGGTCAAATACGTATAACAGTTAATGTCTCAGCTCTCCCACACCCACACGCGCCAGCCCATCGCGCCCAGATACGCTCCTGATCTGCCGTAGAAACCAGTTTATCTCGCGACCAAGACGACACAATGGAATCCAAAAACTGGTTGGTCCACATTACCTAACTTGACCACTGATAATACGAATAGTACTACTACTGCCAGCTTGAGTATGGCCTTGCCTTAGAAACAAATTCGCTTTTAATTTCGACATGTTTCAGGCACATGAATGGCAGGGCCGTGAACTTTGAGGCAAGATTAGAGGGATACACCCAGAGATCGGGCGACACCCCAGCCATGTGTTGATTTGCATGTGGCGATGTGGGCGTGTGCTGAGCACGTGAAAGTCAAATTGCGCGCCAAATTCAAAATCAAGTGAAAGTGCTGCCAGATCAGAGTAATGGAGTAAACACATCCAAAACTAGTATTTTGGTATAATAAAATACTAGTTTCTGTATCGACTACGCTGTAGAGGGACCGGCGGTATATTCGGTCGATTAATCTGCGGTCACACTGGTGTGCTGTTTGTTTTTAACCTTTTTATATAAACAATGCAATAAAAAGGACTTCTGAAAACTTGCCAATCTTGTAGAAAATTTATGTATCTATCGGATAAAATTATTTGTTTAGGGCTGAGAGGGCCAACTAGCTAGTAATATTAAACGGAATATCAAAATCGAGGCATATCAACGTGGAATGTTTGGAAAAATAAAATCGATACTATCGTAATAGTATCGGGCTCAAATAATTATTAAAAAACCATTGAAGCCTTTTAGGAACTTGTCCATTGTACAAATTAGATGCCACCTGTCGATCTGTTTACAAATTTGTCTCCTCAAAAGCGCAACGACTGTGCCTCGATGCTATCATGATAGTCTCAAAACCATCGATAGTAGAGGCTAGCAGCACAACATCGATACTATCGATAGTGCCCTCGATGGTTTGACACTTCTACTAACAACAAACATAACCACCTTCTAGCCCACACCAGTGTTGCCAACTCTTTGGGTCACATAAAAGCTAAACTAGCCTTTGAAAAAAGCTAGAAATAGCCAGAAAATGTTGATGGTACAAACGGTATTTTGTTTGTCTGTGGAAAAGCAGACGACGAATAAGTTTTGCATTAATGCTAGACTTACAATATTTGCAAAAGCATTTCCCATCATCGGCTGAATCTAAAGCCAGCCAATCTTTGAATGCAAGGTCCTATCTAGACACGACGCGATTTTTGCCTATAAATCTTAGGCATTTGAAACTTACACTTGCGATCGAATCTTAGATTGTGAAATACCTCGTTAGTGATGGTATTAAAATCGATTCAATTGATTTAATACCTAAAAACATTAAATATAAATTCCCTTTTGGCTTATCGATGTTTTATTTGCGATTCAAATCGAAAAAATCCTACAAAGTATATAAGAGTGGTATCGTTAAAGCATTAAAGGTGTTTTCTTTCCAGAGGTTTTTAATAAGCTAAAATTACGTCTTTATTGTCTTTAAAAATAGCCATAATTCCCGCTACCCGATATT
The DNA here is from genome assembly GCA_018150905.1 of Drosophila ambigua. NCBI lineage: Eukaryota > Metazoa > Arthropoda > Insecta > Diptera > Drosophilidae > Drosophila > Drosophila ambigua. The sequence goes on along the minus strand of JAECWS010000151.1, from coordinate 25,012 downwards.
TTACAATTTATCCCGCATTTGCCAATTGAAACACGATAGATCTAGTGGGAAAATAGCTAAATTGGCAACACTGGTCCACACACACACGATTGTGTTGTTGTCGAACAAAAGGTGTAGCTTAAAACGGTCAAAATTTCAAGTAATTACTCAGTACACGGGCAGTCGTATAATCCGCAACGAAGTTGGACTCCAAATCCTTATTTTGTTTGTGTTTATCGCGTAAAAGTGAGTGGCAAGGATTACAGCAACCGCGAGAGAGAAAAAAACGTGCGGGTCGAGTGAGAGTGCGATTGCAATGACAACGTCGACAGTGAAGAGATGCCGACGATCGTCGCCAACGACGCCCGCTGGCGGGGATGCGGTTCCTGGGGAGGATGCGGATGTGGTGATGAACGATAGTCCCATCCACACCAGCGGCAGTCTGTCGAAACGAGACTCCGAGGAGGATGCCTGGGCATCCAAGGGATACAACTACATCAATCCCTTCGTGCACCGTATCGAAATCGACAGTCACATTGAAGTGGCCAAGGTGAGTCGCGAGGTTTGATTCCCTTCCCATTCCATTTTGCAGACGGAAACGTTGTTTGCCTTTCGCCATTCTTCTCTCTGCCATTCATTCATGCAAATCAGAGCGAGCGAGCACGCAGCACATGGGCGCCCGTCGCTAAGCTAATGATGGAGTAGACACCGCTGTTTTGCTGCTTCCTCTTGGGCACAGCCACAGCCGCAGCATTTCAAGTGCGCTGCTACTTTCTCTTGCACTCGTTCTGGGTATGGTATGCTGCTCTGCTGCTCTGCTGTTCTCTGTCATTGCCTTGCATTGCACTTGACATGCATTTGCCGATACATTCATTGTTCGTCATTCTTCTTCTCCTTTGCAATGAGCTTTTTCTTTTTTTTTTATCTGTCGCCCGCCCCGCTCTGCCCACGTCAACGATTCGGGCAGGCGGGTAGCGAGAATCGTATGATTTTCGTGTTCCACTTGCGGCCGCTGTTGTTGCGTACGTTGTTGCCGGTTCTTTTGGCATGTGTTGTGCTCTTAGCATTCCCCCATTTCCCCCCTTCACGCCATGCACTGTTCGCCACTTGCTCGCTCACTTCTCACACCCAGCTGGTGTGAGGTTTCGCTTGGTTCTTGCTCCTCTTTCTTCTCCTCCCCATCCTTCGGTGGGTTCCAAAGAACAGTGCACTCGCAATCGATTAGATCGGGCATTTGCTTTGGTATGCATAAATAATGTACACATGTATGTATGTATGTTCATTGTGCTGTTTCACAGCTGATCCCAATGACGCATCCAAATGGCTCTATTGCCCGAGTCAAAGCTCAAAGTGTCAATTGAAATTGAAATAGAACCATGCTGGGAAAAAACAGACACACCGATTGGATTGATAAGAATTATGGTAGGCAGAAGTATGAGAGGCGGTAGGCAGGCAGTTTATTGACTGCCATAGAATGCTCCTTATCGCGCACTCTTGAAAGGATTTTGGTTTTAGAACAGCTCTTCATAAAAGAGACGGAGAGAGAAAGGGAGAGCGCTACGAACACAGCTGAGCGCCGATGCTACAACGAAGAAGCGCAGAGCGGAAGAAGTTCACAAGAGGAAGGAAGCTGCAATGTGGCCTGAGCCGAGCCATTGACCCACTCATAACATTAAAAACGAAAATAAAAAGAAATCTCCAAAGCCCAGCTGCACAAACACAGAGCGAGTGTCGTGGGTGAGGGGGGAGTGGAGGTGATTGCGTTGCGTGCAAAAAAAAAACAAAAACTGGTTTTCACTTGGCTTCACAGCCACGAAAAGTTCAAGGTACTCTGCGGCGGCATTGGCATTGACTACTCCACTGCTGTCTTCTGCACGTTGTTCTTCTGCTCCGCTCTTCATCCGCCTTTATATATGTACATACATATGTATGTAGATGTAGATTCGTAAAGTATAGGTAAAGGCCATCAGGTATTAATTTAATGCTTTTTCTTGATAGTCAACAATACATAAATCTGTACGAAAAGATTCCGAAAATTTGAATATATTTGAAACTGAAAAATGCGGCTCAGATGTATTATAATTTGTATTAGTTTTAAAATGAATACAATTATAGACATGGAAATAATAAAACAATTAATTGAGGTCTTCCAGCTCTCATTATAGTTAATATCTATTGTTATTCTATGTACCAAACATCAAAATCAATTGGAGAAACTATTTGCAATTCGATCTCCACATATTTTGCAGAGTTCCAGAATTTAAATGTTGCGCCTGCTGAATTTCAATTAGATCTGCAAGTCTGAGTAGCGGATAAGGTATCATCCCATGGTCAGAATATCGATTATAGCATTCTCCTACGTGCTGTATTTGCTTCTGCTTCTAACAGTCATAGCTGCTGTCGCCAAAAGCCCCTCAGCGTACATACATATGTATGTAGCATGTATGTATGTACATAAATAAATACGTATTTGTTGCTGAGCCGATTGAAATTTTCTAAAATAAACATTCCCCAACAAAAATTCCACTTTATCGCATGCAAAATTTATGGAATTGTCGTTTTATTGGTTGCTCTGGTTTTCTGCTGAGGCTGCTGACAGAGGGGCAATCAAACATTTGTTTGACTGACTGTTTCCATGCTTCGCTTCATTTGAAAGTCGCTCCGGCCACAAATCGAAACCAAAGTCCGTTTTTTGGCCCGGTAGCCAGCCACTTGAATGATAAGCAGCGATTAACGATCCCCCCCTTATCGGCTATCGACAGATGTAAACATTGAAATTGCGTGTTTAAAGACAAACGAACATATCCTGAGAGACAGTAGGATGCCAGTGGGAGATATTGGATATTATTGTTAAGTTATTGCTCAATTGATCTGAAAATAAACAGACAGATTTACTCACCCTCCACAAATGATTTCTTACTTCGTAACGATATATGTTCAATTCGCTAAATTCATTATACATTTCATTCATTTATTTCTCGCACCCACACCACCTACCTTTCCCTAGTCACAGCCACCTTTTACTTAGTTACACTCAAGTCTAGTGGAATACGATCAAAGGCAAAAAATCCAAATAGCCAAATTTAAATGAAAAAGGCAAGAGAAACACAAAGTGTGGCTACCTAACAATATAAAATAAATAATCCTTAAAAATAATAATCATTAATAATAATAATAATCCTTGATGCTTGTCAAAAATCAAATGCAAACGGAAAAATCAATGTTAGGCTGTTGCATCCAAAGTGCGCTGCAAGACAGGTTAATGCATAGTACATATGTATGTATATTCATATAAGGTATGGCAGATACATAGATACACTATAGCATTTCAGATAAAACCATGCTCGTTGTTATTTATTTTAAGGTTTATTAATGCTCAAGAGACCAAACAATAATTAACTAACATTTATTTTGCATGGCTTTGCTTTGCTTTGCAGGTCTATGTGCTGACGGTTCTATTGCTGCCCATTCGTGTGGTTGGATGTGTGCTCTCCCTGCTCTCCGCGTGGATGTTCGCCTGCATTGGGCTCTATGGAATGACGCTGGATGACCTCAAGGCCAAGCCGCTCACTGGGTGGCGCAAGTAAGTGATATCCGGATAACCCTTAGCCTATCTAATGCTCATCTTTTGCCCTCAGGCAAATGCAATACATGACGGCCAAGGCCATGCGCATGCTGTACGCCTCGGGATCATTTTACTACGTGAACATGAAAGGAGCACCGGCGACACCAAAGCAGGCACCCATACTGGTGGTGGCACCGCACTCCTCGTATGTGGACTCCATACTGGTGGTGGCCACCGGGCCGCCATCGATAGTGGCCAAGCGGGAGACGGCAGATATACCGCTGCTGGGTCGCATCATCAACTACGCCCAGCCGATCTATGTGCAGCGCGAGGATCCCAATTCCAGGCAAAATACGATACGGGACATTGTGGACCGGGCCCGATCCACAGACGATTGGCCGCAGGTCGTCATCTTTGCCGAGGGCACGTGCACGAATCGCACGGCTCTGATCAAGTTCAAGCCGGGCGCCTTCTATCCGGGCGTGCCGGTGCAGCCAGTGCTGCTCAAGTACCCGAATAAATATGACACCTTCACCTGGACCTGGGACGGACCCGGCGTGTATGTCTACTCATATTTGTTTCAAAATGACTTTCGAATTCTGATGTGTGTGTGTCTTATCTCGCCACATTAGCCTACGTCTCCTGTGGCTGACCATGACACAGTTCTACAATCGCTGCGAAGTCGAATATCTGCCCGTATACCAGCCAAACGAAGCCGAGATGGCCGATGCCAATCTCTATGCAAACAATGTGCGCGAGGTGATGGCCAAGTAAGTGATAAATGGGGGTGCCTACACTATGCCTACACTGTGTGTTTAACCAGAAATTATGTTTAAGCAGTGTTGCCCCTTGATTGCCAAATTGATTGGGTGTGACAGCTTCTATAGAGCTCTTGCGCATCCTCTTAATGATACAATCAAAATTGGACTGACTGCAGTCCGATTACTCGCTGATATCTTTCCTGGTGCTCTCTGAGCATTCTCGCAGCTAGGGCTAGCAGTAAAAAACTTTCTTTCTTTTATTTACTTAATTTAATACACTGTGGGGCTTATGCATGAAAACTTGAGCTACAGGGCTGCTGGATGCTTCGGCAGGCTATTATTTCGATTCTCCATTTTAAACGCTGCCTAAACATTTGCTGATTGTCACTTTAATTGGATTTGATAGAGCTCTGGGTGTGCCCACATCGGACTATTCGTTCGAGGATGTGATCGTGATGAGTCGTGCTCGTGACATGAAGATACCCTTTCCCGGCGACATTGTCGAGATTGAGCGGACCATCGAGCAACTGGGACTGTTGGAGAGTACGCGGGACTCGGAGCTGTGCGAGATATACTTGAGCTTGTCCAACACGGACAAGCTGGACATCATCACCTTTGCGGAGCTGCTCCAGGTGGATCTGAAGAACCCGTACTTGCACAAATTGTTTGCCCTTCTGGATCATGTATGTATTTTCGATGTTCGATGATCCGTCTCGCTCTAATTGACGTTTCGTTTCCCGTTTCATTTTGTTTCGTTTTAGCGTCGCCGTGGCACAGTCTCGCTGAAAAGTTTTCTGCTGTGCTCGCTCTTCAGCAAATTGAAAAACGCCGACCTATCGACCTTTCTGCGCGCCCTGATAAAGGTAATGCATGCCGAGGATGTTTTTTACGCCTCCTTTCATAACCACAACCACCTTCGTTTTCTTCTCCGCTGCAGCTGTATAGCGAGTCGAGTGAGAAAATCAGTAGGGAAAGCTTCGTGCGTCTGATGCGGCATGCTGGTGGCAAGCTGAACGATCAAAAGGCCCAGGCGCTCTACTATGCAGTGGACACGGCCAACATTGGCCACGTTTCCTTCGGTTTGTCCCCATTTCGAGACATTTAGGAGTAACGGAAAATTAATTAAATCATCTCTCGTTCAGATTCATTTGTGGCGTACACGGAAAAGACATCCAGCTACAAGTTTTTCTACCACAAATCGGAGCACATAAGAAGATCAAAGGCGACCGTTGCAAGCAACCCCAACTAAAGCTGGCCCTTTAAGTTACATGTTTCGAAAGCTAAGCAAGAAGCTGCGGGAGAGCAAAGTACAGCATAGAAAATACGGAAGATTGATGAAGAATGTTAGAGAAAAGCAAAGCCCAACCAACCTAAGCAGAAACTGTCGAGTGTATATTTTTAATATTTATTTATATTTACCGTGTAGCGCGTGTCCTGGCACCTATAAAATTTAATTAATATAATTTGTACGATTATTATCTTAATTAATGTTTTTTTTGTTTGTTTGTTTGTTTGTTGCATGTAACAATGCTCAGAGCGGCAAAGAGCTGCGGCTAGCCTTGTTATTAATTATACATACTCAGACTCGTAACGCAAGTCATTTCATCTTTGTGATTTTTTTTATACACACCAACAAACAAATACCAACCAACTTACGTTACATATAGGCGTTATACATATATACACTTAAATATACATAAACAAACAGAAATATATACATATATAAATGTCTATGTAGAGGCAGGCTAACGTCCAACGTAATGGATGGGCAGACGATTGTATTTGATTTGCCCATCGCATGTTTCACTGACTGTTTCCATGGCAAAGAATCCGCTTAGAAATATGTATACATAAATATTGCACGGCAAGCCATAAGTTTAAGACTATGTACTATGTAGGTGAGCGGCAACACCCAAATGACACAGACACAGACTTTTGTAACTTCAGAGCCAAATGCCACACACCACCCGATCACTAGTAGCAGTAGGTAGTACTGGTGACCAGCAGTAGCATCCCCAATCAAATAGAACAGCCACCAAGCAAGCACATTAAATGGAAAATAAACTATTGTAAAACTTGAATTTATGTACCACAGTTGAACCGATGAAAAATCTGTATAGATAGAGTTGCCTGTACTGAACATAGCCCAACAAACCCTAAAAGAACAAACCAATTAACCAACCAAAACTGCATGGAAATTAAAGCAAATATTATCCAATGTAAAAGTCCGATCTTCCTTCGGCGTGGCCCATACATCGAAATATGTGTCCTGTATTACTAACTGGTACTACCACAACCTAACCCCATTATGGGAAATCTGCTACCAACCAACAAAACACTCTTACGTTCTCCAGTTCCTATCCTTGATACGGCAGAGGCTAATTATAATATCTTGTGCATTTGTAACTAATACGGAAAACTTAAACTAGACTTTAGACCGGCACGTGGCACAGCGAGATCAAATTTGCATAGCCTGAACTTAAATCAATCATTTCCTGTGCCCCTGTAACCCTTCCCCACCCCCCCGAACAGAGTCTATACTATTAATTACCAAAAAGAAAAACCTTAAATATGTAATTGAAAACTGGCACCAAACTGAATGTATCCAAATGTAAGACCCATTGCATTGTTACAGGGCCAGAGCCAGGGGCCAGGCGAAAAGAACTCCATAGTTTTTACATTTTGAAGAGGAAGAAACTAACCCTAAGCTAAATGATATAATTTATGTGCTATTCTAATGGATATTATTAGAACCTAAGCCAGCACCGAGATCAATCCGATTGGGATCAGTATCGGTCGCATTCTGTATTCCACGTCCACCAAATCGGTTGAGAAATATGCTCAAAACAAAATAAAATATATATATATGTATGTGTATGTATATCTAAATGTGTGTGTATGATACTAAACGATTGTCGATATTCTATTTAATGATAACTGGCAGAGGTTGGGGCGGGGGAGTGGCCGCGTGCACTGGTAGTTCGATGGGCGTACTCTTGGGTACCGCCCCCCTTGCACCACACGAGACCAGAGTTGATCTGTGCAGCGGCGTTCTGGGCTAGAGGCACAGTCGGCCAACGGTAGCCAAACGGAGCGGAGCGGAATACCCTTTTTTTCCCGAGTGTGTTTCCTTGACGTTGTTTTATCTACATATTTTTTGTTCAAGTGATTGGTGCGAGTGGAAAGTGAGAAAATGCTGGGAGCTGCTGCAAAGGGCAGACTCCTGATGTGGCCATGCCTCATCCTCCTGCTTGTGGATGTGGATGTTTGGCCAGCGGTGGAGGCTTTTGTCAACTCGTAAGTGACGCCTCCCCCCACCAAAAAAGCTGTGAATAAGATCGCGTGTGATCTCCCTTGATTCTCCCGATTTCAGACCAAAAATCATCAGCAAAGATGGCAATCTGATATTTGAGTCGGGTGCCAATCGGAACATCAGCTTCCGTCTGTCCGGCAACTCTCGGCTGACCATCAACGAGGAGTACGATGTCCTTGAGCTGCTGCTGGCCAGCGTGGGCTCCAAAAAGCGACCCGGTGGCCCCAAGGATGAATGGAACTCGACCGAGGATTTTGTCGATATCCGAGAGCTGGCAGATCAACTAGCGGACTTTCAGAGGCGTGCCTTTGGTTCGAATGGACTCAAGAGCATGCTGCAACAGCAGCTGAACAGGTGAGGGAGTTTCTGGGGATTAGCCAAAGTGAATTCTATTCGGGGTACGGCTCGCACTTCCCTTTTCAACTGGGAGTTCGGCTTTATGGCTTTATTTTTGAGTGACTTTTGTTCCTATGCTGAGTGTTAGGGTTGTGTCTCTGTTCTTTATTGCGGCAGGACACGCGGATCGCGGACTCTGCTGCGACGCTATCAGGTCAGATTGAGGGCCATGGAGAACAAGGTGAACCGGCTGGAGACGCAGCTGGAGCTCAACAGCTGCCAGAGCGGCCCCTGCGAGAATGGCGGCAGCTGCTACAACACCTACAATGGGTATCGCTGCCAGTGCCGGCCGGCCTTCGAGGTGGGTAGCCACCCCGTCAACCCCCGAATGGGGGGCGTATTGGGGGGCGTCTCTGCTCTGTGACTCATGTGTGTACGTATCGTCCCTCAGGGTGCCAAGTGCGAGATCGATGTGAACGAGTGCGCCCTGTACGAGGGCACCGATCTGGCCTGCCAGAACGGGGCTCAGTGTCTGAACCAGTTCGGATCGTACAGCTGTCTGTGCCTGCCGGGCTGGCATGGAATGCATTGCACCCAGCGCAAGGGCGACTGCTCACAGGCCAGTGCCTGGGAGCTCTGCGGACATGGCGCCTGTGTGCCCAGCTCCGATGAGGCAGGCTACCGGTGCCTGTGCGAGGCGGGCTGGAAGTCCAACGGCCTGACTCCCGTCTGCGGCGAGGATGTGGACGAGTGCAGCGATGCGGCTGCCCACACGCCCTGTTCGACAAAGTGCATCAATCTGCCGGGCAGCTTCACCTGCGCCCCCTGTGCCGCCGGCCTCACGGGCAATGGCATCAGTTGCCGCGACCTGGACGAGTGCGAGGCCAACAACGGCGGCTGCAGCCTCAGTCCGCGGGTCGACTGCTTCAACACCTACGGCTCCCACCACTGCGGCGAGTGTCCCGTGGGCTGGACGGGCGACGGGCGCACCTGCCAGCGCAACAGTCCGAGCAGCAGCAGTCCCGGCAACTCGGAGCTGGCCACCATCAGCAGCTGCGCGCAGCGTGGCAGTCTCTGCCATCCGGCGGCCAACTGCTTCGAGATCTCCGGCACTGCCGTATGCAGCTGTCCGGCCGGAATGGTCGGCACAGGCTATGGTTTCCATGGCTGTGTCAATGGCACGGCCAACAACTGCAGATCCAGTCCCTGTCTGGTGAGTATTACACGTACGCCCCCTTCTCGCTCTCTCTCTGCCACCAGAATTGAAAAAAATAAAATAAAAACAACATTCATGGCGTGTGCATGATTAATATTCGAATATTTGCTGCCACACTGTGTAGAATGATGGAATCTGCTTGGACGCTGGACCCTCGAACTTCACGTGCCTGTGTAACAGGGGCTTCCGACCGCCTCTCTGCGAGCCACTGCCCAATCCCTGTGACGCGCATCCGTGCAAGAACGGGGGACGCTGCAACCCCACCCTGTCGAGTGCAGACGGATTCGTGTGCCAGTGTCTGCCAGGCTACCGGGATCGATTGTGCTCGGTGCGGTTCAGCAGCTGCAATGCCATGCTCAGTGCGGAGAGCGGTCGGCTGAGGTATCCGCCGGAGGGCACCGGGTACGAGCACAATGCCCAGTGTGCCTGGGTGATCCGCACGAACCAGTCGCTGGTGCTGAATGTGACGTTTAGCAGCTTCGACCTGGAGGACTCCACCGAATGCCGCTTCGACTGGCTGCAGATCAACGACGGCCGCTCGGCGGCGGCACAGATCCTCGGTCGCTACTGCGGCAACCATTTGCCGCACGGTGGCAACATCATCTCATCGGGCAACCAGCTGTACCTGTGGTTCCGGTCGGATAACACCACCTCGCGCGAGGGCTTCGATCTCAGCTGGGTGTCGATGGAGCCCCAGTGCGGTGGCCGCCTTGAGTTCGACACACACGGCACCTTGGCCTCGCCCGGCTCGCCGGGCAACTACCCCAGGAATCGGGACTGCCGCTGGCACCTGGTGGCCCCCACCAGCAAGCGCATCAAGCTCACGTTCTTCAGCCTGCAGCTGGAGCAGCACACCAACTGCAACTTTGACTACGTTGAGGTGAGTAAAAGGGGGTTGGGAAGGGCTCCGTGGGAACTGCACACTGAACCCAATTTGCTGTGCCCACAGATCATGGACTCCATTTCGAGCCGGCAGCTGGCAAAGTTCTGCAGCAGCGGCCAGCCCGCACCCCTACTGCTGCCCACCCACGAGGCCATCATTCAGTTCCACTCGGACGCCGACGGCAGCGACTCTGGCTTCCAGCTGCACTACTCAGTCGAGGAGCGGGTGCCCGGCTGTGGCGGCATCTACACCAGCAAGGAGGGCGCCATACGCTTCAGCAGTCTGGCCAGCGATGTGCCCATGTCCTGCGAGTACGAGATCCGCCTGGCCGTGGGCGAGTCGGTGGGCATTGAGTTTGTCACCTTCGAAATGGATCGCCAGGACTGCCTGGAGCTGTACGATGTGGCCGTCGATGGCACCAGCCTGCTGCAGGCCAAGCATTGCGGCGAATCGTCCGGCACTCCGCCCAGCTTCAGGTCTCTGTTCAATCGGGTCCGAATCAAGGCCTACGCCAACCGCGGACGCTTCGAGCTGAGCTACAGGATCCTCTGCTCCTACGCATTCGACAGTGACTCGGGCACTGTGCTCTCGCCCGGCTACCCCAACCTGACGACCAGCGACACACTCTGCACCTACACCATCACGACGGCGCCCAATAAGTATATCGTCATCAATCGGCGCGACTTCCAGCTGGAGGATGGTCCGCAGACGAGCGACGACGACGACGATGACCAGGATGATGCCTGTCTCGGCACTAGCTTAAGGGTGAGTGTGTGTGTGTGTGTGCGTGGGAGGGACTCTGCCAACTAATCCATTTGCTTGGTTCCTTGACAGATCAACGTTGGCATAAACCGGCAGATACTGGGACCCTACTGTGGCAAGCGTCTGCCGGAGGATGAGTTGATAAGCCGGACGAACCACTTGATCTTGCAGCTTCAGACGGACAGCAGCAGTCGAGGACGTGGCTTTAAGTTTGACTATCAGACGGTGGACGCGGCCAGCGATCACTGCGGCGGTGTCTACACCCAAGAGGGAAACATCCGACTACCTGTGGATGGGGAGGGCAAATATGCGAACGATCTCACCTGCTACTGGGTCATTCAGGCGCCGGCGCGGAAGGCCATACGGCTGCACTGGGTGAGCATGCAGTTGGAGGACAGCAGCGACTGTTCGTACGACCATGTGGAAATATTCGACAGCATGGATGCCTACCAGCCGAATGCCAAGCCGCTGGCCCGTTACTGCACCAGCACACTGCCGGAGGACTTTGTCACGCAGGCGCGCATGCTGACCATCAAGTTCACGTCGGACTACAGCAGCGGGTACGATGGCTTCGAGCTGGCCTTTAGCTTCGTGGACACCGACAGCTGTGGCGGGCACATACACGCCTCCAGCGGGGAGCTCATCTCGCCCGGCTATCCGATGAACTACTCGGCGGACCTCGACTGCGACTGGCAGCTGACCGTGGCCCCGGGCCACCTGGTCGAGGTGCAGCTGGAAATATTCGATCTGGAGAGCTCTGCCAACTGCAGCCGCGACTATCTGGAGGTGCGCAACGGAGGGCATATCTCCTCGCCGCTTATCGGCCGATTCTGCGGCTCGCAGATTCCCACGCGCATTCCCAGCTTCAGCAACGAGCTGCGCCTGCTCTTCCACACGGACGCAGCGGTCAGTGGGCATGGCTTCCGCCTGCGCTGGCGCGTCTTTGCCAGCAGCTGTGGCGGCCAGCTCAGCTCCAATGACGGAGTGATAACCTCGCCCCGGTACCCCAGCAACTATCCGCACAACATGCACTGCGAGTGGCAGGTGCACGTCCATCCGGGGTCAGCGGTGCAGCTGCTCATCGAGGACATGCAGCTGGAGAGCTCCGACAAATGCACCTACGACAACGTGATGATCCTCTCTGGTGAACGGCACCGGGGCGTCGAGCCCAAGCTGAAGATCTGCGACCAGCCGGACGAGAGCCATCGCGTGGTGACGCTCGATGGGAACGATGTGGACATCGTCTTCAATTCGGATGTGAACAATGCGATGCGGGGCTTTCGCATCTCCTACACGACCGACTGCCGCCGCAATGTCACAGCCACCTACGGCACCATCGAGAGCCTCAATTACATGGAGCCCTTCTGGGACCCGATTCCCATCAATTGCAGCTGGACGATCCGTGCGCCGAGGGGCAATCGCATTCGCCTCGAGGTCTCCCACCTGGAGCGGCACGAGGAGCGCCTGCCCACAGCTATACCGGGCGGCGTCTACCTCATAGATGGCGGCTCTCTGCTGCCCCTGCTGGGCCCAGGCGCCCACAATGCCAGCGGCGACGTTGTCACCGTCGTGCACAATGCCAGCAATGTGAACTTCCAGCTGGAGTACCGCATCGATGGCTGCCTGCAGGAGTTGCGCGCTGAGAGCGGCTCCTTTCAGTCGCCCAACCACCCGGGCATGTATCCGAACGACCTCGAGTGCTACTGGCTGATCAACGTGCAAATGGGCGGCACCATCGAGCTGACCGTGACCAATCTAGACCTCGAGGAGAGTGTCAATTGCACCAAGGATGCTCTGACGGTAAGTAAAATACGCTGCAACTCCAACAACAGCTCTAATCTCTGTTTGCATTTTTTCTTTTTTTCCTTTTAGGTATCCAATCATGAGCACGAGACGTATGCCCACGAACGCCACTGTGGGGCAACACCCAAGCTGGTGCTCACCAGCGCCGGGCATCGGATGCACATTCGGTTCATCGCCGATGGCTCGCACAATGGTCGCGGCTTCGAGGCCACCTACCGTACAGTGAGAGCGAGTGAGTCAGTCACCGAGTGTCCTGGGTCTACTGTGTCTAATGTAATTCCTTGCAGAGTGCGGCGGCAGGCTGAGCGGCCGGAATGGAGTCATCGAATCGCCCAATTATCCGATGCCGTATCCGGAGCAGAGCCACTGCGAATGGCTGGTGGAGGTGTCGCCGCATCATCGCATCGTTTTTGACGTGCAGGACATGGACATTGAATCCACATACGACTGCTCCTGGGACTATCTGGAGGCCTTCGACACCAACGGCGGCGACGATGATACCGAGGGACGCAAACTCTTCAAGGTGTGCAATGACTTCAGCCTGGCCACGCCCCAGCTGTCCGGCTCCAACACAGCCCTGGTGCGATTCGTCAGTGACGTGAGCATTTCGCGACCGGGATTCCGGCTGCACTTCCACGAGTCGTGTGGCCAACAGATCACCATCGATGACACCGACTTTGAGTACCTCAGCCTGGAGCGGCAGGCGGCGCGCAACGAAACCTGCCTCTGGGTGTTGCAGGCGTCCGATCCCGGCAAGCACATCATCTTCACGGCCACCAGCGTCAAGCTGCGGCCGGAGGCCGCCACCATGTACCCTCTAGAGGGCGACTGCATGCCCGTGGGCGTAAAGATCTACGATGGACCCGAGGCAACGGGCACGCCGCGCCTCAAGTTCTGTCGCTCGCATCCGCCTGCGATTATATCGAATGGCCAGTCGCTCACCATCAGTCTGCCCCTGCTGCTGGTGGAGGAGTTCGAGGGACACTTCATGACCATGGACACGGCCTGCGGCAGCCTCTACACGGCCATGTCTGGCCGCTTCAGCAGCCCGTACTACCCCGACAGCTATCCGCCCAATATCGAATGCATTTGGGTGCTGTCGGCCAGCCAGGGCAACTCCCTCAGCCTGACCATCGAGTCGATGGACCTGGAACAGTCCGACGGCTGCAACAGGGACTACATGGAGGTGCGCGAGGAGTTTGAGCGCGGCCCCCTCATCGGTGTCTACTGTGGCAATCAGGTGCCCGGAGCCATTCACTCCCGCGGCTCAATCTGGATCAAGTTCAAGAGCGACGACGACAACGTGGGCGAGGGTTTCATGGCCTCCTACAACTATGGTATGTCCTGTCCCCAGCTCACTTTAAGTATCTATTTGCCTGACATTTTTCTGTGCTTAGTCCGCTCCCAATTCCCCCTTGGGTTGCTTTTATTGGCATTCAGTTTTAATGTTTTGTTTTCCTTGGACCTGTTGCAGAGCGACACAACGAGCTGAACGGCACCGATGGCGTTGTGCAGTCGCCGCAGTATCCGAGCAAATTCGAGACCTCCGACCCGTTCAGCTGGCGCATAACCGTGGACAAGAACTACGTGGTGGTGATCAGCGTACTCCATCTGAGGGACTTGGACCAGCCGCACTTGCGCTTCTACGACGGCTACTCGGACATTGGCGCTCCGCTCGAAATGGTGGGCGATGAGCCCGTTAGGTCCAGCACCAATATGGTTTACTTTACGGCCAGTCGGGGTCCCTTCAAGCTCAGCTGGCAGCGCCTGTCCAAGGAGTCGCTGCGTTCGAACCGCACGGCCGAGGAGCAGACCCGCCACTGCGGCCAGCAGCTGCTCAGCCTTAACCAGACAATGATCACACTGAACTCGCCCGGCTACCCCGGCGGCTATGAGAATGGACTGCAGTGCGCCTGGATCCTGGTGCCGGTCAACCCGGCCATGCACGCTGTCTTCCAGCTGGCCAAGCTCGACCTCGAGGTCTTTGGCAGCAACGAGTGCATCGCCGACTTTCTGCAGATCTCGCAGAGTGCCGACATGCAGACCTGGACGGAGCAGGCGAAGCTGTGCGCCGAGCCCAACAGCACGTCGCCGCGCTTCTTCCACGGCAATCCCTACCTCAAGGTGGAGTTCCTCACGGACATGAGTGTGAACAAAACGGGCTTCAACGGCGCGGTGCGCACGGAGTGCGGCTCCGAGCTGTCCGCCTCCAGGGGCCTGGTGAACGTCACCGAGTCGGTGCTTGGCAGCCCCCTCAGGCCCCAAGAGTGCGTGTGGCAGTTGCGCGTTCGCCAGGGGCGTCGCATCCGCATCGACTTTCCAGACTTCCAGCTGGACAGCCCCAATGCCGGATCTCCGGCTCCCTTCGGCGGCGGCGGCGGCGGGCAGCCATGCGGCACCTTTCTGATGGTGCGGAACGGCTATGCGGCGGACTCGCCCTTCCTGGGCAGGGGCAAGTACTGCGACAGTGGCATCACCGATGTGCTGGAGACAACCTCGAACCGAGCGTACATCAAGTTCCGCTACCAGGGATATCCCCGCTTCAGGGTCAGCTTCCGCTTCGAGGAGCTGGGCCACGCCTGCTCCGGCAGGATCGTGCTGGGTCCCGCCGCCGGCGAGCAGCAGGTGATTACCTCGCCCAACTACCCCAATCTGCCCAATCCGCACTCGGAGTGCGTGTGGCTGGTCTCTGCCCCGCCCCAGCACAGGATCTCCGTGCAGTTCTTTGGCAACTTCGATCTGACACCGGCCACGGGCGCGGCAGCAGCCGCTGCAGCCGATCCTGCCGATGCTGCCGAGTGCGACCGCGAGTTCATCCAGTTGAACGACGGCAGCACGGAGCTAAAGCCGCAGCTGGGACGCTTCTGCGGCAATCGCAAGCCAGACACGATATACTCCTCGGGCAGCCAGCTGCGGATACGCTACTACACGGAGGTGCCGGAGCCGCTGTACGGCTTCCAGGCGCGCCTCAGCATCGCTCGCTGCGGCGGCAGCTACTTCAGTCCGGAGGGGGAGATCAGTTCGCCGACGCCGGGCCAGCTGAAGCTGCACTCGGACCAGGGCATGGCCTTGGAGGAGTGCGTGTACACCATCGAGGTGGACAAGGGCAACACCATCGAGCTGGAGAGCGAGCGGCTGCAGCTGCCACAGATGGTGGCCGACAACTGCTCCCACCACACGCACCTGCGGCTGGAGGAGATCGCGCCGTTCGGCCTGGAGGGGGAGGAGAGTGTCATCGACACCCTGCTGGTGTGCGGCACGAACGACAGGCGGCTGCTGGTGGAGACCAACAAGATTGTGGTGCGGCTGCGGCTGATCGATGGCGACCTGCAGGAGGACCAGGGATTCCGCTTCCGCTACAAGGCGATCGGCTCCCGGTGCGGCGAGAAGATCGAGGCCATGCAGGGAGTGCTGCAGTCACCCGGCTATCCGGACGGCGTGACCCATCCGATGCACTGTGTCTGGCGCCTGGAGGTGCCCAAGGGACGGCGCGTCCGCGTCGAGATCCTCGACTTCAATACCGGCGGAGAGACATCGGCCAGGGAGTCGCCCGTCTTCCGGGGTCGCCTCACCTTCGCCAATGACCACAAAATGCAGTCCATTCTCGGACGGTACAGCGCCGACCCACCCGCCGAGGTAATCTCCTCGGACAACACGATGGGCATCGATGCCTTCCTGCTGCCCTTCAGCCGGCATCGCGGCTTCAAGCTGCGCTTCACTGCCTACGGCGTGAGCGAGTGCTGGGGCCTGAACATCCGCGAGGGCGGGCCCGCCGAAACCCTCAACTTCGAGCGGCACAATCTGAGCAGCCTGGTGCACTGCAGCTACAACCTGAGTCCGCCGCCCAACGCCACGATCCTCATCCAGGTGCTGCAGTACAATACCAGCTCCGTGATCATGAGGAACCAGCACATCTGCGGCCTGCTGTCGCCCCTCAAGCTCGCCCGCCCGGAGCAGTCGGAGCCGCTCCTCTCGCACCTGCTCTGCGGATTTCTGAGCGTTGGCCCCGGGGACGATGTGCCCACCGTGCGAGTGCCCTTCCCCATCCAGCTGACCGTCTCGGGCAGCGTGCGCAACGATCTCAGGCTTCTGCGCCTCGGCTACAGCATGCAGTCGTGCGGCGGCATCTGGCCCCTGGAGCCGGGCGACAATCTGACCATACGCCAGCCGTTTGGCATGAGCGGCGTGGCCGGAGCCATCGACTGTGCCTGGGCCATTGGGCCCGACCTGGATGCAAGCGGCGAGGACGGACCTTCGCCGCAGGACATCCAGCTGGAGGTGTCCCTCACAGTGAACCTGCCGAATCTCGGGGAAGGCGGAGCTGCAGCTGGAGGGGGCTGCCAGAAGCAGTTTCTCAAGGTGTACAACGGTCCCGACCAGAACTCCCCCTCGCTGGGCGTCTACTGCGACCAGCCGACGGACTTGAATCTGGTGGTGGAGCGCGGACTGTTCCTGGAGTACCATGCGGACCGGTACGTGGCCAACTCCACCTTCAATGTGTCCATCAAGTACGGCTCGGGGTGCGGCGGCAAGCTCAGCTATCCGTATCGGCACGTGGACTTCAGCGAGCAGTACAAGAACAATGTGGAGTGCGTGTGGGAGGTGGAGTCGGAGCCGGGCTACCACATCGGACTCTCGTTCCTGGGGCGCTTCTACATCGAGGACAGCGGTGGCTGCACCAAGGACTACCTGTTGGTGCAGCAGCGCAACGATTCCGGCGGCAACTGGACCGATCTGCAGCGGGTTTGTGGCCGGGCCCCGCCGCAACAGATCAACACCACAGCCCCCTTTATGCGGCTCATCTTCCGCTCCGATGGCGATGTGGTGGGCGACGGATTTGTGGCGAAGTTCGAGCGCAACTGCGGCGGCACTCTCTACGCCACAGCCGATGAGCAGGAGCTGACCAGTCCCGGCTACCCAGGGTACGACAAGAATCTCATGTGCAGCTGGACATTCGTGCCACGGGACCCGCACGCCGCCGGCGTCCTCATCAGCTTCCTGCAGTTCGACCTGGAGCAGGCACCCATAAGTGTCTGCCCGTTCGACAATGTCACCGTGGTCACCAGGGACTCTGGGGACCGCGCGCAGCAGGCCACCATATGCGGAGTGAAGCAGAACCACGAGTACCGGGCCAAGCAGTCCATCGATCTGACGCTGCGCACCGACAGCAGCTACAACGGGCGGGGCTTCCGGCTGGTGTACAGCACCCAGCTGTGCGGCGGCGTCGTCAGCGAGTCCGGCGTGCTGGCGTCGCCACGGCAGCACACGGACGACAAGCTGCCGCCGAGCAGCGACTGCTACTGGAACCTGACGGCGCCCGCCGGCCACAAGTTCACCATCAAGTTTGAGCTCATCGACTTTGAGGCGCACTCGAGCTGCTCCTACGACGGCGTGGAGGTGTTCGCGGGGGCGGTGCCGAACGAGAGGATGCGGGCCGGACGCTTCTGCGGGCGCATCACCGAGAATCTGCCCACGCTCAGCATCGGCAGCGATCGCGCTCTGATCCACAGCTACTCCGATGACCGCGATCCGTCGCGAGGATTCAGGGCCTTGGTGCGTGTGCTGAAGAACTGCGATGCGCACATCCAAGTCAACAGCTCCCAGCGGTATTTGTTCAACAAGTTCTTCAGCCAGGAGGGCTACGACCACAACCTGGACTGCAACGTCGTGTTCGCCGCAGCGGCCGATCAGCAGTTGAGCGTGGAATTCCGCAGCTTCCATGTGGAGCAGGCGGCGGACTGCGGAAAGGACTTCGTGGAGCTGCGCGACGGGGCCGGACCCTTCTCGGAGCTCATTGGCAAGTTCTGCGGCCAGGACCAGCCGCCCGTCCTGACCAGCACGCGGCACACACTTTTCCTGCGCTTCTTCACGAACAGCGACATCAACGACTCCGGCTTCGAGATGTACGTCAGCAGCAAGCCGCGTCTGTGCGGCAGTCCCGAGATCAAGCTGGATTCCACTGGTCTCCGGCAGGCCACCCTCAGCTCCCCCGCCGTGGCGCCTGGCGGCAATTCCGACAACGGTGTCGCCTGCTTCTGGAAGATCGTCGGCGATGCGGCTCTGAATCTTGAGTTCGTCAGCTTCGATCTACAAGGACCCGATGCCAATGGCAGCTGCGTGGCCGACTATCTGAAAATCTACAACAATGAGGTTTGTTGTCTTCCAATTTAATTGGCATTCAAATTGGTGACAAAGAAAAGGAACCATTCGATTCTATGCCCTTTCCATTGGATTACTATGGCTGGATCATAAGTCTACATACAGTCTGGATACAAGGCGTCCCAGGCGCAGTCCCAAAGGCCATACTAATACTCTTTCTGTCTCTCTTTCTCTGATTTGTAGGATGCCCTTATGGTGGAGCAGGGCTATGGCAGTGAGCTTATTTTCAACGGTCACACGTCCGGCCTCAACATGCTCAATTACGCCACGGAGCATGTGTACTGCGGCAACGGCAAGCCGGACACGTACTATGCGAATGCCAACGAGGTGTACCTAAAGTTTCGCACGAACGGAGCGGTGATTAGGCCCGGCTTCCAGATTCGTGCATCCCTGGACTCGGACTGTCAGCGCCACTACAGTGGGCTGCAGGGACGCGTGCGGCTGTCGGAGACAGCCGACTGCGATGTCTATATACGGGCGCCGGCCAATTACACGCTCAGCTTGTACCATGCGGAGCTGGTGTTTTCGTCATTTGACTGCGAACAGGAGAACATGGAGGTGTTCGATAGGAACAACCAGTCGCTGCAGCGCCTCTGCTCCTACGTGGATCCGGGCAAGAGTGTCTTCAGCCAGACGAACGAGCTGCGGCTGCACATTAAGACCGGCTCGTATCTGAGCAGACTGGACCTTACCTTCCTGGCCAGCCCCATCGAGGCGGGCCCCGGCTGCGGCGGCCAGTTCTACAACACTGAGGGCATCTTCACCAATCCCTTCTATCCGGACAATGTGCGCAACAACTCCGACTGTCGCTGGACCATCCGCGTGCCCAGCAACAATCGTGTGCTGCTGTTCTTCGAGAGTGAGTACCGCACTTACCCCGGGTATTTGATCGCAACGAGAAAAACTGTAATTTTGCCCTTTCCCTTGCACAGGCTTTAACCTGGGCTCCAGGAGCACTTGCCACACGGACTATGTGCAGATTCTGGAGATGCCCGCGTCGGGCAGTGGCGAGCAGCGGGAGATGCGACGATTCTGCGGCGATGATTCGCCGCGTGTCTACAAGAGCCAGAGCAGCCAACTGGACGTCCGCTTCCATAAGACTGTAAACTACGACGGTGTCGGTTGGGTCATCAAGTTTTCCAGCGTCTACTCCAATTACCAGATACCCGCATACATGCTCTGAGTTCGCGATGCCCAGCCCTAGCATAATTAACAAATTATTTCATTTAATTATCCCAATAACAAAGCGTAACAAATGTCCCGAGACGTTTCTGTAAAGCGCACAAATGTGCTCAAAATCTGATTTACCATATAATAAAGCTGTTATCGGTATGAACAAGCCCCCACACTCCCCATAGAGAAGTTCACAGACTCCTCAATGTCCTGTTTAATCGCACTGCAAGTCGTAGTCGTTGCACTGGTCAGAATCCGCATGGAGGAGGATGTAAAAAAAATAGTATAGAAGCGATACGAGGATGAAAACAATGAACCAGTATGCCACGCGCCACGCGGGCCACTCCGGATCAGGCGCAGGCACATTTTCTTCTTGGTGATGCGATCCTCTAGTCCACTTGCGAGCCGTTGCCTGATTGCGGCCCATTCCACCTGTAGCTTGACTTTCCCCTCGTCCTACGGCGAAACTTCAAATACGGCTATTATTGAATTTATTTTCCCAGGCAACTCGACATCGAATCTACAACAGGTGCTGTTGGACTGACATGAAATTACTTCAACATTTCAAAGGAAAATTCATAAAAATACAAATTATAATTCTATCTCCAGAAGTCAGACATAACTAACAGACATAAATAAGTCAACAAATATTTCTTGAGATAAAAACAATGTGTAAAATGTGTAAATTTTGTGCAAAACATTTTTATTTTATCTGGAAGTATTCTGATAACTGCCTGTATATTTCTGCAAGAAATTCCTTGAGCTGGCGATGGCAGAGAGCTTTTTCCAAAATGCCTTTGCAGGAAAACCTTAGTGTAAATAGGCTATTAGAGGTTAGGGGTCATTGATCGGTCATGATCGGTAACGCGTGCTGTTGAACATCGATGATCAAGGGAATGAATGGCTTGGGTCGGGATTTCAGGATGGCAAGCAACATGCCTATTCTCCTGCTTGCAGTATATATTTGAATTACAGTGGAAAATTTGTATGTGAGTTCTGTAAATAAAAACTAATTATTAAACATTAACGCATGCAGCTTGAGAGCCGCAGTTTGCCGGCCCCTGTTATAGGATATAAAATGCACACAGTGTAGTATGCACATATCCAATACCCACTGTACCAAGTGTACTTAGGGGGAACACACTTTAACACTTTGCTGCAGTGTTTATGTAATTAAAAGTCCCAGACATAACTTGAGCTATCGTATTACGATCGCCCAAGAATGTCTCCAGCGACATACATAAGTGCAGCGTCAACATATTCCCATGACTTGACGGCACTTGCATACACACATACATATACATCTTCCCTCGCGCCCTCGCTGTCAGCATCGCTGGGCTTATACACACATACATATGCGGCTTTAGCCAAGTAGAGTCTAAGATATATTTCATGTGCATATTCGAATAAAGCAAACGAAAGAGAACGGATGTTCTCGAATAAGAATTACAATTATTGTTCCTTTTTCTACATGGCGACAATTAATGTTCCTTTTTCTACATGTTAAATATTAAATATTAAATGCCGTATTTGTCCATGTATTAAAAACACCTTTTAGCACAAATATTTTAGCAGCCAGGTACATATTTTGATAGACTTATGTGCCATCATCCAGCATGCAGCAACGGAGTATTGCTAGCTAAAGTCGTGGCCCAAGTGACAATTCCATCTTTGAATATAAATCAGTTATGTATATTCTCTACACGAAAACTAGCCGTCATTTCTCTCAAAACTACACAGTTTATAATTCAAAACGTAAAACGGTCAAAACAAAATCATAAAAAAACATTTTTGATTTGGGATTTTGGTTTGGGCTCCCCCTATCCGCCGGAGGGCCCGCTGACTTGCATGCCTCTTCGATGTGGAGGTGGGTGTGGTCATAGGCACTGGTACTGCCTTGACTGCCTTGAGCCGAAGCCGGACGCGTAGCTAAAGCCGTTGACAGAGTCAGTTTTCTTGTGCAGGAACTTGTGGAAGTTTTAGCCCAGAGACGGCATAACAAACGTCTCCAAGATCTTCGATATCTGATTGACCGCGTCGGGGACATCACTGGAGCCACGCTGTCGACGATGGAGCTGATGCTTCTGGTTCTTGAGGAAGGGCTTCAGGGGCATCGATCTTGTAGTTTGTGGCCAAAGTAGAGCAGCGAGGACAGCAGATGCATGGTTCTCTCGTAAGGCGTCTCGCCAATGTTCATAAAGATCATCTGAATGTGAATCGAGGGAAATGGGAAATGGGTGAAGTGGATGCCAGCCGGTTCGAGCAATGGATTGGGATGCTTGCACAGGACAGGATAGCAAAGACACCCAGCAGCACTCCCAAAAGCTCTCCCAGAACGATGCCAGCGCCCCAAAGGAAATGCTTTCTGTCGTATCAGTCCGTGGGCTGGTTCCAAGCCCCAACGAGGAGAGTACGCCCAGACCCGATCGGTACACAACGAACGCCTGGTCCCGACACACTAGCTCAGGGGGTGGTGTTCCCTGTCGTCCATCGTATATGTTAATTCTACTAAATAAAATGAATGATACTAACGAAGCAGACAGCAGGAACAGTTGTTGGACTAATCGCAAAAGAATCATGCGAAATTTGCGCTTTTTACAATATAAGTCGCCTATACGCATTATTAAGCACTCTTTTTGTGCAGCCTTTAAGGTTTTTTTACATATTTAGATCCATTAACTATAAATCTATAAGTCTGCAGTGCGGGTATCCACAAACAATAGAAGGTTGACGAGAAAAATACACCACCTTTCACAGGATTTGTGCTTCGTGGTGATAGAACGGATATACCTGAAGGTATAGCGACTCAAAGTTGAAGTTTTCTACAATTTTTAACGTTTATTCACTGGGAATTAGCTTTCAATAAAAGTTTCTGAATGCAAAATTAAGTAGCATATTTTTGGCATGCATCTTTGAGAGTGTGCTGATATGTACTTGCCACTACTGTTGCAAGCACTTTACTATAAATTTATTCATTCAAATTCTTGCGCCATGTCCCTGCCAGTGCAGTGTCAGTGTGTGGCAGTCATCTGCTAGGCAGTTTGTGGCAGAGGGAGGGGGAGGTGCTGGTACATCTGTGGCTTTCGGATCCTTTGGAACGGGGATCTTCTTGTGGGTCCCAGCAGAGTTATTTTTGTTTGCTTTTCCATGGGCATTGAGATCCACGCTAGGCGGATCGGCCTTCTACGCTGGAGCAGCCATTGCAGGAGATGTCCACACTGCAACTGCCTTCACTGAAACGGCCCTTATCGTGTGTTTGGTTCCGCGAATAACTAGCCAAACAGCGTTCCCACCTCAATGGAAAACCTGCTGACTTTCCTGGGAGCTGCCTTAGAGCCAGCCGTGTTTGCCGATGGTTTCTCTTTGTGTGTGGTGCGCTTCCGATTTAAGTACCGTGTCGGAAGCCTTTACGAATGATATGATGGGTTTTTCTATGTGAATGTCCCACAGACGTTTCGTCTTTGCGTAGTAGACCCCATCCATCCCCATCCAATAAATTATATTACAGTCCTGCCGCGCATCTGGCACAGTGGTCTCGCTACCTCGTCCTCTGCCGAGCCCGACGATTCAGCTGGATTCTTGTCTTCGGATTCAACTGAAAGCCAACTGAATAAATGCATTGAAATCACCAAATGAGTAAGGATCTACTTACTTGTCAGGAAGGAGAGAGCCACAGCAGTCCTACAGTCCTCTAAGGCAGCCTCCAAGAGAGTGAGCGATTCTCCCTTGGGGTCGGATCGATCTTTGGCTGTCACCTTGGTGTCAGCCCCTAAGAGCAACTCCAGAGAAGGCAGAGTTGCAGTGTAGAAAGTGCCTGCAAATGCTGCGCCGCTTGGAAGGCAGCGTCATCTGTGAGGGAAAATGGTTGCCCATTGGAAACCAACTAAACGGCCCGGCGGAACTCTAATACTCAGATCGGGAAGAAATTCTGCCAGAGGAAAATATGCGATTTTTATAGCTGACTGGCATCAATTAATTTCAGTAATCAACACTTTTACAACACATTAATTAATTTGTTTAGAAAACTCACACAGCACTATGAACAAACTAATTGTTTCTATTTTCTTACACTTTCAAACCATTTCAGAAGAATTGAAAGTTCTGCACACAGTTTGTCTTTGGATATTTTGGATTAATTTCCAGTTTTATTCTGACTTGCACCGCTCCGCTTCGGCTTCTCGAACGAACTGACTAAACTGCCAAATTCCTTGCTGATTTACGATGCTATTATTTTTCCCTGGACTACTAGATTATCATTTCTTACGTTGTACGTATGTGTGGTATGTATGTACGAGTAGATGTTCAAAATGACAGCTATCTTTATTTTCCTGTCAAAATAATGACAAGTTTGTTCTTATTGCAGGATGCCTATTACTAGATCGAAAGGAATTCTGCCAGAGGAAAGAGACCATTGGAAACAAGCGGTTCGTCTGGCTATCCACGCAAACACTCTAAGCATTTTCCAAAGCTGCCTGACAATCTTGATAAATTGCGGTCACTCAACATTCATACAATAATTTGTTTAGAACAGTACCACGGATAAACAAAATATTTTTTCCACTTTTGTTACACTTTCACAAGAATTTACAATTTTATTGCGTGCGGACAAATTTTGTCGTACGCCTTAACCCTTGTGCACAACAAAACTGACATATTGTAGTTTTGGCCGCGAGCACTTGCAAGTTGTGAAATTTATATTAGAATTAAGAGCCTTAACAAAAGAATATCCATCCAAAAACAACGTTTAATTTTAAATTCAAAATTAATATATTTAATTATAAAAAACATCAACTCTTCGTATTATAACAGGCAACTTTAAACCCCATGGTCCATCTAAGGGTTAATCCACACGCTCTATTGTTGTTTCACTCACACTTACTGCGCTGAGCCCTTTCACTCGCACTTATTGTAAGTATTGTTAAGGGCCTGCTGCTGCCGACGAGACCACCTTATTTAATTGCATCATAATTGCATCAGCTGCGACACGTTCGGTGTATGAACTGGCACATCTATATACTGTATGGTTAGTGGCACTATGCTCCACTGTGTAACGTCTCTGCTC